>OY728143.1:1714783763-1719783763 GCA_963277665.1 Viscum album
ATTAGATAATTTCCTAAAAAGTGAAATGTTTTAGAGGTCCTCTTTCTATATAACTTACATCCACAAAATTCAGCATTTGAATAACTAAAAAAATCAAAAGGTTGTCCTCTTGGTTAGAAAAATCCTAAATTAGTTGGATATTTGAGGTATTTGAAAATTCTTTTAACAATATTTAAATGTGACTCTTTTTGTTTGATTAAAATATTGCACACATACACACACTAAACATGATATCTGGACTACCAGTAGTTAAGTATAGTAAACTCCCAATCATTCTTCTATAATAAGTTTGATCAACAGATTTCCCATTTTTATCAATATCTAACTTACATGTAGAACTCATATGTGTTTCACTACTCTTAATTCTAGCAAAGCCATATATTTTCAAAATATTATTAGTATATTTACTTTGAGTTATAATAATACCTTCTTTGTATTGAAATATTTGAAATCCATGAAAATATTTTTTTTTCACCCGTTAAACTCATTTCAAATTCACATTGCATCATTTTTGAAAAATAATTGAATAAATAATTTTTAAAAGATCCAGAAATAATAATATCTACATATATTTGATCTACTAAAACTTATTTAGAAATTATTTTTATAAATATAGTTGGATCTGCAACTCCTTTTGTAAAACCTTTAGAAATAAGATATGTACTTAACCTTTCATACCAAGCTCTTAGAGCTTGTTTCAAACCATATAAAGATATAGATAATTTGAAAACATGATTTGGAAAATGAGGATTTGTAAAACCGGGGGGTTGTTCAACAAAAACATCCTCAATTATATAACCATTTATGAATGAACATTTGACATCAATTTGATAATGTTTAAAATCCAAGTGTGCTACATAGGAAAGTAAGATTCTAATGGCTTCAAGCCTAGCTACTGATGTAAAAGTTTTTTTCATAATCAATTCCTTATTTTGGATTATATCCATGTGAAACCAATCTAGATTTTTTTGATATTATATTTACAACTTCGTCCACTTTATTACTAAACACACATTTAGTTCCTATAGTCAAAGTATCTTTTGGTCTATCAACAAGCTTCCAAAATTTATTTATACCAAACTGGTTATGCTCTTCTTATATAGCCATCACCCAAAATTCATCAATGATTTCATCATTGATATTTTTACATTCAAGTCATGACAAGAATGCATGATGTTCAACCTGATTTCTCAAAGAATCTATAGTTTGTGTTCCTCTATCTAAATCTCCTTCTATAGTATCTAAGAGATGGGTTTCGAGGGTCCTACATGGTCTGGTAAAAGTAGGGCTAGTTATTTTAGTTCCATAATTTTGTTCTAGTTCATTATTAATAGATTTTGTAGAATTTCTAGAAGTATAAGTTTTCACAGATTCCATTATATGATTATTTGAGGTTTTTTCATTAAGGTCCAGATTTGACATACCCTTTTCAAGATTCCCTAGTGAGGTCTTAGGTTCATGTGGATAATTTTCATTAAATTGGATATGTAAATATTCGTCCACACATTTGTTTTTCGTATTAAAGGCTCTGTAATATTTTCCTGATGTATAATATCCAAGGAATATTCCTCCATCACTTTTGGAGGAAATTTTATCGAGATTATCCTTAGTGTTAAGAATATATACTTTACATCCAAACACATTCTAATATTTTACATTGGGTTTCCTATTATTCCATAATTCATATGGAGTTTTTTTATGTATTGGTATGTGAAAGAGAACTATCGTGGGCGCTTTTAAATGATGTTCTATTTCAGGTTACTTAGGTGCAGCAGAATGGTTGACCAAGGTCGTCTATCAATGGAGGAAGAAAATTATTATAACTTCTTAAAGGTATTCTAAAAATAAAATAAAAGACAATAAAAACACAACTTTTAAGGATGGGGGGGGGGTTGTTTATATTTTATAAAACTAGAAGATGTTTTCTAGAAGAGGATTGAATTTTTTTATTTTAATTTTGAAATGAAGTTCGATTAAAAAGACGCAACAATAAGATGTTTTTTTAAAATATTTTGAAAGGCGTAATCGATCTAAATTTAGATCTTTAGCCATTTATTAATCATTATCATTTAAATTAATATCCACTTAATAATTATTTCTTAATTTGTTAAATCCCAAACACTACGAGAATTAACTTTACCACAAATATGAAGAGAATTTAACCCTAGGATATCTTCAGAACATGCAATCGAAGCACCCTACATTGATTGATTTTCTAAGTTAGCTTATGGTCAGTGGTAAACTAAGGCATGAATCCTCTCTATAAATTAGAGTTAATTGAGTTTATAGATTATATATGAACATTACAAATTGATCTCGTGTGGTATTTTATTACCAATTAAGAACGCACTCTCACAATTTACACAACTTCCGACCTCGCGTATTTTTGTGTCAATTGTTCATTTTTTTCATAGTTTCATTTAAATTAAAAAATAAATTAATAGATCACATTAATTGAATTATATTATCTCATTGATTCAAAATGTAACACCCCAAGCTTCTACGGTACGTTTCCCTTCGAATAATGCGATAGCGTGTGTTGTACGCAACCTCGAGTTCTAACACACACCACAACTAATTAAACTAGCCGTTGTGAATAGTAATACCTACTTTTTGAAATCATATATATTCTATATTTCAAAAAGGACTTCATTTTTGGATTCAGAATATCAAAATTAGCCTAGGGTGAAATTTTGGTACATTTCGGATAACTTTCATATTTTGATGAATAGTGAAAATTTCTAAATTTTAATTAAAAACAACTTTTTTAATCAAAATAATTAATAGTGATAAATTATGAATTTGAGTGGTTTTAAAGTATATTTAGAATATATTTTTACCATTCAATTTAATGTTTATCATTGGACATAATTTTACAATTAAACCGAACATAAACAAGTGTCAATCTTTTGATAGTTATTATCTCTTAAAAACACGCTTTTTGTTTTGACAGCGGGAATTAATTTTAAATTAATTTCTGCCACTTCTGTGTTTTGAATTTAGGAAAATGGATTCCATATTTGGAATCAGTATGTTCAAATTGTGTAAATAGGTAACTTTTATTTTTAGACATTTTGAATAGTTACTGTGGTAAATATTTTATTTACCATGGTTAAAGGGTAAATCCGGTAAATAAGGGTTAAAAAAATAATATTATAATAATAAAAAATTACCCTAAAACGTGTCCTAACCTTATTGGTGGACACATACCCGACCATGGGCATCCTTTGGTCAATTTGGGGACCCCTTGGAGCCACTTGTATGTGGTAGGGACACTTTATATTAATAAAGTTAAAATAAAAATAAAAATGGCATAAGCTTACATCTTTTAGAAGAACAATTTTTACATAGGGTTATACATGTTGGATTTTCGATTATAAATATTCATTAGAAAGCTAAAAAGATTTCCTACATAATGATATTTTATTTATAATTTTTAGACATTATATAATTTATTTTATTTATGACACAATGATGATGCAGTAATTACTAAAATAGTGAAAAATAAAAAAAAATTGATCTTATAAATACCCAAATAATTATAATATGAAACTTTTAATGAATTAAAATAATTTTCTATGATATATTAGGATTGATTTAATTGACTTTGTTCGAAGTAATCAATCTGTTAGGAGTTTCACAAAAATCAACTATTGAATAGTGTCAAAATTGACATAAAAGAGTTCTTAAAACAAATATTATATTATTAATTGATATTAAATTCCTAAAAATCTAAGGTTCGGCCAAGAGACTTATATTATGATAGGTTCCTTATTAATGGACCACTTGGGGGTCTCTTGGATGTATATAGTAAGTTTATTAATCATATTATATAAAAATACAAAGAGACATTGTAAAAGTGAAACTAATTAACTTAGAGTTAATACTTAAAGATAAGGTTAATATAAGTACCCAAACCTGTCTAAATTCTATTGGATGAGTTGTTTTCGACCTATCCACACCTCATCCTTTGAATAGTCAACTTTGGAGCCTTTGTAAACCGAATATGAATTTATTATAAATTAATATTTCTAACTTTTCCAAAGGTGCCCCTCACCCCTCTTATAAAAGGGCACTCCTCCTTCTCATTTCTTCACACCTTCAAAGCCTTTTGGTTCGGCCAAACTCTGCCCAAATACTCTCCCAACATCCCTCAATACAACCTAGAGGCCTTAGTTTGATCAGAAAGCCAACCTAAGGAGCCCTTTTGATCAAATCAAAAGGAAGAACCCGAAGAAGAGGTAATGATTTCACCACCCTTTTCTAAGTTCATTTCTTCTTCCACTTCTTCTTCCTTTGTTCTTACCATTCTGAAATAATAACTCCAGTATCTCACATATACTGTGATGTTATTATAAATATGGTACAATCATATTCAGTATTCTATCCACCCTTTGAATAACATGTCACCATACGTGCGTACGTACGGCTTACCGTCTCCACGTCGTGGTGTAATTGTTATTCAATATAATATTATTTGGATGGGTATAATAATGATGTGTAACTCATGTAAATAATAAATATAACATGTTAATGATTCTGTATATATGATATACCATCCATTTATATATTATTTTAATATCAAAAGAATGATATTGTCGCTCGTGCGTACGTACGGACTACCGTCTCCACGAACGCGATGAGATTCATTCTCCATCGTATCAATTCAAGTATAATTATCATTTGATGATTTAAAAATGATGTTTAAGGACTGTATATCATTCTGGATATGAATAAGATACAACAACCATGGTTTATGTAACAAAACATATAAAAGAAAATGAGTAAGTTAACTCCCGAAACGACGATAATTCTAAGATATTATTAACAAATCAATGTTAAAAGATCATATATGATATCATATTAATATATATGATTCTTGTATAATTTAATAACAACTATTTCACCATTATACAGGAGGTTAACCTACCCCAACCAAGGAAAAGTACAAGGTAAGGGTTATTTCACAATCTCTTCATTATCCGAGGTTGTTTATACGTAATAATCTACTGGGATATCTTTATCATCCACATCCATGTTTCTTAAAAATGTATTTCAAAACATTTTTACTATTTAAAAGAATATGGGTTAAAGTAATTTATACCCTTGTTTGACTTTTTATAAGAGGTTTATAAAGTAATCTTTCCGTCGTTTTCAAAACAAGGTCCTTTTTAACCTTTTCGACAGAATTGAGGTAAGAATGTTTTTTTTAACTTATACGGCGGGTGCGGTTATTTTACGCCGTTATAAAATCTTCAAAGCTTTCCTTACAAGCTTATAAGAATATTTTCAAAGAAAATGTTTTATTTTATATGGATCTTAAATGATTTCAAAATAAAAGGAGATATTTCTTTAAAAAGAATTTTGATTTCATCTACGTCAACATCCTTTGATGGATTTTAAGATTATTTGAAGTTGATTTATTATGATACAAAACTTGTATATTGTATTGAAGGTTTTGTGATATGTTTGACTATGGATGTGCTATTTTTATACCATTCATAGTTTATGGTGAAATTATTGACATTTCGTATGCTAGTTTTAATACGAATGTTTATGTTATATTTAAACCTTTTCATATGGGAATGCATTGGACTTAATAAGTGACGGGTGGAGCCCGCTATAGCTCCTCGATGCATCGGTAGGTCTCATGAGACAAACTAGTGTCTTGGCACAAGGCCTTGACAAAATATTATTTGTAGTCTTGGCACGAGGCCTTGGCTATGTGGTTATGATAGTCTGGCATTATGCATTCCAACATTATGAAAGTGGTTATTTATTTTTGCATGTGATTATTCGATTAGTGGAATATCCATGTGAATAAGTAAATGGCATTATTTCATTTTATTTATGCCATACCATGTTGAAAGTTCATGTTTAAAAGGCTTTTGTTTTAGTTATACATTGCCTTAAATGTTTATTCTTATTGATGAAAGTTTCCGCTATATTGTTATCCTTACTGGGCATTTGAGCTCACCCCTTTTCTATGTTTTATTTTTCCCAGGAAGTGAAGATGTAAGTTATGAATGACCTGCAGGGATATTATGAGGGGATTGTAGTGTGGACTGTGGAAACATTATGTTGTTGTAGTAGTTTTTGATTTTATGATGTAATGTAAAACTTATGAATATATCTAGTGTTTCCAAGGCTACTAAACCAATCGGTCTTTCGAGATTTGATCTTTCTTGTGATCATGCCAATGTTACGAAGTAATGCACCGACTCTGGGTAGCTGGGGTCGGGGCGTTACAGTTGGTATCAGAGGAAGTTTAGTACAAACCTTGGAATCTAGATTTAGATAAACTCTGATTAGAGCATGTAGACCTAAGATGAACTTTGAGGATTAATATAGAATAACTTCCTAGAATTTTGGTATTGTAGAGACTTTGTGAGTTTTCCGAGCAATACATCCCTGTATGGATACGAGCAGGTAGAGGTGGCTCTGGCACAGATGTACCTAGGGGTAAAACCCGAAAACACCGCTTTGAGCTAGACTCGAACGGGAACTGGTGCACGACAACGGGCCTTGCTGCACTCTTGGTTACGACACTCCCGGGGGATATGCTTAGGATAACTCTCACTTTCTTTACAAATCATTATGAAGGGTTTATGAGTATATACTTCCTCAAAGAAAACATATTTATGATTATGGATTATATCCATAGATAGTTCAATTTATGTTAAGTGTTTTATAAGTATGGGATTATGTATTTTGATTCATAAACTGATCTAGTTTATGCCATTGTTTAGAAATGGCGCCTAGTGGAAGAAATGGAAACCGTATCAATGCACGCACTCCATGTAGGGATTGCCCTCCTGCTCAAGATAATTATAGTGGGGCTGGTGATGCAACTGGTGCTGATCAGCTAATCACCGTACTGGGACAACTTACTCAGGTTATGAATAATAACCTTACCCGTATGGAGCACCCTGATCCGCAGCGTGGAGGATCAATGTTAGATCGATTCATGAGACAACAACCACCAACGTTCAATGGAAGTACAAATCCCTTAGTAGCTGAGCAATGGATATTTTCCCTAGAGAAAATATTTCAGGCTTTGGGGAGTAGTGAAAGGGAAAAAGTTACCATGGCAGTTTACCGCCTCACTGGAGATGCTGATCAATGGTGGTCATTGATTCAAAACATGAAGGAAGATGATGAAGTATCAAACATGGAATGGAGGGAGTTCAAAGATCTGTTTTTAGAAAAATACTTTCCTCGCGACCATCGAGCAGATATGGAAAGGCAATTTCTGAGTCTGAGACAAAAGGAGGATGAGAATGTCACAAAGTATGAGGCTAACTTTACAAGGTTAGCGAGGTATGCTGGAGATTATATTCGCAACCCAAGAAGTAAGATTGATCATTTCTTTGATGGGTTAAAACCATTTCTCCGTCGAGCATTAGTCTCACAATCCTTTTCATCGTACGAAGACATTGTCTCATGTGCTATCAAGACCGAAAAGGAATTCTCTAAGTCTTATGACTTTAAAGCAAAGCAAGAGAAGAAGAGACCTGCTGATCAATCTGGGAATGGAAATAAGGGGAAGAAGGGAAAGGTTGAATATCCATCTTGTGGTAAGTGCGGGAAGAAACACCCCGGTGCTTGCCTGAAGGGAATGGGAGTCTGTTACAAGTGTGGTGAAAAAGGCCACCAAGCTCATGATTGCAAGGGGAAGAAGGAAGCTACCAACGTTCAGTGCTACAATTGCAGGGAGATGGGGCATTATGCAAATGCATGTCCTAAGCGTCAGGAGAACTTACCTCAGAAAAGGCCAAGGGATCAAGGCCAGGCTTATGCTATCACTACTGCTGAGGTAGAAACTCCGAAAGACGTGGTGGCAGGTAATTTAATGGTTTCCTCAAGTTTAGCAAATGCATTATTTGATTCTGGATCATCGCATTGTTTCATATCTTCCCAGTTTGCTAAGAAAATTAGATATTTCCAATTTGATTTAATAAGGGAGTTGTCAGTTAAAACTCCTAAGGGAAGTATCGTTGCAACAAAGTTTTGTGAATCAGTCCCCATTAGAGCACATAAATTTTCTTTATCTGCTGATTTCATCGTCATACCTATGATTGAGTTTGATATAATCCTCGGTATGGACTGGCTTTCGGACTATGATGCGAAGATTTATTGTAAGAAGAAAGAGGTTACGATTCTTGATGATAATGATAAGGAGCACCTTATTTTTAGAGCAGAATCGTCACCACCTAATTCTTATTTAGATCCACCCCCAGTAGCTCAACTTAATTCAATTATTGGGGAGGAAGAGAATGAAATAACTGTCGGTGAGGAAAGGAATGTTCAAATAGAGGATGTACCTGTTGTGAAAGAATTTGTAGATGTATTTCCGGAAGATTTACCTGGACATCCTCCAGAACGAGAAGTTGAGTTTTCCATTGATTTGATTCCTAGATCAAGGCCTATATCAAAGACCCCTTATAGAATGGCCACTGTAGAGTTAGTCGAACTAAAGAAACAACTAGAGGAATTGAGTAATAAGGGATTTATTCGCCCTAGTGTTTCTCCATGGGGAGCCCCTGTTCTTTTTGTTAAAAAGAAAGATGGATCTATGAGGTTATGTATCGACTACAGGGAGATCAATGCTATAACGATAAAGAACAAGTATCCCCTACCTCGTATTGATGATTTATTTGACCAACTGCATGGAGCTCAATACTTTTCAAAGATTGACCTTCGATCTGGATACCATCAGTTGTGTGTAAAGAAGGAAGACATTCCGAAGACAACATTTCGAACCAGGTACGGGCATTACGAGTTTACTGTAATGCCGTTTGGATTGACTAATGCACCCTCTGTATTCATGGATCTGATGAATAGAGTTTTCAAGGAGTATCTCGATGAATTTGTGGTGGTATTTATTGATGATATCTTGGTATACTTCAAAACCTACGAAGATCATGAAAATCACTTGCGCATTATCTTGAAGACTCTGAGGAGGCATGAATTATATGGAAAGTTTAGCAAGTGTGAATTCTGGCTTCAGGAGATTTCTTTTCTTGGCCATATTGTCTCTAAAGATGGAATCTCTGTTGATCCTTCTAAGACCAAGGCAATCCAAGAATGGCCAGCACCTACGAGTATAACTGAGGTACGTAGTTTTATTGGCTTGGCAGGTTATTATCGACGTTTCGTCCAGAATTTTGCCCGATTGGCTAACCCATTAACGAAGCTCACACGTAAAGGGGTTAAATTTGTTTGGACAAAAGAGTGTGAAGAATGTTTCGAAGAACTGAAGAGAAGATTAGTCAATGCTCCTATATTGACTCTACCATCGGGGAATGATGGGTTCGTTATTTATAGTGATGCATCAAAGAAAGGACTTGGCTGTGTCCTTATGCAGAATGATAGAGTTATTGCCTATGCATCACGACAGTTGAAAATTCATGAACAAAACTATCCTACTCATGATCTTGAGTTAGCAGCTGTGATCTTTGCTTTGAAGATATGGAGGCACTACCTCTATGGTGAAAAATGTGAGATTTATACTGATCACAAGAGTTTGAAGTATATTTTCTCACAAAAAGAACTCAACATGAGGCAAAGGAGATGGCTTGAATTACTCAAGGATTATGATTGTACGATACACTACCACCCGGGGAAGGCAAACAAGGTGGCAGATGCTTTGAGTAGAAAAGACCATGGAGTTTTGAACAATATGAGAATTGAAAGGGATCCAATTTTCATGGATCTAGTGAAAATGGACATGGGAATAACCAGGGAAGGTGAAACATCAATGCTTTTTCAAATGGTTGCCAAACCATCTTTACTAGAAAGGATTAAGAGTTCTCAGACCGATGATGACGAATTCCAAAAGAAGATTAAAGCTGTGAATGATGGGAGATTGAGAGACTTTGTGTATGAAGATGGAATTTTGAAATTCGGGAAGAGACTTTGTGTTCCCAATATACCTGATCTAAAAAGGGAATTGCTGGATGATGCTCATAGTTCCAATTTCTCTATACACCCTGGGAGCACCAAAATGTATAGAGATTTGAAGGAACATTTTTGGTGGGACAACATGAAGAGGGAGATTGCTGATTTTGTGTCAAGGTGTATGGTTTGTCAACAAGTGAAAGCTGGAAGGCAACAGCCTGGAGGAGTCATGCAACCTCTTCCCATACCGGAGTGGAAATGGGACAATATTACGATGGACTTTGTCATGGGGCTACCAAAGACTCCTAGAAGGAACGATGCAATATGGGTTATTGTTGATCGTCTTACCAAGTCAGCACATTTTCTTGCTATAAGAGAAGATCTACCCCTGGAACGTCTAGCAAGACTATACATTAATGAAGTTGTGAGACTTCATGGAGTTCCCCTATCGATTGTTTCTGATCGTGATCCCCGTTTTACTTCAAGATTTTGGAAAAGTCTTCAGAAATCCCTGGATACTGAACTTCATTTGAGCACTGCTTACCACCCTCAGACAGACGGACAATCAGAACGGACTATTCAGACCTTAGAAGACATGTTGAGATCTTGCTCACTTGATTTTCAGGGTATGTGGGATCAATATTTACCTCTGGTAGAATTTTCCTATAACAATAGCTTCCATTCGAGTATACAAATGGCACCATATGAAGCGTTATACGGAAAGAGATGTCGTACACCAACCTGTTGGGATGACGTTGGTGAAAGAAAACTTGTAGGCCCAGAACTGGTGGAGGAAACGGTGGAAAAGGTGAAGGTAATCCAAAATCACATCAAAGCAGCTCAAAGTAGGCAGAAGAGCTATGCCGATAATCGAAGGAAGGATTTGGAATTTCAAGTCGGTGATCATGTTTTCCTAAAGGTATCTCCGTGGAAGGGAGTCATACGTTTTGGTAAGAAAGGTAAATTGAGTCCCAGGTACATCGGACCTTTCGAAATTCTAGAACGAATTGGGGCTGTAGCTTACCGATTGGCAATGCCGCCAAGTCTCTCCAAAGTTCACGATGTGTTCCACGTGTCTCTGTTGAGAAAATACATGCCTGACCCAACGCATGTACTCACCTATGAGGAATTAGAACTGGAACCCGATCTGTCTTATTGCGAAGAGCCCGTCAGGATTCTTGATACAAGAGAACAAGTACTGAGAAACCGGACGACGCGTCTGGTAAAAGTTTTGTGGAGAAATCATAAAATGGAAGAGGCAACGTGGGAACCCGAGGAACTTATGATGAAGAACCACCCGAGTCTTTTTATGCAGTAATACCCTAGAAATTGCGAGGACGCAATTATTTGAAGGAGGGGAGAATGTAACACCCCAAGCTTCTACGGTACGTTTCCCTTCGAATAATGCGATAGCGTGTGTTGTACGCAACCTCGAGTTCTAACACACACCACAACTAATTAAACTAGCCGTTGTGAATAGTGATACCTACTTTTTGAAATCATATATATTCTATATTTCAAAATGGACTTCATTTTTGGATTCGGAATATCAAAATTAGCCTAGGGTGAAATTTTGGTACATTTCGGATAACTTTCATATTTTGATGAATAGTGAAAATTTCTAAATTTTAATTAAAAACAACTTTTTTAATCAAAATAATTAATAGTGATAAATTATGAATTTGAGTGGTTTTAAAGTATATTTAGAATATATTTTTACCATTCAATTTAATGTTTATCATTGGACATAATTTTACAATTAAACCGAACATAAACAAGTGTCAATCTTTTGATAGTTATTATCTCTTAAAAACACGCTTTTTGTTTTGACAGCGGGAATTAATTTTAAATTAATTTCTGCCACTTCTGTGTTTTGAATTTAGGAAAATGGATTCCATATTTGGAATCAGGATGTTCAAATTGTGTAAATAGGTAACTTTTATTTTTAGACATTTTGAATAGTTACTGTGGTAAATATTTTATTTACCATGGTTAAAGGGTAAATCCGGTAAATAAGGGTTAAAAAAATAATATTATAATAATAAAAAATTACCCTAAAACGTGTCCTAACCTTATTGGTGGACACATACCCGACCATGGGCATCCTTTGGTCAATTTGGGGACCCCTTGGAGCCACTTGTATGTGGTAGGGACACTTTATATTAATAAAGTTAAAATAAAAATAAAAATGGCATAAGCTTACATCTTTTAGAAGAACAATTTTTACATAGGGTTATACATGTTGGATTTTCGATTATAAATATTCATTAGAAAGCTAAAAAGATTTCCTACATAATGATATTTTATTTATAATTTTTAGACATTATATAATTTATTTTATTTATGACACAATGATGATGCAGTAATTACTAAAATAGTGAAAAATAAAAATAATTGATCTTATAAATACCCAAATAATTATAATATGAAACTTTTAATGAATTAAACTAATTTTCTATTATATATTAGGATTGATTTAATTGACTTTGTTCGAAGTAATCAATCTGTTAGGAGTTTCACAAAAATCAACTATTGAATAGTGTCAAAATTGACATAAAAGAGTTCTTAAAACAAATATTATATTATTAATTGATATTAAATTCCTAAAAATCTAAGGTTCGGCCAAGAGACTTATATTATGATAGGTTCCTCATTAATTGACCACTTGGGGGTCGCTTGGATGTATATAGTAAGTTTATTAATCATATTATATAAAAATACAAAGAGACATTGTAAAAGTGAAACTAATTAACTTAGAGTTAATACTTAAAGATAAGGTTAATATAAGTACCCAAACCTGTCTAAATTCTATTGGATGAGTTGTTTTCGACCTATCCACACCTCATCCTTTGAATAGTCAACTTTGGAGCCTTTTTAAACCGAATATGAATTTATTATAAATTAATATTTCTAACTTTTCCAAAGGTGCCCCTCACCCCTCTTATAAAAGGGCACTCCTCCTTCTCATTTCTTCACACCTTCAAAGCCTTTTGGTTCGGCCAAACTCTGCCCAAATACTCTCCCAACATCCCTCAATACAACCTAGAGGCCTTAGTTTGATCAGAAAGCCAACCTAAGGAGCCCTTTTGATCAAATCAAAAGGAAGAACCCGAAGAAGAGGTAATGATTTCACCACCCTTTTCTAAGTTCATTTCTTCTTCCACTTCTTCTTCCTTTGTTCTTACCATTCTGAAATAATAACTCCAGTATCTCACATATACTGTGATGTTATTATAAATATGGTACAATCATATTCAGTATTCTATCCACCCTTTGAATAACATGTCACCATACGTGCGTACGTACGGCTTACCGTCTCCACGTCGTGGTGTAATTGTTATTCAATATAATATTATTTGGATGGGTATAATAATGATGTGTAACTCATGTAAATAATAAATATAACATGTTAATGATTCTGTATATATGATATACCATCCATTTATATATTATTTTAATATCAAAAGAATGATATTGTCGCTCGTGCGTACGTACGGACTACCGTCTCCACGAACGCGATGAGATTCATTCTCCATCGTATCCATTCAAGTATAATTATCATTTGATGATTTAAAAATGATGTTTAAGGACTGTATATCATTCTGGATATGAATAAGATACAAAAACCATGGCTTATGTAACAAAACATATAAAAGAAAATGAGTAAGTTAACTCCCGAAACGACGATAATTCTAAGATATTATTAACAAATCAATGTTAAAAGATCATATATGATATCATATTAATATATATGATTCTTGTATAATTTAATAACAACTATTTCACCATTATACAGGAGGTTAACCTACCCCAACCAAGGAAAAGTACAAGGTAAGGGTTATTTCACAATCTCTTCATTATCCGAGGTTGTTTATACGTAATAATCTACTGGGATATCTTTATCATCCACATCCATGTTTCTTAAAAATGTATTTCAAAACATTTTTACTATTTACAAGAATATGGGTTAAAGTAATTTATACCCTTGTTTGACTTTTTATAAGAGGTTTATAAAGTAATCTTTCCGTCGTTTTCAAAACAAGGTCCTTTTTAACCTTTTCGACAGAATTGAGGTAAGAATGTTTTTTTTAACTTATACGGCGGGTGCGGTTATTTTACGCCGTTATAAAATCTTAAAAGCTTTCCTTACAAGCTTATAAGAATATTTTCAAAGAAAATGTTTTATTTTATATGGATCTTAAATGATTTCAAAATAAAAGGAGATATTTCTTTAAAAAGAATTTTGATTTTATCTACGTCAACATCCTTTGATGGATTTTAAGATTATTTGAAGTTGATTTATTATGATACAAAACTTGTATATTGTATTGAAGGTTTTGTGATATGTTTGACTATGGATGTGCTATTTTTATACCATTCATAGTTTATGGTGAAATTATTGACATTTCGTATGCTAGTTTTAATACGAATGTTTATGTTATATTTAAACCTTTTCATATGGGAATGCATTGGACTTAATAAGTGACGGGTGGAGCCCGCTATAGCTCCTCGATGCATCGGTAGGTCTCATGAGACAAACTAGTGTCTTGGCACAAGGCCTTGACAAAATATTATTTGTAGTCTTGGCACGAGGCCTTGGCTATGTGGTTATGATAGTCTGGCATTATGCATTCCAACATTATGAAAGTGGTTATTTATTTTTGCATGTGATTATTCGATTAGTGGAATATCCATGTGAATAAGTAAATGGCATTATTTCATTTTATTTATGCCATACCATGTTGAAAGTTCATGTTTAAAAGGATTTTGTTTTAGTTACACATTTCCTTAAATGTTTATTCTTATTGATGAAAGTTTCCGCTATATTGTTATCCTTACTGGGCATTTGAGCTCACCCCTTTTCTATGTTTTATTTTTCCCAGGAAGTGAAGATGTAAGTTATGAATGACCTGCAGGGATATTATGAGGGGATTGTAGTGTGGACTGTGGAAACATTATGTTGTTGTAGTAGTTTTTGATTTTATGATGTAATGTAAAACTTATGAA
The DNA here is from genome assembly GCA_963277665.1 of Viscum album. Taxonomy (NCBI): domain Eukaryota; kingdom Viridiplantae; phylum Streptophyta; class Magnoliopsida; order Santalales; family Viscaceae; genus Viscum; species Viscum album. Next base: position 1,714,798,671 of record OY728143.1, read on the forward strand.
TATATCTAGTGTTTCCAAGGCTACTAAACCAATCGGTCTTTCGAGATTTGATCTTTCTTGTGATCATGCCAATGTTACGAAGTAATGCACCGACTCTGGGTAGCTGGGGTCGGGGCGTTACACAAAATAAATGAATGAATAAGGTAAGCGATAGATCGATTAATAAAAAAACTACTCTTCTATGGGTGGGGAAATCATCGTAGAAGAGAATTTCATTTGCAACAGTTTATAATGGGTATAACCTAATCACGCTTCTACTCAAGAATTTCATCCCAAATAGGAAGATTAAGAGAAGAAGAAATTTGAATAAAACAAAAGAAAAGAGAAGAAATAAAAGAATAACAAAGTAGTTTATTACACAAATGAAAACATTACAACATGAAGAAGAGAAGAAGGCTTCGATGAGGGGATCCTTGCTTCAAGAGATACCCCTCTTATAATGGTTAGAGAATTTGGGTGAAACCAATTCTACTCTACCTTCAATTTCCTAATGCACTTCCCAAATCCAAAAAATGATAAAAACACTAATTTATAGAGTGGAGGGGAGGCTAGGTTACAAGTGGTTTCAAGTGTGAATGGGGAAATTCAGCCAAATATTTTAATCCAACCTACACCACCCCTTTGACCACCAAAAGGAGTGAATCAGATCTCATTACATAATGATTATTTGGGATAAATTGAATTAATCCAAGCATAGATGAAGAAGTTATGACCCAAATATTGAACCCATGTCTATTCTGGCAAGTCCAACCCACCATTGACTTAATGGACCATTTACTCCATCCAAATGCACTCTTTAGCTCTAGTGTCCTGAATAAAATTTGTAGAAAATTAAGTTAGGAAAACTTTTAAAAAATTTAAAGATCAAATAATAAATATTAAAATATTTATCTTTGAAATACTATAGTGCATTTTAAAAGGGTAAAACTGGAATTTTCATAAAATTTTTAAATGAATGATCTAATCCCAAATATTTCATAAATGAATATATTTTTCACAAAGTGAGAAAATTATGTCATTTATTAGTAATAAAATATTCAACAAAATAGTGTTTTATCAACTCCCCCACACTTACCCTTTTTCACTCCTGGGCAAAACCTCATTTCAAGTAAACATCAATATCAAATCAGAACAAAATTTAAAACACATATCCTTGAGATCCAACAATTACGTACCAAGAAACAAAAGATATAATGCCTCATAAAAAACCATTATTTCAAGTTCTCCATTTATATCATTCAATATATTTCCACTTCATTTATCCTCCCATGCACAAAAAACTTACCTTACTTGAATTTTCTCTTATCACACAAATGTCAATTTTTAGAAATGTCTTTCTCATCCAAACTCATACAAGGGTCAAAATAAGCTTGATAAAATACTACATCACCACCCAATGTGTGTTAAGGACATATGTTTGTCATGGGGACTTTTTGGGGTTGTTCTGTGGCTTTCAGTTGGTTAGATTTAGATGTGAAAAATTCTGAGGCTGAATGAGAAGGGATTGACTCTTTTTGAAGAAAAATTCCATTAATATAATTTTTACTTAAATATGCTCTCCTCATCAATCCCCATAGTATCAATGACCCTCCATCATCATTAAAATTCATGAAAATTTTACACCATTCATTATTTCTGCAGAAAAAAATGTCAATATTCTCAAACATGATTTTCTTGAAAGTTCAAGATAGGCACAACTTTCTGTCCCAATTAGAATTTCTAGCTTGGAACATATTTAAATATCATGAAATCTCTATAAAAGTAACAACTTTAAATATAATGATATTCTTTATAAGCAAACACTTCTCTTGGAGTTTTAGTTTCCACCCAAAGTATCACAAAATTTGGTAGCACAATACAAGATAGCTTCCCCCACACTTAAGCTCAACTAGATTATGCAACTTCACTTCAAGAGTTGGTTGGATAGGGAAAATTCGCTTGTAATTTGGATTACCTAAGAAGATATTCATGTATTCTAAGGGATACAAGGATTAAATGTTCAAGGTATGTAATTATAAAAAAAGGATTCTTTGAAATAAGGGCTTTAATACCAAACAAATTCCTCAATAATTTAAACATAAGTACCTCAAACCCTCAAGTTTTGACAGGAATTAATAAAATTCTGGTAAAATCAAGCACGGTTTGGTTCTCTCAAGAAGTGAGGTAAATGTAAATAATATGATTATAATGTTTCAGAAGCCTCACAGAAAATTGATTTCAAATATGTTGACTGTGTGATGTGGCATGAGATTCAAAATTCAGTGTAATTTTCATGAATTTAATAAATATTTGAACTTGAAACAAAGACATTTCAGGATTCATTTAAGCTTAGTTTCATGGGATAAATTGGTTCACTTATTGATATGGATTTAAAAATTGTGATGATAATTATTTCAGCACAAATGTTTCAAAAAAGAAATGCAAAAAATTGAAAAATAAACACACAAAATTTGAAAAATACACAATTTTTTTAAATCATTGAAAAATAGGAAAACAATTGAAATTACTAAACTAAAAGGTTCCCTCCCCCACACTTAAAATATTTCATTGTCCTCAATGTGAACTCATGAGATGATATATGCACATGAAATGAATAATTTTAAATAGGACAAATAATATAAAAGTGAAGGGGTTAGGAACAGCCTAATGTGCTAAAGTGATGATGGGGTCTTGCAATGTGATAAAATCCACTGCAACAGTTAGACTCCCCTCAATGTATCTCATCAAATGTTTCCCATTGACTGTAAATACCCTTCATGTATCCTGTTGCATGATCTCCACTGCACCATTAGGAAAAAAATTAGTCACAACATAAGGACCTAACCATCTGGAACGCAACTTACCAGGCATCAACTTCAATCGTGAACTATAGAGAAGGACTTTATCTCTAACATGAAACTATCTTTGTTAGATAATTTTTTCATGAGATGCTTTAGATATTTCTTTATAGAGACTTGAGTTATCATATGAAGACAATCGAATCTCCTCAAGCTCTTGAATTGGAAGCTTCCTTTGGATTCCAACTTGGGCCAAATCCATGTTGCATTTCTTTATAGCCCAATAAGACTGATGCTATACTTCCCTAAGAAGATGACAGGCCTTCCCAAAACCAATACGGAATGAGGACATACCAATGGGAGTCGTGTATGCTTTCTTATAATCCCACAACGCATCATCCAAGTGCTTGCTCCAATCCTTCCTAATTCTTCTACACAGTTTTCTCCAATATTTGTTTCAACTCACGATTTGAAATCTCAGCCTGAACATTTTTTTGGGGGTGGTATGGTGTTGATGTTTTGTGTGTAACCCCATATATCCGAAGGAGTCAATCAAAATTCTGATTGCAGAAGCATTTCCCTTGGTCACTAATGATAGCTGTTGGTACTCGAAACCTGCATAAAATTTCTGTCTTGATAAAGTCCACTAAAACATGAGAATCATCAGTCCTAGTGGCTTTAGCCTCCACCCATTTTCTCACATAATCAACAGAAACAAAAATATAAAAAAAATTAAAGGAACTAAGAAAATGACCAATAAAATCAATTCCCCATACATAAAAAATCTCATAGAATAGTATGGGTTGTAGGGGCATCTCATGTCTCCTAGAAATGTTCCCAGTGTGTTGGAAATGAGAGCATGAATTAGAAAATAAGCATCATGGAATAAACTAGGCCAATAAAATCTAGAGTCCAAAACTTTCCTAGTTGTCTGTTGGGGTCCAATGTGTCCACCACAAGAAAGTGTATAACATAATTGCAAAACAGACTCAAACTCATGATCAGGAACACAACTCCTAATAACTTGGTCACTACACATGCTCCATATGTATGGATCATCCCAAACACAAAATCTTGACTCACTCTTTAATTTTTGAACTTGATGTTTCTTTAAATTTGCGGGGATTTCAAAGGCAACAAGGTAGATTACTAAATCTGTATACCAAGGATGCATACTTGAGATGGAATAAAGATGATCATCATGGAAAGTGTCCTGAAGTTGTTCTTGGTTCAAGGTGTCATCCTCTAGTGTGTGAGTAAGCCTACTCATGTGGTATACCATCAAGTTTTCCGAACCATTTTTTTCCTTTATCTCAATGTCAAATTCCTGAAGAAGGAGCATCAATGGGATAAGCCTGGGCCTTGCGTCGAGATTCTTCAAGAGGTACCTCAGAGCTTCATGGTCAGAAAAAACAACTACTTTAGAGCCCAATAATTATGATTTTTTTATCTCAAGTGAATATAACAGCAAATAACTTCTTTTCCGTGGTTGTGTAGTTTTATTGGGCTGAATCCAGTGTCCTTGATACATAGGCAATCACATGTGAACGTCCCTCCACCCTCTGAGATAAAACAGCTCCAACCGCGAAGTAAGAGTCATCACACATAATCTCAAAAGGAATCTTCCACTGCGGGGGTTTTATAATCGGTGGAGTGGTCATACGCATCTTTAGCTCATCAAAGAAAGTCTTGAAGGAATCATTCAACACAAAATCAAAATCCTTTTGATGTAATCTTAACCTAGGAAGAGAAATCTTACTAAAATCTTTGATGAAGTGCTGATAAAATCCTATATGTCCTAGGAAATATCTAACAACACACACACACATGAAAGATATGGTAATGATGAAATAATAACTACCTTAGATTTATTAACCTCTATCCCATGTTTTGACACTACATGCCATAATACAATGCCATGATCTACCATGAAATGACACTTTTCAAAGTTCAAGACCATATTCTTCTCAATACAACGATTCAACACCTTTCCCAAACTACTTAGACATTTATCAAATGAGGATCCATACACTGTAAAATCATCCATAAATACCTCCAAGAAGGTCTCTATAAAATCAGAAAAAATACTCACCATGCATCTCTTGAAGGTACCTGGGGCATTGAAAAGTCCAAATGGAATCCTCCGGTAGGCAAATTTACTAAAAGGACAAGTGAATATAGTCTTCTTCTGATCCTCAGAAGCTATAGGAACTGGAAAATATCTAGAAAATCCATCCACAAAACAAATCGTGTGTCTTCCCAGCTAGTCTCTCAAGCATCTGATCAAAAAATGGGAGGGTTAAATGGTCTTTGCGAGTGGAATGATTTAGTTTCCTATAATAAATACACACATGCCAACTGTTTTGTACCCTCATTGGAACTAACTCATCTTTTTCATTTTTAGCAACTGTAACAACACTTTTCTTTAGCACAACCTGAATATGACTCACCCATTGGGAATCTAAAATGGGATAGATTATACCTTCCTTGAGCAATTTTTCAACCTATTTTGTAACAACTTCCAAAAGGGTTGGATTGATTATCATTTGTGGTTACCTCACTGATTTAGCCCCATCCTCCAAAAGAATCCTATGCATGAAAATGGAGGTGATAGTACCTGATATGTCAGCCAAGGTCCACCTTATTGCCCTGATGTTATCCCTCAAAAGATTCAAAAGTTTTTCATCATGTTCAAAAGGAAAATTATTAGAAATTATAACAGGTAATCTCTCTCCACTCAACAAGTATGAGTATTTTAGTTTTAGTGGAAATGGCTTGAGTTCCAGTGTAGGGGGGTGGTGTATGGATGGAGACATTGAAGGAACTGAAATATGTGCACAAAGAGAATCAGTATCAAAATAGAAATCATCACAATCAGAGAATAAAGAATCAAATCCATCAGAATACACAATAGTCATGTCATAATCAGAGTTCACACGATCAATATCAGAATATGAATCCATTTCAAAATCAAATCTTAGAGAGTCTTGTTTATTAGAAACAGGTGTAGAAGTTATCTTGACATTAAACAAGAACCAATACTCATAATATCCCTAATAATAGGACAATAAAATTCCATGGGGTTTTTATTTGGTGGTTCAAAATGGGAGATAAAAAATGTATAATGGTCCTATGAGGGGTACTTAATGGAGTCCATAACATTAAATATTGCAACTTCATCCCCAAAATCCCTGGAAAGTGTACCCTCATTAACATTTATGATTGTTTTTTTTTTCAATTTTGAGGAAGGGTCTACCTAAGATAATGGGATCATGATAACTTACCTGATCATACTCCATGTTAAAAAAGTAGAAATATGATGGAAAGATCATGTCTCTTACCCGGACAAGTACATCCTCAAAGACTCCCACTAGATATTCTATATCTATATTTTACAACGGCACCACCACTCTCATCGGTTTCAACTCACCAACCTGCAAATAAGATAATAAAGAGTGAGGAATCACATTTATGGAAGCTCCCAAATCAGAAAGAGCATAAAAAAAGTGAAACTCCCCTATGGTTCATGGGATAGTGAATGTCCCAGGATCCTTGCACTTTGTTGGCATTTCTAAAGGTGGTGTAATGAGTGCGGACACATTCCTTCCAAGATTGATCCTCTCATCTCCCTTGATCTCTCTTCTATTGGTACAAAGTTCTTTTAATAATTTTTCACACCTTGTGATTTTCTAGATGGCTTTGAGTAAAGGGATGTTGATCTCCACACGCTTAAATGTGTCCAAAACATCTTTTTTCATCACCTCTTAAACCATATTCTTGGTTTGTGCAACTCTATTTGGAAATAGAAGGGGTTTAGGAGGAACATCATCAATATTTTTATTACATTTATCTTTCTCCTTGGGCTTCTCATTAGTTGGTATGGAATGTGGATTCTCCGGAGTTAAGGTGAATCCTGGTGGAACTATAGGCACAGATGTATTAGTTATTTACTTCCCACTTCTCAATGTGATGACACTAATATTCCCCTTGGGATTTGGATTAGGTTGGGAAGGTAGATTTCTAGAATTCTTAATCACCAGTTCATGGAGAGCAGTGGCAATCTGGCTTATTTAAGTCATAAACTCCCTCAGCTCCAAACCTTTAATCTTCAACTCATTTTTTTGATTAAGAAAAAATTGTTTCAAAAGATCATCAATATTAGAATCTACCTTTGGTTTAGAATTCCCTTGTTGTTGTGTTATTGGTGATTGAGATTAAAATCACCTTTGGGGTTGCTGGAAACCCTGTTGGTAAGGTGGAGGCTGCTGGAAGTTTTGTTGAAAAGGGGGCATTTTTTGTTTTCCAGAGCTATACCTCATATCTGATTGATCTTTCCACCCTTGGTTGTATGCTGGTGCAAAAGAATCAAGCTTTTTGGGGAATATTGTTGTTGTTGTTGCTGATATGGTCTCCCAGGAAACACTACTGCACAATCTTATGTCTCTTGTAGTTGCAGGAAATAGTCTGTTGGGTGGCTTGTCTCAGTGAAAATTACACAAGGCCTTGAAAGAGGGGGTTGGGATGTCTTTTGGGTCAATGCAATCTGCCTCATCATAGTTTTCAATTCTTCCAACTTGGTATCAATCAAATGAATTTCAAGAGAAGATGGACTTACCTGATGAACTCACCTAACATGTGGTGTACCTCGATCACCAAATTGTTGGGAGTTTTGGGACATTTTGTTGATCAACACACGTGCATCTATTGGTGTCTTGTCCACCAATGATCCTCCAGCTGTGACATCCACCATGATACTCTCCATAGGTGTGTTTCCTTCATAAAAGTATTGGATAAGGAGTTGCTCGCAGATTTGGTGATGTGGGCATCTTGCACACAACTTCTTTAAACATTCCCACTACTCATACATTGACTCCCCTTGGTATTTCTTGATACCTGATATCTCCTTTTGAATTGTTGTGTTCCTTGAAGCTGGAAAAAATATTTTCAAGAAAATATGTTTCAAATCGTTCCAACAAGTTACATATTTAGGTTGTAAATAATACATCCAATATTTCGCAGCACAATAAAGGGAGAAAGAGAATTCTCTTAGTTTGGTTTGATCTTCAGAAACATTTCCAAGTTTAGGGGTTGATCAAACCACATTAAATTCGTTCAAATATTTGTTTGGATCCTCACCAGATAATACATGAAACTTTGGAATAAGATGAATTAACCCAGATTTCAGTTCAAAGTCCGATTCGATATTCAGGTATGCAATACAATTTGGTTTATATTTAATATCAGGTGTAACCAATTATCAAATAGTACGATTAATTTCATTTCCACTATTTTCATCCATTGTTTCTTATTTTATGTTGTAATTCGGAGTGTTTCCAATTTCAATGTTCTTGGAGTAGAGAAATTCTCCAACTGTTTGAATTTTGAAACCTCTTGTAGACTGAGAATGTCTGATTCGAGCCCTAAGGCTGCATTCAATCTCAATGTCAATATCTAAGAGATATTTTGGATTAGTTCCTGTCATAAATAAAATAAAAACTAAAATGAGAAAATTGGACCATAGTAATATAAAAATGCGATGTTTGAGTTTATGGTACAAAAAAGAAATAGAAGAAAATAAAACAAGAAGAAAGTAAAAATTCAGATTGGGTAAAGAAGGAAGAAAGAAGAGAGGAAGATAATAAAATGTAAAATAAAATAAATACCTCTAATTGGTTGAAATAATTACTTGCCTCCCTAGAAATGGTGCCAATTTTAAAGAGCGCTGTTGTGGGTGCTTTCAAATGATGTTCCGTTTTGGGTTACTTAGGTGCAACAGAATGGCGGACCAAGGTCGTCTCTCAAAGGAGGAAGCAAATTATAACAAATTCTTAAAGGTATTATAAAAATAAAAAAAAGATAATAAAAACACTACTTGTATGTATGGGGAGGTTTTTATAATTTATAAAACTAGAAGAAGTTTTCTGGAAGAAGATTACATTTTTTTGTTTTTAATTTTGAAATGATGTTCGATTAAAAAGACGCAACAATAAGATGTTTTTTTAAAAAATATTTTAAAAGTAATAATAGATATAACTCTACCTATTCATCCATTTATTAATAATTATAATTTAAATTAATATCCAATTAATTATGATCATTTAATTTGTTAAAACCCAAAAACTACAAGAATTAACTTTACCACAAAGATGAAGTGAATTTAACCCTAGGCTACCTTCAGAACATGCAATCACAACACCCTGCTTTGATTGATGTTCTAAGTTAGCTTATGGTAAGTGGTAAACTAAGGAAAATATACTATATATAAATTATAATTAATTGAGTTTGGGGATTATATTTTAACATTATAAATTGATCTTTTGTGGTCTTTTATTACCGATTAGGAACCCACTCTCACAATTTACCCAACTTCCGGCCACACGTGTTTTTGTGTCAATTGTTCAATTTATTCTTAGTTTCATTTAAATTTAAAACTCAATTAATAGATCAAATTAATTTAATTACATTATCTCATTTATTCAAAATAAATTAATGAAGAAGGTAAGATATAGATCGATTACTAAAAAGACACCTCTTCCATGGGTGGCGTAATCATCGTAGAAGCAAATTTCATTTGCAATGGTTAATAATGGGAATAACCCAATCACACTTCTACTCAAGAATTCCAGCCCAAAAGGGAATATTAAGAGAAGAAGATATTTGAATAAAAAATAAGAAAATAGAAGAAATAAAAGAAGAAAAAAGAAGTTTATTACACAAATGAAAACATTACAACACGAAGAAGAGAAGAAGGCTTCAATGAGGCGATCCTTACCTCAAGAGATACCCCTCTTACAATGGTAGGAGAATTTGGGTGAAACCAATTCTCATATTCCTAAAATCTCTTAATTCACTTCCCAACCCCTCCAAATGAGAAAAAAACTAATTTATAGAGTGTAGGGGATGCTTGGTTACAAGTGGTTTCAAGTGTAAATGGGGGAATTCAGAAAAATATTTTAATCAAACTCTCACCACCCATTTGGCCACCAAAACGCGTGAATAAGCTCCTCGTCCATAAGGAGGATTTGTGTAAAATTGAATCCTAGAGATACTCTCATGATATGGCCTTAATCTAAATACAGAGGAAGACGTTATGGCCCAAATACAGAACCCATGTCCATTCTGGCGATTCCAGTCCACCATTAAATTAATGTCCTATTTAATCCATCCAAATGCACTCTTTAGCTCAAGTGACCTGAATAAAAGTTATATAAAATTAAGTTATAAACACGGTTACAAAATTTCAAGTTCCAATAATAAATATTAAAATATTTATCATCGAAATACTATAGTGTATTTTAAAAGGGTAAAACTGAAATTTTCCTCAAATTTTTAAATGAATGATCTAATCCCAAATGTTTCATAAATGAATATATTTAGCAAAATGTGAGGAAATTATGTCATTTACTATAAATAAAATATTAAAAAATATAGTGTTTTATCAGTATTATTTAGACTTTTTTTTATTATTTAACAATTTTTATTAACAGCTTCAACCCAAAAGTAAATCGGTAGGTCGTATTCATTGAGCATAGTTCGGGATATATCTTGTAAGGTTTTATTTAATATTTCTAATACACCATTCTATTGATTTTTCCTAGGGGAAGAGAAGTTATTACTATATCCATTTTTATAGAAAAAATATTCAAAGTCTTGATTTTCAAACACAAAATCATGGCCACTTCTTAAGGATTTAATTTTAAGTCTACTAAGATTTTCTACTATCCTAGAATACTTGGTAAAAACTGAGAAAGATTTACTTTTTAGAGCAAAGAAAAAGGTCCAAGAATACCTAGAAAAGTCATCTATAAGAACATAAACATAATTCTTCCCATTGATAATTCAAACTCTAGATGGTCCAAATAAATATCTGTGAACCAACTCAAGAGGTTGAGAAGTAGTTACTTCTTTCTTTGGTTTGAAAGAGATTTTATGTTGGTTTCCTTTTTGACAAGGATTTACCACTTTATTTTCTAGAAACTATAGTTTGGGTTGGTCTTTAACTAAACCTTTTTAGGTCAATTTCTTAAGAGAGTGTACATTATAGTGTCCTAGTCTTCTATTCCAGAGCCATGACTCTTTGGGGAAGGCACTTAGACAAGAAACATTTTGTGATTCTAGTATGTCTAAGTTTACAACATACACATTATAATTTCTAAGAGTAGTAAATAATGTGTTATTCTTGGAATAAAAAACATGGCATGAATCATTATTTAATTTATCATTAAATCCATCATCACATAGTAGTTATATTCTATGAAAGTTATAATTTAGTTCATCAACATAAAGTACTCTAGAAATTGTAATAGAGTTAGGGTTACCGATTTGGCCTAGGTTGATAATTTTTCATTTAACATTGTCACCAAATGTGAAATGTCCTATATAAATCTTGATACGATTCTTGAAGCTTGATTATTAACCTATCTTGTGTCTTGAACAACCAATTTCCAAGTACCAAAGTATTCTACCGAAACTATTTAGGAAGTTTACCTAGAAAAAAATTTATCCAATAAATGTTTTTGGTACCCATATTTGTCTAGGTCCAAAAACATTAGTAATAAAAACTTTAGGAAACTACACTTTTCTAATGGGTTTCCAATATTTAGAATATAGAGTATTTGAAAAATAAACTCTGTTTGGTCCATATGAACTGGATATGGTAAAAGAATTTTTTGAACTGGAACTTGTAGTAAAATCATGATTTTTGAATAAAGAAGCAGATTTTCTAGTTTTTGGTATAAAATGTATTTTTGATAAATTATTTTGTCCTGGTTGATATCCTATTCTAGAAGTTTACTTGGGAGCTATATATTTACAATGAATTTGAGTAAAAGTATTTTTTTCCATTGGTAAAATTTTCTAAATATTTCTTTAGTTTCTCACTAGATATTTTTAATTAATTATTTTCCTTGAGCATTTGAGAATTATTTTCTTTTTCAGTAGTAATTTAAGATTTGATAGTTATAGTAAGAAAATTTTGTTTCTTTAAAGATTTATGTTTAACTATTAGTTCATTTCATATGGAGCTATCCTCAGATTCACTTCAGGTGTCATTCATAGCATTATCATATTTTCTATCCTTGTTCTCATACTTATTTTCGTATTTCAACTTTGGATAGTCTGCTTTGACATGTCCTCTCCTCTTTCATTCATAGAAAATTATCTCTTCTAATTTTTCATTTCTCTTCAAATCCCTTTTCTAGTTTCCCTTTTTATCATAATCTCCTTTTAAGTTTGGTCTCTTGAAGAAATTTTTCTTCCTATAAAAGTTCCTAAATCTACAGGCTAGCTGGGCCATTTCCTCATCACTGTTTGAATATGATTCTTCACTAATAGTGCTCTCAACATAAGCTTGAACTTTATATTTTTCTTTACTCTTGGAAGTGGTGGTCTTCAAGTCTATATATTTTGTTTTCTATTCTTCATACTCATGATTTACTTTGAGTTTCTCTTCATACATCATTAATTTTCTAATCAATTCCATCACTGGAATCTTATCAATGTCACATGATTCTATTATGGATAAATATGTCCCTCACCATCTCTCTGGTAATCTTCACATAATCCTCATGATCTACTCCCTTTCTATGACAACTCTTCCTAAAGAAATCATAGTGTTCACTATTTCATTGAACTTGAGAAACATACTAGAAATAGATTCATCTGGCTTCATTATGAATTTATCATATTTAATAGTATAAGAATTTAATCTCATCTCTTTCACATTATATGTTTTTTCTTGAGAAATAGACAAAGTATCCAAAATCTCATGGGTATTTTTACAGGCAGAAATGTGATTAAACTCTCCATCTCCAAGTAAAAAGTATAGAGAATTCATTTCTTTACAGTTATTGTTATAGGATGTCTTGGTAGTTTCATATAAAGTATTTCAAGCAGTTTTAGGAATTTCATATTTACTTTAAATAATAGTCCAGATTTCAAATCCCATGATATGTATACGTATTTTCATTTTCAGACTCTATACTGTATAGTTTGTTCCATTAAAAAAGGTGGTTTAATTGTAGCATCTCCTTCTAATAAATTGTCCTTAATATAAATTTTCAAAAGATTTCAAGGAAATAAAAATTTAGATCTAAGAAAAATTTTAATATCTTTGAAATACACCTACAATCATAATTGAAAAATTTTGACAAAGTTTTGATAACTGAGAAATTACAAATTCCTCTAATACCAAATGTTGGTCGTAGTAGATTACTCAAGAGTGGGTTAATTGAGTATCTATAATTTTTTTGTTAATATTAGTTCTATGAAAATTTCCCCCAATTAAAAATATAATCAAATTCAGTTTTTAGTGAATTTATAAAAGTCATGAATCTTCAATTAATTTCTCATAATATTGATTAGTTCTCAGCTATACTAATGTAATGATTAATACAACTTTTGAAACTAACCGACTGGTTTAGAAAAATTATAAAAACTGTATAAACTAATTATCAAAGGATAATTTATATTTATATAAAATATAATAAACACATATTTAAACTAAAATGAAATGGCACAACAGGTATAAACAAGAGGTTCAGTATCAAGATGAGACTTGGTCATCTCCACTTGGTGTTCACCTTCCCCCAAGAAATTAAATTTAATAAAAAGTTTGATCCACACCCTGGATTGGGGATCCCAACATCACACAAGGATGTGTAGGTCAAACTTGACCTCTACCATAGTTATTTGTGAAAAAACAACAAGCAGTTTACACATGACCTCTTCCACTATTCTACATGGGAAATAATGAATAATGATGGGAGTGAGTTTGAGGATATCATGTATCCTTTACTTATACACAAGAGTCAATGTGTGTGTAATAGACAGATACACACACTACTCAAAATTTTAAATAAATAAAAAAATAGAGATAAAGATGTAGAGAAAGGTTTAGAAGAATCTTTCTGTTATGCAGTGATGATCCAGTTTCTTTTGATGCAGTGTAAATGATATTTGAGTCCTCTTCTAGAAGATGGATTCAAAATAGAGTATCGTAGTTTTTGTGGTCTATGTTCTAGAAGTGTGAAGTGTTTTGATTATTGTTGTTGTTGGGGTGCTCAAGTCAGCTCAACAGGTTTATATTATCTAGTAGACCTCCCCGTGTATTATTCCTTTGAGTTCCTAGGATTTTGAAGAATGCTCGAGTTTTGTAGAATAATTAAATTATTCATTCCTTGTTATTTTACAGTGTATTACCTGTATGATCTAGCTTGTAATAATTTTATACTTCAAGGTATAGTAGACACTATGATCTCTGCATGTCTATGAACCTCAAACTCTCTATTGAATTTCCTACAGACAACTCTAAATAATGTCAGAAAAATTAATTTTTCTAAATATGTCCATTAGATTTAAATTTGAATTAATAAATTAAAAACAATTTTTATGAATATTGGTGAGTCATAAGTATCAGTGAATCATTGGAATCAGTCTGTCATCATTGGTCTATCAGCACCAGTGACTCTTTCTATCAGTGAGTCCTTTTCATCGGTATCAGTGACTCTGGGCATCAGTGGTTTGTTTGTGATATCGGTATATCTAGGAATCGGCGAGTCGTCATCGGTGAATCCTTTTGAAATATTAGTATGTTGACCATTTTTGAATCGTCCATTAGTAAGTAGAATATCAGTGACTCGTTCATTGGTGTGTCGCTCATCGGTAAGTCATCCAACAGTGTGTTTCTTGAACTAACAGTGTTACCGATCATTCGTGACTTTTCCATCGGTGTGTCGTTTATTCTATCGGTGAGTACTACATCGGTTTCTTCTTCGATCAGTGACTTCCTCAAGTAGTGACTTCCTCAATCTGTGAGTTCTTTGATCAGCGAGTCTTTTAAAATATAAGTGCTGCGAACCCTAAAAAACTGATAAAGTGTCTGTCATACATAGAACACTATCAGAATATGTGAAATTGATAAATACATGTAAACAAACACTTGTAAACATATTGAAGCATAAATATTCATAATTTATTGACTTATTGAAATGTATTATAAAATGTTACATAATTTATTCACTTATAAATATTCATGGTCAAGATTAACTGGAGTTATAACTTAATATATAAAATAATAGTATTTCTAGATTATAATGATTTGTGATTAAAAAAACACCATTTCATAAAGGGTCCAACACTTGGTACAAACCATTATTAAGGGAATTAAAAAAAATCCCATAAGAATATAATTTATGAAAAAGATCAAGAATAACCTAGATTGAAACATAGTGAATTACAAGTAAGGATATAATTCTTCTTTAAAAGTTTATCATCTTATGTTTAATGTTTTATTTTTATTCTCAATAGATAAGTATTAAATCCCTCCAATTGCACCCTCCTTTTCTTAGTTAATGGCGGGAAATAGTAGAGCATGTGCCAACAATCAATGTGATAGGGAATGTGATGATTTCTCAAATGATATGCCTGATATGATGGGAATGGGTGGTCAAAACTTCATGATAGTACTTGATCATCTGGATCAAGTTATGAATAACAACTTGAATCATTTGTAACACCCTCTTTCTTTGAGTAATGATAAAGATTCTATTGAATCCTTCTGGTAGAAAAGGCCTCCCAAGTTTAGTGGATCTTCTGAATCCCTCCTTGCAAAACAGTGGATTAACTCTATTGAAAAGATATTCTCTATCCTTCAGTGCTTAGAAGAAGATAAATCCATACTGGCGGTCTATTGTTTTTATGGAGAAACTAATCAGTGGAGGAAACTGATCAATAATACGAATCCCTAGGAGTAAATTGATTTCATGGATTGGGAGGAATTAAAGTGAATGATTTTCAATAAATAATTTCTCTGGACCATTATTCTCAAGATGTAAAGAGAGTTCCTTAGACTAAAGCATAATGGGGATGAGTTAATCAGGGTATATACAGAAAACTTTACTAGGCTTTCAAGGTTTTCCTCAGGCTTTTCCATGAACACCGAAAGCAAGGCGGATCGCCTATTTAGCAGACTAAAGCCGAGTCTATGAAAATCATTGGTGATTCAAGACTTCAAAAACTATGAAGAGATTGTTTGTTGTTCCCTTAAAGTAGAAATGGAGTTCTGAGACATTCAATGGTATCGTGTACCCAATGAAAAAAAATAGGAAAATTGAATCTAATGTGGGTGGTTTTGAAAATAATTTCCATGATGGAATAAACCTCGATCATCCAACGTGTAAAAATTGTGGGAAGAATAATCTTGGGAACTGTCTATAGGGAACTAGGAATTTCTTCAAATGTGGAAAGTTGGGACATCTGGATAATAAATTCCAAAGGTATATGAGGAATCCCACTAATGTGGAAGAAGAAAGGATGGTTCAAATCAACACACAACCTATAGTGTAGTGTTACGACTGCAAGGATCTTGGGCATTATGTGAACAATTTCCCTAAGATAAGGGTTATCAGAGTCAATAAGCAACAACCTCCAAGCTAACAAAGAAGGGATAATTCTATTCCTATTGCTGAGGTGGACTCAGACAATGATGTGGTGAAAATTCCTCTAGTTATTCATTCAAGAATAGAGAACTTAATATTTGATTCTAGTTCTATGCATTATTTCATATCTTACAAGTTTAGTAGAATTATTTAAACACCAACTCAATATTTGGAGGAAATATTATCTATGAGAATAGGTAATTGGGAAATTATTGTGTCCATTTTTTATAAATCCTCTTCATTTAACGTTTTTGGACTAAACTTCCCAAAAAATCTCACCATTCTTTCTTTAGTGAAGTTTGACACTATCTTAGCCATTTATTGGCTGTCTTTATAAAAATCCGATATAAATTGTTGGGAAAGGGAGATCACATTTCACATCCCGAAGCATCCTCCAATTCATTACAAGTGTTAGGAGGAAGACAAATGTCCTTTAGAATTATTGTTTAATGTGTGGATACTAATTGCTTATGAGAAACCATGTCTATATCAAATGATTGAGAAAATGATAGAATCATGCTTGAAGACATTCCCATTAAGAGGGATTACACTAATGTATTCTCTAAAGAGTTTCATAGTTGTTCTCCTAATCGAGAGGTCAAGTTCTCAACTGAAATTATTCCAAGATCTCTACCTATGTCAATGTAACCTTATAGAATGGCCATCGTAGAGCTGTAAGAGATGAAATAGCAGTTACACAAGAATCTGGAGAAGGGTTTTATACGCTGGAGTGATTCACTGTGGGTGCACCAGTCCTCTTCATCAAGAAGGAATATGTATCAATGCACCTCTAAATTTATTATCACGAGATTAATAAAATCATGATAAAGAAAAAGTATCCCCTTCCATGGATTAATATCTTGTTCGATCAGCTTTATGGGGATAATTATTTCTGTATGGTGGACCTTCAGTTTGGATATAACTAATTAAAGGTGAGGAACACAGATATTCCCAAGAGTACCTTTTAAACAAGGTATGGATTCTATGTGTTCATAGATATTCCATTCAGACTCACAAATACTATACACTTTTCATGGTTTTAATTAATAGAGTATTTTTAGAATACCTCAAATTTTTTTGTATTATTTATTGATGATATTATGATATACTCCAAGAGAATGGAGGAACATGAGAAGCATTTGAATACTGTGTTAATGACTTTGTAAAGGGAGAAGCTATATGAAAATTAAAGTAATTGTAGGTTCTGAATGGATGAAGTGTCAATCTTAGGGCATGTTGTCACCAGAAAAGGGACATATATGAACCCTTCCAAGACAAAGGTCATTGAAGAGTGGGTCAGGCAAACATATATAATATAGATCTGCATATTTCTAGGTATATCCAGGTATTATCGAAAATTTGTGAAGAAAATATCATGATTGTCAACCCTAATGACCAAGATGACATGGAAGGGAGTGAAGTTTGTCTGGACTCAAGAATGTGAGGATTGTTTTAAGGAGTTGAAAAAGAGGCTAATCATTGTGCCAGTAGTCACACTCTGAAGAAATGGAGAAATCATTATGGTGTACAGTGATGCTTCAAATAAATGATTAGGCTATGTACTAATAGAAAAAATGATAAAGTTATAGCATACACCTCAAGGAAGCTGAAAAACCATGAGAAAAAATTTCATAAGAATGATCTCAAGTTGGCGGCTGTGATTGTTGCATTGAAAATATAGTGAAATTATCTCTATGGGGTGAAGTGTGAAATATATAATGATCCCAAGAGTCTAAAATATATATTCACACAAAATGATCTTAATATTCTCCAGCAAAGATGGATAGAGATCATCAAGGATTATAACTGCTCAATGCACTACCATCCCGGTAAGTAAAATAAGGTGGAAGATGCTCTAAGTAGGAAGGATCCTTCATTTTTATTAATAATTATAATTGAAAAGGATCTAATATTCTTATATTTTCAGAGGAAGGACATGAGAATCATTAAGTGAGGAACATAATCAATCTTTTCACAAATTATTACTCAACCATCCCATATAGAGAAAATAAAGGATGCTCAAAGAAAAGATTTGAGAATCCAGAAAAGGGTGGAAGCCATTAAAAATGAGAAATCCTCTGAGTTCATGATTTATTTGGAAGGATTTGTAAGATTTTTGTCATTATTATGTGCACCATCCAATCCAGAGATAAAGATTTTGAATGACACACATATCTCAACCTTCTTTATTCACCCTAGGAGCGCAAATATGTATTGAGATCTTTGATAGATATTTTGGTTGGAAAATATGAAGAAAGAGATTAATGATTATACTTCAAAGTTCCTGGTATGTCAAAAAGTTAAGGTTGAAATACATAAGTCTAAGGGGTTGATGAAACCACTGTCCATACCAACATCAAAGTGGGAGAACATCACCATATACCGTGTCACTAAACTTTCTGGTATATCCAGAGGAAACAATGCTACATGGGTCATTGTGGATTTTCTTAAAAAGACAAATCAATTTATCAATATTAGAGAGGATTTATCATTGGATCAACTTTCACAAATATATATCAAAGAGGTGGTAATTCTATATGGAGTACCACTATCTATTTTATTTGATCAAGATTCGGGATTCACCTCAATGTTCTAGAAAAGCCTCCTACATGCTCTATGAAACGAAATGAACTTCATTATAGCCTATCATCATCAAAATAATGGCCAATTTTAGTGAACTATTCATACACTTGAAGATATGTTGAGAGTGTGATCTGTGGACTTTAAAGGAGGATCGGAGAAACATCTTGCACAGGTCGAATTCCCCTATAACAATAGTTTCCACTCGAGAATTTGAATGGAACCATTCAAAGACCATTATGAAAAAAGTTGAAGAATACTATATTGTTGGGATGAAGTTTGTGAGCGTAAGATTATAAGACCTAAAATGGTCTAAGAAATGGTTGAGAAGGTGAAAACCATTCAAAAACACTTCAAGGAAGCCCAAAGTCAACAAAAGAGTTGCGTAGAAAATCATTGAAGAGACCTTGAGTTCAAAGTTGTAGACATGGTATTTCTCTACGTATCTCCTTGGAAGAAGGCCATCAGATTTGGGAAGAAAGGAGAGATCAGTAATTGCTACATCAGACCCTTCTAGATACTTGATTGAGTTGGATATGTGGCCTATCGACTGGTACTTCCACCTACCATGTCTAAACTACACGATTTCTTCCATATATCCCACTTAAGAAAGTATATACTAGATCCTTCACTTTTACTCTCTTTAGAGGTGGTATAGTTAGAGGATGACATTTCTTACGAGGAGAAACTAATGAAGATCTTAGATCATAGGGATAAAGTTATACGTAATGAGACTACTCACCTAGTCAAAGTACTATGGTAGAACTATAAGTTCGAAGAGGAAACATGGGAACTAGAGGAGGCATTGAAGTAAAAGTACCCACACTTGTTTAGGACTTTGAATATAAAAAAAAATTTCAAAGGTGAAATTTCATAAGGGGTGAATAATGTAATGACCTAATGTTTTTACAATGGGAATTCCATTCTTATAATTATGTCATATAATCACATGAAATCATAACATAATGAACTACTAAGTACTATGTGACCTTTAAACATAATATTGTCATTTTTTTGTTTTGAATTTTGAAAATCTGATATACACGGTTGGGTTCAGGGGGTTTTTGGGGTCTGATAGAACAAACATTATTTTTGGTGAATAGCAACCTACCCTTATGAATAGTAACATACCCTTATCAATAGTAATATGAACCTTATAAATATTAAATTTTCCAAAAGAATAATAAACTCACTCATGAATTTATAAATAAAATTTATGCATCTTATAAGTGATAATTTGACCATAGTAAAAGTATCAGTATTTTTGTAAGTCATAAATAATTAATTACAATTAATAAATTAATTTAAAAGAAAATTTATTTTTTTAAAAGGTGTTCATAAATTAATTTTTTTTTGTATTCTTGTTTTAAGATAATTTTATAAGACCTTATGTAATTTTTGAAGGAATTATAAAATCAATTATAGTTTTAAAACTCGTATTTTCAAGTAAATTATGATTTTAATTGTAAGTTAAATTAATCATATTTAGAAAATTATTTTTGAAAAAAGAGTTCAATTTTTGATTCTACGCATTTATAAATGGTTTGGTTGAATTTTTTGATTTTTTCTAAAATTCTTGAATTTTTGATGAATAGTAAAATACAATAAATTACAAATTAAGCTAAATACATGATTTATAGGGTCATGCATGGTTTTATGTAGATGTAAGACCAATTATTTAGAACACACATGCACATATTAAAATTTTTGGTTGTGGAATAATCACTATTTATGGTTTTGAGGGAAATTAATAAACTAAGGAATTAAATATTATGAAAACTCTCCTCCCCTCCACTATAAATACCACCCTCCTTACCTCTTATATTCACTCGTCTCAAGCCTTGTTCCTTGCATAAATTCTTCAAAAAATCAATCTAAATATAATATACTACATACAAAAGCCATTTTTATCTTCTAAAGACCATATTATCTCCCCTTAAGAGGCTCTCAAGCAAGATTGATTGAAGGGGAAATTCCTCTTTTCAATTCCTTTACTTTCTTTTCAAGTTCATTTGTTCTCTTTTATATCCTTACCTCCCCTCATCCAAATTTTTTGAAAACTACAGTAACTTACCTGTACTAGAATTTCTTTATGATAATGGAATAGGTTATTATCATCTCTCCATTACTCTTCTTTAATAGTAGCAGTAAAGACACCATCTAAGTTGTGTTAATTTACCACATTCAAGGATAATGGGTTTTCAATTTCATTTACCGTCTTAAATTATGGTAATTAGACCATTTTTGTTATGGTTAAACCATATTATTATGTAATATATCCTATTTAAGGATCAATAATCTTTTTTACACATGATATTAAATTATAATGAAAAATGAGATTGTGGTGATCAAAACCCACCAATGAACCCAAAAGGTTATCACTAAAGTTTTATATAATGATTCAACTTCACTCAAAGTAACCAAATTAAATTTAAAACCATGTAATATTGTGGATGTTTAATAATAAAATATAACTCCAATTCTATACAAAAATATTCATTTTATATGATTATCCATTCATCTATATAAAAAATTGAACATGAAACAAACAGACCCAAACAAAAAAATTGAACCTCATAACCAATCAAAAATGTCCTGAATGAACTTAAAAAGGTTATAATAATTCAATTACATGTAAAAAAGGTTATGGAATTTTTAATTAATAAAATTAATTTTATTATTCTGGTTATTAAGATCAAACAAAAACACCACCAAACTAATGGTAAGGGATCCTCTATTTCTCACATTTATTCAAGAAATGTCATCTATGTTATGTCATTTCATGTGCAGTTCCTAATGATGGGGTATGATTTCTCACATCCACCATAATTTCATAATCATTTATCAGTGATGAAAATCCCCTTTATCTCTCATTAATCCCTCTTAAGTACACCTGCCACTATGCCGATAATCCGTAAGGGATTCTACCCGAACCTCCTTTGTTCTTTCAGGCTGCCTTATCTTCCTTTTACCAAAGTAAAGTTATCTTATATTTTTATTTGAATCTTTTAAATGTTTTATAAATGTACCAAATTTATTTATCAAGACCATTTCCTCATTCTCCTTTGGGGATATACATTTTTTTAAGCAATTCCCTCTTCAATACTTCCCAATAAGAAAGCCTGTTTTGAGGGATCTTCCCGAATTCTTACATAATTTCAACTAAACTCTATCTTCTATTTTAATCCACCATTGTCTTTATAAAATCATAATTTGTTATTATAAAAACATACCTGGTTCATTTATCATTTTATAATAAGGATTGTTCCCTTTTCTATTTTGAAGACTCTATAGTATTTTTCTCAAAACTGCACAAAAATGTTTTAATGATAAAATTTCTTAAATAATTATCTTATATGTTTCACTTCAACTTGGAATCTCTTACCGTGATACATAAATGTTTTCCTTTAATAATATCCTTGTATATTTTAGTTCATTTCTTTCATGGACACTATTATTATATGCACATTTGTTATTCTTTAAGACATGATTATGTTACACAATTCTTTCCATGGGTAACCCTTATATTTATATATGATTGATTATGTATGATTATTTATGTGGGAAAAATATTCATGAAAATTAAAGATGGGTGAACCTAGACAGAGCTCCAATTCATTGGGTAAATTTGAGTCTCTTGAGATTTTATGTGCGACAGTCTTGGTAGTTAGCCTTGTCTTGTGCTACTATGTGCAACAGTATTGGCCGTTAGCCTTGGCTTGTTCAACCATGTGCAACGGTCTTGGCGGTTAGTCTTGAATCATTCTAAATTCATGTTTTATTTTTCTTACACTTTACTATTACTCCAAGTTTATATTATACCATGTTTATATGTTATGATTCCAAATGTTACAATCCTTTTTATATTATCCTGTCATGCCTTCTATGCCATGTGCTAATGCTTTTTTCTTATGGTTATTTCCTTACAGGTCTATTTAGATTATCCATTTGTTAATTTGTTCCCCAGGGTACCCTATGTAGATGTTTGAGCACAATTAAAGTTTAGAGCTCAATTTTAAGACCAAATAATGAAATGTTTTATTTAGTTCCATGTTTTCAGCTTTATGTGCCTAGTCTTCCAAGACACTAGACTTTACAATCCTTGGCTTGTAATCTAATGTATAATTATGATTAAAATCATGTAATGTTATATGTAAAAGGCTAGGGTCTTTATATTTATGATATAATAATAATCATGGAATTTAAAAATAATTCTCATGTTCTTTCTATCATGTTAGTTGAAAAATGAAAGCATTACTCACATGTTTGTACAACATAACGACTCCATGACTTTATCATTGTTTATTTTTCATAACCATATTTCATGGTTGGATTTTAAAGTATATTAAATATCTAAAAATGTTAATTAATTCATGATAAATATTTTTTATATGATGTACTAATGAACTATTTGACCATGTTCATCTTTCAAAATATGTTTTTCGATTATGAAAAAAAGGACCCAAAAACACAAGACATAGATTCAACTCATTAAGTAATTTAATATGTTATAAAAACAATTTAAATAAATGTTTTAATGGTACACGATTAAAATTTTAATATATTCTTAATAAATAAAATAATTTATATATGTTTATTATACATTTTTTATAAATTTGTGATATGATATAAATGGAAATACTGGACTCATGATAAGGCATTTCATCTCAATTTCACATAATTGAGTCATATTTTATTATTTTTATATATGATGTATATGTTTTCCCTATTAAATTTTATATATTTAATCCTTGAAACTTCATGGTTGTTTATTTTATAATTCAATTTATTTCATTAAAAGTGATTTGAATGAAACTTATGAAGTGGTAAGGGGTTTCTTAACTAAATTTACATTCATTGCGTTATAAAATTTATTCATGGATTATACAATGCCAAAAGTTTGGGTGAAATTAATTTTTTATTAATGTTGTATTTGAATATGTTTTGTGTGGATTTAAATTTTTTCCACACAATCTCTCCATTGAATAATTCTCAATTCATTGATGTGATATTTTTAATATTTTTTTGATTAAAATTATCTTTCTTTAGGACATAAGTTTATGTTATACAACCAAATTATTTTGTTAGTGTATATACTAAAACTTTATAGATGTTATATCATGAATATATTTATTTTAATGATATTTAATGATTAATTTGAAATAATTATTTCATTTGGATTAAAATTTAAATGTTACTAAACCAGTAAAATATTTATGTTACAACCTCTTTCCTTTTTTAGATTGTGTCTTTTCATGGGTTCATTGGGGGAAGATCATATACTCTTATTTTCATGAACCAAATTAATTTTCTTATCCTATTTTTATTATTTTGGTTTAAATGGTAAATTTAAAATTCCTCCATTATTAATTAATGAAATTTCACGAAAGTTTTTTGTAAGTGATGATGATATTATATCATATTTTAGACCAGAAAACATCCCCTTACATATAAATTTTTCTAAAATGTTTTTTAGAATGTTATTTTCAAAATATAAATTATTTCTTAGTGTTATATTACTTGATATTTGATCTTCTTTTAAAGGAATTTGAAATCAAATTTTTTATTTTTTCCACATTGTCCACTGTTGATTCCCTTTATAAAACTTTTAAATGAATATTTATTTTAACATTTACGGCAAGAATATATTTTCCTGAAATTATGACCATTAATTTTTTTATTCTTGAATTATATGCATTTAATTTTATTTCCAAATAAAATTATATTCAAATTATTTTGTGTATTTTAATATTCAAAAAGTTAGTTTCATAGAGAAAATGTATCTTCCGAAAAAATAATTTTAATGATATTTAAATGGTTTTCATATTAATAAAAAAAATACAACCCTTGATGTAACTTACGATCCACCAGGTATATGTTGTAATGATTCCATACTTATTATTTCCATATATAGATTATGATTGTTTAAAGAGATTTTTAGGGAACCCATTTATTTTAATAGGGTTATTCAACCTCTAAATGAAAATAAATATTATTATATTACAACGTGAAAGCTTCTAATTTTTTTACCCTTATACAGTGCTTGGATATATGAATAGATGATTGCCGAATGGTTATATTATTAACCCATTGTGTGTGGATCCATTATAAACCAGGGATGGGTTACTATGTCATAAACCAAGGATGGGCAGTTCTGTTATAAACCATGGATGGATGGTCACATTATTTACCAAATATTTGTGGGTCAGTTATATCCCTCCAATGCATTAGGTAATGAGACAGAGTTAACAAGATGTAAGTTACTCAAATGATATTAAAGAGGTATACTAATCCTAAGATACAATAGTGTTTACGAGTTATAGGTTACTCTTAAGTGGTGTGGAAATTTTTTGGTTAGGTGATTCAATGAGGAATGTTTAATTTTCCATGTTACCAACATGTTTTCATTATACCTGCATTAAGTTATAATAGACCCATTAATTAAGGATTATCGTCACATGTCTCATGATTTTTTACTTATATGACTCTTATATTAGGGAAACCCATTATGAAATTTTTCATGTTCTATGATCAAGGTTTTTATGGGTATGAATTATCTTATGTTATGATTATTCACTTATATTATGTAATCATACCAATATTCTCTTCATGTTATCACAAAGGAAATTCAATTATTAATTATTATATTTAACTTTATTGAGCGGTTGAGATCACCCTTCTTATTTTTTCTTTCCCTAGGTTATAATGATTTATGTTAATTGAATTATATCTAGAAAGTACTCATGCGTAATGAATTTTATATGGGATGTTGAATATGTAATGTGTAATAGGAACACATGGTTATAATAAACAGAATAGTCACTTAAAGACATGGATATTGTTGTATAAGAGTCTTTCATAATTATCTAAAACACTAAAGCTAAAATTTAATTAGGTATATAAGTAATCCAATATTTATATTTTTTGTTTTTTTAAGGATTAAAATTGGGTCAATTTTTTTTGGCATTAAAACCATAAATTTAATGGTAATATTTTTAGCACCAAATATAGGAGTGTGGATCTGGGTTTGTTATAGTTTGTATCAGAGGAAATGTATTGAACAATTTGGAGATTATGATGTTTTAATGTGAGTTTAACATAAGATTTATGAATAGAATCATGGGTTTTTATGTTAAAGGTTGAACATAAGTTCAAAGGAATAAACACCATCTTTTTGGGTTTTAAGTGATGGGAATTCGATGTGCTTAACTATATTTTGGGAGATGTTTTATTGGGTTGTGGTATATGTAACCCTTAAGTTTTTCATGAATGATTATTTTGGAAGCATAATGTTACATTTTTTTGAATGTAAGTTGAAATCTATGAGATAACCACCGAGGTTAATTGTTTTTATAATGTTAAGGTTATTGAGGTTACTTGGGATATAGGGTTACTTATTTATGGAATGATTTATATTGAACCATCAGAGTTATTTTTTAATTTGAGAGATTAATATATTATTTAATCATATTAAGGTTTATTAATTTTGGTTATTATCGTACCTTGGGATAACCATTTGAGTTTTTAATAATTTTTAAATATAGGATGAATAGACTATTATCATTTTGTGGATTATATGATCCATTAGAAGTTGATTTTAGTGATTCAAGATTGAAAATTTAATCTTGAATAATAAACAATTGGATA
Source organism: Viscum album (assembly GCA_963277665.1). Taxonomy (NCBI): domain Eukaryota; kingdom Viridiplantae; phylum Streptophyta; class Magnoliopsida; order Santalales; family Viscaceae; genus Viscum; species Viscum album. The sequence goes on from OY728143.1 coordinate 1,714,825,111, forward strand.
AAAAATGAGATTGTGGTAGAAATTTACTAATGTTTGAAATTTTAATTGTAATTTAATATATTTAATTATGTCCTTATTCTAGATGGTAATGCAATTTCTCAACTATGGGAAGAGGATCCCAAAACAAAAATGTTATCATATTACATTCATTTATAATGAATAAATAGTATTATCACACCTGGTTGATTTAAAATTTTGCATTCATTAACATTATCATGACCATATAATTTATTTTGTTCAATGTTATATATCACTCTCAAAAATAATTTGGAAATTACTTTTTCTTCAATGTCCATATTTTCTATTCACACTAATGTTCCCCTATTGGGAAATCTAGTTATGTGTTTTTCTAGATAACCTTTATATTTATATTTACCTATTTGAAAATCATGTTTTGTTACCCTTTTATGATTAGTATTTTTTAAAAAGTGTTTTTTAAATATTAAAATGTTTTTACTTTCATGTCTTCATGTTTTATATTCCACTCCATTGATTTGATTTTGAATTTTTTAAAACACTTTTCAATCAAGAACAAGGTAAAATTGCATGGATGAAATTTACCAAAGGGTTGAATAATGTTAAAAACTTGGTATTTTTAATATTTAAGAAATTTCATGTGTTATTAATATTCACGAATTAAATTTTATAAATTTATATTTATTATAATAATTTAATATAATTTTTGTGTCAAATGGAAAAGTAATTATTTCTAATCAAATTGGGGTTTCATATATTATATGGGCCTATTTAAAAATATAATTTATAAATGTTATAATTTTAATTTGATAAAAACTATATCATTTTTGAATTTAGTAAATAAAACTTTTCTTATGGTGGAATTTTTGGATTTTCAGAAAAGTTTGATTTTGTAGTGAATAATGAAAATAATGATTTTTAGAAAGTGAAATTTATTTTCAATAGAAAGTACCATTATTATGTGAATTTTATCTCAAATATACACAAGTAATATTTTGATTATATATAATATAATTAAATATATTTGAATCATTATTATACAATATTTTGGAATGAGTTCATTTTTTGAATTAATAACAATTTTTTCTAAAAACTATTTTTCATTGCATTTTAAAAATTTATATGAAAATTAATTTTTTCTACATATATGAATTGAATCATTATAATTTTATCCCATATTTAGAATCATGTGTTTCAAATTTGGTAAATATTTTTTATTTTATTTTTTTCATTATTAATAGTAATTGAAGTAAAAAGTGTCCACATAGGTAAGGGTATAGCATATAAATAAGGTTATAAATAATGTGGCAAGACATAATAATAGTCCCAGAAAATTACATTAATCTATTTAATCATTGGTTTTAGAACATATTTTTCCAACATTCGGTGTTATATAATATTTTTTTTGGAATTTCTATTCAAAATGAAAAATGTTATTTTATATAATGTATAAAGTAAAAAATATCACTCTATTGATTTTAATATTTTTAATATTTTTTTCGAATTTATAAAAAACACATGTTTGGTTATAAATATTTAATTGAAATATAAATATTTTGTATCATTACATTAAATTGTTACTCAATGTTGACATAGTGTTAGTGCAAGCTGTAGAAAAATGAAGTAAATGATATCAAAAACTCTAAATTAATATTTTTTGGGAAAGATAAAGTGTCCATCGAATTTTATAGATTTATATTCTATATTAGGAATTTTTTAAAATTATATTTTTTATTAAAAATTTTTCATGATGAATTTAATGTCTAACTAAATATATAGTTTCAAAAATTCCATTGGTGATATTTTATATTAACTAACATTTTATTAAATTATTTAAAAAACCTAAAATTCTGGAATAAGGTCAACTAAGATATGAAATAGTGTGAAATTGCATCATTTTTTCCATTTATAATAAAATGTTACCCTTATAAATAAAATTATAACCCTTTAATATTGAAAAAGGTATTACCACATTCAATGTTAAAATTTGATAACTAAGGGGTAAAACAAAAAGATAATGATTAAAATAATATTTAAACCTATAAAGATTTGATTGAGTGATTATATTAAGAACATGTACTCCTTATATTCCAATTTAAATTTGAAACCATTTTATAAGAGTTAAACACATATTATATTGTAATATTTCATGTATTTTGAAAAATGACATCAATTCTATTTAATAATAAGAAATATTTAATTAATTGAATTAAAAATCACAAAATTCCTATATTTGTCCAAGTGAATGGGATATGGTATAAAAAATATTCCTTGGTCTATTTATGGGTCACATTTTCGAATATAGAAAATTTCCTAATGCCTAATGTGTTAAACACATTAATATCATGGTAATTATTAAGTTGTTTAATAGGGGTTGAGAAAAGAGATAAGGGTTAAAACAACACTAAAATTTGTCCAAATTTTATTAGATGTGAGGATTTATGTAAAGAAAATTACTTATTAGTTATAATTATAAGTGTTAGGTGTGTTACTAGGACCTAGGTGACCTCACCAAGACACAAAAGGATGGAAACAAATTCCAAGAACCTTAGGAACATTTGGGGTTGATTTTCCCATTGAAAGATAAAATATCCAAACTGCATAAACAACAACCAACAAAACCACTATATGATGACTGAGTACAAAATAAAACTTAAAATATTACCAAACCAATAAACTATACCAGATTACCATAAGAAATAAAAATACATACTCAAATAGAACCAATAGACCAAAATACTCAAATAAATGGGGTCCTATACCACCAACATGTCGGGCCGATGGTATCAAAAAGTATCACTAAATAACTAAGATATCATGACTTTAATAGTATATTAATAGATGAAATATAAAAATTCAAAACAGTGACTATATAGGGGGTGATTCTAAAGTCAGTAGGATATCCTCATTGACATCCCAACTCACTTTATGAGGAAAAAGCTTGTTAAGAAAAATTTTCAAAACAATTTTAACTAGTAAAGATAGTTTATAATAAATCTAGATTCAATTTTCCATAGAATGCGATAAAAAAGTATAAAACTTTTTTATAGTAATCTGGAATACATGTTACCATGTCTCCACATACACCATTCATACCCAGTTAATAGTTGTATACTCATGATATGTCTCTCATTTATCCACTATGTTGTCACAATGTGATAAATACTAGGTGTCTCAATCACAAACTCACCATTAATAGGATCACATATAATTAAAATATACTCACACCTCTATGTATACTAAAATAAATGTAAAACCCTTCAACAAACCCTTCTTCGTTTCAATAATTTCAATAAAAAATTTCCCAGCATAAAAAACTCTAATTTTATATCAAAAATTTTAAAATTATAAACCAAAGGGGTTTTCCTAAATCCAACCAATTTTTTAACATTTTTTCCAAATACAATAAAAATTCAGATTTACAATTAGGATCAAAAAAGGATTTCACCATTATTTTATTAAAAAATTTTAATTAAATATAATTCTTCAATTTTAAAATCATGTGATGATAAGAGAGAAACCACCCACCTCCCAACATCAGAAAAAAAAAAGAATGATACTACAAAACTTCATGATCCCATCACAACCCACATTTCCTTAACTAGATACAGTAATATTTAATGAATAAACCACTGATAACATAGAGAATTATTCCTAAAAAATTAAATATATGGTTCTTAGAGCAATAAGAACCTTGGATATAAGAAAAATTAGGAACAAAATGTACTTAATGATGAATCCAGGCATCCAACACACTTTGATTCAATTAAGGATCACTCATGGATTAAGGGGCATCGTCTTTGACACATTGGGAGAAAAAATAATTTAGGTTATAGAGGGATTATGGGAAACATGTGTCAAAAAATCTAAATTCATATTAGATACAATATTTAAAGGGGCCAATGGTACTCCACACAGTTTGGAAATCCATGTTCCAAATGTGTGGTGCTACTATATTAAGACAACCCGTCCTATGGTTGGTTGACATGGCTAGACAAACCATGCACCAACCATGAATTTACCTCTATTTTAATAAGAACAGTTTCTCTTGGGAATTCATATTGTTTGGAAAAAACATATTCCAAACGTGCACGATCTTAGTGCCAACATTATTCCTTTTCACGGTTTCCTAGAGATGTTACACATTTCCAACTAACAATGCACAAAACACACACCTCCAGAAAAGCAACCAAAACATGCCAAAACCCTAAAAAATACCTAGAATATATACCTATCATTATATCGACTCATATTAAGTGAATAAATGGTATTTTACCTAAAAAAAGGGTGAAAAATTCTCCCCTCCTTTAAACTTTCAGTCCCCATAATGTAAACAACCCTTGTTTACAAAACGAATTATGGTCATTGTTCCACCATTTCATTATCACACTTCAGTGTTTTTTCCTAGATGTTACCATGCTTCTATAAAACCTTCCCTAGGGTGGTTCTTTTCCCCAGTAATATCTTCTCTTACATATCCAAAATCCCTACTGGAACATGAATCAATGTATCATTTGGAACTAGGTCATTGTGATCCAATCAGATCACATGTTCAGGGTCGTGTTGGTACTTCATCAACTAAGAAACATGAAACAAATTTTCCACTAAACTGAACTTTGGTAGAAAATACAACTGATATGACACCTCACCAAATCATTCAAGTATCTAAAAAGGGCCTATGTATCGAAGAGATAACTTTCCCTTATTACCAAATCAATGATGCTCAATCCTTATAGATATTCCAATAAACACATGATCACTAACCTAAAATGAAAATGGTTGTTTATTCTAATCCAAATTTGATTTTTTATTACTATGATCCATCTCTATTCACTTTATGAACAAATAAATCTTATTTATTTTCTCTTTCATATGCCGGGGTCTAATTAGTGAAGTCTCACCTATTACTACACAAAAAAGTGGATAATGACAAGAAAACCCATATAATGATTCAAAATAATCTAAATTTGTTGAAGATTAATAAATGTTATTATATTATAAGTTCACTAAATGTAAATTCTCTTCCCATTTCACAAGTCTTATTTTTGTCCCCTAATATTTTTATTGCATGTTTAGACTATCCATCCTTTTGAGGATGATAATAAATAATCAAATACTATTGTGTTCTAAGGCTTTACAAGAAGGATTTCCAAAAATGAGATATAAATTTGGGGTTTCAGTCCAATGAAATATAGAATGGAATTTCATGAATATTTACAATATTCTGAATGAATATTTTTAAAATGAGTTCCACCATATTAGTTTGAGCAATACAAATGAAATGAGCCACCTTTGTGATCCAATCCACAATTAACTATATAAAATCTTGTTTCATAACCACAATTGGTAGACCTATTAAAAATTCCATACCCTTTCCTTCTTTAAATAATTTCAACAAAAAATTTCCATACCTAAAAAAACAATAATTTCGAAATCAAAATTATAAAATTATAAAACAAAGGGGTTTCTCGAAATCAAAACAATTCTCCCATATTTTTTACAAAGCCAATTCCAAATGGGATTTCCACCAATAATAACATGATTATTTCATGAAAATTTCAATCAATAAATTTAATCAAAACTAAGAGTTCAAGTTCTAAATCAACTGGATATATGAGAGAATGAACCTACATCCCAACGTTGGAGAAAATAAATAATGACACTACAAAATTTCAAGATCTGATCAAAACCAATTTTACCTTACTAGATCCCACAATATTTCCCCATAAATCCATTAATAATACATATATATCCCTAATATACTAGATCTCTAGTTTAGAGAGAGAAAGAATAAATTTGGATCTAATTAGAATGGGGAAAATAGATATGTGTGGTTGATTCTTGGCTTCCAACATGCTTTGATTCACATAAGGATCTCCCCATAATAAAAGGGTATCTTTTATAATTCCTTGGGAGAAAACAAAATTTGGGTTATAGAGGAATTTGGAGAAAATGGGGTTCAAAAGGAGTAATTAGGAATATATCTACAATTTATGGAGGGCCAAATTTATGCTGCATGGTTAGGACACACTGTTAGGTATACCCTTCCCAACCATGTTGTGATACTATCTTAATCTAGCCATTGGAATAGTTAGTTCACATAGTTAGACAAACTATGTGACAACTGTTCATTTCCATATATTTAAAGAAGAAAATTTTCTCCATGGCACTCACATGGGTTGGCCAAACCATGCGATAACCATGAACCTTACTAGTTACCAATTTCTTACATTTCATGGTTTTCTAAAGAAGGTGTCAAAAAGATTCCTAGGTGGTTTATGAGATATAATACATTCTATCATATGAGGTTCTATAGAAACACTATTTTAGAAGTTACATGGCTACATAAATGTACTTCTTGTATCCAGAAACCACAAATTGATAACTTTCCATAAAAACGATGCTTATGTAAGATACCCAACACAATTGACAAGTGTTTCTCATGATCCAATTTTTATTCTAGAATAAATTAGTATATCATCAGAAAACACAAATAAAAAGGAATCCATATAACTTTTAAATATTTGATTCATCAGTGCCATAAAGATTGTTGGTGAATTCGTAAGACTAAAAGGCATAACCATACATTTCTAATGGCCATATCTGATTTTGAAAGCTGTTTTTAGATTATCCCCCTTCTGATATCAGATTTGGGGATTCCCAAAATGTAAATAAATTTTATAGAACCACTAGGATACCCTAAAGTGATAAAATAAATCCACAATGCATGTAATTAGATACTAATGAATTATTATAACTTGTTTAAGCTTATGATAATCCACACAAGCTCTAAGAGATCTATACATATTCTTCAAAAATAAAACTGGTGATACCCATAAAGACATACTCGGTCGAATGGACCCTTTTTGTTATAATTATTCCAAATAATGTTCAATTCCCTAAATTATTTTGGTTCTATCCTATACGATGAAAGTGAGATCAGATAGGTCCCTGGTTGTAGATCAATCATAAACCCCACTTATATCTTTAGTGGAAACCCTATAAATTTAATAGGAAAACATCAAGAAAATGGTCAAAGATAGTTGTAAAATATATACTAATAATTTCATCCATAGATTCTAAGGTAAAAACTGCCAAAAGATAAAATATAGTTTTTACCACCTGTATAAAATGTCTTACTCTACTAGAAATTTCTTCCCAAAATCCTTTAAAGAGATTCCCAATTCTATGAAGAGACGTGATAATAACTTTTTGGACATAACATTCAATGTGGGAATTTAATGTTTTTAACCAATCCATACCTAGGATCAATTCATATATATCCATCTTAAGTAAAGATAAATACCAAAGAAACTCATCCCAATCGATCATTTTAGAATAATATTCACACATAAATGCCTAAATATTTATTTTTCCAAGAGGAGTTTGTAGTTCAAAAACGAATAAATCATCTCAAAGGGAAACCCCATATAATCAATAACAAATTAAGTAATAAATGAGTGGTCCAAAACTTTATAAAAAATCATGCATAAGGGTAACATTTAAAATAATCATACCTCTCACCATCAAAGAACCAATTTCATCACCCATAATCATTTTCCTAGGTGAATATAATTTCATACTCATTGGAAATTGATCTTTGTTACCATATTTAGATTAAATAGGATGGGGATTCATGATGTTACTATAATTAACATGGAATACTTTATTCTGATGATGATAATTATTATATTTCACTTGTCTTGTCAAAGCATAAGATGCCTGAGAAACATGACATGTGTCTCTACAATAAGACCTCGGAGCATTGCAATAATATCAATGAAGATATACCATCATGTTTCTTTTATTACTTTCTCTAGGTGGTTCCATATATTATCGCTTTATATGGTGTAAATAACCACATAAAAAACACCTCATCTTAATTTTTGGTTAAGCGATAATATTTTCTAATCCCATTATTTGATTATGAGGTGTGGCACTACTCTCGAAGTAGTTTACCATCTTCTTATTATTTCCATTATTATAGTTCTCACCTATTAACATAATAATAAACCGTCTCCCTCCAACAATATTTATAGAGACACCCCTTTATACCACTTTCACAATATTGACCATCTCTGTATAATCCTTTGTAAAATGGATGGAAATTTTTGGGTGAATATCCTGCCTCAACCCCAACTCAAAAATGTTATCCATCAGGGATATAAATACAAATTTCTTTGGGGGAAATCAAATGATATTCATAAATTTATCCACATACACTATCAAAATGAGATTCTCATTCATCAATCTGAATAAGATTATTGTTTTTGCAATCTAAAAGGTGCGGGGATATAATTTTTTGTTAAACAATTACTCAAAATCCTACCATGTCATTCCATAGAAAAATTTACCTTGAACTACTATTCCAATAATTGGTGCATGAAATACACCATACTATACATCTCAAAAATTAATTTCAACTACACTGGTGTCCCAAGAACATAAAAGACTCAATTCATTTGATTCAACTAAACTTCTACTAGTTTAATCCTTGAATCCACACAAAATATGGTTAGATTATTCTATTAGAAATGAATCAAATGGTATAATTTTTGAGGTTTATCATTCCTATTACCCTTATATAGATCTTAAAAATCATAAAAAATGATTTGGACCAACTATAGGTTTACCTATGGACATAGAGCAACAAAATTTTCAACATCTACCTCTGTCTGATATCTACGATGCTTACCTGATGTCATACACTATAATAAGAACAAAAGTATATTTAGAATCACTCATAAGAATATAAAGGATTAAAAATTAAAATAAATCATATGAACACACATCACCACATAACTTTCCCCAATTGATCCATTTTCAACATTTTAACCATTTTTGAATGTAATACACCTATGATTTTCAAAACAAACATTTTCACTATTTTCAAAAATAATATATTTTGTGCATTTTTAAACAATTAAAATAGAATGAAAAATTTATTACTATTAGGATTTCATAAAATCAATTGATTTCATGAACCTCTTATTTTATAAACCCATGATGATTAGGTGACAACTCACCTTAACATGTCTTAAAACACCCATGTACCCAAACACTTAGGTAACATGAAGATCTGCATTAAGAAGTTAGCTATGCCTTTATGATCTACATTTCATGTCTTGAAATCCATAATCCTTGCTACAATCCCATGATAGATAATAATACTATTTCTAACTCTAGAACAAAAAATATTTAGCACTGTTTTCCTCAAAACATATTGATAGACCGAAAAAATTGATACCACTTCATATGTCAAGGACTAAAAAAGATGATACCAATTGAATCATAAAATGCATCCTCATTGTTTTGGGAAGTAACGAATATGATAATAGTCCTCAGGGGACATCCCCAAGACACCAAAGGCTAGAAATAAATTTCAATAGACTTAAGAAAAATTGGGGTATTATTTTCCCTTTGAAAGATAAAACATTCAAATTACATAAACAAAAACCAACCAAACATCAATACGATGAATGAGTAAAAAATAAAAATGAAAACATAACCAAACTAATAAACCATATCAGAGTATAATATAAAAAAATGAATAATCAAATAGAACCAAAAAACCACTAAACTCACAACATGAAGTAAATTCCATGTGATACACCCAACCCACTTTAATTTTTAACTCTACATGGTCTTTCCACTGAATCAATATGAATCACTAAAAAACTGAGATACTGTAACACCCCAGGTAAATAAAGAATATGACATTTTCATATTTTTCCATATTTGTGAATAAAATATTGATATGACATTAAAGGGGACGCTATGCTCGATGGCGTACCCAACACGCAACAACGAGTTTTTTCGGAATCTTACGTTGCACTCTAATAATAATTTTTAAATGTTAGTTAACTGTAGCCGTTGTAATGGCGGGAATGGATAGAAATAACTAAAATATGATTATATATGTTTTTAAATGTTTATACATTTATCCAATAAAGGATAAAGGCTTAAAATACGGAAAGAATTCAATTTTAGGCGTATATGCCCTAGTTTTCACTATAGTTTCACTTGTCGCGTTTTGATGGAGAACCATCATTAAATATAGTTTTGATCACTCTTATACATTCTTTTGGACCAAATAAAACTCTTATTAAGAATCAGGACATCAAATTTTACTTTGTGTAATTTTTTTGGTATTTTCCGGTAAAGTTCATTTTTTAATGAATAGTGTAAAATGTTGTGTTCTAATTCAAAACCTCTTTTTAAACTAATTTATTTATATGATTAGATAATATTTTGAATTAGTTTTAAAGTGAAATTAGAAAATATTTTTACCATTAAATCCAATAGTGGTCGTTGGAATTGATTTCACTTTGAAATCAGACTTAAACTAGTGCCAATCTTTTGATACTTATGGTTTCATAAAAACACGCTATTTGTCATGACAGCGGGAATTAATTATCAAATTAATTAATGCAAGTTATATGTTTTGAATTTTGTAAAACGGACTTCATTTTTGAATTCAGAATATCAAATATAGCTTAGGGTGAATTTTTGGGATTTTTCTGAAAAACATCAATTTTTGATGAATAGTGAAACCACTAAGTGGTACTTATAAAAACTGATTTTCCGTTTAAATGAAATTTTGCCATCATTTTGTTTTGATTTTCAAAAATCCAACATACATGGTTGTCATTAAGAAGTAAAATGTGCTTCAATGAGATTAAAATAATTTTTTGGTGAATAGTAACTTATTAAGTTTTTAATCGCGATTAGAGGTAATTAGTGTAGTTTAAGGTAAAAATGATATTATAAGAATGTGAAAACACCATGACACTTGTCCTACACCTATTGGTTGTATCATGGCCGACCAAGAAAATCCATGGGTCAACTTGGGGACCCCATGGATCCACTTTGGTTGGGAAATGACATAAATAACATTTTATTTAATGTAAAAATAAAATTGACACAAACATGAGTTGTTTTACTAAAATAGTTTTTAAGTAGGGTTAAACAAGTCCAAATTTTGATTATAAATAGTCATTGGAAAGATAAAAAGATTTCCTACATCATAGTATTTTTTTTATAATTTTTAGACATTAAATAAATTAAATTATTTATGACATAATAATGATGCAGTGATGACATCATTATTTGACGATTTAAATAAAATGGAAAGATAATGTAAAATCTATGAACTACACATGTACAAAACTTATTGGATGAGTGGATTTCGAAGCCTTATAACCTTATATACGAATTATATCAATGTGGGACCTTTTAAAACCGAAACACATTTTCAAATAAAGTAATATTCCTTTACTTTCCAAAAGTGCCCCTCCTCTCCTCTTATAAAAGGCCCCCACCTCTACCTCATTTCACACACTCCTCAAGCCTTTGGCTCGAACAAACCCTGACCATTTACTCTCTCCACATCCCTCTCCTAATCCTAGAGGATTCCCTTTGGGCATAATCCTTTCAAAGGAATCCTTTAGGCTCAAATCAAAAGGAGTTACACTTTTAAAGGTAATTCATTCTCTCATGTTCATTTGTTTTATTTTGCTTCTCCAACCCCCTAAACTCTTTTTAGTTACTTCTTTTGTAAAAACAACAGTATCTTAAATATACTAGGATGTTGTTATAAGATTTATTCGAGCTACACTCTCACACAACTACATCAAATGGTTAAAGAACATACGGTTTCCGTGGATGGTGAAATTCTGCCTCCCGAAACGATGATTGTTCAATACTCATTTAACACCTTCAAAGGTGGCCATTATGATGTCACTATTTTTATATATGATATATAATATGTTTATGTTTTATTTATTCTTCTGTATTTTTCATTTTTGTCTTACCTTTATGGCTTCCATTATGGGTATACGCGATATCTTCATTTAAGGAAGTGCAGACTACCGCCCCCTCAAAGTGATTTGATTCGTTAAATACCATATGTGGGATGCATAAAGGATGGAAATATGATATTATATATGATATTATACTGGAATTATAATATACCTTTATATCATTATTATTCCATTCTATAAAATACGAAATAGAAATGAAAGTAGCTTTCATGCGTACGTACGGCTTACCGTCTCCATGAATGGTGCATTTCATTTCTTACCTCTAAATGATTATGTAATGTTATAAATGCATGAATGTACTGGATATATATGACATATATGATATCTACATAATTAATACAATATGGATATAATAAACATTTGGCCACACGAACAACATGTAATTGTAAGAAGTCCACTTTCGACTTAAGAACCAAATATCGGCAAAACAAATATTATTAACTTAAATGATTACATAATGTTTATGACATGGTAATAAGTGGTATAAAAGTAATAATAAACTTGAAAAAGGTTCTTAAGGAATTAGAAATTAACTCAAGTTTATTATTCAGGAGATTAAAGAACGATCGAGTCAAGTCGGACCCGAGGTAAGGGATCCTACACCTCTCTTTCTTTTTAAGTACACTCTTTTATGTCATTCCTTTTAAAGCTCATCTTTCTTGTTATTGGGATGATATTTTATATTAAACTTACTGTAATTATAATGTTCATGTGATGAGATACCCTATTCTCTCTCATCAATCCATTTTGGATGTTTTGAGTGGCGCCGTTAGGCTGCCGATCTTTCGTAAGAGATCTAACCTCTCTCCTTCTTTTTAAGTACTCTCCTTTATGTCACTTCTTTTAAGCTCCTATTTGTAATGTTGGGGGATGTTATTTTATATTCCTATTGCTGTAAATTCTATTGTAATGTGATGAGATACCCTATTTGATCTCATCAATCCATATTCGGAAGTTTTATGTGGCGCCGTTAGGCTGCCGAGTTTTCGTAAGATATTTTTCATCTCACTTTTATTCCCGTGAGATTTATGCTACATTTGCCACAAATTCCATTGAGTGGTGTATTTACTGCCCATTATTCTACTCTTTGTGTAATATACTTTCGTTTATGAGTATTTACATCAATGATCTATTGTCATTCTTTCATGGGGTGTATGTTTTGAAAGATACCCAAGTCTGTAAGGGAACCTTTCACCCTCCTTTTTTTTAAAAGACTTCTTTTGTTGGGTCTTTTAATTTACATATTTTTATGTTGGGATATGTTCTCATATATCCTTATTGATGTAAATTTTATGTCCAAGTGATGATATACACTTTTTATCTCTCATCAACTCATTTTGATGTGATGCCGTTAGGCTTTCAAGGGAACTTTTTAACCCAATTTCGATTTCTTTGGGTTCAACATGTAGTCATTAAATATGTCATCCATTGAATATGTGTGAATGACCTTTTATTTTTTACACTTAATATCCACTTATATTGTGTGTATTTATATTTGTCACACATATTTTTGAGATTGATTTTTCCTTAATTTAAGGATACCTTCTTTATAAGGGATTTCATCACATTTGACATTTCTATTGAGGGTTCATTGTTGTTATGCACCAATTCACTCTTATATGGTGTATATACTATCCTTTGGAGTATTATATCATGAATCCATTTATTCTGATGATATTATAAAGTTTTGACTAAATGTTATTCCCCAATTATTGTATTCAAGTGTCTCTAATTTTGGTAAAACCCCTTTAACCAAAATATCGTTTTAAATGTTTTAATTATTTGTTCTTATTAATATCCATGTTTTCAAAATGGTTTTAAGGATTTATTTATATGGATATTAATGGTTTAAAATTTTAAGCTTCAAGGTGGTATGGGACACTTTGATTCAAAATTCTCCTTATTAAATGTTTTAAATGGTTTTGGAAATGGTTTATTTTTGTATGGATTCATTATTTAAAAATACTAAAATGTAATATTGTGATTGAAATGTGGAAATGTTTTGTTTCATTTATTCATGTTTTATGTGATACGTTTATGTTATGGTTCTTGGGCATTGTTATGAAAACGGGTGGTTCCGTGATAAACTAAGGGCGGGTGAGCCCGATATAGCTCTCCAATGCATTGGGTAACGCGAAGGAGTGAAACGTTAAGGTTTCTCCGAAGAGATTTAGGGAATATACTGTGATGGGTATTCCAAACGTAACCAAGAGGGTTACTCCCTACGTAAGAATGTTATGAATGCCACAAGTTACCTTTATGTCTTATGTTATCTATGATTTATTCATGGTTTGATGAGGTATGTTAAAGTGCCTATGTTTTATGGGTAAAGTATGATTTCATTCTCATGAATATATGAACTCATGTTTCCTTTCCATATTTTTTGTAACCCTTACTGAGCTTTTTATGCTCATCCCAAGTTTTTGAAATGTTTTTCGCAGGTCAAGGGAAAGGTACATGATGTGATGATAGTGTCAAGGATGTTTCAAGAAAGAATCCGTGTTATATTTTAAATATGTTTCCGTTGATGGGAAGAATGAATACTGTCTTTTACGTAACCACTTTGTTTAAATGTGGAATGTAATGCAAGTTTCATGATCTAATTCTCTAAAACTCTAAACCTGAAAAGATCCTCAATGTGTAATCTTGTAATAACTCATGATTAAGTAAGTTATAAGGCTGGGGCCTTATAATTGGTATCAAAGGTCAGTTTAGATAACTTTAGAGGTTAGGGTATTCTTTAAGCATAACTGACATTACCATAATGGTTAGGATTTCAGAAAAGAGTCTTAGTTTTAGATAAAGTGAATGAGTAAGTATATCTTATTGTTTATCTTACTCATTAGTACATGATGGTTTTGTTGATATACTCACACTGACCTTTTTGGTTTTAGTAAATGGCTGGATCTAGCAGGCACTAAAGTAACAGTGGATGTGAAGGAAACTGTGACAGTTTTTTGAGCAAGCAACTGAATGATATGGGAGCTGCAACGAGAACTCTTGTGATTATCCTAAACCAACTATCTGGAGTCATGATTGACCACCTAAACCATGGAGATTTCTCTAAGACATCATATATTCAAGAAACAAATCCCTACGGAAGTACAGGTAATAATCATAAAGGTAAGTGTGTTCAAAAACCTATGTGTCAAAGATGTGGAAAGAAAAACCTAGGAAAATGTCTCAAAGGGACAGAAATATGCTATAGATGTGGAAATGAAGGTCATAAAGCAAGAACCTGCCATGGAAAAAGGAAGCATCCAGTTGACTCGAGGAAAGGGAAAGAAGTTCTTTCTGAGGGATCAATTGAATGTTTTAAATGTGGTGTGCATGGTCATTATGCAAACACATGTCCTATGAAGAAGTTTCATGAATTGGGTCACCAAGAGCGTACCAATATTCGTTTACCAATACCTAATGCCATTCCGATTGAGGATGAAGAAACTGACAATGACCAATCAAAGGTATGTACTATTTCATGACTATTGTTTTCTTATTTTGGAATCTTAGGATATGATTAATGATTTTGTTTGTAGGAAAGAGGTATTTCGGAATAAGTTGGAAAGGAATGGATAATGGATCATGAAGAATGTTGAATGAGTAAGATGTCAACATATAAGGGCTTCAAGAGTTAGGGTGAAATTCTTAAGAGTATTAAGTCTCTTTTGATGATGGGGTTACATTAGAAGACTTTTTATATTATGTGTAACCCTGATGTTTAATATAGGCAAATTTTATTCAAGTAATAGTTATCTTTTCTTTTGTGGACATAGTTATAAAGAACCATTTGGGTTTATATGATCCTTACTTTTGAGCTAATTATGGGTTACCATATGTTATGATTGAAGTGAAAGGCATGAGATAAAATTGAGGTTAAATTATGTTATGGTTATTTTTGATGATTTTATCCCTTTTTGGGTAATGATTTGAGAATTATATAGTTTTGGAAAAAGGACAACATGCAGACCATGTGACAACCCGTCGCGTCGGACAAAGCTGCGGGAATCGAACCCACAACCAAAGTGCTACTGGTATTTATCGCCTACCACTGGACTACGTGAAGTCCCTGGTTATTTTGACTGATTCTTTTTAGTTATATGATTTTATTAAGTTGATTTTGGAGGATATGTGATTAGGATAATTACTTTTCAATGCGAGACTTTAGGAGAGACTAATGTTGTTTGGAGATAAATGTTACGATTTAACTTGGAAGACTATGTGACTATATCCTTAAAATATTTGGGTTTCAATCTTATATTGGTTTACTTTCAAGAATTTTATAGACAAATTATTTATCGAATGGTCCTCGTTGAACTTTTGGTTTTGTTGGACAAATTTTGGAGATTAAGAATAGATTTTCTTTTTATAAGGGGTTATCCTTTTCTGGATTATCTGATCTTGTACTAACCTTTTTGGTTTTGGTTTTGGTTAAAGACTAAATACATGGTATGTATATAGTTCTCTTTTGGGGATTAGGTGATTCTCTAGAAGTTGATTATAGTACTCTTAATGTGAAAAAGTCTCCCTAAATACTCGTCTTTTGGAAAAAATATGAGTTTGACTAAGGAATCTAGTAAAAGTTGAAAGTCAACATGATAAGTGATTATGCTTCCTTATGAATAAATTCCTCAATAAAAATTAACTTAATACAAAAATGTTGTCTATTAACTTTTCCTACTGGGGAACCCAACACCGTTTAACCCATCACAAGTTTGTGATTTTCTCATGGTTAACTTTCTCCTAAACATGTTTTCTATCACTCTCCATCAGAACATGACCCTATGTTTTCTCCTCCATGTCCATGTTTTCATACTTGGAATCCTAGTATGGGTTAACTCGGGTGACCTCTGTGCTTATCTTTCTTTATTTTAAAGTTATTGTTTTACCGACTCTTGTTCCGATGTGGGACTTTCAAGGATGTTTCCGAGCTCAAATTTTTTTAAAATTGCGAGGACGCAATTCCCAAAAGGGGGGAAGGATGTAACACCCCAGGTAAATAAAGAATATGACATTTTCATATTTTTCCATATTTGTGAATAAAATATTGATATGACTTTAAAGGGGACGCTATGCTCGACGGCGTACCCAACACGCAACAATGAGTTTTTTCGGAATCTTACGTTGCACTCTAATAATAATTTTTAAATGTTAGTTAACTGTAGCCATTGTAATGGCGGGAATGGATAGAAATAACTAAAATATGATTATATATGTTTTTAAATGTTTATACATTTATCCAATAAAGGATAAAGGCTTAAAATACGGAAAGAATTCAATTCTAGGCGTATATGCCCTAGTTTTCACTAAAGTTTCACTTGTCGCCTTTTGATGGAGAACCATCATTAAATATAGTTTTTATCACTCTTATACATTCTTTTGGACCAAATAAAACTCTTATTAAGAATCGAGACATCAAATTTTACTTTGTGTAATTTTTTTGGTATTTTCCGGTAAAGTTCATTTTTTAATGAATAGTGTAAAATGTTGTGTTCTAATTCAAAACCTCTTTTTAAACTAATTTATTTATATGATTGGATAATATTTTGAATTGGTTTTAAAGTGAAATTAGAAAATATTTTTACCATTAAATCCAATAGTGGTCATTGGAATTGATTTCACTTTGAAATCGGACTTAAACTAGTGCCAATCTTTTGATACTTATGGTTTCATAAAAACACGCTATTTGTCATGACAACGGGAATTAATTATTAAATTAATTAATGAAACTTATATGTTTTGAATTTTGTAAAACAGACTTCATTTTTGAATTCAGAATATCAAATATAGCTTAGGGTGAATTTTTGGATTTTTTCTGAAAAGCATCAATTTTTGATGAATAGTGAAACCACTAAGTGGTACTTATAAAAACTGATTTTCCGTTTAAATGAAATTTTTCCATCATTGTGTTTTGATTTTCAAAAATCCGACATACATGGTTGTCATTAAGAAGTAAAATGTGGTTCAATGAGATTAAAATAATTTTTTGGTGAATAGTAACTTATTAAGTTTTTAATCGCGATTAGAGGTAATTAGTGTAGTTTAAGGTAAAAATGATATTATAAGAATGTGAAAACACCATGACACTTGTCCTACACCTATTGGTTGTATCATGGCCGACCAAGACAAGCCATGGGTCAACTTGGGGACCCCATGGATCCACTTTGGTTGGGAAATGACATAAATAACATTTTATTTAATGTAAAAATAAAATTGACACAAACATGAGTTGTTTTACTAAAACAGTTTTTAAGTAGGGTTACACAAGTCCACATTTTGATTATAAATTATAATTGGAAAGATAAAAATATTTCCTACATCATAGTATTTTTTTTATAATTTTTAGACATTAAATAAATTAAATTATTTATGACATAATAATGATGCAGTGATGACATCATTATTTGACGATTTAAATAAAATGGAAAGATAATGTAAACTCTATGAACTACACATGTCCAAAACTTATTGGATGAGTGGATTTCGAAGCCTTATAACCTTATATACTAATTATATCAATGTGGGACCTTTTAAAACCGAAACACATTTTCAAATAAAGTAATATTCCTTTACTTTCCAAAAGTGCCCCTCCTCTCCTCTTATAAAAGGCCCCCACCTCTACCTCATTTCACACACTCCTCAAGCCTTTGGCTCGGCCAACCCCTGTCCATTTACTCTCTCCACATACCTCTCCTCATCCTAGAGGATTCCCTTTGGGCAGAATCCTTTCAAAGGAATCCTTTAGGCTCAAATCAAAAGGAGTTACACTTTTAAAGGTAATTCATTCTCTCATGTTCATTTGTTTTATTTTGCTTCTCCAACCACCTAAACTCTTTTTAGTTACTTCTTTTGTAACAACACCAGTAACTTAAATATACTAGGATGTTGTTATAAGATTTATTCGAGCTAAACTCTCACACAACTATATCAAATGGTTAAAGAACATACGGTTTCCGTGGATGGTGAAATTATGCCTCCCGAAACGATGATTGTTCAATACTCATTTAACACCTTCAAAGGTGGCCATTATGATGTCACTATTTTTATATATGATATATAATATGTTTATGTTTTGTTTATGCTTCTGTATTTTTCATTTTTGTCTTACCTTTATGGATTCCATTATGGGTATACGCGATATCTTCATTTAAGGAAGTACATACTACCGCCCCCTCAAAGTGATTTGATTCGTTAAATACCATATGTGGGATGTATAAAGGATGGAAATATGATATTATATATGATATTATACTGGAATTATAATATACCTTTATATCATTATTATTCCATTCTATAAAATACGAAATAGAAATGAAAGTAGCGTTCATGCGTACGTACGGCTTACCGTCTCCATGAACGGTGCATTTCATTTCTTACCTCTAAATGATTATGTAATGTTATAAATGCATGCATGTACTGTATATATATGACATATATGATATCTAAATAATTAATACAATTATGGATATAATAAACATTTGGCCACATGAACAACATGTAATTGTAAGAAGTCCACTTTCGACTTAAGAACCAAATATCGGCAAAACAAATATTATTAACTTAAATGATTACATAATGTTTATGACATGGTAACAAGTGGTATAAAAGTAATAATAAACTTGAAAAAGGTTCTTAAGGAATTAGAAATTAACTCAAGTTTATTATTCAGGAGATTAAAGAACGATCGAGTCAAGTTGGACCCGAGGTAAGGGATCCTACACCTCTCTTTCCTTTTAAGTACACTCTTTTATTTCATTCCTTTTAAAGCTCATATTTCTTGTTATTGGGATGATATTTTATATTACACTTACTGTAGTTATAATTTTCATGTGATGAGAGACCCTATTCTCTCTCATCAATCCATTTTGGAAGTTTTGAGTGGCGCCGTTAGGCTGCCGATCTTTCGTAAGAGATCTAACCTCTCTCCTTCTTTTTAAGTACTCTCCTTTTTGTCACTTCTTTTAAGCTCCTCTTTGTAATGTTGGGGGATGTTCTTTTATATTCCTCTTGCTGTAAATTATATTTTAATGTGATGAGATACCCTATTTGATCTCATCAATCCATATTCGGAAGTTTTATGTGGCGCCATTAGGCTGCCGAGTTTTCGTAAGGGATTTTTCATCTCACTTTTATTCCCGTGAGATTTATGCTACATTCGCCACAAATTCCATTGAGTGGTGTATGTACTGCCCATTATTCTACTCTTTGTGTAATATACTTTCGTTTATGAGTATTTACATCAATGATCTATTGTCCTTCTTTCATGGGGTGTATGTTTTGAAAGATACCCAAGTCGGTAAGGGAACCTTTCACCCTCTTTTTTTTTAAAAAGACTTATTTTGTTGGGTCTTTTAATTTACATTTTTTTATGTTGGGATATGTTCTCATATATCCTTATTGATGTAAATTTTATGTCCAAGTGATGAGATACACTTTTTATCTCTCATCAACTCATTTTGATGTGATGCCGTTAGGCTTTCAAGGGAACTTTTTAACACAATTTCGATTTCTTTGGGTTCAACATGTAGTCATTAAATATGTCATCTATTGAATATGTGTGAATGACCTTTTATTGTTTTACACTTAATATCCACTTATATTGTGTGTATTTATATTTTTCACACATATTTTTGAGATTGATTTGTCCTTAATTTAAGGATACCTTCTTTATAAGGGATTTCATCACATTTGACATTTCTATTGAGGGTTCATTGTTGTTATGCACCAATTCACTCTTATATGGTGTATATACTGTCCTTTGGAGTATTATATCATGAATCCATTTATTCTCATGATATTATAAATTTCTGACTAAATGTTATTCCCCAATTATTGTATTCATGTGTCTCTAATTTTGGTAAAACCCCTTTAACCAAAATATCGTTTTAAATGTTTTAATTTTTTGTTCTTATTAATATCCATGTTTTCAAAATGGTTTTAAGGATTTATTTATATGGATATTAATGGTTTAAAATTTTAAGCTTCAAGGTGGTATGGGACACTTTGATTCAAAATTCTCCTTATTAAATGTTTTAAATGGTTTTGGAAATGGTTTATTTTTGTATGGATTCATTATTTCAAAATACAAAAATGTAATATTGTGATTGAAATGTGGAAATGTTTTGTTTCCTTTATTCATGTTTTATGTGATACGTTTATGTTATGGTTCTTGGGCATTGTTATGAAAACGGGTGGTTCCATGATAAACTAAGGGCGGGTGAGCCCGATATAGCTCTCCAATGCATTGGGTAACGTGAAGGAGTGAAACGTTAAGGTTTCTCCGAAGAGATTTAGGGAATATACTGTGATGGGTATTCCAAACGTAACCAAGAGGGTTACTCCCTACGTAAGAATGTTATGAATGCCTCAAGTTACCTTTATGTCTTATGTTTTCTATGATTTATTCATGGTTTGATGAGGTATGTTAAAGTGCCTATGTTTTATGGGTAAAGTATGATTTCATTCTCATGAATATATGAACTCATGTTTCCTTTCCATATTTTTTGTAACCCTTACTGAGCTTTTTATGCTCATCCCATGTTTTTAAAATGTTTTTCACAGGTCAAGGTAAAGGTACATGATGTGATCATAGTGTCAAGGATGTGTCAAGAAAGAATCCGTGTTATATTTTAAATATGTTTCCGTTGATGGGAAGAATGAATACTGTCTTTTATGTAACCACTTTGTTTAAATGTGGAATGTAATGCAAGTTTCATGATCTAATTCTCTAAAACTCTAAACCTGAAAATATCCTCAATGTGTAATCTTGTAATAACTCAAGATTAAGTAAGGTTTAAGGCTGGGGCCTTATAGATACCTTACCATTACCCATGTCTCAATAAATGACATATAAAAATTCAAAAAAGTGACCAATAATATGGTGAGTCAATATATAGTTTGATTTCCCCAATGACTTCCCAACTCATTCCATTAGGGTAAAACTTGTTAACATAATTTACAAAATAGTTTTAAGAAGTAAAAATATCTTATAAAAAATATATAAATAATTCCCTATGGAAAGTGAAAAAGGAAGAATAATTTTTTTACACTCATTCGCAACACCAATAACCTTGTTTCCAAACACAACATGAATGATAATGTGATAATTCCATATTGATGACTGGTCTCTCATAAATCCAACAAGTCATTATAAGGTGACCAATACTAGGTTCCCCCATGGAACGCACCCCTTCCACGTGGTCATGACTAATGAAAATAAAATCTGAACAACTATGCATGAAAAAACCCTGTATAACCATTCCATAAATGTTTCCTTATTTAAATAATTTCAATAAAAATTTTCAATTCCTCAGAACCAAACATAAATTTTAAAATCCACATTTTAAAATCTTCAACTAATGGGGTATTTTGTAATCCAACCAATTTCCCCATATTTTTTCCAAATCTAATATCAATATGTATTTACAACATGGAACACCCAAGGATTCCACCACAATTTCATTCAAAAAATTTAATTAAAACCAATCCTTAATGTTATAAATCATGTGGAGATAAGAGAGAATCCACCTACCTATAAATGTTGTCAAAAATAAAAAATGACACTACAAAACATCACGATCTAATCACAACCCATGTTCTATTCATTAGATCTTATAATATATCATTATCATGCAATTCATAACAAATATATCTATCCCTAAAAGACTAGAAATTTGGTTTTGAGATAGAGAAGAACCTTAGATCTAAGAAGAATAAGGAATAACAGGTACTTACCAATGAATCTGGCCCCCAATTTTTTTCCCCTCTAAGTATCACTCTTACATTGAAGGGGATAATCTATCTTGACTATTGAGAAAAAAAATTAAGGTTATGAGGGATCATAGGGGAAACAAGGGTCAAAAAGCTTAATTTAGATTAGATCAACAATTTATGGACAAAAAATTATATGTAGTATGGTTAGGCCATATGTTTTGGAAAACCATACCAAACTATGCATTTCTATTATAATAATCTAACCCCATTCATGGTTCTCTCATAACACTAGAAAAACTGTGCACCACCCATGATTTTCTATTTTTTTGAGGAAACATAGTTTCTCAAGGGAACTCACACGGTTTAGAAAAAATATACTCCAACCTTGGGCCTTAACATTTACTACTATATTCCCGTGTACGGTTTACAGGGAATGGTTAACAGTTTCTTCTAACTATGCACAAATGGTGAACCTCTAAAAAATCCTCCAAAATATTCCAAAACCCCTCAAAACCTCCCAAAATGTAACCTGATCATTATATAGACAGAAAGTACTTAAATAAAGGGTCATGTACTTGTAAATGGGGGTGATAAAATTTAAACTTATAATCGTAAAATATTATAAATATATAAATTTGGGTCCATATTTTCTAGAATATTAATTTAAATTATTTTAATCTTTAAATAAATACCAATAATTACCCTCCCCTAACATATTACTGGGAACTTCTTCTCATATATTCCTAACACCTTTTTAGAACTATATCTTTTCCATGACTTGCTGAAATATCTTATAACATACCTTTCTAAGTTATAGAGGTATTAGTTTGGGAATAATACTAACCTTATAAGGAATGATGTGTAAAGTAAAAGAGGTCATCTAAGGAAGAGGTATAGTTCTTAAACGAGCATTTTGGTTTTATTTATTATTATACCTCTTTGAAATCTTATTCAATCATGATGAAATAACAAAAATATTATATTTTATATAATTATCTTTTATTATGTTTATGTAATAACATATATCCATACAGTGTTCCACCAAATAAGAAATGAAATTATCATTCGTGTGTGCGATGAACTACTGCCTTACAATCCCATGTAATTAGTTTTCTATCTCCATCTATTATTGATGCTTATAATAATGAGTTTAAATTATATATATATATATATATTATATTCATGAATCAATTATATATATAGATATATTAAATATAATATATCATCTATTTTATTTCCTTTTCATCCATTGAAAAATGACAACGTTGTTTGTTCAAATATATGGATTACCACCTGCATGAAGTGATGAGATTAATTTTTCATCACCCCATAAAATGGAATATATATATATATATATACATTATGATATTTATTATATAATACTAATTACATAATTTTAATAGTATACTAACCTTACTTTATATCATGTTAATTAAAAAATGAAAACATTACTCATGCATACATATGACATACCACCTTCATTATTGTAATATAGTTTATATTTAATTACCATATTTCATGGTTGGTTTTAAAATTATAATTAATATATAAAAATGATAATTATATATTTATTATTATTATATATATGATTTACTAATAACCACTTTGACCATGATGATCCTACCAAATCCATTTTGGGATTATGAAGGAAACATCCTCAAAATACCATATGTAACATCCCATGTCTTTAAAAAATATATATTTTTCAAAAAAACTTTATAAATGTGAACACATGTGTTTTATAAAAAATAAATTATAAAATCACTCTTTTTAGATTATATTAAAGAAATTCATCTCAAATATATTTAATTTAATGTCGGAAATTTATCTTATTTATTTTTCAGAAATGCTAGATGAATAAATCTATTTTTTGAATTAAAGAAGTATTATTAAAAAAATCATCTTTACCACCTTTTAATTGATAGCCAATTTTAAATATAGTTTTTGACACTTTTATAATTTATATTTGACAAAATAAACTTCTTCATTTGAATCAGATAATCAAAATTTAATTAGGATGAATTTTTCATATTTTTTTTAATAAGGTTCATTTATTGATAAATAATGAATAACACTGTATTTTAATTGATAACTAATTTGTCATCAAATTTATTTATATTGTTACGTTATATATTTTAATGATTTTAATTTATAATTAAATAAAATTTTAATCTTTTAATCCAATATAGGTCATTGGAAACAAATGCACATTAGAATTTGATATAAAACTTTTTGAACTTTGGAATGTTTTTACTTTAAAAACTCGTTACTTCGTTCTGTCAATGGGATTAACTTGACATTTATTTTAGATAGTTTTTTGTTTTGAATTTTTTAAATAGGACATAAATGATTTTAATTAGTATTAAATAAATGATCTAGTAGGATTGACCGTCCACCCATGGGCGTCGTTAATTCCCCAGGGTGCAAGTCATATTAAAAATTTATATGTTTCCAAAAACATTACTAACTACTACAGCGTAGTAAATTAGAAGTCTGGGTTCGATCCCACGAGGAGGATTATATTATATGGGTGAATTAAATATAGTCTTAAATCATTTTCATAAGTCTTTTCTAGTTAAATAATGTTTTGGAATTTCTAAATAATTTTGGGTTTGACTTCAAGTAATGAAAGAGGGGTTGGGATTAAGTCCGAGTATCCAGATAATGGTGATCATAGTACTAATATTGGAAAGGTCCAAAGTGCTTAGTCTGTGAAGCAAGCAGCAGGTGCTAGTCAACCTTGGTTCATTCTTCTAGTTCTACCTAGGATGTAGCTATTCCATGGCCCAGAGGCTAGCTACATTCCTAGATGCATTACATTCAGCTTCTATTACAAAAAGTTCCATATGCTAATGGTCATAGTCATAGTTTACTTCATTTAGGATAGGGTCATTTTCTTGACTATCTGATAGTCATGATACAGTCTCACAAATGGTGTTTTTACCATTAGTTTATATTATAATTACTAATCTATTTAGGTTTTCCATGCTTAGAACTAATTAATTAATTAAATGTATAAATACATCGAATCTTGATCCGTACCCCGATGAATTTAACTGCTCATATTGGTAATTAAAGAAAAAAATTGATAGAGGAAATCATGATAACAATTCTAATGGAATTGAACATGTAATGATACAGAATTAAGATGAAATAATACTTTAAATAAAACCATACTTGTAAGGAATGTGATTGAAATGACATGGTAATAGAAGTTGTTGAAGAAAAGTGAATCCATAGCTCTTTGATTGAAAATGTAAAGAAATTGAAAAAACTAAAGCCTTTTAAGGAGGAAAAGTGACATAAATATCTAAAGGAGTCTAAAAGGGAGAGAGGTTTAATCCAAGAATTCTTTCAATGTGCTACTGCCCTACTCCTTATATAGGCAGAAATGGTCACGACATATACTTGATCGTCACGTCGTAAACCCTTAATCCACATTAATTATATGAGGATCTCTAGCATGGTACACAAATATTCTGTGGATTAATGATGTTTGACATGGTCACATCATGTATAGGTGGTTCATGATGTGTGCTCCATGGCCAGCTGGCTTTTTGTATTAAATCCTCATGGATTTCATGGCGTTCGGTTTGACTGGTGTCACGACATGTAGGAGGGAGTCACGACATGTATGAGGGAGTCACGACGTAAATTGGAAATTTATTCAGTCATCGTGGTTGGTCACGACATAAGCTTCATAGCTTGATGAAGGCTTTGATCATCAAGTACACGATGTGAACTTGGATGTCATGGCATGTAGTTGTCCATTTTTGTATCTTTTCTTCCTTTATTTATTGGAATCTTGTGAAGCATTGTTTCCTATAAAATTAGACATCTACCATGGGAATTATCTAGTATATGAATGAAAAATAATGGAAAAGTTATAGAAAATATATATATAACATTTTTTCTTATCAAGGATCGACATAATTTTTAGAAATTAGGAATATTAACATTATTAATTATTTTTATTATGACAATTAAGTGCAAATAAGGTAAGGGTAAAAACAATATTATAAATATTATAAAATTATCCTAAAACTTATCCTAATTTTATTAGATGAGTTATTTAAGACTCAAATATTAAATAGGATGATTTTATGTCCACTTAAGCCACTATAATGACTTAATACATTTATATAATTTTATTCAAAAAAAGAAAATATTGTCAGACTCTTATTTTCAACAAGTAAAGCATTGTTAATATGGGTTTATATAAAGGATATGTTAGAATATAAATATTATTATAAATATAACATTATTACCTACATCATGTTAATTTATTTATAATTTTTAATAAATAAATAATTAAATTAAACGGTGACACAATGATGATGTAGTAATTGCATCACGAGTGGAAAAATCAAATAAATGACATTTAAAATGTTAAAATAAACATAATATGACATAACTTATGACATATAAAAATTTTATGGAGGAATTTGAGATGTTAGGTATGATCTAATTGTATTTATTGAATATATAAAGTTTTTATGATATTTTTAAAATGTCAAATATTGAATATAGTTAAAATTGAAACTAATGATATTTTAAAATATAAAATATCATTCTAAATGATATATAATTTTTAAAAAACTAAAATTCATCTGAATAGTTTTAATAATTCATATAATGTCATGAATAACTAATTTTTTTGTCTTTTGACATGTTATAGTAATTATATTAACCCTCAATTTATAAGTTACACGATATCAGGAGAAGAACTAATAAAGGTTAATAAAAAATATAAGGATTAAAAAATAATAAAAACATATATAATTTTAATTTTATGAATTTTATTGAACCCAAAAACATAAAATACTCTAAATAAATCAATTTTGATCCATTTGTAAAAGAAATTTAATTTATTGCAGTGTAATTCTTTTAGAAATTCTAATAGTGCCCCTCCCTTGTCCTGTAAAAGGACACACATTATTCTCTATTTTTCACACCTCAAAACCTGTTTGGTTCAGATAATATATTCTAAAATACATTCACAGGACCCCTAACAACATTATTTAGTTTTTATAATAGTATAAAAACCATCTTTGGAGGTATTGAGGTGTTAATAAAAGGAGATCATCCGATGAAGAGGTATCATTTTTAAGGAAATGTTTATGTTTTATTTCTTCTACCCCTCACATAAAATATTCTATAACCATGAGGAGATAATAAATAAGGTATATTAATTATTTTAATATGTTATTATTTTAATATAATCACATAAATAAATTTCTAATTCCATCAAATGTTAAGTGAATTAATTGTTTGTGTGTACGTGCGAACTATCACCTCAAGAAACCAATATAATTCATTTCCCATTACCATCTACCAAGATTGGTTATAATGATGGAATTAATGATTATATATGATAATAATAATATTTTTATCATTATAATACAATAATATATCCACTGTGTTTTTACCTTCCATGAACATGAAAATTATAATTTCGTGATTAATTGTGAACTATCGACTCTACAAAGTGATGTGATTCATATTTCATCACCACATCACATGGATGATAAATATATGTATATTTAAATGTGTAATATGATATTAATTATAATATTATAATTATTTAAAGCAAAATAATACATAAATTTTTTCCATAATCTTTGTAGAAAAATGGAAACGTTACTCATTCTTACGTACGACATACCGTCTCCATGTTTGTAATGTAGTTAATTTTTTCATATCCATATTTAAGGAATGGATTTAAAATTTTGATTTATTTATAATAATGATTATTATTTATTTAATATTATTCTTTATATGATAGAATAATTACTACTTTGACCATATTTGACTTATCAATTTCATTTTGGACTCAAATATCAAATATCTTTAAAACATCTAACATAAAATTTTATAATTAATTAATTGGTACAATATGATATTAAGTTATATAACAGGAATAATAAATGTGGAAAAGGTTATAAAGAAATTAAATAATTAATATAATTTTATTATTCATAAAGATAATGAAAATACATGATGAATTAGACTCAAGGTAAGAGACTTCATCTCAATCTCAATTCATTGAGGCATATCTTGATGTTATGCACCTTTATTATCCAATAATGTGTATATACAACAACCTTTACATGTTATATCACTAATTGTTATATTATCATGATATTTAATGTCTTTTAATTTTATTATTTAATTTAATTATTTCTTAAGTTGTAAGGGACTCTTTAAGAAAAACATCATTTTAATTGTTTTAAAGATTTATTATTCTAAATCTTTCTCCTTCATTTCATTATTTTAAAAATAGTTTTTAAAAATTATTTATTCTGAAATAGATTTTTTAAAAAGCTAATTTTAGAATTTATTTTATAGGTTTCAAAGTGGTATGGGACAATTTGATTAAAAAATCTCTTTTATAAATGTTTTAAATAGTTTTTTGAAAATGTATTGGTTATTTCAATAACATGAAATGATTTCTTATGAATGAAAATGATTTTTTTTGAGTAAACTATTAAATATTTAAAGATATTACGTGATGTTACTTATAAATTTAATGAGCGAGCCCGATATAGCTTATAAGAAGGTTTGAGCCCCATTATAGCTCATGAAAAATAGGTGAGCCTGATGTAACTTATATGAAGGGTTGACCCCAATTATATCTCATGAGTGAGCCCAATATAGCTTTTAAAAATGGTTGAGACCCATTATAGATCATGACAAATGGGCCATAAAAATATATCTATTATGAAGGTTGAACCAGATTATTTCTATCGAACGCATTGTGTACTCTGTAGATGGAAGTTGACCGTATGGTTATTCCATTTGTAAGGGTGAACGTAAGAAAGATATGATAATGATGAAACAAGACACCTATGTTATTTTTATTTACTTTATAATGAGTTTTTAAGAAAAATTATTAACAATTTTTTATGTTTTTCATAGGTCTCATAAATTTTATGGGTAAAGAAGATGTCATGTTAAAATAATTGAAGATGTTTCTCGAAAAGAAATTTTTTTTAATTTTATATGGGGTTACTTTAGTGGAAAAAATGGATACTAATTATAAGTTTCCAAATTTAATATTTGGGTCTAATTTTTAAGATTCTATACTAATTCTCTAAAACTCTAAACTAAAATGATCCTCAAATGTGAATTCTAGTTTGAAAAAACTAGAATAAGTTATGTTTTATATGAGTCCTTACAGTTTGTATCAAAATATGGTTTAAACATCATTTTTTATTAGGATATTTTCTTAATAGGTATGGATATAATCATATGTTTATAATTTTATTGTTTATATTTTGTTCAATGTCATTAAAACCCCTTTTAACTCATTATATTATAAAGTATTAATGTTATTAACATTATTTTTTGAGAGATTTGTTTAAGGTAATTATGGGTTATTATATTTTACGATGCAAAATGAATGGTATGAGATTTAATATAAGGTTAAAACATGTTATGTCTATTTTCAAAATTTTATCATTTTTTTTAATTTTATAATAATTATATAGTTTTTGAAAAAGGAAAATCTATAGGATGGTTGAAAGATCATCTTGTTTGGCAAGACAATGAATTTTGAACCAAAACCAAAGGATGAAAAGGGTGCATCACCTAACACTGGTCTTTGTGTAGTTCAATTATTCATAATTTTTTATTTTTAGTTAAATTACTTTTTGGAAGAAGAATAAGTTGATTTTGGGAACACATCTTTTATCAAATAGTTTACCTTGGGTATGAAAATGATTTGGTGGCTAAGTGATTAATGTTATTTCAGAATAAAATTGATATATGATTAAGGTAAATAGAATACTATGGGGTTTTATTTGATAATTAATGGTATAATTATATTTTTTAATAATATATGATTTTATTTTAGACTGATTTTGATTCGGGTTAATTATGGAAATAAATAACATATCTCGAAGATTATTTGGGTGATTACTTTTTGGTATGAGACTTCAATTGTAATTGATTGTATTTGGAGGTAATTATTAAAATCTATCTTCGAATTATATGTGATATAATCATTTTTGAATTTCAATCTTAGTCTGAATTATTTTAAGGAATTTCAAGGATAATTATTTTTTGAATGGTCTATGTAGAAATTTGGATAATAGTGTAGAATTTTTGAGATTGAAGTAGTTTATCATATAAAGGTTTATTATTACTGAGGAATTATCTTATCTTTTACCATTTTAATTTTTGGATAAATTCTTAATATATTATAAATATATAATTAATCTTTTATGGATTATGTGATTCTGTAGAAGTTTATTTTAGTGTTTGAAGCCTGAAACAATCATTATAAATGCTCTTCGTTTGAAGTAAAAGATGTGTTTTGGTGGAAATGAATTAAATTATGAAACTCAAATCTTCATGTAAGTATATTTATTTTTGTTCTTATATGATAATATAAATTAATCACTCAACTCTAAGAAAATGATATTAAAATAAAAACGTTATCTGTTTACTTTTCATACTATGAAATTTGTGGCATTTTAACCCATCAAAGATTTTTGGTATTGTGATTTCTAAATTTCTCATGACCATGTTATTTATCACTCTACATTAGAACATGATAATTAGTTTTCTTTTCCATGTCCATGTATTTCTACATCGAACCCTAAAATGTGATATCTTAAGTGACCTTTGTACATCCATTTTGATCTTCTAAAGTAGAAGTTTTATTGAACATTATTCTGAAATGGGATTTAAATAAAGGTATTTTGAAATATAAAACCCATAGTTTTTTATCATGAGTTAAAATTTAGAGGACATAATTTAGTAGTGGGTGAGAATGTAACATCCCATGTTTCTAAAAAAGATATATTTTTCTAAAAGACTATTTAAATGTGATCATGTGTGTTTTATAATAATAAATTATAAAATCAATATTGTTAGATTATATTAATGAAATATATATTAAAAATATTTCATTTAATGTTTTAAATTAATCTTATTTATTTTCTACACATGATATAATAATAAATCCAAATTTTCGAATAAAAGAAGTATTTTTCAAGAAAGTCATATTTGTCACCAATTGATGGGGAACCCATTTGAATATTGTTTTTTTCACTTTTATAATTTTAATTTTAAAAACAAACTTCTTTTTAATCTTCATATAAAAATTTAATTTGGGTGAAGTTTTTTTATTTTTTGAAAAGATTCATTTTTTGATGAATATTGAAAAAATACAGCATTTTAATCGAAGAATACTTTTTCATAAAATAAATTAATATTGTTACATTATATATTTTAATTTTTTATAGTATAATTAAATAATTTTTCTATTATTTAATACAATTTATATCATTGGAATCAATTTCATAAAGAAAACGGACATAAATACTTTGTGATCATTTAAAGTTCTTATTTTAAAATCATGTTTCTTTAATCCGTCAAAGGGATTAATTTTAAATTATTTTTTTCCACTTATGTGTGTTTAATATTAAAAAACAGACATAAAATGATGTAATAATTATTTAATTTATGATTTAATGTGATCAAATTAATTTTAGGAAGTTATGAATTGTAACATTAATACATTTTTATTACTACGGTTAAGGATTAATTGGGTAAATAAGGATAAAAACAATATTATAAATATAATAAAATTATCCTAAAAATTGTTATAATTTCATTAGATGAGTTATTTTCTACCCAAATATTCCTTGATACAATTTTTTTTCCACTTGGTTCTACATGGGTTACTTTATGACATTTATATTATTTTATTAAAAGAAATAACAATTTTGTCACACTCTTGTTTTTAACAAGTAAAATATTTTCCATACATGGATATGTAGGGGTTATTTTTGACTATAAATATAATATAAAAATATAAAATTATTACCTAAATAATGGTAATTGTTTTTTTAGTAAATAAATAATTAAATTAATTGGTGACACAATGGCGAAGTAGTAATTGCTTCATTATTGGAAGAATCAAATAAAGGATAATAAAAAAGATAAAATAAATATAATTTGATATAATTAATGACATAAAAAAAATTTATGGACGGTTTTAACTTATTAGGGATGAGTTAAATGAATTTTTTTGAAGATATAATGTTGTTATGATATTTTTAAAAAGTCGAATATTGAATAGTGTCAAAATTTACACTAATGATATTTTAAAATATAAAATCACTTAATAAATGATATATAATTTATAAAAATATTATATATTGGAAAATAGTTTTTACAAGTTGTATAATGTAATAAATGTTTTTTATTGGTAATTTGGTGCGTTATAGTAATTACATTAACCCTCAAAGTTTAAATTACATGATATCACAAAACTAATTAATAAGGGTTAAAACAAAAAGATAAGGATTAAAAAATAGTCAAAACTTATATATTTTTATTTTTATGAAGAGTGAAAGACCCAATAGAATCATCTATTCTATATAAATCAATTTGGGAACATTTTTAATAGAGAAGTAACTTATATTAATTTAATACGTTGAGAAATTCCATGAGTGCCCCTCTCATCTCCAATAAAAGGGAACCCATTCTTCTCTTTTATTCACAACTAAAAACCTTTTTGGCTCAGCCAATATATGACCCAATAAATTTATATAATCTCTCCCCACATTATATATTCCTTATATTAGGTAGAAAATTTTTCATAGATGTGTTTAAGTGTTAATCAAAGGAGATCATCCGAAGAAGAGGTGTTGTTTTTAATTTAATGTTCCTGTTTTATTTCTTCTACCACTTCATTCAAATATACTATATCCAAGATGAGATAATAACTAATTTATCCTCAATGTATTGAAATATTACTGTGTTAATATATGAACCTAAATATGTCTCTGATTCCATCAAATGAGGAATGAATTAATTCTTTGTGCGTACATGTGAACTATTACCACCACAAACCGATATAATTTTTTTCCATTATTGTCTCTAAAGAATGGCTGTAAGGATTTAATTTATATTTATATATTATAATAGTGATATATTTTTCATTGTAATAGAATAAAATATCAATTATGTTCTTACCATCTAGTCACAAGAAAATAATAACGTCGTTTGTGTGTATGTGTGAACTATCACCTCTACAAAGCGATGTGATTCATTTTTCATCACCACATCACAATGATGATATATATAAGTATATTTAAATTATTTATATGATATTAATTATACTATGATAATTTTGTGAAGTTAAAATAATACTAACCTTCTTTCAGTAAATATAATTAAAAAATGAAAACGTTACTCATGTGTACGCATGACATACCATCTCCATTATTGTAGCGTAGTTCATTTTTCATATCCATATTTACTGAATGGATTTAAAAGTTTGATTGTTTCTTAATAATGATTATTATTTCATGAATATTATTCAATTTATGCTGTAATAATGAACTCTTTGACACTATTTGAATTACCAATTTCATTTTGGACTCAAATAAAAAATATCATCAAAACATCTGACATAAACTTTCATAATTAAGTTATAGTTATAACATGATATTAAGTGATATAACATTAATAATAAACATGAAAAAAGATCTAACAAAATTAAATAATTATCATAATTTTATTATTCAGGAAGATAACGAACATACGCAATGAATCATACTCAAGGTAAGAGAGTTCATATCAATATCTATTTAGTGGGCACCTTTATTATCCTATAATGTGTATATACAACCCTTTTGACACATTATATCAGGAATTAATATATTATCATGATATTTAACTTTTTTTAATATTATTCTTTAATTTAAATGTTTCTCAAGTGGTAAGGTACTCTTTAACAAAAACATCATTTTAAATGTTTTTAATATTTATTCTTCTAAATATTTTTCTTTCATGTAAATGTTTGGAAAATGGTTTTTATGAATTTATTTATATGGAAATGGATAGTTAAAAACGTTAATTTTTGAATTTCTTTTAAAAGTTTCAAAGTTTCATAGGACAATTTGAATAAAAATCTATTTTATAAATGTTTTAATTTGGTTTTGGAAAATTTAGTGGTTATTTAAATAACATGAAATTATTTCTTATGAATGAAATTGATTTTTTTGGAGTGAAGTGGTAAAAATTGAAATATTTTAAGTGTTGGTACTTGGACATTTAATAGGTGAGCCTAATATATTTTATAGGAATGGTTTCCCCACTATAGCTCCAGAAGAAATGGGTGATCCCAATATAGCTTGCACGATGTATTGAGCCCCATTATAAGTCATGGGTGATCTTGATATAGCTTATATGAAGGGTTGATACCCTTTATAGATCATAGGTGAGACTGATATAGATTATATGAAAGTTTCATCCTGATTATAGATAATAAAAAATTTGTGTGCCTGATATAGTTTATATGAAGGCTGAACCCCATTATAGCTCTTGAATGCATTAGGTACTCTAGAGATGGAAGTTGGTCATATGGTTATTTCATTAGTAAGGGTGAATGTAATAGTGATATGCCAATGATATACCAAGACAACTATGTGATTTTTTAATGCATGCTAATGAGTTTTTATGAAAATGTATTAATGAGTTTTCTTGTTTTCATTGGACTAACGATTTACTTTATTTATGTCCCTTACTGAGATTTTTATGCTCATATAAAGTTTTAAAATGTTTTTTATAGTTTATAAGACTGGTAAGGTAAAATAATATATAATAAAAAAAATAATTTATTATTTTTCTCAAAAATAAATCATGATTTATATTAAATGGGTTTCATTTGGTTGAAAAAATAAATACAGAGTATAAGTGTCCACCTATAATGTATGGGTCTACATTGGAAGAATTTGTAGATTTATTTCTAATTATCTTAAAATCTAAAATGAATAGATCATCTAATGTGAATTCTAGTACAAGAAAACACAATAATAAGTTATGTTTAAGCAGAGGCCCTTAAACCATATGCGTAATAAATTGATTAATTATATAAATATTTGATGTAAATAATTAAAATTAATTATTCACAAATAAGGAATTAAAAAGTGAAAATTATATTAATAAATAATTTTATTGAATATGTTTATTATATAGGAGTTAAAGGACATACATGAAGTATTTGGCCTCAAGGTGAGTTATTTTTCTAGATTTCCCTTCATTGGGGAATATTTTAATGTTATGAACCAAATTTTATTTATATGGTGTATAGAGTTCTCCTTTTAAAAGTTATATCTTGAATATTTTTTACATCATGGAATTTTATGATTCAATTAAATTACTTTATTCAAATAGAATTTAATTGAAACATACCACGTGGTAAGGGGTTTATTAACTAAATTTCTTTTCATTGGGTGATATAACTTATTCAGTGATTATATTATTCCAAGAATACATGTTACATTACCATTGTGAGATTTCATGTTTTTAATTGTTTATTTATTTTATTTACATTTTTTATATATAATCTCTCCATTGTTTTATTTTTATTTCATTGATAAGATCGTTTTACAGTTTATTCAACACCAATTGTCTTTCTTTAGGAAATACATTTATTTTATTCACAAAACTTATTTTTTTAGTGTATATAAAACCCATTTGGAAATTTTATATCATGAATATACTTATTTTAATGATATTTAAAGATTCACTTTATGTTATTTTATTTACTATGGTTATGATTAAAAATTTACCAAAGAGTTAAATGCTTTAATTGAAATACCTTTTTTTGATATTTTTTGTCCATTGTTTCATTGGGGGAAGATCATAAGTTCTTATTTTAATGAAAAAATCTCTATTAAAATCCTCTAATTATGATTATGTTTTTCTAGTTTAATTTCCATTTCCTCAATTATTTATTAATTACAACTCATAAATGTTTTTTATGTGGTGTGGATCTTGTATCTTCTTTTATACCAGGAACCATTCTCTTCTATATCCATTTTTTAAAAAATATTTTCAATAATTTTTTTATATGAACATAAATTCGTTCATAATGTTATTTTACCTGTTCTTTTATCTTCTTTTAAAAGGCACTAAAATGGATTTTCTTAACATTTTTTTCATAGGTACTACAAAATCTTTTTACAAAATTTTAAAAAGAATATCTATTTTATAATTTATGAAAAAAATAGATGTTTCCACTATCAGAACCATTATTTTATTTTATTATTAAATTAAAAGTTGTCAAGTTTATTTTCAAGGAAAATTATTTCTAAAATATTTTATGAATTTATAAATTTAAAAAGTTATTTTTTATGTAGAAAGTGTGTATTTCTTTAAGAATGTTTTTAATGAACATTTATTAGTATTTCTATTCATAAATGAAAATAAAACTTGATGTAACTTAAGCTCATTTGGTTATATTTTGTAATGACACCATCCTTATTCATTATATATATGGATTATGATTGTTACAATGTGATTTTGATGAAACTCGTTTATTTTCCACTGGTAAATCACACTATAAAATAAAAATGGTCATTGTTATGTTGAAAATTGACCTTTTCCCATTTATTTCCCATTTTATGATTCTTAGACATATGTATCGGTGATTTAAGTGTGGTTATGTTATAAAACAAGTATGTGTGGTTTCGTTATAAAATAAATATAATTGGTTTCATTATAAACCAACGATTTGAGGTTCTGTTATAATCCAAGGATGAGTGGTTACATTATAAACCATGTTTGGGTGGGTCCATTATATTCTTCAAATGAATTGGGTAATAAAATGAAGATAACTAGATAGAAGTTATTATTAAGAGATGATGTAGTTTATTTGTTATTAAATACTCTTAAGAGTTATGGGAATTATCATGTTAGTTGATTATAGGTTGAATGATTGATATTCTAAGTTAAAAATATTATTTATTTACTCTTGTATCATATTATAATAGATCCCTATCATTTTATATTCACATGGATTATGGTTATTAACTCATATCAATCTTTTATTATGATAAATATTTATGCAATTTATGATATTTTGTAATCCAGTTTTTGATGGATATAAATTCTCATATGTTATTCTCATTCACATTGATTAAATCATCACACCATTATTCTCATATTACTCTCATTGATAAAATTTGTAATGCCTTAGCTTGAAGCCCCTAAAATAGTGCTCCATGCGAGTTCTCCATAAGACACCATGCATGCCACCATGCATTCTAGAGGTGGAATAATATAAGATGGGGTATAGAGTGAAACTATGAGGGGGATACACCCCCGTATCAGAGTGCGCAACAAGAAGTAAATAACCAAATATCATACACATTGAATTATATGAAAATAATTAATAATTTGAACATTAAATAATAAAAAAATATGTAATAAATATCTGAATATTCATATCAAACATAGAACCAACAACCCACTAATTCAGTTACATAATATAACAAAATAAAAGAAACTACACAAGGGATCCATATCATAATAGATACAAACCAATCTCATTTCTTAATACCACTTGAGAAGTCCCACTCAACCAATACATACTCAACCCAGTCCCCCAACCTAATCATTTTCTAGTAATTATAATGTAAGAGATTCTTTTTTCCCTAGTGAAATAGAGGCATGTGCAGGGTGTGAATAAAACTCAATAGGCCACCAAATATGGTGTCAAAAGAAAATTGATATTAGTGAAACAGTTCATGCATGAAAAGAAGTAGCTGTAAAAAAGTTGGTAAATGAAATAGGTTTCATTATTTAATAGTGTTCAATTATAAAATTTCATTCTTTGTTCCAAAATTTATCCATTCTCATCAAATCATATCGGCCAAATCCAATCATATAATCCATATATTACAGAGTTCACTGGTTGGATATCAATGAGCCTCAGTCTATGAATCCAACCACGATTCTATACACCATGTACGTATATCCCAACAACTAGTTCACAAGTCAGTTAACATGGAGCATCAGTCTATGAATTCAACTAGGACACAGAATTCCATGTACGATAATCCCAACCCTGATATAGAACACTATTTATATACTATTCGGTAAAAGAGTGTCATTCCTTCTTCTAAATAACTATGGTGAAATGGGGCACCTGGAGTATCAGTCTGGCCTTCACAAAACCGAGGAGTGGACCATTATTAAAACACCCCAAAACCTTTAGCCATAGACCAGAAAACATGGATAATTGATCCCTAATCCTACTGGGATTCAATACATCATGTCCACCCATCCCAAACCATTACATTATCAATTATTAAAATTTATTTATTCATTTCCATAATCCATTACTCCTATCATATAAAAAAATTCCTAATTAAACCATTTAGTCATTCCTTAAAAAAACATTTATTGTGGTCTCAATAGAAGATTAAATAAACATATATAACAATACACACCATCCACTTATTAGATCACATAAAATAGAAGAACAAATATCCTTTTAAAATATATGGAAACCAGCCCTCAAAACATTGGTATTCCTCTATAAAAATCTTAAAAGTTCCATGATCTTCATTTTCAATTAATATTATTAAAAAGGATCACTGAGGAATTTTCATAAAGGAACCACTCAACAATTTCAAAACATCAATTTAAATTTATCAAACCCCCTTTTTTAAACCACAAGGAGGTCTACACCTCATGTAGAATCCCAAAATTCTAAGAAGGTCATTTTATTTGATAGCATATATGACACACAACACCAAGAACTTATAAGAATATAATATCATGATGCTTTAAGGAATATTTAAAATTTTAAATAGATTCAATATATTCTATATATTTCAATGAAAACAAAATTGATTTTATCTTCTATTTTATGCAAGAATTTTCTTCAATGGTTTGGGTTACACGCAAGATTGAATCTTTCCAAATACTACTACTACTAATATTTAATATGAAAATTATCTACTAGATGATAAATTATAAGTTATGAATATGGTTAAAAATCTTATGAAAATATCTATTTTACACAAATATAAAATAAATTCATTGGTTATAAATTAATTATAAATTAAAATAAAAACAAATTGAAAGAAATTGTTTTCTAGAAAACTATTTTATGCACCTGAATGCATTTTGTCTCAATAAATTAAATTTATTTCTATAAGTGAATGATATTAATAAAATATATATTATTTATCCAATCAATTATTTTTTAAATTCATCAAATAGGATTGAGAGTCATAAGATAATAACAAGTCCAATTTTATGCATAAAAGCTATATTTTTCTATAGGCATCCTTTCATCCTTTTAATTGTGAACCTATTTTAAAACTGATTTTTGACACTTCCATAAAATTTATTTTATAAAATAAACAAATTTGTGAAATTTAAATTTTCAAATTAGGTTAGTGTGATGTTTTTTATTTTTTTGATAACTTTCATTTTTTATGAATAGTGAAAATAAAAAATTTAGTTGAATTCTTATTGTTCTAATTTAATTATAAGGATAAATTATATTTTAAATTGGTTTTAAAGTCACATCAGATCTATTATAAATAAATTAATCCAATTTAGTTCATTATATTCAATTTCAAATTGAAATCGGATATAATAACATTTAAATCTTCTGAATATTTTTACTTTAAAACCCTGCTTTATCATCTCATATATGTGATAAATTGTAAATTAATTTGAGCCACTAGTATGATTGAAATTTGAAAAAATGGATTTTATTTTTGTAATTAGAAATTTTTTTAATATATAATTAGATAATATTATTTATTACAAAAAAAATATAAGAAAGTTTAATTAAAATTAATTATAGCGATTAAGAGAAATAATAACCTAACAAGGGAATAAACATAAAATTAAGGTTTATAATGAACCAGACATATTTAAAAAACCCATTGGATTGAAATATTCCAACCATATCATACCTTTTCTTAAATTGGGATCTTTATGGTAGGCACATGATGTAAGTTAGTCCTCTCAATAGTGTTTACCTTTTTATATTTATAATAATACCACTCATCCTCCACTATCAAAAGGTACTCAACCCTCATACTTATTCACACCTCTAAATCCTTTTAGATCATCAAAAACCTTAAAAAAATAGATCCTATAAACCCCTACACTCATTCTATAATCCTAACATTGGTTAAAAAATCCAACCTAATAAGTGTTTTGGTATAAACCAAAAGGAGTTACCTGAAAAAGAGGCAATGTTCTTCAAATGATAATATTGGTTTTATTTAATTATCCTCCATTTAAATTCCACTTTTATCATTTATATATAATAAAATAAGTATAATAATTGTACTATAACGTTTTTATTTCAATAGTATGACCTACACTCACACACACTTCCATCAAATGGGATACACAATCATCATTCATTTATATGACGTGCCTCAAAAACCGATGTCATTTGTTCTACCATTACCACCATTCAAGGTTGGGAATAAAGATGTATTTGTAATTTATATATCATATATATGAAATTTAGTATTTGTTTAATCTTATATAATTTTTATATAACAAATAACATTATGATTTCTATTTTTTAGCAATATTATAACTTCGTTTGTGGACAAGTGGACGATATCCTCCTCAAAGTGATGTGATTCATTGACACGATAATGAAACATATTAAAGACAATTTTAATAAAATATGTGACATATATTAAATAAAAATTATACTATAATAATAATATACATATATATTTATATATATATCACATAATGTTTAAATATGACAAAGCTTTGAGGTAGCGTTCATGCATACCTATGACATACTATCTCAATGAATATGGAATTTCATTTCCCATATCCAAATTTTATAGATTATTATAAAAACATATATATTGATATATATGATATTTAAATCATGTTTTACATCCTGACGATTTTGAAATAACGATCAATGTAATAAGAATAATGATAACAAATCAAAACATACTCGAAAAACTTAAAAATTAACACCTGAAAAGATGAAAATAATGAAAGATTATTTACAAATGGGTAATAAGATATTGTCATAAGATCATTTATGATAATATAAATATTATTATGGTTCTTTTATATGTTATTAAAATATTTTGAAGCACTATATAGGAGGTTAAGTATGATGCAACTAAAAAGAATCATTAGGTAAGGGATTTCATCTCATTTTACATTCTATTGAGACATATTTGTTATTATATACCAATTCTATTTAATGTGGTTTATATACTACAAATTTTCCATTTAATGTCATTATGCTGTCATTATTTATTGTATTTTATGTTTCAAATTGAACTATTGTATCCAAGCAGTTTCTTTTAAAAATTACAAAGGGGTAAAAGTTATCTTTACATTTTCACTTTTATTTGTGATTGTCAACATTATCTTGAAACAATAAATTAATTATGATAATTTTTATTATACATTAAATTTATCATGAATATCTATATTCTCATGAAAAGTATATTATTTTTGCCTAAAATGTATACCATTTTTATATACGTTATTCTCTTTGACAGTTATTTGATTAATGTTGGAAATATTGATAAATCTGTATCTTTTACTAAATATATATATTTGATGACATGAAATTTTGTTCATTAATTAAGTATATTATTCAATATACGGTGAATTATTTCTACATTCACTACATGGGTTGGGTAATGATTAATGAAATCTTTTTGATGTATCGATTGTCTCGTGAGTCAAAATATATTGGCCAAAACAGATTGGTTTTTACCTAGTATGTTTTAAACTTTCTTTAGGATTGATATTGATGGTAAAGTTATAATGTGTATGGGGAAAATGACATCCAATAATTAATAATTCTATTTTTTTGATAATTCATTTATTATTATTATACATGATATTTTTTCTTAGAAATTATCAGTGGATGCATTTCATTCTTAGTTTATTTATTAAATGGAATGTGGTTCTGTTATCTACCGTACAACATTGATTATTCCTTATACATATCTTTATATGGAATGCATGATCAATTATTTACCATTAAATGATGATTATTTTCATTGATTCATTATTCTTTCTACTTTAATTAACAATAATAATAATTTTATCTTACACTAATTTTTTTCCTTTCCCTGTGATATGAAGAAGAAATACTTGAATGGGATTTAAAGGATTAAGTTCATTACACTTTATTATGAATCATGCTTGTTTTATATTTCCCAATGTAATATTAGATTCATGAATGTAATATGGTTATCCAACTATGATAAATTGATCATTCCTTAAGTATTTGATTCCATTTAATCTTGCCAATGTAATAATATAATGCACCAACTCTGGGATTCTGGGGTCGAGGCAATATAGATGGTAGCAAAGCAATTTTAGTAGAAACCTTAAAAATAGGATTTATGAAAACAAATATTTGTGATCATAACCTTAAGGTTGAATTCAAGGATATTTATAGAAGAAAATATTATAATTTTGGTAATATATATATTATATCATACATCCTAGAAATACATCCCTATCTGGATACTATAAGTGGACATGGTTCTAGTACAAATGTACTTAGGGGTAACATATCCAAAATGTGTACCAGGCCTAACTCGAGCATTACTTGGTAAATGAAAATGGGCCTTTCTACACACCTAGTTTTAAACTTTTTGAGGATATTATTAAGATAATTCACAATTACATTACAAATTATTATGAAGGATTTTAAAGTAAATATATACCCAAGGAAACCATGTTTATTATGAAGATATTAGCTATGGATTTTGTTTTTATTTATGAAATGTGTTTCCCTAGTTTTGGGATTATACATTATGTTACATAATATTATGATCTAATCTAGTAGATGAAATTTCTTATAAATGGTTCATGGAAGGAAGAATGGTATCAATACTCATTGAAAATCTAGAGGTTTCCCTACTGAGAAATCCCATATAACTAGTATTGAAATTGTTAATGTTATGGATATATTTTGGTATCTTAATCAGGTTATGAAACATAACCTTTAAAAAATTCAGAAACATGTTCCACAATGAGATTGTCCAATGTTGGATCTTTTTATACGATAGAGGCCCCCATCATTTATTGGGACTATTGACCCAATTGCAGTTGAGAAATGGATTATGCCATCAAAGATGTTACTAATGGAATTGGGATATGGTGAAAAGTAAAAGGTTACAATTGTAGTGTATTTTCTCAATATAGATGTTAATTAACAATGGTCATTGATCCAGAATGTTGGGGAGCAAGAAGAGAATAGAACTCATGGTATGGAAGACATTTAAGGAAACATTTTTCGAAAAATATTTCCCTCTTGAGGAAAAAACTGATATAAAAAGAATGTTCATTATTTTTAAAAAAATAAGGAAGAATATTTTGTGGCATGTGAAGATTCATTAACATGAATAGAAAGATATGCTAGGAATTTTATACAGAAGACAGAGTGTAAGATTTATCACTTCTTTGATGGGATCAAACCATGTCTTTGATGGGTGTCGATTTCTCAAACCTTTTTCTCTAATAGAGAAATAGTTTAATGTTCAATTAAGATAGATATGAAATTTTAAATTTTTTACAGATTCAAAGGGATGCAAGAGAATAAGATAAAGGAAGATAAAATAACATATAAAGGGAAGCCGGGAATGAATTATTTTCTGACCTGTGATAACTATTGAAATAATCTCCTTGGTAAGTACTTGAAAGGATTGGTAGTTTGTTATAAGTGTAGATAAAAGGGTGAATAGGAAAAATAATTAAAAGGGAAGAAATAATAATCTGTTATTTAGTGTTACAACTACAAAGATATGGGTAA
The DNA here is from genome assembly GCA_963277665.1 of Viscum album. Taxonomy (NCBI): domain Eukaryota; kingdom Viridiplantae; phylum Streptophyta; class Magnoliopsida; order Santalales; family Viscaceae; genus Viscum; species Viscum album. Next base: position 1,714,869,217 of record OY728143.1, read on the forward strand.
ATATGAAAATGAATTCCCCAAGATTGAAGAGAATATACCTCAGAATAAGTTAAGCGATCAAGGTCAAGAATATGTTATTGAAATATACCAAGTGGAATTATTAATGATAATACATATTTGGTTCTATAAAATATGTAGTAAAATAATTTTATTGATGATATTATCATCATATTATTTATTCAATTTTTAGGGATTATACTTGAGTACATTTTCATTAAGTATTTCAGATCATATGTTGAATTGTAATAAGAAAAGTGATGCAGTAGCAAGTTAAAAAATTTAGAAAACACATGGTAAAGCGAAAGATAAAACTTAATACATTACTGGTGTTGAGATAATGTTTTTTGGATAAAGATATGATATATATGAAAAAAGTAAATTTGGTACTATAGACTACCATAGAAATGATTCTAATGTTTTGGATCATAATCTTTTGGAAAGGATAACTGTTTATGAAATGGTTTAAATTGACCATTAGATGAGGTTTTAGAGGATTGATTAACCATATGATTCAACCTATTCTAAGAAATGATGTATAAATAGTTCAAGAAACAACAAAATGATAATAATTTGTTTATGAATTAGAATCATATATTTAGTTATATTCCTTGAGGGTGAAATAATTCCTCAAATCTAGGAAAAATGATCCTGAAAAAAATGTTGTCATAGTATCATCAATTTTGATGATATCAATAAAAAATTTCATAACATTGGTTAAATACAATATGGTAAAAACTTTTAGCCAAAAATTTTATCTATCACTCTTCATCAAAAAATGATAGTGAGATTTTTCTTCCATGTCCATATTTGCACTAAAGTTATCATATTTAAAAGACCAATTTTCTGGAGACCTTCAAATTTTACTTTCTCTCTCATTAAGTGGATAATTTTATTAACCATTTTACAATGTGGGATTTTAAAAAAAAATTATTATCTAATATCAAAACCTTTATTACCAAAAAAAATTTAATTGCGAGGATGTAATTTAATTATGGTGTAACACCCTGAATTTTTTTAGAAATACATTGTATTTGATACGGCTTATGACACACAAGGCCATGGGAATAAGGGAATATAATATCTGAATTAATTATAATATATATATTATTTTAAATACATTTAATCTATTCTAGATAATTTAATTCATGAAACATTTATTCTATCTTGTGTTGTAAAAAATGAGTTTCTTCGATGGCTTGTGTTACATGAAAGTCCGAATCTTACCAAATAATTTTAATATTATTATTTAAAATGAAAATTATATCCAAGATGTTAAATAATAAGTAAATAATAGGATTAAATAATTTTTGAAAATATATAGTTTACACAAAAATCAAATTAATTCCTTTCTTATCAATCAATTATAAATGAAAATAAAAACCAATTTAAAGAAATGTTTTCATAAAAACCCAGTTTATGCACCCAAAGGAATTCCATATTAATAAGTCAAACTAATTACTATCAATGAATGATATTAATGTAATATAAATATTATATATTCAATCAATTATTTGTTAAATTCATCTTACATGTTTGATAGTCATAATATAAGAACAAATCCAATTTTATGCAAAAAACCTATATTTTTCTAACAGAAACTTTTACACCTTTTAATGGTGCACCAATTTTATAACGTTATATTAAAAATATTATAAATTTTATTTTAAAAAATAAACATAATTTTTGATATAGTATTACCTAAATTGCGTTATGGTTATTTTTTGTTATTTCTCTGAAAATTTTCATTTCAGGATTAAAAGTGAAAAACACTGAATTTTAATTGAATATTTATTTTTTTTATAATTTTTTTTATAAGGAGAAATTATATTTTAAATTAGTTTTAAAGATAAATTATAACCATTATACATAAATTAGTCCAATTTAGGCTATTTAAATCAATTTAAAATTGGAATTTGATATATTAACATATCAACTTTTTAAACATTTTTACTTTAAAACCCCTCATTATCATCTTGTTTATGGGATTAATTTTAAAATAATTTCTACAAATTTTGTGATTGGAATTTGGAAAAATGGATTAAATATTTGGAATAATAATAAATTATAATTTATATTAAGTTAAATATAGTTTTTTGACAAAAAAATATTTGGGAAACTAATTAAAATTAATTACGTCGATTTGGAGAAAATTAGATTAACAAGGGGCTAAACCATAAACATAAGGGCCAAAATGACCCATAAACATGTCCAAAAACAATTTTATGGAACTATTTAGACCATATACTCCCTTTTATATAATTTTCTTCATTATTGGTGGAACATTATGTAATTGAGACCTCTCAGTAGTGTACCTTTTTTTATTTAATGGAATCCCACTCCTCCTCCAATACAAAAAGACACCCACCCTTCCACTTCTCCAAAAATATAAAGTCCTTTCTCTCATAAAATAAATTCAAAAATACCTCCCCAACATCTATACCATCATACTATAAACATAAAATTCATAATAAAGAGCACTAATGAAGTATTTTGGTATAAACCAAATAGAGTAACCCGAAAAAGAGGTAACATTCTTCAAACGATAACTTTTGTTTCATTTATTTATCCACCCATTAAATTATTATAATATCATTAATATATAATAACATAAATAAAATCAGTATAATTTACTGTATTTCTATCAAGGATATGACCTACATGCACACAAACTTCCATTAAATGCGATTAACAATCATTATTCCTATGAACATCAGACTGCAGTTATGTGAACTAATGTTATTTGTTCTTACATTTCCACCAATCAAGGCTGGGGATAAAGATGTAATTATATTATATATATATATATATATGATATTTATGATTTATTTGAAATTATATATATATATATATATAATATAACACATACCTTTAGGCTTTTCATTTTTGGGGAATACTATAACTTCATTTGTGGACTTGTGGACTACCACCTCCTCAAAGAGATGTGATTTATTCATTCTATAATGGTATTTTTTGAGGATTTTTTTAATAGAAATATGTTACATAAATGATATAAATATGATAATTAAATTATAATATATATATATATCAATTAATTTTTAAATACGATAATGAAATGGATGTAGCGTTCTTGTGTATGTATGACTTACCATCTCTATGAAAGGTGCATTTCAATCACTATCACCAAATTTAATAGAATATTACACATAAATTTATACTGAATATATATTATATTTAAATAACTTTATAATTCCAACATATGATGAAATAATGATCTACATAAGAATAAAAAAGCTAACAAGTAAAATATACTAATAAAACAAGACAATTAACACCCAAAATATTAAAAATATTGAATGATTGTTATCAAATGGGTAATAAGATATTATATGAACATAATATATAACATTATAAATATTATTATGGTTTTTTATAAGTTATTAACATGTTTTAACCACAATATAGGATTTTAAAGACCACACAACTAAAATAAAGCTTATGGTAAGGGATTTCATCTCAATTTACATTCCATTGATACTTATTTTTTATTATGAGAAAATTCGAATTAATGTAGTTTGTATACTAAAACATTATCATTTAATTACATGATTCACTAATAATTAATGTTTTTTATGTTTCAATTTGAAATATCTCATCCAAGTGGTTTGGAATTAAAAATTACTAAGTGGAAAAAGTTATCATTACAACATCACTTTCTTTGGTGATTGTTGACATTATCTTGAAAAAAATAAGATCCTTATGATCATTTTTATTGTACATTACTTTTATCATAAATATACATATTTTCATGAAATTTATATTATTATTTCCTAAACTGTATAACATTTTTACAAACAATGTTAAATTTGATAGTTATTAAATCAATTGGAAAATATTGATAAATTTCTATCTTTTACTTAAAAAATATATATTTGACGATAAGGCATGTTGTTCATTAATTAAATAAATTATTAAATATATGAGGAATTATATGGATATTCACTACATAGGATGGGGATCATTTAATGTGTTCTCATTGAAGGATTCGTAATATAAAGAGATGAAATTAGTTGGCTAAATCAGAAGGGTTTTTACCTAGTATGTTTGAAATTTCCTTGAGGATAGATATTGAATGTAAAGTTATCATGTTCCTAGGAATAAAGAAGTCAAATAATTAAGTGTTTCATTTATTGAGAATTAAATTATTATTATTATCCATAATATTTGTTCTTTAACATTTTATATAGATTCATTTTATTATCAGTATATTGTTTAAATGGAATGTGTTTTAGTAATCTAACACACCATATTTATAATTCCTTATTCCTATATTTATAAAAAATGATTACTCAATTATTTGCCTTACCATGATGATTGTGTTCAGTGATTAGTTATTTCTTCCATTTTACATACCCTTACAAGTATTTGAGCCCATCCTTATTTTGTTTCCTTTCTCCAGGATACGATGAATAAATATTTGAATGATATTTCAAGGATAACATTATTATAATTTTTTATGTATCAAGTTTTATTTTGTATTTCCCAGTGTAATATGTATATAATTTTTTTACCTAGTTTTCAAAAATATATAAACCGATCGTTTCTTCATGATTTTATTCCTATTAATCATTATATTGTAATAAAGTAAGGAAATGACTCTGGGATTTTTGGGTCAGGGTGTTACACCTCATTTAAAATAATAATTTTTAAACATAGGTTTTCCCATTGGACATCAAAAATCAGTTCAAAACCCAATTCAAACATTTAAAACCACTTCTAAATCCTCATAAGATTTTCATCAAACATAACACATAAAACATTCCACTTCCAAAGGTTGTCCCACCCCATGAGTGGACATAGTTATGGTATCAGTTCACCACATATCTAATGAGAATTGTGGATTGTACAATGTATAAATATACATCACAAAAATATAGAGAACTAGGCTTAACATACATGGATATATGATCATTTTTTATAAATAATCATCACATTACAAAAGTACATGTCGGGGGACCGTAATAGTGTATTATCTGTGGAAACATGGAAACATAATCCTCTATCCTGGTGAATGATCTTCAATATATACCATAAAGATATTACCTATTATTAATCCCACTTAAACCTTTCTTTATAATATAGGGAAAGCAAAGATAAGAAAGGGGTGAAATTAGATGCTTAGTAAGGGTAAAAATTGAAGATATGTAATCATAACATGAGAATAAGGGTATGGGAATATGATCATAACATTATAAGATCATAACCTTCATATTAAAGATCATAAACATAAATCATGGAATAAATATTGGTTGTTCATAAGACATGAATTGTAAGGGAATCAAGAGAATAATCAATTAAATCATAACCTAGAAATAACTTATAGAATTGGGGGAGATACATAAGCACATAAAATGATTTCCATATTAGTCAAGTATTATCTCTAAGGACATATTAGTTGTATGGGTTCACTCCATATACTGTATTGGTAGTCAACATTATCTCCCATGAACATATTAGTTGTAAAGTCTCACTCCTAATTATATATAGCGAACAAAGTCCTTTACTGAACCGAGTTCACTCCCCATTCCTACCATATCAATCTCATGAGATATAAATATTTACCCAATGAATTGGAGAGAGATATAGGTACCACCTATCTCATAATGAAATCATACATACATGTGCCACATGATCATAAATAATTATATCATAATTCATTAAACGAAATTGGGATCATAAACATTTCATCATATCGTAACGTGTGGAAAGGATAAAGGTTTCATAATTATTTCATCAAAGAATAACCTTTCAAAAGTTGTAGGTCGCATAAGAATATAACCCATGGAATAGAAAAAGGTTCCATAAACACATAAACCATGAAATAGAAAAAGGTTTCATAAAAATTATTACATCAAAACATAAACCATTTATATAAATAATATTAATGGATACTTTGGATCATTTCCATAGAAAAGCAAGAGAAACACTGATCGATGTCATCTTATATGGGAAATAATTTGGAAATATCTTTTAAAAAAATTTGGTGAGGAAAATACCAGTTATTATTTGAAAAAAAAATTTAAAACAAAAAACATTTTTGAAAAACATTTTATTTAATAATTTATTTGAAAACATAAATTATTTTTAGAGAAAATTGTTCTGAAAGAACACAGATTTCCGAATTAAGAGAGAGATAATGTCAAATCTTCCTTAAAAAAATTTCTTAATTACATTAAGTACCAAATAGTGTAAATGGTACTTATACAATAAGATATATTTACTTACTAGAGGGTAACAAAATTCATACACCCCATATAAGAAAATTAAAGTAAATGATGATTAAAATAACATGAAAATAATTGGATTCATGATATAACATGTTAAAGGGAAGTATATACACCTTTAAGAAAAATATATGTTCATAACATGACATGTATATCAAAGATGGAAAACTCAAAAAAAAATCCATTACCGATTTGGTAACTTATGAACTATAAAACCACATGAGATAGATATAATCAAATGGATATGTAAATATTCATATATTTAAGTATTAGAATCATATATTTCAAAAATGTTAAGTATGTACAACACACAAATAAAATTTGTGGTGAATAAGGCATAAGTCTCACAGAAATAAAAGTGAGATGAGAATACAGATACATTAAGTCTTTAATTTCTTATTACATGTTGAAAATTCATTTATAATAAATATAAGTTTATTATAAATCTATTAAAGAACCATGTTATTATATCTAATACCATATATTATTTGATTATGATATTTTATTAGGTTATTATTAACTCTTCATTATGAAAGTTACGTTTCAGGTAATAACAACATTTTTTTTCACATGTGGTATGATCAGATATATTTTTGGTCCTCATACATATATAATGAAATGAAGAATCTAAAAAATTAAATAAATAAAATATATATATTCATTATATATTAATTTATAACAATATAAAATATATATAAATTTGAAATGGACTACACCATTCATGGAGACGATAGGCCTTATGTAAGCATGAATATTGTTTTCGTTTTATTATCGTATATAAAGAATGAAATTAAATGATATATATATGTATAAATATATATAATATCATTAATATATAATTATTATTTTATATACATCATATAAGTTCATTAAACCCATCCATAATACATCCCATAAAGAGTGTGAATGAATCACATCACTTTGAGGTGGAGGTAGTCCACACTTCTACAAAAAAAGTTATCATATTTAAAAAAATGGAAAACATGATGTTATGTACTATATAATAATTTTATAAGCATAAATACATCATAAATATAATAAATATAATATAAGAATATATTTTCCATCATAATTACCAACCATGAGTGGTGGTAAAGAAAAAACGAACAACATCGCTTCGTGAGGCGGTAGTTCACCATACACAAGAATGATAAGTTCGTTACCCATTTGATGGAAGTGTGCATAGGTATAGGTAAAAACATAATAAAAAAACATATAATTATATTTAGGATACTTAATTTATTATGTAATAATGGAATAAGAATATTTTATGGGTTGAAGAATGAAAATAAAACAAAATAACCTAAGGAAGAATGTTACTTATTCTTTTGATAATTCCTTTTGAATTAAACCAATGGGAATACTTGGATGGATTTATTCACAAATTTTGGATTTTGGGATTAAGGTATGGGAATTTAGAACTTATTTGGGTAGGGTTTAGACTATCCAATGTTTCTTCTATGGTGTAAGGAAGTGGAAGATTGAATACCTTTTTAGAGAGGAGGGGTGACATTCATGTAAATAAAAAAAGGAGAACACTATTGGGAGGTATCCCTTTCCTCCTGTGATTAAAAAATAGGACAATAATAGAATAAATGGGAATTATGGTTGATCAAAAAAAACCACCACAAATAAAATAAGTGAATTTATATTATTTTGTTCATTACATCCATGTTTCCCAACTTTTATCATTTTAGATTTTTATTAAAGTAACTAGTTTTCTAAACAATGTTATTTGACTATTAAGAGTAAATTAAAATGATATTTAATAAAAAATATATATTCATTGAATTCTAAATATGATATATATATTTTTTTAAAATCCCACACGTTTTTAATATTAATTTTAAAACAAGTGCATGTAACACGCAAAACACTACCTTAGTCATAACCATGATATCATTATTTTTACTACATATGGATCAATTTTTAAAATATAAAAGATAAATTGTTCTATTAATAGATAATATTTAATATATATTAATGATTATAAATAAATTGGTTGAAGGTATGATTTTTTATTAATTTTAAATCATTTATGAAAATAAAAGTAATGTTGATTTTGACATTATTTACTTGATTTTAATTTAAAAATATCAAAACAATGAAAAAATTAAAATATATTTTATTTAAAAAGTTTAACATGAAGTATTCTTATAAAAAATACTACAACAAAGTAATTAATTAAATTTAATTTCCTTTTAGTGTTTTTACCGTTATTTATTTTATTTAATTATTAAAAAAATAATGAATGTGTTAGCGTTTGTTAAGAACTTAATGTTACTAATTAATCTCTAAAAAATACATTAAAATTATCACAATAAATAAATAATTTACATTTAAAAATAATTTTTATAAAAAAATATTCATCTTCTTCTATACTATAAAGCTTTATAAATTTCAAATGTAAGGAAGGTTCCATTTTTTTCTATCTTTTTTCCTTACATAACTTATTATATGGGTCACTTTAATGAAAATGTGTCCCAATAACTCATAAAATTAAAACCAATAGGGGATATAATTGAACTATATGTAGAAAATGGAGTTCTTATTAGATTCTAGGTCATTTTGGTCGTTATGTTTAATGTTTATTCCTTTGTTAAACTTAATTTAACCATAATCGATGTAATTCATTTTAATTAATTTCACCAATATTTTTGGTCAAAAACTATTTTGATCTTATTAGACTATAAATATTATAGTATTTAAAACCACGCATTTAAATTTTAGAAAATTTAATTAACAGAAGTATCAAAATTAAATTTAAAGCTAATATAACATATTTGGAATGAAAGTGAGTTTTTAAAATGAAATTGTTCAAAAGATCAATAAGTTTTAATATCTAAATTAAAAAAGAATACAATAAAATTAATTATATTAAAAAATGTATAACTGATATATTTTGACTTTATAAACCAATTTAAAATATAATTTAACATTAATAATTGTTTAAATAAAAATACAACCTTTAACTAAAATGCAATATATTTTTTACTATTCATCAACAAATGAAACTTGTTAGAAAATCCCAATAATTTACCAAAAGTAAATTGTGTTATTATGTTTATAAATAAGTTTATTTTTTTAAAAAAATAAAAATTATAAAAGTGATGACAAAACTATTTAAAATGGGTTCTCAATTAAAAGTAATTGAGATTACCTTTTAGAGAAATTCATCTTTTTATTCATATAATTGGATTAATTCTTATCTTATACCCATGAAATATAGTTAATGAGTATCAAAAAAATATTGATTCAATATATAATATATAAATTTTATTGATAAAATTAATCAAAAGTGGTTTGTTTAATTAATTGAGATAAAACTCTATTTTTACATATGAAAAATAGTTTGGTTAGAAAATTAATTTATTTATTTTCAAATAGTTATGGAATTCACCTCAACAATTTAATAATCAAAGGAATCATATTATATATATGTGTAAACAATATTTTCAAAATTTAGTTAATTATATTGATAAATTGCATTCTAACATCTAGTAGGTAGATATAATAATATATTAATAATGACATTAATAGTATATTGTAGATCAGTAAAACTCTACCTTGTGTGTAACACATGCTATTGAGAGAACACGACATTGTGTGTAACATAAGAAAATCATAGTGATTCATGTAATGAAATTTTATCTAAGTGTTGTGTGCAGTGAAATATTATCCTAGTGTTTTGTATTACTTGAGCTAGAGTTAGTTCTTTTATATAAAAAACCTATATTTAGTGTTGTTTGGAACGATAAATATCAAAAAGATTAAATTTATTTGAAAAACATATTTCAAAAAATATTATGGTGTTACAAAATTGATTTCTTAAATAAATGGAGAAATAATATCATATATGGTCTCTGAGTAATATACCGCATTTCACAAATAAAAAAATAAGACTATGGTAAATCTCTTAGGCCACCTACCTCATTAAATAATATTTCCATTACGTTTCCAAAATACATTGGCCTTGCAAAGGCCCATCACAACATTGAACAAACCTATTGGTAACCAACCAAGATATTAAAAACTTCCCAAGATCTATTCCCACACCATGAAATTTAAATTAATTATGTATAATAGTTATAATTAATTTATTAACCAAAAACCAACTTGGCATAATGCAGGAAAACTCACCGGGTTGACAAAGTCTTACCGAAACTCCAAGAAATCTCGATAGAGGGTTCAAAAAAGACTCACAACACCATTATCTAGAAAATACCTAAGAGGCGATACCGAAACTGTAACTAACTAAATTTAATCATTAGTAAAAACCAAATAATGTTCACTACAGTCAGACACCTTAATGAAACTCAATGAAACAATGTGTGGAATCCATATCAAGATCTCTTCTATGTAAGACAACCACAATAAACATGGAAAATGGATGATTTCACCATGATATTTTGGAATTGTCAACAATGCCTAAAATTTAAAACCCAACAATTAGGAAGACATGAGAATATGTATCATGGAATCCACCGGAGGTTGGTTCTTAACCCAAATCGGCAATGAAACACCACCAAATCACCTCATTGGTGAGGATTGATTAAGGAAGGAAGAGAGGAGAACCCTTATATGGTTCGTACATGCAAGGGATATAAAAGCGGAAGGGTAACCTAAAATCCAAGAGGGTAAATAGTAAAAACGAAATTTTAACAAAATTATGGGAAACCACGCATATTTCCAAACTGTGAACCAATCGTGTGGTTGGATCTGTCCAAAACCACCAATCACACAGATTGAACGCACAATTTTCTAAGCCTTTCACCAACTATGAACACCCCTACTGTACAAAACCCCACGATTAAAGTGAATCTTCCACATGGTTTTAAAAACTATGCTCTCACCATACTGTTATCACTTCCTCTCCTCTACAGAAAGGTGCACAGTTTTTTTAACATCACGTGCATCTTGTACGCCATGTCTCAGAACCACTTATGCATTACACATTTACTCCTTTTACCTCACCCAGTTTACCACAAATCATGACACTCAACCATTCCTTGTTCAGGTTGAACCAAACTCCTGCTTATCATTAAGTTGTTGCATGGTTTCTCCAAAACCCTTTCCACCAAACTGTGTACCTTTTACAAAAAACTCCACAAACAAATTAAACTTTATCTGAAGCCTAAAAATATTTTTTTCTCACTTTAGAGGCCTAAAAATAACATTACTTGTCTAAAAAAAATCAGTTTGAGGCATTATAATTATCATAACTTCATTTCGATTCATAATTCGATATTTTTCCTACCCGGTAACTAAAATCCAAATTCCATTAGAAATTTTTGATCCAAGAGGATGCGAGGTCTTAGAGAATTGAATTATTAATTTTTATTCTAACCCATACCAAGTGTTTTAGCTCACCCTTCTTATTTTTCCTTTCTTCATTTAAGGATGTTTTATGTTAAATTAATTGTGTCTAGAAAGGATACATGTGTGAATAAATTTATTGGATATTTTGAAGACACAATGTTGAATAAGAAAAAAAGGTATAGTGGAAAACATCTAACTCAATTACATAGGTATTATTATGTAATTATCTATCATAAAATTATAAAACAATAAACCTAATAGTTATTTGGTTATAAGGGTGATTTGATATTTCAATTTGATGTTATATTATTTACAAGGATAATGTTGGGTTTTATTTTTTTGTATCAATTCCAGAAATATAAAGATTTTATTTCTTCCACTAGATCCTAGAGTGGGGTTTAAGTATATTATAGTATACACATTTAATAAGTGTACTAAAATATGTAAAGACAACTCCAAATATGGTCAATATTATCTCGTAAAAAGCTTGTGACATACACTGATCAAATATCTCTACTATTATATTTTTTATTATCCTTAAACTATCGCCACCACAACATACAAATGAAGATACATCCTAATGTATATTAAATATCATCGACATGAAATTATATAATTATCAATTATAAGTGAATTTTCAGGAATAATATGACTTTATGTTTTCAACTAATCACTTTTCAGAAAAAATAATTTAACCATTTAATCTATTCTTCCTCCAAATTCCAACACAAAATGATTTTAGTATAACAATACCAATTCTTCATTTGAGTAGTAAAACATTTAAATTACATTTCATGTAAATATTTATATGTGAAACATAATAACTATTTTTTCCACTTTTATATTATTTATATATTTATTTTTTAAAATATTTTTGTTAACTTCTTCATTTTATTAAATATGAGATATAAAAAGATCATGTTTTACATTCGACAATTTTTACATGATCAATCACATTGTAACATCAATGATAATAATAATTAAATAAATGATTAAAAAGTTTGAATGATCAAAATTAATTTAAAATTATATTTTTTCTTAAATTCATATATAACACCTATCCACTGTCCATTAATCTCCTCACAAAACCAATTAGTAATAGAAGGGGGTGTTCTGTTAGTGATAAGTAAATTAAAGGGTCTTTTTTTCATAAATTATATTTCCCAATAAGTAATTAGTATTAATTGAAAAAAATTTAATGTTCTATAGATACTCAAAATTATCCTTCTTATTACCACATAAAAAACTATTTTAAGTTAAAATTATAAAACATTTCTCTTACATAAATCACCCAAATCACCTAATTCCAGAATCATTAATCCAATATTTTCATGCTATTTATAATAATTCACCCATAATATAATTAATTTAAATTAATTAAAATATATCATCAAAATAAGGAATCATAGTGTTCCAATGAAATGTTTTTCATCATATATAGAAAATACAGAAATGAATCTAAGTGTCATCATGAAACTTGTTTCCAGTTTTAAATAATGAATAATGTAGAGAAACTCTTATGTGTTTTATAACCTAATATCTATCATTTTTAATATCGAGTACAAAATAATATTTAGAATCATACCTAAATCCCATAAATAAAATAAAAATTATTAAGATCATATATTATAAGGTATATAAAAACTACTCAAAACATATATTTTATCCTCTAATTTTTCAACAAAACATATAAAAATTTCTTTATGAAAGAAATTATACCAATTTCTTCAAGAAAATTTTTTATATAAAAACAACCATTTCTTTTAATTTTCATATGTTGTAATATTATTATCAGATTCTATATTGGGAATTTATCATCCCATTTCTTAAAAATTTATAGAAACATACTCCAATTCACTTCACCTTATTTTTTTAAATCCCATTTATAATGGTATATTTTTATTGATAGAATGGTTTTTCTTGTATAACTTTTTATTTATATACGATTTCTATTTTTATTACTTTTTCTTATCCTTTTTTCTCATTTTCAACATTTTATAACAATTTTCTCCACATGTTTTCCATTTTATCTCAGGATTATTTAACATCTCATGAATATGATTGTTACTTAATATTGTGTATTAATCAACCTTCCAACTCTAAATATACCCTTCAGTGTATCACATAATTGAATTAAAATTTTCTAAATCAAAAACTCCAAATTCAATATTAATGTTTCATTTAATTTTTAGAGTAATATTAGGGAATATAATAAAATTTTATAAGGTTCTTTCAAATGAAATTTTCAGTTTCTATTGAAAATTATATCTTATATATTATTGAGATATATATTAACAACTATGTTTCTGAAATTTTTCCCATTTTGTTCATTTTTATTTGATGGTCTCCATACAGGAATATAATTTTTTATATTAATAGTAATATGTTTAATATATTTGGTAGACATACCATGCATATACTATATTTTTTACATAATTTTTTAAATTATTTTTTCAATATCATTCACATTTAAAAATATTGAACTATGTGTGGAACATGAATACTCACTCTCTTTGTTTCGCTATAATTTATTTTCTATGAAATATATTTTTAGATATTTCATCTAATATCTCAGTAGTTTCTATTGAAAACATTATAATAAAAAACTATAGCAACTACATTAATAGTTATCTTATTAAGATGAAAAAATATAGAAATTTGAATTAGAAACCATATATCTATCCCATTATAGAGGCACTTTATTAATATTTTCTAAAACCTCCTTAGAAATTCATAAATGTGATGAGGTTTTCAGCATGCTTCTTAATCTCAATATATTTTTGTTTAAGCATAAATAGGATTAGATATAGTACTGGTAAAGAAATATTGGATAATTAACTATTATGACATTAAAAAATTATGGGTTGTTTTTGGGTGGTGGAAGAATATTGAGTTAATGAATAATTATAATTTAGTGTTGGAGTTTAAAAAACCATAGTATTTTGAATTAATTCAAAAAATCTGGGAGTTTTAATGAATAATGATGAATAAATATTCAATCAGTATTAAATTGAGGCAGAGAATTTTTATTGGATTGAATATTAGATATTTTCTAACTAATTGGTGGTTCCCAAGTGGTTTTTTCCATTATCTAAAAAATTAAATCCATTATTTGGGTAGTGATTAGTGGGATCACATAAAATGTGATAATTTTTCCTATCTCTCTATTATATTGGATTCAAATGTTTCTCCACGGATTAAGAAAATACCAATACCACTTTTAATTACTTATGTATTGGTTGTGGGTGTGTGGATATTCCCTTATTCTCATTCCTGTCATCTATTACATTCTAAACACATCATTGGTTAACAAATATCATGGTAATAGGATTTTAATTCTAATAATCCGTTATCAGATACCTTCAAATATTTCATCTTTTCACCATTATTGAATCCCAATGGGTGGATCTGTGTTTTGGGAGTAATAAGTGGTATATAATAATTTAGTTTTGGTTCCATAAAATATTTTTTTTTCTTTTTTTAGTGGGGTGATAATTTTTGTTAAGTTATATTGTATTTATATATAAATTTCTATTTAGTGAGTTATGTGAATTGTTTATAGTGTAAAAAGAAGTAATGTTAAAGATTATGAATTTTCATTAGATATATGTTAGTTTATAGAATACATCATTAGAGGAATATTTTGGGAAATTAGATCAAAAAATTATATTATATTGTGTCAAACCAAAGTCAATGGTGAAAAATAAAATGGGGGAAAACATGGACCAAAGGAACTTTTAGTTTCATAGATGATAATGAAACAAAATGTTTATTTTAATATCTTGGATATAAGTAACATTGATGAACTAATTTATACACTAAATACAAGTATGAGGATATGAATTCAATTAACATGGGTTTTTAGATGTAACGACTATTTATCTTGAGATATCTAAAGGGAGCATAGTGGAAATACAAGATAATGAATTTAACATAAATATAATTTTGATGGAGTATGTGAATATAAATATTGATGGTGGTGTGTTGGAATGTATTGTATTATCAATATTTCCATAATCATGGGATATGATGGTTACCATAGTGATTATCTCAAATAGTAGGAATTATATAGTATTTGAGGTTATCTTAGACTCAATTCTTAATCCGAAGATCAAGTGAATAAAATTACATAAATCTAATTGAACATCATATATTATAGAGAGAAGAGGATAAACATATCAGTAATGAACCTAAAAATATATAAGTTGATTAACAGTAAGGATTCTATGTAAATTTATAGTTCTAGGTCCCATGTACTAAAAATATAAGAAGATTAGGAATTTGACTAAATATTATAAAGACCATAAGGAAACTTCTTGGAAATCCTCCTTAAATATAATAATTTATATGGGCAAAACAAATTTATATTGAGAATTAATAGTTACATGGAGTCTTATATTATTTAATCTATTACATAATTTCACATCACATAAAATAGGTAATTCATAGAGAATAATATGTATAAAAGTTTCTTTATGGTTTAGTATGTGGATAATAAAGATATAAAGATTTCAAAAAAGGTGATGATAATGTTTATGTTAATAATAAAATCTTATTAATGTTATAGGGGTCCATAATAATATTTGAGTTTGGATAATATTATTAAAATAATTTAATGATGTAATGAATAGTTTTATAAGACATTTATGAATGGTTATTGGAAAATCACACACGGTTCCATGGTGGTGGTAAAAGATATTAAATATGGAACCCTGTGTTTTATAATAATTTTTGAAACTGAAATGGGTTCTTATTGATCAATAGGAGGTTCCTAATAAATGAATTACTATATTGGTTTTTTGGGTGATAATGGAATGAGTGTATTAGCTACTAACAGTATACTAAAACCCAATAATTTGGAGTAAATATCACATGAATATAATGTTCTTGAAAGTAATAAAAGAATTTTTTTATTTACAATGTTAGTCACCCAATTATTGAATGTTGGAGCCTATATATAATAATCCAGAGAGGTCTACTATTATATGATCTCACGGTGGTTCACTATAATATGTTACTTTAACTGATGATTCTAAATTAAAATATATTTTTAAAATATAGAGAAATGTCTAAAAGACATTAAAAAAATATATCTCATAATGAAATATGGTGGAAAATGGAACAGGTTCAAAGATAAAATTCTTGAGTTCTAATAATAAGGGTGAGTACCATAGGAAACAATTTATTGAATTTTTCTTGATGAAAGGGATAAGGTATCATAATTAATTATAAGTGGAACCGAAAAATAATATTGGGAAAAAATATATGAATAATACATTTTCTGAGATATCATGGACAATGAAACTACATTTTTTTTTCAAAAGTATTATTTTTGGGAAAATCAATAAATGTCTAGAAATATTTGATCAATAAGATTCTATATATTCTGATAGAGAATGTATTTCATAATAAAATAATGAATCAGTAGTATAGTGGATGTATGACACTAAATTTATTTTGAATTATTATATGTATTTTTATTTTAGGTAATGGGATAATATTTTTTCAAATTCCTTGATATGTTTTTTGTGGGGTATGGTGGTCGAGATATGTAATTTTTTATATTTATGATAATTACAAAAAAACATTCAAAAACTAAATTTCATCTTCAAATATGGGATCCAATATAAGGATTAACATATGATGGAAAATTATATTAATAACTAAGAATTAATGAATTATGAAATGATAAAATTGAATGAGATTATAAAAATATTCTTATGTATATGGTGTGTTGTGTGTATGGGGTATCAAAAACTCTAGAAGGAATGAAATGATGTAAAATTTTTATGTTCTAAAAAACCAATAATTAAATGATTTATAAAAGGGTTTATATTTCTTAAATTTCAATGATATTTTATATAAAAGTGGGAACTCACACTCAATGTTATTTTCCAGCACAAAAATAGTATATTTATGTTCACCATCTCGTTTTTCTGACAAAATGCTTTGTTTGTTCAAGTCTAATTTCCTTTATTCCGATCTAGACTTCATAAATGTTTCTCATATTCATTAGGACTATTGTGGAAAATATAAAAACTTGGGATGAGTGAAAAAAGCTCAATAGGGGATATAAAAACCTTTGAAACTTTTTATTTCTTTTGAAATTCATGAAAACCCATAAGGAAGTTTTCTTTCTACAATATAAAACATGAGTATAAAATAAGAATTTTATTATTATTGAAATCAACATCAAAGCCTACTATTTTCATGAAACATTTTTTTAAAGTTATAAAATAAGAATAATAGTTATTAAATTTATTTTGGAACACACAAGAACTCATGGAAACAATCTTTTAACCATTAGATGATCATAAACTTTCCCAAAATCATTAGTTTATTTTATTACATTATGAAATCAAATGATGTTTTTATAACATATATTATGGAATTAAACCACACACATCTAATTTTAGAAATTACCCAAACAATATCTCTTATAATGCAATCACCTAAATGAATAATTAAAACATTTCATATGAGTAAACTATTACCGGTAAACTCCATCTCATTACCCATAACATTAGAGAGCTATATCAGACTAACCAATTATTAGAGCTATATAGAGCTCAGATATTGTTACTATAAATTATTTGATAACCATATCATAAATAAAACACATATAGATATAAATATAACCTTAAAAACCATTTTAATTATAATTTAAGACCATAATTAATTACACTTTTAGTTATCTCATAAAAATGAGGAGAAATTTTTGTTTACTTAGAATTTTTTTTAAAATAGAATTCTATAGATTATCAAAATAAGGATATTCATTGAGAGAAACGATAATTATTTATAAAGGAATAATCAAATAAAATAATGGTTATGATGGCTATAAAATCAATTTAGTTGATAATTATTAAAATAATTACTATTTTTATAGTTTTTTAAAGATTTTTTTGAAACTACCCATATGACAAAAATTAAAAGATTCCATTTTAGTCCTTTATAAATAATGTCAAAAAAATTTCAAATTTATATTTATAATATTTTTAATAATAAATAACAAAATATTTTAAAACATTTAAACTAAACTTGGCATGGAGGAAAATGATATGGAAGGAAAATATTAATATAATATTTTCAAAAGAAAGTATTTTACCATGAGTCTAACTCACCATGTACGTACATGAAATCATATATAATAAACTTATATTAGTATTATAGTTACTTAAGAGCATTTTATATTACATTTATCCAATTATTATACCTTTTAACTCATTTATTACCTTGACTTATGTAGTTATTAAATCAGTTATGTTCATGTTGGTTGTTTTGAGGATGTTTGGTTCATAATCTGAAAAAATAATTTGTAGGTTGAACATGGTCAAAATGGTCACTATTAAATCATCTCAATAATATTAATTATTAAATAATTATCATATTTATATGTTAACTGTAATTTTATAATCATCCATTAATTTTGGTCATTAAAAACAAACAACATCACTCCGTGGAGTTGGTATTGCACACATATTGAGGAACAATGTTCTAATTTTCCAATGGGTAGAAGGGTATGAAGGTAAGTAATATGTTATCTTTATATAATAATAATTATTTAATTAATAACATATATATTAATTTAATTAATCGTAATAACCATCCTTGTGAGTTTGAGATGAAAAATGAAGCAAATCTCTTCGTAGATGTGGTAGTGCACACGTACGCTAGAGCTACATTTTTATTTCTCATATAAAAAGAATATAGTGGAATATAATTGTCCCAACCACATAATAACATTTATATATATGGAATATAGTCAGGTAATTATATAAAAAATATTGGATATAATTAAATCAGGTAGAAGAAGAAATAAAATTACTAAACTTCTTAAAAGTTACACCTCTTCATTGTAAAACCTCCTTTGGCTTACACAATAAGACTTATTAGGATAGAAATAGGGGAATATAATAAACAATAATAAGTGAATATGAAATATAGGAATTTATTTGGGAATTAAATGGATAAAATAAATTAATCAGGTAGTGTGACTAAGAGAGGATTGGTGGTTCCTTTTTATTATTAAGGTGGGTGAAACTTTTTTTTTAATGATTGAAGATATGAATTAGATTCCAATTTAATACACATAAAATTATTTTTAGGAAAAAATGCTTCAATTAAAAAATGATTTGAAAAGGTATTACACCAACAAAAAATAAGAAGATGTTATACACATAAATTTCATCAAACACTGATCAGTGAAAAAAAAGTAGAAATTATTCCATAGGAGTTTTGACCGATCTTTTGATATTAATTATTCAATAATATATATGTAAAATCCCCTAAAATGGATCTATATTAAGTCCCTTAAAAAACTATCGGATCCACACTAATGAAATTTTCAACTATTGACATGTTTGTGAAAAAACTCCCCAAACAATATTTTCTTTCCAAAAAAACAAGAATGAATATAAAATGTAGATGCCAATTACTTGTCAAGAAGAGAAAGGATAATATGAAAATCAAGAAAAGAAAAGATATAAAACCATTATAATAGTTCCTAGCTACTTGATTATTTCATATTAAACACAAGAAACAATAAAATAAATGTTTGAATGATCAAAATTAGTTAATTATTCAACCATTAGGAGCATTTCACCAGAAATAAAGGATGCAATAGTGTAGAAATATATATGTTAAAAGAATTATAAATATTCATTAAAAATATATATGAAATAGGAAATTCATTTTTAAACATCCAATATATATAATTCCATACCTCTTTAGATCTTTAAGAACCAAATCATACCATTCATAGGATTCCAATACCATGTAGACAAAGTAAAAAAAAATAATTAAATCATTACCATATAATTTAAAAAAAATAAAAGATAGGTTTTTTATATACTCATCCAAAATTTTAATGAACATGTATTTTATAATTTGAAGTTACTTCTTTGGAGTTATTTCTCCATCCTCATATTTCTTAAATACAGCTTTATATTATTCATTCATCCAAGAGTCTAACTCATCCCCAAAATCATATTCAATATAATATGTTTTCCTCATATTGGGGAAAACCTATTGATCACAATCACTGATGGAGTTAGTGGGTGGTTATAACTAAGGAACTAAAAGTGTGTTGATAGAATCAAAATCATTCAAGATACTTCTTCCATTATTCTTTTTTCGAGATGGTGAGGAGGTATTCTATTTTCTTTTAGACGTATCCCCATAGACACTGAAGGTTTCTTATAAATAGTTATTATGATGGGGATATTCTCACCCAAATTTGATGGTAAGTGATTCCACTTTTGATTCTTATTAATAATTTTTTCCTAATATGAATAAAATATAATCCAGTTACAATTTTCATTTCCATGGTTGAGTATTCCTTCCTTGAACAATTTTTTATAGGATGTGGTGTGATAAATCCATTTAAATCAATTACTTTCTTGTTACATTTGGTTAATTTCATTGACATGTTGGATGGAATTAGATCTATTTAGGATATTAGATGTGATATGGTCGAGATCCATTCAACGAATAATATTATACAATTTTAGGTTATTTTAACCCTTATCATTTTAGTTTAACTCCCCTTCAACCAAATTTAACCACAATAATTGGAACACATTTTTCAATATTAAAGAGTCATGAATGTAATTTTAAAAATTACATGTGGAAAATAATTTGAAAAAACATGAAATTAAAAAGAAGTTACCTTCCAATTTAGTTAAGGTCATCTTTAACACTACCTAAGTATTTTGATTTAAAACCAATCCAGGTAACCATGTAATTAAAATTAAAATAATTACATAAAAACATATCCATATTATTTATTTATTAAATTAATGTAATACTATAATTTATTTCTATATTTTGAATTTAATATTTTTAAAATCATTTATTTTATTTTTCTATTCTCACCAGATGTGATGCATCAATGTTGTGAAAGTGTTTAATGTAATTATACAATTTATAAAAATTGAAAATAAATTACTATATTAAAATTAAATTCATTTTATTAAAAATAACTATTTATTATCATTAATATCTTATTTTTATTCCTATGAAAACATGCTAGAGATATTAAAAGAGAGAGAGAGTGACATTTTGTAAATTTTCTTAACTTCAAATAATATAATGGTCACAACCGAATTAAAGTGAAAAAACTATAAAATATAAAATATTAGGTGATAAGGGATGAAATAAATCAACCAATATGATTTAATATCATATTTTTGGCCTTATACCAAATTATTTACCATAATTAACCAAAATTACCCTTCACTATGGTGAAATATTTTTACTACGGTTACTATTCATACTGACCGAAAATGAAATTGACATCATTAAAATAAATTTACCTCCCTATTAAAAATTTTAAATCCACATTTAAACATTATATATATATATAACGAAAATAAATTAATTTTAATATAATTTCCCAAAATGAAATGAAAAACATTTTACAGAAAATTCCATTTTTAAGTATAAAAATAAATTTATACAAAAATGAAATATAATGTTGATTTATATGGAATTATTTATATTTTTTTATTGAAATTGATATTATTTTATATTAAAACCAAATCCAAAATATATTAGTAATTTTAAAATACTTTATTTCATGTAAATAAATGATAGTTTTCCCAAAATCGGTATTTTTCATTATTCACTCAAAAATCAATCCTTTCAAAAAGATACCGAAAACCGATTTAAAGAATATTAGAAAGTTACATTATTAAAAAATGATTTGAATTATTTATAATTAAAATTTCTAAAATGGGCAGATAATAATTATAATTGTTATGCACAAAATACAATGAACTCTATTTTTGAAGAATAAAATGACATTATTATTATTCAATTAATAATATATATAATTAAATGAATATTAATTAATTAAATTAATTTTTTTCTCTAATTGATTAATTATAATAATTTATGAATGGTTATTATTTGAATATATTAAGATAAAAATACATTGTGAACAAAACAATAGTTTTATGAAAAATAACTATTTCACCTTAAAACTATTTCATCATAATTTTCAAACAACTAATAATAAATATAAGATTGGTTATTCATTTTATTAAGGAATGAAATTATCTATGTATTTCATAATATGGTTATTTTTATTAAACATAATATTATTTAAATAAAATATATTCTAAAACCATGGTATTCTATCACAAAAGGTTTAAATTAAAATTTAACTATTTGATTCTAATAGATGGTGGAGATCATAGAATATTTAAAGGGGTAGAATTTTTATGTGACATGATATAGTGGGAGTCATAAATGAAGGATGATTTGAATTTAGTTCATGAAAATAGAATGTTGGAGATAAAATATCTACCATTATAGAAGTGAGAACTCTAGAATAAATGGAATTTTTATTTAAAAGAAGTAGAATATGGTAGGTTATAGTATATGGTGAGGTTATTTAAAAAATGATTTTAATAAATGGAATGAGTTGGTTTTAATAAAATCACCTCTTTAGTGGAGAAACATATAAATATTTATACGATAAATAGAATGGTTTAATTAGAAGTTATATAGTATAAGAAATTAAATGTTAAGACATATGAGTTTCATGAAGGTTTCATGGAGTTATTATATATGTAGAAACTGGTTGATTTTAAAGAAACTACGAAGGAGGATCTAGTGTGTAAAATAAAATAAAGTTTTATGGGATAAAATTGGAACACTGATAATTTAATTATAGTTTTTATTATTTCATTAAATATAACTTCTTTATCTAATATATTTTAGATCAATTCTATTATATTAGGGTGTTTGATTATAGGGATTTCATCAATTTTGTTTTGAATGTTGATGATTTTATTTTGGAAGTTCCTGTTATAATCCTGATTTTGGATTTAAAGTAGGATCTATCTGGGATGTTCAAGATGAATGATATTGGATAGTGAAAGGGGATTTAAAGGACAATAATTTATAGGCTAGAATATATAAACTATTAATTTGCCTAATTTTTCCAAAATTCAAATGGTTTTGGAAAAATTTAAAATGTTTAGATACAATCCAATTTCATCTCCAATGGCTGATCATTTAATACTATCTAATGGGTAGGATACTAGTAAGAATAATGAGATGAATCATAAGAAATATTTTACATATGAATCATTCATATGAATATTGATATAATCCATGGTAATTATTAAGAATGAAATGACATTTATCGTGGAACTTTTATGAAAATTCAGGTTAAATTCAAGGTAGGATCACATAGAATCTATGAAGTAGATATTCTAATATCTAAATAGGGCTATGAGATTATATTTATGTATTTAATTGAATATGATGTTGTTCGGATTTGTGAATGAGGGTCATGGAAAAGACACATATTTACAAAAATGTACCATTGGCTATGTGTTCCCATGTAAGTAAACGATAATGAATAGTTTGTCAGGTCTATGAATTTCTATATATTCTTTAACCATAAAAGAAAATTATAAGGTATAAATTGAGACAGGTAAAAAGATAACATATCTAAAGGATACATTGGATAGAATCAAAATGAATACAGGGAACCAAATTTTATTCTCTGACAATGAATGTAGAATCTATCTTACTAAGAATCTAGAATTTAATTCAGAGAATATGTATATTCATTATATGTATGACATCATAAATATTATTTTACAAGATCAATAGATCGATATTTATTTTTTCAATGTATCACATCTTCCTCATTGATATAGTTTCCTTGGAGATAGTGGAGGGGAAGGTAATATCGATGGCTAACTTCATTTGAAATTTTCTCCCCTGATCATAGTTTTCCCTTACCTGTTGGTTTTATTCATCTTAGTTGTTCATTGGATAAATCATTCTAGGCTTCTGTATCTATCATTTACCTAACTTTAGATCCCCATATGTTCATACTAAGGAAAATTTAATCCCAATGTAACATTTACATTCATTGAATATCCAAAAAACCTCTTTTAGTGAATAATATAGGCCTATTTAGCAGACCTTCAATCCCTAAGTAGAGATGGATCTCCCTTATATATTTTTATATATTTTAATTATTTTATGGTATTTTGTTTCCATTTTTTGTTGGCTTCAGAGGTTTTTAGTTGTGACTATAGTGGAGGTATGCACTTTTGGTGTGATTATTCATGTATTTATTCCCCTATGTTCCTTCAAAGGTATCCCATATTATATTATTCTTCTCATAGTTCTCTTATTCATCAATTATTCCTCCTTATAAATTTTCATGGTTAGGGAATTCCTATATACTATTAAGTTCATTTTTCATTAGTTTAACCCATGAGTTATTTCTCTATAGGAGTATCATTTTAATGTCATTAAAACCTTCTGAGGATTGTCACTGTGTGATGTCATTTGGATGGAATGTGATTTGTGATTTTTTAGAACCTCTTTTACTTTGTGATTATTTATTCATTAGGTGATGGTTCCCTATAGTGGTTCTCATCATGTTATAGTTAGGAATTATTTTCTTTTGGTTTGATCATTAACTGGTTATGGTGTTGATGGGGCACTAATGAAGGTTGTGATATGTTCACTAATGATAGTGTTAATGGTTTTGTGTGATGATGATGACGTTTTTCTATAATACACAACCTTAGCGACTGATCATGGAACTTTCCACATGCTTACTACACCGGGTTCTTTTCATGACTACCAGACTCCTATTTTAAATTTATAATTGTGAATATTGAATTGTGGATATTTTTTGTCATAATTATGTGATTGTTTTTTGCATAATTAAATAATTCTTTATTTCCCATACAACAAAAAATGGGTTTTGAATAAAAAATAATTTAGAGGATAGAAGTATTATCACCCTAGTGACATAGTTCAGGGGAGTGTCAATAAAACAAATTGGATAACAAGATGAGAATTCATTTATGGTAAATTTTTGAAATTAGATGAGAAAATGTATAGAATTATTAGGAGATAGATAGAGATTCAATCATGGATATAACTGGGTATTAGAGTTTTGGTTTCCACAATTTCAGTAATTATATTGAATAAAGAGAGATTATTAGTGACTAGTGATTATTAGTTATTCCGGGAATATATAATTTAAATGATGGAAAATTATTGGTCAAAAGTTTGATGATTATTCCACAAATATGTGGTCCCCACTAGATTTTTTTCATCATCAAATATGTATAATTTGTTATATAGTTATTGGAAAGTGATATCACTTATAACATAAAATTTTACTTTACTCTATATTTTAGTAGATTATCATATTTCTTAATAGATGTAGGGAACTAAAAAAATTCAATTCCTTGGGTGTTGTGTGTGTGTACAGATATTTCATTGTTCTCTTATTGGTCATATATAACATTTGGAGACTTATTAATTGATAAAAAATAAGCATAGGATTCTAGCTAAAATATACTACTATTAAGAAACATCATATATATAGTTGTTTTATTGAATATCATATAAATTGGGTGGATCCATGTTGAGGGCATTGAATAAAGATTAATAGTTTTAAAGTGAGTAATTAATCTTATCCTGAAATATATCTCCATATCTTCCCAAATTATAATTATGCATGGGGTCATGCTTTGAATCCATTCTTTAGTTTTTATCTTAATGAAAACATGAAGAATCAATGTATCCCTCTATCATCTAAAACACCATTGAATTTAAAATCTACAAAAAGTATAGTAAATACTTCCATGTGTGATTTCAAATATTTTCATGATATCAAAATGCATTGACTTGAGTTACCAATCATTTTAATTATCATCAAATTTATCAGGATTTTTTAGTAACTAGTGGATATTAGATTCTTTTCATCACATGTAGCAACATCATAACCTGTATTCTAGAGAATATGGCTTATTTATTAAATGGAAATAGAATATATAATATAACATAACAAAATTCCAATGTTAAATAATCATAAGGGAACTAGATATATAATTATTAATTAAATTTTCACTAAAAAAGAGTATAATACATGATAATTTAATAATAATTTAGTATGTTATTATTCCTTCTAAAATTTTATTATGAGTATGTCATACATTTTATTATTCCTCAGTACTTGGGAAAATGAAAAAACAAAACAAAGGGGAAACTCATATGCTCATTAAGGTAAAGTGAATCAAATAAGTTATATATTTTACAATTATTGAATATAAAAATGAAAATCATGAATAGTTAGTAGACACAAAAACACAAAAACTCACACACATATAAACATATATATAACAAATATGAATCATATAATGAAATCATACTCAATGATAACATAATAAATATTGATTGGAAAACATAATGTTTAAAATTTTAATCATATAGTCCTGGAAATGTGTGATGAAATTATAGATAAATGTTAAGGATGATATGATTACCCTATCATTTGTGCCTCATGATATTTAAAATTTAATTTGGGCTCTAAAATATTTTTAGGCCCAACCCATCATATAAATATTTCAATGAATTCCATCATTGAAAAAATGACCTACAAAATACATGGAACACTTTTTAACAATGAATCACATAAATACCTAGAATTATATTCAGTAAATGTTACCTTATAAAGGCTATCCATATGGAATCATGTATTACCAAAAAGTTAATAATTATCCCTAGTTAATTAAATGGTTTGAAAATTTAGGTGAATAACCTTTACAATGAATAATTTTGAAATAAGGATTTTATAATGAAGAGTATGTAATAATAAATATTTTTATGAAAGGGATATCAATGTAATAATAAAATGTATTTATTTGAAAGGATACATTATTTAAATAATTTATCATATCCTCAATGAAGAATACATTTTTTTATGTTTCTATAGAAATTATAAGAGGTATAGTGACATGCCACTCACCCCCAATTACCATTTTAAATTATAAATTTTTAATGTATCTCTATGTATAAAATAATTGTGGTGGGAAATGGTTTTTCATATGAACATTTCAAAAGAATGTTATCGTTATAAATTTTATCTTCTGGAATATTTCTTAATAAGGCATGAAAATGATTTTAATTGACGAATCCCACATTTTAGATCTCATTTCCATATAAAAAAAGATAAAAGAAATCTTTCAATTCCATATAATATACTCTTATAAATTATAGGATTATTTCAACATAACAATAGATTATAGAAAGGGTATTGTGAGATATATTTGGTAAATTCTCATGGATAATATATAAATGTAAAAAAAATTATATGAAATATTAATATCACATTAAATTTAATTATAAAAGTGATTGTAAAAGATAATTATAATATGAAAAAAAGAAATAGGAATATGAACCAATAATTTTCATAGAGAAATCTATTATTATAATTAGTCCTTTTAGACACCTAAATATATATAAGTTGTATAGATAACTCTACTTGATTTTATTTGAGCAAAAAATCAAGTGGAAATAAAAATCATAGGCGAGGAGAAGTATTTGAGAAGATGGGAATGTACATGTAATATTTGATGGAAATTTTATGGTACTGTTGGATTGGTAAAGGTAATTTTTAGAATATGAGGTTCTGGGTAATATTAAAATTTATATTATACAAGGTTCATTGGTTGAAATTAATGTATTATCCAAATATTATATCGCATAATAAAAAAATAATGTTTTGATTTGAGACCCTTCAAGTCACATGCATGATTTAATTTTGAGACTGATTTATTCTTTGGACCGTTATAGAGGATTTTGGGTCTTTGAGGATGAAATGACATATTTTCTTAAAATACTAGCAAGTGAAACGGTTTAGGAACATGGTTAGTACTAAAAATGTGGTAATTGTTATATATGGAACTGTGATTCCTTAATGGAATCTTCATGGTTTGAGCATGGTCTGTCAAATGCTGTTACTCATCAAGTAAATTGTTCGGGTGTCTAGTAATTTTCCAAAGGGGTAAAATTACTTGATTATGGATTTTACAAACCATGAAGATTTACATAGGTAGTTATGAAACTGTTTTTTCAAAGGCATAAAGATCGTGCATGGTTAGTGCATGGTTTGATAATTAATGCAGCCTAACAGTACACCTAGATCCAAAAATTTAAAAAGTTTGAATTTAAATATTCTTCCTCAGTATTTATTTTATTTAATCACCCTCTAATCACCATTATTATTGGACTAAAAATTACCCATCACTATAGAGTCTTCTCCCATTGATTTTTTTTTGTGATTAACCTTAGTTTTTAATGATTCTCTTCAAGGTATGTTTAGTTCTTGATTCAGTTTTCTCTTATCTTCTTAGATCCTCATTTGATATCTTCTCCCCTAACCTCGTTGGAACTCGATGGGGGATATGGTTACTATATCTAAGGGGTTTGATAGATATTTTATGATTTATTTTATGAAATCTAGGGTCGCAAGGACTTAATATAGATGTTGATAATCTCCACATTTGAAGAAAATTAGATTTTCTCCGTCATTGAGGTAAGTGAAATGATACATTGGTACAAGCCCATGAATTAAACAATACTATTTTATAAAACATATGGTTCTTTTATGAATATGATTAATAAATTTTTCCAAGATTTTAAAGGGGGTTTAAAGAGGTTTTTCTTTAAAAATAGAATTATTATTGTTGTGTGTTTAATGAAACATCTCAATGACATATTTGATTCTAAAATTGGTTTTCATGGATGGAAGTGGGGAATAGTAAATTTGAAAGGGTTTTAAGAAATATGATCATGGTTTTCAAATGGTTGTTTTCGAACATAGCACATTGGTATCCTTATGTGCATCAGGAAATAGAAAATAGTAACCTTAGTGTGTGTGACACCACTATGGGTTATTTTTTTGATATAAACATACTATATAAGGACTCAATATTAGTGGGGTACACATTATTTCTGGTTTATTGTCCCATTATATGAATGATTATGTATTCCCATAGGATATATCCTATTTTGTTCTTTGTTTTATACTTGTTGGTTTCAATACACTTTTTATTGTACATCTATGGATCATTATATTTAATAATTTATAGTATCAATCATTATTATGTAAAATTACCAGTTTATTTGAATATGAAATTTCCTTATGAAAAAAAATTATAATTTAAAAAATGTTTAATCTTTCAGAAATGATTTATAAATCAGATTAGTTTTAAATTTAAAACTACTAGATGTATTGAGTAACACTTTATATATAATCTTTATGGTATGCTATTAGGATTTTTGTTCACACCATATTGTTTCCTTTGGGAATTTTTATAGGTGGGTTTTTAGGAGATAATTAATGGGAGGGGAATCATGTAGTTAACATGATTCATTTTATTTTCTCCACCTTCCAAATGAGATAGATTGGATTGGACAGATAGCCACATAGAGACTTGGATTTTTCATATCTTATTATATTTTTGATTTTATAATTTGAGCTATGAATTTTATGTATCATATATTTATACCATTATTATTAATTTACTCCATTGTTATATCTCTATTTGGTTATTCATGACACTATCTAGTTTTTTTTGTTGATCTCCACCTAATGGTGGGCCACCTCGGGTGAATTGTGAGGTTATCCTAGGCCAGTTCATTATAAAATGGTATTAAGTGAGAATCAAAAAATGAATTTTGGTATAACTTACTAGGTTTGGTTCGTGGTCTATGATAAACAAGAGTTAGAACCATTATAATTTAGGAAGTATGTATGGGAGTGTTCCTGGCCAGCTCACCAAAAATTCTAAACTCAAGATACCATGGGTGGGATGATATTTTTGTCAATATTGAGATATGGTGATTTAGATTACATGAATTAAATTTATTACGGGTTTATATAAATTAACCTATTCATTTTTTGATATTTCTTTCAAATAATCCATGTTTTGTTTAAAACCTTATTGTTTTAAGCTTAAATTTTTAGGATTCTTGATGTTTGTCTTTTGATTTGGGAATTTTCTCTCAAGACAATATGTTATTTTATTTTGGGTTTATTATAAAATTCCTCTTAGAATAGATATTATAAATCTATTAGAGGAAGAAATGTGAAATTTCCATATGAAAATCCTCTAATGGACCCTTCTTTGTAAGATGATACTATTCATACTATCCAAGATTTGGGTTAGGTGGGTGTTTGAAACTAGGGATGAGTGGAGGATCTTGGATTATAATTTAAAATGTAGAATCCAGCTATATTCCATGGTGATATAGGAACTTTATATAATTAATAGTGACATCAAAAGATAGAATGGACATTTCATTTTTTAGAAAACACCAAACAACTATAGGGTTTCTCCTTTTCTACTTAGATGCTAGAAAGACCCGTAAGGAAGTAGTGGGACTCTATTGTGAAAGGTAATTTACATGAGGATATTACATGGAATTTTTTTAAGAAGGTTTTTAAAAAGTAGTTTTATCCTAAAACATTATGTTTGTAAATGAATTGGGAATTCCTAACCTTAGTGAAGGGGGTGCGTTCGGTTATAAAGCATGCCTCCTGCTTCACCAAATTGTTTCACATAACACCTGATATTTTTAATAATGATTACCTAAAAGATCATAGGTTCAGGATGGGTTTCAGGGCCTATGTTTAGTTAATATTGATTTACTTATTAATTTTGAACTCTTTTGATGTAGACTATATATAAACTATGGTTGAGGTAAATATAGTTTGTAAAATGGTTTAGGTGGAGCTATAATTACTGCATGTGGTAGCCTTAGTTTTATTATGGCTATAAAATTAAGCATATGGGCGACCTATTTAATTATATTCTAGTTTTTAGGGATTAATAAAAAAATAGTAGGTAGTTCTATATCAATATTGAAGTCATGGTCATACCAATCCAAAATTTATGGAATCTTCCAAGACAAGTCATAACTGTAGAAATATTGGTCATCTTAAGAGTTATTATAGAAAAATGTTTGAATGAAGTAAGGCCAGATACACTCTAAAAACGTGTTCCTCAGTACATTAAGATGCTTCCATAGGAGGAAGGTCTTATAATCATTCAAACATGGGTGTTAAAGTAATGGATAAGGATCATAGAGGATCTAAGACCAATAATCATTATGCATCATAGTATGCACCGAAAGAATCCGAGGTAGGGTCAATTATTGTAAGAGGTTCAATGTTTATTTTATCCCTAAAGTTACTTTCTATATTAAATTAAATTGTGACTCATTATTTTATATCATACAGTTTATTAACATATTTCACTCACATTATGACCTAATTCCATTTATAGTGGATCCTTTCAATCCTTTTGGAAATAAGTTCAAAAAAGTTTTTAGGTGTCCATTGTGTTGGGTGACACTAGCTGACTTCTAATTGGTGTTGGATTTATTAGTTCATGATCTTTATATCTTAAAAATTATTATTGTAATGGATTATATGAGTAATGTTATGGTCCATATCAAATGTTATCATCATCAAGTTTAGTTTTCATCTCCCAATGGAGTCTCTCATGCATTTCAATATGAGTGAGATTCTAGATCAGGGGGGGAGGGTCCTGTGGTTCTTTATAATAAAATGATATCATTCAATTTATCATATATATTTCGTAATGTCATTTACTCTTCATTGTTTATCCTGATTGTAGTTGTAGTTAGTGCTAACCATTATATATTTTAGGATGATTTTTATTAGTTACCACCACAGAGAGAGGTCAAGTTCACTATTTAACTAATCTTTTGTATGATTTACATTTCTATTCTATCCTATTACAAGACATATAATGTGTTAAAGTAGATTATAGGTTATATTGTAGGTCTTGAGGCCTAGAGATTTATTCATTTAATCATGTCACTAAGGGATTCACTTGTTGTCGTTTCCAAGATGGTATATGGAAGCCTCATACTTTTTATATAATATCAAATTCAAAATTAGGTGATTATTAATAAAAGATAACCCTTTCAAAGAATTTATTAACTCTTTTATTTCCTTATATGGGATTATTGGATTTCTAAAAATGACTTCCAATCGAGGTACCATCAGTTGAGAGTCTTAGAATAAGATATTCCTTAGGTAACATTTAAGATTTTTTATGGTAATTTTGATTTTATAGTTATGCCAATAGGTATTAATAATTATCTAGTGATATTTATGGAATTAATGAAAAAGATATTTCATTGATCACTAGACTCATTAATAGTCATTTTTATGGATGATATTTTGGTGTACTTCATGTCATAGGAGGATCATATAGAT
Source organism: Viscum album (assembly GCA_963277665.1). Classification (NCBI taxonomy): domain Eukaryota; kingdom Viridiplantae; phylum Streptophyta; class Magnoliopsida; order Santalales; family Viscaceae; genus Viscum; species Viscum album. The sequence continues at coordinate 1,714,901,863 of OY728143.1, forward strand.
CATTTTGATATTATCCTTATAATCTGGAATGAACATCACATGTATGGTAACATTTATAAGTGATACTTATTTATCCAAGAAGTGATGTTTTGGGGGAATGTGATTTCTTTGATGGTAATATTTGTGTATCCTAAAAATCTTCAGGTGGTAATTTAATGGGAACATTCTAGAAATATATTTATGATTTGAATAATTTCAGGCATAACTAGTTATTATTAGAAATTTGAACTTGAATTATCTAATATTTCATCTCTGATATCATATTTAAATCTCAAAGGTGTTTTTTTAGTGTAGTGATAAATGAGAAATGACATTTGAGGAACTGAAGTAGAGGTTGACTTTAATTCAAGTCTCATTTTTTTAAAAATGGAGTTATGGGTATGATGATTTCTAAGATTCCTCTAGTATCGTATTAGAGTATGTCTTAATATAGGTAAAGTTGGTGGTGTCTTATAACTCTCACCAGTTAGGGACTCATGATAAGAACTATCCTACCCATGACCTGGAGTTAGTAGTTATTAGGAACACTCTCAAAACATAATGCCAACATCTCTTTGGGTACCATTTTATAATATATTCTAATCATAAGATCATTTAGTATATTTTTACTCACAGGGATATGAATTTGTGACATGGACACTTGGTTTAGTATCTTTAGAGTTTTTATTTTTATGTCACTTGTATTCATGGAAATCGGAATGTGTTCACCAATTCCTTGAGAATGAAATTACTTACTCAATTCTTATTGAAATCAGTGTAGGAATGGTCTCTAATGATTTTTTTCTTAGAAGAGATTGGGAGTGGAAGAGGTTGGTTGGATGGTGTCCTTAGTTTCAAAAAAATCTGAATCATCATTTTATGTGAAGGATTATCTCAAGAAATATTTTGAAACTTATTTACAGTGCTTTAGTAAAATCCTAAATGGTGGGAGACCTCAAGTGATTGGTCTTAGTCTCCCAGAAATGCTATGGGTTTTTGAGGAAGATTGGTCATTCCAATATCTACAAAGTAGTGAAAATAGAAAATGAACACCAATATTATTACTCCATAAAAAATAGGGCTACCTATATATACCATGTTCTGAGACAAACATATTGTGGGCTAGCGATGTGGTGGTCAATTTGATACTTTATGTCACAATGCCTTACTTGTCAGAGAATTAAGGCATAGAACTAGAGACCTACTAGTTTTTTACAACCCTTTTGAATTATTATATAAAGGTGGGATGATGTTTCTATTTTATTTATCATTAGTTTACTACAGACTCCTGGAAGGAAGGATATAATATTTGTGATCATCAATCAATATATTAAATTGTTCTAATTAATGAATATTAAATAGACAACTAAGGTGAAGAATCATGGGAACTTGTATCTCTAAGAGTTTATAAGGAATCATAATATTCCATCTCAAATTACTTTTTATAGGAAATCATAGTTTACCTCTAGTTCATGGAATCATTTCCAAGAGGTTATGGGTTTACATATGAAATTAATCATTGAATACAATCAACAATTGGATGGGAAGTCCAAGAGAGATATTCTGATTCTGGAGGATATGCTTCATGAATGTGTGTTGATTTTGGTGGTTTTTTGGAAAAAATACATACCTTTTTTAGAAAATTCCTTGAATAATAATATATATCTCAATATTAAAATTTAACACTTTAAAGCATCTTATGGGTGTCATTTTAGTTATACCTTGTGTAATGAGGAGTTGGGAGTGTGGTCCTTGGTTGGGATTAGCCTTATCCAAGAGATGCATAAAAAGGTGAGATTGATTCAAAATATATTGTTCATGAAACATAGTTATCAAAATTCATATACGGACTATCTTTATCACATAGTATATTTAGAGGTTGGTGATCGTGCTTCACTCAAAGATTCACCTCACTTGGGAAACCATCAATTGGGTAAAAAATGTATTTTTTCACCATAGTATTTTGGACCGTTTGATATTTTAAAATAACTTATAATAGTTGAATATCCATTAGACATTACATATCTCTTAACTCTGATTCAATACAGTTTTTATGTTTCCCATGTGAGGATGTATCAACTGGACCCTTCTAATGTGATCAAATGGGAGGACGTCGATCTTGATCCCAACACCATTGTGGTTGAACAACTGGTTCAGATCATAGACAATCAAGATAAGTTATGTCATGGTAAAAAATTCCCCCAGTATGTGTACCATGTCATCTATAATTGGATAACTAATATACATGTTAGGTTTAATCATTTATGATGTAGTAGTTTCATTCTAATTTTTCAAGGTCAAAATATTGAGAACATTTTTAGGGGAAAATCATTCATGGTGTGGAGAATTATGATGCACTCCTAGTCATATGTACTTTTTAGTTTCATATTGGAATATATTTTGGTCCATTCTAGAAGTTTCCAAGTTTAAGGGGTTAAATACATGGATTTTAAGAGAAAACAATCCAGGAACACGGTTCAGGTGTATAATTATCTCTCACAATGTGGTTATCATGCAATATAGCACTGTGAGAATCCAATGGATTTTTTCATGGTTTGATCATGGTTTGTTAGACCGTGCTACAAGAAATGTAAACCATGTGGGTGTATAGTGGGTTTATAGAGTTATTTCATGAATTGATCACAGTATTTTCAAAACTTTTCATCTCACCACAAGTTGTGTTGCACCACTTTCTCAAAGAGACATAGTCCACACCTGGTTTCATAAATTGTTGAGCCTTACCTTTCACTCTAATCCAATATATTAAAATATTTGAATTTACCTATTTTATATTTTTCATTGTAATATCTAATAACCACTAGGCTTTAACTAAACCTTCCCCAATTCTCTAGAGTATTCTCTACTTGATTTTTTGATGTTTCCTTCATTATTAACTGATAACTTCAAGGTATGTTACATTTTTTGATATGGTTTTATCTCATCTTATTATATCCTTAGTTGATCACTTCTCCAATTATTGTTTTATAACCCTATGAGGCCATAGTTTCTGAATCTAATTGGTTTGACAGAGATTCATTGATAGTTATTGTAGATCTAGTCTCATGAGGACCTAATATACTCATTTCAAAACTCCATTTTCAAAGCCTTGTAGTGTTTATCCATTGGTGATGTAGATGTCTCTATATATTTATTTTAACCCATAAATTATTATATGATCTTATTTAAATTTATTGGTTCATTTATGATATTTAATTAATGATTTATTTAAGCCTTTATAATGGGTTTTTACTATTATTTTTATTTAAAAATATACTTATGCATGGTATTTGTTAGATTTAATTTTTCAATGATATAGTTGTTTATAAAATGGATTTTCAGTCATGGAAGTAGTCAATCATCACTATGATATGTTTTAAGAATTTTGAGAATGGTTTTCAATTTTTTTTTAAATATAGAACATTGAGAACCTTGGGTGCATTGAGAAATATAAATATTTCATATTAGTATGTGTGACAAAACTAGGGGTTATTTTCTGATATCTATAGATAGTGTGAGTACACTATATCAATTGGATTCATTTTATTCCTAGGTTAATGTTACTTTATATTTATTGTTATGTGTTCTCAAAGCTTAGATCATAGTTTTTTACTGGGTTTTAAACTTGTTAGTTTTATTACTAGGTTGATTGTTTGTATGTTTATTTTATGGTGTTTCCATATGTAATTATGTTTATGAATTTATATTATCAATTAAGATTATTTCATTTTCATGGTTTATATGAATATGAAATGTGTTTATGAAAACCAAAGGTTGATTTACAAAATTATTTATCTTTTAGAAATTATTTATAAATTGGATATGTTTTATTGTTAGAACTAATGGATACATATAGTTATACTTTGTATATATTTTCAGTGGTATCCTATTGGGTTTTGTGATGAAACCTTACTTTATGACTTTGAGTTTTTGTAGACATGGTTTTTTAGGACTCAAAGAAAGGAAATGACATTTTGAGATTTGTTGGATTTGCCTAGTTTTTTTCTCCTGCTTAGTGATATAGATTACTAATGATGGATTATCATATAGAGAGTAGAGTTTTTTTCTTCTTCATTAATTCTTGTGTTTATCCTTTCAGATTGGATATTTATGTATCATGTATTAATATGCTTATTATGAACTATACTCATTCAGTTTATCACTTCTCGATTATTCATGAGACTATCTGGTTTGTTTTGTTGATATCTACCTTTTTCTAGGCCATATAGGGTTATGTGTCACGTTTCCCCAGGTTGGTTCATTAAATTTTAAAACATCCATTTAATTAATATTATCATTCTCATATTCATTAGAATTATCATGCTCAAATACCAAATTTCACTATTCAATAACGTATGTTAATATTTATGAAAAATTCAAAAAATTCGGCCTTATAGAATGTTGATATTTTAAATTTAAATTTTATGTCATTTCATTTAGAAAATTATATTACATAGTATAATAAATTTAATATTTAAATAAGGCTTTTAGGATATGTAAATTCATATGTTTTTGGTTTCATGATGGTTATTTTTAATTACTCAATAATTGTCAAGATGATGGTTATTTTATAATACAATGATGAAACTTTGGAATTGGAAGAAAAACCAAATACAAACATAATCCATCATACAATAGAAGAAATATATAGGATAAATGAAAAAGTTGTAAAATATAGAATACATAGTTTTTAGTTTGTAAAACCTTCTCTATCCTTGATGCGTGAAGAGTAATTAAGGAATATTATAAGGAGTGGTTAATTTACCACTAATAAAACTGATAAAGATTCAATAGATACTGGATCCTGATCTCTATCAGTGGATACCTAAAGCTCTAAATGGGGTAATAGTGCCTTCATAGGAACCGATGAATAAGGATCTGAAAGAATGAGCTTATAGAAATATTTTCATGACACATATTATGACATTCACCACCAAAAACACACACTAATAACCACATATACATGTTAAGAACCATTTTACCTTATATAGGAAAGGTCCTGACATTCCTCCATAAATGTGTATCACATTATACATTATTGAAATCATCAAATAATATCCTTGTTAATGAATAATTCAATGATATTTATTTATATCCTTTAATTTATTATTAATTGGTTAAAAAAAATTTATCATGATGAGAATGTTTCTAATATTATGTGGGAATAATATGTAGTGTGGCTACATTTTTGGGTTGCACTGCATGAAACCAATCCACATATTAATATATGCATATCATATATACATGATTCATATGCATAAAAACATAAATCCATCATATGTATGTATAATATATGAACTATATATATATATATGTAAATAATATATTTATTATACACATATATTTATTTTACATGCATAATATAAATATATAATTTATAATATAATGAAAAATCTTTAAATTTAACTAAATTCACATTGATACTTATTCCAAACAACAAAACCCTATATGTATCCATCAAAACTGTTTTAGATACAATTTCATCAATATGCTTTAATTTTGTAAAAACCACTTTATATAATTTTTATCATTATACAATAGCCTAATTATGTCACCCTATAAGCCTTAAAAACATTGAAACATATATGAAATCCATATTTCATTGATGCAATCAATGAGGAGCATCTTACAAATCATCTGTTCTACATAAGTTACCATGGGATCTTGTGTGATCTCCATCAAACATACTGAAATATCAATATGATCATGTACACCACTAGATGCATCATATACATCATATGTATACCTATATAGACTATTTTACATGATATGAAGTGAGCACTACACATAGAACATGTCAATATAGTATGGTTAAACTCATCATTTCTTGATTCTCCACAAAATATTGACCAAGTAAATGAATATATCCCATGTTATATATTTAATGGATGAGTACATCATAGTACCCTCATCCAAAAAACTATACAAATAATATTTGAATAAAAAAAGCATGGAAATGAATTTCCTCAATGTAATTCAATCAAGGTAAAGTTGTCATTACTTGTCCTACAATATGAGAAATCCTATATTGGTTTAACTCTAATAAATGACATGATTTATAACATACCCAACCACCCCTAATTAGAAAATTCAATTTTTTAAATTGTATAATTATGGAACCAAAATATAAAGGTTTTCAAAATAGTTATCTCTTCAAACTTATGTAAGAAATTTTGATAATAAGCAACCACCCTAATGTTTATAGATGACCATATGATATTACATGAGATATAAATTAGTGACTAAGTCCATGTAATATGACTTTAATTATTACCTCATGAATATATTCTATGTATATGATATACAACCCATTGTAACAAGTACAAGAATATATTCTCACCAATCTTAGCATATCATCGAATCCCATTTCACTCCATGATGATCATTAATTATGGAAAACTCATTCTTTTATACAATGATGGGATTTATAATTCATCCATTCATATTAAATATATATTAGGACATATGATTGGATTATAAATATATATTTACTTTTTAAAACTATCTTGATTCTTTATCAACAATAATATCAATCCCTATAGTATCATATAATAATAGATTCTACATGAACCTAATTATTATGTTGTGATTATTGTTTCATAAATTAATTACATCTACATGTAATTCCAATGGTATCTCTATGTGACCAAATGATAAATATATCTCACTAAACTCTTTAGTGTGTGACATCTGGTTAGAAAATTGGAAAGGATTACTAATCACATACATAATCTTCAACACTATAAACATATTTAAAATTCGTAACTTCATACCTTCATAACTTCATATCTTATGATGTTAAGGTCTATATTTATTTAGAACTAATTTTAAATACACCATCAATATTATTGTAACCATTTTCATTAAAAAATATCTTGAATTTTTTCATAAATCATGTAACTATTTATAATATTCATCCACTTGGATATCCTAAATTTATTTTAGTATAAAGTGAAATCCACTTGTTATGGTAACATAAATATAATTATTTATATTTATTTTACCATCATATACTAAAAGATATTTGGAAATTAAGTGTAATTTACTTATTAATTTAGATGATACAATCCTTCAGGAAATAATGTCTTTTATATATTTAGAATAAATAAATATAAATCTGTATGTTTTTATTTATCTTCAAAAATCTTAAAATATTTATGATAAAAAATCACTAGAATATTAATCACAATAATCATTTATTTGTTAACTTTGAACTTCACTAATTTCAAATGTACTCCCACTGGCATCATAGACACTAAATTCTTCTCAAAATATATTCATAAGGTTCTACCCAATATTTTTTATGTTATGAAACAATAAATATTTTCTTCTAGTAATAATATTTAACATATAAAATGTAGTTTCCATATCATATAGTGTTTTATTTTTCTTTATATTATATTACTTGAAATTTATATTATTTTAAAAAATAATTTGGTAAATATTTTATACAGTATAAATAAATTTAACTCATTGATCATTTAAAAACATATTATAGAATATGGAGAAATAAAATGTGCATCAAATAAATATTATATATTTTTGAAACAACTAATTTTTTTTAAATTAAAATGAGAAAAAAACACACCCAATAAAACTCCACCCATCTTGAAGTCTCTTGTATCCATATAAAACAACCTCTTACTTAATTAATTCTAGACAAATTAATCAATTATTATTCTACTTCTAAAATCCATTATATTTTCAATATTTTTAATAACAATAGTTGGTATCACATACCCTTTAGAAATTAAGAATTTAATTCTAACACATTATGGCCTAGTGTGGACTCCACACTTGTTTTCTTGTGAAATTTCTGGTATTCTAAAAAATTCCCCCTCAACATACATTCCAAACACAATAGTAGAATTGTCTTTTATTATTATTCATCAGTGTAATTGGAGGTCTGAAATATTCATAACCTCTTTTATTTTATTTCATGATATAAATTTAACATTTCTTTTTTAATACCATCATAATGGAACTGATTCGTGTCCCACCTAGGTCCTAATAATATATTGAAAACTATTATATGTGTTCAGGAAATTCTTTATTGAATTAATTCATGTTTTAGTCAAAAAAATATACAAAACCTTCAATTATTGATTATATAATGAATTCTATGGTGAGATCCAATTTAAAAAGTGAGCCTAGCCTGTCCAAATCATTAACAAATCCAATATGATTGATATCAAGGGTAGATATTAGAGTTCCTTCCCCTATTTTACTTTGAATAATATAATTTTAAACTTTATACCTTTCTTGTCTTTATGGTTCTTGATAGAGCCAATTTATATTTTATATCTTGTTGTAAGCACCATAATGGCATGCTGTTTTTGAAATATAGAGTATACGGTTTAAAACATAAGTTTTGAATCCTCTGGTGATAATTCTAGATGTATATTTTAGACATCCAACCATGTTTATGGAATAGTTTCCTATATTGATTTCTTTGGATGTGGATCGTCTAGTACATATAATTTCATCTCTTCCTTGAGAATAATTCTCAAGATTCTGTTTCAATTTTTTTATCTTATTCAATATTCTTTATCCATGATGGATCTTAGGGTAATATTGGATGATGATTTTTTTATCTATAATAGAATATATTTATGAGTATCATGTTATTCTTTCCTTTTATTATGGACATTTAATTTAATTCCTCTCATAAATATTTATGACCACATTCACCTTATCCTTTATGGTGGTTAGTAGTTTGACCCAAAGATCCTTTCCTTGGGGTGACTTTATAGAAGAGGGAATCTAATTCATGATAATTATAAAATAGAATATTCACAAACTATATCCAAAAGATAAATTCCCTATATTAACTTTAATTAATAAATGAGGTAAAGGTGGATAAAAAATAATTTTTATGGTGTAATACCTATCATGAAGTGAAAGATTATATCTCCTAAAAGAAATTTGTCACATAAATATAGCATGAAAAAATTCAAAATATAAGAAAATTATATATATATATATATGAATAAATAACAGAATAATTTTCATATAAATGAAAAGTACATAAATAAAAAATTATTTCAATTTTATGATCCTTCTTTTAAATAATTTCAAATTATAAACATTTTATAATTAATCTAAACATTGTGGTTATTCCCAAATTTTATATATAAACCATATATATATATATTTTTTCAATAATAAATCTTCAATATTTTATAACATATGGAATTAAATTTTAAAGACATAATTTCTTTAAATTAAATATTTTATAATTGAAATTCAAATAATAAACACTTTACATAATTTATATATATCATATACATTATATTAATTAAACATATAATATTTTTTGAAAAGGTTGGTGCCTTGGTCTAAAAACCAAGGCATATTTATTAATTAAAATAAAAGTTACATAAGTACAAAAGAAGGGATTTTTAATAATATTTTTCATAAAGGGGAAGAAAATCAATAGGGAGGTCATCCAACCAGGTGATGGTGTGGTTGAATCCATTTTTTTCAAGACCATATGTATCTGTGTTCAATTCACTAAAGGAATGGGTGATAAAATGGTTGATATCCCTCAGTGTGTGAAGGAAATCTATCCATTGAGCTATGAGTGGCCACAGAAAGTGCTCCACACCATTCCAGAGAGCTCTCAAGATGGTGGTGTAATCACTTTTAATTTAGATATTTGTCTCAACCTTGTTGCTTTGAGAATGTGATAGCATGGATAACACTGAAAATGTCGGCCTCTAAAGAGGAGGCAATGACATAGATGTAACAACCCAAAGTTTTCAATAGAAACTTATTTCTTTAAAATATGTCATATAATCCCATGAAATCACAACACAACGAGATACTAAGTACTATGTGACCTTTAAACATAAGTTTATCACTTCTTTGTTTTGAATTTTGATAATCTAACATACATGATTGCGATCAGTAAGTTATTTTGAGTCTAATATGACCAAATAATTCTTTTTTGTGAATAGTAACATACCCTTATGAATAGTAATGTTAACCTTATGAATAGATACATCCCCTAATGAATAGTAACCTTACATATGATAGTATATAAATAAGATTCAAGTGGAAGTACAATATACCTATATCTGGGAATAAGAAAATAGAAGTTTGAAAACGTGTATTTTTCAAGTAAATTATGATTTTCATTGAATATAAAAATAATTATATTTAGAAAATTATTTTTGAAAAATTGATTTAATTTGTTGATTATACATGTAGAAAAATTGTTAGGGTGAATTTTTTGGATTTTTTTGAAATACTTGAATTTTTAGTGAATAGTAAAATACATTAATTTACTGTATAAATATATTATAATTTAAATACACTATTACTGACATCATAAGTGATGTAAGAATCCAAATATCAAACTCACATGAATTTATTTCTATTCTTGGTCATGAAATCATCACTATTGGTTGTCTTATGAAAAAATTAAACTAATGATTATAATATTATGAAAACCCTCCTCTCCTCTACTAAAAATACCACCCCTCCTTACCTCTTATCTTCACTCCTCTCAAGCCTTGTGTCTTGCCAATATTCTGGAAAAATCTCTTCCCAAGCTCTATCCCCACATCCAAAATCCCCTTGTATCTTTAATATACCAAATTCTCTCCCCTTAAGAGGATCTCAAAGGAGGTAAACTCAAGAGGTAAACTCCTCTTTCAAGTTATCTTATTTCTTTTAAGTTCTTCTCTTTTCTTTTTTCTTTACTCTCCTCCCTTCAACAAAATGGTACGATAAATTCAGTAACATACATGAACCAGAATTATATTATGCTAATGGTATAATTCATTATATTCTCTCCTTTACTGTCTTTTATTTGAATGAAATGAAAACACTGTTTGAGATATGTTAATTTAGAACAATCAAGGACGATGAGTTATCAATTTCCATTACTATATTGAATTTTAGTCATGATACCATTTTTATGGTTGTAAAAAACTATTATATATGTATTTTTTCTTATTTAATTTTTTTTACTCTGTATTCACTCTTGATGAAAAATAATAATACAAAACAAGTTAGTTATGAGAAAAATCACCAAATTAATCCATGTGTTTATCATTAAAATTCTATATAATGATTCAACTTCAATTTAAGTAAAAAAAATTAAGTATTAAACCATGTAAACTTCTGTATGTTCAATAATATAATATAACTTCAATTATAGACCACCAACTACATCATACATGTTTTTTTGAACAACAATTGATCATTAAAACCAAGCAAGCTAACATACCCGAACAATGAAATTGAATCTCTTAACCAATAAAAATGGTTATCAATGAAGTTAAAAAGGATATGATAAATATTTTACATATATAATTGGTTCTTTAATTATTAATTAGTAAGCCTAATTTTTTTATTCAGTTCATTAATAACAAGTGGATATCACCATCAGATTTAATGTAAGGGATACTCTCAATTTCCCTTTTATTCAAGAATGTCCTCTATGCTATTCCATTTTATGTATAATCCCTAATAATGGTGTATGATTTAAAACATACCCATACTTACCTCATGATGTATATGTTATGAGAAACCCCTTTTCTCTCTCATTATTACCTCATAATTACACCTGATACCATGTTGATAATCCTTAATGAATTCTACCAGAACTGCCTTTATTCCTTCGGGTAGATCTATCTTTATTTTTACCCAAATGAAGTTGTATTTTCTCTTTATGTAAAAATTATAAATTCTATATATATGCTCCAAAATCAGGTTCCAAGATCCCACCCTCATTTTATTTTGGATATATACAATCTTTTATGGGAACCACTCCTCGATACTTCTCCATAAGAAAACTCGTTTTAAGGGAAATTCCCAAATGTTTAACCAATTTCATGTGAACTATATCCTCTGTTTTAAGCCACAATTTCCTTTATAAAATCAATATTTTTGTTCTTAAAACTTTATTATTTTACATCTGGTTTTATATAAAATATTTTTCCATTTTCTATTTTGAAAGCTCTATAGTATTTTCCTTAAAACCGTACAAAAATGTTATAATAGAAAAATTTCCTCAAATACATTTATTACATGGTGTCACTTATGTTTGACATAACTTACCATGATATATGACTAGTTTACCTTATAAAAATCCATGTATGTTCTAATTTACTTATTTTATGGACATTTTCATGATACAACCATTAGTTATGCTTTATGTAATGATTGTGGTACCCAATTAATTCCATGGGTAACCATTATGTCTATGTAAGATTTATTATGTATGATTATTTATGAGGTAAACATATTCATGCAATTTAAGATGGGTGCTCCCAGATAGCTCTCTAATGCATTGGGTAAAGTTTAGTCTCATGAGACGTTATGTACGAAAATCTTGGTGGTTAGCCTTGGCTTGTGCTACTATGGGAAATAGTCTTGGTGGTTAGCCATGACTCGTACTAATTTAATTTTTTATGTTTTTTTACACATTTATATGATCCCATGTTTAAATGATACCATGTTTATATGTTATGATATGTTACATTCCTTTTTTATGACATCATGTCATGCCTTCTATCCCATGTTCTAATAATTTGTTCTTATGGTTGTTCCCTTAATGTGATTTTATCTCATCCCTTTTTTCATGTTATCCATAGGTTATCCTATGTATATGTATGAGAATAATAGAGGATATGAGCTCATTATGGACTTCAAATAAAATATTTTTTTTATAATGTTTGATTATGTACCTAGCATTCCAAGACACTAGAATTTCTGATCCTTGGCTTGTACACTAATGTATAATTATGCTTAAAATCATATAATGTTATGTGTAAAAGGATAGAGTCATTATAGTGGGTATCAGAGTATGGTATAGATATTTTTAGAGATTAGGAATAGAGAACATTAGTAAGAATCTTAAAGATAGAACAAAGTACAAGAAAACACCCCTATGTATTGGTAAGTATAGAGTAAGTGGCTAATCAATAAAATATGTCCCTATCTGGATACAAATAGGCAGAGGTGCATCTGAAACAACTTAACCTTGGAGTGAAAACTTTGACATAGAGTTTTGGACCTGACCCAGGGTATCCTGGTACATGAAAACGGGCCTTAATACACACTTGGTTTGACACTCCCTTGGGATATGATTAGGTAAATACATAAGCCTAGTACAAACCATTATTAAGGGAATAAAAAATACCATAAGCATATATGTTATGAAATTGATCGAGGATAACCTAGATTTAAACCAAAGGAATGAAAAGTTAGGATATACATATCCTCTATAAGTTTATCCTTTTATGTTCAAAATTTTCCCTTTTATGTTAAATAACTACATATTAAAGCCCTCTAATTGTACATTATTTTTCTTAGGTAGTAGTAAAAAATAGAATAAAATGTTCCAACAACTAATTTGATAGAAAATGTGAATATTTCCCTAATGAAATGCTAGATATGATGGGAATGGGTGCTCAAATATTTATGATAGTACTTTCTCAGCTGCATAATGTTAGGAATAATAACTTGAATCATGTGAAACACCCTCCTCCTCCAAGGAATGGTCATGTTTCCGTAGAATCCTTCTTGCAGAAAAGGCCTCCCATGTTTAGTGGATCTTATAATACCCTCCTAAAAGAATAGTGGATTAACTCCATTGAAAATATATTCTCCATCCTCCAGTTCTCATAAGAAGATAAAGTTGTACAGGCGGTCTATCGTTTTGAGGGGGAAACTAATCAGTGGTGGACAATGATCAAGAATACAATTTCCTAAGAGGAACTTGATTCCATTTATTGGGAGGAATTGAAGATGATGTTTTTCAATAAATTTTTCCCTTGAACCCACTTTCTCAAGATGGAAATAGAGTTCCTCAGTCTCAAGTAGAAGGAAGATGAGTCCATTAGGGCGTATGCAGAAAACTATTCAAGCCTTGTAAGGTACACCTTTGGCTTTTTCAGGAACACCAAAAGCAAGTTAGATCAATTATTTAGAGGGATAATTCTAAATCTACATAGGGTGTTGGATATTCAAGACTTTGACAGTTATGAGGATATTTTCTATTGTGCCCTCAAGGTTTAAATAGAGATAGGAGACTCTCAGTGGTCGGATGGGCCTTGTGACAAGAAGTGAAAAATGGAGAACAACATGTGTGGTTCACCAAATAAAACATGATGGAAAGAAGCCTGAATATCCCACATGTAATTTTTTTGGGAAGAAGCATCATGGGAATTGTCTAAAGGGAACCATGAATTGCTTCAAATGCAGAATGACAAGACATATAGCTAAGAACTTTCGATAGGATATGAAAAATCCCACTAATGTGGAAGAATAATGAAAGGTTTAGATCAACACTCACCTAGTGGTGTAGTGTCATGACTTTAATGATCATGGGTATTATGAAAATAATTTCCCTAATCTAAGGGTTATAAAAGAAAATAAACAACAACCTCTACGGAAAAAAGGAAGGGCTTATGCTATCACTACTATTGAGGTGGATCGGGACAATGATGTGGTGATAAGAACGCAAGTTATTAATTCAATAATAACAAACATACTATTTGATTCTGGTTCTACACATTCTTTCATATCATTCATTCTTAGTATAACTATTCAAAAACCACCTCAAAATTTGGAGGACAAGTTATCTGTGAGAACAATGAATGGATAAATTATTGTGTCCATGGTTTATAACTCCTCCTTAGTTAATGTTTGTGTACTGAACCACCTAGTAAAAAATTTCATACTTCATTTAGTGTAGTTTGACACTATCTTGGGAATGGATTGGCTATCTTTATACAAAGACAAAATTAATTGTCGAGAAAGGGAGATCACACTTCACATCCCGAAGCATCCTCAAATTATTTACGTGTGTAAGGAGGAAGAAAAATCTCCTTTAGAATAATTTTATTAAGTTTGGATATTACTTCCTTATGAGAAATCATATCTAGTGAAAATGATTGAGAAATAGGAGAGAATAATTCTTGAATACATTCCCATCGTGAAGGATTACACTGATGTATTCCCTAAAGAGTTACCTGGTCTTTCTCCTAAACGAGACGTTGATTTCTCAATTGAACTTATTCTTGGATCTTTTCCTATATTAATGAAACTATACAGAATGTACACCGTAGAGCTGGAAGAGCTGAAGAAGTTGTTACAGGAGAATCTAGAGAAGGGTTTTATACACCCTAGTGCTTCTCTATAGGGTGTGACAATCATCTTTATCAATAAGAATAATGGATCAATGCACCTCTACATTGATTATTGTGATTTCAATAAAATCTTGATAGAGAACATGCATCCACTTCCTCAGATATATTACTTGTTAGATCAGCTTCGTGGGGCCTGTTATTTCACTAAGGTGGACCTTTTGTTGGGATATCACCAATTAAAGGTGAGGAATGAAGATATTCCCAAGACTTCCATTTGAACGAGGTATGGACACTATGAGTTCCTCGTGATGCCCTTCAGACTCACTACTACTCCAAAAATATTCATGGATTTAATGAGTAGAGTCTTTAAATATTTCTTCAACAAGTTTGTGGTAGTATTTATTGAGGATATTATGATATACTCCAAGAGAAAGGAGTAACAAGAGAATCATTTTAATATTGTGTTAAAATATTTGTGAACGAAGAAATTTTATGAAAATTATATTAATTGTAAGGTATGGATGGAGGAAGTATAATTATTTGGGCATGTAATCAAAACAAAAGGGATATTTGTGGACCCTTACATGTGAAATGCAGTCAAAGAGTGTCCTAGGACAATATCGGTAATGGAGATCCATAGAATTCTAGGTATAGCTGGGTATTATCAATGATTTGTAAAGAACTTTTCAATGTTGTCAAACACAATGAACAAGATGACATGGAAGGGTGAAATGTTTTTATAGACTCATGAATATGGAGACTATTTCAAGGAGTTGAAAATAAGGCTTATCACTGCACCAGTACTCACACTCCTAACAAGTGGATAATTCTTTATTGTTTACAATGATGCTTCAAATAATGTCTTAGGATGTGTGCTATTGAAAAATGAAAATGTGATATCCTATGCCTCAAGGTAGCAAAAAATAAATGAGAAAAACCATCCCACACATTTTCTAGAGTTGGAATATGTGATATTTTCATTGAAAATATGGCATAATTATCTTTATGGGGAGAAGTGTGAGATATATAATGATCACAAGAGTATCAAATATATATTCACACAAAAAGAGATTAATATAAGCCAGCGAATATGGATAGAGCTCATTAAGAATTATAACATCTCTATCCCCTACCATATCAGTAAGGAAAATAAGGTGGCATATGATCTAAGTAGAAAGGATCCTACAACATTATGAATGACGAGAATTGAAATGGATACAAACTTTTTAGATTTATAGAGGATGGACATGGGAATCATTAAAGGAGGAATATCATAAATCCTTTCTCAAATGATCACTCAACCATCCCCCATAATGAAAATAAAGGATGGTCAATGAAAAGATGTGTAAATTATGAAAATGGTGGAAGCAATAAAAAATGGGAAATCCTCAGAGTTCATGATTGATGATGAAGGAATTGTAAAATTTGGGTCACGATTATGGGTACCATCCGATCCAGAGATAAAGACGTAGGTTTTGAATGACATTCATAGCTAAGAATTATATATTCACTCAGGGTGCACAAAGATGTATCGAGATATCTAATTAAAATTTTTGAGGGACAATATGAAAAGGGAGAGTGCTGAATATACATCAATGTGTCTGGTATGCCCGCAAGTGAAGGCTGAGAGGAAATATTCTAAGCGGATGATGGAACCACCACCAATACCAACATGGAAGTGGGATAAAATCACCATGGAGTTTTTCACTATACATCCAAGGACATCCAGAGGAAATAATGCTATATGGGTTATTTTGGATCATCTTATTAAGACAAATCAATTTATCAAAATTCGAGATGAATTCTCATTGGATCAACTTGAATAGATTTACATCAAAGAAGTGGTAAGGCTAAATGGATTACCACTATCTATTGTATCTGATCGTGATCCAAGATTCACCAAAATGTTCTAGAAAAGTATCCAACAAGCTCTAAGCACTGAACTGAACTTTAGTATGACCTATCATCCTCAAAATGATGGAAAATATGGTTGAACTATTCATACACTAGAAGATATGTTGAGAACATGTTCTGTGGACTTCAAATTAAGATGGGAAGAACATATTCCACTGGTTGAATTCTATTACAACAATAGTTTCCACTCCAGCTTCTGAATGGAGCCATATGAAGCCCGTTAATGGAAAAGGTGTAGAACAACTATGTGTTGGGATGAATTCATTGATCATAAGCTGCTAGGAACTGAAATGGTTGAATAAATAGTGGAGAAGGTGAAAACAATTCAGTATCATATCAAGTCAACCCAAAGTTGACAGAAGAGTTATGAAAAAATTGTCGATGATACATTGTGATCAAAATTAGAGACATGGTATTTCTATGCATATCTCCATGGAAGAAGATCATGCGGTTTGGAAAGAAAGGGATGTTAAGTCCTTGATACATCGACCCCTTCGATATTCTTGATTGTGTCAAGGCTATGGCTTATCGGTTTGTACTTCCACCTACCATGGACAAAGTACATGATGTCTTCCATGTATCCCTCTTAAGAAGTACATACCAGATCCATCACGTGTACTATCTTCAGAGGTGGTACAGTTGAGGGATGATATTTCTTACGAGGATAATCCATTGAAGATCTTGGATCATAGAGATAAAGTTCTATATAAAAAGACTAATAAATTGATCAAAGTACTCGAGTGGAACCATAATTATGAAGAGAAAACATGGGAACTAGAGGAGACAATGAAGGAAAAGTACCTGTAACTGTTAATGGAATAGAACATAAAAGGAAATTTTGAGGGTAAAATTTCGTAATGGGGGAAGAATGTAATGACCTGATTTTTTCACTAGAAATCTCTTTCTTATAAATATGTCATATAATCACATGAAATGATAACACAATGAACTATTAAGTACTATGTGACCTTTAAAAATAAGTTCTTTACTTATGTGTTTTGAATTTTGGAAATCTTATATACAGAGTTGCGATTAGTTAATTATTTGGAGTCTAATATGACGAACTTTATTTTTAGCAAATAGTAGCATACCCTTATGAAATGTATTGCTACTCTTATGAATATTAACATACCCTAATGAATAGTAACCAAACCTATGATTGTATATAAATAAGATTCAAGTGGAATTACGATATAACTATACCCGGGAATAAGAAAATAAATGTTTTAAAAGCTGTATTTTTCATGTAATTTATGATTTTAATTAAATATTAAATTAATAACATTTAGAAAATTATTTTTGAAAAATGGATTTTATTTTTGGATTCTACATGTTGAAAAATGGTTAGGGTGATTTTTTGGGATTTTTCTAAAATATATCAGTTTTTATTAAATAGAAGAATACAATAATTTAACATATAAATTCATTATTATTTAATTCCACTATTCCTAACATCATAAGTGATGTAAGGACACAAATATAGAACTTACATTAATTTATTACTATTCTTGGTCATGGAATCATCAATATAGGTTGTCTTATGGAAAAATAATAAACTAATTATTATAATATTATCACAACCCTCCTCTTCTCCACTATAAATACCACCCCTCCTTACCTGTTAGCTTCACTCCTCTAAAGCCTCATTCCTTGCCAATATTCTACACAAATATCTTCCCAAGATTATTCCCTGTGTTTGACATCCCCAAGTGTAATGACACAAAGTTTTTCAATGGAAAATTCCCTTCTTATATTTATGTCATAAAATAACATGAAAACACATAATAATGAACTACTAAGTGATAAGTGACCTTTAAACATAAGTTTTTCACTCCTATGTTTGGAATTTTGAAAATGCGACATACATAGTTGTGTTCAAGATGTTTTTTGGATTCTAATGAAACAAAAATAATTTTTGGTGAATAGTAATGTACCCTTAGGAATAGTAACATACCCATATGAATAGTAAAATGACCCTTATGAATAGTAAATCATCCAACATAAGAGAAACATTACCTATGAATAATAAAATAAAATATAGACATCTTAGAAAGAGACAATTTGACCTTAGTAAATATTTTTGGTATTTTATAAGTCATAAATAATTAATTATAAATAATTAATTAATTTAAAAGAATATTTATTTGCCTAAAATATATTCATAAATTATTGAATCAATGGATTATAGTTTTTAGATAATTTTATAAGACCCTACATAATTTTTGAAAGGACTATAAAATCATTTTTAATCTTAAAAACAGTTTTTTAAGTAAATTATGATTTAAATTAAATATTAAAATAATAATATTTAGAATTTTTTTTTTGAAAAAATGGACTTCATTTTTGGATTCTACATGTCGAAAAATGGTAGGGGTAAATTTTTGGGATTTTTCTGAGATACTTGAATTTTTGATGAATAGTAGAATCCGATAATTCATAATAAATGTTAAATAATGTATTAACTAAGTCATCGATGATGCTCTGCTGATGTAAGCCCACTTGTTTCAGAATTAAATTATAAAATTACTGTTCGTGGTTATTCAAGACTCACTATTCCTTGTCTTGTGGGGAAATAATAAACTAATGAATTTTATATTAAGGAAACCCCACTCCCCTCCACTATAAATACCACCCTTCACTCCCTCATTTCCTCACACCTCTCAAGCTCCAAGACTTCTCTAAACTCTGCCCAAACATCATCCATAGCCCCTCCCCGACGTTCAAAAGCTACTGGTCTCATCAGAAGACCAAGACTAGCTTCCTTAAGAAGGATCTCAAGAGGAAGATTTAAGAGGTAATTTCTCTCCCTCTTCTCCTATAATTTCCTTTCAAATTCAAGTTCATTTCTTGATCTCTCTCCACCTATCTTCATCCAAATTGTATTTTAACTCTATTATTATAAACATAATTTAATTTTATGATTCTAATGGTATCTTATATCATCCAACCCCCTTTCCCTCTTCCTTTTATTTTATTAAAGAGAACGTTGTTCGTGAGGTGTTAATTTATCACCTTCAAGAACAACATGACTTCTTATTCTATTTATACCTTCAGATCTGGTCATGAAACCATTTTTATGTTTGAACCAGAATATTTTATGTGTATTATGTTCTATTTAAAGTTATGGATATAACCTATGTCCATATTACTATGTGATAAGTTAAAACAAGTTCGTTGTGATCCAAAAAAACCGCTAAAATTAACCCAAATAATCATCATTTAATTCTTATCTAATGATTCATCCACATGGATATAATTTGATCATTAAAACTCCTATAATATCATCTATAACATTTAATATCAGTTTTTTATGTTTACCCATGTTCTACCCAAACATCAATTTAAAAATATAAGTGAACCACCCAAGAAAAAAACATAAAAATGAACATCACCGAACAATGTTTTTAAACTCTATAAGTCATACAAAGGAACATGAAATGACATAATGAAACCAGAATGAACCCTATTAATGCACACATGTTTCTGGATTTCTAATTAATTAATATAATTTCATTATATAGGACTTTAATGAGAAGGAAGAATTCGGGTACAAAGAAGGGGAAATTCTCAAACCCAACATTCATCCTTAGGGTTCTACCTCTTTCACTCCATTTTTGTTATGGTCACTCCTTAAAGATCATTTTTTTATCATTATATTTCCTTTTATGGTATATACATGTTTTATAATGAAGTTTATGTCAATCCAAATGTTTACCGAAAGAACTATTCTCTTAAGAACTCAACTTTTACCTCTCATTCAAGGTTGATGGTTCTTGTATCAAGTATGTTTTTACCTTTTTCTTTTGGGAACCCAAAGTTTATGAATGTGTTCTTATGAGATGAAAAACATTCCTTTTCATGGGTTAGTTATGTTCATTTATGTTATATGTTCATTGTGTCATGCATGATAAATGATAATGTTATGATGTGACGGGTGCACCCAGAATTATATAGCACTCCAATGCATTGGGTAAAGTGATGAATCTCATGAGTAAATGTGAAATGATGTGTGAAAAAGATGATATCTTGGTCCACAAGTATGTGTGGTAGTTAACCACTAAGAAATGATGTTTCATTTTTATGCATTGACACATTTCAAGTCTTTTATTTATGCTCCTCTCATCTTCATGATCTTTTTCCTATGTTATGATTTTGCTCACCCCATGATATATTGTTCTTATCTATCCTCTTACTGGGCTTTTAGCTCACCCCTTTTGATGTTCATCCTCAGGTGGATACATGTACTAAAGAGAGGACAAGTGCCAATAAGAAGCAATATAAGAACAAATTAAATGAATGTTTATGCTTGATGTTGTATTTGTTAGGTATGGTCCTAGTTTTCCCAAGACACTAAACCTTTGGATCCTCTTAGTGTATTGCTATTATGTTTTTTATCTTTGAAATGATGTAATAGTATTGTAAGAAAAGGTAGGGTTGCTATAGTTTGTATCAGAGGGAGGTTTTAGTTAATTTGGGAATTAGGATTAGTGAACCCTAGAGAAAACCTCTAGTATGAGACTAAGTAAAAATATGCACACAAGAATATTTATTTAGGGATCCCATATGTTATGTTTTTGGTATAAATTGTTTAAATTAATAAGTTATTCATGACTTGTTTACTTATATTTTGTTCTAACCTTTTATATTCTAGAAAATGTTGGGAACTAGGGGAAATATGGCCAACAACTCTTGCGAGGGCCAATGCAACGATTGCCCGAACGACATCCCCAATGATTTGGGAAGTAGAGTTCAAAAATTCATGGCAATGATTACCCAAATATCTCAGGTTATGAATAATAACCATAATAATGTGGAACATCCTCCTTATCCAAAGAGGGGGCAACTAGCTATTGAATGTTTTATGTGGCAACAGACACCAACATTTTGTGGATCTTCTGATCCACTAGTTGCGGAACAGTGGGTCAACTCCATGGAGAAGATATTTTTTGTTCTTCACTGTTCTGAGATGGAGAAGCTGAATCTAGCCGTTTATCATCTAGATGGAGAAGCCGATCAATGGTGGGATTTGATTAAGAACACCATACCAAGGGAGGAAATTGAAGAGATGGAATGAGAAGACTTTAAGATAATGTTTCTTAATAAGTATTTCCCACGAACTCTTCAAACGAAGACAGAGAGAGAATTCATAGAGCTCAAGAAAAAAGAAGGATAATCTGTCACAACCTATTAAGCGAATTTCACGAGGGTTGGAAGGTATGATTCGGGTTTTGTTATCAACAATTATAGCAAAATTGATAGATTCTTTAGTGGATTAAAACCACATCTTCGAATGTCTCTTGCAATTCGAGACTTTGAGAGTTATGAAGAAGTTGTTCGGTGTGCTCTCAAAGTGGAGATTGAGTTTAGAGAATGGTCCCATTGATATGGTGATAAGAAAAGAGAGGTGGAGTTTAAAGCTGGTGGATCTAATGATAAAGGTGGGAAGAAAAATCAATGACCCACATGCCAAAAATGTGGGAAGTTGCACAATGGGAACTGCCTCAAAGGGAAGGGGAAATGCTTTAAGTGTGGGAAAGAAGGACACCATGCTCAAGAGTGTCGAAATGAAATGAAAAAGAAGTAGAATGTAGTCGATGAAAGGAGATAACCACCCAGGGTTCAATGCTATAACTGTAGGGAGCTAGGGCACTATGCAAACCAGTGCACTAAACCTCGAGCTCTCGAGGGTAATCAGTGTCAGCAACCACCAAATCCAAAAGAAAAAGAGAAGGCATATGCCATCACTACTGAAGAGGTGGATCATGATAATGAAGTCGTACAAGGTACACATCCTGTTCACTCAAGAATGGAGAAAGTCTTATTTGATTCTAGTTCTACGCATTCCTTTATATCTTGCAAGTTTGCTTGAACTATAGAATCGAATCCCTGAAACCTTGAAGTAGACATAACTGTAAAAACACCAAGTGGTGCAATAATTGAAAACCAAGTGTTTGACTCTTCTCCCATTGGCATATGTGGAAATATTCTTCCAGAAAATATCGTAATACTTCCCTTGGTGGAATTCGACGCTATAATGGGAATGGACTGGCTCTCGTTATATAGAGTGCATATCAACTTTCAGGAAAAGGAAATATATTTTCATATTCCGAACCATACCATGCTCCTATACAAATGCAACGAAGATCATGAATCTCTTTTAAAAAACCCTTCAATGGTGTGGGTGTTGATTCCATATGAAGAATCATACCTCGCCCAAATGGTTGAGTTGAAGGAAAGTTACAACCTTGAAGAAATTCCCATCGTGAGGGAATACGACGATGTATTTATTGAAGAGTTACCCGTAATTCCCCAGGATCGGGAGGTAGAGGTCTCAACTTTACTCATACCTAGAGCTACTCCTATCTCAAAGTGTCCCTAGAGGATGGCTCTTATCGAACTGGAAGAGTAAAATAAGTAGCTACAAGAGCATCTGGACAAAGGGTTCATACGCCCTAGTGCATCACCTTGGGGTGCGCTAGTGCTCTTTGTGAAGAAGAAGGATGGAACCATGCAGTTGTGTATCGATTATCGAGAACTCAACAAGATCACCATAAAGAACAAGTATCCTCTCCAAAGGATTGATGACTTGTTCGACCAGTTAAGAGGATCTCAATACTTTTCAAAGGTGGTTGGGATCAGTATCTCCCATTGGTTGAGTTCTCATACAACAATGCTTCCACTCAAGTATCCCGATGGATCCATATGAAGCTCTTTATGGAAAGTGATGTAAAACTCCAAACTGTTGGGATGAAGTTGGAGAAAGAAAGCTACTTGGGCCTGATCTTGTTCAAGAGATGACAGAGAAGGTTAAAGTCATCCAGAAACACATAAAAGCTGCTCAAAGTCGAAAAAAGAGCTATGATAACAACCTTCAAAGGGACTTGGAGTTCGACGTTGGAGATAAATTCTTCCTTCGAATATCTCCATTGAAGAGAGTCGTGTGATCCAGGAAGAAAGGGAAGCTAAGCCCAAGGTATATTGGCCCCTTTGAGATCCTTGACCGTATAGTAGTCATGGCCTATCTTCTAGGACTTCCACTGAATATAGTGTAAGTTCGTGATGTGTTTCATGCATCATTATTGAGGAAGTACATACCAGACCCCTCACATGTACTAAACTCAGAGGTGGTGCAACTGGAAGATGATCTCTCATATGAGGAGCAGCCAGTAAAGATTCTGGATCAGAGAGATAAGGTTCTACACAATAGTACAACCTATCTTGTCAAAGTGTTGTGGAGGAATCATAAGTTTGTGGAAGCAACTTGGGAACCAGAAGAGGCAATGAAGGAGAAGTACCCTCACCTGTTTGTGTAAAGTGAAATTTTAGGGGTGAAATTTCTTAAGGGGGGAAGAATGTAACAACCCAAAATTTTTCAATGGAAAATCTCCTTCTTATATTTAAGTCATAAAATAACACGAAAACAAAAAATAATGAACTACAAAGTGATAAGTGTCCTTTAAACATAAGATTTTCACTCCTTTGTTTGGAATTTTGAAAATCCGACATACACAGTTTTGTTCAAGATGATTTTTTTATTATAATGAAACAAAAATTATTTTTTGTTAATAGTAACATACCCTTAGGATTAGTAACATACCCTTATGAATAGTAATATGACCCTTATGAATAGTAAATCATCCAACATAAGAGAAAAATTACCTAGGAATAATAAAATAAAATTTAGACATCTTAGAAAGTGAAAATTTGACCTTAGTAAACGTTTTTGGTATTTTATAAGTCATAAATAATTAATTATAATTAATTAATTAATTTAAAAGAATATTTATTTCCCTAAAATTTATTCATAAATTATTGAATCAATTTCCTATAGTTTTTATATAAGTTTATAAGACCCTACATAATTTTTGAATGAACTATAAAATTAGTTTTAATCTTAAAAACTGTTTTTTAAGTAAATTATGATTTTAATTAAATATTAAATTAATAATATTTAAAAAATTATTTTTGAAAAATGGACTTCATTTTTGGATTCTACATGTCGAAAAATGGTTGGGGTAAATTTTTGGGATTTTTCTGAGATACTTGAATTTTTGATGAGTAGTAGTATCCGATAATTCAAAATAAATGTTAAATATTGTATTAATTGAGTCATCGATGATTCTCTGCTGATGTAATCCCACTTGGTTCGGGATTAAATTATAAAATTACTATTCTTGGTCATTCAAGACTCACTATTCCTTGTCCTGTGGGGAAATAATAAACTAATGAATTTTATATTAAGGAAACCCCTCTCCCCTCCACTATAAATACCACCCTTCACTCCCTCATTTCCTCACACCTCTCAAGCTCCAAGACTTCTTTAAAATCTGCCCAAAAATCATCCATAGCTCCTCCCCCACGTCCGAAAGCTACTGGTCTCATCAAAAGACCAAGACTATCTTTCTTAAAGAGGATCTCAAGAGGAAGATTTAAGAGGTAATTTCTATCACTCTTCTCCTTTAATTTCCTTTCAAGTTCAAGTTCATTTATTGATCTCTCCCCACCTATCTTCATCCAAATTGTATTTTAACTCCAGTATTATACACATACTTTAATTTTATGATTCTAAGGGTATCTTATATCATCCAACCCCCTTTTCCTCTTCCTTTTATTTTATTAAAGATAACGTTGTTCGTGAGGTGTTAATTTATCACCTTCAAGAACAACATGACTTCTTCTTCCATTTCTACCTTCAGATCTGGTCATGAAACCATTTTTATGGTTGAAAAAGAACATGTTATGTGTATTATGTTCTATTTAAAGTTATGGAAATAACCTATATCCATATTACTAAGTGATATGTTAAAACAGGTTCGTTGTGATCCAAAAAAACCTCTCAAATTAACCCAAATAATCATCATTTAATTATTATCTAATGATTCATCAACATGGATCTAATTTGATCATTAAAACACCTATAATATCATCAATAACATGTAATATCTATTCTTTATTTTTATCCATGTTATACCCAAACATGAATTTAAAAATACAAGTGAACCACCGAAGATAAAAAACATAAAAATGAACATCCCCGAACAATGTTTTTAAACTCTATAAGTGATAAAAAGGAACATAATATGACATAATGAAACCAGAATGAACCCTATTAGTTTACACATGGTTCTGGATTTATAATTAATGAATATAATGTCATTCTATAGTACATTAAGGAGAAGGAAGCATTCAGGTACAAAGTAAGGGGAAATTCTCGAACCCAACTTTCATCCTTCGGGTTCTACCTCTTTCACTCCATTATTGTTATGGTCACTCCGTAAAGATAATTTGTTCATCATTATCTTTCCTTTTTAGGGATATACATGTTTTCTAATGAAGTTTATGTCAATCCTAATGTTTTCCGAAATAACGCTTCTCTTAAGAACTTAACTTTTACCTCTCATTCAAGGTTGATGGTTCTTGTATCAAGTATGTTGTTCCCTTTTTCTTTTGGGAACCCAAAGATTATGAATGTGTTATTATGAGATAAACCCATTACTTTTAATGGGTTATTTATGTTCATTTATTTTATATGTTAATTGTGTCATGCATGATAAATGATAATGTTATGATGTAACGGGTACGCCCAGAATTATATAGCACAATATGAATGGTTAACTGTGACCGGTGGGCCCAAAATTATATATTGCTCCAATGCACTAGGTAAAGTGATGAATATCATGAGTAAATGTGAAATGATGTGTAAAAAAGATTATATCTTGGTCCACAAGTATGTGTGGTAGTTAACCACTAATACATGATGTTTCATTTTTATGCATTGCCACATTTCAAGTCTTTTATTTATGATCCTCTCATGTTCAGGATCTTTTTCCTATGTTATGATTATGCTCACCCCATGATATATTGTTCTTATCTATCCTCTTACTGGGGTTTTATCTCACCCATTTTTATGTTCATCCTCATGTGGCTACATGTACTAAGGAGGGGACAAGTTCCAATAAGAACCAATAGAAGAAGAAATTAAATGAATGTTTATGCTTGATGTTGTATTTGTTATGTATGGTCCTAGTTTTCCCAAGACACTAAACCTTTGGATCCTCTAAGTGTATTACTATTATGTTGTTTATCTTTGAAATGATTTAATAGTATTTTAAGAAAAGGATGGGTCACTATAGTTTGTATTATAGGGAGGTTTTAGTTAATTTGGGAATTAGGATTAGTGAACCCTAGAGAAAACCTCTAGTATGAGACTAAGTAAAAATATGCACATAAGAATATTTAATTAGGGATCCCATATGTAATGTTTTTGGTATAAATTGTTTAAATGAATAAGTTATTCATGACTTGTTTACTTATATTTTTTTCTAACCTTTTATATTCTAGAAAATGGTGGGAACCAGGAGAAATCAGGCCAACAGCTCTTGCAAGGGCCAATGCAACGATTGCCCGAACGACATCCCCAATGATTTGGGAGGTGGAGTTCAATAATTCATGTTGATGCTTACCCAATTATCTCAGGTTATGAATAATAACCATAATAATGGGTAACATCCTCCTTAACCAAAGAGGGAGCAACTGGCTATTGAATGTTTTTTGCAGCAACGAACACCAACGTTTTGTGGATCTTTCGATCCACTAGTTGCAGAAAAGTGGGTAAACTCCATGGAGAAGATATTTTCTGTTATTCACTGTTCTGAGACGGATAAGTTGAATCTAGCCGTTTATCGTCTACATGGAGAAGCCGATCAATGGTGGGATTTGATTAAGAACACCAAGCCAAGGGAGTAAATTGAAGAGATGGAATGGGAAGACTTTAAGATAATGTTTCTTAATAAGTATTTCCCACGAACTCTTCACACGAAGATGGAGAGAGAATTCATAGAGCTCAAGAAAAAAGAAGGAGAATCTGTCACAACCTATGAAGCGAATTTCACAAGGCTTGCAAGGTATGCTTTGGGTTTTGTTATCAATAATGATAGAAAATTGATAGATTCTTTAGTGGATTAAAACCACATCTTCGAAAGGCTCTTACAATTCGATACTTTGGGAGTTATGAATAAGTGGTTCGGTGTGATCTAAAAGTGGAGATGGAGTTTGGAGAATGGTCTTATGTCTATGGTGATGAGAAATGAAAGATGGAGTTTCAAGATGGTGGATCTAATGATAAATGTGGGAATAAAAATCAATGACCCACATGTCAAAAATGTGGTAAGTTGCACAATGGGAACAAACTCAAAGGGATGGGTAAATGCTTTAAGTGTGGGAAAGGACACCATGCTCAAGAGTGTCAAAAAGACACGAAAAGGATGGAGAATGTAGCCGATGAAAGGAGAGAACCACCCATGGTTCAATGCTACAACTGTAGGGAGCTAGGGCACTATGCAAACCAGTGCACTAAACCTTGAGCTCTCGAGGGTAATCAGCGTCAGCATCCACCAAAGACAAAAGAAAAATGGAAGGAATATGACATCACTACTACAGAGGTGGAACATGATAATGAAGTCGTACAAGGTACACTTCTTATTCAATCAAGAATGGCGAAAGTATTATTTGATTATGTTTCTACACATTCCTTTATATCTTGAAACTTTACTAGAACTATAGAATCAAAGCCCTGAAACCTTGAAGTAGAGATATCTGTAAAAACTCCATGTGTAGAAATAATTGCAACCCAAGTGTTTGAATCTTATCCCATTGGCGTATGTGGAAAGATTCTTCCAGAAAATCTCATAATACTTACCTTGGTGGAATTCGATGCTATAATGGGAATGGACTGGCTCTCGTTATATAGAGCACATATCAACTGTCGGGAAAAGGAAATATCTTTTCATTTTCCAAACCATCCCATGATCCTATACAAATGCAAGGAAGATCATGAATCTCTTTTGAAAAATCCTTCAATGGTGTGGGTGTTGATTCCCTATGAAGAAGCATACCTCGCCCAAATGGTTGAGTTGAAGGAAAGTTCTAACCTTGAGGAAATTCCCATCGCGAGGGAATACAACGATGTATTTCCCGAAGAGTTACTCGGAATTCCCCCGGATCATGAGGTAGAGTTCTCAATTTAACTCATACATAGAGCTACTCCTATCTCAAAGTGTCCCTATAGGATGGTTCCTATCAAACTGGAGGAGTTAAAGAAGCATCTGCAAGAGAATTTGGACAAAGGGTTCATACGCCTTAGTGCATCACCTTGGGGTGCGTCAGTGCTCTTTGTGAAGAAGAAGGATGGAACCATGTAGCTGTGTATCGATTATCGGGAACTCAACAAGATCACCATAAAGAACAAGTATCCTATCCTAAGGATTGATGACTTGTTCGACCAGTTAAGAGGAGCTCAATACTTTTCAAAGGTGGTTGGGATCAGCATCTCCCATTGGTTGAGTTCTCATACAACAATTGCTTCCAGTCGAGTATCCAGATGGCTCCATATGAAGCTCTTTATGGAAAGCGATGTAAAACTCCAACCTGTTGGGATGAAGTTGGAGAAAGAAAGCTACTTGGGCCCGATATTGTTTAAGAGATGACAGAGAAGGTTGAAGTCATCCAAAAACAAATCAAACCTTCTCAAAGTCGGCAAAAGAGCTATGCTGACAACCATCGAAGGGACTTGGAGTTTGACGTTGGAGATAAATTCTTCCTTTGAATATCTCCATGTAAGAGAGTCGTGCGATTTGGGATGAAAAGGAAGCTAAGCCCAAGGTATATTGGCCCCTTTGAGATCCTTGACCGTATAGGAGTCGTGGCCTATCGTCTAGGACTTCCACCGAATATGGCTCAAGTTGATGATGTGTTTCATTTATCATTACTGAGGAAGTACATACCAGACCCCTCACATGTACTAAACTCATAGGTGGTGTAGCTGGAAGATGATCTCTCTTATTAGGAGTAGCCAGTAAAGATTCTGGATCAGAGAGATAAGGTTCTACGCAATAGGATAACCCATCTTGTCAAAGTGTTGTGGAGGAATTATAAGTTTGAGGAAGCAACATGGGAACCAGAAGAGGAAATGAAGGAGAAGTACCCTCACCTGTTTGTGTAAAGTGAAATTTCAGGGGTGAAATTTCTTAAGGGGGGAAGAATGTAACAACCCAAGGTTTTTCAATGGAAAATTCCCTTCTTATATTTATGTCATAAAATAACATGAAAACACAAAATAATGAACTACTAAGTGATAAGTGGCCTTTAAACACAAGTTTTTCACTCCTATGTTTGGAATTTTGAAAATCCAACATACACAGTTGTGTTCAAGATGATTTTTGGAGTCTAATGAAACAGAAATAAGTTTGGGTGAATAGTAACGTACCCTTAGGAATAATAACATATGCTTATGAATAGTAATATGAACCTTATGAATACTAAATCATCCAACAAAAGATAAACATTACCTATTAATAATAAAATAAAATTTATACATCTTAGAAAGTGACAATTTGACCTTAGTAAACGTTTTTGTTATTTTATAAGTCATAAATAATTAATTATAATTAATAAATGAATTTAAAAGAATATTTATTTCCCTAAAATGTATTCATAAATTATTGAATCAATGTATTATAGTTTTTAGATAATTTTATAAGACCCTGCATAAAATTCCACATTTCCCTAGCTTGGTTCACAAGTATGTTTGGTAGTTAACCACTACGACATGATGTTTCATTTTTATGCATTTCCACTTTTCAATTCTTTTATTTATGATTCTCTCATATTCATGATCTTTTGCCTATGTTATGATTATTCTCACTCCATGATATATTGTTCATATCTATCCTCTTACTGGGCTTTTAGCTCACCCCATTTTATTTATATCCTCAGGTGGATACATGTACTAAGGAGAGGACAAGTACCAGTAAGAATCAATAGAAGGAAAAATCAAATGAATTTTTATGCTTGATTTTGTATTTGATATGTATGGTCCTAGTTTGCCCAAGACACTAAACCTTTGTATCCTCTAAGTGTATTACTATTATTTTGTTTATCTTTGAAATAATGTAATAGTATTGTAAGAAAAGGCTGGGTCGCTATACCCAGTCTTTTCAGTATACCAAATCCTCTCCCCTTAAGAGGCTCTCAAAGGAGGTAAACTCAAGTGGTAAACTCCTCTTTCCAATTCTTTTATTTGTTTTAAGTTATTTTCTTTTTTTTTCTCACCTACCTTCACCCAAATGGTATGATAACTAAAGTAAAACACATAAATAGGAATTATATTATACTAATGAGAAAATTAATTATATTCTCTATTTTCCCCATATTTTATTTGAAATAAATGAAAACACTGTTTGAGATGTGTTAATTTAGCATGATCAAGGATGACAAGTTATCAATTTCCATTACTATCTTCAATTATGGTCATGAAACCATTTTTATGATTTAAATAGACTATTATATGTGTATTTTATCTTATCTATGGTTCTATAATATATATTCACTCATGATGAAAAATAATAATACAAAACAAGTTATTTATTAGCAAAATCACCAAATTAATCCATGATTTTATCATTAGTGCTTTATATAATGATTAAACTTAACTATAAGTAACCAAATTAAGTATTCAACTATTTAAACTTATTTATTTTCAATAATAATATATAACTTCAATTTTGGACAACCACCTTAATCATACATTTTTATCCGAACATGAACCGATCATTAAAACCAAGCAAGCAAACAGACCCAAACAATGAAATTAAACCTCTAAACTAATAAAAATGGTTACAGATGAACTTAAAAAGGTTATAATAAATATTTTACATATATAATAGGTTCTATAATTATTAATTAATAAACCTAATTTTATTATTCCGGTCACTAATAACAAGTGTAGATCACCATCAGATTTAAGGTAAGGGATCCTCTCCATTTCACTTTTATTCAAGAATGTCCACTATGCTATGCCATCTTATTTGTAATCCTTAATGATTGAGTGTAATTTCACACCTCCCCCCTAATTCCCTCATTATTTATATGTGATGAGAAACCATTTTCTCTGTCATGAATCCCTTTTAAGTATACCTGATACCATGCTGATATTTGTAAGGAAATCTACCCGAATTGCCTTTATTCCTTTCGGGTTCTCTATAATTATTTTTACCCAAATGAAGCTATCTTTTAATTTTATGTTAAACTTCTAAATTTTATATATATTCTCAAAACTCATGCTTCAAGATCTATCCTTCATTATCTTTTGTGCATATACATTCTTTTATGTGAATCCCTCCTCGATAAATCCCAGTAAGCAAACTCGTTTAAAGGGAACTTCCAATATTTTTACCCAATTTCAAGTACAATATATCCTCATCTTATAAGACACAACTGTATTTATAAAATAAGTCTTTTTATTGTGAAAAACTTCTTGGTTAACTTCTGGTTTTATTTAAAAAATTATTCCCTTTTCTATTTTGAAAGCTCAATAGTATTTTCCTTAAAACTGCACAAAATTGGTTTAAATTCTAGAATTACTCAAATACATTTCCTACATGTTTTTAACTATGTTTGAAAACACATACAATGATATATTCCTATTTTACATTTTAAACATCCATATATGTTCTATTTCTTTTATTCCATGGACACCTTCATGATAAACCCATTGTTATGATTTATTTCACGATTGTGGCACCAAATTCTTGCCATGTGTGACCCTTATGTTTAAGTAAGATTAATTATGTATTATTATTTATGTTTAAAACATATTTATGAAATTTAATATTGGTTCACCCAGATAGAACTTCAATGCATTGGGTAAAATTGAGTCTCACGAGACATTATGTGCGACGGTCATGATGGTTAGCCTTGACTTGTGATACTCTATGCAACCGTATTGGTGGTTAGCCTTAGATTGTGCTACTATGGGGAAAGGTCTTGGAGGTTAGCCTTTACTCACACTAAATTCATGTTATATGTTTTTTCCACATTTCTACGATTCAATGTTTAAATGATCTCATGTTAATATCTTATGATATGTTACATTCCTTTTTATATCATTATGTCATTCCTTCTATCCCACGTGCTAATTCTTTATTCTTATGGTTATTCCCTTAAAAGGATTTTATATCATCCCTTTGTTCATGTTATGCCCAGGTTACTATATACTGATTTATGAGCACAATTTAAGATAGGAGCTCACTATGGAGTTTAAATAATTTTTTTTTTCATAATGTTTGATTATGTACCTAGTATTCCAATACACTAGAATTTAAGATCCTTGTCTTGTACAATGATGTATTATTATGCTTAAAATAATGTAATTCTATGTGTAAAATGCTAGGGTCGCTATAATAGCTTCCATAGATGCTACCGAGAATCTCCCCAAGGTAGTTCTTATAAATCACTCCATAGCCTTAGGGTCATGGGTTTCATTTACAGGATCCATCAACATTGACATTAATCCAACATTGGAGAGGAGATTTAAAGAATACCATGATGGTGTGTATAGGGTGAAATTAAATTCCATCAACCCCAAGGTGCCACAAAATTCCAAAATTAGTCACCAAGTTGTTGTAGTTTTCTTTCTGGATTGAAGCAGCTTCCCAAATAGCAGTGATGATCCTCACCTGGCCTGAATTTAATCTAAATGAGCTGTTAGGATGAATAAAAAACAATTTATCATAACAAATAACCTAGAGGAACTCAAAAACATTATCTAATAAAATATTCTTGATCTACTGAGAGATATCTGTAATTGGACATCACTGAAGTTTTGAGTAGATTGAGTCAAAAAGTAACCATCTATAATAAAAAAACTATAAGAATATAATTCCAACGAGATGTTTTAGTTTCATAGGAATGAAAAATATGGTTAGTTTCTTTTCTATTCATATTAAAAAGTCTTCATTTTTATAAAATTTGTATCCCAAAATATTGATGAAAAATATTTATGGGGATCCAATTTTGAGAAATTCTCTTAACAAGAGTCAGTCTTTAAGCTTTTGTCCATAATTTATCAAAAAATTTATTCAAATCAAAATAATTATCATAATTTCTAAAATATTGGTGGTAAAATTTTTCTTAGTTGAAAATATAATTTTTAGAAGGTTTTTAAATTAAAAAATCACCAGATTTTGAAAATGGGTAATTTTCAATGACATGGTTAACATTATTAGGTAAGTTAAAGTTGTGAGAGTTTAAAAAATATTAAATGTAAAAATTAGTGTCTTGAGTCTTGCTCTAATTATTAGCTGTAGTGATAGCCACCTCCTCAGTCCCTCCCCCACTGGAGGGGGACATACCTCTTTCATCCTTTGGGGGTGAATGACATTCATTCATCCTCTCTATTTCTCTCAGCCCTAAACTCCAAGATCTGTTTGAGGGTTTTTCAGTTCTTCTAATCTCAACATCATAATTCACAACCGCTTCATCTCACCATATCATAACTATGGTAGCCTGATTCAAGCATCATAGACCTTTAGTGGATGTTTTTGACTGATTTTTTTGGTTCATGGGGTTTGAAACATCACACAACTATTGACCTTCTCGACAGAAGGCACTTTATTATTCTCTTTTCTTTATAGAGTGATATGATCCAATCTTGTTCCAACACTCCTCGCTTATGAAACATATCTCAATTATTTCTTCACAAATGGTTAGATCATTTTCATTAAAGAAATACTATCATACTATGGAAATTTGGGTAAGATTCCTTAAGCATCCACTCCCTTTTCAGAATCCATCTATTATCTGAATTCTAGGCAATTTAGTAGGTAGATTTATGTTATTTGATATTATAATAAGGGCTATTTTATAACTTTTTTCTAAATGAATTTGCATTGAATTTGATTTTTCAAAATGACCATTTGACTTCATGTTTATTTTTGAAGGTGAAGGATTCTGTTATAAGCAACCTATAGTCATTGAGACATGGGTTGATTTCTGCTCTTTGTGTAACAAACTCTGTCACTGGAAGGCAGTGAGCAGGCATGGGCTCAGTAATCACATACAATGGAAGGATGAATAGGGGCCAAGTTCCCTTGATTTGGATACCCTCTTTGTTAAACCGAGTGTAGATATGTGTATTAAGAACTATGAATAGAGAGTTAAGTATGTTTTTACAAGATTTTAATAGGATTTAGGTGTTCCCATGTTGACAGATAAGATATTGGGAGGTCCTTGCTCCATGCCTTCTCCCTCCTTTGTTGAGACTGTTTAGGTTGGATGGGTGGCTTTGGGCCAAGTGACTACGAAACACTCAGATCACAGTGGTGAGAGTATTCAAGCTGACGCAAGGGTGCTTAGAGAGATACAAAATATTATCAAGAATGTGGTAGTGTCTCCACACCATTGGGTGCTGGATAAATAAAAATATTCTAAGTCACTATTGATTCATAACTTTTTCTAGTCATTGAATTATGTTGGAAAGGAGAATGTGGTTGCTGAAGGATTTAAACCATCATTACAAAATGAAGCACAAGAAGGTCAGTTATAGACATTCGTAAAACGAGGAATCAAGGGACAACGATGGGGATTCCCAGCTAGACGTGGACTGTGAACATAACTCATTGGTTGGGATTGGATCAAGGAAAGAGAAACAAGAGAACATCATGAATAATAATTTTCCAGTTCGCAAGGGGGAGAAAAAATCAAGAACTGCTATGGATAATTCAAACACCATAAAGGTAATTTTAACCAGATCAGTAGGAATGGAAAAAAGTAAGAGTAAAAACGTTAAACCATGGGAATCCTCACTGACTGAAGATGTGAAATTTCCCTTTGGAAAGACACATAAGTAGAATTCCTTAGAGGATTACAGCACTCCTGCGGGCAGAGATAAGGTGTAAGAGTGTACAACATTGGATGAAGGATCAGACAGGGAGGGAAGCAAATTGGGGGAGGGGAAGGAGAAAAAACTAGAACCGGTTCAAAATTCCAAAGAAGGCAATGTTATGGGTGTTAGGAAAGTAGGATGAAATTTGGGAAGCTTCATTAGAGATCATTGATGGATTGAAGTGAGTAGCAGATACAAAGGTAATGGATAATTCATGGGACCTCCTTATGCAATTTGATGAATAGATAATGGAGACGGTCATGACTATTCATGCTTCTCGTGAGGATACAGAAAGGATGAATGAGTGACCAATTGAATTGGACACAAACATGGAGTAGGGTGATTATATTCAAAAGCAATATTTAATTTTGAGTAGAGGCTTCAATGATAAGAATATAATAGTAGAAGAGTTCTTACAAGCATGGGATAAACTGGCCTATCAATTCAAAGATATCATTAAAGATGATAAGAATAAAGAGGTAATAGATCATTCATGGGAATAATATATGGAAGTCAAGTCTAATAGGTTTATTTTTTTCTTTAATAAGTTTGTTATCTGCTACTGCATTTCAGGTTCCCGGTTCAACTTAAAGGTTTCAAACTTTTTATATAAAAGTGTTTTTAATAAAAATCTAACTTTATATTAGTTAGTGTTTTCAGGTAATTTATTGGTAGAAATCATAAAAATCCATAGAGCTCTGGTCCAGTTTTCTAACAAAAAACTCAGGGAAGAATCTCAGTTAACCATCCATCTGGAATTGGACATGATTTTGGAAAAATATTTCTTAACGGATAGACTGATTGATGATTCCTTAGAATTAATTTTTCCTTTTTTCAACATGTCAAGAGACATATTTTTAATGAAAATCAATAGGAATGTAGTCATTGTAAAGGAGGATCTATGTGATCCTATATTTTAAGGAATCATTAAAGATTTTATAGTTTTTTATTCCCAATACACATTTATCTAAGGGTTTATAATAGGTAGAACAAGGAACAATCACCAGTTTTCTTTAAAGAGTGATTCCACTACAATAAAAGTTTTTTATAGAGACATTTTTTTTGAGTAGGCATTCATGCCATTTATAAACTATCAAAGAGTAGAATATTTTAGATACAATAGTATATTTGATAAGGAAAATTCTAAGAACCATGGAACGAGACTTCCCCATCCCAGAGGAGAGTTGCATTAGGATTTGGTCAACAATTTTGGAAATGTAACTACTTTAAGGTATGCAATAATTATAGAGACACCGAGGTCGGTGAAAGGGAAGGATCCTTCTTTTAGGCCTAATTCTTAAATTATGTTGGCTTTTCTATTAGAAGGAAACCTTTTCCCAAAGAAGATAAAGGATTAATTCCAATTGATGGTTTGATAAAAAATATCTTCATAATGAGAAAAAGAACCATTATTATTTTGAATATTTATTTTAACTCATTGTTTGAAAAGTATGATGTCATCCACATATAGGAGATGAGTTATGGAAGTTAGATTCCTAAAAGAATGAATAGGATTAAGTTTTCTCTACTCCACAAGTTGACTGAGCAATCTAATAAGTAATCATCTACAGTATAGAAAAGAATAATAGAGAGGGGGTCACCCAGTCTGACACCTTTTGTGTGGTAAAAATAATCCTTTGGAGATACATTATATTGGAAGGATATGAATGTCTAATTGAACAATTTTTTAATTATACTGATGAAGAGATTATTAAAACCAAAACCCAGAATAACATTGATGATAATACTCTAGTCAATGGTATAAAAATCCTTTATGACATCAATATTAATGGAAATCATACATACCCTACTAGATTTCTTTAAGAGGATAGTGAATTCAGAGGAAATTCATATACAAATTTAATGGATCTGACCTTTACAAAACCAAATTTTCTCCAAGAGAAAATGTTATTGAAAATGGTTGAAAGTCTTTTGTCAAGAAGTCTTGCAATGATTTTATAAAGGATGTTAATATACGCGATGGGTTAGAAAAGATGAATATTTTTGTAATTTCCCACTTTAGGGATCAGAGAACGAAATTAGTCATTCATACCATGGGGTAGCATGCCATTGGATAAGATTTTTTTGACTCACCTAAAAACATCCAATTACATGAAATCCTAATACTGTTAAAAGGATCCAATATTTAAACCATTGGGCCCAAGGGAATTGTTTGGTTTTATACTAAAGATAGTTTCCTTGATCTCATGATCAAAAAGAATACTAGTGAGAATGTTTTTATCATATTCATTGACAACTATAGGGATAAAATTATGTAAAAGGTCTTTCTTGGTGTTTGGGCTGTTGAAAACATTACTAAAGTAAGGGATGGTGGGACTAAAAATACCATACTCAGTCTAAATAAGAGTGTCCCAATATCTTTGAAAGGTCAGTGGTCTACAAGAATTTCTAATTATTTGAAGATATTTGTAAAACATAGTATTTTTATCCCCATATTTCCTATTCATTGTGGTTAACTATTCGTCCCTTCCATGTGCAACGGTCTGTGCTCACATTTCACCCACTATGGCATAGTGAAAGAGGTTTCATGTTTTTATAGACACAAATGTTGTCCCATAGGGACTACCATGTCATGTTTCCTTTAGTCATAATGTGTTATATAGTATTTCATCATGTTCTATGTGTCCCTATAAAACTATTTCAATATGAAAACTACACTATGTAATTTACATCCAAATGAAAAGCTCCTAAACCCATGAGGAACATTACATCTATATTATATGTTTGATAAATTTGTATCTAAGATCAAAATCTTCATCCCGTGAATATTAAATTATTATGTGTCACCAAAACACATATGATGATATTATATTTCCATATAATGTAGTATTAATCCCATCTTGATTCCCTAATGACACTCAATGAAGCAAAGATAAAAAAGGCTGCCCTATTTTTCTAAAACTCAAACTTCAAGAAGATTTATTACCTAACACATGCTTCACACACCATTCTAATCATATTAACATATTAACATGAAACAATTATATTGAGTAAAAAATATATAATTTCCTTATCTTATAATGAAATAATTTTCAAAACAAACAAGTAACGATGGATATGTCATATTTTCTATAAACTATTTATAAATTAAGATTGATCATTAAGGTTGATTTCTCTAATATAACTTATGGGTGTTGTGTAATTATCTAATGATATGTTGGTATTAGAAAAAAAACTACCTACACAATCTATCTTTTAATAGAAGTGGCTTTAATGATATATAAAAAATTATGAAAAGAAAATAATACCTATTTTTTTGTTTGTGAAGCCTTCTACTTCCTTGATATAAAGAGAATAAATGAGTAATATAACATGTATTATATGATCTATTCCTAATACCTCTAAGGGGGACACACTATCCATCATCTCCCGATCACTATTAGTTGATAAAAAATATCTATAAGGGGTTCTACCATCTTTACCTGATGTGATGAATAATGATCTAGAAGAATAAGATTATAAAATTATTTGAAAGATAATTATGATTAAAATCAAAATATAATTAATTAACATAAAACCATATATAAACAGGGAGAAAAAATTCTCTTTAGATGGAAAAGGTCTTGGTGTAACTCCATTATTTATGAATGTGTCTTACATTACATGTATCATCAAATAAAAATCTTATTGATGAAGTATTAAATGTTATTTATGAAAATAAATTAATTTATTCTTAATGGATTTTCTAAAATTAAAAACATGATGTAATAAATACTATTTTATGTGAGAATAAAATATTTTCTAGCTTTATTATTTGGTTTTACTTCAATTAAAACACTCACATCTAAATGTACGCATGTGATGCATATGTACATCATATGAATAATAATATGCAAGCATCAAAAGAATTTATAATATGTTCACTCTACATATATATATATATATAGAAGTAATACATGTATTATATACATATATTCAATATATATGCATAATATTAATGTATATATTAATGCACAATCTATATAAAATATATTCATAGCCAACATTATTTATTTTTATACTTTGGGAAACTTTTATATATTTTTAGAAAACCCCTAATCTATTAGTTATATCTCCAATATGTTTTGAAACTAATGGTTTCCATTTATTAACATAACCCTACAGGGTTGTAGTGATATATCTTTTCTCATAACAAGATTCATTTGGTTCCACTTGCATACTAGACTCAATTTATTTATTTTTAAGTAAATTATACTAATAATTGATATTGGTAATAATTCCTTAGAATTCATGTGAAGATTACATTATAATATTATCTAATATTTTGATAATACTTTCAGATTGTACATTTATCTAAGGATGATAGTTTGTGTGGAGGTTCACATCAATGTTCAAATCATTCTAAATTCATTTTTAAAATTTTTATTTGTATTTATTGTTTGATCAGATATTATTTAAAATAGTTCACTATGATGTCTGAAGACTTCTTTAATATAAATTCATTAAATACTATCAACTCTTTCATTTATATGAATTGTGTTGACTTGGTAGGATGACCTATAATAAACCATATTGTATCATTTCTCTTAGACATATAAATAATATTGGAAACAATGTTCATCAAAATATTATACCACTTCTATATCGGATTAGTGTTATAATTCATAACCCCTTTTAAAAATATTATTTCTCCCTTAACATTTTGTCACACTAATCATATTTTACTATAATTATCAATTTCAAAACTCAAATTGTCTCACTATAAGTGTTCTCATATATCTATACAGATATTGATGTTACCTGGTTGTATAGGGAAATATGAGTTGTGAGATTCATCTAAAAATATGTATTTAGCTTTGGTAATGATAATAAAAATAGTCTCTTAACAAACCTTATGGATACCACATCAATAGTAAAATCTATCATATTCCCATATTTAATAAATTTAATATTATTTTATAGTTATATGTCTTATTTTTAATCTATTATCCTCCATAGTAAATGTGGTTTTTAAATTAATCATGAAAGGTATGTTATTTCTCCTTTCTTTATAATTATAAAGTACACCAAAATTAGTTTCTTAAGTACCATATCCTTATCTTCTCTCATAATTGATAATATTCAATGATCCTTCATACGTAATGTTTATACCACCTTATTTAATTTTCAGGGATGGTTATTTATTTCACTAAAAAATTCTTGTGCAGTTCAAGCCACCAATTATTCTTTATTTTGAAGTCTTTCTGTTTGAATATATTCTTCAAAATTCTGGGTTCCAGAATTATATGAAACATTCCTCTATGAAGTTACTATTACTATATCCTCAACAAAAATACTCTGATTAGTAAACCCAAATCCAATATTGTGTAGTTACTTTTATTGGTTATTTGATAATATGGTTAATATTCCACAACCCTTTCAATTGATATGAGGAAGTACCCTATAACGTTCCTTGATACAACCCTATTGATAACAAACTTTTCATTTTTAGTCGGTAAATTCAATAAGTGAGAATTTATCAATTTTTTATTTGTTATTTCAATAAATTCTTCACATTTTTAAAAAAAGTGAATTTAAACCCTTCACATGTCAACTTGGTTAATAGATTAGTTAACACGGAAAATTATTTAACACCACATCGATAATAACCAACTATGATAAGAAAAGAATTTATTTTATTTTTTCTTATTATTTACATATTCCTTAACCGCCTTTTTTAAGGGTTAATTAATATATTATATTTATTAATAATATGTACAAGTAAATACACCAAAAGAATCTAAGATTTACAATTATATAATTTTCCATGTAGACATTTTATCTAAAAAACAACAGTATAGTTCACAAATTATTATCATGCACACCATAACTCTTAATGTATAAATTCATATCACTGATAAATACCACTATGAATTTATCTTGATATTCCTTGAAAACTATATTCATTATTTCCATAAATATAGAGTGGGAATTTTTTAACCTAAAATTTATTACCCTAAAATTATTGTGACAATACATTGAATGAAAATGAAAATTTAATATATCTAACATTCTTATTTTAATCTAATGGTTCCCTAAACAAAGATCAATTTTATAGAAATATCAATCCCCTTGAACTTAGAAATATAATTTATCATATATTCAAATGAGAACTTTTTCCTTAAAATGATAATAGAGATCTCTCAATAGTTAATGAACAACCTCATTGAACATTAATTATTATTCAAAAAATAAGATAGGTTCACCTCATAGTGAAGTACATGTGATGTCAGTGGGGCCCATTTGTTACATTTTGTATCAGAGGCAATACCCATCTTTATGTGTGGTTGCACTGCTTGGGTTGAGATGTAGTGTCCATAATAAGGACGTTGGGCTCCAAGGGGTTGGGGGTGTGGGAGGATGTAACACCCTAGAATGATAAAGGGTTAAATGAAAAAACTATATGACTAATGTTAATAAGGTACACATTTCTTTTTGGGAGCCTATGTGATTATAAATCCATTGTTAAGCGTTCATAGCCTGTAGCAGTGATAAGAATTGGTGAATTTATAGGATGTTTCCTAGGATGTGTGTGAGGGAGAAAATAGCACCCTAAAAAGAACAGGTGTTGACTTGTGGGGACATTCATTAGTCAGATGAACCATTCGGGCAAGTGGGTGGTCCCCAGAGTGGGGACCGTGTGTATGTGGGGCAAATAGTGGTACCTGGTGGGCCATGACCCGATGACCATGTTAAGGCAGGCTGTCTGTGATGTCAGCCTGGCCCGGTAGTTACATTGATTGTCTCTCTCTCTCTCTCTCTCTCTATAATTTTCACTTTTTACCATGGTATTCTAATTTCCTACACTTAAATAATATTATTATATATTTTAAACATGCTCATGGGGATTCTTCCTATAGTTTTTTATAGTGGAAAAATTTACACTTCCTTTATTATCTCTTTAAGAAGGTATTTTTGCATGGAATGAAACCATTCTCTTATCTTCTATGTTTCATTTGTTAATACAAGTCTTGACAATTTCCCTATCTATATTTTTGTAACTTTTCACAATTTACTAATATATGTAAAATATTTGGGAAACTACATCCCTTGTTATATGTTTTATTAAACCATCAATGAATTTCTCCATATTACACTCTAGTC
Source organism: Viscum album (assembly GCA_963277665.1). Classification (NCBI taxonomy): domain Eukaryota; kingdom Viridiplantae; phylum Streptophyta; class Magnoliopsida; order Santalales; family Viscaceae; genus Viscum; species Viscum album. The sequence goes on from OY728143.1 coordinate 1,714,944,682, forward strand.
AATATATATAGTCAAAATCATGCCATTATTTGCTTATAAATATATCTTTATATTCAGTAACTGTTTACTATTAACATTTTCTATAGTTTAATTAGTTTTATTTCCCCTGAGATCACATATCATAGTGGAAATACTTTCCTATGATTATTATTTAGAATGTCGATTACCCCATATATGTTATTTTCCCCCTTATTTGTGTAATGAATAATTGAACACCATTGATAAAAATATTTACACAATTGATCTACTATATTGATGATTTCAACACTTTTCAGACATCCTAAAGCGATGATAATATTTTCAAAGGAATTAATCTACTTTTAAGAAACCAAGGTATTAATGGACTAATTAAATGATTATGGTTTCAAACTTATAATGTGATCCATTTTAGTTAGGTCTTTTTATGGGGAAATGAGTTGGCCCATAAATATATGGTTGTTTTTCATAACCTAATAAAATTTACCTATTATATAATAAGGTTCTTAGCTTTATTTGAATCTTTATTAACATCACCTTTCATGAAATTGGTTTTCTGATCCTAGTTATTGACATGGTTTTCATTTCTTTCTGTTGACACCATTATCTAAAAATTTCATATACTAGTTAGTTGATCAGTAAAAATATCAAAATACTCATTTAATTAATTAATTTAATAAATTAATTTATCATAAATTTATATTATTTTATATACGTTGTCTATTTTTTTTTTATAATTTTTTAATGGGTTTATTGTAATGTTTTTATACATATGTTCTTATAAACCAATTGCGCATGGGATATACTAAAAATAATGTAATAAAAACTATAACACACCCAAATCATGTCATATATATCAAGTGGGGATTTTATTACATGAAAACTAAATATATATATATATATATGATCACATTTCAAATATGTAGATGTTACTAGTCTTTAGGGAACCAAATACTCAAAGACACATTACATTCACATTATAGAAGATTAGAACACATGATATACATAGTAATTTATTATCTCATTACTCCTTATTCAATGATATATTTAGTATATCATACATAATATTTTCTTTATTACCTTAGGAAATGGGAAATCATAAAAAATGGGTAGGCTTAGATGCTCAGTAAGACATAACATATCAAAGAACATAAAAATATCATGATTATGGAATACATAATATGAAAAAAGAATAATAAATATAAATCCCTAATGAATAGATATAAATAATATAAGGAACACATATTAATGGGTAAAATATTTAATAATGATTAAAATGAATAATTTTTGACATTATAAGTGAATCATCAGGTCCTTGTAAAAAGATATCATACATAAATGATAAGAACACTGCCATTAACGAATCTCTATTATATTATAAGACATACCTATGTATTAAAATTAGTATACAATTTTTCCCCTCCCATCACATAGATCACGTAACTCATTCCATTATTGAATAAAATGGTACACAGAATACGTGGAATAACATTAAATAATTAAAAACTAAAATGAATTGAGAAATATTAAATAAAGATTGTCAAATAAAGGGTGTTCACTTAGAATCTTGTATTATACATGAATTTCAATATTTTCACCTATTCAATAAAATGATATGAATATCTAGGTTAACATCCACCAATATGAATAATTATGTATATGTTATTTACAACATGTAGTATATGGTAATCAATCTTGTTATGAAAGGGATATAAATGTAACAATTAAATGCATCACCATCGATTGATAATTAAAGGAAATTATTTTTATTAAGGATATAGTTTTGATATAATTGGATGTGTAATATTTATATAGAATTCAGTAAAAGAATATTTATGCCTATTGACTCTAAATTACCCTTCTCAAGTGCATGACCTTTACGTCCCTTTATAGGATGATTCAATGATTTTGATATACAATGGTTTTTCTTATGAATGGTGAATATGGAAAACTATTCGTAGAAAAGATACCCTTATAAATAGTTGATAATAAGTAAATAAAAAAGTAGTTATGAATATATCTCATCTTAAATATTTCATTTCCATTACCCCATAAATACATGTGAATTATTATATTGCATCATAATATATTTTTATAAATCATGGAATTATTTGGACATAATAATATATCCTATAAAGTGTATATTAAGTGGGATTGGGTAAATTATGATAGATAATAAAAAATAGAATATAAAAACAAATGATATATATGAAAAATATCATATGAAATGGAAATTAAAAATATATAATAAAAAAATAATTATAATTATAAAATAAAGAAAAATTAATACATACTCATACTTTTCTTAGATCATTATATATTCAAAACCATCCCATAAAGGCTTATAAATATCTCTATATATGAGATGTAAATATAAGAGGGAGTATTGAAGAGATAAATAAAGGTTAAATATTAATTGGATGTGAAGACAATGGGTTGATACTTTTGGTATTTATATATAATATTTGATGGTATGTGGGGATTGATAAAGGGTTTCCTTTAAATATGGTGGTTTATAATAAGTTATGATTTTTTATTTTTCAAAGGGGATTAATTCTATTTAATATAGTTTCCTAGCATAGAATCTCAATATAAAAATTAAATTTTCAAGAATATATCTTTAATTTAAATCACTTGATTTTCATCCATAAAAAACAGAAAATTTGAATACCATATTTTACTATTCATTACCATATTTTACCCTTTATGGAAATTTACAAAATATAACCATTATATAATATAAAAATCCTGAATATAACCATTTCTGATGGTTAAAATTGTTATTCCCTTATTAAATTAAAATTTTGAATTATTATTTATATATAAAAAATAAATTATGTATTTATTTTTAAGAAATCTTATTTTTTACATGACAGTTATTTTTGATGTCCAAATAAGTGTCAGATAATGATTAGATTCCATTGATCATATTTCTTATAAAAATGATCATATTTCCATTACTATGATATATATACCCCTTCAATCATTCATATTTAATCATTTAAGTCTTCTAACAAGTTTGTATATATTTCCATTCTAATAATCCTATATTGTTTATAATATTTTTCTTTTTGATTATTGTGATGTTCAAGACTGTGGTATTTTTGGGAAACTACAATCTAATGTATTCTCAACTTTTAGTGATTCTATTAACTTTTGTTTGTGATTTTATAAATATTATATAAGATGTTAATAAATTATTTTTAATTTTATAAATAAAATTAACATAGTTCTTATTAAATATCCCTTTTTAATAATACCATTACACTTGAAGGTAAACCATAATTTATTATTATTATTTTTTCAATACTCATTGAAAACATTATTGAATGTCATAATTTTGATCAACTCATTCCCTATTTTTTTGTTTCTTGATATCATAAAACATCTCTTGATCTTATTATTGTAATTAAATATTTACACCACTAAGTTTTTATCTTCTCCCGAGTTAAATGATTATGAACAAAAAGATCTAATGTTGTAATTCATAACACAAATACCCTGGAAATAAAAAAGATTAAAATTTAAAATTTATAAATGGAAATGTAATAAGAAAATATTTGACCTGATATATAAATATAATATTCCTCTAAGTTTTATTGTTCCCTTGTAATGATGTCCAAATCTTGACATGACCACATTTATTCTTTTTCCAATGGATGTATGCATTTATAGATTTATATTTTTTTATCCTTTAAAATCACTATGTTTTTAAATCATAGTATGTGGTCTAGTTTGTGTTGGATCATATAGTGGAATGTGATCCCTAGAAAATTATAATTATTCAATAGTTAATATGTTCATATTGAAAAGTTTTTTATTAAACTAAAATATAACTATCTATGTGAATATAATTTCTAAGATAAATGTGTTTTGGGAATCAAAATGAAAAAATGAATTACATAGGGTTATAATTTTGTCAAAATAATAATTATTTATTATATGAATAAATTAAAAATAAAATTTTGTATAATATTTTTTATCTAATCATTGACCTAATTATTTTATATGATAACGTAATAAAATAAATTTTACAATTATGGAAACTCCAAACCATGTTTATGGATAACTAATCCAAATTCATTTCATGATCAAGAATAACGACAATACTTTAGGATAATAAATTGAATTTCCATTATTCAATTAATATTAAATAGATGTGAATAATAAAATAATAATGTTATATATGGAATATATGAAATCATAAACCCATAAAAATTCCATGAAAAAGAAAAATAACCTAATAAAATACCCACTATTCCATTAAAATCCCCACACAATTTAATTTTCATTAGATAAATCATTCACTAAGAATTGAAAAACATTATAAATCCTAAACTAATAGAATTGGAGAAGATTCCTCTATCTAGTATCGAGTATAAATTTTATTTTAGATAATTCAATGTAGTTATTTTCTCTCTTATGGGTATAAGATTTTATAGATTAATTCATTCAACCAAATCCAATGTTTTAGTTTTTTTAAATAATATATCATTCCATTCTTTAGATAATATATAGTCCAATATTTATCTTCAACTTTTACTTCATTTTTTTAAATAGATGTCAAAACCATGGCATGATAATCTTCAAAACATATATGGTTTTTATAACTTATATATCTACCAACACTCTATGAAACATCTTTCAAAATTTAAATTATGGTATGTGTACTATTTTTTGTGATATTTTTATTGTGATTCACTATGTGTGTAACAACCCAAAATATCCATGGTTATTCAATGATTTTACATCCTCACTACCACCCATGGATTCGATCTCTCACTACAACTAGGTTATATATGGTTTTAGGAAAATAGAACAGTATATGAATTGATATAAAAAGACTATAAAAAATCACATAGATATTTAAACCTAAAATAGACCTCTTGTACACTACAAAACCACTAATTAAACATGTCAAGTTAGTCCCTGGAATAAAAAAAATGACAAGAAAAATTGATTCACTACTTCAATCCATGACTTGGTACATTTAATTGTTTTCTTCTATGACATTACAGAATTGTCACTACAACATGGTTTGATTATTCATATTAACTTTTCACTACCCAAAACACCTTATTGAATTCACCATTCCATCTAACCATGCCATTATTTCTTCATAATTATTCTCAATGTAGTGATTAAAAAAACAATAAGTAATAATGAACCAAGAAATGGCCTTATAGAAATCTACAATTCTTATAACATCAATCATATTTTAACACATTTCATCATTACAAGGTATAACACAAGTATCAACTTCCCTATCATTGTAAACATTTCATTATTTAGAAAATCTCAACCCAAATTATTTTTATTTCACAAGCTATAAATAGACCGCATCCTCTTTAAAAAAAATAAAACAATAATACTGAACTGAAAATATAATATGATTAAAAATAATTTTTAAAAATAATTATCTGATAGAATAAAATTGAAATACAAATTATATTAAATATTAATACTAAAATATATAAATATAATTTAAATATTTTTTATTTATATTATAGTAATATTAATAGATATATATATATATATAAATTACACTAATAAGTTTTTTTAGTTATATTAACTTAGATTAAAACAACATCTTTAAGATCATAAGATTTTAAATGATCTCTCTAATATGAAGTGACCTTAAAAAATTTAGAAAAGTGAAAAAGGATTTATCTTTAAAGATACTCGATTGTAAACATCATATAAAGTATCCTTGAGTATTTAATTTAAAACATATGAGATTTACCAGCAATAAGAATCTATTTTCCTAAGGTTTCATATTCATTAAATATTCAATGAATATTTGATTCTAAAATTTAAAAGAGGCTACATAGAATTTATTTTAAGTTTATCTTAAATTAATTCTTACTAGATTGACAATGATTAAATAGAGATATTACATATCTATATACGATTCATTGAAGTGGAAATTGTTTGGATTTAATTAAATTATCATGTATATGTTTTATAAATAATAATTAATAGATTTATTGATGAAACTGGAGGGGTGATTTAAAATGAAAACATTGAATAAGATTCAATTATAAATAAAGATATAAAAATATTTTTTATTAATAAATTAGATATTAATTATTTTTTGAATTCAATATTATGATAAATTTAATTCAAACCAAATATTTTTAGAGAAATTGAAAAAATTATTGAAGGTTATATTGTATATTTTACTATAGAGGGTATTAAAATTAATGAAATTATTAATCATTATATATAGATTATATATATATGTATCAAATACTCAACAAACCTGAAGACCCAACTATTGACCAATATATGAGCTAAAAGAATAATATTATAACGATTTATTGAGGATATTGTGAAGGATTCTACAAAAATGTTTGATGAGAATGAAAAAAAAGAATATAAACTAGTTAGTAGTGATTATTATTTGGGATATATCTATTTTGGTGAGAGAAATCATGAAGATATATTGATGAATCTCTGTAGGACCCCAAAACACCCTAAGAGGGGAGGGGTGAATCAGGATTTAACCATTTTCTTTTAATTTTATGGATCGTATTCCCATTTTGGAAAAAATTGTTAAAACTATATGATGGATTCGATCACCAATTAGATATTTACATGCTGAAAGGGACAATATAGTGATTTTACTTGGTTTACCCCTATGGGATAGTCCAAAGACCATACACTGATAGTTTGTTAGTCATACCAAATACCACTAATCTTCAATAGTAGTGGAATAAAGTATGTTAGACACTATCACTCTATGCCAAGAACATTCCCTTTACTATATTTTAGGGATAGAACATTGTATCCCCGAGAACACTTTCGCCGACTCCCCATAGCTCACTAACTTTGGAGAAGTCTTACTTAGTTTATCAGCTTGAAGTTCTCTTCAATATTTTTGTTTTGAAGTATATGTATCTATCAAGAATGATACTCTTCTTTTGTCATATTCTATAGTTGATGCACTTGGAATCACATAAAAAACAGATGTTCAAAGCTTAGTAGAAGCACACACTGACACTTGCGCCCAAAACATACCCTTGCGTGTGCGATTATGGATTGTGGAACAAGATGAATTTTAGTCAATGCTTATTTTTAGTTCACCCCTTATATTTTAAAAAGAAACACCACCAGGTCCACTAGGTATTTTTAGATTAATGGAACACTTTACGTGCATGATTCTCCCTCTACTTATCTTCCGCGCACAAGTCTTTCACACGCTAGAGAAACCTAATCTGTCTTGAAATGTTATTTTGTCTTGAGTGGGGGTAGCTATCTATTTATAGGCATAGAAAACCCTATGTGAAAATTTATGAAACATATTTGTCGGTGCACATATGTTTCACTCCAGGAATGCAAAAACCCTTTTGACATTTTTTTGGTGCGTAAGTATCTTCCACACAACCTCATCTTTCACTAAAATTCTGAATCTTTCACACACATTTTCCTTTACCATATTTTTATGTGATTACCCTGATACATGCATTGCGTGCGTGTTTCGAAGCCTCCATCAATCTTCCCCCAAAATCCGTTTTCCAAGAACACATTTCTCCATTCTCCAATTGTTGGACTCAAAAATTTTGCAAACACTAGGAAACAACAATACAATTGATATTGTTTCCTTCTTGAACTATAAGAACCATTTACATGAAAACTCCCTGATATTCAATATGTGGATTTAAATCATAAACAAACATACTATATTTATATAAATGTTCATCCTTTTTTTAATAATCTTCCCCTTTGGGTATGTTGGAAATCTGAAGATAAATTCAATAGAGCACCGACCAATATCAAAACCTGGAATGAAAAAATCAACTCAGAAAACACACAAAGTCTATATGAGAAATTATCAGTGTATAAAACAATAGGGTAAGAATTAATTGGATTCTCATGTTTTGGAATTCCAAATTGTTTCCTCATAACACTGAATTTTTTTCTTCATTATCATTTTCTCCCTTTGAAACTCATCATTCTCCCCCATTGTATCTTTTATGAATTTATATATTCTCCATCATTCTCTACATTTCCGCATTGAATTTAATCCATCATTATCCACACTTTCACATTAAAGTTATCCATTCTCCCCCATTGGTAATAAACCCAATGTTCTGTATTTATATATTGTAGATCTTAGAGAATACTCCTTGTAGATCATATCTCCCCCATAAACCTGCATCACTTCAACAAATATATTAAAAAAGTTAGTTGAACTGGGGAGAGGGGAAGTTTGTAACATCCTCATGTACTAGGATATGGATAAACATTGAGGTTCAACCAATGTTTCTCAAGCATATGTGCTAAAAATGGCTTGGTCAGTATGTCAACCACTTGATCATCTGTTCCATCATGATCCATTCTAATCATGCATTGTTAAACTTTTTCTTTCATGATATGATACCAGATTTCAAAATGTTTCATAAGATAATTCTAAATAATATTTTTAATAAGATCAATTGTTCTCTTGGTATAACAATGAATCACTATCAGTTGTTTCACCTCATCAACAATATCTGTAATTTTTTGTATCATCCTAAATATGTTAGTGTAATCTACTTTTGAGGAGATATACTCATCTTCAGCAATACTAAGGTATGCGATTTCCTATTTCTTAATAAACCATCACACACATTTCTTCACAATATATAATGATCCACCACTTGTGGAATTTCTGTACACCGCATCCCTATCCCAGTCAGTATTCTAAAATGTCAAAAATTCATTATCTTTTCCTGCATCAAAGTATAAGCCATAATAGTGAGTACCTTGAATTTACCTCATGATGCATTTAAGTACCACCATATGTTCATTTTTCAGATTAATCTGAAAGAGGGCCACCAATAATGTTGCAAAGACTATATATGGCCACATCTCTATCATTTATAGTAGGCTACCAATGATTCTCCTTTACATTATAGGATCTACATATGTTCCATCCTCATACCAGCCATGTTTTTTCAATAGAAATTGTAGTCTCCATTGGGTTTGATTCATCCATATTAAATTTCATTAATAACTATCTTGAATAATTTTAATTAGAAATGAAAGTGGAATCCTTATTCTGAATCACCTATAGTCAGAAGAAGTTTATGAGTTCACCAATCATAGAAATTTCATATTATGATTTCTTGTGATTGGATGATTCTTCTACCATTCACTGTCAGCTTCTGCAAAATATAATATCTTAAAAGTACACCAACACCATAAATATATCTTCCTTTTTTGTATCCACATTGGGGATGTGGTTTGAAACTTCCTATTATAAGTTTGATCTTCTTCAGATAAGAATCCATATGAGAATGCCATGATTATGGTGTTTGATTTAGATCATAGAGTGCCTTCTTTAATTTACAAACCTTTTCTTCATAATTTCCAATATGAAATCCTGATGTTTGTTAAAAGTAAATCAAATCCAGTATAGACACCAGAGAAAATGTTTCTTAAACATAAAAACCTTCAATATGTTCATAGACATTATACACTAAGAATGCCTTGTTTTTTTATTAAATTTCCATGATAATCAAATTTGTTTTTGAATATCCATTTGGTTCCAATTAAATTATGATTTTTCATTCAAGTAACAAGATCCCATGTCTATTTATTATTAATTTGAATGATTTGTTCATAAATTTTTATATCCCATGATTTATCAATCACAACTTCTTTAAATGGGGTTGGTTAAACAATTGATAGAAAGGAATACTATGCATCATTCCTCAATCTCTTTGTTAGTGTGGGTGAAGTACAATCCCCAATGATGTTGGATTGATCAATTTTAGCTCTTCTATTCTTCCTTTGAGGTTCATATGAAGTTTTATCATCGATTGTTTCTTCATCTAATTCTCCATCCAGATCATTTTATTTGGGTCATCCAAAAAAATTACAAGCCTAAAACTATTTCAGCATCTGAATTTGTCCCCGGACCACTGATCATGATACCTACAACTCTTTTTCCAATTTCTTTATTTTGATGAATTTTTGAGAATAATCTAGCTGGATAACAATTGAAATAATAATTCTAGAAGCATAATTATCATTCTTCATTTTTATCTACCTCAAGGTAAATACTTCTCAGTATCCTCATAATGTTGGTTCTCATCAATTATGGATTTCAAGAAGTTTCAGTATGGAGAAAACACCTCAATAGTTCTTCATCTTGTGATTATCCACATTGGATAAAATACTAAACTTCACCAAGGATAATCATCATGACAACATATTCTTTAGGATACCAGAAATAAGATCAGACCAAGATGGTACCTTATTTATCCTAGTAATCTAGAGTAGAACATCTTCATCATCATCCAAAAATGATCCTCTATCATATTTGTATTGTAGTGCCAAATTAAGGAATCATTCCAACCAAGTGACCCATTCATCTTGGTTATCAAGAATTGACATCCCTATATGATTATTAGGTTCTTCCCCTAAGAAAATTATTCACCTTCAATTCCATTCAATATAATCACAAAAACAATACACAAACGATTAGTGGAATAAGGTAGATCCTCCTTTATTCATCTATATGAATTGTACAGTTGAGATGATCTTCTCAAGTATATGACTCCACTTAATACAATATTCATGATTTCAAATCTGAACATATGTTCTAATTTATGTTTTAATGGAAGGGATATCTTCAAATTATCATCTTCATTATGTGGAGTATTTTTTTGGTTAACCTCCATCATAGATCACACATTCTTACTCATCTTAAGATTACTTCTTTCTCTGGTAGTAATGTTAAAAAACCATTTACAATGTGACCAAATTTCATGCATCTCTCACAAAAAACTTCTTTAACAAGAGATTTTTATTTTTCTAGAAAAACACATAACCTTTTTTTATCATGTGGGGTCTTTTATTTTCTATTTTTACTATCCTTAACATGGGAATATTCATGTTTCTTCATTATTACCAAATATTTAGGCTAAATAACCAACATGTCATTATGAACTATTCTATAAAGTTTTTATCTTCCACATGGGTTCATCTAAGTGCCATACCTCTTAGTAGTTCTTTTGGATGATCAACCCTTCCACGTCATTGACTTAAAATCCAAGGTCCTCTCGACTTACTTACTTGAGATGTTCTTGGGAGAATTTTTGTTAACAATATTCTTCATATTTCTTCCCAAGGTAGAATTATTATAATTTTACATGTCTTATTTTCTTATCAATAATTAATTCATGTTGAGATGACCGTGTACTAACCTTGTGACCACTACCACTACATATATCATAAATTTTATCAAGAATTACAAATTTGTTTGCAGTAAAAAGATTCTTTTAGACTTTTAGACATTGTTTCTTTTTTTTTCTGGTTTTCCCCCCCATCAGTTGGGCATAATTTATTATTTTAAATTTTGAGGATTATACAAATAATTTAATGAACAATTCTCAAGTCTATTACAACACCAACATTAACCTATAATTTTTTATTTCTCTATAACTCTATTATATGGTTTTTGGGTAATCTTCATGACTTTCTGAGCACTTTTTGGGAAACATGCTTCCATACTCCTTTTCCTATCAACCAAATTCATAGTGGTACCTTTATTTTCTCTTTTCATCATACATATTTGTCTAGTATTTTTATTACAACCTACAATCTGTTTCTTCTCTACTCTTGAGATGGATAATCAAACTATGTCATGATATTATTATCATATATTGGAGGTCTTTCAGCTTTAGAATCCTCTAGTTAACATTGTGAAAATACAAAAACTGTTTCCATCTTTTGGGAAGTATCAATATGATTATTCTCAATATTTTCTAATTGGGCTTCTAGATATAGACATTTCATATTTAGAATGATTTTATGATCTTCAATAATAATCATATTTTCATTACAAGACTTCTTCATTGTAAAAACCTCTTTTTCATACAACTTCACTTTATTCTAAATCAATGAGTCAAGTTTATTGATCTTCATGGATATTCATTCCAATTACAGACCATGGACATCAGTTCTATTTTTCAATTTCTCTTCAAGAAAATGGATGTTTTATTCAAGAGAATGTATGAATCCCTCTCTATATTCAACACCTGTGATGTATTTTGAGGAACTTATTTTATGTTCCATGTTTGTTTCTTCAAAGGTTCCAACCTATATGGAGAGCTTAAAACATTCAGGATTTTTTCATTGTAGTCCTTCCTCTATAGAGTCCTCTTCCTTTCAAGCTTGGTGTTCTCTTCCTGCATACATTGAAATACTCGACAAACATGGGAGAATATTTATTTTGGAATGTCATGTAGAAAATTTTGTAATCTATCAATTGAGAATTCATGTGTGATTCTGGATAAATCATCATCACCACTTATGCTAGAATCCTTACTCTGAGGAAAAATTTCAAAGGTACTAACACATACATCCTGACCACTTGAATATTTTTATTTAAATGAGTGGAAACATGATCCACCTACTCTTTACATTCTAATACTAGTATATCTTCATTTTTAGAAATTCATGGAGAACCGTATGATACCTATTCGATACATAAGATGTACTTATTCAACTGTCTCTTCTTTTTATTTTTCCAGTTCGTCATGGTCTTAATAGGTATAGAATTCTTCTATGAATATTCATAAAAAATTTACTTCATTGATGACTTAGTAATTTGACTCAAATCATAAAATAAGAACAAATTTACTATAGAGAATCCAAAATTTCTTAACCTTCCCCTTGATACCACTTGTAGGACCCCAAAACACCCTAATAGGGGAGGGGTGAATCAGGGTGTCACCTTTTTCTTTTAATGTGCTGAATATTGTTCCCATGTTGGTAGGAACTAATTTGAGATGTATTATGGATTAGATCATCAGCCATACATTCACATGCATAAATAGACAACATGCCAATTTTAATTGGTTTACCAATAAGGGATAATCCAAGGAGTATACATCAATATTTTTTCATTCGTACAAAATTACTATAATATTTATGAGTTAAGGAATAGATAATTTTATGCATAGTCACTCTATTCCATGCACACTACCTCTACAAGATTTCATGGATAACACACTTCATCCCTTATAAAACTTCAATTGACTCACCTTAGCTCACTTCTTTAGTAGAAGACTTACTCGGTTTGTCAACTTGAAGGTCTAATTAATATATTTTTATTAAAGTATTAGTCTCTTTACAACACGAGACTCTTCGTGAATCAATGTACAAAATTTATTAACTTAGAATAAATTATCAAACAAAATAGATGTTCAATGCTTATTTGAAGCACACAATGACACTTTCATGCAACACCTAGCCTTGCGTGTAAGATTTGGGATTGTCATGAAAGATAGATTTCACACAGAACTTATTTTTTTCATACCAATTATCTTTCATGCTTCCACACCACAAGGATCAGTTAGATTTTTAGACTAAAGGAACTCTTTGTGCATATGATTCAATCTCTAGTTCTCTTCTGCGAGTAATTCTTTCACATGGAAGAGGAACCCCGTCTTTTTTGAAAAGTTCTTTTGTATCGAGTGGTGGTATAAACCTATTTAAAGGAATTAATTACCCGATTCAAATGTTTTATATCCATATTCATCGGTGCATGTAAGTTTCACTCCGAGCACACAAAACACCTTTTTAGGACACCTTTTCCTCATAAGTATATTCTACAAAACCTCATCTTTCGCAGACATTCTGAATCTTTTGAACAATTTTTTCCGTTTCCATATTTTAATGTGATGACCCACAAACATGCCTTATGTGAAAGTTTCAAATCATCCTTAAATCATGTTCACAACTCCCTTTACCAAGAACACATTTATCCATTCTCCAATTTTTAGACCAAATAATATGATAAATACTAGGAAATGATGCCACCTCCAATATTATTTCCTGTTTGAATTGTAAGAACCCTTTCCTTATTATCTCCTTGTTCTTCCATTTTTGGATTAAAAACAAAAAAAACATGCTTCATATAAAGAAAAGTACAACCTTGGTTCCAACAATCTCTACACCACCAAGTAAGATCAAATCATAAGATGTACTTTCCCTACACAACTATATAACATTTTTTCTTATTTATATTTCATTATTTTAATAAATAGGTTTAATTCATGTTAGTAAATTAGTATAATTTGGTTACTATGAAAAAATGGTTCTATGTTTCCATAGATCAATGTAATTCAATTTAATTTATTAATAGATTATTATTTGTCTTGGATAATAACAGTCATGATAATAATGTATTCAAACATATTGTGATTAACCATGTAAACATTTTATGCTACTATGATTACATAATTATCTATATACGAGTAAAGGAGTGATTGAATTGAAATGAAAGATCCCTATTAAATTATGATGTAATTAATGTTCCCTAATAAAGTTATTAAAAATGGAGGAGATATAAATATCCCTTATGGAGTGTGTTTAGAACAAATAATTTATGAATCCTGAATAAATACATGGTTAATATAATATTTATCTTTACACTGAGATTTAGATTACTCTAAAAACATTAATCTATATTTTAATATAGTTATTATATAACTCAAATATTGATAGCATGCTATGACTTGTTTCAAGAGTTCTAGATTTTTGATATATGTAGTTATTTTCATTTTATATTTATTTTTAACATGCTCATATATATGATAGAGGTTCATTGGTGTTGTGTATAGATAAAGGAAATGAATATTTTTTCCTTTTAGGAAATCATATCATGACTAAGTGTGTATTAAAATGTATCCAACTATTTTAATAATAAGTTTTTATATACATAAAAATCATGATATAATACATAATAGTTTATCCTTCATTTATTCCTAAGAAATTATCTATTTAATGTTACATAATAATTATGAATGAATGAAAATCCATTATATGAGTAGGATGGAGGAGTCATGAAGGTTTCATGATAATGAATTACTAGGAAAAAATCACACTATAGTTTTATTGTTTTATGTTAGTATATAATATTTCATTTAAATATGTAATTTATAGAATATTGATGATGTTATAAGAATTTGATTTTGAAGTGTCATTGAATAGTATTTACATGAAATGTTTAATTTTTTTATAGAGTTTACTGAGGAATAAAATATTATAATTAATTATGGAATGATATATACAAATAATATTGTAATGAGTTTGAGATGTGTATGTATTTTTTTAAACCAATTTATAATTTCATAAAAAGGATTAAGTGGGTTTATCATCAATTTTAAAATCACTTTTTACCAAGAAATTTGTTTCCATCTAGAGCATTTCATTATGATTTATACAGATATAAAAATATTCACTATTTTTCATAAATACATTTGATGAAACATGGTGTTAGACACTGATACATTCATGGGGTAATTATAGACTCAATAGTGTTATGTTTGAGGTGACTAAAAAGGTGTATACTTGATCCATAATTGGAGGAACTTAATTAATATTGAATATTATAAGTATTAATAATTGGAAATCATATATGATCATTCTTATTATTTTTAATCAGCACACTTTTTCTATAATTTAGGAACATATTCATATATAAAATCATTATTTCATTATTAATGATAAATGAAATACATGTAAAGAATGATAACAACCACTAAGAACCAATTATATAACTACTTAATAAAAATAGAATTTAAACCTTGAAAATATCTAATATCATGTGTTTTTTAAAGTCTATAACCCTCATTTATATCATTTTATTATTTATTTTATATTTTATACTCTAACTTTCATGAGAAAATTTTATTATTTTATGCAAATTTGGTTTGATGCAGTGATTCAACATACTCATAATGATTCCCATAATTTTTCTGGCGTGACTTATTTGATATTATATATAGGTTATTCTTAAGGATCCGAGTTTATTCTTTACTAATTGTATATTTTTATTGAACTATTTTAAAAAATAATATGAAATATATCAACAATAAGGGTGTTCCCAAGTTTATTAGTATTTGATTTAATTGGTTTAAAGAGATGATTATATATATATATATATATATATATATCTTATTATGGGGATTGTAATTTTTTAAGATGTCCTGAAATAATTTGATTGATATTAAAGATGGAGATAGAAATAAATTATAAGATTATAATAATTTTGATTTTTTTGCATGATTTTGTGATACATTATTCAAATTACTCTAGGAGAAGGAATTAAATGGTGTTATGGGTTAAAAAGTAAAAATTGTGAATTCTAAATAGAAGAAAATTTATAAAATTTATGAAGAGGATTAAAAGGTTTGAGAATGATGGCTTCAAACATGTGAAAAAAAGATTAATAAAATTTATATTTATTAGAATGTGGAAATTTATATTATTAGATAGAAAATTATTTCTATCTTTGTCGAGATTTATAGTGAGAATGTTTAATATTCTACCATAGTGAAATGTTAATGAATATAATACCAAAAAATATATATCCAAAATTTAATCCCAAGTGGATTAAGACTGGGTTGAGTTTATAATTTATAACCTATGTATTATATTTATAGCATATGAGATGAGAAGTGGACCTTCGTTGAATAATAAATTAAAATATAAATAAGATATTTTATTTAATGCTTCTAAAATCATGGAAATCAAAGAATAAATATGGTATCTTAACATATAATCAAAATATAAATTTCATTATACAAACAACTATGGGTTTAAATCACATTTATATAAATCCATAAAAAATAATATAATCTTTTTTCTCTAATAAGAAAAAATATGTGGATAAAGTTGATCGACCCAAAATAGCATAAATGATGATGGAAAGTGGGTATAGTGGGTAAAAATTACATAAAGAAAAGGGAAATAACAATTCAACAAAGGTGATGAATATATTATCAAATCATGATGATTCATATTATTAAAAATAAAGTTAAAAATAAAAAATAGACTTGAAAGATAAAGTTTATAAATATATTTTGTATTATTTAAAGTACTATATTTTTCTTCAAATATGGATGAGGGAAATGGTGAAGAGGCTAATAAGATGAGAAAACACCAAATGTGTTAAAATTATCATTAAAACTCAAGGTTTTTATGAAATAAAATAAAAATGTAGACAAAAAACAAATATTTGAATAAAGATAATAGAACATTTAATGAAGATAACAAAAATATAAAAATTCAAGATGGATGTTAAAAAATAAGATTGTTTTTTGAGTAAAAATATTTATCTTAATTCTATTGTTGTGGTAAAGTACAAGATACTTCAAATAAAGAAAAATGTTTTTGCTGATAATAAGGATATGTTTAAATATATTGATCCAAAGTGGTATGAAATTCAAAGTTCATTGGTGAAATATTTTCCTAAATTTAATAATTCAATCAAAGAAGTTTAATAGTCAATTAAAATAGAAAATCAACATATTATACTTTATAAAAAATGATTATTATAAAAAAAATAAACATACCTTATCTTTGTAAACTCATGATTTTAAAGGAAACATAGGTTGTGTGAACATAAAAGGACAGAAATTGTTTGCTTCACTTAAAAGGGTGATACATTAATTGATAATTCAAAAAATTATTTTAATAAAACAAAAAAATTGTCTATGAATGAATAAATATGTGGAGCCTATGAACAATGGAAAATAAATTACCAAGGAATGATATATAATATATGAAATTCTTGATGAAAAATAATTAAGTATTTAATTTAATAAATGGAATGAAGATAAAATTGAATAATAAAATTTCAAATCCATGTGAAAGTTCACATTTTAATGGAGATATTGGTATTATAGTGTTTGCGACCACAAAAGGTAATTTTTTATTTATAATATTAATTTCCCTCAATCATATACATTCTATATTGTTATGGGTAGATTTATTAATTCATAACAGTAAAATTGGGATAACATCCTAAATAAATATATAAAATTCACAACATCTTTGTAATTATTGAATAATCAGGTGGTAGGTGTGATCAATAATGACATACAACCATTATATGTGTTAAATTATTTCAAAATTTACTAATAAAAAATGGTAAATATTAATATAAAAATAATAGGAGTGATTAAGATCAATCAATGGGGTTTATGTGACTTATAAATATGTGAAAAATAAAAAAAATCAATCTTGGATATTTCTCATCAAAAATGAATGGTGATAAATATATTTTAATAGACATTAAATAAACATAATGTAGGTTTTTATACCTTTGGGAATGATAGTTCCATGAATTTTAAAGGAATTGATAGGAAAAATTGGTGTTAAGACGTTCACCATAAGTGATGTCCGCTTTTTATACATAGGCCTTTTGAGTATTTCTCAACATCTTGATAATGGGAATGATAATGGATGTTTAATTAGGATTTTAAGGATAAAATAATCATTATGAATGGATTTTGAAAAAATATATGCTTATGTCAAATAAATAATGAAGGGGATTCTTTTTTATTCTAGTTTTAATAAATAAAATATCATTTTCCAAAGATGACAAGGTCATTATTGGATAAAATAACATGAATGTACTTATAAAAAATAATTTTGTGAGAAATATTCCATATAAAAATCTAGAGAAAATAAATGAATGTGATTTTTTTCACAAATTAAAAATAGTGAATAATTTCACCAGAATATGGAGATAAATTCCAAGCAGCTACTTGAACTCAAATATTTAGTTTTATGTTGATCGATAAGATGTATGTCAACAAATTGAGATATGTATTTTTAATCATTTTTAAGTATTTACTCATAATACATAGATTAATTTCATAAAGAGTAAATAATAGAATCTTTATGGATTTAAATATTTTCAAAGAGTTGCTAAAAATAATATGAGATATATTATCTAGAGGTTTTGGTCTGAAAATATATCTAAGTGAAAAAATGAATAATTTGATTCCTATAATAATAATCATGACATAATTCCATATTATAACACTCCATAAAATCCACAAAACAAAGAGTATATTTTTATAATCATAAGAGTTTGGGTAGGTCACATTTGTCCCTAAATAGTATGTATAAATCTCATAATGTCTTCTGGAACTATACATCAACACCTATGTCTAATACAACTACTGGTGCAACAACTAAAAATAAATAAGGGCATATTAGTAGCCCATAGAAAACTACCTCAAAATCATGTTCTTCATCACCCACCTAGAATACGACAAGAATCCATTATGGTGGCATGCCTTAGATAATAATTTTATCAATGTTCTTATTAGAAAGAATAAATATTGAAAAAGTAATGTTTCAATCCATCCTTTAAATGAGTCACACCCCACTACCTGCTCCTATGGTTAGGTCTTGGTGATGTACAGATCATATAAAATCATGAGATATGGACTACTATCCACTACTATGTTCGGGACTAGGTCATGTTTTCTTCTATAAGAAATTATCAATTTCCATTTTATTTTCATATTCATTTCCTTTATATAACAATTTATTTTAAAAGGTTAAACCAATTTGTTCACAAAATTCTGATCCATAGGGGACCATACTCCTCATGAACAAAAATTTCAAGCCCACCTAATCCACACCATAACATTTTCCAGAATAGATATCATAATAGAAGGAGTGTCAATTTTTTGCATGTATCACAACATCATGAAATCACACAATGCATTCTATAGGGCATGGAATAACTCATGGAATTTGAATCAAATGAAGTGTCTAAAATGATGAATGATATAGAATACCCTCCTCTCATCAGGTTATAAAAAAAAATAACCTACAATAATATCAATATTAACATCAAAATTTAAGAACATCACCCAATAGTGGAATAAAATAAAATATAATATCAAAAATTTAGTAATTAAGATTTTTCATTTAATGCAATTTGGATTTTTTCAATAACTGGGTTAGCTACGACTAAGAAATTCTCATTATAAAATTTCAATACCTTCTTATGCCTTTCTAATGACCAAAAATAGTAAATAAAACAAGAAAAGAATGCCTAGATATAAAATTTTGACCTCCTGGACAAGAATTCCATTGAAGGTGTCCCAAGCCCGATTGGCTACATGGCCTCAAGCGCATCTCCCCAAATGCCAGAGGCTTCCAACTAGTAGTGAGGTCCTCGAATGTCTCCATGGGGAGACTATCCCCTCATCACTATAATATATCATAATGAATATACAACAACAGATAACTAGTAGAATATGTAAATCAATCAAACAAAAAATATATAGTAATAATAGATATAAATGAACAATACCAGAATGGAATATCATATACAAATAATGGAACACGTCATGTATCTAAAAAACTACCAAAATAGGTACACATAGAATGTGTAAAATACATGTAACAAAAGTATAGAAAGTCTAAAACTTTCCTAGATAGAATCATGAGCCTCAATTCGGTCTTATTCTCTCCTTCTACTAAGTTGAAATTATAAACCTGTATTAGGGTGATAACTCTTGTCCATACTTGAGATCATATATTTTTCTAGGTAACCAAATGCATAATAAATAGGGTGTGAGATACTATCCTAGTAAGAAACCACCCAAAGGCCTATTTCTATCCAATAAGTGAAGATATAACAATAATAGTGTATGGGATGTAATATAATATGTAAAGGAAGTGTTGAATGTAAAAAAACTATAAATGTTTGAGTTCATATAGACCCCCATTCTCTTCAACCTTCTTCATCATTATCCAGAACTCTCTAAATAAATTTTCAATCCAATATCAATTTATATTCAAGTTCACTTAACAAAACAGTATCATTTAATTAATAAGTCTCGAGACCTGAAATATATCCCAACATCCACCGTAACGATATGATCAGGATATTCCTTAACTGGGAATATATAAGTTAAAAGATCCCTACCAAATCCAAGATTGTTCTTTGTCTTAGAAGACATGTCATAAACCAAATCTATTTAATTTATTAATTAATTATGAACCACAACCAATAATTATAATTCCTAATTTGGAATCTAGGTATCACTCTAGGAACATTACGAACCAATAACCTTAGAATATATTTATTATGACTCCTCATGTTAATCCTGGTATCATCCTGGGTGTGTTATAACACCATTTCCATTTGATTGCATCCATAGTCATCCACTATGGGATCCCAATTGTTACCCATAGATTATATTATCAATTTCCCTCTAATTTTGTCTGTGGAAGTCCATATGGTGTCCATGTATCACTTGGGTGTATAACAGTTAGCCCCCATGAGTGTATCCTTGGAAATATATATAAGGACTCCAATTGTCACCCGAGCATAATTGAGGTGGAATGCAAATGATCATGTACATAGCGTTCATATAAGAACCCATGTGTCACCCAAGACATATAAAAAATCATTCAATATCATTTAATATGTCAAGATCATCACCAATAATATTTAATTTAAAACTCACCTCATATGGTCAGTAAAGTCATTGGCTAAGATTAGAATACTTAACCTGTATTTAAAGCACTTGGTAGATCAATATAAGAATTATACCAAGATAAATCAATCCATTACATAGAAAGATATAAGGATCATGTTCATTCCATAACCTCAATTTAATATATTCAATTTACGATTACAATTCAATAATTAACATCCATTGGTAAGGGGTAACAGAACACTTAAAAGCTAAATCAAGTGTAATCCCCAAATTTATTTTCATTTAATTATCAACACACCCATGGGGTGGTTCTAATTGAAGGTTTATGACCTTTAAAAATAATCAACAATATCATTAATTACATAAGTATCATCTATTCATTTAAATCAAGTATTAAATTCCTTTTCAAGAATGTTTCTGCAATAATTGGATCCACAACATAGTGAAATATATATAAATAACTCACCTTTGAGTTAAGAGCATGAAACCACCCACTGTAGGTCCAAAGTAGATTTATCATTTAGTATCAGCTCCTGATTCAACATACATTAGGAGAAAATGAAGAATAGTAGAAAACCATAAAAAAAGTAAAAATTAGCTTGACCCTAAATGGAGAAGATGGTACCACACAAAATAAATAATGACATAGAATAAATTATGATCTTACCAATATGGATCCAATTATTTTGAGAGATCTTGATTCCAAGCTCAGACGATTGAGATCTTTCACTTAGTAGGTTAAGTTCCAAGGAGATCATACAAATGGTGTGGATATTTACCAAAGGATAAATAAGAAATTTGGGTTGAAATAAAGGATTAAATGATGGGGAAAATGAAAATTCACCATCCCAAGTCTACACAGTTTGGACACATATTTTCCCAAATCGTGTTCCCTTTGTTGTAGGAAGGGGAACCCCTCATGGTTTCCATGCACAGTTTGCATAACCCTTCAAAAACTGTGTCTTAGAAAATATTCAAAAATTGACAACAATTTTTTATGAGAGTGCACCAAAATTCAGAAATTTTATCAAACCATGCAGCTTATATCCCCCAACAGTCTAACCTCACATGGTCAGAAGTTACGATGCGGCCTGCCCCACACAGTTTCTACTAACCATTTTCCAGGTCTTTTTCACATCAAAATTTGGGTTATGAGCACCGAACAAGGCCCATATATCCTCAATATCTCCACACCCTCAAATTCCATAAACATTAGGAAAAAACTAGGCATTTAAATTGAGAATTTATGGAATGTCAAGGATTATGTACCTCAAGGAAGAATCGAGTTCTTACAAAAGTGAAGTAAATTAAAAAAATTATTGTTTAAGAATGTTTTTTAGATTAATATATATCATGTAACATAGGTTTTAACAAAATATATTTTAATTTCATCATTTTATTGATATTTAAAATTTTTATTTAAATGAATCATAACAAATTGGACATTAATGGTTTTTTATAATAAAATATATTTTATTAAATGATTTAATATTACTAATGATACTATATTTTTACAAGTGATTTTTAAATTTTATTAAATATAAAAAATAGACCATTAATGGATAAATATTTAATTTATAATGAAATTATTACCCTCTAAATAGTAAAAAATAATTATCATGATTATGGTTCAAGTAGGGGTTATGCGTGTTATAGGCGCTTATTTTAAAATTAATTTCCAAAACAGAAGGGATTTTAATTTTAAAAATTAGATCTAATATTTAGAATTAGTGTGTATAAATTTATAATATGTCTCAATTTAATTTATTGTTAAATAAAAAATCACATAGGGTAGAAAACTATTTACCATGGTAAAAATAAGTTGGGTATAATTGTAAAAACTTATATATTGGGGGAAAAATTATAAAAATGATTTTTTGGTGAGGTGGAGGTATTTATATATCATATAATTCCTCACCACATTTATTTATCAATTGTGGAGCCAATTTTGGTAAGTTTGACCTCCCAATAATAAACACATTTGGGTATTTACATTAATTCAACTCCTCATCATCTATAAAAGGTCACTCACTCTCCTCACTTCTCCACACATTTCAATCCACTTGGAAAGTCCAATCCTTTCCAAAATAACATCCCAAATTTCCTCCCATAAACCTATAAGACTTATTTTATATAGAAATCCATCCTTGAAAGGGTTTAGTGAAAACCAAAGGAAGATACCCAACGAAATGTGATGTTATTCAACAATCATCTTTATTCTATTTTCATTATATAACTCTTTCAATTTTTACTATACCAACCTTATATAATAACATCATTATCTTCCATATAATAAAATGTTGTGATGTTATAGTTACAACCTAAAACCACACACACTTATATTTAATTGGTTACGGAATCATCATTTATGTGTACGATAGACTACCACCTCACAAACCAATGTTCTTCATTCCTCCATTACCACCTCTCAAGGATTGGTATAACACTGGATATAATGTTTATGTCACACCTCAACCTATCATTAAATTTATTTTATAATTTTATTTTACTTTTAATTTTTTTTGGGGTTCAGGTTGAGTCCCAGACAAAAAACTTTTGAGTTATGTTAAAATGTGCACATTTTTCAACCGACGTCGATGGGTGCATGGGCAGAGCGCATGTTGGAAACCTCACGTCGCTCCACTTAGGAATTGGAATTATTCAACTAGATTTGAAAAAATTAAAATGAATAAAGATTGTGATTTATTGTGTTATTTAAAATTTTTATTATTGTTAATAATTTTATAATTATTATTAAAGATGAAATGATAATAATAATAATAATAATAATAATAATAATAATAATTATTATTATTATTATTGTTTTAGGCTGGTGTGAGGGCACCACAAAGCTAGAGGAATCCATGCAATCAGCCTAGGTACTGTGCGGTTGCCATGTTTGAGTCGGTAAATAAAAAAAATTAAATGAGTTGGAGGGAAAAGAATTAAAATTAAATGTTAGTGAAATAATATTATGTTATTATTATACAATTTTTATTATTAAAATTCTTATTTTTATCATTTATATTATTATTAGTAAATATGTTATTATTATTATTATTATTAGGTGTATTATTAATATTATTTTTATTAATGTAATTATTATTATTATTATTATTCTCTTCTCCTTATTATTTTTATGTTTAGTACTTCTATTATGGGTTAATGTTTTCTTTGATTTATTAATTTGTTGTGTTTTGTTTTTTTATTAATTAATTAATTTATTTTTTACTCTAACCCTAATGTATCTTCTCACCCTCGGCTCCCCCTCTCCCCGCAAGCCGCCACCCCTACCCTTCTCTCTGTCTCCTCGCACAACACCCCATATTGCGTAGAAGACAACTGACACTCCTCCTCCTCCAGCCGCGCACCCACCACCAGCATGGTTCCCCTCCATTTTCTGTCACCGCATCAGCCAGCCTCCTACCCCACACCACTCTAGCATTGCACCTCCCTCCCAGCTATGTTTCCATCCGCCCTCCCTCTCACCAACACTGAAACTTACTCCGGACATCTCCCTATCCAAGCACCTTCCTCCCCTCCCCCTATCCAGCATTGATCTATTTAGTGTATCAATCCCCTTGCTGGAGACCCGAAACACTCTTTCCATAATCGGCACACCCCTGTCCGATAGGCCCCCTATTGTCCAGTGCCAATCCCTCCGGTGGGACTCCTTTCGGCCGGTGCAAATCCCTCCAGGGTGCTCCCTAGTAGCCGTTGAGCTCCCCTCCCTACTGGTCTCACCACACTCCCCTAGCCGCTTTGCAATTCAACCTCATACTGGATCACCCCTCGGCCTCAATCCCTTCACCTCTCTCACCCATGGCCTGCCTCCCTTCTTTGGAAATCACCACTGTCGGTGCCTCCCTTCCAGCCAATGATCGCCCCTTCCAGTGCCTCCTTGTTGCATGATACCCCCTTCTAACAACCCTCTAAATAGTCTGAGACCAAATTTGGCCAACCCAAAACCCCATGAAATCCCTTTTTTAGGACGAACTGCCCCCGACCTATGGTCTCTAGCGAGCTAACCCTCACCGGCATCGCCCCCTCACCAGCGTTTCCCCCCTTGACGACCTCATCTCCCTCCGAATATTACCTACCCTTTCGGTAAGGGGATCTTGTTTATGTGTTCCTTGAAGAGTGTTATTCTTTTTTCTAAAACCCTATGTCTTGTAGTTCAATCTTGTTGTGCAGGGTTTATTTATGCTTCTAGAGAATATGGTTGTGGTGCGAATGTGATCGCTTACTGGTCTTAGGTGTGTGTTTCAATTCCTCCTTGAGTTGAGGTATGAATCCTTTGCACCGTCCCTTTAAATTTAGAGGTATTTTAATTCTTGCATGACACACATTTATTTAATATTAATTAATTATTTTTAAGCATATTTATTTTAGAAGAAATTATGTGGTATTGTAGATAATTATTGTTTGGTTAAATGTTTTTCATAAATTATTGATTTTCCATGTTTTGTGATTAATTGGTGTGGTGTGAATTACATTTTGGAAACATGTCGAGCTGGTCCTTTTTGCAATGTTTGTTAGTTGGGGTTGTTTTAAGCCCATGTTAATGTGTTTTTAGTTGTTTCTACGGTTGTTGCAGCATGTCATTGAAGAAAACAATGATACTACGATCATCAGCTTGTGCATGATTGCACGCCCTTGCGAGGCGTGTCGCTTCGTCGAGTTCGAGTTGAAAATTGAGGTAGGTCCCCACTTCACTAGCCTTTAAATTTAGAATTTATTAATTTCTTGATATTTTAATAATTTTAATAAATGGGAAATAATATAAGATAATTAATTTTTAAATGGTTATTGGGTGTAAAAATATCTGTTTATTTTATACATGACACTTGCAATATTTTATTGATGAACGAACACCCTATAGCGAAAGGATGCCCATTTTTCCTTTAAATATAATTCATATAATTTCAAATTTAGTTCTAGTTTATTGAAAAATTATTTATTTTGAAGTGTGAACAAGTGTTTTGGTTCTCTTGAGAAATGAGTATTTTCTTTAAAATTGGTGAAGGCCCATTTGGAACTTTAATAAAATAAGTTATTTTGGAAAACTATATTTGCGGTGACTTAGGGGCAATATTTGGTGTACGTTGACTGCATGAGTTGTGTGTGATGTTTGTGCTACTTGATTGACTTTGTTGATGTTAAGTCAAAAGTCTTATTTTGACTTCTATATCATGTTTTGGAAATCACAAATATATTCTATCATATGTTTATAAATTACAATTGACTTTTATCATGTTTATCGTATCGTACGATGTTGATCGTACCGATCAAATCGTATCGTACTGACTCTGTCAATCGTATTGTACTGACTCTGTCAATCATATCGTATTGACTCTGTCAATCGTATCGTACTGACTCTGTCAATCGTATCGTACTGACTCTGCTATTCAGATGATCATTATTTGTTTTGGTACTTTGTCAAAAACTCTCTCTGCATATGAATCGTACTCATGTTTTTCATTTCTATATATCTCTTGTCCTAACAAAACGATTTCGTTGAGTTAGTTACAAACTAATCAAAACGATGTCGTGCTTTCTGTTTCAATATGACCGTTGGAGGCAATATGACCGTTGGAACCCATGGCCTATAAATAGGAAGTCATTTGAAACTGAGAGAACAACGATGAACAAAGAGAACGAATGAAGAGACTCTGTGAACTACCAAGATTCTAGAGAGAGACACTGTGACTTCTCTCATCAGCCTTGTGCGTCCGATCATCGTATCGAGGGCTTTCAAGTAATTGAAAGAAAGAGGTGCCGATTACCTACAAAATCGAGGGCTGCCGGGGATAGGCAGACAGACGTGCCGATCATCGTATCGAGGGCAGCCAGGGATAGGCAGACAGACGTGTCGATCATCATATCGAGGGCTGGCAGGGATAGGCAGACAGACGTGCCGATCATCGTATCGAGGGCTCACCAAGGTATTGGTGAGACAGACCTTTTATCCTAGGTGAAAGGATAACCCTTCTCTTTGGGTCAAAATAATTGTAATACTTTTACATTTCCGCTGTTACTTGTATTAGAAAGGGATTTGTATTGTTTCCTTTCTTCTTTACATTTTCAATTGTAATTGTTTCAATTACAATCATTCTATTACTTTTTTTATTGATTGATTCTATACGCTTTAAGGTAGAATCATTCATCTTTGTATTGCTCTGATTATTGTGTTCACCTTGAATACAATTGTTTTACTTTACATTAGTATTACATTACATCATACCTTTTATATTCAATACAATTGTGGGTGTTTATATTTGTATTAGTTTAAGATCATTTAAACTAATCTCTTTGTTGCAAAAACTCAAAGGTTTTTAAACCTAAAATTCACCCCCCTCTTGTATTGTTCCATTTAATAGACATATATATCTACTATTCGATCCAACAATTGGTATCAGAGGAGGTTTTCCACTGATTTGTATTACTAGCTTTACTTTTTATTACTATCTTGAATACTTACTACACTAACGTGTGGAGTGGAAAAGTTGTTTTTGTTATATTAGATGGCAGGAATGAATATCAGATCAATAGATAATCTGAATCCTTCTAGACCACCAGTATTTGATGGGAATGATTATGAGTATTGGAGAGATCGTATGAAGACTTTCGTCATCAATACTGGTGTAGACAATTTTATTATGCTTACTGGGGGTTACAAAATTCCTGAAAAAGAAGTTAGCACTTTCACCAACCAAGAGAAGCAAGAATATCAACTGAATTACAAGGTACGCAATACTTTATTATGCTCTATGACCAGGAATATATATAGTCAGATATCTTCATGTGAAGCAGCCAACTGTATTTGGAAGAAATTATAAGTCACTCATTTTGGTACATCCAATGTTATAGAAACAAGGAGAGCAATGCTTCGAGCAGAGTATCATGGATTTGTTTTTCCTTATGGAGAACCTATATGTAAAGTGCAACAAAGGTTTATGACAATTGTCAACAACTTACAATCTATGGGAGAAAAAGGACTTGGTGATGAAGCACTTGTTGATAAGATTATAGATATTATGCCAAATGAATGGGAGTCGAAAAGGACAGCAATTGATGAAAATAGAAAAGTTTCCCAGATTACTCTTGATGAACTCTTTGGAACTCTTCTACAACACGAGACAAGAATGAAGAGAGATGCTGATTTTAATAAGAAGAAGAATGGGAATGGAAGTGTAGATTTTTCATCTAAAGCTAAAACACCTGAAAGGCTTACAAGGTCTAAATCCAAGAAAGTTGTTATATCTGATTCAAGTGATTGTAATCTTTCGGATAATGAGTTAGCCAATCTTGCTCGAAGGATGAACAAGATTGTGGGAAAGAAATATTTTCAATATAGATTCAAAAAGAAAGACAGGAAAGATAGGAAAGATTCAGAGGTAACTTGTTATGAATGCAAGAAAGCAGGACATATAAGGCCTGATTGTCCTTTACTGAAGAGGAAAAATAGAAAAGAGAAACACTCTGAAAGAAACAAGAAAAGGTTTTATAAGACAAAGAAAGGCCTGAAAGAAAATGATACGTGGAGTGCAAGTGGTAGTGATTCCTCAAATGATTCTTCAGAATATGAGACATCAGGACAAAGAAATATTGGACTTCTAGCCAGACTACCAATCGAAGATCATTGTCTCATGGCTAAGGTACATAATGCTGAAGCTGTTACAAATGTCTCTTTAAATGCAAATTATGTTGATAATAGATATTATGAATATTCAAATGATGAACCCTCATCATCAGAAGATGATACTTTACCTTCTTTTGAAGAAGTCTCTAGATTTGCTAAGTTACTTGAAAATAAAAATTCTAAACTCAAAAAGAGATTTGAAAATGAAAATTCTAGAATTTCTATTTTTACTAAAGAAGTATCAGATCTTTCTAAAGATCTTGATGAGAAAACTTCTTATTTTGAAAGTATTTTAAAAACCCTTGAGAAAGTCAAATCTGATAAGGATAAACTTTCTAAGGATCTTGAAACTGTAATTTCAAAGAAAAATATTTTAGAGTCTAACTCTAGTTCAAATTCAAATGTTTTAGAAAACAAGAATTTGGTTTTAAAACTAAAGTCAGAGATTTTATCCTTGAAAAAGTGTTTGTCAAACTTTACTCATGGAAAAGAAAACTTTGATAGGATGTATTCTCAAATTAGACCTTTGAGAAATCGTTCTGGTCTTGGTTATACTTATTCCAAACCTGTTTTTAGTAATAACTATTTTGTTCCTCAAAAAACCATTTTCTGTTCCAAGTGTCAATGTGGTGGACATTGGAGAAGAGATTGTTCTCTTAACAAAACTCAATCCTTAGGATTTCATAAAGCTCATTTTTCAAAACAAATGTGGATTCCTAAAATTCTTTTATCTAACCCTTCTGTATCCAAACAAGTTTGGATTCCGAAAATCTAATTGTTTCTTTTTAGGAAAACGAGAAGTGTATCAATAAGAACATTTGGTACATGGATAGTGGTTGTTCTCGACATATGACTGGAAACAAAGATTTCTTTGAAAAGGTTATCAAAACAAAAGGTGGAAAAGTTGCCTTTGGAGATAATTCTCAAGGAAATATTGTTGGTATAGGTAATATCGTTTTTCTTGGAAAAGTTCTTATTTCAAATGTTTTGTTTGTTAAAGGTCTTAGGCACAATCTCATCAGCATAAGTCAATTATGTGATGAAGGTTACCTTGTGAATTTTAGAAATGATAAGTGTCTAGTTCACAATTCCAAGGATGAATTCATTCTATCTGCACATAGGCAAGAGAATGTTTACACTATTAACTTAGAAGACCTTAGGAACCAAAACTTACCTTGTTTAAGTGTAATAGAAGAACAATCGTGGCTATGGCATGGGAGACTAGGACACTGTAATTTGAGAAACCTAAGAAAACTCTCAAATAAAGGACTTGTAAAAGGGCTACCGGACCTTAGATATGATTCTTCAAAAGTCTGTGATCCTTGTCAATTTGGAAAGAAACATAAAACTAGCTTTAAACCAATTAATGAAGTTTCAACTTCTAATGCATTACAGCTTGTGCATATGGATCTGTTTGGTCCTTCACAATCTGGAAGCATTGGAGGAAAATACTATTTATTTGTTTTAGTTGATGACTTTACTAGATTTACATGGGTCTACTTTCTCACAAAGAAATCTGAAGCCATTTCCTATTTCAAAACTTTTAGAGCCCAAGTTAAAAATGAGAAAAACCTACCATTGATAACTATTCATAGTGATCATGGTGGTGAATTTCAAAACTCAGATTTTGAAACTTTTTGTAGTAAGAAAGGTATTACTCACAATTTCCCAGCTCCAAGAACTCCTCAGCAAAATGGGGTTGTTGAAAGAAGAAATCGTATTCTTCAAGAAATGACTCGAACCATGTTGAGTGAATACTCAATTGCTAAGCACTTTTGGGCTGAAGCTGTTAGTACTTCCTGTTATACTATAAATCATGTTTTAACTAGACCATTTCTTAATAAAACCCCTTACGAATTATGGACTGGCCGAAAACCTAAAGTTTCATACTTCAAAGTTTTTGGATGCAAAGTATTCATTATGAATACAAAAGGCAATCTACACAAATTTGCACCAAAATCTGATGAAGGAATCTTTCTAGGCTATTCTACAACCTCTAAGGCTTATAGAGTTTTCAATAAAAACACTTGTACTGTTGAAGAAACAATACATGTAAAATTCGATGAAACTAACCCTTTTGTTTTCAACCAACCCAATCCTACATCCTCGGATGTGTTTTCCAAAAATGTTTATCAACCTTTATTAGAAGAACATTCTGATAAGGAAAATGTTCAAGAAAGTATTCTTAAAACATTTACCACAGAATATTTTCTACCATATGTTGATGAACAGGTTTTACAAAACCCAAATCAATTGTTTCTTAGGAATCATCCCAGTGATAACATCATTGGTAATATAAATCAATCTGTAAGGACCAGAAATTCCTTAAGAAATGAAATAGAACATCTTGCTTTTCCTTCCCAATTTGAACCTAAAAGTCCAAGTGAGGCCTTATGTGATGATGATTGGATCAAAGCAATGCAGGATGAACTAAATGAATTTGAAAGGAATCAAGTCTGGACTTTAGTTGAAAGACCTAATGAAACAAATGTGATTGGTGTAAAATGGGTTTTCAGAAACAAGTGTGATGAAAATGGAATCATTGTAAGAAATAAAGCAAGACTTGTTGCTAAAGTCTATAATCCACAAGAGGGAATAGACTATGAAGAAACATATGCTCCTGTATCTACACTTGAATCTATTCGTATTCTTTTAGCCTTCACAGCATATTTCAATTTCAAACTATTTCAAATGGATGTCAAATGTGCTTTTCTAAATGGTTTTGTTCACGAAGAAGTTTTTGTCGAACAACCTCCTAGTTTTCAAGACCCAAAACATCCTGATCATGTTTTTAAACTTACCAAGGCTCTATATGGTCTTAAACAAGCCCCTAGAGCATGGTATGATAGACTCACAGGATTTCTTTTACAAAACAATTATACAAAAGGTACAGCAGATCCAACTCTTTTTATCAAAATGGAAAACAAAAATGTTTTGGTTGTCCAAATCTATGTTGATGACATCATATTTGGATCAACTCAGAAATCTTTAACCGATTCTTTTGCAAACTTAATGAAATCTGAGTTTGAAATGAGTATGATGGGTGAGTTAACATTCTTTCTAGGTTTTCAAATTTCTCAAAAACCAGAAGGAACTTATATATCTCAACATAAGTATATTAAAGACTTACTCAAAAAGTATGGATTTGACAAAACTAAAAGTATTAGCACCACAATTGGTACCTCAAATACTCTTGATCTTGATGAAACTGGGAAACCAGTAGATCAAACAATTTTTAGAGGTATGATAGGGAGTTTGCTATACTTGACAGCTAGTCAACCCGACTTGATGTTTTCTGTATGCTTATGTGCAAGATATCAATCTAATCCAAAATAGTCTCACTTAAAAGCCGTAAAGAGAATCTTTCGGTATTTAAAAGACACTATGGATTTAGGCCTTTTCTACTCTTCTGGAAATGATTTTGTTTTAAAAAGCTTTTCAGATGCTGACTTTGGTGGTTTTAGAATGGATAGAAAAAGTACATCTGGAACATGTCATTTCTTAGGAGACTCTTTGGTTTCTTGGTCCTTCAAGAAACAACACTCAGTAGCACTCTCCACTGCTGAAGCTGAATATGTAGTAGCTGGAAGTTGCTGTGCTCACGTATTGTGGATGCAGCACACACTCACTGACTATGGTTTGAGTTTCTCCAAAACTCAAATTCTTTGTGATAATACAAGTGCCATAGCTCTTAGTAAAAACCCAGCACATCACTCTCATGCAAAACACATAGATGTTAGGCATCACTTGTATTACACTTGTTGACATGGGAACCTGGCATAGTAAGTGACTCTTTTGAGAACGATTGTTGCACTAGTTTAGATTATGGACTGGCTAGTGGCCCTTAGTACGGACTATACTCTACTAGGTGATTGGGCCCCTCGGTTAGGTCAGGTAGGGAGATACCGAGTGTTTGGGTGTTATGATGTCATTGAGTGTAGGCATGCCTTCAGGATGAGTCACATGAATGGTATGCTCTAGATTGTTCACAAGCTCCTAGGTTCAACCCATGTTTTTTTAGTGCTTATTGGTATGTGGCGGATGATTGAGTGGTCGATTTCGGTTTTTGGCCCCT
Source organism: Viscum album (assembly GCA_963277665.1). Taxonomy (NCBI): domain Eukaryota; kingdom Viridiplantae; phylum Streptophyta; class Magnoliopsida; order Santalales; family Viscaceae; genus Viscum; species Viscum album. Next base: position 1,714,977,629 of record OY728143.1, read on the forward strand.
GTGTGCCACTTTTTTTCCATTTCCCTTAGTGTGTGTTGTGTGTTGTGTGTGGTTTTCCTTTTGACTAACAACTAAACTTTGGATTTCTAAATTGTTCACAAAAAAGTTTTAAAATGCAATGAACCTATTTCATTCAATATTAAACTTGTTTTTATATTATAAAGGGTAATGGAATGTTACTTGTTTTAGAAATGAAAAATTGTGTGGAAACCAATATTTTATATAATTTAGTTCAAACATGAAGCTGGTGATTTATTTATTTAAAGGTTGTGTATTGGGAATAGTTTTTTGGGAAAGCCTACTGGGTTTTAATACTCACGCCTATAGTGTTTTCTTATTTTTAGCCTTCTTGCAGGTTTGACTCGAGCTTGTTCGCCATGGGTGTGAGTTGGTTGGGGTTCGGATAGTGACTCTTGAGGTCACAAGGAGTTTTTGGTCAAGATCAGGTTAGTTTGTTTTGTTGGTCGTGCTCTCTTTTCAATGTCATTTTTTTTACGTTGAATTATTATACTTTTTTGATGCTTTATTTATTTTCACTAGGAGAAATCATTCCCAATTGTATTTTATTGATTCCCTAGCACTTATCTCCAACCTGGGAGGATCGGGAACACCTCTCGGGCCAAGTCACGGACCGGATCAGGTGACCGGTAAGGGTCGACCCGGGTTGTTTCGTGACAAAATGGTATCAAAGGGGAGGTTGGATCTTGATCAGACCTTGTTTTTCACAATGGTCATTCTTATTTGGGTTCATCATTGTAGAATGATTGGAATTGTTGGGACTCGGGGCATACAGGTGAGAAGGACATCACAGACCCTTGCTAGTTCCGAACCTCGGGTTACCATGGGATGTCTAGGCATGTTGGTGCCCTTTGATTGTTGTGAATTGTTTTATGTTGGGAAACAAAAAGGGAGTTGGGAAAGTAGCCTTGTGAGCACAAAAGGCCTATAAATCCATGTAGAGACGGGGACTTTACCCTAAAATGCTCTCAATAATGGTGGTGTGACTGGCGTATGGCTGCTAACCATATATCTGAGTCACCCATCAACACTAGTTTTACCAGGTGAATTGTTTGAGTATTCTTTAATTATAAAAAATATTTGTAAAGTTTTATTTTGGAATTTTTGGAATGTCTAATTTGAAATGGAAATGACCATGTTTTGATACTACTCCTTGTTTTCTTGTTCCTTAGTGTTTTCCCCCACGAAGGTTTGATGGATTCCCAAGGTGCAACTTCAGGTGGTGCATACTTTGAAAATCTTCCAGTTGATCAGCCCATAGATTACGTCCTCAAGTTCCAGAAGTTGAACTCGCCCCTATTTTATGGCCAAGAAGATCCACTTGAGGCAAAGGAGTGGTTGCTGAAGATCGATAGTAACTTCAGTTTCCTTGGGGTTCCTGATTCCTTGAAGGTGAATTTATCTACCTTTATGCTTGAAGTTACAACCTAGAAATGGTGCCAGTTCATGTCTTGGAATAATCCTTGGGAAGATTTAATGTGAGTGTTCTTCAAGTCTTCGTTTGTACAACAATATTTCTCTGAGTTGAAGAAGCTGAGGAAGAGGTGGAATTTGTGTTGTCTTCAGTAGGGTGTTTAATCGGTCCTAGAATTATATCAACATTTCATAGACCAAGTTCCATACAACCAATGGTTTGTTGCAAATGATCCCCAGAAGTCTTGAAAATTTGAATCTAGACTCCAACCTGAACTGTGATAGAAAGTGGAAGATATCAACCTAACCACCTTCTCAGATGTTGTGGGGAAAGCTTTTCCTGCTAAAGTTTGGTAGTAGGAGGACTTGAGGTGGAGAATCCTCCATCCTCGAGAAGCAATGTGGAGGATGGAAATAAGAAGAATTGGAAATGACCTGATGCTAGTAGTACTGGTAGGAGAGTCAAGAGGCCTTCAGATCTTCAATCATCTTCTTCATAGCGCAATGCCATGATCTATCACAAGTGTGGTAGGAAGGGTCAAATGATGCCTATGTGTCCGAGTTCTCCGAGACCCTGCCTCACTTGTGGATGTTGGGGTCACTTGCGGTGATTCTGCTGTGGTGTTTCCAAGAAGTGCACTGAAGCTAGACCTAACTCGTCGAAGGTCACCTCAGCCCGTCAGCAGGAGTAGGGTGATGTTTGGTGACCAGTTTGAGGTTTTCCCATTTGTAGTGTTCCTTGTATATAGTAATCGTCTCTTGTAGCGTTTTTCGGTGTTTCTTTTTTTTTTCAGTTGTAAGAATGGGTATGGTTTAACCTCTTTGAAACTTTTATTTTATTGTAAGTGTGTTTGGTGAAATTCTGGTTTGGGTGTTATGTTTTGGAAATTATGAAGCTTGAATTCAAGGCATGATATGTTTCAATCATCGGTGCTCTATCCATAGGCCTTGGAGTGAAGTCAGCGCGTAGTCAGGTGAACCCCAATGGTGGAAAATGGCCTTGGTTTAATCTTCGTCTTTAGTGTGGAATGGTATGTGTTCTTCTGTGGATGTAACATTGTTAAGCTATTAGTGAGGGTAGTTTTGATGCTCCATTGGTTTGATCCTACCCTCCCCTAACCGTATGGTGGGTTTTTTGGTATATGCGGAATGTTTTCATGTTTGGTTAATCTCTTCAGTTAATATTGTGGGGAGACCCACATCGGGTCTCGCAAAGTGACACCTGAAGTAATTTAGAGTTATCCCAATCTTAAGGGTGGGGAGGCCATTTGGGCCTCCTCGTGTCAGTATCAGTGTTTCCTTTCATGTATCGATTGGTGGTAGGTGGTCTCGTACAGAACCACCTAATCCTGAGTTCATCCTCTCGAGTAAACATTGAGATTTAAGTACACCCATTGGTTTTGTTGGACTAAGATTATGAGAATAAGTATCAAAGGTAGTTTAATTTCGTTCATTCCTTGGTTGGTGTAGATGGTTTGGGTTCTACTTGGTGACAATTAAGGTGATTGTGTTTTAAAGGATGAGTTGTGTGTCTTGGGTTTTCAGTGTCAGTTTAGATCGATCAACTGGAGGCGCTTAAACTTTTATAGGTGGGTGACACTTGATAAGTTTTATCTTTGGGTCTAGATCTTGTTGCATCTTTTTGAGGGTGGAAATCACTATGGTGGGGATAATTGTCACACCCCAACCTATATTTTATTTGATTTTATAATTTTCTTTGACTTTTAAATTTTTTGGGGGTTCAGGTTGAGTCCTAGATGAAAAACATTTGATTTATGTTAAACATTGCGCATTTTTCAACTGACGTTGTTGGGTGCACGGGTGAAGCATGTGTTGGAAACCCCATACAAATCCTCTTAGGCATTGTAACAATTCTCCTGCCTTCGGAAAAATTAAAATGCGTAAATATTGTGATTTATTATGTTATTTAAAATTTTTATTATTGTTAATAATTTTATAATTATAATTAAATATGAAATGAATAATAATAATAATAATAATAATATTGTTGTTGTTGTTGTTTTTTTTGTTTTTGTTGTTGTTGTTTTAGGCTGGTGCACGGGCACTGCATGGCTAGAGGAATCCATGCAATCAACCCGAGTACCGCGCGGTTGCGAATTTTGAGTCGACAAATAGAAAAAAATTAAATGAGTTGAAGAGAAAATAATTAAAATTAAAAGTTAGTGAAATAATATTATGTTATTATTAAAGAATTTTTTTATTATAATTATTATTTTTATCATTTCTATTATTATTATTAAAGAAGTTATTATTTTTATTATTAGGTGTATTATTAATATTATTTTTATTAATGTTATTATTGTTATTATTATTCTTATTCTTTTCTTCTTATTATTTTTATGTGTAGTACTTTTATTATGGGTTAATGTTTACTTTGTTTTATTTATATGTTTTTTTTATTTTTGTTTTTTTTATTTATTTTTTACTCTAACCCTAATGTAGCTGCTCACCCTCAACTCCCCCTATCCCCACGCACCACCACCCCCACCCTTCTCTCCTTCTCCTCACACAACACCCCTCTTGAGCAAGAAGACATCTGACACTCCTCCTACTCCAGCCACACACCCACCGCCAGCATGGTTCCCCTCCATTTCCCTTCACCGCATCATCCAACCTCCTACCCCGCACCTCTCTAGCATTGAACCTCCCTCCAAGATGTGTTTCCAGCCGCCCTCCCTCTCACTGGCACAAAACCTTACTCCAGCCAGCTCCCTGTCCAAGAACCTTCCTCCCCCCTGTCTGGTGCTGATCTCTTCAGTGCAATAATCCTCATTCCAACAACCCGCAACACACTTTCCATCACCGGCGCACCCCTGTCCGACTGGCCCCGCTACTGCCCTGCACAAATCCCTCCGGGGCAACCCCTGTCGGCTGGCATGAAGCCCTCTAGGGAACTCCCTACAAGCCGCTGATCTCCCCCCTCCCTACTGGACTCACTGCACACCCCTAGCCTCTTTGCACTTTAGACTCGCAGCAATGCACCCCTCGGCCTCAACACCTTCGCCTCTCTCCCCCATAGTTAACCTCCCTTCATCTGCAATCTCCACTACTGGCACCGCCCTTTCAGCCGACAATTTCCCCTTCCGGTGCCTCAGTGTGGCACGAGACCCCCTGCATGCAACCCTCCAAACACTCTGAGACCACATTTGGCCAACCCACAACCCCCTGATGTCCCTTGTTAGCACACACTGTCCCCTTCCTATGGCCTCTGGCGAGCTACCCCTCGCCAGTGTCGCCCCCTCGTCGGCATTTCCCCCTTGACGATGTCCTCTCCCTCCGAAGATGCCCTACCCTTTCGGTAAGGGGTTCTTGGTTATGTGTTCCTTGAAGAGAGTTATTATTTCTACTAAAACACTATGTGTTGGGGTTCAATCTTGTTGTTCAGGGTTTAGTTATGATTCTAGAGCATACGGTTGCGGTGCGAATGTGATCGCGCACTAGTCTCGTGTGTGCATTTCCATTCCTCCTTGAGTTGTGGTATGATAACTTTGCACTACTTCTTTAAATTTAGAGGTATTTTAATCCATGGATGACATACATTTTTTAGTGTTAATTAATTAGTTTTATGTATTTTCATTTTAGAAGAAATTATGTGGTATTGTAGATAGTTTTTGTTTGGTTAAATGTTTTTCCTAAATTATTGATTTGGCCTGTTTTGTCATTAATTGGTTTGGTGCGAATTACATTTTGAAAACATGTCAATCTGGTCCTTTTTGCGTTGTTTGTTAGTTGGGGTTGTTTTATGTCCATGTTTATGTGCTTTTAGTTGTTTGTGCGGTTGTTGTAGCGTTTCAGTGAGGAAAACCGTGATACTACGATCATCAGCTTATGCATGATTGTATGCCCTTGCGAGGCGTGTCACATCGTCAAGTTCGAGCTGAAAATTGAGGTAGGCCCCCCACTGCACTTGAAATTAAATTCAGAATTTATTAATTTCTTGATATGTTATTAGTTTTAATAAATGGGAAATAATATAAGATAATTAATTTTTAAATGATTTTTTGGTGTAAAAAGATCCATTTATTTTATACACAACACTTGGAATATTTTCTTGATGAATGGACACCCAGTAGTGAAAGAATGCCCGTTTGACACTTTAATAAAATACATTATTAAGGGAAACTCTCTTTGGGGTGACTCAGGGGTGATATTGGGTGTATGTTGACTGCATGAGTTGTGTGTGATGTTTTTGCTACTTGATTGACTTTGTTTATTCACCCCCTTTTTATTACACGTGTTGACATGGGAACCTGGCATAGTAAGTGAATCTTCATAGAACGATTGGTGCACTATTTTAGGTTATGCACTGGCTAGTGTCCCTTAGTACGAATTATACTTTTCCAGGGGATTGGGACCCTCTGTTAGGCTAGGTAGGGAGATACTGAGAATTTGGGCATTATGATGTCATTGAGAGTAGGCATACCTTTAGGATGAGTAACATGTATTGTATGTTCGGGATTTTTCAGGAGCTCTTAGGTTTGACCCATGATTCTTTTAGAGCTTATTTGTATGTGGTGGTCGATTGAGAGGTCGAGTTCGGTTGTTGGCCCCTGTGTGCCACTTTTTTTCCATTGCCCTTAGTGTGTGTTGTGTGTTGTTTTCCTTTTGACTAACAACTAAAGTTTGGATTTCTAAATTGAACTATTTTTTTTTAAATTCAATGAAACTTTTTATTTCAACATTAAACTTGTTTTTAAATTAAAAATGGAAATGGATTTTTATTTGTTTTGGAAATGAAAGTGTGTGGAAACCAATATTTTATATAATTTATTTCAAAACTGAAGTTGGTAAATTCTTTATTTAAAGGTAGTGAAGTTGGAATAGTTTGTCGGGCACGCCTACTAAGTTTTAATACTCATGACTATAGTGTTTTCTTGTTTTTAGCCTTGTTGCAGGTTTGAATCGATCTTATTCACTATGGGCGATAGTTGGTTGTGGTTTGGAGAGTGACTATCGAGATCACGAGGATTTTTTGGTCAAGATTAGGTTAGTATGTTTTGTTGGTCATGCTTTCTTTTCAGTGTCATTTATTTACTTTGAGTTATTCTACTTTTTTTCACTAGTTTATTTATTTTCACTGGGAGAAATAATTCCCAATTGTCCTTTATTGATGCCCGGGTGCTTGTCACCAACCTAGGAGGATCGGGAACGCCTCTCGGTCCATGTCGCAGACTGGATCGGGTGACCTGTTTAGGGTTGACCTGGGTTGATTCGTGACAGTTTATATATGACATTTATAAGATTATTATACATCTAAAGTCATTATATATTATTATTATTATTATTAAATTACATTTATTAGGAGACATGATAATCTCAATCATGCATATGGGGGACTACCCCCTCACGATGCGATGTGAATCTTCTTTCACTAACACATCACTTGGAAGGTGATAAAGATAAAGTTAATGATTATATATTATATACATGAACTAATTATGATATTAATGTAATATTTATCACTATATAAATATAATAAAAAATTATATATATATATATATATCATTTTATTTATTTCCATTTCACTCATGTAATGATGATAACATCATTCATGTCCATTTGGACTACTTCATTCAAGAAGAGATATAACCCTATTTTCATAACCCCACCACAAGAATGATATATATATATATATAAGTATACATAATGACATAATATATTATATAAATGATATGATTATTGATATGTAATAATAAAATATTAATTATGACATGTCCATAATTTTCATTGAAAAATGGAAAAGGTTACACATGCGTACATGAGAGTTGCCGTCTCCATGATCATTACATACTTCATTTTTCATAACCATAATTAATTATTGGTTTGGAAAGTATAATTGTTGTATAAATATGAAAATTATTTCGTTATCATTATTCTTTAGATTATATAACTTTATAATATGTTCAAGGACTCGATCATTCCTAAAGAATCATGCTTGAGACAATAAGGGGATTACCACTCAAAACAGTGAAGATAATGAAATACTATTATCAAACTAGTAGTGTAATATTATAAGAGGATCATATATAATATTATAAATATTAATATATTTCATTTATAAATTAATAAAAAGTTTAAAACTACTACATTGGAGGATAAATGACATATACCAAAAAGGAAGCAAATGTTAAGGGACTTCTCATCTCATTTTCCACTCATTATGTTAAACTTATACTTTTTTGACTAAGTCATGATAAGATTATGTGTGTAATTACTTATGATTACATTATTTTTCATTTCCACTTTTTTTATGTGGATATAAATGTGGTACACAAAATCCCATCATTCATTAATTCTCACATCAATTTTACAGTCATATTAAGGTTGTATTTCACAATCTCATTATAATCGATATTATTTATTATTTTATATAATTTTAATGATATTAAATTAAACTTTCCTAATTAACCCTTTAATTTGATCCAATTATTTTTATTTATTATTTATTCTCAATTGTTAGTATCAATTTTCCAATTTGGTGTACTTAAAATTCCTTCGAAAACGTTTTTAAGAAAATCATACATCATTTGTCTCTTCGATTGGAAATCTATATTCTTCCAAAACAATGTTTTGAAAATATGATATACAAATTTTTTTATCCTATTTTAAAATATTTAAAAATATAATATCCTCCCATTTTAAATATTTTCATAAATTTTTCAATGTAATCTTATGATGTTTTCAAAATAGTTACAAGTTGGATTTTACCAAAAATTTAATAGAAACATTGTTTTAATGTGTATGGCATGAACAAGAATTTCTATCCATAATTTCCACTAAATTATTTCAAGAACATATTATATATTTTTTAATTTATTTTAATTAGAAATTATTTTCAAATTTTTTTTCTAAAATTTTAGTTATGATTTGTGATTTTCAACAAAAATGGATTTTCAAAATGTTTTTCAAAATAAACAAAGGATATTTTCTTAATGAATGTTTTTAAAGATAATTTTATTCATAACTAATAAAAACCACTTATTTTTACTCCAACATGTATATGTTTTATTGATAAAATCCTTAATATTATTTGGGATGGTTTATTATTACTTTTACTAAGGAATGTATTGAAATTTATTTCCATGAGTAATTTTTGTAGTAATTGACTTTCCCATGAAATATTCACTTACCTATGATCAGTAGTTATTAAGAGTCCCAAAAATATCTATATTATTATTCATGGATATGTTTATTTACAAAGGAAAATACCATTTTTAAATATTATGTTTATTTTTAATGTAATTTGATTAACTGCGGAAATATTCCGAAATCTATATCCATTACTCAATATAGATATTTGATAAGTCACATTTTTTATGAATTTAATCGATTATTTGATTTATGAGGAATTATTGGGATATGAAGTACATGGTTTGGAGACCTGTTAATGAAATTACCTCGATTCACTTTTACTCTCATGAGATGAAATTAGTTGTCTGAAAACACTTCGTGTTTGTAACTAATAAATTTTAAATGGTCTAGAGGTTAGATCTTGTCAGTCACTTTCTTGTTAAAGGCCTTGACACAAATCAGATGGGTTTATAAACATGTTATTAAAATAACTTTATTGTATATCTTAATGGTAACTATACTTAGGATATATCTTGATAATTTATATTTCTGACATTATCTATTCCATCATTATTGAAATTCAATGTGATCATTTGAGGAGTTATACTATCCATAGGCATGTTCATGTGTTTATTTATTAGAATTATTTGATATAATTGTATTCCAAACATATTATGATAATGTTATTGATTAAATGGAATGTGTTTATTTTAGTTACCTAGATTTAATGATTTTTTTATTTGATCATGTAGTCAGGTTATTTAAATTTCATGCATGCTTAGTTATTTACCTTTCCATATTGATTATTATTTATTGATTTATAATAAATGATGATATACTTATTTATTACTTAGAATTTGAGACCATCCTTATTTTTTTCTTTCATAAGTATTAAATTAATTGAACAATGAAGGATATACATGGATACAGTTGAGGTAATAATGTTATTTTTGAGAAAAAATTATGTTCTAATTTGTGTATTAAAATACAATGTAATACTCAAGTTTGCATCTAGTTTACCAAGACTACTATACTATAACATCCTTTAGAATGTAATTAATTGTATATTATGACATTTCAATGGTATAAGGAACTAAATCTATGGTAATGTGGTCAGGGTAACTGTAGTAGGTATCATAAGAAATTACGTAGCATCATTGGGAAGTATATTTCATAAAACATAGCTTAGGGAACATAACCCTATAATGGTTATTGAGAAAAAATCGGGAAGAACATCCTAATGTTTTTCTAAAGTAGATATTATATGTTTTTTAATTTAATTTAATACTTCTATCAATAATACAAGTGGATTTGGTTCTGATATAGATATTCTTGGGGGTAATAATATCTAAAAGGGCATGTCAGGTGCAACTTGAGTTTTATCTGGTAAATGAAAATGGACCTTACTGCGCACCTATTTTGACACTCCCAAGGGGAATGATTATGATAATTCACATTTTCTTTACAAACCAATATAATTTATATTAATAGATAATGAAATTAATCAACATGGTTAAACCATATCCAATGTAAGTACCTATGTTGAAAAAAATGGATGAAGTATTGAATTTCATGAATTAAATTGATGAAATATTTTTCCAATAGTATTTTAGTTATAAATATCCTAAAACATATTAGGAGTGGGTTAAATTTTAGAAGAATGTTTTTCTTAATTATCAAAATAGTTATATATACCATCAGGGGTTAATAAGTTAATGATTTATCATATGATAAAATTACTAAACATGTCTTTTTTATGATTTATGTGATGAGATTCTACCAAGATTGATGATATTGTTGGATAAATTTATGGAAATAAAACCCAATAGTTTAGTAAATTTTTAAGGAAAAATTTAATTGGGGAATAACTCCTTTATGTTTATAAACATATATTAAAAGGTATTGATAACCTATAGGGTTAATGTGATCATTAATGATGTTTTAATGATTGCCAAATAATATTATTAGAGTTGGTAAAAAACATTATTGAACACCACAGTAAAAAAGGTTATTTGATGATTGAATTTATTTAAAATATCTAAATCCTATATTTTATGGTAATTTTATATGTTTTATATTAATATGGTTTTAGAAAATGGATAATTGATATGTTTTATGACAACCCGTCATATCCGGCAAGGCGGTGTGGATTGAACCCATGATCGAAGGATGATAAGGGTTTCATGCCTACCCCTGAACTTTCTAATGTGTTATTGTTTTTAGATAAATGAATATATATATATATATATATATCTGTGTGTGTGTGTGTGTTAATGTATTAATTATGAACCAATATTGTTAGTTTTAATTTTTATATATTAATGTATTGGATAACCTGTGCTGATAATATTGGTTTTGGAAAATAGTTGGAGATAGACATAATGAACTGTCACTCTTTTTTTAGTCTTATGATCCATCAAAAGTGAATTTTATTTCTTCAAAAATAATGAAAATTATTTTTTGGATATTAATTTCTTGAGGTGAAGGATAAAATGGAAATCACCAATGAAAAACAAAATAATTAAATTGTGATTATAAATTAGAAACATAATAGGTAATTATACTTCCTTGAATTCATAGATTGTAAAAAATCATCAAATTTATTGATATGATCGTGAAATAATATTATATCCTATTACCAAACATTTTATGATATAAATTATTTTTTAGATCTATTTGTTTTAGGGTTTTCGGTTATTTACATTCTCTAGATCGATGAATTTCTTTTGATCAATGTTCCATATCACTCTCTATCAATTAATGGGTATTAGTTTTAACATCCATGCCCTTTATTTCATTTTTGACCAATGTTATCTTAATCAAAAACCTAGTTATGTGATTATTTAGGATATCCAATTTACATCCCTTTCTATCTTATTAATATGATATTTTATTAACCATTTTTATTATTTAGGGTTTTCCATAGTGGTATTTCTAAATGAAAAACGCTTGATTTCCAAGATAAAGGTTAAATTGTGAGGAAATAATTTATTTAAGTTAGAGAGAATGTGACACTGATAAATTATAAAAGAATAAATTTTTATTCATATATTTTGTTCCACTAAACTTTTATTTTCTCTTTTTTTACAGGTAACATTTACTTTCCTTGACAACTTTTGTTAAATACGATACTGAGTATAGTCGAACAAGAATATATTTTTATTATGTTAGTTATTTCTGATTCGTTGGATGGTGGGTATAAATAGGATTAACCAATTTATAAAAATATATTGTTAACATACATTTATTTTCGATCGATTGATTAGTAGTAAAATAAGAATCATTTAAAAGAAAATAACTCTTTTCTCATGTTTTCCTAAAAGACAATTTAATAGTGTTTGGAGAATAGAATTTATAATTACATTTTACCAATTTTATAAAATTTATTTAAAAAATTAAACATCATTTTTGATATCCAAATATAAAAATTATGTTAGGTTTATTTTTTTTATTTTTCTGAGATGTTTCATTTTATTGATGAATAGTGGAAAATAATAGATTTTAATTGAAAACATCATTTTCATCAAAATATGTTATAGTTTTAAAATATATTTTCAATTGGATTTAAATTAAAAAGAGTTAATAATTCATATTTTAATCTAATTTATTCCATTTGAATCATTTCAATATTGAATTTTTATATAAAAACATTGTAAACTTTTGAACATTTTCACTTTAAAACCCCACTTTCTCGTCACGTTAGTGAGATTAATTTTAAATTACATTGAGCAACTTCAGTGAGTTGAATTTTTAAAATTGAATTAAGTATTTTAAATCAGAATAATATTATTCTATAATATGGTATACTTAATTTTTTACCATAGTGATTAGTGAAAACAGTTAAAATTATTTTTATTGATTAAAGTAAAAACGTGTTTATTTAATGGTTAAACATAGAATATAAGGAGTTAAATGACCTAAATTTTATTCCAACACTCATTTTTGAACATATTTAGAACCTTATTACCACTAAACCTATTATTATGAGTTTTATAGATGCTTATACATGAAGGTTACCTATATAAAAAGTTGACTAAAGAAAAAAAGAATAAAGAAACTTTACATCCTTCTAATTTCTATAAAGATTTGGGATAGAGAAAAAACATCATATGCTTTGTTATATATAAAATTTATAATTTTTTTTTCCTATATCATGATAATTTATTAAAAAAAATAGTTATGAAATAATTACATTAAATACTATTGAAACTCTATGGCATGGATTATTTAGTTAATAATATAAATAAAAAAAGTACATTAAAAATATTAAATGCGAATTAAATTTAATGAATTAGTGTATTAAATTATTTTTTAGATTAATATATCATGTTAAATAGTTTTTAAAAAAGAAATTTAAATTTTCCTGTTATCTTGATATTTTTAAATTCCAATTAAATGATTAATGTCAAAATTGACATTAAGGGTATTCTATGATTAATTATATATTATTAAATTATTTAAAAATAATCAATATATATTCTTATGAAAAGGAATTTTAAATGTTAATATATATAAAATTTGATCCATTAACAGACCAATTTATTTTTTATAATGAACATATTGACCCATAAATTGTAAACAAATTATCGGGGCTAGGGTTAAAGAAGTGTTTTTTCACATTACATGAACTTCTGATAAAATTAATTTTGTAGATACATAGTATTTTTATTTCATTTATTAGATATAATATTTATAATCACTTTTTAATTTTTTTAATATCTATCACTTTAATTTAGTCTTAACGGATAAATTACTTAGGTTATAAAAATAGTTACCGTGGAAAAACAAGAAGGGTAAAATTGAGTAATCATAAAGACTATGATTTTTTTAAAAAATGACTATATTTTTGTGTGGTGGAGGTGTGGGTAGAAAATATAATCCATAACCACCATTAATTATCAATATTGGATCAGGTTGATATAAGTTTGACATCCCAATATTAAATATTTGTGTGTATTTATATTAATGCCACTCCTCTTAAACTATAGAAGGGAACTCAATCCCCTTATTTATAAAAACCTTCCAAGAAATTAGGATCATAAAAATCTACCCATATAACATACCTATATCCCATTAATTATCCTACATTACTTAATGTTTTTATAAATACAACTTAGTAAGGTTTTAGTGTAAACCAAAGGAAGATAACCAATGAAAGGTAATGTTCTTCAATAAGAATCTTTATTTTATTTTTTATTTTAAACCTAATTTAATTTTTACTACACAGTGGTTATATAATAACATAGATATATTAGATATTATTTGGTTTTTATATGTTATGTTTATGAAGTAAAAAACTCAAACTTCTATTAATTGGGGTATGGAATAAATGTTTGTGTGTACGGCAGACTACTATGTCATGAACTAATTCCATTCATTCATCAATTATTACCTCTCAAGGTTGGTTATAATGAAGGATATAATTTTTATATGGGATATTTATAACATTATTACACCTATTAGCTCACTATATCATATTATTATTTTTAAATCATTTTACATAGAAGACAAGATAATGTCTCTTGTGTGTACGAAGGACTACTGCCTCATGATGCGGTGTGATTCATATTTCACTAACACATCACATGAAAGGTGATAAATAAAATATTAATGATTATATATTATCTAAATCCTTAATTATTACATTCATGAAATTTTCATAATTCTATAATTATAATTTATTTTTATATAATTTTCTTTATTTCCTTTTCACTCATGTAATGATGATAATATCATTCATGTATGTCTATACTACCACCTTCACAAAGCGATGCAACTGTCTTTTCATGATGAAACAACATGAATGATATATAAAAGTATACATAAATAAATTATACAGTGTATATGATCATATTATCATTATATAGAGATAAAATATTACTTACACACTTTTCATAACAATAATTGAATAAGGAAAAACATTACTCATGCGTATGTATGACATATTGCCTCTATGATCGTTACTTAATTCATTTTTCATATCTATATTTACTGATTGGTTTTAAATTTCTCATTAATGTAAGAATATGATAATAATTTCATGATTATTATTATCAATATGATATAGCTATATAATATGTGCATGAACTAGAAAATTCATGACCAATCATGCATGAGAAGACATGGTGATTAAGACTCAAAACAATAAAGATAATAGAATATTACTATAAAATAGTAGTTAAATATTATAATTTGGTCATATATGATAATATAAAAATTAATATGGTTTTGTTATTAGTTAATACCATTTTTAAAACCACCATATAAGAGGTTAAAGGATGTTCATCCAAAAGGAAGCATAAGGTAAGGGATTTCATAACTCAATTTCAACTCATTGGGTTAAAAATCTACTTTGTTGATTATGTGATGATAAGATTAATTATGTAATTACATTATATTATATTATATTATATTTTAATTTTTTTTATGTGGATTTACATTTGATACACAAAACCACTTTATTCATTAATTCTCAATTCATCGTTACAATCTTTTTAGGTGTTTCTTTCACAATAACATTCTAATAGAGATTATTTATTCATGAATATGAGTTGAAGGAAATTACTTGAATATATACAAATAAACACATTAATTTTGTCCTCATATTGTTCTTTATAATATTTTTCAACAAATATTATCATTTTCTACTCTTTAGTACTTATAAGTTTTTTTAAAATATGACATCATTTCTCTCTTTGGTCAGAAATCCATTTTATTCCAAAATTATATTTTCTAAAAATTAATTTAAAAATGTTTTTATCCCTTTATAAATTATTTATAAAATTATTTTAACCCATTTTTAATCTTTAAATTTTTAATGGAATATTATGTCATTTTCAAAACAACGCGCATTGTTCTTCTACCTAAAATGTGAAAGGAAGTGTTATTTTAACATATATGACATAAATAGAATTTCCAACCATCAAGACCACTCAGAATTTTACAATATTATTTTATATGTTTCAAGGGTTATTTTCAATGAAAATATTTTCAAAATTCTTTTATAAAATTTTAGTTTCTAAAATTGATTTTCAAATAATATGTTTTTGGATTTTTTTCTCAAAATGAAAACAATATTTTATGAAATATTTTGGAAAATATTTTTATTCACCAATAAAAAGTTTCTTTATTATTAATCCAATGGGTATTTATTGGTTTGATACCGTCCTAAATCCTCCTATGGATGGTTTATTATTATTTTGACCAATAAATGTATTGATATTTTCTTCCCTGATTCATTTTTTTTGTTATTAAGATTTCCTTGAAATATTCACTTACCAATGATCATTGAAAATTATGTTTCCCACAAATATATATATTATTTGTGATTGGTATGTTTATTTCCAAAAACATACACCATTTTTACATATAGTGTTTACTTTGAATGTTATTTGATTAACTCGGGAAATACTGGTAAATATGCATCCCTTAATAAACTCAAATATTTGATAAGGCACATTGTTTATAACTAGTATATATTATTTAATATACGAGTAATGTTTTTTAAATGTATTACATGGGTTAGGGATTACTTAATGAAATCCCCTGATGCATTGATAGTCTCACGAGACAAAATCAGTTGGCCAAAATCTCATCAAATTTAAAAAAACATTTTTAAACTCCATGGATGATATTACTTAATAGTAAGTGTCTTGTGAAAGATATTGACACAAATAATATGGGTTTCTACCCAATACATAAACTATCTTGTGGATAGATCTTAAAAGTAACTGTCTTTAGGATAGATATTGACATTTCAAATGTCTAACATTATATATCCCATCATTAATTATATTCTACGTGATCATTTGATTTGTTATAATATCCATTGTTAATCTAATGTCATTATTTATATGGAATTATTTGATCATATTTTATTCCTTCAATATTATGGTAATTTTATTTATGAAATAAGTTTTTTCCATTATTTACCTTTCTATATAGATTATTACTTATTTTTTCTTAGAGTGAATTAATTTAAATGGAATTTGTGTTCAGTTATTTACATGGGCATACATTTATTATTTTTTGATTCAAAATATATTCTGTTGTAGTTAACCCTTACTGAGTATTTTATCTCACCCATAGTTTGTTTCTCTTCCCTTTGATTCTATGAAGTGTATTATGAATGATATACATGTATATTTAGTGAGAATAATGTAATTATTGAGGAATTTTTTTTAATTTTTTTTCACTTATAATGTTACCCTCATGTGTGTATCTAGTTTACCAGGACAACTAAACTATTCAATTCATTGGGTCGTTATTTCTTATATCATATTACAATTTAATGGTACTAGGAACCAACTCTGGGCTACTGGGGTTTGGGATGCTATAACTATGATAGCCTCTCCTTTATCAGGGTGATCATTCAGTCATGGAAGTTTTATCGAATTAGAAGTACATGAAATCATATCAACCTCATAAATCCTAAATTGTTCCCTACATATGGGAGGTGTTCTAAAAATAGGACCTCTACAACTCAATGAAATTGAATTCCTTGATGCTAAAATGGAATCCATGGAAGGGTGGCATGCAAACATGCATTCCTAAAAAACTGATATATTTACTTTTTGTATGAAACATTTTCCCCACACATATTTGGTAATCTTGTATTCTCAACCATTAATAGTGGGGGGATCCTAAATAATATCTCACACACTTATTTTTCTAATGTTTCCAGATAATTGTCCCTACATATCAATAAGAAACAAAAAACTTAGACGTTTTCTATAGACTCTGGTATGAAAAACCTTTGTTTGGTATAACCGTGTTCCTTCATGATTTGTGAAGGGATGGTAAGACCA
This sequence comes from Viscum album, assembly GCA_963277665.1. Taxonomy (NCBI): domain Eukaryota; kingdom Viridiplantae; phylum Streptophyta; class Magnoliopsida; order Santalales; family Viscaceae; genus Viscum; species Viscum album. The sequence continues at coordinate 1,714,994,959 of OY728143.1, forward strand.
TCCTCATCAATTCATATGTCAGTTCAGCTCTATATTAAGGAAAAAAACAATTTTCATCCTCCCAAATTGACAAAAATGAGAATGATAAGTTTTCTATCTTCATGGAAAGATATAAAGGTTAAACCGATTAGCTATGTATCCCTCTCTCACAAGAGCATTTGATGGAAATTTTTTCCGAGAATATTCAATATTAAATTCAACAACATTTGATCTTAATGATGTGTCCTTGGGAATTATATGAGTTTCTAGGGACAAAACAATGCCTAAAAGTCTCAATTTATAAAACCAATGAAAAATCATGGCCCATTCCCATGGAATTTGGAAAAATTATTAGTTATTTAGATATTGTTGTTATTATACTCAAACTAGTAGTGATTACTATTTAAACACTCAGGTTGGCCCTGAATCATTTAGAACCTCTCATCATGTGGAATAAATAACAAATATCCCTCTTCCAAAGATAAAAGAGACCAGGGACACCCATGATTTTTTGGAATTGATGAACAAAGTGTTTTCATTCTGAAATTAGAAGGTTATTAATTATTAAATTTCATTTATGGATAATGACCAACCTAAGCTACCAGAACATTGTAGACCTAATAAGATCAAACATACTAACCTTCCTGATTAAAAAACCTTCCCTAGAAGAGTATACCATACCATAAATGGATTATTTTTATTAAAAATATAACCCATAGGTAATTGTTGATTATCGATAGGTGATATTCGAGAAGGACCTAACCTAGGAGACCTATATAATTTTCACACTACCAAAAGAAGAGGGTGAATGTGATGAAATTTTTTCCATACATGGATAGAATTTTGATTATTAAAGTACGTAAAAGATTGTTCAATGAGTACATTCCATCCTGAGAGAATAGATTCACCAGCCTATAACGATACTAAACCATGGGGAGAAATCATTGAATTTTACATATGGAGGCAGGCATAATCATCATACAAAGGAAAAAAATAAAAAGAAGATTCATATCCAACTCCCACATAAGCTCTCACACATTAATATTTCATTCATTTAATATTTCAAGAATGGGAACCACCCCACCAAAAGGAACCATCATCATATGCATAGATCATATTTGGTTTTATAAACATAGTTCACTTATCAGATCCCTTCCCTGATGATGAATACAACCATGAGTATGATTTCCCCATACCTAATCGGAGTGCTGGAGGTCTATGATGAAATACATAAGGATACATTATTTGGCGTGGGAATGACTAAATCCAATATTTCCATCACATCTCAATGGATGAAATATATATGGATGATTCCCATGGTTAGGAACTTCAGTAAGCCCATAGCCCTCCATTGGTTCTTCAATCACAATAATTTCACATGAAATATTGTGGGGGTGTGATTTTTTTATAAGATTTGGAAAATGGGAAGACTAGTGTGACCTATTCCACTTGGAGACGATTTTCCCTCAACCTATTCTCAAGAAACATTGCCATCCACCACAAACATATCAGCTCCTGAGCCACACAATAGAGAGAAACCCCACCTTGGGAAGTGTTGAAATTAGGAATAAAAATATGATATTAAAAAAAAGAAGGTAGTTGTACTAACCAAAATCGTAATCTATGATGCTCCTGATCTTTAAAAAGAATTTATAGATGCTTTCATTGAATCCTTTAAAATCCCACATAAGTTTGAGATAGATGTTCTTGTAGTTGATGTTTATCAAGTTGAGACTATTTTATTATAATGTTATAAAACCTTGTTATTTATATAATTAGACCATGAAGAGGTCTTCTATGGAATTAAGAAACCCATATATGTTTCTGGAAGACAGAATAATGCCATTATATAAACGGATCTAGTTTATAATGATTTTGAGATCAACCTCAACCTGATTTGGACCATCCGATGTTTGGGATATTCCGAGGAGGAATTATCCCAGATTAAACTAAATTATCAAGGGTATGATAAGAGAAAATAAAAGGCCTCTTGAAAATATCATGATTATGGCTCAGTTTGAGGATATTAAATCAAATGTTGATTTTTTTTATCTAGTAAGAGAAAACATATAATTTCATTCCTGGAAGGCATTAACATCATATACACATGGTGGTACCATTCACATTTCACCAATACATTAAATACACCATTGATGGAAAAGTATGCAAACTACTTGTTGATAGACCCCCCCCCCCAATTGTGTTTTTTTAATCCTTGTACACTATGAAAATTTCTATATTGGGCCAGGAAAACAACCAATTGTGTATGATGATATGATGATTTTTGTCTCATAACAGCATGGGTAATACCCCTATAAATCTCTATAAAATTGCTGAAAATGACCATGTGTTTCCCAGAAACCTGATTAAGGTAGAAAATTCAATCCTATAACGGTATCTTGGACTACTATTTTCATTATCTCATTTACATGTGATAGTAATCATGACAATTGAAATCAATTTATCAAAAGAAAGTTATAAAAATTATCTCTCATGATCCATGAATTATCTTGTTCTATTAGTAGGTATCAAAGATTACCCCAATAAAATCTATAAAACATAGGATATCCAAATATATCATACCCCCAGAAGTATTAGAAATGATGAAAAACGTCCCTAGGATCTCTATACGATGATTCTGGTATTTTAGGATGTCAATACCTATCCTCATGGATTCTATTATCCTAAAAGCGACAGAGATTCCCCTTGATTATTCACAATACTCGAAGATTCCCACATAGATAGAGATATGCTAGAAGAAGTGGATATCCATGGTAATTCCCTTCCCAAATTTGAGGAAGGAATCACCACCACCATAAATGAGCTCAGATAGGTGAATTTTGGAACATGAGAAGATCCATGACCTATGTTGATTAGTTTCTACATGCCTCTTGAGGAGCATGATATATTCATTTAATTTAAAAATAATAATCAATATGTGTTCACATAAAATTATTTAGATTTTACTTGTCTAAGAACCATTGATAATACTTATCACCAAGTATTTCCTAATGAAATTTGAGGTTTTAAGAAGAATGTAAGGAGACTTCCCCCTTCTCATGTTATTAATATAGAATTGAATGTTAAAAAATTGATCATTAAAAACTTTTTCTAAGAGGTTTAGTACCCAAAATTGTTTTCCAACATCATCCACATCAGCAAAAATAATGAGAAGATCAAGGAATGAAATTATTTCAGAGACATTAATTGATACTACCCAAAGGAAGATTTCTTATTAGAAATCATATAAATTTTGATCAACGAAATTGATGGATTACAAGACTTTCTATCCCAAGTGGGTATTTAAGGTATAATGAGATAAATATAGCTATATAAGATAAGAAATTTATTAACTTTAGAGAATATTAGGGGATTTTTTTCTAATTCGTCATGCCTTTTGGATTAAAGAAAGTTGGTGCTACATACCAACACACTTGGGACTGTATCCTTAAAACCTTATTTGGATAAATTGTAGAACGATATATCAATGACTTGGTGGTTAAATATTGACAGCGATGTGAAAATATCATGGATATTCAAATGATCTTCTAATGATTACAACACTATTTTTTGAAGATGAATCGTCTAAAGTGTGATTTTGAAGTAACATTAGGAAAATTACTCAGAATGTTTTATGCCAATGGGACATTGTGGTTGATCTAAAAAGGACTAGTGCATTCCAAGAAATTAAACCCCTCATAATCTTAAATAGATGATGGGGATGTAGGTGAACCTTGCTTATATTTAGCATTCCATATCCACCCTAACTATAAAATCCCTCCTATTAACTAAGTTAATGAAGAAAGGAGTCACTTACTGATGGGATGAGGACAACCAAGAATTTTCTGAGAATCTTAATGGATACCCATTATATCCACCAGTCTTAACACCACCAATCTATGGAAAACCACTTATAAAATATGTTTATACTAGGGAATTATCTCTTGGTTCCCTCCTTTAATGTATAAATCATATATGGAATGGAGACATCCCCTATTACTTCAGTCAAATGAAGATAATTTTTGAGACCCAATATTTCAATATTTATAAGAACTTCTTTACACACATATTTTTAGTGAAAATCCTGAAATGTTACTTGCATCACTATAAACTACACTTGGTCTACCTTATTTACCTACTCAAGTATATCCTCATCCGCCTTATTTTGATTGTGTTTTTGACATTATGGTAGGCTATCTTGCAATAGTGTGACATAATGTTCTTTGAAGAGAAGGATGTTAAAGGGTTTTCCCACACTGATTTACTTATGATACATCCCATCCTATAAAAGCATCCTTTTGTACAGTGAAATTCTGAAAAAAAGGTTTTATATTACCATGAAACCCCCTGAACATGGGAGATGTATTTTAATAGTGCCTTCTAAAGTATAATTTTTGTGAGGATAAATAAACAGAAGATTAACCCAGTTGATTAATGGATTGTATTGGTTTTACTAGATGAATAAAATTTTCCACACTCTTTTTCCCTATACAAAGGCTACACTAATAATGAGGTAGAATATCAATCCCTCATTTCGGTCCTAGAGCTATCCCCATACCTAAAGAGAGCCTATTTGAATAACAAATGGACCTTAGAGCTAGTGATCAAACAAATCAATACAATATATACCATCATGAAGGAAAAATTGGACCCTCTAATAAATTATGTTAGATGACTTATGGTAGAACTTGCCATTGAACCAACATTTCATTACATACCTTGATAAAAATTCTTACATAGATGTACTAGATAACTCCTCCATTTTCTTGGATGACCCTGATCAAGAAAAAGTATTTTTTTAGATCACACAATAATTGGTGGTATCATCCGTCATTGACTATGAAATGGATGAAATAAATTAGTTAAACACATACCTGGAGCATGATGAGTTGTAATTCACCCCTAGATAGATGGATCCCATTGTCGATTAATTTAAAAATGGTTACCTCCCATCAGATTGGTCCAAAAGCGAACTAATTATATTTAGAGTAATGAACATATCCCATTGAGTTGGAAAAAATGAGAAATATTTCATCCTTAAATAATGATTCGTTGGATTATTACTCAAATTCAGTGTACAATGAGAGATTCCCACCATCATTGTAATACCCCAAGATTTTATAATAAAGATTCTTTTTAATTTTATTGATGTCTTGTGTTGTATACTACATTAATATTAGCTTACCCTATATGCAACACCATAATATCTTTTTTTATATTCAACACTATTCATGGCTTGTGTTGTACACAAGAGTGACCTTCCTTGATAGCTTGTGTTGTACGCAACACCGAGTTTCACTAAAAAATGATATATTATTATAATATTATGAACAAGACGTAATGAATAATATTAGCCAAATTTTAAATTTTATAATATTATAATTCATCTTAAACATTTTCTAGAACGAGGTATGAGAACAAAATCAATTTTTCAGATAAAAGAAGTATTTTTCAAAAAATGCAGTTTTACCACCTTTTGATAGAGCACCCATTTTAAATATAATTTTTGACCAGTTTATAAGTTAAATTTAACAAAATAAAATTCTTCTTATAATTAAGGATATAAAAATCTATGTTGAAAAAAGTTTTGATATTTTTCTGATAACGTTCATATTTTGATGAATAGTAAAAATATGCTAAATTTTACTAAAAAACAACTTTTTTCCTCGATATAATTGATATGGTTAAATTATAATATTGAATGATTTTAAAGTATAAATATAATATATTTTTACCATTTAATATAATGTACATCATTATCATAAATTTAACATTGAATTCATAGGTCAAAACATTTCAATCTTTTGCAATGTTTTAAATTTTAAAACCCATTTTCTCAACAATGAGATTAATTTTAAATTAAATACTGCAGATTCTGTGTATTTGATTTGGAAAAATTGATTCCATATTTGGATTTAATTGGTTTAAATTATCTTAATAGGCTAATTTTTATTTTTAGGCATTATGAATAGTAACTACGATAAATTTTATTTACCATAGTTAAAGGTCAATCACGTAATGAAGGGTAAAAAATAATATTATAAAATTTCCCTAACACTTGTGTTAATATAAGTGGATGATTATATTTCTCTCTAAAACATATTTGGGTCTAAATTTAATCTATTGGAACCCACACAGATGTCATTAAGACCATTAATTTATTTTATTTAAAGAAAGTGAAATATGTCTCACTCAAACTTTAATAATTAAAGTAATTTTAATATAAGGTTATACAAAAAATAAATTCTATATTAAATACTCATTTTAAAGATAAAATTATTTTATTTACTATCATAATTTATTTGTAATTTTGAATAAATACTTAATTACCTTAATAGCTTTTACATTAATGATGCAGAAATTATTTATTTACTGAAAAACAAAAATATAGTTTTTATTCAAATAATAATACCTATAAAAGGCCCAAACACGTGACCAAAATTTATTGGTCAGGTATATCTAGACCATAATCATCCAATGGTCTAATTTTTGACCATCTGGATCCTTATATAAGATATTATGACAATTATATTTTTTTATTTTAAATGATGTCAAAGTTGTCACCTTCATAATTTAATAAAAATATCATTTTAGAAGTAAAATGTTTTAGAAGATAAATTCAACTAATATTATTATTATAAAATATATTAGATTTATCATCTTTATAGTATTTTATTTTTTATTTTTATGCAACAAATTAGTATATTAAATAATTATACAAAAATGTTGTAGTGATTATTTTACTAAAAAAAACATAAAATAAATGGTTTTAAAAATATTAAAATAATTATTATATGAACAAATTAATGAGGTCCACTAATTTTATAGAAAAATATTACATTCTATGAATCTATTAAATATTTTTTTTTGAACATATCTTCTATGTGGATTTTATTTAAATTCGAATAAATGAATAGTGTCAAAATTGACACTATTGATATTTTATAAAAATAACAAATTATTAAATTGTTTAAAAATAACAAACATATTTAAAAATTATAAATAGAAATTTATATTGTCTAAAATTTCATAAAGTATCCAATTATGGAAAATTCACAACACATAAGTAAGTATTTATATCAATTTAAAATTCAAAATATTATTACCACAAATAAGATTAAATAGATTAAATAAGGATAAATAAAATTGTTAAGGTTTAAATAATTTCCCAACATGTATAAATTTTATTTTCTAATGAGATTAGAACCTTATATCATCTCATCTTCAAATTTGAGTCATTTTGGATGTTTTTAGGTGGGGTTTCAGTTTATTATAAATTAATATTTTGTATGTTTCCAAAAGTGCCCCTCTCCTCTCTTATAAAAGGGAACCTCCTACCTATTATCTTCTCTCCATTTTAAGCCTTCAATATCAACCAACCCCTTCCAATTCATCTTCTCAACCTCTCTAGTTATATTATAGAGGTTCTTGTTTTCTCAAAATACCAACTCTAGTGCCCTAAGAGGAAGTATAAAAGAGGAACGTCGAGGAAGAGGAGTCTCGGACACATACAGAAGAAATTGGACATAAGTTAAGGGATAATTATTCTAATCTCATTATTATCTGGGATTGTTTATTCATAATTATTTAATGGGGTTATGTTTATCATCTATGTCCATGTTTTCTAAAAAAAATTCATAAAATGTTTACTATTCTTCCATTATGTTTAAAGTCATTTTTACCCTTTTTGGACTTTTACCACATGGTATTGAAGGAATCTTTCTTTTGTTTTCTATACGAGGCACTTTTTGAATTTTTTGCAAAAATTACGAGAAGAATCTTTTTTTAACATATACGAAATGAACATATTTTTATGGTTTCATAACACCTTATTTTCATTAAGCATCCTCTACAAGATTTCATGATTATTTTCAATAAAATCCTTTCTTTTAAAATTGTGTGGCATTTTGTAAAAAGAAAATGATTTTGAAGAATAAAGGATATTTTTCTCAAGAATTAATTTCAAGTGTTTTATGAAAACTATTTCCATCTAGGATAACATTATTTAGTATGTTTATGTTTCAAGTATAATGTCTCTATTATTTATATGGTTTGATTTTTCTTATGATGAAATGATATCCATTTGTTTTATATTGATTATGTTATGATGGGATGATGTTTATGAATACAATTTTATTCTTTGGGTTATGATAAATGATTTATGATTATTTTGTGGCACACGTAAGAATGATTTCAATATGAGATGGGTGGGACCTACATCTCCCTCTAATGCATTGGGTAAATATTTATATCTCATCAGATAGACATGGTTGTAATGAAAAGTAAATCTGGTTCAGTAATACAGGGCTGGAACGGTAAGTAAACCCGGTTCAGTAATGAACTTTGTCCACTATGAAATTCTTGGCTTCAATGCCTTGGATACTATGGAAATCATATCATGTGCTTAATGGTTTTCCACAAATACATGTTTTATTCCCATTCTATTTTATCATGATTAATGTTTCTTTGTAATATATGCCTTATGTACTTCCAAGATTTATGTCATTACTCATGATTTTGATGTTTTATGTTCATTTTTTTATGTTAAAATGTTTATGGATTGTTTTATGTTCTCAATGTTTACCCTTACCGAGCATTTGAGTGCACCCTTTTTATGTATTCTTTTTCCCAGGATATAAATAAAGGTTTTAGGTAAGAAAAAAAATGGGAAGATTTTTATGGGATATGTTGAAGATCTTTCACCGTGATTAGAAGATTATGCTATGAGTTTCCAAATACAGTAAACTAATACGGTCTTTGGGAGTCTATTTTTTCATGTGTTAATTATTCTGAAAATGTAATGTAATGTCTATGTATGTCAAGATTTGGGCCTCTATAGTTGGTATGAGTGTGAAGGTTTTGTTGAACTTTGGAAACTAGGATGTGAAAACTTTAGTGAGATCCCTAGAGATATATCTAAGGTATGTCTAGGGATGTCCATAAGTTTAAGTATATAGTATAGGTTACAATCCTAAAATTATGATAATGATCATTAATAACCTAGGATTAAACCTAAGATGTTAGATATTGAACGTACTCCCCCTTGATTATGTTGTTTTCCTTGTACGATTTTTTTCCTCTCACACTATTATTTTTTGGTTTTAGATAATGGCTGGAACCCGAAGGAACCGTGTTAATGATCAATGCACTGGGAAATGCAATGATTGTACTCCAAAACAAACAAATGTTATTGGAAATGGAGTGAAAAATCTTATTGCTATACTTACACAAGCTATGAATCATTCTAGACTTCCAAATGAGCATAGAAGGGAACAATATTCTATTAAGTCCTTCATGAGGCAACACCCACCTTCTTTCAGTGGGTCTTCTGATCTACTTGTTGCTGAACAGTGGATCAGTACCATTGAAAATATTTTTTCCATACTTCACTATTCAGAACACGACAAAGTCATTCTGGCTGTTTACCATTTAGAAGGTGAAGCAGACCAGTGGTGGACTCTAATTACGAATACAAGGTCCCAAGATGAAATTAAATCCATGGAATGGGATGAGTTCAATAACTTGTTTTTCAATAAGTACATCCCTCGTATTCTTCAAACAAAGATGAAAAAGGAGTTCCTTGAGCTTAAGAAAAAGTATGATGAATATGTTGGTATATACAATGTTAATTATACAAGGCTTGAAAGGTATGCATCTGGCTTTATCATCCAACATGAAAGTAAAGTTGATCGATTCTTTAGTTTCTTTAAACCATGCCTTTGAAGGGAATTATCTATAAGAGACTTCAGTAGCTATGAAAAAATTGTGTGTTATACAATCAAGGTAGAACTAGATGTTGGTTTTATATATCCATCTCATGGTTTTGACAAGAAACGAAAGATGGAGTTCAAGGAAAAATATCAAAACAATGATAAAAAGAAGATGAATGTTTTGTTATTCTCAATGTGTGGAAAGAAGCATGGCAGAGATTGTCTTAAAGGGACTAAAAAATGTTTTAAGTGTGGAAAAGAAGGTCATGGAGCAGCTGAGTACTGATGTAATGGGGAAAAGGTAGCTAATGATGTTAATAGAGAAAAGACTACAGAGAATGCAACACCAACACTTCAATGCTACAAGTGCAAGGAAATAGGGCATTATGCTAACCAATGCCCAAATCCAAGGGTTAATCATGATCAAAATCAACAACTTATTATGTAAAATGACAAATGTAAGTCACATACGATCACTATTGGAGATGTTTAATATGAAAACGAAGTGGGGGAAATGATTAAGTGTTTATGTAATGAGATTCCAAAATAGTGTCGTGGAATCTCATTTATAGTATCATAGAATATTGGAATATCTATGTATTGGTTTATTGTGGTTTTCAATAATTATATGGTACTGGTAACCATGAAAAGTGATTAAAATATTTTTGGAATGTAGATGATATGCTCATAATAAAGGGATAAGGATAAAATAATATGTTGGATAGTATTAATGATCTCATGACTGATATAAGGACAAAATGACATCATGGTTTGAGTATATAGAAATTTTGAGATTTTGGAATGTGGAAAGAGTTAACTTTTGACAGAATTCATGTTTTCACTAAGTTTATATGGCAATTCATGTTTCAAGAGAATACATGATTAAGGTATTCACATGTTTGTAATGTGACCAACATGATATATCTTATGATATATGGGGGATAAATGATGGTATTCACATGTTTGGAAGATGACATTTCTAGTAATATTTTTCTTCATACTATGAGATTGGACAAGAGTATTTTCGATAAGCCTAAAGGTTGGAATGGATTAAGTTGGAAAATATATAGTATTGTTTAAGGCTAAAACTTTTTTTTATAATGTTATAATAGTATTTTTTTAGAAAAAGGACAACCTACAGGACGGGTGACAACCTATCGCGTCAGACAAGGATGTGGGAATCGAACCCACAACCAAAGTGCGACATGCCATTATTGCCTACCACAGGCCTACATGAAGTCCATGGTCAGTAGAAATTAGTTTTATTTTATTATGTGGTATTATAGATGAATTATAAGTCCATTTTTGGAACAATATACGATTAATATCACCATATATGTACTTATGTATATTTAATAACTTTTTTAACCTTTTGTTTGAGACATATGGAATGACCCATCATTCTATCACAAAATCTTCTAACACATCACGAGTGACAATTTAAAATTCATTTATTTAATATATTAAGTGTAAATTGTTCAAGGAATGACCAACGGCGGGATTGTACCATAAATCAAGTAAGTATTTCTTCTAATTAAAAATTTCCAAATTTATGGAAAGGATCTTGAAAACCAAAAATGTTGTCCTAGTACTCTCATATCCGATGAATCAGAAGGTACCTTAGATCATCAAAAATTTATGGCTTTGTGATTGTTGGATTTTTCAAAGCCATGTTCTCTACCACTCTCTATCATAACTTGATGGTTATATTTCTCTTTCATATCTACGTTTTCACCTATGTTCTCCAATGTGGAAACCAAGTGATGAGTTAATTTGGGTATCCATTATGTTTCTTACATTAATTTTTAAAATGATGTTTTAGTATTCTTTTTTACAATGTGGGTTTCTATGAAAGAAACTTTCAAATAGTAAATGATTTAAAACCCCGATGAATTTTGACGGCGGAATTCATTTTAAGGGGGGTAGAATGTATTACCCAGAGATTTTATGAGGAATATTACTTTTAATTTCATTGATGTATTGTGTTGTACGCTACCACAAGATTATCTTACGCTATACGTAACACCATATTAGCTTGTAGTATATGAAACACTATTCTTGGCTTGTGTTGCACTCAAGTGTGACCTTCCTCGATAGCTTGTGTTGTACGCAATGCAGATTTTCACTAAACAATGATATATTATTATAATATTATGAACTAGATGTTATGAATAATATTAACCGAATTTTTAATTTTATAACATTATAATTCATCTTAAACATTTTATAGAATGAGGTATGAGAACAAAATCAATTTTTCAGGTAAAAGAAGTATTTTTGTAAAAAAATACAGTTTTACCACCTTTTTACAGCACACCCATATAAAATATAATTTTTGACAAGTTTATAAGATCAATTTAAAAAAATAAACTTCTTATTGTGAATCCAAATATAAAAATTTATGTCGGATAAATTTTTGATATTTTTCTGATAATGTTTATATTGTGATGAATAGTAAAAATACGCTAAATTTTACATAAAAATAGCTTTTTTTCATTGAGATAATTTATATGGTTAAGTTATAATATTGAATTGTTTTAAACTATAAATAGAATATATTTTTACCATTTAATATAATTTAATTCATTAGCATTAATTTTACATTGAATTCATAGGCAAAAACATTAAAATCTTTTGCAATGTTTTAACTTTTAAAACCCATTTTCTCAACAATGGGATTAATTTTAAATTAAATACTGCAACTTCAGTGAATTGAATTTTGAAAAATGGATTCCATATTTGTAATAAGTTGGTCCAAATTATGTTAATATGTGACTTTTTATTTTTAGGCATTATGAATAGTAACTATGGTAAATTTTATTTACCACAGTTATTGGTAAATTAGGTTATTAAGGGTAAAAATAATTTTACAAAAGTACCCTAACACTTGTATTAATATAATTGGATGATTATATTTCTCACTAAAACATACTGGGGTTGAAATGGAATCTATTGGAACCCACTTGGATGTGATGAAGACCATTAATTTATTTTATTTAATGAAAGTGAAATATGTCTCACTCTAATATTAATAATTAAATTATTTTTAATATTAGGCTATACAAAATATAAATTCCATTATAAATACTAATTTGAAATCTAAAATGCTTTTGTTTTTTATGGTAATTTATTTTTAATTTTTAAGAAATATTTAATTACCTTAATAGCATATACATTAATGATGCAAAAATTATTTATTTAGTGAAAAATCAATAATACAGTTTTTATTCAAATAATAATACCCATAAAAGACAAAACACCTAACAAAAACTTATTGGTCGTGTATATCTAGACCATAATCATACAAAGGTCGAATGTTTGACCATTTTGAGCCTTATAAAAGTGATTATGATACTTATATTATTTTATTTTAAATGATTTCAAAGTTGTCACCTTCATAATTTAATAAACATATCATTTTAGAAGTTGGGTGTTTTAGAAGATAAATTCAACTAAAAGTTTTATTATAAAAGCTATTATATTTATCTTCATTATAGTATTTTATTTTTAATTTTTATACAACAAATAAGTATATTAAATAATTATACAAAACTTTTGTGATAATTATTTTATTAAGAAAAATATAAAATAAATATTTTTAAAAATATTAAAATAAATATTATAATAACTAATTAATGTGATATACTAATTTTATAGATAAATATGACATGTTAGGAATCTATTAAATATTTTGTTTCGAACATATCTTCTGTGTGGATTTTATTTAAATTCAAATAAATAAATAGTGTCAAATTGACACTATTGATATTTTATAAAAATCATATATTATTAAATTGTTTAAAAATCACAAAAATATTTAAAAATGATAAATTGAAATTTATATTTTCGAAAATGTCATAAAGTATCCAATTTTGGACAATTAAAAACACATAATTAATTATTTATAACAATTTAAAATTTAGAATATTATGACCATAAATAATATTAAATAGATTAAATAAGGATAAATCAAATTGATAAGGTTTTAAAATAATTTCCCAACATGTCTAAATATTATTATGTAGTGATATTACAACCCTATCTCATCTCATATTCGAATTTGAGTCATTTTTAAGGTTTTTAGGTGGGGTTTGATTTTATTATAAATTAATATTTTGGAGGTTTCCAAAAGTGCCCCTCTACTCTCTTATAAAAGGGCACCTCCTCCCTCTTCTCTTCACTCCATTTTAAGCCATCATGCTCAAGAAACCCCTACCAATTCCTTTTCTCAACCTCTCTAGTTATATTATAGAGGTTCTGGTCTTCTCCAAAGACCAACTCTAGTGCCCTAAGAGGAAGTTTAAAAGAGGCACGTCGAGGAAGAGGAGTCTTAGAAAAATACGGAAGAAATTGGACATAAGGTAAGGGATAATTATTACAATTTTGTCCTTATATGGGATTTTTTATTCACAATTATTTACTGGGGTTATGTTTATCATCCATGTCCATGTTTTCTAAAAATGTTTTCATAATTTTTTTAATATTCTTCCATTATGTTTAAAGTCATTTTTACCATTTATGGACTTTTAGCACGTGGTATGGAAGGAATCTTTCTATTGTTTACCATACAGGGTACTTTTTGACTTTTCCAAAAAAAGTACGATAAGAATGTTTTTTTAACTTATACGACATGAAAATATTTTTAAAGTTTCATAACACCTTATTTTCATGAATATTCCTCTACAATATTTCATGATTATTTTCAAAAAAATCATTTTATTTTAGAATTGTGTGGCATTTTGCGAAAAGAAAATGATTTTGAAGAAGAAAGGATATTTTCCTCAAAAATTCATTTCAATTGTTTTATCAAAACTATTTTCCATATATGATGACATTATTGAGTATGTTTATATTTCAAGTATAATGTCTCTATTATTTACATGGTTTGATTTTTCTTATGATGAAATGATATCCATTTGTTTTATATAGATTATGATATGATAGGATGATGTTTCTGAAACCCATGTTATTATTTGGGTTATGATGAATGATATATGATTACTTTGTGGCACACATAAGAATTATTTCAATATGAGAAGGGTGGGACCTATATCTCCCTCCAATGCATTGGGTAAAGATTTATATCTCATGAGATAGACATGGGTGGAATGACAAGTAAATCCGGTTCAGTAATACAGGGCTGGAATGGAGAGTAAACTCGGTTCAGTAATGGACATTGTACACTATGATTGTCTTGGCAGCAATGCCTTGGATACTATGGAAATCATATCATGTTCTTAATGGTTGGCCATAATTACATGTTTTATTCCCATGATATTTTATCATGATTAATGTTTCTTTGGGATAAATGCCTTATGTACTGCTAATATTTATGTCATTACTCATGTTTTTGATGTTTTATGTTCATGTTTTTACATTCAAATGTTTATGGATTTTTAAATATTCTCTATGTTTACCCTTACTGAGAATTTGAGCACACCATTTTTATGATTTCTTTTCCCGAGGATATAAAGAAAGGTTTTAGGTAAGAAAACAAAAGGGGAAGTTCTTTATGGAAGATGTTGAAGATCTTTCACCATTATTTAAAGATTATGTTCCGAGTTTCCAAAGATACTAAACTAATACGGTCTTTGGGTGTCTATTTTTTCATGTATTAATTATTATTAAAAAGTAATGTAATGTCTATGTATGTTAAGATTTGGGCCTCTACAGTTGGTATCAGAGTAAAGGTTTATTTATACTTTTGAAACTAGGATGTGAAAACTTTATTGAGATCCCTAGAGATATATCTAAGTTATGTCTAGGGATATCTGTAAGGTTAAGTATAAAGTGTAGGTTAAAATCCAAGAATTATGATAAAGATCATGAATAACCTAGGATTAAACCTAAGATGTTAGATACAAAACGTACCCCCTTGATTATGTTGTTTTCCTAGTATGATTTTTTCTTCTCACACTATTTTTTTGGGTTTTGGATAATGGATGGAACCCGAAGAAACTGTGTTAATGATCAATGCACTGGGCAATACAATGATTGTCCTTCTGAACAACCAAATGTTATGGTAAATGGAGTGAAAAATTGTAGTGTTATACTTACACAAGCTATGAATCATTTTGGACTTCCAAATGAGCAGAGAAGGCAACAATTTTATATTGAGTCCTTCATGAGGCAACACGCAACTTCTTTCAGTGGGTATTCTGATCCACTTATTGCTAAATACTAGATCAGTACCATTGAAAATATATTTTCCATACTTCACTATTTAGAACATGAAAAAGTCATTCTAGATGTTTACCATTTAGAAGGTGATGTAGACCAGTGGTGGACTCTAATTAAGAATAAAATCCCCCAAGATGAAATTGAATCCATGGAATGAGACGAGTTCAACAACTTTTTTTTTAATAAGTACTTCCCTCGTATTCTTCGAACAAAGATGGAAAAGTAGTTCCTTGAGCTTAGGAAAAAGGATGATGAATCTGTTGGTATATACGAGGTGAATTTTACAAGGCTTGCAAGGTATGCATCTAGCTTTATCATCCAACCTGAAAGTAAAGTTTATCGATTCTTCATTGGCTTAAAACCAAGTCTTCGTAGGACATTAACTATAAGAGACTTTAGTATCTATGAAGAAATTATGAATTTTTCTACAAAGGTAGAACTGGAAGTTGGTGTTACATATCCATCTCATGGTTTTGACAAGAAATTAAAGATGGAGTTCAAGGAAAAATCTCAAAACAATGGTGAAAAAAAGACGAATGTTTCGTTATGCTCAAAGTGTGTAAAGTAGCATGGTGGAGATTGTCTTAACGGGTCTAGAAAATGTTTTATCTATGGAAAATAAGGTCATCGAGTAGCTTAGTGCCGAAGTAATGGGGAAAAGGTATCTAATGATGTGAATAGAGATAATACTATAGAGAACGCACCACCAACACTTCAATGCTATAGGTGCAAGGAAATGGGGCATTATGCTAACCAATGCCCTAATCCAAGGGTTAATGATGATCGACATCAACAAGCTCTTAAGGTAAAGGACAATGGGAAGTCACATGAGATAACTATTGGCGATATTGAATATGAAAAAAAAGTGGTGGAATGATTAAGTGTTTATGTAACAGGATTCCAAAATATTGTTGTGGAATCTCATTTATAGTATCATGGAATATTGGAATATCTATGTATTGGTTTATTGTGGTTTTCAATAATTATACGGTACCAGTAACCATGAAAAGTGATTGAAATATTTTTATAAAGTAGAATATATGCGCATAATGAAGGGATAAGGAGAAAATAATATGTTTGATAGTTTTAATGAGCTCATGATTGATATAAGGACAAAGTGAAATCATGGTTTGAGTATATAGAAAATTTTGGATTTTGGTATGTGGAAAGCATTATCTTTTGACAGCATTCATGTTTTCACTAAGGTTTTATGGTAATTAATGTTTCAATAGAACACATGATTCAGGTATTCACATGTTTGGAATGTGACCAACAAGATATATCTTATGATATGTGGGGGATAAATGATGGTACTGACATGCTCGATAGATGACATTTCTAGTGATCGTTTTCATTATACTATGAGATTGGACATGAGTATTTTTGATAAGAATAAAGTTTGGAAAGGATTAAGTTGGATATCAGATAATATTGTTTATGGCTATTTTTTTTCTAGAATTTTATAATAGTATTATTTTAGAAAAAGGACAACCTACAGGACGGATGACAACTCATCGCGTCGGACAAGGATGCAGGAATCAAACCCACAACCGAAGTGCGACATGCCTTTATCGCCTAACACTGGCCTACATGAAGTCTTTGGTTAGTATAAATTAGTTTTATTTTATTAACTGTTATGATAGACGATGTATACGTTCATTTTTGGAACCATATACGATTAATATCACCATATATGTACTTATGTATATTTAATAACTTTTGCTAAACTTTTTTTTGAGACATATGGAATTACCCATCATTCTACCACATGATCTGCTAACACTTCGTGAATGAAAAATTCAACTTCATTTCCATAATATATGAAGTATAAATTGTTCATGGAACGACCAATGGTGAGATTGTACCAAAATAAAGTAAGTATTTCTTGTAATTCAAAATTTTCAAATTTTTGGAAAGGATCTTGAAAACCAAAAATGATTTCCTAGTACCCTCATCTACAATAAATCAGATGGAACCTTATATCATCACAAATTTATGGCTTTGTTAGTGTTGGATTTTTCATAGCCATGTTCACTACCACTCTCCACCAGAACATGAAGTTTAGATTCCTCTTCTATATCCATGTTTTCACCTATGTTATCCTATGTGGAAACCCAGTGATGAGTTAATTTGGGTAGCCATTATGTTTCTTAAATTACTTTTTAAAATTATGTTTTGGTATTCATATTTATGATTTGAGTTTCTATGAAAGAAACTATCAAGTAGTAAATGATTTAAAACCTCGATGAATTTTAAGGGAGAAATTCATTTTAAGTGGGGTAGAATATAATACCCTGAGATTTTATGAGAAATATTCTTTTTAATTTCATTGATGTATTGTGTTCTACGCTACACCAAGATTATATTACACTATACACAACAACATATTAGCTTTTAGTATATGAAACACTATTCTTGGCTTGTGTTGCATGCAAGAGTGACCTTCCTCGATAGCTTTTGTTTTACGCAATACCGAGTTTCACAAGACAATGATATGTTATTATAATATTATAAACTATCTATTATGAATATTATTAACTTAATTTTGAATTTTATAACATTATAATTCATCTTAAAAATTTTCTATAATGAGGTATGAGAACAAAATCAATTTTTCAGATAAAAGAAGTATTTTTCCAAATATGTAGTTTTACAGCCTTTTGATGGCGCACCCATTTGAAATATAATTTTTTATAAGTTTATAAGTTCAATTTTAAAATATAAACTTCTTCTTGTGAATCGTGATATAAAAATTTATGTTGGATAAATTTTTGACAATTTTCTAATAACGTTCATATTTTGATGAATAGTAAAATACACTAAAATTTACTTAAAAACAAATTTTTTCATCGAGATAATTTATATGGTTAAATTATAATATTGAATGGTTTTAAAGTATAAATAGAATATATTTTTACCATTTAATATAATTCAAGTCATTATCATTATTTTTACATTGAATTCATAGGTAAAAACATTTCAATCTTTCGCAATGCTTTAACTTTTAAAACTCATTTTCTCAACATTGGGATTAATTTTAAATTAAATAAAGAAACTTATGTGAATTGAATTTGGAAAAATGGATTCCATATTTGTAATCAGTTGTTCCAAATTATGTTAATATGCTACTTTTTTTAGGCATTATGAATAGTAACTACGGTAAAATGTTTTTACCACAGTTAAAGGTAAATCAAGTAATTAAGGTTAATTGTTTTTTATAAAATTACCCTAAAACTTGTCTTAATATAATTGGATGATTATATTTATCTCTAAAACATACTTGGGTAGAAATTTAATCTATTGGAACTCACGTGGATGTGATTAAGACCATTAATTTATTTTATTTAAAGAAAGTGAAATATGTCTCTCTCAAACTTTAATAATTAATGTATTTTTAATATAAGGTTATACAGAATATAAATTCGATTATAAATACTCATTTGAAAGCTAAAATTATCTTTTTATTATGGTAATTTTATTTTATTTTTATGAAATATTTAATTACCTTAATAGTTTATCCATTAATGATGCAGAAATTATTTATTTAGTGAAAAATCAATAATATAGTTTTTATTCAAATAATAATACCCATAAAAGTCCCAAAAACCTGAAAAATACTTATTTTTCATGTATATATAGACCATAATTATCCAATGGTATAATTTTTGACCATTTGGAACTTTATAAAAGTGATTATGACACTTATATTATTTTAAATGATGTCAAAGTTGTCACCTTCATAATTTAATAAACATATCATTTTAGAAGTTCAGTGTTTTAGAAGATAAATTATCCTAAATGTATTCTTATGAAATCTATTAGATTTATCTTCGTCATTGTATTTTATTTTTAATTTTTATGCAACAAATACGTATATTAAATAATTATACAAAAATGTTGTAGTAATTATTTTATTAAGAATAATATCAAATAAATGGTTTTAAAAATATTAAATTAAATATTATATGAACTAATTAATGTGCTCCACTAATTTTATAGAGAAATATGACATGTTATTAATATATTAAATATTTTGGTTTGAACATATCTTCTGTGTGGATTTTATTTAAATTCAAATAATTGAATAGTATCAAAATTGAAACTATTGATATTTTATAAAAATAACATATTATTAAATTGTTTAAAAATCAAAAAAATATTTAAAAATTATAAATTGAAATTTATATGGTCTAAAATGTCATAAAGTATACAATTATTTATAATTCACAACGCATAATTAAGTATTTATAAAGATTCAAAATTTATATTATTATTACCACAAATAAGATTAAATAGATTAAATAAGGATAAATCAAATTGACAAGGTTTAAAATAATTTCCCAATATGTCTAAATTTCATTTTCTGATAATATTACAACCTTATCTCATCTCTGATTCAAATTTGATTCATTTCGGAGGTTTTTAGGTGGGGTTTGAGTTTATTATAAATTAATATTATGAAGGTTTTCAAATGTGCCCCTCTCCTCTCTTATAAAAGGGAACCTCCTCCTTCTCTTCACTCAATTTTAAGCCTTCAAACTCGGACAACCCCTGGAAATTCCACTTATCAATCTCTCTAGTTATATTATATAGGTTCTGGTCTTCTCAAAAGACCAACTCTAGTGCCCTAAGTGGAAGTTTATAAGAAGCACGTCAAGGAAGAGGAGTCTCGGACACATACGGAAGAAATTGGACATAAGGTAAGGG
Source organism: Viscum album (assembly GCA_963277665.1). Lineage (NCBI taxonomy): Eukaryota > Viridiplantae > Streptophyta > Magnoliopsida > Santalales > Viscaceae > Viscum > Viscum album. The sequence continues at coordinate 1,715,015,535 of OY728143.1, forward strand.
ATAATTATTCCAATCTAATTATTATCCAGGATTATTTATTCGTAAGTATTTACTAGGGTTATGTTTATTATCCATGTCCATGTTTTCTAAAAAAAATTCATAAAAGGTTTACTATTCTTCCATTATGTTTAGAAACATTTTTACTCTTTTTTTGACTTTTACCACATGGTATGGAAGGAATCTTTATTTTGTTTACCATACGAGGAAATTTTTGATGTATCCGAAAAAATTAAGAGAAGAATGTTTTTTTAACTTATACAACATGAATGGAATTTTATGGTTTCATTACACCTTATTTTCATGAAGCATCATATACAAGATTTCATGATAATTTTTAATAAAATACTTTTACATTAAAATTTCATGTCATTTTGCAAAAAGAAAATGATTTTGAAGAAGAAAGGATATTTTCCTCAAGAATTCATTTCAAGTGTTTTATCAAAACTAGTTTCCATCTAATATGACATTATTTAGTATGTTTATGTTTCAAGTATAACGTCTTTATTATTTACATGGTTTGATTATTCTTATGATGAAATGACATCCATTTGTTTTATATGGATTATGTTATGATGGAATGATGTTTATGAAACTCATTTTCTTCTTTGGGTTGTGATGAATGATTTATGATTATTTTGTGGTATATGTAAGAATGATTTCAATATGAGATGGGTGGGACCTATATCTCCCTCGAACAAATTGGGTAAAGATTTATATCTCATGAGATAGACATGGATGGAATGACAAGTAAATCTAGTTCAGTAATACAAAGCTGGAATGGAAAGTAAAACCCAGTCTAGTAATGGACTTTGTCCACTATGATGGTCTTTGAAACAATACCTTGGCTACTATTGAAATCATATCATGTGCTTAATGGTTTTCCACAATTACATGTTTTATTCCCATGATATTTTATCATGATTAATGTTTCTTTGTGATATATGCCTTATGTACTACCAATATTTATGTCATTACTCATGATTTTGATGTTTTATGTTCATGTTTTTATGTTCAAATGTTTATGGATTGTTTTATGTTCTCCATGTTTACCCTTACTGATCATTTTAGCTCACCCTTTTTATGTTTTCTCTTCCCTAGGATATAAAGAAAGGTTTAAGGTAAGAAAACAAATGGGGAATATATTTATGGGAGATGGTGAAGATCTTTCACCATGATTAGAAGATTATGTTCCGAGTTTCCAAAGAAACTAAACTAATACGGTCTTGGGGCATCTATTTTTTCATGTATTAAGTATTATGAAAATGTAATGTAATGTCTACGTACATCATGATTTGGGCGTCTACAATCATGGAACATTTCCATGCAGGTTCTTTTGACACTCATCCATGTGGGCCTATACTCTTCCACCAAATTAGGAGGCATGTTTATATGAAAAAAATGTTGTAAGACTGAATGGGATTCACTTAAAAATGTCATTCATGCCAAATTCATGAAAACCAAATCTATAAAACCCAAATATTTATACATATAGATATGTATTCCTCACCGTTTTCCATATAGAGAATTTGTTTTGTGGGGATATATCCCCCATCTACAACTAATCTATTTAAGTAAATCTTTACTACTACTAAATTCCTACAAAAATGTTATGAGGTCATACCCCTCAACTATTTCATGAAGAATAATATCATCAAATTCATAAAGTCCAATTTCATCACTTGAGTCAGTGTTCCCCTTAAGATAATTATGGACAACAACAAAAAAATTCTCTTCTTCTTAATTGAAGAAATTGTCCTATGAGTATAATGTTGAGTTGAACCATTAATACTACAGTCATACAATGTAATATATATATATATATATAGGTATTAAAATTTTCTCAGTGAAATATATTATAGAAAATGGTTGATAGTGACAATAAGTAATGGTCATAAGAGCTCCTCCAAGCTCTATGGGCCTACCAGACAACTACGTGCACTACTACGCAAGCATCCCCATATTCATCATTTATGAAACAGAATTATTATTGACCATATAATTCTATTTTCCCTCAATATAAATATATATCCATGGATCTCAGATGATGAGAAGTAACAAAATAAGCTGGATGAGTTAGAGCGTGTCACGAACCAAGTCATGTCGCCATCAAAACTGACGCCCGACATAGTCCATGACAAGGCCCTAAGGGTGTTATCGATCCCCATGGGCTGGCACACATGCCTAAGTATCAAAATAAACCTTGGGAAAAATTTACCTGAATAAAATAATATAAATCAACCAATAAAATCAACCAAACCAAAAGTAAAATCACAACCAAACCAGCCTTTAGCCAGAACCAAATTTTGAGTCACATGTAAAATAAAAACCCAAACAACACTAAAAACTATGGTGACCAAAAACCATTCCAAAAACTGATTCCCAGTGAGAGGACACCACCCTCAATCCATCCCCACAACGCCACATCAAGAGGTCTACTAACAACCTGAACCACCACTCTCAACTGCTGGAACCTTACTTGTATCAGACGTAAAGAAATATACGTACACCCAAAGGTGTAAGTAGGGTGTGTAAAATGGCCCAGTAGGATTCCAATGAGAAAATATTCCATGCACAAATATTAGAAGACAAATAAATTTACAGCGATGAAATAAAGGAAATAATGAAATGCTTAACAACGGTAATGAAAATAGTTTTCATGAAACGAACTTAACGAAAAACAGTTTAAAGTAATCCCATGTTTGTTTAAAAACTCAAGTGACATATCATATATCATCAGTGTGCGAAAAGTAACCAAGAGCACCAAAATATGGGATAGGTCCTATCGGTACTAGTAATACATGGGACACTAGAATGTTGTGTCTCGGTGAAACATAGCTTAGAAACCACGAACCTCAGAAACTATTTCATAGCAATCATGACCCTCAAAAAATGTGGCTTAGAAAACATGACCCACAGAAATCATATGTTAGTAACTCTTTCAAATGTCAATCTTACTAGGGAAACTAGGCCAAGCCATCTATGGAACACCAGATCACTATTCAAAGTTCACCCACCTAATACCCCTGGCTTCCCTCTTTGTGCTCATCTAAAATCTAAGTTCACATCACATGTCACATTAACACTTAATATCCAAAACTAGTTCTTAAAAAAATGTCATTCGCACACTGATACCCTCTATTAAAACCATACAAACACCAAAAAGGTTTTAGAACTTAACCTGTGTTTCTTGCAGATTAAATTAAACTAGCTGCATAGTTTTATAAAAACAATTTTTATAATCAAGAAAACCACTAAGAAAAACTATTAAATAGTTTCCAAACTTTTCGCAAAAATTATTAAAGGGAAAAAAGTCACTCAAAACCCTTTCCAAAATGGAACATATTCTGACACCATGCCAAAACATAAACTACATCATCTGTACTTCTTAACACACACACACTGTACAGTTTACAAAATAATTATAAATATATCAAAGTTGGTTTTCAAACTAAAAATAGACTAAATTACATAGACACACTTCAATGAATTTAAATGCACAATTAAAACTTAATCAAAAAATAACAATTTTACAGCATGAAAACTAATTTACAAGGTGCTAAATTAATTAAACAAATATGAAAATGATCATCAGATAATATTTGTTTGTGGAATCACCTAACGGTGTGTCGTATGTTTTGAAAAATTGGTGTGCAAGGATCATCGCATGCCAAAGCAGCTCAAACAACCTCAAATACACCCTAAAAACAAATCACAACACAAATGCATCAAAATTAAACCAATCAAAAACTAAACAATATTTGCAACATCACCAACATAGGAGAAAAGACAACCGAAGTGCTTTGCACCTACAAAAAGGGGTTAGAAAGTATGGTCGGATGAGATGGGGGGTTCCAAAAGAGGTTGATCTGATTGGACCATCACCGGAAGGAGATGCAGCCAAAAAGGGGTCGCGTCGAGAAGGTTTTCTGAAGGAGGGAGGGTGGTGCGAATGTCTGACACGGTTGGGTAGAGTTGGAGGGAAGAGGGAGGTAGAAGGGGCGGTCAGGCTGAGTGGAAGGTAGTAAGGGTGGTGTGGCCCTGTGTGGTGGAGGAGAAAGGAGGGAGGTTCAGCCCTACGGTCTGCTAGACAGGGGATGCATGACATCATCAGTGTAGGATCCAGTAGAGGAAGTGGTGCAAGAGCCGATCCGGTGAGAGGAGGAGGACACTGAGATGCAGCTACTAGGGTTAGGGAGAGCTTCAAGTGCGCTACCTATAAGGAGAAGCAGATGAATTGTGCATCGCATGGAGGGATAATGTAGGGGAAAAAAGAAATTGAAAAGAAGGGATACAAAAAATGAATAAATGAATAAATAAGTGGAATAAAAACGTTAAAAAAACCTTAACCAATATAATAAAAGAGATAAATAAAATTGATAATATATATTAATGAGGGAAACAATAATAATAAAAAGGCTAATAATCTTATAAGTTAATATGGGAGACTAGATTCAGGTATTAATTATGATAATAATAATAATAATAAATATAATAATTTTATTTTCATTAAGTTAGCGTAAGAGTGAACTCATGTCGGGATCGGCCCACATTCCAATAAAAAATATATTAAAATGGAAGATAAAGTATGATATAAAAATTAAAATAAAAACATATCGTACATGAGGTTTATGTGCGAAAATTCTCCCCACCATGAATATTTTCCACCCTCAAAAAGTCATCTCAATGCATGATCAGAGAATAGAAATTTTCACTCCTACTCAACCCATGACCTCGGCTCCCAAGTCTCATGCTCATCACTCCCATGCTGCCAAAGAATGTGAACCAAAGGAATGGACTGTCCATGAAGCACCTTCTCATGAGAATCCACTATCCTCACTGGCTACTAAAAAACTGATAAGTTGGGCTCTATCTTCAACTCCTTCCAATTAAACACATGTGATTGATCAGGATTATACCATTTCAGTTGGGAGACATGGAATATGTCATAAATTGACATCAACTGAGCTATTAAAGCTAACATGTATTCCACTTTGCCGATCCACTTAGTAATCCTGAAAGGCCCAACATACCTCGGTGTTAGTTTCCCTTGATTTCCCAAGAAGAGGTGACCCAATCAAGGGGAAACCCTCAATAACACTTTTCCCCCCACTAAAAACTCAAGATCTTGATGCCTATGATATACATAAGATATGTTGAGACTCTGAGCTATCAAAAACCGATGTCTAATCAACTTGACCGTCTCAGATGTCTCCTGAACTAGTCTTGGTCCCAAAAGTGAGGTCTCACCAACCTCATCCTAACACAGAGGAGACTGAAAATGCTGACCGTAGTGTGCCTCAAATGGTTCCATTCTAATAAAGGATTGGTAACTGTTATTATAAGAAAACTCAACCAATACCAAATTGATATCCTATGAACCTTTGAAGTCCAACACACATGCATGAAGCATCTCCTCCAGAATCTAATTTTCCCACTCCGTCTGGTCATCTATCTGAGGATGGTAAGTCGTGATAATCTTAATCTATGACCCCAAATCCTTCTGAAGGCCTCCCCAAAACTGAGAGGTAAAGAGGGCATCCCTGTCAAAAACAGCTGCTGACAACATACCATGAAGTCTAACCACCTCCTAAACAAACAAACATCCCAACTCATCCACCTCCGTTGTATCTCTAATCGGGATAAAGTGAGTTCACATGGTCAAATGATCAAACACCACCCAAACAACATTCCTTCCCCATGGTTTACAAGGAAATCTAATAATGAAGTCTATGGAAACCTCATCCCACTTCCAAGTAGGAATGGGTAAGGGTTGAAGAAATCCAGATGGTCTCTGATGCTCTGCTTTCACATACTGAAAGGTGTAGCTTCTCAATATAATTTCAGCCATGTCTCATCTCATACATGACCACCAAAACTAGCGAAGAACATTGTAATACATCTTGGTAGTACCAGGATGGACGGACCACTGAGACTGGTGGATATCCTACATCACCACATTTCATAGAGACAATGGCACCACAACACATCCCATGAAGCACAAGATCATCTCGGGAGATAAAGGCTAATTAGAAAGAGCCTTACCAATATGAAAAAACTATATAGATCACTGAAACGGCTCATCACCAGGATTCTCCCGCTGAATCAAATCTAGAAGAGCCAAATTCAACTGAATGCTAACCAAGAAAGTACATCCATTGTGATCCCTACTCTCTAAGTGCATCTAGGAAAAGAGCCCCATAAAAGTCCACTCATTAGTGAACTTCTTCAATGCCTTCACTTGTACATTTTTTCTCAAAGCGTCAACCACCACATTACCCTTTCCGTGGGTATAGACAATATCAATGTCGAACCCCTTCAAGTACTCGATCCAGCGGAACTTCCTAAAATTGAGATCCTTCTGATAGAAGATGTTTGATAGGATCTTATGGTAAGAATAGACCACAAATTTCTCCCCATAGAGGTAGTGACGCCAAGCCTTCAGGGTGTGGATCACCACTACCAACTCTAAGTTGTGATTCAGATAATTCTTCTCATGTGGCTGGAGCTGGAGAGAACCATAAGCCACAACATGATTTTCCTTCATGAGTACACACCCAGGGCTCATACCTGAAGCATCACAATAAACCACATAGCCCTTTCTAGACTCTGGTAAGATCAACATAGGTGCGGTGGTCAATAATCGCTTCAACTCCTCAAAGGATGCATGACACTATGGGATCCATTAAAACTTCACCCCTTTTGGGTGAGTGCAGTCATGTATTTGGAAATCCATGAGAAATCTCGAACAAAAATCCTATAATAACCTACCATGCCAAGAAAAATCCTGATCTCAAACACATTCCTCAGTTGTTCCCAAAACACCACTGCACTGAACTTTTCAGGATCCACTGAAACCCCCTGTTCTGAGTAGACATGCACCAAAACCTTCACTTCCTTGACCCAAAATGTGCACTTCAATAGTTTATAATACACAAAATGAGCCTGAAATGTTCCAAAAATGATTTGAATGTAATGGTCATGTTCCTCCTTAGATCCCGAATAAACATGGATGTTGTCCACAAATACAACGACAAAAGAGTCGAGATATTGGTAGAACACCTTATTCATTAGTTCCATGAAAAATGCAGGAGAATTTTTCAATCTGATGGGCATGAATATATACTCAAAGTGACCATACCTACTCCAGAAAGTTGTCTTCGGAATGTCTGCATCTCTCTCCCTGAGTTGGTGATAACCTGATTGCAAGACAATTTTGGAGAACCACATTTACCACTTTAACTGGTCAAACAAATCATCAATCTGAGGAAAATGGTATTTATTCTTGATGGTCAACTTATTCAATTTCTGGTAATCAATGCACAACTAGAGGGTTCCATCGACTTACTTCACAAATAAAACTGGGGCGACCCAAGGAGAGATGATCGGGTGAATGAATCCATTAGATTCCAAATCGTCCAGCTGTATCATTATTTCCATCAATTTGGTGGGCGCCATACGATATGATGGAAGAGATATAGGTTTTTTTCTCAATGCTAACTCAATCGATAAGTCCACGTCCTACTCTGGGGGTAAGCCTAAAAAATATTCTAGAAATACCATTGGAAACTCATCCACTACAAGTGGCAAACCACTCTGAGAAGTACCACTATCATCGTCCAGTGCGAGCGATGATAACTTATAAGAAATATTACCCAACTCAGGAAGTGGAGGTACCACATGACCCAACCGAGGATCTCATTCCCCAAGAAATACGTGGGGGGCTCCCATCAGGTTCTATAAAACTAACCCATCACCGATAGCAGTCAATATGTGCTTAAAAGACCACCAGACGGTCCATGTTGAGGATCACATCGAACAAGTCAATATCTAGGACCAAGAAATCCCACTCCACCTCGAATCCTGACATAGAAAGCGCACACAATGGACACCTAAGGCCTTGCCCCCTCTTTTCCTGCAATGTTGTTACCAAATCCATGGAAAAAGATAACAGTTCGGTTGGTAGGTTCAGTAGGATCACAAGAAGGGAAGATATAAAGGAAAATGAAGCACCAATATCAAATAAAACTGTAGCTATAGAAGATGCAACCATAATGGTACCTCAAAAAATCAAAGTTCCTACATCAGATCTCATTGGTGCCTGATCCATAGGATGTAGATGCCTAGTCCCTTCCTGAGAACAATCACTCGCCTAAGGCTATTCCCTGATCTGGGTTTTCCCCGAATATGATCTGGTCCTACCACTACGGCCACTAAACCAAGATCACATAGTCCTAGTCGGCTCTAACTGAACTGATACCCCTATATAATCTAGATATCCAATCCCACTCTGGTAAGGGTGTACGGTCCTTCAAAGGCATTGTAGATGTCCCAAAACTCCACACCCATGGAAAGGCCTGGGAGGATATGCACATGGAGTTCAGATGTTCCCTACCCTTATGCACTGATGGTACACCGTGTATTCTAAAGCAGAAGCCCCAGATGAAGTCTGCCTAGGAGGATAACCTGAGATTCCACCAATCTTATTCCCTTGGTCATCATGATTCCTATTCTTCTCGGATGAACTACCACTGCCAAAACCTGTCCCTGATCCATAAAACCACGATTTTCCTCTCGGGTCAATCTCAACCATGCAAGCACGATCAACAACCTCAGCATAAGTTCCTAGCTTGAACAAGAAAACCTAAGAATAAATTTATGGTCGAAGGCCCTTCTTGAACTTCCTAGATTTCAAATATTCATTTGAAACAATCTCAGGCACATACCGTACTAGCTCAGCAAAGCTGTTTACACACTCCATCACTGTATGATCCCCTTGTGAAAGATCCATGAACTCTCAGGATCTAGCATAGGCTAGGAACTCGGGAAAAAACTACTCTTTAAAGATAGATTTGAAATCCTTCCAACTCATCTGCTCATGCATCCTATCCTGAATCACTGATTCCCACCACTGGCAACAGGAACCCTGTAGTAAAAATGAGGTGCACATCACCCAGAACTCCTTGGGCCTGTCATGGAATTTGAACATATGCTCTATCTTTTCAAGTCATTCATCCACCTCTTGAGGTTCTGAAATACCTCATAAGGAATGAGGTTTATTCTTCAGATACTTTTGAGATTTATCCTTCATGGAGCCAGAATCATCTCCTCTAGCTGGACTATGGGTGGGAGCAGGAGTCACCCCTTATCCTAAAGCCTAAATAGCTCAAACCACAGCTTCTACCAATCTATTATCAAGAGGAAAGGGAGAACCCTCTCCAGATTCCTCCTATGGGTTCGTGTAATCTCTCCGGGGAGGCATCTTGCTGCAAAGAGAAAAAATCAAAAAAGAACATCATCAATATGTCATATCTAAAGAAAAATAAAATTATCATCAAGGACAATAATCATAAGTAAAATAGATATGAAATGCGTCCAAACAATGTCTTCCCCATCTGATGTCCACGCACAGTCTGCAACCTGTATGTCCCACCTAGAAGAGAAGAAAAATAAGCATCCTGACACCCCATGGAGACTCAGGGGTCTGTCATGAAGTGTGCTGGCCAGGCACCCTACTCGCAACCAAAATTCTGAGCCCCGAAAATCCTAGATCTTGTCTAACCAGACACATCCCAAATAAAATAACCCAGACAAAAAACTTCCCTTTGATACCATTTTGTCACGAACCAAGTCTGGTTACCATCAGAACTGTCGCCCAACCCAGTCTGTAGCAAGGCCCGAAGGGTGTTACCGATCTGCACGGGCTGGCACAGGTGCCCGACTATCAAAAAAAACCTTGGGAACAACTTACCTGAATAAAAAAATATAAAGAAACTAACAAAATCAGCCAGATCAAAAGTAAAAGTCACATCTAAACAAGCCTTTTACCAAAACTAGATTTTGAGTCACATGTAAAACCAAAACCCAAACAACTCTAAAAAGTATGGTGACCAAAAACCATTCCAAAAACTACCACTCGACAAGAGGACACTACCCTCAATCCATCACCACAACGCCATGTCAAGAGGTTTACTAATAACTTGAACCACCACTCCCAAACGTCGGACCCTTACTTGTATCAAACATAAAAAGGAATGATGAAATAAAGGAAATGAGGAAATAAGGAAACAAATATTCCAAGATAAATACATTAGAAATGTTGAAATAAAGGAAATAAGGAAACTGTTAACAATGGTAATGAAAATAGTTTTCATGAAACGACCTTAAAGAAAGGAAGCTTAAAGAAAAACCATTTTTGTTTAATAACTTAAGTGAAATATCATATATCATCTGTATGCGAAAATTAATCGAGAGAACCAAAATATGGGGGAGGCCCTATGGGTACTTGTAATATGTGGGACCCTAGAATGTCGTGTCTTGGTGAAACGTGGCCTAGAAACTGTGATCCTCAAAAACAATGGCTTAGAAACCATGACCCTCATAAAACATATGATTTGTTTGTGTTGCAAATTTCAATCCTACAAGTGAAACTGGGCCATGCCATCTACAGAACACAAAGCTCACTAGTCCTAGTTCCCCCACTTAATACACTAAGCATCCGTCTTTGTGCTCATCTAAAATCTATGTTAACATCACATGTCACATTAACCCTTAAGAGCCAAACATCGTTCTTACACACAAAAACACACCATTCGTACTCCAATAAACTCTTTTAAAACCATACACTCACCCAAAAACCTTCTTGAACATAACCTGTGCCTCTTGCACATTAAATTAAACTAGCTTTATTGTTTTATAAAAACACTTTTTATAATTATGAAAACTACTAAGAAAAATTATTAAACAGTTTCCAAACATGTGACAAAATTTTTAAAAGAAAAAAAGTCACTCAAAACCCTTTCCAAAATACAACATATTCTGACACCCCACCAAAACATAACCCACATCATCCGCACTTTCTAACATACACACTGCACGGTTTACAAAATAATGTTAAACAGATCAAAGTGGGTTTTCAAAATAAAAGTGGACTAAATAATTTAGACACACTTCAAAAAAATTTAAATTCACAATTAAAACATTATCAAAATAAATTTATTTCACAGAATAAAAACTTATTGACAAGGTGCTAAATCAATTAGAAAAACATGCAAATGATCATCAGATATTATTTTTGTGCAGAATCACCTACCAGTGTGTCGTATGTTGCGCAAAATTGGTGCGCAAGGACCACTACTTGCCAACATAGCTCAAACAACCTCAAATACAGCCTAAAAACAAATCACAACACAGAAACATAAAATTTAAACCAATCTCAAACTAAACCCTATTCTCTACACCACCAATATGGAGGAAAAATCAATTGATGTGCTCCACACAAATGAAAAGGGGTTGGAAAGGCTGACTGGATGAGATGTGGGTGTTGGAAGAGGTTGCGCTGGTTGGAGCCTTGATGGAAGGAGATGTGGCCAAAAAGTGGTCGTGATAGGGAAGATGTTCGAAGGAGGGAGGGGGTGAAGCTATCCGATGTGGCTGGGAAAAGCGGGAGGGTAGAGGGAGGTTTTAGGGGCAGTCGGGCAGAGCGGAAGGGAGTAGGGGTGGTGCGGCCCGGTGTGGTAGAAGAGAAAGAACAAAGGTATGACCTGATGGTCTGCTGGACATGGGAGACGCAACATCGCCATTGTGGGATCCGACCGAGGAAGTGGTACGAGAGCCAATCCAGTGAGAGGAGGAGGTCACTGAGATGTGGCTGCTAGGTTAGGGAGAGCTGCTTGTGTGTGAACCAGGAGGAGAAGCAGATGAAAAGTCCACCGTGGGGAGGGATATTGTGGGTGAAAAAAAGAAATATAAAAGAATGGATAAAAAATGAATAAATAAATAAATAATAAATGGAATATAAAACTTAAAAAAACCTAAACCAATCTAAAAAAGAGATAAATAAAATTTATTATATATTTTAATGATGTCAAAGATAATAATAAAAAGTCTAATAATCTTATAAGGTAATGTTTGAAACTAGATTGAGGTATTAATTAAGATAATAATAATAATAACTATAATAATTTTATTTTCTTTAAATTAGCGTAAGATCACATCTCGTTTCAGGCTCGACCCACATTCCAATAAAACAAATATTAAAAAATAAGATAAATTATGAGATAAAAATAAAAATTAAAACATACCGTACGTGAGGTTTGGGTGCTACAAAGTGACTCGACACGATTCGGTTGTGTACAATACAAAACCTCACTGTTTTTTAGAATAAGATTGTGTGATACTTCAACAAAAAAGATTATAGTATGATTATCCATTCAAGGAGAAATGTTATTGGTTCTCAGAACCCCAATAATACCTAGAAAGACTCGTCTAAAGATGGAACCCAATTGAAAATGGGATTATATCATAGATAAGACATATTCCAATGGATCAAACTCATTGGACTCAATGGATGTGGAACATGTTACACCCCCATCAATGTAATTCTTTTAAAGAATTACTCTACATAGATAATTTCAAGTATTTAATGTCATGGTGGAAACACATTGAATTATCTAGCATCTTATGTGCTTTCCACATGAAATTAAACTAGATAGAATACATATTTACCACATAAAAATAAATTTTATGGAAGGATTCCTTACCACATGATGTTAAACTACACATAAGTTTTAATGCTATATGAAATTGAATGAACTGCAATAAATATTTACCTTATAACATTAAATTTCACAGAATATGTCTTTAACAAATGAAATTAATATACATGGAAGACTCTCTTACTGAATAAAATTTAACTGCATGGATCCCATCCTTACAATGTGACGTTAAATTGCACAAAATATTTCCTTACCGCATGATGTTAATCTAAAAAGATAACATAGATTCATCAATAATTCAATGCATGTGAACTCGATTTGTGTGAAAGAAAAATGATGTTGTAACACCAATACGTTTTTATGAATTTTTTTAAATAATTTAAATTCTTTAGTAGCCTGAACTGCACACAAGCAGGAGTTTAAATGAACTGAAAGATACCCTAATTATAAAATAACCATCAAACCTAGCTGTTAGGTTAGCAAGAATAAATATAACTAATTTAGAAAATTTTATTCTGAATTCATTATCTACCAATTATTTATAAAAATAATAATATATATAATAATAATATATTTTGTGTTTTTTTATTAATAAGTTTAATGAATTTCTAATATTAAATGAATGTAATAAAATATATATGTTATATATTTAATATTTTTTTTATATTCATTCAATAAATATTTTTGTTATATGGTATGGATAAACCATATTTGATTTATAAAAACCAATATTTTTCAAAAGGGTAATTTTCCGTCTTTTAATGGTAAACCCATTTTAAATTAATATTTTTACACATTAATAATTTTTATCTGAAAAAATAAACATTTTCTTTAGAATCGGTGTATAAAACTATATTTTGGGTGAATTTTTGATATTTTCTGATAACTTTGAAATATTTATGAATAGTAAAAATACACTAAATTTTATTTGAAAACAAATCTTTTCATAAAAATAATTTATATGATTAAATTACAATATTGAATAGTTTCAATGTACAAATATATTATATTTTCATCATTCAATAAAATTTATTTCATTATAATTAATTTTACATTTAATTTAGATGTAAAAACATGTAAATCTTTTGCAATGTTCAAACTTTTAAAACTCACTCTCTCTTTCCAAAAAATGAGATTAATTTTCAATTAATTACTTTAAATTCTGGGCATTGAATTTTGAAAAATGAATTCCATATTCTAAATATGTAAGCCCAAATTATTTAAATATATTAATTTTATTTTTGGACATTATGAAAAGTAACTACGACAATGTTATCATTAATATGGTAAAAGGATAAATTGGGTAATTAAAGGTAAAAATAATATTATAAAATTACCCTAAAACTTGTCTTAATATCATTGGATGGGTGTGTTTGGACCTAAATCATCCTTGGGCTAAAATGGTGTCCTTTAGAAGCCACTTGGATGAGATTATGACATTTAATTAATTTTATTTAGAGAATAATGAAATATGTCTGAGTCAAATTTTAATAATTATATTATTTTTAATATAAGGTTATATAGAATATGAATTATATTTTAAATGAGGATTTAAAATATAAAATTTATTTCACTATCATGATAATTTATTTGTAAATTTTAGATATAAATAATTACCTTAAATACTTTTACTCTAATGATGCATAAATTATCTAATTGTTGAAAAATCAATAAAATAATAATTATTAAAGTGACAATAACCATTAAAATACTGGAAAACATGACCAAATATTATTTTTCAAGTATATATTGACCATAATCATCCGTGTCTCAAGTTAGTTTCCTATTTAATCTTTATAAAATAGATTATGACACTTATATTATTTTATTTAAATTGATGATAAACTTGTCACATTCATGTTTTAATAAGTATAACCATTTAATGATAGATTCTAAAAAATATATATTCTATTATAAGTATTATATGTAAATTTAGAGGATTTATATTTTTCATATTATTTTATTTTTAATTTCTTTTAAACTAATAATAATATTAAATAATTACAAAAAACATTTGCATTAATTATTTTACTAAGGAAAATATCAAATTAATATTACTAAAAAAATTAAAATAAATATAATTTGTGATAATTAAATTGTCAAATGGATTTTCTAGAGGACCTATAACTCTTATAAATATAATAAAATAATTGTTTTGAAGTCAACTCTTTTATCATTATATTTTTAAAAATCAAAAAATTGAATAGAGACAAATTTGACACTATTCATTGTTAATCAAAATAATGTATTATTAAATTATTTAAAATTTATAAATCATTTTAAGGAAAATAAAACAGATATAAAATTCTCTTAAATGTTCTAGGTTATTTATTTATGGTCTAATTTACATCAAATAAGTAAATATTTAACCCTTTTAACAAAGAAATATTTTTTACGTAGTTTAAAATTAAATAGAATAATTAAGTGTTAATTAAAATGATAACGTTTAAGATGATAGAAAAATGTTTCAAAAATTTATTGGTTGATTTTATTATAACCTTATCTCATTTCATGTATACAATTGATTCATTTTTTAAGTTTTTGGATGAGGTTTCATTTTATAATAAATTAATATTTTTGGAGATCTGAAAAGTGACCCACGCCTCAATTATAAAAGGGAACCTCCTCCCTCACCTCTTAAATTCACTTTGAGCCTTAAATCTAGACTATACCTTAAATATTTACCTTATAAAGTTCCCTAGTTACATTTTAGAGGTTATGGTCTTCCTTAAAGACCAACTCTAATGATTTAAGAGGAGATTCAGTGGGAGCATGTGGAAGAATAGGTAATCCCCTCTAACGATTCATTTAATCTTATTTATTATTCTACTTAATCTTCATGATTTGTTTAATTATAATGTAATAACTCTAGTATCACTTATATACCGATATTGTATTATTATAATGAAACAACCATATTTTATCTTCTATCCATCATAAGGAAAATAAAATCACCGCATGTGCATACGTACATTTTACCATCTTCATGTTGTAGTCTCATATGTTCTTCACATCCACCACACTTGGATGGTTATAAAGACAGAAATAAAAAATATATATGATTATTATAACACTATATTTATTAGGAAATATTATAAACCATACACTCCATTCAACAATTATGGGAATAATATCATCGCTCATGCGTACGTAATGCCTACTGTCTCCACGATGTAATGTTAATTATTATACATGATCTTTATAAAAGAATTAGTATATAAATTAATGGAATGAATAAATATGATATATATTATAATAATATAATTCTATAAATGATATAAATATATCTTAATAATAGGATCAAGATCTTATCAGACCAAACATGTGTAAGTAAATATAGAAGTTATCATCCAAAGGACGAGTAATAATGTTACTAATAAATGGATTATAATATGATCATATATGATATCTTAAATTTTTTATATTATTCTGAATTAAGTCAAAGAAATTATTTAAATCATTATAAAGGAGTTTTGGATACATACAATGGAAATCATACCTAAGGTAAGGGATAATTTCACAATCTTGTTATTATCTGGGATTGTTTATACATAAGTATTTACTATATTTATCTTCCATGTCCATGTTTCTTAATTTTTTATTTATAAATATTATTTATATTCTTCTAAAATTATTTTGAGTTAATTTTACCCATTTTTTAATTTTAATTAAGTGTTATGAAAGGAATCATTTTTCGTTTTTGATACGAGGTAGTTTTTGACTTTTCTGAGAAAAAAGGATGAGCAGAATGTTTTTTTAACTTATATGGCCTGAACATATTATTACATTTTCATAACAAATTATTTCTAGGAAGATCCATCTACATTATTTCATGTTTATTTCCAAGTGATTTCTTTTCTTTGAAAATTTCACGGCATTTTGAGAAAAGAAAATGTTTATGAAGAAAAAAGTATTTTGTTCTCAATAATTAATTTGATGTGTTATATCAAAACAATTTTCCATTAAGATGGAATTATTTAATAGGGTTAAGTTTAAATTATATTTTCCTTATTATTCCTATTATTTTAATTCATTTATTAGAGAATTATATTTATGAAATCCATTTTTCTATGTGGATTATGTTGTGGTGCAATGATGTTTAAAGAAACCCATTCTATTCCTTGGGTTATAATGAATGATTTATGTTATTGTGGAACATATAAGAATGATTTAATTATAATATGTGTGGGACATATATCTCCCTCCAATGTATTGGGTAAAGATTTATATATCATGAGATATACATGGATGGAATGAGGAATTATCTAGATTCAGTAGTATAAGGATGGAATGAGGAGTGAACCGGGTTTAATAATGGAAATTTTCCGCTATGATGGTCATGGTAATTAGCCTTGAATAATATGAAATGATTTTATATGATTATATTTATGCCAAAAAAATTAATGTTATATGTTATGAATTTTGGGATTATGTTCACTAATTCTTATAATCTTTTATGATTTATCCAATGGAATAATATCACGATATTTCAAATATAGGATAATATCTTCAAGTGTTATTTTATTAGGTCTTACGATTATGATTTGTTTTATATCTCCCTTTTTTACCCTTAATGAGAATATAACACTGATAGAGATACTATTAAAATCATTTTTATATTAATGTAAATGATTTAATCATAAAAAATTTATCAATTTATGTTATTTACATCAATTTTGGATTTATAGGGTGTTTAGAGCTTAAATTGGAAAACTGCTTAATCTGAAAAAATTAAAAGATTCTAATATCATTGGTAATTCATTCATAACTTTTAAAATATAAATCCAATTGATTTTATTATTTTTTATTGTATTCCTATATTTATTGTCTGAATCCTTTGTTTTCGGTCCATAATTTAATTTGGTCATCCAAGGGTCCTAAAAATTTAGTCAAGTTGGAAAATTATTCTCGATGATCGGGTGGCCCCCACCTAAATGAATTAATCATAAATCGGTCTACATATATCCAATTAATGTGATTCCAATTGGAATTGAAATAACATTTAATTGGGTGTTCGGTTGTTGAAAATCATGAGGATATTCATTCATTAATGATACATATGGATTCTAAAACTTTGGGGCATAAAAATGAAACATTCAATAAGAAAAAATGATCGAATTTAATTATACATATCTCTTACTACATATTTATGATAAAGCTGAAATGTTATAATGAAACGTAAAATATATTTTTGAATATTCTTCAAGAAGAAACTATTCCAACATTCGACCATTTAATTGGCAAACATGGTCATTCCTTTGGTGCTAATAATCTTCAAGAAATATTAAAGAAGAATTATAAAGATCTTAAATTTGAAGACAAGAGGATGGAACCCCCTTAGCCCATATGAAGAGAAGTTCACCCATTCTTAGAGGAGAGTTTGACACCGACATTGGAGAGGAGGCCTAGAGACGTTCTTCAAACTTAGTAATTTTATTTTCTTTTTAATTTATTTTTCTTTTCTAATGTGACACATATGTATTTTTTTAATTCAAGTGTTTCCATCTTCTTCCATATCTCATTCTCTTCCAAACATAACATAATTATTCTCTTTTCTTATCCCTTTATCCATTGTGATCTATAATCACTTTGCAATGGAAAGTGATTAACCCAGGGATTTTCCCTGTTTTAGGTTTCACAGTGTTCTTTATTATTGCACTTTAAATTCATAAATGTTTTAAATCTATTTGTGTTGGAGGCGGGAATATTGCACAAGTGTGATGGTCATCCACCGTGACACTATTTCCAAATCCATTCTCTTCTATTGATTCATTTGTTTCCCCTCCCTTATCTTAGGAAAACTCTTTATAAAGTGGATTTGGGGTTTCCATAAGATATGAAACATCATATGATGGAGCTAGGTCCATTAGGAGTAACATTCTTAGTTGAGGTGTTACCCGACTTGATTACTAGAGGAGGTGTGGTTTGGTGTGTCAGACGCATGATAAAATCACACACTCAATAAATCAATGGGGAGTAATTTATTAATGAGGTTTCAGTAAATGAATTATCAAAGTGAATTTAATAAATAAATAAATAATGAATGAACCTATGTAATCCAACCCTAGGACTATGTTTTTTCTAAACTAATTACATTTTAAAATTTCATGTTAGCATAAGTTGTAACATTTAATTTAAATTTTAAATTTCATTTCATTGTTAGATTAATTATGAAACAAAAAATAATTAGTTTAGGTGATATTCATAAAGTTGGTGAACAAATAAGAATGCTCCTCAAGTGAGATGACCCTGGTCAACCTCTATGCTGCATTAGAAGAATAAATTTGCTTTTTCCATGCCCAATGACAGGGGTGCTCCAAAACTAGCACTGTTTCTGGGGATCTAATTGGTTTTTTACTTTACTTTTTCAATTTTAAACTTTTAGAAAGTTTTTATTATTTCTTTTTAAAAAAAATATAAAAAAACCTTTTCCTTAATATATTCAAATTCGAATTATTATAGATGGGATGATTACTCGTATGTGCAATATCAAGAACCTGAAGTGTATTATATCGATCTAAATACCTGGGTGGATAGGATTAGCAATAATCTGTATGAATTGGGGAGGAAAATTCAAATATCATT
The DNA here is from genome assembly GCA_963277665.1 of Viscum album. Taxonomy (NCBI): domain Eukaryota; kingdom Viridiplantae; phylum Streptophyta; class Magnoliopsida; order Santalales; family Viscaceae; genus Viscum; species Viscum album. The sequence continues at coordinate 1,715,034,614 of OY728143.1, forward strand.
TGACTATGTTTGAGCACAAATTGAGAAACCCGATCCTGAACCGAATCAAGAGCCTGAACAAGCTATGGAAGAAATTTCTCCAATGGTTTTTGATGTTTAAGAACTTGAGAAGGTAAAATAGGATGTTCCTAATGATCAGTTCCACCTCTCATAACCATTTCTAGAGGAGATAGATGAAATACCATTTTCTACTAATTTACAAGAGGGGAATCATGTGAATTTAGAAAAAAATTTGAGTGCATGGGTAGAAATTGAAATGAGACATGGTATCCTAATTCCCTATAAAGTAGATTAAAAACCACCTTTATACCTCTCTCTAGCCTTGGAAGATGGATAAACCATCCAATTGGTAAAATTCAAAGAATGATTGGAGGATCCTAACTACCTACCTTCATCAAGTGAAGATCGACTCCAAGAGGCACTAATCACTAAATAAGTGATTGAAACAAAATAATCTCAGGGAGATGATCCGTTCATGAAATATATCATTTTTGATTTCATTAAATCTGATTTGAGTATCACTCTCTATGATTTTGAATTTTCATATTTGGTTAATCCTTGTATCACCTTGGAGGATGATGAAGAATAAGAAATTTCACCTGTTGAGGAACACCTTGAGCTTCCAAAGGACATTGATCATATGCTTGAGGCCCATGAAAATAGAATGGTGGATCTTCCTAAAGAACCAAATCTACAAGCTACCCACCTTAAAAGGGAATATTTTGAAATTAATACTTTAAATTTAAATTTTGATTCTCCTTTTGAATATTATTTTTAGGAATCATATCTAGAGAAACCACTAAATTTTGAAGAATATGTTGCAAAAGTATCAATTGAAGAGGTGGAGATTCCATACTTCATCCAACCGCCTCTATGCAAGCTGTAACACATTGCGAAGGGGGAGGATCTGGTGTACTCTATCTATGAAGTCCTCCTCAAGAATAACAAAGAAATGCGAGATGGGAAGAATAACATGTGGTGGTTCCTTTCCATGAAGATCCACCCACCATCAGATTATAGATAACAGCTGGTACTGTCCTCTGGAGACAATAAAACAATTCAAGGCCCACTTGGGGGACCGTACCAAGACTTATATTTACTTTCTTTCTAGGAATTTAGATTCAAATTTCTTTTCATAGATGTAGCATAGAATGCATCCCACTACCTCCTATATTTTTGGACTTTAATGACATGATCCTTTACTTAATTGAGTAATTATATTTTGTTGTTTCATGATTGCAGAAGGGAACCCCCAAATAGAAAAAAACCAAGCTTCATTTCCAAAGGGTGTTCACTTTTAATGATTAACTTTGAAACTCTTTACATTTTGGATTTGTGATTGAAACTAGAATTGAATTCCCACACTTGAATTATGTTTTACTTGAAATATCTAGGAGACAAGAGTTTCTTAGGAATCTAGTGATTCCATGTTTTTTATTTTAATGTTAATGAGATTGTATGAATAAAATGGAGAATTGGATGATTAAAGTGAAGCATGAATATTGAAATAATGAATCATGATTTGTGAGAATTAATTGATTCATGTAAATGAAATTTACCTATAATATTTCATGCTTAGAATTTATGAAATTCAGGTGAATTAATATTTTATTATTAATCATGAGTCCCTATTTCAATATTCATGCTCCACTATCCAATTATCCATTTTACTCATTCAATCTCATTAACATTAAAATATAAAACATGGAATAACGAGATTCCTAAGAAACTCATGTCTCCTAGATATTTCAAGTAAAACAAAATTCAAATGTTGGAATTCAATTCTAGTTTAAATCACAAAACAAAAATGTAAGGAGTTTAAAAGTTAAACATTAAAAGTGAACTGCCTTTCGAAATGAAGTTTGTTTTTTTTTGGCGGTTCCCTTCTATCATCATGAACCAACAAATAATAATTACTCAATTAAGTGAAAGGGTCATGTCATTAAAACTCATAAATATAGAATGGAGAGGAATGTATGCTAGGATACTTCTATGAAAAGAAATTGGAATCTAAATTCCTAGAAATCCAGTTAATATAATCCCTAGTATGATCCCCCAAGTGTGCCTCATATTCTTTTACTAACTCCAGAGGGAAGTACAAGCTGTTATCCATAATCCGATGATGGGTGGATCTTCTTGGAAATGAACCACCACATGTTGCTCTTCCAATCCCGCATTTCTCTGTTCTTGTTGAGGAGGACTTCATAGATAGAGTACACGAGATCCCCCCCCCATCGCAATGTGGTACAACTTTCATAGAGGGGGTAGGATGAAGTAAGGAACCTCCTACTCTTCAGTTTCTACTTGGGAAACATCTTCTTCAAAATAAAGTGGTTCTTTAGATATGATGCATGAAAAGAATAATCAAAAGGAGATTCAAAATTTAAATTTAAAGTATTAATATCCAAATATTCCCTTTTAAGGTAGACAGCTTGTACATTTGGTTCTTCAGGTAGAGCCACTGTTATATTTTCATGGTCTTCCCCAAGCATCTGATCGATGTCCTTAGGGAGCTCCAGGTGTTCCTCAACAGGTGCAATTTCATCTTCTTCATCTTCCTCCAAGGTGATACAAGGATTGACCAAATCTGAAAATTCAAAATCATAAGGAGTAGTACTCAAATCAGATTGAATGAAATAAAAAAATATAGATTTCCTGAATGGATCATCTCCCTAAGATGCTTCTGGTTCAATCACTTTTTTAGTGATAAGTGCCTCTTGGAGTCGATCTTCACTTGATGGAGGTAAGTTTTCATTCTCCTCCAGTCTTTCTTTGAGTTATACCACTTGGATGGTTTCTCTATATTCGAAGACTAGATAGAGGTATAAAGGTGGTTTTTCTTTTATATTATAATGAATTAGGAGATCATGTTGCATTTCAATTTCTGCCCATGCACACAAAAAATTCTCTAAATTCACTTGATTTACCTCTTGTAAATTAATAGAAAATTATATTTCATCTATATCCTATAGAAATAGTTAAGATAGGTGGAATTGATCTTCAGGAACATCCACTTTTACCTTCTCAAGTTCTTTAACATCAAAAACCATTAGAGAAATTTCTTGTACAGCTTGCTCATGCGCTTGCTCTAGTTCAAGCTCGGGTTACTCAATTTGTTCTCAAACATAGTCAAACAATATTTTCATATTTCTACCCAATACATCTAGAGTATTTCAAATCCTGTCCACCTAGGCATTTGGATCGATATAATACACTTTGGGTTCTTGATATTGCACCTACAAGTGATCATCCCATGCATAATAATTGAATTTGAATAGAACATGGAAAACATTTTGTTTAGATTTTTTTAATAGAAATAATGAAAACTATAAAAAAATTTACAGCAGAAAAAGTAAAGTAAATAAACTATTAGCTCCCTAGAAATCACACCTGTTTTGACACGCATCTATCGTAGGGTGTGGAAAAATAAAATTTATTCCCCTAATGTAGCACATAGGCTGACCAGGGTCATCTCACTTGAGGAGATTTCTCAGTTGTTTATCAACTTAATCTATATCACCTAAAATAATTATTTTTTACTATTTCTAATTAATCTAAGAATTTAGTGAAATAAAAGTCCAATTAAATGTTAAAAATTATACTAACATGCACTTACAGAATGTAATTAGAGAAGAAAGAACATGACCCAAGGGTTGGATAACACTGGTTTATTCCTTATTTCATTATTTTTTAAATTAAATATGATAATTCATTTATTGAAACCTCATTAATGAATTACTTTCCCTTGATTTTTTAGTGTGTGATTTTAGTATGTGTCCGACACATCAAACCACACCTCCTCCAATAGTCATATAGGATAACACCTCAATTGAGAATGTTATTCCTACAATACATGACCCCACCATATTCCATTTAATACCTTATAGAAACCTCAACTCCACCATATGAAGGGATTGCCTAAGATAAGGGAGGGAAAACTAGTTAATCTAGTAAAAGAAATGGATTTGGGTATAGTTTCATGGTGGAAGACTGCCGCACCACTGCAATATTTCAGCCACCACCACAAAATATATTTAAAACATTTTTAATTTGAAGTGAAATAATGAAGAACACCGTGAAACCTCCTCCAAGGACAAGACTCAAGTTAGCCCCTAATTTTTTAGTATAATAGGTTATGGTGGATAGAATAAGAAGGAAAGAGAATAAATATATTAGGTATGGAATAGAAAGATACATGGAAGAAGAAGGAAACACTTGAATTAAAAATATGCAAATGCATTACATTAAAAAAACTAAATTAAAAAGAAAAGAAATGAAAATTACTAAGTTAGCAGCACATACCTAGGACTCCTCTCCAATGGTGGTGTCAAAATCAACCATTATAATGGGTTAACTCCTCTTTATATAGGCCAAGGAGGTTCCATCCTTTTGTCTTCAATTTTAAGATCTTCATAATCTCTCCATAATATTTCCTTCAAATTCTATTCACCAAAGGTTTGACCATGGTAGGCCAATTTAATCACAGAATTTAGAAATAGTTTCTTATTTAAAGATCCTTAAAAATATATTTTACGTTTCATCCCAAAATTTCATATTCATCCTCCCTGTGTAACATGATATATAGGCAATTAAATATGATCATTTATTCTGGATGAATGTTTCCTTTTTTCCTTCCCCAAAATCTGAGCATCCATGGGCTGCCTTAATGAAGGAACATCTTTATGATCTCCAACATCTGAATGAATCATTTAATTTCCTTTCCATTCCTATTAGACTCATCCCAATTGGATCTATTTTGACCGATTTATAATCAATTTATTGAGGTGGGGTACATGCCGTCGTTCAGAATAATATTCCAATTTGATTGATTTTTTCGCACCCTTGGATGGCTGAATTAAATCCAAGTCTTGAAGAAAATGATAAAGAAACTAAATACAGGAATATAATAGAAAAGGTATCACATCAATTGTATTTACCGTTTAAAATATATACTTGAATTACCAATGATATTAAAATCTATCTATATTTCCAAATTAAGAAGTTTTCACATTTAATCTCAAAACACCCAATAAATCCAAAATTGATGTAAATAACACAAATTCATACATTTTTAATGATTAAATCATTGAATTACATAGAAAAAATGATGAAAATATTATCTATATCAGAGATCACCCTTCCATGTGTCTCTTTTCCCTAGGTCATGAATAAGGATATTAAGTAAGATATGTCAAAAGGGGGTTGAGTTGTGATAAAATATGTGGGAGATAGTGAAGATGTCTTGTGAAATAGTTGTTTATGTTTCTAGTTTCTTATGAAAATAAACCTATACAATCCTATAATGGATTGTTTATATTTAGTAAAGAATATTCTTCGATTTTGATGTAATATGAATGTATGTAATGTATGGGTCATTATAGTTGGTATTAGAAAAATGGTATAGTTATCCTTTGGAAACTATAAAGAGAAAAACATAGTATGAAACCAAAGGATATGTCAAAGTATAGGTTACAATCCTAGTGTTTTATAAATGATCACGAATAACCTAGGATAAAACCTAAATTGTCCTAAATTGAAATTATATTCTTGAATTTGTAGTTTTACATAATGATTACTGTTTCTCACACTATACATCTTAGTTTTAGTCAATGGTTGGAACCCGAATGAGCCACGTTAATGTTGAATTTTATGGGTAATGAAATGATTTTCCTTAGGAGCAACCAAATGTTATGGGATATTTAATGGAAAATCTTATAGCTAAGCTCGCAAAAATTTATCAAGCTGTGAATCATGAAAGGATTTCAAACAAGAAATGGAGGGAACAAAATTCTATTGAGTACATTATGAGGTAGAATCCACCTTTATTCAGTGAGTCTCATGATCCATTAGTATATGAATAATGTATTAGTACCACTAAAAAGATATTTTCAAATATCTAATGTCCAGAACATGATAATGTAATCTTAACAGTCTATCGTTTGGAAGGGGAAGTTGTTCAATAAGTAAATTGATCATATTCTATGAAAAAATATTGATAAGGAGTTCCTTGTGATTATGAAAAAGGATGATGAATCTATTGGTACCTATGAAGAAAATTTTACAAGACTTTCATGGTACACCTTTGGAATTATTATCTGACCTGAGAATAAAATTGATCGATTCTTTAGTGGATTAAAACCATATATCTAAGGAGAATTATCCCTAAGGGACTTCAATATCTATGAGGAAATTGTTCAATGTGATCTCAAGGTTGATATGGATATTGGAGTAACCCATCAGTCTTATGGGTTTGATAAGAAGATAAAAATGGAATTCAAGGGAATATATAAAGACCGCACTGAAAGGAAGACGAGCTTTCCATTATTCTCTTGATTTGGAAAGAAACAAGAAATAAATTTTCATAAAGTGACATGAAAATGTTTTATATGTGTAAAATAAGGTCATTGGGAAGTCGAATACTGAAGTAATGGAAAAAAGATGTTTAATGATATGAATAGATAAAAGGATACACCTAATGAAACTCCTACACTTCAATGTTACAAGTGCAAGGAAATGGGGGGTTATACCCATCAATGCTTTAATCTAGGGGGTTATTGATGATGATCGATGTCAGCAAACACTTATGGACAAAGACAAAGGCATTTGACTTTCGATCACTATCTGTGATGTGGAGTCTCATAATGTTGTGGTGAAAGGTAAACTTACCATACACTCTAATGTAGAAAATGTTTAATTTGATTATGGATCCACCCACTCTTTTATTTTTGAATCTTTTTTAAGGGTGTCTATGTATCAACTCAACATTTTGAGGTTGAGTTAGTTGGGATAAGTCCAAATTGACCAATTATCGCATCAAAACTGTATAATTCTTCTCCGATTAATGTTTTTGGGAAAGTTCCTCCTAAAAATCGTGTAATCCTTCATATAGTATAATTTTATGTTATTAATGTCATGAATTGTGTTTATCTATATGGAACGCATGTCAATTTGCAAAGAAGTGAGGTGAAAATTCATATTCCAGATTAATCTATGATCATCTATTGATGCAAGGATGAATATGACCTTCCAAAAAAATTTATTCCATCATATGGTTCATGATTCCTATAAAAGAAGGTTATCTTTCTCAAATGGTTGTAGAGAATATCCCCATTAAGAATACACCCGTTAAACAAGAGTTTGATTATGTCTTTTTGAAATAATATCCAAGTCCTCCACCAAATTGTATGTTTGAGTTTTCAATAGAATTTATACTAGGTGATATTCCAATTTCAAATACACCATATAGAATTTACCAAATTGAGTAGCATGAATTGAAGAAGAAACTCTAAGAGAATTTTGAAAAGGTATTCATACACCCTAGTTCATCACTTTAGGGTTAACCTATTCTATTTATTAAGAAGGAACATGTATCAATGATACTTTTCATTGATTATTGAGAAAATAAGATGGTCATAATAAAGAAACAAATATACTCTTCCCCACAATGATGACTTATTTTTCCAATTTCATGGAGCTCGATAATTTTCCAATATCGATCTTCATTTAGAATATCGTCAACTAAGGGTTAAGAAGGATGGTATACCAAATAAAACATTCCGTATAAGGTATGAGAACTATGAATTTATAGCGATTCCTTTTGGTCTTACTAACACCCCAACTATCTTCATGGATATAATGAATAGAGTCTTTAGATACTATCATGATCAGTTTTTGGTAGTCTTTATTGATGCTATTTCATGTCTATTTGAAGATAAAGGAAGAGCACCGAGATAACTTGATAATTGTATTGAATATCCTAAGGAATAGATGATTTATGAAAAATTTACAAAGTGTGAATTTTGTCTTCATAAAGTATCATTTTTTGGTCACATAATCTCATGAGAGGGGATATGTGTGGATTCAGAAGAAGAAAAAAAGAATTCATTGAATGATGTTTGAGACCAATAATGGTAACTAAGATCTAAATATTTCTGGGTTTAGGTGGATATTATCGACGTTTTGAAATTTTTTTTCATGATTATATATTCCAATCACTAAGTATACTCTAAAAGGAGTTTATGTTTATTTTTAAAGAGGAATCTGAAGAGAAGTTAAAAGAGAAAAAAAGAAGGTTATTTAGTGCCCATGTGCTCACACTGCCTTATAGTGGAGAAAGGTTTGTAATCTATAGTGATTAATCCAATAAGGGATTGGGTTGTGTTCTTGTGAAAATTATACTTTGATAGCTTATGCATCCCAAAATTGAATATCCATGAGAAAATTACCCAACTCATGATTTGGAGTTAGCAGTAGTAATCTTGGAACTAAATATAGAAATGTATTATCTTTATAGTGAATGGTGTGATATTTATACTGATCCTAAAATCCTAAAGTATATTTTCACACAAAATGAGTTGAATATGAATCAAATAATATAGTTGTAGTTGATTTAAGATTATGAATTCTCAATACATTTCCAACCCGATAAAGAGAACTAGGTGTAAATGCTTTGCGTCGAAAGGAACATACTATCCTATCCATGATGAGGATCAAAAAAATTCCTATTTTTATGGATTTATAAAGGATATATCTAGAAATTTTAAAGGAAGGGGAGAAATATTATCTTTATAAAATGAATGTCCAACCATATATACAATTTATGATTAAAGAGGAATTGAAGAACAATGTAGAGCTACAAAATAATGTGAGAAATATTCTTGAATTCAACCTTGATGTTGATTGAATAATATTGTTTAGGAACTGGGTTTCTTTTCCTCCCATACTAAAATTAATAATGGATCTATTGGATGAGGCTAATAGTTTTTAATTCTATATTCATCCTGGATAAAGAAATATGTTCAGGGACATGAAAGAGTTTTTCTAGTGGGATGGAATGAAAAGAGATGTTTCCAAATATGTCCCTAGGTACTTATTTTCTCTATAAGTTAAGGCTGATAGATAGGTGTTTAATATAGTGTAACAACCATTACCCATACTAGAATGGAAATGGGAAAACTTTACTATGGACTTTTTCATCAAACCTTCCTAAAACATCTAAGGGAAATAATGCTATATGGGCTATAGTTGATCACCTTACAAAGTCGACATACTACATTACTATTAGAGATTATTTATTTATGGATGATAAGTCTATGATTTATGTAAATAAAGTGGTAAGATTTTATAAAGTACCATTGTCCATTATATCTAATCAGGATCCGAGGTTTACCTCATAGTTCTGGAGAAGTCTTCAGAAATATCTAGATTGAGAGTTATGATTCAGAACTTCTTATCATCCTCAGACAGATGGTCAGTATGAGAGGAAAATTCAAACTCTTGATGACATGTTGAGAGGTTTCCCTATGGATTTAAAAGGAGATTCAGATCAACACCTACATTTAGTGGAATTTTCTAACAACAATAGCTTTCACTCCATTATTCAGATTGCTTCTTATGATGCCCTCTATGAAAATAAGTGAAGAAGTCCAACATGATGGGATCACATTGATGAAATAAAGATATTAGGACATGATATTGTTTATAAAATGGAAGAAAATGTCTGCCCTATTCAACACCACATCAAGGTAGATCAAAGTCAACATAAAATTTATTCTAACAACCAATGAAAATACCACATTTTTGAGGTGGGTGATAAGGTGTTTCTATGAATATATCCACATAATTGGGTGACATGGTGTTTCTATGAATATATCCCTAGGTATATTATTCTTTTTCAAATTCTGGATCATGTTGAGAAGGGTGATTATTGATTGGTGCTTCCACCAAATATCTCTCAAGTTTATGATTTGTTCCTTGTATCTCTCATGGGAAAGAACATACCTGATCCTTCACATGTACTAAACACAGAATTTATACCATTGGATGAAGATGTTTCTTATAAGTAATAACTCATAGAGATTTTATATAAAAGACAAAATTTTCTACAAAACAAGATCACTCTATTGGTTAAAGTTTTATGGTGGGACCACCAATTTGATGAAGTTATGTGGGAACATGAGGATGCGATGAGGCAGAAGTATACATATTTTTTTATTTTAAAATGAAAAATTTTGATTGATAAATTAGGTTTAAGGGGGGTAGAATGTTGCACCCTCATGATTTTATGAAATATTTTGAGTAAATTTAATTCTTTAACATCTTCAATTTCACACAATCATGATTTTAAACAAACCGTGTGACACCCTTAATATAAAATGACCATTTTAACATAGTTGTTAGGTAAGCGGGAATAAATATAACTAACTTATAAAAATGTATGGTAAATTCATTGTAACACCCCAATATTTTTCAAATTATTTTAATATTTAATGCATGAAACACTAAGTCCATAAAAAACACCACTTTTTTATAACCTATCCAGTAAACTTAATTTTGCCACCACTATTATTTGAATTTCAAAAAATTTACATACATGGTTGTGATCAGTAAGTTATTTAGAGTCTGATACAGACAACCTTATTTTTTGGTTAATAATAACATACCCTTATTAATAGTAATGTTACCTTTATAAATAGTGACGTACCCTTATTAATAGCAACCTCAACTATGATAGTACATAAATAGGATTTAAGTGAAAATATGATGTACCAACGTTTTGGAATAAGTAAATAAATGTTTTAAAAACTGTATTTTTAAAGTAAATTATAATTTTAATTAAAAATTAAATTATTCATATCTAAGAAGTTATTTTTGAAAAAATGGACTTCATTTTTGGATTCTACACATCGAAAAATGGTAATGGTGATTTTTTGGTATTTTTTTGAAACACTTGAATTTTTGGTGAATAGTAAAATATGATAATTTACAGTAAATGCTAAATGATTGATTTACTGTGTCATTGATGATGTTATAATGATTTAAGAATCAATGTTTGGAACTCACATTAAAATATTACTTTTTTTTGTTCATGGAATAATAACTATTTCTTGACTTATGGAAAAACAATAAACTAAATATTAAAATATTAAGAAAACCCTCATCCCCTCCATAAATACCACCTCTTCCGAACTCTTCTCTTCACTCCTCTCAAGACATTTCCCTTACCCAAATTATTCCCACATATCCTCTTAATATCCTCCCCCAATACCAGTAGCCTTTGGTCTCATAAAAATACCAAATCCTCTTCCCTTAAGAGGTTCTCAAGGAAGGTCAAATCAAGAGGTAAAATTCCTCTTTTCTTTTCACTGATTTACATATTCCTTTGTTCTCTTTTATTTCCTAAACTCTCCTCTTCAAAATATTATAAAAAATATGGTACCATACATGTATTGGAATATTTTTATTGTAGTTGGATAATTCATTTTTATCTCTCCTTTCCCCCTCATTTATGCAAAAAATGAAACATCATCTGAGATGTGTTGATTTATCACATTTATGGACGATGATGATTTCAATTTGATTTACCTTATTAAAATATGGTTGTGAAACCATTAATATGGTTGAACCAGAATATTATATATTTATTTTGTCTTATTTAATGTTCTAGAATCCTTATGCACTCATGATGTAAAATAATAATATAAAATATGGTAATTGTTAGCAAAATCACCAAATTAGTCAAAGTGTTTATCATTAATGTTTTATATAACGATTCACCTTCACTCAAAATAAAAAAATCTATTTTTTAACCATTTAATATTATTAATGGTCACTAATAACATATAATATCAATTCTAGAATTCAAATCCAATCTTACATGAACTACCATACTCTTTTCTAAGTGAGTCGATCATGAATATTATGAAAACAACAACTCATGAACAATAAAATTGAATCCCTTAACCCATCTAAAACCCCATTAATGTGCTTAATAAAGTAATAATAAACCAAATAAATTTATAAAGGGTTATATAACTGTTAATTAATGAACCTAATTTTGTTATTTAGACCATTAAGATCAAGCGAAAAAACTCCCTCAAATTTAAGGTAAGGGATCCTCTCTCTCACTTTTATTCAAAAATCCCCCCTATGTTGGGTCCTTTAATTTTTTATTCATAATTATGGGGTATGTTTTTTCACCTCCCCATACCTCCCTTATGATATATAACTGATGTTATACCCCTTTACCTCTCATTAATCCCTCACAAGAACACATGTTACCATGCCGAAAGGTTTGTAAGGGTTTTTCATTTGACTTCCATTTTTTTGAGATATTATGTATTCACTACTACTAATTGTGTATGGTTTATATATACTTCCCATTTATGTTTCATATCATTAATCTATTAATTTTAATTATATTAAATTTATCATTTTATCTTTATTAATTTTGGTTTATACGATTCAATTGATTACAATGTTTTAAGTATTTTCTACCCGAACCTCTATTTTTATTCGGGTTGATCATATTATCTACTCACCTAAATGAAATTATTATTTATTATTATGTACTCCTAAAAAAGTCTTCATGAATATTATTTTTTTATACCAATAATAATAGTTATTTATTTTATGGTTAGTTACATGTTTTAAAATAATCCTTCAATAATTCCTTTGAAATGCAAGCCTGATTCAAGGGAATTTCTAAAATTATTTCCTATTTGGAAGTTCACTATATAATATTTTTTAAGCCATATTTATCATTATAAAATCACACATTTTAACATGAAAAACTATTTTAATTCATTTATAGTTTTAGGAAATCATACTTTCCTTTGCTCTTTGAAATCTCTTTAATGAATTTCTTAAACCGCACTAAAATGTTTTAATTCCAAAGCTTCTTTAAAAACACGTTTTTTCATGATTTCACTTCAGTGAGACATAATTTATGCCTAAAATGTAATATCAATGTCCTTAACTTATCTTTTCTAGTTTATACCTATTCAAAACAGGATTTATGAAAAATACAATTTATTTTCTAAATGAACTCTTTTTTCCAAAGTAAAATAGATCTTTCTCACCTCATTTTAACTTTTATGAGATATATGCCTTATTCACCACTTATTCCATACATGTATTGTATGTAATTACCCTTGGTATATCATATCAAGAGTCTCCTTATTCTCATGATATTATAAGGGATTATGATTTGAATGTTTCAAGGTGGTATGGGACACTTTGGAATGATTAAGGATTATTTCCTCACAATTTTGTCAATAGTATCATTTAAAGGTATATTTATTTATGTAAAAATTATTTTGTTAATCTTATATTTCATAGAGGCTTATATATTATGATATAATTTAAAATATATTGTTGAATTTTTTTAGATTAGTTTGAGTTTGGATGTTCTATCTTGATAACATTCCCCAATTTGCTTCGAATGGTTAGTGATTTTGTTTATTATACAAGGAGTGTTATTTACATATCATATGTTAGTTTCAATAGGAATGTATATTTTTTTTATGTTTATCCATGTTCATATAAGGAATTCATTGTACTAAGTAAGTGTTGGGAGGGGCCCACTATATCCCCTCCATGAATCGGTAGGTCTCATGAGACAAACTATGGTCTTGGAACGAGGCCTTGACAAAATGGATATTTATAGTCGTGGAACAAGGCCTTGATGGTATGGTTAGAATGTCTTTCATTTTGCATTCCATCATTATGAAATTAGTAATTTAAAGTTCATGATGTTATTAGACTAGTATAATACCCATTTTTATACAATAATATGGCTTTATTTATTCAACTCTTATTCTTACCATAATGTGTTCAAGTTCATTTTTAAAGGAAAGTGTTTTCAGTTATTCACCATGCCTAATGTTTATGTTTATGATATCTTCTTCTTTATTTCATACCCTTACTCTGCATTTGAGATCACCCATTTCTTATGTTTTATACTTCCTTGTTACGAGGATGATTATACAATGAATTAATTGTATGGTAAATTTAAGAGATTATCGGATTTTCTGTTGATGTTATTATGTTGTTTTTAGTTTTGAGTAGTAATTTGAACTCATGCATGTATCTTGTTTCCAAAACAACTAAAATGATCAGTCTATCAGGATGAATCTTCCTTGTATCTATTACAATGTAATAAAATAAGGCACCGACTCCAAACATCTAGGTTCAGGGTGTGGTAGTTAGTATTAGAGGAAATTTAGTAACAAACTTGGAAACTTGATATAGAAAAAGTAGATTAGTGAAAAAACCCTAAAATGGACTTTCGGGATAAGAATACAAGGACATCCTATAATTTTGTAAAAGAATAGATTATTTGGTTTATCAATAATATACATCCCGCTTTGGATAAACACAAGTATATGTGGCTATGGTATAGATGTATCAAGAGGTAAAACAAGAAAACACAACTTTGAGCTATACTCGAATGAAAATGGGTGCACGACCATGGGCTATGATGAACTATTGGTTCGACACTCTCAATGGATATGCTTTGGTAAATTCATAAGCTTATTGGAAACCATTGTGAAGGATTTATTCCCACAATGTAATAAAAGTATATGGTTCTTAGATTTATGATTAATAAATTTATGTTATGTATTATACCATGTTTATAGATATATAGAGTTCATAATGTTATGAGCTAATATATTATATTTAATTGATTAGAAATGGTGCCTAGTAGAAGGAATGTGAACTTCACTAATTCACAACATAAAAAGAGTAAGAAGGATCATATCTCTAGTGCTCTTAAGCCATCATTTCAATGGAATATAGTCTCCCAAGTATCCACATCATATGAAGAAATAATATCATGTGTTAACTAGGTATGTAATGAATTCTATAAGTCCTATGGATTTGATGGGAAGAAAAAGAATAAGAGGATGGTAGAGAAAAGCAAGGATAAAGGAAAGAAGGGAAAGATGGGTTTTCCCACATGTGATAATTGTGGAAAGAATCACGCCGATAAATGCATGATGGGAATGGGGTTTTGTTATAATTATAGGGAAAAAGGACACCAAGTTCGTGATTGTAAGGGTAAGAAAAAAGTTTCCAATGTACAATGATATAACTGAAATGAGATGGGACACTATGTGAATCAATGTACCAAGAGTCAAGGGAATATTCCCCAAATTATGTTATTGGATAATGATCAAATCATGATACTGACATAGATGAAGTGGAAGGATTAATATTACTCTTCAAGAATAATTCTATTATAATATTTTATCATCAATGTACTAGTTATAACAATTACAGAATATATGAGGATTGTACTTTAGTCTTTTTATTTAAGGATCTGGGGTCATATTATTAATGGTACTATGGAAAATTTACTCAGTAGCAGGTCAAACTTTAGGAAAAAATATGGTTTAGGGATAGACAACTCTTATTATGTTCATAATACTAAGATGTCAATTTCAGAAAAGAGAGATGATATATATGGATAATGTAAATTTGATAGTACTAACTATCATGGGAATGATTATAAAGTATTGGATATTGATCTTTTGGAATGTTATCCATTTATGAAATGGTATAAAATGATAATTGTATGGGGTTTTAGAGGTCAATGACAGAACATGATGCAACTATACTAAGAGATAATGTATAGGTTGTTAAAGGAACAATAAAATGATAAGGTCATGTTTATTAAATATAAACCTATATTTATACACTTATAGTGCGGAATAATTCATCTACTCTATGAAAAGAGTGTTAAATTTTGTTCTGTTATCATAATCATTAATAACGTTTATGAAAATCTTCATAACTGTAGTTTATGGTTTTGTTGTAAAATACTTTCATCTAAACCCATTTTCTATCAATATAAATTCATAGTATGGGTTTTATTCATTACCCATGTTTTCAATTCTAATCAATGTCACTCCATTTGAAAGGATTATTTATTCATTAATTTATTTATTATTATTTTTTAACCACCTATTTTCCCTTAAAATTTTTATGGAGGATATTCTATTAACCCTATTTCTGATATAGGTTCTTCACAAAGAAATTTTCAAGTTATAACCAATAACATTCAAAGTGAAAAATAAAATTTCAAGGATAGAATTTTTGTAAGGTGGGGATAATTTAACACCCCATGATTTTGAAAATAAATTTAATATTGAATGCATGAAAAACCGAGTCTTTAAAAAACACCACATTATTATAACCTATCCATTGAAAATAATTTTACCACACCTATGATTTTAATTTTTTAAATCTGACATACACAGTTGAGATTTGTAAGTTATTTAGAGTCTGATATGAAAAAATTATTTTTTAGTGAATAGTAACAATCTCATAGGAATAGTAATGTTACCTAATGAATAGTTATAAACTCTTATGAATACTAACCTCACCTATTATGGTATATATATAGGATTTATGTGAATGTATGATGTACCTATGTTTTGGAATAAGTAAATAACAGTATTAAAAATTACATTTTTCAAGTAAATTATGATTTTAATTAAAAATAAAATTAATAATATCTAGAAAAATATTTTTAAAAAATGGACTTAATTTTTGGATTATACACATCAAAAAATGGTTTGGGTAATTTTTTGGATTTTTCTAAAATACTTGAAATTTTGGTAAATAGTAAAATATGTTAATTTATAATAAATGAAAAATAATTGATTTATTGAGTTATTGATGATGTTATGCTAATATAAGAACCAATGGTTAAAAATCACATGAACATATTACTATTTTTGGTAATGGAATCATCAATAATTCATGTCTTATGGAAAAATAATAAACTATTGATTAAAATATTAAGAAAACCCTCCTCCCCTCCACTATAAATACCACATATTCCAACCTCTTCTAATCACATCTCTCAAGCATTGTGCCTTCTCCAAATTATACCTAAATCTCCTCCAAAGATCCTCCCCCATGACCATCAGACCTTTGTATCATTAAATGACCAAATCCTTTTCCCTTAAGAGGATTTCAAAGAAAGTTAATTCAAGAGGTAAAATTTTTATTTTATTTTCTTTCATTTACATGTTGCTTTATTCTATTTTCATTCCTAAACTATTCTTATCCAAACGGTATGAAAACTCCAATACCACGCATGTACTATAATTTTTTTATTCTAATGTTATAATTCATATTTACATCTCCCTTCCCCCACATATATGCTAAAAATTAAACATCATCTGAGATGTCTTGATTTATCACATTCATGGACAATGATGCTTTTAATTTCATTAACTTTCTCCAACTATAGTCTTGAAACAATTTTTATAGATGAACCATAATATTATATATTTAGTTAATATTATTTAATGTTATGTAATCATTATTCACTCATGATGTAAAATAATAATACAAAATAAGGTAATTGTGAGAAAAACCACCAAATTAATACAAGCGTTTATCATTAATGTTTTATATCATTCAAAAAAAAATAAATAAATGAATTTTATAACCATGTAATATTCTGAATGTTCATTAATAAAATAAAAAATCAATTCTAGACTTCAAATCCCATCTTACATGAACTACCATATTATTTTATAAGTGATCTGATCATGAATATTATGAAAATAGAAACTCACGAACAATGAAATCGAATCCCTTAACCCATCTAAAAGGCCATGAATTGTAAGAACCCGGATCATATTTTCAGGTAAGGATAATTTTTTAAGGTTAGTTTTGAGGAAATGTAAGAAAAGTGAATTTTTCAAGTGCATGGTATGTAATTTTGAGTACACTCAGTGTACCTAGATTACCAAGTACAACTACGTGCTAGTCATGTGAAAACTGAGTACATGGTTGTGTGGTGACCTGGAAGACTACTGATATCCGGGGATGGTTGAGGCTACTACACGGTGAGTAAATTTAATGAACACACCATTTAGTTTTTTTGATATATTGGAGGGGGTCAGGTCTTATGTCTGAATTTCCCCTGTTCTCCCCATGGTTCTTATGGGAGAGTGATAGAAGGCCAATGAACTTCAACCCCCCTCGATTCTCTATCCGATCTCTGATTGAGACACTGGTGGGTGCGTTGGAATCCCACCAGTGAGTTGTCAAATCCTCTAGATCCTTTTTCCATCATTATGACACTATTATGAGTTATACATGGTTGGGAGTTATTCACCTTTTTATAGATCTACACCGATCTAGGCCAATTCAATGGATGAAATTCAAGTATATCGATCAAATGACATTGAGGTAGGTGGTTTGGGCCTTGTTTTGTTCTTCATCGGATTATATATGCTAAAATTGTTGCATACCCATGTATGGGTTATTCCTTTTTTTGGAATTAAACACTATTTTTTACCTTCTATGTTTTGATGATTGAAAAAGGGTTTTTTCTTATGCGTAAGTTTGTATACCATGTTATTGGACACCTTGTGGGTGCATTTCCCTTATTTAATTATTTATGGCCATTTTTTCTAGTATTCCTATTAGGATGGCCTATTATTCCATGCCTTGTCCTGATAGGATGGATTTTTTGTTTCTATAAAATGCATGTGATATTCATTGTGAATGTTTAGCCATGTAGTAGTTATAGATTACATGAGGTACTTTGATATGCTTTTCACACTATTTTTCTAATGAACCATTAGTGCCTTGGACTTGGAAAATGGAGGGTACATCCAGATTATTTACACAGAACTGAGAGATCATTGGTGTAGATGATTGACCAAGGGGTACTGACTATGAGAGATACTAAGGAGGTTATTTATAAATGAATTGATTCTATATTGGATCAGGGGTATTAACCATGAGAGCAACCCATGTGGTCGTTATTGAAAGAATTGGTGCTAGGTTAAACCAAAGGGCTTAGACCATTATATAGTTCCCAAAAGGGTATTTTATGATTGATTGAATGATTGTGATGAGTTTTCTAAGAAAAGAACAATCTTGGACTCCGTCTTACTTGATTATTTAGATGGTATTCCGAGACATCTTTTTTGTCACTATTACATAGGGGATATAGATCTTCGAAAAGATCCCAAGATTACATGATTCAGAGGATAAATAATAAATGAAAATGAATGTAATTGAAAACTGTAGGATTTTTACTTTTGGGTACTTCTTAGTTTATTGCTTCATTTTTTCATATAATCTATTATATATATATATATATATATATATATATATATTCAATAACAGTTTGGAACATATCTTTTGGTGGTTTCCTATTGGGATTCATCTCACACCAAATGTTTTGGACCCATGCAAATTATATGTTTATAGGTATAGATAAGGGCATGTTCCATTCCTCATCAGATACTTTATTTTTGTTAGACCTAGAGGGCATGGGACCAAGATGAGGATTGTGATGCGGTTGGAGTTTTCTTGTTTCATTTGTAATTGGGTTTCTGTATTTCTTTCCATTATTTGGACTTGTTTGGATGATTTCTTAGATACCTATTCCATGATTCATTTATATATATATATATATATATATATATTGGCCTCTGTGGGATTTACTTTCAGTCTTTAGTTATTTACTTTTGTTGTTATTACCACTTCAGATTTTGATTACTATTTGTTCTCATCTGTTTATACTCTATGAAGGAGGTCATAGTTTCCCTAGTTTCACACCGTGACCTTCACATCTAGTCGGTTGCCTCTGGAATTTGTTTAAATGCACATGAGTTTATGTGACCAACCGGGTTTGGGGCACTTTTGGGTGGCACCCAGATCAGTGACGTTAGAAAGTGGTATCAGAGCAGTTCTTTTATACTATGCCTTACTATTGGGAGCCAATAGACTGGTATTGGAATGAATATTTAGTTGGTAATAAGATTTTCTTGGAAGTACCTAACTGTGTATAGGGAAAATCCATGTTACCTTGAATATTTCAATTTTTATTGTTTTGTAATTGTTACAAATGATTTGATCTCACCGTTGGGTGATTCACTTGTTTTGTGCTATTATGATTGATATAATTGTAGTTATATTTCTTTTGTAGCGTAATGAGATGAGGTTATACCATATCATGCATCATATAGGCCCTTGTTAGAGACCACATGTCATTCATTCTTGTCATTCCATTTAGGATGCATTAATGATTGCATGTTGTTGTAATAGATGTTCTTCTAGATATGCATGCTCTTTTGATATATGTCAGGATAGAAATACATGATATTTTGATAGGATATTTGTATAAGTAAAGTTTTATTTTGATGGAATCCAAGATTTGGTCCCTGTGGTGTTATGGGCCCTCTTGGATAAGAATTCTGTGGATCATATTTGAACTTTAATTGAATTCTGTTAAGATATGACATTAATAAAGATGTAAAACATTGATTCATGGGGAGTATGGTCTCTCACAGAACAAAAAAATGGAATTCCTAGGAAAAATTTAAGATTTTTTGGGTTCTATAGAAGTTTCAGAGGCTCACTATCTTGAAAACATAGAAAACATAGAGTGTGATGTTATGAGCACGCACAATGTGTTCTTCTGTTCTGGAAGAAATGACTTTTCATTAGTACACAATGTGTACCTTATGTACATGCTGTGAAGTTGTCAAACATGTGACTAAATGTTTGAGTAGAGACATGGGGTTGGTAAACCTTTGGTATAACACACCGTGTACTAGAAGTACACGCTGTGATTTAGTCGACTGTGTATTTGGCCGTGTGACTAATGACAAGGGTGGATAGACTTTTGAGTACACTTTGTGTCTATGGTGAAAACGCCATTAAGTTTTACACGAACATGATCATGTATTTCTATCCATTTAGAAGTGCTTGGGAAGAAGGGAATAATCAAGTACACACCATGTCTCAGAATGAACATGTTGTGTGTATGGGGTATTACAAGACCAAGTTGGTGAAGGTACACTCCCTTGTTAAGGACTAATTGAACATGTCGTGGAGTGGTTATACACATCGTGTAACCTTATTTTTTAAAATTTGAATACTTTCCTTATTCAATTCCATTTTAGATCTTCTAAGTTTTTATCCTTGATAATATTATGTTGAGGTGTGCACTTGACCTTATAGAGTCTTCCCCCAAGATGGCCTCTAATTGTACACTAGATGCAGGGTCATGATCAGACACTAGAAATGGAAGATTTGGGACTACCAGAAGATCCTCCCATTGGGCCTATTTTGGAACAAGATATTATACCAGATGAATGTGTTGGTTTACAGTTCCATGAAGGATTTATGAAGATGATTCAGACATTTCAAGGAGCACCACATCTTTCCCTGTCTATGGCAGTGCTGATATGGGTGTTCTAGTAGTAGAATCCTCCCAATTTCTCAAGGTATGGGGACCGAAAGCTGTAGATTCATGGATGGATGCAGTGATTTATATCTTTGGGAATTTGGAGACACCTCTTAATAGGATGTTAAAGATATAAACTTAAATTCTATGTAATTTTTATATGAGATGGTGGGATGTTATCTCGAAGGTGGGATGTCATTGGGATATTTCTTGGGAAGAGTTTCAAAAGACCTAATATGGTTAATTCTACCTTGAGATGTTGAGGGCCAACTGATACCAAGAGTTCATGCATTTGGAGTAGGGTGATATTTCTTTGATGGATTGCTCTTATCTCTTTACCGAGCTTCAGCGCTTCACACCTGTTTTGGGAGGTGATGAGTTATCACTGGCTAGGAAATTCGAGGATGGTCTCAGGTACGACATTTGATTATAGGTGAATATTTTTAAGTTGACATTAGTGACTGCTATAGTAAACTAGATTCTAATTTCCAAGTGAAATTTGAGGGAGTGTGGAGTTGTGAGCAAGGGTAGTTTAGTATCCAAGGTTGGACTAGACCAGCATAGATCGATGGGATTTCAATGCACCATATCCCATTAGAACACTGTAGTTATGTCTGCTTGGGGTACTGTAGTACTAGGATGGGTTACCTATTAGTAAGTACTCATGTTTAACCTTGGGTGTGATCACACCATCATTAATGACCTGAATCCCATTAGAATTATATAGTTCAACATTCCTGGGTGGGAGTAGTACTAGGGTGGGTGACCTCTTGGGATGTACTCATGTTTCATTTTTCTGGATTGTGGTTATCCCACCTAGAAGGAGGAAGAGAACAAACCACCACTTTATTAGGTGTTGCGGATACCTCTACCTTCATGAGGTCTTTTCCTGGGGGATTCCTAGGGTTTTGAGGTCGTGGAAAGAAAAACTGTGCGGGATGTGCCCAAAGCAGACAATATCAGGATCATGGGCTCGACTGGGTCATTGCAAATGGTATTAGAACTAATGTCCATTTGATGTGCTACTGAGGATTATGGGACCTTCTATGGGGGGGGGGGGGGTGGGATTATTAATATCCCACATTGAATGAGGAGGTGCGTGAACCAACCCATTATAAGGTGGTGTGGATACCTCTTCCATCATGGGGCCTTTTCCTGGGGGATGCCTAATGGCTAGATCCTAGGGAGAAAAATAATGTTCAAGCTAGGCCCAAAGTAGAAAATATCATGATCGTGGGATGGATTGGGTCATTATGAAAGCCAGGATTTCTATCTTAGTTCATTTGGAGACACCTCTTGAGGGGAGGGTGAAGCTCACGAATTACATGCTATGTAATTCTACCTTGCGATTGTGTGATGTTATCTCATAAGAAGTATGTCATCGGGATATGGCTTTGGAATATTTTTAGAGGACCTTATATGATTACTTGTACCCTGAGATGTTGAACGCCGACCGAGCCCGAGAGTTCATGCATTTGGAGTAGGGAGCTATTTATGTGATGGATTACTCTTCTCGCTTTACAGAGCTTCAATTCTTCACAACTGTTTGTGGTGGTGACATGTTATCACTAGCTAATAAATTCAAGGGTGGTCTCAAGTATGATATATGATAACAAGTGAATGTTTTATAGTTGACATCTGTTACTTCTATTGCAAACCAGAAGCTGTTTAATGAGCACAATTTGAGGGAGTTTGGATCTACGAGCCAGGGTGGTTCAGTATCCAAGGTTGGTACTCCTTCAACCAATAGCAACAAGCACCACATAAATCTTTCATGCAATCTTTCTTTAGGTATCCAAGTGAGGTGATACAAGTACGTGAAGAGTGGGAACATGTGGTCATAGTGCCCAAGATACCTAGTAGAGGGATAATATTACATACAGATGGGACATCTTCTGAGATTTTGCAGGATGTTCTCACCAGAAACAAGTGATAGGGGATGTGTTATGATTCCATATTCAAGAGGAGGACCTCCAGTTTCTCATCTGTTAGTTAACTGGAGTTCATCAAGTCATTCTGGCTAAGGAGGTGGTCAAGGCTATGGTATCCATACGACAGGTTTTCAGCAAAAATAGGGTGGATCAACACAGGGTAGCCAGTCTGGGTCACAAGGCTGTGGTAAATGTCAGATTTTTGTGATGGAACATACCTAGTAGGAGCAGGATCCCAGACCCTCTATAGCTAGAGGTAAGATTCTAGTTTCCTCGGTTTATGTTTCATCCCTTTTTGAGATAGGGGTTCCCATAATTTAATATATGTTGTTGTTGTAGAGATATTTGGGCTCTACATCTTTACTTATGATGATATTATGATGCTAGATACTTTGTTGAGGATTATAACAACTAGTGTATGTTATTTCAAGTAGTTCCCTATTGAGGTTGGTGGGTGTCACTTCTTATGGGACCTCTATGTCATAGACATTACATGATTAAATGTTATTCTCAGAATGGATGGGTTGGTCTTCGTTTTGGCTATTGTTTACTTCTATCACCATAGGATGAGCTTCACATCACCCGAGGGATGATCTTTTCTACACAAGGGAGGATGGAATTTCCAGGAAAGCAGAGAAATACCTGAGCATCATGGGTTAGGTGGAATTACAACCTTGATTGCTAGTTTATATCTGGATGACTAGGGGACTTTAGAGATGGACTTTCCTCTAGTGGTGTACTGTTTCAGAGTTGTCTTTCTAGATGAATTTTCAGGGTTACCTTCAGAAAGATGGGTATATTTCTCTATTGAGCTTGTTCTAGGACCGACATCGGTGTCAATTCCTTTATATAAGATGGCTACATCATAGCTGTAGGAGATCAAGAATCAGATAGAGGAGTTATAGGAAAAAGGCTTTCATATGACCCAATACTTCTCCATGGGGTTCTCCTGTCCTTTTTGAAAATAAGGTGGATAATACCCTTAGAATTCGTGTGGATTATCAGAAGTTGAACTAGTTTATGGTCAAGAATCGATATCCCTTACCGAGGATTGATGATCTATTTGAAAAGATTTTAGTGGACCGAGTGTTCTCAAATATTGACTTCAAATTTGGTTATCATCAGTTGAAAGTTAGACCATTATATATACCTCTTATAGCCTTTTAGAATAGGTATGGTATATATGAGTTTTTTGTTATGCCGTTCAGTCTCACGAATGTGCAGATAGTTTTTATGGAACTGATTAACAGAGTTTTCCATTCTTACATGGAATATTTTTTGGTAGTCTTCATGGATGATATCTTGGTGTACTCTCACACTCAACAAAACCATTCCATCCATCTTGAGATTGTATTGAGTGTACTAAGATATCATCATTTATATGCTAAGCTCTTAAAGAGACACTTTTGGATGAACCGGATTAATTTCGTAGGTCATGTTATCTCAAAGACAGGAGTATCAGTAGGACTATAGAAATTGAGAGAAGTAGTTTCGGGGTAGCAAATGAATAACATCATTGAGGTAAAGATTTTCCTAGGGATATCTTGTTATTATAAACATTTTATTACGGAATTATCAGTTTTAGAAATGCCACTAACATGCCTTACTAAGAAGGGTGAAAAGTACATGTGGAAAGATTCCTATAATTCAGACTTCCATAAGATGAAAGGGTGGTTGAACTCATCCCCAATAATAATTTTTTCAGAACCAGGAAAGTGTTAAACCATTTAATGAAATTCATCAGGTATCTGGCTGGGAGCATTGCTTATGAGGGGGGGGGGGAGGATTCATTGCATATGAGTCTCAATAGTTGAGGACACATGAGAGGAATTGACTGACACACGATCTCCAGTGGGTTGCATTAGTTCATGCCTTACATTGTTGGAGACATTACTTACTGGGAAAAAGTTTTATGGTATTCAAAGACCACAAAATCCTCAAGTATATCTTTAATCAATGTGATCCTAATTTCAAAAATTGATGGTGGGATGAGTACCTTCAGTATTTTGACTTTGAGTTTTCCTACACACATCAGAAAGGACATGAAGTGGCTGAGGCATTGATCAAGAGGACATAGATACAGGTATTTCATTAGGCCAACAGTGATTTGAAATCTTATGGAATTGTCTTAAGAGATGAATTTGGAGGTTCAAGACATATAGGGGTAGAAGTTTCTTTCTTCAATTACTGTTACAACTACTCCAATGGATGGAGTGTGAATAAGGAAGATATCAGATTCTGAAGGCCTAGTCCTATGGGAGAGTGTGTTAGTCGAGGAACCTACTCCTAGGTGGACCATAGGAGAGGAAGAGGTTTTTCATTTTAATGGTTGTGTATGGGTGTTAGAAGACACACATGAGGAGTTGATGTGAGATTTTCATGCCTCAGTATGGGTAGTTCATCCTATTGTCACCAAAATGTATTAAGATTTACAATGTTAGTATTTGTGTCCTGATATGAAAAGGGATGTAGATGGTTTTATTATAAGATGTCCCACCTGTCATCAGGTGAATGCGGAGTATCAGCAACTGGTAAGGCATTTACAATAGTTTTCTATTCTAGAGTGGGAGTGGAATGAGGCCATGATCAATTTTGTAATAGGTTTACTAGGGTCACCTCAAGGGAATGATGAAGTTTGGGTGGTTATTGAAAAACACATGAAAGTTGCATATTTATTTATGATCAAGGAAACTGTCATTGTCGATGATATCGGAAGGTTGTATATGTGAGAGAGTGTACGTTCACATGGGGTTCCACACTCTATCATTTCATATTGGGAGTCATGGTTTACTTATTATGTCTAGAAGGGACTACAAAGGGCATTGGGTGCACATGTACTTCTGAGTAAAGCTTACCCTCTGTAGACAGATGGCTAGTCCGAGCACATGATTCATGTTTTGGAGGACATCCTTCAAGCATGATTCCAAGATTTCATGGGCACTTAGGAGAGACACATACCCCTTGTGGATTTTTCCGAAAATAATTGTTTTTAAGAAACGATTCAATTGGCACCTTATGAGGCTTTGTATGGTAGACCATGTCGATCACCCCTATGTTGGATGGAAGTAGGAGAGGGATCTACTGTAATGTCCAAAAAATTACATATATTTATTTTTAATTATACAAGATTATTTCGAGACCACGAAATCTAACTGCATGGGATTCCAAGGCCCGGAGTTCCCGGAATGAACCGTTGAAGTTTTGTAAAACATCAATTAGCGCGCGTACGAAGTTTTCCTAAAAAAGTGGAATAACTCTTAAACGGTTTCTTGGATCAGAAATTTGAGGGCATAGTTTCACTCAGTGTGACAGTTTTACCCTAGGTGCGACTTAAGTTTAGTCGGCGCAAGCCTATGGTGAGAAAACCCGAAAATGACATAACCGTAAATAAAATAATTAAATAAAGATATTTTATTTTTGAAAGGATTATAACTCATGAATGGTAACTCGGATTAAAAATCCAAGACCACCACTGAACTCGTGAGGGTATTATTTCTTTAGGAAGATACTATCTTTGGCTGGCATGGGCCATGAGATAAAGTTAGTTTTTGACCGTAAATAAAATAATTAAGTGACAGTTATTTTATTGTAAAATCCATAAATTCTAAACAGACACTCGGATTGAAAATCTGAGAGTACCATTGGGTTATTTGGGGGATGTTTCACTTAGAAAGATCCTAACCTTGACTGATGTGAGTCGAGGGTGACTGTTAATAATTTTCTAAACTCTTTTTCAGGTACGTTTAGTAAACACATGAGCGGCGTTTTCTGACAGTCGAATCAGTGCTCAGATTAAAAATACAAGGAAACCATTGAATCCGTAGTGTCGAGATTCGCTTAAGGGATAATTTACATTGAGCACAGTAGGTCTAAAGAAAAATTTATCTTTAGGGACTTTTTAAAAGAAATAAATAAAATAAATTTGTTATTTTTTTCATTCCTTTCCACCAACAGGGAAGCGGAAATGTGGGGCCAGCGACGTGTCAAGCTAATAAATGGCTTGACCATTCAATTCTACACAACTGCACTGTTGGAGAATTAGGAAGGTTCCCAATTAATGGGCCTCCATTAATTCCATGAACGTTACACACCCTCCCCCTCTCTTATTTATATGGAGCTTGGGGAGAGGTGTTGACACTACTTCACCAAGCAAAGAAGTGCTGACAAAGTGCAGTCTCGCCAATCCCTTGGAGGACGGAGTCGGTACCAGCGGAAGGTGATGAGTGACACTAAATCCCCAAACCAGAGATTGATGAACAGGTGACATCATTGGAGGATAGTTGTCAGGGGTGGTGAACATCAACCTGCTTCGACAAACGTGCACTCACCATCGTTCTTGAGGTAAGGGTTTGGTATTATTTTGAATTACGATTGAATTTATTTTGATAATTTTTTATATTTTGGATTCACAATGACGATGGACAAACTAACATGGCCATTATCCCATTCATATACCTTGCCTCTTATCTTGCTTTCTTCGCGCATTCATCATGCATTCATCGACGCCAAATATTTATTGATGCTCGAAACACAACGTTTTTCCGAGCACGACATTTGGACATGGATCCCTCGACACAAGGATCATGAATATGTGAATGACATAATTTTTGGGCTTGGAATGTAGCCATGTTGGCTCACAAAAGAAGGCGGCGGCCGGCACCTGACCAGTTACGAGGAAGGTGGGGAGGCACACATTCCCGCCATCGGTTGAGCAGGAGGTCGCGGCCCGTCGGCTGTAGAGGTGCAGCGACGCGCGACTGCGCTGCTGGGAAGAGGACCAGCCAGAGCACCAGTTGGCCGTAGCGGGATGGCGGGACCCGCCCGGGTCCTACGGGCAGCATGGTAGCGCCAAAAGGAAATGCCCTTTGGCATTCCAAATGGAAGGGGGGGTGCTCCCCCTTCGACACCAGCTCGAGTGGACCGCACCACCAGGTCGTGCCCAGCAGGTCGCGCCCTGTGGGCTAGGTCGGGTCACCGCCTACGCGGGCCGGACCGGACCACGGCCCAGCGGGCCAGGCCCGTGGCGGTCCAGGCTATCATGGCCAGACCCGACTCAGGCCTAGTCGACCCGAACCGGGTCGGGTCGACCCAGGTCGGGTTGGGCCAGGTTGGTTCGACTTGGTTGGACCGGACCTGGGCCCATATGGAACCAGATACGCCTTTGTGGCTATATCTTGAGAATAGGGCGTCCGTTTGATGAACCGTCTGCGACACCAAAATCCTTCGATTGATATAACTTTTTTTGGTATACTCCAATTGATTTTTGGATAAATATGGAGTAAATATGGGTTAGATCGAACTCGAATCCAACCTGGCCCTCAGAGCAGAAATGCTAATAACATATAGACCGGGTGTCCGATTGACACGCCATCTATTGTGTTAAACCCCTTTGGACATGACGGACCTCTGGGATACTTCTTCATGGAACTTCTTGGTAGTTGAGGTATGACCGATGGCTTGAGGATCAGTTCTCCCAAATGTGCTATTAGTGGAAATCTAGTGTTTGGAAGTGAGGCAGAGGTTGGATAAGGATCATATGGAGGTTAGTTACCTATCGACTCAGGGTGGGGCAGATCCTATGTGGGACATTGCAAGGGTTAGTACCTATCGATCCTGTGTGGGTCAGCGCTCAGCGATCCGGTGTAGGTCAGTGCATACTGATCATCTGTTGATTAGATCCTCGGTGGGTCAGCGCTCAACGATCCTGTGTGAGTTAGCGCATACCGATCCTGTGTGGGTCAGATCCTGTGTGGGTCAGCACTCAATGATCCTGTGTGGGTCTGCGCATATTGTTCCTATGTGGGTCAGATCCTATGTGGGTCAGTAGAGGTTAGTACATATCGACTCCGGGTGAGTCGGATCCTATGTGGGTCATTGTGGGGGTTAGTACTTATTGATCTTGTGTGGGTCAGACACCATTTGGTCAGTAGGAGTACCTCTTGATAGAATAAGATGATCCATATTCATGACTAATCATATGTACTTCTATACTTCACTGAATATTTTTTTGAGCTGAGACTCTGTTTGAACTAAGACTTTTACCATTGTGGTATTATCTTCATGGCAATACCCGTGTGGTACTTTTACCTTCGTGGTACTATCTTCATGGTGATACATGTGTGGTACTTTTACCTTCGTGGTAATATCTTCATGGTGATACCTCTGTGGTACTTTTACCTTCTTGGTACAATCTTCCCGGTGATACCTATGTGGTACTTTTACCTGCGTTGTGTAACCTTCGTGGTGTTACATGTGTGGTACTTTTACCTTCATGGTGTTACCTTCGTGGTGTTATCTTTGTGGTACTCTTACCTCATGTATGATGTTGGAATCCTCATGTATTAATCATGTTTTAAGGATCAAAAATCCAATTTAGTCTATAAACCATGTTGACTCTATGTAATCTATCTCACATAAAATGCATAGTATTTTGGTAAAATCTATCCAAAGCATTTAAGTGCTATAAAATTAGGTCGGTTACTATACACTATATTTTGATTCACTTTATAATGATTTTTCTGAAAAATGATTCAGTTTAATTTATTCCATAAATATCACTTCTTAATTCTGGATATAGATACTTGCCTAAGTGCGAGACACCGTGAACAAGAAGACACCGTGAACAAGAAGACACAGTGAACAAGCAGACATAGTGAACAAGCAGACACCATGACAAATAGACATAGTGAAAAAGACACCGTGAACAAGACACTGTGACATCGAGACACCGTGAACAAGCAAACGCCATGATAACTAGACACAGTGAACAAGACACCTTGAACAAGACATTGTGAACTAGACACCATAAACAAGAAACTGTGACATCGAGACACAATGAACAACACACTGTGACCACAATACACTGTGACCAATCCAGACACCGTGTAAAGAAGACACCATTTCCATGACATACTGTGACAACATTTTTTAATTTATTTTTTCATCTTTCAATTTAATCTCTAACGGTCATATTTGAAGATTTTAAATGCACTAAAATAATTTATATTTCTTTATAGACATTTAATCTAACGGTATGAGGTATGAAGTGCAGAATACATGCAACCTGTCAGCTCAAACATGTGCACTCCAAGATAAAATATTAATGCGACCTATGAAAAATAAGATGTGTGGCATTATACTAAAAAGAAAAACTATGGGGTCGACGTGATCACGAAAAAATAATACAGTTAGAGGATTCTTAAAGAAATAATTGTCTCGTGAAACTCAATGCTGTTGGAGAACACACAAGGCTCAACTGAATCCTAGAATTGAGAAAATATTTTCACTGTCAAACATCTCGAAGAACACAAGCCCGATCTATCTGACTTGTGACACTCTATTTTTCATACGAGGACTTGATTTCTGCATCAGCTTCATCTTAGAATTCCAGAGCTGCAATGACTAACATTCAGAGCATTTCTTAACCTATCTCAATATTTCTGATCTGTTGTGTGTCATTTTACTATCTTTCGAGCATTGTGTGTATCTGTATGACAACACGATTTGTCTCTTTTATAAAACTTAAGGAAACAAGATATTCTTACTCAAACATATTTTTATATTTGTATACCCACTGATAAGTGTGGAAGAGGTCCCTGTGTGGCCTGGTTTTTTGTTCCCCTGAAGAACTGTGGACGAGGTCCTTGTGTGACCTGGACATTCCTGTGTATTATTGTTTAACCCCGATCTAGTGTGTGGATCAGGTTTATTTATATTAACTTCTTGGTGGAAAGTGATCACCAAGTGGAGTGTATTGGGTCTCATATTGAGACTGAACCACTTGGTTCATATCTTTTGTGCTTCTTAATTTAGTCTTCTCTGTTTCACGGCTTTACAGTTAATTCATAAATCACTAAATTCACTTTGATAGTTAATCATGGAAACAAATTATAATTCTATTGTCTTAGTAGAATAGCTTGAAAAGAAGTATTAATAACTAAAATTTAGATTACTAAGGACTAATCAATCTTCTAAGAATTTATTTAAGCGGTCAAAATCTTATAATAGTATAACCTTGATTAACTGGGCTATATGTAACCTTTTGGGAAAACATTTTTAAGAATAATTTTTAACCATAAATTTTTTAGATACTCTATTCACCCCCCCCTCTTGTGTAATCTACTCCGACCAACATTTGGTATCAAAGGGTGTTTATTAGTACTTTTCTTAACCGTACTCAACTGTGATTGTAGTTGTACATCGAAGATCTGTAAATTTTTGTTAATTCTAAATTTCTAACTCTCTCAATGTATTTCCGTATTAGGGATAATAGATTGGAGGGTGCTTCAAGCAATATACCACCATTATTTAATAGAACCATCTATTCTCAATGGAAAATTAAAATGATAATTCATTTAGAGAGTATGGGTTTTGAAATTTGGTCTTCTATTATAGTTGAATATAAGATTCCTGCAACTGATAGAATCACATGGGATGAACCTGTCAAAACTACCTACAATAACAATTTAAAAGCTATGAATGCTTCATACTGCTACTTAGGAGATGAAAAATTCAATAGAATTTATGCTTGTAAAACTACCCATGAAATTTGGGATACCTTGTATGTCTCACATGAAGGAACTCTAGTGTAAAAGAATTGAGACTTAATACTTCTACTTTTAAATATGATTACATTAAAATGAAACTTGATGAGCCAATCTATGACAAGTATCTTAGGTTTAATGATATTTTTTGACACAATTATTTCTCTTGGAAGAGAAGTCACTACCAAGAATAGATCATGAGGATTCTCAGATGTCAGCCTAATAGATGGAGAAGAACATCTATCTCTATTAGAGAATCATGAGACATCAGCAAGCTAACTGTAAAAGAACTCAATAGGAAACTGATGATGTGTGAAGAAGAGTTGAAAGTCAACAAGGAAGAGGATTATAACCAAAAAGTAAATCATTTACATTCAAAACCACCACCTCTAAACACAAAGACCAAGGGATTTTGGAAGCTTCAGTAGAAAGTTCCAGTAGTGACCAATAATCACTTGAAAATGATGAGGAGATGGCTCAATTAGACAGAATATTCAAGATATTTTACAAGAAGAATAATTTTTTTGAAATCCTAACTTCAAGGAAAAATATAACCAAAAAGGAAGTTTTAAGAAGGATTGGAAAAGAAGTTACAAGACTGATGAGATTTTATGCTATGAATGTAAGTGAAAAGGACATATTAAGGTTGGCTGTCCAAATCTCAAGTTAAAAAAGATATCAGAGGACAAGGACATGAAGTATAAAAAGGAAATGAAAGCAACCTGGAGTGATTCTGAGGATAGTTCATGAGACTCAGAAACATCACATGATAAACCAGATAAAAAATCTAATATGTGTTTTATTAAAAACACATCTGAGGAAACACTAGACTCCCCTATACATAATTCATACTATTCTGTAGATGAGAGTGAAAATGAAAATATGACTAATGATGAAATGTTTGAATACAATATCATGCTTTAAGAAACATGCAATAAACTTAAAGAAAAATATAAATCATTAAAGAAATAGTATGCTCTTACTCTGACTGTTAAATCTGAACTCACAACTAAAGAAGAGAAAAATGAATAACTGATCAAAGAGAAAAACAAATTAAAAATTTCTAATGATAAATTGAAGAATGACCTAGAAAAGTTTACCAATGGTAAAAATACCCTTAATCAAATTCTAGGTAAACAAATTGCTCCTAAATATAACACTGGAATTGGTTATCAATATGGAAAAAAGAAATATTGGTAGAAAAAATATTTTTTCAAAATATAGGATATATAGTTTTACTCTCAGTTCTGGACACAAATCAACTAATTCAATTTATGATACACTTTCTACTGTATCAATTTTTTCTAGAAAAATAGTGTTTACATTTCAAATAATTTACTTAATGATTATAAGAAAACTATGAGGAATATATGGGTTTCTAAATCCCTAATTACTAATATTACTAGACCTAAACAAGTCTTGGTACCAAAATCTGTTTTTTCTTAATAATTTTGTAGGAAAGATTCTTAAAGAGTTCCTATAAATGTTTATGGTAGTTGGACAGTGGATGTTCAAGACACATGACAGGATACTACTCATGCTTCAAGAACCTAATAAAAATATATGGAGGATGTGTCACATTTTTTGTCAATGCCAAAGGAAACATTATTGGCCTCGGCCCAATCAGTAACTGTAACTTAGTTTTAATTTCTAAAGTACTATTTGTTGATGGATTAAATTATAATTTTCTTAGTATCTTGCAATTATGTGATGATGTATTTCATGTTATATTTGAAAATTATTCTTTAAATGTCTTTAATTATAAATAATAATTAGTATTTTCTACATTAAGAAATGAAAATGTTAACTCTATTAATATAGATTCCTTAGCCTCTCAAAATGATTCATGATAAAGTGTTTTTCATAAAGAGTCTTGGCTCTAGAATACGAGACTAGGAAAATGTAATATTCACTCACTTAGAAATATAACTAGAAAAATATTAGTTAAAGACTTACCCAAAAAAGAGTTTCTAAATGACAAAGTGTGTAATCTCTGTCAAAAGGGGAAACAACACAAAATTTACTTCAAACCAAAGAAAGAAGTGTCAACTTCTCAACCTCTCGAACTGGTTCATATGGATTTGTTTCGACCATCTAGAGTTTCTAGTTTAAATGGGAAGCACTATGTTTATGTTCTTCTAGACGACATTTCTAGATATACTAGGACCTTATTTATGGATCATAAAAGTGATTCCTGCTCTAATTTTACTAAATATGACATGTCTGTGGAAAATCTTAATGGACTTAGAATTAAATCCTTAAGAAGTGATCATGGCCATGAGTTTGAAAATAAATATTTTTAATCCTTTTCCTCACAAAATGGTTATATTCACAATTTCTCTACCCCTATAACACCTCAACAAAATAGAGTTGTAGAAAGAAGAAAAATAACCCTGCAAGAAATTTCTAGAACAATGCTAAGGGAATATCACATAACTATTTATATTTGGGCTGAAGCAATCAATACAACACGCTACATAATCAAAATAGAGTTGATCAGACCTATTCTAAAAATGACTCCTTGTGAGTTATGGAACAATAAAAAACCCAAGGTTAACTACTTCAAATTGTTTGGTTACAAAGTATATATTCTTAATACTAAGGACAATCTTGAAAAAATTTCATCCAAGAGTGATGAAGGTATATTTTTAGGATATTCCATGTCTAGTAAAGCCTATAGAGTGTTCAATAAAATAACTAAATGTGTGGAAGAATATGTCCATTTCAAATTTGATGAAGCATGTCCACATGAGCCAAAAACCATTCTAGAGAACCTGGAGGATGATGTGTCAAATCTGAACATTAATCCCAAATCCTCAAACCGTTTTGTGAAAGAATATGTGAAAATTTCCAGTTCTGTAAATTCATTAGACTCAAGTCAAAATGAACCAAAACCTATTGATGAACCTAAAATAACTAGTCTCTCCTTTTTTAGAGTTGTTAGAACTCTTAAGAACCATCCTTTAGA
The DNA here is from genome assembly GCA_963277665.1 of Viscum album. Classification (NCBI taxonomy): domain Eukaryota; kingdom Viridiplantae; phylum Streptophyta; class Magnoliopsida; order Santalales; family Viscaceae; genus Viscum; species Viscum album. Next base: position 1,715,069,066 of record OY728143.1, read on the forward strand.
TGCTGTCGTAGGAGACCTAGGAAAAGGAACTCAAACTAGAGGTTCTCTTAAAAATCAGGTTAAAGCCATCAAAATCATGCTTGCTTATGCTGCACATCTGAATTTCAAACTGTATCAAATGGATACTAAGAGTGCATTATTAAATTTGTATATAGCTGAGGAGATCATTGTTGAACAACCCAGTGTCTTTACAAACCCCCATTTTCAAAATTGTATTTTTAAATTATCAAAATCCTTATATGTTTTAAAGCAAGCTCCAAGAGTTTGGTATGATAAGTTGAGTATTTTTCTTATTTCCAAAGGTTTTACAAAAGGAATAGCTGATCCTACCCTTTTTATAAAATGAATTTCTAATGATGTTTTAGTTGTTCAAATCTTTGTAGATGACATTATCTTTGGATCTTCAAGAAATTCTTTATATGTTTTTTTTTCTAAAATGAGGCAAAATGAATTTAAAATGAGTTAAATGGGTGAACTAAATTTTTTTATTGGATTTCAAATCTTTCAAAACAATGATGGTATTATTTTATCTCAATGTAAATATACTAGAGATCTTATAAAACATTTTGTATTGGATAGAACCAAAAGTAGTGAAACTCCCATGAGTACCTATAATAAGTTGGATCTTGATGAAGATGGAAAATCTGCTGATTAAACCACTTTTATAGGAATGTTTGGAAGTTTACTCTACTTAACTGCTAGTCGACCTGAAATTATGTTTAGTGTGTGTATGTGTGCTTTTTTTCAAGAAAATCCTAAGGAATCTCATTTAAATTCTATAAAGAGAATTTTCAAATATCTCAAGTATACGCCCAATCTTGGACTATTCTATCCTAGAGGGAAATCATTTAAATTAGTTAGTTATTCTGATGCTGACTTCAGTGGAAGAAATTTAGATAGAAAAAGAACCTCTGGAACATGTTACTTTTTGGGCAAGTCACTAGTATCATCGTGTAGTAAGAAACAAATTTTTTTTCATTATCTACTGTAGAAGATGAAAATATAGCTACTGTTAGTTGTTGTGCACAAATATTGTTGATAAATCACACGTGACTAGATTATGGATATCAATTCAGGCATGTACCTATAAATTGTGACAACACAAGTTCTATTAACATCTCGAAAAACTTGTTTCACATTCTAGGACAAAGCATATTGATGTAAGAAATCACATTTTTGAGAGATCATTATCAAAAAGGTGATATCACTTTGGAATTCATTAGTACTGAGTATCAGCTTGTTGATATATTTACCAAACCATTAAATTATAAAAGAATAAACTACATCATACATGAATTAGGCATGATAAGTCTTAAATAAATATCTTATTCTATTATATCATACTATTTCATGTTTATGGTCTCACAGTTAGTATCCCGTGATTACTGTCTGACAATCACTATCTCACCGTAAGGATTAGTCACTGTCTCACCATAAGGACCAGCCATTATCTCACCGTAAGGACCAGTCACTGTCTTAACATAAGGACCAGTCACTATCTCATTGTAAGAATCATTCATTGTCTCATTGTATAGACCTGATATGGTCTCATCGTAATGATTTTTTTTATGATTTTAATTTACAAATTAAAAAACGGCATCGCGATAATTATTTATTTCACCTTTTTATTTTCCAGTGCTTTTACTTTTGAAACATTTGGTATTCCTAAATGATAAAATAAAGGAAGTGTCACTTGTCCATCAGTTGAGATTTATTCTATTCACTCAATTTTTATCCCTTCTTGAATCCTTCAACCCTTCTCTCTCTCAAACCTTCGGTGAATGCCTAGGATGAAATTCCCTTCATCATCAACTCCTGGGAACTATAGCTCAATAAAAACAAATATCACACCTAATCTAGAACTTTATGGTCCTCTAAATCCAAATCTGGTGAACCGGATAGTAGTACCTAAGAAAGAGATATACCCAGTGTGGATTCTATCGAGTAAGCCTTTGGTTTAGAAAGTTTTAAAAGAGAAAGGCTGGTTAGAATGGTTTTCGAAGAAAGATAGACCTATCTACCCTAATCTTGTGGATCACTTTTATCAGTTTGTTCAGTTTTAAATTGATTTTGAATATGGTTATGCTGTGATAAGATGGATAAATGGCCAGAAATTATCATTCTTTTCGAATTTATGGGCTGCATGCCTTAGGATACTTCATGAAGGAATCTGTGAGGACTATAATAGAGGACCTCCACCTTCTAGTGAATTATTTGTTTTGGAAGATGCTCTGAAAAGCATAACTGGAAATGGAACCAAGAGGAGAGCCATTTCTACTGAACTGGATGGAGAATCTAGACTTTTGTTTAAGTTTATAATGAAATTGATTATCCTCAGAAAAGGTGATTTTGCTATACTAAAATATCAGGATGTGTTTCTGATTCATGTTATGAAAAATGGTTATAATATCAACCTTTGTAAGTATGGAATACACCATATGTGTGGGCTGATCAAAACCACATCCACGTCAACCTCCATGTTTTATTCTCGGCTTAACACAACCATGCTTCATGCCAAAGGTATGGTTGTTCCTAATGAAGAAGTTATCAAGGATTGTGAGTTCTGCCTTTCAAAATTCATAATCAAGAGGATGAAAATCAACTGGAATCCTTGGAAAAGGCATGGGTGGAAGACAATGATAGGATTTCTGAAATGTTAAATCCAGTGGAACATCCTTCAAGACCAAAAGATATTACTGATTCTGGTCTGGAACCAGATGAAGTTGTTGAGTATTTTGAAGAAGAAGAAGAAGAATAAGAGGCTGTTGTGCCTCATAAGGAAACTTTTTATGATAAGAAAGATATTACTTTTGTCCCTCATGTAGTAAGTAAAAAGGAAGTCCCTACTTCTAAAGATGTTGTTAATATGGAAGATCAACCAGAAGTTGAAACATGAATTTATTGTCAAAGAAACTGAAAAGAATTATATGGAAGATTTTATAGAATAAGAATTACTTGTTATGTAAGAAACTGTCATTGAGGAATTCCCAGGGGAAAAATCTATTCCTGAAGTAATACCTTCGGCAGAGGAAAGGATGGAGATGGATTTTTAGTTGGATAGATAGGAAATGAGAGAGGAACTAAGAGACGGATTCCTGAAACTAGATCAAGCCTCTAATCCTCTCAATCCTTTGAAGGCTACAACTGTTGAGGGGGAGAAACCCCCGAATCTAGAATCTTTTGAAGTACCAAACATGATTGATCCATGCCCTGTAGACACATGGAATAAATTCCCCAGCTTTTATGATGTGAATATGTCTTAGGAAGTCTCAGTAAAAGGCCTTGACGTTTCCACTATGTTCCAATTGAAATATGTCTCTAATCCTGCCCCTGAAAAATAACCTGAGCTCGTATCCATCCCTATTTCTGAACCTTCACCAGAACAACCATCCTTTTGAGTAAATATGATATAAAAGAATTTGAAACTTCCCTTTTGGGTGGAGTTAAAAAACTTCTAAATACCCAAATAGCTCATGTAACAAATCTAAGTGAGAGAGATGCCTCACTATTGTTGGAAATAGTTATTTGGAAAATTAAACCCAAATTTCTTCAGGAGATTCAAGAAGTCATAGTTGAAAACAGTCTTCTTAGTGATGAAGTGAAGACTCTAAGAGGTATGATTGAAGACATTCAGAAAGTAATGAATTCGAGATCAGACCTTGCTTCTCATCCTATGGAGCCTATTGTTCCTCAAACCCCACAGAATATTGTCTCTCAGATTCAACCTCATTTATCTTCCTTAGCTGAAAAAGTTACATAAAGACACAAATAGATTGTGAAAGAAATGAAAGATCTTGTGGTTAATCTTAATAAGCTCACTAATGAGTATACAAGGTGCCTTCAAAAAGTGATAAATAAACTAAAATCTACCACCTAAGCTGTCACTACTTCTAAGACATCTGTAAAATCATCTTAATCTTCCATAGATATAGAACTTCTAAGAACAGAGGTCAAAGATGAACTTCAGACAGTGCTTACTGGTTTCAATAAAGATTCTCTATCTGAAGTTATCAAGAACAGTAATAGAGTTCTTGATCTGGTCCAAATCCATTCCAAAATTTCTAATGATTCTCAATAAGAAATTTCCAAGAAATTGAATTTCTAATTAAACTGAATCTTCTCTAAGACTGACATGACCAATCATTTCAAATATCTTTTAGAAAATCTAAGGATTCCTCCTGTTACTCATGCTTTCAAGACTCGGGTTCAAAATCTCAAAGAGTTCAGTCGTCTGTTGGGAAATTTTATGGAAAACAAGGATAACATCGAGAAATCTATACAGTATGGTGGAGATATTATTGCAGATTTTTAAGCTTCTGAGGCCCTATCTTCATGTACAGAGTACAACCATTGTTACTCCTGTGACTTCCCCTCAGAGGCCTGGTTTTCCTACTTTCACCTCTACCCTAGCCTCCACTTCTATGTCTGTTAGTCAAGCACTAAGTCAGATCAGGAATGTGATCCTTGATCAAGAACTGGCTCGGACTTCTAATACACCTACTCGGACCCCCTCTGTCTTTGAAGGTCTTCCTTTACCTTCTCTATCAACCACCTCACTACCTTGTTCTACCTCAACACCTTCCCCTATGGCTTCCACTTCTGATACTGTTGTTAAGGGAAAAGAGAAGACCAACCAGTGATGAAGGACAATTATTACTCTTTTTTATAGGAATCTTGTTAATTTTGTTTTACTTTATGTAATTCCCCTCTTTTTATCTAATACATCATGACTTTCTTTTGTCTCATTTTTCTTTCTTTTTCTTGCTACTTTTTGATAATCCTAAAAGGGGGAGAAATATAGGAGACATATGGGATAAGAGAATACTAACTCTATATATGTTATATACACATTCAATCTATGTTGATAGAACATATATACACTCTAAATATACATGATTTGTGATCATAAAAAAGGGGGAGATTGTTGGAATCCTCATGTATTAATCATGTTTTAATGATCACAAATCCTATTCAGTATATAAACATTGTTGAATCTATGTAATCTATCCCACATCCAATGCACAGTTGTTTAGTAAAAGCTATCCAAATCTCTTAAGTACTATAAACTCAGTTTGGTTACTATACACTATCTTTTGATTCACTTTATAATGATTATTCTGAAAAATGATTAAGTTTAATGTATTCCATAAATATCATTTCTTATTTATGAATTTAGATACTTCCCTAAGTGCGATACACCATGAACTAGTAGACACTGTGAACAAGCAGACACCGTGAACAAGCAGACATCGTGAACAAGCAGGCACTGTGACAATCAGACATAGTGAACAAGACACCGTGAAGAAGACACCATGAACAAGACACCTTGAACAAGACACCGTGAACAAGACGTTGTGACATAAAGACACCGTGACAACAAGACACAGTGAACAATACATCATGAACATGACACTGTGACATTGAGAATCTATGAACTAGACACCGTGACCACAAGACACTGTGACCAATCCAGACACCATATGAAGGGGAGGCTGTTTCCATGATATACTATGACACCGTTTCTTAATATGTTTTGTCATCTTTAAATTTAATCACTAACAATCATATTTGAAGATTTTCAATGCACTGACATAATTAATATTTCTTTGTAGACATGTCATCTGATAGTATGAAGAACGAGGTGAAAAATACATGGAACCTGTCAGCTCAAACACGTGCACCCCAAGATAAAAGAGTAATGCGGCCTAGAAAAAACAATAAGTGTGGCATGATACTAGAAAGCAGAACAAGCTAGTGTCCATGAGCATGAAAACAGAATACACATAGAGAATTCTTAATGAAATAATTGTCTCATGCAACTCAATGCTACTGGAGAACACACGAAGCTCAATTGAATCCCAAAACCGAGAACATTTTTGCACTGTCAAACATCACGAAGAACAAAAGGCAGATCTATCTAACTTGCGACTCTCTGTTTTCCATACGAGGACTTGATTTCTGCATCTGCATCATCTTAGAAGTCCAGAGCTACAAATAGTTACATTCAGAGCATTTCTAAACATATCTCAATATTTTTTCTCTGTTTTGTATCATTTTACTATCTTTAGAATAGTGTGTATATCTTTATAACAACACACTCTGTCTTCTTTATAAAACTGAAGGATACAAGATATCCTTACTCAAACATCTTTTAATATTTGTATACCCACTGATAAGTGTGGAAGAGGTACCTATGTGTCCTGGTTGTTTGTTCCCATGAAGAACTGTGGAAGAGGTCCATGTGTGACCTGGATAGTCCTGTGTACTATTTTTAACCCCGATCCAGGGTGTGGATAAAGTTTATTTATATAAACTGCTTGGTGGAAGGTGATCTCTAAGTGGAGTGGATTAGGTCTTTGTTTGAGACTGAACCACTTGTTTCATATCCACTGTGCTGCTTAATTTAGTCTTCTCTATTTTACCGCTTTACTGTTAATTTAGAAATCACTAAATTCATTATGATTGTTAATCTTGGAAATAAGTTATAATTGTCTTGTCTTAGTAAAATAGCTTCAAAAGAAAAATTAAAAACTGACCTTAAGATTACTGAGAACTAATCAATCTTATAAGAAGTTATTTAAATTGTCAAACTCTTATAACAGTATAACCTTGATTAATTGGGTTTTATTTAACCTTTTGGGAAACCATTTTTAAGAATAATTTTTAACCAGAAATTTTTATAGATACCCAATTCACCCCCTCTCGAGTAATCTACTCTAACCAACATATGATTTGTTTATATCTTGATAACTTAGGTGTATGTATTAGAATATACGTAAGTAGATTTGATGTCTTTCTTTGTGCTTTTCCTTTGTAAAACTTTAGGAGAAATATGAGGTCTCGGGGTCCCTACTAAGTATTGTTATACTCACCCCTACACGGGTTTCCCCTGGACCTTGTTGTGTCTTGTACAGATGACATATAACATTGATCAAGGCTGAGGGGCCTAGGACTAGACGGTGCACAGAGCTACACCATTCGACATGAAGTGACGTAGGGGAGACGGACAGACGTGGACTGCTAAGGAGGCGATTTGTACCTACCTTTCAGGTAGGAATCTCAGAGGATGACCCAATAGTTGGCTTCCTTTTTTTCTTTCAGTTGTAATTTTTTTCAGTTTTACTTGTACCTTTACATTTGGGTTTGTATTCCGGCCCCTTTTACTTTTAGCACTCTTTTACTATAGCGGTTTACTTCACAGTTTCTTCTTGCTGTGTTCTTGGACTGTTTGTTTGTATAGGATTAAATGCAATGCCTTCCTATTTTAGGGAGTGTGCCTTTTGGTGCTAGTTGCAAGACCCTGGCCTATAGAAGGCGGGCTTGGGGTAGTCATGGCATGGGCCCCAGGGGACGGGTCATGACAATGTGGTATTAGAGGTTTTTGGTTCTACCGAAGAACTAAGACTCTGATCTTTTTTGTGAAGAAATAGTTTTAAGTGTTGTGAGTGTGTTTTTCAGTTCAGGGAGTCCAGTGTTGGTGCGGTGGCCAACATATCCATACACGAGGACCCTATATTCTGATTTCCAACTCAGTGCACAGAAACACATATTGCATGTGTTTTGAAAAGTTTTCTTTTTGATCTCTTGATTCAGATCACCAGAAATAACTTAATGACCATGAAACACCTGTTCCTTATCAGGATGTTGTTGCATAGACAACCAGCTAAAATTCCTGAGAGAGTACACGATGAAGGCCCACTGAGCGACAAGGCCTTGGTGCAAGGCCCTCTTATGGCATTAGCACCTTCAGGTGGTGTACCAGTAGCACCGCTACCCATTGGACGAGCATTGCCACCAACCCCACAAGTAGAGGATGCATGCTGACTGAGCACATTTCACAAGTTCCAGCGGAAGAGGCCTTTGAGTTTTCGAGGTGAGACAGATTCCTTGGAAGTTGAGGACTGGCTGGAGGATGTGGGTAGATTTTTCCACCTAGTTGAGACACCGGTAGAGAAGACAGTGGTCTCAGCTTCTAGACTTTTCCATTGAGTGACCATGTGGATAGTCCGCATAGTGACGAGGATTCGGTACATGGACCGTTGTCTGAGATAGTACATTCGAGAAGTGTGTCAGCTATATCACTACCCATTGGGTAGTAGTTACAATGGGGAGTACCGGTAGAGGACACATTTAGGCTTTGTGCCTTACATGTGTTTCATCGTCAGATACCCCTCAGGTTTCGAGGTGAGCCTGAGTAATAGGTGGCTGAGGACTGGATTGAGGAGGTGGATGAGAGTTCCCTAGAGCTTCTACAGCTTTGGTAGGACGACATGTCAGTATATGAGTATTCATCAAGGCGTACCAACCATTCCTGGTACTCGATGAATATGATACAATCATTGCTACAACGCTCAGACTTCCGAGCGCGGTGTGTTTAAGGACGTCTAAGCCAGAACTATTCATTTATGAAATCCTACCTATGTTAGGGTTCTAGAGAGAACCTTTGTGGTTGAATTTCCTTTGGCAGAGCAGATACAACCAGTGAAGGTTAGTAGTGGGAAATTAGGAAACTAACACTAGTCTTAGAGACTTGGGTGTGTAAAATGTTTTCAAGAGAAGAAGTGTTAGGGACATATGAATCTATAGGGAAACAGATGTGGAAGTGGAACTAAGAGAGTAGCACGTGGTGGTATACATTTCGACATGTTATAACCACTACACCAATGTGGTCCCCACCAGGCTCAGGGAGCAGAAGTATAGGGGAATGAAGTAGCTGCATGTGGTCAAGGAGTGTGACCCAAGGGATCCAGGAATGGTTAGAGGTATGGTTTGTGTCTTATACTAGATGTCATATTAATAGACATAGAAACTAATCATTCCTTCTTACAACAGATCGTGTTCAAGACCTAGAGTTTCCAGTTAAGTTGTTGACTTGACCCTCATGTATGGAGATACCTTCAGAAGGAGACTCGATAATGACACTTACACCGATAGTGTGATATGAACCTTGAGGCTTGAGTTTCAGTTGGAACCTCTTGGTGGAAGGGTTGAGGCCTTACGACGATAGTTCAGGTATGGAATAGACATCCAAAACTCATAAGTAAATTGATTGTATTAGGTTAAAAGTTTGTGGTTTACCTACAATGTTGGGATCATGTTTTCCATAATCGGTGAAAAAGGAATCCCAGGAAGTACAGGATAAACTCTTGCATTGGAGGGTGTGGCCGATCACTTGTGAGTCGGCCAGCCTTACCCTCGTGGTAGCAAGAGTTTTGACATTTCAGTTCCCAATAGGAGTGGCAAGAGTTCTACCAGGACTATGACTTTGAGATAGTCTATACCCATGGGAAGGGGAACGTAGTAGTAGATGCACTCAATATGAGATTTGGTATACAGTTTCTGAGTGAGGCGATGGAGCAGCTAGTTGCTTTGTGGATATCCAATGTGGATTGAGATGGAACAACTTCTCTTCAGTCTCTGACAGTCAGTCCCCCACTCCTTCAGTGAGTAAGGGAGGTATATCTTGGGGATAGTGACTGTGAGACTCAATGTTCTCAGATATCCTCAGGATAGGGACCTGATGGATTTTCTTAATGTGGGGAGTACGTAATCCTCTTCAGAGGACGTACTATGGTACCAGTGGTGCTACATGGGGAAGTGTTGATGGAGTTCCATATGCCCCCTCTAGAGGTACTTACAGTAGTGGAGAAGATGTACCAGAACCTTAGGCGTCAGCACTGGTGGCCAGGGATAAAGAAAATAGTGGCAGTGTTTGTATCACGATGTCTCACTTGTCAGCAAGTGAATATTGCACAGAGTTGGAAAAATCCATATGCCAATAAGAGACAGATACCTTTGGAGTTCCAGGAGGGGGACCACGTTTTCTTGTGAGTCTAACCTCGATGAGGTTTTTAGAGATTTGGATGGGGAATCAAGTTATCTCTTAGGTTCATCAGACCCTTTCAGGTCCTCACCAGAGTTGGCGAGGTGGCTTACCACTAATCTCTTCCACCTTAGTTGCACCGGGTGCATGATGTTTTCCATGTATCTCATCTGAGGAGATATGTATGTGATTGTTCACACATCATTGACTGGGGTGAGCTAGATATGAATGATGAGATGATGTTTTTAGAGGTTCTAGTATATATTATGGATCGAAAGGAGTGAGTCCTTTTTCGGAGGTTGATACCTTTGGTGCGCATTTGCAAACAACATGAGAACCTCGAGGAGAGAACATGGGAGGTTGAGGCTTAGATTCATGCTTAGTACCCTAATTTGTTTACTTAATCTATGTTGTGGATTTCGGGGATATAAAGCCCAAAGGTGGGGAGAATTTAATTTCCTAGAAATTTGTATAATTTTTTTAATTATACAGAATTATTTCAAGACTGAAAAATTTGATGGCGCATGATTCTGAGGCCCAGAGTTCCCTGAATGAACTGACGAAGTTTTGTTAAGATTCATTTATCGCACCTAAGAATTTTTCCTAAAAAAGTGGAATAAATCTTAAATGATTACTCAGATAAAAATTATAAGGGCACCATTTCTCTCAGGATGGTGGATTTACCCTAGGAAAGACTTAAGTTTAGTCAGCGCAAGCCTACTGTGAGAAAACACAAAAATGGAATAACCATAAATAAAATAATGAAATAAAGTTATTTTATTATTCAAATGCTTGTAACTAGTGAATGGTAACTCAGATTAAAAAATCTGAGACCACCACAGAACTCTTGAGGGTATGCTTTCTTTAGGTAGATACTAACTCTGGCCATCGTGGGCCACCAGAGAAAGTTAGTTTTCTATTGTAAATAATATAATTATGTGAAAAATATTTTATTGTAAAGTCCATAAATTTTAACGGTAACTCATATTGAAAATACGAGAGTACAGTTGGGTTTGTTGGGGTGTGTTTAACTTATGTAGATCCTAACCATGACTGATGAAGGTCGAGGGTGACTGTTAATAATTTTACAAACTTTTTTTGGGTATGTTCAGTAAACGCATGAGCGGCGTTTTCTAACTATTGAACAGCTGCTCGGATTAAAAATATGAGGACACTGTTGAATCCACAGGGTCGAGATTTTCTTAAGGGAGACTTTACTTTGACCATATTAGGTATGAAGAAAATGTTATGTTTAGGGTGTTTTTAAAAGAAATAAATAAAATATATATTTTTCATTACTTTCCTCCAATGGACAAGGGGAAACATAGGGCCAGAAATGTGTCCAGAAAATAAATGGATTAACCATTAAATTCTAAGAAACTAAACTATTGGGGAATTATGAAGGTTCTTAATTAATTGGCCTCCATTAATCCCATGAACATTGCACACCCTCCCCCTATCCTATTTATATGGATCTTGGAGAGAGGTGTCGACACTACTTTTCCAAGCAACAAAGTGCGAACAAAGTGCAGTGATACTAAACACTTGGAGGAAGAAGACAGTACTAGTGGTAGGTGAAGAGAGACACTAAAACCCCAAACCAGAGATCGAAAAACGAGTGACATCGTTGGAGGCTAGTTGTGGGGGACAGCGAACACCTACCCGCTTCCACAAACGCACGTTCACCATCGTTCTTGAGGAAGGTTTTTGGTTTTATTTTTAATTATGATTGAATATATTTTTATAATTCCTCATATTTTGGATTCAAAACAAAAACATCCAAACTAACATGGCCACCGTCCTGCACATATACCTGGCCTCTTATATTACGTTCTTCACTCATTCTTTGTGTGTTCTTCAACGCCAAATATTTATTGACACTTAAGACAAAATGTTTTTCTGATCACAACATATGGATGTAGATCCATCAAAAAGAGGATCATGAATAGGTAAACGACACAATTTTCGAGCTTGGAACGAAGCCACGATGGATCACAAAAGAAGGCAGCGGCCGGCACCCGGCCGACCGTGAGGAAGGTGGGGTGGCGCACATTCGCACCATCGGTTGGGTAGGAGGTCATGGACCATTAGCCATGGTGGAGCAAGGGGTGGTGGCTGGAAAGCCAGCCGACCACGCAGCAGAGTGGTGGTGCGCTTCCGCACCGCAGGAGTAGGAGGCCGCAACAGAGGCCGGAGGGTAGCCGACACCCGGCTGGCCATATAGGAGCAGCGGTGTGCGACCGCTTCATCGGGAGGAGGATCGGCCGGAGTAATGGGATGCGCCAGCTCAAGTGGATCGTGCCATCGGGCCGTACCAATAGGATGCGCTCAGTGTGCTGGGTTGACCGGACCCTAGCCCATCTAGACCCAGATACGCTTTTGTGGCCATACCTTGAGAACCGTGAATCCGTTTGACGAACCGTCTACGGCACCAAAATCCTTGGATCGAGATATTTATTTTTGGTATACTCCACTTGAGTTTTGGATAAAGATGGAGTATGACTGGGTTGGATCAAACCCGAATCCAACCAGTTCCTTGGAGCAGAAACGCCAATAACTTACAGAACAACCATCCGATTGACGTTCCATCTATTGTGTTGGGTCCCTTAGGACATGATGGACCTTTGGATACTTATTCATGGAAATTCATGGAAGTTGAGGAATGACCGATGGGTTGAGGAACGGTTCTCCCAAATGTGCTATTAAGGGGAATCCAGTGGCTGACAGTGAGGCAGAGGTTAGAGACAGATTATATGGAGGTCAGTTACCTATCGACTCTGGGTGGGTTGGATCATGTGTGGGTCATTGAGGGGGTCAATACCTATCGATCTGGTGTGGGTTAGGGCTCAGTGGTCCTGTGCGGGTCAGCGCATACCGATCCTATGCGGGTCGGATCCTGTGTGGGTCAGCGCTCTGTGATCCTGTGTGGGGGTCAGCGCATACCGATCCTTTTTGGGTCAGATCATGTGTGGGTCAGCGCTCCGTGATCCTGTGTGGGTCTGCGCATACCGATCATGTGTGGGTCAGATCCTATGTGGGTCAGCAGAGGTTAGTACCTATCAACTTTAGGTGGGTCAAATCTTGTATGGGTCATTACGAGGGTTAGTACCTATCGATCCTGTGTGGTTCAGACACCGTATGGTCATCAGCAGTTCCTCTTGACCAAATAAGATGATCAAGCTTTGCGACAAATCATATATACTTCTATTATTCACTGAAAACCTGGTTGGAGTGGAGACTCTATTTGAACTAAGAATTTTACCTTTTTGGTACTATCTTTGTGGTGATACCTTTTTGGTACTTTTACCTTTGTCATACTATCTTCGTGGTGATACATGTTTGGTACTTTTACCTTCATGGTACTATCTTTATGGTGATACCTCTGTGGTAATTTTACCTTCATGGTACTATCTTTATGGTGATATTTGTCTGGTACTTTTTCCATTGTGGTGCAACCTTCGTGGTGTTACCTGTGTGGTACCTTTACCTTCATGGTGTTGTCTTTGTGGTATTCTTCCCTCATGTATGAGATGTGTATATCTTGATAACTTAGGTGTATGTATGGGAATATACCTAAGTAGATTTGAGGTCTTGCTTTGTGGTTTTCCTTTTTAGAACTTCAGGAGACCTATAGGGTATCGGGGTCCCTACTGAGTATCATTATACTCACCCCTGCACGGGCTTCGCCCATACCTTGTTGTGTCTTGTGTAGATGACGTACAACATTGATCAAGGCTAAGGGGGCCAGGACTGGATGGTGCATGGAGGTGGACTATTCGGCGTGACGTGACACAGGGGAGACGGACAAACATGGAGTGTTGATAAGGAGATCTATACCTACCCTTCTTGTAGGAACTTCAAAGGACAACCCAATAGATATTTTCCTTTTTATTTCAGTTGTATTGTATTTTCATTTTTACTTGTACCTTTACAGTTGGTATTTTATTCCATCCCCTTTTACTTTCATAACACTTTTACAATAGCAGTTTACTTCAAAGTTTCTTCTTGTTGTGTTCTTGGACTGTGTGTTTTTATAGGATTAAAGGAAATTCCTTCCCGTTTTGGGGAGTATGCCTTTCAATGCTAGTCACCAACCCCAGGCCTATAAAAGGTGGGCTTAGGGTAGTCACGACACATTCCCTAGGGGATGGGTTGTGACATCTATGCTGGGATATAGTCTTGTTTAGAAGACCACTGAGTAGGTAGAGTTTATTGGGAAGAGGGTGGATATTGAAAATCATGCCATAAATCTTATAATGATCGACAGAGATGACCTATGTATTTTGAGGTCAGATATCAGGTTTTCGTACATGTCACACTGCGGTTGGGGAACCAGAGGATTATGAGATCAGGGAAACTTTGACCAAGATACATCGGGCCGTTTGAGGTTTTGAGGAGAGTCAGGCAGGTTGTCTATCAGTTGCAGTTACCTCATAGATACCAGTCTATACAAAATTACTTTCGTGTTTCTCATCTACAACATTACTTTTCATACCTATCTCACATTTTCTACATAAGGAGATTGATTTGGAGGTGGATGCATCCTTCTAGGAGAAACATATTCGGATTGTGGATCATAGCATGAAGGTTCTCAAAGGCAGGTCTACTACTTTGGTATGAGTGGTATGGAAGCGTGACCATGTGAAGGATGAGACTTGGGAGAGGGAGGCCAATGTATGTTCATATTGGTCAGAGTTGTTCATATATTATTCTTCACCACCCTTGGAAGGGGAATTCAGTGACGATTTGATTTAATGAAGTAATTTTGAAAGAACCCATATATTCTTTTCAGGTATGGATCTTGTTTTCGATTTGTATTCAAGTAGATGGAAGAAAATGAGATATTCTAAGTACACTCCATGTAATTATGATTACATGCCATGTACCTAGCTTTCCATGTACAACTAGGTGTTGGCGTGTAACAACCGAGTACATGGCCGTGTGGTGACTTGGCATACCACTTATGTCAGGGGCTAGTTAAGGCTACTATATGGCATGTAAATTTATGAAACACACAGTATTTTTTTATATAATGGAGTGGGGTCACATCTTATGTCCGAATATGTATTCTTCTACAAGTGGTTTGTACAGGAGAGCGACAGAAGGCGGATGATCTTTAAACCCCTCCCGATTCTCCATCCAAGCTCTGATTAAGACACCACTAGGTGCTTTGGAATCCCGCTTGTGAGTTCCCAATTCCTACAGATCATTTATTCTTGATTACTGATATCTTATGATTTATTCAGTGTTGGGAGTTTTCCAAATTTTTTATATCTATACCAATCTAGGTAGATTCAAGGGCCAAAGATGAATTATATTGATCGTACGACAATGAGGTTGGTGGTTTCTGCATTTCATTTTTCGTATTTGGATTATATATGATAAAAGTGGGGCATACCCATGATTGTGGTATGGTTTGATTTTTCATTTAACACGGTTTATTACCTTCTATTGTTTTATGATTGAAAAAGGGTTGTTTCTTATGAGTAAGGTCGGATACCTTGTTATGGGACACCCCACAGGTTCATTTCACGTGTTTGATTATTTATGGTTGTTTGGTCTAGGATGCATGTTTGGCTTGCCTTGTTTTGCATGCCTTGTCTTGTTTGGATGGAGATGTTGTTTATATGAAATGCATGTGATATCCTTTTCAAATGTTTATCCATGTAGTAGTAATATATTACATGAGCTTCTTTGACATGACATGCGTGTTATTTGTCCAATGGACTGTGAGAGCCATGGACCAGGAAGACATATGGGACTTCTAAATTATTTACACAGGACCGTGAGAGCCTTATTGTAGATGATTGACCCAAGGGTATTGACCATGAGAGTTGACTAGGAGGTTGTTTATAAATAAATTGATATTATGTTAACCTAGGGGTTTTGACCATGAGATCTACCCAGGTGGTCATTATTAAATGAATTGGTTCTATATTAATCCAAAGGTTTTAGACCGTGATATATTTCCTAGAGGGTTGTCTATGACTGATTGAATAATTGTGATGAGTCTGCCAAGACAAATCACAAGCTTGGACATAGCCTTACTAGATTGTTTATATGGTCTTATGAGACAACTGTTTTCCACTATTAAATAGGGGATACAAAGCTTAGGCTAGATCCCAAGATTACATGATTCAAAGGATGAAACATAAATGAAACTGTATGTAATTGAAAACTGTATAATTGTTTATTTTTGAGTAATTCCTAGTTTATTGCTTCATTTATTCATATTACCTACTATATATATATATATATATATATTAACTGACAGTTAGGAACATATCTTTTGGTTTTTTCCTACTTGGATTCGTCTCACACCCTATTTGGGACATGTTTTGGACCCAAGAAGATTATATGGTTGTAGGTATAGATAAGGGAAAGCACTCTTCCCCCATCAGATACTTGATTGTTGTTGGTGCTGGAGATCACATGACAAAGCTGAGTCTTGCGATGTTGTTCGAGTTTTCTTGTTTCTTTTGTACTTATATTTCTATATTTCCTTCTAACATTGTGACTTGTTTGGATGCTTTCATAGATACATATTCCATGCATCAAATATATATATATATATATATATATATATTGTGGCCTTTGTTGGATTTAATTTTAGTCTTATTCTATTTACTTTTGATGGTATTACTGCTTCTGAAATTATTTACTATTTGTTTTTAGTTGTGTATACTCTTCCAAGGAGGGCATAGTTTTCCAAAAATCACACCCTAGCCATCGCTACTAGTATAAATCCTATGGCATTTGGGGAAATTCACTTGAGGTAATGTGACCAACTGGGTTCAGGGAACTTTTAGGTGGCACTCGGATCTGGGACATTACATGAATGAACTTAATAAAGTTATAATAATCCAATAAAATGTATAAAGGTTTCTATAATAGTTAATTAATGAACCAAATTTGGTTATTCAGGTCATTAAGATCAAGCGAAGAACACACTTATATTTAGGGTATGGGATCCCATCTCTCACTTTTATTTAAGAATCCCCTCTATATTGGGTCCTTTTAATTTTAATTCATAATAATGGGGTATTTTTTTAACCTCCCCCATACTGCCCTTATTATATATAAATGATTTGATACCTCTTTTCCTCTCATTAATCCATCACAAGAACACCCATTACCATGCCGAAATGTTTTTAAGGGTTTCCTCATCTCACTTCCATTTTTTTGAGATATTCCATATTCACTATTACTACTTGTGTATGGTGTATGTATATTTCCCATTGTTTTTCATATCATTAATATATTTATTTTAATTATATTAAATTAATCATTTTATTATTATTAATTTTGTGACATATGATTCAATTGATTATAATGTTCTAAGTATTTTCTACCCAAACCTCTATTTTTATTTGGGTTTCTCTTATTCTATACTCACCTCAATGAAATTTATATTTATTCTTATTTACTCCTCATAAATTTTTATGAATTTTCTATATATTTTTACCAACCATAATTCATATTTATTTCATTGGTAGTTACATGTTTTAATAGAATCGTACAAAAATTCTTCTCAAACGCATGCCTGTCAATGGAATTTCTAAAATTCTTACCTATTTTGAAGTTCACACTATAATTTGTTCTAATCCATATTTATCTTTCTAAAATCTCACTTTTTTAAAAAAAATATATATTTTTGTTCATTTCATGTTTTAGGAACGAAAAAATGCATTTTCACTTTAAAATCTCTTAAATGAATTCCTTAAACTACAATAAAATGTTTTAATTCCATAGCTTCTTTAAAAACACTTTTTATGTAATTTCACTTCAGTGGGACATCATTTATGCCTAAAAGGTAATATCAATGTCCTTAAATTTTATTTTCTTGGATATAAAATCTTAATAAAAGATTTATGACAAATAAAATTGATTTTCAAAAATAACTCTTCTATCCAATGTAAAATAGATTTTTCTCACCTCACATTAACTTTTACGAGATATATGCCTTGTTCAATACTTATTCCTTGTATGTGGTGTATGTAATTACCCTTTATATATCATATAAAAATTCTAAATATTATAATGATATTATATGGGATTATTATTTTAATGTTTCAAGGTGGTATGAGACACTTTGTAATGTTTAAGGATAATTTTCTCTAGATTTTCTGAATTCTGTCATTTAAAAGTATCTTTATTTATGTCAACATCCTTTGATTAATATTATAATTTATAGCTGTTTATATATTAAAAAATCATATAAAATATGTTGTTGAATAATTTCTGATTAGTTTCAATGTGGATGTTATATCTTGATACCATTCACCAATTTACTTCGAATGGTTGGTGTTTATGTTTATAGTATGATGAAATATATTTACATATCATATATCTATTTCAATATTAATATAGATGTTGTTTATATTTGTCCCCATTCTTAATAGGAATTCATTGGAATTAGTAAGTGTTGGGTGGGGCCTGCTATATCCCCTCAGTGCATCGGTATGTATCATGAGACAAACTACAGTCTTGGCATGAGGCATGAAAAAAATGGATATTTATGATCTCGACATGAGGCGTTGAAGGTATGTTTTTGATGTCCCAAATTATTCATTAAATCATTATGAAACTAGTAATCGAATGTTCATGAGGATATTAAAATAGTATAATAACCATGTTTTAGTTTTAATGTGGAATTATTTATTCTTCTCTTATTCCTACTATAATGTGTTGAAGCTCATTTTAAAGGCATGTGTTTTTAGTTATTCACCATGCCTAATGTTTACGTTTATGACATCTTCCACTGTATTTATTACCCTTAATGAGAATTTTAGATCACCCATTTCTTATGTTTTATCCTTCCAGGTTAGAAGGATGATTATACAATGAATGAACTGCTCGGGTAATCTAAATGATTATTGGGTTTTCTATTGATGTTATTATGTTGTTTTTAGATTCTAGTTGTAATTTTGAACTCTTGTATGTATCTTGTTTCCAAAACTACTAAACTGATTAGTCCATTGGGATGAAACTTCCTTGAATCAATGCCAATATAATAAAATAAGGCACCAACTCCAAGATTCTAGGTTCGAGGTGTTACATTCATTGTCTACCAATTATTTATAAAAAATAATAATATACAAATCAATTATATATTTGTATTTTTTGTATTAATAAATTGTGTGAATTAATAATTGTAAATGAATGTAATGAAATATATATGTTATAAAATTAATAAAATATATTTTATATTCATCTAATAGTTATTTTTTTTATACAGGATGAATAAACCCTATTTGATGTACAAAAATAGATATTTTTCAAAAAGGTAATTTTCCTTATTTTAAAGGTAAAGCATTTTAAATTAATATTTTGACACATTAATAATTATTATATGAAAAAATAAACATATTATTGGGAATCAAGATATAAAAATTTAATTTGGATGAATTTTTGATATTTTCTGATAAATTTCATGTTTCAATGAATAGTAAAAATACACTAAATTTTAATTAAAATCTTCCTTTTTCATCAAAATAATTTATATGGTTAAATTATAATATTTAATGGTTTTAAAGAATAAATAGAATACATTTAATTTACTTAATTAAAAGAAAAGTTAAATATAATTTACCCAAAATTTAATAAATATATCAATTTTAATATAAGGTTATAAAGAAGATAAATTATATTATAAATACTTATTTGAAATATAATTTTTTTTTTCATGATAATTTATTTTTAATTTTTATAAAATAATTAAGTACCTTAAAGACTTATACTTTAATGACACATAAATTATTTTATTGTTGAGAAATGAATAAAATAATTAGTATTATGTTTATGATAACCATTAAAAGAGCCAAAAACATGGATAAATCATATTTTTAGAGTATATATCGACCATAACCATCCAATTGTAGAGTTATTGGTCGTTTATAGCCTTATAAAATAGACTATGACACTTATATTATTTTATTTAATGGGATGTTAAACTTGTCACATTCATGTTCTAATTTGTATAACATTTTTAAAGATGGATTATACAGAAGATATATTCTATTATAAGTATTATTCCAAAATCTATAGGATTTATCTTTGTTATAGTATTTTATTTTTAATTTTTATTCAAAAAATAATCTTATTAAACAATTACACAAAACTGTTGTATTAATTGTTTTATTAAGGAAAATATCAAATTAATATTATTAAAAATATTAAAATAAACATAATTTTGGATAATTAACAATTAAAATGAATTTTATACATGAAATTTACTTATTATTAATATAATAAAATAATTAGTTTGATGTTAAATTGTTATATTATTATTTTTAAAAATCCATGTATTGAATCGTGTCAAATGTGACACTATAGATTTTTTATCATAATAATGTATTTTTAAATTATTTAAAAATCTTAAAACATTTTATAAAATTATAATAATTATTATATGGTCTAAAATGTTATATTTTATTTATTTATGGTTCAATTGACATCACATAATTTGATATTTCACCCTTTTAATATTGAAATATTTCTTATCCTAGTTCCAAATTAAATAGAATAACTAATTAATAATTAAAATTATAAGGTTTAAATTCATAGAAAAACTTGTAAAAAATTAATTGGTTGATTATATTACAACCATATCTCATATCATCTTCTAAATTGAGACATTATAGAGGTTTTCGGGTGGGGTTTTATTTTAAATTAAATTATTATTCTTAGAGATCCCAAAAGTGCCCCTCACCTCAATTATAAAAGGGAACCTCCTCCCTCACCTCTTAACTTCACATTGAGCCATAAAGATTGACCATACCCTACCCATTTTCTTTATCAAATCTCATAGTCACATTTTAGTGCTTCTGGTGTTCTTAAAAGACCAACTCCAGTGCTTTAAGAGGAGATTTAGAGGGAGCACGTTAAAGAAGAGGTAATCCCCACTACCAATTTTTAAATATTCTTTCTTCTTCTACTTAATCTTCATGATATTTTTCATTATAAAGTAAAAAATAAGATGTCACATATATAATTATATGTTATTTTTATTATTAAACAAATATATTCTATATTTAATCAATCCTATAAAAATGAAATCACCACACGTGTGTACGTATGACTTACCGTCTCCACAGAGTTGTGTAACCTATTTTCACCACAAAATTACCTGGATGGGTATAATTATAGAAACAATAACTATATAGGATTATTATAAAATTATATTTATTCTGAAATATTATACACCATCCACTTAAATATCATTCAACAATTATGGGAATGATTTCATCACTCGTGCGTACGTAATGTCTATCGCCTCCACAATGTGACATGATTCAATCTACATGATCTTCATTAAATAATGATTATATAAATGAATTAAATTAAAAAATATGATATATATTATACTAATAAAAATATTTAAATGATATAACTAAATCCTAAGAAGTGTAATAAGTACCTGTCTGACAGGTCAAGCATAAAAAATAAAGAAGTTAACACCAGATGGGTGAGTAATAATGTTACTGAAAAATGGATGATAATATGATAATATATTATATCATAAAAATAAATATTATTATGAAATAAGTCAATAAACTCATTTAAATAATTATACATGAGGTTTAGATACATACAAAGAAAATTATAACTAAGGTAAGGGATAATTTTTCAATCTCATTATTATTCGAGATTGTTTATACGTAAGTATTTGTTGGGGTATATTTATAATCTAGGTCCATGTTTCCTAATTTAGTTTACCAAAATATTATTTATAGTATTATAAAATTTTTTGGAGTCAGTTAAACCGATTTTTTAATTTTTATTAAATAGTATGAATGGAATATTTCATCATTTTTGATATGATGTACTTTTTGAATTTTTCAGAAAAAGTAAGAGGATAATGTTTTTTTAATTTATATGACATAAAAATATTTTTTTTGTTTTCTTAATTCATTATTTACATGAAGATTTATCTACGCTATTTCACATTTATTTTAAAATAAATTCTTTTCTTTTAAAATTGGGTTCCTTTATTTTGAAAAGAATTTTTTTTAAAGATGAATGGGTATTTTCAACAAGAATTTATTTTAAGAGTTATATCAAAATTATTTTCAATCTAAGATGGAATTATTTAATAGGGTTATGTTTTAAGTATAATATCCTTATTATTCCTATGATTTTATTATGTTTATGTTGAAATTATATTTATTAAATCCATTTGTTTTATATGGATTTTGTTATAGTTGAATGATGTTTAAAGAAACCATTTTATTCCTTGGGTTATGATGAATGATTTATATTATCCTGCAACACATTAGAATTATTAAATTATGTGATTTGTGGGACATATATATCCCTCCAATGAATTGGGTATGGATTTATATCTCATTAGATAGACATGGGTGGAATGGGAAATGATCTTGGTTTATTAGTACATGGTGGGAACACGCAGTGAAATCAGTTTAGTAATGGACTTTGTCAACTATGATGGTCTTGGAATTGATCCATGAATAATATGAAATTATTTTACATGCTTATGTGTATGCCAAAAAAATTCATGTCTTATGTTATGAATTTTGTGATTATATTCATTGAATATTATGACCATTTATGATTCATCCCATGAAAATATATCATGATATTTCATATGCATTATAAGTTTTTCAAATGTTTGGTTATTATATTATATGATTATGATATGATTGATATCTTTATTTTTTACCCTTTATGATCATCTTATCTCTCCCTCTCATATGCTTCTTTTCCCTAGGTCATGAAGAAGGGTATTAAGAAAGATATGTCAAAAAGGGGTCGAGTTATGATGAAATAATTGGGAGACAATGAATATGTCTTATGAAATATTTATTTATGTTTCCCAGTTTCTAAACACACTATACCTTTATGGTCATGTCATGGATTTGTTATATATTTTTAAATAATATTATTCAATTTGGAAGTAATATAAATGTATGTAAAGTATGGGTCATTATAGATGTACTCCCATCAAAATGAGTGATTCAGATACTCAAATGAAACTTTCCATTCAATAAATTTTTGTGGCTTGACTCATATTACCCGAGGATACGTAGTGACACCCGAATATCCAATCATGGGTCAATATACAATATAATTTAAAAATAATACACCTTTTTAAGGGTCAAACATGTAATGAAAATTCTATATTCAAAAAGTATTTGTAGTATGATTCCTATCCTTATAGGGAAAATATAGATTCATAGATCTCAAATCCTGGGTGTAGCTTTAATATATATTATAAAAAATGATTCCATCTTACATATGGGTCTGACATGTCTAGGGAATTTCATATTAAATAACTACATGTAACATGATTCCTATTTCTACAGGATATATTATGATTCTCAGATCCTAGATCCCCAATCCAACCATAACATATAAAATGGAAAAAATGTCCCTCTACGTATGGGTCACACATTCATAGGGAATTTCCCATGAAATAACTATGTATGGATTGATTTTGGTAATCACATGATACATAGTGATGCCGAGATCCCAAATATTTGGCCTTACCACAATATCTATGAAGATGAACCCCTTATTCTATATTTCCTAGACCTATGTAGAAAACATTCTCAAGAACTACACTTGGCTTGATTCCTACTATCATAGGATATGTAGTGATTCCCATATCCCATATTCATCTTCCCACCACAATATAACTGTAAAATACTCCCTTACCTATGTATGGGTCATACATGTTCAATGAATTTTATATTGAAGAACTACATGTGTCTTGATTTCAATTACCATAGGAAACATAGTGATGTCTGAATCTCTAATCTTGGGACCAACCACAATAAAAAGAGAAAACATACGAACAATATATATATGGGTAAGACCTGAAAAGTGAATTCTAGTCCCAATTACTATGTCTGGATTGATTCATGTTATAGAGGGATACTTATTTATTCCCAAATCACAAATATTAGACCCACCCAAAATATGATAAAAATATCATCTCCTTATATTTCATATAAACATGTGTAGTGAATTTTAAATATATATACATCGGCTTGAATTGATCTCACCCATCATAGTATACACTGTGGTGTATGAATCCCCCATTATAAGTCCAACCATAAGTTTCCAAAACATACAATAAAATACCTCTATTAGAGTCATGTTTGTGTTGAGGTTCTAGTCCAAATTAAATTATGAGCACCCCCACATATTCAATGTCACATATTCGCACAAATAATAATTAATTTCAGAATTATCCATTATTTTCCATCACTATAATGACCCATGTGGGATTATATAACATGGAAAGATACACTATACAATGTGATAAAGATGTGTTCTGGAGTGGGAATTACATAGTGGTTATATAACATTAAACCACACAACCACATCCTAGTTTTATGATGTTTAACTACATGACAACATCCTAACTGCGTGATGCTAAAATTAATAATAATTTCCTAGTCCCTTGATGTTAAACAAAACAATAAGAGATATTCATACCAAAAGGCCATCCCCTAGATGATGTTTATTCAAGAATTTCATGTTTTACCCCATCATCCTAAAAATGTATTCAATACACATTCAAGTATTTATTATATTGATCTATCCCTTCTTGAATATTACATTATCCATGAAAAAACTTCATATATTCAACATATGAATTAATAAAATTGAATTTTTCAAGTTTATAACCATATATTGGAACACCGTACACTTTGGTGTCTCTTGCTTCACGTTCCCCACTATGGAAAACTGGTAACAGTGACCAGTTAATCTCAAGGGGAACAACTAGGATTAAATTATGTGTAAAACAATGCCGAATAGATTGAGCTTAGTGGGTATTTTATCCTATAGGAGATACCCTCCTTAAATCCAGAAATTATTGTCATGATCGCAGAAAATATGTGCTTCCTCCACTTCTAATGGATGACCCATAACAACTAGTCTTCACCACCCATTTACTCAAATATTCATGGGTTTTTATTTAAAATTATCATAACCCAACTATTAAAGTGTATTATGATACTCTCTATGTCACACATATGTGCATCATACACATTTTCAAAGAATGATTATGAAATCTCATTCTTATACCCTTTTCATATTAGGAAATGCATCAATTATGGAGATCCAACTTATATGAAATTTGAAATCCCTCTCGAATCCCAAAGGAAATGAATCATTTCATCCATTTCCCCACTTCCAAGATGGATCAAGAATTAATCAATGGTTTATTTCTTTATATTCCATGTCTTAGTGTTTGGAATCTAAACTGAGAAACATTAATATGAAGACTACATATTGATTGATTATTATGTTCATCAGATAAATAGTGACACTAAGATCATCTATTTAAAACATATCTATGAGTTCTCATCACTCAAAATTTATTCCATCAATGAAAACCATGTTTTTATGGGGATTCTAACTTATACTAAAATGTGAGTTCCCTCACAGATTCCCTTCCATGAACACTCACATGGATCAATTGAATTTCAATTTGTCTATTTTTTTCATGTTATGAATGACCCAAATGAGATTAGGGAACCTAGAAAGTATCTTTGACCATCATGATTTAGGTGAACTCTATCTAATCATAGGGATCCACATCCTACTTGAATAACATTAAAAATAATAATGAAATACTTGTTTCATGATGATAAACTACATGGAATGAGGTCTTCACAATAAACAGATCAACCCCTCTGATGATCGTGTTGACAACAATTTCCAATTTTATCCATTATATTTGAAATGTGTTAAATACTATCTATCATATTCTTTTATAGCTCGAATGGCCCAAAGGCCTTCATTTTTATTGATTTTTGATAACCCCCCTTTAAATGGATGAGGGGGAACCCTTACAATGTCCGTAGGCTCAGAGATTACATGAACCATAGGATTAGGATATTTCATTACCTGAAGGTCTTAGGGAAATCAACCATACTATCTATAAATAATTTCCCCTCCCCATTATCTGCATTATGATAATAGCTCTTGACCTTTTCATGGCCATCTAGCTAGGCTTCCTGTGTAATCACAGGCTGGTCCCGATGGCATAACCATACCCTCTCATTCTGAAAAATCCATTTGGCTCTACTCTGGTGAGTGCACCTACTCTGAATCCTCCTCTGGGGCTGCTCCTTTTTTGTAGAGTCTATTTGGGGAAACTGTATGTGGATCAAAGGCCTTGTGGTGGCCTGAAATCCCTACTAAACCGAAGGCCTGGGTGGCCCGAAAGCCTTAAGGACTCCATGCCCAAACCGGTGGCCCAAGGTTAATAGTTCCAGCTACTTCTTTACCAAACAGTAACTACTACAATAACTGCTATAGCACCTGAACAATGTACAATTCTTCTATAATACCTACATAGTGTACAGTATGCTATAGTACCACACAATGTAAAATTCTACTACAATACCTGCTACAGTAAAGCTACAGTACCAAAAAAATATGCCTCTACATTATTTTTAACCTGGGTCTCGTGGATGAACGTAAAGATACCTCACCAACTGGGCTGAGGCTCCTGTGCATCTATCATATCATTTATAGTTCATTAAACCTTCTTGAAAATTATATTCTATGTGAATTATCTTCATATCTTTGATACTTGAGTTAATACTAACTAATTACTCAATTTTATCTTCTTCTCATGTAAACCCGTGGACCTTGGTCTCCCTATCTCTATATTCATCCATATACAAAACTTTTAATAAGATACAGTTAGAAAAAAGTATAACCAATTGGATTTTATGGTTAATAATGAAATTCCTAATATCTTGCACATAGTGGATGATTTGGTCCCATAAGAGATGCCCCCTTAAACCCATGATTTATTGTCCTAACTTCATAGAATATAGGCTTCCACCAATATCAATTGTTGACCCCATAAGATTCTATCATTACTTAAATCATATATTCTTGGGTTTCGATTTAAAATTTATATAACCCAAATATTCTAGAAGATTAAGATTCTCTCAAATTTTACACATCTATACCTTGTACCTATCATCAAAGTTGGATTAGAATATCATATTCTTTACCCCTTCATCCTACAGTATACATATTATATGATGATCCAATTTCCCTATGTTATTCACTCCTCTCAATGATACATCCTTGTGTCACGATGTTATATGAAATTCCAACTTCTTAGTCTCATGAAAAAACTAAAAGACATATCGTCCATATTTCTATACATATAATTGATTAGAGCAGGCCATCCTATCCATGAATCTTTTCTAGGGATGATTCCATCACCTACATAAAATAGTGATAAAGGGAAATGAAATTTTTACAGCTTATCCTGATACAAGTAGATTAAAGCTTATACAAACATAATGGTGAGTCTAACTAAGGGAAGAAAACAAAATTCCCCTCTCCCCTACATGGGATTCAAATCTACAGAGATAGATATCTGTAAAATAGATAACTATTGACTGATTACTTATGTTACAAAATTAATAGATAAACTGAAGGAATCCCAATAATTGAAATTATATATGACCCTATTTATGGAATTGCATTTCATAAATAGTCATTTATCCTATGTATGAATTAGATATATATATTTATTTCCTATGCATTATACAGATCTAAATAGGAAAATATTTAGTGTATGGATACATACGAGTAAGCATGTGTAGGGATAAAAGATACCTCCTATATCTTGACATCCACAACCAGCAAAAATTATCTTTAAGGATACCTTTCATAGTTTAACTGTATTTTTTACATCCTTACTATATGATGTTAAACTAAATGGAATACATCCTTGTCACATGACATTAAAATAAATGAAAAATGCATCCCCAATACATGGAACTAAGCTGTGTAGGCTATCTTTTATCATTACTCTATATCAAAGGAACATAAGATCCTAAACTTGGTTAACCAAAGTTCAGGGTCCTTCAATAATTCTTGTGAGAACCTTAATCTATAAAACACACTTCGTGTCTTGAGTATATTGGGTTAACACAAACCATTTATTTCTCTTAGAGATGAGAGGATCCCCCTCTGGTTTACTAGGAATGTAATCCCTATGGGATCATGTATAATTTTTATTGACCTGTCAAATAGATACACCTCCTCCATATAGAAAATGGCATCTAATCCTTTTGATCCTTGACATCATTACAGTGGATATCATCACCATTGAGTTATTCATGATCATCCTTAGCATGTATGTCCCATAACATTATTCCATATCTGAGGACATTGATCCACGATTTACATAATTCTCATATGTGGCCTAGTTGGATATTAGAGTACATATATTATTGGGAATATCAATAAGGCTATTGTCTAATAGTCCCCACATACTTGGTAGATGTGCGTCATGACCTTAAAATTCATACATTTTGGTCAAAGTAATACATCCCTAATTTGTTTCCTTTGATGGTCCAAATCGCATGACACTAAACTACTAGTGGAAGAGAAATAAAAATTATTAGGGCACAAACCCAAAAAGAGATGTTTGAGAAAAATTTAATTATATTCTCAATAACTCTTCATCTATTGAGTTTTAGAAAAAGATAGATCATAAATAAGTATGGTATTATGATCATGGACCCCATCTTATGGACCTAGTAAAAGTCGAGTCATGTTCGTTGGACCCCCTTATGCCTGAAATAAAGTTATAGTAATGATTTCCCACATTTAATTTCCATGATAATATGTTCACTTGGTATCAAAAAAACGTTTAAGTTTCCAAAAATATTCTTCAATATCATGTTTTTATAAATTTTTATCATATCTATAAAGTCTAAGATGACACTCACTAATTCCTTAAGTTGATACACTTCTCATAGAACCCCACGACCTTGAGTTACTTGAATTTTTTATTATCTAAATAGTATTGGAAACATATATTGACTAGCTTGAAGGGGACTCACAATGATTCAGTGGTGAATAAAAAAATTCCTTAAATCTTTCACTTAGTGGTTATTTTGGTCTCATTCGGAGGGTCCCCCTTAAATCACTGATTTATTATCCTAGATACAAGAGAAAATATTTTCCACCATTACTAATGGTAGAATTTTATCTAGTAGCCCCCATTTCTAGTTGACTAATAAATTAATAGACCATGATTTTCAATCCTCATAACTATACTATTCAATGAGTTTCAATATCCCCGACATTACGTAATCCTATATTGTACCAATTTCTCAAAGAGTGAATGTGATATTTAATTACCAAAAAATTTGATGGAACACATCACACGACTAGAATCCACATGGTGTAGTGGCTGAACATCCCAACCCTAAAAAAATGACACTAGTGTTCTAGAACCATCCACTGATAGCTCTATTCTAGATATCCCACTTCATTTTCAAATAGTTTAATGTTAAAAAATATTTCATGATTATTTGAATGGACTAGGGAAACCTATTTTTAAAAATTCATGCACACCCTATGGGTTCATTTATAAGATCCATGAACCAGTTAGCAAATGGAAATCATCCTTGAAGGGAAGAACATTTGATGCTCAATATCCCCAATTACATCATGGAGAAACATGAAACCATAGAGTATTTTGTGATCATCCCCAACATGTATTCCCCATTACATATTCACTATTAATATTCCCATACATGTGTTTTAAATAGACCATATTCCTACTATCCCAGTGGATTTGAGGTCCATAATACACCACCGCCATACATCAAACCAGATATCTGCAAGGATGTAGGGTCTCAAAACCTCTCATGGATACCCTTCTGTTATAATATTTGCAAGAATACAGTTATTCCGAACCCATCATGAACATTTCTTATTCATAATATATGTTACTAATGTAGGGTATTAGAATCATTCATGGATACTCATTATTAAGAATCCATGAATGGATTCAGGGTTCCTAAAATATTCATGAATACCCATCCTTTATAGCCACCAATATATGGTCTAAGCTAAAATACCCAAAAATGAATCAATAAATGGTGTAAGATAAAATAATATAAAATAAACAAACAAATGATCCAAGCTTAATGGACCTAAAATACAACAACACATTATTAGAGATTAAAGAACCCATGATATAATAATATATTGTTCGAGATAGAAAATCATGACCTAAAATAATAGATGGTATGATAATGAAGTTCCTAAACTATGATAATCAATGATATGAGATAGAATAACCTAAACTAGAAGAATTTATTGTCTAATATAGAAGATCCTAAACTATAAAAATGGTCCAAACTAAATGTAACTGAACTATAGTAATAAACAGTCTTAGGTAAATGACCCAAAAAACTATCATAGATGGTCCAATATATACCACCCTAAACTATAGAAACCGATGGTGTAAGATGATCGGCATAAAATTATAGATCCTCATATGTCCAATTCAGAAAGCCTTAAACATCCAATGGAAGGTGATAAAATGTTTTCTATGATGAAAATTTGTAATGGGAACCTTTGAAAAAATTAATGTCTCTTCTTGGTGGATGAACACTTATTGTGATTAGAGCAATATTGAGCACTTATGAAATAGAAAAGTCATGAATATTTTTAGAAAAAACACCCATAAAAAGAATCCTGAGAAAAATATAAGTCCAATCCCACTAATAATTCCCATGATAAAACATATAAAAAATTTATTTCAATTTTTAAAAAAGATAAATAGCATTTAGGGTTCATTATATATCCCTAGAAAAAAATACAACTATACTCACTAAGTCTATTAACATAGTTTAATGTTAGAGTAATTTTTCTATGGGACATATTCACTCAATTTATTCTTTCAAACCTAGTAATCTTTGGACAACCAGATCATATACTTCAATGAGGATTCTTATTCCTATAATCATTCAAGGACAATTTTCATGACAGTTTTTTTGTGATTCTAGCAATAAAATTCAAGCATTCGAGTTAACATGCTATTATAAAAATGATGTATGTATTCAAAAATCTATATGATACCATGCCAAAAAAGATACATATTCATGATGGGGGAAATAAATCTTGATAGTAGCATATAATATACACTATATGTGTTCATCTATCAAGTAAAAATGAGGGAGGAATATCTATAACATAGAGTCTCTCCTATGAATCCTCAAAATATATGAGGCTTATAAATTTCATTGCCCATTGAAATATTTGGACATAAGATTCTATGAGATCCACTGACTTCTGCTCTAATAAGGACATGGATTGGTCCAATTCTTTAGTCGATTTAGTTTACTCCTCTGAATCCCTCTATAATGCTTCCATACAAGAAATAACATCAAGTTTGTTCTTCTCCTCTAGTTAAATGATCCCTTGATACTCCGATATAGTTTTGTCCATTATTTTTACAGTGTACTGAAACTGCGATATGTCTTATTGAAGTTCGTCAATTTTGGATAGCAATCATCCAATATTTTCCTTCCTATTGTTTATTGAGTTTTGGTGATCCATTACTTCCACCACATGCTATGAAGCCTCATTAATGGCCTCATTGTAACTACATTTGAATGAATATCATTCCTACACTTCTATAACCCCAAACACTAGGGCTCCCCATTGTTTTCTAAAGATAATAATTTCCTATACCATTGAATAGAAGAATTTAAAATCAAATCCCCCATAGCCATGTATGGTGAACATATATCTATGGTGACCCACTCAGTCCTTCAACTCATACAAGGGACCTCTAAAATATGGATTCCAATATCCACCTACACATGTCTCAATATCTAGAGATGAAAATTTGTGTACCCTGGGCTTCGATATAAGCCTATCTCAGAAATATGAATATAGTACAAGACTATGTTGCTGAGACTAAGACACATGTTTTCATCCCTTGATGAATTTGGTGTAGATCTAGCTTACACGTTAGTCGATCTGGTTGGGGAGAATTCTATAGAATAATAAAATCGAACCTCAAAGACTTAAGGTAAAAGTATTGTAATGATAGGTTTAGAGGACAATGAATCATAACCTAATTAATATGATGTTGTAATATTTTCAATGACCATGGTCAATGTAAGAAATATACTTTTCTAAGTTTAATAAATAAAAATAATGGTCCACCAAATCCCCCTTTAGAGGAAGAGGCGGAACACTATTGTGATGAGCAACTTGGTTTCGACGTTAATGGTTTATATGCTAGTATTGTTTTCTCACAACCATTAAGGGTTTAAGAGGGAATAAATATTAGGGAAACAATAAAAATTGGATGATATGTTTGGTCTCCAAATAAGTTCTCACCTTAATATAGAGATGAATCCATCCAGGCTAAACTAGTAGAAAAATAGCTACCAGAATCAACCTTAAGAAAAGTGCATTTTCCCCTGCGAGTTAAAATTGCACAAATGATGGAGAGTTAGTTGCATGGGTCATATCTGAATATATCTGCATGTCGACCATGTCTTGACCTTAATGGACTAGGCCCAATGTCGATGTTTCTTCCAAATAAGATGGATCCCTCTGATATTCTTAGGAACAAATTTATATTCCTCCACATGGTATCTACAATGTATTT
Organism: Viscum album; assembly: GCA_963277665.1. Classification (NCBI taxonomy): domain Eukaryota; kingdom Viridiplantae; phylum Streptophyta; class Magnoliopsida; order Santalales; family Viscaceae; genus Viscum; species Viscum album. The sequence continues at coordinate 1,715,101,324 of OY728143.1, forward strand.
CACCATTTAGAAAATTATAATGAGATTATGAAATGACTTAGAAAAAATGAGAAATAAATAAGGACCCTTACTCAATGATTATGGGTGTGGAACCTATAAGGAATTGTAATGATTTATTTTCATTTTACTCTATGAGTGACCATAAAAGGATCCAACCCAAAAGGATTCAGGGATAGTTCTAATGGAAGTGTAGATTATGCCACATCATTAATGGAAACCACCACCCTCATTAGATCCATTTGACATGGGGAACCCTCATTATCGGCCCACTAGTCATCACCCAACTCAGATCCAACAACCTTACCCAAGGAGAATATACTAAAGATGACATGAGTAACTGGTCTCTTTATCCTACCTTCCATACCTAAGGAGATACAAGACATGTCAGACATGGATTTTATAGAAATAAATTTATTTTAGGATGGTCATGAAATTAATATTACCACTTATTTAGAGATATTCTTACTCCCTTCATCTATTAAAACTAAAATTATTCCCAAAACAATGATCTATTACACATGAGGTGAATAATGGGCATGGCCTTCCAGACTTTATAACACTGCAATAAGGTCATGAAGAAAGGCCTTAACCTTGGTAGGTTATTAGTTAGTGGTAATTTCAATGTGAGAATTGATTTTTCAAAATCATATCAATATTATTATCACATAGTTTATAAATCCCAATATTTCACTGGATGATTTATCCTCCCTTTAAATCTCCCATTGCGAATATGCAGTGGGAAATTCCATCTTGGTCAAGACTTCTCTTAAAAAACATCTCTCATATTAAATTCACCAGCTTGCATCCTTCCTAGTAACAAAAAACTATTCTAGATTCCTCACTTATTTATGAGGTGTCTCCAGGTTTTTTTTACTTGAAGAAAGTTGCTTTCCATGTCTAGGATTGGCTTTGGTTGTTAGTAGTAGCATGTCATATGCCAGTACTGATGTAGATAATTTCTTATTTGGGTCTGATTGAATTAAAATATAAGTATATAATTGTGATAGACCAATATTATTATTGGTTATATGAAATTATTTCTAAATCATAGTGTCATATATGGTAATAATTAACAAGAATTGATGATCCAGAATTCTGTGTGATTTGGATCAAATATAAATAGTTGCAAGGCACATTGTTCGAATCCATAAAAACTAAAAACTAAACTGATAGGGTGTATACCCCCCATAGAGTATGTTAGCATTAATTTGGTTGGAAGTGACTCCCTAAAAAATTGACATCATGTAATATCGTGCCTTAGAGTTTCCCCTACCATTGTTTAATATACTATTAATGGCAATCCAATAAGGTTTTAAGGATATGTGATCATAATGTCTTTGGTAGGCCTAGATTTTCATGTTGTTGAATGTGGTGGGCCTTAACCAACTAATTAAATGTTAAAAGGTCTTGAAACTAATGAGGGGGATGTTATGTGAACTTATATATTGGTATTAGCCCAAGTGATCCCCAATACAATCCCATAACACCTAGAAGGGTCCAATGACTCTATGTGAGGATCTTCTCATTTAAACATAGTGTAGGAGGTGGTATTTTCTGGTAAAAAATGGACAACCCAACATGCCTTCCCCATTCAATGTATGTTTCAATCATAAAGGTGGAATGTCTAAATCAACCATTCTCTCGGGTTAGGAGCTAGGTCCGACATATATACATAGTGAGAAAGTATACCAACCAAATGACTTGGTAGATGTTAGAAACAACCTCCCACCACAAATATTTAAATGAACACACTTTAATTGTTTTCCAATTAGAACATTTGGAACTGCTATAATTCTTTAATGGAGATTCATTCAACTTCTGGTATTTGGGTTTGGATGAATCCTTCTTAATAAAGTATCCCACCAATTTATTAAATGGGATGTATGGCACATGAAGTGGGGTGTACCCAATGGACATGATAACCAGATAGATCAACTCCCTACTAATGGGATGGATCCTCTCTATATATTTTAAAATAGACGATGGATGAGAAACTCATCATATATATCTCCTATAATTAGCACACCATAGATTTCATCAACATCCCAAATAATTATGATGACTTTTCCATGTGTAATATTAAATGTGTTTATATCTAGACTCCATCGACTAACCAAATTCTCTATCAAGCCCCTATTAAAATAATCGAGTGTTTAGGGGATCCAAAAAACATTATACATCCTAATATTTTTTAATTCATTGAAAAAAATCAGTAGTAGTTGTTGGCATCAAATTGTATGCTACTAGATAAGTCAAGGATTCCATGGTTGGTTTCAATCCAATTTGATCTCAAACGGACCCAAAATTCATCAAATGAGTCTACCTTGTGAGGATCCTTTCACAAAGACCCATATCCATGATGATCATGTGAAGGAATCTTATAGAACTCTTATATGTTTGATGACCCTCGTGACCATGATAACATCTTTGATGGACATATCCACAATTATGAGGGAATTATGGCCCTTCACATCACCTTTTTTCTTCACAGAACATATCTGGGAATTGTGACACCCAATTTCGTATAAATATCCATCTCTCCCACCCTCAATGGAATAATAACCTTGATATTTCACCTTCTTAACTCTCATTTCCTGAAGTTCCGAATAACTGAAAACCTACTATAAAAATAGATAACCCAAGGTATTGTATCATCACAATACATACTTTACATTATTCCTAAATACCCCTACCAATGTTAGGGATTCCCTTCTTGAAGGCCTATTTCCTTATTAGAGGAAGCATGCCCTCTGTGGTACTTGAGGTTTTGCGAATCACAAATATTTTACAAAGCACTCCATATCTAAATTCTAACTTCAAGCCAAGGTAGGATCACCCTTCTTCATGAAGCTTCTTCCTTCATGAAGAACTGGCCCTTATTGAATCACTCAATATTCATAAATCACCTCTCTGTGGCTCCCCTTCTTCATGAGACCCACTTACGTGTGGCCCTCTAACCTGGTATGTAGTGATTTCCTAGTCCCTAATGTGGTGTCCCTTTTTGTGTTACATTACCTTTTTTCACTTACGAATAGTTACACTAATGGATATTTCATTTCATCATAGTTATGATAACATGTACCTAATGATCGACCACTCCTCCACCAACTTATGTTGGGGATTTCTAGTTCTTTCCCTTCCCCACGTGTTGGTGGGTATCAGTTATGTAAGTCCAATGTATGAAGAGTGAGCCCACCCCATCCATGATACAAGACATTAAACTGCCAAGCACCATCATCCTCATAACAAGACATTAACCTATACCCTCACCCCATGAAATACCCATGGGGTGACCTAACTCGGACATTTTTCACACCCACTCATCTCCATTAGAGTGAGATTTTCCATACATGGAATGAGATCCCCCTCACATGGGATAACCTTCACCACACAGGAATGGGCAACCATCCTGGTGTCAGCCCCCAATATTTCTTATAGAAGTTATCAATGATTCTCCTATTTACCTCATCTGGACACAATGAATAGAGGGGATATGGGAACATGGGACTCTCAACACTCCATCCCCAACTATAATCTTTTAATCAATGGGACTCTTTCATGAGTAATCCCCACTCCATCCCTCATTGGAACATCTCTCAGAACCTTACTATATAGTCTATTGATTCCTCTTGTTTCTCACACCGAGCATGAATCACATGGACATACAGGTTAGTAGTGACTATGAAACCATTGTATAGGATTCTTTTTTTTGTATTCCTAGCATCATCCCTTCCAAAATACATGGGTTTTGATCCTTGTATTCTAAACATGGTATGTAGGATTCATCCACGAGGTTCAATCCAAACCAAAGGAAAAAATTCAGTTCCACCACCTATGGGTGAAGCTCCCTAATCCACCCTAAGTGGTGTCCATATCATCCTTTATATGCTTCTCCTCCTTATGTTTAAGCCCCAATTCCCCTTTTTTGTACTATGTGGACTTTGATTTCTAACTAAACTAGGATATATAGGAAGCTTTAGTGAGGTTTAAACCTATCAGCTATATCAATCATGATTCCTCCTAGTTGTATCCCTGATAAGATCATTCCCTTCACCTGGAGAGACATTATCTCTTCCATTCACATCATGTAACTTCTACACATAATCCCAATTCCCCTTTCTGAACTTTTTTGAGTCTAATTCCAAACTAACTAGGATATGTAGGAAGCCTCCCTAATGTCCATACCCATAATATATTTCTATCTTTATCACCCCATGGAATTATCCCTGGCTAGAAAATGCCCTTCACTAGGGAGACATTATCACTTCCAGGTCCATCATGCAGCTTCTACGCATAATCCCCAATGCCAATTTCTGAGATACATGTAATTTGATTCCCAACTAACTGGGATACAGAGGATGAATCTTCAAGGTTCAATCCCAATAACCTCAACAACCCATAAATTCCATCCATTTATCCTACTTCATCAATATCCATCTTGATTCTTACCTAGGCCACCAGATCCTGATGGGATCACACCGTTTATCAAAGAAACTCTTATGTGTAAGAAAAAATCATCTACCTCATCACCTCAATGATATCATTATGGGATAACTTCATCCATTTGGACCATATTAGTGTATAATCCCCATTCATCTATATCATTGCTTCTCGTAGCAGCATCCAGATTGTCTTAGTATGTAATCCCCACACAATTCAACCAAGAGAAATCCTCTTGTGATGGGAAACCTCAGGGCGTAATACCTACTCCATTAAATGAACTACATGGGTTATGATCCCTATATTCTAAATAGGGTATGTTGGAATCCTCCAAGAGGTTAAATCCCATCCAATAGTAAACCTTGGTGTTTTCATAATAGGATTATACCTCCTTGATCCACCCTCAGTGGTGTCCATATTAGACTACATGGTGTGAAACATTCTCTTTATAGAACACACCACTCTTTTCTTCATCCTCATAGGGTGTTACGATCCATATATCCAGTAAAATATTCATGTGATCTATCCCAAGGATGTACCTATCTGACCCAACTTCATAATTGTTCTGATCAGTTCATTTTGTGTCCATAAGACGTTAAAATCTCGACCCTTAGTCTCTCCTAGAAGTTAAAATCACGACCTTCACATTTCTAAACATGGTATGCCATGGGAAAATATCAAAATACATTCCACTAGAATAAAATAATCCATAATCGAAATTGAATGTCTCAAGTTTCCATGCCCTTGAGAAGCCCTCTTATGAGGAAGAATACAACTATTCCATTATTCAGGCACTAAGACATTATAGTGATTCCAAATGTAAATAATATCCTAATAGAAGGTTACTTACCTGAATTGAAAATTGGAATATCTATACATAATAAATATAATTAAATGGTTTCAACAAATATATGGCATCGATAATTTTTTTCATGCACAATGTATTAATCTATATGGGAGACATGAAACATATGATGAATTTCACGTAAGAATCCAAGGAAGGAGGAACCCACATCCCATCATCCCATTTCGATCAAGGATAATACATCTATGATGATGTGATGATTTTTACAACCTTTGGAATGTGGGAATTGGGGGGGGGGAATGAGACACCATCATGCGACAATAGATAGAAAATGGATGCACCTCAATTGAAGTGTCAAAAACCCAAATGGTGAACCTGAAATTAATGTTTTTCTCCTTCAACCATAGAAATTAGAAATATTGGTCATCAGATCAAGGATTGTAATTATACACCACATAAATCGGTCCACCAACAAAAATGGTGAACCCATAATGAAACTCTTCTCCTCAATATAGGGATTTGTAGAATTTGGGACATTAGTAGATGAAAGTTTCACTATATCCAGATATCTGGTGCTAGGTCCCGCCAATGAAACAATGGTCCAAGAATGGAAATGTCCAGAATTCTTAGGTAGTTAATCATTAATCATTATGGTCTACATCATTGTCAACATGGATATTTCTCTCTAACCATGGATGATTAGATGGTGGTAGGGTATTGGTAATTGCATTCCTGATATCCATACTAATAGAAAAATATTCCTTATTTGTAGGACCCAAGAAACAGAAAACCAATTTTCCCTAACTTAATGATATAGGGTCCATAGGAAAACAATGAAAAAAATATTACATGACACTGCCTCTACCATGACATCATCTATGACCACAGCAACCGGGTGCCCATGTCACATATATGTAATGCCCCAAACCCTCTAGACCAGAGCCAGTGCATTACTAAGTACATTAGCATGGTTATAAGGAATTAAAATCTTGACGAAACGATCATTTTAATAGTCTTTAAGAAACTAGATACATAGATGTAACTCAAAGTACATTGTAAATGTTACAAAATACAATACATAACAAAAACTAAAAACTGCAACCGTATGAACTCAACAAATGATACCCTCTTCATCACCTGTTGAAGGTAAAAAATGAAAGGGGTGAGATAAAATTCTTAGTAAGGGTTAAAAAGGGTAGATGAATTAATGAATAATAAATGAATTGTAAACAATTTGAAATAATAAATATGGAATGGTGAATTAATGAAAAACTCACGCCATTAATAAACGGAGACTGAAACTGCATCCATAGATTTTTTCATAGAGAGAAACTCAAGGATATTAATAATTGAAAATGAATAAATAAAATTTCTATTAATTGGACATCATGTATCTGGAACATGATACCAAAATACCGTAAAACGAGTTGTTATGTGGGTAGAAACCCGTCTGATTTTTGAAATAAACTTAAAGGGTTTGTCGCCAACTGATTTGTCTCATGAGACCTACCGATGCATCGAGGGGCTGTAGTGGGCCCCACCAACCCCTTCATGTCCAAAAAATTATTTATACATACATTCAACACAAGATTAATATTCCATTACATTATCCGTATAGAATAGAGGATATAGATTCATCAATATTTCCACAGTCAAAATAACATTCAAAATAATTACCATATGTAAAATGGTATACGGATTAGAAAATAATCATATACATGATATGAGAATATGGAAATTTAAATGGAATATATTTTCAATTGAAAATTAATCTCAAATGGTCAATAGGTACACCACATAAGAAAGAGTAAGTGCACAATACTAAACAAGTCACAATGAAGTGAAAATTGAGACAATGATCGTCACCACGTTGTAATCAATTGAGTCGTATGACCAAAAGTTAATAACCACAAAAAAATAAAAAAATACCATGAATATAAATATAATCATGATAATATATATCTAATGGTATTACACCTATACCATATATAAGAAATAAGAGGAGAATAATGGAAATCCCACAGAATTAAAAGTGAGATGAGAAAACCCATTACAAACATTTTTGCATGGTAACGAGTGTTCTTACGAGGGATTAATGAGAGGTAAAGGGGTATTCCATTACTTATATATCATAAGGCTAATATGGGTTAGGTGAGAAAACATACCCCATCATTAGTTATTAAAAATAAAAGATCACAACATAGGGGAGATTCTTGAACAAAAGTGAGAGATTGAACACCTTACCATAAATCTGTTGGTGTTCTCTAAATGTTATTAAAGACATGAATAAAAAAATTAGGTTTTTTAATTAATAATTACAAAACCTATTCTATATTTAATTGTTTTATTATTATCATATTATTTTTATTTATACTCTTTTTTATTGGATATGAGGTTCAATTTCATTGTTCGAGCTTGTTTGTTTACATGGTTTTAATGACTGGTTCACTTATATTCATGTTTGGATAAACATGTAAGATGAAATTGGTTGTCCAGAATTGAATTTATATTCTATTAGTTCAAATCCAGGAAATTATGTGGTTTTAAAGTTAATTTGGTTACTTATAGTGAAGTCGAATTATTATATAAAACCATAGTGACAACTGTTTTTGTTAATCAGTGGGTTTGATTACAAAGAACATTTTTTTATTTATATCATAATAACATTTGTAAAAAAGGATTACCAAACCGAAAATAGGTTATATTATATATATAATAAACTAGTTCAACCATAACACAAATTGCTTCAGGACAATAATTTAACATAACAATAGAAATTGATAAACTGTAGTCCTTGAATGTGCTAAATTGGCACATCTCTAACAGTGCTTTCATTTATTTCAAATAAAAGGTGGGGAAAGGAGAGAAGAAAATTAAATATCCCATTAGTGTAAAAAAATCTAGTACATGTATTTTACTAGTGTTATGATACTATTTGGGTGAAGGGAGGTGAGGAAAGAAACAAAAAGACAAGAACTTAAAAGAAAAGAAGAATTTGAAGGAGGAATTTACCTCTTGAGACCTCCTCCTTTGAGAACCTCTTAAAGGGAAAGGTTTTGGTATTTTGAAGAGGCTAGGGGATTTTAGAAGTGGGGAAGGATCTTGGGGAAACATTTGGGAAGAATATTGGTAAGGAAAAATGCTTGAGAGGAGTGAAGAGAAGAGGGAGTGAGAAGGTTTTTTATAGTGGAGGAGAGGAGGGTTTTCATAATTTTTTAATCATTAGTTTATTATTTCTTCAAAAGACATGGAATAATATGTATTACATGACCATGTATAGTAATAAATGGATGTGACTTTGAACCGATTGGGATTACATCAGCAGATCATCATCAATGACTTAATAAATCTCTTATTTAGCATTTATTGCAAATTATCACATTTTACTATTCATCAAAAAAGTCAAGTATTTCAGAAAAATCCCAAAAAATCACCCTAACCATTTTTCGATGTTGAGAACCCAAAAATAAAGTCCATTTTTCAAAAATAATTGTCTAAATATGATTATATTATTTTAATATTTAATTAAAATCATTATTTAATCCAAAAATATAAACACTTAAATTATTCATACTCATTTTTAAGGTGCCTAAGTTTATTTATACATTCATGGGTGTGAATACCATTCATAAGAGTCACATTACTATTCATAATGGTATGTTACTATTCATAAGTGTGTGTTACTATTCATAAGGGTATGTTATTATTCACAAAAAATTATGTTAAATCTATCAGCCTCTAAATATCATCCTAAACACAACCGTGTATGTCATATTTTTGAAATTCAAAACACACAAGTAGAAAATTTAAGTTCAATGGCTAGGATATGACTATCTCCTAAATAACAAAGTGTTGTTTCAATGAAGCTCTGTGCTTTATGAAATATAGGCTATGACTGAAATGTATTTAAGATAAACATACCATAATATGTTTGGGGTGCTACAATATTCCCTCCTTCGAGAATTTCGTCCTCAAAATTATTCATTTATAGAGCCCACCGAAAAGATGTCGGTGGTTATTCTTCATAACAACCTCAGCTTCCCATGTTTCTTCCTAAATATTCTAGGTTTTACAAAGAACCTTTATTATAAGAGTCGCTCAATTTCTCAATACCTGCTCCTTTGTTTCAAGGATCCCGGTAGGCTATTCACAGTATAACAAATCAGGTTCCAGTTCTATTTCTTCATAGGTGAGTACATGCATTAGGTCTGGCATGTATTTCTTCAACAGTGACACATGGAATACATCATGGGATTTAGAGAGGCTTGGATACATTTCTAAATGGTATGCTACAACTCCTATTCTTTCTAGAATTTCAAATGTTCTGATGTACATGTGGCTCAATTTCCCTTTCTTACCAAACCTTAAGACATCCTTCCAGGGAGACTTTTTGAGAGACATGATCTCCCACTTAGAATTCAAAATCCTTTCTCTAGTTGTTAGCACAACTCTTCTGCCTACGTTGGGCTGCTTTAATATGGGCTTAGATTTTCTTCACCTTTTCATGGTCTCTTCAATAAGTTATGGGCCTATAAGTTTCCTCTCACCAACTTCATCCCAACAAGTTGGAGTTCGACATCTCTTTCCATATAATGCTTCATATGGAGCCATTTGAAAACTAGAATGGAAAATATTGTTTTATGAAACCAAAGGCATGTATTGATTCCACATACCTTGGAAGTCAAGATATAATGACCTCAACATTTCTTCTAGAGTTTGAATAGTCCTTTCAGACTCTCTGTCATTTTGGGGGGCATATGCAGTACTCTTACGAAGCTCAGTATTCGAAGCCTTCTGGAGAGTTTTCCATAATTTTGATGTAAACTGGGGATCTCGATCGGACATAATAGATGGAGATGCACCATTAAGTCTTAAAAATTCATTAATATAACTTTTTTCTAGGTGTTCAAGTGGTAACTCATCTCTTATAGGAAGAAAATGTGCTGATCTTGTAAGACGAACAACAATTACCCATATTGCATCACTCTTTCTAGGTGTCCTTGGTAGCCTGATGGAAAAATACATCGTCATTTTATCCCACTTCCACATAGGAATAGGTAGATGTTGCATCACTCCTCTAGGATGTTGTCTTTCTACCTTCACTTGTTGAAAAACTAGACATCTAGACACGTAGTCAGCAATTTCCTACTTCATATTATCCCACAAGAAATATTCCTTCTGATCTCAATATGTCTTTGTGCTACTCAGGTTTATATAGAAATTTTAGCTATAGGTATCATCTAATAGTTCCCATTTTAGCTCGGGTACTGATGGAACACATGACCTCTTCCCAAACTTCAGAATTCCTTCCTCATACATGAAGTCTTCCAATCACCCATCCTTAACAATAATAATTTTCTTGTGTATATTCTCATCATCAGATTGAGAGCTTTTTATCTACTCTAGTAATTATGGTTTAACAATCATTTGAAATATTAAAGATGTTTTCCCTTCATTAAAAATTCCCATATACATCTTTAGTAGATCAATGAATAGAGGATCTCTCTCAATCCTCATTTTAGTCATAAGTCTATGATCTTTCTTACTTAACGCATCTACCACCTAATTTACCTTTTATGGGTGGTAGTGTATTGAACAATCATAATCTTTGGGTAAATAAATCTATTTCCTTTGCATCATGTTGAGTTATTTTTGTGTGGAAATGTATTTCAAACTCTTGTGATCTGTGTATATCTCACATTTTTCACCATAAAGATAATGTCTCCATATCATCAGAGAAAAGATTACAGCTCCTAACACAAGATCATGTGTTGGATAATTTTTCCCACGAGTCTTCAGCTGCCTTGATGCATAAGCAATAACATTACCATTTTGCATAAGGTCGCAACCCATACCATTCTTTGATGCAACACTGTATATTAAAAATCCATCACATCCATCTAGAAGAGTCAAAATTGGAGCATTGACCAATATTATTTTCAATTCTTTGAAGAATTATATACATTCTTTTTTCCACACAAACTTAACTCCTTTACGTGTGAGCTTCATTAGCAGGTTATCCAGTCAGTCTAAATTCTGAATGAAATGCCGATAGTAAACTATTGAGCCAATAAAACTACATACCTCAGTTATTTTTGTTGGAATGGTCCAATCTTGGACTTCTTTTTCCTTCACAGGATCAACTAGGATTCCATCCTCAGAGAAAATATGACCTAGAAAAGAAACTGATTGAAGCCAGAATTCGCACTTGCTAAAATTCCCATATAATTCATTTCATCTTAGAGTTTTAAGAATAATCCAGAAGTGATCATCATGGTCTTCATATATTTTTGAGTATACTAGGATATCATCTATGAATACCAAAACATATTTATCAAGATATTCCTTGAAAACTCTATTCATTAAATCTATAAAAATAGATGGTGCATTCGTTTGTCCAAAAGGCATCATTGTAAACTTGTAATGCCCATACCTAGTTCTAAATGCTATCTTTGGAATATATTCCTTCCTCACACGCAGTTGATGATATCTGGATCAAAGGTAAATCTTCAAAAAGTATTGATCTCTATGATGTTGATCAAATAAATAATCAATCTGGGGAAGAGGATACTTATTTCTTATTATAATAACTTTGGTTTCCATGTAATTAATTCATAGCCTCATGGATCAATATTTCTTTTTGAAAAACAAGACCAGGGATCCCCATAGATAAACACTAGGTCTAATAAATCTTTTGTCACTCAACTCCTATTGTTTTTTCTTTAGCTCCACTAACTCCACAATGGCTATTCTATAGGAGGACTATGATATAGGTATTGTGCCAGGAATTAAGTCTATGGAAAACTTAATTTCCCACTCTGGAGGAGGTCCAGGTAAATCCTTTCGAAACAAATCAATGTATTCTTACACTATATACACATCATCAATTTGAATATTTATTTCCTTACACATAGATATTGGGTTCTCTTCCTCTCCAAGAATTAAAATCTATAGAGCTATTGGGGGTGGGTCTAGATAAGATTTAGATGGAGTGATCTCTGCTCTAAAGATAAGAGATTCTACACCATTTTAAAAAATTGAAACTTCCTTTTTATTGTAATAAATCTTCACATCATATTTTGATAGCCAATTCAAACTGAAAATTATATCAAAGTCAGTCATTGGTATGATGATAATTTTAGCAACTAAAAGCACATTTATGTGTCATGAGGGGGGACTGGTTGATGTGCCTTTGTTGCAATGATGCATCCCCTTGGAGTTTTGAATGATATCTCCTTTATTAAATAAAATTGGACATGTCTAATTTTCATGAAAAACTGGGAAGATATAAATTAATGTGATGATCCATAATCAAATAATGTGTTGTCTAAGTTTAAGGAAACAATTAAAGTAACTTCCACCACATCGTTAGGAACTTCAAATTCTGCGGTTGTAATTGCATAAGCTCTCCCTCACTCTCTTGGCTTTTTCAAAGGATTGTTTCCTTAGAAAATAGGAAACTCATTTGAATAGTGTCCTATATCTCTACAATTTTAGCATTGAACATCATCAAATTGTTTAGTCCCATTGAATTCATGAGATATATGACCCTTTTCTCTACACTTATAGCAGAATCCCATGCCTTTTAATCATTTCCCGAGTTGATTATTTCCACAGTTTTCACATAATGGGAATTTCTTCATTCCCTTGTTCTTCTTTGGCGCTTCACCTTTCCCTTGGTTATTAGAGTACTTCTTCTTATATTGGTTTCCCTTGAACAAATTTGATCTAGAAAATTCTTTCTTTGTTTTGATGGAACATTATACAATTTCAACATATGATGAAATTTTTTGAGAAGGAACTGCCCTTTGAAGTCTTGGCTTAAGATCCTTAATGAAATTATCAATCTTGTGTTCTGAGTCATGTACATAATATACGACATTCCTGGCTAGCCTTGTGAAGGTAGCCTCATACTCTGCAACACTATCTTCTTCCCTTTGCTTTAAGCCAAGGAATTTCTTCTTCATTTTATTTCGTTGCTCAAGAAGGAAATATTTTTTTGAAGAATATTTCCTTAAAAGTCCTCCATTCCATATCTTTTATTTCTTCTTCCTCCATGGTATTTGGAATCAAGGACAACCATTGATCAGCATCACCCTTGAGACAATATACTACCAGTACGACCTTTTCATTTTCATTTCATATTAATGCCCTGAATATCTTTTCAAGGGACTTGATCCATTTCTCAACAACCAATGGATTTTTAGTCCTGCTGAAAGATGGGGGCTTCTGCCATGCGAAATGATCCAACCCAGGTGTGGAATGGTTAGTTTTTATAACCTGAGTAAGTTGTCCCAATATGGTTATGATCTGATCTACTCCAACATTGACTGTGTTGACTTGCTCATTAGGGAGATCCCTAACTTTCCCATGAGTATTGATTACCCTTCTTCCATTAGACACCATTTCTAAATAATGGAACACACTATATTAGGGTATGAATCATAATGTATAATCTTAACTTAACAAAATACTTTGCATTAATTGAGATCCTACACATGGCTAATCCCGTAATAAGAAAAATGGTTTCTTCGAGGAATAATTTACATTTCAATCCTTCATAATGGATTGTAAAGAAAATATGAATTATCCGAAGCATATCCTTTGGAGTGTCATAAACGAGAGTGAAACAAGTCCCATTTTCCTGTACCAGGATACCTTATGTCAAGCCCGAAACTCCTTGTCGGATCTTTCACTCATAGGTACATCTATACTAGATCCACCTCTACATGCTAGTATCCAGAAAAGGATATATTTTCTAGAAGTATTCAAATAATATATTCCTACTAAAATACCGGTATATTATTATATGTTTATCCTCAAATACTACATTAGGTCTTCATTTACTGATATACATTTCTTACTCTAGTTTTCAAGATTTCTACTTAACTTTCTCTGATACCAAATGTAATCCCTCAACCCCTCTAGAACAAAGTTGGTGCATTACTTTGTTTATTGGAATGGATTGGAGGAATGAAAATCATGAAGGATTTATTAGTTTATTAGTATTGAATAAACTATATACATAGATGAAACTCAAATTACATTGGAAAGGTTACAACATACAATACATAACAAAAACAAAAAACAGCAACCACATGAACTCAAAAAATGCTATCCTCTTCATCACCGGTTGAAGGTAAACAATGAAAGGGGTTATCTCAAACACTCAGTAAGGGATACAAATGCAGGAAGAATGAATGAATAATAAATGAATTTTAAACAATTTTACATAATCAATATGGCATGGTGAATAAATGGAAAACTCACGCCATTAATAAACTGAGAATGAAACTGCATCCATATATTTTGTTATAGTGAAAAAATCATGGATAATAATGACTGATAATGAATAAAGAGAATGATTTTTAATTATACGTCATGTATCTGGAACACAATACCATAATAATATAAAAATGGTTTAGTTTTGTGGGTTGAAACCTGTCTATTTTTTGGAAACAAACTCGAAGGGTTAGTCGCCAACTGATTTGTCTCATGAGATCTACTGATTCGTCGAGGGTATGTAGCAGGACCTACCCACCACTTCATGTCCAATGAATTATTTATACATATATTCAACACATGAGAAATATTCCTTTACATTATCCATATAGAATAGAGGATACCGAATCATCAATATTTCTACAATCAAAATAACATTCAAAATAACTACCGTATGTAAAATTGTATAGGGATTAGACCATAATCATATCCATGATATGATAATATGAACATTTAAATGAAATATAATTTCAATTGAAAAGTAATATCAAATGTTAAATAGGTACACCACATAAGAAAGAGTAGGTGCACAATACTAAACAAGTCATAATGAAGTGAAAATTGAGACAAAGCTCGTTACCACGTTGTAATCAATTGAGTCGTATGACCAAAAG
Source organism: Viscum album (assembly GCA_963277665.1). NCBI lineage: Eukaryota > Viridiplantae > Streptophyta > Magnoliopsida > Santalales > Viscaceae > Viscum > Viscum album. The sequence goes on from OY728143.1 coordinate 1,715,116,465, forward strand.
TTAATTACCAACAAATTAATCATAGAATACTTTGAATATAAATAGAATCATGATAATATATATCATGTGGTAGTACACATATACCATATATAAGAAATAAGAGGCGAACAATGGAAATCCCACAGAATTAAAAGTGAGATGAGAAAAACCCTTACAATCATTTTGGCGTGGTAATGAGTGTTCTTACGAGGGCTTAATGAGAGGTAAAGGGGTATAAAATTACTTATATATCATAAGTTAAGTATGAGGAGGTGTGAAAACATACCCCATAATTACATATTAAAAACAAAAGATCCCAAAATATGAGAGATTCTTGAACAAAAGTGGGAGATAGGATCCCTTACCTTAAATCGGTTGGTGTTCTCCACTTGTTTTTAAAGACCCAAATAAAAAATTATATTTATTAATTAATAATTCTAGAACCTATTATATATTTAATTGGTTTATTAAAATCATTTAAAGATCATTTATAACTGTTTTTTCTAGTTATGAGGTTCAATTTCATTGTTTGAGCTCATTTGTTTACTTGGTTGTAATGACCAGTTCACTTATATTCAGGTTTTGATAAACATGTAAGATGAAAGTGGTTTTCCAGAATTGAAGATTTATTCTATTAGTGCACATAAATGTGATAAAATGGTTTTAAATTTAATTTGGTTACTTAGAGTGAAGTCGAATTACTATATAAAACCATAGTGACAACAGTTTTTGTTAATTGGTTGGTTTGATTACAAAGAACATGTTTTTCTTTATAACTTAATACCATTTGTACAAAAGGATTATAGAACAAAAAATAGGATATATTACATATATAATAATCGGGTTCAACCATAACAAAAATGGTTTCATTACCAGAATTAAATATAATATTAGAAATTGATAAATCGTTGTCCTTGAATGTGCTAAATTGGCACATCTCAAACAGTGCTTTCATTTATTTCAAATAAAATGTGGGGAAAAGAGAGAAGATAATTAAATATCCCATTAGAATAAAAACATTCCAGTAAATGTATTTTACTAGATTCATCATAATATTTAGGTGAAGGGAGGTGAGGAAAGAATCAAAAAGATAAGAACTTAAAAGAAAAGAAGGAATTGGAAAGAAGAATTTACCTCTTGAGATTTCCTCCTTTGAGAAGATCTTAACAGGAGAGGTTTTGGTATTTTGTAGAGGCTACAGACTTTTGGACATGGGGGGGGGGGGATCTTGGGGAGAGATTTAGGCATAATATTGGAAAGTCACAAGGCTTGAGCAGAGTGAAGAGAAGAGGGGGTGAGGGGGGTTTTATAGTGGAGGAGAGGAGGGTTTTCATAATTTTTTTAATTATTTTCTAATTATTTCTTCACAAGAAAAGGAATAGTAAGTATTCCATGACCAAGAATAGTAATAAATGCATGTTTCTTAGAACCAATTGGGCTTACATCATCAAATCATCATTAATGACTCAATAAATCCCTTATTTATCATTTATCATAAATTATTGCATTTTACTATTTATCAAAAATTCAAGTATTTCAAAAAAATCCCTAAAAATAACCATAACCATTTATCGATGTGCAGAATAAAAAAATTAAGTACATTTTTCAAAAATAATTTTCTAGATAAGCTTATTTTATTTTAATATTTAATTTAAATCATTATTGAATTAGAAAAATATAAACACTTAAATTATTCAACTTCATTTTTAAGGTGCCTAAAATTATTTATACATTCATGGGTGTGGATACCATTCGTGAGAGTCATATTAGTATTCATAAGGGTATGATACTATGGATAATGGTAGGTTAATACTCATAAGGTAATGATATTATTCACCAAAATTATGTTAATTCTATCAGGCTCAAAATATCATCCTAAACACTACCGTGTATGTCAGATTTTTAAAATTCAGAACACAAAAGTGGAAAATTTAAGTTCAATGGCTAGGATATGACTGTATCCTAAATAAAAAAGTGTTGCTTTAATGAAACTCAGTGCTTTATGAAATATAGGCTATTACTCAAACATATATAAGAGAAACATACCAGAAAATGTTTGGGGTACTACAATATCATTGTAGGAAATTTTTCATAAGACGGTGATTTATGCACTCGTATGATGATATGAGTAGGAGGGGGTCATTCTAATGAGGTAAATTAACCATCATGGATTGGTGGATTCTGGGCCTCAACGTCTCTTCCATCCCCATAGGCTACACAAGTAACCAATTCTCCCCACTTTTGCATCCAACTACTTCGAGAGACTCTCCACGAAGTCCTATTATGACTCAATCCCCTACACCAACAAGGTAGGGTATCCCAAGGACACCCTATATATTACTACTACCAGAGATATTCCTTGGACGTTTCTCACTAGGACTTGTCAATGCCACCAACCTAAGATCTCTCTTGTTGGAGAACAGGTGGTCTACAACCCTGCTCCACTAGCCCTGGTCTGGATGACCCAACCTTAATGTCGGGTGCAAGCTCAGGAAGATTCCCATCAGGGGACATCATCTTATATATATCCAGTGGCCTATGACACCCTCTGTGTATACAACTATTCCCCTTATATGGCAACATAGGTTCACGCTAATTCCCAATCAGGATCTAGATCTCAGCCACCCCATGAGTATGCCAGGTTGACTCTTTTGATAACTAGCACATCCAACAACCATCACTGGCTGACCTGTGATAATGATATCCCATACATAGGTCCTACCCATAAAATATCAAGCTAGAGTGGAGGACCTCCCTAATCTCATGCTTAGCCTGAATTTCCTCCCCATGATTCAAACATTAGTCCAAGAAGAGTTCCTCTTTACCTTATTGACATCGAGCATGAAGGTCCTCCCTATGCCTATGGTTCTAGATACAGATGTCCTCCCAGTGTCATATATCATCAATGTGACATTCCTCCTCACATAATTCCAATCTCAAGATGAAATCCTCCCCTCTACAACAACCATAAAAGGAGGTCCTTCCTGCTTCATCAACAGACAACACAGAGGGCATCCTCAAGTCCAGTTCGATCAGTAAAAAGGTCCTCCCCATGATTTCACTTCAAATAAGCATGTCGTTCCTCCCCATGATAAAGGTATAAAAAATAGAGGTCCTCCCCATTTTCTCTCTATATCCATTTGAGGTCCTCCCCACTATATAAATCATCACCATAGAGATCCTCCATGTGCATCCAATAACCAATATGAAGGTCCCCCCCCTGTACTCATGATCACCAAAAAGAGGTCCTCACCATGTTATGTTTGAAATATTTAAAGGTTCTCCTGAAACCTCATATCACCAAATAGAAGGTTCTCCCCACTCTCATACCCATAATGGAGGTTATCCCCATGTCCTATATTATTTAATAGGAGGTCATATCTGCACCACATATAGCAAACAAGGAGGTCCTCTGCATCTTCTCACCTTATCTAGAAGAGGTCCCCCACACTCCAACACCATCATGCATGGATGTCCTCCCAGTGGAAATGATTTACCCAACCCTAAAGAGCTTTCCTAGGGAAGAATGGAAAACCATCGCCACTAAAGGAGTAACTCTATGATTTTCCATATTGTTGTCAATCCAATTCATTTCTCAGACACTGAAGTATAATCTGACTCAATGAATGTAGAATCACCCAAATTAGCCACATGATAGTCTAGGGAAGGGGCCCAGTATGTGAGATTTTTAATCTCGGAAGGTAAGATGAACCAGATCCCCAAATAAATTTGTAGTTATATGCAAGAGGAGGAAGATCTGAATCCCTTCCATAGTCTAATTGTACAAACTTATTTATCATCACCAGTTTCATTCTCTACCTCGACATGAGATCATAGAGATTTATTATGGGGCATTGTAGATGATGGAAACCTGAAGGATTCGCCACCAACAATATCTTTCTTCACACTTGGAGAAATGTTAAATACCCCATATTATAAGGACATGATCCTGTGGTCGGTACCACCTCTAAGGGATAAGCAAGTAAGAGGCAGCCAGTCAGCTCATGCAGTATTTTCCCCAACATCCAGTCCACTATTGCAACATTCCATATTAGTGTCACTACCATTTCCATAGATGACCCTGATCAATGAGTGGGAAAACCAAGAGTTGGATCCCTCTTCTGTTCAGAGATTTTTGTGGGACACTATAGCTATTTATCTGTTTTTCAAGATGTACGGGCATATCACTAGTCCTAACTTCGACATTACAAGGTTTCTCACCCAAGATGAGGTCATGTGTTTCTACTGAAATATCTTGGTAACTAATTTCCACCTCATTAACCATCGGTTGGACGATCCCAAGATCAAGGATCATTACAAAGACATAAACTAACAATGAATTATGGTTGACTTTGCAACACTTCCCATGGATCATCACTCTTCATCACCCAAAAATCACATGACCCTTCTATAATGATGCATTAATAGATTCACCATGATCCACATAATTTTTGAAGAGGCAACCCACACATTCAGATATATGGTTGGGGGAAGTATGCTACTTTTAACTTCAGCACCATCCTGCGCGAACCTGAATTTCCTGGTGATATCGAGGATATTCTAATGAGCGTAGTCATGGTAAATATGGATTACCATAATATTCTGAAGGAGAAGGACACTATGGTAGGGATTGAAAAATAGGACTCACCTCATGAGGTAGTACAATACCATGTGGATGCTCATACATGCATCATCACTCAACAGAAAAGTCAGATACTTGGCCTTCCAAATCCCTCTGATTCATTTCCCATCGATTGAGACCAAAACAAGGGTAAAGGATAGATCAAGACCTGTAAGACCTCCAACAAATCTAGTACAGCACAGAAGACGGATGTTGATCCCACTAAGGCCGCATTGATCTAGTAGCTTTTAGAAAAGAAACATTTCATTGTTGAGATCCTTACCTAGAACCTGGCAGAGTGAAATCTAGGCTACAATGATCCTCAATATGATCATGCCAATCTTCTAATTGGGACGAAGGGGCAGTCATAAGTCCACCTTGGCTAGTTTCTTCCTATCAATATCAATGAACCTGTGCATCCCGATAGGGGAGAGATCAGGGGATATGGAAACAAACCATAATATTTATCATGGAATTGATATAGATACATGGGAACTCTTCTAGAGACTAGTTCTTTACTCAAGAATCTCCATAGGTCATTCCTCCATTAGCTCCACATGCTGATGTAGCCCCTCCATGAGCCACTGATCCCTCATATCATGTTGACGAGCCTTCCAAAGTATTATTAGTCAAGAATCCTAATAAAGACAAGAATCCCTACTAGGATGATTCACTAGACTATATCATCACCCATCTCGAGGCCCTTTAAACACAGAAGGTGGAAATACCACCTGATGGAAAGCCATATCTAACTTGGGTGGAGGAAATGAAAGAAACCCCTGATTATGATAATCCTACCTTATCCCCCTTCATCAATATGGGTGACCCACTGTGGATTCTGGACCACTTTATTTCAAGGTGTGAACCCATGTTGGGAACTCTAGTTCAACATGAATCTTCCAAGCTCCATTTTTTCATATAGATATTGGAGGGACCTGCATTAATCTTGTATAAAAAGTTACCCAAGGGTTTCATTAAAAAATTGGAAGATCTTTATTGATATATTCATTATCAATTCTACTCCACAAAGTGCAAGACAAGTATTTACAACCTATTCATGTGCAAATAATGGCCAGATGATGGAGTCACATTCTTTGTCACCATATGCAAGGGCATCATTTATTTACTCAACATGCCACTAACTTTATAAATACTTTTGTTAGTGTGTGTGTGGAATTTTAAGATATAATTGGTTCCATATATAATCACTCATAATTTTCAAGGTGGACTTTGATATTTCTCTAACAAGGTTTACCACCAAGAGGGATCCTTTCCGCAAGCTAAGAAGGTTCTACCGTTACCTCCACTAGATCTTATAAGAAGAGAATCCAATGAATAGACCACTATGATCACAATGATAGAGTCCCTCAAGATTCTAGAATTGTTATATGTTGAGCTTCATCCACAACCTCTCCAAGGGAAACATCCCAAGTCCTAACCTCGGGCTTAGCATCACCCACCGCAGAATTGACAGGCACCACCCCGTCAAGTGCCACCTCTAAGATGAGGCAATTAGGCTTTATTCCTTTTTCATGATTAAGCCCCTATTTATAGGATAAATCCCAAAATTATATTCCTAGATAAGAGAAATAAAACCTAATCATTCGATAAGGCCCTAGTTATTGGCTATTTATATATTTCCTTGGATCAAATAATTATAAAGCATTCAGAATACAGGAAACCCTAGGAGGCTAAGCTCACTAATATTCATGACTACAACCCTTATCACAAAATACTTGGACATACCATCAATAAATTCTATGTGTTTGAGGACTATATCCAAGACCTTATTGATGATAATTTAGTAATATCGGTCCGCACCCCATCATAGGTAAAACGCATATCTACCGTACCTGAAAATGAAAGTGAAGGTGAATGGTAGAAGGTATCAAGTCATGGGTCTTAGAAGTATGATGATTGATTAGCCCGTAGAGTTGTCTCTCACTCCCATGGTATCATTCATGCTCATTTCAATCTAAATGAGTCTCTAAAAGTCACATCACCTTATTTGGATACCGTTTCTACATCCACATCACATCCTTATTTTTCTCAAAAGAATAGATGTTGACGAACCAAGGGGAAGAAAATCCCCCTCCCATACTGAATACTTATTCCACCCTCATATATTTCATGATTCCAGATATGGTAATAACCCCCAGAGTCTGTCTGGAATTGGAAGACTCCTCTGATGAAAACTAGGAATATACCTCCTTGAATACCATGGATCTGGGGGATCGTTATATGGTCCCCTATGATGTGTAGTATTTGGAAGGTACGCCTAATTCCCCTAGTTGACTCCATCACGAATGATACTGTGGATATTTGAATTATTAGAATGAGTAGGAAAGTGATTCCTGTCAAACTATGCATGATACAGATACATGACATTAGGTTTAGTGTAGGGCTTAGTAAACACAATCCTTTATACCCACATTTTCAGATTTGATACCACCACCAACCATGATATTATACTAGTAAGAACAGTCATGACAACATCGTGATCATCCAAACCTAATTTTAGCCATCCCTCAATCATCCAACAGCCATTTGGTAGTAATTTTTTCGTGGTTCAGCTAGTGAGAAGTGGGGTATTCCCAACACTAGCCAAAATCCCCTGGTTCAACCAAAAACACCCATCATACACCATACCAATGAGAAACCTCTTACCAGAAAAAAATGTCCTTCTAGAATGAATGTATGATGTGCCCAAGTACCTTTACAACAATCCTAAAATGTTCTTGATTCTCAACAACATCCAATAGTCATAAGAGATGCATGAAGCCCTTGTAGAGGCTTTGATGATCCTTCTATAGTTTGAGATAGAGGAGCATCCACAGATTCATTCCATGTCAAAGAATTTGAATGAACATAATTTCAATCCATCATCATATTCTTATGAGAAGATGGAGTCCCTACCATATAGGAAAATATCCTCCTATCGTACATCATTATCTATTTCAATGGTGTGGAAGTATTCTAATTTCAATTCAACATAGGTTCCAAGATCAATCGTATCCTAACCCAGATGATCCACAAGCTAGGAAAAATTAAAGCAGATCTGAGTCCCTATAACCTGAAGATTCTGGTTTATGATAGGATCGAGTAGATGCCATGTGGAAAAATTCCCTTGAACACCTAGTTTGGTGATCAGATTAGAAACAAAAATTTCATGGTAACCTCGAAGGATATTTCCTACAATGAACTTATTGGTAGACCCTGACATCATCTACATGCATTTTTTCCCTCCTCATATAACCAGTGCCTCAAGTACTCCCTCAATGCTCAAATGGGAAGGCTCCAAGGTTATGTATCTTCTTTTTCCTCTACTGAATCCCACTATCTATATGCCGACTATTAGAGGAGAATAGATATTAGGTTAATACCAATCAGGTTGAGAACACTACAACTATGGATAACCCATGAAAAAACTTGGAGGACATCTTCATCCTCCTGATTCACCAGTTGGAGGCCAAAACCCAAAACAAGGGGCATTAATTCATCATTTGTGATATAATTGTAAGACATTTGACCAGGTACAAGTAATGTCATCATTTATGATATAATTTTAATAAATGTGATATAATTGTAAGACATGTGACCAGGTACAAGTAATGTCATATTATTGTCTCAAGTAATTCTTATTGATCTGAATAATTTAGAAGACACATATCTCTATTCCATGAACCAAATATTAAAATTGTTCCTCAGAATGTTATTGGAAATCTATGTGGAAAATTCAATGGTCAAATCCCACCACCTTCCAGACCATATCAGAGATATTTAGAAATTTTTTGGCATACAATTTTCCATTCATATAAATATGAACCCTTTAATGTAAAATTTTAGGGTTACCTTTATAAATGTTCATAGCTTCATTGTCAGATATAGAGGCACTGAAATCGATCTGGAGAAGATCAAGGTTTTCAACCAGATACCTTCATCATGAAACCTCCAGGATCTCCAAGGCTTTCAAGTACACTAAAAATACATATGTTGATTCATCATGAATCTAGATGGAAAGTGTAATGCATTTTCTATGTTCATGATGAAATATTCTTTCTACTAGTGGAATGAAGAGTGAGAGTTTGTATTTTGAGGAAATCAAGTATTATCAGTGACAACCACCAGTTTGGATGCCACCCCTCTCCAGGAATCTATTGTTCTTCAATGTGAAAAACATAGAATTATCCCTCGACACACTGGTCACTTAGAATAACAAAAAAGGGATATAGACAAATTTATAATATCTCAATTCTATTTTCTTAACATGGAATCTAGATAATATCCCATTGATAAAAGTTACACCGTGCTGATTTTGTTAGTGAAGAATTTGTGGAAAAATTCAGAGCACCACGAGATAGATCTGGGGTCCCACGTGGATCCATTAATGTATATCCTAAACTTCCCCATATTGATAGGATATCTAGCTCATTGACCAGTTGTGCTTTAGCAGTTCGACATTAGGTTCATCCTGTAGATAGCAGTCAAGGTTCAGGTGCTGACAGACTTTCTGGCTGCCCATTCGGACTCCATAGAAAAATCCCTCAATCTCAAATTCCCTGGTGATACCATCTACTTAGTGGATAAATCTATGCCTTGATGGAAGTTTCATTTTGATGGTTCCTCCAAAAGCTTGAGTAGAAGAAAGATCAAAAATTTGAGGATCAACAGTGTTGGCATGAGAATTGTTTTCTTCATGCCCACATAGGTTTTCTTTCTGTATTCGATATTTCTATCATAAGGATGCCCCAAAAAACTGTAGAGTATCAGGCTCTCATCACTTGTATCAAAATTTCAATCATGATTGATTTTACCCAAATTCATGTGAAGGGGGACTCCAAGTTTTTCATCAAGAAGTTCAATGGTGACTACGCCATCAGGAATCTAGAGAAAGTGCATTTACTAGAACACAGTCACGAGTTAATGGCCTAGATCCATTCATTTATTGAGGTAAATAGTGTTCTACAATCATAGAATGGCGGAGTCGATACACTGTCCAGTATAGTTGTATCTCTGGCAGAGCCTGACTGGGATGATCTGTTCATCCATGGGTTGCACGAAAGATTCATCACTCATGTAATTCTGAATGATGATGACAACTAGTGGGTAAGTCATCATACAAAAAGTGACTCCACATCAGGACCTCTAGATCATATCATAGATAAAGATACACCAGATTGGATGAATCCTATTTTTGAGTATCACCAATATGGAAATATCCAAATAGAGAAAGCTGAATATGTTAGAATCCATTGGCATGTGTTTTAGTTCACCCTCTAGAGTGTTCCCATACTTGAGCTGACTCTATAAAAATTTGGGTTTTAAGGGATTCTCCTCTGCTAAATTCAAGGATATTAGATTCACGTGGTTATGTAGGATTTTAATACCGATTCATGTGGATATCATCAGGCAGGGTTGAATATCTCCCATCAGATATGAAGACTGAGCTACTTTTTGCCCACTACGGTCTATGATTGTATCAAGTTCTCCAAGAGTTATCACACTCATTAGGTCCATGTCCAATTTGGGCATCAATTTCCAGATCCCATCCATACTATCAAGTACACTTTCCCCTTTTTGGTTTGGGGACTCAACGGTTTAGGACCATATCCACCACTGACAGTTTGCTAGTGCAGGTTCATTCTGACCATGACCAATTTATTTTCCATGTGGGAAAAGGAAATTCTTCTCAAGGAAGTCAAGGCCTATTCTACTGTTGAGTTCATGATCTCTAATATCATCCATCAATCTAGAGTCCCACATATTGTTCTCACCAATAAAGAATTTTTTTTTGAGAAGTTGAGTGGATGAAATTGTACGCTAATTACAACATAAAAAAACATATATACTTTCCACAACCATACACAAGAAAATGGAATGTTTGATTTATTCAACAATACCCTCTACACAATTCTATAGAAAATGGTTAGTTAGAATAAAAAAAGTTCTCTACAGAATCTCCCCAATACACATTGGACTTATCAGATGATGACCCATAATTCCACTGGGGTGACTCCATAATAACTGGTATAAGGTATAGAGGCCATCGTGCCCCATGAGATTCATATTTCATGACTAAAAATAGCATCCACTATCCAACAGAGATAATAAAAGATAGATCAGTTCTTTTTAGATGAATTGGAATTGCTCAACAAAAAATTTCTCTGGGACTTTCACAATCTAGATAGGCACTAGAAAAAGATATCCCGAGATTTCAATAAGAATTTACATCATTGGTTCTTCCTTCAGGGTGACACAATACTGGCTCTATTGATGCTGATGATACACGAAAGTAATCCACTAAGGTTGGATCCAAATTTATTAGGGCCTTACATCATTAATAAGGTTTATCCCTTTGGAAAATATTTTATGGTCACCATGGATGAGGAGTGAATCACTCCTCTGACAAATTCTATGTTTCTCAAGGATTACATCTCTTAAAAACTCCATATCTGAGCTACAAGAAGTGAAACTACCCAACACCATCATCCTAGTTACGTGATGTTAAAATATATGAAATAATGGTCCAAACTCTATGACCTTAAACTAGGTGAATATGGTATGGGAAACATGACCTTAAAATATCTGCATACGTCCCTAAAACACAACTATAAACTATACTGCATCATCCTAGTCACATGTTGATAAACTACATTACATCCTCTATCCTTACCTCATGATGTTAAACATTACAGACTTGTCCTGTCACACGACCTTAAATTGTGGAAACATCGTCATGGTTACATGATGAAAAAATGGAACATCATCATGGTGTTCTCATATAAGAGGACATAACCTTTGACACTAGTCACTCACCATTCCATCTCTCAACAACTACATATGGTTTTATTCCCATTCTTATGGGATACATAGGGACACCTTGATATTCCATCCTGATTCATCCACTCAGAAAAAAAACACAGTAAACATACAAAAAAATATATATGGCCCCTCTCTATGTATGGGTTAGACCTCCATAGGGATAAATCCTTCTTAGAACTACGCATGTCTTTATTCCCTAATTCATAGGATATATATGAATTCCCATGTTTATTGTCTTGAGGCCCTTTCATAGGCGTTCCTAGGGAAATATTTCCCATCATAGACTTCCTTTGTCCTCATTCACATCAGGTTATAGTGGACATGTCATAAATATCTGGTGGCACTGAAAAACATGTCCATGTAATCCACTAAATGATGTAAGACATGATCTTAGAGAAAATATCGTTCTGAATGCTTCGATTCAATTGGCCATGGAGCCCGAATGGAGTTACAAATTCGAATTTATGGCCATTCAAAGGGGGACAGAAGGAAATGGCCATCCCCAAATATTTTGGGGAAAAGTATAGATTTACGTGCGAAAATATAATCTTTCACACAAAATGTATTCACACGCAAAAGTGGAATGGAATTTTACATGCACAGACATTGAAGGTTTATCCTATAAATAAAAGTGCACCACCTTCTTCTAGGAGGGCCCCTGGAGGTCTGATGCCGCTCTAATGCACCTAAGTCCACATCTTCTGTGCTTGCACACAAAACCCACCATCTTGCACTCAAAACATCATTTTTGCATGAAAATGTGCCAACGTTTCCAATTTTATGCGAAAAACATTACTTTGGGGTGTAATAGTTCCACAATTCTTATTATTTCATGAACCAATGATGCACCTGTTAAATTGTGTGCACACCTCCCCTATTACGCGCACACCATCCCTATTGCATGAAAATCTCCCATATTGCGGCAATTCCTTCCCTATTGCGCACAATACTTCCTTCTTGTGCACATCTTATCCCTCACATAGCACAAATTACATGATACAGTATCCAGTCCTATGCTTGCAGGTCTACACCACATGGCCGCAACCTATGCACCCCCACTCGGGATCAGTACTATGCTATGATCCCAGCCCTCTAGGCCGGTCCCTTCGCTTCCATCAGTGACCCTTGTGAGAAATTGAGAGTTTCACTCTGAACTTTTTGAGTTGGTAAATCATCATTTTACATTACGTCCTTATGCACAACCACATTCCATATATGGAATTCCATGATTTGAGATACTCTTTTGCACACCATGAAACACCTTGAGTAGAAATATTCTTCTTGGTTTGTTTCTTATTTCTTTATCTAAGATTCTCATCATCAATTCCCTGAGTACCTTGAGTTGAACCATTCCTCGAGTAACTCATCCAAACCCCATCACCTGACTCCAACGCCAGGTCAAACCAAAAAGGGTCACTCTTGTGTAAGTTCCCAACACCATCCATTTTTAGGTGCCTTAGGCCCAATAGTCCTCTCTACATGACTTGATATTGTACTACTCCTTATATTACAATTATAGGATTCTTATTTCTCCAAACAATAGATTCCTTATTTTTCAAGCATAAGATTCCAAAAGTCATCTCTACATGACTCTAAACTATAGTACACCCTATGTGACAAATATAGAATTTCTCTTTCTCTAAACAAGAGATTCCTTATGCACCAAGCCTAAGATTCCAATAGTATATCTATATGAATTTTTTCTTTAGTATTCCATATCATCCTATAAGAGGATGAATATTTTTCCAAATAAGATATGGCTTATGTGACAAGTATAATATACCTCATGCCATGATTACAGTGGCATAATTTCAAGGGCGTTGGTATCCGTTCAATCATTCCATCACTCCACCTCATGCATTGTGTGTTCTTCATTAATATATTCATCCTATTTCATGTCTGAAGGGACCCCCTAACATCTGGGTCCCATGCAATATCATCTCACATACCTTCTTGGTCCAACTCCCTAGAAGACATTGGATGACACTTTGAGACATGCCCTGTGTTTCGAACATGATCTGTAGTCGAACCTCATTTGTTTGTCCTCGTATCAGGCTGAAGCGATATAGATGTTGTGTTTCAAACATGGTCAATAGTTACCTTCTATTTCCACACCACCCACACCTTGTTATGAATGTCGTCCATGTGATTCACACTTTTCATCTCCCTTTTTTCGGACCAATTACAGCGCCATTGGAATTATCCCGCTCCTACACTGGAACATAGGCGTGGGCCTCAATTACATGCCTCAACCCACCAGTGATTTGGGATGCCCTCATATAGGGACATGAGGAAGACATTATGGGTAGATTCTATGCATAATCCCATCAATAATTTCCACTCCTTAGTGGAATCCAGGAATGCTAACAGATATTTCTTCTTTTTATAGACACACTAACATGGGCCCTTCAATGGATCCCTCCACAACACCCCCTCACTATAGAATTGCTAGTGCCCTCCCTTCACCAAGGTTTAAAATGTTCCAGTTATGTAAGTCCTAAGGGTGTAGAGTAAACCCACATCGTTCGAGCTATTATATGTTAAACTACAAAGCATCATCATCCTCAGCACATGAGATTAAATTTTGTCCTCACCCCATGCATCATATATGGGGTGCCCCATCTAGGAAATTCATTACACCCTTTCATCTCCCTAAGAGTGATATCTTCCTCACATGGAATGATATCCTCTTTTTTAGAGCGACGATTGTATGTGGGGAAGGGTAGCCATCTTGGTCTAAGCCCCTAGCCATTCTTGTAGGAGGAATTACCCCGGATCCTCCTTTATTCTTCGGTGCCAAAGACCATAGGAGATATAGGAACATGGCCATTCGTTATCCCACCCCTCTCCCTTAGAGATTTGTCTCTATCAGGCCTCCATCCAGGAGTATGTCTCAATCTCCATATCCCTAGGCTGCAAACCATGTGTAATCCCATGTTTCCTCTTTTGGATGCTAACCTCATGTATGCCCCATTACACTTTCCATGGGTGCTCCTATCACAATGTGATCATCAGATCTTTTCTTCCACTTATTTCTCACACCGAGCATAACTCACATGGGCATAGAGTAAGCATCGACCATGACATCCTCTATGATCCGCCATAGCGTGTAAGCCCCAACACCAATCTGAAGTATGTGTACTTTGATCCTTGCCAAGGTAAGGTATGTTGGAAGCCTCCTTGAAGTTCAAGACCAACAACTACCTACCACAAACCCTTCATGTTAGTTCACCTTCACGCCACATGATGTTAAGATATATTCACAATTCAAAACTACATGGACTTTTATCCTTGCCAAGGAAAGGTACGTAGGATGCATCCCAGATGTTCAAGACCAACACCTACATATCCCGACCCCTTCACATTGGTTCAACTTTGTACCGTATGATGTTAAAATATATACCCCCTATTCATCCCGAAAGATGTTAAACTGTACCCATTAGAACTACATGGGATTTGATCCAAGTCTCCTAGAAAAGGTATGTAGGAAGCCTCCCTGATGTCCAACCCCCAATCGATGGTAAGATTTCATGTTCCCCAATCAACAGTAAGTTGTCTTGTTCCCCAATCGATAGTAATCCATCATGTTCCCCATTTGATGGTAAGCTGTTGTGTTCCCCAATCAATGGTAATTTTTCATGTTCCCCAATAGATAGTAAGCCTTCATGTTCCCCAATCAACGGTAACCTGTCGTGTTCCTCAATTGATGGTAAGATTTCACGTTCCCCAATCAATGGTAATCTGTCGTGTTCTCCAATTAACAGTAATCCATTGTGTTCTCAGATTAACTACATGGGTTTGATACCTATTTAATAAACCTGGTAACTAGGAAGCCTCCCTAAGGTTCAACCCCAAACAATGGTAAACTTTGCTACCCCACAATGTTGGGACCCACATATCTGGTCCATTCCTTGAGCGTCAGACCAACTCAGGCTGATAACCATGCATAATAGCTAGTATATCATCACATCGCTATCCTCTGTGCACACCCTGATTTAGTACCCCATCATGAACTACATGGATTTTGATTCCCTGCCATCGGGGATACATTGGAAGCCTCCATGGGGTTCAATCCCATCACCCATGTCTCATCCAGTTCTCTCCCTTGGGCCCCAATGTTTCAGGGAGGTCATGTCTCATCCCATATTTTCCACTTCCTCCAGTTCCCATCCATGAATCCATTCTCACGGGCCACCTCTTCAGGTGTCCCCATCGCCCCCCCCAAAATACATGGACTTTGATTCTCTACCATGGGGATATGTAGGAAGTATCTTCAAGGCTCAAGCCCAAAATCACTGTCTCCCTCGCTTCTGCTCCATCTCATTTTCCATTCAATATCAACAATATATATCCATCACGATTCTTACCGGGGCCACCACATCCAGATGAGATCATGTATCCCTCTTTCTCGCTACCCCTAGAAGCAATCAGGCTACTAACCACACATTATCCCTAACGTTAGTGTTCCCTCTATGGGTTGCACCCACCTGATCCACTCTCGTTAGTTCTCTGATCAGTTTGAACCATCGCCACTGGACGTTAAACATGATGCATGACCTGTGTTAAACATGGGAAGATGAAGAAAACATAAAAGACATGCCAAGGGCATATAATTCCCCGCACTCAACATGGGATGCCTCAAGATCCTTCTGCGTCGAGAATCCCTATAATAAGGGGAAGAAACTAAGACATGTCAGTGTTCGAGCATCCAGACACTCTAGTGATGTCCAACATGATAACTCCCCCAACTGAAGGTTGATGCCCTAACTGGACCCTTTGGAATGTCCTGACCAAAGAAACATAATTAACCGGCATCTGTGAAGACATGGAATTGGGAAGAGTTTCACAAAAAATTTCTTAAGTCAATGAGGGAGGCTCGGACTAAGTAACGAGTTCTGAGGAGGAATCCACGAAAGGAGGAGCCGATATCCCATCATCCAATTTTGATCAAGGAGAAAACGTCCCTAAATAAGCAACAGATACCGCTTGCCTTTGGAAATAAGGAATGCAGGGAAGAAACCAGAACATCCTACACAAACCGATGCATGCCCTAACAAAAGTGTTGGAAATAATATTTCTTAAGAGGTTCTTCCCCTTCAGGTCCTAGCCATATGATGATAAACTGCATTACACTCATTGTCCTAGATACACGATGATAAAAGGCATGGAAACTGGTAAAATTATTGCATGATGTTAAACTAATTAGAAATAAAGAGCTATGAATGACATGATCCCATCATTATGGAATATGTAGTGACACTCAGACATTTTGTCTTTGTGTCCAACCACAAGTTCATTAAAATTTTTACCCCTCCTAATCATCCTCTTCATTTTTCATTGGTCCAATATCATGTCACATCCAAGAGTTACATCAAGATCTCTCTCCTTGAGAATGGGGTTGAAACCCTTTACATGATATTCTCTATGGACATGCTTCGGTGTGATATGGTGTATAACCTAGAGCGTTGGATTCTAAATGGCCATTCTCTCATTCTATCTCTATGATTCACAAGTCACTTTATTTAGATCCACCCCATATTCCATGTCTGAAGGGACCCCCTAATGGCATGGTTCCTATCTATATATCTCACCTACAATACTTGTCAAACACCCCAAAAGACGTCTGAAAACATTTAGAGACAATTATTATGTTTTTGAACATGGTCAGTGTTCAACCATCATGTTTTTGTCCTCATACTGGCTAACATGATATGGATTCTATGTTTTAAACAAGTTCATAGGTTATCCTTCATTATCATTCCACCCACATTGTATTCCATATATAGGTGATGTGATTTACACTTTCCACATTCTTATGTTCTGGTGGAACTTTAATTCCCATAGTGTGCACCTCCACACATCTAAGAATATTGAGGGGATGTTTTAGTGTCAGTTGGGACATTCTCAAACTAAATTTCCTCACACTTGTTTTATTCTTCAACCTATGATAGTGATATCTTAATATCACTTTATGTTTCCCACACATAGAATGAATAACATGGGATTAAGATTTTCTGTAGGAATTTTTCCCACATGGGGGAGATGCACTAATTCACTGGTGTTCAATAACTATGTGTGTCTTGATTACCATTATTATGAGATACATAAAAGCACCCAAACATTTATTTTTTTGAACCTAGTTGAAAAATGCAACCTTTCATACCAATGGAATTTTTTTATTTTTATGAAGGAATTATGTGGGCCTCCATGCACCCCATTTGTATCAGGTTATTTCACTACACCACACACATTCCCCTAGGAAGACTCCTCTTCCCAATTTCCTTACCTCATGACGTTAAACTGCATCGAATTAGTCCTATAATATGACATTAAAATGTGATACGATATCCCAGGAACATGGTGTTAAACATGGAAAATAAGTCCAAGCATTATGAACCTAAACTATGTGAATGATTATCTTTGGATTGTTTTGTGTGGTGTTGGGGCCTCATATGACCTCATTCATGTTGGGTTTACCACACCACCATGATACACATATCCACTTAAAGCTCTTTTTTCTTAGTTTCCAAAACTGAGGACATTAAACTAAGATCCTATGGTCTAGGAAACATTACCATAAACTATATATCTCTAGTCCAAGAAGTATGAAATTAAAATATTTCTATCCTATATAGTCAAAGCTTATTATACTTTAAAATACATAGCCTCATTATGGAATTCTTTCTTAAGAGGAAATCACCTTTGAAACTGGTCACTGACTATGCCATCTTTTAAGAACTATGAGTGGGTTTATTCCCATCATTATGGGATATGTAGTGAAGCCCAAACACACTATCTTCGGGCCCAAATTCAAGCACCTTCAAACCATTATCATGTTGTCCTTGATCACGATCCATGATCAATGACCCTAAATTATATGCAGTTCATCTTAAGGTATCTATGTGATACATGGTATATTTCATTATTCATTCACATTGGGTTTTATTCCATGTATGTCACATGTATTTCCTTGGAATGAGTGTTCCTATTTGTCCCTTCTGGCCATAACACTTTCCAAGAAACATGACATTAAACTGTATGTGAGCATCCTTTTTAATGCACTAGTGGTGCGTGTGGGAAACATTGGTCCCCATTCCCCTCAGTTTCATTATGCGACCACATTATGAATATTCATCATGGAGAACTTCCAATATTGTTAGATATCTATGACTTTAAACTAATAGTTAACATCCTCAATGTATGATATTAAACTATGATCATAACCTGAAGAAGTTTAGGATTCCCCATGATAATTATGTGATGTTTCAACATCCTCACTAGAGATTATTTCCCAAAAAAAATTGTCCTCTCACCCTGACATGATTCAATAACTATGTGTCTCTTGATTTCTATCCTCATGGGATACGTAGCGATACATAAAACTTTTATCTTTGAGCCACACCACAGGTTCATTGACCTTTTTGGCCCTTTAGACCCATTATAGCCCATGTATTGTGACCTTAAACATCATGCATTTTTTCTTAAGGCCTGTCTACATCAAATTAGCCAACCTAACTTCACTCATGCCAGGTTTTACCTCCCATTCATTGGGTGCATACCCTAATACTAAATATTTTCCATTAGTCCAAGAAACATTACTTTAAACTATTTTCCATAATCTGTGAAATAGAACCATAGATACTTGCACACCTGGGTTATAATCCCACTATTTGATACATTCATTTCACAATTTAGGTTCTCCTAGATTTGGTTTTTCCATCATCATTCAAATACAGATAGGTCCCCTAATAGTGATGGTCCCATGTGATTTTCGCTCACCTCCCGTCCTAGGCCAACACCCTAATGGATCATTGGAATCAAGTAGTGAGTCCTTTGTTTCAATCATGGTCAATAGCTGATCCCAGATTCTATTTCTCCATTCATTAATTCTTTATTATTGTCCCTTTGTCTTGAATTGGGTCAATAGTTCACCCTAACTAAACAGTCACCATTTCATCCAAACCTTGAATGACTCAACCTACAATTTCATCCACATCCATGTATCATGGTGGGATTCTATCATTGATTTCACCTTCTATGTGTGCTCCCACATGTATGGTAAAACCCTGATACCATTCCTTGTTTCCTACAATGTGCATGGATAACATGGGCTTATGAGTTTTGGTACGGTGGGTATCATTTCATTTGATTCATGTAAGGGATGGTTAATCCAAAATCTAGGACCTCAAACTATGATCCTCACTAGGATATGCGGTGTGGTTTTGTCTCTCCATGGTCCTCATTCATGTTGGGTTTTTCATCTACCACATCACATATTCCTTCCTTTAATATATTTCATTATATATGTGTGGTAAGAAATCCCCTTTTGGCTCATTCACATTTGGATCATTCCCTCCATACAACACAAATACTTTGGGAAATTTAATGGTCCACATAACGTGACTTTATACCATTGGACATGGTCTATGCAGTATATCCCTAAAATATATGAAACATTCTAATATCATGATGTTAAACTATGGTATGTACTTATAACACAACATTAAACAATACCATGCATCATCCTCACATGATGACATAAATCGACAAAGCATCTCAGGACCTCACTCGAGAGTTCCTCTCCCAAATTACTAGTCATCTTCTAAAATGTTCGTATCTTCAACTATCACTCTACATATGAGGTGATGTTCCCCTAGAAGATTGGATTTATCTATGTTCAGGATAGTATTCTCACACCATTTTGATCAAATTTGTGGAGGAAAAATGTCGAGAGTGTTGAAATCCATAAGAATATTCCATCACTCTTCTCCCACACATTGGGTTCCCTTTATTCAGATCCTCATCCTATTTCACATATCAAGGGACCCCCTAATAGTTTAGTCTCATATGCATCAACTCACGTACTATCCTAGGCCAACATCTTGGATGAATTTAGAGGAAAATTTGATATAGGTCCCATGTTTTGAACATGGTTAGTGGTTGACCCTCATTTTTTCCCCAATTCAGGCTATGGAATAAGGACACTATGTTTTAAACACTGTCAACATATATCCGATATCAGGACGTAGTTCTCATTGTGTTATAAATTTTTTGTAATCTTGATTCAAAATTCCCATCCCATTTTTTAGATAGATTTCAATTCCTCTGTAGTTATCCCATTCGTTCACTATAGTACATCAGAGAAGTAAAATTGGCTACTCTGAGAGCCCTATTCTCTATCCACTACACTCTCATCTCAAATGATCTTGATATTCAGTCAACAATATTTTAGCTGGAGTGTTATATGATTATTTTACACTCTCGTAAAAAAATTATCAATTATAGAGTCTTCCCTTATTTCTCAAACTGATCACAACCCATTTGATCTTAGGTATTGATTGATGTACATATCACAGATACGATTGAGATGAAATTTTTAAAGAAAAAATGCAGGAAACAATGTCTCTAATACACAAAAAATGATTTAAAATAAGACAATATGATAAATATGGAAGGGACATCCATGTGTCAGAGCCTCTCATGATTTCATAAAATATCTGCCTAAGTATCATCCACTTCAATTGAGTGATTTAGCTCTGTTACACTTTGGAATTTGGTCTCCAGAATCATCCGTTGTCGCATAAGCTCCCTCTCTTTATCATTGTCCATGGGATGGAGCACATCGGTAGATTGGGATTCCCATGTAATCTATAAATCGTTCATGGAGAAATGGTCCATGAAACCTGGTTTGAAAAGGTACATTCGTAGGGGAAAAGAAACATCATGAAATAAGAGATAATGCTAATAGTTTCTTGGAGATATAGTATAGATAATGGGATACTCATAGACTATTTATAGTCATGGGAAAAATGATCTTCATTTCAACCTTCACTCCCTCGAGCTTTGTGGCACCCCGAGGCCCACATGACTCATCATCTCGCATCATGAACATCAAGTTTTTAGTGATTTTTCCTCAGAATACAACCCTCATTTTCCTATCAGATCCCATTATGAGGGATTGGGGATTTTGTTGGATCCAAAAAAGTGTTCTACTAGAGAAGTTGAGGAGTCCATTTTTAATTTCAAGACATTCTGTTATCAAACATCCCCAAAATTCATCAAAGGAGTCCTCCTCACAAAGATCCTTCATGAAGACCCCTATCCACGACAAGCATGTGAATGAGGCTGATAGTACACCCATAATTCTGACTACCCCTATGATTATTAAAACTTATTTTTGAGACAAATTTATGAGTTAGATGGATCCATGACCATTCATAGTGTTTTTTTCTTCATGGACGGTGTTTGGCCATCATAATACTCAATCCAATAAATATCTGGCTCACCCCCCCCCCTCAAAAGAATGGTTATGCTGAACTTTCACCTTCTGATCTCCCATTTCGCAAAGCACACAAGTATCATGAAATGATGACAGAAATGGATTACCCATGGTATTAGAGAATCAAGATACCCCCATTAATTTGTTCCTCAATACCCCTACCTATGATATGGATTCCCTTCAAAAAGTAATATGTCCTTCATGGAGGAATAAGACCCTCAAATGTACTTGAGGCTTAAAAAGAACTAAGCCTTCGAAAATCACTCTTTATCTAAATCATGAATTCATGCCATGGTTGGATAACCCTATTTCAGGAATATTCTTCCTTCATGAAGCAACTTCCCTCCAAGAAGCACATGTGATTCGTGAATCACCCAAGCTTCATGAAGAACCTCTCACTAAGGGACAAATATTTGAAATACCCTCTTCTGTGTATCCCTCCAGGCTTATACATTGTTATTTCTTGGTCCCTCATGTGACTTCCTATATTGTGTTGCCTTACCTTTTTCATTTAAGAATATTTTCACTAATGGTGGTTGCATTTCCACATAGATATGATGACATGGAACCCATGATCAAATAATCCTCCATCCACTCCCATAATTAATTTTTGGATCTTTCCCTTCCCAAAGTGTGGGTGGTTATCAGTTATGTATGTCCAATGGGTGATGATTGAGACCTCCTTGTCAATGTTGCAACACCTTAAACTACCAAGTTCCATAATCTTCAACATATGATATTAAAATTTAGCCTCACACAACAAAATTCACATGGAGTTCCCCACATTAGGAATTTTACATGCCCACTCGTCTCTATTGGAGTGATATCTTCCTTACATGGACTGAGATCCTCCTCACATGGGATGACATTCACCCCATGGGGTAGGGTCGACATCCTAGAATAATCCCCTAGCCTTTCTTTCACACGGTATAACTCTTTCTCATCCTTTACTCCACAAGAAGAAAATACCAGAGGGGATATGTAAATAAAGGGAATATTAACACCCCGTATCTCTCCCTTTGAGATTTTTAACCATGGGCCATGTTCACACATAATCGCCACTCTATACCTTGCTAATGCATCTCCTAAAACTAGACCGCCTAGTCTATTTGTTCCTCCTTTTTCTCACACCGATGATGAATCAAATGGTCTTAGAGGTTATTAGTGATCGTGACAACATTTTAAGGGATAAATCCAAGTGGAATATCCACATCACCCCTTCCTAAATATATGGTCTTCGATCCATATATTCTAAATAAGGTATGTAGGATGAATCCATGAGGTTCAATACCAACCAAATGAAAAATTTGGTTCCCTGTATTAGTGGTTCACTTCGAAAATACACCCTCAGTTCTGTCTAAATTACCCTTAAAAGGGGACTCCTTAGGTTTAAGCCACAATACCCCTTTCGGATGTACATGGATATTGATTTCCAACTAAACTGGGATATGTTGGAAGCCTCCCGAAGGTTTAAGAACATCATCAATATCCATCATGATATCCACCAGGTCGTGTCCCTAGTAAGATCATTCCCTTCACCTAGAAGACCTTATCTCTTATAGTCACATTGGGAAGCTTATACATTTAAACCCAATGCCCCTTTTTGAACTAGATGGACACTGATTCCCAACTAATTGGGATACATTGGATTCCGTTATGAGGTCCACACCCATCATCTATATCCACAATGATCGCCTCTTAATCGTATCCCATGTAAGATCATTCTCTTCATTTGGGAGGCCTTATCTCTTCCTAGTCCATCGGGAAGCTTCAACACGTAACCCCCAATGCCTCCTTTTGAATTTATAGACTTTTATTACCAACTATCTAGGATACATAGGAAGCCTCTCCGACGTAAAATCCCAATACCCTCATCAACCCATCCATTAAACCCATTTATCACTCTTCATCTATATCAATCATGATTCTTATCATGGTTTCTACATCCCGGTGGGATCATGTCATTCATCCAGACAACTCATATTACTAATCCATAGTCATTTTCTTTATCATCTTACCCTTATCATGGTGGGATCACATCATCCATATGGGATGTCTCAGTATGTAATACCGATTAATCCACAATATAACTACTCCTATAAGAATCTGAGGATCCTTAGTGTGTAATCCCCACACAATCCAACCAAGATTAATCCTCTTGAAATGAGCAGTTTCAATGCGTAATCCCCACTCTATCCTATGATCTGTGTGGGTTTTGATCCCTATATTATTAACATGGTACCTAGGAAGCCTCCGATAGTTTCAATACCAACCAATGGTAAACATTGTTTTCCCACCCATTGGGGTATACCTCCTTGATACACCCTCAGTGATGTCCATATTATCCTTCATGGCGTGAAACATTCCCTTTATGGGATGCATCACTCTTTTTTCCATCCTCATAGGGCGTTCGAATCTATCTATATGATAAACCATTATAGTGTTTACTCATAGGGATGTACCTATCTGATCCACCTTCATAAGGGTTTTGAAAAGTCTATTACATCTTCTCAATATCTTAAAATTACAACCCTTCATGTCCACTAGAAGTTAAACTCATGACCTATACCATGTTTAACATGGGATTATTGAGGAAAACCTTGGAGGACATGACTCTAACATAAAATACTACTCAATTGAAATGGGATGACTCAGGTTTCCAATCCATTGAGAATCCCTTTTTTGAGTAAGAATATAGGTGTTCTAATGTTCCAATGACCGGAAAAGTCCATGATTCCCAACATGACTACTCTTCTAACTGAAGGTTACTACCCTGACATGAACAATTGGAATGTTTAGATAGACATAGTACAATTAATCGGTGTTCACAAAGTGATAACACCATGAATGAGCTTCACAAAAAATGTATTATCCATAAATGAGACCCAGTCTAGGTGATGAATTCCAAGGATGAATCTATAGAATGAGTAAACGACAATCCACCATCATGTTTCGATCACGGTGAAAATGTCGCTAAATAAGTGATGAATGCTAGCCACCTTTAGAATGATGGAACACGGGGAAACAAATTGAACACTAGTGTGAAGCAACACGCGCATGGCAGAAGTGCTCCTATAGAATCATCAAAAATAGTAGTATACCACATCTTACATAACTATCCATTGTCCATACTGAATATCCATCTCGACTGAAGGTACCAACGAGGAAACCATCTAAATTCTGATTCATGGAAGACTTTCACAGTATTGATAGGTGCATAATGATGTCAAAATATAATTCATGATGGGTCCATCCAAATTACCTCAACATAAAATTTTGTATATACCATTCTGATCATTTTTCCTCAGTAATTAATTGACCAATATGATAGATATATTCCCTAATGGTGTTATGGGTCCTCAAGACCCATGAATAATGAACAATTTATTATTATGTTTAAAGTATGAGAGAATCGTTTATAAATCCAAAACCATAATTGGATTAGAGCTTAGATTGGTGTTATTCCATAACATTTATCACCGTAGGATCTAGAATTGTCTTCTCGAATAACTGTGTGACCAAATGATGGTTGATTTACACACTATAAAAATTATTATTATGACAAGACATGTCATCCTTAATGTATTTCCTTTTATCCATTTGAATGAAGTCATATGAAACTGATAATATAAAATTAAGCCTTATTAGAAGGAATATATTGAGTATACATGTTAATAGAAAAGTGAATCACACAACTTAGTAAGCATCAAATGAATCTCAACATCCATTTATAGTCATGTGATTATGAGATATATATCCAATCACGCAAATTATGTAACCATTGGAAGGCCACATTACTCTAAAAAAATCAATCAACATCAATAATAATGTCGCTACTCATGAAAATAAAATGATCTACTATAAGTTTCACAATCATGTGGTAATGAAAAGGTCTTGATAATCACATCACAATCCAATGATCATGGAAAATCATTGATAGATCATGTGAAGAATGTGAGAAAACCCCATGTCAAAGAATATAGATCATAGACTAATTAAATTACTATGTGTTGGTTTGTGGATGGGTTAAGTAAGGGTCAAGACAAGTTATTCATGTGATGGTGTTTCCTTAACTATTTGGATGATAGGGTTAAACAAAATGGTATTTTGAAGCTATCACATGAGAAATGAACGCATGATACTTATGGTATTCTGAGTCACAAGTGAAACGGATAGCCTCCTACAACCCTATCTGTGAAGAACTATATAGAATGTGAATAGTCTCCCAGAAGACTAAAATCCACTCAGAACACCAGCCAATGGAATCACAAGGGACTCAGGGGGGAATTTAATTTCTTCAAAACCAATCCATAGTCCCCTAATACCTAAAGTTTCAGTGGTGAAATTTTTTTACACCCTCAAAATGAGCATCAACAATTTTAGGATCAGATAAATACTTGAAACACATATATTAATGTTTTTATAAAGGGATGAATGCAGAAGAAAAACTATATGGCGATTTGGTGTATAGGTTATATAAATCATGTTATCCTAAGGAAATCATGTGAATTTATCACATAATTCATATGGTTATTTCATGATCATGACAAGCTACCGAAATATCTCTTTATATCTCATGAAGGCTTCAAGAAAAGCGTTGATGATCATGAGTAGAATTATAGACGCTTTTCCCAAATCATGTGAAATTTTTATTGAAATTTGTTTGAAAATCACCCCTTTAAGTTATAAAATAATTATTGAAAAATGTGTAAGCTTCATTCAAATGGAGTTACACTGATTCTCATTATGAGGGATGATGCAGTTCACGTGATTAGTCAATTGATAATGAGAAATCTCCATGGGAATTCTATAAGAATCCTGCGATGGCTACAGAACATGTCAACTTCATCATGGAAAGGATCTCATGCATGTCCCATTGATCTTTTGATTCCCTACTAGAAAACCTTTGATAGAAGACCGTATGATTTATAAAATAAAATCTTAAAATATGGTACCCTTAAGAGAATAATATTTACACTAATTATCATGATAAGGGATTATGTGCCTCGGGAGATTAGTTTAATGATCATGAGAAAGCCCTTTGACAAGCCATATTGATGTCATGATGGGACCCAAAAAAGTATTCCTTGATCATATAAATCCTTTTTGATAGGAAACATGATCTCTCAAATACTACCAAACATGTTTTCCCAATATTGAAAAGCCTCTTTGTCATGTCTAGATGATTATTTGAAATACATTTGAAAATCCATGAGTTCAATTTATATGCAATTTTTGGAGTGATCTCACTGTCACTGTTTATAATGACACATAAAGATGACATGATGGATGATATGTGGTTGGTTCATGTGATATGCTTGATGTGATGATCCATTCAATGACTTAATCCCACATATTCATTTTTATCACTATGTGAATCGACATAGATTTGGGGTGGAAATGCCTAAAAATCCCCACCGGTAAAAAATAACACACACACAAGAGAAAATAGGTGAGATAAAACATCTAAAAATGTATAAACACATAATCAAAAGAGTTTCCCACCAGGTAAAATTAGGGAATTAATAAGGGATTATGATTTATGTCTATATTTCTCACGTGATCACTCCCTTGATCAAACAATGAAAATTATTCATGCATGGAAAATTGGGAAGTCATATACACATGTTTAATTGGTCATGTGAGACCTAAATAGGATAGTTCCTGATAGAAATTTATGCACTTATGTGATAAAAGGATAAAAAGTCTAGATACTATAAGTAGTGATGGATATGGTGATTTTTATATGAAGGGATTTGTGCACCTCACATGACACATTCATTAGTAATGCAATGATGCCAATCTAAGTTAGTTGAATATTGAGAAATACTTTTAAGTATGTAGAGAATATCACTCGACATCCACCTCTAGAAATTTCATATGGTTAATGAGAATCCATCGGAACATGTCAGTCATACCATGTGATGGCCTTGGGACATGTCATTTGGTTCAAGTTATGTTCTACAGACATGTTAAAAAGATCATGAGATGGACTCTATGAATGTTATCCAAATCCATTGATAACCTCTATACAATTCCTCCATGTCACATGATTCCCTCTAGACATGCCATCCAACTCACAAGAAACCTACTAGACATGTCATGAAGATCATAAGAAGACATCTTGACATGTCAGCCAGATCATTGAAAGTCCTTCTGACATGTATTCTCATTCTTGAGAAGTCATATGGACCTGTCGGCTAGTACATATGACATACTTTGGTCTTATTAGATTGGTCATATGAAAACCCAAACCCATGTATGCTTTGATTATACAAATACTCTCGTTCATGACAAGCATACTCTTCTAGACCTGTCATGTATATTCCAAAGACATGTCATCCTGAGACCCCAAACATGTCATCATTGTCCATCATTAATACTAATTATTATTCCCTCAAACACTATGAACCCAAAATTAAGTGTCTTTGGATGATAATTACCCTTATATATGGGAATTTACCTAATGAGCTATGGATATACATTCATTATGATATCTCCATGCCACTCATGGTCCCCACCCTATATCTTTTACAGAGAAAGGGTAGAATATAATCCAATGGGAATAAACATCGGTGTATGACCCTCAATATCCCAAACACCCTAAATCATAGTACCCAGACTATCCAATAAGTTTATTATCCTTCCATTTCGTCTAGAATAGAGGAAATGGGATCATACATGAACATACACCACTATGTAATCCATGATATTTCATTTACTTCAGTTCATATCCTTCCCCTATGGTCCCATCATTGTTCCTAGTCTATTAACAGACTGAGAATCTTCGTTCAACTATATGAAATCCAATTCCAACTATATATATTATACATATTATTCATTCATAATTCCCAAGATTAATATAAAACACTCCATCAGGGCCTCCCCAGTTAATAAGTCTCTTATCCATTTATATTGAGTGTGATTACATTATATACCCTATTTATCACACCAATAATGACCCACTTGGGCATAAGGATTTTTAATGATCATGTAACTAGAATTATAAAATCCCACAAGATCAGGGAAACCATAGTTTTTAAGCCTTGTTAAATGGACTGATTCAAATTCCATCATACATAAGAATTTACTTTCATAAAGTTCATGATTGAACCCTTATATCAGTGAACCCTAAGGTAGTTATCCTAACGAGTACAAATGATCTATTCCAACTAATCAGTGAGTTGAGGATAGACCAAACTAGAAAGACAATAGTTCCTCTTTTGAGAAGGATATGTAGGATGCCTTCCTAAGGATCAGGATCCTTAATCGATTCCTATGTACCCTCATATCCTTCATTACCATATTATATTAAAATAAAAATCTTGGACCAAAACAAACTACATGGGTTTTTATTCCTATTATCATAGTATACATAGGACTCCAATTGGAGGTTAAATCGCATCTTCGACACACCAATCACCTCATTGGAATGCAGTGAACTACATAGTTCCTAGTTATAAGGATTTGAAACAAAATCATCTATGTATTTATATGAAATGAAAAAGAGAACCTTTAATATATATATATATATTCTCTAATTAGTATAAACCCCTTTACATGTAGAAATATTGAACACTTGGTCATTTTATTAGGGTTTCTAATATATTACTAGGATTTGTAAGCTATTCATGAAAATAACTTAAATCAATAAGAGAGTCCTTGAGATGGAAATAATTCCCTCCAAAAGGGTGTGAATAGATAAAACTCTCATCCAATATACCAATATGAGTTCCTATGTGTTATTGGGTTTGAAACGACATGAGATCAATTTATTATGCCACCCCTTTCACATGTTAAAAAGAATATATTTCCCATTTTTCATCAAGACATTATTCCACACCTCCTTCAACATGAAAAAGAGATTATTTTAATTTATTAAGGTTGAAACACATCATGCACATAAAAATAGTATTTAGAACAACATATTGTATTACCTTCAAATGATTTTATTATATTTTATAAATAATTAAAAAATTAGGAAATCATTTTATACATATGTGAATGAATACTTTTTATAATTTAGTTAGTATTATTCCTAACCATAAATATAATATCATGGTGATAACTTTCGCATTAAATATTAATATTTCAATAGTATCTCATGGTCTATTTAAAATTATAGTTTAATTCAATGAAATATATGAAAAAAATAAAATTTATTTACTATATCATACAATCTAATTGTGTGACCCAATAAACCACATATATGAATTTATAAATCAAAACTCCATCACTCCAATATAATTATCTAAGGACACTTCTGCCTCATAGCATCATCAGGTTTACATGTTTCTTACTCAAATTTATGGTTTCACCAAAAAATATTGACTAGGTTAGTGGTTTTTTTCACATGAATTTCTATCATTGATCACAAATCTCCTCTGGTTGTTCCTCATAAGATAGATCATGATATATTGGTATGAACTATTAGTTAAGTACATGTAAATGATGAGGTATTTTTTCCTCAAGAGAGACACATGGGACACATCCTGATCTTGAAATATATTTGGTGGATGAACAAAATGATAAGAAACTTTCTGGATTTGATCAGATATTTTAGAGGCACTAATAAATCTAGGGATTCTCTTTCCCTTTATTCTAAATATCATGACATTATTTCAAGGAGATATTTTTTGGAATGTATTATCTTGAAATTCAAAAACAATATCTCATTGATAACAATCAATATAACTTTTATATAGACTCTATTCTTCCATAATAATTGGAGAGATTAAGTCCTAAAAACATGTATTCAAAAACATCATGCCATAAGATTAGAGTTCTATACTTATTTCCAAAGAGGGTTTCTTAAGGATAAAATTGAATGATCGAGAGAAATCTATCGTTGTTTGAAAATAACACAAAATGAAAGTATTTATCCCAAGATCCTTTAAAATTTACAAAAAAATATCTCACTAATTCCTCTTTTTTTAGAAGAGTCCTCTCAGACTAGGAATCTATCTTATATTGATATATAGTGATAAAGTCCAACTATGTATTCAAATTATTTTAATCCTTTATTAAAATATTTTTGGTAATCCTCAGATATCGATCAGATGTAATAGAATGTGGTAGTCCATGAAAACTTACCACCTCATTAATTTATATCCTTGTAGGATATTCAAGATGTAAACATTTTCTTACTTTAATAAAATGTGTTGAACTTGTAAGGTTATTGAATACAACAAAAATAATATTGTTCCCTTGATAATCTTTGGTGAGTTTGGTGAGGAAATCCATGTTAATATGTTTCATTTCAATTTTTTATGGGTAATTTTTATAACATACCCTTATACTTCTTCCTCTAATTTATAACATGATGACATATCATGTATCAAGATACATACACTAAGAAATTGTATTGTCATGTAATCGAACAATAATACTCTTTAAAATATCCCAACATCTTCATACTTTCTAGATGAATAGATAATGGTGAATAAAGAGAATCATAAAATAAATCCATCTTCAAGTCTAGTATTGACATGAAAAATACTCTTTTATTGAGCCTTATAATTACATTAAAATCGTTATTGAATATAAGAACATTTCTCACCTTGTTTTATAGTTCCACATTATTCTAACGCACCTATTTAATCCTCACATGGATGGATGGTTGAACATTAATATAAAAATGATATGAAATTTCCCCTTTTATCATCATTTAATGGTAAATCTTATACAAATCCAAATATATTTAATCTATTTTAATTCTTATAATGGAAAAACTATAATGACCCTTTTGAATTAGAGCATCAACAACCTTGATCTCCTTCCCTAGTTGGTAGTTTATTGAGTAGTTATAATAATTAAACAATTCCACCTTTCTCCTCTAGGAAATATTAAGATATTTTTATGTCAATATGTACTTCATGATTTTATTATCAGTATATATATCCCTTATTTCATCATAAATATTATTATGCCATATTTTCAATGAAAAAATTACAATTTTCATCTCCCAATTAGGATCTGAGTAAATTTTTATCATTAATTTTAAATTTTCATGAGGCATAAGATATTTCCATGTAATTCCATATGAGGATTAATCCTAGTCCTTTATTTGATACATCACTAAAGTTAAAAAAACATTATCTACTATAAGTTAGAGTGAGTACACTTGTACTAAAAAATATTTGTTTTAACTCATTAAAATTATCATCACATTTATTTATCCATATGAATATAGATCCATTATATTGCACCATGGTTAGTAGATTATATATCCATGAAGAATACCTCATATTGTATGGATGTAATCCATCTAAAAAATGAAAAAAATATGATATCAGTTACAATGGTTTGGATGAGCCATTAGTCAATTATTTAGATAACTGAAGTGTCCACAAATATACCCTCTAATGAGATAAAATTACCATTTATTAAAGTCTTATGTATCCAAAATTCACACATGGTAAATGTGACATGATGTTTTTAAATCATTATGTTATTCAACACAATCACCAAATGATATCATCGCTATTCCTTTTTATTTGAATATATTATAATATAATCTATAATGACTATAATAATATGATAAAGTTAATCTCCAAAAACTCTTTTTATTATATCCTTGATGATAGTAGGGTCATTGATAAGTCCAAATGGAATTACTATAAATTCATATTGACCAAACCTTTCATGGAAGTCTTTCTTCATTATATCCTCCTTCTTAACCGTAAATTGATAATATCCAAATAGATGGTCAATCATTGAAATTTGCGAGCTTGGAACATTTGATCAAACAATACATAAATAAAGGGTAAATGATACTTTTTATCGATAGTGATATATTTATATTTTGGGTAATAAATGAAAATATTAATTTCCCCATATTTCTCCTTAAAAAATGAATAGGTTCACCCCACAGTGATACACTCAGGTGTATGAATTGTATATCAAGATTATCCTAGAGTTTCTTCATTAATTCATAAAAATCAATTGGGTTCTATCAATATGATGTCTTTGATGTAGGTGTAAATCTTGGTATTATTTCTATTCAAAAATCTACTGTTCAATTATGTTTTATAAATAGAAAGTATTACAGAAATAAAATAGCATATTCCCAAAAAATATTTATATATTCATTATTGTGTTTCTCACCAACATTTTGGGATAAATATCCGTAATGAATATATAGTAACACCCATAAAATGAATTTAATTACAATTTTATGTTCAAGTTCATCCTCACACCAATAGGAAATCATTAGTTGAATCATAATATCAAATTTATCTTCCGTTAATTATAATTTAATAATGAATTGTTATGAATAAATTAAATCCACACAAAATGTAACATCAAATACAACTAAATGTAAAACAATTTTATTTTCATGAATAATATTCCAAAAAACATCTATTATAGATGATATATAAAATTTAGATACTTTTTTCATGACATTATGTTTTTTAGTACCAAATATACATATAATCATTGAAGTGGTGATATGATACTTTTAGAAAATTACCTTGATAAAAAATAATTAGTTGATATAGAACCAAATAAGTCATTTTCAATTCTAGAGTGGATGTAAAATGTACATTCTTCCATGTGGTTCCCCAAACCCACTGCAATTACGATATAAAATGCATTACCTCTATCCTTTTTCATCGAGGGGTTTTGATGACTACCATACTTGTTAACTCTCGGATATAGAATGATTTACATATTTTGAAATCCACTAACATTATATACATTGAACATCATTGGTTGAATCCTTATTAACATCTATTGTATTTATCAACATTGTTATACTCCATCAAAAATCACTAGATCAATTTCAAGCATTTATGTTATTGAAACATTTATAAGTTCCTTTCAAATAATTTATTGAGTTCTTTGTAACACCCTGAGATTTTATGATAATTTTTTTATGTCTTTTTTATACGCAAAACCAAGAAAATCTTTCACTACACACACGCAAGAGCAACCTTCCTCGATAGCTGGCATTGCACGCAATGCTGATTTTCAGTAAACAATGATATATTATTATAATATTATGAACTAGCTGTTATTAATAGTATTAACTGAATTATTAATTTTATAACATTATAATTCATCTTACATACTTTCAAGAATGAGGTATGAAAAAAAATCAATTTTTCGGATAAAAGAAGTATGTTTAAAAAAAATGCAGTTTTACAGCCTTTTAATGGTGCACCCTTTATAAATATAATTTTTGACAACTTTATAAGTTCAATTTTACCAAATAAAATTCTTCTTTTGAATAATGCTAAAAAAATCTATATTGGATGAATTTTTGGTATTTTTCTGGTAAGTTTCTTATTTTGATGAATAGTAAAAATACACTATATTTTAATTAAAAACAACTTTTTTCTTCAAGATAATTTATATGGTTAAGTTATAAAATTGAAATGTTTTAAAGTATAAATATAATATATTTTTACCATTTAATATAATTTATGTCATTACCATTAATTTTACATTAATTTCATAGGTAAAAACATTTCAATCTTTGGCAATGTTTTAACTTTTAAAACACGTTTTCTTAACAATGGGATAAATTTAAAATTAATTACTGCAACTTCTAGGTTTTGAATTTTGAAATATGGATTCCATATTTGGATTAAGTGGGTCCAAATTATATTAATAAGTTAATTTTTTTTTTTCATATTATGAATAGTTACTACGTAATTTTTATTTACTACAGTTAAAGGTAAATCGGGTAATTAAGGGTAAACCTAAGATTATAAAATTACCCTAACACATTACAAAATTCTATTGGATGAATAAAAGTCGACCAATATCACCTAAGGGTCGGAATAGATTTGTTTCATGTATTTTTGACCATGAAAATGAAATAATAATTATTAACACCAAAGAAAGTGACGACATGTCACTCTCTTATATCTTATAAGCGTAATTATTTTAATTTAGTGATAAAATTCATAAAACTTAGAATATAAATAATATACCAAAAGAAAATAAAATTATATACATCATGGGAATTTTTTTTTTAATTTTTAGGGATAAAATACGTATCATTAATAATGACACAATACTGATGTAGAAATTATTTTATTGATTGAAATATCAAATAAATGGTTTTAAAAATATTAAAATAAATATTATAAGAACAAATTAATGTGCTACATTAATTTTCTAGATAAATTTGACATTTTAGGGATGAATTAAATATTTGTTTTCTAACATATCTTCTGTATGAATTTTATTTAAATTCAAATAAATGAATAGTTTCAAAATTGAAAAAAATGTTATTTTATAAAAATAAAATATTATTAAATGGTTTAAAAGTCAAAAAAATATTTAAAAATTATAAATTGAAATTTATAAAGTCTAAAATGTCAAAATTTATCTAATTATGGATAATTAACAACACATAAGTAATTATTTATAACAATTTAAAATTTATAATATTATTACCACAAATAAAATTGAATAGATTAAATAAGGATAAATCAAGTTGATAAGGTTTAAAATAAATTCCAAACATGTCTAAATTTTATTGGCTGATGATATTAAAACCCTATATCATATCATATTCGTATTTAAGTCATTTTTTTAGGTTTTTAAGTGGGGTTTGAATTTATTATAAATTAATATTTCTTATGTTTCCAAAGGTGCCCCTCTCCTCCCTTATAAAAGTGCACTTCCTCCCTCTCCTCCTCACACCATTTTGAGCCTTCAATATCTACCAAACCCTACCAATTTCTCTTATCCACTTCCATAGAAACATAAAAGATGTCCTGGTATTCTTCAAAGACTAACTTTAGTGCCCTAAGTGGAGGTTAAGAAGAGGCGCATTGAAGAA
Organism: Viscum album; assembly: GCA_963277665.1. Classification (NCBI taxonomy): domain Eukaryota; kingdom Viridiplantae; phylum Streptophyta; class Magnoliopsida; order Santalales; family Viscaceae; genus Viscum; species Viscum album. The sequence continues at coordinate 1,715,151,964 of OY728143.1, forward strand.
GAGGTAATATCCTTTACCGATTCTTTCAAACTTATTTATTCTTCTACTTCATCAATATGAGTTGTTTCATTATTAAGTAATAAATCCAGAATAAATTGTATACTGATATGTTATTATGAGTATGAAACAACCATGTTCTATCTTCTATCCATTCTATAAAAATATGAAGTCACCACACGTGTGTACTTACGACTTACCGTCTCCACGCCGTGGTGTAATATTTTATTTCATCACTAACATACTTCTATGGGTATATGATGGAAGAAATAACTATATATGATTATGGTAATGTAATATTGATTCTAAAATATTATACACCATACACTTCAATACAATTCCACAATCATGGGAATGAAATCATCACTCATGCGTACGTACGACCTAACGTCTCCACGATGTGATGCGACTCGTTCTACATGATCTTCATTGAATATTGATTATATAAATGAATTTAATTAATAAATATGATATATATTACACTAATAACATTCTGTAAATTAGTTATCTATTACCTAAAAATAGGAATAAGAATTTATTTGACAAAACATGCATAAGAACATAAAGCAATGAACACCCGAATAACAAGTAGCAATATTACTAATAAGAAGATAAGAATATGACCATATATTATATCATAGAAATTAATATGATTATGTAATAAGTCAATGACATTATTTAAATCACTATACAGGAGGTTCGGATACGTACGAAGCATATCAGAACTAAGTTAAGGGAAAATCCCCCAATCTCATTTTTTCTGAGATTGTTTATACTTCAGAATTTACTGGGGCATATTTATCATACACACCCATTTTTCCTCAATATGTAACATTATTTCAATCCTAATAAAACATTTTTAATCCAATTTTACCTATTGGTAAATTTTAAGTAAAATATATGAAAGTAATCTTTTTTTGTTTTCAGTACGAGATACTTTTTGACTTTTTTGGCCAAAGTACGAGAAGAATGTTTTTTATCTTATACAGAATGAATAGATTTTTATGATTTTATAGAACATTATTTCCATGAATCTTCTTTTACACGTTTTTAAGTTTATTTTTAAATAAATTCTTTTAGTTTAAAATTGTATTACATGTTAAGAAAGGAAAAATGTTTTTGAAGTAGAAAGGATATTTTCCTCAAGAATAGAGTTCAAGTGTTTTATCAAAATTATTTTCCATATAAGATAATATAGGGTTCTGTTTCTATCCCTATATTTACATTTATTTGATTATGTTATGATGTAATTATTTTTATGAAGCCCTTTTATCTTATGTGGATTATTTTATGATGGGATGATGTTTAAGAATCCCATTTTTATTACATTGGTTATGGTGTGATATATAATTTATGATTTTGTGGAACACATAAGAATGGTTTCTTTATGTGATGGGTGGGACCTATATGTCCCTCCAATGAATTGGGTAAATATTTATATCTCATGATATAGACATGACTAAAACAACAAGTTAACCCGATTCAGTGATACAAGACTAGAACGAGCAGTGAACTCGGTTCAGAAATGGACTTTGTCCATAATGATTGTCTTGGAAATGAGTCTTGACTAATAAGAAATGATTTTATATGATTATGTGTGTATTCCAAAAAGTTTCATGTTTTATGTTATAATTATTGGGATTACATTTCACAACTATGATTTATCCCATGTTCTGATATTATGATCACTTTTGTAGGTTAAAATTTTCAAAATGTTATGTTCTTAGGAATACGATATGACTGAAATTTTCTTTGTTTACCCTTACTGAGCATTTGAGCACACCCTTTTGTATGTTTTATTTTCCCCAGGTCAGGAAGAAGGGTATTAAGTAGGATATTCCAAAAGGGACTCTAGATATGATGAAATAAACAAGAGACAATGTAGATTCTTTATAAACCAGTTCTTTATGTTTCCCAGTTTCTAATGACACTATACCTATATGGTCTTATCATGGTTTTGTTACATGTTGTAATAAGTATTCCTCAATTCTAAAGTTATAAAAATGTATGTAAAGTATGGGTCATTATAGTTGGTATCAGAGGAAAGGTATAGTCAAACTTTAGAAACTAGGATGTGAAATCCTTAGTAAGAACCCTAAGGATATATCTAAGAATAGAACATAATATTAGTTTTTTAAAAATGGCCATGAATTACCTATTATAAGACTTTAAGTGTGAAATTTTATTCTTGATTATGTGGTTTTCTTATTATGAATAGTGTTTCTCACACCATTCTTATTGGTTTTAGTCAATGGATAGAACTCGAAAGAACCGTGCTAATGCAGAATGCGACGAGCAATGCAATTTTTGTCCCCCTGATCAACCAAACATTATGGGAGCTAGAATGAAAAATCTTATAGCCATGCTCACACAACTTTCTCAAGATATAAATCATCCAAGACATCCAAACGAGTAAAGGAAGGAGCAACATTATGTTGAATCCTTCATGAGGCAGCTTCCACCCTCATTCAGCGGGTTTACTGATCCATTAGTGGCTGGACAATGGATCAGTACCACTGAAAAGATATTTTCAGTTCTACAATGTTCTAAACATGATAAAGACATCTTAGCAGTATATCGTTTGGAAGGTGAAGCTGATCAATGGTGGAATCTTATCAAGAATACGATTCAAAGAGACAAAATTGAGTCCATGGAAAGGGACAAGTTCAAGAACATATTTTTCAATAAGTACTTCTCTAATATTCTTTAAACAAAGATGGAGAAAGAGTTCCTTAGACTAAAGCAAAAGTATGATGAATCTGTTGGTACCTATGAATAAAATTTTACACGACTTCCAAGGTATTCTTATAGAATTATTATCCAACCTGAGAGTAAGATTAATAAATTCTTTAGTGGCTTAAAACCAAGTCTTTGAAGGGCTTTATCAATAAGGGACTTCAATAACTACAAGGAAATTGTTTGATGTGCTCTCAAGGTTGAGATGTAGATTGGAGTAACCTGTTAGTCATATGGGTTTGATAAGAAGAGGAAAATGGAATTCAAAGGGAAATCTAAATACCACATTGAAAAGAAGATTAGTTTTCCCTTATGCTCAAAGTGTGGAAATAAACATGGTGGGAATGGTATTAAAGGTACAAGTAAATGTTTCAAATGTGGAAAAGATGGTCATCGAGAATTTGAATGCCGCAATGATGGGGAAAAGACGTATAGTGATGCGAACAAAAAAAAGGATACACAGAATGAACCTCATACACTTCAATGTTACAAGTGCAAGGAAATGGGACATTATACTAATCAATGCCCTAATCCAAGGGTTGTTGATGATGATCGGCGTCAACAAACTCTTAAGGTCAAAGACAAGGGAAAGTCACATGCAATTTCTATTGGCGGTGTGGAGTACAATAACGAAGTGGTGAAAGGTACACTTACCATCCACTCTAAAGTATCAATTGTTTTATTTGATTCGGGATCCACCCACTCTTTTATTTATGATGAATTTTCTAAGGGTATCACCATACTATCTCAACAATTAGCTGTTGAGTTAGCTGTGACAACTTCTAATGGCACAACAGTTGCATCAAAAGTTTATAATTATTCTCTAGATGATGTTTGTTGGAATGTGCTTCCTGAAAATCTTGTGATCCTTCCTATAGTGTAATTTTATGTGATTCTTGGAATGGATTGGATTTCCTTATATGGATCTCATATCGATTTCCAAAAAAGGGAAGTCACCTTTCATATTCCTGATCAATCTATGATCATCTATCGATGCAGGGATAAATATAACCTTACAGTGGAAATTTCTTCCATCTTATGGGTCTTGATTATAATAAATGAAGTATATTTATCTCAAATGGTTTGAGAGAAACTCATTTTTAAAAATATTCTCATTGTATGGGAGTTTGGTGATGTCTTTCCAGAGGAATTGCCAGGTCTTCCACCAAATCGTGATGTTTAGTTTTCAATAGATCTCATACTAGGTGCTATGCCCATTTCAAAGACACATTATAGAGTGGACCTAATTTAGTTGAAGGAATTGAAGAAGAAACTCCAAGATAATATTGATAAGGGATTCATACACCCTAGTGAATCACCTTGAGGAGCACCTGTTCTATTTGTTAAGAAGAAAGGTGGATCAATGAGACTCTGCACTGATTATCGAGAACTTAACAAGATTAATATCAAGAAAAAATATCCTCTCCAATGAATTGATGACTTATTTCTCCAACTATGCAGAGCTCAATAATTTTCCAAGATTCATCTTCATTTAGGGTATCATCAATTAAGGGTCAAAAGGGAGGATATACCAAAGATGACTTTTCGTACAAGGTATGGACACTATGAATTTATAGTGATGTCATTTGGTCTTACTAATGACCCTGCTATCTTCATGGATATAATGAATATAGTCTTTAGATATTATCTTGATCATTTTGTGGTAGTCTTTATAGATGATATTCTTATCTATTAAAAGAGAAAGGAAGAACATGAAGATCACTTGAGAATTTTATTGAAGACCCGGAGAAAGGAGAAGCTTTATGCCAAATTTACCAAGTGTGAATTTTGGCTTCAAAAAGTTTCATTTTTGGGTCACAGAATCTCAAAAGTGGGGATATCTATGGATACGACAAAAATAGATGTCATCAAAGGATGGTCAAGACCAACAACAGTAACTGAGATCCGAAGTTTTCTTGGTTTGGCTGGATATTATCAAAGTTTTGTCACAACTTTTTCACAATTATATAATCAACTCACGAGGTTGACTCGAAAATAAGTTATGTATGTTTGGAAAAATGAGTGTGAAGAGAATTTTAAGGAGTTAAAAATAAGGTTATCCAGTGCACTAGTGCTCACACTACCTTGTAGTGGATAAAGGTTTGTGATCTACAATGATGCATCCAAGAAGGGATTGGGGGTGTTTTCTCATGAAAAATTATATAGTGGTAGCTTATGCCTCATGACAGTTGAAAATTAATGAGCAAAATTACCCAAATCATGATTTGGAATTACCTGTGGTAATCTTTGTATTAAAGATTTGGAGGCATTATCTATATGGTGAATGGTGTGATATTTATACTGATCATAAATGTTTAAAGTATATTTTCACACAAAAGGATCTGAATATGCGCTAAAGAAGATGGTTGGAGATGATTAAGTATTACGACTGCTCAATTCATTACCACCCTGGGAAAGAAAACAATGTGGCAACCGCATTAAGTCGACAAGACCATGCTAGATTATCCATGAAGAGGATCACAAAAGATCCAATATTTATCGATTTACCAAGGATGGATCTTGGAATTATAATGGAAGGGGAAAAATCTTATCTTTCTCAAATTAATATTCAACCATCTATACACGTGAAGATTAAAGAGGCATAGAAAGAAGGTGTAGAGTTACAAAAGAAGGTGAGAAATGTTTTTGAATTTCACATTGATTGTGATGAAATAATCAGGTTCGGGAATCAAGTTTGTGTTCCTCCCATCCCAGAATTAAAGAAGGAAATATTGGGTGAATCTCATAGTTCTTCATTCTTTATTCACCCTAGAAGCACAAATATGTATAGGGATCTGAAAGAGTACTTCTAGTGGGATGGCATGAAAAGAAATGTTGCAGAATATGTTTCTCGATGCTTGGTTTGTCAGCAAGTTAAAGCTAAGAGACATAAGTCTAAGGGGATTTTACAACCATTACCAATACCGGAATGGAAATGGGAAAACAACACTATGGAATTTGACACTGAAATTCTTAAAACATCCAAAGGCAATAATTCTATCTGGGTTATAGTTGATCGTCTTATGATGTAGGCACACTTTATTGCTATTAGAGAAGATTTTTCTCTTGATCATCTTGCCCGGATATATGTGAAGGAAGTGGTAAGATTGCATGGAGTACCACATTCCATTATATCTGATCGGGATCTGAGGTTTACCTTAAAGTTTTGGTGAAGTCTTCAGCATGCTCTAGATACATAGTTGAGTTTCAGCACTGCTTATCATCCTCAGACATACGGTCAGTCTGAGAGGACAATTCAATCTCTAGAAGACATGTTGAGAGCTTGCTCTATGGATTCCAAATGTGGTTGGGATCAAAACCTACATTTGGTGGAATTTTCTTATAATAATATCTTTCACTCTAGTATTCAGATGGCTACTTATGAAGATCTCTATGGAATGAAATTCCAGACTCCAACTTCCTGGGATGAAGTTGGAGAAAGAAAGCTATTAGGACCTGATCTTGTTGATGAGATGGTAGAAAAGGTCTGATATATTCAAAAAAACATAAGAGCAGCACAGAGTTGACAAAAAAGTTATGCCGACAATTGAAGAAAATACCTAGAGTTTGAAGTGGGTGATAAAGTGTTCTTACAAATTTCTCCTTGGAAGAGAGTAATGAGATTTGGAAAGAAGGGAAAGTTAAGCCCCAGATATATAAGTCCTTTTGAAATATTGGATATCGTTGGGAAGGTAGATTACCAATTGGAACTTCTGCCAAATCTCTCTCAAGTTCATGATGTGTTCCATGTATCTCTCCTGAGAAGGTACATACCTGATCCTTCATATGTACTAAGCTCAGAAGTTTTACCGCTGGAGCAAGATCTTTCTTATGAAGAACGGCCAATAGAGATTATAGATCATAACAAAAATGTTCTATGAAACAGGACTAGTCACTTGGTTAATTTTTTATGGAAGAACCACCAATTGGAAGAATCTACAAGGGAACTTGAGGATACGATGAGGGATAGGTATCCTCATCTGTTTGTTACGAAATGACGAATTTTGAGGGCGAAATTCATTTTAAGGGGGGGTAGAATGTAACACCCTGGGATTTTATGAGAAATATTTTATTTATTTATTATGTTATATGCAACACCAAGAGAATCTTTTACTACACACAACACTGTCTTGGCTTGCGTTTCACACAAGAGAAGCCTTCCATGATTGCTTGTGTTGCACGTAATGCCGAGTTTCACTAAACAATGATATATTATTATAATATTATGAACTAGCTGTTATGAATAGTATTAACTGAGTTTTAAATTTTATAACATTATAATTCATCTTTCATACTTTCAATAATGAGGTATGAAAACAAAATCAACTTTTCAGATAAAGGTGTTTTTTTAAAAAAAATGCAGTTTTACCGCCTTTTGATGGAACACCCTTTATAAATATAATTTTTGACAAGTTTATAATCTCAATTTTACAAAATAAACTTATTCTTTTGAATCATTCTATAAAAATATACATTGGATAAATATTTGGTATTTTCTGATAAGTTTCTTATTTTGATGAATAGTAAAAATACGCTAAATTTTAATTAAAAATTACTTTTTTAATGAAGATAATTTATATGGTTAAATTATAATATTGAATATTTTTAAAGTATAAATAGAATATATTTTCAACATTTAATATAATGTATGTAATTACCATTAATTTTACATTAAATTCATAGGTAAAAACATTTCAATCTTTGACAATGTTTTAACTTTTAAACCCCATTTTCTTAACAATGGGATAAATTTTAAATTAATTACTACAAATTATGTGTTTTAAATTTTGAAAAATTAATTCCATATTTGGATTCAGTAGGACCAAATTATGTTAATAGGTTACTGTTATTTTTTTTTCATATTATGAATAGTAACTACAGTAATTTTTATTTACTACAGTTAAAGGTAAATCGGGTAATTAAGGGTAAACCTAAGATTATAAAATTACCCTAACACATTAAAAAATTCTTTTGGATGAATAGAAGTCGACCCATATCACCTAAGGGTCAGAATAGATTCGTTTCATGGACTTTTGACCATGAAAATGAAAAAATTATTATTAAAACCAAAGAAAGTGACAACACGTCACTCTCTTATATCTTATAAGTGTAATAATTTTAATTTAGTGATAAACTTCATAAAACGTTGAATATAAAAATTATACAGAAAGATAATAAAATTATCTATATCATGACAATTTATTTAGAATTTTTAGGGATAAAATATTTATCAATAATGATGACACAATAGTGATGTAGAAATTGTTTTCTTTATTGAAATATCAAATAAACGGTTTCAAAAATATTAAAATAAAAATTATATGAAATATTTAATATGATCAATTAATTTTATATATAAATATGATATGTTAGGAATCTATTAAATATTTTGGTTTGAACATATCTTCTGTGTGGATTTTATTTAAGTTCAAATAAATGAATTGTGTCAAAATTGACACTATTGTTATTTTATAAAAATAACATATTATTAAATGTTTTAAAAATCAAACAAATCATTTAAAAATTATAATTTGAAATTAATATGGTCTAAAATGTCATAATTTATCCAATTATATAAAATTCACAACACATAAGTAATTATTTATTAAAATTTAAAATTTAGAATATTATTACCAAAAATAAAATTAAATAGATTAAATAAGGATAAATCAAGTTGATAAGGTTTAAAATAAATACCAAACATGTCTAAATTTTATTGTATGATGCGATTACAACCATATATCATCTCATATTCGGATTTAAGTCATTTTTTGAGGTTTTAAAGTGGGTTTTTAATTTATTATAAATTAATATTTCTTATGTTTTCAAAGGTGTCCCTCTCCTCCCTTATAAAAGGGAACCTCCTCCATCTCCTCCTCACACCATTTTGAGCCTTCAAGCTCAGCCAACCCCTGACAATTTCTTTTATCCACTTCCCTAGAAACATACTAGAGGTCCTGGTCTTCTTCAAAGACCATATTTAGTGGCCTAAGAGGAGGTTAAGAAGAGGCACGTCGAAGAAGAGGTAATATACTTTACCGATTCTTTCAAACTTATTTTTTCTTCTACTACCTCTATATGAGTTGTTTCATTATTTAAGTAATAACTCAAGTATAAATTGTATACTGATATTTTATTATGAATATGAAAAAACCATTTTCTATCTTCAATCCATCCTAGGAAAAAAAATGAAATCACCACGCGTGCGTACGTACGGCTTACCGTCTCCACGTTGTGGTGTAATATTTTATTTCATCCCTAACATACATGGATGTGTATATGATGGAAGAAATAACTATATGTGATTATTTTAAAGTAATATTTATTCTAAAATATTATACACCATACACTTCAATACTATTCCACAATCATGGGAATGATATCATCGCTCGTGCGTATGTACGACCTATCGTCTCCACGATGTGATGTGACTCATTATACATGATCTTCATTGAATAATTATTATATAAATGAATTGAATTAATAAATATGATATATATTATACTAAAATAATTCATTAAATGAGGTATCTGTAACCTAAAAATAGGAATAAGAATTTATACGTCAAAACAGGAATAAGAACATAAAGCAATGAACACCTGAATAACAAGTAGCAATATTACTAATATGAAGATAATAATATGACCATATATGATATCATAACAATTAATATGATTCTGTAATAAGTCAATGAAATTATTTAAAACATTATAAAGTATGTTTGTATACGTACGAAGCATATCAGATCTAAGGTAAGGGAAAATCTCACAATCACATTTTCATCTGAGATTGTTTATACTTCATAATTTACTGAGGCATATTTATCATCCAAACCCAAGTTTACTCAATATGTAATATTATTTATATCCTCATAATTTTTTTAAATATAATTCTACCTATTGGTAAATTTTTAGTAAAATATATGAAAGGAATCTTTTATCGTTTTCAGTACGAGATACTTTTTGACTTTGCCGGCCAAAGTACGAGAAGAATGTTTTTTAACTTATATGGCATGAATGGATTTTTATGATTTCATAGAACATTATTTCAATGAAGCTTCCTTTACACGTTTTCAAGATTATTTTTAATTAAATTCTTTTAGTTTAAAATTGTATTACATTTTAAGAAAGGAAAAATGTTTTTGAAGTAGAAAGGATATTTTCCTCAAGAATGGACTTCAAGTGTTTTATCAAAATTATTTTCCATCTAAGATAATATAGGGTTCTGTTCCCATAACTATTTTTACATTGATTTAATTATGTTATAATGGAATTATTTGTATGAAGTTATTTTATCTTATATGGATTATGTTATGATGACATGATGTTTAAGAATCCCATTTTTATTACATTGGTAATGGTGTGATATATAATTTATGATTTTGTGGCACACATAAAAATGGTTTCTTTATAAGATGTGTGGGACCTATATCTCCCTCCAATGCATTGGGTAAATATTTATATCTCATGATATAGACATGAATGGAATGGAAAGTTAATATGGTTCAGTGATACAGGATTGGAACGAGGCGTGAACTTGGTTCAGAAATGGTCTTTATCCACTATGATAGTCTTATAAATGAGTCTTGACTAATAAGAAATCATTTCCTATGATAATGTGTGTATTCCAAAAATTTTCATGTTTTATGTTATGATTATTGGGATTACATTTCACTGCTATGATTTATCCCATGTTATGATAGTATGATCTCTTTTGGAGGTTAAGATTTTAAAAATGTTATGTTCTTATGAATTTGATATGACTGATATTTCCTTTTTTTACCCTTACTAAGCATTTGAGCTAACCCTTTTGTATGTTTTATTTTCCCCAGGTCAGGAAGAAGGGTATTAAGTAGGATATGCCAAAATGGACTCTATATATGATGAAATAAATGGGAGACAATGTAGATGATTTATGAACCAGTTGTTTATGTTTCCCTATTTCTAAAGACACTATAATTATACGGTCCTATCATGGTTTTGTTACATGTTGTAATAAGTATGCATCAGTTCTGAAGTAATAACAATTTATGTAAAGTATGGGTCATTATATTCATTATCCAATTTTTTTGGCATGTTGGTAAGTAGAAATTCATTCCTAAAAGATATTTACCATTTTATTTTACATTAGGATCCATTTTCTCTTCTTTTAATAAAAAATATTAGAATAATTAGAGTCCCAACTCTTTGTTTATACCTTTATATAAAATTGAATGATTTATTCATAGTTACCAACAACTATTATGGATAATAGCTTTTATATAATTAGGTTTAAGACACTAATAAATCAATCAAATTTTCTCATAGGTTTTATTATAATTCCAGAGGTACACCTTGAAGGTTTTAAGGTTTTATTCATAGGTACCAAATATTCATTATCCTTCTATTTTAGGTAGATAAATCCCATTTACATCTCTGTTTACAATGTTCAAGGAAAACATGTATTGAAAAATTCTCTCTTAATCTTGTCCCCTTCCCAGGAGTTCATTTCGTCATATTTCCTTGTATTCTTTATAAGAGTCTACAATTGATTATAATTTCAGTCCATGTGATATATTTCTACGAAATGTTTGTCATGGTCAAAGTACTGATGATTATAAAATATCATTTCCATCACATTGATGTATTTTTTAAAAACTAATGGATCAACAAATCCATGGAAGGAAGGTTGATGTTTTCATATAAAATTTTCAATGGAATTTTTCAACCTCATTGGTCTATTTAGAAGATCAACATATTTCATGTTATTACTCAAATATCGAAATATTTTAGTGAGAATAGATACATGATATTTCATTATAACTCCAAATCAATATAGTTTCTCATAAGCATGTTCATTGCTTTTCTCATCAATTTAATCTTCCGAACAATTAATTTTGGTTAAAACCACTAGCTAAAACTAAAAAATAGATGACAAAAGTATAGTGATATAATAAAAAAATTAAGAAATTATAATAAAATAATTCAAAAGATGACTTAATTTTTGACACATTTTAATCGAACTAGGATACAATAAGAAAATACTATATCAATTCTGATTTACTATAGTTTTTATTAGGTTGCATAGTCATATTTCCCAGAACCTAATCTCTAAAAATAACAAAACTATCCTTTGAATCCGACTATGTGACCCAATAATAACATATATAAATATTACATCATTTTTATGAATATTCAGCAAATAAAACAATACTAAACACCTAAGAACTGTAAAGGTTTAGTTTATTTGGAGACTAGATAAACAATAAACTTAAGTATGAAATAATATTAAATATATCCCTAAATGATCTTCACTATAGTACACTTCTTGATATATCATAGTTAGAACCTGACATCAAAACATAAGGAAGAAAAATATCATAAAGGGTGAGCTCAGATTCTTAATAAGCGTAAACCTAAGAGATATCAATCATAAGATCATAATATTATCATAAGGGAAACATAATTTAATAATGTTCATTTACAAACATAAAATAATAAAAAAATGAAAATCATTGATCATAAACTCCAAAATAAAGACATATCTAGAAGGATTATTAATAAGGATTCCAAAGCAGTTATCATCATTCAATAGAAATAATACAGGGGTATGGGATTAAAAAATTTGATATTATAATATTGTTTATATATATATATTAGTAATTATTTCCAAATGCAATATTGTGATCATAGAAAGAACCAATCACACCCACATATCAAAATGTTATCATAGATATTAGCAATAATGTCCATATATAATCTTATGGGAAAATCTAGATGTTATCATACCTAGTCATCTGAATGTGAATAAAGATATTCACAATAATATCCATTCATATCATCATCAATTCATGAGATATTTTTACCATAATAACCAATGGATTTGATGGTTATAAATGAACCAAATATTACATAATCATAATCCATTCATATGTATGACATTAGGTCATGAAAAAATTTATCATTTCATCATAGGATAACCAGTAGAAAAGAAAACATATTTGATCAAGATTTCATAATCCTAATTAATAACCATCTAGATAAATAATATCTCTAATATCATTAGATCATATCCACAGTGAATCATAAGTAATGTAAGAGGTTATTATCACAGATGTAAATACCATTAAAATATCATTGTAACATTTCTTTAGAAAAATTTCCTTTTGAATTTTTTTATAACATACATAATATATATAAATTTATATACTATTTGGAAAAAAATTTCTTATAAATGAATCATGGAATATTATAAAGGAATATATAAATTGATGTGTATTCTTGACTATGGGAAAATAATTTTTTTGTAAATGTTAATAAATTATTTTGATCACACTTTTGGTAAAAAGTACATTTTTCAAAAAACACCAAAAAGACTATTTTAAATATTTTTAATGGAATAAAAATATTCATTAAAATTAATTTCCTAAATTATTATATGATATTAAAAACATTCATGAGTTAATTATAAGTAAAATATCAACATGAATGAAAAATGTTCCAAATAAAAGAGGATATAATATTGGATTTTCATAAATAAATTTTCTAGATCATTTTAAAGAAAAAATATAGGATAATAGAATTATTAATTGGAAATTTGAGTAATAAAAAGTGGAGAATAAAATATATTGGTTTAGAGTTTATTATTTTTATAATTTCTCAAAATTTAAATTTAATACAGATAATCCAAAAAACAAATGAGATTTTAACATGATTCACTTACCCCAAGTCACTTCCTGCTTCATATGACCACAAAACTCTTATAGAATATATATATTTTATATAAATCAATAAAAGAACCATATTCATACATAAATTATTATTTATCACTTCATTAAAATTTCTAATTATTCTTTTATTAATAATTTTACCATTAAAAATAACATTCGGGTGAAAGATAGTTTGTTCTCCCTTTCTGTTTTGGTTTTATTTTTCTAGTCCTTACAACTTGGTCATGGTTTTATCTTATATAAAAATATTAATCAATAAATAATTATTCTATTTATTAATTGTATAATATTTTATAACTATCATAATAACTCAATGAATTCAAATTAATTACATCACTTTATGAAGACAAGAGTCTTTATGTATGCACGAGTGGTTTTTTTATTTTTGATAGATTGAAAAAACGATAAACCAAAGTAAACATGTAAGAACCCAGTTTCTTTTGTTGTAAAAAACTTTAGAATATTCTTGATGTTATTCCAGAGCAGTGCCTTCAGACGGCATGCGATTCCAAGCCCCGGTGTGACCGAAATTTACTTTTCAGTGCGTTCACACTGAGAAGAACAAATAAATGGGATAAATCTTAAACGGTGCTTTGTAACCTAAATATGACTGTACGGATGGGTCTGAAATGAGGTTTTTACCCTAGGAATGACATAAATCATGTCGGTGCGGGACGTCTGGACCCCTTGCCCGTTAGCGGAACATTAAACTGATAAATAAATTAATTAATTTATTCGTTTAATGGATCAACTCAAGTATCTCTTAAATGGTATCTCGGATGGGAAAAATGAGGGCACCATTGATTATGGAGTGTGCCGTTTACCCTAGGAGAGGTGTAAGTTTCCCGGGCACGGGTCTTCTGTGAAAAATGCTGGCATGGGCATTTTTGTAATTTGGCGGCCTCAGGCGTTGAGTTTAATAACATTTGAACGGGGCCTCAGATTAAACTTCTGAGACCTCCTTTGAGCTCGAGAGGTGGTTTTTTCCCTATTAATGACCTAAGTTCATCGGATTTTTGGGTTTCAGATGAAAATTTAAATTGGGATGAGTTTTTAATTAATTAAGGGATTAATTAATTTCCCTTATTTAATCCCTTCATCCCCTTCCTCCCCTCTCTCAATTCCTCTGGAAAAACCCACCTTCCCTATCAACCTCCTCCTCCTCAACCTCCCTCCCCAGATCAATGTGGCATCGAGCGTGGCAGGAGCGGTAGCGGCACGTGTGGTGAAGCTCCGGGCTATGCCCCGACAGGTAGGAGGTTACGTTTTGTGTTTTTGATTCTGCATTTACATTTGAACTCATGTTCTTACGTCAAATTGCAATAGAATGGTCGGGAGAAGGCTAGTTTTTATTAGATCTCAATTTGAGGTTTCCATCACCCCTTTAGGATCGAAAATCTGAGTCTCGGGGCGTCCGTAGTGGCCCTGGGAAGATTTCCGTCTTTTTCCAGGGTTTTCCAGTGGTCTAGCGCGACGGTCCGGCGAGCTGGCACAGCGGCGTGGTGGTGCTTCAGGCGGAGGTCGGTCGGGCGGTCTGTGGCGTTTGGAAGCAGGGCATCAGCGCGAGCGGGTATTGGCAGATGGCGGGCGGCGGTCTTCAGCGGGAGTGGCCAGGCGAGCTGAGGGCGGCGCGTGTGTTCGGCAGCCGGCATTGGCGGCGGCTCAAGGCGGCGGGGCCGAGCCGCCGGGGCGCGCGACCGCGGGGTCACGGTGGGGGACAAAGACCCGCGTCCCGCGAATCTTCACACGGTGGGGAAGACCGGACCACATGGTCAGTATGCGCATGGACCATGGGTCCGCGGCCGAAACGCGGACCGGCCCATGCCGGGTGGACCGGCCGGTCGAGCCCAAGGGGCTTTGCCCCCTCGACTTGGACGCCCGTAATTTCTGCTACGGGCGTCCGTTTTGCATGCCGTCTACGGCAGTGCCTTCCTGGCGTCGAGATGAGCATTTTGAGATGGTATCAGGAATTTTTAATTCCCGATATGAGGGGTTCAGTGGCAGGACATGTGCATTAAGTATGTTTGGTGTTTTCTGGGAGTTCTTGTTTTGGGCGGCGCGGACAATCCGATGTCCGTTTTGAGCACTGTCAGTGGCATTATGACCATGGCATTGAGATGGAGATTTCCAGTGTGGTTTCGGTCATTGAAGCTGGAGTTGAGCCGTAGGCCCCATGACCCGTCTTTCGAGCTGTACATAACTTTTTGTAACTTTTTCATCAGATGTCCATTCCGGGCGTGCGACCAATCAATTTTGGGTGTTTTTTCAAGGGCATTGCAATGGTGCAATCCGCCCGCTTTAATTACGCATGCTGGTGCAGGACCCGCTAGGGCCGTTTTAGTAGTTTGTGGTGATTTCCTGCTTTATCACTGGGTGTCTGTTCTGGACAATTGAATAGTCCATCTTGTGTACTTTTTTTAGAGGATCGCAACGGTGCGATCCATTTGTTGTGCCTCGGGATCGGGATGCAGGTCCCATGAAGCACCGCTCATGTGCGGTGCAGCGGAATGCATCTTTTTTTCCAGATATGCATTCCAATAAAGTGATTATCCCTTTTGACTTGTTTTCCCAAGGGGATCGCAAAGGTGCGATGTGCCCGACTGTTTTCGAGGCCGAGGCTCAGGGTCACGGGACGTCGTTTGGGCGTAAAGCGGTGTTGATGACTTTTACATCGGATATCCATTGGAGGCGAGTTAGTAGTCAATCTCGCATGTGTTTCTGCAAGGATTACAATGGTATGATCCATTTGGATGTATGGAGACTCCTTCGAGATCTCATATGAATACGGAAGAAAATAAGGTGCTCTGTTAGTGGTTCGTCCTACTATGTTTTTAGTGGACCCTTGGCGTGTGATCGCATGCACTCCCGTATGAGTGAAGTAATGCTTGAAGAGATGTGGTTGGTCGTGCCTCATACATTTGGGGTGGAATGTTGTATTTTTTACATTTTCACCCTTCGCGTGGATGTTGGGTGTCATGTGCATGACATCCTTTGGGCTAGAGATGTTTTATAATCTGGGAGTATACGGGAATGCCTTGAGGTACATGATGTAGTATTTTCCTGAGAACATTTTTCCTCGGTTGGGAGATCAGCTGGGGCCACACACTGTGTGGGACCCATTTGTGTGTTGTGTTCTACTTTACATACCTTTTACCCCTCATGACAAAGAGGGTCCTCCTGTTCAGGATGGTTTAAGACCAACATGGTTGAGTGGTTTCCCCTGGTTTTGTTCTGGAGTTGGGTGGTTTCACAATACCCATTCCGAGTTCTGTTGGCGTGTTTTGTACCATCCAGTAGGGATGACCAGAGAAGTTCTGGGTTTACCCTCCAGCAGAGACTAGGCAGTGGGTTGCTCATCGGCCTCTTAGGGTTTACCCTCCGACAGAGACTGGGCAGTGGGTCACCCGACAACCTCTTAAGGTTTACCCTCCAGCTGAGACTGGGAAGTGGGTCACTTGTCGTCTTGTTCCAAGTATACCCTTTATTAGGGTTAGGTATTGGGTTTCCTATTGACTTATTTTAGGTATACCCTCGAGTAGGGCTGGGCAGTGGGTCTCTTGATGATGTATTAGGGTTTACCCTCCAGCAGGGCTGGGCAGTGGGTCACCCGATATCTTATTATGATTTACCCTCCAGTAGGGCTTGGAAGTGGGTCAACCATTGTATTTTTAGACATAGTCCTTCCCACTAGGCTACTCTATGGCTTTTTTCCATGGCTACCGGAGCGGGACCCTTGGTTGTACGGGTTAGTGTTTTGACGGCTTGAATTTGAGAAGACCTCTCGACTGCAGGGTAGTGACGATGTGTGGTTCAACTTTCCCCAGAACTCTCAATTACAAGGGGCGCTTTCCCCACTGAGATTCATCCTTGATATGCGACCTAAAACCATGTGGGAAAGTCAGTGCCTACCAAAGAGGATCGTGTCAAGGTGTGGTGATTTGAGCCCCTTGTCTTGCAGTTCAAGACATACGTGTGGGATGTTAGTTATCGATTATGGTTACTTCTGGAACTTTTGGCGACTCACTTTTCTTGGGCTAAGCTACGGGATGGATATCCCCTTATAATAGTGTTCAGGTTTCTTGACAAAGCATATATATGTGTGTATATAACTTGTTCCAGTACCCACTTCTTGGGTTTGGTTACTCTCCTTCCAGGAGAGGTGAAGACGCGCGGGGTATGCCGCATGCTTTCTGTGTCTAGCTTCTCATGGTTGGACGAGTCTAATATCCTGCTATAGTTAGTGAAAGCTTTATGGGATGTTTATCTTCCCACTATTTCTATCTCCTTGTGTTAGGATGAGTCTTCTTCCTTCCTCTTGTTGGGTTGAACTTTACTCTTTACTGCACTCTCGGTTGTACTCTACTATTCTCTGTTCGATCTACTGCTCACCCTTCAGTACCTTCTTTGTTTCTCCCTCGAGCCTTTGGGGTATCCTACTGAGTATTTTTATACTCACCCATAGTTTTTCTTTGCCCGCACTGGGTGTGACCTTGCATACGACGAACATGTTGGTCGTGACGTTAGAGGAGATTAGGAGTTCTGGAGCTTAGACCACGTATGGTGCTCGGAGTCGGGTTCTAGGTGGGGGACCCTTCTGAGTGTTTTTATTTTGTTTACCTGTTGCTGGGTTATGGAACCTTTTTTGATTGGGCACGTGTTTACCCCGTTTTCTTTTCAGATTACTTTCACCACTTTCATTGTACTGTTAGAGGTCGATGCACTTTTGTGTTATATATTTAGCAGTTTCACTTTGCTTCTACTTTTCTTTTTATTTTACTCTACACTTTTTCATTGAGTGTGATACGTGTGTGTGTATAGGTACTTAGGCAAAGGCCTCCCCAAGTTGTTATGCCTTCGGCGCTGGTCGCCAGCCCCTGGCCTATAGAGGTGGGTTTGAGGTAGTTGCGGCTCGAGCCCGGGTAGGGTCGGGTTGTGACAAAGTGGTATCAGAGGTGGTTCTTTTCCTTGGGACGTTGTTTAGACATACCTAAAGAGGAATTGGTTGGGATTTAGGGAAACAATGTTAATGTATCTCGAGATCATCTCTCAGGCCAGGGAGTCCAGTGATGGTGCGGCGGCCGACGTATCCTTTCACTACAACCCTGATAACCCACTTGTCGACTTGGCATGCTGAGACACTTGTTGCAGGTAAAATTGGTTTTTTCATCACCTAGGATTGAGTACTTGATGGTCGTTCTTGAGTCAGCTCCCCATTTTCGTTACTGTTATATACATATATGCTCATCTGATCATGACACTACTTGATAATATTCATAATGTCTCCGCGAAAACAGCCAGCCAGGATACCATCTTTGGTTTGTGACGACGACCATGTGAGCTACGAGGCCTCATTACAGGACCCATCATGCGAGCCCCTTTCTCTGGGTGGGACGGTAGTAGCACTGCCACCTATTGAGAAGCAGACAACTTTAGTAGAGTAGACTGAGTTTGAGCGTAGGTTGATCACGCAACGTGAGTTCCAATGACAGAGACCGCAGAGGTTCGGTGGTGAGCCAGACCCTTAGGCAGCAGAGGTTTGTCTTGAGACAGTGGGTTGCCTCTTCAGGCTAGTGCAGACACCGGTAGATCTTATGGTGGCTTTGGCCGCCAACCTTTTCCACAGAGTAGCTTGGCGTTGGTGGAGTCTGGTGACTCAGTTTCTTGACGAGTCATCAATTTCATGGGGTGACTTTCAGTTGATGTTTCATGAGGAGTTTTCCCTTACTTCTTATGCTCCATTCGGATTCAGGATCTCCTGCTGTTTCAGAAGGGAGAGATATTAGTAGCTGAGTATGCGGCTAGTTTCACAGACCGTGCACGCTTTTACCCAGACTTGGTCCATGACGGCAACTTTCGAGCGCGGGAGTTTGAGTAGGGTCTCTGCTGAGAGATTCATGCTATCATAGTACCCTTGGGAATTCCCACTTATACTGGGGTGCAAGAGCATGCACTAGTGACAGAAAGCTTCCTGTCACATTCTACAGAAGGTGGTGGCAGTAGGCTCGACAGAGCCGAGGCGTCTGCCACAATTAGCGGGCGTCAGGTGACAGGACCTCGATATAGGTGGCTTTCAGATAACTGAACTTAGGGGTGTGGTTGTACACCACTGTGGCGCCAGAGGGCACCATGGAAGATCAGAGAGCGTCAGTGCTATGTTTGTGATGGGCGAGGTCACTTGGCACTGGACTACCCGACCAGGAACGCTGAGAATATCGGGCAGGCAGCAGGTGCACCACCACGACAGAGGAAGCATCATGATCAGAGTGGTGCCCAGAGAGGTGGTGCTAGCAGAGGAGTGGGAGGATCTAGAAGTGGAGGATGACCTTACAAGGTCTTCCCATCACCACTAGGCCGTCGGAGTCATGCTTCGGGAGCTGACAGTTGGGGCCACGGACAGCCATGAGCTTTGGATGTCTACGACCCTACAGAGCATGAGGTGATAAGAGGTACTCTCTACCACCTTTCTACTTCTTACAGTAGAATTGTTAGACACTATGTGTGAAATGATTTTTCTCCCTTCTCCTTGTTTCAGTTGTTACCAGGGTGGCATGGGGCGTCGGTGTAACCCTGTGTTGGTAAGGTAAAAGGCGTAAGACCTTTTTTTTAGTCGATGGTGTCTACTCCTTCGCTCTCCGAGCAAGTAAGAGATTCTGGGTCATGGGACATCGACTATGAAACCTTGCATGACCAGATATCCTTGGGTGTTTCACCATATGGATATTCTGAAGGAGGGAATCATCGGGCTTTGTCCCAGGTCCAAATGGTGATTCCAGTCGTGGCATGTGACATAGGAGTTTGGTCGGGGAGGTGAGCTAACCCCGAGAGCCTTTGGGTCGTTTGAGTCCGTGCGGAGGGATGGAGAGGTTCTCTACCACCTTGCCCTAACCCCAAAGTCTGGAGTGGGTGCACGACGTCTCCTACGTGGCTTACCTGAGGAGATTTGTGTGTACTCCTATGAAAGTCATTAGCAAGGGAAGACCTCACGTGAATAGATCAAATCCTTTGGTCTATGTGCGGTGGCGCAGGGCTGTGCAAGAGTTCTTCCTAGTACGGGAGAGCCAGGTGTGGGCTTAGTACCCTGAGTTGTTCCCTGGTTTTTTTTTCGGGGAAGAAAAGCTTGAAGGAGGGAATAATTTAAGAACCTGGTTTTTTGGGCTGTAAAAGAATTTGTAATATTCTTGATGTTATACCAGAGTAGCACCTTCAAACGGCGTGCGATTCTGAGCCCCGATGTGTCCGAAATTCAATTTTCAGTGCATTCACACTAAGAACACCAAATAAATGGGATAACTCTTAAACAGTGATTTGGAACCTAAATCTGAGTGTACGGATGTGTTTGAAATGTTCATTTTACCCTAGGAATGATATAAATCATATCGGCACGGTGCGTATGTACCCCTCACCCGTTAGAGGAACATTAAACAGATAAATAAATTAATTAATTTATTCGTTTAATGGCTTAACTCAAGTATCTCTTAAACGGTAGCTCGGATGGGAAAAATGAGGGCATCATTGATTTTGGAGCGTGCCTTTTAACCTAGGAGGTGTGTATGTTTCGTGGGCGCGAGTCTTCTGTGAAAAATGCTGCGAGGGGCATTTTCGTAATTTGGAGGCCTCGGGCGTTGAGTTTAATAACTTTTGAACAGGGCCTCAGGTTAAAATTACGAGACCACTATTGTGCTCGAGAGGTGATGTTTACCCTTGGAGTGACCTAAGTTCATTTGCGTTTGGGGTTTCAGACGCGAATTTAAATTTGGATGAGTTTTTAATTAATTAAGGGATTAATTAATTTCCCTTATTTAATCCCCTCATCCCATTCCTCCCCTCTCTCAATTCCTCTGGAGAAACCCACCTTCCCTCTAAACCTCCTCCTCCTCCACCTTCCTCCTCTGATCAAGTCGACATCGAGCGCGGTGGGAGTGATAGCGGTGCATGCGGTGAAGCTCCGGGCTACGCCCCGACAGGTATGAGGTTACGTTTTGTGTTTTTGATTCCGCATTTACCTTTGAACTCTATTTATTGCATATAATTGCTGTATAATGGTCGGGAGAAGTCCAATTTTGATTAGATCTTGATTTCAGGTTCCCATTTCCTCTTTCTGATCGAAAATCCGAGTCCCGGGGCGTCTGTAGTGGCCCTGGGAAAATTTCCAGCCTTTTCCAGGGTTTTCCGGCGGTCTAGCGTGGCGGTCCAAGGAGATGGCCCGGCTGCGCGGCGGTGCTCCAGGCGGTGGTCGGCCGGGCGGTCCACGACATTTGGCAGTAGGACGTCAGCGCGAACGGGGATCGGGAGATGGTGGGTGATGGTTTTCAGCGGGAGCGGCCATGCGAGCTGAGGGCGGCACGGGTGTTCGGCAGCCGGCCTAGGCGGCGGCTCCCGGAGGCGAGGCCGAGCCGCCGGGGCACACGACCGCGGGGTCACGGCGGGGGACAAAGACCTGTGTCCCATAGGTATTCACGCGGCAGGGAAGACCGGCCCTTGTGGCCGGTCTGCGTGAGGACTGCGGGGTCGCGGCCGGCCCGCGCGACTGAACCGCTGGCCGACCTCAGCCGGTCCAGCCCAAGGGGCTTTGCCCCCTCGACTCGGACGCCCGTAATTTCCGCTACGGGCGTCCGTTTTGCATGATGTCTATGGAAGTTCTTTCCTGGCGTCGAGAAGAGCATTTTGAGATGGTCTCGGGAATTTTTAATTCCCAAGACAAGGGGTTTGGTGGCATGACACATGCGTTAATTATGTTTGGCGTTTTCTAGGAGTTCTTGTTTTGGGTGGTGCAGACACATCCGTTGTCCGTTTTGAGCGTCGTCAGTGGCGTTAGGACCCTGGAGTTAAGATGGATATTTTCAGTGTGGTTTCGGGCGTTGATGCCCGAGTTGAGGCATGGGCTCCACGGCCTGTCTTTCGAGCTGTACGTAGATTTTTGTAACTTTTTCATTGGATGTCCGTTCGGGGCATGCGACCTGTCAATTTTGGGTGTTTTTATGAGGGAATTATAATGGTTCAATCCGACCGCTTTAATTCTGCATGCTGGTGCGGGCCCCGGGAGGGCCGTTTTGTGAGTTGGCGGTGATTTCCATCTTTATCACCAGTTGTCCATTCTGGACAAGTGAATAGTCTATCTTGTGTACTTCTTCGAGAGGATCACAATGGTGCAATCCATTCGTTGTGCTTCTGGACCGGGATGTGGGTCCCATGAATCACCACTTGTGTGCGGTGCGGCAGAATGCATCTTTTTCTCCAGATATCTGTTCCAATCAAGTGAGCATCCCTTTTGACATGTTTTCCCGAGGGGATCACAATGGTGTGACACGCCCGACTGTTTTCGGGGCTGAGGCTCGGGGTCACGGGATGTCGTTCGGGCGTAAAGCAGTGTTGTCGATTTTTACGTCTAATATCCATCGGAGGAGAGTAAGTAGTTGATCTTGAATGTTTTTCCATGATGATTACAACGGTACGATCCATTTGGATGTACAGAGACTCCTTCGAGATATCATTTGAATGCGGAAGAAAATAAGGTGCTCCGGTGGTGGTTCGTCCTACTGTGTTTGTAGCGGACCCTTGGCGTGTGATCGCATGCACTCCCATATGAGTGAAGTAATGCTTGAAGAGATGTGGTTAGCCGTGCCTCAACTGTTTGGGTGGAAAGTTGGATTGTTACATTTCCACCCTTCGCGTGGACGTTGGGTGTCATGTGCATGATAGCCTTTGGGGTAGAGATGTGGTATACTCTGGGAGTATACGGGAATGCATGGAAGTACATGATGTAGTATGCGCCTGAGAACATTTGTGCTTGGTTGGGAGATCATCTGGGGCCACACGCCATGTGGGACCCATGTGTGTGCAATGTTATACTTTACGTACCTTTGACCTCTCATGACATAGAGGGTCCTCCTGTTCAGGATAGTTTAAGACCAGTAGGGTTGAGTGGTTTCCCCTGGTTTTGTTCTAGAGTTGGGTGGTTGCATGATACCCACTCCGAGTTCTGTTGTCCAGGGTTGTACCATCCCGTAGGGATGGCTAGAGCAGTTCCGGGTTTACCCTTCAGTAGAGACTAGGCAGTGGGTTGCTCATTGACCTCTTAGGGTTTTCCCTCTGGCAGAGACGGGGCAGTGGGTCACCCGATTACTACTTAGGGTTTACCCTTTTGTAGAGACTGGGAAGTGGGTCACCTGACGACCTCTTAGGGTTTACCCTCTAGTAGATACTGGGCAGTGGGTCGCCCGTCGTCTTGTTCCAGGTCTACCCTCCAGTAGGGCTGGGCAGTGGGTCGCATGTTGACTTCTTCCAGGTTTACCCTCTAGTAGGGTTGGGCAGTGGGTCGCCTGATGATGTATTAGGGTTTACCCTCTAGCAGGGCTGGGCAGTGGGTCACCCATTGGATTTTCAGACTCAGTCCTTCCCACTAGGCTTTTATGTGGCTTTTCTCTATGGCTACCAGTGCGGGACCCTTGGTTGTATGAGTTAGTGTTGTGAAAGCTTGAATTTGAGAAGACCTCTCGACTGTAGGGCAGTGATGAGGTGTGGTTCAACTTTCCCCAGAACTCTCAAGTATGAGGGGTGATTTCCCCACTGATACACTTCCTTGAGATGCAACATAAAACCGTGCTGGCGAGTCAGTGCTGCCCAAAGCGGATAGTGTCGAGGTGCGGTGATTTGAGCCCCTTGGATTGCATTTCGGGACAGACATGTGGGATGTTGGGCATCGATGGTGGTTATTTCTGGGACTATTGGTGACTCACTTTTCTTGGGCTAAGGTACAAGACTGAGATCCCCTTATGATCTTGTTCAGGTTTCTTGACAGAGCATATATATATGTATATATACCTTGTTTCAGTACCCACTTCTTGGGTTTGGTTACTCTCCTTCTAGAAGAGGCGAAGATGCGCGGGGGTATGCCACGTGATTTCCGTGTCTAGCTACTCATGGTTGGAAGAGGCTACTCTCCTGCTATAGGTTGTGAAATCTCGACGAAAAGTTTATCTTCTCACCATTCTTAGCTCCTTGTGTTAGGACGAGTCTACTTCTTTCCTCTTGTTGGGTTGAGCTGTACTCTTTACAACACTCTCGATTGTACACCGTTACTATTCTCTGTTCGATCTACTACTCACCCTTCGGTACCTCCTTTGTTCCTCCCTCAGGCCTTTGAGGTATCCTAATGAGTATTTTTATACTCACCCCTACTTGGTCTTTTCCTGCACTTGGTCTGCCCTTGAAGACGACAGACAGGTTGGTCGTGATGTCAGAGGAGCTTAGGAGTTCAGGAGCTTGGACCACATATGGTGGTCGGAGTTGGGTTCCAAGTGGGGGACCCTTCCAGCTATTTTTCTTTTGTTTACCTGTTGCCGGGTTGTGGCGCCATTTTTTGGCTGGGTGCGTGTTTCCCCCTTTTTCTTTTTAGATTACATTCAGCACTTGCTTTGTGCTATTAGAGGTCAATGCACTATTGTGGTATATATATAGCATTTGCACTTTTCTTCTACTTTTCTTTTTCTTTAACTCTGCACTTTTACATTGAGTGTGCTGTGTGTGTGTGTACAGGTACTTAGACAAAGGCCTCCCCGAGTTGTTGTGCCTTCGACACTGGTCGCCAGCCCCTGGCCTGTGGAGGCAGGCTTGGGGTAGTGGCGGCTCGAGCCCAGGTAGGGTCGGGTCGTGACAAAACTTTTATAGAAAAATTATTATATCATAAATGTATTTTATATATTCATTAAATATATCCTTATTACCATCAATATAATGTCTAAATGAAAAAAATCACATTTCTTAGTTGATGTGTTAGTCCACACAAATGCACGAGTGATGTTATCATTTTCCAAAAGATGGTAAGGGAAGAAGGTATTAAATACAATATAATTAAATAATATTAATTATGTCCTAAATAACATATATAAAAATTAAATCAAAAATAATAACCATCCATGGAATATGGTGATGGAAAATATCATATCACTATGTAGAGGTGGTATTCCACACACTTGCAGAAGTGATACATTGATTTCTAATTTGATGGAATAATAGTTGAAAATTGTTTTCTCATAATCATAATAAAATCTTAGTATGTTTATAATATCATATTTACTACGTTTTGATGGATAAAATAGAGTTATAATAATTATAAAAATAATGCAACTTGGAAAATATTTGAAGTAACATATTCCTCTTCCTTTGAGGAACCTCTATTGAATATGTTCTTATCGATCATTGGGCTGCCCTTTGAAGAAGGGAAGCACATATAAGATTTATATATAGGAGTTTAGAAGAGACTTGGGTAGGGTTTTTTTGAGAAAAATACCTAAAATGTTTGTAGAATAAAAATGAGGTGATTTATTTTTATAAGAGAGGGGAGTTGAACACTTTTAATTTGTAAGAATATAAAAATACAATAAAGTAAATCTCATGGGAAACAGGATCCAAATTGGATCAAGTTAAAACATTGGATTATGAATAATTTATATATATATATCCAATAACTTTTATTCTTGTTTTTAGGAAATTTTAACAATTCTCTATTTATTTTTACAATTTGTTAACCCCCATTAAATTTTATCATAGTATTTGATTTTTAACTTAGTTAATATTCATAAAGACCAAAAACATCGACCTTATTAAATAATATTAATTGATATAATTCCATTTACAGAATAAATTTTAAAATAATTAATTTATATATGCCACAAAAATTCATTTTAAAATAATTGTGAAAAACTCAACAACAACATTTTTAGGGAAATGAATTTTTAAGAATAAAACCAAGTCTACCTTCATTACATTCTATTCTAAAAC
This sequence comes from Viscum album, assembly GCA_963277665.1. NCBI lineage: Eukaryota > Viridiplantae > Streptophyta > Magnoliopsida > Santalales > Viscaceae > Viscum > Viscum album. The sequence goes on from OY728143.1 coordinate 1,715,178,185, forward strand.
TATTATATGATTGTTAAAATATTTTATTTATTATTTTATCTTAATATATAATTAAAATCAATCATAAATAGATATTATTTTAATTTTTTAATATAAAAACACATTATGTGCATAAAATAGTTTTTTAGAATAACATATCTTTTTTCATTCAAATGATTTCATATTAATCTCTATCAAATTGAAAATAAAATTAATTTACATTATAAATATGAAAAAAAAATTGTCTCATTTTTTTTAATTTTCATACCCAATAATATAATGAATTGATGATATCTTCCATATTAAGTAATCATATTTCAATAGTATATCACAGTTCGTTTAAACTACATGTTGTACATAATGAATGATATCAAAGAAATAAAATTTAATTAGTATATCATAAAATATTTTTGTGTTATATTATTTTACCCTTAGAATAATTTAATCCTCTATATTCCATCAATCTGATAAAAACAACTAAGGACAATTTTTCCTTATCACATTCTCTGGTTCCCATGTAGCTTCTTGAAATGTATGTTTTCAACACAAATCATTGACCAGGTGAGTGGGATACAACATATTTTATTTATTCAATATAGAATATCTAATTGAAATTCCTCATAAGAGAGATCCTACTTTAGTGGTATGAACTTTGATTTTAGTACATGTGATGGATCATGAATGTACTTCCTCGTGAGAGATATATGGAACTTATCATTAACTTGAGATAAATTCAATGGAAGTTCCAAGAAATAATTAACTCTCCAAATAAAATCAAAAATATCTAAGGGACTAATATATCATGGGATCAAATATCCTTTGTTTCAAAAACTTATACCCTTCAACTAAGGATATATATTTTTGGATTACCTTATCAAAAACATTGAACTCTATATCTCACTTATGACTTTCATCATAAATTCTCTCTCAACTTTAAGCTTCCCTAATACTTAGATATCTAAGGTACTAATAACATTCATTCTCTAAATTCATTTTATAAAATGGGATTTTTAAATTCCTCCCATAGAGGGAATAATATGGTGCTATCTAAATCGTTGGGAGTGAGTGTTGTTGTTTTATTAAAATCGATCAAAAGTAATGTTTTGATCCCAAAAAACCATTGAAATCCATATAATAGGATATAAAAATATCCTCTTGGGTTTGAATGTTCCTCTTTAACTGACCATCTATCAGATATTGATATAAAATGATAATGTTTAACTTCATATTCAACAAATGCTGAATATATCTCCATAACATAAAGTTAAACCTTGAACCTGATTAGATAAGATAGAATTTATTACTCATTGAAACCTTAACACATAATTAATGTATATCCTGGTAATCTAATCAGGTGATAAATATTCCCTAATTTTATTGAAATGTGATGAATACATAAGTCGGTTGACTAAAACACTAATATCATTATTTCTTTTAGATTCATTGGGGAGTCTGATAATGATATTTAAGGTAGATTCTTTCTATTTCAATTCTAGTATAGGTAAGGTTTATTATATCCCATTATACTTTTTTATCCCAACATTAACATTATTTCATACAATGATTTGAGATATATATAACTAAGTATCCCTTTTCAAGTTATCCCATCATAAATATGCTTCTTGATCACTATACATCTTCACACTTATAGTATGAATAAATAATGATAAACAATGAGAATCATCCAACATCTCTATATTCATGTATGGTATTGATGGGACACATACACAGTTTTGTAAACTTATCATTCCATCACAATCATGGTTGAACTGAAGGAAATTTCAAACAATTTTTTGTAGTTCCAAATCCCCCTTCTACAACACTTTAATCCACACATGGATGGATGGTTGGACAATCATCTGAGTAAGATATGATCTAACACATTTTTATGTGATTTAAAGTTAAATATTCTAAAAACATAAAAACATTGTATAACATTAAATCCTTATCATGGTAAAACTATAATGTTATTTTTAACGTTGAGCATCAACAACCTTGTGTTCCATCCCAAGGTTTTAGTGTATTTAGTATTGATAATAATTAATCAATTCAAATTATCTCTATCGCTTAATTTTTTATTATGTTTTTGTGAATATAAAAATTAAAATTTTATGGTTAGTATATATATCACCTTTTTCCAAATAAATACAATACTTCCATAATTTCAATTCAAGTAATATTTCTTCGAGCTCTGAATAAGGAGTTGGGTAATTATTCTCATGAATTTTCAATTAGTGCAAGGGATGTGTATACTCCATATTCTATTCTTTGATGTACCACTATATATCACTGACCCCTCTCCAATATAGGGAAGTGAAATCATAGGTTCACTGACTATCCTTATTTACATCTTTGGGAAATTTTTATAACATTAATCTATCCATATGAACTATGATCCCTTCAATGTCAAATTGGTTATTAGATTAGATATCCATGATAAATACCTCATAAAGTGACGATAGTATCCATGAAACATAATAAAACTACATATCTTAGTTACTATAGTTGTTCTAGGCTGTTGTTCAATAATTTCAATCTTATAAGGGTCCACCAATATACCCTCACATGAGATTATATGACATGATAATGTATCCTTATATATCTAAAATTCACACTTATTAAATTGGTAATATAACATATCATTCCTAAGTGTATTCAACATAATCCTCAAATTATTTTCAATTTTTTCTTTAATATGTAAATATATAAAAATATTTTATATAAATACTTTAATAAAAAGGTCAATTTAATATCTATTAATTTATTCATTATATCCTTGATGAATGCATGTTCATTTCTAATTCCAAATGGAATTATTATAAATTCATAATTACTATACCAAATACAGAATGTCATTATTGAAATATCCTATTTATTTACCCTCAAATGATGATATCCATAATTAAGGTAAATAGTTTAATAGTTTTGGGATCCAAAGATTTAATAAAAAAATTAATTAATAAATGGTAAATACTAATTTTTCATGACATTGATTTTGTAAAGTTATTGATAATCAATACAAAGACGCAGTGACAAATATTTAAAAAAATGAATAGGTTCACCCCATGGTGGTTTACACAGAAATAAGAATATGTTATCATGATTATCAAAGAGTTGTTTCTTCATTTCATGAAACTCCATTGGGATCATTCTATGAGGATTCATTTAAATTGGAGTAGAAACATGTATGAGTTTTACAAAAAACACAACTTCATGATTTGTAAGATGACTATGAAATTATTTAGGAAATACATTAGAATAATACCAAACAATAAGAATATCTTAAATGTTGAGTTTATCTCCAAACATCTAATATAAATATCCTTGATGAAATGGTAGAAAGACCCATAAAAAATATTTTATTCCCATTTGGTGTTCATGTTAATCCTCACATTAATAATAAATCATTAGTTGAATCACAATATGAAATGTAACTTCCCTTCTTTAGAACCTAATATGAGCTTTATATAATGATTTCCATCCAATACCGAAATAACAAAAAAAATTCTACTATAAAGAGATTAATAAAATTTACATTAATCACTATCACAGATACATCTATTGGAGAGGATTTAAAAACATGATATGTGAACATTGTGAAATAAAAATATTTTAATGCCAACTAAATATATAACTATATAAATTATGATGAGATACTATGATAAAATTCTTCCGATATAAAATAATGGGTAGAGTAAGAATCAAATAATACATTTGTATTTCTATAATGGATTGTAAGTCTGCCTTCCAACTTATTATTCTACAACCCATTTCATTGAGGCAACAATTCCTTCCCATTATCCTTTTTAGGTGGTTCTTAGGGTATTAAATCCTCATTATCTCTTGTATTAGGGAATTTATTTTCAAAATTCCTAATATAGTTAATTTTTTTTTATTTTAATCTTCAATTATTTAATCCTTTTTGGAATCTATTTCATTTTCCAAACTTTTCACCCCCATTTAAAATCATTTACTCGATATCCATACCTTCTAGAATTATTGAATTTTATAGTTCTTTTCAAACAAATATTTATGTTCTTTCCCACAAATTTTTGTCATGTATAAGGATGGAATTTAATTCCTCTATTATTTAACATTGAAGATTCCTTGAAGCATCATTTTTTTACTCTTATCACATAAAACAAGATAAATATCAGATTTACCACTCTATATCTTTACCTTCGAATCACATTTAATGATTTCATTATAGTTATAAATGTCTTCTATATAAAATTCAGTTCAAATAATTATTTCTATGACACTAAAGAATGAATCAATTTTTCTCAAAAGGATGATTATAAATCCATAATAATTCATTGAAATTCTTGTAAGTTTTCTTCATAGGTACCAATGAATTAATCCTCCTTCTGATTGAGGTCAAAAAAGAACCCTTCTATCTTAGTATGAACAGTTTTAGGGAAATATATTTTGAAAAACCCATATTAAAATATACCATAACCTGGAGTTTATTTCTTTGGATTTCCATGTGTTCTTGATAAGATTCCACCATTAATAAACATCTACATAAAAGCAATATACAGGTAATAAAACCTTATCCTGGTCTAATAATTGAAGAATACAAAACATGTTTTCCATCACATTCTTCAATTACTCACTATCTAGTGGATTATAAGTAAAAATAATGATAGGTGTATGTTTTCATATAAAAGATTCAATGTAATGTTTCTCCCTCAGTTATTTAAGAATCTCAACATGGTTTTCATTATTACTCATAGATTGATATAGATGTGTAAGAATAACCACAAGATATTGCAACCCAACTCCAAATCCATAAGGCTTCTCCTGAGGATAGTCGTTGCATTATCTATAACATTCATATTTTTCATGATTCCTTTTATTTCAAAAAATTTACTAAAATAAATAACTTCCATCATAATAATTGAGAAATATTAAAAATTGTAATAGTTCATAATAAATTCATTCAGGCGATGTCTTAATTTATGTCATGTTCTTATAAAATTATGATAAATTAGGTTTATCCTATATCTCTTTTGGTTATCCATTGTTTTTCATTGGTTATATCCTCATATTTTCCATAAAAAATCCATAAAAGTATATAAATCATCCTATAATATTAATTTTGGTGAACAAATAATAAAATAAATAAATATTACCTTATTTTATATGAATATTCTATACATAACACAATTAAACACACCCAAAGACCATAATTGTTTAATTTATTTGGAGACTAATTATATGAAAATATATTTTATAAAATATATTGAACATATCCCACAAATGTATTCATATCATTACCCTTCTAAACATATCATAATTAGAACCATGGAAAAAACATTGGGAAATAAATGATAAGAAAGGGTGAGATCAGATTATTTTTGAGGATAAACATAGAAGATATCAGTTGTAAGTGAATAATATGATCATAAGGGTATGATAAAATAATAAATTTAATAATATAAATAAAAAATATTCATACATGAGAAATATTTTATCATAAAATCCAAAATCAATTTATATCTGGAAGAGTAATTAATTAGGGTGTCAAGTAGTAACTATCATTCAAGATTCATAAAAACAGAATGTGGAATTATAAGCATAATAATTCATAATCTTATGAATGTAGAAATATAAAATAATTTCCAAACTTAATATTGTGATCATATCTAGAATAAATCACACTCACACATAATAATGATAAAATATATATTTTCAATTATGTACATGCATAATATTTTGAGCATATCTAGAAGAAATCATACTCATGCATCTAAATGACAAAATAGTTATTATTAATCATTCCCATGATTATCATCATTATCTCATTATATATTTCAATATATAATTATCTAATATATTTAAGGTATATAAAAAAACTAACTCTTACATAATCAAAATCCATTAATATATATGCCCTAATTTAATGAAAGCATTTATCACTTCGTTATAGCTTAACCCGTGAAAAAGAAAATGGGATTCATCGTGATTTCATCAACTTAATAAATAATCATATAAATATGTAATGAGGATGGTATTATTGTATCATATCCCCATTGAATCATAGAAAACATCAATTGGTTTCATCATATATACGAATACCATTAGAATATTATTGGATCATTTCATAATGAAGACACCAATTTAATTTTAGAATCAGTTATTTTAAATAAAAAAATTTCCACAATACTAGGGAAAAAAGTTTCAATGAAAATAACCATGTAAAAATATAATGGATACAAAAATAAATGATTAGTCTTGATGATGGGAAAATAAATTTGTGTAGTATACATTAAAACAAATATTATGTTCACACCTTTGGTAAAAAGTACCTCATTCATAAAATGATAAGAACATTATATTTAAATATTTTTATGGTAATTAAAATTTGGTTAAAATTTATTTAATAAATAATGAGAAATTTTGAAAACATTAGGAAAACAATATAAAGAAAATATGGACATGGAATAAAAATATTCCCGATATAAGAGGAAATAATGTTATTTTTTCTTTAAAACATTTCTTCATTAATTTTACTTATAAACATGGGTAAAAATGTATTATTTCATGAAAATTATATAAATAATCCAGAGTGAAGAAAACATATTTGGTTTTAAAAATAAAATCCATATAATTACCCTCAATGGATGCTTAACATAGATAATCTTGAAAAGAAAATAGATTGTAACACAAATATATTTCATCAGGTTACGTCTTGCCACATATGTGTTAAAAAACCTGTATAATAAATATGAATTTATTACAAATATAGCATAGAACAATATTAATTCATAACATATAATTTATCTTTTATTTATAATGTAAAACTATCTTTTTATTATGAATTTCATCATTAAAATGTTAAATCAGTTATTTTTTTATTTTATATGTATGTCTTGGTTTGATTATTTTTTCCTGAAAAAATGGTAGTAGTTTATTCATATACAGTATCTTATTCATGACATAAATATCCTATTTATTCATTATATAAAATTTTAAAACTATTCATATAAATTCGTGATGAAAAATGTATTACATCACTTTATGGAGATGATAGTTCATATGTACGAATGAGTGATGTTTCCTATTTTTGATGGATAAGAAAAATTAAATTTGAATAATAATTCACATTTATATAATAATTAATATATATATTCATTATATATATCCTTATTACTAAACATGTATCAAGATAATGAAAAACCAAATCACATCTTCACAAGGAGATGGTAGTCCAGACAAACGCCCGAGGGACATTATCGTTTTTGAAAAAATTTGAAGGTAAGAAGGTAGATAAAATATTATAATTATTAACTAATAATTATGTATTAAATATAATATATAAAAATTCCGTCCATCATAACAATCAATCATGAATGATTATGATGGAAAATGAATCATATCATTATGTGGACACATTAGTCCACACATACCCATGAGTGATACTTTCATTTCCCATTTTATTAAAATATTGTGGAAAATGGATATCTCATAATCACAATAACTTCTATTTAAATTTATTATACTAGATTAATTATTTTATTATAGATAAAATATATTTATATGTAGTATAAGAAGAACAAAACATGAAAATGATCTGTAACAACATATACCTCTTCTTTGAGAAACCTCCTTTGGATATTCTCTTTAGGACGCTTGGGATAGACTTTTATGAAGTAAAGAACATATTTAATTTTTATAGGGAATTTAATAACAAATTGTGATCATTTTTTGTCAATACAATGCCTCCTGTGTTGTGGATAATTGGGGATATGTGGTTCCCTGTTATAAATGAGGAGTGTGGAACAGTTGTAATTATTATGAATATTAAAATATATTAAAGAAACTTTCAAAGGAAAGCAGATCCAAATTAGCAAAATTTCATAAATAGTATGTTGTATAATAAAAATATATTCATGAAATATTATTTAACTATGTTTTTTGGAAATTTTATCCCTTATATATTTAGTTTAAACCCTCTTTAACACCTCTTAATATTTTCCATAGTAATGAATTTTTAAAACATTTAATATTCCAAATGACCAAAACAATATTATGAAATTGTAAAATAACATTATTTATTTTAGTTTAAAACATGGGATCCATTTTAAAATATTTCATTTCTATAATTGGCATAATTTTATTTTGAAATATGTTCTTAAAACCCAATTAAACCATTTAAAAAAGAATTTTTAACCATAAAAATAAGTTTACCAACTTTCTGTTCCATGTAAAAACAATTAGTTTAATGTTAAGATATTTAATTGAATATATTTTATGAAAATCTAATTAAAATAATTCATAAATGGAGATAATTTTAATTTATTGAGACAAAAATACATTGGGGATATTTTTTTTATAAAAAAACTTCATTTTTAACATTAAATGACTTTATTTTAATTTCTAAATAACTTAAAACCAATGAATTCATTATATATATATAAAATAATTTTCATAAATTTATTTAATTATTTTTATACACTCTAATCTAAAAACTATGGTATAATTGTCACATAAAATAACAATATTTCAATAGTATATCATAGTTTTTTTAAACTCAGTGTTGTTTCTAATGAAATATATGAAGGAAATATAATTTATTTAATATATCATGGGTTCTTGGGTTATTATAGTAATTAATACTATTAATAGTCATATAAGCGTGATATGATATTGGAGGTATCAAGAATATTCTATTACATCGATGATAGTGGGTTTAGTGATTAAAGTATATATGAATTAAGCTTTAGAAATTGGTTTATACAACAAAGTGATATCATCAAGATAGTAAGTTTAGTCTATAGATATTAATATTGACTTAGATATGATCTTTGATAGATGTAATAGATCAATTTAGAAATCCTTATGATAGATCATGTGATTGTAATGAATAATTTAATCATATTTTATAAATGAATTCTAATCCCGATACAAGTTTCATTATAGTGGTTTGGTGTATGAAAAAAAACTAAGGGTAATTTCTATTAGTTATGTGATCAAATTGGGGGTGTTTGAGTGAATAACATGATAATAAATACAGTACTTAGAGACTTAATCTTTTGGACTAATAAGGGTTTGATGAGTTAGTTGATCATGCACCACTTGTTTACAAAAGAGATGGTATTTTGGAACGATGGTTCATTACCTATGGCTTATTTTTTCAATTGACAGATGTTAAAGACAATATTTTATTGTTCCTATGATGGTTGAGATAAATGAATAGTATATTTGGCTCTGATAGATTAAATTTTAGGGTATTGTGTGATGCATTTGGACATTTGACACATGTGGTTCACTATTACATGGTTGATATCTAAAATGTGGTCTTTTTAAAGCATTTTATTATCATTATTATCCTCATCATTTAGATGATATGAGTAAAAAATGGATGTGACTATCTATCATGACTTCATGTGGAATGGAATGAAAACCATAACAATATTTGTTCTGAAACCACATGTTTTGGAATGAAATAGGACAAATATATGAGTTGGATTCTTGAAGTATAAAAGGATAAGAATACTGACTAAGTGTCATTTTCTCATAGCGTGATAATGAAAATGGGAGAATAATGTTTTCAACAGAATTACATTATTTAAATTATGATCAGGTGATGGGATATTTTCTTATGGTACCCTATGGTTTGAAAATTTTTTAGTCTTAAAGTCCAACACATGTGTCATACAACCTTATGGTGTGGATTGTTATAATGATAGGTGTGATTTTCAACTATAAGACAAATAATGTTGGTTTTAGATTCATAGAATGTTTTTGAGAACATGATGACTTCAAATGGATGTTGAATGATGAGTGTTAATGATTTGTTTACTGGATTAAAAATAAACTGTTTTATATAAATCATGATATAATTTAGGTCCCCTATTACAATTGGCCTTCATATTTTTATACTCTCACCCCATGATTTCATCTTGGATGATGACTAAATCTTAGGTTTTAGATATAAGTTAGGGAATGTACCTTATGATTAATTATACTTCTCGAGTAATTTGGAATAGATGGGATATGTACAATATGAGGTCTTTTAGTGATTTAGTTATCTATATTTTATTTTATTATTTCTAAATCCTCCCATATATCTAATTATCCCATTGATGGAAATATTTGAGATGTAAAAAATTCTGATATGACATATGTTTCTTATATTATTTATTAGGAAATTCTATTTTCCATATTTCTCTTTCCATGGTGATTCCATATATCAATTAGTTTTTAAATTTATATATATTTATTACTACTAAAATGATATGATATTTAGGGTTTAGTCACCTAAAATATGGTTATGAATACTAATCACCAGTCAATATACTATTTTTTATGCAGTGGTGCACTTGAGAACTGGGGTGTCTTATTTCATAAAAAACATTATTAAGGGAAAAAAATGTATAAAAAATATATTTTTATATGTTTGGTGGACAAAGATAAACAACTTATACCTTTATATTGAAGTTGTGACTATGCATATATAGCACCCATATAGTGGAAACACACATTACTAGGGATATGAGATACGTTTTAATTGGTTTTATAGTTAATGTTGAACTATTTTTTATAAATGTGTTATATTTATATTTTTAAAATATTATATTATCCAATATTGTAATGATAGTATGAGTATATAAAAAATATGTGGAATCTAGATTCTAATGATTTTATACAAGGAAAAATGATATAAAACATGTTTCTAGTTAATAAATATTCAATAAAAACATATTTGACATTTTTCTAAATAACATATTAGAGACCATTTAATTATATAACACCAATTATGATGGTTTTATATGTGCTTAAAAATTTTATAAGGTGATATTTTTTCATACACATGTGGTTTGATTACAATACTATATTAGGTAGTGTGGGTATTTAATGAAATGGGTGTTGATTAGTTTAGGAACATGATTTCGTGCTAAATTATAAACCATAGAGTGGTTAGAGTAGGAATGTGGATATATATATATATATATTTGTGGAAATGACTACATAAATAGATATTTTATAGGTATGTGTGATCCATATGAGAGTTAGGTTTGGTAAGATAACTATCCTACATGATTATGTATTCAATATTAGTTCCAGATAAATAGGAATCAACAAAAAATGACTTCCCTCATGATAGATATACCAAATGATGAAAAGAATACTTATTTATGCAAAGATACAAATCAATACATCATTGATGTTGTTTTATAAATATATCTGAATAGATATTTCATGTCTGATACCATATGTGTATTTTCTTTCTTCGTTTTGGAAAAGTGGTGTCATCTAATTGGATTTTTTGGAACGATAAGAACTTTCATCCATCATACATCCAATTTATTCTTGTTTTTGGGTTCCTTGATCATCATATCATGGAAAATTATGATAGAATATCCTTGGAAATCATAGGTTTCTCTTATATTAATAATTATTTCATTGATTCCATGAATTGTTTATTCCTTTATATTCAAAAAATGAGTAATATAAACGTTGGTCTCAAAGATTAGGCAATTTTTTTGGGTTTCTCTTTGAAAATTATAAAATTCTCTCATAAATTTTACACTATCATTAAAAATTTTTTATACATAATTATGATTGTGTAAGAATTCATTTTTAAGTATCTCTTAAATATAGTCTATCATATCTCAATTTCTAATGTTGTTATAATTCTATTTAAAATTTATTTTGCAACCTCAAAGTTTCTTATTCATCTATTAAATGGATTTGTAAAATGGATGATCTATATAAGTATTTACATTTTGAGGTTTCTATAAAAATGATACAATAGATTTTTGAAAATGATTTTCTATGAAATAATACTAGAATTTTATAATACATGCTACCAAATTGGTAACCACTTTGATTTTTGTAGTAATATAAGCTAATGATATTTACCCAAGGGTTTTCCTTTTAATAGGAAATAAAATAATTTAGTTAATATAGGTAAACTATATTCTAAGGATAGATATGGTGCTTATAAATCCCATACTCATTGTGAGATGATCGTTAATGTAAAAGTTCAAATGACCAAAACTCAATAACAACCTTCTACTGCTGGACTGAAAAATTTATTTGATTTTATAGAGTATGTATGCAATGATGAACATTCCAATTATAATTGGGGTAAGATATACTTAATGAAACTATAGATTATAACACTTAAGGTGATGCGTGTTTTGACATCTCCTGTGGATGCCTTGGGAGTTAATCGCCCTAAAATGATCCGGATTGTGATTCCTACAATTATTTTGTATAGTTTATTCAAGATACATAAGAATCATATCATGATATTTAAGTATATTACCCTTACATGAGAACCAATAAAAGGAAATAATATAATGGTGGAATCAGATATATTTATCACTCCACATTTGAAAAATACAAGGAAGAGTAAGGATTACTCAATGTAAAAAAAACCATTGTTATTTGATATTTAGGTATTTTTATTGATGAATGAAATTAAATCCATTTCAATGTAAAGATGGTGGAGGATCATACATAGTCTAGTGAGGAATAAAATTAGGAGGATTTCAAAAAGATCAATACAAATAGTATTTTAAAGGAAGGTTTCTATGAATAAATGTATCCATTGATTGATTAACTAAACCTATTGAGTTTCAAGAGGTAAGAAGAAGGTGAATTATCTATGGATGAATATATGGAAACTATGCAAGGTATGGGATCTAAAACTAAGTTGTAATTTTATTGAAACCCTAACCTTGATTTTATCAGAACTCCATGCGAGTAGTTATTTTTGTTATGATATTATGGTTTTATTGATGAGAAGTCATGAGCTTATGGTTATGTTTCAATTACACATGCTCTATTAATGTTGTTTTGGTTTTTAATTTTTTATGAAGCTATAAATAAGAATTTAAATCATATACTGGTTTCTACTATTCACTTAAATGATGATATTTAAGTGATAGACTCATTAGATGTGTGTTCAAGCTTGAGTTTTTATTTTTATATTAGTCTTATCTCCAAATTATTGTTGCGAGGCTATGATAGTGTGATTATCTAAGTTGTGGAGGATACATGATGGTGCTAGAGACATGGGTGGACTACAGAATAGAAGTGTCGATGATGGGGTCTAAGGATGATTACCTCGGATTTAATATAATATATATAAATCTATCCTGTGTATAAGAGAGAAGTGGATATGTTTTTTGTCCTAACCAGTGATACATTAAACATAGGTATAATTTTTTCTCAAATACCAATAAAATTTGTTGATAAAATTATGTATACGAGAATGTTTGGATATCATATATCAATTTATGTCATTTTATGTTTTTGTTTCCTATGAATATAATTTTTTCTAGAAATGGGATATTGAATAACTCTTCATTAAAGATGACACATGTTAGGGACTTATTTAAATTACGGTGGTTTGATGATTTGAGCTATAATTGTTTTTTGAATTTAGTGTATGGAAATGATTTTATCATTTTTTTGAATTTTTCAAGGCTTTATAGACTCATATGAAGACATCTTTCAGTAGTGGTGATGTTGATTTAATGAGGATATATGATTTTGACTTTCAGAGGACAATGGACAATATAGGAAAACATGATTTCATTTTTTTCATATGTGCTTCTTATATTTTTTTCTTTAATTCACTGACTTTTTATGCTGATGAAAACATAGTGTACCATGTGTAATGATTTCAATATTTTAAAAACATAAAATTGGACATATAGGGCCCATGTTACCATTAGTTATGTATAGTATCAAGGAAGTATGTGAATGTTCTGCTACATATTTTTTATCTCAATTAGGATCAAGAGCATAATGGACTAACTAATTATAGGTTTTGGGATTTTTGTATCTAATTTTATTTTGATTTAAATAAGGTTGTGTCTTTGAGATATATGAGATAATAGGTATTTTTATAGAATTATTTAATAATTAAATTGGGAATTGTTTTTATAGAAGAAATATGGCATGTAATGAGGCATCATATGAGGTACACCAGGGTGTGTGACTTGATATTAATCATGAAAACATACATAGTGATATTTATTTGGATATTAATGATATAGTAGGTATGTAAAATATATAGATTGAAAAATTGAGGTTATTAATTGGAAATCATGTGAAAACTAATATTATATTATGAGTTTATGAATGGTATATGAATAAAATATGAACATGTTAATTATTATATAGTGATATATGTGGAATGCATTGATTATGGTGAATTTAAAGATAATTGGGAGATATATGTCATAATATTAAGCATGTGTTTGATGAGAATGAGGTTGTGTGCTAGAAAATATTAAAGGAGTTTGTTTTGGGTTGAATTGACTTATAAATATGGTAAATTACATATGCATGGTCATGTAATTGTATACTGACTAAGATTAAGGATTCTCATTTAGAGGGTCACCTAGTTTTTATAAAGAGATGCCTCATAGGAAACCAATGTATAGAATTGAGTGGAGGTGGTGGGGACATCTATAAGTTTTATCACCTAGTGAGATCACACTATTATGGTATGAAATTAGTGTAGAAGAAGAAAAAATAGAATATAGGAAAATATTGATTCCTATCATAATTATTGTGAATTGGATATTATGAATTTTTTATGAACTTCTAATATGATGACATAGATTCTGTAATGGGTTTTTTTGTGTAATAAAAAAAGAAGTTCGACAATTTATGGTCAAACATGGAAATTTATATCTATGTGGTGACTGATGATGGTCTATGAAAATAGACTATGGTAATGTTGAACATTGTGATGTTTGAGGGTTAAAAATTGATGATCATATGTGTTTGACACCCATTTTTGGGTGTTTAACAATGAGGATTATTATTGGAACTCAAAACACCCAACGATTCCCACATCCGTAATATAGATGTACCATCCGAATCTAGGAGATTGTTAGGACTTTTTTTAATGATGCTTAGGGACCCATATTGGATGTTATGATTGAAGGTCAGGCTTATCATACTATTTTAGGGGGAATTATTTCCTATTTCAGCAATCACATTTAAATTAATTCCATATTCTCGAATCCATTATAAAATAAAATAGAAGTCTAGGAACTATTAATATCTAAAATCAATCCTGGAAACATGTAAGAGTAACCGTCTGTCTGAATCAAAGGTTTTCTATTTGTGAATCCATCTATATATATCAAAGGATCTCCATTTATGAAAGAATCTATATGTGTTCATGGTTTTCAATTGATAGAAACATATGTATGTGTCAAAGTTTCTCCATTACATATCATTATTTACCTTTTAAAACATTATTTTAATGAATCATGATTGAATAAAAATTGAAGCTATGGTGTTTATTTTTTTACAGGGAGGTGGTTGGTGATTAGATGTAATGATCAGAACCATTGTAAGGGCATCCTATGTATAATTGTGAATGGAATTATAATTGAAATATTTTGGCGACTCTTAGTGGGATTCAACATACATATCAGAGTCATATGTCAAGGACCAAACTGTACAATTTATCATCATGTTATTGGCACATATATTTTAAATATTCCTAGAAAAAGCTGATGTGAGACATTCAAAAAAGCAACACTTTTGGATTAACCCCACAAGTAATATAACCTGATTGGAATGGATTGGTCATAAATGTACTATATCCTTTTAATGATTCATCTCACGGATAATATAGAACAATGAAGATGATATGATTGGTCTTAGAAGAAATAGGGACCTCCAGGTGAGGATTTTATCCTTCCTAGAATATGTGCAAGTGAGGTGCATGGTGGATTGAATTATTTGGGCTTGAAAATTTATGAGGGTTCTTATTTCTACCATTGGGGTGGGTATAAAATCTAATTTAGTTTGAAATATTTTTGGTCATATACATGTGAATGAGGACTAAGTTCACTTCACAGGGAATATGTCCCTCTATAGGTTTTTCTCAAAGGGAATTTTTTTTTCTGAGAGGATAGTAACATGTTTTGGGGATTAAAACTATTGGGAGTATAATTTTATATTCTTTTTCATTACAAATTTATTATTTCCACTAATATATATTCCCAAATGATCCATTCTCATCATGTGAAACAAGATATAGTAGAAGATCATCTCATCACGCAATCATTTTCTTATTACGGATTACACCTGGATTGGAAACTCATGTGAAACATTATCCCCTGTCCAATAGTATATGAGGGAAGGGATATATAAAATTAAGAGTAATATGATATCCAAAAATAAAACATGGGGATTATTATAGGAGGTACTCTCATTGGTGATACCCTCTCCTCATCTACTGGTGGATGAGGGAGAAGCTACAATGGGCGAGTCAAAGAGAGAGATCTTTCTAAACCATTACCATCTTCCAGACTATATTATAAATCCTAGGTCATAGATTTCACAACTATTTAGATATGGCCCAATTTGATTCACATTTCAGGAATCATGTGGAATGAATTCCTTTTTTTGAACTCCTCCCACCATCCATCTTTCTAGGCTGATATTTACCCCAAAAATGAATTATTGAAAAACATTGAGGACCCTATCTACTAGGGAGATTAAATATAGGAATTCATTTTCCATTTGAATAAATGATCATGAGAGAGATATGAGGAAGTGTCTTTTCCTTGGTCTAGATGGATCTGGATACCATATGGAGAGGTTTCCGTGACGTAATTATTTGGTTTTGATGTTGGTTACAGGGGATGATTTTGATAGTTCACGAAGGGGAAAAGATGAAATTGAACACTTTAGGGAAGGATTACTATGAGATAATATAGAAATAATAACCTATAGATACCTAATTTCATATAAAATTCTCACTATAAGTGATGAGAATTGTGAAGATATTATTTTGTAGAAGGGTATTTCTTCACGAGGGTTTTTCTTCATGTATCAATGTGTTGTCCTTTTTGGATGACTAGGTGGGTCTTTTTCTTTTGAAGGGAATATCTTCATGGGTCAGGGGATCTTAGAAGAGGATCCCTTTTAAGGGTATCCTTATTTATGTGGTATGCTTTAAGTGTATTACTTTTCGATCTGGAAGCCTTTCTATTATTCCCCTCATCTACATCAATCATCTCCCCACTATCTATCTTCCTCATCTCTCACAATTATAGTGATAGAATAGGGTATTTCTAGTGAATGAGAATAATAATTTTTCTGAAATGGTTACCAGACTGTATACCATACCTACTACTGTTCAGTGGTCATTGAAACTATCACCTCATAAATATGTAATTTTCATCTATGTGGTCGATCATCTTAGTGTCTCACACCCAAGATGATTTTCATTTACCAGGGTTGTGGGGAGACCAATTTACAATATAAATGAATTTCATTTGTTGAGGGGGCATGACATACCTACCTCATGTATCAAATGAATGATAATTTAGAAAGGTCATGATCAATACCCCATGATATAAATGTAAAACCGTTTGCACGGATGTCATGCAAAGTGGGGGTCCTATATAGTGAGCCACTATGAAAAAAGGGGATAGATTATTTTTGGTTCCAAACAATTTTATAAATTTATATATGTATTATTTTACTTGTTTTATTCTTGATTTCCCATATTAATAATGAAATTTTCAGGATTCATTGATAATTTTTTGGGCCCATCAAATTCCCCCAGTCGGAATAGTGTTTGATTGGAAGAGAAGGGTGAATTCTACAAAAAATTGGACATGGTTCAGTTTTTTTCAATGTTCATGTAGATTGATATGACATACCATGCCTATATAATTGTTTCATACTAAACTCATTTGTCACATAGTGACAATAGGCACTATGTAATTAGCTTTGAGATTTTTACCTACAACCCCTCCCACATGGATACATCCATTTACAATTAACCTATTTTCAATATTGAAGAATATACATCCATAAAATGATATTTATTTGAACTAAATATCTTGTTTCATGATAGAATTATTTTCATAAAGAGAACACATATTCCTCCTAGCCATTTTGATGGTTACACAATATGTTTTGCACACTATGTTATAGTTCTGTCAAATGTCTGATATTGTCTTAGGGTTCTTATAAGTATCCCTATTGGTTCCATTAATATAAAAATTGATTATGAGTTGATGATATCACCAGGTATGATTATGGAAATTGAAAACCGATTGACTATTACTGGGAATATTTATGCTAACCCCTAACACAATGTTATCACTCAGGAATATATCCTAAATAATCATATTCTGTTAATGTTTCAAAATTATCCATTGTATAATAGGATACCTCTCTATGAATTCAGTCTATAAGATGGATTCTAATTTTAATGGTTATTTAAAAACATCCACCTATTTGGTACTAATTTTCATTGATCTATGTTAATAGGAACATCTCTACTACAGTTCATATTATCCCTAAATCGAGACAAGGTAATGTATTAATTTTAAATGGTTCTTTATGGAATCAAAACAATCAATATAAACATTAAATATCCATATAGTATACTATTTAAGAATAACCATCCATTTTAACCTTTTAGTAGGTGATTCCAATGGGGGGTGGAGTCATAGTGGGATTTACAGTGTTCAGGGTGTTATCCAAAGAATGGGTTAAATATTTTTGTGTGCATTAAGATTGTATATAATTTCTTGAATTATTATTATCCATTAGTTTATACTAAGAGATGTTGATTTCAATATTCTAAATGTATCCTATTGTTATCCTCTTATAATAATTTATCATTCTTTGGCATTGGTGTACTAAAACCATTGCCCATCCTTATGGAAAAGTTAGGATCCATTCGTGGGATTTCTATAAACTATGATGAATCCCAATCTTTGGAAAGATGTAGAATTAGTTTCTATATATGATTAATGTATTGGATGATTCTGAGAAGACTACATACCTTTCAGGATAATTATTAAAAATGTTGGAGAATTCATTGGGTTATTATCTTAACATCCATTCACTAATTCCAATTAGTGGAGGGACAAAAATCATCATATAACCTAGTGGGCCAAGGACAATTGTTCATTGTACTAGGAATCTTGCAACTCAAAAATCTCACTATATTCTATGATTATATTGGGTTGCCCTTTAAGCTGGTAAAACATGACATGGGTTACATGATCTTACTATATAAACCTTCAAACATTGTGCTAGTAGGATTTTTCACTATATTCTAGAATACATGGACCTTCCCTTCCACTGATGCTTACTCCATTGACTAGGTTGAAACATTAATAATGGAAGCCATGTTAGTGGGGGGGGGGGAATCCCTTATACCTAGATATGCCCACTATTTCCTAGATTTATAGGTTGTTGGGTCATGTATAAGAGGGGAAATCTCTACATCACCTCATCAAGATATTATAATATATACATTGCTAGATATTGGAACACTTTTGATGTTAAGAGTATCAACATACCATGATTATTCATCAAAAGGTTTCTCACCACAAAACTATACAAAATTTCATCAATCATTCCATGATCCCTGGAGTTTGATGTCAATATTTAACTAATAAGTGATTCCCACCATAATTATTTCAATTTTTTACTTGGAACCTTCTAGATCGATGATGGACAATGGTGGGGGAACTTCTGAAATTTTTTATTACATTATCTCATTTTGAGATGGGATTATAACATCTTGAATATATTGAGTAGACATTTTAAAACCATAGAACCCTGATAGGTTCATTAAATAGTATGGATATCTTTAATAGGTTAAAAGCTTACCTCTCTCTAGGGTTAAGATGAATTCACATCCAATTATCCTACAACAACTTTTTTTTATGCTTATTCATGGGGATTTTTTCATTGAAATAATTATTCCTTACACAAATTCTCTAAAAAACATTTCATGAGATTACACTAAAATGTGGGTAGAATACTATCTAGATTGAATTATAGGGAGATTTGTATGATATGTGAATAATCTATTGACATATATGAGTTCATCTTCTATCATGTTTTTTATACCAGTTTTGAGTAGAAAATCATATGTCCAATGGTTATAATAATTTTGTGGG
Source organism: Viscum album (assembly GCA_963277665.1). Taxonomy (NCBI): domain Eukaryota; kingdom Viridiplantae; phylum Streptophyta; class Magnoliopsida; order Santalales; family Viscaceae; genus Viscum; species Viscum album. The sequence goes on from OY728143.1 coordinate 1,715,198,092, forward strand.
ATTTTATCCATTAATTTCCCCACATATCAGAAATGAAAAAAACCCAACATCATTGTATAACATAGTTGGTTATTCCACATATTTTTTTTCTTATTTGATGGTGTGGGGAACTTCATTAGTAAACTTCAGGCTTACCGAATCAATCCCTAAAATTAAATGAGAAGTAGTGATGTAAGTCATTCCTTCAAAAGAATCATTATTTGGATTGATCCAATATACAATGAACCTTCTTCCAGATTTATAAGTGTAGTAGTAGTAGTTAAATAGTGTATTTATTACAATTCTGATCTTAAAAATTAGATCATGAGAAAATGGGATTTGTTCCATGTTTTCATTATCATCACATAGACTCCTTTATTAAAGATAGTTAATAAACTAAATAGTATTCATCAACTCTTCCTTGGCTTGGTCATCGGTGGGGTTTGCTACATTCAATTTCACAAAATTATCCATTAAGTTATCATATCTCAATCTGATTTTTTAGCTTATGACTATGATTTCGTCTAATTTAATATTTCCACCCATCATGAAGAAGCATCGTAAAATGCTTCAATTAAGTTGCATCAATTGTTTTCTTAGGAAACTGAACTCTATGATTGGATCAAGATATAAAAATCATAGTTTTGATATTGTAAGGCTCATATATCCATATTTAAGGCCCTATTTCTGTTTGGAAAACACATTTCTATAGTCCATTAGATGAAAATGTTGAGTGCTAGATACCTATGTAAAGAAAATACAATCATTGGTCAATGTAGAAGTTAATATGAGAGACAATATTGATCCTTACCTCAATGATTATCATCATGATCTAGATAATTTTTTGAATAATACTATCAATGCTCATTATACATATTTCATTTGTTTCTCTTTTATCATTAGAATAAATTATATACTCTGAGTTGTGGATGTTTCCCCATTATCCTTTTTTTGAATGAATGAAATATTAGCCTCTCTTGAATATCATTCTTTAATATATTTTCCATCATTAAGTTATAATAGCATAAAAGTCATTATAATGTGGTTTCAATATATTTCATATCATTTGAATACCAAAAAATCATTGTCATAAGTATAAATTATTAGGCCAAAATGACTATTCTATTTTTTATTCTCTAGGTATGGATCACAGATGTCTACAGGTATAATTACCATCACCATAACTCTAGATTTCCCATTATGGAATTAATAATCTCATATCATGATTTTATAATAATTATTTTTATTGATTATCCAAAATTAAATAAAAAGAATTGGTATTTTGTGTTCTCATAATTTTTCCTAGGCTGGTGGTCCAAACGATCTTATGATGAATTTTATTGGGGTCTTTGGGTGGAACCAACATTATTTTCATTTTTGTGGTTCTACCCAAATTTCTTTCGATGTCCAACAAAAGGATAACTCAATATGTGAATATTCTTCTAATATATTTTTGAGTATAGATATCAAATAACACGAATCACCATTTTGGGGTTTTAGGATTATAGATAGTGACATGTGAAAGGTACACAAGGCCTGACCAAAATCTATATTTGATAAAAAGAATACAGTATGATGTTGTTAGGGGAATTCAAAGATAAGAGAACTCTATCATGAGGATAAAGATTCATCTGGTTAATGTTAATATTGGGGGCACACATTATGAAAATACATATTTGGAATTGTTTTCATAGCTAAAAATGGTGTCCCCAAAAGTTAGTTAGTCTTATTTTTTGTTAACCAAGGAATATTTTTAAGGACATGATTTTATAAAACAGTGAAGATTTTTCCATGAAAAAAAATTTATGTTATGAAATCATGATGGAAAATTTTAAACACTATTTTAATATGATGGGGTTTCTAAACTCCCATCAGGTTCCAGATTCCAAATTTTTGATGGTTCACTTAAGAATTTCTTTATAGGTAAATAACTAAAAATAAAGGGAGTAGGTGTATTTTCAGTGAGTCATGGTTGGTTCAAGATGTGATATTTGGGCATCACTACATATCTTATTGGAGAAATAATTACACCATAATTATATCTGTGAGAGTTTCATTCCCAAATCAAGATCATATATAAAGGATGACAAGAAACATGAAGGAGGACACTCTACGTAGTTTATGTTCATCAAAGATGGACAAACCACTCCCTTCACTCATGGAAATTTTTAACGATATATAATGTAGTAATCACTTGAATTATCTAAACTCCCAAGACTTATACTCAATGTGAATTTTACTAATAATTTAAATAAAGGGTTATGTATTTCATGAGCCATCTAATTTCTTATCCCATAGTAGGAATGTTCTAATGTTCGAATTACTCCAGTTTATTCTTTGCATTATGAAGGGATATTTTAAGCCATGATCTCAATACTCATATATATGAGAAATTATTATGAGAAATGTTTCTATGGAATGAACATGGATAATTTTGGAAAAATGGTTTCCATTATGATGGTGTTAGGGAGTTTGGAGACAATATGAATTTCTCATGGGAAAAAAGATATCTCTATCTAACATGAAACATTAGGGTAATAAATTATGAAAAGCCATAATTGGATTAATATTCATATCCAAAAAGGTTTCCTTATGAGACAGATAGTTAAATTTATGATAGATGAGGAAAGTTGGTTTGAATATAAGTTTCTTAAGATATATAGTATGGTTTTTAAAGGATGGAATCTATAGAATATGAAAGAGGCACCTAGATTAAGTTATTTCATGGATTGTAAATTTCCGACAAAAAATACGACTCATAAGTACGAGAGGTTCATTTCTATTAATCATGGGTTCTTATACGAATGAACTAATGTCAGAGTATCCTAAACTAATCAGGCATGTAGGTAGATGAGGTTAATTGTGTGTTTATTTTATTCATGGCTCATCCTAGAATAATAGATATAGGTTCCACTATACATCTAATTGGAGTGATGATAAAGTCCCACATAGTTCTCTATTTATGTTATCTATAATGATTAGATTTTTGTTTAGGGAAAGAATATTTATATCATATGGTTCATGGGTGAAGATATTGTATTGGTGTGTGACTATGTATCCTATAGAGAAATGAATAACTAAATACATAGTTCTTGAAAATAAAACAAGTGAGGTAGGAGGACCACACCGAGAGTATGTCTTCGTTCAAGGAAGTGTGAAAGAATCACATAGTTTTACAATATGAGAATGGGATATCAAACATGTAGTATTAAATAATATAGCATGGATGAGGTGTCATATAGTTAAAATTCATATGACATTGATGTTTTATTTTATTTTAATTTCATGTGAATAGGATTTTGGATTAAGAGAATTTTAAAACTGTATAGCTTTCACACAAATTGGTTGTGGAGGTAGTCTTTATAGAAAGTGAAGGGAGAAAACCCAACATAAATAAAGGGACCAAATAATGTTATATAAGATATCATGGATATTTAAAATATTTTTTATGTATTAATGCTCTAATTGATGGGAAACATGAGTTTAGGGTCAAGAAACGTTGACCAAAGGTTTGACCTTTATTGTCATGCATTCATAAATAGTTATAAAAGGACCTGAACATAAGCATCACATATTATAGAATCTTTTGAATATTATTCAAGTTCTTTTAATCCCAAAGATATTTAATTAATGATTTTTTTAAAAAATTAGGTCATAACTCTTACATATGGAAACCATATTTTACAAAGTGGACCATTTTGATCAGTCTAAAATTTTCACATAAAATAATACATTTAAAAAAACATGATTCATTTTTTATAAATATCTCCACAACTTTCAGCATGGAATATTTTATTCATTTACCCAATCTCTAGACTTGAGTTTTTTTAAAAAACATTATTTCATCACAAAAATCCTAATGAGGGATATAAAAATAAGAAATCTATCTATCTTTTGAAAAAAATGAAAACTAATGAAATGTTATTTCAAAAAAATATAACATTTTTCGCAGAAATGGCGTCAGACGTTTTTCAAACATCATTATATTACATTTTTATATCATAAACTTCCATGAAAACTCATTATAAGGAATAAAAATTTCATTTTAGTGCCTTGGGACATCATTATCAAAGAACCCTTATAGAACCCTTACAAGAACTTATACAATTTGAATAAACATATATCCAATATCTAATATAATTCTTTGGAGAACATAATCATTACCTAATGAATTGCAGTTATATATGGGAATACCCATTATATAATCTATATTGGTCCCACCCATAAGCTATAATAGTGATAAACCCCTCCTAAAATCTATATCGAGCTCACCCATGAGCTATAATGGGGATACGACCTTTTTAAATAATTCCTGAGGAATATATCATGAATAAAACCCTTTAAAAACTCTTTTAAACCCATGTGAAAAATCTATTCAGGATATCAAAACACACTTCATTCATAAAAAAATTTCAATCAAAAAATACCCATGAAAAAAAGAAATGGGGATATTGTTTGAATTAATCAGAAAAATATTATAAAGGTTTCCAAACATCAAATCATGGTTATAGTGGAAGAAAAATTTATTTTCCTCATATAAGTTCAAATAGAACACTTCTCTTTTATTTTTCAATAAAAGATAAAAATTCCATAAAAAATATCATTTTGAAAACTATTAAAAGGTAGTGAAACAAATTTCACTTTATAGTTATTTTACTTCCATAAAAATACATTAATAAAATAATTTTAGAAACCTCAACATGGAAGAAATTTTTTTGTAAAATAAACCATTATAATATTTAAAATGCATTTTTTGGATAAAGTATCCCTTAAAAGAGTCTGAGTCATCACATATGTTGTTTATTTTCTAGAATAAAAAATCTATTTTAATTTATTAACTTTATTAAAAATCATATAAAAATTCTATGTTCCTATTATATTGTATAATACATTTTTATATAATATTACTTAATCATTTAACTTTATATTGGGTGTTTTGATTATATTTGGTTTATAAGTACAGATTGAATTCAGTTGGTTAAGTATGGTCAAAGAGAAAATTATTCCATCATCTCCAGAATAATAGTCATGAAATATTTATCAATAATATGAATCAATTATTTTTTTAATATAACCATTATATAAGGTAATTAAAAATGAATTACGCTACTATTATGGGGGTGGTAGGATGTACAAACACATGAGTAATGTTTTATTTTTTTAACAATAATTATGGAGAGAATGTATGTATTATTATATCATTATATAATGAAAATAATATAATAATTATAATATTATTTCTTCATATACAATTATATATATCATCCTTGTGATGTGGTGATGAAATATTAAACACATCACTTCATGGATGTGGCTGTCCAAATGTAGGCATGAATGAATTTTAAATTTATTAGTAAATGGATAGGTAAGAAAATATATGATATATTGTATTTTAATAATGATAACTATGTATTGAATAAAATATATAATCATTAATTACATCATTATATCAATCCATGAGAGGTTGTGATATAAAATTAATTACATCATCTAACGAGGAGGTAGTCCACCATACATATGAACGATAGATTACTTTCCCATCTTGTAGAAGTTGTAGATGGGCATATATTATTACATTAACATAATAAAATCTCATTATATATTGGATAATGATATTATTTTTTAAAAATGGCTAATGTATATTTGATGAATGTGGAAGAATAAATAATATAAATTTTTTGGGTTAAAGATTTTTATTCTTATTTAGAAAATCTTATAAAGGTTACACAAAAATATTTTCTATTTTTTTTTGTGATACAACAAAGGCATCTGGGATGTGAGGAGGAATTTAATGAAGATATTTGGGATGTTTTTTCAAAAAAATGGTTTTTTAAGTTTGAAATTAATTAAAATAAGAGATTCTCTTCTTCAAGATGGGAGAGTACACTTTGAATTTCTCAATGTATTAAATTAATATAAATTAATTTTAAATTCCTAATTTCAATAAATATAAATTATTCAAATATAATATGTTTATGATTCTAAATCTTCTCATACAATTAAATTTCTATATGTTTTGTATATATTGTTATATTTACCTTTTGGTGATAACCCCACATTAACCCTTTTCACAAATTCCGAGACAACAATATTTTTGTACACTTTGCGGTTCATGTAAGTAACTAAAAATAGAAAACCAGAAAATAAGTGTACCATGATTAATATTTTTAACCACATACAAATTATTCTGCTATATAAATTATTTTTACGAATTTTATATCAATTAATGAAATATTATTTTCATAAAATATTAATATTGTCTATTTTAGAACTATTCATTTTTTTTCACATCAATGAAATCATGAAACAAATTAATCTGAATATAAATAATTAATACTTAAATAAAATGTTATATGTTTTCCCCAAAATTCATATATCACAATAATTATAATAAATTGTTTAACTTTTATTAATTTTTATATTATTTTTTTATTTTTCCATGTTGCAAATAATTATTGGGTGAGCATTGCGTAAAAATTTAGTGTAATAATTTCTTATTTAAAAATGAAAAATAATTATCTTTTATAAGAAAAATAATTTTTATTTGTAATTAATATTTATAAATTAATAGAACCACTTTTTATACCATTTAAAAAATATTATAGTTATCAAAAACAAGAGTGTGATGTTTTTTACTTTTAATTTTAAAAAAATATTATAATGTTTATAATCACATCCAAAAGGTAAAAAAGGGTCATATAACCTAATATTTAATATTTATTAACAAAATGGACTCAAAAAATAAAATTAAGGCAATTTCTAGGGTCATTTTCTAGTCCATATAAAATTATTTCTAACTTTCAGTACCCGATTTACCGATTATGGTGGTGAAACAAAATTAATAAATTTACTACTCATAATATCTCAAAATAAAAGAAAAAAAGTTAAAAATTTTGGACCCACTACTTCCATATTTAGAATAATTTTTTTAAGATTCAATTTCTATAAGTGGAAGAAATTACTTTTAATATAAATGCATAAAATGAAATAAAAACAATTTTTTTAAAATTGAGTTATAAGCCCCAAAATATACTTATTCAAAAAATCTGATATAATGATCATTAAAATTAATTTATTTGGATTATATATAATGAAATTTTACTTATGTTACATAGATTTAATATTCAATAAATGAGGATACTTTTTAATGAAAAAAAAATAAAAGTTTTATAAATTTTTTTTTTTCACTATTTACAGAAAATTGAATCATTAATGAAATATATATACATTTCACCCAAAGAAAATTTTGATTTTATTATTTCTAAAATAAAATTTTCTGTCAAATAAAATTTCTAAAATTTTAATAAATTTATTTTAATTATTTTCTCACAAAAAGATATAAAAATCATTTTTGAATAAAATTTATTTTTGAAGAATAAAATGACTTTTCAACATATTGATCTCTTATTTATAAATAATTAATCATTTAGTTTTTTATTTTACAGAAACATTATATGTATTTTTTAATATTTTTAATCCTATTCATACCTTTCAATTCAATGGTTATGTTTATAAAATAAATATTACAATAATATTTAGTGGTTTTTTTATGTTCGGTGTTGCGTGTCATACACCTTAACCAACACAATGTCCTTATTTTTAAAATATATTGGGATATTAAATTATAACCACCTAAAATTTTTGAAAACTCTAAATTTGAGATTTTATCTCAATAATCAGTGTTTTGACATTTGAAAATTCTTTTATGGAAACACACATTGTAAAAGGGGTTATAAAGCACCCACTTAGTAATAGTGAAATGGAAGTTTAGTGGTAATCTAGAATAACACATACATGGTTTCACAATAAGAGGAGATTATAGGGAAGTGTTGATATAAACATAGAATAAAATATTAATATCCAAATGATAATGGGGATTAATATAGAACATTGATCAAAATAATGTGAACTACTTTGAGAATGTTAACAACCACAAAACTGCAACCTGATGTTTGTGAAAAGGAAAATATGTTAATTTAAAAAAAGGTTGAAGGACAAATTTTTTGTTTCACTATCATTATTATTATTATTGAGTAATTCGTTAACCTTATATAATTAAAAAAAATATGAAATATAATAATTTGTCAACTAGATTATCATATTGTAGTATAATTCCTACAAAATACTTCTTTTTCTCTAAATATTGAGTATTCGATATATATTTTTTAATTCCTGAATCACTAAAGTAAAATTATAATGAATCACATAATATAGATAATGATAATAAGATATTACTTATATATTTATACAGTAACAAAAAACAAAATGGTTAGTATATGGTAAGATCATACTCAAAATTAATAATCCTATAATTGATGAAAAAAATAATTTAATCTAAAAAAATTAATAGTTTTATCCAAAGTTCAATATATAACAATCTATAAAAAACTATCCATAAAATACCTCAATATATTCCCAAATATTACTGAAACCAAAAAATTGATAACATTTTCTTATGAGATAAATTTATCTCTAATATTTTAATAACTTCAATCACTATTAATGGCTTATACCAAAATACATATATCATAAATATATAATATAAAAATATGGTAATCATTTCCATGAATAGAATTTTTTTCATAATTTCTCATTAAAATCATATGTTCTTCCAAAATATACTTGAATAGTTAATCCTAAAATAAGTCATGATAAAATTATTTTTTCCTTATTATTTAATGTTCCTAAAAATATAGTGATGTTCTATTAAAAATCACATAACAACCAAATCACCAAATCACATTCAATGTCATGGTTATCTACATGATTAAAAATATGCTCCAAAAATAAAATTAATCTTTATTTTCCAAGAAATTTATGTATATAAAATTTTAAAACTAACTAGGGAATCACATAGGTCAGTGTTTGGTGTTACACCCTTATTTCCAATCATTTATGGGTTCAATACCTATAGCTAGGCTGATGTGATGCATTATCATCCATCCTATGGGTTTTCCTTTTCTAAAATTATTTAATTATTATAACATTTCCAAAAATATTATGGACATCCGAGAAAATAAAACTAGTCTTTAAAGATAATATACACCATAAATTTTATCATTACCATTAAACATATGTTAAAAAAAAATCAAAAAATAACATTCCTCCAAAAACAACATTTTATCATGTTAATTTTATGGGTTTTGTAAAAAATCTATCAGAAATCAATAAAATTGTTATAACATATTCCCATCACCAAAATCATGATAAAGGGGTGTCTAAGAAATTGAACATATGATAATCTTTAAATATACCACTGCATCATAACTCTTTAATTACTATATATAGATACCTTAATCATTAAACAATCATCATAATCCACTAAACATGATTTTACATCTTATTAATTTATACGTTATTCCAATAAATAAAATTTGAGTTATGTACAGAGATTAAAAAATATAAAAACATAATCCAAGATATAATTTACACCTTTCATAAGTCCTTTATTGTTTCCTGATCTTTAAGAATAATGGAACTACTCATTGTTACACATTTATCTCTAAGGCCCAGCTAATATCATTCTTTATACTTTTCCCCAGAATATTGATTTTAATAATTCATAAATTCCGAAAATTTAAAACATCCAATGGATACCTTGGAGTGAACTTTATACCCATTCATGGTGTTAACTAAAAACATTCCTTTTTTATGTGGAATATAATAACAATATACCCACCATTACTATATAGAAAACATCTTCTGATTCCTTTATGATAACATACTAGATGACTATTCCCACATTCTTTCCCCATAGGTCATTAAATATTTTTAAATTTATGAAATTGTTTACCTAAAATTATAGGATCATCATTTATCTATTATTTTATCAGTTCTAAAACTAGCCAAGGTTCATGTTTTTAATCATAACAAGTGATATGTGGTTAAGAGATACTATAATATTTTTCAAAATACCTCCATTTTTTTCATTTTCTCATTCAAACAACCATCTCATTTTCCTTCACATACATAGTTACTTTGGTCCATGATAAATCGGTCCTTTTACTAAAATAGAAAATGGTCAGTGTTAGTATATTTATAAAATCATTATAAATCATATTATCTAGAGGATAAACACTAGGATATCCTAAACTATTTCATCCTCTATTAATTTCTTATTATTTATCAAAAATTATTATAAATATACCTATTATACTACTATTTTTGTTTATAGAGGAATTTAAACTTATACTCAAATAACATCAAAACATTTAAATCTATCTAAACCCTACATTGATACAAAATATAAGGACACAACCATAATCAATACTTATTCTAGACTTTTTGGTCTAGAATTTACTATATTTATTTCCAAAAAATCCTTTTAGGTTCGGTGTTTTATATTATATGGTCATAAATATTACATAACAAAACCAAATTTTAAAAAGTTGAAACTTTTGATAAGTATCTATTTTCCCACAATATAAAACATTTAAAATAAAACATGATTTCATTTTATTAAAAATTTCCATATATTTCATTGTTAATTTTTCTTTTTGTATACCCATTATTAAACATAGTAGAATTTTTTTTTAAAACATGGGATGAGGACATAAATCTCATTAATGGACATAAAAATAAAAAATATGTTTGTACAATATAAAAAATGAAAACCCATTAAATTTATTTTCTTAAGAACATACATTTTACCTAGAAAAGGGCATGATATTTTTTGAAAACATTATTATCATGCATTGTGTAATCAAATGTTTCCATAAAAACACATTAGAAAGAATAGAAAAGTCACACAGGTGCCATGGGACATTATTTCCCTTGAACCCTTATACAACCCATACAGTAGCCCTTAAAATTTTAATATGCATACAACCAACCTCTAATATAATTCTCCATCTAACATAATCATTACCTAATGCATTACAGTAGTGTCTGGATGCAACCATCCTATAAACTATACCAGGATCAACCGTGAGCTATAATAGTTATAAACCCTTCATATAAGTCGTATTGTGATCCATCGTGAGTTATAATGGGTCTCAAAACATTGAAAAAAAATTCCACAGGATGTATATAAATAAAACTATTGAAACAATATTTTATACCTGTGTAAAAAATACATCTGGATATCAAAATAACCATTTTTCTTAAAAATACATTTTCAATACCAAAGTAAAATAAAAATGTAGAAATATGATTTTTATTTAAATAAAACATGAAATTATTTAAATGAATCCAAACATCATATCATGGTTTTATTGGTGGGAAAATAGTTGTTTCCATATATGTTAAAATAGATCATCCAGTTTTCCTTTTGTAAAGAAAGTGAAACATTACCTGAAACGATTCCTTTTTGGAATTTTTTTAAATAAAGTAGCATAAAATTTCATTTATAGTTATTTTATTCCTATATAAATACATTATTAAAATAATTTTAAAAACATTGAATAGGATTATAATGATTTTGAAAATAATTCATTATAACATTCAAAATAAGGTTTTATGTTAATGTGTCCCTTAATTCCAGTATGATTCTTCATGTATGTTAATTATCATACTTAATAAAAAAATAATATTAATTTATTTCTTTTCCTAAGAATATTTTTCAAGTTCATTATTCCTTTTATAATATTTAATTCTAGGTTTTGTATAATTACATAATAACTTTAGTTAATGTTAGATATTTTTATGATCTTCGATTCCTAAGTCTAGAATTAATTTGGCATGATGACTATATTCAAATTTGGTAATTAATCCATAATTTCCATAATAATATTCATGAAAGGATTATTTATATTATACGAAAAATAAAATTTTAAATCTGACCATTAAATTTGGTTGTGAAAAATGAACTATGATACAATTATGGAGACGGTACGTCGTACGTATGCATGTGTAACATTTCCATTTTTCAATAATAATTATAGAAATTAGGTAACCGTTATTATATAATAGTAGTATTATAATATTATCATAAATATCATATTAGTTCTTTAAATACACTTATATATATCATCAATGTGACGTGGAGATGAAAAAAAATCACATTGATTCATAGATGTGGTAATCCACACGTATGCATGAATGATGTTGTCATTTATTAGTGAATGGAAAGGTAAGGAGATATATTATATATTATATTTTCCAAATGAAAAAAAATTCATGAATATTATAAATAAACACTAATTTATTCATTATAACTATCCATGAGATGTGGTGGTAGGAAATTAATTACATCAGTCTATGTGGCAATAGTTCATCATACACAGAAATGATGGATTCCATTCCCATTTAATTGAGGATAAGGATATATACAGGTTATAATATTTACATAATAACATCATAGTATATGATTTATATTGATATTATTATCTAATCATGTTTAAATAATATTTTAAGGTGGTGGAAGAACAAATAAAACAAAAACATTTGGTTATGAACAATACCTATTATTCGGACAACCTTTTAAGGTTCACATGAAATGATTTCCTACATGGTTTCCTAAAAAACCATGGAATATAGGATGTGAGGAAGAATTTAAGGAAGGTATTTTTCTGATATTAGTCGATCCAATTGGTTCTTTTATAGTTATGTATAGATAATTATACTAGGCCTTATGGTTATGATACGTTACCTCTCATTTTGGTTTGAAAATTGTATATTTATTCTTTGGTATCATTGGGGTCATGACAGCCAAAACTAGTTATTATAGGTGGAATGAGGTGGTTTGAATTTTTTTATTTAAATCTTGTACTATGAAATTTTTATGGACCACTAAATAGTGATTGATATGAAATCTTTTCTCATCATGAAATTCTAATTTTTCCAGTCTCTTTTGATATTTATCATCTACAGATAGCTGACTAGAAAATGGAAATGTGAACTGAAGGAAATTGGACCTTAATGATAAGAATATTTTATTCCCATATACTTTTGAATATAGGGCTTCCTTCACAGAAATACGAGTTATAGTACAATAATACCATAAGGCTTATAAGATCTTATCAGGACATGATTCCTTATCTTTTTCCACCATATCTAGAGTGTATTTGATATATTCTTTTTTAAATACTATATTTATGTATTTTTGACTATATTATAGAATGGATAATTATTAAACACAATGTTATACTAATTGTACAAGCTATTAAATTTGTAAGAGCATAAATTTGTGTCATTTTCTATTAGTATTGTGTTAGACACACCAAATATGGTGATTATGTTCGAATTCAGAAAATTGATGATACAATTTCGAATTATTATTGAGAACCATTACCTTGGACCATTTAAAAAATATGTTCATTGTATTAAGAATATACATGAACTTCATAGAAGTAGGGGGTGAGTATGGCCCCACATTATCCATTTCCCATACGTAGAATAGACAAGATTATTTGGTAGTTTTTAATAAATACAGTGATTAAGGGATAAGTTTGGATTGTATTTGACTTGATTGAAACATCTTGCTAAACATCGTTTAATCCTACTCCATTGAAGAGTAGAAATATCTATGCCATATGATTTGATGAGAAATATCGATTCTTGAATTATGGGAACTAAAGACACAAGTATGTAAACCTTTCATAATAAAAACTATATTCTCTCAATTGATGAATTGGATATAGAATTCACCAAATCCACATTTATAGAGGATCATATGATGATTCATGATGTATTGAAGGGTAAAGTTTGCATCCAATCATCTAATATAGTATTTTATTACCCTGTATAGAACCACATTTTGAAGGCATTACACTATGGGTGTCACACAACCATTTGGTAGACTATCTATTTGATGGATGGAATTGATATTATTGATATTATCCATACTATTATGAATAAATTGTATGATACCAACCTTCATAAAGGTATGTTATTGTTTGAACATTGGTTTCAGTCCCTTAATGTTGGATAATTAAATTTTTATTGGATGTATGTGGAAACTCAGAGGTGTTCTGGGGGTTAGATACAAGAGAGGAGTAATTGGGCCATCAAGTGCATGTTTCATAGTTGGCACATGGTTGAAGATAACCGTGCAAAGTGGGAGGCCAAACCATGTAGCCTTGGACATAGTAATTACACACAATTGGTGCACGGTTAGTTTAATTGTGAAGGATCCAATGGTAACTGTGTGACTTAGACCCCTCTTAGATAGTGGTTGGCACACAGTTGGTGTACGGTTTATTCGACCATTTGAAAAACCATTCCCCCTATTATATTTGGAAATTTACTATTTTACCCCCTCATGATTTTATGGTTCTCTCTCGATTTATTCCATCATTCCTTCTCATGTAACCTTAGTGGCAAACCATTTCAACCAAGACCTCCCAAGGATTGATCTCCTTCGATTCATGGCCCTTTGGAGTGTCTTTAAAAATGGATCGAAGGTCTTGGTAAGTGTAAAGCTCCCCATGTTTCTCTTTTTTGTATTATGGTGTTTTGTTTCATTGATCATCTTCTAAATCCCTAAAACCCTTTTTTCTAATTGGATCATAGGTTAGGGGAAAACGGGTTTCTTGAATCCATACCTATGGTCATTGTTAAGCATGTATTCATCTTCAGAATCAAGGATGGTTATCTATAAGTTATATCCCATAATATTTAAGTTGGTTTATGCATTTTAGACATGTTATTTCTTATCTGTTGTTGTGAAATTGATACCTTTAGTGATAATTGATAACATGGGTAACTACATGATGAATTGAGACTCTCCTACTCCATATGGGATACATCTTGATTGATTATATTTGTTTAGGGCATCAATGGGGAGGGATAGTATTTCCAGACAAGGAAATTTATAATGTCAAGTGTTGTGAGAATTTAGGTTGATATTGAGGCCATGATAAATAAGTTGATATCTTGGATAACTCATAATGATGCACTAATGGTAGCATGTCTAGTTGTGGATAATGACATTTGGGATTGTTTAAATTAATGTGAAAAGGGGTTAAATGGATTAAAGTGAATGTTTCAAATGGTTTATAAATTGAAATGGAAATGTTTAAATTGATTAAAACTTATGAATTAATAAGAATATTAAATGAGTTAATGCCTAGAAATTGATGAATGTATTAAAGGGTCTAATGTGTGGAAATTCAGTACTGTGCTAAGTGGGTTAAGGTATGAAAAATGGAAATGGGTAAAATTGGATATTACAAGTTGATGATAAATGTGCTAATGGGTTATGTATTGATATTGATTCATATTTTGTATCAAATTTTAATTGAAAATGTTATCTGTATTGGTTGTATATGGTTTGTGATATAGTATATGTGTTAAATAGATAAATAATCATGGGAACATGGCTTGGTAGTTATGTGGTATTGGAATTTAGTATCTAATCCCATGGTTTAGGTTTGACGGAGGCTCTAAACCTCACCCCATAATGCTAGAGTTAGGGAAGGTGGCCTAGGATCATTTCCTCTAGTAGTTTTATTTGATGAGACTACCTGGACTGAGGCTCTATGGTATGTGTGATATACTTGTTTATGAAATTTTATTCTTTGTGAGATTGGAAACATGAATTATTTCATTATTCATGGAAATTTACCAGCTTAGGCCATTTTGTAAATGATGTAAAAGCCTCACCCATGAAGTAAGTGATGAAAATCTATTATGAGAATGAAATGGTTAAGTGAACCACGTTAACTAATAGAACCTAATTTTTCTTTGATAAACCATGTCATTTATTTAGTACTTTCATGCACTATATGTTAGACTGAATATTATTTAGATACTATTGGTGGTGGCCAATTAAGTTTCACTCACACCCTGCTTGGGATTCCATTGGGTACCTAAGTAGATTCCATGATTTCAGGTTAGGATAAGGGAAAAGACCCTATAAAATAGTGTTGAGATGGGCTTTGGATATCCATGGATGAGGATCCTGACATAGTGTTAGGACCTGTTTTAGGGATATAGATGTTTTTCATTATTTTGGGGTTTTTTAACTATTGAAATTTTTATTATGACATGACATATATATTTTTTGGTTATGAATTGTACACCAATTGGGAAATGGTTGGTAATGCATGTTTATGGATTATTTCTTATTATTTACATTATTTCATATGCTTTATAATGTTTCTTACTCATGTATAGAGGGTATATTCTCCCCCATGGGACCTATTAGACCCTCACTTCTATTTGGTAACATCTGAAGTATTAGTAAGTACACTTTAGGTCATGTGGAAACCCAGCTCGGGGCACTTGGTTAGTGGGTTTCAGGCCAGGGATGTTACAAAGTGGTATCAAAGAAGTTATTTTCTCTATCATACTATTTCGGAATGGTATATGGGTGATTTGGAAGTTTTGTTCCAATGAAATGAGCTCGTACATGTCAGTAGCTAACCCATGTACAAGGAAAAACAGAAGTACCCAGGTTGGGAGTTGTTGTTCTTGATGCGTGTTATGATAATTGAATGATATTACACCATTGGGTGATGCAAATATTGTTTTATGTGAATGTATTTTGATATTTTACTCGTGTTCAGAATGGTACAAGGTTGTTCATTCATATATCATTATTGGCACATAGGGATATAGGTGGCATGCATCTTGATAGGAACGCACAGGATGGGTGTGTGGGATATGAAGTGTAGGTTACATTTTACATTATCAAAAAACTTAAATAAAATAGTGTCTAATAAAGATAATTTAAATAAGTGAATGAAATTAATGTTTTGGAATGGTTAATAAATTGTTATTAATGAAGGACTATAAATGAGTCAAAATATTTTTTTGTAAGGAGTCGTGAAATTGGAAATGTTACTACGAGGAATGATTTACTTTGTTAATATGGAAACTGTTTAAAAATGTGTATATTAAAAGACATGGGACTATATAGGTTGGATTACACTAGGTTACCCATGAACCACAATACATATGGATAAGGGTAGTGTTCTAAGCATGACGATTTCCATTCAGATAGTTTTTGTGAAATGGGCTATTTATGGATAGAGGATATTCTTCTTTTATGTTGAATTGTGGAAGATTTCTATTAAGTGCTTAAAGACTCATGTTTGGAGTTTCAGTAAAATGACACCTCTATGAAATGAAGTAGTTGGGTGATAAGAGGATATCACTAAGAATTCTCCATCATTTTTGGAGAAAGAAAACCCATTGGTTCAACATAAATGTGAATTTGATCAGTTTTGTGATAGATTTTCTTGTTTATTTTAATGATAGACTGATACCCATGGAGGGTCATACCAAGTATGTTTGATATGACCAGAGAGTTTAAGTTATAGCACCCAAAACATTTTAAAGAGATGTAGACCTGAGGTAGTATAGTTCTAGATAGAATCCATCGATAGGATTTTGGACCACGTAGAGACTCATAAGATGATATTCAAGTTGGCATCGTATATGTTGTGTGTAACAGCCCAAGATTTTATAAAAAAATATTCTTTTTAATTTTATTAATGTCTTGTGTTGTACGCTACACCAAAAGGAGCTTGCACAACACACATCCTTGACTTGACTTGCATTACACGCAATCGCGACCTTCCTCGATAGCGTGTGTAGTACGCAATACCGAGTTTCACTAAACAACGATATGCTATAAAAATATTATTAAAACTAGCTGTTATGAATAGTAATAACCACTTTTTAAAATTCTGTAAGTCTTATTTTTCAAAATGAACTTCATTCTTGGATTCGGAGTATCGAATTTAGCCTAAGGTGAAATTTTGGTACTTTTCGGATAACTTTCATATTCTGATGAATAGTGAAAATTACTAAATTATAATTAAAAACAACTTTTTTTTCGAAATAATTAATAGTGATAAATCATTAATTTGAGTGGTTTTAAAGTATATTTAGAATATATTTTTACAATTTAATACAATGTTGGTCATTGGATGTAGTTTCACATTTAAACTAGACATAAACAAGTGTCAATCTTTTGATAGATATTGTTTCTTAAAAACACGCTATTTGTTTTAACATCGGGATTTAATTATAAAATTAATTAATGCAACTTTTATGTTATGAATTTGGTAAAATAGACTTCATTTTTGAATTCGGAATATGAAATATAGCTTGGGATGAAATTTTGGAATTGTTCTGAAAAACATCAATTTTTGATGAATAGTGAAACTACTAAGTGGTGGGTTAAAAACTGAAATTTGCATAAAACTTAATTTTACCGCTTCTGTGAATGGAATTTTGAAAATCCGAGAGACACGGTTAATATCAAGGACTAAAATGTGGTTCAATGAGATGAAAATAATTTTTTGGTGAATAGTAACTTTTTACTTTTTTTACCGCGGTTAATAGTAAATAGGGTAACTAAGGGTAAATATGATATTACTATTACCCTAACACATGTCCTAATTCTATTGGACAAGTGTAATTCGACCAAAAACAATCTTAGGAATAAAATATGACCATTTAGGCCCACTTGGATTAGATTAGGACATTTATTATTAATTTATTTAAAGAAAGGTTAAAATAGTTAAAATCAAAGTTTAATAAGTAAATCATTTTTAATATGGGGTTATACATAAGATAAATTCGATTGTAAATATTCATTAGAAAGCTAAAAAGATTTCCTACATGATGGTATTTTATTTGTAATTTTTAGACATAAAATAATTTAATTTATTTATGACACAACGATGATGCAGTAATTATCTTATTAATGAAATATTGACATAATTGATGTTATAAACACCAAAATAAATGTAATTTGAGATTTTTTTATGAATTCCACTAATTTTCTAGGTTACTATGATATATTAATGTTGATTTAATCAACTTGGTTCGAACATTTAATTCTTTTATGACATTCACAAAAATCATATATCAAATAGTGTCAAAATTGACACAAAATAGTTTTTAAATCAAATATTATATTATTAATTGTTATTGTATTCCTCAAAATCTAAGGTTCGGCCAAATGACTTAGATAAGGATATATGTATTAATAATAAACAATTTGGGGTTCGTTTGGCATGTTATAGTAAGTTTATTAACCATATAGTGAAAGAAAACAAAAAGACATGGTAAAAGTTAAATTATTTAACTTAGAGTTAAATCTAATTGATAAGGTTAAAATAATATCCTAAACTTGTCTAAATTCTATTGGTTGATAGGATTTCGACCCCTCCCCACCTTATCTTCGAAATAAGACCCTTTGGAACCATTATAAACCGATTTTGACTTTAATATAAAATAATATTTTGAGATATTCCTAAGGTGCCCCTCTCCTCCCTTATAAAAGGACACCTCCTCCCCCTCCTCCTCACACCAATTTGAGCACTCAATCTCGGCCAACCCCTGCCAAAATCTCTTCTCCACTTCCCTAGAAACATCCTAGAGGTTCTGGTCTTCCTCAAAGACCAATTCTAGTGCCCTAAGAGGAGGTCTCAAAGAGGCACTTCAAAGAAGAGGTAATTACCGTTACCAATTCTTTCATCTTTATTTCTTCTTCCACTTCTTCTTCTTAGGTTGTTTCATTATGAAGTAATAACATCAGTATCACTCATATACTGATATGTTATTATAAGTATGAAACAACCCTATTTCACCATCTATCCATCCTACGGAAAAAGAAATCACCGCGCGTGCGTACGTACGGAATACCGTCTCCACGCCGTGGTGTAATCTATTTTCCACCGCCACCTTACATGGATGGGTATAATGGTGTAAAGAATAACTATACATAGTTATTACAACATCATATTTATTCTGATATATTGTATAATCCACTCCAATTCAATTCAATATTTATAGAAATGATATCATCGCTCGTGCGTACGTACGGACTACCGTCTCCACGACGCGATGAGATTCATTCTCCATGTTAACCATTTAAGAATGATTATAATGTATATATAAGAAATAATAATGAAATATATGACATTATAAAGCTACTGGATTTATGTATATATATACATATGTATGTCATCTACTTACTTCCATTTCAAGACAATAAGGAAAGGAAAACAGCGTTCATGCGTACGTACGGACTACCGTCTCCATGAACGGTGTTTTTCATTTTATTTATCTACCTATTATATATATATATATATATACTGAATATATATGATATATAAATCATATTTTATATTCTGGAAGTAAGTAAATCATGATATAAGTAATAATGATGTCAAGAACAACAAGTCAAAACACCTACGATAAATGAAATGATTTTACCCAAAACGCTTCTTTAACATGGAATTTACAAAAGAACGGGTAATATAATGTCATAAGTGAACCATATATGATATCATAACAATGAATATGATTCTGTAATAAGTCAATAACATGATTTAAATCATTATACAGGAGGTTCGGACACTTACAAAGCAAGTCGGACCTAAGGTAAGGGAAAATATCACAATCTCATTTTTATTCGAGATTGTTTATTCGTAAGTATTTACTGGGGTGTATTTTATCATCCACATCCATGTTCCCTCAATATGTAATATTGTTTCCATCCACTTGCAATAGTTTAAATCCAATTTTACCCTTAGGTGAGTTTTTAGTAAAGAATATGAAAGGAATCTTTTGTCGTTTTTCCGTACGAGGTACTTTTTGACTTTTCCGACAAAAGTACGAAGAATGTTTTTTTTTAACTTATACGGCACGAACGGATTTTTACGGTTTTATAAAGCCTTATTTTCATGAACCTTCCTCCAAAATATTTCATGACTATTTTTAATAAAATCTCTTTCTTTTAAAATTGTATGATGTTTTGTGAAAAGAAATTGATTTTGAAGAAGAAAGGATATTTTCCTCAAGAATTCATTTCAAGTGTTTTATCAAAATTATTTTCCATCTAAGATAATAAAGGGTTCTGTTTCTATCCATATTTTTACATTGATTTGACTATGTTGTGATGGAATTATGTTTATGAATTCCTTTATCTTATATGAATGGTTTTATGATGTCATGTTGTTTAAGAATCCCATTTTTATTACATGGGTTATGCAATGATGTATGATTTATGATTTTGTGGCACACATAAGAATGGTTTCATTATGAGATGGGTGGGACCTATATCTCCCTCCAATGCATTGGGTAAAGATTTTATATCTCATGAGATAGACATGGCTGGAATGGTAGGTTATACCGGTTCAGTGAAACAGGACTGAAACGAGGATTACTCGATTCAGAAAGGGACTTTGTCCACTAAGATAGTCTTGGCAATGAGTCTTGACTAACAAGAAATGATTCTCTATGATTATGTGTGTATGCCACAATGAGTAATGTTTTAAGTTATGATTTCATTTCACTACTATGATTTATCCCATGTTATGAAATTATGCTCTCTTTTGCAGGTTAAGATTTCCAAAAAAGTTATGTTCTTATGAAAATTATGTGATTGATATTTCTTTTGTTTACCCTTACTGAGCATTTGAGCTCACCCTTCTATGTTTTCTTTTCCCCAGGATATAAAGAAAGGTTTTAGGTAAAAAAAAGAATGACCTTTATGGGAGATATTGAAGAACTTTCACCACGATTTGAAGATTACGTTCCGAGTTTCCAAAGACACTAAACTATTACGATCCTTTAGTGTGTGTTTTTGTTATGTACTAAGTATTCCGCAAATGTAATGTAATATCCATGTACGTCAGGCTATGGGTCTCTACAGTTGGTATCAGAGGAAAGTTTTAGTCAACCTTTGGAAACTAGGATGCGAAAACGTTAGTAAGATCCCTAGAGATATTTCTAAGGTATGTCTAGGGATGCCCCTAAGGATAAGTATACGTATAGGATATAGTTCTAGAACTATGGTAACGATATTAGATTAAACCAAAGATGATAGATATTTAAGTTACTCCCCCTTTATTATGATTTTTGCATCTAACACTATTCTGTTTGGGTTTTAGAAAATGGCTGGAAACAAGATGATTCACAATAATGGAGGATATGATGGACAATGGAATGATATTCTTCATTAGAAACCAAATGAAATGGGATTTGGATGTCCAAAAATCATTCTTATGCCGAATCAGAAATCTCATAATATGATCAATAAAGTAAAATTTGGTAAGTTTCCTGACTCGGCTAATAAGAGAAAGATGGAGTTTCATGATGATCATAGAGGAAAGAAAGTTCAATTTCCCCTATGTAAATCATGTGGGAAGAGGCATCAAGGAGAATGTTTCAAGGGAACTGGAAGATGCTTTGGGTGTGGAAAAGAAGGACACAAAGCAAGTAAGTGCAAAGGAAAAGGGTCGGTTAACACCATGGATGAGGATAATGGTATTGCTACGACATCAAAAATGGTTAAGTGTTTTAAATGTGGAATGTATGGGCATTATGCAAACAAATGCCCTAAGGGAAAGACTCATGAAGAGAATCAGTATGATCATATGGGTAGTATTTATGTGGATGATGATGAAGAGACTACAAATGATATGTGAGATGAAAGAATTGTTGAAGCTCGGTCAATGGTTTAAGAATGTTGTGGAATGATTACATGTTTATCATGTGTAATGTTGTATAAGAAATCTCATGGTACTATGGAATAAAGAGACATCTGAGGATTGTTACACTGTTGTCTTTCCTTGAGTTATGAAAGTGTATGATTAATGGTACCACTATCCATGAAAGGTTATTCAGATATTTTTGGAATGTAGATGATATGCGCATAATGAAGGGATAAGGAGAAAATTAAATGTTTGATAGTATTCATGTGCTCATGATTGATATAAGGACTAAGTGATATCATGGTTTGAGTATATAGAATTTTGAGGATTTTGGTATGTGGAAAGTGTTAACTTTTAACTGCACTCATGTTTTCACTAAGGTATTCAAGAGAATACACGATTAAGGACTTTGAATGTTTGGAATGTGACCAACAAGACATATCTTATGATATGTGGGGATCAACGACAGTATTAAATCTCTGGTAATCGATGTCACTATATTATGAGAGTGGACTGCAGTATTATGTATAAGCCTAAAGATTAGACTGGATTATGTTGGACATAAGTTAGTATTGTTTAAGGATAGAAGATTTTCGATATTATTGATGGGATGTTATAGTAACGTAGTTTTAGAAAAAGGGACAACCTGCAGGACGGGCGACAGCCCATCGCTTCGGACAAGGCTGTAGGAATCGAACCCACAACCGAAGTGCGACTGGCCTTTATCGCCTACCACTGACCTACAGGAAGTCCCTGTTTAGTAGAAACTAGTTTTATTATATTAAGCAGTATGATATATGAAGTATAAGTCCATTTTAGGAACCATATATGATTAATCTCACTATAGATCGACTTATGTATATAATTTTTGCTAACCTTTTGTTTGAGACAGATGGAATGACCCGTCATTCTATCACATGATCTGCTAACACTTCACGAATAACAAATTCAACTTCATTTATTTAAGAGATGAAGTGGAAATTGTTCAAGGCACGAACAACAGTGATATTTTATCAAAATAAAGTAAGTATTTATTCTAATTCAAATTTTCAACTTTAGGGAAATGATCTTGAAAACCAAAAATGTTGTCCTAGTGATCTTATACCTGATGAATTAGATGGTACCATAGATCGTCACAAATTTATGGATTTGTGATTACTGGATTTTCCATAGCCATGTTCTCTACCACTCTCCATCAGAACATGATGGTTAGATTTCTCTTCCATATCCATATTTTCACCTATGTGGAAACCCAGTGATTAGTTTATTTGGGTAATCGTTACATTTCATACTTTAGTTTTTAAAGCCAAGTTTTGGTATTCCCTTTTACGATGTGGGTTTCTATTAAAGAAACTTTCAAATAGTAAACCATTTATAACCCCGACGAATTTCGAGGGCGAAATTCATTTTAAGGGGGGTAGAATGTAACAGCCCAAGATTTTATAAAAAAATATTCTTTTTAATTTTATTAATGTCTTGTGTTGTACGCTACACCAAAAGGAGCTTGCACAACACACATCCTTGACTTGACTTGCATTACACGCAATCGCGACCTTCCTCGATAGCGTGTGTAGTACGCAATACCGAGTTTCACTAAACAACGATATGCTATAAAAATATTATTAAAACTAGCCGTTATGAATAGTAATAACCACTTTTTAAAATTCTGTAAATCTTATTTTTCAAAATGAACTTCATTCTTGGATTCGGAGTATCGAATTTAGCCTAAGGTGAAATTTTGGTACTTTTCGGATAACTTTCATATTCTGATGAATAGTGAAAATTACTAAATTATAATTAAAAACAACTTTTTTTCGAAATAATTAATAGTGATAAATCATTAATTTGAGTGGTTTTAAAGTATATTTAGAATATATTTTTACAATTTAATACAATGTTGGTCATTGGATGTAGTTTCACATTTAAACTAGACATAAACAAGTGTCAATCTTTTGATAGATATTGTTTCTTAAAAACACGCTATTTGTTTTAACATCGGGATTTAATTATAAAATTAATTAATGCAACTTTTATGTTATGAATTTGGTAAAATAGACTTCATTTTTGAATTCGGAATATGAAATATAGCTTGGGATGAAATTTTGGAATTGTTCTGAAAAACATCAATTTTTGATGAATAGTGAAACTACTAAGTGGTAGGTTAAAAACTGAATTTTGCATAAAACTTAATTTTACCGCTTCTGTGAATGGAATTTTGAAAATCCGAGAGACACGGTTAATATCAAGGACTAAAATGTGGTTCAATGAGATGAAAATAATTTTTTGGTGAATAGTAACTTTTTACTTTTTTTACCGCGGTTAATAGTAAATAGGGTAACTAAGGGTAAATATGATATTACTATTACCCTAACACATGTCCTAATTCTATTGGACAAGTGTAATTCGACCAAAAACAAACTTAGGAATAAAATATGACCATTTAGGCCCACTTGGATTAGATTAGGACATTTATTATTAATTTATTTAAAGAAGGTTAAAATAGTTAAAATCAAAGTTTAATAAGTAAATCATTTTTAATTTGGGGTTATACATAAGATAAATTCGATTTTAAATATTCATTAGAAAGCTAAAAAGATTTCCTACATGATGGTATTTTATTTGTAATTTTTAGACATAAAATAATTTAATTTATTTATGACACAACGATGATGCAGTAATTATCTTATTAATGAAATATTGACATAATTGATGTTATAAACACCAAAATAAATGTAATTTGAGATTTTTTTATGAATTCCACTAATTTTCTAGGTTACTATGATATATTAATGTTGATTTAATCAACTTGGTTCGAACATTTAATTCTTTTATGACTTTCACAAAAATCATATATCAAATAGTGTCAAAATTGACACAAAATAGTTTTTAAATCAAATATTATATTATTAATTGTTATTGTATTCCTAAAAATCTAAGGTTCGGCCAAATGACTTAGATAAGGATATATGTATTAATAATAAACAATTTGGGGTTCGTTTGGCATGTTATAGTAAGTTTATTAACCATATAGTGAAAGAAAACAAAAAGACATGGTAAAAGTTAAATTATTTAACTTAGAGTTAAATCTAATTGATAAGGTTAAAATAATATCCTAAACTTGTCTAAATTCTATTGGTTGATAGGATTTCGACCCCTCCCCACCTTATCTTCGAAATAAGACCCTTTGGAACCATTATAAACCGATTTTGACTTTAATATAAAATAATATTTTGAGATATTCCTAAGGTGCCCCTCTCCTCCCTTATAAAAGGACACCTCCTCCCCCTCCTCCTAACACCAATTTGAGCACTCAATCTCGGCCAACCCCTGCCAAAATCTCTTCTCCACTTCCCTAGCAACATCCTAGAGGTTCTGGTCTTCCTCAAAGACCAATTCTAGTGCCCTAAGAGGAGGTCTCAAAGAGGCACTTCAAAGAAGAGGTAATTACCGTTACCAATTCTTTCATCTTTATTTCTTCTTCCACTTCTTCTTCTTAGGTTGTTTCATTATGAAGTAATAACATCAGTATCACTCATATACTGATATGTTATTATAAGTATGAAACAACCCTATTTCACCATCTATCCATCCTACGGAAAAAGAAATCACCGCGCGTGCGTACGTACGGAATACCGTCTCCACGCCGTGGTGTAATCTATTTTCCACCGCCACCTTACATGGATGGGTATAATGGTGTAAAGAATAACTATACATAGTTATTAAAACATCATATTTATTCTGATATATTGTATAATCCACTCCAATTCAATTCAATATTTATAGAAATGATGTCATCGCTCGTGCGTACGTACGGACTACCGTCTCCACGACGCGATGAGATTCATTCTCCATGTTAACCATTTAAGAATGATTATAATGTATATATAAGAAATAATAATGAAATATATGACATTATAAAGCTACTGGATTTATGTATATATATACATATGTATGTCATCTACTTACTTCCATTTCAAGACAATAAGGAAAGGAAAACAGCGTTCATGCGTACGTACGGACTACCGTCTCCATGAACGGTGTTTTTCATTTTATTTATCTACCTATTATATATATATATATATACTGAATATATATGATATATAAATCATATTTTATATTCTGGAAGTAAGTAAATCATGATATAAGTAATAATGATGTCAAGAACAACAAGTCAAAACACCTACGATAAATGAAACGATTTTACCCAAAACGCTTCTTTAACATGGAATTTACAAAAGAACGGGTAATATAATGTCATAAGTGAACCATATATGATATCATAACAATGAATATGATTCTGTAATAAGTCAATAACATGATTTAAATCATTATACAGGAGGTTCGGACACTTACAAAGCAAGTCGGACCTAAGGTAAGGGAAAATATCACAATCTCATTTTTATTCGAGATTGTTTATTCGTAAGTATTTACTGGGGTGTATTTTATCATCCACATCCATGTTCCCTCAATATGTAATATTGTTTCCATCCACTTTCAATAGTTTAAATCCAATTTTACCCTTAGGTGAGTTTTTAGTAAAGAATATGAAAGGAATCTTTTGTCGTTTTTCCGTACGAGGTACTTTTTGACTTTTCCGACAAAAGTACGAAGAATGTTTTTTTAACTTATACGGCACGAACGGATTTTTACGGTTTTATAAAGACTTATTTTCATGAACCTTCCTCCAAAATATTTCATGACTATTTTTAATAAAATCTCTTTCTTTTAAAATTGTATGATGTTTTGTGAAAAGAAATTGATTTTGAAGAAGAAAGGATATTTTCCTCAAGAATTCATTTCAAGTGTTTTATCAAAATTATTTTCCATCTAAGATAATAAAGGGTTCTGTTTCTATCCATATTTTTACATTGATTTGACTATGTTGTGATGGAATTATGTTTATGAATTCCTTTATCTTATATGAATGGTTTTATGATGTCATGTTGTTTAAGAATCCCATTTTTATTACATGGGTTATGCAATGATGTATGATTTATGATTTTGTGGCACACATAAGAATGGTTTCATTATGAGATGGGTGGGACCTATATCTCCCTCCAATGCATTGGGTAAAGATTTTATATCTCATGAGATAGACATGGCTGGAATGGTAGGTTATACCGGTTCAGTGAAACAGGACTGAAACGAGGATTACTCGATTCAGAAAGGGACTTTTTCCACTAAGATAGTCTTGGCAATGAGTCTTGACTAACAAGAAATGATTCTCTATGATTATGTGTGTATGCCACAATGAGTAATGTTTTAAGTTATGATTTCATTTCACTACTATGATTTATCCCATGTTATGAAATTATGCTCTCTTTTGCAGGTTAAGATTTCCAAAAAAGTTATGTTCTTATGAAAATTATGTGATTGATATTTCTTTTGTTTACCCTTACTGAGCATTTGAGCTCACCCTTTTATGTTTTCTTTTCCCCAGGATATAAAGAAAGGTTTTAGGTAAAAAAAAGAATGACCTTTATGGGAGATATTGAAGAACTTTCACCACGATTTGAAGATTACGTTCCGAGTTTCCAAAGACACTAAACTATTACGATCCTTTAGTGTGTGTTTTTGTTATGTACTAAGTATTCCGCAAATGTAATGTAATATCCATGTACGTCAGGCTATGGGTCTCTACATTGTGGGGACCGAGAAAGCGTTGATGGGATATTTTTTTCCAGACACAAAAAATTAACGGTTGTTATAGATGTACATCTAGGAAATGATTTTGGAGAATTTCTACCTATATTACTTGAGATAGGGTGGGATTGAAGGTTTATGAGGTTGAATTAGGGATCTGTGTCAATAATGGATTATGAGGGTCGGTTAATGGACTTTAAAAACATTGTTCTAGTGTTACAAGTGGACAAGGACACCATTAAAAGGTGTTTTGATGATAGAGTTAGACCTAATATTATGTTCCCAATAAATATCTTCTAATTAAATAGGATTTTAGAAGTAGTGTATCAGGACATTATTTCAGAAAATGACTGAAGGTAGGCATCATTTAGTGGGATGGCGTTTCAAGTTAAACGGACTTGTGGTGAAACATCTGGGGGTAGAAAGCATCATTTTAAAAATATTCACTAGGGTGGTAGTGTGTAAATTAATAATAATAGAGGATAAATCTCTTAGGGTGCTGACTAGGTGTTTCTATATCAGTGTGGTAGGCTGGGGCACATGGAAAGATAGTGTCCCTAACCATCGGTTATTTTCCAAGAATGTGGGACAATGGGGAACACATAGAGGCTCTACAGGAACCCTCAAGAGTTGGGAATGGATAGAGGATCAAGGCTACGTGGCGTGAAGGACGGGGGTTTGTTACCTTGTATCAGGTAGGCAGTTGGATCTCAACTGGTCATACCGATTGAGGTGGTAGATGTGGTAGTCCAGGGAGGGGGAATCTATTTTGGCAAGGCAATTCATCACCAAGAAATCAGGCTGGACTATAGGGAAGAGGGGTTGAGAAACATCACATGATTCATTCCTCACCTGGTGGTTTCAAGGATAGATCATCAACCATTCGGGTTATGATCCATGTAGCTTCCATACTTTCTGTGCATTATTTGAAATGAGTTCCTTGTATTCTTTTCTCTCTACTCAGTTTGTGGTTGTGTTGGGTCTAGCGGTGGAAATTATGTGCGAGGTTATGTTAATCTACATACCATTAGGATTATTATTAGAAGATATCCAACAATTTAAGGGGTATTATCTTAATGTTGGTGGTGACTATTTTTTGTGGGACTTGTTTTTTCATGAAATGTCATGTTTTGATCTTATTTTGGGAATGGACTGGCTAGTGTTTTACGAAGCCCATATTGACTGTTACCATCATATAATAATGTTCACGACTCTTGAGGGAGAAAAGTACATCCATCGCGGTGAATGGGGTTATCTAGCATATCATATAGGGCCAGTTTTCCAGTAGTTAGTTTAACATACATTCCAAGTGGCCTATATTATTCTTGATGATGAGGAAGTAGAGAAGATTTTATTTCCTCTTAGGCATGACCATTTATTATATGTATTTCCTTATGACTTCTTAGGGATGCCTCTTGAGAGATATGTTGAGTTCACTAACGAGTTACATTTGGGTACAAAACCAGTTTCCATTCTACCATATATAATGGCCCAAGTATAATTCCTGGTACTTAAAACTCCATTATAGGAGTTGGAGAATAAATGGTTCATTCATAATAGTGCACAACCATTGGGATATCTAGTGTTGTTTTCCTAAAAGGAGGATGGATCTTTGAAGTTGTATATTTATTATTGAAAGATTAATCATATGATGGTTAAGAACTGCTACCCTCTTCCTTGAATCAATGATCTCTTTGACCAACTAAGGGGTTCATCCATGTTCTCTAAGATTTATCTAAGATTAGTTTCTCATCAGTTGTGTGCCAGACCTTCTGATGTACCACATATAACGTTTAGTAGTAGGTGTAGCTTCTATGAAATTTTTATGATTACTTTGCGGTTGACCAATATAGCTGTAGTGTTTATCACCCTAAAGAATTGAATATTTCACCCATATCTAGATCAGTTTGTAGTTTTCTTTATTACTGACTTCTTAGTGTGCTCTAAGACTTGTAATGATCATACCAAACATATTGAAATTTTCTTCTGTTAAATAAGAGAGCTTAGTCTACAAAACAAGATATCTAAATGTTATGTCTGTATGGATAGGGTGATTTTTTGGGATCACATCATCTTATAAGAAGGTGTCTCACTGGACCTGGAAAAAGTGTAGGTAATTTTGTCCTAGAATCAGCCAAATAATGTTTCTGATGTTCATAGTTTTTTGGATTTGGTGGTTTATTATTAGAGATTCATAAAAAAAATTATCATTTTGTAGCACTACTTTTAGAGTTAATCATGTATGGAACCATGATGGAATAGTCTTGAACAAGTGAGGGTTCTTTCCAAGAGTTAAAGAATCAGTTGAAAACTGTAGCGATTATGATCATACCAGAGCTAGGTAAGGAGTATACCATGTTTTTTAATGTATCTGGTCTAGGTCTTGGGGAGGAGTTTATGTAGAATGGTCAAGTTGTAGATTATGTGTCATAGTGGTTGAGGCCTCATGAAATAAATTTCCCTACACATGATCTTGAATTGGCTGTAGTGGACTACACCCTGATGTATTGGTGACACTACTTGTTGAGAGAGAGATTTACCATGTATACAGATCATAAAATCATTATGTACATAATCTCCCAACATGATATGAATATTTGGCCACATAGATGGGTCAAGTATGTGGATTCATTTGATTTTGAGATGGTGTATAGACTATGAAAAGATAATAGTGTTGAAAATGCTTTGAGACGAAGGAATCCAAATTAGGCGATTCAAGAATCCATCATTAGGAAGAGATTGATAGAGTTGTTTGTAGAGAGGAATCTGAAGGTATAGGATGGGAAAGGGAAGATGAACCTTGAATCCTCATATGTTGAGTCTATGATTTTGAGTTGGACTACATTGATTCTATGTTAGGTTTCTGATTTTTTTTAGGGAAAGTCTTAAAGGTGGGATTCACCTTATGGTTGGGCCATTATAGATGATATGATAATTTTTGTTCATGGTCATATTATTGTACCAATATTTATAGGAAAATAATTTATATTCTAGTTTTATGAATCAAATTCAAAAGTAAATCTGGGTTTGACTAAAATGTATTGTGATCTTCATATGTATTATTGGTGGATAAGGATGAATAACGAGTTTGTAGGTTTTGTGGCATGATGCCTTACCTTTTAGTAAGTGAAGGATGTTCATCAATGACCATGTGGTTTTCTACAAACATTTTCAATTAAAAAATAGAAATGAGATGACATGACAATGGATTTCATGGAGGGTCTCCTAAGGATTCCTCAGAAGAATGAAGTGATCTAGGTATTCATGGATCAGTTGACTAAGGTGGCTTAGTTCTTTTCAATTCAAGAGACATTCAATGCCGATAAATTTGGTGAGTTTTATGTTTAGAAGACTATATTGTTACATGGGGGGAATAGAAGATAGTTTCATATCATGATGACTATTTTACATCATTCTTATGTAAGAGAATACAAAAGGTTCTTGGTACCCATGTGTTTTTGAGTACATATTTCCACCCACAGAAGGAAGGGAAATCAGAGAGAACTATTAAGGTGATAAGGGAAATGTTGAGGGCATGTTTCCTAGACCTTGATGGATTGTGGGAAAAGAAGATACTACTAGATGAGTCTTCCAACAACAATAAAATTGAGGATATGATTTAAATGGCATGTTTTGAGGTGCTCTATGATAGACCGTGTAGAGCTCCATTGTTTTGGATAGAGATTGTAGTGTCATAGTTGTTGGGACCGAGTATCATGCATGAGATGTGAAAATAGATTATTTTAATATGAAAAAATATGGAAACGTCTCAGAGTAGGTAAAATTAATTTGTGGATCATCTTCTTAGAAATCTTGAGTTTTTTGTGGGTGATCATGTGTTTATTCATGTGTCACCACTATTGGGTCACCATCATATTCGAAAATAGGGTAAGTTAGTGCCCAGGTACATGGGGTTGTTTGAGATAGTGGACATGATCAGACCAATGGAATACTTATTGGCTCTTTTATAGTTGTATGGTGGTATACATGATGTTTTTTCATGTTTTACAACATTGGAAGTATCACCTCGACCCATTCCATGTTGTTAGTGATGATGTTATCAATCTTGGGGTTGATGTGCCCATCAAGAAGCATCAAATTAATATTATGGATCATAGTGAGAATTTATTATAGGGAAATATTATGATTTTAGTTATAGTTTTTTGGAAAAATGGAAATGTTCAGGAGGAAACTTGAGAGAGAGAGTCAGACATGCATGCTCGATGGTCCAATCTATTTTCTTCGAATGTTATGTTTTGCATAAGAGTACAACTCGAGGATGAGCCATTATAAGTTTGGGGGGTTGTAAGATCCTGAAATGTGTAGAGGTACATTATAGTTTGAAATTTTGTTTGAAACCCTTAATGTCAGATAATTAAATGTTTTCCATGTCTATGAGGTTGCTCAGGGCTCTTCTGGGGGTTTGGGACATGAGAGAAGTGGAAATCAGGTCATCCTGTGCATGTTGAATGGCTAGCGCTTGGTTTGATATATATTGAAAAGGGGGAGGCCAAACCATGGAACCTTGTATAAAGTAATTTTTCATAGTTGGCACAATGTTAGTCATACCATGAAAGATCCCCAAGTAACTATGTAATTTGGAATGATTATATCGCCCAATTGGCAAATGATTTTTCCAACTGTGTGGACCATTAAAATGGGAAATTTAATATTTTTCATGCATCATATTTTATGGTTCTCAATCAATTTATTCCCCCATTCCTTCTCCAATAACCCTAGTGATATAACATTTCCCCCAAGACCTACCAAGGATCATAGGTTAGGGCTTCAAGGGGTTCTTGAATCCAAATCTAAGGATGAGGTTAAGAATGAGTTCTTCTTCAGAATTTACGTAGGTATTCTCTAAGTAATATCCCGTAATCTTGAAGTTTATTTTTTCATGTGTGTTCACACTGTTTCTTATCTCTTGTTGTGAAATTTATGCCTTTAGTGATATTTGTTAAAATTAGTGACAAAATGATCGGATGAGTCAAGATTGATTAGACTGGTTTACAACTAACCATGGGGAATGTTAATAGTTATGAACATTGAAAATTATAATGTTAAGCATTGTGAGGATTTAGGATGAGATATAACCCATGATAAATATGTTGATATGTTGGATGAGTCCTAAAGTGGCATTAAAGGTAGTGTTTCTAGTGGTGGTTAATGACATAAGGGATTTTATTGCTTAATATGAAATTTTTTTAAATGAATTAATATTAATGTGTCAAATAGATGACGAATTTCCATGGAAATGTGTTAAAGTATTAATATAGTGGAAATAATAAGAGTGTTAAATGAGTTAATTCCATGAAATTGATGAATTTATTAAATGGGATAATGTATGGGAATTGTTTACTATGCTAAATGGGTTATGGTATGTAAATGTAAATGAGTTAAATAGGATATGGTAAGTAGATCATAAATGTGATAATGGGTTAAGACTTTATATTTATTCATATATTGTTTGAAATGTGAATTGTAAATTCTATGTGTATTGGTTGTATATGGTTTGTGATATGTTATAAGTAGTAGATAGATAAATAAACTTGTGCATGTGGCTTAGAAGTTGCAGGGTATTGAAAATGAAGATATAATCCCATGGTTCATGTTAAACTGAGGCTCTAAACACCACCCCATAATGAATATTCTAGGGAAGGGTACTGAGGCTCTATACCTATAATGGTTTCATTTTATGAGACTACCCGGACCGAGGACGAAAGGTAAGTGTGAAGTATTTGTTTATGAAATTTTATTCCTAGTGAGATAAGAAACTTGAATTATTACCTTATGCTTGGTAATTGAAATTCTTAGGATATTGTTAAAATTATGTAAAATCATAACTCATTAACTTAGTGATTGATAGGTCCACAAAGCTAGATTCTCTAATAGGGGGGGGGGGTGAATCAGTATATAACAAATTAAAACAATGTTCCCTTTTGATCTTGTTTTTTTGTTAGACAAACCCCTCTTCTCCCTCTCCTTCAAGTTGCTGAGGATGAATGAATCTTCAAGAATGCACATGACACAAAAAATTTACTTGGTTCACCCTCACTAGGCTACATCCAAGGAGCATACACTGGCAATGTGCCTATGTACTGAATCCACTATAAACACACTGATGTTTACAAGTTCAAAGTAGACTCACTATCCCTCCTGGTTTACAACCAATAACAATTTGAAAGCTCACTCTTCTTTCAACTAAAGAGAGATCACTACTACTTCATAAGATCCACTCAATTTTTAAATACTTGTAGGTCCTTTCATTATCTCTAATTAATTCATCCTTCACTATGTGTTGATGCTCAATTGAAGATTGATTTTTATCCACTAATGAGTACCACTTTACCGTAGGTGTACAGGGAAACATCCAACATTAAGGAAACCCTCGGGTGATGTGTGGTCCCCTTCAACTAGTGTGACACCTCTGCCTCTGTTTTGGAAAAACTCCCTTGCGCGCCATGTTTATACTTGTGTGACACTGTTTACAACCCACTTCTTGCGTGCCAATTCTTGTGTGCCACTGCTTGCACGCCACTACTTGCACGCCACTACTTGCACACCACTACTTGCGCACTGCTTCTTGCGTGCCACTGCTTGCACACAAAGATACTTGCGAGCCAATATACTTGTGATCCAAGATACTTGTGCGCCAACCTACTTGCGCACCACAATACTTGTGTGCCACACTACTTGCACACCATTTCCACTTGCATGATCAGAGCTTCGATTTCCACTAAGTGTTGATATTAATTTCAAATGAGGATGGGTATCCCTATATTTATAGGTATTTTGGGGACCCAGTTTGTGCGATGCACATCTTACCTTGCACGCCACTTCTTGACTTGCATTCCACTCTGTAACTTGTGTTCCCCTTCTTGACATGCATGCCCAGTGCTGACTTGTGTGCCACTTGTTAACTTCTGTGGCACATTCTTTCCTTCGTCATATTTTTGGGTGATGAAATTGAAATATGATTTCTGCACCCATTATTCACTTGCATGCCAGTTCTTGACTTCCGCGCCACACCATGACTTGGGTGCCACTTCTTCACTAGCGTGCCACTTCATGACTTGCATGCCCCTTTCTTTCCTTTTTCTTATTTTGATAGAAGGATCAAGAAATACAACTTGGACGCCCCTTCTTCATCTGTGCGCCAATTCTTCACTTGTGTTCCCCTTTATGACTTGCACGCCACACTTGCATTCCAATTCTTCACTTGCGCAACACTTTATTTCCTTTTTATATTTTATGTCTAATTTTGAAATAAGAATTGTGCACCACTTTATGACTTGCAAGCCAATTCTTCACTTGAATGCCACTTTCTTTCCTTTGTTATATTTTGATGTCTCATTCGGAAATATGACTTGCACACCCTGTTAAGACTTGCGCACTACTTGATGACTTGCGCTCCACTTAATGACTAGCACACCAATTCTTCACTTGTGCAACACTTGAGGACTTGCACGCCACATAATGACTTGTGCGCCAATTCATCACTTGCATGCCACTTTCTTTCCATTGTCATATTTTGATGTTTTATTTTGAAACATACCCAGTGCAAAAAATTCCAATTTCCCACTTTTTCAACAAAAACAATCACCTCAAAAATGCTTCAATGATACCTTGATATTTCCCAATAATCTCACACTTTTGTTTTGTTGTGAACACTTTAATAATTCGATACCTCGTTAAAACTTCTTCCATCATAACCACCATTAACCTCTTGTGATTCTGATAGTGATCAAAGATTAACTCAACACATACTCTAATCCCACATGAGAAATTCTCAGCATGATAAAAAAGATTATAATGACACGTTCATCAATGAATTGAATCATTCATGACACTGAAACCAATCAAATGCATTCATCATGAACCTCAACTATCATGATATATCTTCTTTGATCGATCACTTCAAGCATTGTTAGATTTTATACTCTCTCCCTATCTCATTTCTCTCCCCCTATCTCACTGCTCCGTCTATAAGATTCTCCCCATGTCTTTGACTAACACATTTTCTCTCTTCTTTAGCCATAGTTTCTCCCATTTTGGAGTCACTCTTTCTCCCCCTTCGTCAATGAACCCAAATGTCACTCTTTTGTGGTCTGAAATAGAGTAGAGAATATATATCATAAATATATGGAAAACCACACCAAAACTCCGGGAGTGGGGGTCCCACATACACACTTGTTTATGTGCGGGGAGTCAGCTGAGCTCCCAGTGCCTATCGATGTCTCTCAAAATTTTCTTTGGGTAAGTCCTTCATCAGAATTTCTGTAACCTGTAGTTTTGTAAACACATATTCTAAATTCATGATTCCCTACTCAACCTTCTCCTTGATAAAATGATACTTTATCTCAATGTGAGTTTTCCTTGAGTGATGGACTAGATTTTTGGTGATATTTATAGCACTTGAGTTATCTCACTGGATTCTGATCAGAAACTTCACTGTAACTCCCATATCATCAAGTTGTTTCTTTATCTACAATATCTACGTGCATGATGGAGTGGTGGAAATATACTTAGCTTCTACGGTTCTCAATGAAATGTAATCCTACTTCTTTCTTAGCAAAGAAATACACAAAACACCTAGATAGAAAGCACCTCATGACATTGATTTCCTATTATCTATTGATCAGGCCCAATATGTATCTGTATATCCCAAACACTCTTGCTGATATTAATTAGTATACATAAAACTATAATCCACAGCTCTTTTGATATACTAAAGTATTCGTTTCACTTCAAGCATTTGGATTTCCTTGGGATTTTGTTGATATTGTGCTATTTGGCATGTGGACAAAACAATATATGGTCTCATCACTGTTAGGTATAGTAATGTCCCAATAATCTTCCTATACTCTATGATATTAACTACCATACCATTATCATCTTTTGATAATTTCATCTGGGCTGCAACCAGATGCTTCATATCTTTGTAATTTTTCACTCCAAATCTTCTTAGAACCTCCTTCAAATATTTGGATTGAGAAATGATTGTGACATTACTTCCGTGTGACACCTGTAAACCAATAAAAATGTTACTTCCCAAATAATTGACATTTTGAACTCATTTTTCATGAATTCAGAAAATATTTTTCCTAAATATCCAAGGAATATCCTCTCATATTCACATGACTCAAATTTCATATATTTCTTCTTGTTGAGAATAATGAACATAATTCCAAAGATTTAAAAGTATTTCACTATTATATTCTTTCCATACCACATCTCATATAGAGTCTTTTCATTATTTGGAAAAAACAGAGCTTTGTTTTAAATGTATAATGATGTCAACACTGCTTTCTTCTAGAACCTTTATGCTAGGTTTTTTTTATAAGCATCATTTTGGCCATGTTGATGATGATCTGATTCCTTCTTTTAACAACTCCATTCTATTGGAGAGTTCTTAATAAGGAAACTTGATACCTTATCCCATGTATCTCGAGATAGTCCTCCACCTGACTGTTTTTGAATTCTGTACCATTATCTGTATGAAACTTTAGAATTTTCTATCCAAACATCCTTTCACACTCCCTTCGGTACTATTTCAAGTAGCTGAACACACCTGACTTATGGAGAATAAAAAATACCAATTCCATTATTCTATAGTCATTAATGAATAGAATGTAGTACCTCTTTCTGTAAATTTCTCTTGGTGTAATAGGCCCACAAACATTAGCATGCACCAATTCGACACTCTCGTTGACTTATTTTCCTTTTCCTTATACGTCTTTCTAATAAGCTTCCCATGTTGCCATGAATCACACATGTGAGTAAGATCACATGATATCTTAATAGGTCTCATGTTGCATCACAAATTACCAGATCTTCGAAGGATGGTTGGCATAGATGACCAAGTTGTGTATTCCATAATTTTTTTCTTCCTCTTCAGACAAAAAGAATATATCTTCTTCACCACTTTGTAGGTATATATTTACTTTTGTTCTTTTTCTAAGTAGAACATCTACACCATATCTTCCTTTGAAAATACTCATCTTACTAGTAAACCTTATAGAATTTCTTGAGTCACATAGTTGACTGACGCTGATAAAATTTTGACTGAGGCCTTCGACTACTAATACATCAGCGCGTCTAATCTCTTTACCCCCAAACATGGCATTTTCTGAGCCAATAATATTTTGTCCTTCATCATGTCCAAACTTGAAAAATCATTCTTTGTCATAGTTTAATCCTATAATAATATCCTTATTACCTGTCATGTAAGATGTGCTACCACTGTCAAGGATCCACACCCCAGAACAGTTTGATGCTTTAAAGAAAAATTCTTTCCACCACTGCCTTTTCATCCATTTTCTTCTAGTTCCATATTTTTTCCTTCACACTCGGCATATAATGATACTTCTGATCATTATTAGAGTATGATGGACAAGATTTATCATGAAAAGATGCAAATATATTTACAATTTTTAGCTCATATATTAGTTCATTGATATGGTTTTTGTGAACATTTTGATTCTTCTTTGGAACATTCCTATGTATGGTTGATGTACATTATCTAGAAATGTGACCAAATCCTCCACACCAAAAATAGTGTCCTTCTAAATATGTTTTAGAGAATCGTTCTGTGTTTGGATGACACCTCTGTTTTTGTGCCCTTTGATATCTCTTGGATATGGAACAGACACACTGTGAATGTCCCATATTTCCACAATAATAAAACCCGATATAAGGTGCATTCCATCATGTCACTTTTGCACTGGTAGTTTCCCCTTGGTATCTCTGCATATTATGATTCTTCTTTTTTTCCAAATTAACCTTCAATCTCGGAATGGGTTCTTGCGGTCTGACTTCAATTTTCACTGCTTTTTTTTCATCCAGCTCCCCATCACCCTTATCATCTGAACATAATTGATGCTTCCTTTCTACTGAACCACTATGCTCCACCATTAGCTTATAAATTTTTTGAGTGATCTATTTTCCTGAAGCCCCATCATGTGTCAATAGTTTTTATTGATCCTTAAACATTTTCCACAAACAAACAACTTTTCCATTAAGTTCATAAATATGATTGATTTTATCTTTCCTTATGTTATTCAAGCCATCGATCTCCCTTTTCTGTTCTTCACCCTTGACTTTATAGTCATCGTCCTTTTCTGAGCTATATGGCCTAGAATACTGAAGGTTTTCTGTAATACCCCAAGATTTCATAGTGTGTTATTTCTTCAAAATAATTCAATAACTTGCACTACACGCAACACCGAGTTCAAGTGCACCATGACTTACCAAACAAGCCGTTCAAAAGAGGTTATGAATAGTATTAACTAAATTTCAACCTTTATATAATCCTTATAATTTTAGAATCCATATTATGAGTTTCTTAGACATAATGTAAGAACAAATTCATTTTCAGTATTGCACTTTTACAAACTTTTAATAGTGAAACCTTTTTAAATACAATATTTTAAACTTTTAGACTAAATGGGGACATAAAAAATTTAAAATGAAACATCCCATGCTTCAATGGTACGCTTTCCTTTGAATAATACAGTAGCATATGTTGTACGCAACTTCGAGTTCGAACACACACCACAACCAATCAAACTAGCTGTTATGAATAGTAATACCTACTTTTTGAAATTATATATATTTTATATTTCAAAATGGACATCATTTTTGGATTCTAAATATCCAATTTAGCCTAGGGTGAAATTTTGGAACTTTTCGGATAACACTTATATTTTGTTGAATAGTGAAAATTACTAAATTTTAATTAAAAACAACTTTTTTAATCGAAATAATTTATATTGATAAATTATGAATTTGAG
The DNA here is from genome assembly GCA_963277665.1 of Viscum album. Lineage (NCBI taxonomy): Eukaryota > Viridiplantae > Streptophyta > Magnoliopsida > Santalales > Viscaceae > Viscum > Viscum album. The sequence continues at coordinate 1,715,237,846 of OY728143.1, forward strand.
TCGTTTTAAAGTATATTTAGAATATATTTTTACCATTTAATATAATTTTGGTCACTGTACATAATTTTACAATTAAACCGGACATAAAGAAGTGTCAATCTTTTGATAGTTATTATCTCTTAAAAACAAGCTTTTTGTTTTAACAACGGGAATTAATTTTAAAATAATTTATTCCACTTCTGTGTTTTGAATTTGGAAAAATGGATTCCATATTTGGAATCAGGATGTTAATATTTTGTAAATAGGTAACTTTTATTTTTAGACATTTTGAATAATTACTGCGGTAAATATTTTATTTACCATGGTTAAGGGTAAATTCGGTAAATAAGGGTTAAAAAATAATATTATAATAACACTAAATTACCCTAAAGCGTGTCCTAAAATTATTGGTGGATACATGTCCAACCATGGGCATATTTGGGTCTATTTTGGGACCCCATGGAGCCACTTGTAGTTGATAGGGACACTTTATTTTAATTAAGTTAAAATAAGAAAAAAAATGACATAAGCATATATCTTTTAGAAAAACAATTTTTACATTGGGATATATATGTTTTAATTTCAACTATAAATATTAATTAGAAAAATAAAAGGCTTTTCTAAATAATGGTATTTTTTTATAATTTTTAGACATTACATAAGTTAATTTATATATGACACAATGGTGATGTAGTAATTACCATTCTAGTGAAAAATTACAATGATTGATATTGTAGATACCCAAATAAATATAATTTGAGACTTTTATGAATTACAATAATTTTATAAGTTAGTATGACATGTTAGGAATGATGTAATTAACTTTTTTCGAAGTAATAATTCTGTTATTAGTTTTAAAAAAATCAATTATTGAATAGTGTCAAAATTGGTATAAAAGAGTTTTTTAAAAAATAGTATATTATTAATTGATATTAAATTCCTAAAAATATAAGGCTCGTCCAGGAGACTTATATAATTATATTTGTATCATTAATTGAACACATGGGGGTCTCTTGTATGTAAATAGTAAGTTTATTAACCATATAATATAAAAATACAAAGAGACATTGTAAAAGTGAAACTAATTAACTAAGAGTTAATAATTAAAGATAAGGTTAATATAGTAACCCAAACCTATCTAAATTCTATTGGTTGATTGGTTTTAGACCCATAACCACCTTAAAATTTAAATAATAAGATTTTGATCCATTATAAACCGAATATGAATTTATTATAAATTAATATTTCTAGCTTTTCCAAAGGTGCCCCACACCCCTCTTATAAAAGGGCACTCCCCCTTCTCATTACTTCACACCTTCAAAGACTTTTGGTTCGGAAAAAACCTGCCCAAATACTCTCTAAACTTCCCTCACTACAAATTAGAGGCTTTATTTTGATCCTAAATCCAACCTAAGGAGCCCTTTTGATCAAATCAAAAGGAAGATCCCGAAGAAGAGGTAATGTTTTCACCACCCTTTTTCAAATTCATTTCTTCTTCAACTTATTCTTACTTTGTTATTCCCATTCTAAAATAATTAATCCAGTATCTCCTATATACATTAATATTATTATAAATATGGTACCACCATATTCATTATTCTATCCACCCTTTGAATAACATGTCACCATACGTGCGTACGTACGGCTTACCGTCTCCACGTCATGGTGTAATTGTTATTCAATAAATTATTATTTTGGATGGGTATAATAATGATGTGTAATTCATGTAAATAATAAATATAACATGATAATCATTCTGTATATATGATATACCATCCAATTATATATTATTTTAATATCAAAAGAATGATATTGTCGCTCGTGCGTACGTACGAACTACCGTCTCCAGGAACGCGATGAGATTCATTCTCTATCGTATCCATTCAAGTATAATTATCATTTTATGATTTAAAAATAATGTTTAAGGAATTTATATAATTCTGGATATGATTAAGATAAAACCTATCTAAGACAACCATGGATTACGTAAAAAAACATATAATATAAAATGAGTAAGTTAACACCTGAAACAACGATAATTCTAAGATATTATTAACAAAGCAATGTTAAAAGATCATATATGATATCATATGAATTTATATTATTCTTGTATAATTTAATAAAAATTATTTCACCATTATAAAAGAGTTTAACCTACCCCCAACCAAGGAAAATTACAAGGTAAGGGTTATTTCACAATCTCTTTATTATCCGAGGTTGTTTATACGTAATTATATACTAGGACCTATTTATCATCTACATCCATGTTTCTTGAAAGTGTATTTCAAAACATTCTTACTATTTTATAGATTATGGGTTAAAGTCATTTATATCCTTGTTTGACTTTTTATAAGATGTTTATAAAGGTGTGTTTCCGTCGTTTTCCAAACAAGGTCCTTTTTAACCTTTTCGACAGAATTAAGGTAAGAATGTTTTTTAACTTATACGGTGGGTGCGGCTATTTTCCACCATTATAAAATTCTAGAAGTTTACCTTACAAGCTTATAAAGACATTTTCAAAGTAAATGTTTTATTTTATAATTATGTGACTTTTAAATGATTTCAAAATGATTATTTTAAGAGTTTCTTAAAAGTACTCCTTATCAAAATCATAATTTTAAATGTTTTAAAGATTTATATTTCTAAAAAAATTTAATTAATTTCCATGTCTTCAAAATGGTTTTTAAGGATTTATTTATATGGACATGAATGTTTTTAAAATGTTAATTCCTTTCAAAAAGTTTGAAAGTGGTATGGGACACTTTGATTCAAAAATCTCTTGTAAATTACTTCCTTTATAAAAGTGTGACTTTTAAATGATTAAAAAAAAGAGATATTTCTCTCAAATAGTTTTGATTTCATCTATGTCCACATCCTTTGATGTATTTTATGATTATTTGAAGTTGATAAAAAACTTCTATATTGTATTGAAGGTTTTGTGATATGTTTGACTGTGGATGTGGTATTTTTATACCATTCATGGTTTATGGAGAAAGTATTGACATTTTGTATGCTAGTTTTAACATGAATGTTTATGTTATGTTTAGACATTTTCATATGGGAATGCATTGGACTTAATATGTGACGGGTGGAGCCTGCTATAGCTCCTCGATGCATCGGTAGGTCTCATGAGACAAACTAGTGTCTTGGCACAAGGCCTTGACAAAATCTTATTTGTAGTCTTGGCACGAGGCCTTGGATATGTGGTTATGATAGTCTGGCATTATTCATTCCATCATTATAAAAATGGATATTGATATTTCATGTGATTATTCAATTATTAGAATATCCATGTGAATAAGTAAATGACATTATTTCATTTTACTTTTTCCATACTATGTTGAAGTTCAAGTTTAAAAGGCTTTTGTTTTAGTTAAACATTGCCTTAAATTTTTATTCTTATTTATGAAAGTTTCCTCTATATTGTTATCCTTACTGGGAATTTGAGCTCACCCCGTTTCTATGTTTTATTTTTCCCAGGATGTGAAGAAGTAATTTATGAGTGACTTGCATGGATAGTATGTGGGGATATGAGTGTGGAATATGGAGACAATATATTGTTGTAGCTTTTCACTTAGTGATCTAATGTAAAACTTTATGAATATATCTAGTGTTTCCAAGGCTACTAAACCAATCGGTCTTTCGATATTTGATCTTTCTCGTGATCATGCCAATGTTATGTAATAATGCACTGACTCTGGATAATTGGGGTTGGGGTGTTACAGTTGGTATCAGAGGAAGTTTAGTATAATCCTTGGAAGCTAGATTTAGATAAACTCTGATTAGAGCACGTAGACCTAAGATAAAATTTGAGGATTAGTATAAAATAACTTCCTAGAATTTTGGTATTGTATAGATTTTGTGAGTTTTCTGAGAAATACATCCTTGTCTGGATACGAGCAGGTAGAGGCGGCTCTGGCACCAATGTACCTTGGGGTAAAACCCGAAAACACTGCTTTGAGCTAGACTCGAACGGGAACTGGTTCACGAAAACGGACCTTGTTGTACTCTTGGTTATGACACTCCTGGGGGATATGATTAGGATAATTCTCATTTTTTTACAAACCATTATGAGGGGTTTATGAGTATATACTTCCTCAAAGGAGAAATTTTTATGATTATGGATTATATCCATAAACTATTTAATTTATGTTATGTGTATTACAATTTTGGGATTAGGTATTGTTATTCATAAACTAATCTAGTGTATGCCATTGTTTAGAAATGGAACCCAGTAGAAGGAATGAGAAGTCCAGTAATGCACATGATCCAATGAGAAAGAAGGATCATATCTTTCATGGCCTTAAGCCAGAATTTATAGGGGAAATAGTCTCCCATGTATTATCATCATATGAAGAAATAATATCATGTGTTGATAAGATAAGTAAAGATTTTTTTGAGGCCTATGGCTTTGAAGGGAAGCAAGAGAAGAAAAGGATGGAAGAGGGAAAGATGGATAAAGGGAAGAGGGAAAAGAAGAATTTTCCCATATATGATAACTTTGGGAAGAAACACCCTAGAACTTGCCTGAAAGGAATGAGAGTTTGTTATAAGTGTGGAGGAAAAGGGCACAAAGTACATGACTGCAAGGGTAAGAAAATGGTTTCAAATGTACAATGCTTTATTTTCAAGGAGTTTGGACACTACGCGAACTTATGTCCAAGTCATCAAACTATGCCGCAAATGATGCTATTGGATAATAATCAAGTTATTATACTACCATAGATGAAGAGGAATGATTAGAGTTCTTGTGTTGATTATTTCATTTGAGTGTTGTATCAATAATTTACTTGTTATAATTATTATGGAGTATATAAGGATTGTACTACAGTACTATTTCATTAAGGACTTGAGATTGTGTGGAACAAAGAAAAGTGACTCAATAGCGGGATAAATTTTTGGAAAATATATGGTTGAGAGAATGATAAACCATAATATAGTTCTGATACTGAGGTAGTGATTTTGGAATAATACATGATTGATTTGGATAAATTATATTGGATTTTCTTGACTACCTTGAAACTGATTAATGATTTGTATATTCCATCATTGTTGGGGTTTAAAACATTTTTGGATTGAAGGAGTATATCTATTATTCTTTAAGGAATAAGGGATCATGAATGTAATCAATAAGGTTTTATGGTAATTCAGGACGTTGCAGTGTTTTAAAAGAATACATGATGAAGATGTTCACATGTTATTATGCGGAAAAAAGGATCTTTATTGTGTTTACCTTCGTTATAAATTTTGGACTGAAGTATTTTGGATAGTTCTAGTTTAAATTATTTTGGATTACCATAAAAAGACAACCCGGAGGTTGGGCGGCAACCCGTCGCGTCCGGAAAGGCCGCGAGACTTGAACCCACAACCGAAGGGCGACAAGGGTGTATCACCTACCACTGACCCACGTGATATCCGGGATTAAATAATGTAGTTTTTTTTAAAAGATCTGGTAGATGAATTATAAATTCTTTTTTTTGGAACCCTATACAAATAGGATAAATAGAATATTTTTTTCGTTCTATTATCTTTTAGAGTGAAAGATGAGTTTGTGGTAGAAATTAGTTAAAGGATGGAACTCTACTTTCCAAGAATATATTTTTCTTCTTCTCTTATTCTATGAAGAAATTAATTCTTATACTTTATTTAAGGATTCCTAAAACCAAAAATGTGTTATCCTAATACCCTATGTTTTGTTGAACCGATGGTATTTCAAATCATCATAGATTGATGAATTTAAGGACCTCAATTTTACACTTGTTTGTGATTGATGACCTCAATCACTACCTATAAATATTTACGTTTTTCCTCTAATTATATGTCTCTAATTTCCACCAATGTTCTCCTAATCGAGATCATAATTTGGTGGTGATCCATTCATTTCTCTTTTCCTCATATTAAGACTAAATTTTAGTAACCCAATTTCCGATATGGGTTTTCCCACAAAGATATTTTCTATTTTCAACATTTTATTTTTGAAGAACAATTTCAAATTGCGAGGACGCAATTTATTGAAGGAGGGGAGAATGTAACACCCCAAGATTTCATAGTGTGTTATTTCTTCAAAATAATTCAATAACTTGCACTACACGCAACACCGAGTTCAAGCGCACCATGACTTACCAAACAAGCCATTCAAAAGTGGTTATGAATAGTATTAACTAAATTTTAAACTTTATATAATCCTTATAATTTTAGAATCCATATTATGAGTTTCTTAGACATAATGTAAGAACAAATTCATTTTTAGTATTGCACTTTTACCAACTTTTAATAGTGAACCCTTTTAAAAACAATATTTTAATCCTTTTTACTAAATATGGACATCAAAAATTTAAAATGAAACATCCCAAGATTCCATGGTATGCTTTCCTTTGAATAATACAGTAGCGCGTGTTGTACGCAACTTCGAGTTCTAACACACACCACAACCAATCAAACTAGCCGTTATGAATAGTAATACCTACTTTTTGAAATTATATATATTTTATATTTCAATATGGACTTCATTTTTGGATTTGGAATATCGAATTTAGCCTAGGGTGAAATTTTGGGACTTTTCGGATAACACTTATATTTTGATGAATAGTGAAAATTACAAAATTTCAATTAAAAACAACTTTTTTAATCGAAATAATTTATATTGATAAATTATGAATTTGAGTGGTTTTAAAGTATATTTACAATATATTTTTACCATTTAATATAATGTTGGTCATTGTACATAATTTTATGATTAAACCGAACATAAACAAGTGTCAATCTTTTGATAGTAATTATCTCTTAAAAACACGCTTTTTTTTAACAATAGAAATTAATTTTAAATTAATTTCTGCCACTTTTGTGTTTTGAATTTGGAAAAATGTATTCCATATTTTGAATCAGGATGTTCATATTTTGTAAATAGGTAACTTTTATTTTTATACATTTTGAATAATTTCTGCGGTAAATATTTTATTTACCATGGTTAAGGGAAAATTCGGTAAATAAAGGTTAAACAATAATAATATAATAATACTAAATTACCCTAAAATGTGTCCTAACCTTATTTGTGGATACATGTCTGACTATGGGCATCTTTGGGTCGATTTAGGGACCCCATGGAGCCACTTGTAGGTGATAGGGACACTTTATTTTAATTAAGTTAAAATAAGTACAAAAATGACATAAGCATATATCCTTTAGAAAAAAAAATTTTACATAGGGTTATATATGTTGGATTTTCGACTATAAATATTCATTAGAAATATAAAAATATTTCCTACATAAAGTTATTTTATTTATAATTTTTAGACATTAAATAATTTAATTTATATATGACACAATGGTGATGCAGTAATTACCATAATAGTGAAATATTAAAATGATTGATATTGTAGATACCCGAATAAATATAATTTGAGACTTTTTAATAATTAAAATAATTTTATAAGTTAATATGACATTTTAGGAATTCTTTAATTAAATTTATTCGAAGTAATAATTCTGTTATGATTTTTAAAAAAATCAATTATTGAATAGTGTCAAAATTGACATAAAAGAGTTTTTTAAAATAATAGTATTTTATTAATTGATATTAAATTCTTAAAAATCTACGGTTCGGCCAAGAGACTTATATAATGATAGTTGTATCATTAATGGACCACTTGTGGTCGCTTGGATGTATATAGTAGGTTTATTAACCATATAATATAAAAATACAAAGATACACTATAAAAGTGAAACTAATTAACTAAGAGTTAATACTTAAAGAAAAGGTTAATATATTAACCCAAACCTATCTAAATTCTATTGTATGAGTGGTTTTTGACCCATACCCACATTAACCTTTTAATAATCAACTTTGGAGCCATTATAAACCGAATATAAATTTATTATAAATTAATATTTCTAGCTTTTCCAAAGGTGCCCCAAAACCCTCTTATAAAAGGGCACTCACCCTTATCATTACTTAACACCTTAAAATCCTTTTGGTTCGGCAAAAACCTGCCCAAATACTCTCTCAACTTCCCTAAATACAACCTAGAGGCCTTAGTTTGATCGGAAAGCCAACCTAAGGAGTCCTTTTGATCAAATCAAAAGGAAGAACCCGAAGAAGAGGTAATGTTTGCACCACCCTTTTTCAAATTCATTTCTTCTTCAACTTCTTCTTCCTTTGTTATTACCATTATAAAATAATGAATCCAGTATCTACTATATAATTTAATATTATTATAAATATGGTACCACCATATTCAGTATTCTATCTACCTTTTGAATAACATGTCACCATACGTGCGTACATACGACTTACCGTCTCCACGTCGTGGTGTAATTGTTATTCAATAAATTATTATTTTGGATTGGTATAATAATGATGTGTAATTCATGTAAATAATAAATATAACAAGAGAATTATTATGTATATATGATATACCATCCAATTATATATTATTTTAATATCAAAATAATGATATTGTCGCTCGTGCGTACGTACGGACTACCGTCTCCACGAACGCGATGAGACTCATTCTCTATCGTATCCATTCAAGTATAATTATCATTTTATGATTTAAAAATAATTTTTAAGGACTTGATATAATTATGGATATGAATAAGATACAACCTATCCATGACAAAAATGGCTTACGTAACAAAACATATAAAATAAAACGAGTAAGTTAACACCCGAAACAGCGATAATTCTAAGATATTATTAACAAAGCAATGTTAAAAGATCATATATGATATCATATGAATGTATATGATTATTGTATAATTTAATAAAAATTATTTCACCATTATACAGGAGGTTAACCTACCCCCAACCAAGGAAAATTACAAGGTAAGAGTTATTTCACAATCTCTTTATTATCCGAGGTTGTTTATACATAATTATCTACTAGGACCTCTTTATCATCCACATCCATGTTTCTTGAAAGTGTATTTCAAAACATTCTTACTATTTTAAAGAATATGGGTTAAAGTCATTTATACCCTTTTTTGACTTTTTAAAAGAAGTTTATAAAGGAATCTTTCTGTCGTTTTCCAAACAAGGTCCTTTTTAACCTTTTCGACAGAATTAAGGTAAGAATGTTTTTTAACTTATACGGCGGGTGCGGCTATTTTCCACCGTTATAAAATTCTAGAAGTTTCCATTACAAGCTTATAAGAATATTTTCAAAGTAAATGTTTTATTTTATAATTATGTGACTTTTAAATGATTTCAAAATGAATATTTTAAGGGTTTATTAAAAGTACTCTTTATCAAAATCAGAATTTTAAATGTTTTAAATATTTATCTTTCTAAATATTTTTAATTAATTTCCATGTCTTCAAAATGGTTTTTAAGGATTTATTTATATGGACATGAATGTTTTTAAAATGTTAATTCCTTTCAAAAAGTTTCAAAGTGGTGTGGGACACTTTGATTCAAAAATATCTTTTAAATTACTTCCTTTATAAATGTGTGACTTTTAAATGATTTAAAAAAAGATATATTTCTCTCAAATAGTTTTGATTTCATCTATGTCAACAACCTTTGATGGATTTTATGATTATTTGAAGTTGATAAAAAACGTATATATTGTATTGAAGGTTTTGTGATATGTTTGACTGTGGATGTGTTATTTTTATACCATTCATGGTTTATGGAGAAAGTATTGACATTTCGTATGCTAGTTTTAATACAAATGTTTATGTTATGTTTAGACCTTTTCATATGGGAATGCATTGGACTTAATATGTGACGGGTGGAGCCCGCTATAGCTCCTCGATGCATCGGTAGGTCTCATGAGATAAACTAGTGTCTTGACACAAGGCCTTGACAAAATCTTATTTGTAGTCTTGGCACGAGGCCTTGGATATGTGGTCATGATAGTCTGGAATTATGCATTCCATCATTATGAAAGTGGTTATTGATATTTCATGTGATTATTCGATTAGTAGAATATCCATGTGAATAAGTAAATGGCATTATTTCATTTTACTTTTTCCATACTATGTTGAAGTTCAATTTTAAAAGGCTTTTGTTTTAGTTATACATTGCCTTAAATATTTATTCTTATTTATGAAATTTTCTGCTATATTGTTATCCTTACTGGGCATTTGAGCTCACCCCTTTTCTATGTTTTATTTTCCCAGGATGTGAAGAAGTAATTTATGAATGACCTGCATGGATAGTAAGTGGGGATATGAGTGTTTAATATGGAGACAATATATTGTTGTAGATTTTCACTTATTTATGTAATGTAAAACTTTATGAATATATCTAGTGTTTCCAAGGCTACTAAACCAATCAGTCTTTCGAGATTTGATCTTTCTCGTGATCATGCCAATGTTTTGTAATAATGCACCAACTCTGGGTAATTGGGGTCGGGGCGTTACATTTTCAATTCCTTTAATCAGCTCAGACTTATCTTCTTCCTGTTGTTGCATGTAGATTTTGGAATCATGTACCAACTTGTAGTATTTCATTGTTTTTTCTCTCCAAAAATCCATATCTTCATGGTCTACTTCTAATTCAGCTTCCATGTCGACTCTTCCTTCAATTTCTTCTTTTTCTTCTTCATCAGCATTTGTTTCTCCCTTTTTTTGAGAACTACTGACAACTTCCAGCATAACATTCTCTCCCCTATCTATGTAGTTCTATATCTCTTCATCCTCTTCAACCTAATACTCATCTAAACCAACACATTCTTGTGAGAGAAAATTCATTTTCTTAATGAAATTTCTCATGAATTATTTCTTGCCTTTCACATAGGCCGAAGTTTTCTTTTTTGGAATTTCGATTTCATCCTCAATATATTCTTGAAACTTCTTAGGGAACATTGCATCATGGTGACCAACTTTTCCACATCTAAAAAAAGAAAGTGGAAGTTTCCCTTTGAACATTCCTTTTCCTCTTTGAATATTCGAGGAAAGGAATGACATCACCTCATCTGTCTCTTTTATTCTTGAGAATATTCAATGGTGAGCTTATTCATTTCCTTTAATGTCACCCCTTTGTATTAACCCTTTTCAACCACATCATTATCATCATTTATAATTTCATATGCAACAAGGGTGTTGTGCAGGTTATCCAATGTCAGTTTTTTTGGGTCTTTATATTCTAAAAGTGAAACTTTTGGATTGAAATGAGGTGGATGTTTCCTCAGTATGTGCTTCACAATCATTATGTATTCAATAACTTCTCTGAGACCTCATATTTCATCCACTACAACATTTACCCCATCAAATAATGCATCAACAGACTCATTTGGGTCTATTCATAGATCGTCATACATGTTCCAAAACACTTGTAGCTTTTCCTTTCTGACCTTTGAATCTTCTCTATATATGTTCAATAGTTTTTCCCACATAGCATGTCGTGTTTTGCATGATATCACATTTGTATAGATAACATTGGATAGGGCTCCACCTAAAGCATTGATTTCCTTGGAGTCAGCATCTAATTCTCTTCGCTCGGATTCTGATGATGTACCATGGATAATATTGGAAGTTATTCCATGCATTGCGGCAATGAACACATCCATTCCCAAAGGTCAAAAGTAGTGTTGCATTCGATTATTCCATAGCTGAAAATTTTTCCTGTCAAAGATCGGAATCCCTTTATGATTGGTAACCTTTATTTGAGAGAGAAACACTGATATCAATCCTTCTCTTCGATACCAATTGTTATGTTCTATAGGCTATATACCCTGAGAGGGGGGTGAATTAGGGTATGAAAAATTAAAACAACTACCCCTTTTGATCTTTTTTTGTTGTTATACAAAACTCTCTTCTCTATAAATGTTCCAATGTACCAAATCCACTATAATCACACTACTATTTAAATGTTAGAATCAGACTCATTGTCTCTCATAGTTTACAACCCATCACAATTTGAAAGTTGACTGCTCTCTCAACTGAAGAGATCTCATTGCTACTTTAGAATATCCACTCAAGGTTTAAAGACTTGTAGGTCGTTTCATTATCTTTAATGAATGCATCATTCAGTATGTGTAAATTCCCTGTTGAAGTCCAATTTTAATCCACTGGTGAATACCCCTTTAATGTAGGTGTACTGGGAAACTTCCAACTTTTACAGAACCCTAGGGTGACTTGTTGGCCCCTTTAACTAGTGCACAGCCTCTACCTTTGTTGCGGATAAACTCACTTGCACACCAATTTTATACTTTCATGCCACTGCTTTCATTCCACTGAATTCATGCCACTTATTTTGTTCTAATGCTTCCGTGCCACTCCTTACAGGACTCTCCTTGCGGGCCACTACTTGCAGGCCTCTGCTTGCGCACAAATCCTTGCACGCCACGGCTTGGGTGCCACTGCTTGCATGCCACTGCTTGCGCACCACTGCTTGCGTGCCACTACTATCATGCAACTTCTTGCTATCCAAGATACTTGGTGGCCAAGATACTTGTGTGCAACTTACTTTCGTGCCACACTACTTGCACACCATATCCACTTGCACGATCAGAGCTCAGATTTTCTCAATGTTTAGAGCTTCGTTTCAAAAGAGGATGGGTAGACCTCTGTTTATAGGAATTTTGGGGACCCTGTTCATGTGGTGCACCACTCACCTTGCGTGACACTTCATGACTTGTGCCCCACTCCTTAAATTACGTTACCCTTATTGACTTGCATTCCTTGTGCTGACTTGTGTGCCACTTATTAACTTGTGTGCTGATTTCATTCATTTGACATATTTTGGGGTGATGAAATTGAAATATCGCTTGCACTCCCCTTCTTCACTTGCACACAAATTCATGACTTGCGTTCCACTTCATTACTTGTGTTCCACTTCTTCACTTGCGCACCACTTCATGACTTGCAGAACCCTTTCATTACTTCATCATATTTTGATGGAATGATCTAGAAATATGACTTGCACACGCCTTATTCATTTGCACGCCAATTCCTCATTTCCACACCCCTTTATAAAATGCACGCCAAATTTTCACGCCAATTATTACCTTGTGTGCCACTTTATTTTCTTTTTCATATTTTGATGTCTAATTTTGAAATATGACTTGCATTCCACTTTATGACTTGCATTCCAATTCTTCACTGGCATACCATTGTCTTTCCTTTGTCATATTTTGATGTCTCGTTTTGAAATATGACTTGCACACCACATTAAGACTTTCACTCCACTTGAGGACTTTTGCGCCACTTAATGACTTGCACTCCAATTCTTCACTCGAGCTCCACTTGAGGACTTGCACACCAATTCATCACTTGCGCACCACTTTATTTCCTTTTTCATATTTTCATTTTCGATTTTGAAACATCCTTGGTGCACAAAATTCCAATTGCATGCTTTTTCAACAAACACAGTCACCTTAAAAAATGATTCAATGATACATTGAGGGATTTTTTTCCAAACAGGGATGAAAATAGATTAATTGATTAAAATGGATAAGTGAACCTTGTTTACTAATGGAAGATGAGTTTTATTTGACTTACCTTGTCATTTATTTAGTACTCTCATGTACTACCTTTTTAGACTGGATATTTTTTAGACACCATTGTTGGTGGCCTACAGAGTTATACTAACACCCTGCTAAGGCCTCCACTGAGTACCTAAGAATATTTCATCATTACAGGTTAGGATAATGGAGAAGACCCTATGTTATAGAATTGAGTTGGGATTGGGATTTCTATGGATGAGGATCCCAACATAGATTTAGGACCCATTTTATGTATATATATTTTTTTCAATACTTTGTATTACTTCACTTTTATAACTATTTCATTGACATGACATACTTAATATTTGGTTAGGGTTTGTACAATGAATGGATAATGGTTGTTAATTCATGTTTCTATATTATTTCCTATTTTTACCTTATTTAATTTGTTATCTGTTGTGTCTTAATCGAGTAAAGAGGGTATAGTATCCTAATGTGACCTATTAGACCCTCACTACTAGTCGATAACTTTTGGTATATGGGGAGGCACATTTTAGGCCATGTGGTGACTCGACTTGGGGAGCCATTTTAGTGGATTTCGGGTTGTAGACTTTACACAAATGGTAATATGATGTTATTGTGCATAAATATAATGTCCATTTCATCCCATTCAGCCTCTTAAAGGGATTTAATATTATTTTCAATTCATATTTATGAATATTATGAAAGCACGTGACATTAGTTAACACTGGATTGAAGGGAATTCCACCACGATCACTCAAGAATAGTAAAATATGGGGATCATCCCTTCTTTATAAAATTATAAACACTATTTTTATACATTATAACCAAATATAGATCACCCTTGATGCTCATGTGTTCCACCATCATCAGTAGTTCTAGTTATAGACCTTTGATGAGTGATTGGTACTTAGCAACATTATTGGTGAAATCTTCCTAAAAAATATATGTCAGAAAAACTTTATCTGGAGAATTAATAATGAATCTCTTCGTGAATTTATTAATATTATTTTCTTCCATTATCATTCTGATTTGGATTTTAGATTCACTTTCGATGTTAATATCCTATGACTAGGGGACACATTAAATAGAAAATATCTCTTCATTAGTTGATTTAGTATTCAATGGAATGTATTTCTATAGATGTTTGTTCTAAAATGGTGTTTTCTAGAGCCTATATTTTTATCACATTTTGTGGTATGAATTGATTGTCAAAAAACTAAAAAATGAAATCCCACCATTCCAAACACCCAATCATCATCGGGTAGTTAAAGATGTATTTGAGAGTGTTTTCATAGGAGACAAAATAGATCTAATGATGATGTTGTTAGTGTCTCAATTTGTGAAAAAAAATTAGAATGATGCAACACAACTTAATATATGTATATTGATTTTTTAGTACCAATATCAGTTATGCTAACATAACATAAGTTATTCTCACTTCTGAAGTCCTTCTTATGGGAAAGGAAATCACCCATTAAAATATTTAAGGTTGTCACAAACAAAATGAGTGGATTTACTCTAATAAGGAGAATTAACATTGTTAGACTCAAAATATAAATATTATGATTATAAAATTCCTATTAATAGTCATTTTGTCCATTGATAAGTGACACTCTTCTTTAGTAGTTTGTTGATAGGTAGAAAATTTCATTCTAGATTCTCTCTAATGTGTTTAATTTAGCCTAGGTGCACCTATAGTCCTCTAACTCATTTAAGTTTCAAGGATTTGACATATCGAAAATAGAAATATTTTTCTCAGGGTACAATTTGATACTAAAATGGGGTACCATGATGTTGAGAAACTTTTATAAGGTAACACGGAAAGCACATTCCAACAGATTTATTTTTAATCTATGCTATCATAACTTGTCAAAAATGATTTCAAGAACAGAGAGATAGTTATAGAACTAAAGGGATTTCAGCACAAAATCATTGATATATCATTCAAAAGACTTTCCTAGGACGATTTCGAAAATATGGTGCATGGAATGTTGGTATGTAGTGATGGTGTACTTCAAACTAAATGGCACCACATGATAATAGTGCATTCATTCGAGTGACTTGAAAGAAGTGTCCTTTTTATCATTAGGGTCCAAATGGAATTTTGTGTATCCTTAAAAACTATTCATAAAGGATAGATCTTGATAGTTGGTTGTTGCATTGAACTGAAGTATTCTAATCAGATATGAGAAGTCGTCTTTTGGAAAATGTTGTTTTTGATCTCTAAAGTCAATTCAAACCATGATATTCCCATTATTCCTTTTTTTTCATAAAGTTCAATAATGATCAACATATCAATACATGTTATAATAATAAATGATTTAATTTACAAGGTTTACCATATATAATAATGGATTAAACAATCATAAAATTATTTTCCCTTGTAAATTGAATGATATAGTTATATAAGTTAATAAAAATTAATTTAAATAATGATTATAAGGTTTTAAAAATATGGTGTAGATGGAAATAAATCTTATTAGAAAAGGGTTGTATAGAAGTATTGTCAATGTGAAAAGAACATGTATCACCACAAAGAATATTTATGGAAGGGATCTTATTAGGTCCTGGGTAGATAATACACTACACATCTCATTATAGTTTTTGATTTTTAAATATTATATTATGAGTTACTAAATTTGAATCCATAAAATTGTTATAGTTCTTATATTTACCTTGTAAAATAAATTATGTTATAAAGAATTTTTTTTCCAATGTGTAGAAAATTTTATGTCTATATAATTATTTTATTTTAGAAAATTAATTAATTATTTATAAATAATTTTTTTAACCCTATATAGCATCTAAATGATGTTATAAAAATACCATTAATGTAATTATATATGTTTAAAATTTATCTAAAATTTCATATTATTCAAAAATATATCAAAATAATTGACTATTTTCGTAATATTGATTTGAAATTTTTAATCCATATTGTAAAACTGATTTGTGAAATGAGAAAAATTTAATACTTTAGTTGAATACAATATTTTTTTTCTTAATAAATTAAGATAAACCATGTTATCAAAATATATTTAATTTAGTAGAGTTAAATGAGATACAACATTATATTTATTACTTTAAATATTATTTAATCATATGCTGGTATTTATATATTGGTTTTTATTTACTTATATAGTTATTTCAACCTTTCACTATAACATGGCTTTATAATTTCATAGCCACATTACTATTATAACATACATATTTCTAATGATTTCATTACCCATTATAATAGATTTTTTTGCCTTTAATAAAAAAACATATACCCAGTTTGTGCTCAATTTTGATAGGCACATGGATTTTTTAATCTCTAGTGGAGAAAATGCATGACATCTAGGATTGTGCACCCATTCATATTCTATGTGATTCGGTCCTTACGCCAATAAGTTTATCCATGAGGGCCTTTTATTTGATCATTTGTTCTCTTACATGTGGGGCATAGAGAACCCAATACATCTTCTCGACAAAACGTATATGAAGAATTTTTATGTCTGCATTCCTGAATTCTTGAACCCCTATATGAATCACGCAACCAATGAAGGAACATGGGGCTATTTCCCCCATCGATACGAACCCTACTCTCCCTTTACCTATAAAAAGATTTTATGAATTCTATTTCTAAAAAGGGATTAAAATAATTAATGGAATAGACTTAGAGATCTTAAGATCCAATTTTTCATGTTCCCCCAAAACCCCCTATGTAAAAACCTAAGGAAAATATTGTAAATTTTGATTAATTACATCATCCAATGATTTCAACATATAACAACATTAAATATAACTTATTATATGTTGATTTAGAACCAAGGTGAATAAACCCATCCTTAGATATTCCATACTTGGGATCCATATTCCAAGATCATCCTAGTGACCCCAAAATAGGGATCCACATACACATATATTATTTTAGATTCAATTCCTTGGTGAAACTTCTCCTATAATTCTGTATCTGGGAGACACTTCAACTAGGTCTCTATAGCTTAGGGAAACATTCCCTATACCACTATATCTAATATCAAATTCACCTAGGTCCCATACTAAGGTTCTAATTCACCGATTTTCCACACCATGTGAACTTATCTATGCAGGCCTCCTCTATAGCCTCATACAATTCATGGCTAGGTAGGAATAATAAAGTGCTTCTATTCGATCATGTATTAATTTGATAAAAGGTATCATCCTCTATTGATATTAATTTCTTGAAATATTTTACCTACCTGATTGTACACCCAGGGTGATGAAAATAATTTATTCTTTTGATAATGAGTGTCTCTCTAACTATATTATTGATGAAACCTCCATCGTCTATAGATTCTCATTATAAATGCCCCCAAAACAGCCACATAGTTTTCATTCATCTTTTTTAGGCTTATTTAGTCCACCAAATGGGACAATGATGTATATATACCTTATATTTAAGTAAACTATGAAACCATATCCTCATTGATAACCTAATCACTAGTTCACTCAAGGACCTATATTCCTATAAATGGGACTCCAACTTTGTTTAAGCCCTACAACTGACATTCATAAAGACATTTATTATGTTGAAATCCAAAGGGTTGATCATTTATAACTCCATCACGGATCATTTTATAGGAAACTTTAACCAACTAGTACATACCACATGCTGTGAAACATTATGGACCAGTCCTATCACAAAACATTAGACTGTGAAACTTGAACAATGTGGGTTATGATTCCCTTCACATGGATATGTGGGGATCCCATTTAATAAAATTGATCCCAAATACACAACACCTCCTACCTTTTTCATATGAACCCAATTCATCACTAAATAGTGATGAAATCATGAGTACCTACCTATATGGAAATATGGTATAGAGAGACTACTTAATTATATCAAATGTGTTACAATATAATTCCCATATGTAGATTCTTATTAAATTAATCTTTTTTATAAATCACTTTACTTTAGGGAAACTTATATTATTATCTATAAGGAGTCACAAAAATGAATTAATTATATATGATAATCTCATAACATCCCCATTGGAGTACTAAGAACTACAACTACAACTACAACATCCCTTGGGAATTTCCATCACATAGGGATGACCAAACGTCTACCCTAACAATTTTATATAGTATCTTATACTGGGAAGAAATACACCTAAATTATAGATATACCATCTTAAATGCAGTATGTGTCTCCTTCCATATATTTGAATTTAGTTAATTTCATCATTATGGACTATGTTGATGCTGCCGAAAATGATATTATTGAAGAAAATGTAAGATATCATGAATACATAGATAATTAAACTCACATAAATTTACAAAAGTTAGGAGTAAATATTCTGTATTAATTAAAATCGCATTTGTGATCCTCTATGAGTATTCCACTACCAAACACTCAGGGTGATTCTTCCAAAAAAAATAAGAAAAGTTGTAACAACATCCACAACCTACCCAATACCCAATGATGGTGAATTCATATTAGTTGTAGATAAAAATGCTCAACTCATGGATATAATAGGGGATATTGAACAAATCATTACAAAATATCTTAGGGTAAATAAAAAAATAGTGTATGATTTTTATATTAAACCCGTTTTTGTTCCATTAGGTGACCCTCTTCAACATGATGAAATTTATCAACCAACAAATGTATAATCAATAATCTCCATCAATTTTTGTTCACATAATTTAAATAATTTTATTTTATCCCTTATTGGTAATCAATAGTTCCTACCATCAGGGAAACATCAACCACTAGTTCCAGAATGTCACCGGAGGATAACCCCATAATTTGTTTTCTAGAAATTAATGCATTGTTTTACAACTCTAATAGATTCTATAGATAGTCGAGAAGAACTAAAAATACTAGGTTGGATGTTGAATCCTAGATTTATCGAATTGAATCCTCCTCCACCATACTTCATGAATCTTAACTCCTCAATATTTGATAAGATGGGATATCCAAAGAAGAATCTCATTCATTATTATTATTTGAGAGGACTAAGTTTTTTAAAACTAAAATAATTTGTGTCTTATAAGATAAAATTATTCATTAAAACCATACATGATCCCACATTTGTTTCATATAATAATATTATCACTAAGTATATTTCAAGATAAAAGGATCGTTATCATATATTCCTTAACCAATCAAACTATACAGTAAGGAAAAAAACTATAATTTCACTCTAAAATTACAGGTGGGAAGAGAATTATAGATTCATATATTTCATTCCATGAATGAAGGTCCTAACATAATATTTTGAAATACATTTTCTCCATGAATAATTACAATGGATTTGTGTAGATAACCTAGATGATGACCAGTCAACCAGACTAGTACCTATGATGTAGCCTCATGAGTTCCAATTTTTTTGACTATTGAATAAATTTGAGATGATGTTATTCATCTAAATAAGGAAGTAGTTCACAAACACCACCATCAAAGACAAGGAATATTTGGAATGTGAAAATAACTATGCTCATTTCTAATTTATAAGGTAGAGTTAATGATAATTCAAATAAAGAAAGCATAAAATTTTTTCATTCTATAATTATCAGGTTATAGATTACATCATATAATAATTAGAAATAAAACTAATCTAATTTAAAGGAATTAACAAACTATATGATGAAATTTAAAATGGACACCGTAATCATTTCCCTTACCATTATATACTTAGTTAGATGATCTAGGAATTCATCATCTTCAGGGATATGTTGTGGGAGATGGTTAATTTTGGTTACGTATCATTGGTCTATATGAAGACCCATTTGATATATGTTCCATGCATTCTCACCTAATAAAATTATTAATGGGGGAAAGAATATTTATTTGAATTCCAAAAAATTTGTTGACTAGTTTATCTAAAAGAAAATGGATCATGTGTATTCCACATCAGTGCATGACCGAAACAACTAATCAAGAACCCAATTCCCTCTATATCTATAATGAAAATATCCCCTACTATTAGTATCCCATGATCTGATGCAATCATCATAGGTCATAAAATGTGAAATAGGGATTCCCAAGGATTTTTAAAATAGTATAGACTAATAAAAATGTCATGCTTCTAATATTATAAGAATGAGTACCATCCCACAAAATGAGATACTCTTCTAATGAGGATCACAAACTCAACCAAGTAAATGTATTTTTTAGGATGAACATAGGGGAAGATAATAAAGTGTTTTTTAAAATGGGATCCTTTGTTTATATACACATGGTATTATACATGTTCAAAGAATTTTCACATCGTTTTGATGAGTGAAATCTTTACTAACATGATAAAAAACATATTAAATAATTTCATAATGACTCTGATTTACCATCATGTAGTCCTAAATTTAGTGAATATGTTCATGGTGATACCACATCTACCTCAAAAGAATATTTCCATTACAATA
The DNA here is from genome assembly GCA_963277665.1 of Viscum album. NCBI lineage: Eukaryota > Viridiplantae > Streptophyta > Magnoliopsida > Santalales > Viscaceae > Viscum > Viscum album. Next base: position 1,715,258,635 of record OY728143.1, read on the forward strand.
CTGATACCTTATAACAATGTTTTAATAGAGCATAAGTTTTATTTAAAATAATGATCCAATTGATTTGGCAACTACCAAGACTTCTACCATCAACAACTTTCCATGCAATTGGGAAATGTAAGGGCGTTGTCTTTTCTTCTTCATATCTTTCCACTAAATCTATTAAGTACATCTCTACTATGGTTTAAATCTACAAGTTACGATAAGAAAATAAAAATATCAAGAACATGATTATATAGTTTATATGGGGATATTTTATTTATGGTGAAAAACTAGAATCTTGTTATAATTGTCATCCTTGAACTAAACTACCCGAACCAATAATGATGTGGGAATTTGATATCATTCACCCCTTATCAGGTGCATTAAAAAATCATTTGACTATGGTGACCATTTTACAGTCTTCATGACAATCAATGTATATAATCTTGGGTTGAAGATTTTATGTTCCAACCATCAATGACCATAACATATTCACATGAAATGATTGAAATAAATTCACTTCCATTAAAATCTAAAAATTAATCATGTGTTGTTTTTTATCAGTGATAATATTCCATTAATGGGAAATAATATTTTATAACAAGAATTGGTAGATGAAATAATGTATATTCCTTCCAACAAGAGGACGTTTAGCATCATTTCACCTTCACCTTGTTGAATTATTTGATTGATCTCTAATGGACAAAGAAACATGAGAAGGTATTTTTATGAGACTGATCCTAAAAAATCCAATACAAATGATTGTTTGGTATTAGAATTGATAAGTAACTCCACATGGAAATTTGGATTAAAAATAAAATATATTAGGGTATAAGGGAGTTACTGACATCCAAAAAATTGAACTAGCCATGTAAACACCCAGAATAGAATACACAAAGGGTATTAAAGAATCATGGTAGTCCATATCACAATGATCATGGAAACAATTTATATTCCTTTATTCTAGAGCATAACACTATATATTTTACATTTTCATTTGACAAAAATCTTCCTGATATTTATAGGACCAAGAGATTTGAGTATGTGGTAATGAAAAATAATCCTCATAAATTTCTATACCAAAAACATTTGGGAAATATTATTGATGAATTATTTTTCATAATATATTAGTTATATAAGAAAATATATGAAGTCATGACAGAGAAATAGGATCCCCAAACACATGCAATATACATAGGAGTAATTCTCACTCCATCAGAGAAGAATTATTCTATATGATCTATGTTAGATTATCAATTTCCTTTTTTTATAAATATAAACAAAAAAATCATATGGTCCTTATCATAAGAATTTAAATTGAATAATTTATTTTTCTTATTATAAGACCCTAAACCACATTACATGTGGTCCTTACTATATGAAATTAAAAATTATAGTCCATGGTCTATCATGTATGATCAATAACTACTTAGAGTGGAAATTATATATGTCTTTAACCTGTAATCTATATCATTCAAATAATTGATATTTATTCATGGAAACATTTGGTTTTCCTCGAGTGAGTAGAAACCCATGTTGAAATACAAAAAACTATCATAGAAATTATAGGGTTTACATACCAAATGACCATGATACCCTCATTACATTTCGATACATCACATCTATTCTTCTGATCTATTACTTAACATTATCTTAAATTATGTAATAATACATTTTCATTATTATCCTCTAAAGAACATGATTACATAACAATAGAGTATTCCAAACCCTTTTAGGCCTACCATATTCCCTCTAATATACTTTATAACTATTATTAATGAATCAGCATTAACCAAAATCCTTGATTCAATATACTACTCATAGAATTATAAATTCATTAAGTTTAGATACTCATCATGGAAACCCAAAACATTGAGGTGAAATTTTTCTCTTGGTATTCTATTTAAAAGAAATTAATAATGAGTGTATATGATTCTAAAAAGAACTCTAGTTCTTGGAAATGATATTCCTAGATTTTATTCATCCCATTAACTAGAATCATGTAATCTTATTGAGTAGAACATCTTCTGTCCCCATGTTATATTTTTTCAATGGCGTAGTGGTGGCTTCTCTACTAATACTATTCAAACTATTTTATCCATTAATTATTTTATTATATCTTATTTAGAAAATTCATCACATGTTTTACCTCATTTATTTCCACATGTTTAGTTGGATATAAAATATCATTAAATATTATTCACTTGTGCATTACAAACACTTGTGAAGAGAATACCATTTACATGATCATAAAATTAAAGACAAAATCATCTAACCTTTATGATATTAAATTTCATTGATTTTACAATAATATATGATCTATTTCACTTATATATTTTATTGAAGTATGAAAGTTTTACTAGTGTACAATATTTATAGTTCACATCAGATTATCTATAATTTCCCTACACATAGAAATCTGTATTTTAATTTTCTATATATATGATCTTGATTGGTGAAGATATCACCAAATAACTACATGAATGTTGATTCATATTTAAACAATATACAAAGTGAGTTCAGGATCTAATATATTTTTCATATCACTAAATTTCTATACCATTGATTTTCATAAGAATCGTGATATTAAACAACATAATCCTTTTAATTAGGCTAACTATATTAGCATGTTCCCTTCATTCACATCAGGTTTTAATTTACCTTATTTATATATAAAATATCTAACTTTTATTCAGAAATATATACCCTTAAACTTAAGATAATATTGGTTAGTGTTGTATAATTTTAATCCTTAGAAACACATTCTTAAAACTATTCAACATTAAAAATCAGTTTCACTAGTTCAAATCAAACGAATATAGAATAAAAAAGTATATTGTCATAGTACTTAGTGGGATTAAAACCCACAAAATAAATCTATGGAAAATGGCTAGTCTCTTAACTACTAGGATTCAAACTGTATATCCTATGTAGAAGGGTCTGTTTTAAAAAAAAGGGAATGAGGGATTTGTTTGAAAACCAATATAGGGAGGTCTGATGAAAAGTCACATTTTTTTCTAAGCATATACCAAATCATGGTTCAGTCAAATTTAGGAAAAAAATATAAAATATTCAAATAATCTTTTAGGATTAATACTCATAAAGGATGGTTAGATAAAAATTCATGATTTTAGTCATTGATCCCCCACCTCTCATTCATGGATTTGGAGAATAAAATGAAAAAGACGCAATGCTTTTAAGGACCAACATTTCACCATAGTAAAATTCATGTGATTCTTACTAGTACGAATTGTTTAGGAACATTTTTTTGAATATATTAATTTATCCATGAACATAATATTAATGTATGACTTGAGTACACTATTATTTATCTAAACCTCATAAAAATGAGAAGTACCTACCTTTTATATGATCATGCGCATAAAAAATTTTATATTATAAACCTTAAACCAAAAAAATTGTTCAAGAAAACATTAGATCACATTTAGGGTACTCAAAACCTTCTTGAATATCATTTTCTGCAAGAACCTACTTTACACCTTTGATTCATGAATAATCACAAATGAAATGTATTTTTTTAAGGATATCATCACAAAAACCCAGGAAATATTAGAATATTATATTGGTATCAAATTTCATAGATAATGGTAATAAGTTGACTAATTGTTATGAGAGGACTCCTCTTTTTTTAGTGAAATCCATTATATGTATACACCTTCACAACTATAGGTATATTTTTATCAAAAAGAGAGGTTAAAATTAACCAAATTCACTAGTTACTAATGATTTGATGGTAATATCACTATTAATATTTGTTAACTTATTTCCACTTGTCTCTATATACCAATTAATCATAAATTTTTCTATTTCGACTTATCAATTCTATAACTCAACCATTCAAATGTTTTTAAATATACTTGACGCAAATTGGTTTTCATATATATTTTCTATGATTGATAATAAAATCATAATTTTTTACCTATTCATATATGGGAATGGATTTTATATTAAGTACAAAAATCCTTTATTTGAGGTAGTCCTCAAGGAAGATAACATAACTTTAGTTGATATACTCTTTATGGAAATCCCAAATCTCTAATTTTAAATTCTCTTATTGGTAAATTATTATTGAGTAGAAGGTGATCATTGTAGGTCCCTAAATCTCCATACACAATGGTAGATACCATAAAACATTTATATGGATTTAGATATTCTTATATTAATTTTCTGATATTAATAGATCATATTGAAATAATAGATAAGAAAAATTGAGTATTGAGAAATAATGAAAGATTAAAAATAGAATATTTTTTTATTCATAAAAAAATATAGCAATCCGAAAATTGGAGTATCTTTTAAGCATTAAAAATTATGGAGGAAGCAATAAGTAGTGACACACAATAGACTTTTCTCTACTAAGGATAAAATTTCATTGAAGGTTCACCTAGATTCATTTGTGTTTAATTGGAGTTAATCCAACTTTGTAGATTTTGATTCTTCATTAGGGTGTAACAAATTTTCAATGGAAAATTTTTCTATATCCTCACCCTTGGAATAATCAACTAACCTTTGAGGTTCCACTAATATACCATCATATGTACTTAGTTTTTAATAAAGGTTTCTCAATATAATGTTCTCTTCATTAGATAGTAATTTTTTCTCTAATAACACATCCATATAAAAAGACCATTCATGGAGTATTTTGGCTTTGAAATTGAGGAAAATTTCATGTAATTATTATTCGTAATGGAAAAAATTTGACATTATTTTCATCCCCCTTCCATGGATGTTTTTTTTTCACAGAAACATGGAAAATACAATATTACAACCCACTATATCCTACATTAGTGAACATTGGGTGAATTCACTTAAAATTATTATATGTACACTATATAGAACTCTTCTAGAATATCTTCTTGATTTCAATACACACATGACACAGTGAAGCACACTATAAGTCAAGAGGCATCAAGATGGTCTTATAGTTACTCATGGAGAATGAGAAACAATCGGATGCCTATTAAAATGAATTGATCATATGTTCATCACCCTATGATATTATTTGAAATTAAATAAAACCAATATCTGTATGTTTTGGTCGATGAGATTATATGATGGAATCCACTGAGAAAAATTTATTTTCATGAGATGGTGTTACTATAGGTGACACATAGGGTAAAAGCCTTAAAAAATTTCATGATCAACAAGGGATGTTTAAAAAATCATCATCACTATCCAAAACCTTACATCCTTGAATATCAACTAGCCAACCAATATTTGTTTGGAGTTTAGTATTTTATTTAGCTCTATACGATGAGATATCTTGGTAAGGTGATATTATATGGGACCTTCATGATATGCTTTAGTTCGGTTGAATATGTTCAACCTTGTTAACATCTTGTAATTATTTTTATTTACCCAAAGTTGTGTAATGGTTCATGTCTCCTATTGAAGGAGTTTCAATGAAATAATTTTGAAATACAATTAATCATATAATCTATCTCACTCTACTGTACAAAAAATTGATTGAGAAACCATAGGCGAGGTATAATTACACCAATTTAGTGATTTATTGAATTCATGAAACTCGGTGAAAAAATAGAGGATTAATAATTATGATATGACATCCTCCATTATGGTCATAAAATCAGAAAGCATGTTGTGACCTATTGTGAAATTGATAATAATAAGGGTTTTAAAAAATAAATTATTTTTATTCTTGTTATACCTGATCCATCAGTCTCTCCACCAAAAGAGATGTTCATGATGAAAACTGTTAGTGACCCCTATATAATTGGTGAAACACATTCATTTATAGAGTGGTAGATATATTCTTTATACTCCCTTAAATAGCCTTTTTAAATCAACTAAAAGGTATCCCACATAGAAAAGTTGTATTTTTTATCTATACAGGGACGATTTAAGTTTTGATTTGTGAATATGGGGAGAATACATAAAAAAACTAAAACTTTCACCATTGGAAATGTGTCTTTTCCATGTTTTATAACTTTTCATGTGTATTATTCGTATAATTGGTTATTTAAACTCCCCTATTATTGAGTGAGTCCCCAGAATGGGTATTGATACCAAGAGTATATGTTTTGTCGGTTATGTTCAAGAATCTAGTAAGAATGAGATATTTATTTCAAATTTTTTAACAACTTATGATGATTGAAGTTGATGAAATATGAGTACGTGACCTTATCTATTAAATCATTTGAGGTTAAGTAAAGTTCTATTATAGTGATTAAATATCATGAGAGAAGTTATCATGAATCTTTCAATATGTTCACGAATGATGGAAGAAGGCATAGAAGTGAGGAATATGAGTTTTTGGAAGTGAGGTGAATATACATATATGAATGATCATGTAAGTGAACCACTTGTATGAATGGTCATGTAAGACATCCATAAAGTTGAACGGTCACATAGATGAATGACATAGCCGAATGTTCATTTAGGTGAACCGCATATCTGAATGGTGACATAGATAAATGACATAGACAAATGGTCACATAGGTGAATTAATTATCCAATTGGGTTATGTAGACCTTTTTAGGGATATATAAAAGTGATCCATGTATCAATTTTAAATGACATAGTTGAATTCATCATATAGGGGATTTCTATGTAAAATGAAATGTGATACAATAGAAATTAAAAATTGTTTATCATAAAGAAGAAGATTGACAATATTGATGTTGAAGAAGTCATGAATCTGTATCATACATATATTGATATATAAACATGGTTTAAAGATGTAAGAAATGGGGTATTAAAGAATAATAAGTTAGTTGTTTCAACCTGACCCGATGTAGTTACAAACATTTATTGAAGATTAATTGTAATAAAGTTAATATTGTGAAAATAACGGATGATAATGGGAGTTTGAATTTAGTTATATATATATGTTGACGAATATATTGTAATTAATAAGAAATAAGAAAAGATAATATCATGTTGAGGGGAAATGAACCCAACCTTTATTATCATTATTATATATATTACAAGTTGTCAATTATTAATTGTTTTGGAACATACATTTGTTAAGATAAAGTGAGTGGTGTTAAAGAAGAAAAATTGGTTATTGTAATTGTTGGGAAAAAAATTTGATGTGAAACCATACCTTTGTAAGAAAAAAAAAGAACTAGATTAAGATCTTAGACATTAGAAAACAAGATCATTGTTTGTAGGAGGAAGATATATCTATTTTCACATTACCATTTGAATCATGTATTAGTGAAATATCTACTTGATATGTGAGATTAACAATAAGTGAGGATATATTTAATATATTTATAGGAGTTTTCCCTACTCATAGTGGTTCATTTATATTTTAGTAGTTCATGTGATCTTGGGTTTCACTGGATCAGTCAAGGATAAGCCACTAACATTGAGCAGTGAACCTTGTAAGTCACATGTGATCTCATTGTCTGTTCTTATGTTTATTTTATCATAAAAGTTAATTTAAATAGTGGTGATGGTTGTTTCAAAAAGATAAAAAAGAAAATTCTTAAAGAAATTATTCATCATTGTCTCAATGAATCCTTGATATTTTATTCTAAACTGTTGTTTTATAGGGACATTCAATTCATTAGTGGTTTGATGATGATGTTGTTAAGAAATAAGTATTCTTGTAATATCATTACTCTATAATTTCAATACCATGAATATAATAGGGAGTAAAAGTATTTATGGGAATGGTATTCATATATGGAATGAGATAATGATTTCTTATCTCATGTTAACCTGTAATTATGTTATAGAAATAACTATTGGTGGATTTGTTCCACAAGATATATGTATCTATATTACTACATTAGAAAAAAGAATTTAGAGAAGGGTGATTATGATAATAATTATATTTTATCTTTTATTTCATAAGGAAAATTTATGAAAGTTAAGGGTCTCAAAACTGAAAATTATATCTAGAATAAACTCTGAAACATTTTTGAAGGAAAATCTTGGAAAAGAGGGATAAGTTTATATTCTGAAGATTCAAATATGAAGATATTTCAATGAATAATGATGAGATAGTTGATGGTTTCTTTACAAGATTAAATGAATCTATGAGGAACATCAAAGAATATTGTGAATATTTTTAAAATTGTTTATTGTTTAAAAATATTTTATACATCATACAAGAAATGTTTGATTCTAAAGTCTTGAGATTGAAAAAAAAATATCCATGTGATATTTATCTTGATGATCTATATATTATTCTAGTTTCATAAGAAATAATGGAATATTATGATACTATGAAAAATTAAAAGGATTAAAATTAAATTACCTTTAGATCCACCAATTCTGAGAAAGTGAATAAGATTTCTTGAGAGTAAAATGAAAATATAACATTAAATTCAACCTATGATACAGATGTAAAATTATCTAAAATAACTTCCCTCATTTTTTGATATGTGAAAAGAGGAAAAGTAATGAAAAATATATGTTACCACATAAATGGTTTAATTGTGGGAATATTGGAGGTTATTATAAAATTATATAAAAATAAAAGGAGTTGATGTCAGTGGATATAAAGATGAATGTTTCAAAAGATTATAAAAATTGAATTAATCTAAGATAAAAATATCTTCAAAATAAATGTATAATAATTTATCTATAAACAAATGGAGAAATTATATATATAAGTATGAGGAATTCGAAATTAGTTATGAGGTTGAGGAGGTTGATATTGAAAATGATTTTAGTGAATGTATTCTTGTTTTAAAATTTAATAATGAAGACTAAAAAAGTGATTATATTAGAATCTTGGGTAGTGAATATAAAGAAACACAAATATAGTTTATACTAAATATTTTTTTGAGATTTTGTTTTTAAATTTTCAAGAAATGAAAAATAAAATAACATGTTTACGAAATATGATCACTCTATTACTATTATGTGAACAACCCTTGATGAATAAAAATCTATGTTGTTAATAGAGATTGATAATTATAGATAAATTGCTTGACACTAAGAATATATTTGGTTTCAAAATGAAAGAAGTGATTAAAGGGCTTAAAAAATTAGTATCAGATTATTCAACTAAAATTTTTCAAATTATAGTAATAAAAGTACCTTTATATAGCTATATTTTATAATTTAATTAATGAAATTATATAATGTTTAAATGATCATCGTGTTAATGAAACCATACATGTTGTTAAATATAGTGAGTCCCCTAAATATATAATGTCAAATATTATTAACATATATACAAAACTACAACTAGATAGAGCTAATATTTTCAATATATTATATCTATATTTATATTATTTAATCCTCACGAATGTGTCATTATATGTGAAATTTCATCATTTTTGGAATTTTGTTGTATTTTGAGATAATATGTTAAGATTCCCTAATTCTGTATTTTCAATAGTTTTTTATTAGTTTAATGTTTTGGTAATGTCATTTTATATAGTGATAAAATTTGAATGATTCTTTTTTTGGAACCCTTGGAATATGGGCTTTACCTTTTTCAATAGGACAAGTGCTACATTTTCTATCTGGGGTCCCAAAAAAATAAGGATTTGTGGAAATTTTTTATGTTTGGATCTGTTGAGACAACCTCATTAAAAGATGAATAAAACCTTATATAGGTTTAAATATTCATTATTTCAAAATTTATATTTAACGGATCTACAAGAAACACATTCATATGGAGTTTCAAGGAGAAATTTGAACATTATGGAACTCTTTGAGCGAGTCAAACAAGTGAAAGATGAAGTGTCTCCTCAGGCAGAAAATTATCTACTGAGTAATTAATTCATTAACTTTCATACACATGTTAAATTATTTTTTCATATTGTAGAGAGATATAGGACTCTCCTTAGAATAATATTTATGAATACACCTCATCTTTATTATGCAGATATAAGGTCAAAATTAGAAGAAACTTTTGGGGAACACATTCTGGACCGCACCCTGGCCACCCCTACTCCTTCATATTTTCTACTTCTTTTTCATTTCATGGGGGTTGGATCAAGGTAGTGAACTTTTCAAGATGAGATAATTTGGAGAAGACTAGTTAAACTGATGATAATCATTACATTATGGGCTAAGCTCCAAGTTAAGGTTGGAAGCATAGATCTGATGATTCTTACCTTATGAGTTTGGTAGTTTAATTTATTCTTATTATATTTTTCTGGAAATGGTTTTCATGAATGATAAAAATCTATTTTCATTCATGATTTCACTTTATTATATTTTTTTCTAGACTTTTTTTAAACTTATTAATGTAAAATAATTTCCTTGTTGTTTAAAATTCATTGGTTGAGTTCTCCCCATTGAGCACAAAAAATCTAATTAGTGTTGATTTCTCAGAGGTCTTTAGGTAATCAAATTGCTTTCCTAAGAGGATAAACACCACTATTTGAGGATTATATATGGTGTTTATGAAATACAAGTAGTCACATGGGGTTATTTGAGTGATAATTATGAAATACAATTTGATAATTCAATTAAAAAAGGATAAAGGGAGTGTCCGAGGATTGATGTATGTCCACCACTACCTTCTTTTTTTCCTTCACTTTGGTTTGCTTTTGAATTTTCAATCACTAACATATATTTATATTTTCATTCTTATCTTACATAGTTTAACCTAGTCTATCTCATTTAAAATCCCCAATTTAATTATGAATTTAACAAAAACAAAATAACAAAGTGAAAATTGGATAACTTATCATGTGACCTCCTCGTGAGATAACCCTGTGCTCACCACTATGATACATTTTTAGGAGAAATTATTGACAAGATTTATATGAATTAAACCCTAAATATGCTAAATTTTTTTAAATATAATTATTTTTAAAAATAATTCTACTATGAAGAGAATTATTCCAAGAGTTTACTAAAATAATAGTGTGCACAATGTAGTTATAATTTTATTTGCAAAGGAAAATAGAAAAATAGAGACATTATTCTGGAAATAATTCACTTTTCATATATAAATATTCATTTTATCCCTATTTTTCATATTATTGAGATTTAGGGAGTACGAGAATGATGTTTTGATATAATTATCATCTTCATTGTGATTTAAAATATTTGGGAGATAGATTTTGAAGAATAGTCAGCCCATTATTAGAATATAGATATAGAAACAACCTAGAAAACCTATTTTAGAATCTCAAAAAGGATTTTATGTGAAAAAATAAGTACGTTAATGAGAAAATCTACTGGGTCGTATTAGAAAATAATTTATTAGTATTCTTCCAGCCCAATATCAAATGAGTTATAAAAAACAATGTAAAATAAAAGTCTCTTGTTCTATATGTTTATCTAAAAGCATTAAATAAGGATTTCCATGGATATTGGATAGAGATTGCTCTTGTAATATGATATGGAACATGAATTTTTCAAATAATATTGTTAAATTAAAAATATTATATGTTTATTTTGGAAATGATGGGTTATACAAAATTAGTGGGGTTGGTTCTACTGATATTTGAAAATAACATTATCTAATAACACTCTTTAAATTGATGGGATACAAGAAAATATTTTATGTTTTTGGAATAAATTTGATGAAGGAAATAAGGTAATCCCAAAAAATGATTATTTTTATATATAATATATTAAAATGGGATTGTTTTTTATAGTAGGTATGTAAATAAATTAAAATTTCATTCCAATTGGTGAAGCTAAAAAATATTTATATTTAAGAGTGAATGCTAAAATGAATATTGGAACATAAGGCTTGGACATGTCGTCCAAATTAATTTGAGAAAAATTTAGAAAAATTAATGTGTTCATGACTCTCCTAATATAAAAAGTTAATTTGACTAGATTTTCTCTATATGAATGATGGGGATGACCTCTAATTCATAGTTGTTTTTAAAATTTACTAATCAAATCCTTTGTAATTGAGTTATTCATATACATGTTGTCCCTTGAGAAACCATTCATCACAAAGAGATAAGTATTTTATTTTCGTTATTCAAAATATAATCATATTACATTTTTTATTCTTATAACACATAAATTAGATGGTCTAATTATATACAATATTTTCAAAAGAAGTGTAGAAAATGAGTGTAGTTAATATTTAAAGATATTTTGGATAGATAATCGTGATTTATACACATAAAACATGTTTGAAACATATCTTGGAAAACATGTAATATAGTATGAACTCAATACACCATACACAAAATACCAAAATGGTCTTGTTTAATAGAAGAATAAAATATTTTTAGAGATGAATTGAACATTGTTTAATGAAAATCATATTTCTTTTCATTATAGAGTCTATATTTTAGATCATAAATACAAATTAAAAATCACTACTACTATAATAAAAATTCATATATAACTCTATATGATATGTACTAAGAGAATACAACAACATTGAAACATATCATATTGTTTAGTAGAATGTTTATAATTAAGATTAATGGTGAAAATATAGGAATGTGTGAACTAAGAGATGATGCTAGAATATTCCTTGGTTACACTCTAAATTTAAGAATACTATTATTGAAAATATATTCGTATAATGGTCAATAAAAATTAGGTGGGGATACTTGAATTTTCAAGGAATTAAAGTTTTCCTAACAAATATATCTTTATATGTGAAATTTATACTTATTCATTTGAACAACATATAAAAACTTATAGACAATTCTGAAATTGTTGTGGGTATTCAAAGTTATGGAGAAGACTCATACATATCATGTGATAAAAAATAATTAAATTAAAACCATCCTAAGATTTTATGTTAGGATCATATTCAAAACATAATTAGAAATCAAGAATAAATGCTATAAATCAAATGAACTGTAAGAAATGTATCTCATACATCGTTGTTTTTCAATTTGAACCTAAATATGTTGATGAAGATCTTGAGCATCAAGAGTGGGTCTGAAAATGAATGATTAATTAGAATAAATTAAGAAGAATGAGGCCTAGGATCTAGTTCTTAAACCTGCTGAATAAATTTCATTACAGATAAATGGGTGTTCTAAAATAATAAGAATTAAAATGGTAAATTAGTGAGCAATAAATAAATATTAGCATGTAATGACTATTAAAAATTGAAGGATTTGCCTTCGATAATACCTTGTCACTAGTGGAAAGGATTTAAATCATTATAATTTTCCTTTTTATTTCCCCAAAAATCCATTAAAATATCTACCAAATAAATATTTTGTATGAATTTATCAATATGTAATAGGAGGAAGAGGTTTTATATTTTATAACCTTATGAGTTCCTACATTGAGAAGATAAAAATTATATTTTTAGGTTAATTAATTCTTTGTATGGTCTAAACAAAATCCCCAATAGAAAGGTATTATTATCATTACATATACTTGAAGTGGTTTAATTTCATAAATAGAAGAGTGGAAAATATTCTCTACATTAAAGATAAAAAGCAGTTTCTCTCCATGTTATTTTTTTAAAGATGAAATAATATTTTTTAGAAATCATAAATAATTTCATGAAATGTTAAAGAAATGAAGGATTTATATAAAATATATATTTTTGGAGAGATGATGCACTTTATTAGTTTTCAAATATCTAAATAAAAATATCACACATAACTTTCTCAAGAGATATTTGAAAAGGAACTCGTGAAAAATTTTAGTTTGGTGGAATCAAGTTCTGTTTCAACACTAATTTTTGGGTGAATAGATATTTCAAAAGATGAATAGGGAAAATAAGTAAATCAATTGAATTTTAGAAGCTTTATTCTATTTTTTTCTACCATATATAATCAAGACCAAATATTATATATGTTTTCACTCGTATTTTATATATTAATATTATCTAAAATAGTTCTAATTAATTATAGAAAAATTGAGTATTAGGTATACAAATTTTACATCCAAATTTTTATTAAAATATGGTAGTAATAAATATTTTTATATTTTGGATATTTTGATACAAATTTTATAGTCTGTAATGATGAAATAAAATCCATATCTTGTTGATTTTACTTTATTGGGAATAAGTGTGTGTGGTGGAACCCAAAGAAGAAAATTTTTATAAAAATAAATACTATTTAGGTAGAATTTTTTACCAGAACTCATGTAAATTTTTTTATTGTGTGTATAAAAACACATTTTAAAAATGTGAAGGTGATTTGGATGAAACCACTTATTATATGATGTTATAATCAGAGATATATCAATTTTTAAATTAATATTGTTCAAAATTTACATAGAAATAATTATGATATTAAATATATCATCATCAAGGAGATTGTAGAGGGAAATGTGTTGATGTGGGAGTTTATTCCCACAAGAAATTATATATTTGATAGATTCACCAAGCCATTTCCTGAAGATGAATTATAGAATATGTGGTTGTAATAGAGTTTTCAACCACACCTTGTACAAGGATGTGATATGTTTTTAATATTCCCTCTATCTTATTATATTTACATGTTACTATCAAATGTAGATAAATATGAAAACATTATTTATCTACTGATGTGTGTTTTTCCACTTTAGGGATATAATATATTTATGGTATGTTTTTAATAGTAGAGTGATGTAATTTGAGAATGTGGGAAATATTTTTATAGTTTGTCAAATTTAATATAGGGACTATTTTATACAGGATGAATTTACTATCAATTTTGAATGTGTGTTAAAGAATGTTTTATTATAGATACCTATTTTATTTGAAACAAGTAATTATTTTACAATAATTATTTTTTTCTACCCTTTGTACACTCTATTTGGCTTAGTATTTTTCTACAATTAGCAATGATTGATTCTCTAGTGATTTAGTGATTTATGTTCAATGGTTGATAATAAAATCCATAGGGTTAGTTTTTTATGTTCAATATTTCATCATTTGTTAGTTAAGGTGATGAAGCTACTGATAACAAGATTTTTATTGGAACTTGTTGTCAATATAATATGAATATTGAAGTGACTGGTTGATAAAGATGTGACCATTCCTTTTTTATTACTAGATTCTATGTGATGTTCTCTTCTTGTGAGTAAATATCCTGATAAAAGTTATCATGATTCCAAAAAAGTGTTCTCGAATGAAGGATGAAGTCATACAAGTTAGGAATATTGATTTTGTGAACTCTATTGAATCAGCATAGCTAAATGGTCATGTAAGGGAACTACATAGAGAAATGGTCTTGTAGGAGAACCATATATCTGAATGGTCGTGTAGAAGAATGATAGAGCCAAATTTTCATAAAGGAGAACCAAATAGATGAATTTTCATACAGTCAAATGACATTATCGAATGGTAGTATAAGTGAATGATGTAGTTGATTGGGTCACATAATTATTTTTACTAATTTATCCAATTGATCAAAGTTTCAAATTTTAGTGACGTTGTGGATTCTTCTCATTGGAGATTTATGTTCCACATTCAATGTGAAATAAATGAAATTTAAGAAGGATTGGATTTTAGGGGAAGAATGATAATACTGACACTATAATGGAAATGTTCATTTATCATAAATATATTGATACAAATGTATGATTTTAATTTTGAATAAATTAATTTTTAGTGAAGAATAAATAGGTTGTTTCTATAGTACCGATTTAGTTAAAATATTTCCAGATGTCATTTTGAATGGATGCTATTTCTGTGAAAATATCTAATGTTCTTCGGAGTTTAAATTCATATATTTCAATATGGAATCCTAATTTTTTTATTAATAATATAGAGACAAGAGAATATCATGTGAAGGAGAAATTGAGAGTATAATAATAATAATAATATATATATATATATATATATATATATATATTGATGAAGTTAGTTTTGTTAAAAATTTAGATGTGATGATATATAGAGTTGTGTTAGTGAAGAAGCAGAGGTCACATATAATATTGTGAAAGTAAATTTAATTGAATAATTTCCCATGAATGAAGAGAATAAGACTATTATAATTATGTCCACACAATGTACAATTGGATAATTTTCTACAGGAGGAACATATATCTATTGTGAATTTGTCATTTGAATTTTTTATTAGTTTTGGATGCACATGATGTGTTGGATGAATAAACATTCAAGAGACCTGTATGAAATTTCCTTGTATTTTTCCAGGTTGTAGTGGTTCACAATGATTTTAGTGGATCATATGATCATATGTTTTATTAGATCATTCCATGAATCTGCACTCATAATGAGAAGAGAACCTTGTAAATCTTCTTTGTTATCTATGTGATTTATTGTGTTTTAAATAACACAAAAATGAACTCTAAATTTTGTTAATGGTTATTTGAAAAGGATAAAACAAAAAATTGTGGAATAAATGAATCCTTTATCTCATGTTCTAGGATTGAGAATATGTATATTGGGTTTCGCCCCTCCACCTATAACATTATATTATGGATTGGAGATGGTTTCTCTTCCTATAGGGTAAATATCATAGCTACACTTCCTACTAGAGTACCACCTGGAACATTCTATCTGGACTACACAAGTGGTTACACTATCATCATTCTCTAAAATAATGATAGGATTGAAATTTTCTATGGTTTTTTGTAAATGGGATTCAATATTCATAGAATAAAATCCTCAAACATATTTTTTGTTGTGGAATTGATCACATTCATCATCAATTGAAAATTTTATTTCCCCATGTTGCATAATCTATCTAATAAATCAGTCACGCGTATCATAAAATAATCCATTCACCAATCACATGAACCAATATCAACAACAAAAGACATACAAGTCTATATCTCCATGGTTAGAATCAAAGAAAATGTCCTAGGGTGCCTTCAAATTTTTGAGTTTTATACTATAATAAAACTCTCGATTGGAATTATATAGGATAACTACTTATTTAAAAAAAGTCCAAGTCAACTAAATTTCTTCCCCTTGGGGTATATAAAATTTAATATGGACTCAAGTTACATTTATTATAGATTTTATAAATTTATCTCATTCAATAAGATGATTTCGATGCATTCATCTACTGGACCACCTTGACTCTAACTAATGGTGTCGTGGCTATTTGATGTAGAGTTTTTGGGATATTTTTACAAAAATATATCCTATATTCAATGTGACATTTATGGAAATTCATTCTTGTGGGAATTCTTGGTAGCCTAACTCACTATCTCAAGGAAAAATGTAATAGTGTCCTTAATGACGCATCCCACTATAATGTTGTGGGGACATGATGGAATTGAAGAATGTGAATACAAATGTTTTTTCAAGATAGATGAATTCGGGTAGGTGAAGATGACTTTAGTCTGAGTGGTGTCTTAGTCCATATTCACCCAACGTTTTTGGCTACCATATGGTGATTTTCTTTCTGGATGTCTAGTAGTGGGGGATTATCTATTGTTGAATGCATTGAATTTTATATTTTAATCAATATAGTAAATACGATTCATAGATAATGTCACAATCAATCTATTTCACATGGATTTTGTCCCTAATCACTATTTTTCAAGACCATTATATATAGTTATTGTGGGAATCTTCTATAATTACATCAGTGGGGGATCACCATAGGGAAGGAATACAAAATCCAATTAAAAATTCAAGAGCCTGAATTTTTTTTCCTCATTTAGTGATAAAGGAATAATTCAAGAAACAAATTGAATGAATGAAATGAATCCACATCATATAATTTAAACATCATCTTGGGGATCAATTATAATTATTTTTTCCTCTATCTAACTCCAGAACACTTAAAATGAACCCGATATATGGAATTTTGTTCTGTTATACATTTACAGAAAAAACTAATGTATATTATCCAGTTCTAGTTTCTTTAATCCAACATTCCTATACTATATCCATCTTGTGTAATGATAAAAAAGTTTTAATTGAATTTCCATTTTTTTTAATTTAATAATATAATAATATTCTCATATACCACAATATAGAACCATAATTTTTTTAAAAAAAATTAACAATATATTTGGAGAATAAAAATGGTAATAAAAAAAGAAAATATTAAAATAGGATAAATAATTGAAAATAAGATAACTAAAAGGGGAAAATTGGGATCTACTTCATCCACTAGAATAACCGCACTCACAGACAACACGGTAGAAATGATGTAGAATATAAGTACATGATTATAAATTTTATAAATTAAAATATATAAACCTAAAATAATTATAACCAAATTCATAATGAATGAAAAATGAGGTATTTATAAAATGTAGGGAACACATATTATTGTTACAAATTTGACCGTTAGAATAGTAATCTGGCCATTGGAATAGTAACCTAACTGTTGGAATAGTAACTTTAGTGTTAGGAAAATCAACATGACCATTAGATTGGTAACCACTCCTATAGAAGTGTAGAATGATATTTAGTTATCTTATTAAATGAAAAAAATAATATATTTATCCCATGGTAGGCATAACTAATTTTTTTTATAATAGTTAAATTAAGTGCCTATATTTTTATAAAAAAATGTTTTATTTTAACTTTTTTAATAAACATAATGATTTTAAATAATTTTTATTTTCATAAAATGGATTTATAAATCAATATTATGTTTTATTACAATGATAGTTTAATTTTATGAGATCATAAGAAAATTTTCAAAGGGTATAAAAATAAATCATAATTTTTAAATTTAAATTTCTTCAAGTAATTGAGGATTTTATTTAAAAATTAATTTTTTTATATTAAGAAAATTATTTCCAAAAATCGGATTCCATTTTTATAATTTACATGTCAAAAAATGGTGAGGGTGAATTTTTTTTCTAAAACTGTTGAAATTTTGGTGAGTAGTGAAATATGGTAAAATATATTTTTTAACATTATGAGCTAAATAAAAGAATTATTCAGTCATTCTTGATGTAATAATCCCCTCTATATGAATTATAGGCACTATGATCTATATATAGTCACAAGAATCAATAAAATTGATAGTTTTGAGGTAAAATAATAATAAAATGAATATAATATTTAAAAACACCCCTCTCGATCCCTTTTAAAATACCACCCTCACCACCCCATATCCGAAAAAATTATAAGAATTGGATCCTAAAATATTTATACCAAAAATCTCTTCCAAATTATCATTCCCATTTCTTAGTACTTCTGACCTAATTGATGGACCATTTTATAGATCCATGAGAGGTGGAATTATAAGAGATAACCAAAGGAAGAGGTATGATTCTAGACTCATCATTCTCAAGTTTAATATTCTTCTACCACCCCCATATGATCCCCATACACATAAAAATAGTAAAATAATTATCCTATATATACTTATATTTTATTATTATCCAAGAATAACCATTTTATACAATCTCTTATTTTGTTTCTGTAAGGAATTTTTTTAAACAAATAAATTTTTCTTAACGCATCCAAAAACAACATAGTGCATTTTTCTCACCCACTTTCATTGATGGTAATAAATAATTTATTATGGTCAACTTATATGATACATATTTTACATTATATAATGATTTAATTTCTATTCATTTAAATAAAATTAAATTATTTTTTGACAGTTGTATAATTAAATAAATAAACTAAAAGAATAACATTAATGTTTTTACCAAAAAATCCTTATGTTAGAATGTAAAATGATATTAGGGAACATTTAAATTTTTTTATGTATAGGAATAATATTCCATTTCACTTCTATATTTGTATTCCCATTTGAAAATAACTATAATAATTATCTGAAAGTGATCCGACCTTGAAACCATTAAATGAAAGACCTTGGATGAATGAAATTGAACATTATATCTCCTTTAAATGGTTGTAAATGAACTTAATAAAATTGTGTAAAAACATATATATATTAAAAATTATCTTAATTAATTAATTAATCTATTTTAATAAGCTTGGAATGAAAGTTCAAGTGAAGAGTGATTCTGAAACACAAGGTAAGGGATATCTCGAAACCACCCGTTTTCTTCATGTAATGAAAATTATCTATCTAACTCACATTAAATATATATTTAATATTATATAAATAATCCAATTTTGTATATATATCTGTCACATACACAAAAATATTATTATTCCTTACTTTGAAGTGGTATTTCATTCCATAAGGTCAATTCTCAAATGAATTCCCTATGAAATCTCCTTTTATTATGATTCATGGAAATATTATGCAACCCATTTCATTCCATTGGTATTTCATAATTTTTTTCCTTATGATTGATTTCCTTTAATGTAACACATAATAATTTCCATGATATGATGTGTGAATATAGATTGTTCTCCAATGCATTATATAATGTTTTTATCTCATGATATGGTATGTAAGGGATTAGGGAGTGATCATAATCCATGATGGGAATTTGTGCACTATGTGATATTATCATGGCGGTTATCTTTGAATTATTCTTATGAAATGATTAATGTTTTATCCACATTACTATATTTCCATGATCTTGTGTTTCCATGTACTTTATGTTTATTCCTCAATATGATTATTCATGAGCCTTATATTTTTATTTTTCATGTTATTATTAGTTATTATGTTTATTCCTTATTGGGATTTTAGATCACCCCTTTTGTCTATGTATTAACTTTGTTTTCTAATTAATTTTAATAGATCAATGTAATTTGGGAGCTCATTATGAATATTAAAATAATTTTTTATTATTTTAGATTCACTTTGAGGTTTTATTTACCCAAACTTTCAAAGACATTGTGCCTTTATATCCTCAGTTTGTATTTATTATATATTTATGTGAAAAATAATGAAACAATATGTATAAAAAACATGTGTCATTATAGTTTGTATCAATTAGTTTTATAAATATTTCCTATCATCAGTACTAGATTAACTTAGAGAAAAACCTATGGATATTTCTAATTATAAGAAAACATATTGAAATTTTGGTAAATCATAGAGAGGATTTTGTTTCAAGAATGTAAATCCCCATTTAGATACTATGGGGGGATATGGCTCTAAAAAACTATACATATCGGTAATAAACTAGAGAATGGAAAATTGGTTATTAACTCAATAGAAACCTAGTGCACATTAAAGATGCCTTCTGGCCCAGATGGATTGACACTCCCGTGAGTTATTATATGTAAAATTCACAAACCCTTTAAAAACTATTATGGAGGAATTTAGCAGATAGACATGATAGAAAACCTAATAGGAAACATTACCTTGTATAATTAATATTAAGACATAGTGACTCATAAGATAAAATATACATAACATTTATATTTTATTCCTTCTATGTTTATTGTTAACGTTTTCATATAGTTTTCAATATCTATATTCTCATTTTTTTTAAAAATCCAATATTTTAGTTAATTCTGGGAAATGGGAGGTACTGTTCTAACAATCAAAATGATAAGAAATGTGATTATTTCTCTAAGGATGTGAATAATATTATACGAATAAGAGTTGAAAACATTATGGTAGTATAATCTCAGCTAAAACAAGTTATGAAAAGTAACGTGAATCATCTATAATACCCTCATTACTCAAAGAAAGAGAAAGTTTTAGTCGATACCTTTATGTTAAAATTTCATCCCAAATTTTCTATCTATTTTGATTCCATCATCCGGAAATAATGGTTTAACCCCATTGAGTATAACTTATATTCCCTACAATGAGGGGAATAAGAGAAAATCACGTGTTCTGTCTATCATCCTGAAGGGGAATCTGATTAGTGGTGGACCCTAATCATTAACATGAATCCTAATGTGGAAATTAATTTCGAGTAATGGGAAGTATTAAGGAAAATATTTTTTGATAAATATCTTCCCCAAACTCTCTATCTCAAAATTGAAAGGTATTTCATTAGGATAAACAAAAATATGATGAATCTATTGACGTGTATGATGAAAACTTCATAGGGTTTTCATGGTATCCCTCTGGATTCATTATAAAAGTAAAAAATAAGGTGGGTTGTTTCATTAGTTGGTTAAATAAGAGTATATGAAATGATTTAGTAATTTTATAATTTGATATCAAAGAGATCATTCAAATGTGGAATAGAGAAGCATCGAACTACTCAATTCCAGTGGGAGATGAAGAATGAAACTAATTAATTAGAATAAAATATGTTTTTGGTTAACAGTCTGCTTGTATTCTAGTGTTTCAAATCCATATAACATGGAAATTATCTGAACTAATTCCCTATGGTAACTATTGTCAGAAAAATAAACTACAACAACAAACAATTCATAGAGGGAGAGATATAGAGAGAGGAAAGACATATTTTATCATTACTATTAATGTGGATCCTGACAATGATATGGTGAAAAGTTTGATGGTTATTCAGCAGAAAATAAAATATGTATTATTTTATTATTATTCAATGCATTATTTCATTTCTTTCCTGGTTAGTAAAACTGATAAAAACCACCTCAAAAATGCAGGTTGTATATCAAACTAGGCTTAAAATACATGGATATTACATCATTTTAGATGTATATTCTGCAACTTACAAAATTATATTCTTGAGGACTTGAATAGTTTAGTGTCTTATGAATAATGGAACACAATCTTGTCATTTAGTGAAATATATTCAACTCCTCCTATAAAGATATTACATTTTATTACTCCTACATAAAACCTTTCTTCATAACCTGATGAAAAGAAGCATAATAAAGGGGTGAGCTCAAATTCTCTATAATATTTAAAAAGGAGACATGTAATAATAATAATAGGGATAATGGTATGAGAAAAAGAGAAAAAAAATTTAAAGATCATACCCGACATATCAAAGATCATAAACATGAGTCCCGACATTAATATTGAAAATTTAAAGGACATGTATCATAATGTAATCAAGTTCGTAATACATGAGACCATAACATAGGAATATGAAATTAAATTTTCATCATACACATATGTATATAAAATCATTCCCAATAAGTCAATGACTATTTCCAAAACCTATCAGGGCGCTTCATGGGGGATACACCAACTAGCTGGGCCACACCACCACCCCCAGCAATTTCCCTTTCCTTGTTGTGGAATGGATTCACTCCCCAAATCATCTTAGTAGTTTAGGTTCACTCCCAATCCCATCTTAGTAGTCATAGTTCACTCCCAATACCATAATAGTAGTCAATGTTAACTCCCAAGAACATATTAGTGGACACAATACTTTACTGAATGGAGTTCAATTACCCTTACAACCATTTATATCTCATGAGATATAAATTATTACACAATATATTATAGAGATATATAGGACCCAACCATCACATAATTAAATCTTACATATGCGTGCCATAAGAAAATAAAACATTAATCATATGAGGACCTATAGAAAGAGACGGGTTCCATAAAAATAATATAATAAACTATGAAATTAAATGTGTATAATAAAAATTTCATTTTATCATAACCTATGAAAAAGAAATAGGCTTCATAATAATATAATAACTCGTGAAAGGATGTGAGTTTCATAAGATTTTTTTCATGGTATAACTCATTGAGAAGATAAATGTTTCATAAAAATATTTTCATCATAATCCATTAAAATGAATAATATTAATCATATCCAAGGATCACATCCCCAGTATTTCATAAACTATATCAAAAGATATCATATCAAATGGATAAGTATTTTGAATGATCACTTAGAGCTTTTATTATGGGAAATAACATTTCCTTGAAAATGAATTCTGAAAAAAAAATTTAGAATACTTTTTTCAAAACGATTTTTAAAACTTCTGAATGAATCATTAAAATTAATTTAGCACATTTCTTGAAGAAAATATATTTTTTTGATAAGATATTTATAGAACATAAACATTATGAAAATATTTTCATTTATAAAAATATTTGGAAAACGTATAATAGAAGTTTTTAGATCATTGAAATCCTTTTAAAAATTATTTTTGAAAACCTTTAAAAGAATATTAACAATATTTAAAAAAACATTTATATAAAAATATATTTCAGAAAACGTAAAGGATGTTATGAACACTATTTAGAACAATTTTTAAAAATAAATCAAAATTTTAAAACATTTTTCATTTAAATACCCTTTAAAAAATAAATTTCTATAATATTAAGAATATAATTTTATTTAAAAATAAATCTTTTAAACATGAAATGTAAGATCCAATGAAATAAAGGTCATGATGGTGGAAAAATACGTACATGAAGAACAATCATTTTAGTATAGTAAGATGTTTAGAAAAGTTCCCTCATTAAAAAAAGAAGAAGATTCATTTTAAAAAATATTATTAGAAAGGTAAAAAAGAGGGAAGGTTTCTTTAATAAGGTAGCACGTTAAGAGTAAAAAAATTTTGAAATGTTTTTTAGCATAAAATGTTAATAAATAACACATATTTATGACCTAAAAGAGAAATAAATTCATATTTTCATAATATAATTTTCTTAATATTCTTTAGTACCAAAGAGTGTAAAAACGATACCATTACTTGGATATAACATTAAAAAACATAGTAAAAGAAAATCCATGATTATTCTTGAGTGATGGATCAAAATATTTCATTAGTTGTAGAAAAATCCTAAACAATCCCAGTAAATAAAGAGATTTGGGAAATAAACCCTCACCATTATGGTAACATTAAATCATAATCCCCTTGAAATAATGACATTAAATTAATCAAATAATATAATTAGAATATGTATATTCTTGATATTACATATAGAATGGTACTATATACACATTGTAAAAGAATATAGTTTCATAACATAACATTTTCTCAAAGATGGAAAATTAATACAATATTACCTTACCGATTTGGTAAATTTTAAACCATAAACCCCATGCAATATAGATCAAAAAAGGATATTTAATACACATAAATATTAAAATAAATAATCATATAATACATTCTTCAATAATATATACAACACATAAATTAAATTTGTGGTGAATATGGAATGTATCTCAGGAATATAAGATAATGGCATTAAATTCAATTACTATAAGAGTAACTTTTTAATCTGGATATCCATAAAATAAATAACATAAATTAAAACATTTAATTTCATTAAATAAATAAAATTAATTATATAACCTGTCATAGTTTATTTTATACAACAAAATACAAGAATAATTTGTGAGTATAATATATATATCATAGAAATAAAAGTGAGACAAGAAAACCCTTACTTGAGGACTTGACTTTATTTATACAATTTCAAACATCATTTATAATAAATCTAAGTTTATAAAAAATAAAAAAATATATATTAATATATAATATACCATTTATGATTTTATTAAGACTCTATATTACCTATTTATTAACAACTTCATTTAATGTTGTGTTTTGGGTAATAACCGCTTTGTTATTTGTATATGTTTTGACTTGTTATTCTTGATATGCATACATAGATTATAATTTAAATATTTTAGGAATGTAAAAATGAAATAAATATAATATATATTCAGTATTTTTGTATTTATAATAATCTATAAAATTTATAATAATGAATTTAATTACACCATTCAGCGAGATGGTAGGCCATACGTACACTTGAATAATATTTTCATTTTCATGGTGTATTTAAAGAATGAAGAGAAGTAAATGATATATATATATATATATATTATAATTACAGTCTAATTAATTTTTCATATATATCACATATTTTTATTAAACCCATCCTTAATACATTCCACGTAAACTGTGAATGAATCACATCACATTGAGTAGGCGGTAGTCCGCACATCCAGAGACGATGTTGTCGTATTTATCAAAAGATGGAAATCATGAAGGTATGTTATAAATAATAATTATTAAATTATAAAGGCATCATAAATATCATATATATCATATAAAAATATAAATTAAATCATTATTAAAATCCTTTAGAGGTGGTAAAAGAAGAATGAACGATATTGGTACATGAGGCGGTAGCCTATCGTACACAAAAATGATGATTGCTTATCCAATTTGATGGAAGCCTGTTTGAGTGTAGGTCTTAAAATTAACATTAAAAAGTTTCAACATATTGAGGATACCAATTATATTATATAATCCTGGAATAATTACAATTTAATGTTTGTAGAAAAAAATTAAATAAAAGTTCTCATTAAAGGATGTCACCTCTTATTCGGGTTACTCATTTTGGTTTGCATCAATTAGATTCATTGGATGAATTTATTCACCAAGGTAGTATTATAAGATTAAGGTAGGGAGGTTATTATTTTATTTGGGTAGGTATTTTACAATCTAATGGGAATTATTGGTATGATGAAGTGAGAGAGTAAGTGTCATTTTTTTAGTGGATGAGTGGAATTCTTGCAAATATAAAAAGGTAAAAACTATTGAGAGGTCTCCCTTACATCACGTGTCTCCAATATTGGTAAATTTATGATAAAATGGTGTATATAGTAAAAACTGGACATTAAATGGCTTTTTTTAAATGTTTTTATGTTATTTGGACCCTTAATATAATTTATAACCAATAAGTAAACTAGTTTTAACCTTAATAGCAATAATTAATTTTAATTACTCTCCATAATCATTTTGGTAAAAAAAATATGTTCAACCCAATATATATTAGAAATTATCCTAATTCGGAATATTTAATAAAACTTTCAAAATTAATATCACAAAATTTGTAAAAAATAATTTATAATTAAACCCACAGATGGGATGAGACAACATGTTTTTAAAGTGAAAATGTTCAAAAGGATGAAATGTTTTTATATCAAATTACAATGAGAAATTGATTAAAATGAAAAACAATTGTTTTATAATATGTATCATTTAGCTAAATATATATAAAAATTTAAAATAAAATTTTATTACATAAATAAATTAGATAAAAAAGCTATTTTCAATTAAGAATCAATGTCTTCATTATCAATAAAAAATATTTTCTTAGAAAAATAGCAAAAATTCACCAAATTGTAAATTTTTAAATTGAGAATTATAGAATAAAATTTATTTTTAGAAATAAAAAATTGGAAAGTGTAATTTTTTTTAAAACAAGTCTCCCATTAAAAGGAGATAAAACCCCTTTTAGAAAAAAAATATAAATTTATATTCATGAAATCATACTTGTTATTATTTTATTCCTATCAAAATTATTAGAAGAATTTAAAATATTTTGGTTGAATTTATAAAAAAATTATAAATATTACCTCTCAATAATATTGACTAATTTAATTTATTAATTTAAAACACCTTTATGGGAAAAATAGGTTTATCCTAAAAAACACATCCATTATATTTAATTGGTTTTTATTTTCATTTCTAATTAATTATTTACCAAATATTTCATCTTATAAAAATTAATAAACCATTTTTTCATAATTTAGTTAATCAAATTCATATCTTCCATTCAAATAGTTATGTGAAAAAAATAATAACATTTTAATAAAAATATTAATAGTATATTTTAGTTCAGTTAAACTCAGTCTTCTGAGTAATGAAAAATATGGATGACAGTCTATATTTTTTATAAAAAATAAAAATATATAGTTTCGTAAATGGAAAGATAATATAAGTGTTGTGTATAGTTCAAGATTAACTTGTTATTTTATATAACAGAATCGAAACATATTAAATTTGTAAAAAAAATCTAAATTTAGTGTTCTCTAAAATGTAATATATCAAAAATATTAAATAAAAAAATGTATATTTCTCAAAAATCATGGGGTGTTACATTCTACCCCCGTTAATATAAATTTTACCGTGAAATTCATCAGGGTTTTCAATGATATAATTCAGGAATGTTCATTTTATAGAAACTAACATCATAAAAATGAATACTAAAACATCCATTAAAAAGGAAATGTTGGAAACAAAATGGTTACCCAAATTAACTCATAACTTGGATTCATTATAAGATAACATATGTGGAATATGAAAACATGGAAATTAAAGGTATGTCTACTTATCAAGTTATGATGGAGAGTGGTAGAGAACATGGTTAGGATAGTATCAATGATCATAAATCTATAACTCAAAATGTCTTGAAAAATGTCATTTATACATTGAAAAATGAGTCTATCATAAAAAAAAATATTATTTTAAGACCCTTTTCCTAATGTTGAATAATTTTAATGAGAATATATAAATAAATTATTTTAGGAAAACCTCACCATTTATTATGCCTTGATCAATTTCAACTTCATATCTTATTCTGAGAAATATAGATGAATTTTTCATTCTGAAAGTATTGGAAGATCATTGAAGTCCACAAATAGAACAATAAGTTATCCCATCTTTGTTTATCACAACAAAAATGTTATCTCACATTATCCAATATGCATAAATCCTTATATGTATAAATAATTATTTAATATCTAAAACATCACACGAAGTTAAATATAAACCATTCAATAAATGGTTAACCATGTAACCCATCCAAAAGATAAAATTCCAATACATTCGAAATATGGTCAATAAATTTTTAAAAAACAGATTATTATTGATCCCCCATTTTTTATAATGTAGATATTGTTTTTTACCGACTATAAATGTAGATACAATCATCATTTATTTTCTTTAAATATGGTAAGTACCATAAAATATTATTTAAAACATGCTTTATTTATTTTTCCAAATATTAATGGATATATTAATTAAGTCCCAAAATCTCAAAAAAAACATCTATGATAGCATAAAACACATTTTCATGAAATCATTAATTAGTTCCCTCGTAATAAGTACTTTAAAATTTACATATTCATATCTGACATATCCTTTTCCAAACATCATTATCCCAAAATTAACAATATATTAACAGTTATCTTTTAATAAATCTTCTGTTTCCCATTAATATATACTTTCCATTAAATGAATTTTCCTGTATATCAGAACCATACAACATATTCTTATAAATTATTAGAGAAAAAATACATTGAACAATCCTTATATATTTTACAATTTATAATTCATGAATCCAAATAACTAAAAACATATATTATTCCACATAATTTGTATTCCATTAACAAGGATACCTCATCATATTAATTAATACCTCTTTACTTCCACATTTCACCTGGTATCGCATC
Source organism: Viscum album (assembly GCA_963277665.1). NCBI lineage: Eukaryota > Viridiplantae > Streptophyta > Magnoliopsida > Santalales > Viscaceae > Viscum > Viscum album. The sequence goes on from OY728143.1 coordinate 1,715,287,438, forward strand.
ACTATACACAATTTAACTATTACTCGAACAACCTTTTTGATTCTCATCTGAATCTTTCCACTTATAAAATTGTTTTTCATAATTCCCATTCATTCCATATTTGAATCATTTTGACTTTAGATGATTTCTTATGGAGTACACTATTATCATTCATTTCTTTAAACAAAAAACTAGTTTTATCTATGCAGTTAATTTCTTTGATCCCCTCTCTCCATTGGCGAAACATCTTCATGTTCCTTTAATAGATTAAAATTCGTGAATCATTCCACATTATTGACACAAAATAACCTAAATCTTCATTTATCCATGGTATCCATTACATGAACTCTCATTGAACTCCTACCTTATCTTTTTTGGTGAGTATTTTATTTGGTTAATTTACATGTTTTAAATCACGTTCCACAAAAAATGATTAGGCAGGATCACAAAAACCATCACTCCATTGATAATCCCTTTTGAATGATCATTAGAAAAATGTCCATCACATTCAATGCTAACCTAGTTCCTTCTAGTTCCCACAATTGAATAAAAAAATAAGTCATAATGTGATTATAATATTGGAAATATCACTTAAATCAAATACAATATGTCTATATTAACTCACCTTCTTTTAAATCTATGAAACCCAAGGTTTATTTTTGAGACATCCTTATACATATATATAAAAATATCCATAGTGATATCACTATGATTTTATCATCCCAGTTTCCTAATGTTTATTATACCTTTCCTTTGATACCAACTATAGCAACCCAGTCTTAACATTAATGTATATTTGATCATTTTAGATTAATATTTAGAACATTATAACATCACATGATCAAGAACCATAATAGTCTAGTTTCTATGGAAACATGAAACAAATGTTTATAATTCTGTGAAAAATATCCAACATATCGAATTATGTTATTCCTGTTTAGTACACATACTTAATACCATTTTTCATATCACAGGGAAATGAATCCTAATAAATGGGTGAGATAAGATTATTAGTAGGCATAAACAAGGATATATTTAAGACTAATCATGAGAATAAGGGTATGAAAACATGATAATAACATTTGAAGATCATTCCTTAATTATAAAAGATCATAAAAATGATTCGTAGAATAAATATTGGCATATTATAAGAAATGAATTATAATGGAATCAATAGTATAATACTTGAGTCATAACATAGGAATAAAACATAGAATTCTTGGATTATATGTGATCATAATAAATCATTCCCTATAAGTCAAGGATTATTTCCAAAACATAACAAGGAACTCCATGTGGGCTACACATACTATGTGGGATAGACCTCCATAATGAGTCGAATCCCATTCCATGTAGTGTAATAGCTTCATGACCAAAATCATCATTGTAGTCATGTTTCACTACCAATACCATATTAGTAGTCATGATTCACTCCCAAGACAATCAGAGTGGATATATCCCATTATGGAAAAGATTTTACACCCTGTTTCAACCATGTATATGTCACGAGATATAAATAATTACCTATTAAACTAGAGGGAGATATTGGTCCCACCCATCACATAATGAAATCCTACATACATGTTCCACATGATAGTTAAACTGTCATTATATCATTACCCATAAAATGATATGGATTTTATAAACATCATATCAATAACCATTAAATGAGATGGTTATCATGAATATGTCATTATATCAAATCCGGTGAAAAAGATACATTATTCAAAATCATTGAATAAAATGTGAAATAATGTGGGTTTCATAAGCTTTTTATCATGGTATAAATTATGGAAAAGAAATGGGTTTCACAAAAAACATGTGTCCATAAAACATTCAATCAAATAATAATAATTTTATCCTTGGATTATATTTAAATTAAGTCATAACCTATATAAAAGGATACCATCTTAAATAGAAAAAGAATTTAAAAGATCACCTGGTGAATTTTTTTAAGGGAAATAACCATTCTTGCAACATATATTTTAAAAAGAAAAAACATTTTCAAAATCCTTTTTTTAAACTACCTTTGAAAACATATGAATTATATTTAATATTAAATTAAAATTTTTTAAGGAAAATATTTTTTTATTCAAAAAATGGTTTTTAGAACATTAATATTTCGAAAATAGTTTTCTTTGAAAATAGATTTGAAAACACAAAAAATATTAATTAAAATCATTTAAATCATTTTCCTTTATAATATATTCTAAAATTTTTAAATGAAACTTGAAACAATTTTTAAAACCTTCTCCTTGAAAATTTATTTTAAAACCTATAAAAGAATATTTAAAATCATTTAAATCACACTTTAACCATAAAACCATTTTGAAAATAAAAATTCTTTGAAATTTTAAAAAAAATGAATTTCCAAAATATTATGAGAAAAATACATTAAAAATAATTATTTCATTACCTCTTATATTTTAATGATTATTAAAAATAAACATATAATGAATATATATGATATTTACAAAAAAATTTATATTCTTTAAATAATTAAATAATAATCTAATTAAGAGGATTAATAATAACAAGTTAAAACATATACGAAATACAAAGAGTTTATTACCAAAAACATAACATTAACATGAAATTGTGAATAAAAATACATTAAAAAGTCATGATAAAATATTGTATGGTATGATATATTAGAATATGGTTATTATTTATGTATAATCAACTTATATTTATTATAAATTAGTTTTTAATTTATACAAATAATTTCATTTATATGGTATGATTTTTTTGTGTCGCTTTTATTTATGTGAGATTTATGAAATATTCACCATTTATTCTTGTTTTTTGGTGTATATACTTCCCTATAACATGTTATATCATTAATTTAATTTATTTAATGATGTTAAAATTTTAAATTGATGTTATTATTTCATGGATCTCATTATTCATAAGTTACTCAATTAGTAATGGAATTTCATCTCACATTCTTTTATTCGTGACATATGTGTCATATTCAACAACCATTAACATTTGGTGGTGTATATAACAACCATTAATTTATTATACAATAATTTTCCTTATACTTATATATATTGAAATATCTATTTTATGATCTATCATTCATGGGGTTTATAGATCAGAATATACCAAATCTAAAAGTTAATTTTGTTTCAATTTTCCCTCTTTGAGAGACATGTTATGTTATAAACCTATATTCATTTACAAGATGTATAAATTTACCATTGACCTGTAATATTAGTTATAAACTTACGTTAATTATATTTTAAGCTTCGTTTAATTTTATTAATTCATTGGTAGTAGGATAAAATCTTACTATTGTGGTAAGAGTTTATTTCTACAATCTCACCATTTATTGGGATTTTTTGGATTATGCTTCCATTGATGTAATATTATGATCCATATTTCAATAATTATAAAGTAATTTCTTATACTCTGGTTATAATTTTATTATTCATGATATGCAATCATTTTCCCCTTCTTTTGTACTTAAAATAAATAAGAAATTTTTTTATAAAAATCCACAGTATTTATTTTTTCTGTCAGAAATCTATGTTCTTTAAAATCTATGTCCTCTAAAAGGAATCATCATTTAATTATTGTATAATAAATTATTGGTTGTTATATACACCACCAAATGTTAATGGTTGTTGAATATTACACATATGTCACGAATAAAAGAATGTGAGATGAAATTCCATTACTAATTGAGTAACTTATGAATAATGAGATCCATGAAATAATAACATCAATTTAAAATTTTAACATCATTAAATAAAGTAAATTAATGATATAACATGTTATAGGGAAGTATATACACCAAAAAACAAGAATAAATGGTGAATATTTCATAAATCTCACATAAATAAAAGCGACACAAAAAAATCATACCATATAAATGAAATTATTTGTATAAATTAAAAACTAATTTATAATAAATATAAGTTGATTATACATAAAGAATAACCATATTCTAATATATCATACCATACAATATTTTATCATGACTTTTTAATGTATTTTTATTCACAATTTCATGTTAATGTTATGTTTTTGGTAATAAACTCTTTGTATTTCGTATATGTTTTAACTTGTTATTATTAATCCTCTTAATTAGATTATTATTTAATTATTTAAAGAATATAAATTTTTTTGTAAATATCATATATATTCATTATATGTTTATTTTTAATAATCATTAAAATATAGGAGGTAATGAAATACACCGTTCCTGGACATGTAGGTCGTATGCATGAATGAATGTTGATTCCATTTTCATAACGTATGAAAATAATAAAGAAAAGTAAATGATAAATATATACATATCTTATAATAATACAATCATTTTTATGCCATATATACCACAAATATTTATTAAACCCATCGATAATACATTCAATGTAATGTGTGACCGAATCAAATCGGATGGAGGGTGAAGTAGTCTAGATGTCCACAAATGTTGTTATCATATCCTTCGAAGATGGAAGTCATAAAGGTATGTTTTTTATAATAATTCCATAAGCATAAATACATAATATATTTTCTATATATCATATAAAAACATTATGTACCTCATTTTTTCCAACAATTGGTGGTGGTAATGGATGAATTAAGGAAAATAGTTTGTGAGTTGGTAGTTCGTCGTACACACGGACATAGATTGTGTTTCAAATTTTATTTAAGTGTGTGTGAGTTTAAGATTTATAATTAGCATAAATACATATAATTATATTTTAATTAATGATTATTTTATATAATCATGTAATAATAATAATTGAGGGGTGAATAAAGAAATAAAACAAATGTTTTTATTGAAGGATGTAACCTCTTCTTGGGGTTACTCTTTTTAGTTTTATCCTAAGGGGTCCTTGGATGGATTTGTGACCAGATGGAGTCTCATAAGAAGAATTATTTGAATGTTTTAGAATATTTAAGAAATATTTTGATGATAACATTTTCTTGAGGTGTGTGAAGAAGTTCAGGGAGTGAGTTCCTTTTTTATTATGGAGGAGTTACATTCTTGAAGATCTCTTAACGGATGAACCGGGAACTGAGGTACGCAATATCTCCTGGAAACTACTTAGGGCGTTAAATTCTCGTAGTCTTAAATTATCCTTTAATGGATCGGTTATTTCCTTTTGTGTCTGAACACATGCTTTCTCAATTTTTCCGAAAAAGTGTTTGGAAATAAAAAAATCGAACTTTCAGTCAGTCCCCTTAGATTAATGTATAACAACTAGGTAAACTTGTTTTTAGGTAAATCACTATAATTAACTGTAATTAATTTTTTCTAATTTTTTTTAGTAAAAAAATAAGTTGAACTTACATGAAATTATTAATTATAATTATTCCATATATGGGATAAAATTTCCAAATTATTAACACAAAAGGGGGAAAAATTAATTTAAAATTAGCCCCATATACGGGACGAGACAACTAGATTTTATAGTAAAGATGTTAAAATGTTTGAAATGTTTTTATCTCCAATTGTAATGTGAAATTTATTATAATGAAATGAATTTAATTCATAGATGTATAATTTATCAAAAAAAAAAAAAAATATTATTTCTGTATATAAATAAATGCGGCAAAAATGAAAATTTCAAGTAAAATTTTGTTTTTCACTATTCGTCAAAAAATCAATCTTTTTAGAAAAGTAAAAAAAATTAACACTATGTAATTTTCATTATGATGATTTAAAAATATAGTTTAATTTTTTTAAAATAATAAATATAAACTTTTCAATTTTTTTAAAAGAATTATACCATGAAAAGGGGTAAAACTAACTTTTTAAAAACAATTATAGTTTTTATCCCTAAAATTGGATTTGTACTTATTTAATTCCTATCAAAAATATTGCATGAATGTAATTTTTCTGAATTTAAAAAATATATAATTCATTATATTCCCTCAATAATAGTGACTAATTTAATTAATTAATGTAAAACACCACTGTCAGAATAAATATAGTTTTTCATAAAAAAACAGATCCTTTATATTTAATTGGTTTTAATTGTCATTTATAATTAATTAATAACCATAGAATTGTTTTTATACACTTGTGTAAACCATAGTTTTAAAATATACTTAATATCTTTCATAATATTCATTATAATATCTAGGTGATAAATATAATAATATTTTAATAATAATATAAATAGTATATTGTAATTTAGTAAAACCTGGTCCTACGTGTAACAAAATCTAAACAACGGACTAAATATTTTTTGTAACACATGCCAAACATAGTGTTCTGTATACCACATGCTAATCTAAGACTTTCATATAGTGAAATATTAACTTTTTTCATATAACACAAGCCCAACATTTTGCTTTAATATAACAAAAGACATATTCAATGTTATGTGAAATGAAAAACATTTAAAAGATAACATTAATTCAAAAAATATTTTTCCAAAAGTCTCAGGATGTTATAGGTTGTGCTATTTGTGAGAAATTCAAATAGATAAAATTATTTCATCCCATGTATATAACTCCTCCCCTATATCCATTAAAGAGTTTCTTAGCCTTAGTCTTTCCTTATGTTTTAGTTCTCAAATAAATATATTCTTGGATCTCAACCAGTATGTAATAATCATTTTAAAATGAAGACAATTCAGTTGGAAGAACTATAAAAGATTCAAGAAAATTTGGAAATATTTTTTATTTTCCCTAGTTCTTAATTGATAAGTGTGATGATCCTATTAATCATGATGATGGATATGTCCATACACCTTTGTATTGATTATCACGATCTCAATAAAATCAAAATAAAGAACATGTATCCCCTACAATGTAAATATAAATAGTTAGATAAACTAAGTGGGCCCCGTTACTTCTATAAGGTGGAACTTCAGTCATGACATCACCAATTAAAGGTGAAAGAATGAAGATATTTTCCAAACTACCAATCAAATAATTTATATACACTGTGTCCATAGTGATCACCTTCATACTCACTAATTCTCCAACAAGCATTGTAGACTAAGTGAATAGTGTATTTAAATATTTCCTTAATAAATTTATTGTAGTATTTATATATGATATTATGAAATACTCCAAATGAATAGAGGATAATGTGGATCATCTGAATACATTTATAAATACATTGTGATAGGAGAAGCTATATGAACAGTATCGAAAATGAGATTTTTAGATTGTGTAAGTAACATTATTGAGGAATTTTATCACATAAAAAAGGATTTCCATGCGCCTTATATGAAATATTCAATCTAGTTATGGTTCATACATAAAGTTTTAAGAGATATACATAGTTTCCTTTGAAAATATGTGTAATAACAGAAACATTTGAGAAACATACCAAAATTTTAGAACCCATTAACCAAAATAAACACTTAAGGGTATGATAGTTTTATTTTTTAATTAATGTTATTAGAGATTTAGGGAATTTAAGAAGAAGGTTATCACTACACCATTTCTCAAAGTTACATTACTTAGGGAACATTTCATGGTATACAACCATGAATCAAATAAGTTCTTAAGTTATATACTGATGAAAAGTTAATATTTGATATTCAATGCCTTCGAGAAATTGAGAGTTAATGTGAAGAACTATAAAATGCATGAATTTGAGTTTGATACTATATTCATCATGTTTAAAATATAGTTTCATTATCTTTAAAGCAAGATGTGTGAAAGATAAATGAATTATAATATTATCATGTATATAGTCACATAGAAGGATCATAATATATTCCCATATAGGTATTTAGAGATGATCAAGGATTTTGATTTTCAATCCATTATCTTCTTGGGAAATCAAATAATGTTGTACATTCTTTAAGTAGAAGGGATCCTAAAATCTTAATCAATGATGAGATTTAAAAATGAGTCTATATTTTTAGACTTGAAAAGAATGAATATGTGAATCATTATGGATGGAAAAAACATTCCATTCTAATATTATTACTCATCCATCCAATTTTGAGAATATAAAGGATCCTCAAAGCTATGACATAGAAATACCAAAGAAAATGGAAGCTATAAGAAAAATAAAATAGCTAGAGAAAAAAATAATGAAGAAGGAGTTGTAATATTTGGGTCAATACTATGTGTGTCATCTAAACATTAGATAAAAAAAGATATTTTGAATGATGAAAATTTATTAAAATTTTCCGTCCACCTAGGGGAAAAAATGTATCGAGATCTATAATAGAACAATTTATGGGATAATAAGAAGAAAAAATATCAACAAATATAAATTAAAATTACTATAATATAGGAATTTGAATGCTAGGAGGAGAAAATACAAGGGGATGATGCAGCCATTACCCATACATGCATGGAAATGAAAAAAATTCACCATGAAATTTTGTTCTTATCTTACAAAGAAATAAAGTGGAAATAATTCTACATTTGTTGTGATGGTTCATCTAATAATGACATCTCACATCATAGAAATTATATATGACTTTTAACCCAATAAAATAGAAAGGATATACATTAGAGAAGTGATGAGGGTACATTTAACACCATTATCAATTCTATATAACTATGATTTGAAATTTATCTCCTTGTTCTGGAGGATTTTTTATCAATCTCTATATATTTAGTTGATATTCATTATGTCATATCACCACCAAATTAATAGCCAATATTAATGGAATATATGGACACTATAAGACTTGTTGAGATCATTCTTAACCGAATTAAAATTTAGTTGTGATCTCTATATTTCTCTAATAGAGTTCTTACATAATTATAATTTTAACACAATAATCCAAATAGATCCATCAGTAGATATTTATTTGAAGAGATCTAGAATACCTACATGTTACGATGATTTTAGTGAACATACATTATAAGGAAATAATTTCTTTTTAGGAAATAATCGAAAATATCAAAACCATTAAACATCATATCATAGATTTTCATAGTCTAAAAATGAGTTATGATGAAAATTATCAATGAGACCTGTAATTTTAGGTTATATAGAAATTTCTCATCCAAATATTTCTATAGAATATATTCATTATATTGAATACGAATTGCATTCTAATTCCCAGGAGCTTCAAACCCTTTTAGATTCTTGATCACATCTGACCCATGGCCCTTTGACTTGAACTCTAACAAATCATGTACCATGCATATAAAATATTTCATGTATTACTGTAGAATAATTATATACCAGATCCCTTAAAAGTAATGAATTATTAGGTGTTATACCTCTAAAATTATCTCTCTAATAAGGTGAATCTGGAAAAAGATCATAAACCTAAGAGATAATTCTATACACAACTAGATAACTGACCTAGTAAAAGTACTATGGAAAACTCATAAGTGTGAGGATATGACATGGGAACCAGAGGAATCAATGAAGTAGAAATACCCTATTATGTTTTCACCTTAGTATATAATAATAAATTTCATGGGGGGGGGGGGTTTCTTAATGGGGAATAATTTAATGACCCATAATTTTATCATTGGAATTTCTGTTTTAAAATATATTTGAGTCATATTTTATAAAATGATATTATTAACATATACCACATTATAGAACCAAAAAATATTTATTATAATAATATGATCATTACATTTAGATAATAAAATTGGCCATAAAATTTAAAATATTGCAATGGGATAAAAAATATAAAATAAAATAAACAAAATAGTAAATTATTTATCTAATCAATCATCTATAATAACATCTATCACAAAAAAACTATAGAAATAAACTAGAATATTAGTAATGAAATATGAAATATGAAAATGAAAATATATAACCTTGATAAAAATAAAATTTAATGAATAATTATTAAAATATAATATTTTTATATGTCAGGGGGAACCCATACAACCATTACAAATATTACCATTGATATGGAAAAATGACCTTTGAAATAGTAATATGACCATTATGAATAATAAACTATCGATTAAAATGGTATTCTAACCTATGGATGTGTAAAATAATATTTAGGTACCTTATAAAATGAAAAATATGCTATATGTAAACCCTGATACAAGTAAATAATAATTTAAAAAATGAAAACTTATGTTAATTTTTTTTATAAATTATAAAGGTTTTAATTGAACTTTGAAAAAAATTATTTAAAATAAATAATAATTTCATAAAATGTATTTATTAATAATTATTATTTTTTATTATACTAACATTATAGTTATACGAGACCATAAGTAATTTTTCAAAGGGATGAAAAATAGATAATCATATTATAAATGTTATTTTTCAAATCAATGAAAATTTTATACAAAAATTAAATTTCTAATATATATAAAATTAAATTCTTATGATGGATTTAAATTTTGAAATATATGCATAAATAACTAGTTTTAGTTAATGTTATATATATTTTTTGAAATAAATATATTTTGGTGAATAATGAAATATGATAAAATATGGTATTCAACATTATAAACATACACGGTTTTTTTAGTCATGGATGATGTAATCACATAATATTTCAAAATCAGATCTACCATTTAAAATATATATATTCTAAAAAATCAATAAATTTACAGTCTTGAGCCAAAATAATACACTAATAAATATAATATTAAAAAACACACCTTCCTAACCTTAAAAATACCACCCCTTATCCGTAGAGAATCTAAGCCCTAAACCATTCCAAATATCTACACAAAATAGCCTCTCAATCCTCTCCCCAAAATCCTAGTGCTACTAGTCTCATAAAATCACCATTTCAAGGATCCTTATGCAGTAAACCAAGAAGAGACATCCAAAGTAAGAGGTAATATTCTAAAACTCATCTCATTCAAGTTTATTATTCATATACCACATGAATATGATTCATTTACAACTAATAATGGTAACATAATTATTCTAAATATACCAGTATGTTATTATTATAGTGGAATATTGAACTTATACACACTCTTCTTTCTTTTCGGTAATAATTTTTTTTCAACATGGTTAGTCCAATGCTTCTATAAAAAACATAATTTATATGTTCTATCACCTTCAAGGATGGTCCTAAATATTTCATAATCATTAAAAATGATAATAACCGTATAATAAAACTAATTTTAGGTTCTACCATATTTTAATGATCATTATATAAATTAAATTAATTTAGTTCATGATGGCCTGTATGTCCGCCTAAATGAACTAACTAAATAATGCTAACTGTTTTACTAGAAGTATCATCCCTATGTTGGAAAAAAATAAAATTTGGAACCACTTCAATTTCGTCAAGTAATGTACAACCATTTCATTTCACATCTATAGTTATAGTCTAATTTCAAACAAAATTCAATAATTATCAACATGTGACCTGAAAAAAAATGGAATGAACACCATCATAACAATGAAATTAAACATTATATATCCATGATAAAGTTATAAATGAACAAAATAAAATTATTGTAAACCAGATATTTTTAAACAATTTTATCAACTAACCAATTAATTAAATCAAATTTTATTTTTCAGTACATTAAGTGTAGGTGAAGAACAATTCTGGAACATAAGGTACTTGATCTCTATGAACCATCCTTTTTCATTGGGTTATGACCATTATCTATTAAAATCAATAAATATATTTATATAATATTATAGAAGAGTTTATAATTCAGAATATATCTCAAATACATACCTAGCTTATTCTACCATCCTTTGATGGGGTAATACATTCCTTAATATCATTTATCAAATGTCTTCTTTATGAAATCTCCTTTTATTATGATATATGGAAAGATTCTGAATCCCATTTTATGCCATGTGTTTTTATTATGTTCATTCCTTATGAATGATTTCCTTTTGTCGAATACATAATCATTTCAATGTTATTTTGGGTTACACCAGACAGTGGTCTAATGAATTAGGTAATGTTTTTTATCATGATATGGTATGTATGGGATTAGGAAATGAACATAGGCCATAATGAGACTCTTTTAGATATGTGATCTTCTCTTGGTAGTTAGCCATGAATTATTATTATGTTATGATTTTTATTTCCTTCACATTCTTATGTATAAATGATTTTGTGATTATTATTTCTTAATTTTATTCCTTCATATGATAATTCATTAGACTTGTATTTTATGTTATCATGATATTCTTTTTTTATCATGTTAGTTCCATTACTGGGTGTTTTAACTCCACCCTTTTATTTATGTATTCCCAATGATAAAATATAATGTTTTATTAGAATAAATTGATTCAGGATATAATAATATAGTTTAAAATAAATTTTATTTTTATTTTAGTTTCACTTTTATAGATTATGTACCTAGTATACCAAATACACTTGGCCTTTCGATCCTTAGTTTTAATTTGTTGTATATTTATGTGAAAATCAAGTAAAAATATGTGTAAAAGGCATGGGACTTTATATATTAGGACCATATATACCAAATAATTTCCTCTTATAAATTTAATTAATTCTCATTGGGTTTCATGGGCAAAGTGTTTCTTCCCCTGAGACTGAGAGGAAATTCATTAATTTATCAAAGATAAATATTGAATATAAAAAACACATCATTCCGCACTGAATTGATGGAATTTCTCTACAATGGTAAATAAATTGAAGGAATCCCCTATGACATCCCCATCAATACTTCATGGGGAGGAACCAACCCTACATAAATCCAAGCATGGACACCCTAGATACCTTAATGAATTTTACAAGACTATTTACCACTTCCCTATGAAACAATTTGAATGATTTTATCTATTGAACCCAATAACTATGATGTTATCGAATAAGGTCAAAACACATACATAAATATGTCAATGGGATCCAAATAGCCTCAGAGAATGTTATTTCCTTTAACTATTTACCGATCATAGTTCATCTACATGGAACATAATATGAAAACATCCATTTAGGCATGAAACCAACTCTGGGATGTTGGTCCTACTCTTCATTCGAGACTTAATGTTAGTTAGTTAGTGATCATCAAAAGATAAAGGAGTAATAGTGGGTTTGGAATTCTTTTTTGTGTGCATGATGAACCAAATCTTATTTTGAGGGTTACAATATATATTCATGTATGAAATCCCCCTCTTTTAATTATAAACACCTTGGAATTTTTTTGACTCAACTATAAGTGGAATACTCAAGGAACCATGAGTATAGAAGATTGTCTTACAGTCTCGGAAGGTTAAAATCAGTTAAAATTTCATAAATTTATTATGGGAAGAATTATAGTGCTATAAATATCTGTTGGTTCACTCCCATTACATGTATAAGAGTAGATATATGTGTCCCACACTATTTCTTGTCTATGTTGGATTCATTTAATCAGTTGATCAATCTGATAGACTTCTTCAATGTTAATGAATGGTGTTAGAGGGAGGGGAAATTTTATAAAAAATGAGACTCAAAATATATATGTGGGATAAGTATTAAATAAAAAATAATCTTATAAGCATAGAAATCTGAGGAGGATAACCATATTTTTTTAGAGAGCATAAAAATTCACCCACGTTTCTTCACCTAACTCCCTCCACACATGTCAAATTTATCAGTAAACAGTTCTAGGCAGATATCTTTTCTTACATGGGGGTATGATAATATTGGATTGCTCGAGTCCTGGAATACCAAGGTTAGAGTGAGTGAGTGTGGATCTCTTATAATCACGCAGATTAAGGCATGCAATTTGAGTGAAAACTGAGCATGAGAGATTCAAGATTCACCCATGTCTTATGAAACTTGAAAACGATGAAGTCTCATAATATTTATATAGTTTAATTCTATAAAAAGTTATTTTAAATACCATGGGTATTAGGAATTATATCCATTTTTTAATCCATATGTTTATAATTCTAAACTATTTTTTATTTTATTATAGGAGTTGAAATTGATTAGTAAATAAGTTATATGAGATATTAATTAAACTAAAAACAATTTATTTAATCATATATGTGACATTAACAAAATAATTCATATAACTAAATATCACACACAATGTCTTATTACTCACCATGGATAAAATACATCTATTTAAAGTGCATAAGTTGATAGGGGAAATAAATAAAAAAGAATAAAACATCCATTACTAGGAAATCCCTAACATCATCTACAACCATGGGGACTATAAATATACACAGAAAAAACCTAGTCATGAATATCACGTTGATAGGAGGAATCATTATGAAAAATCTGTAATTTAAAATAGGAGCTTCTCCTTATGAAGTGAGAGTGGAATGAAAAAATGATTTAGTGAGTATATATATATATAAATGAAATTTGACCAATTCAAATATGGTTATTGAAAATATGAACATCGAAAATATGGCCATTCCAAATACGGTCATTGATTATATAGTAATTGGTCATATGTCACAACTCGTCACCTGGGTCCCATGTCAAAACATACCCCAAGCCCACCTCTTGAAGGCCAGGGGTTGATGACTAGAACTGAAGGTTTCAACCTTCAATTTGGTGGAATTTCATTGAGTACTCATATGCACGCACAAACAACCATGTCACAAACCTAGAAAAGTAAATAAGAATGCCACTAAAAACCACTGATTACTGGTACAACTGAAAGTAAAATTGGACATAATACTAACCCAACAACTAACTAACTCTAAAACAAGAAAGTAGAAAAGAAACTCTGGAAGCCGTCTACAAGAAACCCAACCATATGGGTATGTAAAGAGTATCTACTATAAGTCGTAAAAGTACTCCCTTCCCACCTGGTCTCACTAGGAACCACTGAATCATGAGCCACCAAGTCCTTCATCAAGGTGATTGTCATTTTCACCAGACATTATATGTGTAGGTAAATCCTGTCCAGGGGTGAGTAACAAAATACTCAGTGGGGACTACAAACAAAAAAGGAAAGTCCACAAAGAAATCCAAAAACAAATCACAAATCATGATCATGAAGAATGAAATATCACTCCAGATATATTATAGAGTAGAAAAGTAGGACCATCAGTCATAACATCAAACACCTCAGTTTCTTTAGAAGTACACTTTAATGAGTACAATGGGCCTTGTTAGTCACAAAAAAGCCACATCCCACTAAACTTAAGACTGTTGTGGTACTCATCCCTAATAAGTATCATGGGTATTCAAGGTCACACAGAAGCCACTCCCCACCATTGGAATGCCAGGTCACATAGAAGCCACTTCAATCTTATAGCCATACTAAGGTACACCCCCTTTCATGTACTATGGATTTGGTGGGTCACAGATAATCTTCTCCCCACCATGGGCCTGCCAAGTCATAGAGAAGAAACTTCTGATTGGGAACATATCCAAACAGTGTCACTTTTCAGTAGTGTTTACGTCTCATCCAATTGTAGGGTTTCTGCATGTAGAACGCTTAATCTCAGGAGGACCACTCCCCAATCCATTCTTCGAATTTCAACTTCCATGAAATCCTCCATTAAGTAAGAAAAAATTTTATCTTTGTCGTGAGTATTCGAACAACGGAAACGTCTCGTAAATAGGATACTCGGTTTGGATGATATTGACATTTTTTATAAAAGGGGTCGGCTGGGTCCATGTCTAGTCCGACCCAACATGGGTCTGCTGACCCGACGCAGACCTTGCCCAGCCTGGATCCATTCCATTGGGTTGTGGGTATAGAATGCACCATGCCTAGTCCTCCTAGCCGAGACGTGGTTGGAATCCACATCTTACACCCCTGCGCACCCCACGTGTCATCCACGGAGTCTTCTCCTCCACAACAGTCAAGATATGGTGGCATTCCGCTATGTAGTAGCTAGTCCGACTGACCATAATCCCACACGTAGTTGAAGACCATATGCCTTCAAAGAATACGACCTACAATTGTAGGCGGCTCCACCGACGTGGCCAAGGGGCCAAGTCTCGACAGCAATCGACCAAACCCGCTGACAGCTTTTCTCTACGCACCATCATGGTACGCTACTACTGGGTTCTTCTACGAACCACTGGGTTCGGTCTGATGGTCCATTATTCATAACACTTGGTTATATAGTCTTCATGGGAACCCCTCTTCCCAACAAATTCCTTGAAATTTTCTTACCTCCATTTCAAGCATTCATCGAACAAGAACCCACAAGGCGGAGGGGGGTCAGGCCTTATTCGTGTTAGCATGTTCCCTCTACGTTTGAATTTTAAAACTGGGTGAGGTTCAGGGATTACAATTTAACAATTATAAAATTAATCCTGAATAGATATCCCAAGAAACAATCACCCTCCCAAAGGAACATACAATATGTGGATCAACCTATTCATGGGTTGATCTTAATTCATCATTTAGAATGAAGAATAGTGAAAACATAAACCAAAACAAACCCCTTCCATGAGGCAGCTCAATGTTGAAGTGGTATTCCCATGAAGGTTCAAGAAGTTAAAGGCGTTCATTGCTTCCCGGCTCCGTTCATCGAGGTTTTTCAATGTTTTTTACGTTCTTCCAGTATTCGTCATTCTTCATTAAAGAGAAAACTCACAAGTGGTTGGTCAGAAAATTGTCTACTATTTAACCTTGAAATTTTAATGTGTTATTCCATAAAGATTACACATGCCACATCGTTCCTATTACACTGTGATGTTCCTTCATTACGTTATTTCATTTATGAAATAGCATAGTTGTCAAACTTTCACAAAATGAGTCATAATGGATCTTACATTAATGCTCCTCATCGCTGCACTACAGTTTCACCGTCCACCACTCAACAATGAGAAAGAAAATAAAATATCTTTTTTTTCATTATTTTATTATTTTCTAAAATTTCCAAAAATTATCTTTTCTGTCGCACCCTTACTGGTTAAAGTTAAGTCATTTCTAGGATAATCCCATCAATCGGAGTTCAACGGTCCCCTCAGATTTTTGATTTGAGCATCAATTTAATAATTAAGAAATCCTACTCTCATATTTACTTAAGTGAACTAAAAAAAGTTCAAAATTCCATTTCGGGCTCACCAGTCCTTGTAATCACGTGTCCTCAAAGATTGTGGTCTCAAAATAATTCCATCCAATTAAAAAAATTATACAGAAATTATGAAACATTACATTTTCCCATCCTTTTGGATTTACCACCCTGAAATCCAACACAAAGGGTAATAAATAAAATAGGGGTACTAAGCATGAATTTGATTTTCCCTCTCCCATGTTCCCTACTTTAGATTCTCAGGATAACACCGAACACACCAAAGTAATCCACTATCCATAAATTACCTACTCCTATCAATCATAAATCTCCACTGAGGACTCTACAAACATCACCCCATCGTAAATTTCTAGCTTTCCCTAGTCGATGATTTTTGATGGATCATGCACGTACCTCCTCATCTACGACATGTGAAAAACATCGTGTACCCAGTGCATCTGTGGGGGATGATCTAGGTGGTACGCCACCTCACCAACTCTTCTGAGGATCTAAAATGGTCTTATGAAACCTGGTGATAAATTGCCACCCCATCCAAATCATTGCAATCCTCATCAGGGTGAGACCGAATGCAATACATTGTCTCCCTCCTTGAACCCCAAGGGTCTCCACCTGAGATCGGCATAAGTTTTCTGCCTACTTTGTGCTATCCACATCTGCTCCCAGATGATCTGTACCTTTTTTGTGGTAGCTCATTCCAACTCTGGACCCATGAGTGCTGACTCTTCTGGGTCTGTCCAGTATAGATGTGATCTTCCTAGTCGCCCATACAAGGCTTCAAATAGTGCAAGGTCAGTGGCGGAGTTATAGCCATTGTTTTTTGAAAACACCACCAGTGTTAGGTGGTCCTCCCAACTATGACAAAAATCAAGGACACAATCATGAAGCATGTTCTCCAAGGTATGTATAGTCTACTCTGTCTAACCATCTGTCTGAGGGTGAAAAGTTGTTCTCCTGCGTAGCTGAGTCCCGAAAAACTCCAGAAATCCCTTCAACAACTAGGATGTAAAGCATGCATCATGATATGATAAGATCATTGAAGGCACTCCGTGTTGCCACACTATCTCCTGGACATTCAGTGGTCCCAAAAACTCTACCAATACCTAATCTCAAATTGGTTGGAAGTGAGATGAATTAGTGAGTCAGTCAATGATCACCCAGATAAAATCATGGCCCTTGGACGTGCATGGTTTCCCCATCATGAAGTCCATGGAGATACCATCCCACTTCCATTATGTTACCTCATGTGGTTGGTCAAATCCTGTTGGGACCTAATGCTTGGCCTTCATATTTTGTCAAAGGATGCATCGTGAAACGAACCCTGCCACTGCTTTCTTTATCCCTAGCCACATGTACTATCATCGGAGGTCTTGGCACATCTTTTCCTCACCTTTATGTACCTCCAAAATGGATGTATGGAAATACCTCAACAGATCCTCTTGTAATATCACTGGTATAAGAATGTGTCCCCTAACAAACATGGGGTGCTCCCAACTAATCAAAAATCAATCAGGAGCATGTCCTGAGGATAGGTGAGCACGTCGAGCCTCACAGTCAACATTCACAAGTTGTGACTCTATTACTTGTCGTAAGAGTGGGGGAGTGATAGTTATTGTTTTAAGGTAAGATTCTCCACCACCATCCCCAAAGGATAACTGCATCGCGGCTAGCAGCTCTATCACCTCACAAAAGTTGTAAACCATACCTCTTACTGAGCTCGTCTGTCACCGCTTTCCCCTTCCCGAGATTATAGAATATATAAAATTCATAGTCCAAAAGGAACTACAGTTGTCACATTTGTCTACAGTTCAGGTCCTTCTATGAGATGATATACCTAATACCCTTTTGGTCATAGTAGACCGTAAACCATTCACCCATAAAGTAGTGCTTCCACATCTTCAAGGCAGAGACCACTATTAGTAACTCCATGTTATGGGTCACATGGATCTTCTCATGATACCTCATAATCCATGATCCATAGGCAATCACTACTTCTCCTGCATCAGGATGCAACCCAGTCTAGTCCCAGATGCATCACAAAAATCTAAAAAACCAATGCCCTCTTCTGGTAGTCTGAAGATGTGGGCACTTGACAGTCTCCTCCTCAGCTCATGGAAACTCTGTTGTCCCATCTCTGTCCACATGAAGTGATGTCCCTTTAATTTAAAAGATGATAAATGTGCCTCTATTATGTAAAATTTGGGAACAAAACTTCTGTATTATCTAGACAATCCTATGAAACTCCATGACTTTGTCACACTATTGGGTGGATCCTAATCAATCACTTCCTCTATATTTTCTGGATCCACTGCAAATAAAGTCTCCAATAAAACGTGTCCTAAAAAGTAGACCTCCGGAATCCAAAACTATCACTTCAAGGGATTACCATAAAGTTGGTACTCTCTAAGTGTATATAGGACTATCCTCAGGTGTCTAGCATGCTCCACATATGATGCAGAGTACACCAAGATATCCCTAATGAATAATACCAAAAACCAATTGAGGTAAGTCTGGAAGATCTAATTCATGAGTCCCATGAACACTACAGGGGCATTGGACACACCAAAAGCCATCACCAAAAAATCATATAGGACATACTGACCTCTAAAGTCTATCTTCAGCACGTCCTCATCCCATACCTGATGTTGATGATAGTCAGGCCTGAGGTCTATCTTCGAGAACCACCTCACTCCCCTCAGCTGGTTGAAGAGGACATCAATCCTCAACAGTGGATACTTGTTCTTCATGGTCACCTAGTTTAGGCATTCGAAGTCCACACATAGAATCAATCTCCTGTTTGACTTCTTGGAAAACAACACTGGGGTTACCTATGGTGAAACCCTAGGCATTACAAACCCCTTCTCCTACAATTCCTCCATCTGTAACCTCAATTTATTAAGCTCCATGGGATCCATAGGATATGTCGTTGTGTTTATTGGTTTCATACTCAGGTAAAAATTGAAGTTAAAGTCTACCTCCCTAAGAAATGGTATTCCAAGAACATTCTCAGTAAAGATATCCTCATACTCATCCACCACTACAAGAAAGATAATACTCATCTCATCCACCAAACCTATGTATAGGATATCAAACTGGCGAGTGATCGGCTACACCCTCCTCCTAGAAAGTACATCATGTGCTACAAAGGTTCCATTCTCACTGGTCAAGGAAAATATGGCCCCATCCTCATGGAAACACCGCACATTGCGCCTAAAACAATCGATCTAATAATGCACTATAGCTAACCTGTCCATACCTAAGATGACATCATAAGTCCTTGATGCCGCTAATAGGGGATCCCAACCGAAACTCTCACCTCCAAGAGTAAGCTCACACTACTGGCACTAGTGTGTAATCATTGAATACCATTCTGTATGAGCCTCTAATCGTATGGATCGAGCCGATGTCTCCACCAGAATCTTCGAGCCTCAAACAAGGTCCGTTGTAAGGAAAGAGGGACTAGAACCTATGTCTATAAGATCTATAGCTAAGGTGGAGAAGACATAGATCATACCTATAATCATCTATGGAGTATCGTGTTCATAGGCCTCCGTCACCTGAATCTAGCATCTCCCCTATGCCCCGGCTCCCTAAACCTATGGTGGACAACCTTGGGGTGGTGGCTGTAGCACCTCAAACCATCGTCCACCGCCTGCTTCTCGGCCTACTCCACTTCCATGTTCACCACACAGTGTACCTAATCACTTGAAACTCTACCTCAAACATGGAATTACCTTGACCATATGTTGATCGTCTATGTGGTGGGTCGGTCAGTCACGAGCCTTGTTTCCCTACTTTCCACATGAAAAGAATATCCTGGTTCCTTACTGACTCCCTCTATTACAGGATCCTCGTACTGCTAACCCTAATTCCTGGGGTCACCCCTTGAAATAAGTTTCCCCCTTGGGCCTCCATGTCTGTTGTTTGATGCTCACCACTAAATAAACTACTGTATGATGTCTTCTGGTGGCTCCAGAGATCAGTGACTACTCTACTAAGAATCTATTCACAAGAAGGGCTTGCTCCAAAACTATAGCCTAAGTGGGAATACTAAGAGACACCATGGATTCCATGATCTCCCATATGAGTCCATACTCAAAGGTCTAGGCCCTAAATAAATCATCATGCACCATGTCTGTGGAGTAGTGAGATAGGTTTGTAAACCACACAGTGTAATCATCCATTGATAGGATTCCCTGATTCAGGTGAAGCAACTCTTGTATGTGTACCAAGCACAAGGTCATGGGGAAAAATCCTGTTGAAAAACCCACTGAACGTCTATCTAGGAGAGGTTTTCCTCATCATACATCTGGATGGTCAAGCTCCTCTGTCTCCATATCAATCCATACATAAGGATCATGTCCAAGATCTCCATCTGGTCAAGTTGTGTCCACACTAAGCGGAAGACCGACGTCACTACCTCCAGCTAGTCCTCAAAGACCTAAGGATTTGTCTCTCCCTTAAACCTTGGAGGTCTCTATATTTGAAACATGTGCATGGAACTAAGTCTAAACTCATTATCTACTGGTAACGCTGGTAGTAACTGGTGATTTACGTGTGGTGGAAACATCGATGCACCACCCAGTGGGCCCATCTCTAGGACTTGTCCATGAACTGATGCCTCATCACTTGGTGGATTTTCCTCACTATCACGTATCATAATTCTAGCTAGAGATCTATGTGGAGGCATCTTGAAATAGATCAAGATGTACCACATTCAGAATATTATACATGTTGATATGACACTTATTCATGAAAAATCATAAAGAGATACTTACGCAACCAGTGTTATCATCTATAGAGCCGAAAACCCGAATTCAGGGTCCTATTTTATGGATACATTGGCTACCAAACCAACAATGTACTCCCAAAATCTAATAGTCGAACTCAAAATATTTAGAATTCTTCTCCAAAAACAAAACAATGGACTCTTGGTCTATGAGGTAGAACTGACCACCTCTGATACAACTTTTTCATGACACTTCCCTCAAGGCCCATGCTGTAACATATCCAATTACCACCTCCCAAAGGCCAGGGGTTAGTGACTATCACTGAAGGAGTCAACCTGAAAGTGGGAGGAATTTTCTGGAGTACCTTTATGCACGTGCAAAAAACCACCTCCCAAAGCAAGAAAAGTAAATAATCATTCTACTAAAAAACCATTGATTACAAATACAACTAAAATTAATATGGGCCAGAATAAGAACCCAACGAAAGAAAAACATGAAAACAGTAAAGTAAAAAAGTTACTTGGGAATCTGTACACTGGAAACCCCACCTAAGGGGTATGTATAGAGTAGATGCTGGAAGCTGTAGAAGTATTCCCCGCATACCTAGTCTTACTAAGAAGCACTGAATCTTGATCCAGAAAGTCCACTCTCTAGGTGGAAGTCGTCTGAACTAGACACAACATGCACGGGTGAATCCCATACTGGGTGAGTAACAAAATTCTCAGTTGGGACTCCAAATAAATAAGGTATGACTACAAAGAAATCCCCAACCAAAATAAATTGCATGATCACGAAGCATGACCACGAAGCAAGACAAATCAGACCAGGTGTATTCTAGAGTAGTACAATAGGATGATCATTCATAACGTCAAACACCTCGGCTGCTAGAGAACTCCTCCTCAATGAGTACAGCAGTCCTGATGGGTCACACATGAGTCATTTCCCACTCACCTTAATATTGTTACTGTACTCATCCATGATGACTAGTGTGGGTATGTTGGGTCAGACAGAAGCCGCTACCCACCGTGGTCATACCTGGTCACACAAAAGGCACTACCTACCTATGGACATACTAAGGTACTCCTCATGGAGTGTATCATGGGTCTGTCAGGTCACCCAAAAGCTGCTCCCCACTATGGGCATGCCAGGTCACATAGAAGCAGCTTCCCACTGGGTCATAGTATCTGATCCAAATAGGGTCACTCCTCAACAGTCTTAAGGTCTCAGCCAACCACATGGTTTCCACATGAATCACACTTGATCATAGGAGGACCTATCCTCAATCCATTTTTAAAATTTCAAATTCCATTAATTACTCCATAGATTATGCTCAAAGTTATATCTCGCTACAAGGGTTAGAACTCCCCAAACAACTAGTCAATCAGATGTTCAGTTTGTAAGATATTGATGTTTTTAAAAAAAGGGGCCAGTTGGGTCCGGGTCCAATCAGATAGACCCGACCCAATTTATAAGGCCCCAGCCTTAAACCTTACTTAATCTTGAGTTATTACAAGATTACACATTGAGGATCTTTTCAGGTTTAGAGTTTTAGAAAATTAGATCATAAAACATGCATTACATTCCACATTTAAACCAAGTGGTTACATAAAAGATAGTATTCATTTTTACCATCAACGAAAACATATTTAAAATAAAACATGGATTCTTTCTTGAAACTTCCTTGACACTATCATCATATCATGTACCTTTCCCTTGACCTCTGAAAAACATTTCAAAAACTTGGGATGAGCATAAAAAGCTCAGTAAGGGATATAAAAATATGGAAAGGAAACATGAGTACATATATACATAAGAATGAAATAATACTTTACCCATAAAACATAAGAACTTTAACATACCTCATCAAATCATGATTAAAAAATATAAATCTCAAGACATAAAGGTAACTTGAGGCATTCATAACATTCTTACGTAGGGAGTAACCCTCTTGGTTACGTTTGGAAAACCCATCACAGTATATTCCCTAAATCTCTTCGGAGAAACCTCAACATTTAATCCCTTCATGTTACCCAATGCATTGGAGAGATATATCGGGCTCACCCACCCTTAGTTTATCATGGAACCTCCCGTCTTTATAATAATTCCCAAGAACCACAACATAATCGTATCCCATAAAACATGCATAAAGGAAACATAACATTTCCACGTTTCAATCACAAGATATCAATACAACACATTGATATAAAAACATTATGAAAACTGTTTTCAATACCAAAATAAAAGAAAAGTAAAACATGGTATTTATTTTTCTTTTAAAAAGAAGGTATGTCTTGTAGAGGAATCTGAAACTCATGTAATGGTCACGGCGGCAGAGAAGTCGTTGTCGCTGCATACGTTTGACAAAAACATCCCCTTTTGTCATTTAGTAAAATGATTCATATAAAAAAGATTCCTTTTGGATAAATGTAAAATTTAAAGGGGTTTATACACTGTATAAAAGAAGTTTGTGTATAAAACAAAATATTCCTTAATGAATGGAGATTGAGATGAAGTCCCTTACCTCGGGTCCGACTTGACTCGATCGTTCTTTAACATCCTGAATAATAAACTTGAGTTAATTTCTACTAGCTTAAGAACATTTTTCAAGTTCATTATTACTTTTATATCACTTATTACCATGTTATAAACATTATGTAATCATTTAAGTTAATAATGTTTGTTTTGTCGATATTTAGTTCTTAAGTCGAAAGTGGACTTCTTACAATTACATGCTGTTCGTGTGGTCAAAGGTTCATTATATCCAGAATGATATTAATGATTTGGATATCGTATATATCATATATATCCAGAATATAAATGTACTTATAGTATTTCATAATCATTTATAGGTAAGAAATGAAATGCACCATTCATGGAGACGGTAAGCCGTACGTACGCATGAACGCTACTTTCAATTCTATGTCATATTAATGGAATTAAAACTATATGAGAGGTAAGTATATTTTAATTCTAGAATTATATTCATCATTTAGATGTAACATACATCATATATATATCCATTATATATATGTACTTATAATAGTACATTATAGTTGGGGGTAAGAAATGAAATGCACCATTCATGGAGACGGTAAGCCGTACGTACGCATGAATGCTACTTTTATTTCTATATCATACTTTAATGGAAAGAAATAATAATTATATAAAGGTATATTATAATTCCAGTATAACATCATATATAATAACTTTAAATCCATCCTTTATACATCCCACATATGGCATTAACGAATCAAATCACTTTGAGGGGGCGGTAGTCCGCACTTCCTAAAATGAAGATATCGCGTAAACCCATAATGGAAGCCATAAAGGTATGCCATAAATGAAAAATATAGAAGATTAAGGAAAAAATAAACATATTATATATCATATATAAATATATTTAAATCTTAATGGCCACCTTTAAGATGTTATAAGAATATTGAACAATCATCGTTTCGTGAGGCTGAAATTTACCATCCACAGAAACAGTATATATTTTAACCATTAGATGTATGTGTGTGTAAGTGTAGCTATAAATCATCTTATAAAAACATCATAGTATATTTAAGATACTGGAGTTGTTACAAAAGAAATGAATAAAAATAGTTTAGGGGGTTGGAGAAGCAAAATAAAACAAAAGGACTCAAGTGAAGACATTACCTTAAAATCAAATAACTCTCTTATATTTGAGCTCAAAGGCTTCCTTGGGAAGACTTATGCCCAAATTGAGGCTTCTATGAGTAATATAGGGATGTGGAGAGACAAAAAGTGCAGAGCTTGGACGAGCCAAAGTCTTGAGAGGTGTGGGTAAGGAGGTAGAGGTGGGGGCCTTTTATACGAGGAGAGGAGGGGAACTCTTGGAAAGTAAAGAAATGTTACTTTATTTTAAAGTGAGTTTCCGATTTAAAAGGTCCCAAATTGATATAATTATAACATAAGGTGATAAGGGTTCTAAATCCACCCATCCAATAGGTTTTTGACTATTTTAAATTATAGTTTTAACATTATCTTTTCATTTTATTTAAATCCTTTATTAATGAGGTAATCCCTGCATCATCATGGTGTCATAAATAATTTAATTTATTTAAGGTATAACAATTATAAAAAACTACTATGATTTAGGAAATATTTTTATTTTTCAAATGACTATTTATAGTAAAAAATCTGTCTTGTATAACCCCGTGTAAAAATTGTTTTTGTAAAATAACTCATTTTGTGTCATTTTTACTTTAACATGAAATTAAAAGATATTAATGTCATTTTCCTACCAAAGTGGATCCATGGGGTCCCCAAGTTGACCCATGGATTTTATTGGTCGGCCATGACACATCAAATAAGGGTAGGACATGTGTCTAGGTTATTTCATATTATTAAAACATTATTTTTACCTTAAACTACACTAATTACCTCTAATTGCAATTATAAACTTATAAGTTACTATTCACCAAAAAATTATTTTAATCCCATTGAACCGGATATTAATTCTTAATGAAAAGCATGTATGTTGGATTTTTGAAATTCAAAACACAGAGGTGGTAAATTTCATTTAAACGAAATATCAGTTTTTTAAGCACCACTTAGTGGTTTCACTATTCATCAAAAATTAATGTTTTTCAGAAAAATACCAAAACTTCACCCTAAGATATATTTGATATTACAAATTCAAAAATGATGTCTATTTCACAAAATTCAAAACATATAAGTTAAATTAATTAATTTAATAATTAAATCCCGCTGTCAGAACAGATAGCATGTTTTTATGAAACAATAAGTATCAAAAGATTGACACTAGTTTAAGTCCAATTTCAAGGTGAAATTAATTCCAATGACCACTATTGGATTAAATGGTAAAAATATATTCTAATTTAACTTTAAAAACAAATCAAAAGATAATATAATCATATAAATAAATTAGATTAAAAAGAGGTTTTGAATTAAAATACATCATTTTCACTATTCATTAAAAAATGAACTTTATTGGGAAAATACCAAAAATTTACCCAAAGTAAATTTCAATGTCCCAATCATAAAAAATACATTTATTTTGACAAATAGAGCTTATAAAATTGTCAAAATTTTGATTTTAAAAAAGGTTTTCCACCAAAAGGCAGTAAAACAATCTTTTAAAAATACTAGTGTATTCCATGCTTAAGATTGGATTTATTCTCATTTTAAGCCTCTAAAACACTATCTAATTCATAAATAGATAAATATAACTATATCTATTATTTATTACATACTTGGGATGTTACATCCTTCCCCCTTTAGAAAATTGCATCCCCGCAATTTATTTACTTATCGAATAAGTGGGGGTATTTAGCCCTCATTGCATTTTCAGATTCCCATGTTTCCTCTTCAACCATATGGTTTTTCCAAAAAAACCTTTACCTGGTGAATTACCTTATTTTGCAACACTTTCTCTCTTTGTTCAAGAATATGGGCTGGTTGTTCCTCATAAGATAGGTTCTCTTCTAGCTGAACTACCTCTAGACTCAAAACATGAGATGGATCTGGCATGTACTTCCTTAACATTGAAACATGAAAAACATTGTGTACCTGAGATATACTCAGAGGTAAAGCCACTTGGTATGCAACTGATCAAACTCTCTCCAAGATTTCATATGGTCCAATGAACCTTGGACTCAACTTTCCTTTCTTACCAAATCGCATCACACTTTTCCATGGTGAAACATTGAGAAAAACATGATCACCTACCTCGAAAGATAGATCCTTCCTCCGGTTATCCGCATAACTCTTCTGCCTGCTCTGAGCTGTTCTCAAGTGTTTCTGAATCAACTGAACTTTTTCTTCCATCTCTTCTACCAATTCTAGTCCCATCAGATTCCTTTCACCCACTTCATCCCAAAAAGCTGGAGTTCGACACCATTTACCATAGAATGCCTCAAATGGTTCCATCTGTATACTAGAATGAAAACTATTATTATAAGAAAACTCAACCAAAGAAAGATGTTGGTCCCAACATCCCTGATAATCCATCGAACAAGCACGCATCATATCCTTCAATGTCTGAATTGTTCGTTCTGACTGCCCATCTAATTGCGTATGAAAAGCTGTACTAAAATTTAATTCAGTACCCAATGACTTCTGAAGGCCTTTCCAAAAGATAAAAGTAAACCTGAGATCACGATCAGATACAATGGGTAGGGGAACTCCATGCAACCTGACTATCTCTTTAATATACAATCGAGAAATTTGATCTAGAGAGAATGTATCTCAAATAGGAAGGAAATGAGCAGATTTAGTCAAGCGATCAACAATAAACCAGATTGCATTATTACCTCGAGATGTCCTCAGTAATCCCACAACAAAGTCCATGGATACATTTTCTCATTTCCACTCTCGCACCAGTAAAGGCTGAAGCATCCCTTTCGGTAACTACCTCTGTGCTTTAACCTACTGACAAGTCAAACACCTCACAGTAAAATCAGCAATATCCCTTTTCATTCCGTCCCACCAGTAATACTCTCGAAGATCTCTATAAATCTTAGTACTTCCTGAAAATGGAGAACTATGAGCTTCACATAACAACTCTCTCTTCAACTGTGAATCACAAGGCACACACAATCTCTTCCCAAAACTCAAAACAAAATCATTATCAATGTTGAATTCAGGAAACTTACCCTTCTGAACCAGCTCTAACTTTTTCTACAACTCACTATCTTGCTTCTGTGCTTTCTTGATTCTGTCTGATAGAGAAGATTTCGCTGATACCTGAAACAAAACAAAAGAACATCCTGCACCAACATCTTCTATTCCAAAGTACATCAAATCCTTAACCAAAGGATCACGTTCCAAACACAGCATTGTTAATGAAGCATTAATTTTTCAACTCAAAGCATCAACCACTTTATTTTCTTTTCCCAGATGGTAATGAATTGTACAATCATAATCCTTGATTAATTCCAGCCATCTCCTCTGTCTCATGTTCAACTCTTTTTGAGTGAATATATACTTTAAAATTTTGTGATTGGTATATATTTCACACTTTACTCCATAAAATGATGCCTCCAAATTTTTAAAGCAAAAATAACAGTAGCTAATTCCAAGTCATGTGTAGGGTAATTTACCTCATGAGTTTTCAACTGACGTGAAGCATATAAAATTACCTGATCATTCTGCAAAAGGACACAACCAAGTCCTTTCAATGAAGAATCACTGTAGATAACAAACTCACCATTCCTGGAAGGAAGTTCCAAAACTGGAGCATTCACCAATCTTCTTTTCAACTCCTTAGGTAGTAACCTGATTCAACTGAGCCATCAGTGCAGTAAATGGATCAATTCTGATTCCGACCATCTCTTTTTACTGATTCGAAAGGTCATTACACTCGGTATGCCTTCCTTGAAAATCTTCTCTGTTTCCTTTATGGAAAACAATTCTTATCCCAGAAATATCTTTGGCAAAGCAACAAGGTAATCTTTAAATGCTATATCATTTCAATCATACAATAAATTAACTTATAATTTAACAATTTTCTAACTCCAAAATTTATCTAAATTGACCTATGATACCAACTATAAGGCCCCAGCCTTAAAACTTACATAATATTGTGTTATTACAAGATTACACATTGAGGATATTTTCAGGTATAGAGTTTTAGAGAATTAGATCATAAAACATGCATTACATTCCACATTTAAACAAAGTGGTTACATAAAAGATAGTACTCATTTTTCCCATCAACGGAAACATATTTCAAATAAAACATGGATTCTTTCTTGACACTTCCTTGACACTATCATCATATCATGTACCTTTCCCTTAACCTGTGAAAAACATTTCAAAAACATGGGATGAGCATAAAAAGCTCAGTAAGGGATATAAAAATATGGAAAGGAAACATGAGTACATATATACATAAGAATGAAATCATACTTTACCCATAAAACATAGTAACTTTAACATACCTCATCAAATCATGAATAAAACATATAAATCGTAAGCCATAAAGGTAACTTGAGGCATTCATAACATTCTTACGTAGGGAGTAACCCTCTTGGTTACGTTTGGAATACCCATCAAAGTATATTCCCTAAATCTCTTTGGAGAAACCTCAAAATTTAACCCCTTCACGTTACCCAATGCATTGGATAGCTATATTGGGCTCACCCACCCTTATTTTATCACGGAACCACCCATCTTCATAATAATGCCCAAGAACCACAACATAATTGTATCACATAAAACATGCATAAAGGAAACATAACATTTCCACCTTTCAATCACAAGATATCAATACAACACATTGATATAAAAACATTATGAAAACCGTTTTCAATACCAAAATAAAAGAAAAGTAAAACATGGTATTTAAATTTCTTTTAAAAAGAAGGTATGGCTTGTAGAGGAAGCCAAAACTCAAATAATGGTCATGGCGGCGGAGAAGTCGTTGTTGCCGCATACGTACGACAAAAACATTCCCTTTTGTTATTTAGTAAAACACTTCGAATAAAAAATATTCCTTTCGGATAAATGTAAAATTAAAAGGGGTTTATACACTGTATAAAATAACGTTGTGTATAAAACAAAATATTTCTCAATGAATAGAGATTGAGATGAAGTCCCTTACCTCGGGTCCGACATGACTCGATCGTTCTTTAACGTCCTGAATAATAAACTTCAGTTAATTTATACTTGCTTAAGAACCTTTTTAAAGTTCATTATTACTTTTATATCACTTATTACCATGTTATAAACATTTTGTAATCATTTAAGTTAATAATGTTTGTTTTGTTGATATTTGGTTCTTAAGTCGAAAGTGGACTTCTTACAATTACATGTTGTTCGTGTGGTCAAAGGATCATTAAATCCAGAATGATATTCATGATTTGGATATCATATATATAATATATATCCAGCATACACATGTATTTATAGTATTTCATAATCATTTATAGGTAAGAAATGAAATGCACCGTTCATGGAGACGGTAAGCCATACATACGCATGAACGCTACTTTCATTTCTATGTCATATTAATGGAATTAAAACTAAATGAGAGGTATTTATATTTTAATTCCAGAATTATATTCATAATTTGTATGTAACATACATCATATATATCCATAATATATATGTACTTATAATAGTACATTACATTTGGGGGTAAGAAATGAAATGCACCGTTCATGGAGATGGTAAGCCGTACTTACGCATGAACGCTACTTTCATTTCTATCTCATACTTTAATGGAAAGAAATAATAATGATATAAAGGTATATTATAATTCCAGTATAACATCATATATAATAACTTTAAATCCATCCTTTATACATCACACATATGGCATTAACGAATCAAATCACTTTGAGGGGGCGGTGGTCCGCACTTCCTAAAATGAAGATATCATGTATACCCATAATGGAAGCCATAATGGTATGCCATAAAGGAAAAATATAGAAGCATAAGGAAAACATAAACATATTATATATCATATATAAATATAGTCACATATTAATGGCCACCTTTGATGGTGTTAGAAGAATATTGAACAATCATCATTTCGTGAGGTAGAAATTTTCCATCCACAGAAACAGTATGTTCTTTAACCATTAGATGTATGTGTGTGTAAGTGTAGCTCTAATTCATCTTATAACAACATCCTAGTATATTTAATATACTGTAGTTGTTACAAAAGAAATGAATAAAAAGAGTTTAGGGGGTTGGAGAAGCAAAATAAAACAAACGGACTCAAGTGAAGACATTACCTTAAAATCGGGTAACTCTCTTAGATTTGAGTTCAAATGCTTCCTTGGGAAGCCTTCTGCACAAAGTGAGGCTTCTAGGAGTAATATAGGTATGTTTAAAGACAAAAAGATTAGATCTTGGCCGAACCAAAGGCTTGAGAGGTGTGGGTAAGGAGGTAGAGGTGGGGGCCTTCTATAAGAGGAGAGGAGGGGCACTCTTGGAAAGTAAAGAAATGTTACTTTATTTTAAAATGCGTTTAGGATTTAAAAGGTCCCACATTGATATACTTCGAGGATAAGGAGATAAGGGTTCGAAATCCACCCATCCAATAGGTTTTTTACAAGTGTAAGTTATAGGTTTAACATTATCTTTTCATTTTATTTAAATTCTTTATTAATGAGGTAATCGCTGCATCATCATGGTGTCATAAATAATTTAATTTATTTAAGGCCTAAAAATTATAAAACAAATACTATGATGTAGAAAATATTTTTATCTTTCTAATGAATGTTTATAGTAAACAATCTGACTTGTATAACCCCATGTAAAAATTATTTTAGTAAAATAACTCATGTTTGTGTCATTTTTACTTTAACATTAAATTAAAAGATATTAATGTCATTTTCTTACCAAAGTGGCTCCATGGGGTCCCCAAGTTGACCCATGGATTTTCTTGGTCGGCCATGACACATCCAATAAGTGTAGGACATGTGTCTAGGTCATTTCATATTATTAAAACATTATTTTTACCTTAAACTACACTAATTACCACTAATCGCGATTAAAAACATAAAAGTTACTATTCACCAAAAATTATTTTAATCTCATTGAACCACATTTTACATCTTAATGAAAACCATGTATATTGGATTTTTTAAATTCAAAACACAGAGGTGGTAAAATTTCATTTAAACAAAAAATCAGTTTTTTAAGTACCACTTAGTGGTTTTACTATTCATCACAAATTGAAGTTTTTCAGAAAAATACCAAAACTTCACCCTAAGCTATATTTGATATTCCGAATTCAAAAATGATGTCTATTTCACAAAATTCAAAACATATAAGTTACATTAATTAATTTAATAATTAATTCCCACTGTCAGAACAAATAGTGTGTTTTTATGAAACAATAAGTATCAAAAGATTGACACTAGTTTAAGTCCAATTTCAAGGTGAAATTAATTCCAACGACCACTATTGGATTAAATGGTAAAAATATATTCTAATTTCACTTTAAAACTAATTAAAAAGATAATATAATCATATAAATAAATTAGATTAAAAATAGGTTTTGAATTAAAATACAACATTTTTCACTATTCATTAAAAAAATAAACTTTATCGGAAAAATACCAAAAATTTACACAAAGTAAATTTCAATTTCCCAAACATAAAAAATAAGATTATTTTGAAAAATAGAGCTTATAAAATTGTCAAAATTTTGATTTTAAAAAAGTTTTTCCACCAAAAGCCAGTAAAACAGTCTTTTAAAAATACTAGTGTTTTCCGTGCTTAAGATTGGATTTATTCTCGTTTTAAGCCTCTAAAACACTATCTAATTCATAAATAGATAAAAATAACTATATATATTATTCATTACTTACTTGTTATGTTACACAGTTCCACCGCCCGACTTAGACCAAGCCCGACCTAGGTCTGGTTCGTTGGGTCGTGGGCCCGGCCCGACAAGGTGGGTCCAGCCCAATGGGGCGAGTCCGGCACACGCCTTGCCCAGTCAGCCCGACCGGGACGTGAATGGATGTCGCATATGACACCCCTGATCACCATGTGGGTTTTCTAAATTGTTGTATCTTCCTCTACGGCCAAGAGACCTTGGAATTTTTCTATGCGGCTTGCCGGACTCCCGCACGTCATCAAAGACTGCGTGCGTCCGAAGAACACGCCCATAGTTGCAGGAGGCATTTCTGCAGCTAGCCTCCAGTTCATCCCGGCGCGCCACATTCAGCTTATAGCCACCACTACTGGACCCCAACGGTGACCATCAGTGGGTTATTCCACAGAAAACCAGTTCAGCTCTGGTGATCGGTTCATCGTGCCTCTTTCACATATGGCATATGGGAGATCCCCTCTTCCTTTCAAAGGCCTTGAAATTTTTTAACCCCATTTTGAACTTTCATTGACCAAGAATGTAAAAGGCGGAGGGTGTCAGGACTTATTCATGTTGGCTCGCATACTATAAGTTAGAATTTTAAAATAGGGTGAGGTTCGGGTATTACAGTTCTATCAATTGTAAAATAAATCCCGAATAGAAATCTCAAGAAACAAGCATTGTCCCACAAGAATAGATGATTTTAGGATCAATATGTTCGTGCGTTACTCCGCGTTCATCATTTATAATGAAGAATGGGGAAAACATAAAGAAAATCAATTCTTACCACGAACTAGTTCGACATTGAAGCGGTCCAACCATTAAGGTTCGTATAATCATAGGCCTTCGTTGCATCCTGACTCCGTTCTTCGAGGTGCATCAAAATTGTTTACATTTTTCCGATGTTATTCATTATTCATTTTAGAGAAAACACACCTATGTTTTGTCAGAGAATTTTCTATCATTTAACCCTCAATTCTCCAACACATTATTCTATAAAAAGAAGACATGTCCCAACATTTTTGTTACGCTACAACGCTGCGTCGTTACGTTGTTTCATTTATGAAACAGTGTAGTGATTACACTTATAAAAAACAATTCATTATAGAGCTTCCATTAATGCACCTCATTACCACACTGCAACTCCGTCGTCCACCGCTCAACGGTATAAAAGAAAAAAAATTATGTTTTTTTATTTTCTTTAATGTTTGAAAATTAACTTTTCCATTAGACCCTTTATGGTTGAACTTAAATCATTTATAGGTGAATCCCAGTATTCTGAGTTCAATGATTCCCTCATATTTCTGATCATAGCACTGTTTTAAATGTTAAAAAAACCTTCTCGGTCATTTACTTAAGTAAAGAAAAAATGTCCAAAATTACGTTCCTGGATCACCGGGCCTTAGTATCACGTGTCGTCAAAGCATGTGGTCTCAAAATAATTCCATACAATTTATAATAAATTATAAAAAAATCTTGGTACATTACATCCTTTATCTAATAGGTATACAAAAGTCATGTTTTATTAAGTTGACAATTTAAAACAATATAACACACAATGAAATAAAAATGTTATATTAAAATATTATATATATCTGTATTACGTATAAAAATTATTATTATTATAAAATTATGATATTATATATATATATATAATTAAAATAAATATTTTACTATCAATGTGGTAGCAACATTAAATTTTAGAATTTAAATAATAAATATTAATGGAATTTGTTAAAGCATATTTTGTATGAAAGTAATATTAATTGTTTTTCAAAGAAACATTTTGTAATGTATTATATGTTTTTTGTTAGCAAATTAAATTTAGCACAATGAGAATAATATTATATTTAAACTTATGTATTAAGACATTTTAAATTATAAATTTTTACGAAATAATATGGTGAACTCTTAATGTTTAAAAACCATATTTTTCAATAAAATTAATATCTATTTATATTTGGAATTTTCATTTATATTTTTTATAAAATTGAGATTCTTAATTAGAACAACTGGCTTCAATTATTTATTTAAAAGTTATAAACTACCATATAATGAATTTTTTATATGTGTCTAAAAAGATTGATTTTTAGGTGAATAGTGTAGATACTATTTTCAAAAATGGAATGACATTTATAAATTTATTAATATATAAGTGTGAATTTTAAATTTGTAAAACCTTTATATAAAACAATATATTTATTTCATAATAAATTTTATAATATTATTTTTTACTTTATAAAACAATATTTTGAATTTTATAATTTAATGTATTTATTTTCTAGAAATTGTTTCTAACACATTAAGAATTAAAAAATTTTAAAAATTATTTTTCTCAATTTTTAATATTTAATAAAACATAAAAGACTAGAAAATTGGAATCATAATTTATCTATATTTTAATAATGATATTCTTATTTTTGGATATAGAGGATAATTTACGTATGAAAAAATTGGTTACTATGGTGAAAACCAAATGGTTAAAATATATAATGTACATGCTAACGTGACCAACATTTTAAAAACATGTTTGAATTGATTATTTTATCTATGTATAGTTATATTTCATCTATTCTATATTATTTCACAATCATGGATCAATTTACCTTGATATTGACTTTCTAATATTGAAAATATTTTGGTATTAAGAAAAATTCAACTCATTGTGACTTATAAAAGGGGATATCCTCTCCTCACATACCATCAAACAAAAACCCAATTTCTTCAGTCGAAAATCAGGACCAAACTTTCCTCAAAACTATGGGAAACCTTATTGATATTATTTCCTTCCCAAATATCAATACTTCAAATTTTTTACTTCCTTTAAAAAAGATATAACCAAGGTAGTGATGTATAGATTTTAGAATGCTTCTTCCTCTTTTTATTTTTCCTTATGTGAATTTTTATTTATAATATTTAATATCAAAATCTAAAAATAAAAAAATTATTGTAATTAATATATTGGTATTTTATTATAATAATTGTACAAGATTTAACCACTCTCCCTTTTCTCCCAATTAAAGTATGAATTGACATTTGTTTCTGTGCAGACTACTGCACCCACAAAACACAATGTTTAATTTTCCATAACCAAAAAAATGTATGGTACTATTATTGAATTAAATATATAAATAAGTTATTTATGACATATATAATATTCTTAAATGATAAAATATAAAATTAATTTCTCTAGTATAATGAAAAAAAATCATCAACCATGCTTATATGGGAACTACCATCTCTATGGGGCAGTGGATTTCAATTTTATTTTCATATACACCTTATATGGATAGTCATGAAAATGTTTTTAATGGATAACAAAAATTATTAGGATATCATTATGGGACTAAAATGGTAAATTATTGAACTAATTATTTTTATGATCAAAAAAAATTATCATTGATTCAACCACTTAAAACATGCATACTAATAAGAAATATTTAATTCATATTATGAAATACTTTTATTTTAATTAATTATTATTATAAATACTTTATAATTATGATATATAACAATATTAAACACAAACTTATATCATTATGTGTCTAGTTTAATGATTATTATACTATATCTCATCATTAGCATCTATTAATCACAGTATATATGTTTTTGGCTGGTTTAACTGACCACTTGAACAATGCTATAAAATTATATCATGTATGATTATGAAACAATGATTATTTGAATAATATATATATATATATATGAAAATTATTATTTTTTTGGGAAAAAATACATCAATATATATCCCAAAAATTATGAAAACACCATTAATAGGTAAAAAATCAAAAGAATATATTAATTATCAGCTGAATCTACTATTATATAGAGTAAATTTTTCATGAAAGTAAGTTTAAACTTCATAAGTATCATTAATTCATATATTATAGCAAAATTAATAAACATGAAATTATTATCAATGAGATTGGATTAAATAACAACATTTATTTTGAAAACTAGTTCCAAACGATAATGATTACTCACATCTGACATCAAAAATACATAATTGGAAACAAATATAATTATAGATAATTATTATTAAATTATTATTTAAAATGATATATATATTAAAACGTTTATCAAAATAGGTTCTTAATATACTTATTTTGTTTAGATGGGACCTTCGAGTGCATTTGAGTAAGCAGGGAAATGAGGTAAGTGGATCTTAATCTAAAATTTAATTTCTTGATATTTATTTCTTAATGTACCACATTATACACTTATGTTTGGATTATTACTGAATAATTAATGTTTTTAACCAGATTCATGGGTTCTGAGGATCCATATCATGTAATTTCTTGGAATGTCCTTTTATTCAAATGATAACCAATTTGATATTGGTTTTGAAACAAAATATTTACTCAAGCCATAAGGGTTTCATTTACAATACTATATTCCAATCACGATTTTATTTTAATGATTATCCATTGATGGAATTTTTATTATTAATAAAACCTATCCAATTTATCAATTTTATATTGATTAGGTATTTTATGTTCCCACAGTATTTCATTTCCCATTGACTCAAATTTAACCTGAGGTGTTTCTTGTAAGTAAAACTGACCATATCTCTTCTTTTTAGTCAACAAAATCCCTTTTTTATATGTCAAAATTCATATAATTATTTTTTTAAATGTTCTTAAAATTTATTTAGTAAATTTTATACTACATGATATTCTTCTTAAAATAAGATGAGATTTTTAATTTTTTTCATAAGGGTCATTTTCATCAAATTGTAAAAAGAATTTATTTTTAATGTCTTCCATGTGAACACATATATCAATAATATTTTAAATTTTAAATGATACATCAATTATATGACATAATTGTTTTCTAAAAGAAAATATTATTCTTCTATATTTCTCAAAAAAATTCATGAAATTGAATGAAATTCATGTAGATTTAAAAAAATTATTTTTTTTGTTAAAATTATTGATTTAAACATATAACCTTTATCATTAGGATTTAAATTCCATATTCTTTATTAGATTGATTGAATTTATTTTACCAAAAATGTTACTGATGCCTTGAAACAACAATTCATTTTCCATGGTATTGTAATGTCATGAATATTGAAGGAATTATTAATTATTTACTTACATGAATACATATGAAACACATTTTAATTACATTGATTTATTATGATGTTTCTAATGAAACCTATTTTATTTCCATGGGATTTTTATAATGTGATATGTTAATGATTTAAAGTGGAAATCATCAGTATAGATCATAAAGGGGGACCTATATCACTCTAAAATTAATTGGTAAAATGTGTAAATCTCATGAGTTAAGTATTAATTAGTACATTTTATTTTCTTATAGGTTTGGTAACTAATGTTTCAGTTAAAAGAAATAATTTTACCAATACTAATGTTTGTAAAAAATATGAATGATGTTTTATAGTTTTATGCATATTCATAGAACTATGTTATAATCTCAAGGAACATGTTTACCAAGTAAATATTTTTATTTATGTATTATTTAATTTCTAAATTTTTTATATGATTTATGAATTAACCTTTTTGGGGTATGTTTTTATTTTGTATCATGACTATACCAAAATATCATCTTATTACCACTTTTGATCTTTGATTATTATCGCATATTTCTACCATTACTGAGAAATTGAGCTCACCCCTTTATTATGTTTTCATTTACCTATGTTATGATGATAATAATTGTATTAAATCTACAAAATAGTATTTTTTTGGTGATTAACGTAGAGATGTTAAGGAATATTTAGTGATTATTAAGTTTTTTATATAGTGGGAAAATTATGAATTAGTTGAAAAACATGAGTTTTATTAGTTATCTTTACCTAAATAACTAAAACTATAAACATAAATGGAATTGAAAATGTTTTTTAATCAAGTATTTTTTATAAGTAATTAGATTCTGAGATAATAAGATTTGTGTTGTCATAGTTCATATTAGAATAGGTTTTACATAACATTAGAGTTATGAGGATATTATTTTATGATAAATTTGGTGTTATAAAGGTTATCAAATATTGATTAGTTAATGTTTATTATAATTTAAATCAAGTGGATACCAATTTAGATTTTTGGGGGTGATATTACCGGGAATAAGATATGATAACTTTATTAAAGAAATTAGGGATAAGTCTAAGGGATAATTTTAATTATAGGATCACATCTTGAAATTTTGGAAAATCAGTTATCGTGGGGTATTCCATGAAAAAAAATCCTTCTCTAGATACCATCCAATGGATGTCAGCTCGGGTTTTATTTCACCTTGGGAAAATAACCGTTAAGAGGGTGTGTTGGGTATTAATGTAATCATGGTATTGCGGAAGAAATAGCGGTCCAACTACAAACCCGAATAGACACCCCATGGGATATGATTTGGTTTATAATATGATATTTATGAACCTCGATGGAGGATTTAATTACTGGTTAATTTAAGGGATAATGACAAGAATTAGGAGTGAACAATATAAATAGTAACCTAGGTAGAACCAATATATGTATATGACTAACAATGTATAACATACTTGAAATGAAAGTATCATTGGTTGAAATGAATGTATAATTTAAGAATACAACATAGGAATGTCCTTTAATATTCATATTGTAACACCCCATTATTTCCTAGTACATTATTTCTTTAAAGTAATTCAATAACTTGCAATACACGCAACACTGAGTTCAAGCGCACCACGACTTACCAAACTAGCCCTTAAAAAGCGGTTATGAATATTTTTAACAGAATTTTTAACTTTATATAATCCTTATAATTTTAGAATCCATATAATGGGTTTATTAGACATAATGTAAGAACACGTTCATTTTTTTCAGATAAAAGAAGTATTTTTTGAAAAAATGAAATTTTACCACCTTTTAATGGAGAACCCATTTTGAATAAAATATTTGAAACATATATATATTTAATTTGACTAAATAAATTTATTATTTATAATGGGTACATCAAAATTTACTTTTTGTAAATTTTTTGAATTTTTCCGATAATGTTGATTTTTTCATGAATAATGAAAAATATTGTATTTTAATTCAAAAGTACTTTTTTATCTAAATTATTTATATGGATAGATTATATTTTAAATTGGTTTTAAAGAGTAATTAGAATATTTTTTTTTATAATTTAAACCATTGTTGTTCATTGTAATTAATTTCACTTTGAAGTTGGACATAAACAAGTGTCAATCTTTTGATAGATATGTTTCTTAAAACTGTGCCTTTTGGTTTTGAAAATGGGAATTAATTTTTAAATTAATAATGGAAACTTCTATGTTTTGAATTTTGTAAAATAGGGTTCATTTATTAATTCTTAATATCAAAATTATCTTAGGGTGAATGTTTTATATTTTCCTGAAAACATTCAATTTTTGATGAATAGTGACAAACATTGAGTTATTATTTAAAATCGAGTTTTTGTTTTAATAATTATTTGTTTTATTTAAATTTATTTTAGGTCATAATAGATACATAATACCTATATATGCTCAATTTAATTCATTAGAGTAATTTTTTAATAATATTAGATATATAAAATTTTATTGGACTATTCAACGTCTTTTACCCACCTCTAAGGAGAATTTTTAAATTCACATAAAACATAATTTTACCACTTTTGTGAGTTGAATTTTGAAACTCCGAGAGAAACGGTTAATATCAAGGAGTAAAATGTTGTTCAATAAGATAAAAATAATTTTTTGTGAATAGTAACATTTTACTTTTATTTATCGTAGTTAAAGTTAAATAGGGTAATTCAAGGTAAAAAGAATATTTTAATAATTTAAAATTACCTTAACACATGTCCTAACCTTATTGGATGCGTAATGGCCTGCCATGGTCATATTAGGGTCGATTTTGGGACCCCATGGAGCCACTTATGAATGGTAATGACACTTTTGATTAATTAATTTAATTTAAAGGCAAAATCGTCAAAATAAAAATATTTTCATAATTAATTTTTATATGGTGTTATATAAGTAATATTTTTTACTATAAATATTAATTGGAAAGATAAAAATATTTCCCACATCATGGTATTTTTTTATAATTTTTAGACATAGAATAAATTAAATTATTTTTGACACAATAATGATGCAGTATTTACCTCATTAATAAATGGTTTAAATAAATTAGATTATAAATATTAAAATAATATCCAAAACATGTCCTATTCTTATTGGATGATTTTATTTTGACCATGAGTCATCTTGTCTTCAACACTAATGATTTTTGACCTTTTGAAACCAAATATCATTATATAATAAAATAATATTTTCACACTATCCTAAAGAGCCCCTCCTCCCCCTTATAAAAAGAGACCACTTCTAACCAATTTATCAAACCTCTAAAGCTTTTAGGCTCATCCAAACTCTAAAAACTTAATCTCCCAACATCCCTCTCCTCCACCTAGAAGCCTTACCTTAGGTAGAAGGCACTTCAAGAAGTCATTTTTGTTTAAACAAAAGGAAGTTACCCAAATTAAAGGGAATAGTTTCTCTTAACATCTTTTCTTTTATTATACTTATCCAACCCATAAATTTTTTTTATTCCTTTCTTTTATAACAACACCAGTATAAAAAATATATTAGGATGTTTTTATGAGATGAATTCAAACTACAATTACACACACCTCTATCTAATGGGTGATGAACATAATGTTTCTGTGGATGTAAAACAAACGCCTCACGAAACGATGATTGTTCAATTACCTCCTACCACCTCTCATGGTGGCCATTATGAAGGCACTGTATTTATATATGATATATATACTATGTTTATTTTTTCTTCATGCTTCTTTAT
Source organism: Viscum album (assembly GCA_963277665.1). Taxonomy (NCBI): domain Eukaryota; kingdom Viridiplantae; phylum Streptophyta; class Magnoliopsida; order Santalales; family Viscaceae; genus Viscum; species Viscum album. The sequence continues at coordinate 1,715,329,075 of OY728143.1, forward strand.
TTTTCTTTTATATAATACCTTAATGGTTTCCATTATGGGTAAACACGATCATTTCATTTGAGGAAGTGCGGACTACCGCCCCCTCAAAGTGATATGACTTGTTAATACCATATGTAGGACATATAAAGGATGAATTTAATGATATTATATATGATATTATACTGGAATTATAATATACCTATGTATCATTATGTTTTAATTCCATTATAATAAAAAATAGAAATCAAAGTAGCGTTCATGCGTACGTACGGCTTACCGTCTCCTTGAACGGTGCATTTCATTTCTTACCCCCAAATGATATGTAATATTATAAATACATGTATATACTGGATATATATGATATATATTGTATTTAAATCATGAATATCATTATGGATATAATTAACTTTTGACCATGTGAACAACTTGTAACTATAAGGTGTTCATTTTTGACCCAATTGCCAAATATCGACAAAACGAACGTTATAATCTTAAATGATTACATATTGATTATGACATGGTAATAAGTGATATAAAAGAAATAATAAACTAGATAAATGTTCTTAAGAAAGTAGAAATTAACATTAGTTTATTATTCAGGATATTAAAGAATGAACGGGTCAAGTCAGACACGAGGTAAGGGGTTTCTTATCTCACTTTTAATTTCGTGAGATTTCCATTATTCACCGCTTATTTATTGCATGTGGTGTATTTTGTACTGCCATTTGGTAAATATTATCATGATTCTCTTTATATTCATGGTATTTTGTGATTAATTTCGTGGTTATTGACTATTTTTCATATGAATTGATTGATTACAATGAGGTAAGGGTTAATTCTACAATCTCTTCATTATCCGAGGTTGTTTATAAGTAATTATCTACTAGGACCTATTTATCATCAACATCCATGTTTCATAAAAATGTATTTCAAATCATTTTTACTTTTTATTATACAATGGGTTAAATTAATTTATACCATTATGTGTTTTTAAAGGAATCTTTCCGTCATTTTCCACACTAGGTACTTTTTGACCTTTTCGACAAATTTAAGGTATAAATGTTTTTTTTAAAATTATACGGTGGGTGTGGCTATTTTCTGCCGTTATAACATCATCAAAGCTTCCCTTACAATCTTATAAGAATATTTTCAAAATAAATGTTTTCTTTATAATTATGTGACTCTTAAATAATTTCAAAATAGAAAGAGATATTTCTCTAAAAAGGGTTTTGATTTCATCTATGTAAACATCCATTGATGGATTTTAAGTTTATTTGAATTTGATTTATTATGATAAAAACATCCATATTGTATTGAAGCTTTTTTGATATGTTTGACTGTGGATGTGATATTTATATACCATTCATTGTTTATGGTTAATGTATTGACATTTCATATTCTTGTTTTAATACGAATGTTTATGATATGTTTAAACCTTTTCATATGAGAAATTTATTGTACATAGTAAGTGACAGGTGAAGCCCGTTATAGCTCCTCGATGCATCGGTAGGTCTCATGAGGCAACTAGACGTGGAATTGGCTGAGGCCTTTCCCAATTTTATATATGGTTTTGGCCGAGGCCTTAATCATTTTTAGACGTCTTGGCTGAGGCCAGGACAAAATGTTTCAGAATGTCCAGCCATATACATTCCCTCATTATGAAAATAATATTGATGGTTCATGTGGTTATTAGACTAGTAGAATACCCATGATTATGTTTTATTATGGAATTATTTACTCATATAATATTCCTTCCATAAAAGTATTCATGTTTATTATTGCTAAAGGCATGTGGTTTCAATTATTCACCATGGTTAATATTTATGTTATCTTCTGCTGTATTGCTTACCCTTTCTGAGCGTTTGAGCTCACCCCTTTCTATGTTTTATTTTTCCCAGGATGCAAAGAATAATTTTATGACTGACCTGAGTCTGAGGGGATATGAGTGTGGACTATGAAAACTATGTTGTTGTAGTTTTTCACTTTATCATGTAATGTAAGACTTATGAATGTATCTAGCGTTTCTAAGGCTACAAAACTAATCGGTCTTTCGAGAATTGATCTTTTGTGATCATGCCAATGTTATGTAATAATGCACTGACTCTGGGTAACTGGGGTCAGGGTGTTACATTTGGTATCAAAGGACATTTAACAATAACCTTGGAAACTAGATTTAGATAAACTCTAATTAGAGAACATAACCCTATGATAGTCTTTGATGATTAGTATAGAAGAACTTCCTAGAATTTTGGTAATGTAGAGTTTTTGTGAGTTTTCCAATAAATTTATCCCTGTCTGGATATGAGCAGGTAGAGGTGGCTCATGTACAGATGTACCTAAAGGTAAAACCTAAAAACACCACTTTGATATAGACACAAACATGAACTTATGCACGACAATGAGCCTTGTTGCACTCTTGGTTACGACACTCCCATGGGATATGCTTAGGATAATTCGCATTTCCTTTATAATCCATTAGGAAGGGTTTATGAGTATATACTTCCTCAAATAAACAATATTTTATGATTATTGATTATATCCATAAACTGTTCAATTTATGTTAGGTATTTTACATGTTTGGAATTATGAATTGCGATTCATAAACTGACCTAGTGTATGCCATTGTATAGAAATGGAGCCCAATAGAAGGAATGTGAACTCCAGCAATACATATTATCCAAAGAGTAAGAAGGATCATATATTTCATAGTATTAAATCATCATTTAGAAGGGAAATAGTCTCCCATGTATTCTCAATATATGAAGAAATGGTATCATGTGTTAATAAGATAATAAAATAATTCTATGAGTTCTATGGATTTGAAGGGAAGAAATACAAGAAAAGGATGGAATAGAGAAAGATGGATAAAGAGAATAGGGAAGAGAAGGATTTTCCCATATGTGATAAATGTGGAAGGAATAACCATGGTAAATTCTTTAAGGGAATGGGAGTTTGTTATAAGTGTTGAGAAAAAGCACACCAAGTACGTGATTGCAAGGGTAAGAAAAAAAATTTCAAATGTACAATGCTTCATCTGCAAGGCGTTGGGACACTACACGAATCAATGTATCAGTCATCATAGTATACCTTAAATGATACTATTGGATAATAATCAAGTTATGACACAACCTCATGTTAAGAATAATGAATATTGTTCTTATGTTGTTAATATAGAATTATTTCATTTGAGTTTTGTATCAACAATATACTGCGTATATGAATTATGGAGATACATAAGGATTGTACTGAAGTACAATTTTATTGAGGATTTGAGATTATATGGTTCCAAGAAAAGTGACTTAATATTAAGCTACACTTTTAAAAAAAATACAAGGTTGAAGGAAATGTAATCTTTAATATGGTCCTGATAATGAGGTTGTGATTTTTGAATAAGAGATGGTTGATTTGGATAAATTATATTGGATATTCTTGACTACCTTGAGACTGATTAATGATTTGTATATTCCATCATTGTTGGAGTTTACAAAACTTTTGTATAGAAGGTGTATATAGAGTATTCTATAAGAAATAAGGGAGAATGAATGTAATCAATATGGTTTTATGGTAATTCAGGATGTTGCAGTGTTTTAAAAGAATACATGATGAAGGTGTTCACATGTTATTACGTGGAAAAAAGGATCTTCATTGTGTTTACCTTGCTTATAAATATTGGACTATGAGTTTGGACAGAATTATTTTGGATAATTCTAAAGTTTGTTATGAATTAAGTTAGAAATTGTATACTATTGTTAAGGTTACTTTTGGATTTTTATTTAAAGTACAACACGCAGACCGTGTGACAACCCATCGCGTCGGACAAAGCTGCGGGAATCGAACCCACAACCACAGTGCGATTAGGATTTATCGCCTACCACTGGACTACGTGAAGTCACTAGATTGTATGATGTAGTTTCTTTTTTTTATGGCTCTGATAGGTGAATTAAAAATTCATTTTTTTGGAACCTTATACGAATCAGATAAATTGAATATTTTTTAGTTCTACTATCTTTTAGAGTGAAAGATGAGTTTAAGGTAGCAATTAGTTAAAGGATGGTACTCTACTTGTGAAGTATATTTTTTTTCTTCTCTTATTATATGAGGAAATTAATTCTTAAAAATTTGGTAAGGGATCTTAAAACTAAAAATGTGTTATCCTGATACCTTATTTTTTGTTGAACTGATGATATTTTAAATCATCATAGATTGATGACTTTGAGGCCCTAAATTCTACAATTTTTTGTGACTGATGACCTCAATCACTCCCTATAAATATTTACATTTTCCTCTAATTAAGTGTCTCTAATTTCCACCAATGTTCTATTAATCGAGATCATAATTTGGTGGTGACTTTTTCATTCCCCTTTTCCTCTTATTAAGACTAAATATTATTATCCCAATTTCCGATGTGGGTTTTCCCACGAAAGTATTTTCTATTTTCAACCTTTTATTTTCGAAGAAAAATTTAAAATTGTGAGGATTCAATTTATTGAAGGATGGAAGAATGTAACACCCCAATATTTCATAGTACGTTATTTCTTCAAAGTAATTCAATAACTTGGAATACACGCAACACTGAGTTCAAGCGCACCACGACTTACCAAACTAGCCATTCAAAAGTTGTTATGGATAGTATTAACTGAATTTTTAAGTTTATATAATCCTTATAATTTTATAATCCATATTATGGGTTGTTCTGACATAATTTAAGAACAAATTCATTTTTTTCAGATAAATGAAGTATTTATTTTATAATGCAATTTTATAGCCTTTTAATGGAGAACCCTTTTTAAATAAAATATTTAAAACATATAAATATTCAATTTTACTAAAAAAATTATTATTTATAATGGGGACATCAAAATTTACTTTGTGTAAACTTTTGAAATTTTTCCGATAATGTTCAAATTTTAATGAATATTGAAAAATATTGTATTTTAATTAAAAAGTGATTTTTTATCTAATTTATTTATATGGTTAGATTATCTTTTTAATTGGTATTAAATTGTAATTAGAATATACTTTTATCATTTAATCCAATGTTGTTCATTGGAATTAATTTCACTTTGAAGTTGGACATAAACAAGTGTCAGTCTTTTGATAGATATTGTTTCTTAAAAATATGTCTTTTGGTTTTGACAATGGGAATTAATTATTAAATTAATAAATTAAACTTATATGTTTTGAATTTGGTAAAATAGACTTCATTTTTAAATTCGGAAAATCAAAATTAGCTTAGGGTGAATTTTTGATATTTTTCTAAAAACCTTCAATTTTTGGTGAATAGTGACAAACACTGAGTTATTGTTTAAAACCGAATTTTTATTTACATTATTATTTATTTTATTTAAATTTATTTTATGCCATAATTTATACATAGTAATTATATATGTTCAATTTAATTCAATGGAGTCGTTTTTTTAATAATATTAGATATATATAATTTTATTGAACTATTCACTGACTTTTACCCACCTCCTATGAGAATTTGAAAATTCACATAAAACTTAATTTTACCACTTCTGTGAGTTTAATTTAAAAAATCCAATAGACACGGTTAATATCAAGGAGTAAAATGAAGTTCAATAAGATAAAAATAATTTTTGGTGAATAGTAACATTTTACTTTTTTTTACCACGGTTAAAGGAAAATAGGGTAATTCAAGGTAAAAAATATATTTTAATAATTGAAAATTACCTTAACACATGTCCTAACCTTATTGGATGAGTAATGGACGACCATGGGAATATTTGGGTCGATTTTGGGACCCCATGGAGCCACTTATGAATGATAATGACACTTCAGATTAATTAATTTAATGTAACATCAAAATTGTCATAAACATAAACCTTTTCGTAATTAATTTTTATATGGTGTTATATAAGTAATATTTTTTACTATAAATATTAATTGAAAATATAAAAATATTTCCCACATCATGGTACTTTTTTTATAATTTTTATACATCAATTAAATTAAATTATTTATGACACAATAATGATGCAGTATTTATCTCATTAATAAATGGTTTAAGTAAATTAGATTATAAAAATTAAAATAATATTCAAAACATGTCCAATTCTTATTGGATGATTTTATTTCTACCATGAGTCATATTATATTTAGCACTAATTATTTTTGTACCTTTATAAACCGAATATCATTATATAATAAAATAATATTTTCACACTATCCTAAAGAGCCCCTCCTTCCCCTTATAAAAGGATACCACTTCTAACCAATTCCTCACACCTCTCAAGCCTTTAGGCTCATCCAAACTCAGCCAAATTAATCTTCCTACATCCCTATCCTCCTCCTATAATCCTTACCTCAGGCATAAGGCACTTCAAGAAGTCCTTTTGGTTCAAACCAAAGGAAGTTACCCAAATTAAAGGGAACAATTTCTCTTAACTTATTTTATTTTATTTTACTTCTCCAACCCCTAAATTATTTTTATTCATTTATTTTATAACGAAAATAGTTTCCTAAATATACTGGGATGTTTTTATGAGAATTATTATAACTAAACATACACACACTTCCCTCTAATGGGTGAAGAACATAATGTTTCTGTGGATGGAAAACTAAGGCATCATAAAACAATGATTGTTCAATTACATCCTACTGCCTCTCATGGTGTTCCTTATGATGGCGGTGTATTTATATATGATATATATGATATTTTTATTATTTTTTCATTCTTCTATAGTTTTCTTTTATAGCATACCTTAATGGTTTCCATTATGGGTAAACGTGATAATTTCATTTGAGGAAGTGCGGAATACCACCCCCTCAAAGTAATATGACTCGTTAATACCATATGTGGGATGTATAAAGGATGGAGTTAATTATATCATATATTATATTATACTGTAATTATAATATAACAATGTATCATTATATTTTAATTCCATTAAAATAAGAAATAGATATGAAAGTAGCGTTCATGTGTACTTACGACTTACCGTCTCCATGAACGGTGCATTTCATTTCTTACCCAAAAATGATATGTACTGTTATAAATACATTCATATACTGAATATATATGATATATATGATATCTAAATCATAAATATAATTCTGTATATAATTAACTTTCAACCATGTGAACATCTTTTAACTATAATATTTTCATTTTTGACTCAAGTGCCAAATATTGACAAAACGAACGTTATTAACTTAAATGATTACATAATGTTTATAATATGGTTATAAGTGATATAAAAGGAATAATAAACTTGATAAAGGATATTAATCAAGTAGAAATTAACTATAGTTTATTATACAAGATATTAAAGAACGAACGGGTCAAGTCGGACATGGGGTAAAGGGTTTCTTATCTCACTTTTAATTCTATGAGATTTCCATTGTTCACCACTTATTTATTGCATGTGGTGTGTTTTGTACTGACATTTGATATACATTATCATGATTATCTTTTTATTCTTGATATTCTGTGATTTATTTGGTGGTTATTGACTATTGTTCATATGACTTGACTGATTACAATGAGGTAAGGGTTAATTCTACAATCTCTTCATTATCTGAGATTGTTTATACGTAATTATCTACTGGGACCTCTTTATCACCCATGTCTATGTTTCTTAAAAATGTATTTCAAAACATTTTTACTATTTACTAGACAATGTTTTAATGTCATTTATACCATTATGTTCTTTGAAAGGAATCTTTCTGTCGTTTTCGAAATAAGATACTTTTTGACCTTTTCGACAAGTTTAAGGTAAGAATGTTTTTTAACTTATACGGCGGGTGCGGCTATTTTCGAATGTTATAACATCATCAAGGATTCCCTTATAATCTTATAATAATATTTTTAAAATAAATTTTTTCTTTATAATTATTTCACTCTTAAATGACTTCAAAATAGAAGGAGATAATTCTCTAAAAAGGGTTTTGATTTCATCTATGTCAACATCCTTTGATGGATTTTAAGTTTATTTGAAGTTGATTTATTATAATACAAGACATCCATATTGTATTGAAGGTTTTGTGATGTGTTTGAATATGGATGTGATATTTTTATACCATTCATTTTTTATGGTTAAATTATTGACATTTCGTATGCTAGTTTTAATATGATTGTTTATGATATGTTTAAACCTTTTCATATGAGGAATGTATTGGACTTAGTAAGTGACGGGTGGAGCCCTCTATAACTCCTCGATGCATCAGTAGGTCTCTTGAGACAACTAGATGTGGAATTGGACAAGGACGTTCCCAATTTGATATATGGTTTTGGCTGAGGCCTTAATCATTTTTAGACGTCTTGGCTAAGGCCTTGACAAAATGTTTCAGAATTTCTAGCATCATACATTCGCTCATTATGAAAATAACATTGATGGTTCATGTGGTCATTTGACTTGTAGAATATCCATGATTATTTTTTATTATGGAATTATTTACTCTGCTCATATTCCTGCCATAAAAGTATTCATTTTTATTATTGGTAAAGGCATCTAGTTTTAATTATTCACCATGCTTAATATTTATGTTATCTTCCACTGTATTTCTTCCCCTTAATGAGCATTTGAGATCATCCATTTCTATTTTTTATTTTTCCCAAGATTCCAAGAAGCGTATTGTGATTGATATGCAGGGTTAAGCTAAGAGAATAATGGTGTTCATAAAGGATTATTTATGTTGTCTTGTATGTTATAAACTGTAATGTAACATTCATGCATGTAATCTATTTTACAAGACTGCTAAACCGATCGGTCCTTCCGAACATGATTCCTTGTAATAATGAAAATTTATTAAAATAATGCACTGACTCTGGGTAACTGGGGTCTGGTCGTTACACATATATTCTATTCATTTTGAATATTATCACACTTTTTTTAGTATTTGGTCTAAATGGGATCCCAAAGATGAAGAGGAGAAAGGAATTTATCCAAAAACAAATATGTTTTATAACCAAATAAGGAATATTATATTAATGATAAATAATCTTATTATATTAGTATTAGGGTAGAAAGGGATAGTTTCCTAGTTTTACCCACAGTTGTGAGGTTGATACCATAATAGAAATTATGTTTTAAAAATCATATGTATTTTCATTAGTGAGTGATATTTATCAAGGGTATTTTGTTATTTTATAAAACATATGAGGTTTATGTGAAACATATAATTACTTTTGTTCAGTAGTTTCACTTTAGATATTTTGAAGGATATATTAAATGGAAACAATAACCTAGAAAATTGATTATATTTAAAGGTTATTTTTTGGGGATAACTATTGATGAATAAATTATTGAGGTATGGAGAACTCTTAGGATTAATGTAAACATGAATTTGTGTAAATTAAGGGATAGATTATTTTGAAATAAGTGACATAGAAAGTATTGTAATTGATTATTAATTTATTGAAAAATTAATCCATGATATTTTTTGGTGATGTTTATCTATTAATGGGATTGTGATATATATTGACTAGTTTATAACAATGTGAACTAGATATTAAGAAATTTTAAGGTCACAATAGAGATAAATTTTGGAGGAATATATAATCTCAAAGTGGATTAATGTCTTCTATATTCAATTGGTTATTGGGAGAGGTATGTGATGGATAATATATAATTATGTTATATACAAACTACCTTACAAGATTGTATGAATGATCGTTGTTTTTTAGGAATGATGAGTAACTTGGCATAGCCTAAAAATGTAAGGTAGATGACATATTTGAAGTTATACCCTTAATGATGAATATATGTAAAGTATGATCACCTAATTGCATTAGATAAGATTAATTAAAATTGAGGGGAATAAATTTATTTATGGGGGATAATGTAGAACACCATATTTTTAGGAAGAATATTCTTTTTATGAACGATATGTTTATAATTATAAACTATATCTTTCTATTTTTCTAATAGAAATGAAATTGATTTGGAAATAAGTCATAAAAGATATGAAATAAAATATCAATACATTTTTATTTATAAGCTGAATTTTACATAAACAAACACATATAACTTTTTATTTTACACTATGGATTATTACTCATCCTAGATAAAATACATCCACTAAAAGTGCATTAATTAATAGAGGATAATAGATAAAAAAGAATAAAATGTATAAGACTAAGAAATACAATAGATAATATTCAACCTTAATGATTACTAATATTAATTATAACATATAATGAGTATTATATCTATGAAATTTGGAATCATTGTGTAAAATCTATAATATTAAATAACATATATTCCTTACAATGTGAGAGTGGGATGAACAAATTATTTATTGAGTATATATATATAAGAATAAAATCCGGACATTGTAAATGTGTTCATTAGAAATATGGTCATTTAAAATTTGATCATTGTGAATATGTTAATTGGTCCTGATTGAGATACATATAATAATATGGTGTAATGTTAAGTAGTAAATTTAAAATAGTATAACTCATAATGAAATAAAAATATGATTTTAAAATGTTATAAATATATCTCTTTATGAACATAATAGATATATAATAATTAAATTTAAAATATGACATATATATATATATATATGTAATTTAATTAAATATTTTAATATCCATGTTGTATAAAAACTAAATTTCAATGTTTAATTAATTAATTTTAATGGAATTAATTGAAGCTTATTTAGTATCGAAGAAATATTTGTTCAAAGAACCATTTTTTTAGTATTATTTATTTTATCATAATAGATTAAATTGAAATATTTTAAATAATTTTTATGTAATAAATAGCATATTAACAACTTTGAAATTATAAATTGATATTTAATAATAGTAAGAATAATTAATGTTTAAAATCATCATTTTTTAAAAAATTGTTTTTATTTATCCTTGGTATTTTAACATAGTTTAGTTTTATATATATTATAATGTAAATTAGATAAATTTACCCTGTTATTTGGATTTATATAGTAAAAAATATCTTAGAACTATTTTTTGAAAATCTTATATAAATATTTATTTTTATGTGAATTTTAAAAATACAAATTTTGCAAATTACATTACTTGTATGACCTTATTAGTATATAACTATGAATTGGAAGGTTTGGAAACATTTTTACATGAAATAATATGTATTTTATAATGGAATTTATAATTCTAAAAATATTGGATCTAATTTATAATCAATTATTTCAAAATAATAAATAATTCTATCAATCAAGTTTGCATTCTTTAAACTCTCACGCTTAGCTAATAGCCCCATAATGGATTTCCAAAACCACCAACCACTAACATAGTACACAAAACACCCTAACCCGAGGTGATTTTATTATTTTATCATAGAGGCCTCACACTAGAAATTATTAATACTATTATTTCTAGGTCTAATTTTTCAAATGTTACAAACATACACAAGAGACACTTTTACAGGTTGTATAACTGATCCTCAACACAAAAACCACCAAACATACTGATCATATCCAACTCCATCACCCATCCCTTAACCATGGTATAAACTATGGAATCAAAATAATTTCTTTTAAAAAACTTTTCAAAATAAAAATATCCATCCTTCTATATATCCTTATCCCCACAAAACCTGATACTGATCATTTCCCTTTGGTTTAAGGATCAGTATCCCCCATATTTTCTCTCTTCTTAAACCCCAATACTCAAGTTCACTTTTTAAAAACGTTTCATATTATGTAATAATTTACCAAATTATAGAAAAACCTCAAAACAAGGTGAAAATCATATGTCTTACGGTGCAATGTCTTAACAACCATTACAAAACTCAACCCACTCTCAGTTGTAAACTCAGTGAAAACTCCCAATATTTCATCTCTAAATTCTTAACATTTTTACAGTAAAAAACTCTAAAAACCATGAAGAGCCATTATATTCTATTTTTTAAACCATTATTTAATCCCCAAACTATGTCAACTATATACCAAAATGAATTCTTGATGTGAGATATGCCTCGCCACATCGATTTCTACACAACAGTGCCTATCATTCCTTCTCCCGAGGGATTCTGCTGAAGTTACCTGACATTACCCACTAATGCACCGTCACTTCTCAACGTTTATTCCTTAACACTAGAAACATAATGATAATGGCCAAATCCCACACCAATGTTTGATCCTGAATTTCATTTTAACACCACAGTCAAATCCTTGACCAACCAATTTAAATGTCACACTTAGTTCATGTTCACTGACACATGTCAAATATGATTCACCAAAATATCCCACTACCACAATCACATTTGTTTTCCAAACATGAATTTATCAATATAAACCTAAAAAAGATTATCAAAGAGTAGTTCACTATGGGAATACCCATCAGGGACACTTCCAGATACACCCAAATCTATTGGAGCAATAACCTACCAATATTTCATTCCAACCCCACCTACTCACTATAATACCATTATCAAATGACCTTATTGAAAACCCAAGGTTTCTCAAATGTTGAAACCCACATCCTAAAATTTATCTCATAATTTTTATATAAGAATAGCAAGTAACACCCCTAGATTTTATATGTATTACATTAAAATAAATTTGAAGTAATCGATTGATTTTTTATACACAACCCTGATTCCAAATGATCCAAAAAATATTTTAGAATTTATAACATAGATTAAAGATTTTTGAGTATGAATAGGATTAACAAAATTTTGAAATATATATAAATGTTTTACTTTATTCCATTGTATTGATTAAATCATTAAATATTAATAAAATCCTTTCAGGATTTAAAGGAACTTTTTTCTAAAGACGTATATTTTCTATGTAATATAACATTTTATAAAATAATATATATTAATAGTGTCTAATAATATATTTTAATTAAATATATAGGTATTTTATTAATAATAATTCATTAATTTTGTTATCTAATAATTAATATTGATGAAAAAGTCATTTGAAGGTGAAATGAGTTCTTTTTTAGAAAATTATTTTTTGTCTTCAACATTTGTTTGTATTAATAATTTAAATAAATCAATATTTATGAATGATTATAATGAAATATTTATATTATAAATTAAATAAAATATTTTAACAATATTTTAATTGTTTTTACTTGTAAAAATTAAATTTGAATCCAGTTTTATGCATAAAAATGCATTTTTTCTAGAAATGGTTATTGGTGGACTTTTCATACATATTATTAAATTTAATTTATACGAAATATTGAAATTCAATTTTATAAATTGTATTACACATTTTTAATTAGTAAGTAGAAATTTGGTAATGATTCCACTTTCATTTTGGGTAATGACTAATAATAAAAATAGTAAAAAATTTTATTATGGTTAAGCATAAAAAGTGTTAAAAAAGTGGGTTAAACTAAGAAATAAGGGTAAAAATACTACGAAACATTTTCAAAATATTATTGGATGACGTGATTTAGACATTATATTAAATTAAATTCTAATTCTTGTATATTTGGTTCTAATATCAAATGATATTGACTTTAAATTTTTTAAATATTTTAATTAATTCAATATGTTTCCCTCCCCTCACTTATAAAAGGGCACCTTTTCTCCTCCATTATTAACAAACATTGTTCCATATATGTTTAAATTAACTATAATGATCCTTCTTAGATTCATTCCCTTCATTATCAATATCATTTCTTTTCCCTTATATCATTCTAAGAATTATTAAGGTTTAATCCAATGGAAGTATTTCATGGAAGTTATAATCATCTTATCCGACTCTTTAAAAGATCATTTCTTCTACTCAATACGAAAAATATATTATATTTATCCTAACAAAATGGATCCAATATAATAAATATAATGAGATGTTGTTATATTCATTGTATAAAAAATTACAACTCTTTTATATTAAAAGGGGAAGTGAAAGTATCATTAATGTGTACGTGTGGAGTACCACCTCCATGAATAGATATGATTCATATTCCATCATTTCCTTTCATGGTTGTATATAGTGATAGATCTAATTAATATATTTTATATAAATGATATAATAATAGATCTATAATTTGAATTATTACATTCCATTATTTCATTCTATCCATCAAAAGGTTGAAACGTCACTCTTTTATCAGAAAATACTTGGATGGATTTTTCCCAATGGTTTGATTCTTAGGGGTTCATTACCTTTCTCAATCAGACGAAGTGTGTTTCCCATTTGATAATATTACCTAGAAAAACTCAAAATTTTCCAAATTTTTAATGAAGTACAGATATTCATTCCAATGGTAGGGGTTTCTTTAGGGTTTCAGACCCAATTATACTTAGGAACTCACATTGGTTGAGAGGATAGGAGGTCGGGTTCATCACACAATTTGAGGGGGATCTTTTTAAAACCTTTGGACTTTATTATAGATTTAGGATTTGATCATAAATTCATTCCTAGTCCCTAATATGGTTATGGTTACCCTTGTGTCAATAAAATGAGGAATACTGTGTATTGATAGGACCAAATGTGTGCATATCATAGGTTCTATATCATTATTTTACCTATTTATGATGATTTTATTTTATTACCATGTTTTGGAACTCTAGAGTTTATTGCTACGAAAGAAGGCATTAGGTGTCTTGTAGATGGGATTAAAACTCTGTGAGGCATAATACCTATCCTTTGATAATTTTAATCAAAACCCAAATAGTTAATTTTTCATAATTTATGGTCATGTGACTAGAAAGATCCAAACATATTAACATCATAAGGTAAGGATGTAAATATAGGGATCAGACAATGAAGATGTTTCATACGTATCCTATTATGTCAGGATTCTGAGACTACACAGTTCTTATCATGATTATATATATCATGGAAGATATGAAAATAGAGTCCATGGGAAGAAATTATGCATATAAGTATACCTTGGGGTGCCTCATCGAGTGTATGGCCTATTGAGTGAAGATGAGATCCTATTAGACCTTCATCCCAATTACTGGGAACCACTGGGTGAATTCTCATCATGTTATTTATGTAGTCATAATTTTCCTCTAATACTATGGGTGCTATTCTCGGTGTGATAAATAAGAGAGAACAAGATATTAGACACATTTCATGAGATCAATTCCATATGAGGATTAAAAATTAATGTTTCTCACTGAAAGGTATGATTACCTATATCATAGAAGATATGTAATGGATATCTGAAATTAGAAAGGTTACCACTATAACATATTCAAAATAGGGATCATAGTTCTCATAGTGTATTTTATCATAAACCCACTGATGGGTTTGAGTTACTTGAGGTAATCATAAAAGCCTACACATAAAATGAATCCTACATATGAGAAAATTTATCATCAATTGATGGAGGAGGTAGAATTATTAGCCATGAGACTGATTAGGTCACAATGTTTGAAATGTTGGAGACATGGGCGATTTACACTAAAGTGGACTCCAATTTGATCGCAGGCCTTATGGAGGCATTTTATGTATCATGGTTATTGCATCAATCAGAGTTCCTATAGTTTAGTTACCCACTAACCCACTGATCGGCTATGTGGATAATCCCAGTCAGAAAAATTATGGTTATCCCTAGTCTCTAGGAATGCTATGGGATTATACCAAGATTGTATCCCTTTTATTATACTGATTATCTATCTTCTGATAAATAAAGAGAGATGTTAACCATGAATGATTTGTCTTAGATCATGCAACCAATAGGGTCAAAATTTTTCGTAACCATATCCCATCAAGGATAATTCCCTTAGAAAAGGAGTCATACAGCTGACGGTTCTTGGTCGTGGTTCATATGGAATGAGTCTAAGTGTTCCTATTTGATGAATTGGGCCTATCCTATGGTATCCACATGATATTCCTTGGTTTTATGGTGGGAATATCTTGATTATATAGTATATATGTCTAGGGTGTTAGCAAGACATGACATAAAAGTCCATTGTTTTCTTCCTGTCATGTTCGTGTTGATGCACCGAATTTATGTAGACATGAATAAGAACATCTATATAATCAATTAAAATATACCCAGGTTATTTTTTATGATAATCTAAAGTTTCTTAGATTTATCCTCCTAATAAAAGTGGATATTCTCAAGATGCTTCCCATAGTCAAAGTTGAAATGTATATGATCATCTTTATGATAAAAAAAGATATGTCTAGGTTCACTTGTATGAAAATATTGGCGTGTATGGAAATTTTTTGTATGAGAAACATGACTTGTCCTTGGTATTTTATATGAAAATGAATAAATTTCAAGGGGTAATCAAATGTCAAAATAAATTATTTCTATATGTTGTCTCCTGATCAAACTTACCTATCTGTAGGTTGATGACATGTCAATTGGAAATAAAAAAATAATGCCAATATATTGATGATTTTTTACATGATCAACTTGTAATTTCTTAAGGTAATATCATGAAAATTAAAATATGTCAATATAATTTCATGGGATCAAATTGAATTGTAAATTTATTATCTTGGGGCCAACATGATTTGTCCAATGTTTCCTAACGACATCGTGACACTAGTGCATAATATTTAAAATTCCAGATCATAAACTATTCATGTGGTGGGGTCTTGCAGACATGTGTATGATCTTGTGATTTCTAGAATGTTGAGGGTGAATATTCAAAGTGATAATTCCTTATGTCCATATGGACAATATCTTCATGGAAGAGGATTACATTGCTAGTGGGTTCATTCCACAGTAGCACATCCTTGGGTTTTCATGAGAATGGGAGGTCGTATCCATGGCTTCTCATGTGTGTCAAGGATATATACATTTTGAGTGATACCCCATATGATGTATTCAGATGAATATACCCAATTAATGTGATTTTTATGACCTCAAATGGGTCTTATGATGGATTCTAAAACCACATAAGAGACTGTTTTTTATGTCACATACATGGGGTACGGTTCACATTTCATGATAATTGTGCATGACATATGGGTCACATGTTATAATTATTTTCTTTGAATGGAAGGGGGTTTTGTGGGGAATCCAAATTTTGAGGTGTCCGCTTTAGGGGCCACATGTAGGAATCATGATACATAGAGGATCTTGACATTGAAATACAAAGGGCTTGAACGATCACCTTTTCAAGGTCACATGATGAAATCTCATGTGCCAATGGCATGCATTTGAGGATATCTGTACTAGTTACTCAAACCATTAGTTACATACCACATGATAGAGGGTTCACATGTGTAACACCCCAACCCCAGTTACCTAGAGTTGGTGCATTATTACATAACATTGGCATGATCACAAAAGATAAAGTCTCGAAAGACTAATTAGTTTAGTAGCCTTGGAATCACTAGATACATTCATAAAGTTTACATTACATAATAAATTGAAGAACTAAAACAACATCTTGTCTCCATAGACCACACTCATATCCCCTCATACTATCCCTACAAGTCATTCATAAAATACTTCTTCACATGCTGGAAAAAATATAACATATAAAGGGGTGAGCTCAGATGCCCAGTAAGGATAACAATATAGCTGAAACATTCATAAATAAGCACAAACATTTAAGGCAATGTATAACTAAAACAAAAGTCTTTTAAACTTTAACTTCAGCATAATATGGCAAAAATAAAATTAAATAATGCCATTTACTTATTCGAATGGTTATTCTACTAATCGAATAATCACATGCAATATCAATAACCACTTTCATAATGATGGAGTGCATAATGCCAGACTATCATAACCACATAGTCAAGGCCTTGTGCCAATACTACAAATAAGATTTTGTCAAGAACTTTTTCCAAGACACTAGTTCGTCTCATGAGACCTACTGATGCATCAAGGAGTTATAGTGGGCTCCACCCGTCACTTACTAAGTCCAATGCATTCCTCATATGAAAAGGTTTAAACATAACATAAATATTTCTATTAAAACTGGAATACTAAATTTCAATACTTTACCCATAAACCATGAATTGTATAAAAATAACACATCCACAGTAAAACATATAACAAAACCTTCAATACAATACGAAAGATTTGTATCATAATAAATCAACTTCAAATAAGTTTATAATCCATTAAAATATTTTGAAATAGATGAAAATGATTTGTAAAATTCTTTGAGAGAAATATCCCTTTTTCATGAAAACATTTTAAAGTCACACAATTTAAAAAGGAAGACATTTAAATACATTTTTGAATCAATTTTTCCCATACCACTTTGAATCTTTGGAAAGTAATTAACATTTTAAAATATTCATGTCCATTTAAATAAATCCTTAAAACCATTTTTTAAACATGGACATTAATGAGAATGGTATAGAAGAATAAATCTTTAAAACATTGAAACTGATGTTTTAGTAAAAAGTAACTTAAAATAATCCCTTTGAAAACTATTTTATAAAACATGGACATGGATAATAAATATGTCCCCGTAGATACTTACGTAAAAACAACCTCAGATAATAAAGATATTAGGAAATTAACCCTTACCTTGTACTTTTCCTTGGTCGAGGGTAGGTTAAAATCCTTTATAATGGTGAAATAATTGTTATTAAATTATACAAGAATCATATACATTAATATGATATCATATATGATCTTTTAATATTTCTTTGTTAATAATCTCTTAGAATTATCGTCATTTCGGGTGTTAAGGAATTCATTTTTCTTTATATTTATTATTATGTGAGTTATATTTGTTATGGATGGGATGTATATTATTAATATCCAGAGTGATATATATTCTTTAAACATTATTTTTAATCATCAAATGAAAATTAGTCTTGAATGGATATGATGGAGAATGAATCTCATCGCGTTCGTGGAGACGGTAATCTGTATGTACGCACGACCGATAATATCATTCTTTTCATATTAAAATAAAATATAATTGAATGGTATATCATATATAAAGAATAATTATCATGTTATATTTATTATTTACATCAATTACACATCGTTATTATAACCATCCAAATAATTTATTGAATAACAATTACACCACGACATGGAGACGGTTAGCCGTATGTACGCACGTATGGTGACATGTCATTCACAGGATGGATAGAATAGTGAATATGGTTGTTTCATATTTATAATAACATAACAGTATATAAAAGATATTGGATTTATTATTTTAGAATAGAAACAACACAGAAAGAGGAAGTGAAAGAAGAAAGGAACTTGAAAGAGGTGACAAAATATTTACCTCTTCTTTGTGTTCTTCCTTTTGATTTCATAAAAAGGGAAACTTAGGTTGGCTTTATGACTAAAATAAGGTCTCTAGGATGAAGGTAGGATAGATGAGAGGGTATTTGATCAGGGTTTGTCTGATCCAAATGTCTTTGAAGGTGTGAATTAGAGAGAAGGGGGAGTGCCCTTTTATAAGAGGGGTGAGGGGCACCTTAGGAAAAGCTAGAAATAATATTTTATAATAAAACAATTTTCGGTTTCTAATGGCTCCAAAGTGGGTTATTTAAAGTATAAGGTGGGGATAGGTCTAAAAACACTCAACCAATAGGTTTTAGATAGGATTGGGTCACTTTATTAACATTATCGTTTAGATTTAACTCTTAGTTAATTAGTTTGACATTTACCATATCTCTTTGTGTTTTTATATTATTTGGTTAATAAACTTAATATAAACTGCCAATCGAACCCCAAGTGGTTGATTAATTACATAACTATAATCATATATGTATTTTGTCTGAACCTTATGTTTTTAGGGATATTATATCAATTAGTGATATAATATTTGTTTTAAAAACTCCTTTTATGTCAATTTTGACACTATTTAATAATTGATTTTTGTTAAAGTCATAAAAACTTTATTAATTTGAAATAAATTTATTTATTCAATCCTAAAAAGTCATAGAAACCTATAAAATATGTGTATGGCATAAAAAATTTGATATTATAATTATTTTACTATTTATAATAAAATTTATTTTATTCATTCATTAAAAAGGTAATTACTGCATCATCATTGTGTTATAAATAAATTTAATTATTTAATGTATAAAAATTATAAATAAAATACCATTAGGTAGGAAATATTTTTATATTTCTAATGAATATTTATAGTCTAAAAGATAACATATATAAAACTATGTAAAAATTGGTTTTCTAAAAGATATATACTTATGTCATTTTTGTTTTTACTTTAACTTAATTAATATAAAGTGTCATTATCACGTACAAGTGGCTCCATGGGGTCCCAAAATCAACCCAAATATTTCCATGGTTGGAAATTTATCATCCTATAGGGTTAGTACATGTGTTAGGGAAATTTAATAGTACTTTAATATTATTTCTTTACCCATATTTACCGGATTTACCCTTTAACCATGGTAAATAAAATATTTACCGAAATAATTATTCATAATGTTTAAAAATAAAAGTTATATATTTACACAATTTGGACCTCATAATCCCAAATAAGGAATCAATTTTCCCAAATTCCAAACACAGAAGTGGAATAAATTAATTTAAAATTAATTCCCGTTATCAAAACAAAAAGCGTGTTTAAAAAAAATAACTATAAAAATATTGACACTTGTTTATGTATAGTTTAAATGAGAGATTACATAAAATAACCTAAATTATATTAAATGATAAAAATATAATCTAATTAAATATTAAAACCACTCAAATTAATAATTTAGTACTATAAATAATTTTGATTAAAATGTTTGTTTTTAGTAAAAATTCAGTAATTTTCACTATTCCTCCAAATATGAAAGTTATTATAAAGACACAAAAAAATTATCGAAACTAAATTATTATGTACCTATTATAAATAATAAGTTTATTTTTCCAAATTGAATATATAAAAGTGTCAAATATTGTATTTAAAAAGGGTTTACCATTAAAAGGCGGTAAACTTTCAGTTTTTTTGAAAAAGACTTCTTTTATCTGAAAAAATGAATTTGTTCTTATATTATGTCAAATAAAATCATAATATGTATTCTAAAATTATAAGTATTATATAAAATTAAAAATTCAGTTAATACTATTCATTACCGCTTTTGAACGGTTAGTTAGGTAAATCGGTGTGCGCTTGAACTCGGTGTTGTGTGTAGTGCAAGTTATTGAATTGCTTTGTAAAAATAAAGTACTATGAAATATTGGGGTGTTGCATTCTCACCTCCATTAATAAATTTCGTCCTCACAATTTGAAATTGTTCTTCTAAAATAAAAGGATAACAATAGAAAAATAACTTTGTGGAAAACCCACATCGGAAATTGGGTTAATAAAATTTATCCTTAATAAGTGGGAAAGGGAAATAAAAAAGTTACCACCAAATTATGATCTCAATTAAAAGAAAATTGGTGTAAATTAGAGACACATAATTGGAGGGAAAATGTAAATATTTATAGGGAGTGATTGAGGTCTTCAATCACAAACAAGTGTAAAATTGAAGACCTCAAACCCATCAATTTGTGATGATTTAAAATACCATCTGTTCAAAAAAAACATAACGTATTAGGACAACACATTTTTGGTTTTAAGATCCCTTCCCTAAAGTTTAAGAATTAATTTATCCATAGAATAAGAGGAAAAAATATATATATACTTGAAAATTTTAGTTTCATCCTTCAACTAATTCCGACCACAAACTCATCTTTCATTCCAAAAGATTTCAAAAAAATATTCTATTTATCCTAATCATATAGGGTTCCAAAAATAATGAATTTATAATTCACCTATCAGACCTTTTAAAACGATACTAAATTATACAATCCATGATATCACAGAGGCCAGTGGTAGGTGATTTACCCTTTTCATCCTTCGGTTGCGGGTTCAAGTCTCATGACCTTGCCGAACACGATGACTTGTCGCCCGACCTCCGAGATGTCCTTCTTATGGTAATCAAAAAATGATCTCAAGAAATGATTTAACCTTAAAAATAGTATCCAATGTCAAACTTAATCGGTTACAACCTTTAGAATTATCTAAAATACTTCTATCCAAACTCCCAGTCCAAAATTTATAAGGATTGTAAACACAATGAATATCTCTTTTTCAACGTAGGAACATGTGAATACCTTCATCATGTATTCTTTTAAAACACGATAACACCTTGAATTACCATAAAACCTTATTGATTACATTCATGCTCCATTATTCCTTATATAATACTTGATATCTTTCTGATATCCAAAAATTTTGAATACTCCAAAAATGATGAAATAAACAGACCATTAATCAGTGCCATGGTAGACAAGAATATCCAATATAATTTATCCAAATCAACCATCTATTATTCCAAAATTACTACCTCAGTATTTGGACCATATTAAGGATTCATGTCATTTGACCATGTATTTTCAAAAAAAGTTTAAATTGTTGTTGAGTCACTTTTCATAATACCATATAATATCAAATCTTTAATGAAATAGTACTATAGTACAATCCTTATTTATTTCCATAATTTATATAACCAGTACATCGTTGATACAACACTCAAATTAAAACAATTCTTTAATAACAAAATAAGAACACTAGTCATTCCTCTTCATCTGTGGTAGTATAATAACTTGATTATTATTCATTAGCATCATTTGGGGAATACTCCAATGATCTGAACATTGATTCACGTAGTGTCCAAACTCCTTGCAGATGATGCTTTTAAATTTGAATATTTTTTTATTATCCTTGTAATCCCGTACTTGATGTCGTTTTTCTCAACACTTATAATAAACTCAAATTACCTTTAAGAATTTACCTAGTTGATTCTTTCCACAGTAATCACATATGGGAAAATCCTTCTTTCCCCTCTTACCTTTATCCAGCATTTTCTATTCCATACATTTGTTCTCTTTCCTCCCTTCAATGCCATAGGACTCGGAGAACAATTTACTTATATTATTAACACACGATATTATTTATCCATATGATGAGAATAAATGGGCGAATATTGGCTTAATACCATGAAATATATGATCCTTCTTAATCTTTGGATCATATGTATTGCCAGAGTTCTCATTCCTTCTACTGGGCACCATTTCTAAACAATGGCATAAACTAGGTCGGTTTATGAATCACAATTCATAATACCGAACATGTAAAATACCTAACGTAAATTGAACAATTTATGGATATAATCATAAAAATGTTTTCTATGAGGAAGTATTTACTCCTAAATCTTTCATAATGTCTTGTAATGAAAATGTGAATTACCCTAAGCATATCCCCTGGGAGTGTCGTAACCAATAGTTCAGCAAGGCCTGTTGTCGTGCACCAGTTCCCATTCAAGTCTATCTCAAAGTGGTGTTTTCATGTTTTAACCCTAGTAACATATGTTCCAAAGCCGCCTCTACCTGCTCGTATCCAGACATGGATGTATTTCCTGGAAAACTCACAAAATCTCTAAAATACCAAAATTCTAGGAAGTTCTTCTATACTAATCCTCAAAGTCTATCTTATGGCTATGTTCTCTAATCAGAGATTATCTAAATCTAGTTTCCAAGGTTTGTACTAAACTTCCTCTGATACCAACTCTAACACCCTGACCCTAGTTACCCAGAGTCGGTGCATTATTACACAACATTGGCATGATCACAAAAGATCAAGTCTCGAAAGACTGATTAATTTAGTAGCCTTTGAATCACTAGATACATTAATAATGTTTACATTACATAATAAAGTTAAAAACTACAACAACATCTTGTCTCCATAGATGACACTCATATCCCCTCATACTACCCCTGCATGTCATTCATAAAATACTTTTTCACATCCTGGGAAAAATAAAACATAGAAAGGAGTGAGCTCAGATTTCTAGTAAGGATAATAATATAGCAGAAACTTTCATAAATAATCATAAACATTTGAGGAAATGTATCAATGAAACAAAAGTCTTTTAAACTTTAACTTCAGTATAATATGGAATAAATAAAATGAAATAATGACATTTACTTATTTACATGGATATTCTACTAATCGAATAATCACATGCAATATCAACAACCACTTTCATAATGATGGAATGCATAATGTCAGACTATCATAACCACATAGTCAAGGCCTTGTGCAAAGACTACAAATAAGATTTTGTCAAGGCCTTGTGCTAAGAAACTGGTTTGTCTCATGAGACCTACCGATGCATCGATGATCTATAGTGGGCTCCACCCGTCACTTACTAAGTCCAATGCATTCCTCATATGAAAATGTTTAAACATAACATAAACATTCCTATTAAAATTGGCATAAAAAATGTTAATACATTACCCATAAACCATGAATGGTATAAAAATAACACATCCATAGTCAAACATATCACAAAACCTTCAATAAAATACAGAAGATTTGTATAATAATAAATCAACTTCAAACAAGTTTAAAATCCATTAAAGGATTTTGACATAAATGAAAATGATTTGTAAAACTCTTTGAAAGAAATATCTATTTTTCATGAAAATATTTAAAAGTCACAAAATTTAGAAAGGAAGATATTTAAATACATTTTTGAATCAAAGTTTCCCATACCAATTTGAAACTTTTGAAATTAATTAACATTTTAAAACATTCATGTCCATTTAAATAAATCCTTAAAACCATTTTGAAAACATGGACATTAATGAGAATGGTTTTGAATAACAAATCTTTAAAACCTTGAAAATGATATTTTAGTAAAAGTTACCATAAAATAATCCCTTTTAAAACTATTTTATGAAACATGTTCATGGATAATAAATATGTTTTAGTAGATACTTACGTAAAAACAACCTCGGATAATAAAAAGATTGTGAAATTAACCCTTACCTTGTAATTTTCTTTGGTCGAGGGTAGGTTAACCTCTTGTATAATGGTGAAAAAATTGTTATTAAATTATACAAGAATCATATACATTAATATGATATCATATATGATATTTTGATATTTCTTTGTTAATAATATATTAGTATTATCGTCAGTTCGGGTGTTAATGGATTCATTTTCCTTTATATTCATTATTATGTGAGTAATATTTTTTATGGATGGGATGTATATTATTCATATCCATAATGATATAAATTCTTTAAACATTTTTTTTAATCATAAAATGATAATTAGTCTTGAATGGATATGATAGTGAATGAATCTCGTCGCGTTCATGGAGACGATAATCTGTACGTACGCACGAGCGACAATGTCATTCTTTTGATATTAAAATAATAGATAATTTAATGGTATATCATATATAAAGAATCATTATCATGTTATATTAATTATTTACATCAATTACACATCATTATTATACCCATACAAATAATGTATTGAATATCAATTATACCACGACGTGGAGTCGGTAACCCTTACGTACGCACGTATGGTGACATGTCATTCAAAGGATGGATAGAATAGTGAATATGGTTGTACCATATTTATAAGAAAATAACTGTATATAGAAGATATTGGTGTTTTTTTATAATGTAAACAATACAGAAAGAGGAATTCAAAGAAGAAAAGAACTTGGAAGAGGTGACGAAATATTTACCTCTTTTTTGGGTTCTTCCTTTTGATTTGATCAAAAGGGATCCATAGGTTGGATTTCTGACTAAAGTAAGGTGTCTAGAATTAATGGAGGATATATGAGAGGGTATTGGAGTAGGGGTTGGCTGAGAAAAATGGATTTTAATGTGTGAATTAGAGAAAAGAGGGAGATCCCTTTTATAAGAGGGGTGAGAGGCACCTTAGGAAAAGCTAGAAATATTATTTTATAATAAAATAATTTTCCTTTTTTAATGGCTCTAAAGTGGATTATTTAAAGTCTAATATGGGGGTAGGTCTAAAAACACTCAACCAATTGGTTTTAGATAGGTTTGGGTCACTATATTATCTTTATCTTTTAGATTTAACACTTAGTTATTTAGTTTGACATTTACCATGTCTCTTTGTATTTTTATATTATTCGGTTAATAAACTTACTATAAACTACCAATAAAACCCCAAGTTGTTCATTAATGAAATATATATCATCATATAAGTCCTTTGGACAATCCTTATATTTTTAGGGATATTAAATCAATTAGTAATGCCATATTTGTTTTAAAAACTCTTTTTATTTCAATTTTGACAATATTTAATAATTGATTTTTGTTAAAGTCATAAAAACATTATTAATTCAAAATAAATTTATTTAATAAATCCTTACATGTCATAGAAACATATAAAATATGTGGATGGCATAAAAAATATGAATGTGTATTTATTTTAGTATTCATAATACAATTTATTTTATTCGTTCATTAATAAGGCAATTACTGCATCATCATTGTGTCTTAAATAAATTTAATTGTTTAATACCTAAAAATTATAAATAAAATACAATTATGTAGGAAATAGTTTTATCTTTCTAATGAATATTTATAGATGAAAAGATAACATATATAACACTATTTAATTTTTTTACTAAAATATATATGCTTATGTCATTTTTGTTTTTACTTTAACTTAATTAATATAAAGTGTCATTATCACTTACAAGTGGCTCCATGGGGTCCCAAAATCGACCCAAAGGTTCCCATGGTTGGACATATATCATCCAATAGGGTTAGGACATGTTTTAGGATAATTTAATATTATTTTAATATTATTTCTTTACCTATGTTTACCAGATTTACCCTTTAACCATGGTAAATAAAATATTTACCCAAGTAATTATTCATAATGTATAAAAATAAAAGTTATATATTTACACAATTTGGACCTCCTGATCCCAAATAGGGAGTCCATTTTTCCAAATTCCAAACTCAGAAGTGGCATAAATTAATTTAAAATTAATTTCCGCTATCAAAACAAAAAGTGTGTTTGTAAGAAATAATAACTATCAAAAGATTGACACTTGTTTATGTCTAGTTTAAATGTGAAATTACATCTAATCACCTAAATTATATTAAATGATAAAAATATAATCTAATGAAATATAAAAACCACTAAAATGTATAATTTATTACTATAAATTATTTTGATTAAAAAAGTTGTTTTCAGTTAAAATTTAGTAATTTTCACTATTCACCCAAATATGAAAGTTATCAAAGACACCAAAAATTTATCGAAACTAAGTTTTTATGTACCTATTATAAATAAGAAGTTTATTTTTTCCAAATTGAATATATAAGAGTGTTAAATATTGTATTTAAAAAGGGTTCTCCAATAAAAGGAGGAAAAATTGCATTTTTTTAATACTTCTTTTATCTGAAAAAATGAATTTGTTCTTATATTATGTTTAAGAAACTCATAATATGTATTCTAAAATTATAAGGATTATATAAAATTAAAATTTCAGTTAATACTATTCATAACTGCTTTTGAACTGCTAGTTTGGTAAATCGTTGTGTGCTTGAACTCAGGGTTGTGGGTAGTGCATGTTATTGAATTACTTTGAAGAAATAACGTACTATGAAATATTTGGGTGTTACAAAAATAGTGTTGCATTATATATAGGGTTATCATGAATCATAATTGTTCATTTGATATTCATCCCTTCAAATGGGTCCTGTGATGCACTATAGTACCGTGACGAGGACCCACGAGGTGATCCTCTTTTGAAGGAATCCATATCTAGTGATGCCTTAAATCGGAACATGATAAAGGTATCATGGTATTAATGTGATAAAGTGTTGGAACTATATAGGAACTATCCTTTTAACAAAAATTACATTATTTTATGTATAATTTGAACCTTAAATACAAACCATGTATTGTAAAGTCTAGTGTATTTGGAATATTAGATACATAATTAAACCCCATGAAACCATGGTAAAACATATTTTATTTAATCTTCATAAGTAGATCCTAACTTCCTTTTAGCCTTTACATATTTAAATGATAACATGTTAAATACATTGATAAATAGATGGCCTAAAAATCCCAACAAGGAAATAAGTATATGAATAATGTATATCACATGGGTTAGAAGGAATAACATTATTAGATAAAAAGGTGTGCAACTTGAATAAAGAAAAGAAATAATAACATATATATCCCACGATAATATACACCAGGAATCCTAGAAATATGGAAATAACATACAACATGACATATTCATGAGCCTAATCCCATTTCACATGGAGAAGCATGAGTCAATACTGTCCACCAAGACCATTTCACATAGAGCATGTGTCAAGGCTAACTAACAAGACCATTGAACATGAAATCTCACAATACTAAACATTACCCAATTCATTGGAGTTCTATATTGGAGTACCCATCATAACATTTTCATGAATATTCACGACACATTAAAACCAACATTAGTGTTTCCCGTGGAATGAAATGGGTATCACAATCACATCATAATGCATAATAAATGGGAGTATCATAATAGTTTCCATGAATGAATTGATATAAATAATATATGGAAATTAATAAGGTAAAATATGAATGTATAATGATATGTGACATGAAACTAAATTTAAATCATTTAAAAGAGTGTTTATGAAACATTAAAAATAAAACATTTTACTATGGTTTAAGGAAAACATTAAAGAACATTTAAATATCAGAAGGAATAAATTATTTTTTAAAAAATGAAATGAAAAATGATATTTTTTTCATGATAAAATGAATGATATTAAAAAAAAATAAGGATTAAAACAAATTATTTTGTTTACCTGATAAAAGGTAAGAAATCAGAAAGACCCCTTCAATCATGTTGCTTTATCAGGAAAAATTGAGAAGGGAACCATTTTAAAACATGTATTTAAAAAAAATGTTGAACCGACATGGATAAATGAATTCAAAAAATATAAATAGAATTTTTAGTAATTATATAAAAATAAATAATAATTAAATTGGGGTAATGAATGAGAAAATATAAACGGAAGAAAAGATAGAGGATTAGAAAGAATACCTTACATTATGTCCGAAAGTGTTCTGCACAAGATCATAATTCCATGGATAATAAAAATAAATACATAAATTTGTTAATTAGGAGACATCTATACATGTATTTGATTTTTTATTTTTTTATGATGTTTATTTGCATCCTCTTAAAGGATGATAAGATACAATTCTATTATTTAGTAGCGTTAGTTTTCTTTGATTTTCATGATCGATTTACTTGTATAAATATATAAATAAACTTGTAAAATGACAATAATTTTTCAAACCATAAATTGTATATTATTAATGAAATTTTATAAGGATAAATTGTTATATAATTCATTTGACTGTTCGGGGTGAGGATGAATCATTAAGGAAGATATCAGTGATAATCGTTTAGATTAGTTTGGTGATTTTGCAATCATCAGAAACAAGATTTTTTATTAATTAACATTTTGTAAATAAGATAGTTATAAAACATTAAATAAGATGTAATAAATATATAATAAAACTATTTGATGATTAAAATAATTTTATGATAAGATTTTAAAGTGTTAATGGAAATTGAAAACTCTTCATACTTGAATACAATAAATCAGCACATGAGAGGTGATGTTTTCATTTTTAGAACAAATGGAGAGGAAGATAATTGATGATGGAATATTCCCAGTGTTGGGTACCGGGACTGTGCAGCGGAAGTTGGTGGGCCAGGATTTTAAAATTTTTCTGCTTCACCGGAGTGACATAACCCTATCAACTCTGGTGATGTTGTCTCGGCTTGGTCTGAGGATCTCGCAAGGTTCTTTAGGAGCACAGAAATAAACTTGAACATTTACCTTGTTCAGAATTGACGTGCAGGACGCCGATGATCGTTGCTCGAAGACTCCAACGTAGAATCCCTCTAGATCGTCCACACTCGCCTCACAAATCTGCTTGAGTGTCGTTTTTCAAGATCCGGGTGCTAGCGTGGATCTTCGATGCACACTTCAACGCAGTGATGGTCACCAAAAACTAGCGTCTTCGATCCGTGAAGGCGGAACTTGAAGAACATGCTAGTTTGAGAGAGTCTCTCTCTAGAACTCAGGAGGAGAGAGAGGATCTCAATTCCAACAGATGAATAGTGTACATGGGAGAGTCTCTCTCTTACTATATATAGGGAATATCTAAAATACGCAGTAAGGGTTCCCGGCCACCGTGTATTAAACATTCACTATATATATATTATAAATAACTATTTATGACAAATTAAATTATGCCATAAATATTATTTATTATTTATCACTGAACTTCAATATATATAAATATATATATATTATGTGATAAACATGAGTCTAACTCGACTCGCACCTCCTGATAATATTAAACGAACCCAAGATATAAATATCTGTCCGATTAATATTTATCTACGTATTTACTTAATCACTCGTAAATACATGTTATAAATAAATTCAACAAATTATTCCAAACATGAATAATAAAAGAATTTATTTATTACATGGTGATCCATAGGACTTGGATAATACCCAGACCCCATGGTGGGGCCCCCCAATTCCTATAATCCTATTCATCAGAATAGGGCAGATTCTCAAAGCGTTGTTGTGTGTGACCCTCTAGGCCCTTATCTCAATAGCATTGAATAATATCACCGACCTAGATAGGGGTCTAGCAACCCATCAAAGCACCTATAGAGATAAGAAATAGTCAAAGAAACAACTGCCTTCCTACGAACATGGTCCATGTAATATAATCTCTTCGTCATCGATATCTCAATAAAGCAGAATGCATACTTAGTGTCACCATTCATCATTTTCTTTATTTTGTTTGTTGATTGTTATGGACGGTCTTACCTTTTACTACCATGGCCATGGATTTAATGAAGGAGAAACCATCCTAATCAACCAGGCCCGAGATATATATTCCTAAACTCAGAAGCGACAAATCCTCTCTTGATCGTTCAATCAATGCCATGCCATTAATGATATACCCGATATAAAATACCTCACCACGACTTGTCGCCATGGTTTTCACCTTATATCAAATGTATATAATTAAATGAAATTCATTGATAATGACCTCAAGTCAGGAGACCATTACACATGTCCGTAGATTGGAACAACCAATGACACCAGAAACATGTGGTGTTCCTATTAAGCGGGTCTGTCCTCATGATCTTGATAGCTAGAGATCATCAAGTGCGGACTTCATGAGATGAAGTCTCAATGCTTATGAGCCCCCAGTACCTGATGGTCACACATCTTCTGTGTCATTTTAGAATGATGTAACTGGACCATAGGACATTAATTTATGTTTACTATCATGGTATCTCAGGGTTCTCATTATATCCTGGGAGTTGCTATAAACATTTGATGCGACAGGTAATCTAAGGACATTTACATTAATAAAGTGGATGAATAAGTGTCTACAATATCAGGGAAATATAAACACATGTATAATAACAAACTGAATACATGTAACAGTAATCAAAGTACAAAACAAGTTAGGTATAGGGAAATCACTTTCAATACTCCCACTTGCACTAGAGCCAACTGCTAACAGGTTTTAATCCGCTAGCTCTCACATGTGAATCATGCTTCTGCTGAGAAATGGATTTAGTCAGGGGGTCTGCCACGTTGTCCTCTGTGGCTACTCTGCTAACTGCCACTTCACCTCTTTAAGTAAAATCCCTCAATAGATGAAACTTCCGAAGAATATTCTTTGCCCTCTGGTGAGACCTGGGCTCCTTGGAAAGCACCACTGCAGCAATATTATCACAATATACTGGAACAGGGTCTGCACTGCTAGGTACAACACCAATTTCTGAAATAAATCTACGTATCCAGACTACTTCCTTTTCTGCATCGGAAGCTGCAATATATTCGGACTCTGTTGTAGAATCAGTGACCACAGCTTTCTTTGAGCTTCTCCGGCTCACTGCACAACCATTCAGGCAAAAGATGTAGCCTGACTGCAATTTCATATCATCATGATCTATCTGGAAACTAGCATTAGTGTATCCCCTCACAACTAGTTCCTCATCTCATCCATACACCAGGAACATATCCTTAGTACGCCTCAAGTACTTAAGGATAGTTTTAACAACTATTCATTTCAACTCTCCTGGATTGGCTTGATATCTACCCACCATGCTTAAAGCAATGACAACATCAAACCTAGTACATAACATGACATACATGATAGAACCCACTACCGAAGCATAAGGAAATATACTCATTCTTTCAATCTCTTCCTGTGTTTGTGGACACATTTTCTTGGAGATATTTACACCATGTGACATAGGTAATAATCCCCTCTTAGATTGTTCCATATTTTACCTTTGGAGTACCTTGTCAATATATGTACTTTGACTTAGGCCAAGCATTCTATGAGATCTATCTCAATAGATCTTGATCCCTAGTATGTAGGCTGATTCACCTATGTCTTTCATGGAGAAGCATTCATGTAACCAAGTCTTAACGGACTGTAAGACTTGCACCTTGTTTCCCATGATTAATATATCGTCAACATATAAAACTAGGAAAACAATAGCATTCCCTTAAACCTTTTTATAGACACAAGTTTCGCTTTCATTTTTAAAAAAACCAAAATCTCTTATGGACTCATCGAAGCGTACATTCCATGATCTTGATGCCTACTTCAATCCATAAATGGATCTCTGAAACTTGCATATTTTATTTCCACTCTTTGACTTAACAAACCCTTCGGGTTAAGTCATATAGACATCTTCAACCAACTTCCCATTTAGAAAAGCAGTTTTGATATCCATTTTCCAAATTTCACAATCATGAAAGGCTGCTATTGCAAGCAATGTTATGATGGATTTAAGAATTGCCACTGGTGAGAAGGTTTCATCATAGTCAATGCCTTGAGATTGTCTGAAACCATTTTCTACCAGTCTTGATTTAAAGATATTAACCTTACCATCCATGTCCAACTTTTTCTTGAATACCCATTTGTAACCAATGGGTTTTACATCAGTTGGAAGGTCTACCAAAATCCAAAATTGATTTTGGTACATGGACTCCATCTCAGAATTCATGGCTTCTTGCCATATAATAGCTTCTTTTCCTTCTACTACTTCCTTGTAGGTTAGAGGTTCATCCTCCTCAAGGATTATTGTGTCACCTGACTCGGTTATAAGAAAACCATAATGCTCTATTTCACTAAACTCTCGCGTAGACCTACATAGTATCTATATCCGAGGAACAATTTCTTCTTCCGCTTTCTCTTGGGGAGATTATTCCTCTACCAACTCTTGTGCATCTGGAGCATTAACTTCATCGAAGTCAATCCTTCTCCCATTATTACTAGTAGAAATGTGATCCCTTTCTAGAAATGTGGCGTATCTTGCCACAATGAATTTTCTATCTAAAGGGTTATATAGGTAGTATCCTCTATTTTCCTTAAGATAACCTATAAAGATGCACTTAGTGCTTCTGGATGCTAATTTGTCACTTGGTAAAGTCTTGAAAAATGCCTCGCACCCCCACACACGCATGTGTGTCATACTAGGTTTCTTTCCATACCATAACTAATATGTAATCCCATCTATATCTTTAGTAGGTACTCGGTTAATGGTATATGATGTTGTCTATAAGGCGTATCCCCAAAAGGATAAAGGAAGAGTTTTATAACTCATCATTGATCTGACCATGTCAAGCAAGGTCATATTCCTCCTTTCACAAACACCATTCCATTGTGGTGTATAAGGAGGAGTGAGTTGGGATACTATCCCACACTCCTTCAAGTGATCCATTAAAGCTTGGTTAAGATATTCTCCGCCTCGGTCTACGTGAAGTGATTTTATCTTCTTCCCAAGTTATTTTTCTACTTAATTTTGGTATTCATTAAAGAAACTAAAGGAATCTTACTTATACCACATTAAGTAGATATATCCATACCTACTATAATCATCGGTAAAAGTGATGAAGTATAGAAAACCACCCCTTTCCTCTACTTGAAATGGACCACATACATCGGTATGTATTAATTCCAGCACTGCATTGCCTCTTTCTCCCTTTCCTGAGAAAGGTGCTTTGGTAATCTTTCCTTTTAAACAAGCTTGACATACATATAAGGGTTCTAACTGTACTGAGTCTAGATAACCTTATTAATGTAAACTTTGTAATCGCTTCTCGTTTACGTGACCAAGCCTGAAGTGCCAAAGGCGGGTGTTATTTGAGTCATGTTGGTTGTTTTTGTCATTGATAACCATTACTGAGTTTTCTAGTTCTAGTATATATAAACCATTGTTAAGATGTTCCATACCATAACATATGTTATCCCTATAAAATAGAAAACTTT
This sequence comes from Viscum album, assembly GCA_963277665.1. Classification (NCBI taxonomy): domain Eukaryota; kingdom Viridiplantae; phylum Streptophyta; class Magnoliopsida; order Santalales; family Viscaceae; genus Viscum; species Viscum album. The sequence goes on from OY728143.1 coordinate 1,715,363,070, forward strand.
TTTTTCTAAACATGAAATAAAAACCCATAGTGTCCAAACATGACACAGAGATAATGTTTCTGGTAACAGATGTTACATAATAGCAATTTTTTAAAACATGAACCAAACAAGTTGGTAAAGTCATGTGATAGTCTCCCACTGCCAAGGCCGCCAGACTTGCACCATTTGCAGCTCGGAGATCCACTTGACCTTTTGCAATCTTCTTAAACCTACTTGGTTCTTGTATATGAATACAAATGTGTGAGCCACATGCCGTATACAATACCCAACTTTTAGATAATGATATATTGCATTCAATGACCAAAATACCTAAAGTAGAAGCATCAACTTTCTTCTTCTTCCCACCTCAACAATTCTTCTTCCAGTGGCCTTTCTTACCACATCCAAAGAAGATAGATTCCTGCTCATTACTTTTCCTCTGAATCTTTTTCTTCTTGGCAGGATAATGCATTGGTGTCTTTGGCCTTGACTTGGCCTTAGACCCCTTTGCCTTGCCCTTTATTTTCTTGTTCACTATAAGGACAAATGTATTGGTGTTTTTCATGTCCTTATCATCTTGGCGAACTAAAGCCAAAAGATCTGGGAGTGACTTTTTCATATCATTCAAATTATAATTGACAATGAAAGTCGATAAGCTTAACGGTAAAGAGGTAAGAATGAGATACCCTGCTAGTTCTTGGTTTAATTTGAACCCAAGGGCTTAAATCCTCTCAATATACCCAATCATCTTGAGTATGTGAGGACCAGCTTGGTTCCCTTCTGCTAGCCTGCACTTATAAAGCGCACTTGAGATCTCATAGCTTTCTTGCCTAGCCCTCTCCTGATATAGTTCTTGGAGATGTGAAAGCATCTTGTGCGCGTCCTCTTCCTCATGAATTTTTTGAAATTGACTGGACATGGATGACAACATGATGCATTTTACACCAAGAACATTGTCGACATGCTTTTTCCACTTATCTTTTTCCGTCTTTCTTGCTCGATGATGAGGCTCAGCAATAATTGGGGATTCCAGCACATATAACTTCTTTTCTTGGCGTAGTACTATGCGCAAGTGCCTATACCACTCCTGGAAGTTATTGCCGGTCAGGATATTTTCTTTATCCTAGATCTATCATAGTGATAAAGTACTAGTGGTGTTGGGGATTTCCATTTTGAATCTACATCAGATAAACATTTAGCAGTTAGTACTTCGTTATGATTACCTTTTGACATTTTTATGATTAATAAATTATTATATCATTTAATGTCTCCCACTATTTTTAATGAACCTTGATATCCCTCACCATTATATTCGGAATACTCTATCGCTTGAGAATTCTAGTGGCAAAGATCCTCGAAACCCCATTTGTAGTCTACAAGCTAGGGCTACGACACTACTTGGAGGGTTTCAAGGTAAGAGCTATGCTGGACAACCACCTGTTCTTGTGGTTCCTTGTGCAGTTGAGTAAAGTCCCAGCTTTTGAAATCTGAACTTGATTCCTTCAACCACTTGCCTCTAAAGTGATATCATGTTAGCTAAGGCGAATACTTGACTACTCACTTTAGTTATGTCGACCCATTCCCCACATAGAAACGCCCCGATAGTAAGAGGCACTCTCACCTGAGGCTAATGAGCACCCAAACAGCCAGTTTTGTTTAGATGTGAGAAATGGAAGGCATTTTGACTTAATATATATTTGAGGGATTTTTTTAATATTAATTGACGAATATAATCTTTTTCTATTTATTATGTTAAAATAGGGTTGTCGCGGTCAAAACTGAACATGCAATAGAAAATTTATTCGTCACAACTTTATGCATTTTTCTCTTGTTTACTATCCTATATGATCATGAAACAATCATGAAGTCACATAAAATAATGAACCATGCATAATGTAAATCATGCATTCCGACTGGTCTTGAGCATTCTATAATGATTGATCAATAACTGACCAATCATCACCTAGGGGCATCCATACCTGAGTCGATACATGACTTGTGTTGCTACTGGCCCCAGTGCAAAGCGTCCAACTCCTGTCTGGACTACCGCCTCATCTTGGCGGGGTCTGTCTCTCGGATCGTCATCGAATAAATACAAATATACTCACACACCGACGAGGGGGTCTGGGGTACAAAATTAAAGTGGTGCGATGGACACACATGCCCTTATATGTATTTGAATTAAAAGACAATTTGCACACCATCATTTATCTAATTAAATATTACAATCATCGCAGGCATTGAATAAATATTTAAATAAATAAATACATGCCAAACATACATAGGTCGGTCAATAGCTCAAGACCAATCGGGGTAAAAGCGCAATAAAATTAAATTGCAATAAATTTAAATTATGCGAGGATGTTCTAATAAATTAAATGAATTTGACTAAATTCAAATAATTTATTTTTATCGGTTACATTTTTTTAATTTAATTTCAATTCTTAAAATTAAATTAAATTAAACCATTAATATAATTCTAAACTTAAATTAAATTAATATTTTCGGATTAAAATAATTTAAACCCCTAAATTAATTCCAATTAATTTAATAAAAAACTAAATTAATTAAAATTAACTCAGTGCAGGTTTACCTCTAGCCGGAACCACCTCACGTCGGCGTGGCTGGAGCCTGCCGGAAGGAGCCGGTGCGACGCAGACCGCGTCCGGTGAAGGGGAGGCCGACGCGAGGGAGGTCCAGTGAAGGGGAGGTCGGTGCGAGGGCGGTCCGGAGAATGGGGGGGCTGGCGCCCTACCGGAGGCGACTTTGCTTGGGGTTGAGTCGGCCAGCATGCACGGGGTGGAGCCGAGTAGGCCGGCGCAAGGGGAGGAGGCCGGCGCGAGGTGGGTGGCCGGTGGGCGGCGGCACGGCATGGAGTTGGACTGGTGGAGGGGAAAGAGGGAGGCCTAGGGTTTCGGCCTCCCTTGGTGCGCCGCGGGAAAGAAGACCCTTAAGGGTCTTCCTCCCCTTTTTTTATATTATGATTTTTTTCCTTTAGACAAAAATTTCCAGCAACTATATTTTTTTTAACAAAAGGAGAAGACCCCATTTTTGGGTCTTTTCCACTCCCTTTTTTTTAAATTAGAAGGAGGAAGACCCCCAAATTGGGGTCTTGGTCTTCTACCTTATATATATTTTATTATTATAAAATTATAATAAAATATTTATTATAAACATAATAAAATATTTATTATAAAATTTTATAATTAAAAATATTTTTTTTATGTCAATTCTAAATTTGAGATAAACATCAAATGAACCGATAACTTGCAACGTCGATCTGATAAAAATTTTCAAATGATCATATCTTGATCATTCGAAATCGAAAAGATGCGCGGTCGAATCCGAATGAACCGTTTTAACACCCCGAAATTAAATTTAATGCATTTTAATGTTTTTGACTCATAAAAACCTTGTGCTCCCTCTGATACCACTGTTGGGTACCGGGACTACGTAGCGGAAGCCGGTGGGCTGGGATTTTAAAATTTTTCTGCTTCACCGGAGTGACATAACCTTGTCAACTCCGGTGATGTTGTCCCGACTTGGTCTAAGGATCTAGAATGGTTCTTTAGGAGCACAAAAATAAACTTCAACATTTACCTTGTTCAGAATTGACGTGCAGGATGCCAGTGATCGTTGCTCGAAGACTTTGACGTCGAAGCCCTCTAGATCATCCACACACACCTCGCAAATCTGCTTGAGCGCCGTTCGTCATGATCCAGGTGCTAGAGTAGATCTTCGACGCACACTTCGACACAACGATGATCACCACCAACTAGCGTCCTCGATACCTGAAGGCGGAACTTGAATAACATGCTAGTTTGAGAGAGTCTCTCTCTAGAACTTAGGAGGAGAGAGAGGCTCCCAATTCCAACGGATGAATATTGTATAGGTGAGAGCCTCTCTCTTACTATATATTGGGAATATCTAAAATACGTGGTAAGGGTTCCCACCCCCTGGGTATTAAACATTCACTATATATATATATATTATAAATAATTATTTATGACAAATTAAATTATTCCATAAATAATATTTATTATTTATCACTGAACTGAAATATATATAAATATATATATTACGTGATAAACATGAGTCTAACTCGACTCGCACCTCCTGATAATATTAAACGAACCCAAGATATAAATATCTGTCTGATTAATATTTATCTACGTATTTACTTAATCACTCGTAAATACATGTTACAAATAAATTCAACGAATTATTCCAAACTTGAATAATAAAAGAATTTATTTATTATTTTGTGATCTATAGGACATGGATAATACTCGGACCCCTTGGTGGGACCCAACATGTCCTATAATCCTATTCATCAGAATAGGGCAGATTCTCAAAGCGCTGTTTTGTGTGACCCTCTAGGCCCTTATCTCAATAGCAGTGAATAATATCACCGACCTAGAGCGGGGTCTAGCAACCCATCAAAGCACCTATAGATAAAAGGCAAAGTCAAAGCAACGACTACCTTCCTACGAACACAGTCCGTGTAATAAAATCTCTTCGTCATCGATATCTCAATAAAGCAGGATACATACTTAGTGTCATCATTCTTCATTTGCTTTATTTTGTTTTTTGATTTGTCTAGATGGTCTTACCTTCTACTACCATGGCCATGGATTTAATAATAGTGCAACCATCCTAATCAACCATTCCCGAGATACCTCTTCATAAACTCGGAAGCGACAAATCCTCTCTTGATCATTCAATCAATGCCATGCCATTATTGACACACACGATATAAACTACCTCACCACGACTTGTCTCCATGGTTTTCACCTTATATAAAATGTACATAGTTAAATGACATTCATTGATAATGATATCAAGTCAGAAGACCATTACACATGTCCATAGATAGAAACGACCAATGACATCAGAAACATGTGGTGTTCCTATTAAGTGGGTCTGTCCTCATGATCTCGATAGCTAGAGATCACCAAGTGCGAACTTCATGAGATGAAGTCTCAATGCTTATGAGACCCCATCACCTAATGGTCACGCATCATCTGTGTCCTTTCAGAATGATGTAATTAGACCATAGGACGTTACTTTAGGATTACTATCACGGCATCTCAGGGTTCTCATTATAGCCTAGGAGCTGCTATAACCATTTGATACGATAGGTAATCTAAGGTCATTTCCATTAATAAAGTGGATGCAGAAGTGTCTATAATATCATGGCAAGATAAACACATGTATAATAACAAACTGAATACATGTAACAGTAATCAAAGTACAAAACAAGTTGGGTCTAGGTCACCCACTTTCAACACCCAGAACACAATAATAGTAAATTATATAATAGATACTATTGATATAATGTCACATTGGGATAGGTAGGTGAGTAGAAGATAAGTAAGGAAATGAAATTGAAAAGAAATTATATGATAACGAAAGAGGGTTTTACCTCTTGAACTTCTTCTCCATGAGAACCTACATAGGGCAAAGGGATTGGTCTTTTGTTGACACCAAATTTTATTGGACATCAGGGGAGAGGTTTTGGATATTATTTGGTAGAAATTAGAAATTATCCAAGGAATATATTGTGTTAGGATAAGAGGTGGTGAGTGGTGGTATTAATAGTGGAGGAGAGGAGTCGTTTTTGATTATTTTACTAATTAATTTATTATTATGGCTTAATAAAATGAAAATATTTTTTTACTACGACAAAATATAGTAATAGGAGAATTATTTTTCAAGATTAGGGGATTACATCATCCATACAACATCCATGAAAAAATATTTCCTATATTTACCTCATAACGTAAATTACAGTAATTAACTATTCACCAAAAAATTACCTATTTCAGAAAAATACCAGAAAATCACCCTAACCATTTTTAACATGTATAATTAAAAAATTAAATTCGTTTTATAAAAACATTTTCTATAAATGATAAATTAATTTTTTAATTAAAATCATTATTTATTGAAAAATAACAATTTTACAATTATTACATAAATTTTTCACTCTGAAAAATTATTCCTGTTCTCAAAAAACCATCTTATATTCCTAAAAAATAAAATGAAATTTTTTGAATCTATTTAATAAAAATAAATTTTATTTTAAATAATTATATTAATTAAAAAAGTTTAAATAAATATTTATTCTTTATAAAAATACCAACACTTAATTTATTATGTTCAAAATATTTATTAACTTAAACTATGATATAATTTCATAATATTTTCATTTATAAGATGAATAAATTTCCATTATACTTTCAAGGGTGATGTTACAATTTTATTACATATATTACCATTCATAATGGTCAAATTAACATTCCAAAGGTCATGTTACTATTCCATTGATTTAGGTTCCTCAGTTTCTATAAACACTTCTTAATTCACTCAATCTTAATTTATAATGTTTTTATTGCATGCTCAAAGTTATTTTATCTGGTTTATACTGTATGAAATAATTATAAGACATGAAATTTGATTGATATAAATATGGGTCTTTACATTATTCCCCATTTAGGATGTTTCTCCTCTGAAATTTAATTTTACATACTACTATTGAAATAGGTGGGAGTACATCTCCTTCATCGATTCCTCTGTTTCCAATGTTGAATCTTCATACTTATGGTTCAACCATAGTAAAATTAATTGGTGAGTTGTCTTTTTTTAGAACATTATCTCTATAACATATTAATCAAATACATATGAGGGTTCTGGTATTTTCTTCCTCAAGAGTGATATGTGAAATTCAACATGTACTTTAGACATGTTTTGTGGAATTACTAGTCAATAGACCACATCTATAACATGATCATGAATCAAGAAGGGGGTGATGTAACTAGGAATTAGATTTATTTTCCTTGGAAATCTCATGAACCTCTTCCATAGAGATATGTAGAGGAATAACAAGTCTCTGACCATAAACTCCAGGTCCCATCAATGATTATCTGCATAGATCTTATATCGACTTTGGGATTACATGATGTGTTAATGAATGATTTTCACCTTTTCCACCATTTATTCGGCCACTTCAGGTATGTACAACATACATTCACTAACTTCATCCCATAATGTTGGTGTTATTCATCTTTTCCCATAAAGGGATCCATATAGAGCCATTTGATTGCATTGGTGGAAACCGTTGTTGTAAGAGAACTCGATTAGAGGAAGATTTTGGTACCATCCCCCATTAAATTCCAACAAAAAAACACTCAACATGTATTATAGTGTCTCAATAGACCTCTAATATTTTCTTATAGTGTGAGGATTATAGACTGTACAAATGTTCATAATAGTGTACTGATCATGTAGTCGAATTTTCTAGATGTTGGAGGTGAATATCAGATCTCAATAACATACAATCAATAGTGTTACTCTATGAAGACTTACCACTTCTTTGATTAATATCCATGCATATTTATCAAGTGATAAGTCCAATGAAATTTTTATAAGGTGATATTTCATTGTATGACTATCCATAATAAACCATATAGAATTTTTTCCACTTGATGTATTTATAATTCCATTGACAAAGTCAATCGAGTTGTTTTCCCACTTCCATAACAATCTAGGTAATGATTGCATCATCACTTTAGATTTTTTTCTTTTAGAAATTATTTTGTTATACTAAACACTTTGATGTATACTGAGTAATACAATTCTTCAAATTGTCCCACCAATAGATATCTTGGAGGTCTCAATACAACATAGTTCTCCTTGATATAATATAGAAGGTTGATCTATGTGCGACATTCAAAAACTCTTTATCTATATCTAGATTGTATGGTATACATAATTGTGACCCAAATCATATGATTCCATCCCCAACCATTGTGAACTCTAAGGATTTCTCCTTTTTAACATCTTCATCCTTTTTTCAATTTCCATGCCATTTCTTTGAGCATCTTTTTTCTATACGTGGTATGATAGAGCAATAATTTGAGAAAATATTGATGATGTTCCTTCAATAATGATTCCATGTCCATCCATTGAAATTTCACAAATATTATATCCTACTAAATTATTTTCATTGATAATGATGCAAGATTAATTATACTTAGAGCATCAACCTCCTTATATTCCTTACAAGGATGGTATTAGATTGATAAGTCATAATATTTGATGAGATCTAACAATATTTTCTGGAACATATTATTTTCCTATTGTGTGAATATATATTTGAGACTCTTGAGATCAGTATATATCCAACACTTATACCCATAGAGATAATTACGATAGATTTTCAATGAAAAGATCATAGTTTCCAACTCCACAACAAGTGTTGGATAGTTTTTCTCAATAAATATAAAATTACTTAGGGTATAGGCTATCAATTTATAATTTTAAATCAGTACACAACCTAACACCTTATTTTGTTTGTCTCTTTATTCTAAAAAGAGTTCTCCACTATTTTGTAGTGTGAGTATTGGTATAGTTATAAAACTATTTTTTAACTCATTAAAGCAATTTTCACATTCACTGGTCTAGAAAAACATCGCTCTATTATGTGTCATCATGGATATTGTGTTTTATAATAATGATAACTTCTTCCCAAATCATAGGTAATACCCATTAAAGACAAGGAAACTATATATATATCTTAAAAATATTGAAATGGTCCACTCTTATATTTCCTTTTTCTTATATGGGTCCACAAATATTCTTTTTCTAGTGAAAAAATTCCTTAATAATGATAATTACTCCATCCAGAACTCACATTAACTATACTTTGAATAATATTTCTCCCTTATAAAAGTCTTCATCATGGTATTCAAATGCTCTTAATGTTCTTCCTTGATATTGGAGTATATAAAAAAGCATCAATAATTACTAACACAAATTTACAATATAATATGTAAAGACACGGTCATTAAAATTCATGAAAATTGATAGACAATTTGTGAGTCTTTATAGAATAACTGTGAACTAATAGTGACCATACCTCATTTGAAATGTAGTCTTGGATATATATTCCTTCATCACCTTTAATTGGTGATATTATGAAAAAAGGACCAACATAGTGAAATTATTTTACCCACACCATCATCGCATATATTTTTATTAAGCAAGAAGGTTATACAGACAAACAAGTACCAAACAGAGTCCAAAAATCAGAAGGCCTAGGGAGGCCAAAAGTATTGGAGATCAAGTTCATACCCTCTAAATAGATCAACCACCACTAGTTTCAGTAAAAGGATGTTGGGGATTCATGTGATTTTGGAACCCTGATCCATGACTACAATGGAAGATATATGTCATGCTACCCTGTTGCCTTCCCTCTATGTATGGACCACCAGAATGTTGTTCCCGAGGATGGATCTACATTTTCTAATGATGTAGGCTATTGATGAAGGATTGGATCCTTTTACATGCATAGATATGTGAATAAAATTTGAATTGGTTTCAACCTAGAGGATAACAATATTCTCCTAGTCACATAGATGTATCCCTATGTACATTGAGTTAGCTTCCACATGGATAGAGCTCCCTTGAATATAGTTAGCAGTAAAAGCAAGTAAGACACTCCTTTGGTATTTGTGAACCTACCCCCACCTCACATGAATTCCTCAATGCATGATTCATCAATCTTGAGTTTGAAACTTGTAATTGGAGGTTGTCAATTCTCCCATTATCCCTAAGCCCCTACATTGACAGGGGAAACCAAAGATGTACTAAACTGAAGACATGTATGAGAGGGACCATCGCACCAGTTTTTGATACCACTAACCATGTTGGTAAGGAGGAACATTATTATCATGATGATATATCTTCCAGTGGACAAAATTCCCTCATTCCTGGCCTTAATCATATCCTTAAAAATGCATGACCATCCCGTATTCATAACTATATATCTAACTAGTTTTTTAAATGACATAGCATTTCTACTGTGAATCCATCACAACAATGACATGGATCCATGAAGCTCCTGGTTTTAGAGAGTAGTGAAATCACCGAAGATGTTCCAAACCACCAGTGCCATTCTAACTCAAAAAAGAGATGGTTCATCTTTTATTCCTAATGGTTATTATAGTAGTGGAATTTGGAAGAAATATTGACACCCATATTTTTAACATTATCATCCATGAGAACCACAATATTCGTTATCCATCAATTTAGAAAGTTAAACTTTGTAGGAATTTTGTTGCACCAGATCATGCTACTCCAGCTATACCACTACTCTGAAGGTATCTAAACCCTTCGTGAAGTCTCCTATTGTGAAAGACCCTGATTTTGAGTGGGTAAAAACGCATTTTTTGGTTCAGAATTAATTCCAATGATGTGGAACACCTCATGTTTCTTCTCATACAAAACATATGGAATAAAGTGTGGATGCAAGCTTGCATCTCTAAAGGAGATCAATGGTGCAAGTCATCCTAGGAAGAAAATTTTAGAACCCACCCAGTTGTGATGATATAATATACTTTAACTCCACCCAAGATTCTACATTAGTGATGAAGTGGGGTCGAGATGAGATTGGAGATAATTGAACCGAAGGGAGAAGCATGGGATCTACCATCATCCTAGTTCCGAATGTAGTTAGAGAACATGATCTTACCCCTATGAGTGTATTATTCCAAAATCTCCCACATGGTCTTTTCATGCTTACAGTGAATGGTATCAAATAGGTTTCTCATGTTAACCCCACCTTCATTAATAGGCCTCACCATACTTCTCCATAAAGTCTAGTGCCATTTCCATTAGATAGTGCATCCCATATGAAACTATCAATGGTTTCATAAATGGTAGAAATAACCCCCATTGGGACATTGATGGATAAAAGAGCATGAATAGGTATAGCTGAAAGTATACTATTGACTAAGGTGGTTTATCCCTCAAATAGTTGATCAAACAAGTTATATATCAGTGGAAATGGATATATCTTCTTTATCACTATTTTACTGAGATCATGATAATCAACACATAGACATTTTGTTCAATACTTTTCGTTGATGAAGTGGAATGGTGCACCCCATAGTGAAGCAATCAGGCATATAAAACCCATTCCAATATTCTCCTATAACAATATCTTTAGTTCTTTAATCTAAATGGTGTTTATTCAGTAAGGTGTATTTGATATTGGAATAGATATAATAATAAGTTAAATTGGTAATTCAACTTCGTAGTCAAGAGGAAGGATAAAAAACTCTTTGGGGAACACATCCATATAATCCCTCACTATGGGAATTTCTTGAATAATGATCCATTATATTCTATCAATAATTTATCCTAGATATACTTGATCATAACTAAATAATATCCAAAATTGAGATAATGATTCTAAAAAAATATTCATCCTCCTCATTACACTTGAAAATAATTAGAGGATACTTCTGGAGGTGAAGATTCATATACCTTACCTGATTGTTTGGGATGTATTTTTATAAATATATCCAATAAATTCCCAAAATAACATCATAATCCACCAAATGAAGTAAGAAACAATTTATATAATGTTCAATCTACAAATATTAACCAAGGTGGATTTATATACTTTAGATGCAATAATTTCCCCATTTTGTGTTCTCAAAGATAACTCAACCTCCATAATTCGATGTGGTGTTTGAATATTTTTTCAAAACATGCATGATATGAAATAATGTGTATAACCATAGATGATAATCCAACCTTTCACTATTTTATTATAGATATAATCATTTACTTCATCGGAAATGGACTTTGGGATAATAATGTTTAATATTTTAAACACATAAAATGGAAAAAGATAAAATTAAATTGATAACATATAAGTGAAAAATATATCCTAAATATTGATTCCCTATCTTTCAATATTGGTTATCCATGGTGATATAACCATACCTAGAGTTTTTACTAATTTGAAATAGTCATAATCGTTAAAAAACAACTAGACCATCCTATGATAACAAATATAGTATCCCAATCATTTTAAACATATTATTGTATCATTTTAATTATAATTTAACCATTAAATACAATCCAAGGATCCTAAAGTCTATTTTCTTAATAAGGTAAGATACATAATTAAAAAACATGAATCCAAGATAAAAAATATTTTATTAAATATTCGTAAAGAGATAATAAATTTCATTGAGCCCTTAAATATTTATAAGATAACCTATGGAATACATGAACTAATTAATGAGATAAAAATCACAGTAAAGGAATAATCATATGACTAAATTATATCACATGAATTATAATTCATAACAATATGACATAAAATGTCATGGAAGATGAATAAACACAAGGATTCATAACTTGTACAACATGGGATAATATATATCAAGGAATAAAAAAAAGGAAACAAATACCCCATGACAAAATCATGAGTCATGTATCATTACACATGGGGGAGAACATTCAAGGCATACCACTAATACCATTTCATATGGAGCACGAGTCAAGGATAACAACCAAGACCGTTTCATACAGAGCATGAGTTAAGACTAACAAGGAAGACCATTGGACATTTTGTCTCTAGAGACTAAACATTACCAAATTAATTGAAGAACTATCTAAGTGAACCAATAATAAAATTATCATGAATATGTGTGCTATATGAAAATATACATAGGTGTCACCCATAGAAAAAATGGGTCTCATAATTATTTCATAAAGAATAATAAATGGGTGTGTCCTAAAATTATTCATGAAATAATGTATTTAAATAGTACATGGACATTAAAATGAAAAAGTAATATATCAAGAAAATTGACATAAAAATAAATTGAAAACATATAAAAAGTGTTTTTAAGAAACTATTTAAATGAATCCTTTTAGTGCGGTTGAAGAAAAATCTTAAAGATAATTTAACTCGGAAAAGGAAGTAAATTTTATATAAACATAGAAATGAAACAATATTTTTTTCATTGTAAAATGTGTTAGTTTAAACAAATAATGTTGTCTTAAAATATATTAAATAGTTCACTTGACAATGGGCATCAAACTAGGATGTTCCCTCTAATATGGATTGCTTATCTGGAAGAACTGAGAAGGGAAATTTTAAAAACATGTATTTCCAAAAAAAGGGATAAAATGATCTGGATTCATGATTTTGGAACATATACATAAAATTTATAATAATTATATAAAAATAAATAATAATTATTTTTTTTTAAAGACAGATAAAGGATAACTCGATGAAAAAATGGTGGTTCAGAAGGAATCCCTTAGCTTATGTCTGAAAGTGTTCTAAACATCATCATAATGTATTAGATAATAAAATTAAATCCATTAATTAATTAATTAATAACCTTTCATATATGTTTTTTATTTTTTATAATTTTAATATCTTCATTTATGGCATTTTATGACTTATAATATACAATTCTATTGTTCAGGAGAATTGATTTTCTTGGTTTTCGTTATGAGTTTACTTGTATATATGTTTGAAGGATCATATAAATTGAGAATATTTTTTTAGAATTATAATTATATATTATTAATGGAAATCCATAATATTAATTTTTTACATAATTCAATTGGATTTTTGGAGTTAGGATGAATCATTAGATAATATGTTTGTGGTGATCGTTTAGATTGTTTTGTGGTTTTTCAATCATCACAAACTAGTTTTGTTTTATTAAATAAAATTATACATGTAAGTTATCTCTAGAACAATAAATAATATGTAATACATATATTATAATATGTGTTAACCATCAAAATGGTTTTATGACCAGATTTAAATGTGTTAGGGAAATTTAAAACTCCTCGTCCTTAAATGCGATAAATCAACACATCACAAACGATGTTTTATTCTTTTTTTAATAATATTGAGGAATAGATTTGGTGATCGATTATTCCCTCAACATAATAAAATTATAGAATAAAATATATACTGTATATATTATGTAACTTTTTTATGGGTATGTGAGGAGAATATATGGGAAAAAATATTAAAATAAATTTAAAGAAAACAGAAGAGGGTTTTACCTCTTGAACTTATTCTCCTTGAGAACCTCCTTAGGGAAAGGGGACTGGTATTTTGTTGATAAGAAAGGTTCTTGTAGTTTGGGGGAGACTTTTGTAATATTATTGGGTATAAATGGGACAAGAACGAATTCTTAGATAGTGTGAGGAGAAGCGGTGGAAAGGGGTGATATTTATAGTGGAGGAGAGGGGTGTTTTTTTATTATTTTACTCATTAGTTTATTATTTTTGATGAGGAATATAAACTATTTTGATTCCCTTGAATAAATATAGTATTGGAATAATGATAGTTCGATATTTTGGGCTTACACCAGCCATGCATCAGTCCCAACTCAATAATTATTAAATTTTTCTCATACCATAAATTATCATATTTAACTATTCACCAAAAATTCAACTACTTTTAAAAAATACCAAAAAATCACCCTAACCATTTTTAAAAATATAGATATCCAAAATAAACTCTGTTTTATTAACATAATTTTATAAACAAGAGAAATTTTATTTTTAATTAACTTCATTATTTATTAAAAAAACCCAATTTTACAATTATAACTGATTTTATAACACTTTGTAAAGTTAATTTAGGTATCCAATATTTATCATATAATCATAAGAAAAAATATTATTTTCGGAATATATATGATGAAAATAATTTTCTTTTCAATCATTATCTTAATTTAAAAAATTTAAATCAATATTTATGCTTTGTAAAAATACCACCACTTTATTTGTCATTTTTTATTCATTTATTTCCTTAAACTATTATGTAATTATATCATATTTTCATTTAAAGGACATATAAATTTTATTTATACATTCATTGGTTATGTTAGTATTCTATTGGCTAGATTACTATTCATAAGTGTCACAATACTATTCCAATGTTAATGTCACTATTCAAATGGTTTAGATTCATTAATTTCTATAAATACTTATTATTTAATCCAATATTCATTTATATACTTTTTATTGTGTTCATAATGTGATATTATGTGTTTTGTACTATATGAAAAAATTATAAGATGTTTAATTTTAATGATATAAATCTGGGTCATTATAGGCATACTCACTAGTTTACACTAGAAAACACTAATATGGGAATCCCTTACATAGGAGGGAAGACACTATTACATCACATGAGGTTATATTACTCATCTGATCACATGATCTGGTGAAAGGTCATATAGGAGACCATGAAAATGGGTGTATGGGGTTTTTAGATAATAGGAGACTTCTCTTATCTAGGTCATTTCATATGATATTTATTATATCATTTGATCATGTGATCTTATAATCACATGATGAATTATTTTGGTGGTGTTCCCACAATGGGTTCTTGTAATGGGAGCCTCATTTTTACCTCATGTAAATATCTAAACATGTTGGTTGCCTCCTATATTTCTGTACTGCTCTACTGAATCTCCTCTTATGTGTTTTTCTCTAAGGGAACCATGGTTTATATAGATAGAGGTTTCTTGAAGGTGGCACCACTTTGCAATGAGAGGATGCCATATGCACCACCTTGAGGCAGTAATGGATTTGTGATATTGACATCACACGTCAACAAGACAACTTCTTAAGATCTTAATTCATTCACGTGAAGGCCATCATGGAAAATAAATTATAATTTATAATGGAATAATCCTATTGTGACTATGTTCTTCATGTGACAGTGTCACATGATTTTATGATCGATCTTCACCCGGATCTATATGATCTTGTGGGAGCTCTGTTCTATGAACACTATAAGTTCATAGGGCATTAAACTCTTAGAATGGAATATAATTTATTTTAGGGAATAGAAAACTTCATAATATGTCCTTGTGTGATCACTCTAGGTAAATTTAATTTTCCTGTGACATGCTAGTAGATAACTATACGAGAAGAGAATTGAAGAAACTTTCGGAGGTGATATTCTCTTGGGATATGGGTTATATTATTGTCTTGTGAAAATATAGTGATGTCCAAATAACTACACATGATTTCCTTAGTCCAATTTCATGATTTCAGTGACTCTTAGAATTTACTTTACATAGTTTCAGGATTAGCTTTATGTTATAGTGCAGACTGTTTATCAGACTTCACTAGTGATCATCAATATGACCTTTAGACAATTTTTCATGCTCTTTTGACTACTCGGTGTTGTCTCTATTTGATCATGTGATCCCTTGAGCATTTTAGGTGGATTCATGCAATAATTTTATTGGATTCATATGAAGAGAATACATGGGAAATACTTTCACACATCGAGGATAATTCTATTTTCTCTACCTTTATCGGTGGAGAAGGCCTGCGTGGTGGTCGTTGAGTGCTGGGATCATGAAGATATCCTCAGGAGTAATATGGAACATTGAAATAGGGTTTTATGAGTGTATTATGTGATTAAGCTAGTGGGATGTTGACGATGATAGTTTATTACCACCCAACATTGGATTATTTCAAATATGCACAACATGGGATCTTGAGATTCAAACAGGCATCCATGATTTTCTTGACCTAATAGTGATAGATATTTTGATATGTTTTTAATTAGGAATACTAAAAAATGTGATTCCCACACCACATTAAATTTTTCGTCTGAATTTTCACACTTATTAAACAAATTCATAACCTTGGATCACCAGAAGTGAGTACCAGGGTCCTCTCCCAACCCCCTCTAGAACCACCTTGTTTTGGACAACCTTTCCTACTTCTTTTCTATCATGCGGCATGAATCTTCCTCTCAGATGTAAGAAATCACCATGCCACTACCTATGCTATTTTTCAAGGCTGGATCCTTATCTGTTGTTATGGGGACTCTACCATGATCCTAAGTTAGGCTATCTAGGATTTTTATCCCTTTATATCCTGTAAAATTTTATAAATTTATATTCATTAAAACATAGAATATGATTCTATATAAAATAAGCACAATAATGGAAAATGTGTATGCCCTTATATATCAAATATCAGGCCCACATTATTCGATTATTCAATTTTCTAATTCATTCATGTGATGTTGATCCAAATTCTATCATAGTCTTCACACATCAAAAGTATTCGATGTAAAATTGAATATCACATAATTATGGGTGTTAAAAAATGACCCCATTAAAATTGGATTCATTCACAATGAAAATAATATAATTCTAAGGTTAATGTAGATCTCTTTGTTGCATATCTGAACATCTGATGGGATTTGATACTAATCTTATTTATATTAATTATATAGAGTATGTTTAGTGAGCAATTTTAGGTAATTTTCCAGAGTACAATTCTAAACATGAGTGCTTGAATTTATGTGACATAATTAAGATCATCAAATCCACCCATACTTCATATAATACCATGAAAACCTCACCATATGTATTAAAATGTTTGAATCAAATTGGATTTCTCTAGAGTTTTTCTCATGAATACTACGGACATGGGAGTCTTTATTGATACATATACATTGAACATTTGGGGATTACCTGGTCACAAAAGGGGAATTTGGGTAGAAAGGAACTTGTGGATGGATCAGAAGAAAGTTACCGGGATTTCTCTACATCACCCATGAGAATGGGAATCAAGACGTATGTAATTATAGAATATACCACTATACAATTCAAACATATGAATTGGAACCATTGGTTCAAAAATGAAGAAAAATATGAAGAATGACCTTATTTAGATCTGGATATTATGTAGGAAAGGGAATGTCACTACCTTATTATGAAATCCTATGTATAGATCCCAATTTCATTGAACATGTTTCTCAGATCATCTAAGATACCCATCCTTTAGGTGTAATACCAATAAATACAATCACCTGAATTTTTGTTCTTATCTTATAATATTTCTCTCTTAAGAAATGTTTATGAATTCCCACTAACATGAGATTCTTCAATGACGTACCTACTCAAGTTGTAATGTGATATCTTGATTTGCAAGGATCATTTTTTAGGGTATTCATCCTTGAGTTTGAGTGATCTAAAATCTTCATATTTCTAGGGAATTTGTGAGTATATATTCATTTATTGTATAACCATATGGTGGTCCCACAAGATTTTTATATCTTTATTTATATTTAACTAACTTTTCTCTAACCTTCATATGGATGAAGACATAGTGAGCACAAAATTGTATTTTTCTCATTATGCCTTCTTATGAGGTTTTTGACATGAAAAGTTGTGTTCCTCCTCTATTTTATAGATTATCAATATATCTTGGGTCAGACAAAGATCATGTCTAGTGATCGGAGCCCCACTGTTTTCCAAGGATTCCTTTATCGTGATTTGAACATTGTGAGCATTTGGTATCTTTTTGTTGGATGATTAATGTATTTCAAGGTATACTATCTTTGTCATATATTTTAGGGTATTCTAGATTGGACCTTTGTTTCACTGTAGTTTAGTGTCTTTGATCTTTGATCATTTATTGTTTTAGTTTATGACTTTTTAGCTCAGACCATATATTATTGTAGTTTAAGTTCATTTTATCTTGGACCATGAGATTCCATGAAGATTAGATTAATGTACAAGGACTTGATTGATGTTTATGGAACACAGGGAATATGTATTAGGGGTGACCCAAGACACCCTAAGGCTATGAGTTCTACAATGGTGTTTCTGGTGCTCATAAGGAAAGGAGTTCCTTTAATGAATGGATGAGATACCTCTAGTAGGTAGGTCACATCCCTTATGAATTTCTATCATGATCAAATAGAGTTGTCTCCACTCTTTTCCAATGGTAATGTAATATTTTTGGAGGTGTTACTAGTTAATGTCAAAATAAATTGGAAAACAAGTCCACGTGGATATTTGGAATGTGGGTGATGTAAGTCATAACAAAAAATATTGATTTGACCAACATCGGATGAGGATGATGTGTCAGGGATGACCCATAACAACCTAAGGTGTCAGGTTCTTCCATGGTGTCACCATATATCATTAGGATTGGTGATCCTTTCCTATGAGGATGAGATGACTCAAATTGGTAGGTCAAATCCCTTATGCATGAAAACATAGGTCGTACATTTATGGTATAGTAGATTTGATCACCACTCCATTCCAAGGGCCATAAAATATTTGTGAATAATCAAACATCTGGTCAATGAAGTGGGGAATGGGTAAGAGGTTTATTTGGGAAGGGTTTTAGTAAAGTAAGAAAATTTAGATTTTATATTGGGAATCTTGGTCTATACACTCTATAATTTTGATTCATGGGGTGTGGGGCATCAGAAGGTCTAGTAATAAATTTTATCACCCCTTCTTTAAGAAAGGGTACAATACACATTGAATTAATATCTAGGATGTTGAATCTAATTGAATACTATGGATGTAGTGAACACAAATCATGGTCCAAAGTGATCAGTTCATGAGGATGGAATAGGAGAGTCTTGATGAGAATATCCCAAATCACCTATAGGTGTCAGGTTCAGTTATAGAGATATCTATCTCCAAATAATCAAAAATACCTTTATATCAGGCCATGATGTCTCTAGTTATTTGTTTGATTCTCTTATGCATCAACAACAAGGGAAAAAATAATATCTCTATCCCTTTAGAAATATATTAAAGGTTTGTGGTGAACCAAATCCCTAAAATAATAAAGTGTGATATGTTTAAGAAATTTAAGAATCAAGAAGGGTTCACGAAACGTAGAAGTAGTGTTGAAACCGAGTGAACTCATTATTGTGGTGAGGATATGGGATAAATAATTACTCTATATTTTCCATAGATTGGGGGATCTAGACAAAATAGTTTTTCTTTTACTACAGTTATAAAAATGACCATATGAGCTTTATGAATTATTTGTTTGCTCCCAAATCTTTTTCTAAACTCTATAGTTTTAGAGTTTACAGAGAAAATATTTAAATTCTTCATAAGTCTCCCATTATTTTGTTTTCAACCAGACATGTTTGGTTCCCATTTTTCTATATGTTTATGGACTTTTGATTTGGACCATCAAAGGCATGAAATTATGGTCATACAACTTTGAACAAATTACAAGTAGTTAAAGGTCGTTTTTCCCATGGAAATAATCTGGTTGGGATGTTACAAAAGATCCCAATTAGGATAACTATGGTCAAGAGTAATTAATAATACTTCTGAGAGGTGGAATAAAATTTTGTAAATCTAGGACCGATGTTCTTAGATATTGGGTAGTGATATGGGATAAAAATGTTAGCGATGGATCATAACACCCTCATGTTCTAGGTTATGCCATCGTGATTTTAGGATCACAAGGATAACAATTCTCTATTTATAGGTCTAAGATGTCTATATATAGTAGGTTTAAGAAATTATGAATCAATAGAAAGGCCAAAACGAATGATCTAGTATTCTCTCTAGGGGTTATTAATGGTTCATGATGACCCAAGGAACTCAATAAATGAAGTATGATTTATGAATTTATGTGATTAAAAGATGAAAAAATCACCCTATACTTTGGTAGACCATGATAAATTTCTTGTGGTTCTTTGATAAGGGGTGATAATGGGTGATGTCCTGTATATTTAACATTTTGTAGTGGGGACATATTTATTTGATAGTTTTAATTTCATGTTACCAGGTCGTTCTCCTTGTAGTTTATCATTATGCAGTAATGACTCAATTCTATCCTTGAAGATTAAAATTATGAGGTAAGGGCACATTTGTCTCCTTGTAATTTAACTTCATGTGTTATAGATGCATCTATATCCTTTCAGTTTAAATTCTTGTTGTATGGATGTGGGAAGTGACATAAAAAATATCATAAGGTATTTTATGTGTGAAAGAAAGTCATACACATATCTGAATCATGTGTAGAAAAAATGAGCTTTTATGAATTATCCCTCATACAGATGGGATGAATTTTTTATGGTTTTTTTGTGGGTCCGATGATTAGATATTTGGGTGGCACTATGTATCCTATGATGAAAAGAATTAAACCCCACATAGTTCTCGAGAAACCATGTAGTTTAACGTCATGTGGCATGGACATGGCATCCATAACGTGAAAATGGAATGTTGTGATTATTACCACGAATAGTGTATTGGGTATCACTACAAATACTGGGATGGAAGGAATAAAGTCACAAATAGTTTTTGAATAAAAAACTCTCGATGTAGTTTTGAACCATACAAAGAGGTGATCATTGTTTTAATTGATTGTTTTAGTTGGACCTAGTATTGGAGATCCAGGCATCTTTACATATCCTATGATGAAAATAATCAAATAACTTGTAGTTATTGAAAGGGAAACTCTGCACACATGTCTGTCCCATACGTAGAATGGGGAAATTTTTATGTTTCATATTGTATTTTGGACCAATATTGGAGATCTGGGAATTTATACATATCAAATTCTAATATGAATCAAGCCATACATTTTTCTGGAATGGAGGGGTGGTGGGAGATCAACACCAAGTGTAGTGTTCCTCTTACAAGAGGTCCAAACTAATGCATAGTTTTGGGTCGCAAAAAGTTCATCAATAATGAATTTAAAATTTTTGTGGTGAGTACTTGTGGTATGAATTAAATATCTCATATTTCGAACCACGATAATCCTACATTGTACTAATATATCTTTCTTATGTGGGTAAGAACTTTCGAAAATTCATAATATCACATGATTCATTCTAGGTATGAGTAACTGTTCCTCAAGACATGTTGCCAATTTGGAGAGCATATAATAGAATTTTATAACATGTATTGGATGGGACAAGATGTGGGATCCAGGTATCCATGCATAACTCAATAGAAATCGAATCAAACCATATGTAGTTCATTAATGGTGGTGTAGTGGGATACTAACACCATGGGAAGTGTTCCTCTCAGGTGATGTCCATAATAATTCTTGGTTTTGTGTCATGCTAAGGATATCGACTATGTAGTTTAACGTCATGTGGTGAGGACTCATGGTTTTCCATTTAAAATAAATAATCTAGGTGAATGATATCCATTTCTTGAGATGATTTTCTTGGCCATTCATGTAAGAACTTACGAAAAATACTAATATCATGTGAGTTTTTCTTAGTGTGAGAAACAAGTAATGGGAAAGGTTCCACATGGAAAAGGTTAAATTGGAGAAAATACATGGTTTTTTTAAATCATTCAGTGGATGGGACAAGATATAGATAGGTTTGTTTTATATCAAGTGGTGGATGGACCATGATATAGGATTTAGGCATCCATATTTATTTCATTAGAATTATATTCATTCTAAACATATTTCTAGAAACCTATTATGTTTAGTGAAATATGGTAATGTAATTTATTATTCAGTTTAATATCATGTGGTAAGGACGTGTGTGACATGTCATGAAAGGGAAGTGTTGTGGATGGGCCTGAGAATGAGTTTCTAGGAATCACTATATATTTTTTCAAGAATGATTCAATCAGAATTTAGTTTTCGGGAACTATAAAATTTGGTGTCATGCGGTAAGGAAGTCAGCCATGAAGTTTAACTTCTTATGGAAATGATGTTGGTCACCCAACATGGATGAAAAGGAATATTATGGTTGGCCTCAGGAATGGATATTTTGGCATCACTACATATCATGTGATTGTAGGAATCATTCAACACATAGTTCATGGATAAATATATTCCATATGCGGATCTAAATCAAACATAAAGATAGGGTAATTTCATCATTTTATGACATAGATCTAGCTCATGTTTGATAAATCATCGAGGAGGAAATGATTCCCATGTAGTTTATCATCATGTGATAAGGAAATTTTTAGTTCAGTTTTAACATCATGACGTTAGGAATATATATGTTGTGTGGTTTAATATATTTATTCTTGGAATACTTCCATATAGTTTAAAATAATGTAGTTTGGATGAGAGATGTTGTGTAGTTTAACTTCTTGCTAACATGACGAGGGATGATGTGCAGTTTAACATCTTACTGAGAGGTTTTGACTGTTATGCTTAACATCATACAACCAGGATGTGATATGTTTTTTAGTTTAAAGTCTTCTGGGTAAGACATAAGATGTTGTGTTTTTTAAATTCATTATTCTATTATATAGGACTCTTTGTTGTTTAAACTATTTCTTCCATGACTTCATTTCTACAGTTTAACATCATGTGGTTAGGATGTATTTTACCAATATTCTGGTATAATCATTTGAAGGAACTTTTACAATCTTTTATATACATATCATGATGAAGAGACAGAATGACATATGAATTTTGTAATCTCTCCCAATTATGAATGTCAGTTCATAGAGGACACAACCATTCTCCACTGACAACATAATGTGTTCATGATTTAGAGGTGACCCTCATATCTCAGATAAGGGAGGTTCCTATCATCGAATCTCCAAAAATTAACCTATTTATTCCATAAAATGTAAATCATACAATCCCTTTTTAACCCATTCAAGGTTATGTAACTATAAGTGGAAATGGGTCTAGACATGTTTGGGAGGTTTTTTGTGGCTGAAATTCCACATATTTTAATACGGTCCTTTTCATTCTTTTGAACTTTATTTATTTACCAAGTCAAAGGATTCATCTATAGGTTTTCTACTAACCATGATGAAGTACTTCTTATTGTTAATGGGGAACTATATATAGTTAACCTCAGTATTTCAAGCATCTTTATATATGATGGTTCTTCATTTTTTGGCACCAATCAATAAGGATGTTTCTGGGAAAGGGGATGATTTCCATTTACATGGGAGATATCATCATGGGTAGGTTGACCTTGGAGTATTTTAGGATTAGAGTCCCTTTGATATATCTCTATGCTACCATGAGAAGGAATGTCGCAGTAATGATCACATTCTACTTCTGCTGAAGAGTAAACATAAAATTGGTGTGTTGAGAATGTTCTTGAACAACCTCAAGGATAGTTGGAATTGAGAAGCTCATGGGTATGATCACCATTCTACATCATCAATGGAATATATAATCCTTCATTTTGGGGTTTATCATGGATATACTACTACTCTTTTAAGGCCACCAGAATATATAGATAAATGTCTAGTGTTGTGACACTATGAGCCCATCGTTGGGTAGCTGCTGGTGTATACAAATGAGTATCTCTAACTTGGATATGAGCCTTACATGAGGTTTGTACTAATCTCACAGGGTCTCTCCTATCTTGAATGGTGATATGAGCCTGATACTGAGTCTTTGTAATATGCCTCCAATCTTTTTTTTGACAAGATAAAGGTCCTGTCCTGAGCCACATGCTGCTCTCACTTGGTGAGCCATTGTTATAGTGGTAATATGATCCTTTTCTGAAACATAATTTCCTATTAGAATATGGTTATGGTCTATTGAAATGAGGTAAGGGATATGAGCCTCCTCTTATAAGTTACTGGTATATTTTGAGTATCTTCGTTGAAACGAATATGATCTTGTCCCAGGCCATCTAACACTCTCACTTGGTTAGCCACAATCATAATGGGATCATTAGCATGATCTTGAGACTTATTTATGAAACATCATTATTTTTTGATTGGAATATGATTCTATCCCTAGTCACGTGCCACTCTCACTTAGTGAGCCCCACCTAGAATCGAAATATGATCCCAATTCGAGGCCTTCATAATATGTTGTCTGTGTTTTGTGATGAAATATGATCCTTTCCCGAGGCATGTTCCCTCTCAAATAGTGATCCTTAGTTGAAACTCTGATATGATCCCATTCATTATGAAGATTCCTTTACCAAAATATTTTGATAATCCACCTATATGGGAGAATGGATATGCATTTTCATCGAAGTAGACACTTTTTTCAAAATGATCAGAGTGTTGTGCTGCTCCATCTATTGGGATGGGAATATGTGCTTATCCATGCATCTTCACTAGAATATATAGGATGAGATCCTCTATTTCTATCAAAAATATCTAGAACATTAATAGGTTATTTACCAGAATATATAACTTTATACCCTCATCTTCCAGGTTATGTTGGTCGATGTCATTGATTGATGTTGGGACAAACACCCACTCATATCCTCCCAATGCCATCAAAGTATGATGATGGAATTTAGGAATAGAGGTTGTATTTATTCCTTCCACATTATTTCATCATGGATATTATAGCATGCATTTTTTGAACTAGCAGTGTTATGATCCTGCTACCTCTAGTCCATAAAATTCTGCACTGGACAAGGATCCCTTGACATCTAAATCTATCTGTCTAGAAAGGTGGCTGACCAAAAAATACCCTCTGGAAGCAACTGATGGGTATTTCCAATTTTGTGATATATATAGGAATGAGGTAATTATTTATTGGTGGTACTTATGGAAAATGAAATTTCCACTTGATGCAGATGATGCTTCTCAGTTATTGTGAAGTTTCATGGGTTTCTACTCTTTGATTGGGACACATTTCTTGCAGCTTATCATGATTCAATAAGTACGTCAGCCTTGCAGTTTGGTTTCATATGGTAAAGACATGAATATAGGTGGTTGTTCCACATTATATGATGTATTTATCCCTATGTATCTTAATATAATGAGAATCAATATGTACATAGCTCTAAAAACACATGCAGTTTAACGTCGGGTGGTAAGGACATCTTTCATACAGTTTAATATCTTCTAGTAGGGATTCCTAGACATGCCATATTAACATATTTCTTTAAGTATAACCATCCATGTAGTTTAATATCTTTTGGTAAAAATGATCTTCCATGTATTTCAATGTCTTGCGGTAAATATTATCGGTCATGTAGTTTAATTTCTTATGGTAATAAAGATTGGACATCTTATTTAACGACTTACTAAAAGAATATCAACCATGAATTTTAATGTTTTCTTATAAATATGATTATCCATGAAGATTAATTTCATTGGGTAAAGTCAATCGACCATACAGTTTAACATCTTGTATTAAATATGATCAACCAAGCAATTTAATGTCTTTTTATAAAGACAATCGACCATGGAATTTAACATATTTAGGTAAAAACTATCGAATAGATAGTTTATCCTCATGTGGTAAAAATTATTTTGAATAACCTTTCTGGAGAGTAACTCATTTGATAGATCATGGATGAAACTTATATATATTTCTAGAGTTTCAGGATCCTTCTTCTCTAACAAAACATAATTTCCTTATCTCTCTAACCTAATTTTGAAGATAAGGCAGGTTTATATCATTTGTTCAAGAAATTGATGTTCACATACATATGTGTGATGACATATCATCCATACCTCATTTAGCTTCCTCGTTGTTGGTAGTTCCATCAAACCATTTTCCACAACATAGTCAAAATATAGAGGGACATTTTTCATTTAAGATGAGTCAGACTTGTTCAATCTTATTTTGAACGATGGTTGGCTATCCCTAGGTGGTATATGGCCCATGATCTACTGTAGAAATTGTGTGTCATATTAAGTGTTTTTATATGACTGGGTTGGGGATTCAAGTATCAATAGTTCCAACATCACCATGTCCATCATCACACGAAATAAGTCTTAAAATGAAAAGTAATATTCTATTGTGTTCCTAATATGTTGATTCTTGGGGAAATGGTTGGCATGGCCTACATCCATGCCTCACTCATCTTTCCAATTATTGGTATCTCTATCAAACAAATCTCCATGGAATAATTAATGAACATGGGGACAAGTTTTAATTGTAAGGAATAAACTTTTAACTATCGGTCTTCAAGAGATGGGTGATCATGTTGCATCTCCCATGTTCAAGCAATACCATCATTGGCACGAGCCTGTAGTTGAGTTTCATGTATATAGTGAAATTTAACAATACATATCAGTTCGGGGGTATAAATTTAAGCCCCAGGGGCCTTGGAGGATATAGGTTTTCCCCAATAATTAGAATACCCCATCTCTTCTAAACTTTTTTTTTTGGCAACAGTTGAAGTCTAATGATTTTTTGAATACCCTCTATGCAGAGTAAGAAACTATTGACATTCCCCCAACCCTAATATTCTAGAGAAAGGTGAAATAATATATATATATTTCAACCTATGAAGTTATAGCCAATATTAAATTTTCCCCATCCTTATGTTCTAAGAAACATCACAACAAGGCTATATCCCATTGGAAGGTGTTGGCATATCCTTCTGGTGTAGAGATTTTAGGATAATTCCCTCAATTATTTCCTAGAGATACCTATTCTATAATTGGATTAGATCAATTTTTTGTCTTCTGATTTATTGTTATCTTCATCAAGGGGATGGTCGGAAGGATACATGGAACCACCATTTCCTATATTGATGATATAGGGAGTAGATAATGACTACAGTCCTGCCATTAGCCCCATAAAATCAATACACTTATTCAATGGGCCATATTCTCCAATATCATTATCCTCTAAAATAAAAACATGATTTGAAACACCTTATTTAGGTTCTTTAATGATACCATTGAGCACTTATTCTTTTCTTCCAAGGGCAGAAGGATGTCCAACCTATTTTAACTCAGATGTTTGTAGGAGGGTATGATGATACACTTTAGGAGTTAACTCATCGGGATCCAGTGATAAGTCCTAATATCTTATTGATATCATATTGATGCAAACATAATCAGGTTTTAGATCCTCTTTGACATAGTATCTCATTTTGTGGGTTGGTCCCTGATAAGTTGTTTGGGGGGTTAGTTCACCTGTTACCATTCGAGGGTTTGGTGCCCATTATACCATTATAGGGGTCATTTCCTAAGATATTGTTTGATGGGTAGGTTCCCATGATACCATTGGAGGGTTCTCTTCCCATGATATTGATTTAGGGGTTAGTTTTCATGATGCCAATTTAGGGGTAGGTTCTTTTATTAAAAATGATCATACGGTAAATTATGATTATGATTTCCCCAACCCTACGACATGGGGTGCTCCTTGGGATTCCACAGTATCAAATGATAGTTGTGATGAAGCTAAGAACTCATGTATAGTGATGTTCTATAATTTATTCTAGGCCAGTTTCATGATATACTAGTCAGCCTCAGATTTATTTGTTGTAATTGGTTTATATGCATTCTTTGGTGTTACATTATTAATATACCGAAGTTGGTCTCTCTTATTGGGCTCCGTAATTTTGAAAGTGGGTGTAGGCACGACTTCCTCTATATCTCCCGGTGGAATCATGGTAAAATGTTGGTGATTCTAATTAAAGAGAATATGAATCATTCTAGGAATATCTTAAGTGATCATTTTGACATGGTGACTATCTTCATCTACCTCCATGAGGTATGATATGTGTATATTACTTCACTCTTGGGATAATCACCCAAAGATGTCAAATTTGGAAAAATTGGAAACTTATTATCTAGTGGTTTGTCACTAGAAATATGGAAAATTTTAATTCATACTCCAAAAAATTTCATGGGAAAATTCTAGAGTTGAGGTGGATCGATTGATTGGGAGCTCCAAGAATAAGATGTTCTCTAGCTAGGACTGGTTGTGGTGTGTTGGTGAGATCATATGTCGAGGCCTCAGAGATGAATCATCTTCCCCAGGGATCTTTGAACCCCTTACACAGTCTATGATATAAGTTTGATTTTATGGATTATAGAATACTCAAAATAAAAAACAAGATACTTTATTTTTGAATCATCATATATATATAATAGTACATTTTTTATCAATATCATTCACAATTAAAGGATAAAGAGACAATCTTTTAATTTTATGAAAGGTTCATCATAGTTAAAAGAAACATGTCAGGTTCACCATTTTTTTGTGAAGTAAGTGAATAAAAACAATAGTTAATAGAATTGGATAGTATATTCTTTTTACTTATGAAAGGTATGATGCTGGTAAAATATTTAAAATTAGGTTCATCATTTAGTTTTTTTGAAAAGGATGTGGATGGGGTTTTACTTACAGTTTGATTGTGTGGGGTAAAATTCCTTACTCAATCACTTGTATTGAGTTTCCCATTTCAAAATACTTCCTAGAAAACCCCAATAGATCCCATATCTATAACAGATTAGTGACCTACATTCCAAAGGTAAGTGTTCCTTGGGGGTTTAGACCCAATGTCACTTATGAACTCACATTGGTCCAGAGGATGGTAGTTCAGGCTCATCGCACCATTGTGGGGGAGAATTTTTTCCATATCTATGAATCTATCATAGATTTATGATATGTTCATGAAATCCTTCCCAATCCATGATATAGGACCATATACCCCTGTGTCAATAACTTAATCGGTACCATGTATTGATGGAACAATTTTGTTTTTATTAAGGCTTCTCTATCATTATCTTTATTATTTATGATGCTTTTATTTTATAACCATGTTCATGAAATCTAGAGTTTATATTCTTCTAGGAATGCAGTTGGTGTCTTGTAGATGGGATTGAAACTTTTTGAGGCATCCTACATATGTTGTGAAAATATGAATCAAAACACACATAGTTCATTTATTAAAATTTAAGGACACACTACTAGACTAATACATATATTTTAACATTATACTATATGGATGTAAATATATGGTTCATGACTCAAAGATGTATCCTAAGTATCATATCATTTCAAGAATAAAATTATATATAGTTATTATAATGGGAATTTGTATCATGGAAGAAAAGATATCAAAGGCCCTAACTGGGAAATTTGCATATAAGACTTCCCTATGTTTTCTCATATGGAATTGAGACAATTGAGTAGATATGAGATTAAATCACACTAACATTCCATTGATGGGACCACACATGTGGAATTATCATCATGAGATTTATTCAATAATATTTGGTCTAAAATCTATGTGATCCATGCTCGGTGTGAGAAGCAAGAGGTTCCAGAAGAGAAGACACATTGCATGATAGAATCATTGTATGGGGATGAAACATTAATGTTTCTCTTTAATAGGTATGATTACCCTTGTCATGGAAGATATGGTATGGAGCTCTGGCCTTAAGAAGGTTTCTTATACATCTTATTTATAATAGTGGTCATAGATATTGTAGTTAAGATCATCCTTAACCCGCTAAGGCGTATGAGATACTTGATGGAATCTTTAGGGACTACACTTAAAATTATTCCCCCTTGTGATCCCATTTCTCATCTGCTGATGGATGAGGTAGAATAATCATTTTGTAGTATTTATTGTGTTCTGATGGCTGGATTTTTAGATATGTGGGAAATGTATACTGAAGTGGATGTGCATTTGAGCTTAGGCCTTATGTGGCCATCCTATGTATCCTGGTTATTGTAGGAATCTGAGTTATCATATATTAGTTACCACTTATTACACTGATTGGATTAGGTGGGTGATCATTCTCAGAGACATTATCCTTATACCTGAGGCTTTGGGAATTCTAGGGTCTTCTACCCAGATGGATTCCCTACTAGGATACTCATTCTCTATATTATGATAGATAATGAGAGATGGAAGGCATGAATGTTCTATATGATATAATGAAACCAATAGGGTCACATGAGTGCATAGTTCTAGCCCATCAAAGACACTACCCTCATAAAAGGATAAATACAACTGAAGGTTCTTGGCCTGGGTCCATGTGGACATTGTCTGAGAGTGCCTGCAGGATGAAGTGGAATTGTCCAATGAAATATTTCTGAATTTTCTTGGATGTCTACTTGACATGTCTTGGTTTCACACCCGATATGTTTTTGGTGTCCCCCTGACATGGAATAAACATCTAAGGTTTTCTTCTTAACATGTCCATGATGCTCTAAATGATTGAAGTTGACATTTCTAATATCATCTGCATGATGAATGAGGATATGTCTAGGGTATTTAACATGAACACTTGACTTGTCTCATATGTAACCAATTGATAACAATGCACAGTAATATTTTTATAATCATTGTACACTTCTGCAATGTCTTCCACATGATCAAAGAGGATATATCCGGGTTCTTTCATATGATAATAGTGACATGTTTGAAAATATGTTGCATAATCAACCTGACATGTTCTCTAGATATCATATGACAATGAATACATGTCATGGGCCTTAATGTGATAAAATAGGGTATGTCTCTATGATACCTCTTGATCAACCAAACCAATCCTTGGGGTGTTGACCTGTCTATGGGAAATCGTATATTTATGACAACATGTTAATGATTTTTCGTGAGATAAACTAGGCATTTCCATAGGTCATCGTGTGACAATTCCAATATGTTAATAACCTATCAATAGATCATAATGAATTGAACAAGGAATATTGTGTGACCAACATGACATGTCCATGGTTGTATAAGGATATCACGAGCCAAATGGATAATCTAGTGACTATATGACCTTAAATTATTCATACAGCAGGGTCTCATAGACATATGTATGATATTGTGATAGACCTAATGTTGAAGGTGAATATCCAAAGGTATCATTTCATAAGACCATTTGAATAATATCTTTATGGAAGGGGAGTTTATGTCTAGTGGGTTCATTCCACGACCACACCTCCTATAGGTTTCATGATAATCCGAGGGCCTTTCCATAGATTCTCATGCATGTTATGACAATATAAATTTTATGGGACACCCATATGATGGACTATCATAACGATACCTTATTCATGAAATTCACGTGACCTCATAAGTGTCTTTACATGGATTATGAAACCATTTGTGGGTATTTTTATTGATTTCATATACATTGGTGAGGGGTGTACATTTCATGAAGAGGGTTCATGACATAAGAGTCGACCGTCCTCATTTTTTTCTTTTAGGGAGGGGTGTTTGTAGGGATGTTGTGTGTTGAGGTGGGAACTTCAAAGGCCACATGAAGGAATCATGAGACATGAAGGATCATGAAATTAGAAGACTAAGGGATTTAGTGATATAATATTCAAGGTCACATTATTTAACCCTATTCTTCCAGTGCATACATTAGGAGATATATGTATTTGTTTTAAAAGGCATAGGTGGAATCCCACATGATCTAGTGTTTGTGAGAGTGTCTCTCACATTATAAGATTCACATGAAGATACCTTGTTCATATGATTTGAAATCTTTTAATGGGGTATTGTGATGGGCTCCACTACCATGCCAAGGACCCGCGTGGGGTGTTTCATGCTAAGAAAGCCATGTTCATGGCTGTATGAAAGAATGTCAAGATATATGGATCATGGTATTCATGCTATAGTGGTTTGGAATGTTAACAGGTTTACACATACTAATGCTAATATGAGTTTCCCTCGCATTTTGGGCCAAGCATCATCATGTCATATGTTGTTCTACTATTCATATGATCACATGATTCGAATGAAGGTCCTATATGAGATCTTGTAAATGATTGCAGGTGTTCTTGGATGAGTAGAGATACAACTTCATAGTTTGTTTTTCATGATATTATTCTATCATGCAATCAAATGGTATTTTGATCCTATAATGAGTTATTTTTGTGGAATTCCCTCAGTGGGTTCTCGTGAAGGGAGCGTTATATTTACCTAGAGGTGATCTCGGAAGGTGGTGTTAGTCTCCTCTGTTTGTCCACCACTATTCTTACTCTCCTGGAATATTTTTTTTCTTAAGGAAGAATGTTTTTAATAGGAATAGGTAGAACGATGTTGGTGGATCCTTTCCTGGAGAGGACTTCATGTGCATCAACTTGAGGTGGTGGAGGATTCATGAGATCAACATCACATGACCACAAGATGACTTCATAGGATCATTATATATTTGTGTGATAACCCTCTAATACAATAAATGATATTTCTAAATGTATAATCATCTCGTGTCATTATTATTCATGAGATGGTGTTACATGATCATGTGATTGGTCTTCACCTGACTTCGTATGATCTTGTGGGATATTTTCTCTATGAACACTGCTAGTTCTCAAAGCTTGAAGTACCATTTCAAGGATTATCCTTTAGATGAGGGCATAGAAAATTGAAAAATATGGCCTTGATTGATAACTCTTTATACTTTTCATGTTCCCACTACATATTAGTTGATAGACACTTGAAATATTCATGAAAGAAGATAAATGAAGAAAATACCAGAGGCATGAGTCTCTTGATCTAGGGGTTTTGTATTCTCTTTTGATGTTGTGGTGATGTCCAAATGACCTCACTTGATTTTTGTAGTCTCATTGCATGATTTTATAATATATTCATGATTTCCATCGAACAATTATCAGAATGAAATTATCTGATAGAACATAGTGTTCATGTGATAGCACTAGTGATATTCAATGTGGGATTTAGACAATGTTGCATGCTGCCGAGAAGGTTTTACATTGTCTCTATCTGACCACAAGGTCCATTGCACATATTTTGATGGATTATAGAGATAGTTTGACCATATTCATGAAAAAGGAAGGAATATTCACGATTCTGAGAAATAGAGGATAATTCAATTTTCTATGTATTGAATGATATAGAAGGCCAATATGGTGGTCATCGAATGCTGGGATCATGCAGTTGATATCAGGAATAACTTATTGTGTCAAACTAAGGTTGTCTAGGTGTGGTGGGCGAGTGGTCTAGTGGGAGGTTAAAGATTATTTTTAGAACTATGTGAGACTGGATTATTTTAAATATGTTTAGCGTGGGATCACAAGACTCAAAGGGAAAATAAGGATCAACTTGACTGGATGGTGCGGGATATTTCTAATCATTTTTCAGTAGGAGGAACAGTACCAAAGAAATTACCATCTCAGATCAAATCAAGTAGTATACATTTTGTGCTTAATAAACAAATTTAGAACCATGGATAGTTAGACGAGAGTGCCAAGGTTTGCTCATGACCTCTAACGAAACCATCCCGTGTCGGCCCACCTTTCTCATTGCCCTTATCCATAGAGTTTGGGTAGGATCTTCCCTACCGCCTATAATAGCTATCCATTCTAAATCTCTTGATGCAGTTGGGGTGTCTCCGCCATGATCTGGGCTTGAGATGGCTGGTCTTGTTATCCCTGGCCCACATTCTTCAAAGACGTAATCTTCATGTGTTTCTTGAAAAGCAGATCAAAATGCTTTCATCTTATTCACACATATTAAGTATTTGATGTCAATGTGCACATAACACAATTATGGGTTTCAATAATCACTCATGCGATAGTCAATCATCTCCACAAAGTGATGTAATTCACTTTTTCTCATCTATTTATATAAATTGTAATAACGATTTATATAATGAAAATATATGATACTTATGAAATTTTTAATATTTGAGATAAAAATAAATAGTGATCTTGATTGAAGGACCATAACAATGAAACAATAGACCTCATGAAAAATTAATAATTTAACACACAAAAGGGTGTTGTTAATGAAAATTGTTAATGGTTAGTTGATAAAATGTCATTAATAAATCAAGTATGGTAATATAAATATGAAAATGATCTTTTGTAAACTTATTATCTATGAGGTTAGAGAACTTATGAAACTTATCCAACTTGAGGTAAGGTTTTCTCATCCCACTTTTGTTTAAATGAGTCATATACTATATTTACAGCTAATTTAATTCATTTGGTGTATATAGTATCCAATTTAGTTGATATAACATGAATATATTTTTACTCATGGTTAAATGTGTCATTTTCTATTACTTATTTTATGGGGGTTATGATATAAAATATACCAAATATGTATATGTTTTATTTTACAATATTAAATTTTACTAGGATTCATTATACATAATTTGATGAGGATATATTTATATGACCAATCACTCAAAAATCTTATAGATTTTGTAATTCTATTTTTATTTATAGAGATTACATACATTCCTTTCATTTCCCTCTATATAAGTAAATAGATATATGAATAATTTTTTATGGGAAATTGACATTATTTCTTACTTCAACCAAGAATAATTACCTACCATGTCCACATTATTTTTAAAATTATTTTGAGAATATTTCTACAATTCTCTAATGATTTATTAAATTTATTTTTCCTCAAATTTTAATTTCTATATAAAAAATTAAAATGAATCTACTTTTTATTTTTAGAATGAGGAACGTTTTACCAAATTGTGAATGGGTTCCTTTTTTAACAACTACCATATGACTGAATTTTCCCATAACAATGAATAATACTTTCATTGAATATTACTTTAAATGTTAACATGGTTCCTCCCTAGTAAAATGTTTTTCTAATATTATTTTAATTTTTAAATTTTACACGATTACATAATGAAAAGTGTTTTTTCCTTATGAAATGTTTTTGGGATATTTTAATCTATTTTAATATAAGATAACATCCATTGATCTTACCAATGCTTCACTGGAGATATGATCCAATGATACTATCTTTAATTTTTCTCTATATAGTTAAAGATTATAATAATAAAATATTGACTAAGCCCATTTTATTTTCAATGGGTTATGCTATGTAGAAATGATAAATGTTATTTTATGATCCTTTCATATACATGTGAATGTATTATGTATTAGTGATAGGTGGTTTCGTTATATCCGTCTAATATATTGTGTAATTAGTACTGTTTTATGAGCTCAATTGGTTTACATGAGATTATCCCAATCCCAAAATAGGGTACATAGGTGTATAGACCAATCCCAAAATAGGAAACTTGAGTGGTTTTCCCAAACCTAAAGTTGGTACATTAGTGGTTAAAATAATCTTCAAATATGATGAATGTATTAGTGGGATGCACTGATATAAATTTACTATGATTATTATTATTCCATACTATTTCTGTAACTAACATTGACATTTTTAAAGGCATGTGATATGATCTCATGGATTATGAGAATTGATTATTCTATGATTTACCTCTTTTATATACCAAATATTTATCTCATAATTATGATTTTTAAATTAATGGGAATAATTTTTAAATGTAAAACTCATATTCTCATACCATTTTTTCATATTATTCATACATGTGATAATAAACTAATATCTCCCATGTTGACCCTAACAGAAATATGAGATTCTCCTTTATTATGATTCCATTATGTAGTCTGTTATGAAATTTGTTATGTCGGGTATGTCTATGAAGTATTCTGTGTGAGGACAAATTTTTGAGAGGTGTTCAACATACATCATGATATAATATTAATAGGTATATAGTCTCAAAATACAGTACAACTTCGTGGGTGAATAATAGTGAAATGTTGGATATATTCATCTAAATTGATGAAATATTAATATATGTAACAATTGGGTAAGATCATTTTACTATTTATCTTTATTTAAGACCACCATGTCTCGCATGGTATTTTTCACTTCAAGGAACTTACATCTGCCACATCTCACACGAAGGACCATCTTTAGTTTTCAAGACAAAACCAAAATCTAAACCTCCCACCCTAATTATTAAAACTCTAAAAGATAATCTCTTCCCAAGAACCTATTCAAATACTAAACTCATGCCTCATTTAGTGAACCACTAAAGGCAATAACACTTCAATTTTTGGACACTCCAATTAACTAAAACTATCCCATGAACTACTCCTAAGGCCTTGAAAACCCAAAAAAAAATCCAAAATATATATCCCATATCGATTGAGAATATCGATATAATATAGAAGCAATATAAATTTACACATAATATTACATGATTTTATAAATAATGAACCATTAAATACAAACCAGGGATCATAAAATATAGTGTATTAGAATAATTAGGTACATAAAACCTGAAATCATGAAAATAGAATATACATATTTATATTAATCATTCATAATGAACTCCTAACTTCATTTGAGATATTACATCTGCATAGGATAACTTGGGGAATACATATACAAAAGGGATGAGCGTAAAATCCTAGTAAGGGATTAAACATTGAAATAAAGCATAATAAATGGGTTATAAAGAAAAATATAATGACATTAAAAGGTGTGTGACATGAATAAAAATGTTTAAGAATAAAATAGGGAACATTGGATCACATAATCAAGAAAACATAGTAATGTGGAAGAAATATACAACATGAAATAATCATGATTTAGGGATAACCTTAAATACTATATAACATGGTAGATAAAGTCCCATAAAGGAATCATGGTTTTTCTATGACCCAACATGACATCTAATGAGACTAAAAATTATCCAGTGCATTGGAGTGCTATTTTGGTTCACCCAAAATAATGTATTCTTTTATATGTGTTCACATGAAGAATAAAACATAAGGAATCAACATTTGGGATACCCATGAAAAGAAAT
The DNA here is from genome assembly GCA_963277665.1 of Viscum album. Taxonomy (NCBI): domain Eukaryota; kingdom Viridiplantae; phylum Streptophyta; class Magnoliopsida; order Santalales; family Viscaceae; genus Viscum; species Viscum album. Next base: position 1,715,399,939 of record OY728143.1, read on the forward strand.
GGGTATCCTAATCATGTCAAAAGGCATAAAAAATGGGTGTATCATAAAGGTATCCATCGAATAATGGATTTGAAACATACATGAACATTAATAATGGATACCAAGCATATAAAATGATAAATTATGTCCATGTAAAACTATAGATTGTAAAAATGGATTTTGAGAAACATTACAAATGAGCCACTTTAGGGTGTATTAAGGGAAAATGATCACGAAGAGAATGAATGAATAATTATTTGTAAAAAATAGAAATGTAAAATATAGTATTTCATAATAATGTGATTTATTTAAGAAAAATAATATTGGATTAAAACAAATTATGGAGTGTACATGATAATGGGAAATAATTGGTGATGTTCCCTTTATTTTGACTTGATTATCCGGAATAATTGAGAAGTGAACCTTATAAAAGTTATATTTTCCAATAAAATAAAGATTAACTAAGATATGTACATATTTTTGGAACATAAAAACTGAATTTAGGAGGATTATATAGGAATAATTGAGATTTAAATTGGGTTAATTATGGAGAAATCGTAACTTGAAGGAAAAAATGAAGGTTCAGAGAGAACCCCCTACCATATGATCGAAAGTGTTCTTTACTTGTACATAATTTCAAGGTTAATCGAATTAAACAAATTTAACTTATATACTAAGAAACTCATATAAATGTATTTAATTTTTTATATTTTAATTAATTTCTTTTATGTGTTTTTTCATGATATAATTGATTTAATTTCTTTATTATGGGAGCATTCATTTCTTGATTTTATGACCGGTTCCCATGAGTTTAATAATGGAAGTTATTATAAAATGGTGTAAAAGCATCATATGTGAAATTAATTTGTGTTTACATAATTAAATTATTTTAAACGGTCTCATATACCATTTTATTTTCATATTTAAGAATGATTCCTCAAATAAAATGTCAATGAAAATGATCAGTTTATTTTTGCAGTTCTAAGATCATCATGATCTAGTTTTGTTTTATTATTTAATATTATGTATATATATTAGTTCTAGAACATGATCCGAAATATAATATACATGATTCAATATGTTTTATCCATAATAATTTTTTATGACCATACTTGAAGGTGGTAATTGATAACGAAAACTATTTATCTATGCGGGATGTGAATCAACACCTCAGGCACTATGTTTACATTTTTTTTGAATAAAAAGTGATGAGAAAGGATTTGATTTTATATATTCAATTAAAAAAATAAAATTTAACTTTATATATAATATTTTATTTATCAATTATCTATTGATTATGGAGGGAAGTATGTGGTAGAATAATGAAATGATTTAAAAGAGAAGGGTGGAGGATTTAACCTCTTGTATAACATCTCCTTAAAAACCACCATATGAAATTTGGGAAATGTCTTTTGGTGGGAAAAAATAGACTAAAATTTGGGGAAGAGGTTTGACATAAGAATTAGGAAAAATATAAGAAAGATACAAAGCTTATAACATGTGAGTAGAAGAGGTTGTGAGTGGTGGTATTTATAGGGTAGGAGAAGGGAACATTTTCATTATTTTATTCATTAGTTTATTATTTTGGCTAAATAAAATGAATAGTATTTACTCATGTGACTAAATATAGTAACTAGAGCATGTCAGTTTGGGATAATGGACACTTAAATCATCCAGGACTCAACCATGACACATAAATTCAATTATTTTCTAATAATGTTAAATACATAAATTACAGTATTTCACAATTCACAAAAAATAAACTATTTTAGATAAATATAAATAATGCACCAGAACTATTTTTTAACATTCAAATTTAAAATATTAACTCCAATTTATGAAAATAATTTTCTAAATATGATAAATATAATTTTTAAAAAAATCATTTACTCGAAAAATATCAATTTTAATATTATAGCCGATTTTATGACAGTTTGAAAAATTAGTTATGATATCATAAAATTTTCTTATAATCATAAGACAAAAAAAAATTATGGTTCTATTTTTTGAAAATTAAATTTCATTTTAATAATTATATTAATTATAAAATTATAATAATCAATTACGTTTTACAAAAATACTGACATTAATTAACAGTTTTTTAATCCTTTACTTATTCCAAGATATAAATATATCATAGTTTCATTTATAAGATACAAAAATTTTTATTTATGCTTTCAAAGGTAATGATACTATTCTAAGGGCCAGATCAATATTCATATTGTCCATCTAACTATTCCAATGTTCAAGTCACTATTCCCTTGGTATAGGCTTCTTAATTTCTAAAAATACCTCTAATTTTATTCATTCTTCATTTATAGTGTTTTTATTGTGTTCTATATGTTATTTTATGTTATTTATGCTCTTTAAAATAATTATAATAAGGGAATTTCCATTTATAAAATTCTAGTTCATTGCATTATTCCCCCTTATGAAATGTTTTACTAGATTTTTTTACATACTATGGTGAAAAAATGTGAGGGTAAATCTCCTTCATTTCTTCCTCTAGTGACAACCTCACCACTTCATACTTATGGTTCCAATATAGTACTTTGAACATGTTATTATTTTTATTGTGTATAAATTTATCTTTATACTCCAAGATGTTCACCGATTGTACTTCATACGATAGGTCGTTCTCCAGTGGTACCACCTCCAAATTCAATACATGTGGGGGGACAAGTATTTACTTCCTTAAGAGAGATACGTGGAATTCATCATAAGATTGAGCCATATTTTGTGGAAGTGAATGTGGATAGGCCAATTCTCTTATGCGATAAAGGATCTCAATATGGTCAATATACCTTGGAGTAATCTCCACTTCCTTTCCAAACCACATAACTCTCTTCTATTTTTATATTCATAGGAATAATTTTTCTCTAAAATTGTTATCAAATCCTATTCGATGGTTTTCTACATATCTATTTTTCTAACTCTAAGAAACATAGATTTATTGTTGGATGGATTGAACCTTATTTGTATTCTCTTTCATAATATCAGGTACATGTCTCTTCCATTATCCAAAATCAACCAAATAGCTTGGAGTTCTATATCACTTCCCATATAGAGATTCATATAGAGCCATATCAATACTCTAGGGGAAGTTGTTGTTATATGAAACCCCAAAAAATGGAATATATTTATCACATTCACCTGTAACATCCAATGGGAATTATCTCATCACTCTCTCGAGAATTTGAGTATTCATTTTAGATTTCCCATTAGTTTGGGGGTGATAGGACATGATGAAATTCAATTCAGTACTCAAATATTGGTGATGAATTATTTTGAATTTATATATGAACGATATATCACTATTATATGTGATCTAATTTGAAACCACATGCTACATCACCACATAATTAACATATACCATGGAAACTGTTTCAAGAAATAAATATTCCCAAATCGTAATGAACATGGAAGCCTTGGCGAGTTGATCCACCACAACCCATATCCTATTATTTCCTTTGGATGTTTTTTAGAGATGAGTGAAAAAGTACATATTAACATTCTACCATTTCAGTGTGGGTATAGGCAATGGTTACATCAATCCATTGGACATATATCACTTTGATTTAACTAGTTGATACACTAAACACCTTGAGATATTCTCTAGAATTTCCTTCTTCATATTATCCCATAAGAAGTGTTTTTGAAGATCACAATACATCTTATTACTTTTATAATGGATTGAGGAAGATGAGATTTTTGAATTATCTAGTAGCTCCTTCATTATCACAGGTCACGAAAGCCCAAAAATACTAGTTCCAAACAAAATCACACCATCATCATCGATGTGGAACTAATGTAGCTTCCCTTACTTTACATCTGTTAACATATTTTTTTACCCCAGATCATCCATTTGTTCATTCTTGATCTTCTCTTGGATAGATGGATTGGAAAAAATGTGGGAAAGTTTGATGTATTCCTTATCATTATGATTTAAATATCCATCCATTACATTTCACTAAATATAGGGTCTTTCTCAATCCACATCATAGATAGAGAAGTGGGTTCCATTCATCTTTAAGAAACATCAACCTTGTTTTACTTACAAAGGTGATAGTGAGATATGAATCATAGTCATTGATTATCTCTAAAAATCTAATTTGAGGCATGTTGAGATCCTTTTGTTGGAATAAATACTTTAGGATCTTGTGATTGGTATATATGTCAAAATTCTCAGAATATAGGTTGTGCCACCAGATTTTCAAGGCAAAAATCATAGCTGTTAGCTGTGGATCATGCATCAGGTAGTTCTACCCGTGTAACTTCAACCTCAATGAGTCGTACACTATCAATTTTTAATTCTTCATGAGTATACAACTGAAACCTTTTATTGAAGCATCAAAATAGATCAAAAAAACATATCCACCTATTGGTAGTATGAGAAATAAGGCTGTTATTTTCCAGTTATTGAGATCATTAAATCATTCCTCATATTCGTTCTTTCACATAAACATTACCCCTTTTAGGTTTAATATAGTTATCTGGATATAAAGTCATGATAAATTCATCAAAAAACATTGGTAATACCCAACTAAGCCAAGATAAATATAGATATCTATTAAAATTTTTGGCATGGGCCACTCTTCGATTACCATTGTCCTAAAAGAGCTACAAATATTCTTTTTCTGGTGATACCATTCCCAAATAATGATACATCCTCCACTGAGAACTGACATTTATTGTACTTTTCATAGAGTTTTTCCCATCACTAGGAATTTAGAACTATGCTAAAATGCTGATTGTGTTCCTAATTACTCTTGGAGAATATCATACTATCATAAATATATTATACAAAAAATTTGTTAAGTTAATATCTAAATACACTATTAAATATGTTGCTAAATATTTATTGATAATTAGTGAGTTTGAAGGGAATAACTATGAACTCATAGTGTCTATACCTTGTTGAAGAGGTATTGATGGGAATATAATACTTGTTCACCTTTAATTAGTGATATCATGACTGAAAGTTACATAAATTAAAGACATGTCCCCACATAATTGATCAAACAATTCATCTATCTATGAAAGGGATATATGTTCTTTTTTTTTATTTTTCTAAGACCACGATAATAAATATAGAGGAACACTGATTCTTACTTATTATGCACAAGGAGGACTAGCTCTCCCCATGGTGAATTAATTGGGATCAAATAACCTTTACCCACATTCTATTGTAACTACTTCGTTAGTTCCACCAACTCAAAGGTGGAAATTTTGTAAGGAGTATTTGATATAAAATAATATCCATGTATAAGTTAAATTGGGAACATAACCCCTTGGTCATGAGAAAGATGGTGAATTTATTTTGGGGACACATCAGTATAGTCTCTCAAAAATGGTATGTCTCCGAGCATGATTCTCTCATTTTCTAAATCATTGAAGAAAGATATGATTTTTCATAAGTTAACAATATCTACAATTGAGATAATGATTCAAAAGAAGATTAACCCTCTTTGTTACACATGTTGAGAATTAGAGGATCCTTTAAGATGTGAAGAGTGATCTCCCATTATCTACAGTTGATTTTGAATTTATATAATGATAGATAATCCAGTCATAATATAACATCAAACTCCACCAAAGGATGTATGACATGATTTGATGGGAGGTTCAGTCTACAAACATTATCCTAAGAGGATTTATATACTAGGGATGAAACAATTACCCTATTTTCTACTCATACAGATAACTCAACCTCCATATTTTGAGGGAGTGTTTGAATATTTCTACTAAACATAAAATTTTTGAAGGAATGTGTCAAAAAAAATCCAATAGTATGTTTTATATTATTTAATGAATAACCAACATACCTATCATTATATCAGTTTTGGGTTCAACTTTAGTAGTAGTGATAACATATTCTATACCTTGTGGCCTTGGATTATTTTATTGCCTCTAACAACCTTTAGATTAGAAAAATAACTCATAGAATGACCACTCACCTTGATGTTGAACCACTATAATATAGTCTGAGTTTTGATCTGAACATTCCTTTCTTCTTCCACATTTATGTGATTCTTAATATCCCTTCGACAATTATTGGATAGATACCTCTCTCTTCTTCATTTTAAGAATCTACTAATTCCCATTAAAATATTTCCAGCATCCTTCTTCCCACAATTTCGACATGTGGGATGTTGGGTTTTATTTCCATCATATTTTTTATCTATTGATCATCCCATATGAAAATATTTTTCCACTTTTTATCTCTTCACCCATGAGATGACTCAGATTCTTTGATATTAATTTCAACCTTATGGGTGCAACATATAATCTACTTATAGCTTTCAAAGTCTTGATTCACCATTTATTTTCATAAAATTGTCTTTAGTCTGCTAAAGAAGTGATCCACATTTCTTTATAGCGTTCATGAAAAAGATAGAGACATATCTTACAATCTTTATAAATTTTTCCTCAGATGCCCTGCCAGACTCATGTTCCATTATCTTTACTCAAAGGAATTACCTTTCCAGCATAATACAGAGTGTTTGGGGAAAATATTTACAAAAAAATATTTTCCTGAATGTTTTCCATTCAAATGAATCAATTTCATCTTTAGGCATTGTTTTTATCAGTTCCCCCCACTGATCTACTTCCCCATCAAAACTATATACCAATATATTAATATTCTATTATTATGAGCCCTTAAGGATAGAAAATATATTTTCAATGGAGTTAATCCATCATTCTCTGATTAAGGGTATAGAAGATAGAATAATGGTTGGAGGCCTTTTTTTAATAAAATATTCGAACAATAATTTACCTTTCTTAAGATATGGGTTGAGTTACACTTGATTCATGTTATTTTTCATGTCTTGATCCATTCAATCCTGTACAATCATGACATTTTGAATGCTCATTCCTATTAGTTTTGGAATATAATTAGATGCATTATCATATTGCCTATCATATTGACTATTGGCATGAGTTATCCTACTTCCATCCAAAATCAAAGTAAAATAATGTACAATTAGGGGGATTGATTATATAGGTAAAAATAATACAAAAATGAGAAATTTGACATAGAGGGATAAACTAGAAATGAAAAGAACATAATAACATATGATTCACTATGTTTCAATCTAGGTTATCCATAGTGATTGAATTATCCTTGGGGTTATTACTAGAGTTTTCTAATCATAATCCCCAAAAATAAATAGACCATGATATATTACCAAATTTAGTAACCCTAGCCTTTTACACATATTATTACAAGATTTTAATCATAATTTACCATTAAATATATACTATGGATTGTAAAGTATAGTTTTTTGGATTATTAGTTAAATAAAACTAAATACATGGAAATAGAATAATACATATTTATATATATCATCCATAATGATCACATAACTTACATTGAGCACTTAAATATTCCTAGGTTAACCTAGGGTATACCTAGACAAAAGGGATGAGTTAAAAATACCAGTAAGGGAATAAAAAAAATAAATAAATCATATCACATTGGTTAGAAGAAAAAATATGATGACATAAAAAGGAATGTTTCGTGTATAAACATATGGAAGAATAACATAATGAAAATGGGATTATGTAATAAGGGAAAAATAAGAATGTGGTATAAACATACAACAAGATATAAACACAAGTACAAGATAACTACCAAGACTATATCATATGGAGGAAAATGTACCATTAAATAATACTCTTTAATCCCTCTGAAAGAATGTCCTCTCATGAGAAGAAACATTACCCAATGCATTGGAGTACCATCTGGGTGCACCCATCATAAAATGTTAAGGAATATGTGTTCCTTATGAAGACTCAATCATAAGGAATAAACATAAGGGTTACCCATGTAATGAAATGGGTATCATAATCTCGCCATAAAGAAAAAAAATTAGTGTATCATAAATGTTTCCATAAAAGTATGTATACAAATCCTACATAGAAATTCATATGGTAAAATAGGTATTTATAATGATAAATTAGGTCCAACTAAATTGAAATCATGTATAAATTTTGTTTAAAAACATTATAAATGAGCCACATTAGTGAAAATTAAGGGAGAATATTATGAGACCTAAAGAAGAGAAAGGCATATTTTTTGTATAAAACTAGAAATAAAAATAAAACATTTTTTATGATAAAATAAGTGATTATAGAAAAATAATGGTGTGTTAAAACTGATTATGGAGTGTATAAGATAATGGATAGATAATGGGGATGTTCCCTTTAACTGGGATTATTTTTTAAGAAGAATTGGGAAGGAAACCTTATAAAAACTGTACATTATCCTTCATAGAAAGAAGAATTTATCTAGGTAAATTTTCATAGAACAGAAAAACCGAATTCCTGAGGAATAAATAAGATAAATTAAGAAGTAAATTGGGTTAAAAAAGATATATCGGGTATCAGGAATAAAATAATGAAGTTTTAGAGATAATCACATACCTTATGTTTAAAAGTGTTATACACTTCTAATTAATGTCCTAGATAATCAAACTAAATCCATTAATTAATTAATTTAATACCTCTTATAAATGTATTTTATTAATTTTAATTTTACTATGTTAATTCATGTCCTTCTTGATCAGTTAAGATATTCAATTTCATGGTTCCTTGAGCATTCATTAGATGATTTTATGATTAGTTTCCCTGAGTTTAATTGTGGTAGTTTTTTTTTCAAATCGAAGAAAAAATCCTGATGTGAAATTATACGGTGTTTTTATAATTACGAAATTTAAAATGGTTTAATTTAAAATTTTATTTCAAGATAGGAAAATGATTCATTAGAGAAAATGTTAATGGAAATGATCAGTTTATTTTGGAGATTTTTCGATCATCACGAACTTGTTTTGTGTTATTATTTAATATTATGAATATATATTTGTTACTTAACTTGAAACAAGATATAATATACATGTTTAAATATAATTAAACGATAATCATGTTTTTATGTACATCCTTAAATGTATTAATAGAAAATGAAAACTCATCATCCATGAGGGTGGTGGATCACTACCTCATGGATGATATTTTCATTATTTTGAATAAAAAGTGAAGATAAGGGATTTAATATTTGATACCCAATTAAAAAAATAACACTAAGTTACTAATGTAGTAATGGATTAATCATATATCTTTTCATTATGGAGGTAATGATGATGTAGAAGAAATAAATACATTAAAAGAGAGGGTAGAATGATTTTACCTCTTGTATATCATCTCCACGATATCCTATTCAAGGAACTTGGGAATGGTCTTTTGGTGAGTCTAGAAAGACTAGAAAATGGAAAGTGTTTTGGGATAAGAATTAGGATTAATATAATCATGATCTGAATCTTATAAGTTGTTAGTATGAGAGGTGGTGTGAGTGGTATTTATAGGGGAAGATAAGGGTTTTTTTAAAAAAATTATTCATTTTATTATTAAATTGAATCAAGAATATGAATAGATTTGATTCCTATGACTAAATATAATAACTAGAGAATATAAGATCGAGATAGAGGCCACTAAATTCATCCATGACTCATCCATGGCTTAAAAATTTATCTATTTAGTTATATTTTTAAATAATATATTTTTGTGTATTTCATTATTAAAAAAAATAATCTCTTTTAGAAAAAACAATAAAATTCACCCTAACCAATTTTTTTCATGTAAATTTAAAAAATAGAATCTATTTTTTTATTTTTTTTTCAAATTTGAAATTTTTAATTTTTAAATAAATTCATCATTCACTCAAGAAAATACCGATTTTAATATTATAACCAATTTTATAAAACATTTAAAATTTAGATAAGGTATCCTAAAATTATCTTATAATCACGCTAAAATAAAACATTATTTTATCAATATATTTTTCAAAACTATATTCTCTTTTAAATAATAATATTAATTATAAAATTATAAATAAAAATTTATATTTTCAAAAAATAACGTCACTTAATTTATCATTTTTGTAAAAATTATATAATTATTCCAAGATATAAATATATCATATTTTTATTTATGAGATTCCTGAATTTTATTTATACTTTCAAAGGTAATTTTATTATTCTAATCTTCAAATAATATTCTTAGTTGTCATATTACTATTCAAATGTCCATGTTTTTATTCCATTGGTATAGGTTCCTCAATTTCTATAAATTCATCTTATTTTATTCATTAATTAATTAAGTAGATTTTATTGTGTTCTGTATGTTATTTTATGGGATTTATGATATATGATATAATTATTAGAAAGTAATTTCCATTGAAAAAATTCTAGATTATTACACCTAAGGTCACCGAAACATACATCATGCACTATCATGAACATTGTGAAACAATTTTCACTATTTGTTTCTCAAGGAAAGCAGAACAACCCACTCGAATGCCCCTCAATGGATATAAATCCTGACTTTCCCACTAACTAGTACATAACCAATCGATGCAATTGCATCCATTTTCCATTACTGTTACTTGCCATAATCTCACACTTAGGAACATATCTTAATATTCCAATCCAAAACTACACAAAATCCCACTTAACACATGGGTATCTATGTAAAAACACCCCAAAATCCAATAACACAAAGGTCTAACAAATGTCATCATACAACCACCTTCCATCTATAAACCTACTCTAATAACTATAGATCATGAAACAAAAGCATCACTAGGAAACATCACATTCCTACATTCCACTTTATAGGGTCTATTATTAATGAAATTTCATAGGAAAAATACCATACCACTTCTAATACCATTCAATAAGGGATTATATTAAACACACTACAAAATATAAAGGATCACCTTGCGCCATGATCTACATCATAGAAAAGAATAAATTGTATTTTATGTTTTTATCAAACACACACAATCAACAATGTGTTTAAATGTTCAAAACATAAAACATAAAAATCCTAGATTGGCACACCGATTTATTAAAATATTTTAAAATTTCATTTCATACCCCATGTTTAACAAAAAATTTGAAATACCATATTCATACCATATAAGTTCCAAAACCCACCTTTTTTATATGAAAATACCATATGAAATCATCACATTTTTTTCCACCTCAAATCAAAACAATAAAAACCATTTTACAGTAACAAGACATTCAAACAACCCTTTTAGAAACAAAAATAACATAAAAAACCTTTTGAAAAATTTTATTCCAAAGGTAATGTCCTTTTAAAAAAAATTAGATATATCAAATAAAAATGAAATTTGAAGGTAAGGAGAAAAAATATAATTTTAACATATACTCAATGCTAGAGTTCATGTCATCCAATATTTTTCATTTTCCAGAGTAAACAATGCATTAAAAATTTAACATACTTAGGAGAAAATAATTAAATGAAACCAATGATATACTTTAGAAAACATTGAATATAAAATTTCTATAAATTAATTAATTTAAACCTCTATCAACCATATGAAAACTATTTCATGACATGTCATCATACATGGCATATTCATAATGTATGAACTCACCCACTAATTCCAATTATACCAGGAGAAAATAACAAAAATAATAACTCCCATATCATTTGCATCCGTCAAAGTGAAGTCAACCAAAAAAAAATTAAAAAAAATATAAATCTGACTCAAAAAATGTATACTTCCCTCTTGAGTGGGTTATCAACTCCTTGGTATGAGTTTAATACCATGTCCCAATAATTCTCTATCTCTTATATACCTTTCTCAAATGGTCTTGAAAAGGAAAAAAAGGTATTTGATACCATTTTGGGATTCCCCAACCCGGATCACCCTACTCGGGCCAAGGTGCACTGCATGACTTCATGAGGGCCTCCCCACAAACAAGAAGCTTCTAAATAGCTATGAGGGCCTAAGAGGTACCATAAGAATAATATGAACTTTGTAACAGATAAACAACAAGTGTAAACAATAATGAAATAAATAGTCATTCTAAATAAATATTGATAAAATTCAGAATCAATAGTAGCCACAACAACAAACCATGATACAATAGATGAATTAAAATATCTAGTGTAAGATTTAAAAAGAGAGATACCCACCTACAAACAATATTTATATAATAAAAAATGGAAAATAAATAAAATATGAATATTATTAAAGGATCTTGGAATCTGTTCTGACATTGCCTCAACCAACTTGGTCATCATAAAAACAATCTTTATTATAAAACATGCCCTCATTTGAATCCTTGACCAAAGAGACTACACATGAGATAATATTACTATGTAGGGTGTGAGTGTGAACACATTAGAAAAACAATAATGAATATTTAAAACTAAAGAAACAATTATATAAAAGTAAATACTAAGATGCGGAAAAAATATAAATATAAATACACAAAACGACATGTAATATTGGGCTAACAAGGATGACATATAACTATACCATACCTACTTCATATAACTTCTAAAGGGAATGAATTTTCAGAATCCAAAATAAAATAAACACACAACTCATAACTGAAAAAATAGGTCACAGCCTCATCAAGCACCCCAATCATTCATGTCACACTTAAGGGGGTTACATGAGTGCATTGACCTATCCCTAAAAAGACTAGGGTGGTCATCTAAACAATATAGTACCCTCCCTAGAGGATATTGGGAGTTCATATTAAATGAAACCAACCCATCCCCAAGAAATTTAGGGATGTCAACATAAATAATACTAAATCATCCTCATATACTTTGGGGTGGTCATAGTAAATCACAATAATAAGTGTCAAAAAATTAAAAACTAACTAAATTAAGTGAAAATAAAATAAAAACTAACCATCCCAACACCTCACTCGTGACATACAACATCATCACAATAGAGACCAATGATATTTATTAAGATCTTACCCACATCACATGTCACATCATTTTATATAACCCATTTCTAATCCGCATCATCATTTTATCCTAATAAATTTCATACCACAACATTATAACCCCTTATGAACCCAAATGGAATTTTCTAATCACAACCACCCAAAGGGATATATCTACATTTACACCCCAATATAAGTTTCTCTTTTATCTATTACAAGGTTCAAAAAACAAGGGAATTTACTACCTAAAAGACTACATCATTCACCCTGACCATAACATTCTAAATAATCCCAAATAAATCCTTTTAAGAAAATTTACCTAAGAAACCAACCCTACCCACATACATAATACAAGGAAAACATTTACCATTTCAATGGAACACAACTTACACTCCTCCTATAAGGGACAATCTATGTTAATAAAAAACTATCTGTATCAATTTGACACCAATAATAGAGGTGTCACATTAATTCACATCTACCCACATGAAAATCATTGGATACAATTCAATAAAAATTATATAGCATGGTAATGGATTCCTACCTTAATTTTTATGGATTCTAATATCAATGAATCATCACCCTATTTGAGTCAAATTCACTGGTTCAATAAAATCATCCATAGAGTCATGGAATTGTAGTATTAGAGATGGATCCCGAAAAATAATTATGGAATCATGGATTTAGGGAATGTGTTAGTAAAAACATACTAAGGGAATCCATTAAAATTAACAACACTTTGACTGTTGAAAGATCAAGGACAAATGATATAAATTTTCCAAATGGGGGTGTCCATACCCCAAATTCCCATAAGGGGTTATAGGGGAGATAATAAGGGAAGGTACCTATTTCAAAACAACTAAAATTTCCAACCTAGTTTAGTTTAAGGATTAAATATACTTTCACAATATAATTATTTGAGGAATCTTCCCTCTGAAACATTTAAATTATTAATCGTAGCATGGTAAAAATATCACACTATGAAATTATTATTTCATCTTCTGAGTAGTTTAAATTCCTTCCTAGTCCCCCCGAACTTATTCCCAAGTCCCCCATGCACCGAAAACATGTAGAAAAGACTCATATTCACATTCCAAGGATGCATTTTAAACCACAATCTACATCAATATTCGAGGGGTGTTACAAAATTTTTTTTGAGTAATATGGGGAATAATGTAGAATGAGACCCTCTAAGGTGTTTTGAAATTCAAATAATTCAAAGTGTATTATTATCCACCAATGAAGAAAATACATTGCACTGTAAATTTGATGTTATGAATATCCCCATAGGACATGCCCCAATATCGTTTATATTAGGGAAATAATTGGCATAGTAATGTTTATGTATCATTCTTTTTTTGATAAGTATTCATCCTGAAAATACATAACTTGGACCCTAAAGAAGTATCCTGAAATGAAATAACCCTTTTTCCTCTGGAATTGGGGATGACCTCATTGGTTTAAGGTTCAAACATTCCAATCGGTTTCTAATAGATTTGTTCAAAGAACCAGAAACATCCAATGATTCTATACCCATATGGAACTAATTTCCAAAGGTATGTGAACATTAGTTGTGAAGTGATGAGGCTTAAGAATTTTCATTGGTCGAAAGGATGGGAGGTCAGACTCATCACACCTTTTTTAGGGGAATTATTGTTTATTTCGGGACTCTATTTATAGATTTATGTTATGTTAGTGAATCCTTATTACATTACCAAATATGAAAATGAGCTTTCCTTTAGATATGTAAATCAATGATTAATATGTATGTGATTTAGAGAATATTTTATATGTATTCGAGGTTCTTGTTCAATAGAGAATCATATGTATTTGTTATAGATTCTTAGTCAATGGTATCCTTAAACACAATATTTAATGATCTCTGGGTCATTAGGATAACCATACTGGGTTTAAATCCACTCAACGGTGGAACATGAAGTTTATTGTCGTTCAGAAGGACATAGATTATTTCAGAGTTGGGATCATACCCGCAGACGGGCTACCTACGTATCCCTGTTTAGAAAAGGAATCAAAACCCATGTTGTTCGGGAATTAAAATATAGTTTAACGTCATATGGGACAGATGATAATTAATGGGTGTTGGGATTAAACCTTTGAAATGCTTCCTACGTACTCTAATTTTAAGGTAGATATCAAAGTCCACGTAGTTTGAGATATAAGTGTGGGGTTTATGCATGATTAATGGCTCAAAGAGAGATGTCACAATTACTTTTACACTCTAAGCTCACGTAATTCATGCTCGGTGTGGGAAACAAGAGGTATCTGTAAAACCTGACGATTACGCCATGAGAGATGAAATCATAATGAATGATTTGGGGCTTATGTATACATGACTACCCAAATAGATAGATATCATGACTTATTTCAGAGAAGAAGTCTGGGAACAGGGTCCATAAAGGTATATGTGCTTTTATGTAGATTTTGGATACTCTATCTTGGGGCTTACTCCTAAGGAAGATGCCCAAATTATGAGGGGACTTTGGGATTTAATCATAAGGAGGATGCTCAAATCAAAATAAATTAAGACTTGTTAAGAGAAATTATGAATGGGGCTTATTCCTGAGAAGGAGGCCCAGGTTAAAGAGACTTAAGATCTGGGGATTACTCTTGATAAGGAGACCCAGGTTAAGGGAATTTAGAATTTGGGGCTTAATCTTAAGGAGGATGCCCATATTTGGGAACTTGGGGATTACTCTTAAAGAGGATGCCCAAAATTAGGGAACATGGACTAGGGATTACTCCTGAAAAGGAGGCCTAGGTTAGGGGACTATTGGGACTTAATCTTAAGGAGGATGCCCAAAATTTAGGGAATTATGACTGGGGTATACTCCTGAAAAGGAGGTCCAGGTTAAAGGATCTTCTCATTTTAAAGGATGAGGTTTAATGAATGAATTCTCTCACCTTAGTGACATTAAGATATGTAAATCACTATGTTTTGAGAGATGTTCCACAGAATCCCTTTCAGGTAAGGAAGCCAATAAAGGAACCATGTCATAAATGACTTTGAAGAGGGGTTTGAAGGCTAAATCTGGAAGAGAGGAGGATTTGAAGAAAAGAAATGAATGGACAGGAGGGGTACCCAAAAGAAGGAAGGCACACGGGTCCTGTTTCGGCGCGCAGGTCTTGGTCGCGTAGGTATACCTGCGTGACACATAGGTACATGCACAATGGTCAGCCCATAGTGTAATACTTGGACGAGGCTTGGCTCAATCCCTTAGTATTATCCCTAAATGCTTTTAAATGAGTGGCGCACAGGTTCTGTTGAAGGGATGAGGAGGCGCACAAGTGTCTTCATTTCCCAGAAGGGTTAGACACTTAGGCGCATAGGTGTTGATTAATTTCAACACTTAGGCCTTCTTCCCCCACTTTAGATCTTCTATTCTAGGTAAGAAATTACCTTAGAAGCATTTGTAAGGCTTCGATAATAGACTAGGGCGCCGAGAGCTCAAATCCGAGTTTCTGGGTTTTTCCGTCCTCGAAATGGGGGCCCACAAGGGGTATTTATAGGCCTCTGAATACCTTGGGTTAAAATAACACAGGGAGCGCAGTCACCTGCACGACCAATATGAGGCGCGGAAGTATACTTGTGCGGCCATGATGAAACTTGATCGACCCATGTGTAAACAAATCCTTGTTCATGCCTTTGTCAATTTTTGATGTTTCTTCAAAGGATGAATCACTTTGTGTTAAGGTATTTCCCTTTTCATTCGTTTAGACTCTGTGACAGAAAGGAGCTTCAACAAAAGTCCCCCCTTAGGGTTGGATCTGAAAGAAATGAGGATGTGACTCTGAGCTAAAGAAGAAAACCAAGGAAGGGTGGTGCGTAGGTTCTGAGTGTGTAGATGGCATCGCGCAGGTGCGATCCGCACAGGCTTCGGCGCACAGGGATGTAGCCTTGCCTATAAATATGCGGCCATTCATTGCACAAAGAAACTGGATCTCAAAGATTCCCAATCTCTCCATGCATGTTTCTTTCGCCGCACAAGTGTCTTGTTTTCTGATTGTTCTTTGTGTCACGCTTCTGTAGAGGTATTTAGACATGCGCAGTGATACCTGCACGCCCAACACTTGTGCGACACAACTATACTTGCACGCCAAAATTGGACTTGCGTTCTTTAATTCCTTAGACATTTTTTGACTTGTCGTAAAAAATTTTATGAAATATCAACTCACTTAAGAGTTAATTATTCAACCTTTGTGCAGATTCAATGGCTCCTAGAAGAATTAGAACGGCTAATGAACTGGCCAGCAAGAGAATTGATGATTTGATGAACACTGTAGGCCATGATTACTATGAAATCTGTGACAACAATCTTTTAGATATGGAAAATTACTTGAAGAAGTATCATCCTAATTTTCCACAAAGCATCTATTTGCCTCTGTTTGGGCATGGTCATCTACAAGAAGTCAACATTCTAGAGACAAAGAATTATCTTCCGCATTCTTGGTTTCATAATTACACCAATTTTTCTTTAGAAAATATCTAAAGTGGAAGAGAATTTGTAAATACTAAAACAGTGGAGAAGGCCTATATGATGCATCATATCCCTTGTATACCAGATCTGAAACCTCACAAGCCCGAGCTGCAACCACATTGTTACCCTTCAATCTTCTGAAATTCTCATATGGATCAATCCAAAGGCTGGAAGAAGAGTTGGGACTTCCATCCTGGAGGAGGTGTGAAGCCAACTTGGATGTGGGAATACTGGGTGTGAAAAATCTATGCAGAGTTTGTCGAGGATTTGAAAGGAGCTGAGACATATTAAGTCGTCTGGTCTGGGTAGACATATGTATATTTAAATGATGAGTTTGTGCTGGAGCTAATCAGCTACTGGAGCCCAAGCATGATTTTTTTTATTTTTGGTATTTTCAAATGACACTTTTAATGGGTAAGTGTTGACCAAAAACAAATTCATATAGTTAAAAAACACAAAAGGAAAGTCATCCCATGCAAACTTTAAGAACTGCCCCTCCCCAGTGGCTACATCATTATGTCATGTCACCACCTTCACAAGACCACTCAGTATATTCCCAATGCAGTATTGCACATGTCTGGAACCGATGGAAAAAGTCATACCCACTCGATCATTCAAATCTGAATGGACAAGAGCTACTGAAAACTTCCTGCTCTGAGTCCTCATCTAAAGTTGTTCCTTGTAGAGTATCTAAAATTTTTCACATTCCAGAAACAAACACAAAAAAAAAACAATCTAACACTAAGCCATTCAAAACACATTCATACATCAGAATCCATTGAAGTCGTCATACAACCTTTGTGACAACGTCAAACTCCCAGAACCGACAGAGGCGAAACCATAACAAGGAGCTAGCGATCACTCACCAACACATCTCAAAGCACCAAGAAACCACCACTCAGATCCGCCTCAAAGAGAGTGGCGGAGTCCTGGAGTAAGCGTAGAGAAACAAGCAGCCAATCCCCCTGACAGAGCTCAACTCTACAAGCCCCCAATATCGATGAACACCACCAAATCAAACCAAACCATATCGCATACAACCATCATAAAAACACTCAACCCTTCACAAACAAAAGCCACCAACATGAATGAAATGGAGAGAAAACTTGAAAAACATTTGAATCAGAGTTTTCCAACACTGGTCACACCCAGACATCGACGACCGCTGGTCCACACCTCCCAAAACCTCAATAAAACCACTGTAGCAGATCCGAAAGGGAAATCCACTGTGAAAACATGCTGTCAGGGTAGGGTTAAGCAATCATAACCACTACGTAGTAGCAACAACATCCCATCTTCAATCGGCTTAGAACCAGATCGACTCTCCCAGATCTCAAGTCCTCAGACCGATATCAAGAGTTAACTTCAGATTTAAAATGATCCCCAAACATCCACAAGATTCCAGTAGTCACGAACTACTTAGATGTTACAAAAAAATCAATAAAAAAGATGCAGGCAATGTGAAAGGTGAATGAAGAAGAAGCCAGAATCACATGCTTCCGAGTAGATAGAAATATCTTCACGTGAGAAAACATAACCCCCAAAGAAGCACTAGATAAATCACTTCAACTCTCTCCAAGAACAAACACTGAAAAACTCCAACCACATATCTGAATCCCCTTTCGAATGATCCCAATCTTAAAAATCAGATCTAGAAAAAACTCCAAATCACTGCAAAACCATACCATCTTGAAGCCGCTATCCATCCGGAGAAGAATGCAGAAGTATCCGAATATCACCAGTTGGGAAATGCAATGGAACCCATCCCACAGCTTGAGAGATGCCATCGAGGAGAAGGGGACCACCTATACTCTTCTAACTACCTGTCCCAGAACAGATAAAAGGGGTTATCTTGGCATATTCTGGATGACCCTGAAAGCAGGAGAATTTGAGAAGTGGGGATATGATTTAAATCAGAGAATCCCAAAAAAGACCCATCTGGTGGGCTTCTTAGACTTGTGGTTCAGTGTTTATCTTCTTCCAGTTAGGGATTCAAAGGGAGGCAGCAGGCCATGGACCTTCATTATTGCAGCAAAGTTGGATGAGAAGAAAATGTTTGGGTTGGCCACCCCCATTTTGGCGAATATTCACAAGATCTTACTCCATGTCTTTATGCTTAAGTATCCTTTGAGATTAGTGGGACCATTCGAAGTTTTGTGGGGATGTATCGCCACTCATTTCAGGACAGATAATGTATAGAATAGAGTATAGGTTCCTGGAAGTTCCTTCAGGCCATCAGCGCATGCATTTATGGAGTTGCTCTATTAGACCTCAACATCTATGATATGAAGGTGAGGCTAAGCATGTTTAAAGAATTCAATTTCTTTCCTTATGGAAACCTACTAACTGGGAGGTTTTTTAATGATGGAATCGCCGATCTGGAATTGAGGTCGTACATGCTGGCTTGCAGAGATGGTGTACTGGCCACCATGATTAACGAAGAGATTATATGCGAGGCCTATGCTCCATACAGATTTGCACGCCAATTCAAGTATCTGTAGCAGACTGTTGTATCCCCTCTTGTGCATGGAAGGTCAGAGAAGCCTCTGATGGTTGCCTAACAACTATTATTACTGACATTTATGGAGAATACCAGGGTGGTGTTTGATCTACCAGTTCATAAAGAGGAGAGTAACTTGACTACATGGTATGATGAGAACTGGATAGCATCATATCTTGAAGGGGTGTTGAATCATCCGGTTTATCAGGTGGGGAAAAGGAAAAGAACTATAGGGAAAGAAACCCTTCATCAGGAAGGCGATTCTTACCCACCTGGAGCTGATTCATCATGTTCCTCACCTAGGGTTGACTCGCCGGATTCCCAAGATGGGGATGATGAGGCACACCATGTGGCAAAGCGGCCACGTTCTAGATATTATCCCCCTGTCAAAATCAAGAGACCAACTCCATCGACACCTAGTGAGTTACATCATTGGGGAAATTTAATCATCATTACCTTATAGAGCAATAAGTCTTATTTTCTTATCCTTTATCTATAGTTGTAGGAGCTGGGAAGAAGATGAAGTCTAAGATTGTAGGACCCTCCTCTCAGCCTTCTGGTACACATGTTGAATATCTACGACCATAGGTTTTCCAGACATAGTGAATTTTATATTGCGATGCTGAAACTGCATGGCTGGATCTGTGCGAGGGGATACACATCCCGAGAATAGGGAATCTTCGGGCATCTACAAATATCTGTTACAAGGATAACCCTAATGAAGTGAGGGCTTACATCAGAGAGCTGGAGATGCTCATATATGCCATCGAAGATTCCATTCCTATCACCAAGCGGGTGAAGGAAATGATAGGTCGTGGCACAACTGAGGGGACTGGTGGTTCCGAAGATGAAGAGTGGCACGATTACGTGGCTCTTGAAGACATAAGTATCTTTCCTTATATTCTTTGTAACTTGATTCCAGTTAAGGATTTGTTACTCAAGGAAATTAATTTCTTCATCCTGCAGATTTCAAAGAAGGGAATTTCTGAGGTTCTTTCACTATTATATAGCCCTGGGGGTACTACCATCAGGGCTAATGAATCTCCTTTCGAGTTGGGCGAGATATATCCAGGACAGCAGGCCATGGAGGAGGAGTTAGACAAGGATTTTCATTCTCCAATTCCATTATTTAGAGATGATTATTTCAACACTCCTAAGAAGACAAAGAAGTAAAGGCATCGAATGAATAAGTCCACTGCTAAATGCTTCATCATTAGTGGTAAGTCCTTCAGATAATCATGAGTCTTAACCCATAAAAATGTTGCTCATAATTCTTCGGATTTCATGGGATTCTTCAGTTTTTCCTCTGAGGGAGAGGACTGACCCTCCTTTGAGGATGAGGGAGGGTGCTGGTGAACAATCACAAGTTTAGGATGACTAGGATGCTCCTGGAGAAGATTCAACATCTGTTCCGATTATCCCTCCTGCTGTTGTTGCAAGGAGAGAAGAACCTGCTTCTGGTAAATTGAAAATGTTTCATAAAATGTTGAATGAATCATCAACTGAATTCCATTCGGTTATACTTTAGGTTCATCCCCTGCACCAGAACACTTAGAGGCCACTGTAACTGACGCTGTAATTGTATCTGAAGACGCTGTCCGGGGTTAGAGGCCACCGAATGAGGGTCGCCAAAATATGTATAGAATGCTCCCACTGGTGAGACTAACCAAGAATATGAGATAACATTGGATGAAATGATGGAACTTGGTGCAAATTTTGAATATTTTTTAGATCATGTTAAATTACCATGTAATTTAGAAGATTTTGGACGCGAATGTTATCCTTCATCCTGTTAAAATAACTTCTTACTACATCTCTTACCATGATTGGTTCAAAAATGTAGTTCCATCTGAGCATGCTGCTGAACTGCCAATGCGTGAAGGGGATACAAAAAACCCTACTATTGCAGAGACACTAGCTCAAGTGGAGCTGAACCTAGTAGAGCTTCTTGAAATTCATCCTAAAAATCCTGTTGAATCTTGGAATGATGGATAGGATCCTTCTCAGGTTGTTGATCTACTGTTGGGTAATGGATAACAATATTTGCGACTGTACTTAATTTGCAAGACTGGCAATAAACTTTTATTATCCTTTGAAACTAACCAAAGATTTCAATTGATTATGCATGTCCATCAATTTCAGTGGCTAGATCTGGAGGTTAATCCATAGACTCCGCCCTAATGGGAATAGAAAGTGGAATAATTCATGTTAGGGGGAAGAAGCAGAACATGGAACTTCCATATGTACATTAATACCGGATTATATTCACCCCTGTGACAGTGATGCTAAGTCAGATCCAGAAGTATAAAAGGCACTCCTATTTTCACGACGCAAGTCATGGAAGAACATATGGAAGATCATATCTGAAGTTCCTCTTGAAGATCTGTCATCGAATATCCCCTGACTGTTATCCCTATTCGTCATGTTGGGACTTGGAGGTTTTGGATATCAATAGACCGATGTCGCGGTAAAACAAGTCATATTAAGAAGGGCGTGGAAGCAGAAGTACCATAAATATTTGACAAGGGTCAGGCTGGCAGCCAATATCACTGAATTTAAGGTTGCAGTATCCCGAGCTGAGTCTGGTCATGCTGCCAAGTTAAAGGAGCTGAAGCATAAGATCAAAGATAAAGTCATCCAGCAGATGCACCTTCAACAATAGTTAGATGCTGTTACTGGGGAACATAACCATCTTAATAATTCAATAGAAGGAGTTCATACAAATGGTATAAAATCCATCGTTGAAGCCAAGAAATCACTCCATCAAGCTGAAAAGAGTGAAGCTATTTGAGTGCATGAACTTCTAGTCGTTGCCGATGAATCTCGGGATGCTGTAAATCAAATGAAGATTTATGTTTACAACCTTTTGTAATTATTGGAAAAGATAAGAGACTCCAGTCTATGGATGTCCTTAGAACTCTTGTGCATCAATGAATAATGCTTTCATATTCAATCATTTGTGCCTTCATTTTATTGATACCTACATCAACTTTTTTCCTATGCCAATGGGCCAAGTAAGCATAGTTTAATTTTTTCTAGGATTATTATAAATAACCCTACAAACTCTGAATCTTTTAATTTCTAAATATTACCTAAATTATATGAAATGTATGTTTCGTGAGCTAGGACTTGACTTTTGTTTACATTTCCCTTGTCCTTTGTGGGTAGTTTAAAGTCATGCACGTCAGACATAAAAAAAGAAAGGATAATGTTTAAGTTTGAATATCTTTGACCAAATGGATTAAAATTAACTCAATTCCTTGATAATTTATTTGAAAACATATTACCACACTCAAGTTTGGGGGGAAACATGTAAACTATGACTTAAGAAATTTTGAATCTGAGGAATGATATGAAAAAAGGGATAAAAGGAATTAGAAGAAGTATTTCCCAAGAATGAAGTTAACACTATTTGACAAACCCATTAGGGTATTGAATTATACAGGGCCACTTGAGGGAATTGGATGCATAGTCAAATAATAGAATCTTTTGGCTAATAGGTCCATTATGTAGACTACTTATGCAAGGCCGCCTAAGGGAACGTGCTGCATATTCAGGGAAAAGAACTCTCAGAAATTTTACTTTTCTACTACTGAAAAGCCAGTGAATGTTTATGGAGATTCAAATTTTCCAAAGCATAGAGTTTGCTGTATGGATAGAGGTAATTGAATATGTAGAATATATTTCCAAATAAGATTGTCTAAGAACTGGATTAATTTCACTTTTACGAAGGTCTATCCCAAATGTAGGGAAGGTAAATATTAACCATAGACATGAATACTTTCAGATAATGAAAAAGAGTATGGGAGAAATATGTTAAGGATGGATGTTTTTTGTGGATCCTTACATATTGTCGATAAAAAAACAAAGGATAACAGAGGTTTTCTTCCCAAGAATGAAGTTACCACTATTTGACAAACCCATTAGGGGGTTGAATTATGCAGGGCCCCCTAAAGGCATTGGCTAAATAGTCAAATAATATTATCTTTTGGTTGACAAGTTTGTTATGTAGACTATTTATGCAAGGTTGCCTAATGGAATGTGCTACATAGTCAGGAAAAAGAACTCTCAAGTATCAAAAATTTGGTGGCTAGAAGTCCAGAAATGGGTTATGGAGATCTAGAAGTATTTAATGTTAGGTGTTTAACACATGAAAATGAGTATTTTCTAATTAATGAAGAAGATACACAGGCCAATGTTAACCATAATCATGTTCTGGTTGGGTCCTAAATTGAGATGTTGGACTTCACTACATATCTCATTAGAATGAGAATCAAGCCCAATGTAGTTCTTGAAATATAGTTTAATGCCATGTGGGATGATAGTGTAGAAGATCTTAGTTTAGGGTCATAGAACATGGAGCATTATAAGGAATACACGGTGTCTTTTTGTTATAAACCCGATGTGAATGAAGACCAGGGTTATCATACCACATTCATGTTTTCACAAGGGGACTTTTTAGCCAAGGGATTGAAAGTGGAATTTGGGGTTAGGACCAAAGACTTGGGGCTGGATTCGATGGATTCTCAAACATTCCTACGTATCCCATAAGGATTGGAATCAAGTCGAACGTAGTTCTTGAAATACCCTTTGTATATATTTGGTTCGTACAAGTGAAGGGTGAAAGGGAACTTTAGTGCAATGATGGTTTGACCCAAGATAAAATGTTCGATCATTTCCATGTATGCACGTAGTCTTTAGAATATAACATGATCAGAGATAAATGTAAATAATGATTCCATCTCAGGTGAGGGTGTCAAATAATGTTCTAGTTTATTGTCATACCGGACAAAAGTGAAAACAATTTAACGTCATATAGCAAGGACCATGGTGAACCAATGTAAAGAATATTGGTACCTATGGTGGCTTCATGAATCAAAATCATATGAGACGAAGATAAACGGATGTGAAGAGGTTGATTTTGGGCTTGAAACTCTGGAGGTTTTCTACATACCCAACCTAGAAGGCAAGTATCAAAGTCAGCGTAGTTCGATTAAAGAATGAATTGGTAATCAAGTTGTTCTTGAAGATAATGGCCTAAAAATGGTGATGGGACTTATGCATGGTTAGAATCCTAGAGAAGGTGTTATGGTTGAGGTTTACTCTAAGATCATGTGAGTCATACTCGGTGTGAGAAACAAGAGGTAGAAACAACCTTAACGATACACAGTTTAATGTCAAGTAGGATATATGAAGGGACAATGCAGTTTAAAGTCTTGTAGTGATGACTTTTGGTGATGTATAGTTTAGTGTCATATAGTAGGGAAAAAATATAGTTCAACATCATGTAGGACATATTAAGGGACTTTTTTCACTTTTACATCATGTAGGATGGATGAGCAGTACAGTTTAACGTCATATAGGACAAATATAGGGACATCGTTTAATGTCATGTTGGACATCGACACAGTTTTGTGTCATGTTGGACAATAAGGGTGATGTACAGTTTAGCGTCCTGTAGCTAAGACTATGGGGACAATACAGTTTAACATCATGTTGGATGAAAGGGGGACTGTTCTGTTTAATGTCATGTAGTAAGGAAAAAAAGAGGACACAATTTAACATCATCCTGGATGTATTAAGGAATTTTTCATAGTTTAACGTCATGTTAGATGATGGTGAGAGTAGTTTAATGTCATATTCATGGACCAGTGATAAACAGTTTAGCATCATGTAGGTTGGAAAACACAGTTTAACATCATGTTAGATGTATTAGGATTTGTATTACACAAAATACTTCTTTTGAAATCTGGCATTGGTTGGAGTCGTGATGATTTCTCCATCCATTGAGATTAAAGAATAAACTCCATTGGAGTAAACCTTATGTATTGAATAAGGTCCTTCCCATTTTGGATCCATCTTGGGAGGTTTCTTTCCTGGTATCATTGGAGTTCTGAGAACCAATACCAATTCTCCCTGAATGAATAAACAAGGACGAAATTTTTTGTTGAAAGCTCGTGCTATTCAATTTTGATATACTTCCAAGTGGTGCAAGGTGCATAATCTTTTCTCATCTAATCATTCCAATCCATCCAATCGCTTTTTATATTGTTCATCTATTGATGACTGATCACAAATGGCTACCCTGAGTGAGGGTAATTGAACCTCAATGGACAAGACTACTTCTATTCCATATACCAATGAGTATGGTGTTGACTGCATTGCAGTGCAGGTGGTGGTCCGATAAGCCCATAAAGCATGAAAGAGTTTATCATGCCATGATTTCTTATCTTTATCCACCATCATTTTCAGTATGTTTGAAAGATTATTGTTGAAGGATTCTATTTGCACATTGGTCGTTGCATGATACCGAGAGTAATGGTTGGATTTGATGTTGTATTCTTGTTACAACTTCCTTACCTCGGATGAACAGAAGTTGGTGCCATTTTCTATCAATATGGTATGAGGGACACCAAATATGGTAATGATGTTAGACTTGACGAAGCTAAAAATGCCTTTATAACTGACTTATTTGAGAGGTATTGCCTCTGCCCATTTGGAAAAAAAGTTAGTAGCTGTAAGAATGTACTTAAACTGCTTAGATGTAGCTGAAGGATAAGGTCCTACTACATCCATTACCCATGTGGAAGATGGACACAGGTATTCAGCTGTATGAAGAAAATCTAGGGGTTGATGAATGTTGTTGGCACATACTTGGCTTGAATGAAACTTCTTTGTGAAATCAACACAATCGTTTATCATTGAAGTCCAAAAGTATCCAAGACTTCGAATTTGATCAGATAGTCTTTTTCCAGACTAGTGGGCACCATAGACTCCTGCATGTACTTCTTTCATGACAGCCATCATCTCTTCACCATCAATGCATCTAAAGAGAACTCCATCAAAACCTCTTTTTGTATAGAATTTTCTCTAGGTGATCTAGGTTATCATAAAGAGTAAAATTGACCACACGTTGCTGGATTTTTTCTTTTCTGGCTCTATCAGGTGGAAGGGTTTTATATTGAAGGTATTCCCTAATAGGTGTCATCCATCCTATCAATATGACCATATGGTTCAAGAATGGAACTAATTTCATTAATTTCCTCTGTTCTGATTTGAACATAAGGTGAAATTGTATGACAGTGGGAAATACTGATGATTGTTTTGTCCTGATTTAGATCTACCAAAGTTGTGGCTATATTAGCCTATGCATCAGCTTGAGAATTTTGTGATCGCATGACATAATAAAATTTCAATTTCGAAGGAAATTCCGCCATTAACTCTCTAATGTAATCATAAAAAGTGATTAGTTCTTTTTCTTTTGATTTCATAATACCCATTGACTTGTTTGATTACCTGGTCTAAATCACCTTTCACCTTTAAGTGATTCACTTTTTCTTGAAGCACCAACTCTAATCCTGCGATGAGAGCTTGATATTCTGCCTCATTATTTGTACCAACCTCCCACAATTAGAAGGAAAAGGGTAGCACTTCCTTTTTTGGGGAAATGAGAACAATTCTTAACCCAACCTTTTTGAATTTACGATCTTCCATTTTCTTCCATGTTGGACTTCTGGAAGCTCCATCAAAGTACATTTCCCATTTTTGAT
The DNA here is from genome assembly GCA_963277665.1 of Viscum album. Taxonomy (NCBI): domain Eukaryota; kingdom Viridiplantae; phylum Streptophyta; class Magnoliopsida; order Santalales; family Viscaceae; genus Viscum; species Viscum album. The sequence goes on from OY728143.1 coordinate 1,715,427,240, forward strand.
GATTATCTTGAATAGAAAAGACTTCCTCATCTTGAAGTTCAATATCTAAACATGTATCTTCTGCTAAAGGGTGTTCAGCAAAGAAATAAGCCAGTTTTTGGCCCTTTATTGACTTTTGAGAAACATACTGGATATCAAATTGCTGCAAAATAACTGCCCACCTTGCCAGAACTCCTGTAAGCATTGGATGACTAAGGATGAATTCGATTGGGTTATTGCAAGATACCAATTAGACCTCATGATGTTGCAAGTAGTGTCACAACTTCTAAACTGCAAAGATTAATTCTAGGCAACACTTCTCAATATTTGAATATCGGGTTTCGGTTTCAAGCATAGTCCAACTGAGATAGTAGAGGCTGTTTTCATTCCCAACATCGTTCTTCTGGGCAAGGAAGGCACCTAATGATAACTCTAAAGCTGTCACATAAAGGATCAGTGGCCTTCCTTCAACAGGTGACATTAATACTAGTGGACTCAAGAGATATTTCTTGAGAATATTGAATTCTTCTTGATATTCTTCAGTCCACTGGTAAGTGACACCCTTCTTCATCAATTTGGTGAAGGGTAAAATTTTGCCTGCCAAATTGGAAATGAGACGCCGGATATAGGCTAAGTGTCCTTGAAGTCCTCTCAATTCTTTCAAATTTAGAGGAGGTGACATACCAAGGATTGACTTTTTCTTCTAAGGATCGACTTCGATACCACAATGGCGTACAACAAATCTGAGAAATTTTCCTGAGGTTACCCCAAAAGAACATTTTATGGGGTTCATCTTCAAATTATGTTGCTGACGTTTGTGGAATATGATTTCCAAATCATCCAAGTGATTAGAACGTTTCCTGGATTTAACCACCAAATTATCCACATAACATTAAACAAACTTCCCTAAAAGGGATTGAAGATACGATGCATGTCACGCTGATATGTTGCGCCTGTATTCTTCAGGCCAAAGGGCATTACCCGATAGCAAAACACACCCTGAGGGGATCTGAAAGCTATAGATTCCTCATCTTCTGGAGCCATTCAGATTTGATTATATCCTAAATATCCATCCATGAAGTAAAGTGCTTCATAGCTAGATATTTCATCAATTAAGAGTTCTTTTATCAGAAATGGAAAATCATCCTTCAGACAATGCTGATTAAGATTTCTGAAATCAATGAAAACTCTAAATTTTCCATTATTATTTTCCACAGAGACAATATTATCCAACCATTTGGGATACTGAACTTCTTTGATGAAGTTAGCTTTGATAATCTTATCCACTTCAGCTTCAATTTTGGATGCATAAGTTGGCTATGTTCTTCTTGCAGCTTGTTTGAATCCTCGATGTTCTTCTGGAAAACCCAAACGATGGGTTGCAACATCAAGATCAAGCCCTAAAATTTCTGTATAGTTACAAGAAAATATATTGTAACATCCCCAAATGATAAAGGGTTAAATGAATAAATGATATGACTCATGTCAACAAGGTGCACCTTCCTTTTCTGGAGCCTATCTGATTAGAACTTCACAGTTAAGCGTGCTTGGCCTGGAGTAGTGATCATGATGGGTGACCTCCTGGGAAGTTTCTCAGGGTGTGTGTGTGTGAGGACAAAGCACACTGGAAAGTACATGTGTTGGCCTGTGGGGACAGTCATTAGTCAGATAACCCGTTCAGGCATGTGGGTGGACCCTAGGGTGGGCCCCACGTGTCTGCGGGGCAACGGGGGGTACCAGGTGGGCCAGAACCCGACGGCCATGTTAAGGCGGGGTGGTTGTGCAGTCACCGGGACCCGGTTGTCACATTTGGTATCAGAGGAGGAACCCAGCCTTAAGTGCGGTGCATTGCCTGGGTTGAGATATAGGGCCCACAACGAGTGCGTTGTGCTCTAAAGGGGGGGTGATTGTAACATCCCCAAATGATAAAGGGTTAAATGACTAAATGATATGACTCATGTCAACAAGGTGCACCTTCCTTTTCGGGAGCCTACCTGATTAGAACTTCACAGTTAAGCGTGCTTGGCCTGGAGTAGTGATCAGGATGGGTGACCTCCTGGGAAGTTTCCCAGGGTGTATGTGAGTGAGGACAAAGCACACTGGAAATGACATGTGTTGGCCTGTGGGGACTATCATTAGTCAGATGACCCGTTCGGGCACGTGTGTGGACCCTGGGGTGGGCCCCACGTGTCTGCGGGGGCAACTGGGGGTACGAGGTGGGCCAGGACCCGACGACCATGTTAAGGCGGGGTGGCTGTGCAGTCACCGAGACCCGGTTAAATGTGAAAACCGGGTCCCGGTGACAGCACATACACCCCGCCTTAACATGGTCATCGGGTCCTTGCCCACCAGGTACCACCAGTTGCCCCGCAGACATGTGGGGCCCACCCTAGGGTCCACCCACATGCCTGAACGGGTTATCTGACTAATGACTGTCCCCACAAGCCAACACATGTCCTTTCCAGTGTGCTTTGTCCACACACACACACACCCTGAGAAACTTCCCAGGAGGTCACCCATCATGATCACTACTCCAGGCCAAGCACGCTTAACTGTGGAGTTCTAATCAGATAGGCTCCGGAAAAGGAAGGTGCACCTTGTTGACATGAGTCATATCATTTAGTCATTTAACCCTTTATCATTTGGGGATGTTACAATCAACCCCCCTTTAGAGCACAACGCCCTCGTTGTGGGACCTACATCTCAACCCAGGCAGTGCACCGCGCACTTAAGGCTGGGTTCCTCCTCTGATACCAAATGTGACAACTGGATCCCGGTGACTGCACAGCCACCCCGCCTTAACATGGTCGTCGGGTCCTGGCCCACCTGGTACCCCCAGTTGCCCCCGCAGACATGTGGGGCCCACCCCAGTGTCCACACACGTGCCCGAACGGGTCATCTGACTAATGATAGTCCCCACAGGCCAACACATGTCCTTTCCAGTGTGCTTTGTCCTCACTCACACACACCCTGGGAAACTTCCCAGGAGGTCACCCATCCTGATCACTACTCCAGGCCAAGCACGCTTAACTGTGAAGTTCTAATCAGGTAGGCTCCCGAAAAGGAAGGTGCACCTTGTTGACATGAGTCATATCATTTAGTCATTTAACCCTTTATCATTTGGGGATGTTACATATATCTCGATTTTCCTTCAAAAATAAAATATACATTTCTTGCCTTTCAACAGTCATGGCTGAACTATTTAAAGTGGGGCATGGATCTTCTTTTGTACCCAGATTTATTTCTCTGAGTTCATCCACGATGGTAGAGATACCTTCTTAAAATGATGGAGGAGCATTTTTGAGATCTTCCTCTTCTTATTCAACATGTGTTATATCTTCTGCTTCTTCTTTCATAGTATATGATGAAGCAGAATTTCCATGATCAAGAGATATGTTAAAATTTGAACACCTTGAAGAAGAAGCTTCCATTTATGACCCTATTGATGATGAAAGGGCTTCCTTGGGAAATAAAGAGGGTATGATGGATTGAGAATCGACATCATCGTTCACCTCTGACATTGCTGTAACTTCTTCTGGCCTGGTTGGCGAAGTATAGACTTGCTAGATTTCAGCGGATGAAATGAAGAATTCTCCATTGGAGCTTTCATTATTGCTTAGTAAATCACCACTTTCTCCCATACAGTCTGGCTTGATTGCCGTAATTGACATTATAGAAGTTTCCATAAGAGTAATTGGACTTGGGTATATCTTGTCAATTTGACTGCTAGGCAACAAATAATCTGTACTCATATGTATGAATAGGATTACTGGAATCTCTTCTAAACCATATGGATCCTTAACCTTGGTAACCTCCTTTGTTGTGGATTACTCCTTACCCTTCATGTGAAAGAATTCAGCCTCAATGTATTGAGATTCACATGTTTTTAAGGGGGCCTTATCACCATAAAATGTCCCAATTTGACCATTGAAACAATATTTTAGGCATTGATGGTATGATGAAGGGATAACCGCATGTGGATGTAGCCAAGGTCTTCCAAGATAAATATTGAAGGCTGTATAGTGATCTACAACCATGAAATATGAATTGGATACAAGGTATCCAAACTGAGTTCTGAGTGTAATCTATCCCAGTGGTTCTTGTTCATTTTTATCATATCCTTGTAACATCAAAGTAGAAGAAGATAAATCAGATTCTATGAGGCCCAATCGACAAAGTGTACGAATGGGGATGGGGTTGACTCCTGAACCATTATCAATGAAATCTCTTCGGATGTCTACACCATTGACCTTTAAAAACAAGTAAAAAGGTCTAATATGTCCATGAATGACACCATATTCATCTTCATCTGTAAAAGATATCACTGCATGACATTCTGCAGGACACTTCTCAACATGGTAGACTTCAGTCGCAACAAGTTCAGTTTCAAATTCCCGAGGACTTGACAAAGCCTCATTGAGTTCCTCCCGAAGATCCTTTGATAAATTCAAGGCATCCAGAATTGATAAGTTGTCCGGTACTTGGTCCAAATGTTTCAAGACATCGTACTTTTGGTCCAAAGGTCTTCATTTTCCAACAGGAACATGTGGTTTCACAGGTGCCTTAGAAGTTGATTCTTTTGATGTAGATGCTTCCTATATCAGGGTAGGAGTTGGAAATACTCATGGATTTGGAAGATTAGTCCAAATAGGTTTATTTACATTCTGAGAGGAAGAAGGTGAAACCTCTAATTGATCCTCTAGAATAATTGTGCCATGAATGAATCTGCTATTGATGGAAGAATTTTCTTGTTCTTGTTGGTCTCGCTGAAGGGCTCTGCCACGAGTTTCTGATGCATATACAGTTCTAGTAGGGGTAGATAGGAATAGTGGATTCTGGGATATTCACGTCTTCCTCTGTATCCTAAACCTTTGGAACACCCTCTAATTCCTCTGTTTGATACAGGGAATTCAGTCTCATCATGCTTGAAACTGTGATTGTCATAAGGATCTGTTAAGTGAATCATACTAACAGAACAAATATCAACTCTTTATCTAATGAAAACATTGCATGATTAGCTAGTTTAGGTTGTTCCATTTGATGGGGTGGTGCCCGTGGATTTGAAGTAGATGGCATAAAATCTGCCATAGTGAAAGACAACTTGGGCTTTGACACAATCTCATCTTCTTCTTTCTGTTCCTCTTTCGTTGAATTATGTCATTTCTTTGAGGATTTTCCCTCTGATGAAGAGGGTTTTGCTGTGGAATTCATAGCAGAAGACACAATTGGATTCTTCAATTTCATTCACAAAATGGCATGAGTTCAGTTGATCATTTTTCTGAACATCTAATCATCATATTTATGTGCATTTTTTCTTTTGACTTCTTGCCATTCGCCTTCTCCCTCTAAATTTGTAGCAGTAACACATGCTACTTGAGCTGAAGAACCTTTAAATTTGACTTGTCCCAAGTCCACCATTTTTTGTAGGAGGTCTTTGAAGACAAAACACTCCTGAATGGGATGCCCCAACAACAGATGAAAAGGGAAATAATTGGGACGGTCTTCATCTTCTTTCTTATTCGGCCTTTTGGGCCTTGGCCATCGAACCAAATTATTTTCAAGAGACAAAATGAAGTAACCAGGAACTTTTTCATTTTGGAAAGAGTAAGCTTTGATCTTAAAATCATAAAATTGTTTTGGTCATAGATCTCATTGATCATATTGACAAAAAAAACTCTTTTTGTGATGCTCAGGAGGTGGAGACCTTCGATAAGATGAAGGTTTTGAAGTAGATGCAGGTACAGGTGCTTGTTTAAGCGTAACTATAACAGTCTCTACTTTACCCATTCTCCTTCTTGGAGCTGATGGAATTTCATGAGTTTTATCCTTACTCTTCATAAGAGAGTCTTCAATCTACTGAGCAATCAAAATAAGGTCTCGAAACCCTCCTGTGTATTTCATAGGGATCAACGGTGTGCTCAACTCATCACGCAAATTTTCCACATAGATTGGAAACAATTCTTCTTGAGGGAGTGCTAGGATTACAGAATATGTTAATCCCTTCCAGTGAGCAATGAAATCTAAAACCCTTTCATTCTCCCTTTTCATACAATTTGTATGATCAAAAACTATTTTCTTTGGAAAACTTGAGCTGAATTGAAGAATAAATCGTTGATGAAGATCTTCCCATCCTGTAATTGACAGGGATTGGAAGCATGTGTACAAAACAAAAGCAGTCCCTTATAATGACTTTACAAAATACCTGATCTTAACTACTTCTTGTTACTAAGGGGTTCCCATCATAGGATCACAATTAGAAACAAAATGTTTTATGTGTTTCTATGGGTCTCCCAAACCATTAAATATTGGGAATGTGGTACTTGAAAATTTTGATGGGGTAGGAATTTCATCAACCCATTCAGGGTAAGATCTCTTTTATGGTTGAATTTGATCATGTTTTCCCTCCATAGCTTCCAACCGAGCTGTTAATGACTCAATAGCAATTATTAACTTTTGAGAAACATCTAGTTGAGCTTGGACCTGAGTAGGTGAAATAATTGGAGCTTGGACAGGTGTGGTGGCTGGTACTACAACTAATGATAACACCACCGGTTGTTGTTGCACCTGAACCATAGGATTAGACCTATGAGGGTGTACTGATAAAGGAGGATATTCTTGATCCATCTCAGTAGCTGTAACAAATTACCTTGGATGACTGACTCCATCACACTTAGGAGGAAGACTACCTTGAATTAGCTCTGCTTTCAACCTCCTCAATTCCTACATTTCTTCTTCTTGCTGTGCGAATATTTGCTCTAATGAGAGTTATTGTCCTTCTCCAGAGGAAGGTTATGTAACCTGATTCCTTCCTTTTCCCTTATTGGAATCCTTTAGGATAGAGGGAAGTTGATTATTTGAATGAATACCTAGATTCTGAGTAATACTTTGATTTCGTGTATGCACACCTTCTTCATTTGTGTCTGTGCGTACATCTTCTTGACTAGGAACATCCTCATCTGATCCCTCTGAGTGAGCCTCATGTTCTGGAAGATCAGAAACAATGGCATTGATGACAATAATTGATGCATAATGCATTGCATCCCTTCTATCGACATTTCTGCGATACTCACTACTGGAGAATAGGTCTATGCCCATGGTTTTGCAAAAAACCATGGGTATAGGGATAGTATTTGAACATATACCCACAGTTTTCCAAAACCGTGGGTAGAGGCCACCTATACCCATTGTTGTTCCAAAAACCATGGGTATAGTTTTCTTTTAAGACCTATACCCACGGTTTTAGAGAAAACAATGGGTAGAGGGTATTTTCTGAAGAACTATACCGACGGTTCTTCAAAACTGTGGGTATTGGGATTTTTTTTGATGAACTATACCCATAGTTTTCCAGAACCGTGGGAATTGATTTAGCATTTATGCATGTTATAGATTAATATATTTACATAGATAAAAATATTTAATTGCAACGATTCAGTAGCTCAGTTGGTAAACTGTTCTCCGCATCTACTGTAGGTCACGGGTTAAAATTTCTCCATTTACATTTTTTGTAATGTGAATAATATTAATATATATAACTAGTTGTATGTATATAATCAGAATAAAATGATATATAGGGTGGTAATTCGGGGAAGCACGGACGTGAGGCCCTCTATAAACCATGGTTCAAATCCCTCCGACAACGTTTTTGTAATTTAAATACCGCACTGATTCATATTAATATATATACGTAGATATATGTATATATTACAATTAAATATTAGAGGTCGGTTGGTATCATGTTGGTGGAATGATTGTGAGGCTACACGTGAGGTGTGGGTTCGATTCCCCCAACGTGCATATTTTTTGAATTTAAATTCCCCACGGTTTTCAAACCACGGGGTCTGTTGTGTGCCATGCTCGAACAAGCGGTGTGCCACATTTGACTCCCCTATACCCACGGTTCTCTAAAAATGTGGGTATATGATGATACCCCTATACCGACGCCGTTCTAGCCCACGGCTCCCAGAACCATGGGTATAGACTATACCCACAGTTTTGGGGGCTATACCCACGGTTTTGAACCGTGGGTATAGGTCATTTTTCTAGTAGTGACTGCCTTTTTCCATGTCCCTGATGAGAAACTACCTTTTATTGAGTTTATCTTTCAAGAACTTCTTGATGAACTGTAATTTGAAGGGAATATTATGATAATTTAGCTGTTCGTTCTTCTTGGGGCTTCTTCTGTAATCTAGAGAAGACTGAATTTCTCTGAGGAAGAGATTGAGGATTTGAAAAAGTCCCCAGTCTTGTGGACTGGGGCTATTCCTGGTGTTCCTGCTCAACTCCTCAAATCCTATTTGTTGATTCTGAGGGTTGGGTTAAAAGAGTCCCCGGTCTGGAAAACTGGGGTGATTCTTGAGCTGTTATATCTGAGAATTTCTTAAAATCTCTCCTGATCTGGCGGACTTTAGTCCGGAAATTGGTTGGATGCATCAACCTGCATCCACTCATATCACCTGGTTCAAATGAACGCTATATGATTTCTGACACTTCTTTCACCTGATTATGCCCTCGCTCTAAACGAGAAGCCTGTTCGATATTGTCATTTCCCTGATGCAAGAGTAATTCGACAACTTTTTCTTTATATGCCTGACTTTGGGAAGAACTAGTTGAGGCATGTTCTTGAGAGAGCATTTGATTATAAACAAAGCCAATTGGTTGTGGCCGGCCATGGGAAATAACATTGCATGACACCATTTTCGGTGGGCTTTGTTGGCTAGAGAGTACAGTGAAATGTAGTTCCCCATGGACACCCCATCCCCTGATATGAATGCCAGATGGGGCCTTAGCAATTAACTGGCGCAATCATCTTAATTCACCATGGCATGAACGTTGAAGGGCTCTCTGCTGTTTTTCAGCCTTTGGATATCGAGAAACTGAGAGAGAGGACAAATCAATTTGGGGTTGTAACCCTTCTATTATATTGACATGATTTTCATATTCATCATACGATAATATTTTCTTTTTCAATTGACAAAGAATTTTCCACATGTTGAGATGAATATCTTTAATACAATCTTCCGACAACATTTCTGGAATGTCATAATGAGAGTCAGCTAGAGGCCAAAACATGACTGGCACTTCACTTTTTTCCATTTGTTTTCTCATATTCAACACTTCCTTTTTATCATTCGATGAAGAATCTTCTACCTGATTAGATCAGAGCTGGTGCTTCCTTGTTGCTTATCAGATTCAACCAGATTGGTAGAGAATTCACTTATCAAACTAGAAGATAAATCACCATGGTGTGGTTCGGAGAATGACCTACACCCCGAGTTAAATTCTGATTGAGAATGTATTTCACCTACTAACGATAAAGCATCAGACATGAATGGCTTCAAATTTTCAAGTTCCTTAAGAGAAGAGGGATTTCTCGTCACTACATTTTCTATTAGAGCATTTCATAGGCAATGCAAATTACTAATACAGAGAGGAATTTTGAAACTAAATTAATCGTCATGGGGAGGACCACCATGGCGGTTTACAACAAAAGATAAAACATTTTCCTCTTTGGTATTCTGGCCACACAGAGGGTTCTTGTGGCTGTCTTCTGATGATGAAACTTTGAGATCGACTGAACTGTCATGAAGCAAGCCTTCATGATGAAGTGACTAATGAAGACCTTTGGAATTAATATTCCCACTTTTGGGAAATGAGATAGTAGGATCTTGAGTTGAAACAGATAATTGTCTGAGTGCATCAAGAACTCCAACATTGAGTAAGGACTTGTTACAGTTTGGCCCTTGATTTCTTGACAATATTGGACAAGTCTTTTTCTTAGACACATTTTTATTCACTTTAGAAACCACTTGTTGATGATAGTGGTTATTATGGGTAGGTTTATGTGCATTCTCAGGAGAAATAGTTAGGTTAGGCTGATTATATCCACTCAAATCAAGTGTATGTGCCTGGATTGGTTGTCCATATGACCTGGGCGAGTATGCCCCACAACCCTCTTGAACTGGAACTGAGGTGTGTATCTATTCCGGAGTAAACTGTTGATGTGTCACTCCACTGGTAGGGATAGATTTGTATTTCTTTCCCTGTGATGCTGCTAAAGCTGTTATAATATCCTGGAAGGCATCCAGAAGATGAGCATAGATTTTATTCTGCTTGTTCACCATCGTCAGAATGTGCTTGGTGACTTCCGCTGCCGGAACGGGGATATACGTCCATTCCATGCTTGGAGTAGGTGTGTGTTCCTGCTCCTGTCCCAATTTTCCTATCAGTGAGTTCTGACAGTGCTCATGTGTGGGGGAAAAGAGTTGAGTCTGCCTCCTCTTTGTCATTGGGGCTTTCCAATTGACTTCTCCAGGTGCTACCAAACGAGACTGTTGGTAGGATTGATCAATACTAGTAGGTGTATGTGCCTGCTGATTGCACTCCACCAAATGTGGTTGATGAACTTCCTTCAATACTGGCAGACGAGACTGCGGGAAGGATTGATGAGTTAAGTAGGTGTATGTGCCTTTTTACCAGTTGTCAACACATTGTGTTGGAGGGCTTCATCGTATGTAGTCAGACGAGCCTACTGACTATCTGATGATTTATAAACAGGTGTATGTTCTTTCCTATAGTACTCCACTAGAATTTCCTGGCACGAATGTCGTGCTGCTTCCAGATGATTCTGCTGGGTAGCGGAATTAAAACAGACGGGTGTGTGTGCCCGCTCGTTACTTTACACCAAGTTAGGTAGGTGGACCTCCCTAGAAATGGCAGAGATAAGAAACTGGTCATTGTTGACCGTTCGTCATGTCTGGTGGTTCGTCTTTCTAGCTCGGGTTCGAGGAACCTGAGCCGAATTCCTGGAGAAGAAACCCTCATCATGTTGATGGTGCACTGCTGCATGAGTCTGGTGGTGATTGTTTATGGGAGCCTTTGGGAAGGACTCATGTCTCCTTGAATTGAGGCCTTCAGTGACCTTCTCATTCACCTCCCCAGAATATGGGAGGCACTGGTGATTGAGTTCCAGGGATAACGACCTAAAATAGTTGGAGACAGTGGTTGGAACCACCTACTTCTTGATTTCTAGTCGTCTCTGTTCGAATGAACATAGTGAATTATTGACTCGGAGGTATTTTTGAGTGGCCACCAGAGTCGGAATGGCACCATGTTGACAGTATTCCTTAACTAGTGCATTTGATACCCAGCGTTGAAGAAACTGAGTAGGTGATGCCATCCCCAGAAAAGATGAAGATCTAGCAGGAGTAGCAGTAGAGGTAATATAACAGAGGCATTCACAGGTATGAAATTAAGAGAAGCCATTTCTATAACGCAGAAGATCTTGGAAAAGAGTGTATGTTTGATATAACAGACATAATCAAGATAAGTTCATCCAATACATCTTTTGGATGAGCATATATGTTATTTATTGTTTTGTTGGCCCTCTCATTGATTTTAAATAGGGGCCTAACAAATTAGTAAAACATCATTTTTACTTGGTTAAGGATTCACGTTGGGTTCACCATTTTTTTATTCCACTAGAATTGAGGATGACCTCATTGGTTTAAGGTTCAAACATTCCAATCGGTTTCTAACAGGTTTGTTCGTAGAATAGGAAACATCCTGTGATTCTATATCCATTTGGACCTACTTTCCAAAGGTAGGTGCTCATTAGTTGTGAACCGATGAGGCTTAATAATTTGCATTGGTCGAGTGGATGGGAGGTCGGACTGATCACACCTTTTTGAGGGGAATTATTATCTACTATGGGACTCTCTTTATAGATTTATGTTATTCTCGTGAATCCTTATTACATTACCAAATATGGAAATGATCTTTCCTTTAGATCTGACAATCAATGATTAATATGTATGAGCTTTAGAGAATCTTCTATATGTATTCGAGGTTCTTCATCAATAGAGAATCATCTATATTTGTTAGAGATTCTTAGTCAATGGTATCTTTCAACACATTATATAAATATCTCTTGGTCATTATGATAACCATACTGGTTTTAAATCCACTCTGCAGGGCACTAGAAGTTTATTATCGTTCAGAAGGACATATATTATTTCGGAGTTGGGATCCTACCCACAGACGGGCTACCTATGTATCCTTGTTTTGAAAAGGAATCTGAACCCACGTAGTTCGGGAATTAAAATATATTTTAACGTCATATGGGACAGATGAGAATTAATGGGTGATGGGCATGAACCTTATAAAGGCTTCCTACATACTCTACTTTTAAGGTAGAGATCAAAGTCCACGTAGTTCGAGATAGAAGTGTGGGGTTTATGCATGATTAATGGCTCAAAGAGAGATTTCATAATTACTTTTACACTCTAATCTCACGTAATTCATGCTCGGTGTGAGAAACAAGAGGTATCAGCACAACCTAATGATTATTCCACAAAAGATGCAATCATAAGGAATGATGTGGGGATTATGTATACCTGACTTCCCAAATAGACAGAGATCGGGTCTTATTTTAGTGAAGAAGTCCGAGAACAGGGTCCATAAAGGTATGTGTGCTTTTATGGAGATTTTGGATACTCTAACTTGGGGCTTAATACTAAGTATGTTGTCCAAATTAGGAGGGGACTTGGGGCTTTACTCCTAAGGAGGATGCCCAAATCAAAAGAAATTAAGACTGGTTAAGAGAAATTATGACCGGGGCTTATTACTGAGAAGGAGGCCCAGGTTAAAGGGAATTAAGAACTGGGGCTTACTCTTGAGAAGGAGGCCTAGGTTAAGAGAAATTGGAATTATGGGCTTACTCCTAAGGAGGATGCCTATATTTGGGAACTTGGGGCTTACTCCTAAGGAGGATGCCCAAAATTTGGGAACTTGGACTGGGGATTACTCGTGAAAAGGAGGCCCATGTTAGGGGACTATTGGGACTTACAATTATAGAGGTTGCCCAAAATTTATGGAATTATGACTGGGGATTACTCCTGAAAAGGAGGCCTAGGTTAAAGTATCATCTTCATTTTAAAGGATGAGGTTGAATGAATAAAATCTCTCACCTTAGTGACATGAAGGTATGTAAATCACTAGGTTTTGAGAGATGTTCCACAGAATAACTTTTAGGTAAGGAAGATAACAATGGAACCATGTCATAAATGACTTTGAAGAGGGTTTTGAAGGATAAATATTGAAGAGGAGATGTGGATTTGAAGAAAAGAAATGAATGGACAGGAGGGGTACCCAAAAGAAGGTAGGTGCGTAGGTCCTGGTCGTGAAAGTATACCTACACAACACATAGGTACCTGCATGACGGTCAACCCATAGGGTAATACTTGGGAAAGGCTTGGCTCAAGCCCTTATAATTATCTCTAAATGATTTTAAATGAGTGGTGTGCAGGTTCTATTGAATGGATAAGGCGGCGCACAAGTGTCTTCGTTTCCCAGAAGGGTTAGACACTTAGGCGCGTAGGTGTTAATGAATTTCAACACATAGGCCTTTCCCCCCCTATTTAGATCTTCCGTTCTACGTACAAAATTACCTTAGAAGTGTTTGGAAGGCTTTGATAAGATACTAGGGAACCGAGAGCTCAAATCTATGTTTCTAGATATTTACGTCCTTGAAATAGGGGGACCACAAGGGGGTATTTATAGGCCTTTGAAGACCTTGGGTGAAAATAACTTAGGGAGCGCAAGTCACCTACATGACCAATATGAGGCACACAAATATACTTGCACGACCATGATGAAACATGCGTGAACCAAGTGTAAACAAATCATTTTTCATTCCTTTGTCAATTTTTGATGTTTCTTCGAAGGATGAATCACGTTGTGTTAAGGTATTTCCCTTTTCATTCATTTGGACTCTGTGATGGAAAGGAGCATCAAAAAACCCACCATATCATGAACATTTCAGAGAAACCTAGATGTTAAAATCTAGAATCACCATTAGTTTGACCTTATAACCCCAAGAGTTGCAATATCCCTCTTTATGAACAGACTGGATTGAATCCTCTATGATTCTAGAACATTAAAAAGGACTCTATCTTGAATGAAATTCCATTAACCATTCCACACATCATTAAAGATATACAATAATACAAATCCCCAAACAGAACCAAAAAATAAGGTTGAATATATAACATCATTTTTTATCTGTTATTATTATTTTCTCCAATTATAACCATGGACAATGTTTGATGTAAATTCAAGATGTTCCATGATATTAGGAATTCATCAATCATATTACATAAAACCCAGAATCCACCAATCTAACTTTTTTCCTGAAATCTAAACTAAATTTTATTATTATGAAAGATAAACATTATGTAGTAAATTTCTTTTAGATTTGATGAACCTAGTAGTCACATGAATTTTCCTAAAAAAATATCCACCAAAGATGAAGATGCCATAATAAATTCTGTCCACCGCTAAGGAAACTCAGAAAATAAATAAGGATCATTGAGTATTATTTTGTAATAGGTTGAGATATTTGATATTTTTTTATCTATAACTAATATAATGTAATGCATGATGCATGCCTTCTTTCCCCCAACCATATTATATTATACCTATATGATTTATCCCTTAAGATAGATATTTTATGGGCCTTATTTTGATGCATTCATAGTCCATGATGATTTAAACTTATTACCATAAGTATGTATGGATGGTTAAACCCATACAGTAAATTTCTAGAGAGGTAGTTGAAGTGAGTCCTGTTATAGTTCCTAATTAACTAATATTTATATAACCCATAGTGTATCATAGTGGCTGATCGGGCACATCTCCATGAAGGGATTAGTATTATACTAGCAGGGATTCAATTTTTTTTAAACAATTCAAATCACTATACCAAGGGTTTTGGTTTTTTGTGTGCAGATAAATATAAAAATAATGCATGCAATTCATACAAACAAAAAATTTTATGAAATTTCATGATCTTTAGCTTGAAATCATGAAATTCTAAATTTCATTAGTTGTTGTCTTAATTTCACCCATTATATAATTGAATAAAAATCCATTCCCACAATCCTCTATATATATTTACAAAAATATATCTTACTATGGATATATTCCTTGAATTAAAGATTATATTTCCTCCATAGTGGAGAGTTACTAACAAAACATAATAAACAAATACCACAACCTCACTACCCAACTCCATAATACATTTTCTATCACTTGACATCCTACTTGATAGTTTATTGGAGAATTTCAGTAAAGGGTAGCATGAATTGTTTGCTAAAAAATAATTATGGATGAAAACATGTAAATATTTTTGAAAATGACCAAATAAAACTCTACACACCATCACTACCTCACTGTGAAATGAAACCAATACATAGAGATGATTAAAAAAATTTAATGACCCATTACCCAAACTATGATCAATTCATTAGGTTAGTTCTCCACCATAATAGAGATTAGAGATTCCTACGATAAAAATGATTAAACAAAAAAATTAATAAGCATGGAAATTGAAAAACAATATCAATAATTCCACAACATAATTAACTATAGATTGGAAATAAGTACAATAATAATTATTCATGTTTTTATAGGCCTCATACTTTATTTAAAAGTATATAAAAACACTCTATAATTCCTATTAGGGACCTCTGAAGTATCTCATAAGTCCTTCATCATATTTAAGATTTCAAAATTACATATTTATAAACCAATGATTTCATCTCCATATATCAACTAGGTTTGTATCCATATGGAGTTATCATTAATGAACTACCTAATTATGTTACAAAATGGGTAAGGGTTGTCAAAGATAGTACCCTTGGCCTATTTGGGTGCCTCATGGATTTCTCCTCCATCAATAAACATAATCTATCTCTTATGGGTGTATCTTGGAATCATTCGGGGTAATTGGGAGGATGAAATCATTGGACCCACAATATATCATGAACTGGATTCATCGAGATATATTAATGTGAGATCATAATCTAATGATTTTGATTGAGACCATATTTATGGGAGGAAAAGTGATGATTTATTGTGTGAGGTGGAATTTGGGATAATAGTAGCTATGTTGGTGGATTGAGAATCTATTGGGAGATAACACAATCATGGATTTATGGGGAATGTTATCTAATAGATGGTATTTAAGTTATATTTATATTCTCCCTTTAGTTTATTCTTGAGTTATTATTTCATCTAATATTTTATGAGTTCGTATTCTGATGATGTAGTGTGGCCTTATGTTGGAACTTAGTAGGGCTTTCATTTTCATAGATATAGGTAGTGTTGGACTAGAAATAGTCTAAAAAAATGATGTATGACATGTTATAAGTCTGACATATTCTCATAATGGTAGAGAGACTTTGTTATCCTCAAAGGATAACATGGGTTATTTCTATGGGGTTGTGTTTGGATGTGTTTATAGACATTGGGACATCTTATCAGATTTATTAGGTCATGTTGATTCTTAGTGGGTGTTAAAATAAATCAGAATTATTGATTTCTTATGAGTTACTTTGATGATAGTATGTTGTTAATATGATTCCCTATTAATTTCCAATACATGATCCATTATCTTAAGAACATATACAATGTTTCATAGCTTTTATTTCAGCTACACTCATGATATCCCATTACATGCAGGCTTGTCTTGATTTCTGCACTAATAAAAACATAAAAATCCCTCATGAATGGTATGATAATAGAATTAATTAATGGTTTATCAATTAAATTGTAACACCCCAAGCTTCCACGGTATGCTTCTCTTTGAATAATGTGATAGCGTGTGTTGTACGCAACACTGAGTTCTAACACACCAAACCAATCAAACTAGCCGTTATGAATAGTAATACATACTTTTTGAAATTAAATATATTTTATTTTTTAAAATGGAATTCATTTTTGGATTCAGAATATCGAATTTAGCCTAAGGTGAAATTTTGGTACTTTTCGGATAACTTTAATATTTTGATGAATAGTGAAAATTACTAAATTTTAATTAAAAACAACTTTTTTAATCAAAATAATTAACAGTGATAAGTTATGAATTTGAGTGGTTTTAAAGTATATTTAGAATATATTTTTACCATTTAATATAATGTTGGTCATTGGACATAATTTTACAATTAAACCGGACATAAACAAGTGTCAATCTTTTGATAGATATTATCTCTTAAAAACACACTTTTTGTTTTAACAACGGGAATTAATTTTAAATTAATTTCTGCCACTTCTGTGTTTTGAATTTGGAAAAATGGATTCCATATTTAGAATCAGGATGTTCAAATTGTGTAAATAGGTAACTTTTATTTTCAGATATTTTGAATAATTAGTTCGGTAAATATTTTATTTACCATGGTTAAGGGTAAATCCAGTAAATAAGGGTTAGAAAATAATATTATAATAATATTAAATTACCCTAAAACGTGTCCTAGACTTATTGGATGATACATGTTCGGGCATAGGCATCTTTGGGTCGATTTTGGGACCCCATGGCGCCACTTGTAGGTGATAGGGACACTTTATTTTAATTAAGTTAAAATGAATACAAAAATGACACAGGCATATATCTGTTAGAAAAACAATTTTTACATAGGGATATATATGTTGGATTTTCGACTATAAATATTAATTAGAAAGTTAAAACGATTTCCTACATAATGATATTTTATTTATTATTTTTATGGTTTACATAATTTAATTTATTTATGACACAATGATGATGCAGTAATTAACATAATAGTGAGATGTTAAAATAATTGATATTATAAATACCCAAATAAATATAATTTGAGACTTTTAATGAATTAAACTAATTTTCTAGGATAATATTGCATATTAGGATTGATTTAATTAACTTTGATCGAAGTAATCATTCTGTTATGAGTTTCACAAAAATCAACTATTGAATAGTGTCAAAATTGACATAAAAGAGTTTTTTAAAACAAATTATATTATTAATTGATATTAAATTTTTAAAAAATCTATGGTTCGGCCAAGAGACTTATATCATGATAGTTGTATCATTAATGGACCACTTGGAGGTCGCTTGGATGTATATGGTATGTTTATTAACCATATAATATAAAAATACAAAGAGACATTGTAAAAGTGAAACTAATTAACTTAGAGTTAATACTTAAAGATAAGGTTAATATAGTAACCCAAAACTGTCTAAATTCTATTGGTTAAGTTTTTTTCGACTCATCCCCACCTTAAACGTTAAATAATAAACTTTTTATCCATTAGAAACCGAATATGAATTTATTATAAATTAATATTTCTAGATTTTCCAAAGGTGCCCCTCACCCCTCTTATAAAAGGGAACTCCTGCTTCTTATTTCTTCACACCTTAAAAGCCTTTTGGTTCGGCCAAAATCTGCCCCAATACTCTCCCAACTTCCCTCACTACATCCTAGAGGCCTTAGTTCGATCAGAAAGCCAACCTATGGAGCCCTTTTGATCAAATCAAAAGGAAGAACCCGAAGAAGAGGTAATGATTTCACCACCCTTTTCCAAGTTCCTTTCTTCTTCCACTTCTTCTTCCTTTGTTATTACAATTCTAAAATAATAACTCAGGTATAATATATATACTGTGATGTTATTATAAATATGTTACAACCATATTCAGTATTCTCTCCACCCTTTGAATAACATGTCACCATACGTGCGTATGTACGGCTTACCGTCTCCACGTCGTGGTGTAATTGTTATTCAATATATTATTATTTGGATGGGTATAATAATGATGTGTAACTCATGTAAAAAATAAATATAACATGTTAATGATTCTGTATATATGATATAACATCCATTTATATATTATTTTAATATCAACAGAATTATATTGTCGCTCGTACGTACGTACAGACTACCATCTCCACGAACGCGATGAGATTCATTCTCCATCGTATCCATTCAAGTATAATTATCATTTGATGATTTAAAAATAATGTTTAAGGACTTGATATCATTATGTATATGAATAATATACAACCTATCCATGACAAACATGGCTTATGTAACAAAACATATAAAAGAAAATGAGTAAGATAACACCTGAAACGACGATAATACTAAGATATTATTAACAAAGCAATGTTAAAAGATCATATATGATATCATATGAATGTATTTGATTCTTGTATAATTTAATAACAATTATTTCACTATTATATAGGAGGTTAACCTACCCCAACCAAGTAAAAGTACAAGGTAAGGGTTATTTCACAATCTCTTCATTATCCGAGGTTGTTTATACGTAATAATCTACTGGGATCTCTTTATCATCCACATCCATGTTTCTTAAAAATGAATTTAAATTTTTTTTACAATTTACTAGAATATGGGATAAAGTCATTTATACCCTTGTTTAAATTTTTATAAGAGGTTTATAAATGAATCTTTCTATCTTTTTCCAAACAAGGTGCTTTTTAACCTTTTCGACAAAATTAAGGTAAGAATGTTTTTTTAACTTATACGGTGGGTGCGGTTATTTTCCGCTGTTATAAAATCATCAAATATTCCCTTACAAGCTTATAAGAATATTTTCAAAGAAATTTTTTTATTTCATAAATATAATACTCTTAAATGATTTCAAAATAGAAAGAGAGATTTCTCTAAAAAGAGTTTTGATTTCATCTATGTCAACATCTTTTGATGGATTTTACGTTTATTTGATGTTAATTTATTATGATAAAAAACTATTATATTTTATTGAAGGTTTTGTGATATGCTTGACTATGGATGTGCTATTTTTATACCGTTCATAGTTTATGGTGAAAGTATTGACATTTCGTATGCTAGTTTTAATACGAATGTTTATGTTATGTTTAAACCTTTTCATATGTTAATGCATTGGACTTAATATGTGACCGGTGGAGCCTGCTATAGCTCGTAGATGCAACAGTAGGTCTCATGAGACAAACTAGTGTCTTGGAACAAGGCCTTGGAAAAATCTTATTTGTAGTCTTGGCACGAGGCCTTGGCTATGTGGTTATGATAGTCTGGCATTATGCATTCCATCATTATGAAAGTGGTCATTGATATTGCATGTGATTATTCAATTAGTATAATATCCATGTGAATAAGTAAATGGAATTATTTAATTTTACTTTTTCCATACTATGTTGAAGTTCAAGTTTAAAAGGCTTTTGTTTTAGTTATACATTGCCTTAAATGTTAATTCTTATTTATGAAATTTTCTGCTATATTGTTATCCTTACTGGGAATTTGAGCTCACCCCTTTTCTATGTTTTATTTTTTCAAGGAAGTGAAGAAGTAAATTATGAATGACCTGTAGGGATATTATGTGGGGATATGAGTGTGGAATATGGAGACAATATGTTGTTGTGGTAGTTTTTCACTTTATGATGTAATGTAGGACTTATGAATATATCTACTGTTTCCAAGGCTACTAAACCAATCGGTTTTTCAAGACTTGATCTTTCTTGTGATCATGACAATGTTATGTAATAATGCACCGAATCTAGGTAACTGGGGTCGGGGCGTTACAGTTGGTATCATAGGAATTTTAGTACAAAACTTGGAAGCTAGATTTAGATAAACTCTAATTAGAGCAGGTAGACCTAAGATTAAATTTGAGGATTAGTATAGAAGAACTTCCTAGAATTTTGGTATTGTAGAGATTTTGTGAGTTTTCCGAGAAATAAATCCATGTCTGGATACGAGCAGGTAGAGGCAGCTCTGGCACAAATGTACCTAGGGGTAAAACCTGAAAACACCGCTTTGAGCTAGACTCAAACATGAACTGGTGCATGATAACAGGCCTTGCTGCACTCTTGGTTATGACACTCCCGGGGGATATGCTTAGGATAACTCTCATTTTCATTACAAATCATTATGAAGGGTTTATGAGTATATACTTCATCAAAGAAAACATTCTTATGATTATGGATTATATCCATAAATAGTTCAATTTATGTTAAGTGTTTTATAAGTATGTGATTATGTATTTTGATTCATAAACTGATCTAGTTTATGCCATTGTTCAGAAATGGCACCTAGTGGAAGAAATGGAAACCTTATCAATGCACACACTCCATGTAGGGATTTCCCTCCTGCTCAAGAAAATTATAGTGGAGCTGGTGATGCAACTGGTGCTGATCAACTAATCACCATACTGGGAAAACTTACTCAGGTTATGAATAATAACCTTACCCGTATGGAGCACCCTAATCTGTAGCGTGGAGGATCAATGTTATATCGATTCATGAGGAAAAAACCACCAACGTTCAATGGGAGTTCAAATCCCTTAGTAGCTGAGCAATGGATAAATTCCATAGAGAAAATATTTCAGGCATTGGGGAGTAGTGAAAAGGGAAAAAGTTATCATGGAAGTTTACCGACTCACTGGAGATGCTAATCAGTGGTGGTCATTGATTCAAAACACGAAGGAAGATGATGAAGTATCAAATATGGAATGGAGGGAGTTCAATGATCTGTTTTTAGAAAAATACTTTCCTCGCGACCATCGAGCAAATTTGGAAAGGCAATTTCTGAGTCTGAGACAAAAGGAGAATGAGAATGTCGCAAAGTATGAGGCTAACTTTACAAGGTTATCAAGGTATGATGGAGATTATATACGTAACCCAAAAAGTAAGATTGATAGTTTCTTTTATGGGTTAAAACCATTTCTCCGTCGAGCATTAGTCTCACAATCCTTCTCGTCGTACGAAGACATTGTCTCATGTGATATCAAGACCAAAAAGGAATTCTCTAAGTCTTATGACTTTAAAGAAAAGAAAGAGAAGAAGAGACCTGTTGATCAATCTAGGAATGGAAATTAGGGGAATAAGGGAAAGGTTGAATATCCATCCTATGGTAAATGTGGTAAGAAACACCCTGGTACTTGCTTAAAGGGAACAAGATTCTGTTACAAGTGTGGTGAAAAATGCCACCAAGCTTGTGATTGGAAGGTGAAGAAGGAAGATACCAATGTTCAGTGCTACAATTGCAGGGAGATGGGGCATTATGCAAATGAATGTCCTAAGCGTCAGGATAACTTACCTCATATAAGGCCAAGGGATCAAGGCCAAGCTTATGCTATCACTACTGCTGAGGTAGAATCTCCGAAAGACGTGGTGGCATGTAATTTAATGGTTTCCTCAAGTTTAGAAAATGCATTATTTGATTATGGATCATCATATTGTTTCATATCTTCCCAGTTTGTTATGAAAATTAGTTATTTCCAATTTGATTTAACAAGGGAGTTGTCATTTAAAACTCCTAAGGGAAGTATAATTGCAACAAAGTTTTGTGAATAAATCCCCATTAGAGCACATAAATGTTCTTTATCTGCTGATTTCGTCGTCATACCTATGATTGAGTTTGATATAATCCTCGGTATGGACTGGCTTTCAGACTATGATGCTAAGATTTATTGTAAGAAGAAAGAGGTTACGATTCTTGATGATGATGATAAGGAACACCTTATCTTTAGAGCAGAATCGTCACCACCTAATTCTTATCTAGATCCACCCCCAGTATCTCAACTAAATTCAATTATTAGGGAGGAAGAGAATGAAATAACTATGGTTGAGGAAAGGAATGTTCAAATAGAGTATGTACCTGTTGTGAAAGAATTTGTAGATGTATTTCCGGAAGATTTAACTAGAAATCCTCCAGAACGAGAAGTTGAGTTTTCCATTGATTTAATTCCCGGATCAAGGCCTATATCAAAGAACCCTTATAGAATGGCCACTGTAGAATTAGTTGAACCAATGAAACAACTAGAGGAATTGAGTAATAAGAGATTTATTCACCCTAGTGTTTCTCCATGGGAAGCCCCTGTTCTTTTTGTTAAAAACAAAGACGGATCTATGAGGTTATGTATCTACTACAGGGAGATCAATGCTATAGCAATAAGGAACAAGTATCCCCTACCACGCATTGATGATTTATTTGACCAACTACATGGAGCTCAATACTTTTCAAAGATTGAACTTCGATCTGGATACCATCAGTTGTGTGTGAAGAAGGAAGACATTCCGAAGATAGCATTTCGAACCAGGTACGGGCATTACGAGTTTACTATAATGCCTTTTGGATTGACTAATGCACCCTCTGTATTAATGGATCTGATGAATAAAGTTTTCAAGGAGTATCTCTATGAATTTGTGGTGTTATTTATTGACGATTTCTTGGTATACTCCAAAAGCTACGAAGATCATGAAAATCACTTGCGCATTATCTTGAAGACTCTGAGAAGACATTAATTATATGGGAAGTTTAGAAAGTGTGAATTTTGGCTTTAGGAGATTTCTTTTCTTGGCCATATTGTCTCTAAAGATGGAATCTCTATTGATACTTCTAAGACCAAGGCAATCCAAGAATGTCCAGCACCGACGAGTATAACTGAGGTATGTAGTTCTATTGGTTTAGCAGGTTATTATCGACGTTTCGTCCAGAATTTTTCCCGATTGGCTAACCCATTAACGAAGCTCACACGTAAAGGGGTTAAATTTGTTTGGACAAAAGAGTGTGAAGAATGTTTTGAAGAACTGAATAGAAGATTAGTCAATGCACATATATTGAATCTACCATTGGGGAATGATGGGTTCGTTATTTATAGTGATGCATCGAAGAAAGGAATTAGTTGTGTCCTTATGCAGAATGATAGGGTTATTGCCTATGCATCATGACAGTTGAAAATTCATGAACAAAACCATCCTACTCATGATCTCGAGTTAGTAGTTGTGATATTTGCTTTGAAGATATGGAGGCACTACCTCTATGGTGAGAAATGTGAGATTTATACTGATCACAAGAGTTTGAAGTATATTTTCTCACAAAAAGAACTCAACATGAGGCAAAGGAGATGGATTGAATTACTCAAGGATTATGATTGCATGATACACTATCACCTAGGGAAGGAAAACAAGGTGGCAGATGCTTTAAGCAAAAAAGATCATGGCGTTTTGAACAATATGAGAATAGAAAGGGATCCAATTTTCATGGATCTAGTGAAGATGGACATGGGAATAACCAGGGATGGAGAAACATCAATGCTTTTTCAAATGGTTTCCAAACCATCTTTACTAGAAAGGATTAAGAGTTCTCAGACTAATGATGGAGAATTTCAAAAGAAGATTAAATCTATGAATGATGGGAGATTGGGATATTTTGTGTATGAAAATGGAATTTTGAAATTCGGGAAGAGGCTCTGTGTTCCCGATATAACTGATAAAAAAAGGGAATTGTTGGATAATTCTCATATTTCCAATTTTTCTATACACCCTAGGAGCACCAAAATGTATAGAGATTTGAAGGAACATTTTTGGTGGGACAATATAAAGAGGGAGATTGCTGATTTTGTGTCAAGATGTATGGTTTGTCAACAAGTGAAAGCTGGAAGGCAACACCCTGGAGGAGTCATGAAACCTCTTCCCTTACTGGAGTGAAAATGGGACAATATTACGATGGACTTTGTCATGGGGCTACCAAAGACTCCTAGAAGGAATGATGCAATATGGGTTATTGTTGATCGTCTGACCAAGTCAGCACAATTTCTTGCTATAAGAGAAGATCTACCACTAGAACGTCTAGAAAGACTATATATTAATGAAGTTGTGAGACTTCATGGAGTACCCCTATCGATTGTTTCTGATTGTGATCCCCGTTTTACTTCAAGATTCTGGAAGAGTCTTCAGAAATCCCTGGATACTGAACTTCATTTGAGAACTGCCTACCACCCTTAGACAGACAAACAATCAGAACGAACAATTCAAACCTTAGAAGACATGTTGAGATCCTTCTCACTTGACTTTCAGGGTACGTGGGATCATTATTTACCTCTGGTAGAATTTTCCTATAACAATAGCTTCCATTCGAGTATTCAGATAGCACCAAATGAAGTGTTATATAGAAAGAGATGTCGCACACCAACCTGTTGGGATGACGTTGGTGAAAAAAAAACCTGTAGGTCTAGAACTGGTTGAGGAAACGATAGAAAAGGTGAAGGTAATCCAAAATCACATCAAAGCAGCTCAAAGTAGGCAGAAGAGCTATGCCGATAATCAAAGGAATGATTTTTAATTTCAAGTCAGTGATCATGTTTTCCTGAAGGTATCTCCATGGAAGGGAGTCATATGTTTTGTTAAGAAAGGTAAATTGAGTCCCAGGTACATCAGACCTTTCGAAATTCTAGAACGAATTGGGGATGTAACTTACCGATTGGCAATGCCACCATTTCTCTCCAAAGTTCACGATGTGTTCCACGTATCTCTATTGAGGAAATACATGCCTGACCCAAAGCATGTACTCACCTATGAGGAGTTAGAAATGGAACCCCATCTGTCTTATTGTGAAGAGCCCGTCAAGATTCTTGATACGAGAGAACAAGTACTGAGAAATCGGACGACGCGTCTGGTAAATGTTTTATGGAGAAACCATAATATGGAAGAGGCAACGTGGGAACCCGATGAACTTATGATGAAGAAACACCTGAGTCTTTTCATGCGATAATATTCTAGAAATTTCGAGGACGAAATTATTTGAAGGAGGGGAGAATGTAACACCCCAAGCTTCCATGGTACGCTTCTCTTTGAATATTGTGATAGCGTGTGTTGTACGCAACACCAAGTTCTAACACACCATAACCAATCAAACTAGCCGTTATGAATAGTAATACCTACTTTTTGAAATTATATATATTTTATTTTTTAAAATGTACTTCATTTTTGGATTTGGAATATCCAATTTAGCCTAAGGTGAAATTTTGGTACTTTTCGGATAACTTTAATATTTTGATGAATAGTGAAAATAACTAAATTTTAATTAAAAACAACTTTTTTAATCAAAATAATTAATAGTGATGAATTATGAATTTGAGTGGTTTTAAAGTATATTTAGAATATATTTTTACCATTTAATATAATGTTGGTCATTGGACATAATTTTACAATTAAACCGGACATAAACAAGTGTCAATATTTTGATAGTTATTATCTCTTAAAAACACGCTTTTTGTTTTAACAACAGGAATTAATTTTAAATTAATTCCTGCCACTTCTGTGTTTTGAATTTGGAAAAATGGATTCCATATTTGGAATCAGGATGTTCAAATTGTGTAAATAGGTGTAACACCATGAGATTTTATGAAAAATATTCTTTTTAATTTCATTAATGTCTTGTGTTGTACGCTACACCAAAAGGAGCTTGCACAACACGCATCCTTGACTTGCCTTTCATTAAACGCAATCACGACCTTTCTCGATAGCGTGTGTAGTACGCAATACCGAGTTTCACTAAACAACGATATGCTTAAAACTAGCCTTTATGAATAGTAATAACCACTTTTTGAAATTTTGTAAATTTTATTTTTCAAAATGGACTTCATTTTTTGATTCGAAATGTCGAAATTAGCTTAGGGTGAAATTTTGGTACTTTTCGGATAACTTTCATTTTCTGATGAATAGTGAAAATTACTAAATTTTAATTAAAAACAACCTTTTTAATCAAAATAATTAATAGTGATAAATTATTAATTTGAGTGATTTTAAAGTATATTTAGAATATATTTTTACAATTTAATACAATGTTGGTCATTGGATGTAATTTCACATTTAAACCAAACATAAACAAATGTCAATCTTTTGATAGTTATTATCTCTTAAGAACATGCTATTTGTTTTGACGACGAGAATTAATTTTTTAAATTAATTAATGCAACTGATATGTTTTGAATTTGTTAAAATAGACATCATTTTTGAATTCATAATATCAAATATATCTTGGGCCTAATTTTTGGTATTTTTCTGTAAACTTTCATTTTTGATGAATAGTGAAACCACTAAGTGGTAGTTAAAAAAATGAATTTTTCATAAAACATAATTTTACCACTTCTGTGAGTGGAATTTCAAAAATCTGAGAGACACGGTTGATGTCAGTAAGTAAAATGTTGTTCAAAGAGATGAAAATAATTTTTGATGAATAGTAACTTTTTACTTTTTTTTACCACGATTAAAAGTAAATAGGGTAATTAAGGGTAAAAATGATATTATTATTACCCTAAAACATGTCCTAATTCTATTGGATAAGTGTAATTCGACCAAAAACAACCTTAGGAATAAAATATGACCATTTAGGCCCTCTTGGATTAGATTAGGACATTTATTATTATTTAATTCAAAGAAGAGTTAAAAGAGTTAAAATCAATGTTTATTTAATACAAAATTTTTAATATAGTGTTATACATAAGATAAATTTGATTTTAAATATTAATTAGAAATATAATAAAATTTTCTACATAATGATATTTTCTTTATAATTTTTAGACATTAAATAAATTAATTTATTTATGACACAATGATGATGCAGTAATAACCATAATAGTGAAAAATTAGATTAATTTATATTATAAATACCCAAATAAATATAATTTGAGACTTTTTATTAATTAAAATAATTTTCTAGGTTAATAATACATGTTAGTATTGATTTAATTAACTTTTTTCTAACTAATAATTCTGTTATGATTTTCACAAAAATCAATTACTAAATAGTGTCAAAATTGACATAAAATAATTTTTAAAACTAATATTATATTATTAATTGTTATTTTATTCCTAAAAATATAAGGTTCGGCCAAAGGACTTAGATAAGGTTATATATATTAATAATTAACAACTTGGGGTTATTTTGGCTTAATATAGTAAGTTTATTAACCTTATAGTTTAAGAAAGCAAGAAGACACGGTAAAAGTAAAAATTATTTAACTTAAAGTTAAATATAAATGATAAGGTTAAAATAGGAACCTAAACTTGTCTAAATTATTTTGTATGAGAGGATTTATACCCATACCCACCTTATCTTTGAAATAAATCAATTTGAGCTATTTAAAACCTAATATGGCTTTATAATAAAATAATATTTTTAGTTATTCCAAAGGTGCCCCTCTCCTCCCTTATAAAAGGGCACCCCCTCCCTCTCTTCCTCACACCACTTTGAGCCTTCATGCTTGGCCAAACTCTGCCAAATTCTCTTCTCCACTTCCCTAGAAACATCCTAGCAGTTCTTTTCTTCCTCAAAGACCAATTTTAGTGCTCTAATAGGAGGTCTCAAAGAGGTGCTTCAAAGAAGAGGTAATTTCCGTTACTGATTCTTTCACCTTTATTTCTTCTTCCACTTCTTCTTATAAGGTTGTATCATTATGAAGTAATAACATCAGTATCAATCATATAATTATATGTTATTATACGTATGAAACAACCCTATTTCACCATCTATTCATCCTACGGAAAATGAAATCACTGCGCGTGCGTACGTACGGATTACCCTCTCCATGCCATGGTGAAATCTACTTTCCACCACCACTGTAATTGGATGGGTATAATGGTGTAAATAATAACTATATATGATTATTTTAAAGTGATATTTATTCTGAAATAGTATACATACACTCCAATACAATCCCACGATCATGGGAACGATATCATCGCTCGTGCGTATGTACGGAATACCGTCTCCACGACGCGATGAGATTCATTCTCAATGATTAACCATTCGTGAATGATTATAAAGTATATATAAGAAGTAACCATGAAATATATGACATAATATTTATACTATATTTATGTTTATATATATGTATGTCATCTACTTAATTCCATTCAACTCAATAAGGTAACGAAAACAATGTTCATGCGTACGTACGGCCTACCGTCTCCATGAACGGTGCATTTCTTTCCATTTACTGATTTATTATATATATGTATATTATGAATATATATTATATATAAATCATGTTTTATATTCTGGAATTAAGTAATCATGATCTAAGTAATCATATGAATAATTACAAGTCAAAACACGGATGACAAATGAAACGATTTTACCCAAAACGCTCTTTAACATGGAATTTACAAAAGAATGGGTAATATAAAGTCATAAGTGAACCATACATGATATAATAACAATGAGTATGATTCTGGAATAATTCAATGACATTATTTAAATCATTATACCGGAGGTTCGGACACTTACGAAGCAAATCGGACCTA
Organism: Viscum album; assembly: GCA_963277665.1. Lineage (NCBI taxonomy): Eukaryota > Viridiplantae > Streptophyta > Magnoliopsida > Santalales > Viscaceae > Viscum > Viscum album. The sequence continues at coordinate 1,715,456,114 of OY728143.1, forward strand.
AGGTAAGGGAAATATCACAATCTCATTTTTATCCAAGATTGTTTATACTTTGAAATCTACTTGGGTGTATTTTATCATCCACATCCTTGTTTCCCAAATATGTAATATTATTTCCATTAAAATACATTTTTTAAATCCAATTTTACCCTTCGGTGAGTTTTTAGTAAAAGATATGAAAGGAATATTTTGTCGTTTTTCGTACGAGGTACTTTTTGACTTTTCCGACAAAAGTACGAGAAGAATGTTTTTTTAACATATATGGAATGAATGGATTTTTAAAAAATTATTTCCAAGAAGCTTCCTTTACAAGTTTTCAAGTTTATTTTTAATCAACTTCTTTTAGTTTAGAATTGTATGATATGTTAAGAAAGGAAAAGTGTTTTTGAAGAAGAAAGGATATTTTCCTCAAGATTGGAGTTCAAGTGTTTTATCAAAATTATTTTCCATCTAAGATAATATAGGGTTCTGTTTCTATCCCTATTATTACATGGATTTGATTATGTCATGATGGAAATATTTTTTATGAATTCCTTTATCTTATATGAATTGTTTTATGATGTCACAGTGTTTATGATTCCCATTTTTATTACATGGATTATGCTATAATGTATGGTTTATGATTTTGTGGCACACATAAGAATGGTATCATTACGAGATGGGTGGGACCTATATCTCCCTCCAATGAATTGGGTAAAGATTATATATCTCATGAGATAGACATGGCTGGAACGGAAGGTTAAACTGGTTCATTGAAACAGGACTGAAACGAGGAGTGAACTCGGTTCAGAAATGGACTTTGTCCACTAAGATAGTCTTGACAATGAGTCTTGACTAACAAGAAATGATTCTCTATGATTATGTGTGTATGCCACAAAGTTTCATGTTTTAAGTTATGATTATTGGGATTACATTTCACTACTATGATTTATCCCATGTTATGATATTATGATCTCTTTTGCAGGTTAAGATTTCCAAAAGTTATGTTCTTATGTATATGATGTTATTTATATTTCTTTTGTTTACCCTAACTGAGCATTTGTGCTCACTCTTTTATGTTTTCTTTTCCCCAGGATATAAAGAACGGTTTTAGGTTAAAAAAAGGGAAGATATTTATGGGAGATGTTGAAGATCTTTCACCACGATTAGAAGATTATATTCCAAGTTCCCAAAGACACTAAACTATTAAGGTCCTTGTGTGTGTGTTTTTGTTATTCCGCAAAAGTAATGTAATGTCCATGTACATCAAGCTTAGGGTCTCTATAGTTGGTATCAGAGGAAAGGTTTAGCCAACCTTTGGAAACTAGGATGCGATAACTTTAGTGATATACCTAGAGATATTTCTATGGTATGTCTAGGGATGTCCCTAAGGTTAAGTATAAGTATTGGTTATAGTCCTAGAATTGCGCTGACTATCTTAGAATTAAACCTAAGATGTTAGATATTGAAGGTACTCCCCCTTTATTATGTTGTTTTCCCTAGCATGATTTTTTCCTCTCACACTATTCTTTTTGGGTTTTAGATGATGGCTGGAACCCGAAGGAACCGTGTTGATCAATACAATGGAGAATGCAATGATTGTCCTCCTGAACAAACAAATGTTATGGGAGATGGAGTGAAAAATCTTATTACTATACTTACACAAGCTATGAATTATTCTGGACTTCTAAATGGGCTGAGAAGGGAACAATATTCTATTGAGTCCTTCATGAGGCAACGTCCACCTTCTTTCAGTGGGTCTTCTGATCTAGTTATTGCTGAACAATGGATCAGTACCACTGAAAAGATATTTTCAGTTCATCAATGTTTTGAACATGATAAAGTCATCTTAGTAGTATATCGTTTGGAAGGTGAAGCTGATCAATGGTGGAATCTTATCAAGAATACGAGGCAAAGAGATGAAATTGATTCCATGGAATGGGACGAGTTCAAGAACTTATTTTTCAATAAGTACTTCCCTCGTATTCTTCGAACAAAGATGGAGAAGGAGTTTCTTGAACTAAAGCAAAAGGATGGTGAATCTGTTGGTATATACGAAGCGAATTTTACAAGGCTTTCAAGGTATGCATCTGGATTTATCATCCAACCTGAAAGTAAAGTTGATCGATTCTTCAGTGGCTTAAAACCAAATCGTAGAAGGGCATTAGCTATAAGAAACTTCAGTAGCTATAAAGAAATTGTGAGTTGTGATATCAAGGTAGAAATGGAATTTGGTGTTACTTATCCATCTCATAGTTTTGACAAGAAACGAAAGATGGAGTTCAAGGAGAAATCTCAGAATAATGGTGAAAAGAAGACGAATGTTTCCTTATGCTCAAAGTGTGGAAAGAAGCATGGTGGAGATTATCTTAAAGGGACTAGAAAATGTTTTAAGTGTGGAAAATAAGGTCATCGAGCAGCTGAGTGTCGAAGTAATGGAAAAAGGGTTTCTAATGATGTGAATAAAGAAAATACTGCAGAGAAAGCACCACCAACACTTCAATGCTTCAAGTGCAAGGAAATGGGGCATTATGCTAATAAATTCCCTAATCCAAGGGTTAGTGATGATCGAAATGAGCAACCAATTAAGGCAAAGGACAAAGGGAAGTCACATGCGATCACTATTGGCGATGTTGAATTTGACAACGATGTGGTGGAATGATTAAGTGTTTATGTAATGGGATTACAAAATAATGTTGTATATATTATCGTGGAATATTGGAATATTTATGTATTGGTCTATTTTGGTTTTCAATAATTTTATGGTACCGGTAACCATGGAATGTGATTGAGATATTTTTGGAAAAAAATATGATATGCGCATAATGAAGGGATAAGGAAAAAATGAAATGTTTGATAGTATTCATGAGCTCATGATTGATATAAGGACTAAGTGATATCATGGTTTGAGTATATAGAATTTTGAGGATTTTGGTATGTGGAAAGTGTTAAATTTTAACTGAATTCATGTTTTCACTAAGGTTCAATGGGTATTCAAGAGAATACATGATTAAGGCCTTTGAATGTTTGGAATGTGACCAACAAGACATATCTTATGATATATGGGGACCAACGATGGTATTAAATCTCTGGTAATCGTTTTCACTATATTATGAGAGTGGACTGCAATATTATGGATAATCATAAAGATTGGAATGGATTATGTTGGACATAAGTTTTAATTGTTTAAGGATAGAAGTTTTTTCGATATTATTGATGGGATGTTATAGTAATATAGTTTTAGAAAAAGGACAACCTGCAGGACGGGCGACAACCCATTGCATCAGACAAGGCAGTGGGAATCAAACCCACAACTGAAGTGCGACTGGCCTTTATCGCCTACCACTGGCCTACAGGAAGTCCCTGTTTAGAAGAAACTAGTTTTATTATATTAATCAGTATGATATATGAAGTATAAGTCCATTTTAGGAACCATACATCATTAATCTCACTATAGATGGGCTTATGTATTTTTTGATAACTTTTCTAACCTTTTGTTTCAGACAGATGGAATGACCCATCATTCTATCACATGATCTGCTAACACATCACGAATGAAAAATTAAACTTCATTTCTTTAAGATATGAAGTGGAAATTGTCCAAAGAACGACCAACGGTGAGACTATACCAAAATCACGAAAGTATTTCTTCTAATTCCAATTTTATCAACTTTAGGGAAACGATCTTGAAAGCCAAAAATGTTGTCCTAGTTCTCTTATATCTGATAAATCAGGTGGTACCTTAGATCGTCAAAAATCTATGGCTTTGTGATTGCTGGCTTTTCCATAGCCATGTTCTCTACCACTCTCCATCAGAACATGATGGTTAGATTTCTCTTCCATATTCATATTTTCACTTATATGGAAATCCAGTGATTAGTTTATTTGGGGAACTATTACGTTTCATACTTTTGTTTTTAAAGATTGGTTTTGGTATTCCTTTTTACGATGTGGGTTTCTATCAAAGAAACTATCGAATAGTAAACCATTTATAACCCCGACGAATTTCGAGGGAAAAATTCATTTTAAGGGGGGTAGAATTTAACACCCCGAGATTTTATGAAAAATATTCTTTTTAATTTCATTAATTTCTTGTATTGTACGATACACCAAAAGGAGCTTGCACAACACGTATCCTTGACTTATCTTGCATTAAATTCAATCACGACCTTCTTCGATAGCATGTGTAGTACGCAATACCGAGTTTCACTAAACAACGATATGCTTAAAACTAGCCATTATGAATAGTAATAACAGATTTTTAAAATTTTGTAATTTTTTTTTTCAAAATGGACTTCATTTTTGGATTCAGAATATCGAAATTAGCTTAGGGTGAAATTTTGGTACTTTTGGATAACTTTCATTTTCTGATGAATAGTGAAAATTACTAAATTTTAATTAAAAAAATCTTTTTTAATTGAAATAATTAATAGTGATAAATTATTAATTTGAGTGATTTTAAAGTATATTTAGAATATATTTTTACAATTTCATACAATGTTGGTCATTGGATGTAATTTCACATTTAAACCAGACATAAACAAATGTCAATCTTTTGTTAGTTATTATCTCTTAAGAACACGCTATTTGTTTTGACGACATGAATTAATTTTTTAAATTAATTAATGAAACTGATATGTTTTGAATTTGGTAAAATAGACATCATTTTTGAATTCATAATATCAAATATATCTTAGGCCTAATTTTTGGTATTTTTCTGGAAACTTTCATTTTTTGATGAATAGTGAAACCACTAAGTGGTAGTTAAAAAAATGAATTTTCCATAAAACTTAATTTTACCGCTTCTGTGAGTGTAATTTCAAAAATCCGAGAGACACGGTAGATGTCAGTAAGTAAAATGTGGTTCAATGAGATGAAAATAATTTTTGGTGAATAGTAACTTTTTACTTTTTTTACCACAGTTAGAAGTAAATAGGGTAATTAAGGGTAAAAATGATATTATTATTACCCTAAAACATGTCCTAATTTATTGGATATGTGTAATTCGACAAAAAACAACCTTAGGAATAAAATATGACCATTTAGGGCCACTTGGATTAGATTAGGACATTTATTATTATTTAATTCAAAGAAGAGTTAAAAGAGTTAAAATCAAAGTTTATTTACTACAACATTTTTAATATAGAGTTATACATAAGATAAATTCGATTTTAAATATTAATTAGAAATCTAATAAAATTTCCTACATAATTATATTTTATTTATAATTTTTAGACATTAAATATAATAATTTATTTATGACACAATGATGATGTAGTAATTACCATAATAGTGAAAAATTAGAATAATTGATATTATAAATACCCAAATAAATATAATTTGAGACTTTATATGAATTCCACTTATTTTATAGTTTAATATGACATTTTGGTATTACTTTAATTAACTTGGTTCGAACTAAACATTCTGTTATGATTTTCACGAAAATCAATTACTAAATAGTGTCAAAATTGACATAAAATAGTATTTAAAACAAATATTATATTATTAATTGTTATTTTATTCTTAAAAATCTAAGGTTTACACAAATGACTTAGATAAGGTTATATATATTAATAATAAACAACATGTGGTTCGTTTGGCTTGATATTGTAAGTTTATTAACCTTATAGTGTAAGAAAACAAGAAGACACAGTAAAAGTAAAATTATCTAACTTAAAGTTAAATATAAATGATAAGGTTACAATAGGAACCTAAACTTTTCTAAATTATATTTTATGAGAGGATTTCGACCCACACTCACTTTATCTTCTAAATAAATCAATTTGGAGCTATTTAAAACCGAATTTGGCTTTATAATAAAATAATAGTTTTAGTTATTCCAAAGGTGCCTCTCTCCTCCCTTATAAAAGGGCACCCCCTCCCTCTCTTCCTCACACCACTTTTAGCCTTGATGCTCGGCCAAACTCTGCCAAATTCTCTTCTCCACTTCCCTAGAAAAATTCTAGAGGTTATGGTCTTCCTCAAAGACCAATTTTAGTGCCCTAAGAGGAGGTCTCAAAGAGGCGCTTCAAAGAAGAGGTAATTTCCATTACTGATTCTTTCACCTTTATTTCTTCTTCCACTTCTTATTATAAGGTTGTTTCATTATGAAGTAATAACATCAGTATCACTCATATACTTATATGTTATTATAAGTATGAAACAACCCTATTTAATCATCTATCCATCCTACGGAAAATGAAATCACCGCGCGTGCGTACGTACGGAATACCGTCTCCACGCTGTGGTGAAATCTATTTTCCACCACCACCTTACTTGGATGGGTATAATGGTGTATATAATAACTATATATGATAGTTTTAAAGTGATATCGATTCTGAAATAGTATACATAAACTCTAATACAGTCCCACGATCATGGGAACGATATCATCGCTCGTGCGTACGTACGGAATACCGTTTCCACGACGCGATGAGATTCATTCTCAATGATTAACCATTAGTGAATGATTATAAAGTATATATAATAAGTAATCATGAAATATATGACATAATAATGATACTGGATTTATGTGTATATATATGTATGTGATCTACTTAATTCCATTCAACTCAATAAGGAAACGAAAACAGCGTTCATGCGTACGTACGACCTACCGTCTCCATGAACGATGTATCTATTTCCATTTTCTGATTTATTATACATATGTATATTATGAATATATATTATACATAAATCATGTTTTATATTCTGGAATTAAGTAATCATGATCTAAGTAATCATATGAATAATTACAAGTCAAAACACGGATGACAAATGAAACGATTTACCCAAAACGCTCTTTAATATGGAATTTACAAAAGAATGGGTAATATAAAGTCATAAGTGAACCATACATGATATCATCACAATGAGTATGATTATGGAATAATTCAATGACATTATTTAAATCATTATACAGGAGGTTAGGACACTTACTAAGAAAATCAGACCTAAGGTAAGGGAAATATCACAATCTCATTTTTATCTGAGATTGTTTATACTTTGAAATTTACTGGGGTGTATTTTATCATCCACATCCTTGTTTCCACAATATGTAATATTATTTCCATCCAAATACAATTGTTTAAATCCAATTTTACCCTTCGGTGATATTTTAGTAAAAGATATGAAAGGAATCTTTTGTCATTTTTCATACGAGGTACTTTTTGACTTTTCCGAAAAAAGTACGAGAAGAATGTTTTTTTAACTTATATGGAATGAATGGATTTTTAAAAAATTATTTCCAAGAATCTTCCTTTACAAGTTTTCAAGTTTATTTTTAATCAACTTCTTTTAGTTTAGAATTGTATGACATGTTAAGAAAGGAAAAGTGTTTTTGAAGAAGAAATGATATTTTCCTCAAGAATGGAGTTCAAGTGTTTTATCAAAATTATTTTCCATCTAAGATAATATAGGGTTCTGTTTCTATGCCTATTATTACATGGATTTGATTATGTTGTGATGGAAATATTTTTTATGAATTCCTTTATCTTATATGAATTGTTTTATGATGTCACGATGTTTATGATTCCCATTTTTATTACATGGGTTATGCTATGATGTATGGTTTATGATTTTGTGGCACACATAAGAATGGTATCATTATGAGATGGGTGGGACCTATATCTCCCTCCAATTAATTGGGTAAAGATTTTATATCTCATGAGATAGACATGGCTGGAACGGCATGTTAAACCAGTTTATTAAAACAGGACTGAAACGAGGAGTGAACTCGGTTCAGAAATGGACTTTGTGCACAAAGATAGTCTTGGAAATGAGTCTTGACTAACAAGAAATGATTCTCTATGATTATGTATGTATGACACAAAGTTTCATGTTTTATGTTATGATTATTGGGATTAAATTTCACTACTATGATTTATCCCATGTTATGATATTATGATCTTTTTTGCAGGTTAAGATTTCCAAAAGTTATGTTATTATGTATATGATGTGATTTATGTTTCTTTTGTCTACCCTTACTGAGAATTTGAGCTCACTCTTTTATGTTTTCTTTTCCCCAGGATATAAATAAAGGTTTTAGGTAAGAAAAGGGAAGATATTTATGGGATATGTTGAAGATCTTTCACCACTATTAGAAGATTATATTCCGAGTTTCCAAAGACACTAAACTATTACGGTCCTTGTGTGTGTGTGTTTTTTATTCTGCAAAAGTAATGTAATGTCTATGTATGTCAAGCTTAGGGTCTATAAAATAGGTAACTTTTATTTTTAGACATTTTGAATAATTACTTCGGTAAATATTTTATTTACCATGGTTAAGGCTAAATCCGGTAAATAAGGGTTAAGAAATAATATTATAATAATACTAAATTACCAACGTGTCCTAGACTTATTGGTTGATACATGTTCGACCATAGACATCTTTGGGTTGATTTTGGGACCCTGTGGAGCCCCTTGTAGGTGATAGGGACACTTTATTTTAATTAAGTTAAAATGAATACAAAAATGACAGAAGCATATATCTTTTAGCAAAACAATTTTTACATTGGGTTATATATGTTGGATTTTAGATTATAAATATTCATTAGAAAGCTACAACAATTTTCCTACATAATGATATTTTATTTATAATTTTTAGAGATTACAAAATTTAATTTATTTATAACACAATTATGATGCAGTAATTAACATAATAGTGAAAATTTAAAATAATTGATATTATAAATACTCAAATAAATATAATTTGAGACTTTTAATTAATTAGAACAATTTTCTAGGATAATATTACATATTAGGATTTATTTAATTAACTTTTTTAGAATTAATCATTCTGTTATGAGTTTCAAAAAAATCAACTATTGAATAGTGTCAAAATTGACATAAAAGCGTTTTTAAAACAAATATTATATTATTAATTGATATTAAATTCCTAAAAAATATAAGGTTCGGCCAAGAGACTTATATAATTATATTTGTATCATTAATGGACCACTTGTGGGTCTCTTGGATGTATATGGTAAGTTTGTAAAGCATATAATATAAAAATACAAAGAGACATTGTAAAAGTGAAACTAATTAACATAGAGTTAATACTTAAAGATAAGGTTAATATAGTAACCCAAACCTATATAAATTATTTTGGTTAATTTTTTTTCGACCCATCACCACCTTAAACTTTAAATAATCAACTTTGTATCCATTATAAACCGAATATGAATTTATTATAAATTAATATTTCTAGCTTTTCCAAAGGTGCCCCTCACCCCTCTTATTAAAGGGCACTCTTCCTTCTCATTTCTTAACACCTTCAAATCCTTTTGTTTCGGCCAAACTCTACCCAAATACTCTTAAAAATTCCCTAAATACAACCTAGAGGCCTTAGTTTGATCATAAAGCCAACCTATTGTTCCCTTTTGATCAAATCAAAAGGAAGAACCCGAAGAAGAGGTAATGATTTCACCACCCTTTTCCAAGTTCCTTTCTTCTTCCACTTCTTCTTCCTTTGTTATTACCATTATAAAATAATATCTCCAGTATCATATATATACTATGATTTTATTATAAATATGGTACAACCATATTTAGTATTCTATCCACCCTTTGAATAACATGTCACCATACGTGCGTACGTACGGCTTGCCGTCTCCACGTCGTGGTGAAATTGTTATTCAATATATTATTAGTTGGATGGGTATAATAATGATATGTAACTCATGTAAATAATAAATATAACATGTTAATGATTCTGTATATATGATATACCATCATTTTATATATTATTTTAATATCAAAAGAATGATATTGTCGCTCGTGCGTACGTACGGACTACCGTCTCCACAAACGCGATGAGATTCATTCTCCATCGTATCCATTCAAGTATAATTATAATTTGATGATTTAAAAATAATGTTTAAGGACTTGATATCATTCGGTATATGAATAATATACAACCTATCCATGAAAAACATGGCTTATGTAATAAAACATATAAAATAAAACGAGTAAGTTAACACCCAAAACGACGATAATACTAAGATATTATTAACAAAGCAATGTTAAAAGATCATATATGATATCATATTAATGTATATGATTCTTGTATAATTTAATAAAAATTATTTCACTATTATACAGTAGGTTAACCTACCCCAACCAAGGAAAATTACAAGTTAAGGGTTATTTCACAATCTCTTCATTATCTGAGGTTATTTATATGTAATAATCTACTGGGATCTCTTTATCATCCACATCCATGTTTCTTAAAAATAAATTTCAAAACATTTTTACTATTTTCTAGAATATGGGCTAAAGTCATTTATACACTTTTTTGACTTTTTATAAGAGGTTTATAAAGGAATATTTCCGTCGTTTTCCAAATAAGGTGCTTTTTAACCTTTTCGGAAAAATTAAGGTAAGAATGTTTTTTTTAACTTATACGGCGGGTGCGGCTATTTTCCGCCGTTATAAAATTGTCGAAGCTTCCCTTACAAGATTATAAGAATATTTTCAAAGAAAATGTTTTATTTCATAAATATAAGACTCTTAAATGATTTTAAAATAGAAAGAGATATTTCTCTAAAAAGAGTTTTCATTTCATCTATGTCAACATCCTTTGATGAATTTTACGCTTATGTGAAGTTGATTTATTATGATACAAAACTTCAATATTTTATTGAAGGTTTTGTGATATGTTTGACTATGGATGTGCTATTTTTATACCGTTCATAGTTTATGGTGCAAGTATTGACATTTCATATGCTAGTTTTAATACGAATGTTTATGTTATGTTTAAACCTTTTCATATGGGAATGTATTGGACTTAATATGTGACGGGTGGATGCCACTATAGCTCCTCGATGCATCGGTAGGTCTCATGAGACAAACTAGTGTCTCAGCACACGGACTTGGCAAAATCTTATTTCCAGTCTTGGCACGAGGCCTTGGCTATGTGGCTATGATAGTCTGGCATTATGCATTCCATCATTATGAAAGTGGTTATTGATATTTCATGTGATTATTCGATTAGTAGAATATCCATGTGAATAAGTAAATGGAATTATTTCATTTTAATTTTGCCATACTATGTTGAAGTTCAAGTTTAAAAGGCTTTTGTTTTAGTTATACATTGCCTTAAATGTTTATTCTTATTTATGAAAGTTTCCTCTATATTGTTATCCAAACTGGGCATTTGAGATCACCCCTTTTCTATGTTTTATTTTTTCCAGGAAGTGAAGAAGTAAATTATGAATGACCTGCAGGGATATTATGTGGGGATATGAGTGTGGAATATGGAGACAATATGTTGTTGTAGTAGTTTTTCACTTTATGATGTAATGTAATACTTATGAATATATCTAGTGTTTCCAAGGCTACTAAACCAATCGGTCTTTCGAGATTTTATCTTTCTTGTGATCATTCCAGTGTTATGTAATAATGCACCGACTCTAGGTAACTCGGGTCAGGGCATTACATAAATCATTACAAATAAATATTTTAAACCCTATTGTATATATTCCCCAAATTAAACTAAATTTTGTTTAGTATCTTCCCTTGATCGTTAAATTATGATCAGATGTAAATAATGAATTATATTACAAATACATCTATTTTTTAATCAATCCCCTTAAAATTAACTATTTTAACTACTATGAAAATTCATGTAACCAAAATCATGTCTATAATAAATATTTACAAGGATTATACACATATTTAGATCAATAACCTGGTTAATGAATGTTAAATTAATGGATATTAGATTAATAAACATTTTAATAGGAAACAACTTATTAAATATTTCTACCTCGAGTTCCTCACAAACATTTTATTAGACATCCTTAATAAAACTATTGAGACAATATAATACACAATATAATCCTTATTCATAAATTTTTAGAATTCCCTTCACTAACTTCCTCCCATTTCAACTAAACACTTATTATGTTTTCCTAATCAATGTTTTTGTATAACACATAATAAACATTTTAAAATAAAAAATCTTGAACAAATTAATTAAAAAATAGGCTTCCCTAATGGTTATTTCTGCTAAATGAGGTAGGTATAATTTTTTTTAAAAATTTACTCTTAAATTATTATCTACTCTTGTTAATGTATTTTGATGTCACTCTCTGCCACACACAAAATTCTTTGTAAATTATTAGAGACTTATTTTTAGTTCCCAACTACTCTCATTAATATAATTTAAATTAATTTATCTCTTTTTTGTCGTGATTCCAATGATATATACTTTTTTTGTAATTCATTCATTCATATTGATGATTGTTGATCCAAAGTATGTTTGCTAAATTATATTCCATTTTACCATTTTCCATTAAATATAATTATACAATTTTAAAACAAGACAATCAATATTTTCTATATAAATTATGTATTTTATAAATCTCAGGAAAAATATGTAAAAAAGTAGAGATATTCACTAAAAAAAATATTTATTGAAAAGCATAGAAATAAGAGATAAACACATAACACTTTTATAGGTTCAAAATACCCAAAACATGAACTTCAGTACCTCCATAGAGTAGTAAAACTCAAAATGTGTGTATTAAAAAATGGTAATATGGAGAGACACAATATTACTATTGTGTCTAGTGAATTAATTTATGATTTGTACACCAGTTCTCTCTAACCAATAAATAGAATGGAGATAAATGAGACTGTTAAAAAAAGAAATGTAAATTCAGAAAGAGAGAGAGAGAATGTTAATGGTTAATTCCACCAAGTGGGTGTACTATTTTTTACTTTATACCACTATAGAATTTATTATTAATCAACAATATAAATATGAATTAGGAATTTGTGTAAAAAATTACCACATGATATTTTTTCCATTTTCCATCTATAGACAAAGAGTGTAGGATTCCCCAAAAGAAAAGAAAAGAAATATGATACCCCATATTAAGTAATTAATTCATGTGTAATGGGGGGGGGGGGGGGTGAGATAATTGGGGTCATACCTATCATTGTTTTTTTATTTTCACCATCAAGTTATATGCATGTTTATTTTTGAGGGTTTTGTTTCCTCACCAAGAGATACATGATATATTGTTCTTGAATTTTTACCTTCTTGATTGTTTCATTACCATAATTCCAAAATATATTCTCTTTGATGGGTGTTTTTTATTATTATTCATCACTCTATTAAAAATTTATTGGTCCTAAATATATAAATGTAAAATCAAGGGAATTTGTTCGACCTGTTTAATAATAAAAACTGAAAAATAATCGAGTGAAGGGTCGATTACAGAACTTTATATGGATCAAGTTGATGTATTAGTTATTATTTTATTTTCATTAGTATTGAATATTAATGTTGCAGCATGTATGGGATGTTTAATGTGGATCCCATCTTCCTAGTCTAATATTCAAAAGTATGAGGGATTAAAGTTGAACTGTATTATTCCCTAGTCATATGTTATAAGAATATATGAAAGCAGTGAGATAAATCCATGAGATTAATCATCAAGTTTTCATGTATTCGATTATTAAGGTCCTATTTTATGTTCTATATCCTATATTTTAACTTCATCAATCCATGGTTAGATCCTACCAACCGTAGAATAATCCTTTCAAGAAATTCTATTGTTTCACTAATGGTAGTGGTGGGAAAAATAGATTCAATTTTCTAGTTTCTTTTTATTAATTAAGAAATATCGTATATAGTGAATATAATAAAGATATGTTCTATTGAGGTCCCTATCAATTATTTAAATGTGATTTAACACTGATTATAGGGATATATTTTATTACATTTATAAAAAATCTAGGGTGGAACAATGGTTAACAATGGTTATATCCATGGAGAGATTAATTTGAAACTCAATGTTATTCTCTATTTTTTAAAAAGGATTAAAATAGTAAATAGAGGGGGGTTGTGTGGTTAAATAAAAAATAAATTCATGTAGGAGTTTCTATCACAGGTCTCAATTAATGGATATTTTCCTAGGATTAGTTATATGGGATCATTCATCATTTTCTCCTTTGTCTTAATTTCATTCATTAGATTACTCAATATCATTTATTGTCCACCATCCTATACATATGTTTGTAAAAAACTATATTACCATGGTTATCCCCCAGAAAATAAATTACACTTCTTCTAAAATAGATATTTAATGGAAAACTAAATTCAGTGTATGCCCCACATCACCACTAAACTCCATAGTATATTTTTCATCACTCAACCAAATACTAATATTGATCATTGGAGAATTTGAGTGAAGTGAGGTGAAATTATTTGGTAAAATATGAAATGAAAATAAAATCATGGGTATATAATTTATTATTACCTACCTATACTTGTAACATCATCATAACCTCAACATGGAATGAATATGAAAAATAAAAATAATAAAAACATACTAAGAGCTCTACTTCATCCCATATATTCAAGTACTCATATTAGTTCTCCACCATAATAAATTTTATTGATCAAAATGAATAATATAAAATATAAGAAAACAATAAGAAAAAAATAAAGATTAATTGTAAAAAAATAAACTCAAATTTATACATAATATAACTACGTAAACGAATAATCATTATAGTTTATAGGAGGCCACAAGTTGTATGTTTTGGTAACTCATGATACTCTAGAATCCCTCATTAAAACATTCAATGTCTCCCACATGTGTCTATTTTTATATATAATTCTAAAATTATTTTGTTTCTACACTCTTTTTCTCATTCTATTTTCAAACAAAAATATGGATCCATGTGATATTCCCATCAGGGAAATACATAGTTTGGTTAGTTAATGTGTGAATGGGATCGCAGATAGTCCCTTCGATAGGCTTCTATGCCATATTGATTTATACTTTATCAATGGATAATATAATTCATTTTGGGATGAATATTGGATTATTTTAGAGGAACTTGGTGTATGAAAACATTTCCCACACAACATAGGATGCACTAGATTCTTAGTGATATGTTAAGGAAAGAATACACTCTAATGTTTGGGATTGAGACTATATTGATGGTTCAATATATGATTCATTATGGAGAGTAGTAGAAGTGGGAATAATGACCACTATGTCAGGGGCTTTAGACTCTGTTGGATAGAAACGAGGACTTGATATTATGTGTGAATGTGCTCTTGACTAAGGGATCACAACTCCCGTTGCATTCTCTCCTCAATATAGAATGATGTTAATATATTACTATATGTTGGAATGAGTTCATATTCTAGTGTTTCAACATGGTACTGTGCTGGAGATTAGAGGATATTATAATTTACTATATGGAACTAAAATTGTAATGAACATAGAACAATAATTTTTACGTAAGATCAAGTGTAGTTATAATTTATTCTCAAGAGGAGAATCAATACACTGTTAACCATTAGATATATCAAGGGGTTCTTTCTCAAGGTTGTTTTTTGTAGAGGGAATAACCTTAGAGTTTTTTATTTTATATATTTGTCTATTTTAATGTAATAATGCATGTATATGTATGTTTTACTAACACATTTTGATGGGAATCTATGATAGTACATTGGAATCTCTCACCTTCTGTTGATCAAATGCTGGATTTGTCAGGTGGAGAATGTATCCTATATTACACATATTTTTATTATGGTCACCTATTACTATTGAATTTACTATTGGATGTTTTTTAATTATTCACAAATAGAAACATAAAAGAACTCATCATGGGTACACCCGTGTAGCTAAATCATATGTTATCAATTAAATCCTTAAAATCATGATTTTAGTTCATTTTTATAAATATTACAAAAATAAAAAAATTATTAAAATCATATTAAAAAAACTTATATTATAATATTAAAAAAAGATATAAAAAACTAATTAAAATAGAAACATATGTAAATTATATGCTCATTTTTTATTTTACCTGATATTAGTGGGTGAATATGCTCTAATCTTAAGAAACTTATGTCACATTTAGAAGTGTTCAGGAAATGCTGATGTAAATTGGACTCTATGTTATTAAATATCATGGTTCATATATCAGAAATTATTTTAATGGATGATTATGCAGAATTAACTATTATGTGTGGCATCATATTGAAAAAATTAAGACTTTAAATAAGAGGGAAACAAGAAATTTTTTTATAATCCTGTGATGGAATGAAGATGTCTAACACACTACTATTGAGTAAACTAGTGTAACATAAACACTTTTACAAGAAAAAATTATAAATATTGATAAGATATATATTTAAGAATAATTTATTCATGCAATTTATTACATGTATGTAGGACACCAAATATAATGATTTCATGAATGTGAGTGGTTCATTTTTAAGGGAAAATATAATTGATATTAAAGGTTCAAATAGAACTCTAGTGTTTTCTTGATTTCTGAAAATGAATGAATACACCATTTCTATTAACAATTACCTTCTTTTAATCATGAATAAAATAAATTATTATGGGGTTATTAGTGGTAGTAAAAAATTGATGTCCAAATAAAATTCAACGGAATGTACTAAATAAATTCACAGAAGTCTATAATTTCTATCTTAAGTGTCCAGACCCTAAAAATGAGATTTCATGGTCTCCAAAAAATAGAATCATACATGGGATTAGGGCACCATATAAGTCACACATCATGTACATAATAATCATGGCCTAAGGACTCAAATTTATGGAACCAATTATTTATGATGAAAATTTTGGATGTAATGCTAATTTTAATACAAAATAAATGGCCTTTAATTTCAAATAAAATATTTATCTAATGGATTTTAGTGGATTCTTACCCACATCTAAATAGAGATATTTTTTTGATCATCGATGTAACCTATAACAACAAATAAATTGGTGGTCTCTATAGGGATGAAGGGGGTTGAATATATTGGACACCATCTGAAGTTCACTATAGGCCCTCTAGACCACACTTATGGTGACCTCTAGTTAGAAATCATTATAGATTATTTTAGAAAAACTACAAATAACATTAAAATGTAAAAAATTATTCATATGTAAAATAAATAAATAAATTTACATACTCTATGAACATCATATCTTATAATTGACATTCAGATAATTCAAAAATAAAACTTAATACATAAAATAAAAAATAAGAAAATATATTAATTGAATAGTTGTTTAGTTATTTAAATAAAAAAGAAGTAGCATAAATAATCAAAGGTCATTTAATATTCAATATATTACTAGTTTCGAATATTTTATTTAATTTAAACCTGATTATGTTTTCTATCAACATAAATAGATTTTTTTATTGATATTTCGTCTAATCATACGTGTTTAAAATAATACAATGATTGTTTTCCTTATATTTCAAAATCATTCGATTATTTTTTTGTATAATTTAGTCTATTAAACTTACATTTATGTGTTTTGAAACACTAGAAGTGATATTTCTCACATCGCAATCATAGGAATGGATGGATTGGTGTACCATTAGTTTGAAAATTTTAAAAATTACTCTACAATTTGTTTTGTAGGATTTAATGGAAATAATAGTTTATTTTCTTAGTATTGGCCCCCAATAAACATTTTCAATGGTCATCAAACCTTTAAATACTAATTATTCATTCATTCTTCACACACAACACACGCGATTGATAATATATATATATATATATCCAAAAAAAGACAATATGGGTGTCTTACGATTTCACATCATTCAGAGTTTGTTATATATGGTTTATTTAAAAGGACTTTATTCCAATCAAGGTTTGTTTTTCATTTTTTACCCCCTGACTCTGAATGTTAATGCCCATCAAACCATAAAAAAATACATATTAGGTTGTTCAAGGAACCTCACACATCATATTGATGGGTCATATAATAATATATATCAAAAATATTAATCATTTATTCTTCCAAGGATTTCAAATAACTTAGTGGTCATATGGTGTTGATTTTACTATAACACCCAAGTTTTAGTTTTTTAAAACACTAAAAGAGTATTTTAGGACATTATGAGAAAATAACACAACATATTCATATTGTTTAGTTCTAAAATTTCTAAAATAACTTTATACTTTTTTCATATCATTTGATGTTAATCAGAGGGTTTTTCTCTATTTTGACCCCTTGATATATGTTATTAAATGTTTCATAAATTTAAAAACATTTTATTTGGTCCATCGATGAACATCGTGCATCCTATTGACATTTTTTATTTTATTACAAAACTAAAATTATAAAATATCTATTTTTTCTATGATTTCATATCATTAAGAGGAATCCTTCCGTTTTTTTTCTATTATATGAATTTTTTAGTGTTTTAAAACACTAAATGTGAGTTTTGAATCATCCTGATCAAAGAAAACCTCATATTGATATTTTTCTATTCAAAAATTTTAAAAATTATTATATCATTGGGTCATTCATTTAATGGAAATAATAGGTTTTTTTCGTGGTATTGAACACAATATAAATATTTTAAGATGTCCATATATCATTAAAAACTATTCATTAGGTCACTTTATATACAACATACATCATATTAATGTGTTTTATACATTTACACATTAAAAATTTAAACAATGAAAAATTTCATGTGGTTTATTGTCATTTAGAGGTAATTTTTATTACCTTTGAATGTTCCACAAGTAATTTAGGGGTTTAAACCCAAAAAAGAATTATTCTAGTCATTCTGTTAAAAAAACACATCAAATTAATTTTTTGGTAGATCCAACATTTCAAAAATATATCTATGGTTGATTTTGTATAATTTCATGGCCATCAGAGGCTGTTTTCTCAGTTTTGAACCTTTAACACAAATTTTTACATATTATAAAACTTTTTTACAATACTTATTATTTCTTTCCATGAACAATAAATGTCTGAGTAATGTATCCTTCACTCAAACAGTTAAAAAAATAATTTCTTAACTTCTTTTTATTTTAAATCATTAATATACCTTCTTCGTGGGGGGCACTCGCGAAACCCCCTGATGCTCTCCCTCAGCCGGTAACAATGGCGTCTAGTCTGGATCCTCCGCCCTTAAAGGGGAGAGTGAATCTTCATTCCCTGGGATAGCAAGGCCTTTGTTCTAGCCCTTCTCCAATCCTGAGTTTCTTCCACTATTTCCAAAACCATTCGTGAGCCCTGAAGTTTCAGATCTTTTTTATGGCAACCATAATCTTCAGATTTCGACATCCAAGTCCATGGAATCTGCTTCTCAGTTTAATATTACTCTACTTTCTCGTTTCAGACAGAGGATAACTTCCATTCATACGTTCTAAATGTTTGTTTTCTCCTTTAGGGATCTTAAAGAAAGGGTGACCATCAGGTTGCTGGACATGCAACATATTATGATTCATTTTGAGTCGGAAGAGGATCTCATCAAGGCTTGGTCAACAGCTCCTCATAGTTGCAATGGTATTCAGGTATTCCTTATTCGATGGTCATTTGATTTTCATATGAAACAGGATTTTCCTTCGGCAGCAGTTTGGGTCAGTTTCCCTAATCCCCCCTTACCTTTTCAGAATCCCTCTGTTATAAGAATGTTGGGTAATATTGTGGGTAGATTTATGTGTGCGAATAGCTGCACTGAAGCGGTGTTCCATCTGATTAACCCTCATTTATGTGTTGAGGTGGATGCTTCTAGGATTCTTTTTGAGTTTGTTTGGATTAAAATTGGCGAGGAATAAAGGTGTAAACATCAGGTTATTTATGAGAACTGGTATGATTTTTGCATGACTTGTAAGCATTATGGACATCTTATGGAGAGATGTTGAAGAGATTCATCAACACAGGTGTTGAGGCCTTGGTATTGGGCGTACCAGGATTTAGTTAGGAGGGAGGATGTAGTGGGGAAACCCATATGACTTAGCTAATGGTGGGTCTGGAGTTGAAGAAAACTGATGTTGAGGGGGAAAATGGGGATCCCCAGTCGTTGGTCCCTTTGGTCCAGAAGCTGGCAGAAGGAGTTGGCAAGGTTTCTGATAGGAATTGTTTTAGCTCATCCTTGATGGAGGTTTTGATGACTCAACACAGTCCGGAGGTGCTTGATGTAGGCAATAGAGAAAATACAAGAGAATTATAACAATCAGAGCTATCAGAAGAATGGTGAACCATCTGTTGAGGAGAATTTGGGGGGATCATCATCTGACGGAGGCTATGAAGATGAGGGAAGAGAGGGAAGAAAGTGAAAAAGGTACCTCGACAATAGAATTGGGAATAACTTGTAGATACCAGGATATTGGGGGACCAGGTATCTCAACTAAGCCTTTGATTTCTATGAGTAACAGGTTCTAGGGACTTGTGAGTAGTGTTTGAATTCTGTTCTAGTGGAGCATGATGAATCTTTTGAGGTCAGTATGAGGGATTTGGTGGTTAGAAAAGTTCACCATGAGGACTCCTATAAAATTATGGAGGAACCCACTATGGTGAATATAGTTTATTAGCAATGAAAATTTTCCGACTTGGGAAGTTTTGTTGAGGGGAAAGGAAAAAGAGAATTTAAAGATGATGGAATTGTAGGCAACTATTTGTCTAGTATTAACTGCAACATGCCTGATCAGAGGAGAGGTAGAGATGAGGAGGGAAAGTAATCAACCTTAGATATCATCTGTGGGAGAATGGGGATGCTCCATAGGTGTGACAAAGTGAATAGAGGTGGTATGGTCAATCGCTCCTTCAGTGATATAGTGCAAGGTGGAGATAGAACCAGGACTGAGGATGGAGGAGTGTCATATGCTTCTCCAAAAAAAGGAAAGAAGGATTACTTCTATCTGCCTTGACCATTGTGCACTAGAACCTCCTTTAAGAGAGATCATGGGGTGTCTCTGTCTTTTAAAAAATGCATCCTTTCCAAGAAAGTTGGTCTTGGGAGAATCACTTTGGATGTTGTGTGGCGGGAATATAATGGTGATTTCACGAGGCCTTTTAATCCAGCTTCCGAAAGGGTAATAGCCACCACAGAGAAGGACTCCTCTGTTGGTTGCGATTATGGGTATGAAGATTATCGTTTTTAGTTTTTGTTGGTTGCACTAGGTGTTTATTTGGTTGTGTAGTTTTGGATGTGTTTTGTGGGCTTGAAAGTGACTTTGGGTCTTTCACATTTCTTAAAATTGTTTGTAAAATAATAAAAAAATTATTTCAACTAAGGGTGTTTTATTGGTTTATATACGTTGATAAACATTATTATTGGTTGTCAAACTTTTAGAAGCTTGTTATCCAGTCTTTAGTGAACACCGAAAATCTAATTGATGCATAATATTATTTAAAAAAAATATTATTTATATTATTTCATATATTTTAGAGGGTTTTTTCAATTGGTTTGATGATTACAAACATGTTTTAGTGTTTTGAAATACTAAAATTGCATTTTTTTCAACTTGATGAAATGACTTCCAAAATTGATGTTTCTTTAATTCCATCATATTGAAAATCATTGTATTGCTGATTTCATATGGTTTCATAGAAAATATTTTTCACGTTATATATTATAACAACCATGTCACAAATTTTTAAAGCCCTCTAAACCATTGAAATAAGTTTATTCGGTCTAATCTAGAAAATTTCACATCAGACAGATGTTTTATATTCATATACGCATCTAAGTGAAATCAAATAAAGTTTCGTTATGATTTCACATAATTTAGAGGTTATTTTCTATGTTTTTTACTATTATAAAAATGTTTTAGTGTTTTAATAAACTAAAATATGATTTCTAGTTATCGTGGTTAAATACCACCTTAGATTGATAATCCTTTAGTACCTACATTTAAAAATCACTCTATTGTTTATTTTTTATAATTTCACATCAATTAGAATCCATTTTATAAGGTTTTTACCTCTTTCCTAATGATTTTAAATGCCATAGAACTTATAAAAAATACATATTAGGTCATTAAGGGAACACCAAAAATCATATTAATGTTTTTTATACTCATACATGTCAAAGATAATTAAAAGAAAAATTTTCTATGATTTTACATCATTTTAAGGATGTTTGATTTATTTATGACTATTACAAGTATGTCTTATTTTTTTAACCATAAAGTGTTTTTATTTTCTTCCCAATTAAATAATACCCTTGATTGAAATTATTCCAATTAAAACATTTCAAAAATCCCTATACGCTTAGTTTTGAATGGTTTCATTGTAATCTGAGGGGGTTTCATTAATTTGACCCCGTGGAACATGTTTTTATTGGCAGCTAAACTTTTGAAAACTTTTTATTCTTCCTTCTTATACATATCACACATATTATTTACCTTTAGATCCTAATAAATGAAAAAGTATTATAAGGATGGTTGGTATATGATTACCCATCATTAAGATGTCATTTTCTATGGTTTTTATCAATACACACATGTTTTAGTGTATTAAAAAACAAAGAAAATGTTTCTCATCACCTCAATAAAAAAACATGTTATATTGACAATAGTTTAATTCTTATATTTCAAATATGACTCTACGGTTGATGAAATATTATTTCATAGTAATAGAGGTCGTTTCATAGATTTGACCCCGTGATGAAAATATTTAATGGTTTCCAAACCATTATAAAAGGATTATAAGTTTATTTCAGGGACACCATAAAAAAAGATTTACGTATATTCTACTCATGCATATAGAAAATAATAAAAAAAAATTCATATGAATTCATGTTATTTAAGGGATATTTGATTTTATTTAGACTATTACATGCATGTTTTAGTGATTTGATACACTAAATGTGTTCTTCTTTTCATTATGATCATATAAGAGCATAAATTGAAATTCATTTAGTTCCAAAATTTCCCAAAATAGTTGAAAATATTTTTCATATGAATTATTGTCAATTAGAGGTTGTTTTCTTGATATCCCCCCTAACACATCTTTTTAAAGGTCCAAAAACCATTGAAAAATTCTTATTAGGTCAGTCTGCGCTCACCACATGTCATGTTAATTTTATTTATAATTTTATACATAAAAATCAATACATATCCATGTATCTTATGAATTCATGTCATTACAAGATATTTTTATATGGTTTTGGCCCTTAAAAATATGTTTTAGTGTTTTAAAACACTAAAATCAAGTTTACATTCTTCATGGGTAATGTCACATTAGACTGATGTACCACTAGTTACATAATTTATAAATTCAATCTAATGTTTATATTCAATGATTTCCTGGTAACCGAAGATCATCTCTAGGGATTTAACCCCCATCACTTGT
Source organism: Viscum album (assembly GCA_963277665.1). Classification (NCBI taxonomy): domain Eukaryota; kingdom Viridiplantae; phylum Streptophyta; class Magnoliopsida; order Santalales; family Viscaceae; genus Viscum; species Viscum album. Next base: position 1,715,479,189 of record OY728143.1, read on the forward strand.
TTTTAAATGTCTTCAACCCTTTTAAAACTACTTATTCAGTTGTTATTTTTTTAATAAACCCCATATAGATATATAGTATACTTTTACATATCAATAATAATAAAAAGATTGATTTTATATGATTCCATATCATTCAATGGTCATTTTAGATGGGTTTCATTACAACACATATGTGTTTTGAGTTTTAAAACCCAAATAGAGTGTTTTTTTCATCCTAAAAAATGATACATCATATTGATGTTCCATCACATCCAATGATTAAAAGATCCTTATATAGTTTTTATCCCATGATTTCATGAAAATATAGGACGGTCATTGGGTTTTGACCCACCGATTCACATTTTCAAAGGCCGTAAAACCATTGCAAACTTCTTATTAGGTCAGTTCATGAATATCACACCTCAGATTGATTCTTTTCCTACTCATACGCATAACATATAATAAAAATATTATTCTCATTTGATTTGAAATAATTATTATATAATTTTGTATGGTTATTAATGTAAATTGCATGTGTTAGTGTTTTCAAGAACAAAAAATTGTTTTCTCAATCATCCTTTGTAAACTAAACATAAAATTGATGCGCCATTAGTTAAATGTTTTTTAAAAAACAAGTCTATATTTTTTTATTTGAGATTTAATAAAAATTTGGGTTTTTAAACTACGTCCCCCGCCCCGATTCATATTTTTCAAGGCATTAAACCCTTTTGAAAATCAATAATTTGGTCACCCATTACACACCACATGGAATATTAATGTGTTTTCTACTAGTATATCACACTATAAACATCATTTTGACTCATTATTTATTTATTTAATTTTATCATTTTTCTAAAATTTTGTTCTGGATAGTGGAATTGTATGATGTTTTATTGATTTTGTGTATGTGATGGGTAAACACATTATTGTGGGAAACCATTCACCATACATGGAAAATTATATGTGCCTTAATAGAGTTGAAATACAAAGTTTCACATGATTTTTTTGTGGCGTGACCTACCTATAAAAGGAACACTAGGACTTCCAAACATAATAACATGATAGGCACATAGTTTGGATAACTATATAGCTAAATTGTACATAGTTCAAGGCCATTTTTACAAATTTAACCACCTCTACCCTTTATATTACTCTCAGTACCCTCCCCTTTACCTTCCCTTTTCTGTCACACAAATCCCTAAGGCTCTCCCTATCTAGCCTTATCCTCTTACAATGCCATATATTCTTAATTTTTTCTCTCATGACTTCCCATCTAGTTTATCATTCTATGACTTGTTCTTATTTCATTGCAACATTATCATATTTTATAAAAGTAAAACTATGTTCTATAGCGTATATGACATGAAGAATATAGCTTAACTGAACCATGAAATTTATTTATTTTAATAGAGATATTTTAAACTATCTATTAAATTTGAGAGTATAAAGATGATTAACCAGTTTATAAAATTTATATTAATTTCTTACTCAATATAACTATATTAATAAATTCATAGTAAATAATTAATCAATTTTTAGTAAGCCTTTTAAATTTATAAAAATACATTTTCTTGAAAAAAAATATTAATTTTCATGAGAAAATATTATAATTAAATTCTGGTTATATTTATAAATTGAATTTTATAAAATGGATATCCCTTTTTAATAAGAATAAAAAAACTAGCTTATGGTGTAATTTTTGTATTTTTTTGAAATGATTTATTTTTTCATTGAATAGGGAAAATAATGATTTTTATTAAAAACTATATTTTGTTTTCATGTATTTAAAATGTAAATTTATATTTTGGGTTATAAAAAAAATTAATTAGTTTCATTTCAAAGGTAAAAATTTTTAGGTAAGTCTTCTGTTATTTTTGTCTTTAAATATTGGATGAGCTATTAATTAATGATTTTTTGGCCTAATTAATTTATTATTTATCATGGGAAGTTTTTTTAAAATGGAAGAAAGTTTCAATTCCATTACGTGTGGGAGAAGTTTCTTTTATAAATACATAGCTATAAATTATTATGAAACACCCTTTCACATAAAATGATAAAAAATACCTAAATGGACATTACTGGTAAATTTTTTAATTTTAAATGGTGATTTATTTTTTAGCGGAAATTTTAAATTTGAACCTTTTATATTTTATTAAAATTTAAAGTAATAATTTAATTTCAAAGAATTAATTATGTGTTTTAATATTTTGGTATAAATTAAAATTCAAGTTTATGGAATTTACATTTGATTTATTAGGTGGTTATTCATGCATACATGTGTGTGTGTTTCTATGTATAATTACACATGGTATTATGTAAATTAATGAAATTTGGTGTTTATATATATGTGTATGTGTGAGTGTTTATGAGTAAAAAAATAATAGAATTTCAATTTAATCATGAAACTTTTTTTTGTTTTTAATGAAAATTCCAAATGAAGGATTTTTGTGTGATTTCAAAAATGTATTTGAAAGGATTGTTTTATAATGATAAATAAAGGTTCTTTTTTAATTTTCTAAGTATTAAATTTAATAATTTATTTTTTATTGAAAAATGGGTATAAATTTAGTATTTTTTAATTTTAAAAAACCTATTTAGGGAAAGCACCTTTAAATATGAAAAATGAGTGCTTATTGAAATTTGATATATTTATCAGGCATGATTGGGGTGTATGTAATTCATATTTTCAAGGATTATAAGAATGAATATTTATATAACTCATGTTCAAAGCCGAGTAAAAATTATTTCTTCCATATTCTTTGATAATCATATGTTATGAATTTATCATTTAGCTACTCACCTCCTTTTATATTTCATAGTAATCCTTGGGTAGTTAGGTTGGAAAGTTAGGTACACATGTTGAACAAGTTTTGTATTCTCCTAAAACTAGTTCCCCGAGCATAGATTACTTATCTACTTATGTAATATTACCATCGGTTAGACCAGTGAGGGTATTACCAAGTGTAGGGTAGGTTGATTTATATTTTATGTCGATTTAATTAAGTTATTGTTTAATGCTATCCCTATTTTCCCTATGATACCATTAGTTCCCATGATTACATTGAAAAATTTATAGCTAATGGAATGTGTTTTAATTTTTCCATCGCTCTATTTTGTTATCATGTATTCTTTGTTTGGTAATGTAGTTACATCAACATGTATTGGAAATAAATTTTTAATGAATATTGGAAAGATATTTTTATTGAATGTTTTGTCAAAATAATATGGTTGTTTACTAAATTTTTTTTCTTAGTGATAATTTTCATTTAATATTAAGAAAAATAAAACTTTATAAATGATTAATGACCATTTACCATATTTAATTAAATAAGAACCTTATTAAAATACTTTAGGTCAAACTAAAACTAAAAGGATTTATTTGAGATTCCTGAATTGTGGTGTGGATTATTAGGCAAACCTATTATGATATTTTTCTCATGCATATATTTGTCTTTTCAGTATAGGTTCATGCTTAGTTCTCATTTTCCAAGGGTTGATGTTTGTTTATTTATTAGATTGTGAATGAAGTTGTCACATTTAGGAATGTATATTTTTATTTTTATTTTCCATTTTGGATCCAACCATGTAGGTCTTCATTAAATTCTACATATGTTGGGTGGTGATATATGCTGGTGGCTGAAGAAAAGTCATGCATATGATTATGTTTCAATTTTTTATATATTGTAGGCAGATACCGGGGTAAGCATAATGGATTATCAAATGTGTTTATTTTTTCTACTTTTATTTACGTATCTTATTATTTTAACAACATATATTATTTAGCATGGACATATGACACATGGAAGGGAGAATCCCATTTTACTATATTTAATGAACTCTAATTGTTTATAAAAATCATTACCACTTAATATAATTTATTCCCTTGATGCTTTCTACCACACCCAGGTGAATAGGAATGTCCCTTACATATATTTCAAGATTTATTGAGAGTCCAATGGAGGGATAAATCATGTTGGTTCATGAAAGGGTGGTATCCAAGGATCCCATTTTTATAGAGTGTCTAGTAATTTAATATAATATTATCGAGACTGAAGAGGTTGGTGAAGGAATATCATCATGAAATCTTACATTCCATGAGCTTTGAAATTCCTTGCGAATTTGGGAACTTATATTGATTTTTTTGAGTTTTTTTTTCTTATGTTATAATTTTAGGGATGACAAAGAGAGTGATATGGGATAAAACTATTAGCTTTCATTGCATATAATCTCATATGGATCTTGAGTGCATGGTTCAACATGATTTAAAGTGTGGGTTTCATGATTTTACCATGGTTTTGAAAACTATGTGTTCAAGCCACGTACAATCACTTTCCCCTCTTATGGGATTTTGAAACTAAGTAATGTAATTTAAAGAATTTTTTATCAATTTTTTGTTTTAGAAGGATTTAATTGAGTTTTAAATAATGAAAAATTATTTTTTTTCATATAAAATCGACTTGAAAATGAAAATTTGAATATTTGGAAATCAAAATAATTAAATACTAATCATTAAAATTTTCAGTTTAAATAGTTCGATTTTCAAAAAAAACATAAAAATGATATTTTATAAAATGCATTAAAAAAATAATAGGATTTTAGTTTTTGAAGGATTTAAATAATAAATTTCAATAAATTTTATTCAATTTTAAATTGAATTTGAAATTAATAAATTATTTTCATAAAATAAATAGAAATTAAATTTGAATTTGGAATATCAATATATCTAAAAATTGTGAAATTCTTGGATTCACAAACTTATTTCCAAAGTGTATTTTTAAAATTAAAAAATGAACGATATCTATTTTTGGATTCAAAAGGAAAGGATGATTTTAAATAGCAAATTTTAGGAGCTGAACATTTTTTAGGAGAAAATATTGGAGGTTTTGGTTGAACATTATAAGGATCATCCAAAATATCATTGCACATTTTGATTGGCATTTTTTTTAGTTTGGTTTTTCATTTTATAAATATTGGTTTTTTATTGTTCATTTTTTCTTTTTTCTATGATTTTACCACTTGGGATGTGATACATTCTGAAAAATATCTATTTAAATTTTATATTGTTTGAATGGATTTCCAACCAGTGTGTATTGGTTGGTTTTAGGGATTTGTGTCTTAGGATTTCCCATGTGGTTTTCCTTATAGTTTGGGAGTCTTAGGTTTTGGATGGCAGCCTCAACCAAACTCCAAGTGGAGTGGTAAATTAAAATCCCATCTTAGTAGTTAATCTATTATTTATTATTTTTTCTTTTAAATATGTGAATTACATTCCTCTAATTAATGGTTATGGATTCATGTGGTGTTCAATTTGGATAAAGGCCTTTGTTAGGACCTTTATTTCGAGGTATTTTCATATGTCCTTGCTTTATCGGAGGATAGGATTAGTAGGAAAATTACCATGAGTACGATTTAGAGGGGCCAACCCATGATGGTTAGTGGCTCCATTGTACATTTTATCTCATAGAGGGTCCTCTATTTTTAGGAGAATTTACCATGTATAATAAAATCTTTTTGATTCAAATAGTCGAATCCCTTTCTTCCGGGTATAGATAAATCAATGTAGTCAAGGAAAGCTATTTTTTCCACATTCAATTTTTTTTAATTTCCTAGTACATGTTATTTTCATATGGATTATATTGAATATGTATTTTGGGAACATAAATTAGAGTGTCTGTGAAAATGATGGATATTCCCCTTATTGTTTTATTTATTTTCATTTCTTTATTCCATTACCTTTTTCATTCATGACAACTTATTGAAGGTGTTCTTTGATTCCATTTCCAATTCATGTTAGTTGATTCTATGAGATGGGGAGACCAATTATCATTATAAATTCTCTATTCCATCCCCATATGGGTTTTTATCTTCTGCATTTGGGTTTAAAATTTGATTTGGGTTTTGTGGAAGTTCATTGGTTGGAAATATGACTTTATAATTATAGATTTCTCATTTTGTTGATTTTAAATTGGTGATTTTAGATTCTATTGGATTTAGAGTCATTCTTTTATCTGGTTGAGTATCATACCTTGGGTATAATTGAATAAGATAATTTCTTAGAAACTATAATATGGTTTGGAGACCTCCATATATGGTTTATCCTTTAATATTTAATGATTTTATTGTGGTCTATGGATTCATTAGTAGATGGGAGGAGTATGGTTTAGTTGGAATTATGGGTCTCATCTCGATGGCAATCAGGAAGTTCCTTAATTTTTAAAGACTTGAGGTATTTTGAGGAGGTATATTATTGTATTTTCCATCGTTCTAATAAACCAAATATGGATTTATAGGGTTAAAAAGAATTATGATATGGAGTTTTATAAAATATAAATAATTATTTATTGATAACATCATTTCTTTACTTATTTTTATTCATTTCCTCTTATTCTAGGCTGACCCAATGATTTTTTTATAATTTTTTTTATATAGGTAAAAATATAGTGGAAGGTTAATGGAAACTATTTTCCATACATGAAAAATAATATATTCCTTAAATAATTCAAAAATCACTAATGGGGCATGTTTTTTCTCTCTATGTTCTATGAAATGTGATGTTCTCCATGCCCTCAAAAATGAGTAACCCCATTGGTTCCCAATTTGGACAACTGTGTGGCCAGAATTTTCATAGTTCTAGGTTAAAAATGGGTTTTTCCATTCACACACCCTTAATCTTTAGGTAAATTACCTCCCACTATCATTCTCTTTTCTATATTAAAAACCCATGGAGCTCTCTAGAATGCACTTCCTCCTCTAATCATGCCATGCATTCTGACTATTTTCAATCACAATTTATCATCTAGTTCATTATGGTATGTATTATTCCTATTTCATCCTCTTCATCAATCAACTTTTTCTCTTCTACATTACATCTCATGCCCCATGTTTGAACACTAAATCTATTTTTGGTTATCTTTTGTTCATTTTTTGGGAACTAAGTTTCTTAATCCCCAATTATGGCTCGTTTAAGCCATGTTTATTAAATAAAATGAGTTCTATAATTAATTTGTCTATGGATTCATCCATTATTCATCTTTAGAACAATTTTAATTATAGTTTTCTTGATTTTTTCTTCTCCTTAGTTTTATAGGGCATTATTGACCCTGTTGAAGCTGAATTTCATGACCATTTTCAATGGTTGTGAGATTCAGGTATGATTCTCCCATTTTTTTCTTCAAATATTAAAACCCAGAAATATTGTTCTTTTAATTTATATTTTTGACGCCAAATAAATTTTCATTTGTGATTGGAAGAATATTTGAAAAGGAATAAAAGTTTATTTATTTTCAACATTGAGTAAGGGACATTTTTTTATATATTCATTTTTTAATTAGTTAGAAACTAACATTCACATCAAATTTTTAGTAAAATTCTTGAAGGGATATTACTAGTGAATTATGGTATTTTTAATAGTGTATTAGTTTTTATAGAAAATTATCTATTTTACCATTTTAATTTTTTTAAGAAATTTTGAGTAATACATGAGATTAAAATAATTAATTATATACATAAAAATATTAAATGAAAATTAATGTTTATTGAAGTTTATTTCTATGTATTTGGTTGTTATTCTCATATATAAGGGTATACATATGTAAATATATATATATATATATGTTTCTGTGAAAATTCACAAGATATTATCAGAAATTTTAGAATTAAAATAATATGTATATATAAGGGAAGATGAATATGAGAATAAAAATAAAAATTATAATTTAAATTTCATCTTAATACATCTTTATATTATTTAAGTTAATAAAAAATAGATGATTTTAATGTGATTTCCAAATCAAAATCGAATGTCTCTTTTGGCGTTTCAAATAAATGATCACTTCCATTTTGGTTGGTGTACTTTTTATAAAATCATTTTTTATTTGAAATAGAGAATAACATGATTATTCTAGAATGCGATAATAACTCATTTGCGAAAAACTCTTTAATTATAGAAAATGAGGTATTATTGAAGTGTAATCTATGGGTTTTTCCTCGTAGCGGATTATTTATTTCATATGTGCAAGGATTATAAGAAGGGGTTATCTATTTAAGGGTGTTCAGATATAATGATAAATGATTTCTTAATTATTTTTCGATCAAAAGTTATCTATTTAAACTTTAAATACCCACATCCACTTACATGTAATGGGTATAGTGGAGAAGTTATGTGGGAAAATAGGGTACACATATTTCTTTAGTTTATTATTATTCTCTAACTACTATCCATGGGTTATATTTCTTATTTATTATGTTGTGGGAACCTTGGATAGACTAATGTGGGTAATATTGAGTATTAAGAGGGTTTATTGTTATCCAATTACAGTATTATTATGTGATTTTTTACCAATGTCCTAGTTTTAACCCCAAACCCCATTGGTTTCCACGATTACTCTAACTAATTTATATCTAATGGATGGTGTTTTCTTCTTCATTTACCTCCATTTTTATATCATTATTTCCTATTTTATTATAGTAGTTAATTCATAATGCATTGAAAATAATTTTTTTATTGATATTTCAAAATATTGTCTTAAATTGAATATTTTAATAAATTAAAATGGGTGTTGGCCAAGAATGTTTTTCGTAGTGATTGTTTACATTTAATGAAAGGAAAATGATGTATATATATATATATATATTTTGGATATAATTATATTGAAACACACTCACATATCACATGCATGTCGAAATGGTAGTCCAAAGCACCCTAAGGGGATAACTTACCCATCAAGCCTTATTTATTCAATACATGGACCATTGACCAAGTGGGCATGAAGACCATTAAATGTCCCATAGGCCCTGTGGCGATGCATATCATTAAATTAACCATAGGCCCAGTGGGCATGAAATCCCATTACATGGATCGTAGGGCCAAATTCTTAACCCAAAGTCCCACCCGTGAATAGTGTTGCTATAGTACCCAAACTGCTATATAAGCTGCTATAGTGTTGTCACTACAACATTTCAAACTAATGTACCCACCAACACAACAATGCCTACCATGATAAATTCCAATGTCCAATATAGTACTTCTATAATAATTATACAGCACTATTGTAGTACCTACGTCCAATGGGGTTTGAAGCCCGAACATAGATGTAGCATTATAGGGTTTTACCAATAAAATAAAATCCTAACATTAATATAGTATATTAAAATAGAACAAAAAAATCACTTATTTTAAGACATGAATTGTTTTTTTCTTTAATTTTAACGATTACTGATCTCTTTTTCTAACAAATGTGTTTATATTTTCTGTACAGGTTCTTATTCAATTAACTTGTGATCATAGAGCTTGATTTTTTGAAGTTGGATGGTGACTCGTGGAGCCACATTGAGATATGTCTGTTTTAATTTTTATTTTCCCTTTTTACCCTTGAAATTTAGCCCAATATTAATTTCTATGTGAAGAGGTTAGTGAAATAAACTGGTGGTAAAAAAAATACATATGGAGGATATATTTTTTTGTTTTGTCATATGTAGGGGAGGGAGACTGGGGGTAGGAGGGTGGATTAATATAAATGGTTATTTAAAATATTTTTCCTTCCTTACCTTATCATTACATATATTTATATTATTTATAATGGAACTAGGATATTCATACGGGTCTTTTCATTTTCAAATATTTCATAAATACTATTTAATTTGTCAAAATGTTTTCACTCTCTAAACTTTTTCCCATGAATCATGTCACTAACTTGTTCCCATTGAAAACATTCCATAAAGATGTCACGTTACAGGTCGACTATATAATGGATAGATGGATCATGATGATTTGTGACACTATAAATATAAAAAATTATATAAATAAAGGTTTACTATAATTTAATTTCATTTCACGATAATTTTTATTATTTTGACCATTATACACTTTACATGTTTTCCAACACTTATAGTTTATTTTCAGTCATCCTAGGAAAATGACATGTCAGATTAATGTACATTCTATTCCAAAATATTAAAAAACTATTCTCCTATTTTTTCCATTGATTTTTATATAAAATTGAGGTATTGTCATAGTTTTCTTCTATGATTCATGTTTTTAAATAACATCAAACCTTTTATGAAAAATTATTTGGGAACTCCATGTATACCGCACTTTTAATTTTTATTCTTTCTACTCATACATGTAACAAATAATACAAAGTATATTTTTCTATAATTTCATGTCATTATGATGTCTTTATAGTTTTGACCATTGAATGCATGTTTTAATTTTTTAAAACAATAAATGTTCATTTCTTGTCTATCAATGAAAATTTTAAATCATATTGAGGTTCCATCAATTCCAAAAAATAAAAAATTACACTATTTTTTCCCATTGACTTCATGTAAATCAAAGGTTATTTAATTGGGACTGGTCCCTTGATGCAAGTTTTTAAAGGCCATTAAACATTGAAAAAAAACTTCTCATTAAACCAGTCAGATCATAATTCAATTCATAATGATGGTTTTTATAATTATACATTTCACAAATATTTAAATTATAGTTTCCATATGATTATAAATTAATGCGATGTTTTTTGTAATGGTTTTGACCATTACACACACATTTCATTATTTAAAAACACTAAAAATGTGTCTCTATTAATCCCATGAAAATGAAATTTATTATTTGTGTAGAGTCAATTTTTACATATCATAGATTATTTTAAGGCTATGGTCCTCTGATTTCATAGAAATATGAGTTCATTTTATTGGATTTGACTCCCTAACACAAGATTTTTAAAGGCTACAAATTTTAAAAACTTATTATTCATTTAGTCTAATGGATAAACAATGGTATTTCTGTAATAATGTTATACAACCAAATAATTCCACCCATAAAAATAATCTACATAAAGGCCAATATATGAGGTCAATTTACCATATATACAGTATAAAGTGACTATTCAAATGAAAAAAACTAAGTACAAAAACTGATATATCCCATACCAATTCATTGAAGGTTAATGTAGGGATAAAGATATAATGGAATGGGAACCTCAAATATATTGAATAACAAAGTCACTATCATCCTATAGGTTGAGATCCAATGAAAACTAGAAAAGGGAGTTGAGGATCTTTTTTTAGGGCCACGATTACGCTTTGAAATTTCTTCAAAATATTATAATACATCTTGTCTACCGTTACAAAAACAAAATCATAGAATAAAAACTATCACATTATATTAGATAATTAGTATAAGAAACATTTACAACTGAACCGTGATGTTGGATGATAAAATCTATTACATTTCTGGATAAACTCTAAAAATTTATTGTAAAAATTAAATATGGTAAAAGAAAATAGTTAAAAATAAATTTTCAACAAACATTCCTTGTTTTTATAAAAAAATAAATACATATTTAAATATCATGTTTATATAATGATAATATTCATATTATGTATATATATAAATAACACATATATATAGATAATATATATGACATATTAATATACAGAACATAAATAATACATATGAATATATACACACATAATATATTTTCAATATTTATATGATCATAACATTTACATACAATACATTACGGATATATATATATATATATTCAAAACATATATATATATATATTTATATATATAACATAAATATATATAAAACATATATATTTGGAACATGTATACATAGAATACATGTGAGATATATATGAAAAATATATATCCAAAACTATTATATATATAGAGAAAATATATATCTTCTATTTATATACAAAACTAACTTATTATTTCTAAAATTAATATGAATATAGAGAATATATTTGTTATATACACATATATATTTACAAAAAATATATATTCCTTGGGTATAAATAAAGCATAAATATACTCTATTTATATAAAGAGAATTTATATGTTCGATATATGTTTATATATTAAATAAATATATGTTCTCATTATACAAAGAGTTGATATGTGTTTTTTATAGACAATAATCCATACCCATTAAAATAATATGGTCAAGAACAAAAAAACATACCTTATAAATTTTTTTTATATAATAATATAATTATGAATATATTGTGGTATTTATGGAAACAAACACGATCACACGTTAAAAAAATAAAATAGTTGTGTTTAAAAGAAAAAATATTATAGAATTTATAATATTATCTAATGTTTATATAGAGATAATTACCTTAATACCATTAGAAAATTTTCTTCAAGATCACACAGATCTATGTCAGGAATAAAATAGACATCCAACATTTATCAATTTTGAGAAACATGAATGTTAATAAAATTCAATTTGTTGATAAGAAAAGATTATAAGATAAACAATAAGGTCAATTAATGGATACTAAAACAGAAAAAGTTTCATCATTACTAATAGGAATATTACAGAGAAATATCAATTTATCATCAATATCTAATAACTACTATTGTACCAAACCTCTATATCAAGTACTATGATTATATCCCAAATCCAGATGTTGTACATTGAACTAGTTATAGTTAGGTAAATAAATTCATATTTATTTACAAGGGAAAATTTATGTAAATTATTTAATGACTAAAATCATGATTACATAATTAATTACTAATAATTAACAGAATCATAATGATTAGTCCTTTTCTATTTTTGTTACATGTTTAAACATTTAACACATTGTTTTCATTAACTCATCTTTAAGCTATATGGTTTCATGATCCATTTTAATAATCAAATGTAAATTAATTTAAATAAAATAATTGAACTAAAATATATAGTTAGATACAACTTTTTAGGAAGGATACTAAGAAAAAATACATCACATAGAAACCTGAAAATCTTTTTGACAAATGGTTGAGTTGATGGGAAAAGACTTTTTTTTACTAAAGTTATAATTGAATTTAAATTTGGATAAGTATATAAAAATGTAACATAAAATAGTTTTTTATATGATTTTTTTGTTAAATATATGAAAGGAATGTAATTATAGGGAGTCGTTATTAGAATAACTTATCATTCTTCTAAAAACAATTTAGACCTCTGATAATACAATTACTAAAATAATACTATTGGAAACTAAAAATTTAAGTGAATTTAGAAATAATTCAATATAAATGGTTTAATAAAAAAATATAAAAATTGTGTACTCATACTCTAATAATATCATATCCCCATGAAATATTTATGAGGAATTATCCTCGAAAATGTTAAACATATGAAATCATGTAATAACTAATTTGAGAAATCATAGTGGTAAAACAATATTTTTGATAATAAAAATGCAATGTAAAAATTGTTTGATTAAAAAGAATAAAAAATGTAAATTTAAATCCCAAATTAGACCTAGAGGATCACAAATTAGATATGAAATTTATGCATTTCAATCCATCGACTAGTGGAAATAGAGAAAATAATTAATCATCTAACTATAGGGAAAATGAGTAGGGGGTTCTCCTGGGGTAATTAATCCTTGGAGATTCTAGAGTAGGGAGTGAATATTGACTCGAATGGGTGGAGTGAGATAAATTGGTGGAAGAGAGGGGGGTGTGAGTCGGAGAAATGGTATTCATGGGGGAAGGTGTGACAGATTCAATCTAGGGTTTTAGATCAAGGAATGAGAGGATACACAAATATAGTTACGGTTGGTGGTATTTGCGTAACTTCTAAAATTGTATAGTGGCTGCAAAATGAAATTCACTCTTAGAAAAAATAATAACCACCATTTTTGGTATCCAGCGTCCCAAAACCACAAATATTGTCCTTTATTGCAGTGTAACAACCATGTAATAGTGAAAATAATTTTTTTGTATATTTATTAGTATCTTGAATTATTTATACATTTTCATGGTTAATATATAAAGTAATTCTTAAAATCAAAAAGGAAACGATTTTATTAAAAAAATCTCGTAAGATTTTATTTAAAAGATTAATTTTAAAATTATATAAATTTAGATAGAGAAAATAAATTAAATTATTGAACTCCACATGTTAGAATAATCTTATAATAAATGATTGATTTTTTTTAAAAAAAAATTATTTTTGAATGGATGGTGAAAAATTATGAATTTCATTGAAAAATTTATGTTCACTTAGTGTATATACCGGGAAAAATTATTTTTTGGATTTTTGTAATATTTAAATTAAATAATTTTGATTTAAAATTATCAAATTCTATTTTATTAAGTGGATTTCATAATTTAATTTTTTATAAAAACATTTTATATTGAATGTCGACAATTTCCTCAAAACTATTTTTATTGGATTGTTTGATTTAATTTTAAATTAAATTGTGAAAATTTGTTATTTTTCCTTTTGGAAAATGAATTCCAAATTTTGAATCAGTTGGTATAACATTACTAAATATTTTCCTTTTATTTTTCGTCAATTGGATAAGTAAACTTATAAATTTTATTGCCATGAAAAAGGGTAAATCGAGTAATTCGGGTTAAAAATAAAATGATACGAACAATCAATTGAAATTAAAACTAACCTAAACCATATTGGATGATTTTATCCCTACCATAATCATCAAATTTCAACATTTATGATCTTTTGGGACTATGTTTAAGAGTTTATTACCTTTATATAATTTTATTTCATCAAAATTAAAACATGTAACATTTTTTTATAATAAGTTTAATATTTCTAATATAGTTTTATCCATAGGGTATGTTTAATTATAAATATTATTTCAAAATAGATGATATTTATATTCATCATGAAATTTTATTTTTAATTTTTCCTGATAAAATAATTAACCAATATACTTACACAACATTGATGCAGTAATTATTTATTTTACAGAAAACTCAAATAAATGATATTGAAAATATTAATTGTAATATACATTGAGATAATTAATGTAATACATGAATTTTATATATGAATTTGAAATATTAGGGATATTTTAAAATAATTTATCATAATTTTAACTTTCAATTGATATTATAAAATTCAATGTAATAAATAGCAATAAATGTTGACATTATGAATATTTTATAATAAATAATAATTTATTAAATGATATAAAATTAATAAAAATATTAAATTAGGAAAAAATATTTGGATATGGTGTATAATATAATACACTGCGTATTTATTGGGGTTTTATTATTTTCTAGTAACTAAATTAAGCCTCAGATATTAAAATTCCAAGTTGTCATGGAAAGAGTTAAAGCCGCCAAATAAGGGCTAAAACAAAAAAATAAGGGAATAAATATTGTAAAAACACGTATAATATATCTTGGATGAGGTGATTTATACAAGAAAAATATATTAATTAATATATAACTAACTTTTGATCAATTGTTTATGAAAAAATATTTATATAAATTTAATATATTGTGAAATTCTAGGAGTGCCCCTCCCAAGTGTTCTAAAAGGGAACATATTATTCCTAGTTCATAATAATTTAAAACCAATTATTTTTTACCATTATACAGGAATATAATTTAAAATAATCCATAAAATCATTATAGAGGTATTTGATAAGTCATAAAACCATCTGTTGTTGCCATATAGTGTTAAGATAAGTAGATTATCCAAAGAAGAGTTATGTTTTTTAATAATGAGTTTTTGTTAAATTTAACCTTCCTCATCCTTCAAATAATTTGTAGAAATTATTATATAAATATTGTATCTTTCATATAATGAGGTGTTTATATGACAATGTAACAACCTATATCTATCTCCTTTTTCATCAAATGAGAAACAAAACCATCATTTACGTGTACATAAGTTTACCGCCTCACAAACTGATGTAATTAATTTTCCATAAAAATATTTTAAGAATTGTTTTAATGATGGATTAAATGATTATATATGATATTAATGACAAAATTGTCAATTTTAAATGATAAAATAACATTTAAATTATTAAATTTCCATGCAATGAAATGAGATAACGTCATTCGTGTGTACATGAGGACTACCACCGCCACAAAGTGATGGGATTAATTTTTATAACCACATCACCTGAATGATATATAATAATAATGAGTTAATGTTTTATTTATGATATTATGATTTTTTTAAGATGAAATAATATATACCTTTTTTTCATAATGATCATTGATAAATTGAGACGTTAGTTATGCGTACGTACTGCCTACCTTCTCCATGATTGAAACATAGTTAATTTTTCATAACTATATTTAATAGATGATTGAAAAAATATAATTAATGAAAAAAAAGATAATTATATCCTGAATTTCATTTTTGAGATTATTTAATAATTTCCAGTTTTACCATATCCAACATACTAAATTAGTTCTTTATATAAGTACCTAATATTTTCAAATCATCTAACATTATATTAAATGATTAAGTAGTCATATATAACATGATAATAAGTTATATTAATTGAATAATGACCATAAAATTGTTTTTAATATAATATTATACTAATATGTGTTTATTATTGGGGTTTATAATGGTAATACTAGATAAATTGAACTTGATGAAAGGGACATTCATTTAAAAATCCAGATTTAAAGTTCCTTTTTCAAATCATTTTACCAAAATAAAAATGAATTCTTTTATTTACATATAAGATATATATGAAATTTACCACCATTATAATTATTCTATGAATTTAAATTTTCAGTATAAGTATCAATTTTTATTTTCAAATACAATGGTTTCTTTACAATGTGGGCATGTTTTAGATTTTAAAAAGACATTATTAAAAGAAAAGAAAATTTTAATATCATTTTGTGTTTTTCTATGTTTAAAATAGTTTTAGAAGGGTTAAAGCAGTATATTTTTTATTAATGATATATTACTTGATCATTATATATCGAATATGTGACCTTAATATAGATTATATAGTGGGTACACCCAAATTGCACCGGGTGAGACTATTATAGTTGTTGGTGTGCCAAGATGTTACTCTAATGAACTGTGTAATGTATATTGTCTTTTAAGGGATGAAGGAAGGACACACATAAGGGTTTATACTATTTATTTAATTGGGCTCCAATTTTTTCTGATAGAAGTTTAAAATGCGTTATGAATGTGATTATTTATATTTCAAAAAAGGTTTTTACTTTCCTATTATTGGTTTTAATGACTTTTTTAGAGCTAAAAGTGTGTGTGTTTTCATATGAAAGTGATTTATTTAAGTAGATAAATGATCATTGAGATAAAGGTAAAAATTTAATCGCCTTTCATGTATTTACTAGATTAATGTATTTCTTATTTTTATGCCCCTTATTGATTTTTTTTTGATCTTACATGTTTTAAAATTTATTTTTGTAGTGTTTAAGGAATATTAGGGAAAGGATGAGGTAAATATGAAGAATGTAAATATTTATCAAGAAAAGAAACCATTTTTTATTTTTAATAGTATTATTTGGGTGAGAAAATGGATACTGGATATAAGTGTCCACATGCAATGCATGGGTTTTAAATGTACAAGTATTTTTAATTTTCTGAAACCAAAATCCAAAAAATTATTGAGATTGTATGAATGTGAATTATAGATCAAAGACACCATAATATAAAATAACTAAAGTCAGGTTCTTATAGTTGGTACCATAGGCAATTTTAAATCAAAGTAGGGGTTACGATATTGTAAATAGAATAACCATAATTTTATTTATTTTATGGTTAAGATAAAATTATATAAAATTTGATGATTACCATGTTTCTTTGTCTCTCATATGTTAGTTTAGAATTGTTTCCTATGAATGAAATTGGTATCTTATTATGGGAAAATTCTAGGGGAATATATCCTTCCAAATAAGCATCCAGATATAGTTTAAATTGGAATAGAATAGTTTATTAATGTTATTTATTAGTTCACAGAAGATATAAATGGTGGTAGTATCCATGGTAGGGAGAAACAATATCTACCATTATGGAATAGGTCAAGAATGGATAATTTCATTAGAAAAATCCACCGTAATTTAGTAGATAATATGATCTTTTAGTTGATGAAGAACAGATTAAGGTCTTGGAGAATATATTTTAAGTCATGATATATTCATAATTTTAAAATTTGTCTCTTTATATATATCATTTGGATGTTGAAGCTGATCATTGGTGGTACTCACTCAAGAATACTTGAGATAATGATGATCTGGATACTATGGATTGGAGAACATTTAAGAATATTTTTTTGAGAAATATTTCCGTATGGTTGTTCAAATTAGGATGGAGAAAATAGTATTGTAATTGAATAAAAAAGTTGAAGATTTTATAGTTATATATGAATAAAAATTCTACAAGATTATCTAGGTATATTCTATTTTATATTAGGGTCTCTAATAGAAAAATTAATATAATTTACTCAGGGTTTATAAAATGTTTTCTAAGAGATTTGGACACATGATAATTTAAAATTTATGAGAATGTGGTTGATTATAGAGAGAATGTTCACATGTAGGTTTCTAACATGTATATTCATCTAGATGAAATTTTAAATAAGAGGATGAGGTGGTAAGAAATGGGGAATAAACCAGTTCTGAATGGAGGTAAGACCCCAAAATATTCCATGATGGGTAAATGAAATTTCATGGAAATTTTTACAAGAACTATAAAGTGTTTCTTGGGTGGTCAGTTTTTTCATAGGGATCATAGCTATAAAGAAATGAATCTGGAACCACCAAACAATGGTGTGACTTATATCCATTAAAAAGTGAGGTATTTCAGTTGAAATGAGTTAGTTCATTTTACTATTTTTTTAATTTAGTTTAACAATATGGAAATAATCATGATTTTAAATACAATGGTGATTATAATTCATTTTATACTGTTATAGTTGATGTAGAACCATCAAATGAAGTGGTGAAAATTACGATACAAGTTTATTCAAATTATTGAAATTCCATGATTGACTCTGGTTCATTCATTCTTTCATTTCTAGGAAATGTTCATATAAAATTTTAATATCACCAACATAGAATATGATTGAAACATCGGTGAAATATATGGGTGGAAATATTAAAGTAAAGAATATTTATAAGAATATTTATATTGGTATTAGTCGAAGGAATTTCCTAAAAAGCTTGTTGACCTACCCATAGTAGAGTTTGATATTATTTTTGGCATATAGTGGATTTCAATTTATCATACTAAGATGGATCAAGGAGTCAAAAAAGTATTACACAAAAATTTCATACCTTCAATAACATATCATAAAGTTTAAAAATTTATTATAGATACATTGAAGGTTACCCATCTCGTTTTGTTGAAAAGAAAGATATGGTTATAATTAGTGATGTTCTAGTAGTGAATGAATACTTGGATATTTTTTCTAACGCTTTTCTTGGTGTTCTTACAGATTGAGAGGTTGAGTGTATTTTTGACTAAGTGCCTCAAATTGATCCTATTTCTAAATCCCATTATCAAATATATCAAGTGGAAATTTGGAAACTGAAAAAAAATTATTGGATTTGATAGATAAATGGTTTATTAGACCTCCCATATGAACATGGGGTACTCATATTTTTATGTTGAAAATAATGATGGTTCCATGAGGGTACTCATTTATTATAGATCTTTTAAGAACATCACAGTTAAGAATAGATACCCTTTTACTCATATCGATTATTTTTTATCAGTTATAGGGAGGGAAATACATTTTGAAGATTAAAACCCCATCGAGGTACGATCTGTTGAAAGTGAGGGGTGAAGATATTCTAAATAATATTTTCAAACTAGATATCAGAACTATGAGTTTTTAGTTATTCTGTTTGGGTAGTCTAACACACCATCTATATTTTTTCTTCTAATTAATAGAGATTCACATGAAATCTTGTACAAGTTTGTGGTTGTTTGAATAAATTATATATTGTTATATTCTAATGTTAAAATGTAATATGAAATACATGTAAAGAGTTTTTTGAAAACCGTAAAAGAAAAGAAACAATATGGAAAAAGATTTAATAGTGAATTCTGATTGCATTATATTTATTTTCATGGTCATATTTTTTTGAAATATGGAATTACTATTTACCTTGATCAAACAAATCTTATTGAGTAATTTTCTAGACCAAAAAATGTCACATAGATTCATATTTTTCTTTGATTGGAGGGTTACTATAATAGTATTTATTAAAACATAACTTAGTTATCTATCCCACTAATTATGCTAACTTGAAGGGGAGTAAAATTTATCTAGAAACAATAATGTACTGATAATTTTTTGGAACCAAAATGAAGATTAGTGAATTCCCTGTTTGTGGTTGTTCCCTCAAGAAATGGTTATTTTTTAATCTAGAGTGATGCTTATTTGAAGGGAAATGATTGTTTCCAGATGCAAATAGATGAAATAATTTCATCTTCTTCATGTCAATTAAAACCTCCCAATAAATATTTTCTTACCAATTATTTATAATTTTTTGATGTGGTTTTTTAATTTTAAATTTTTGAGGCATCATTTATATAGATCATGGTATTATATATATATTGATCATAAAATTTTAAAGTATATACTCACTATGAAATAGTCAAATGTGAGATATAGAATATGGATATAGCAAATTAAGGATACCAATTTCAAAAAAAAATTACAATCATAGAAACTAAAAAAAATTATTTGATGCCTTATGTCGAATAAATAATGTAACATTAAACATGTTTCATTTCGAAGAGAACAATTTTTTTACTGATTTGATGAATTTTTTCATAGTTTCTGTGGATTTAATAAATTCTTCTATTTTTAGGTTCCAATATAATAATCTCTTTCATAAATAATTAAGCAATCTTATAAGGAAGTAGATATATTATAGGAAAGGTATTAATGGTTAGGTTGTGTATGTTCCCGAAATTTAACATTGATAAATATTGTATTTTATTATTTGAAATGATATTATATGTTCCATTTGATTCCCAGATGAATATAAAATTATTAAATTAAGTTTATAGTTCCCCATTTTCCATTCATCCAGGGAGTACTACGTTATACAGAGTGCTTCATGAGTATTACACTTGGGATGGAATGGAAAAAAATATAGTTAAAATTATGATGAAATGTTTTAGTTTTGAATATGTTAAAGAAGAATGGAAATTATATAAGGTCATACTTTATAATTTTCTAGTTATAGAGTGAAAATGTAAAAATATATCCACTGAATTCATTGTGGGACTACATTATACTTCTCGAGTTAATAATGTAATTTTTGTTATTGATGATCAACATAACAAATATACACATTTTTTCCCATTTGAGGTAAACTATATTTGGATTAATATTTTTAACTATATATTTTCGATATAGTTAGGATATAAGGAATTCCACTCTCAATTATATGTGGTTGTGATCCCAGGTTCACTTCAGATTTTTGGAAAGGCCTTCTGATGATGTTGGGAACCGATGCGAATTTTATCCCATCCTTCCATCTTCATTCTTATGTAAAATACGAATGAAATAATCTGAACATGAATGAAATTATATATTAATATTCAATAAATTACCAATTAATTTGGGATCAATATATTTCTTTAGTTGATTTTTCATTTAATAACTGCTTTCAATCCAGTACACAAATGACTCATTTTGGGGCATTATATGAAAAGCGGTGGAACTATAGAAATTTTGGATGAAGTAGATAGAAGTATGCTAATGAGAACATAATTATTAGAGGAAGTAGCTAATAAGGTAATAATTAATTAAAAACATACGAGGATATCCCAGAGAAGGAAAAATAATTATACAAATCAAAAGAGGAATGATCTTTCATTCCAGGTATGTGATCATGTTTCACATAAAATATCTCCCTGGAAAAGTTTTAGTAATTTTGATAATAAGGGAAAGTTATGTACTTGGGTTGTTCGATCATATAAAAAATTGTATAAAATTGTATTATTTTTATATTGAGTGGTTTTTCATCCAAGTTTATCGGTTTTACGTAATGTTTTTCATGTTTTGATGTAATGAAAGTTTGTGCCTAACTCATCCCAAGATCTGATCACTAAATTATTTTATATATAATAGAAACCATATTATAAGGAACAACATATTCCAAATATTGATTTTAGAGGGAAATTATTACAAAATATAGTTATTCACCAGGTTAATGTTTTTAAAAAAAACATATATTTGAAAAAACAGCAAGGAAATATGAAACTACTATGAGGGAAATAAATACCCACTTTTTTAATAAGTTAATAAAAAAATTTAGGATATAATATAAAAATTGTGAGATAATGTAAGAACCTAGGTAATGATAGAATGAATTATTTTCATATTAATCAGTATTCTTTAACATATAGTTATATTGATTGTTAATATATTATGTAATTATTCAAATAAAAAAGGAAGTGGTTTTATAAAAGACATGTTTTATAAGATTTTATTTATAAGTATAATATTACAAATACTAAAATATAATTTATAAAAATGAATGTTATTTTTTAACTCCACAAGTGAAAATAATCTTAGAATGTTTCTTGATAGTTTTATGAAACTATCTATTTTTCCATGAATGGTGAATAAATAATGATTTTTATTGAAAATAATATTTTCATTTCATGAATTTACAAGAAAAAATTATGGTTTGGATTAGTTTTAAAATATTCATTAGTAAATTTTAATTTAAAATAATAAAATTATATTTTTAAAAATTAAATTTATATTTGAATTTATTTTTAAAATAGTCTATATTGGAATACAACAATTTTTTAGAAAACCTTTTTTTGTTGGGTTTTTCTATATGATTTTAAATTAAATTATTCTCCTTCTATGTTGTGAATATTGATAAATTAATTCCATAATTTAAAAATTGGGTCAATATTTGATAAATAGGTCCTCTTTTTTGTTGATATGAATCATAAACCTAGTAATTTTATTACTATGGTAATGCTTAAATTGGGTAGGTTTGGTTGAAAATAAAATGATAAGAACCATAAAATGACACAAAACGAACCTATAACTTATTGGATGAGTGTATCTCTATGACAATCATCCAAGGTTTGAATATAAGAACTTTTGGGTCCAAATTATGAGAATATTACTTTTATATAATTTTGAATGATTGGATGAAAATTAATTTTTTTACCATAAACCCCTTTAAGGGAAAAGTGGAAGACCAACATGACATAAAAAAAAATAAGGACCAACTATGCCTCCATGATGCAAGTGTTCAAGGAAAAAAGAAAGACATTCAAGATTACAATCAAAATACCCTACCTAGAATCAAAAAATATTAAGACCAGCTTCCACCTTTACATCACTGCTCAGCTAGCTTTCCCGTGCAAGAAGCACATGCCTGGTACCGATGGCAATGCAGTACCCTCTCAAACATCCCAATTTGGATAGCATTTACCTGGTGAAAAATCATACACTAAACCTCATCTAGAGAATCCAATTATAGGATAAATGGTTTCAATTTACCTCAAACCAAGAATCGTATGGATTTAATGCAATCACCACCATAAAATGAAACATCACAAAGTTAACCTTCACAGACAGCAAAACCCCTTCAAGAAGCATTCTCGAGTCTATTTCACCTACATCAGAAGCCATCACAGATGAACCCTGCCACACTCCTCCTGATACCCACCACAACCATAGGCACATAATCTTGGAATATGATCCATGGGATGCGAATTCGAACCATCATCACCTAATACTAGATGGACTAATACCACACCGAGGGAGCATCATAGATACAGGGATCTGGGCTGCTGTGAACCAGAAATGCTGGTTTGGGAATGGATCCACTCCTATCAGAGCTGAGGATTCACCCTCATTGGTTTCAAAAATAATTCAACCGTTAAAAGAAATCAAGAGTACTAGTGGGGAGGGGCATGGATGAACCAGTAATGTCAAACCAGAACAACCAACATATCTCCAATTTTATAGTCAACCGAACATTCCACGAACATCAGAAAACCATAAAACCTATAGAAAAACCCAAAGAATATCTGAAACATTGAACCTCCCCCTCTGATACACTTTAGATCCTTCACTTAGAAACAATTTAAGAACACTGAATAAGTCTCCTGGCTATGTCAGAATAAACTGAGAAGCCGAATCCACCCAATCTATGTCATTACCGAAAGAGGTGAGCTGCTCGATCCAACCCAAGAAGTCAGAGCCATGGAAAGCCACAACATTTCTAAAAGGGCTAATCAACACAGAACAGAGAAGATATGATGGTTTCTCAACAAGACACATCATTACTGAGAATGACCACAGAGAACACCGAACCACACTAGAGACCCACCGTGCCACTTCGACCCCAAGCCACGCCGAGGCTGAGCTGATCCAGAGGAAGCCAACATCAGGACAGAGCCAGGTCAATGGGGGAATGGAAATGAGACTTACAGGAAACCCTAGATTCTATGAGTGGGAGTGAAGATTCCTCTTAGAGGTCCCCCATGAAATAATAACCTTTATATTATTTTATTTAATGAAATCTCAAACTTGACACACTCTTGTTTTTAGAAAGTTTAATATTTTTAATATTCAATAATCTTGAGGATGTGTTCGTATATAAATATTATTTTTAAACATATTAGATTTATATTCTTCAAGGTAATTTATTTTTATTTTTAATTGAATAAATTATAAAATTCAATTCTTACACAACACAGATGCATTAATTATTCAATTAATGGAAATCTCCAATAGATTATTGTAAAAATATTTAAAGCGATATAATTTTGTGATAATTAAAGTAAAAAAAATAGATATATTATGACATGTTATGGATTTGTATAAATAATTGGTTTGAATTTTAAGATTTATATTAATATTACTGAATTACCTGTAATAAATAGTTCTTAATATTTTCATTATGGATATTTTATAGTAATTTTGTATTAAATGATATAAAATTCAAAAATAAAAATAAAATTAATCATTGTGATTAGGATAAGGTTTAAAGTATCATCCATGGATTTTTTCAGGTTTTTTACATTTACAGAAACAATATAAACCCTAAAAACGTAAAAACCCTTGTTGTCCTGGTAAGAGTTGAAGCGGTTTAATAAGGGTTAAAGCCAAATGATAAGGGTAAAAATATTGTCAAAACATGAAAAATTATTTTTATATTTGGGTATTTAAACTCGCAATAATGTTATAATCTAAATAAATCAATTTTTATAAATTTTGGATTGAAAACTAATTTACATTAATATAATATTATTTGAAATTCCACAAGTGCCCCTCCCCTCTCTTATAAAAGGGTACATATTATATTCAATATTTCACACTTAAAAAATTGTTTGGTTTAGAAAATATATAACCAAATATGTTAAAAAAATACAACCTTTAATTCTTGAGGTTTTTTTATACATAAAACCAAACTTAGTGGTCTTTAGGTGTTAATATAAATATATTTTTAGAAGAAGATTTATTGTTTTTAATAAGGATTTCTCGATTTATTTCTTCTTTTATTTCATAAGAATATTAATCAATCATTTTTGTAAAACAAAAAAAGTATCTTACATATAAGGAGATTTTATTATGTTATTATAATAATCTATATCCATCTCTTATTCAATCAAATGCGAAACCAGACCACCATTCCTGAGCATGTCAGACTACTGACTCACAAAATGATGTAATTTGTTTTCCAATACCATCTCGCATGACTTGTAATAATTATGTGATTAATTTTCACATATGATATTAATGAAATATTTATCATTATTAAGTAATAATATATCATTTACATTTGTACATTTCCATGTATAAAAAATGGTATAGTTGTACATACGTATGTGTGGACTACCACATAAATGAAGCGATGTGATTCATTTTTCATGACCACATAACATAAATGATATATATAAAAATATTTTCAGTATTAATATGATATTATGACATTTTTATCATCATGGGAAGATAATATAATATTTACCTTCTTTACATAATGATCATTGAAAAATTGAAACATCACTCATTTGTACATACGGCCTACCATCTCTATGATGGTAATATAGTTCATCTTTTCATAGCCATATTTAATAGAGGAATTTAAAATCATAAATTATGTATAAAAATTTTAATTATATAATGGTTAGTATTCTATAGTTCATGGAGTAATGACCACTTCTATCATAATCAGTATACCAATGTCATTTTGTAGAGAAGCGCTGAATATCATCAAAATGTACGACATGAACTTAAATGATTAAGTAATTCTATATAACATGGAAATAAATTATATAATGGAATAATGAATCTCAAAAAATATATTAATAAAGTATAAAATTAACATAATTTTATTATTTATTAGGATAAAGAAAATTATTTTTTTTTCAAACTCAAGTTATGGGGATTTCTCTAAAAAACCATCTTTTAAAGTTCCTCTTTAAAATAAATTTACCAAAATCAAAATGAGTGTTTTTTAATATATACAACATGAATGGAATTTCCAAAATCATTATGATTAATTTCCTTGATTTTTCCATTAATATTTTCTATGGTAATTTTGATGGAAAATGTTTTCTTTAAGATGTGTGCAGGTTTTGGATTTCAAAATGACATTTCTAAAGGAAAATTGGATTTTAATATCCAAATATATTTGTATTTTAATATTAAAATATTTTATAAAATGTTTATTTGTATGAAAGGGTTTTGGAATTAAAAACATTATTCATTATATGGTACTTGATCATTATATGTGTAATAGGTAATCTCGATATAACTTATACGTTGGGTTCACTTAGATAGTTCTAGGTGATCCCTTTATAGCTTTGGGTGCACCTAGATTGAACTCCAGTGCATTAGGTTATGTACCTTTTCATTTTAGGGAAGATTGTGGGAGTAAATAAAGGGTTTGTACTATGAATTTAATTGGGATACAATAATTTTTGACATGTTTTTAAAAAAGATATGAATGTGTTGCTCTCTGTTTCCAAAAAAATGGTTTTTATTTTCTTATTATGGATGTTAATGATTTTTCAGCTAAAATTGTGTGTGAATTGATATGAGAATGATTTATTTAATTATCTAAAGAAACATTGAGATAAATTTAAATATTCCATGGTCTTTAATACTCTTTATTGAACTAACATATTTCTTCCTTTTATATCCCTTGGTGAGATTTCTGTTCTCATCCCACAATTTTAAAACGTTTTTCACAAAGGTTAAGGAAGAGCATGGAGAATGACATGGTAAACATAATAATTATGATTATTTATCCTGAAACAAACCATGTTTTATTTTAAAATGTTTTTTCATAAAAAAAATAGATATTGAGATTTCATTTCTAACAATAATGTATAGGTTTAGTATGTAATAGTTTTTCCTAATTATCTAAAACACTAAACAGAAAATATCCTCAAGATTGAATAAATGTGAATTCAAGATCGAATAGACTAGAATATATAATTATTATTTTGAGGTCATTATAAGTAGTGTTATATGCATAAGAGGCACTACATACCTCCCTGAAAATGAATGTAAATTGTGGGAGTCAGAGACTCATGATTGCTGGGAAACATCAGCAGAAAAATATTTTCTATAATGATGTTATTTTATACATTCTCTCTATATTTAAATCCTGAGTAACTGATTTTTATGAAATATATAAAAATCTTAATTCATGACATATGTATATAAATATGATTCATTGATGAAAATATATGTGAACAGATCATTTATTTCACTTAGTAACGTAAAATATTTCATGAAGAGAAAAACACATCACTATCATGAACATAATTTGACACATTAATTAGATCAATCTCTTGACCTTAAAAACAATTCCCTTAGGTGATTATTTTCTTCAAAAAAGCTATATAATTTATTTCACTATTTCATTAATATATTTTCTCAGTAAAAAAAATATTCTTAATAACCCTTCATGGAATTTTTAATGAACATAAGCTCATGAAACCCAAGAAGAATTACACTCTACTGTTTAATTCCAAAGACCCTCCATAAGACAATTCCAAAGTGAAGCATCAATTCATAATGACCATGTTGTAAATATTGAAAATTTTAAAACTATGTAGAAAGTCCCCATTACCCATAAAATACTATATGAACAAGTATTGATCATTAGTGGTTTCCATTAAGCATAAGATGGACCTTCCGCATCATTTAGAAAAACCATTACCCTTGTTTTTACGACCATTTATTATATTTGTGTGTTTTCATTATGCTTATCCATAAAATAGGGACAAAGTAGTATACTAAGTAAATCAGATAATAAAAATCTAACCCTTTTATTTACAGGTCTAAAACACCAGGATAAAACTATGTTTTTTTATGAAAAGTCTATTATGTTCTTTTAAATGGCCACTCTATATAGATAATTAAGTCATATACAACATTAATGTGGCCATCTCTATCATTTGTTTCTATAATAATTAGAATATTACGATTTCCTTTCGAAATTTTTATATTTCTCTAAATTGATTTATTTTTATTTTCTATTAGTAATAAGGATCTATAATCTCTAGTAAAAATTAGAATCTAGACTAGATCCGGAAAGGCATCTTGATTTCTCAGAACTTGAATCTAAATCTCTAAAGATTTCAATCAGCTTCCTGTGTTAGATCAATGAACCTGTGGTACTAAGAGCTTCCAATATAATGTAAGACCTACCTATACTCCCACTGATTCCCATCAACCATACAACCTTTAATTAGACTATCTAGTCTAGTAACCAAATGATAGAATATGGATATGATTGGTCTATTGTTCTCGTAAACGATCTAATTAAAAAGGGATACATTAGCATAATCCTCAAACTAAACAATTTCTATGTATCTTTTACCTAATAGTCTATTCTACAGTACATTAAACTTGTATATAAGTAGTAGAAGTCATATAATACTAGGCTATAAGACATTAAGATCTTGTACATAGTAACATAAATAGAACATCATTGGTTATGGATACACAAGCATAAAAGTCACCAAAATGATCCTTTCAATATTACATTAAAAGGTATAATGGTCCATATTAAATTGATCCCAATTACATTGGTTTGGATTCCATATATAGAGATACATTGAAAACCCATCTCATAGTACTAAACAAAATATAATAAAACATCTACCTATATACAGTCTATAATCCTTCCTGGGACACATAAAACATGGGTTCCACTTAATAAAATCACTTCTCCAAAAAATATCATCATTCGTGATGAGCTAGTGAATCAATGAATCTGGTAGTAATGCGATAATAAAAATTTACTTAATAGTGATGATCTTGTTGACATTCAATACATATGTGAAGAGCTAATGAAACTACAATTCACCGGTTTTTAGCTAGTGGAATCCTCTCTCTTAACCAATCAATGATTTCTAAAATGGCGCAAAACTCTAGTGTACCCATTAATGTTTAATATCCCCTTACACTAGAACCTAAAAAATACCCTCTATTACTAATGAAACAATTAGTTAATTCATATATAATGTGATAATAAATTTAATACATGCATGTTCATTATGATAAAACAGCTAAAAAATATCCTTTGATGGAGTTAAAGTTTTGAGTGGAATCTCACATGGAAATAAAATGTTTATTTATTACACACATATAAGTCCGTTTTCCATGATAGTGAGATACTTTATGATATATGATCCCATGATGATGTAATTTTATAAAAATTTACATTTAATGTATCAATATTTTAAACCCCCTTCTAATAGTTTTCCCCTCCTAAAGTTGAAATAAATATTGAATAATATTGTCTTATTATTATGAATGATTTCATGAACTTATATATAAATCAACAAAATAGTCCCATACTAGAAAATAATTCCCTTTGTGGGATGTTCCATCCTATAATCATCTCAATTTCATCTTATGTCCTATACAACATCGTTAATTCAATTTAACAGTTGTATTCCTCTATATATAGGGTCTATAGATAAACATAATTTAGAGTTTTTTTTAAATAATGGTTATTATGCTTCAGACTATAACCAAATATACAAAAATTATTTATTTTCAAAAATTCCTTCATTTTTATATCTAACGTGTATTATAATAATTTTATAAATTTATAATATTATATTATCAATATTTCTACAACTAATATTTTTATATATAAATAAATTTATATACAGAATTTATTTTTATTTGTTGCTCTCGTGTATCTCATTCATATTCCATTTATTGGAACTCATGTATTGTGGCAACCTATCATTTTTATTTTTATTTAATTCATTAATAATCCATATAATAATTCATTGAATATCATTTAATTTTTATATATGGAATTAGTTTTTGGTATAATTTGTGGGAGTTATTATTAAGGTGGAGCATAGTTTTCGTACTCATTCATTATGGGGGAGTTATTTGTAGTGTGATAAAAATTATTTTTTATATATTATTATAACTTCTAAATATTTTTCTCCATTTATATATTCTGAAAATAATTTTGATAATAGGGGATGTATTTTTATTGATATATTGTTTTTAAATTCAAATATAGGATAATTTTTTATACCCATTACAAAAGTCATTCTTTTATAATTCAATTATTTATTTTGGACAAATGACCATTTGTTTTACAACCACAACTAATGGATATTTTGATCGTTTATTGAATGAAGAAAAAATGGTTTGTAAATATCAAAAAATGTTACTATACTTCATCATTATTTGATTATTATTTTTTCTATAATTTGTGGTATTAATAAAATCACAAGTATTTTTTAACATTTTGTTAATGATTTTGTTTTTTAAATCATATATTGAGTTATAGTTATTTGAATGGATTGAAATTTTATGTCATAATATAAAATATTTTTTTTCTACCCAATTCATATGCATAATCTAAAATAATTATTTCATTTAAATATTGAAAATTACAATTAAGAATTCTTAAATAGTTTTTATCATATCCAACATTATGTTATATCACTAGAAATCATTATATAACACATCGCATGATATGCTATATCACAACAAAAGGTTCATGAATTCTTGACCATTAACATATAATGTATTGAAAATTTGTTGATATAAAAATATGTAAGTAGAGTTATTCTCATTAAATTATAACTATAATAGGATTTTAGAGAAAATTTTCTACTATGATGAAACCCAAATTTAATGTGTTGGTGTTTAGAAATGAGGAAAAATTCACTATAGTGTTGGTTTGTTGAAATTAAGTATTATAGATTTTTATACCTAATATATTTGAGGAATTAAATGAGTTGTAATACAAATATTACCATATATTCATTGATGCATTGAAATGACACGAAATGTTTTCATGAAATATCTAAATAATAGATAAGTATGATTTAATTTTTTGGCATTGAGAAATAAATCAACAAATATTATAGTTTTATTTGAAAAAAATCATTTCTTATTATATTGTGGGTTGTGATATGATCATATCAATTTTTAAAAATTCAATACATCACTATGTTGGTGGTTTCATTAATAAAAATCTTTATTGAATTATTTTAAATTTATTTAGTGAATTTTATGTGGTTTTTTTGATATGTTACTATTTGAACTAATTGTATTTTTTAATGGATATTTTAGTTTGTTTTTGTTAAAATATTATTCCTAAAGTTTTGATGAGGTCATATAAATTGGATTGATATATATTCCTATAAGTTTACAATATGATGTCATATACAAAAATTGTGTGGGATAATGAGTTATTATAAAATATGATAAATGTTATCACAACATTAAATAAAATTAAAAATAACATTTGATAAAAGTTAGGGATTTTGATAATTTTTTTCATAACATTTGATAAGTGTTAACAAAACAAATTAATCTTAACCAACTGATATAAAATATGTCATTTTTATTCCATTTGATGGTGCAAAAATAAGGTATTTATAATATTTCATGGTTAAACATTATTGATTTGAAGATTTGTTTGGACCATTTTAAATATTAAAACATACATAATATACAACAAATTATTTATAAAGGACATGTTTTAAATTTATGTTATTATTAAAATATAGGGTATTCAAGGGGTGTCTACATATATTATTATAGAAAAAAGGTAGTGGTATCGAATTAGTGATATAAAAAGGTAAACCCATCTTCATTATTTTCTTCAATTTTTTAGAGGAAGAACTATCATACATTGGGATAATGAAGATATATATAAATGATTTTGGGGATTCATAAAAGCTATACAGATATACAAATATTGGAATCATTATTTATCACACAAGAGACCATCATCAAGCTATAGTTAAACAATAATACAAGACTTAGAAGATATGTCTTCAATATATATTATGTTTTTACAAAACATCTCCAGGTAGACCATATAAAAAACATATTTATTGAGTTATTTTACAAGATTTATAAAATAAGAAAAACATGAAGACCCAAAAGTAATATATATATCTCTTATAATATTTTCTAAAGTAGAATATGAATTTCATAAAAAATAATTATTTTTTAAGAAAAAATATATTTTGGGATGAAATGTATTTACATCACTATCGAAAGTATATTCTAGAAAAAGCTAAAAAAATATCATTCATTGATCTTCATAATGCAGAATTCTATATAATACATTAAATCATCACAATATATTTGGGAAATTTGATATCTTATCCCTTATTACGGTTTTGGAGCACCCTTTTTTAGTTCATAAGATAAATCGATATTGACAACTATGATAAAAACATGATTAGATATATGGAGTTATCATTGTATGTGATATAAAATATAAAATATATTTATGGGATATATGTTATTTTTTTGGAACAACCTGTGGATATTTTTACAAAATGATATTTAATTTATAGTAAATGTTACCTTACAAAAAATCCATGTGTCAAATTTCACTCCATATTTTTGTGATCAAAATAATAAGGAAATGGGGACGAAATATCATTTATCCATTTTCAATGTGGGGTACTATAAACAAGAATTATTTATAAATACTAAAGGAAAACTATATTATACCATATAACATAGCCTAAAATATCAAATAAAAAACAAAACATGAGATCAAAACACATCCATGAATAGACTCGCCTAGACTACCAACCAAACAACAATTACCAAAACCAAAAATTACACAAATAGTTGAGAAAGACTACACTTAACTCTCACAATAGCCATAAACTTGACATCGATCCCCATTGATATAAAATGATTCCTTTACCACCAATAAAAAAATACCACCTTGAGAAATCATACAAGAGATAAACCAATCAACTATATCATCTGTGAGACCAAAATTAACCACCATCTTACAACATCACAACCTCAAAGTACAAGAACTATATCTCTTATAGTGTAAATAATATCTAAAATAATCCATTATCAAGCCTTATCTTCCAATGAATAGAACCCAAGATTTTTGTAATGAAGAAACCTATATAAAAAAATAAACCAAAAAATGTGACACATCTACAAAGAATCCCAAAAAGAAATATAAAAACCTAGAAAATACTTGTTTATAAAAAAAATTCATCATCTATCTCAAGTAACCCTACCCAAGAGTCATCAAGAACTTTCACCAAACATCAAATCTGAAATTTAATATATAAGGGAATCCATAAAATGATAACTTCTCTAAAACACAAGCTTCATCAATGAGAGGAAGTGAGAAAGAAAACTATTTTTGAAGACAACTACCCATAGTTTAATATTATCTAGAAGTGCACCAATCTAAATAATTGAAATAATTCCCAATGTATGATTATAAATACTGACTTTCAAATCAACTGGAAAATACCTCCATAAACACTTTCCTTGTGGAAACAAATTAGATATGATTTGACGCCAAAAAATGAACCACATCTAAAAAATAGAAATATTAGATCAATAACCTGATGTATTCATCATGAACTAGAAGAATAATATTAACTTATTAAAAACTAAATTATTGGTTGAAGGATAAAATAGTAGTTAAACCCCATGAACACAGTAGACAAAAACATATGAGATGCCCCAAAAATGTGACCCACTATGGCTAATAATTGTTGAAGAAAAAACATTTAAAATACTATACTATGAAAAGGTAAATTCTTATAAAGCTAGATATGAATATTATTAAAAACATTTCTCTAAACCACTAGCATAATTTAACCATCATGAATAGGGAATGTTTTTCCCTCATATAAAATCCCTCACTCTCAGAGTTCACCTCCATAGTCTGTCAACTACAAGAGAAAGTAATAACTTCCCTTACCACTACGAGAAAAAATAAATAATTGTACTATCATGAGTAATGTAACCATCCACATAAAATATCCTTAAAAATTATGTTGTGTTTTCAATAGGGAAGCACTAAATTAATTACTGAAAAAGAAATTTCTCAAAAATAAGGTGCACTATCATCATTTAGAGTAACCACTAAGATAAGCCCTCTATCAGGATGAAAAAAGACATTAAAATAATTATAAAATGTAGAAAAATATTACATGACCTAAAAACAATAGAAAAATAAATACACATTGATCAAATCTCTCAAGATATCCATGGGTGGATCCTCTCTCTATAGTGTTATCATGCACTGGGAGAGTTTCCCAGTCCTATAAAATTCCCAAAACTATATGCAATTTACTATATAATATAAATAAAAATACTAGATCATTTTTTTGGAAATATTATTCAATGATTCTTGAAATAAAACATATTCCATAATGTGATATAGAGAAATTATGATTTTCAAAGATTATATATTTTATGTACCCGAGGTATATGAACATTAATTTTTTTTGAAATGAAATTTTAATTTATAAAAAAATTAAATTTTAATAAAAATTATTTTAGAATTTTTTTTATATATACATTTTTCATATATAGAATTTAAAATTATGAAATGATCATAATTCATTATTATGTTTTTATAAAATATTCAATAAATAAATATTTAATTTTATGTGTTTATATTTCATGCATTAATTTACATGGTTGTGATATTTTATTTTGATAAATATTTATATATTAAAACTCTATAGTCATTAAAAAATTTATATATTAGAAAATATAAAAAATATTAAATTTTCATTAAAATTTTTAAATATTAAACACTCATAATAAAAAATATTCATATTAATGTAATTTTTTAAAATAAATCATATTCCATCAACTATGTTCATGGATGATATTGTTGTTTAAATAAATATAAATTACATGGTATTAAAAAATATTTTTTTACTTAATTGTGTGAAAAAATTATGTGATTCAGAATATGATAAGTCCATTTCTTGAAAAACCATATTTTTTGACGAGGAGAGTTCTATATATACCTTTTAAATGTAAAAAAATATTCTTATTCAATATTTAAATAAATTATTTATTTTTATATCATATGAAATTTATATGTAATTTCATTATAAAATATAAATATTTTATATTCATGTATTATGAGATCTTCAAATTATCACAATAATAAATTTATACACTATTTGATTATTTATTTGTTTTATTATTCATGAATATAAATATTTTATATTATAAATTTTAGGTTTATATGTTAAAATTATTTTTACTTTTGTATTATATTACATAACATATATAAAAATAGATTCATGTTAAGATATATCAAAATATTTAATTCATTATAACCAAGGTGAATGATTAACTGGTTGTAATTCTAATGTAAATATTTTATTAAAAATATTATGATATATTTATAGTTAATATTACGAAAAAAACTAAAATCCATCCAGAATAATGATATAAGGATTCTAGGAACTTAGGTTAGACATCTATTTAAATGAAGATTGTAGTTATTTCAAGATAAATGGGGCTATCTACCTATTATATGTGTGATCTCTTGAAAAAGATTTATGTTTCTTAAAATTATAGTCATTTATGTGTTATAGTTTCATGTATCATTCTCAAGATATTAATATTCATATGTATTGAATGTTATAATTAATATTTTATTGTTAATTCATAATAAAAATAATTAATTTTATAAAATTTTATACATTAACGATATTAGAACGGTTTAATTTGGTTCAACACATATGATATTTATAAATTAAACTTATTTTAATCACATATATATATATATATCATGATTTCGCATATACATGATATGTATGTAAATAGTGAGATAAAATTAAATCCTTAAAAATAAAATCATTCAGAACCCATCAAAATTGTTCACTCCAGTAGATCGTTATCACTAAATATAGATGACCCTAATAGTATTGGGTGTCCATGGATTACATTTTTCAAAGTGAACAAAAATATGGATAAACCTAGATGTTAGGTTCATATACCTATTATAAACCTTAGACCACATATTTCTATGAGTTCCTTAATGAAATAAGTTTATAGAAAAGTATTGTTGAGAATAGAAATTGTTTGGATTTGAGAACATATTGTTATCTAAACTATATAATAGTTATACATGATATAATTAAAATGGTGGATATCATAATTTGGTAGATTATTGGAGAAATTCAATGAAATAATTAATTTTTAGTATAATATGGATCTGGTTCCACTATTAGATATATTTAAATATAGGATAATAATTTTATTAAGAGTATATTCAATAAAATCCTTTTTGAATATTTATATACCATGAAACTTGTTTTAAAAAATCTATTATTGATAAAATTTAAATGAAAAACACCATACAAATATTTGTGTCAAATTTTCAAATTAATACTAAAATGTAGAATTATTTTTATTGGTATTAAATTTTGAGAATAATTCTCAAACAAGAGGAATAGTTTTTTATTTTAGAGAATTAAATTTATGAATCACCCACTAGTGATTCTAGTAATTTAAGAAAACATTCTATTAGTAAACATAAAAAGGATTATCTATACATATGTATAGTCATGTGTGTTTTCGTGGATTCCATGTTATGAACATAAAATGGAAATATAGACACTTATTGGATGATAGAAAATATGAAAACTCTCTTTCAAGATGAGTATTAACATGATAGATACAAAATTTACAATTCGTTACTCAATTTTCCAATGTTTGAGGATAAATATTTTTTAACTAATTTGGTTATTATGATTAGATAAATCAATGATTTAGAAAGTGTATGTAAATCCTCAACCATGATCTAACTAACTATTTTAACCTAAAATATTTAAAGGATCAATCTTGACAAGACAACACTAATTATCACATCAATAAATTTAATAAATCATTACCCAAACACATCAATATGGTTAGTTATGTTATATAGGAGACATAAAATTTAATCTTATATTATATGAATTTAGAAAAAATAGAATAGAAAAATATTAATGAAGAATAATAATGGTCTTAGAGTGTCTATAATTTCTTCATTGAAACCAAAAGGATATGTTGTCTAGGATAATTATTTCATTATGGTAAGATGGGACATTAGAAGAAAACATTCCCAAGACACCTGAAAAAGATTAAGAGACATCAGAGCTTACTTCAACTATTTTTTTTATAAAAATAAATTATTATATCTCATATGCGTATATGATTCAAAATAATTTCTACATAATTTTTAATCATATGTGCATGAGTTTAAAATTGAAATGTAATTGGTCATGAGAGTATGAGGCTATGTATTAAATAGAATGAAACGGTTTTCATCTTCAGTATAAGAGACACATAACTTATGTAAATTAATTAATGTGTATTTTATATAGATTTATTTCATTATCAATTATATTAATTGTGATTAAATATGATATATATAAATATATATAATTTATTGAACAAAAGAATTCATAAAAACATGATTCATATTCCTATAATATAGTTTACAACATAATTAATAATGTGGTATATAGATGAAATTATTTTTTAATGAGATAAAAATATAAAATATTTTATCCACATATTTAAAATAAATTAACATATAAATTTAAAAAATTATATATTATGTTATTTATCTAAATATAAATTAAATGTGGGGTAATTAAATCATATAAAATATGATTTGTGATTTATTTTTTTGATAACTAATAAAATAAATTAGATTAAATTTATATTTTTTGAACAAACATCTTTTTTATGGAAAAATATATATTTTAATTTATTTATATAAGAGGCCGAAAATAGATTTTATTGAGCAGGAAGACGTTAAACTTAAACAATCAATTAAATATTATATTTATATTATTTTCAGAAATACTAGTTTAATCAATAATTATAGACAACAGCAAAACATTCTATATAATTCTAAAGTTTTTTAAATTTGTATTTGTAATTTAATAACATTAATATAATAATTTTTCTATTTAATATTGATTAATATTGTTTTTTATTAAAAATTATCATAGATAATTTCATTGTTTCATAAAATTCATTGGCGTTTTCTATGTATTAGTCATTTAAAACAGAAAAAATATTTATTAAAATCCAATATTAGATATTATAAAGAAAATTAAATCTAATGGAATATTCATGTGTTGAATATATTTATTAAGAATAAAAATTTCATAATTATACTAATATATTTTTGTCAATTATATTGTATTAATTAAAATTTCAATATGAGGATATATTTTGTAGATTATTAAATAGATATATCTTGGATGTTAAATGCTGATGTAACATGCATTTCAAAAACTATTAAAATTATCAAACTATAATACCATTTAAGGACCTTTTGTATTTGGATGAAGTGGGATTAACACATATGTATATAGATTTTTCAATATTTCTAATTTTACTTGTTATTAAAAAAATGTATCATGTAATAGAAATGCATTTCCACTGTATTATTCATTCATGGATATCATTTATAACATGTGAGTGGGATGATAATTATCCACTTAGAGATAAATATTCAATTTCTCCCTATTTTTTATATTCATGAATAGAATGTGTTATGAAATTATATTAATATAAATTTGAGTCTGTTATTGTGTTGAAATAAAACTATCACTTAGAAGACACATGTGTGACATGTCTTCTAGATTGAAGTGTTTAGCATTTCACATGAAAAAAATCATGTTTTGTTTTTATTTTATTTATAAATAGAGGGAATTGAGTTCATTTATTTATATGTGAATTCCATGGGTTATGATAAATTACCTATATAATTTTTATTATTTAATTGTGGGCTGTTTTTTTGAATTTAGATTTCTTTTTGATTATATTTTTAATTAAATGTATATAATATATTAGT
This sequence comes from Viscum album, assembly GCA_963277665.1. NCBI lineage: Eukaryota > Viridiplantae > Streptophyta > Magnoliopsida > Santalales > Viscaceae > Viscum > Viscum album. The sequence continues at coordinate 1,715,518,048 of OY728143.1, forward strand.
TACTTTTTAGGGGAACTTTTTCCAAGAAATTTATATTCATTAATTAAGTGAAAGTACTGTATTTAATGATATGCTGAATTTTTTTATTGATTTGGTCCACAATTTAAATTAAAATATTATTTTTAAAGTGAAAATATGTTGGGAGGAATAATGTTATAATGGAGAGATAATAATTATGATGGAATAAAAAAAGGTCAATATTGATTTATTAATTATAGGAGTAATATATAGTTGATAAAGTATGGGAATTGTGGGAATTATTTATAAATTGAATAGTGCTGAATTTTATTCCACTTTATTACGTTATTTCCTTAGTATATAGTGGTGTTGGATATAGCAAACTAACCTGGGTCAACCAAGTTCGTTCTATGATTGGGCCTACCGTAAGGGATGAAGCGTATTTCTGATCTCCATAGGCTAGAAAAAATTAAATGTGCATTATAATAATAATTTTGGGAATTGATTCACTCTTATTATCTATACAAGAACCACCCATTAGTTGTACAACCAAACTAATTGAATTAATAGGGTCCAAAAAAATAAATATACAATAGGATTAAATGTGGTAATAAAGAAATGGTTTTGTCATAAAAATCAATACATCATCATATATAACATGTCATGTACAAGACATACACATGATATACATAGTTATAGTTCAAATCACATAGTAATCTATAAAAACCAAAAAACGATCTACCAGATATCAAAATTACTCAAAACTACAAAAATAAATCCCCATGGGCTAACCTCTATGAGACCATGTATCCTCCAAAAGAACAACCCTTGAAATTAATAATCAATAAGATCCACCGAAATGAATTGTGTATTTTACATTCAATCTATCCTTAAAAAAATTCTTCCCACATCCAAAGGCATAACTAGGATATGAGGAATAGTGCCTAGTAGGATAACACCATGAATCTATATAATTATTTTAACAGTGCATCCAATAAAAGGATTTGGAAACTCATTTTAAAAATCCTGATCATTTTTAAATTATTTTCACATGAAGTCATTTTTTCATTTTAAATCACATTTTGATTTCTCTAAATAATATATGTTTCAAAGAATGAATATTACAAGTCTCAAATAAAGGAACAATACACCCATCATAAAATGATCAAAAGGTCTACACATGTAATAAAATTGAGCATAAACATAATCATTGTCAAATATTTAATAAATGGAAATAGACCTATCATAAAGTATCTGAACCATTAAATAAACTAACATAATTCCTGAAATCCTATAAATAAACCCGAAACATGATATACGCAACATTGGGTCATACCATATAGATTTGTTCTAACTTAAATAAAATCAAAATTATATAGATAACTAAACACGTATAACTTTTCAAAAGATCACAATTACTATCTTAATCCGAAACATACATGATCTATCTATTTCCTTGTGTTAATAATTTGGAAGCTCACTCAATATTCATCCCAAAATTTCTCTTAGTACCTTCGAAAAAATTATTGAATGTCCACTAATATTCCTCCCCAATGGCTCCCTTAATCCCATGGAAAATAAACCAACATCTATGGAATGCACTCCCTCACACCTTAGGTCCCCATGTGCAACTTCATGATAATCATATCACATAAGTATATGTCACTCATAAAGACCACTTCAAAATCCAATTTAATGAACCAACATGCCCAATTTTTTGAAACAACTTCAGTAATTTATATCTTTTTTAAAAATATTTTAAGAAATAATTAAATCCACAAAAAGAATTTGGGACATTTTATCAAACACATCGAATGCATTTTATCCTAATCCTTTTGAAATCCAACATTAAAACATAAATATTATACTATAATCCATACATCACATATAAATTTGAATAAAAAATAAATGTTAAATCACTTTCATATAAATTTTATTAATAAAAACTAATGGTGACATGAGATTAATTGTTACATTGTTAAACTCCCTTACATGGAGACAACAACCTCTAAATCGGTTCAAACCTTGTTTCCTTCAATGAAAACTACTAGATTTGTTAAGAATATTTCTTCAAAAAATTATATAATGTTAAATCAAACAAAAAATACCAATAATTTCTCTATTATTGGCCAACCCACAACCTATGGTCTACCACTTCCATGGGAATTGAAGAATAAAGAAAGAAAAAGGGGAAGATGAAGAAATCATAAACAGTGTGGATTACCTCAGGCCAAAACCCAATGTAATAAAGAAGAATCCAAAAAAATTGAGAAAGGATATTCTTTAATTCAGGGGGATGAATCTTGATTCATGTTGGAGGAGAAATGGTGGAGAAATAGGAGTTCAATAGATTAAAGGAAATTTGGAAAACCCCAAAAAAGAAATTAATTATAAGGACAACACACAATGTACTACCGCAGAATTATAAAAACTATGTGAAATCTATATGGTATCCACTGCCCCAAACAAAAATATCACCCTAAATGGTTTATAGAGATACCATTATGGTTTGAAAGCCCATTTTTAAACTTTGAAAAAGAACAAATGTCCCCAAATACCGACCCTCACATAATTAACAACACTGTTAGACAAATGATTCTATAACCTCTAGATAGAGTTTCAGTTCTCTAAAAACGAAAATTACAACCCATATAACTTGTGAAATAAATGAAAATATAAATAGGTTTATATAAATTCAAATTATATGTTCTAGTTAAAAAACTTGTATAACAAACATGGACACAAGTTCAGTTTATTCACCCTTATTTTCATTGCAAATCCTTAGAGTAAAATTGGTGAGGCCACCTCTCCATCACTGAGGATTAGCAATCCAACATCTCATGGTTATCCCCACCATTATCCCAAAGAACACATACCAATGTGAAAGCTTTACCATGAAACACATTTTTCTAATAACCCATGATATTAACAGGCTTCTTCACGATAGTGACATATGGTTCCACCTCCAAATGTTCCCACTCTACAATAGTATATGGAATTGATGATATATCCTCAAATGGGAAACATGAAAGACATAATTAATCAAGATTATATGTATAGTAAAATCTAACCAGTGGGATAGTTTTTTGGAGATGTCCTCTAATCCAAAACGGTGGAACATAATGTGGTTCTGACTTCCCCTCATTTCCTACTCGACTATGTCCTAGTCAAACATATAACAGAAAAAACCCCAAATCACATAACTTAAACACTAATGGGTGATGACGTTAATCGACGTATAATTTTTGGTTACTTTATAGAGTCTCTAAATTTTTTTTATTTGACCACACATTATCTATCATCTCTTTGATGAGACATTGTCATGACAAGGAATTCTCACACACCTCATCCCAACATAGCGGGGATTTGGAGAACCACATGCATAATGCCTCAAAAAGTGATATATTGATAATGACTGAGAATATGTTATTGTATGAATACATGAAAAAAAATCTTACTTCCAAAAAAACCATTGAATTAATTAATATATGCTCATAGAATATCATTAATATTATGGATGGTTTGCTCAGACTGACCATCCATCTTTGGGTGGTATGTTATGATCAAAATCATTATGGTTCCCAAATATTCTTGAAGTCCCTCCAAAAAAACTAGAACTAAAATGAAAATATGAGTTTTAAACTATCATTGAGATAAATCCATGATACCTATAAATCTATTATAGATGTTGGTGTTCGATAATATATACCTTCATCAACTCTCTGATGGGATGAATATGGGAAGACTTGGTCAAACAATTGATAATCATCCATGTAGAATCTTTCCTACTCAAACTATGATGAGTAATGATCCAAATATTCATAGTGTTTTTTACAACATCCATAATTGAATGGTAAGATAATAAAATAACCCAAATATTATTTGATACATATATTTGATCATCTTCTAGCTGAAACACAAGGGAAAAAATCAATAACTGATCCCCACATATGAGGCCACCAAAACCTACTCCTAAATGTATAAAACATGTCGGTAGCCCAATGGTTTAACGAAAAAAAGAATGGATCCCCTCATTCATCACCTAATGACTCATAATAAAAGGAACTACATTAAAACTCATTAAAATGAGAGGACCATCAAGAGAAAAAGAGCAATCACCCAAGGTCACCCCACCATTTAACGTTGTGCTAATATACTGGGAAAGTGTGGAGAATTCATGGTCACTATATAACTAATCAACAAGAGGGGAAATGAAATATACCCAGGTTAAGTACACATTCTCTCCATCCTCCTACACCTCCAACCTAAAATAAAAAAAACTAGTCAATCCCAACACATCCACTAACTCTCAAATATCCTAGGTAAAAAAATTATTTTCAAACCATCAATAAAAACATTCCCATACCAAGGGGTATAAGCTATATAAAAATGGAAAATTATGTAGATAATCCACCAAGTGTCTCAATATCATTTTCATGTACCTTTAAGTAAATATTTACTTTAGTATTTTATAATCTAAATTGACTGTAAAGTGTTCCTTAAAGAGGTAATGGCACCATGTCCACAATGCATATACAACATCTTCCAACTACATGTCATGGGTTTCATAATTTCACTCATGTAGGAGTAGAAAATATGCCCCATGGCCACCACATGGTCATCCTATATCACCATTCACCCAAAACACACACCCGAGGGATTACTAAACACTTTATTTGATTTCCTCGGCTCAGGGAGAATAATAACTAGCATAGATTTCAACTAGTCTTGTAATGTCTAAAAACAATCCCAACACTTCTTAATCCTATCAAATTTCTCCCCTTTCATATTCAATGTAAACAAGGAATAAGATATTCCCAATAATTCCTTACCAAAATTTATATAATTCTAATTCATGACCAAAATGATCCTTGTCTCAAGAACATTAATGTGTTTCCACCAAGACAGTACTACTCAAATCATCTTGGGATACACTTAAACTCTACTCTAAAAAATCACATATCACAAAAACATAAACTCCAAAAATTAAAAATTGATATTTAGACATATTTTCATATAGATGTTACTCTCTCATGACTCCAAAAATAACATCTAAATGGTAGCTATGGTCTTACGCCATCATGTAATATATCGATAAGTCATCAACAAATATAACATTGAAGGAGTATAAAAGGATATGGAAAATCTAGTTAATCATGGTCATAGACACCATATGAGCATTGGTAAGGGAAAAAATAACCATGTACTATAGGTGTCCTTATGAGCCTTGAAAATTTTTCATAGTAATATGTTCTATCTAGACTCTCAATTAGTGGTACCATGATCTCAATACAATATTTTAAAAACAATTAGATCATATAATCTGGTAAAAATGATCATAAATTCAAGGAAACATGTATTTATTATTTATTGTCACCATATTAATCTTATGAAAATATATGAAAATTGAGACAATCATATCATTCTTATTTTAAAAAAACATCAAGTTAAACCCACAATGACATGCGCGAATGAATAAATACCTTTTTCATTAGGGCTTGTAAGTGAGATTTTGACTATTTAATCTCAATTGAATCTATTTAGTTATATGGTAGGGAAATGAGTCTCACCCCAAATTGTAGATTAAAACTAAACCTGATCTTTCACTAGGGATCCATCCCAAAAAAATCCTCTTGAAATTCATTGGGGTACTAGTACAAGACCAATTAAATATAAATAACTGAGATCTACTATACAATATTAAATAAAAATATAAAAATATAGAATGAGATCAGTACCATCTCTGAAAAAATGTGTACTACCATCCCAGATCATGAATCATACTCACACTAAATAATGATAGTTGTCCCATAATTGTTTTGAGATAATACCATTTGGTTATTGAAATACTTATATTAATTGAATCTAATCAAGCAGTCCAAACTGATGATGATATTGACAATTTGTAGGTCCAACATGTGTAAATACCACATGAATTTCACATGATTACAATATAAAACATCAGACACTTATTACCTTCATCCATATTTTTACTCAATGTTATAAGAAAATTTATTATAAAAGTCATCACTTCCACTAATAAACAAAAAGAATAAAGAATATTTAGTGAAATAAAACAATCAGAAGCACTCATATCAAATAAAACTAATTCTATTGAAGAATTTATAAACACTATACCCCTCACGATGGTCTTTCAAGAATCAGATTTATATAATATAAAATATTCTTCACAATGAATTATTGACTAAGTCCCACCCTAACCCATATTAATTTATTGGGAACCTTTTTTTTCTATTGGTGATATCCTTCACCCTTAAAAGCATCAAAATAAACCTATGGACCCTTAGAAAACAAGGAAATAACTTCAATCCATTTTGGGGGATCCTAAAATAATATTTTTAGAAAACCCTAATTCCCACACTTGTGGAATATACTCATGGCCTCCATACAAGTATGTTTGGTTTTCCAAGACATACCACACTAATAACATTCCACCAACACATGAACTAAAGAAAGAAATAGAGGGATGTCTTATGACTGATAAACACTCTTTACACTACATTGATGAGGTTTTTCGTGGTTCATTTTCTATTCATATAAAGAACTTTGGATACCCCTAACTAAGGGAACAGAATTAAGACATATATACTTGGCTATGTCCATATCTAACATAACTGACTTATTAACTTTCTCTGTATAGTCTAGAAAATAAAAAGGATAAGCATCGACCCAATTTTAATAGTTAATCCCATATCAAAACATCACTCTTTAAGATAATTGTTTATGAGTAGCTCTTGAGATAAATGAAACAACTATTAAAATATTTAATCATACTCCATCACTAAAATTCTCCTTTACCAATCATCATAAACCCACAAGACTTCTCCAACCTTAAGTAGTTTCACTAGCACTATGTATTACGACCATTTCTACCCTATCTATCCATCATATATGTGGTGAAGCCCACTTTTAAGGTATCAGAGGTATTCAAAAACTAAGTGATGCACATGATCTCCATATATTCATGAGGCTACTAGGTTTCCATGTCACAATGGAATGCAATAATATTTTTCTTACTGAACTTCTAATCATGGTTCATTATCTAATCCTTTCAATGGATGCCCTATTGAACTAAGGACCAGACTGTACAAGTTAATGAATTTACTAATCCCAAATCAACTAGAGGGTTAACTTGGGGGACATGATTAAAAGATCCCTCTCTACACCATGATGAGGCAATTCTAGGAGGAATTGTGTACATAAAACAAAACACAATATCATTCAATAGACAATTAATTTTAAAACAACATCAATTTTACCATAATTAACTCTCAATCATAAAAGTATAACAAATAGAAATAATTATAAATATTAATCAAATAAAAACATAACATGAATAGAAAAAGAAAATTAAAAGCTCTGTAAAAAACAAAACAAGTTAAAAAAATCAACTATTCATAGTTTGACCACAATTTTAAGAAAACCATGTGTTAACTATTCATGTTGAAAATGATGGTAACATAAAACATCACATGATTTCCAAATGATCCCTACTAATCAGGTTACTAAATAGTTTACCTCATATTAGCCACACTATATCACCCTAGAACTCAAAATAACTCATGGGTTCACCCTAAAACTCAATATAAATTGGGAAATACTTAATACTGAGAAAAAACCCTTAACATGGCTCAATAGTTAACTAAACACCTATAAATCCCATGGAAACCTGATGATCAACACATATAATATATCGTCAAGAACTTCTCTTATCTAGCTCCACATGCACCAATAGTACTAGATCTCATCAACCATTAACCCCCAAACCAATAGAAATAGGTTACAATTTTATAGTGAATCATCCCAGACCATCTTAACCTATCATGTAAACCTGTACACCATAAGGGACGAAGTGTTTTTTTGATCACTATAAGTACGATACAATGTAATGGAATTACAATAAACCTTTTAAGGATGGTTTCTCCCTTGGTAAAAAAGAATTAATGGTCCTTTAATTAGATTACTATACCTAATGAATTATAGGATCAATAAATATAAACATATAAGTTGAGTAAATATTGTGATGACTAATCACCTATATTATAAACCCCAAGGGATCACTATATATAAAAAGTCATATAAATGAAATAAACATGATATCCATATACCAAATCTCAAAATAAAATATAAATAATAAAGACCCCATTAGGTCATACATGACATTCCAACTACTCAAAATTCCAAATCAAATCCACATGAGCTAAACTCTATAATACCACAACACTTACAACATAATAACTCTAGATAGAAGTAATCATATAGAGAAACTGAAATTCATGGTTTTCCTAGCCTTAACTATGTCTTTCAACAAAATTCTATAATACCAAAGGTATAGAATGGTGCGAGGATAAAATACTTGTAGGATTCCACCCAGAATCTCTATACATATATTTACTGTGAAACTCATTTTACAAACCAAGTCTATTTTAAAAATAGGTTAAGTTGATTTTTTTGTATTTTAAATCCATTTGTTTTTTCTCAAATCAATACATGATTAAAATAATGAATATAATATTACTCAAATAAAAGAAAAAAATAACCAACAAATCATGTTCAATACTTTCACATATGGAATAGAATTGACAATAAATATAAACCCTATTATATACTCAAAAATTGAAAATAGAAATATTGCACAATATCTCATCAAAATAAGGGAAAATCATATGGAATGATATAATAAAATTATGTTGTACCCCTCTCTCTTGGATTTTAATGATCACAATCACTCTCATCGTGTTCTAACTTGTTTTCAAGTGTTTTGATGCTAGGGAAAAGGTTTCCCATGATTTGACCCAAGAAGGCTGATAGTGGACTCTCTGAGTCCACCGGCCAACCGGTGGATTCCCACCGGCCCGCTGGTTCTCTCTGGCAGAAGCATTGCTTTCTGCCAGAGCCACCGGTCAGCCAGTGTTAGCGCACCGGCCAATCGGTTCTTGCCCACCGGCCAGCCGGAGGACCCAGGCAGTAGGCTTGCCCACTGCCTGGTGACACCGGCCAACCGGTGGATGACCACCGGCCAGCCGGTGGAACCCAGACAGAAAGCCTGCACTGTCTGGACCACCGGCCAGCCGGGAGCTCAGCACCGTCCAGCCGGTGGACCACCAGCCAGCTGGTGAGACACCACCGGCCAGTCGGTGTGCCCAGTCAAACTAGCCGTTGGGCTTTGACCAGACTTGTAATTTTGACCCCCAACGGCTCCAGAAGCCCTCCAATGGCCATATTGAAGTGTTTATGGGTATTTCTCCTATAAATAAGATACCATGGATGTCGGGAACATAACTGAATCATATTTTGATGTCTTGACACTCTAACGACAAATCTCCAAGGCCTCCTGTGATCCATTTCCATCCTTGAAGCTTGAGCTCCCTCTCCATCAGCTGCTCTCACACTTTTGGCGCTCAAGGCTTCCGTGTGTTTGTATTATTTTATTTGTTTATTTCTTCATTGGGTTTGGATTAAAACAAACCTCTCATTTCCATTATTTCTTTCAATTGGGTTTCTTGCTACAACCATAATAAAAAAGAAAGCTGTACGAAAGTTTTCTAGCCTACCTTAAAATGGCTAGTGGGTTTCTTGCTACAACCATTAAAAAGCAAGCTGACATATTAATCTCTCAACGGTTCTTGTTGGGAGCGGAGACGTAGGCTTGGGAATTAAGCCGAACTTCGTTATCAAATTGTGTCTTGCCTTTTTTATTTCCGCTGCATTGATAATTGTTTTAAATTGTTAATTATTTTTGAAAAGGCAATTCACCCCCCCTCTTTCCATCCTCTACGACCCAACATTTGGCATCAAAGGAAGTGTTTTTGTAATACCTTAACCGGTTACAAACTTAATATCCTTAGTGATGGCTAATTCCTCGCATGCTCCCGAAGGGTATTCTATGACTCGAGCTCCATTCTTTGATGGAACCGATTACACTTATTGGAAAACTCACATGATTACTTTTCTTAGAAGCATTGGTTATCCTATCTATAGGATTGTAATGCAAGGTTATACATTATCTAACAAGGATGTGTCCAAATGGACCCCCGAATACATTGCCATTTTTGAGCTTGATGGCAAAGCCATGAATGCTCTTCATTGTGGGCTAGACCGTAATGAATTCAACCGTGTTTCTACTTTCTCCTCTTCTTATGAAATTTGGAAACTTTTAGAAGTAACCCATGAGGGAACTAACAAAGTCAAAGACACTAGATTAGACATGTATCACCAAGATTTTGAAAGTTTCACCATGAACCCACACGAATCAATTACTAAAATGTTTACTCGTTTTACTGATGTTTGCAATGGAAGAAAATCTCTTGGTGAGGATGTTTCTGCAGAAATGATGGTTAAGAAGATTCTTTGGGTCCTACCAAACTCATGGGAACCAAAGGTGACCGCAATTAAAGAAGAAAAAGATGTCAAGAAAATGCCGGTTGAAGAGCTCATTGGATCACTCATGACCTACGAGATCACCATGAACAGGAAAGCCGATAAAGAAGGTAAAACCTTCAAGGAGAAAAAGAACATTGCTTTCAAAGAAAAGGAAGAAAGCTCCTCCGCTGATAGCGAATCCGAGATTGCTCAACTAGCAAGAAAAATGAGCAAATTCATGAAGAAAAAGAATAACTTTCGAAGGGCACGAAAGGAAGAGCCCAAAGCGGAGAATGAAGTTACATGCTTTGAATGTGGAAAGAAAGGCCACATCAAACCAGAGTGCTCCATTTTCAAGAAAAGGTTAAAAGAAAAGAAAAACAAGAAGGATTTCAAATCATCCACATGGAGTGCAAGTGATGACTCCATGTCTTCAAGCGACTCAAGCGATGAAGGTGAACAATGCCTAATGGCATTTGATGAGGTATCTTCTTCCGACTCCTCTTCCTCATCTTCCTCTTTCAATAATGACATGTCCTATGAAGATCTACAAAATGCGAGAGATCAATTAGAGGAAGGTTTTCACGAACTTACCTCTAAATTTATGGCTTTGAAAAAGAAAAATAAAATTCTCATTTCTGAAAAATAACAACTTCTCAAAAAGAATGAGGAACTTACCCTTAAGATCCAAGATATTCCCAATGTTGATTCTTTGAATTCAACCATTAAAGATATAAGGGAGTCTCTTGCCATGTTCACCCAAGGTGAACAAAATTTGACCAAATTACTAGGTTCTCAGCGTTCGGCTAGAACAACACATGGACTTGGCTTTAACAAACAAGCCACTTCTTCTAGAGCACCCACTACTTTTGTAAGGGGGAGCTCTCAATATAAATTTTGTAATTATTGTAAAAAGACCAGGAACATGATTTATGAATGTGATTGTAAAAATGCAAGGTATGGAAGCCCCAAAACCATTACCTACTCGGATGAGTATTTTAGATGGAAACCCTCTAGAAAAATATGGGTTCAAAAGTCTCTTTTAGCTAATCTTTCCGGACCCAAACTTATATGGGTACCAAAATCTATTCTCTCTTGATTTTGATGAGGATAAACGCCAAAGAAGGAGGACTTCGAAAGGCTCATGGTATCTCGATAGCGGATGCTCGAGGCATATGTGTGGCGATCCCTCCGAGTTCAACTCCCTTGAAGAATTCGATGGAGGATACGTCACCTTCGGTGACAATTCAAAAAGCAAGATCGTCGGAATAGGTACCATTGGATTTGGTAGCACCTCTTTAATTAAAGATGTTTTATTTGTTAATGGTTTAAAACATAATCTAATTAGCATTAGTAAACTTTGTGATAGTGGTTTTTCGGTGAATTTTCAAAATGATTTATGCAATGTGTTTGATTTTCAAAACAAATTGATATTTTATGCTTCCCATTTTCAAAATGTTTACATTATTGATTTAAAGTCTTTAGCTAGCCAAAATGTTAAATGTCTAAGTGCTCTTGACAATGAGTCTTGGCTTTGGCATAGAAGGTTGGGGCATTGTAGCTCTCATTCACTTCTAAAGCTTAATAAGAACAAGCTCATCCGTGACCTTCCTAAACTTAAGTTTAAGAAAAATTTGATTTGTGAGCCATGCCAACTTGGAAAGCAACACAAGTCTTCTTTAAAATCTAAGAAGGATGTTTCCACTTCAAAATCTCTTGAGCTCCTATATCTTGATCTTTTTGGTCCTACCCCTGTAGCAAGTCTAGGTGGAAAATCCTATACCTTTGTCCTAGTAGATGACTTTTCTCGTTTCACTTGGGTTTTCTTTTTAGCTCATAAAAATGATGCTTGTAGAACCTTTTTGAAATTCTCTAGGAAAGTAGAAAACGAAAAATGATATAAAATTATATCGCTCCGTAGTGACCATGGAGGTGAATTCGAGAACAAATAATTTGATGAATTGTGTTCCTCTCAAGGATTCAGTTACACCTTCTCTGCCCCTAGGACTCCACAACAAAATGGAGTGGTTGAAAGGAGAAACCGAACTCTCCAAGAAATTGCTCGAACCCTCCTTAGTGAATTCAACCTCCCTCAATTTTTCTGGGCCGAGGCAGTTAACACTGCTTGTTATACTATCAATAGAGTCCTTGTAAGATCCCTTCTTAAGAAAACCCCCTATGAACTTTGGAAAGGCAAATTGCCCAAATTTGGTTATTTTAAAGTGTTTGGTTGTAAATGCTTTATCCTTAACACAAAAGATAACCTTGGGAAATTTGATGTCAAATCCGATCAAGGTATTTTTCTTGGGTAATCCAAATCAAGCAAAGCCTATCGTGTCTTCAACAAACGTTCAAAAACCATCGAAGAATCATCTCATGTCAAGTTTGATGAAAATCTTCCAAAACCCCATCCGGTCATTGAAGATGTTGAAGATAAGCTTGATAAACTTGAATTAAATGATTCCTCTTATCCTCTCAAGGAGAATGATGATCATGAACCTTCTTCACCTTCTTTTCCTTCCACCTTGCCTAAGGTTTGGAAACCTTCTAAAGACCATCCTTTAGAAAATGTTATAGGTGATCTTCAAGCCGGTACTCAAACTATAAGATCAATCCTCAACGAGGTTGAACATCAAGCCTTCATTTCTCACCTAGAGCCTCAAACCATTAATGATTCCATTAATGATGAGAATTGGGTTCTTGCAATGCAAGATGAACTAAATAAATTCTCTAGAAATGATGTTTGGACTCTTGTTGAAAGTCACAATGATCATCCAATTATTGGCACTAAATGGGTTTTTAGGAACAAACTTGATGATCAAGGAAATATAACCTGGAACAAGGCTCGCCTAGTAGCTAAGGGCTATAATCAAGAAGAAGGAATTGATTATGGTGAAACCTTTGCGCCCGTTGCAAGATTGGAATCCATTAGGATCTTGTTGGCTTTCGCCACCCACTTAAATTTCAAACTTTTTCAAATGGATGTTAAAAGCGCCTTTTTAAATTGTTTTATTTCAGAAAAAATATTTGTTGAACAACCTCCCGGTTTTGAAGATCCAAAATTTCCAAATCATGTTTTTAAATTAACCAAGGCTCTATATGGCTTAAAGCCAGCCCCTCAGGCTTGGTATGAGCGGTTAACAAAATTTATTTTAGAAAATGATTTTAAAATGGGTCAAGCTGATTGTACCCTCTTTTTAAAACACTCTTCAAAAGATCTTTTAATCATCCAAATCTACGTCGATGATGTTATCTTTGGTTCTACCAAAGAATCACTTTGTACTGATTTTTCAGATTTAATGAGAAAAGAATTTGAAATGAGCTTTATGGGGGAATTGAAATTTTTTCTCGGTTTTCAAATCTTTCAAAATTCAAAAGGTATTTTTCTAAGCCAAGGAAAATACACAAACGAGCTCTTAAGTCGTTTTGGTATGGATAAAGTAAATGAAATTAGTACCCCCATGAATACTTCCTGTAATCTTACGTTAGATGATGTCGGGAAACCAGTTGATAACAAGCTTTATAGGAGTATGATCGGGAGTCTACTTTACCTAACTGCGACCTGTCCTGACATCATGTTCAGTGTTTGCCTTTGTGCTTGTTTTCAAGACAATCCCAAAGAATCTCATTTTAAATCGGTCAAAAGGATATTTAGGTATTTAAGAGGATCCAAAATCATTGGTTTATTTTATCCTTCTAATACTTCTTTCGAACTTTCTTCATATTCGGATGCTGATTTTGGTGGATGTCAATTAGATCGAAAGAGTACTAGTGGAACCTGTCATCTGCTAGGCAAGTCCCTTGTATCGTGGAGTAGCAAGAAGCAAAACTGTGTTGCTCTTTCTACTGCCGAGGCCAAGTACGTAGCTGCTGGGAATTGTTGTGCCCAAATTATTTGGATGCAGCACACTCTCTTGGATTATGGCCTTTCCTACGATCATGTCCCTATTCGGTGTGACAACACTAGTGCCATTAGTATTTCTAATAATCCAATACAACACTCTAGAACAAAGCATATAGATTTAAGGCATCATTTCCTTCGTGACCATTTTCAAAAAGGGGATATCACTTTGGACTTCATTTCTACTGATTTCCAATTAGCTGATATTTTTACCAAACCGCTCCCGGTTGAACGTTTTGATTTTATTAAGGGGGAGTTAGGAATGATTCGTCAATGGGCACTATTAAATATTTAACTCTTTGTATGTAATGTTTCATCTTTTATAAATTTCAAGTTGTCTTATCTATCACATTTGTTTTTTGTTTATCTAATTTCTTCTCATTTTTTTCTTTTTCCCTCATCTTTTGATAATACCAAAGGGGGAGAAATTTCTCTGTTTACTAGTTTCATATTTCAATTGATTAAAGTGCTCTTTTTAAAAGTTCAATTTTTTTTAAAAAAAAATCGGTAAGTTATTGTTTTTGTCCCTTTTTAAAAAATGACCTATGGTTACAATTTCAAAATGACTCATTCTCTTTAGATTAAGATAATTTTCAATACATGGTACATCTCTTCAATTTATTTTTTTCTTGAAATGATCTCTAATATATTTTCATGTCCAAAATTGTTTATTTAAGTTTTCAATTGGCATATCCTTTTTAAAGCTTTCTCTTTTTTGATTGTGATCATCAAAATAGGGGGACATTGTTGTACTCCTCTCTCTTGGATTTTAATGATCACAATCACTCTCATCGTGTTCTAACTTGTTTTCAAGTGTTTTGATGCTAGAGAAAAGGTTGCCCAGGAGTTGGCCCAAGAAGGATGATAGTGGACTCTCTGAGTCCACCGGCCAACCGGTGGATTCCCACCGGCCAGCCGGTGCTCTCTGGCAGAAGCATTGCTTTCTGCCAGAGCCACCGGTCAGCCGGTGTTAGCGCACTGGCCAGCCGGTATGTGCACCGGCCAACCAGTTATTGCCCGCCGTCCAGCCGGAGGACCCAGGCAGTAGGCTTGCCCACTGCCTGGTGACACCGGCCAACCGGTGGATGACCACCGGCCAGCCGGTGGAACCCAGACAGAAAGCCTGCTCTGTCTGGACCACCGGCCAGCCGGGAGCTCAGTGGACCACCAGCCAGCTGGTGAGACACCACCGACCAGCCGGTGTGCCCAGTCAAACTAGTCGTTGGGCTTTGACCAGACTTGTCCTTTTGACCCTCAATGGCTCCGGAAGCCCTCCAACGACCATATTGAAGTGGTTATGGGTATTTCTCCTATAAATAAGAAACCATGGATGCCGGGAACATCACCGAAATATATTTTTATGTCTTGACGCTCTAACGATAAATCTCTAGGGCCTCTTGTGATCCATTGCCATCCTTGAAGCTTGAGCTCCCTCTCCATCAGCTGCTCTCACACTTTTGGTGCTCAAGGCTTCCGTGTGTTTGTATTATTTTATTTGTTTAGTTCTTCATTGGGTTTGGATTAAAACAAACCTCTCATTTCCACTCTTTCTTTCAATTGGGTTTCTTGCTACAACCATAATAAAAAAGCAAGCTGTACGAAGGTGTTCTAGCCTACCTTAAAACGGCTAGTGGGTTTCTTGCTACAACCATAATAAAAAAGCAAGCTGTACGAAGGTGTTCTAGCCTACCTTAAAACGGCTAGTGGGTTTCTTGATACAACCATTAAAAAGCAAGCTAACGTATTAATCTCTCAACGGTTCTTGTTGGGAGCGGAGACTTAGGCTTGGGAATTAAGCCGAACTTCGTTATCAAATTGTGTCTTGCCTTTTTTTATTTCCGCTGCATTGATAATTGTTTTAAATTGTTAATTATTTTTTGAAAAGGTAATTCACCCCCCCCCCCTCATGCCATCCTCTACGACCCAACAAATTCAACTAATAATATGAAATAAAGTACATGAACTCTATATATAAGGGTCAAATGTTACATAGATTAAAAAAATGTTGTAACTGGGTAAGGGGATATAAAAATTCACAGGCTCTCTTGGTCTTCCCCAAGCCCAAACATCCACGATGTCTCTCAATCCCTTGAAAAATACTTTGGAAGATCACCTAGTCTTCTTTCCTAAGGATAACTTAGTCCCTTGGAAAAATTATGGAAGTTCCCTCAGTATCCCTCCCCACAGGGTTTGTCTATCCCTTGGAAAATAAACAATCATCTATATCATGTATACCATCATATCATAGGTAACAGTGTAATACTTATTTCCAACAATATTAATATAAAAATGTTTCATTTATAAAGGCTATCTGAAAGTACCATTTAATATAAAAACATGGAAAACTTAATAAACAATTTCTATAATGAAAAATCATTATCAAAATATTTTTTCAAATCTATTTAAAATCATATAACCACTTTATTCCATTTTATCAAAAACATTGAGTGTATTATTGGAAACCCCAATTGAAATCCTATATCAAAACCAAATAATTCCAATGTAAAAATTGAATAACATAAAATATGGAATAAAAATCAAATATAAATAACATTCAAGAAAATTTGATAAATAAAAACCCAATGATGATAAGTTAGTAATTGTTATCCATGGAAAACACCCTTATATTGATATTCTTACCTCTAAATCAGTTCTATAATCATCTACTTCAATGAAAATAACTTGATTCATGTTGAAGAAGAACTAACACACCTAATTTAAAGGAAATAAAACTAGATACCCCATTAATAACCCATGTTTAATGAAAAACACTATATAGGGTTTCAAACAACCTTCAAAATTGAAGAACAATATAAGAGTAGGAGGAAATAATAATAAATGTCAATATTAGAGAATTACTAATGAAATACATCAAGGTATAATAAATAATACAATAATATGGTGAATTGGGAGGCTCCACGGATTGTGGAAGAATATGTGCAAATGTTTGAGGATAAATGAGAGGGAGAGGAGTTAAACCCTTTAAGGGATATTTGGTAAAATTGAAAAAAATAATGATCTCGAAAGATTTAATAGTTTGGACACATGGTTAGTTAAACAATGTGCTAACTATAGGGGAGTTTCTTCCTCACAAAATCTAAACCTTCATAGTATCTATATATCCCCACATATCTTTACAAACTATTCTCAAACAGTTCAAAAGAACAATATCCCCAAAACATCACCCTCACATTGTTTGAAAAATAGTTCAACAAAAGTGTGCCATGGGTTTTTATACATAAAATGAAAATTAAAACCACTGATTCTAAAGTACACCATGAATCCATAAAATATATGATGTCCAAAATAAGAAATTCTAGTGACTTGGAGTGGGTCATAATTCATTTTGGATTAAATGTTATTTGATTTCAAATATTCTATTAGATTTTCAATGAATATAGAAAAAATTATTCTATGCATTATTTACTTTCTACAATGATGTTTTTTATCTCTTAGAACTCATATTTTTATGTAATCATTTTTATAAATTCATTTATGAGTTATATCATTTGGAATGAGGGTTATTCCATATGTCATGAAGACCACGACACATATTGGAATTTTCATTCTTTAGTATTTCTCATTATAAACATAATTTTTTTTGTGTAATTTTGTTTATGAATTATGATTTATGAATAACATTAAATATGATACATGGTTATTAAACATGAAATGACCATGAATTGGAAAACATGGAATTAATATGAAAATTCACATAGAGGATATTGACATTGATAAATTTTGTGATATTGGATAATATATGATTTTTTTGATAGATTATGATATAGAAAATGACTTGATTATATTGGTTTTCTGAGATACCATGATTTTGAATAAAATATTGAACTTATAAAAAACTAGTTTTTATAAAAATGTAATTTGTAAGGTTTTAATTTTGAATTTTATTTTTATTTTTTTGAAATTATTACATTATATGGTTTTTGACATTAGAAATAAATTTATAGTGATAACGAATTTGAAATTTTGTGATTTCACCTATCATAAAGTGAATAATTATAAACTTTGTATTATTGTATAAGGAATTATTATTATTATATTAATATATCCATCCCCCATCATTATCATGGTTCATAAAAAGTATTAGGGTTCTATTAGACACAGATACTTAATTTTTATTTTGTTTCTAAAAAATTCAATATCTTTCATAGTTTGTGATGCACGAAACATCACGTATAAAAGAAAATTATATATTAAAGTATTATATAAACATCACCACTATAACTTGTCCTTTATGTTTGAAAGAATGAATAATAATAAATAAATTATGAAAATTATTTGTTTTATACATGTATAAAAAATTTAATAAATATCTATTTATCAGAAATAAAATATGAATAATTTGAATGGAAATGAAATGTTTTTTTAAAAAATGTTATTTTTTCTAATAGGTCGTTTAGTTGAACTTTGTGAACATAATTTTAATTTAATTATTAGAATTTCTGTAACACACCAAGCTTCAACGGTACTCTTCTCTTTGAATAATACGGTAGCGTGTGTTGTACGCAACTCTGTGTTCTAACACACACCACAACCAATCAAACTAACCATTATGAATAGTAATACACACTTCTTGAAATTTTATAAATTTTATCTTTCAAAATGGACTTCATTTTTGGATTCATAATATTGAAATTAGCTTAGGGTGAATTCTTGGTATTTTTCTAAAAACATTCAATTTTTGATGAATAGTTAAAAAATCAATGAGTTATAGTTTAAACACGAATTTTTATTTAAATAATTATTTATTTTATATAAATATAATTAAGGTAAAAATAGATATATAATAATTATATAAATTCAATGTAATTCATTGGTGTTAGTTTAGAATAATTTTAGATATATAAAAATTTTATTGAACTTTTCACCGTCTTTTACCCACCTCCTAGGAGAATTTGCAAATTCACATAAAACATAATTTTACCGCTTCAATGAGTGGAATTTAGAAAATCAGAGAAACATGGTTAATATCCGGGAGTAAAATTTGGTTCAATAAGATAAAAATAATTTTTGGTGAATAGTAAATTTTTACTTTTATTTACCACGGTTAAAAGTAAATAGGGTAATTAAGGGTCAAAATGATATTATTATTACCATAACACATGTCCTAATTATATTGGATAAGTATAATTCGACCAGAAAAAACCTTATGAATAAAACTTGAATCTCTTTGGTCCACAAGGATTAGATTAGGACATTTATTATTATGAAATTCAATGAAGAGTTAAAAGAGTAAAAATCAAAGATTAATAACTAAAACATTTTTAATATTGGGTTATACATAAACAAAATTTTATTATAATTTTTCATTAGAAATATTGAAATATTTCAAACAGAAATATATTTTATTTAAATTTTTAGACATTAAATAATTTAATTTTTTATGACATAATGGTGATGCAGTAATTACCCAATTAATGAAATATTAAAATAATTGATATTATAAATTTCAAAATAAATGTAATTTGAGACTTTTTATGAATTACACTAATTTTTTAGGTAAATAAAACATATTAGTGTTGGTTATATTAATTTTTTTTTCTATGTAATAATGCTGTTATGAATTTAGCAAAAACATAATACCAAATAGTGTCAAAATTGACATAAAAGTGTTTTTTTAAATAATATTATATTATTAATTGATATTCTATTCCAAAAAATATAAGGTTCTTCCAAAATACTTATATAATGATATTTGTATCATTAATGGACCCCTTGGGGGTATCTCGAATGTATATAGTATGTTTATTAACTATATAATTTAAAAATACAAAGAGACATGGTAAATGTCAAACTATTTAACTAAGAGTTAAATAAAAAAGACAAAGTTAATATAGTAACCCAAACCTATCTAAAACCTATTGGTTGAGTGATTTTAGACCCATACTCACCTTTACCTTTAAATAATCCACTTTGGAGCCATTAGAAACCGACTATGAATTTATTATAAAATAATATTTTATGTTTTTTCTAAGGTGCCGCTCACCCCTCTTATAAAAGGGAACTCCACCTTCTCTCAAATTAATACCTTCAAAGCCTTTTGGTTCTACCAAAACCTTTACAAATATCCTCTCAACATCCTTCACTTCATCCCGAAGTCCTTCCTTTAGTTTGAAAACCAAATTAAAGAGCCCTTTTGATCAAATCAAAATGAAGAACCTGAAGAGGAGGTAATAATTTCACCACCCTCTTTCAAGTTCCTTTCTTCTTTCACTTCTTCTTTCTTTGTTATATCCATTTTAAAATAATAATTCTAGTATCTTATATATAATGTGATGTTATTATAAATATGGTATAACCATATTCAGTATTCTATCCATCATTTGAATGACATGTCGCCATGTGTGCGTACGTACGACTTACCGTTTCCACGTCGTGGTGTAATTGTTATTCAAAACATTTTTATTTACATGGGTATGATAATGACGTGTAATTGATGTAAATAATAAGTATAACATGATAATTATTTTGTATATATGATATACCGTCCTATTATATATTATTTTAATATCAACAGAATGATATTATCACTCGTGCGTACGTACGGACTACCGTCTCCAAGAACGTGAGGAGATTCATTCCTCATTGTATCCATTCATGTCTAATTCTCATTTAACGACTAAAAATAATGTTTAAAAACTTGATATCATTCTGTATATAAATAAGATACAACATATCCATAACAAACTCAACTTATGTTACAAACAATTTAAAAGAAAACGAATAAGTGAACACCCGAAACGACGATAATACTAAGATATTATTAAAAAAACAATGTTAAAAGATCATATATGATATCATATTAATGTATATGATTCTTGAATAATTTGATAAAAATTATTTCACCATTATATAGGAGGTTAACCTACCCTCGACCAAGGAAAAGTACAAGGTAAGGGTTTATTTCACAATCTCTTCATTATCCGAGGCTGTTTATACGTAATTATCTACTGGGACCTCTTTATCATCCATATCCATGTTTCTTAAAAATATACTTCAAACCATTATTATTATTTTATAGAATATGGGTTGAAGTCATTTATACCCTTTTTTACTTCTTATAAGATGTTTATAAAGGAATATTTCAGTCGTTTTCCAAACAAATTCCTTTTTAACCTTTTCGACAAAATGAATGTAAGAATGTCTTTTTTTTACTTATACGGAGGGTGCGGCTATTTTTTGCCGTTAAAAATCATAAAATCTTCCCTTACAATCTTATAAAAATATTTTCAATGTAAATGTTTTATTTTATAATTATGTGACTTTTAAATGATTTCAAAAAAAGAGACATTTCTCTCAAATAGTTTTGATTTAATCTATGTCAACATCCTTTGATGGATTTTAAGATTGTTTGAAGTTGATTTATTATGATACAAAACTTCCATATTTTATTGAATGTTTTGTGATATGCCTGACTGTGGATGTGTTATTTTAATACAATTCATGGTTTATGGAGAAAGTATTGACATTTCTTATGCTAGTTTTACTATGAATGTTTATGTTATGTTTAAACCTGTTCATATGAGGAATGCACTGGACTTAACAAGTGATGGGTGGAGATTGCTATAGCTCCTTGATGCATCGGTAGGTCTCATGAGAAAAACTAGTGTCTTGGAACAAGGCCTTGACAAAATATTATTTGTAGTCTCAGCACAAGGCCTTGACTATGCGGTTATGATAGTCTGGAATTTTGCATTCCATTTTTATGAAAGTGGTTATTGATATTGCATGTGATTATTAGACTAGTAGAATATCCATTTGAATAAGTAAATGGAATTGTTTCATTTTATTTCTGCCATATTATGCTGACTGACGCACGCCTGTCATAGGGCATGGAAAAACAATTATTTCATAAGTTAAAATGTAGTAATGTGGTTGACCTAGGATGTCTCCCGAAGAGGAGTGCACACAAAACGGTTTGTCACTTTAAAATGGGGGTAAAAATGTTGTGAAAGGAAATTTGAAATTCAAATGATTAAAAAAAACTATGAAATTAAAAGGGTGATTAGGTCAGGGTCAGTTTCCTAATTATAATGCTATCCTTATTCAATTTAATTCAAACGTCTTCTTCTAATTTATTAAAGTGAGTTTCCACAATTGTTTCCTCTCACTTCCTTGGTGAAATTATTATTGTGAGAGAAAACCTTACCAAGATCTCGGTTTGGTCAACTCTCCTTCCATGTGTAAAATAATTGTATTGAATATCCTTAATTGAAATGGGAAATACCCGATAGGGTTTTGTTTGTTCCAAACAATCATGAACATTCACTACACCTTTTACACGTACTAATGATCGTCGAGTATTTCACCACTAATTCCTGGTTTATTCCATCGTATATAAACCAGAAATTAGTGGAGGGAGATATTGATTATTTTACCAAGGCAAAAATCAATAACGTAATTAATATTCAAGAACGATCGCACTTGATTATAAAATCCGCTATACGAAATTGAAAACAACTTTGAAGAATAAAGAAATTCATTCAATTGCGTCCAAGAACTCAAGCATTATAATGTAGAAAACCTACCCTTCCCCAATCACTCCAAAAGTTTACCCCACCAGGGTAAGGGTAATCAAGTTGAATGGGGAAGAATAAGGCATTAACAAACTACGAAAAAGAAAATAAATAAAATAGAAAGCTGAAAAGTTCTCCTTCTTGGTGTACCGGAAGGAATGGGGTGGAGAATGGATGGAGAATGGATGCCTTGAGAGGGTGGAGCTCTCCTCCTTTTGTAGCCAGAATGTTTCCCCCGAATGTAGACGCGTTTTATCCCCATTAAATGACATCTTCACGCGTTGGGCCCTTCACGAATGTTGTTCATAATTCCCTTGTCCGTGTCTCCTCAACATTTCAGCTTATTTGGACATGTATTCCGAGAGTTATGGCCATTTTACCTTGAGCATTTATTCTGTCCAGTCAGACTCTCCAAAACGAAATCCTCCGAATTAGGGTGCTTTAATGACCCAATAAACGGCCAATTAACTCGGTTCTTCCTACATAAAAGATGCTCCAAAACTCCTTGTGCGTCCACCCACCGACTTTCACTAGCTTTGGGCCCACATTGGATGAGTTATGGACCCACATCAAAACTAGGCAGAACTGAAAATAGTTTTCTTGAGCCAACTTGTAAGCTTCTTTTGAGCTTCCATATGGCCGATTCAGATTTTGGTCCAAATATATTAAATGAAGCCCTGGATGTTTAGAATCTGTAAAAGAAATAATTTTACAATTTTGATCAGTGTAGATAATGTTATGGCCAACCTACCGAAATAATTTAAAACTATTAAAAATCCAAAATGGCCAATTTTTACTATTCAGCTCAAAATAACACCATTATCATAAAAATGAAACAATTAATCCCAGAGGAACAATTTTGTGGGTTTAAAACAATGATATTTAATATAAATTAATTGAAAATATTTGCTCTATCAATTCCCCCACACTTAGCACTTGGACTCCTGGACAAGTAAAAATCAAATCAAATCAAAATCAAAACACATATCAATGAGATCAATCAAATCAATTTCAAGAAACAAAAAGATATCATGCCTCAACAAAAACTGTTATTTCAAGTTCTCCATTTAAGATTTTAATATATTTCCACTTCATTGCTTATCCCATGCACACAAAACACCTACCTCACATGAATTTTCACTCATCTCACAAATGTCAAGGCTGAACAAGGCTTTTCTCATCCAAACTCACACAAGAGTCACCATAGGTTTGATAAATTCCTACTTCTCCACCCGATGTGAGTCAAGGACATGTGTTTCTAATGAGGAATTTTCAGGGTTGTTCTGTGGCTTCCGGTTGGTAGGATTTAGATGTTAAAAGTTCTGAGGCCGAAAAAGGAAGGCTTGGCTCTTATTGAAGCAAAATTGCAAGATTCTAGTTTTCACTCAAATATGGTCTCCTTCACTTCTACTTTGTTGAAAATAGGCTCCATCATAATTCAATCAGCTCAGCAGAAAACATTTCAATCTTTTCAAACATAATTTTTTTAAAGCTCCAGATAGGCACAGCTTTCTTTTTACATTGGAAGCTCCAGAAAGGCACAGCTTCTCTTGTCATAAAAGCTCCAGAAAAGGCACAACTTTCAACAGAATAATTTTTTAGCATCACACACATCTCTTCTACAATTTATTTTCCACCCAAAGTATAACCGAATGAGGTAGTACACCACAAGACATCTTCCCCCACACTTAAGTTCAACTAGATCATGCAATTTTACTTCAAGAGCAGGTATGATAGGGAAAATTGGCTTGTAATGTTGATAACCTAACAGGAAATTCATGGCTACTAGGGGCTAAAATGAAGGATAAATGCAATGGTGGGCCATAATGAAAAGGATTATTTTGAAAAGGGGGCTTAAAACCAAATAAATGCCTCAATCATTTAAAACACATGTACCCCAACCCTCAAGTTTTGAAAGGAATAAATCAAATTCTGGTTAAAGCAAGCATGGTCTGGTTCTCTCAAGAAATGAGGTGAATGAAAAGAATATGACAAAAATGGTTTAGAAGCCTCATAGGAAAGTTATTTCAAAGATATAGATAGTGAAATATTGCATGGGTTTCAAAAATCAATGTACTTTTCATGAAATTCTAAAAGATTTGAACTTGAAAAGAAGTCATTTCAGCATTCATTTAAGCTCATTTTCATGAAATAGATTGGTTCACTCATTGACATGGGTTTCAAAAATGGTATTGATTATCATTTCATCTCAAAATTTACACCAAATATTGAAAAATAAACACACAAAAATTTGAAAACACACATTTTTTTTTGAAAACAAACATTTTTATTTTTGAAAACAAACATCAAATAAAAATCCTATACTACAAAGGTTCCCTCCCCCACACTTAAATGATGTAGTGTCCTCGATGCATTTAATTTGATTTAACATGTTAGACAATTTTAAAATGAATAACAACATCAATCAAGTGTGAAGGATAGGTACAACCTGGCTTATTGGCAATGCAACATTGATTTTGACTCCTAAGTGTTGCTCTTTGAAAACCTAAAACAATGTAAAAAACATAACATAAGATTTTTTTTTAAAAGAAATGAAAAAAGAAATTGAATAAGAAAAAAAAGGATAAATCTTGGTTTAATCCCCCAAGTGGGCCCTGGGTTTTGAATGCCTCCAGAGGGGCAGTTCTAATAAGTTATCCCCAATCTGATGGTGGGTGAGGTTTCTTGCTCATGAACCAACAAAAAATTTTCTTTCCAGGATGAACGTATTTCTTTTTCTTGAGGACTCCATTGATAAAATTCACTATGTCCACCCTCTTTGTAATGAGATACAACATGAATGGTGGGGTTAAGAAAATGAATGAGTCCTCCTCTTTCTTGGGTTCTCCATGAACAACATATTCTTTATTCTCCAGTGGTTGCGGAAGGTATGATACATCTGGGGAAAAATCAAATGGAATGTCAGATTTTAATTCTATTTGAAAAAAATTAATGCATGAAGAATCAATATCAAATTCTTCCCTTTCAAAGAAAGTAGATTGTGTCTCATTTTCCTCTAGAAACACCACATTGATCTTCTCATGTACTCCCTCCATTAAATGTTCAATAGGTTTGGGGAGCTCCAGATGTTCCTCTTCAGATGCATATTCTCCCTCCAAGGAAATACAAGTGTTGGATGAATCTGAAAAATTAAAACAAAGGGAGGAAATACTCAATTTAGTTTCAAAAAAATCAAAAGATAATGAGTTTATCAAAATATTGACTCCGTGATCATGTTTGGATTCAATTGGTTCTTCAATGGGAGGTACTTCTTGAAGTTGAATTTCCCTAGATAGAGGTAGGCAGTCAGACTCCTCTATCTTCTCTTCAAATTTCACTAATTTGTTGGTTTCTTCCTTCAATGTTGTTGAATCATCTACATTATGAGGAATAGTTGGCTCAAGAAGTTCCTCACACTCATTCCAGAAGTTATCCAGATCTTTTTGATCTCCCATATGTATTTCAATTGCTAAATGTTCTTCATCAATCTCATCCAATAGTGATTGATATGGGTTCAATGGATCTTCTTTTAATTTCATCAATGCTTCCATGGGTTCTTCAACTTGAAGGATTTGTGGGGATAATTCTTCCATCAATTTTTCTGGTTCTGGTTCTTGTTCGGGCTCCATTTGTTGTTGATCCTGGGATGCATGTACTTGTTCCGCAATCCACTGTATTGAGGTCTCTAGGTTTTTAACTGTTTGGCTAATTCTTTCAAATTGGGATTCAATATCTTTGTGAAGATCTTCTTCTTGGTGTTCTACATTGATTATGTCTTGATAAAATTCCAGAAAATACTCCTGAAGTTCAATTAATTCTCTGGCCAATCCCTCAAACACTGGGTATTCGAGGTTCTCTTTAAGGTTTTCAATGAGATCCTTGAATTCATCCTCGGTTACGATTTGGATTCGAGCTCCCCGAATTTGTTTACCCAAGAAAGAAACTTTATACTCTATAGACCAAGGTGATTCAATAATTGGTTCTCTCACTGGTGGGTAATTGTTCCATGAATTAAAATAATAATCATTTGAAAACAACATGGTAAAAGATTTTTTTTAAAAAAAGTGAAATCATTACAAATAAATTGTGGCACTACCTCCCCGGCAACGACGCCAAGTTTGACGCACGCCTGTCGTAGGGCGTGGAAAAACAATTATTTCCTAAGTTAAAATGTAGTAATGTGGTTGACCTAGGATGTCTTCTGAAGAGGAGTGCGCACAAAACGGTTTGTCACTTTAAAATGGGGGTAAAAATGTTGTGAAAGGAAATTTGAAATTCAAATGATTAAAAAAACTATGAAATTAAAAGGGTGATTAGGTCGAGGTCGGTTTCCTAATTATAATGATATCCTTGTTCAATTTAATTCAAA
Organism: Viscum album; assembly: GCA_963277665.1. Classification (NCBI taxonomy): domain Eukaryota; kingdom Viridiplantae; phylum Streptophyta; class Magnoliopsida; order Santalales; family Viscaceae; genus Viscum; species Viscum album. The sequence continues at coordinate 1,715,545,193 of OY728143.1, forward strand.
CCTCTTCTTCTTAGTTGATTAAAGTGAGTTTCCACAATCGTTTCTTCTCACTTCCTTGGTTAAATTATTATTGTGAGAGAAAACCTTACCAAGATCTCGGTTTGGTCAACTCTCCTTCCATGTGTAAAATAATTGTATTGAATATCCTTAATTGAAATGGGCAATACCCGATCGGGTTTTGTTTGTTCCAAACAATCAAGAACATTCACTACACCTTTTACACGTACTAACGATCGTCGAGTACTTCACCACTAATTCCTGGTTTATTCCATCGTATATAAACCAGAAATTAGTGGAGGGAGATATTGATTATTTTACCAAGGAAAAAATCAATAACGTAATTAATATTCAAGAACGATCGCACTTGATTATAAAATATTCTATATGAAATTGAAAACAACTTTGAAGAATAAATAAATTTATTCAATTGCGTCCAAGAACTCAAGCATTACAATGTAGAAACCTACCCTTCCCCAATCACTCCAAAAGTTTACCCCACCATGGTAAGGGTAATTGAGTTGAATGGGGAAGAATAAGGCATTAACAAACTACGAAAAAGAAAATAAATAAAAGAGAAAGCTGAAAAGTTCTCCTTCTTGGTGTCCCGGAAGGAATGAGGTGGAGAATGGATGGAGAATGGATGTCTTGAGAGGGTGGAGCTCTCCTCCTTTTATAGCCAGAATGTTTCCCCCGAATGTAGACGCGTTTTAGCACCATTAAATGACATCTTCACGCATTTATCCCTTCACGAATGTTGTTCATAATTCCATTTTCCGTGTCTCCTCAAAATTCCAGCGGATGTGGACCTGTATTCCGAGAGTTATGGCCGTTTTACCTTGAGCATTCATTCTGTCCAGTCAGACTCTCCAAAACGAAATCCTCCGGATTAGGGTGCATTAATGACCCAATAAACGGCCAATGCACTTGGTTCTTCCTTCATAAAAGATGCTCCAAAACTCCTTGCGCGTCCACCCACCGACTTTCACTAGATTTGGGCCCACGGTGGATGAGTTATGGACCCACATCAAAACTAGGTAGAACTGAAAACAGTTTTCTTGAGCCAACTTGTGAGTTTCTTTTGAGCTTCCATATGGCCGATTCAGATTTTGGTCCAAATATATTAAATGAAGACCTGGATGTTTAGAATCTGTAAAAGAATGAATTTTGCAATTTGGATCAGTGTAGATAATGTTATGTCCAACCTACCGAAATAATTTAAAACTATTAAAAATCCAAAATGGCCAATTTTTACTATTCAGCTCAAAATAACACCATTATCATAAAAATGAAACAATTCATCTTAGAGGAACAATTTTGTGGGTTTAAAACAATTATATACAATATAAATTAATTGAAAATATTTTCTCTATCACTGACGTTCAAGTTTAAAAGTCTTTTCTTTTAGTTATACATTTCCTTAAATGTTTATTCTTATTTATGAATGTTTCTGATATATTGTTATCCTTACTGGGCATCTGAGCTCACACCTTTCTATGTTTTATTTTTACCAGGATGTGAAGAAGTATTTTATGAATGACCTGAAGGGATAGTATAAGGGGATATTAGTGTGGACACATGATGTTATTTTAGTTATCACTTTATTATGTAATGTAAACTTTATTAATGTATCTAGTGATTCCAAGGATAATAAACTAATCGGTCTTTCGAGACTTGATATTTTGTGATCATGCCAATGTTATGTAATAATGCACTGACTCTAGTAACTGTGGTTGGGGCATTACAGTTGGTATTAGAGGTAGTTTAGTACAAACCTTGGAAGCTAGATTTAGATAATCTCTGATTAGAGCACGTAAACCTAAGATGGACTTTGAAGATTAGTATAGAAGAACTTCCTATAAGTTTTTTATTGTAGAGATTTAGTAAGTTTTACGAGAAATACATCCCTGTCTGGATATGAGAAGGTAGAGGTGGTTCTGGGACAGATGTACCTAGGGGTAAAAACCGAAAACACCGATTTGATCTAGACTCAAACGGGAACTAGTGCATGAAAATGGGCCTTGTTGCACTCCTGGTTACGACACTCCCAGGGGATATGCTTAGGATAATTCTCATTTTCATTACAAACCATTATGAAGGGTTTATGTGTATATACTTCCTCAAAGAATTTTTAATTATTATTATGTATTATATCCATAAATAGTTCAATTTATGTTAACTGTTTTACAAGTATGGAATTATATATTTTGATTCATAAACTGATCTAGTTTATGCCATTGTTTAAAAATGGTGCCTAGTGGATGAAATGGAAACTGTATCAATGTATGAAATCCATGTAGGGAATTCCCTCCTTCTAAAGATAATTATAGTGGAGCAAGTAATGCAACTAGTGTTGATCAACTAATCACCATACTAGGATAACTCACTCAGGTTCTGAATAATAAACTTACTCGTATGGAGAACCCCGATCCACAGTGTGGAGGATCAATGTTAGATCGCTTCATGAGGCAACAACCACCAACATTCAATGGGAATAAAAATCCCTTAGTAGCTGAGCAATGGATAAATTCCTTAGAGAAAATATTCCATGTCTTGGGGAGTAGTGAAAGGGAAAAACTTTTCATGGATGTTTACCGCCTCACTGGAGATTCTGATCAATGATGTTCATTGATTCAAAACACAAAAGAAGATGATGAAGTATCAAATATGGAATGAAGGGTGTTCAAAGATATTTTCTTCGAAAAATACTTTCCTCGTGACCATCGAGCATATACAGAATGGAAATTTATGAGTTTGAGAGAAAAGGAGGATAAGATTGTCACAATGTATGAGGCTAACATTACAAGGTTAACAAGGTATGCTGCAGATTATATACATAACCCAAGATGTAAGATTGATCGTTTCTTTGATGGGTTAAAACCATTTCTCCGTCAAGCATTAGTCTCGAAAACCTGCTCGTTGTACGAAGATATTGTCTCATGTGATATTAATGCAGAAAAATAATTCTCTAAGTCTTCTGAATTTAAAGCAAAGCAAGAGAAGAAGAGATCTGCTGATCAATCTGGAAATGGAAATAAGGGGAAGAAGGGAAAAGTTGAATATCCATCCTATATTAAATGTGGAAAGATACACCCTGGTACTTGCTTGAAGGGAATGTGAGTCTATTACAAGTGTGGGGAAAAGGTCCACCATGATCATAATTGCAAGGGGGAGAAAGAAGGTACCTATGTTCAATGATACAATTGCAGGGAGATGGTACATTATGCAAATAAATGCCCTAAGCTTCAGGGAAACTTAACATAGAAAAGGCCACTACGGGAAAAATGAGCAATTGCGACGGGTTATTTGCGACGGGATTTATTCCCGTCACAAATAGTCATGTTAAAAACTTATTTGCGACGGGGGTATTTCCCCGTCGCAAATAAGGAGGCTTTTGCGACGGGATTGCTTTCCCCGTCGCAAATAGTTTCCCCGCGATGCGCGCCAAATCGCGGGAAACTTATTTGCGACGGGGAAATATTCCCGTCGCAAATAACCGGCGGCGGTAAAAGGTATTTGCGACGGGAATATTCCCCCGTCGCAAATACTATGTCGGCAGGGATTATTTGCGACGGGTCCCGTCGCAAATAACTATTTACCGGTTGACCGTAATAAATGTTGGCTAAGGTATTTGCGACGGGTCCCGTCGTAAATAATACTATTTGCGACGGGAATCCCGTCGCAAATGTGCCCGTCGCAACTAATCTAACCTATAAATACCCCCATCCGTTTTTTTCATTTCATTCTCATTCCTTATCTTCTCTCTCTCTCAGAATTATATTTCTAGAGTTGAGTTTTTCTCCAGTTTAAGTTTTTTCTCCGGAGTTGACATTAAAGTTTTGAAGAACGATCAGAACAGATCAATTTTCAAGGTATTTATCTTCATTTTAATTTTTTATTTATTTTTAATTTCTTATTAGTTTCTATTATTATTAATTAGTTGTAATTTAATTATGTTTACATTGTTTTATTACTTAATAAATTTAAATTATAAGTATTGTTTATATGGTAATTAGGAATAATTAGTAATAATTTTTAGTAATTAAGAATAAATATTAATAACTAGTAATAAATACCAATAATTAAGAATAAGAACATTATTACATTATTAGTTTATTTTATTATTAATATTAAAATAATATAATTTTTTATATATATACAGTTCTTTTTTCATCTGTGTGTTTGCTGTCTTCACATGTATTATTTGTATGTGGAGATAGAAAACGCACAGATGAAAAAAGAACTGTATATAAATTAGAAAATTCTATTATTTTAATATTAATAATAAAATATATTAATAATGTTATTATTTGTAATTATTGGTAATTATTTCTAATTATTGATAATTATTCATTTAATTACTAATAATTATCAATAATTAAGAATAATTAGTAATAATTACCAATAATTAACAATAATTAGTATTAATTACCTATAATTAGTATTAATTACCAATAATTAGTATTAATTACCAATAATTAGTATTAATTACCAATAATTCGTAATAATTAGGAATAATTAACAATAATTAGTAATAATTAGGAATAATTAACAATAATTAGGAATAATTAACAATAATTAGTAATAATTAGGAATAATTAGGAATAATTAGTATTAATTAGGAATAATTAGTAATAATTACCAATAATTAGTATTAATTAGGAATAATTAGTATTAATTACAAATAATTAGTATTAATTAGGAATAATTAGTATTAATTACAAATAATTAGTATTAATTAGAAATAATTAGTATTAATTACCAATAATTAGTATTAATTACCAATAATTAGTATTAATTACCAATAATTAGTATTAATTACCAATAATTAGTATTAATTACCAATAATTAGTATTAATTAGGAATAATTAACAATAATTAGTAATAATTAGGAATAATTAACAATAATTAGTAATAATTAGGAATAATTAGTAATAATTACCAATAATTAGTATTAATTAGGAATAATTAGTATTAATTAGGAATAATTAGTATTAATTACCAATAATTAGTATTAATTACCAATAATTAGGAATAATTAACAATAATTAGTAATAATTAGGAATAATTAACAATAATTAGTAATAATTAGGAATAATTAACAATAATTAGTAATAATTAGGAATAATTAACAATAATTAGGAATAATTAGGAATAATTAGTATTAATTAGGAATAATTAGTAATAATTACCAATAATTAGTATTAATTAGGAATAATTAGTATTAATTACCAATAATTAGTATTAATTACCAATAATTAGTATTAATTACCAATAATTAGTATTAATTACCAATAATTAGTAATTATTAGGAATAATTAACAATAATTAGTAATAATTAGGAATAATTAACAATAATTAGTAATAATTAGGAATAATTAACAATAATTAGGAATAATTAGTATTAATTAGGAATAATTAGTATTAATTACGAATAATTAGTAATAATTACCAATAATTAGTAATAATTACCAATAATTAGTATTAATTACCAATAATTAGTATTAATTACCAATAATTAGTATTAATTACCAATAATTAGCAATAATTACCAATAATTAGTATTAATTACCAATAATTAGCAATAATTACGAATAATTAGAAATAATTACCAATAATTAGAAATAATTACGAATAATTAGAAATAATTAGCAATAATTAGAAATAATTAGCAATAATTAGAAATAATTAGCAATAATTAGAAATAATTAGCAATAATTAGAAATAATTAGCAATAATTAGCAATAATTAGCAATAATTAGTAATAATTAGTAATAATTAGGAATAATTAGGAATAAGTAGGATTAATTAGGATTAATTAGGAATAATTAGGATTAATTAGGAATAATTAGTAATAATTACCAATAATTAGTAATAATTACCAATAATTAGTAATAATTACCAATAATTAGTAATAATTAGTAATAATGACCAATAATTGCCAATAATTACCAATAATTGCAAATAATTAGGAATAATTAGTAATAATTAGGATTACTCAGGAATACTCAGGAATACTCACGAATACTCACGAATACTCACGAATACTCACGAATAATCACGAATACTCACGAATAATAACGAATACTCACGAATCTTAAAATTATCAATATTTACAACAGATTTTGCTCTATTCTTAACATGTTCAAATCTTAAAGGGTCGCTAATTGTAAGGTCATGCGCAATAAAAAGTTTCTGTCAGCCATGTCCAATGTAAACTCTATAATTGTCCTTGCATGGTCGATCACCTCAAAAGTAATGTTGCAATCAGACAAACCAAGTCATTCCCTTCTTATCTATAAGAATCATCTCACATGAACCTTTACATAGACCATTCTTCCTTGAAAATTTAAGGGAAAAATAATGATATCCCCTCAAATTTTTAAGGAAGAATGATCTATGTAAAGGTTCATGTGAGATAATTCTTATAGTTAAGAAGGGAATGACTTGGTTTGTCTGATTGCAACATTACTTGCGAAGTGATCAACCATGCAAGGACAATTATAGAGTTTACATTAGACATGGATGAACAGGAATATCAAGTTTATTATGCAAAGTACTGTGCAACATCAAGAGACTTGACTGATTGGTGGAGTGTAATAAAAATCAAAATTCGAGACAATCAGTTTAGTCAAAGTGAATGTGCTTTCACTGATGTGCAAAGAATTGAAGTTTTTCAAGAGAGTACTCAAAATCAATCTTTTTTACAAAGAGATATGAGTATCGATGACGACACCCCACATTTAAGAGTCGGTGATGACGATGATGTTAATGATGTCACACATGAATTTGAAATGGTAAGAGATGAAGCAACTGCAACTCGAATGGATATCGATGATGTTGAGGAGGAATATGAAGATGACATTGACATATATGAAGATGATGATGAAGATGAACACTTATAGAATTCCATGGTATTTATATACAATCATAATATGTATCTATATGTATATATAATAGTAATTATCAATTATTTGCTAATATTAACATTTTCTGTTTCAGATGGACGAGGCCACATTTCATGAGTTGGCGGAGGCTGACCTGCCTTTCGATGCGGATGAGTTGCTGGCAGATGACCCTCAGCCTGCAGGCGCTCCAGGGAGTACGCGGAGGGGGCGCGGTCTTGCACGATTGATGATTCCTGACCCCGTCCCCGAGCGACGTCCACGTCTTGGGTTTGATCCGCGCACCCGGAGGTGTGATAACCTGTGTAATAACCTGTGAATTTGACTATGATTTCATTAATCTATTCACATAATAAATGTTTATTATTTTTTCAGTTTTTCGCATATAGCAGTCGGACAGGGCAGCGCTATTTTGCGCAACTATTTCTCTCAGCCGTGGACCACATGGGAGCAGATTCCCATTGATGTGCAGCAGGCCATGTTCGGCCATTGGTTGGTACGTACGTAAATAAATAATTTTTATTTTGAAAATTATTTCATTTCTAACTTGATATTTTGATTTATTTGTAGGGTTTATGGTATCCGATCGAGGATACCATGCGTGACGCCATCCACGAGGCATGGGAGGTGGCCATGCGTGATCGCCTTCGTCAGTTTTTGCACAATTTAAGAAAAGCTGCGATGAAGAAAGCAGGAGTGTCAGATTTTGAGGAGTCATGTAGAGCACACCGACCAGAGTACATTTCATCCCATGTATGGGATGGATTATGTGCGCACTGGTTGAGTGGTGCCTTTCAGAGGAGATCATCGGTGGGGAGGCAGAATCGGGGGAGGCAGGAGGTGACTCATCGAGCTGGGAGTCGTTCTTTCAGTACTCATAGACAGCATCTGGTACGCACATTATTTATAAATATTTTATATAACTATAAATATTAACAGTTTATTTTTTATTCTTATAGGCTGTCGAGCACCCCGATATTACAGAGTACGACGTATATCGGAGGATGTATAGTGATCCTGCTACTGGGGAGCTCAGAGGTGATCGTCAGCATCACATCGTGGTCAGTATTATTTGTTTTCAAGTTTAAAAATTAACTGCATATAATATATTCACAATTTTAATTTTAAATTGCAACTATAGGAGTCATATGAGGCCGCAGCGGCACAGGCCCGGCCTGAGAGTCAGGCCGAGTCATCAGATCAGACCACTGCCCGTCAGTTTGATGAGGCGGCATGGATGCAGGCCACCCAGTATGCCTTCGAGAAGGGCCGGGTAGTTGGTATCGGCTCTCGACTGACTCCCGGAGATTATTATGGCAGTGCTGCGATGTCGGCGTCCAGCTCGAGGGGAGCTCGTGCATCTTCTTCTACACAGTATGAGGAGCAGTTGCGATCTTAGACTGCACAGATAGAGAGTCTCCGACAGGAGCAGGAGAAGATACGTCAGCAGCATGAGGAGGAGCGTCGACGCCAGCAGCAGCTGTACGAGGAGCAGACGAGTCGGTGGCAGCAGCAGCATCAGGAGCAGATGGAGTACATGCGCCGACTCACTCATGCTTTAGGGATGGAGTTTCCTCCACCACCATCTGCAGATCCCCCCCTCCCCCCCCTCCTACAGATTAGAGTTTGTATTTCTGTTATAAAATTTGTGAAATCAAAATATTTTTTTTTTCTATTCGTAGTTTCTGTCTCATTATAAAATATTAATAATATTATATTTTTAAATAACAATATTAATATGAATAATAATAATATTTATATTTTATAATATTAAATTTTATATATATATTAAAATTATATATATATATTAAAATTTTATAATATTATAATTTAATTATTTTTTTGTAATACTTGAATTATTTTAATATTTGAATGTAAAATAATTCTATTATTTTTATATTAATTAAAATAACTTATTAATATTTTTTTTATTTATGAATTATAATTATAATATTATTATATTAATTAAATTATTTATTAATATTCTATTATTTTTATTTTTGAATTATAATTCTACTATTATTATAGTAATTAAAATAATTTATTATTTTCATTTGTAAATTATAATTCTATTATTATATTAATTAAAATAATTTATTAATAATTTATTTTTTTATTTTTTTTATAGTATTTGCGACGGGATACTATGCCCGTCGCAAATACTAGTAGTATTAATAATTTTTTATTTTTTTTTAAAAAGAGTAATTGCGACGGGACCCGTCGCAATTACTATGAATAGTATTTGCGACGGGTCCCGGTTCTCGTCGCAAATACTAGTATTATTAATTTTTTTATTTTAAAAAAAAACGTTATTGCGACGGTCCCGTTGCAAAAACAATTTGCGATGGGTACCGTCGCAAAAGGTATTTGCGACGGGCCCGTCGCAATAACTGTTTAAAAAGTTTTTCACAAAAAATACGGAATACTATTTGCGACGGGGAGAATGCCCGTCGCAAAAAAAGGCTTTAGCGACGGTCCCGTCGCAAATAAGTTTAGTTGCGACGGCGTTTTCCGCAACGGGCTATTTGCGACGGGATCCCGTCGCAAATAGCCCGTCGCAAATACCTGTTTTTCCAGTAGTGGGCCAAGGGATCAAGGCCAAGCTTATGTTATCACTACTACTGAGGTAGAAGCTCTGAAAGTCATCGTGGAAGGTAATTTAATGGTTTCCTCAAGTTTAGAACATTCTTTATTTGATTCTGGATCATTGCTTTGTTTCATATCCTCCCAGTTTGCTAAGAAAATTAGATATTTCCAATTTGATCTTGCAAGGGAGTTGTCAGTTAAAACTCCTAAGGGAAGTATCATTCCAACAAAGTTTTGTGAATCGGTCCCCATTAGAGCACATAAATGTTCTTTATCCGTTGTTCTCATCGTCATACCTATGATTGAATTTGATATAATCCTCAGTATGGATTGGATTTTTGACCATGATGCGAAGATTTATTGTAAGAATAAGGAGGCTACAATTTTTTATGATGATGATAAGGAACACCTTATCTTTAGAGAAGAATCATCACCAACTAATTCTTATCTAGATCCACCCCCAGTAGCTCAACTAAATTCAATTATAGGGGAGGAAGAGAATGAAATAACTGTGTGTAAGGGAAGGAATGTTCAAATAGAGGATGTACCTATTGTAAAAGAATATGTAGATGAGTTTCCAGAAGATTTACCTGGACATCATCCGAAATGAGAAATTGAGTTTTCCCTTGATTTAATTCCTGGTTGAAGGCCTATATCGAAGACACCTTATAGAATGGACACTGTGGAATTAGTAGAACTAAAGAAACAACTAAAGGAATTGAGCAATAAGGGATTTATTTGCCGAAGTGTTTCTCCATGGGGAGCCCCTATCCTTTTTGTTAAGAATAAAGATGGATCTATGAGGTTATGTATCGACTATAGAGAAATCAATGATATAACAATAATGAAAAAGAATCCCCTACCTCGCATTGATGATTTATTTGAACAACTGCATGGAGCTCAATAATTTTCAAATATTGAACTTCGATTTGGATACCATCAGTTGTGTGTGAAGAAGAAAGACATTCTGAAGACAACATTTCGAACCAGGTACGGGCATTACTAGATTATAGTAATGCCTTTTGGATTAACTAATGCACCCTCTGAATTCATGGATCTAATGAATAGATTTTTCCAAGAATTCCTCGGTCATTTTTTGGTGGTATTTATTGATGATATCTTGGTATACTCAAAAAGCTAAGAAGATCATGAAAATCACTTGCGCATTATCTAGAAGACTCTTAGAAGACATGAATTATATGGGAAGTTTAGCAAGTGTGAATTCTGACTTCATGAGATTTCTTTTCTTGGCCATATTATCTATAAATATGGAATCTCTGTTGATCCTTCTAAGACCATAGAAATCCATGAATGACCAACACCAAGGAGTATAACGGAGGTACACATTTTTATTGGCTTAGCCGATTATTATTAGCATTTCGTCCAGAACATTACCTAATTGGCTAACCCATTAACAAAGATGACATGTAAAGGGGTTAAATTTGTTTGGAAAAAAGAGTGTGAAGAATGTTTTGAAGAATTTAAAATAATATTAGTCAATGATCCTATATTGACTCAACCATCAGGTAATGATGGGTTTATTATTTATAGTGATACTCAAAGAAAGTACTTGGTTGTGTCCTTATACAGAATGATAGGGTTATTGCCTATGCATCACGACAACTAAAAATTCATGAGAAAAACTATACTACTAATGATATTGAGTTAGCTTCTGTAATTTTTGCGTTGAAGATATGGAGACATTATCTCTATGGTGAAAAATGTGAGATTTATAATGATCATAAGAGTTTGAAGTACATTTTCTCACCAAAAGAACACAACATGAGGTAAAGACGATGGCTGGATCTACTCAAGGATTATGATTTCATGATACACTACCACCTGGGGATGGCAAATAAGATGGTAGATTCTTTGAGAAGAAAATATCATGGAGTTTTGAACATGATGAGAATTGAAAGGGATCCTATTTTACTAGATCTAGTAAATATGGATATGGGAATCACCATGGAAGGTGAAACCTCAATACTTTTTCAAATGGTTTCTAAACCATCTTTACTTGCAAGGATAAAGTGTTCTCAGACCAATGATGTAGAGTTTAAAAAGAAGATTAATGTTGTGAATGATGGGAGATTGAGTGACTTTGTGTATGAAGATGGAAATTTGAGATTTGGGAAGAGACTTTGTGTTCCCGATATACCTGATTTAAAAAGGTAATTATTAGATGATGCTCATAGTTCCAATTTCTCTATACACCCTGGGAGCACCAAAATGTATAAAAATTTGAAGGAACATTTTTGGTGGGAAAACATGAAGAGGGAGATTTCTGATTTTGTGTCAAGATGTATGGTTTGTCTACAAGTGAAAGCTGTAAGGCAATAGCCTGGAAGAGTCATGCAACCTATTCCCATACTGGAGTGGAAATGGGATAATATTATGAAGGACTTTGTCATGGGGCTACCAAAGACTCCTAGAAGGAACGATGAAATATGGGTTATTACTGATCATCTTACCAAGTCAGCACATTTTCTTTCTATTAGATAGGATATACCAATTGAACGTCTAGCAAAACTATATATTAATGAAGTTTTGAGACTTCATGGAGTACCCATATCAATTGTTTCTGATCGTGATCCCCGTTTTACTTCAAGATTCTGGAAGATTCTTCAGAAGGACTTGGATACTGAACTTCGTTTGAGCACTGCTTACCACCCCAAAATAGAAGGACAATCAGAACAGACTATTCAAACCCTAGAAGACATGTTGAGATCTTTCTCACTCGAATTTTAGGGTATGTGGGATCAATATTTACCTCTAGTAGAATTTTCCTATAACAATAGATTCCATTTAAGTATTCAGATTGCACCATATGAAGCGTTATATGAAAAGAGATGACGCACACCAACCTGTTGGGATGAAGTCGGTGAAAGAAAACTCGTAGGCCTAGAACTGGTGGAGGAAACGATGAAAAAGGTGAAGGTAATCCAAAACCACATCAAAGCTTCTCAATGTAGGCAGAAGAGTTATGCCCATAAACGAAGGAATTATTTGGAATTTCAGGTAGGAGATCATGTTTTCTTGAAGGTATCTCCATGGAAGGGAGTCATACATTTCGGTAGGAAAGTTAATTTGAATCCCAGGTACATCAGACCTTTTGAAATTCTAGAACGAATTGGGGTTGTAGCTTACCGTTTGGCAATGCCGCCAAATCTATCCAAAGTTCACGATGTGTTCCACGTATCACTGTTGATAAAATACATGCCTGGCCCAACACATGTACTGACCTATGAGGAATTAGAACTGGAACCCGATTTGTCTTATTGTGAAGAGCCCTTCAGGATTCTTGGTACCAGAGAACAAGTGTTGAGAAATCGGACAACTCCTCTGGTAAAAGTTCCATGGAGAAACCATAAAATGGAAGAGTCAACATGGGAACCCGATGAACTTATGATGAAGAATCACCCGAGTCTTTTTATGCAGTAATATTCTAGAAATTTTGAGGACGAAATTATTTGAAGGATGGGAGAATGTAACACCCCAAGCTTCCACGGTACGCTTCTCTTTGAATAATACTGTAGCATGTGTTGTACGCAACTTTGAGTTCTAACACACACCACAACCAACCAAACTAGCCGTTATGAATAGTAATACCCACCTTTTGAAATTATATAAATTTTACCTTACAAAATGGACTTCATTTTTGGATTTGGAATATTGAAATTAGCTTAGGGTAAATTTTTGGTATTTTTCTGAAAACATTCATTTTTTTATTAATAGTGAAAAAAAACACTAAGTTATAGTTTAAAACCGATTTTTTATTTAAATAATTATTTATTTTATTTAAATTTAATTAAGGTCAAAATAGATACATAATACCTATATAATTTCAATGTAATTCATTGGAGTTAGTTTAGAATAATTTTCGATAAGTAAAAATTTTATTGAACTTTTCACCGTCTTTTACCCACCTCCTACGAGAATTTGCAAATTCACATAAAACTTAATTTTACCACTTTTGTGAGTATAATTTTGAAAATATGAGAGAAATGGTTAATATCATGGAGTAAAATGTGGTTCAATAAGATAAAAATAATTTTTGGTGAATAGTAACTTTTTACTTTTATTTACCACGGTTAAAAGTAAATAGGGTAATTAAGGGTAAACATGATATTATTATTATCCTAACACATTTCCTAATTCTATTGGATATATATAATTCGACCAAAAACAACCTTAGGAATAAAATATGAATCTCTTAGGTCCACTTGGATTAGATTAGGACATTTATTTTTATTAAATTCAAAGAAGAGTTAAAAGAGTTAAAATCAATTTTTAATAACTAAAACATTTTTAATATAGGGTTATACATAAAATAAATTGGAATATAGATATTCATTATAAATATAAAAATATTTCCTACACAATTATATTTTATTTATAATTTATTGACATTAAATAATTTAATTTATTTATGTCATAATGGTAATGCAATAATTACCTAATTAATGAAATATTAAAATAATTGATATTATAAATATCAAAATAAATGTAATTTGAGACTTTTTATGAATTCCACTAATTTTATAGGTTAATATGACATATTATGGTTGGTTAGGTTAATTGTTTTCAAAGTAATAATGCTGTTATGAATTTAGAAAAAACAAAATACCAAATAGTGTCAAAATTGACATAAAAGAGTTTTTAAAACAAATATTATATTATTAATTGATATTATATTATTAATTGATATTATATTTCAAAAAAATATAATTTTAGCCCAAAGTACTTATATAATGATAGTTGTATCATTAATAGACCACTTTGGGGTCTTTTGGGTCTATATAGAAATTTTATTAACTATATAATATAAAAATACAAAGCAACATGGTAAATGTCAAACTATTTAACTAAGAGTTGAATCAAAAAGATAAAGTTAATATAGTAACCCAAACCTATATTACACCTATTTTTTAAGTGTTTTTTTGACCCATATCCACCTTAACCTTTAAATAATCCACTTTGGAGCCATTAGAAACTGAATATGAATTTATTATGAAATAATATTTTATGTTATTCCAAAGGTTCCCCTCACCCCTCTTATAAAAGGGCACTCCCCCTTTTCTCAAATTCATACCTTAAAAGCCTTTTTCTTTGGCCAAAACCTTCCCAAATATCCTCTCAACATGTGTCACTTCATCTTAAAGGCCTTCCATTAGTATGAAAGCCAACTTAAGGAGCCCTTTTGAACAAATCAAAAGGAAGAACCTGAAGAAGAGGTAATAATTTCACCACCCTCTTTCAAGTTCCTTTCTTCTTCAACTTCTTCTTTCTTTGTTATTTACATTATAAAATAATAAATACAGTATCTTATATATACTGTGATGTTATTATAAATATGGTACAACCATATTCAGTACTCTATCCATCCTTTGAAGGACATGTCACCATATGTGCGTACGTACGACTTACGGTCTCCACGGCATGGTATAATTGTTATTCAAAACATTATTATTTAGATGGGTATGATAATGATGTGTAATTGATGTAAATAATAAGTATAAAATGATAATTATTCTATATATATGATATAACATCCAATTAAATATTATTTTAATATCAAAATAGTGATATTGTCGCTCATGCGTACGTACGGACTACCATCACCATGAACGCGATGAGATTAATTCCTCATCATATCCATTCAAGTCTAATTATCATTTTATGACTAAAAGTAATGTTTAAGGAAATGATATAATTCTGGATATGAATAAGCTACAACCTATCCATAACAACCCCGGCTTATGTAACAAAACATATAAAAAAATGAGTAAGTGAATACCCGAAATGATGATAATACTAAGATATTATTAACAAAATAATGTTAAAAGATCATATATGATATCATATTAATGTATATGATTCTTTTATAATTTAATAACAATTATTTCACCATTATAAAGGAGGTTAAACTTACCTCGACCAAGTAAAAGTACAAGGTAATGGTTTATTTCACAATCTCTTCATTATCTGAGGTTGTTTATACGTAATTATCTGTTGGGACCTATTTATCATCCACATCCATATTTCTTAAAAATGTATTTAAAATAATTATTACTATTTTATAGAATATTGGTTAAATTCATTTATACCCTTTTTTACTTTTTATAATATGTTTATAAAGTAATCTTTCTGTTGTTTTCCAAACAAGGTCCTTTTTAACCTTTTCAACAAAATTAACGTAAGAATGTATTTTTTTAACTTATACGGTGGGTGCGACTATTTTCCGCCATTATAAAATCGTCTAAGCTTCCCATAAAATATTATAAGAATATTTTCAATGTAAATGTTTCATTTTATAATTATGTGACTTTTAAATGATTTCAAAAAATGAGATATTTCTCTCAAATAGTTTTGATTTCATATATGTCAACATCATTTGATGGGTTTTAAGCTTATTTGAAGTTGATTTATTATGATACAAAACATCCATATTGTATTGAAGTTTTTTTCATATGTTTAATTGTAGATGTGTTATTTTAATACCATTCATGGTTTATAGAGAATTTATTGACATTTCGTATGCCGGTTTTAATACGAATGTTTATGTTATGTTTAAACCTGTTCATATGAGGAATTAATTAGACTAAATAAATGATGGGTGGAGCCCGCTATAGCTCCTCGATGCATAGGTAGGTCTCATGAGACAAACTAGTGTCTTGCCATAAGGCCTTGAGAAAATCTTATTTGTAGTCTTGGCACAAGGCCTTGACTATGTGGTTATGATAGTCTGGATTTATTCATTACATCATTATGAAAGTGATTATTGATATTGCATGTGATTATTCTACTAGTATAATATCTATGTTAATAATTAAATTGAATTATTTAATTTTATTTATGTCATATTATGCTGAAGTTCAAGTTTTAAAGTCTTTTTTTAGTTATACATTTCCTTAAATGTTTATGCTTATTTATGAAAATTTTCGCTATATTTTTATCCTTACTGGGCATTTTAGCTCACCCCTTTCTATGTTTTATTTTTCCCAGGATGTGACGAAGTATTTTATGAATGACCTCCAGGGATCGTATAAGGGGATATTAGTGTGGAGAAAATATGTTGTCATAGTTTTCACTTTATTATGTAATGTAAACTTTATAAATGTATCTAGTGATTCAAGGCTACTAAACTAATCCGTCTTTCGAGACTTGATCATCTGTGATCGTGCCAATGTTATGTAATAATGCACCGACTCTGGGTAACTGGGGTCGAGGAGTTACAATTTCTAGAAAATTAATTTAATAAATAAAATTAATTTTCAAATTATAATATTAAAAACATCTTAGGTTTAATGTTTTTTATTTTTCTGAAATATTTTTATTTTTCGATAAATAGTGATAAATGCTTATTTTAATTAGAAACTGCATTTTGTTTATATTATTTTAAAAGTAAAATTATATTTTATGTTTTTGTAAACTCCAAATTTGATAAAATAAATTATAATTTAACAAATTTAAGTAATTTGGATCAATTTTCCATTCAATTTTAATATCAAATATTTCTATACATATGAGAATTTTCTCTTTTGAAACCCACTTTTTTGTTTCATATATCGGTATAATTTTAAATTTGATTCCACTAATTATGATAATTTAATTTATAAAAATAGAATCCATATTTTCAACTAGAATAAATTATTTTATCTAATTAATTCAACTTTATGTTTTACATTTATGACTAATAGAAGAAGTAAAAATTAATTATTATGGTTAAAGTAAAAACTAATTTTTTGAAAGATAAGTTAAAAATGATAATTTGAAAATGACCTAAAATTTATCAAAAACGAATTTTAGTATATATTTAGACATTAACTCATTTAAGGTTTTTTAATGACCCATTTTGGTGTCATTGTTCACGATAATAACATGGGTGTAATTGATTTTTTTAAACATATTCTATGTTTTTCCTTTTTGACACTTATAAAAGGACACCCCCTATCTTACTCAATTCACACATAAAAAGAAATAACTTAAAAAATATATTTCTTAATCCTATCCAGACATAATTTTTATATTTTATATCATAAATCCATCATAGGATGGGTTTGGTTCAAACCTAAAGAGGTTATTTGAAGAAGAGGTAATGTACTTAAACGATCATTTTAAATTTTTTTCTTCATCCATTACTGTCAAATAATATGTATTTATGTTAGTATAATAAAACCAGTATACACTATATAATGAAATTTTATTAAATTAATGTAATAACTTATATCCATATCATCTTTTATGAAATGGGAAATGAAATTTTCCATCATTTGTATGGAGGACTATAACCTCACGAACCGATGTAACACTTTTTCCATAAAAAACAATAATGGTGGAGTATAATGATGGATTGAATATTAATAAATAATATTTATTATTTAAATATAGTTATAAATTTTTAATATAACATATACATTGTTAATTTAAATTTTGTTTAAAATATGATGAAGTCGCTTGTATGTTCGGAGGACTACCTCCTCACGAAGCTAAGTGATTTGTTTTTTTTACTTAGGCTTTACATAGAAGGTAATAATAGTGAATTTAATGAATTTAAGTTATATATATGACATGGTTTAAATTCTGAAAAATTAATAAATTATACACTTATTTATCATTTAACCTGTTAGGGGAATGATATCATTTCTCATGTGTACGTTCGACCCACCATATCCCAAAAAAGATGTGACTCATTTTAAATGACCAACATTCATAAATGGTTATAATTATATATATAATGAGTAAATATGAAATTTAAAAAATTATTATCATTATAAATATGATGTATATACATCCTATGTGTAATAATAGAAACATTCATGAAAAAATACGTAAGAGAAAACAAGGAAATTAACTTATGAAATAGTTAAAATAATGAAATATTTCCAAAAAAATGGGTGGTAAAATTTTATAATAGGATCATATATGATATTATAAATATTATAATGGTTCTTGAATAAATTAATAACATTATTAAAATAATTATACATGATATTAAATATCATTCAACTAAAGGAATGTGTGAGGTAAGGGGCCTCATCTCAAATTTTCTTCCATGATGAATATTATAATGTTACACACCTAATTTATTTTATATGGTGTATATAATATTTGTTTTTCATTTAATATCATGATTAATTAATAACTAATGGAGTTTTATGTTTCAGTTTTAATTATTTCATTCAAGGGGATTGTACAAGATGATTTCCATGTGGTATGGGTTTTTTTCTCATTTTTCATTTAATTGAGTCATATTTGTTGTTATACACATGTTCAACATTATTTAGTTTATATATAGATCATTTATGAATTTAATGTAATTGAATATTTATTCATATTTATTTATGTTTAATTTCATTTTTATTATTCAATAGGTTACAATTTAAGAGTTAATAAATAGGTAAAACACTATTTTAGAATATCACTTTCCATTGTGATTTTTTATGTTCTATTGAAACGATCTCTTTCTTATGATATTTATTCATTGGAAACTAAATTTATCTTAAATGTACATATTATTGTACGATAAATAAGACTGTTTCCTAAACTATATATCATTTTTAAAAATGATGTATACATTGAATTTTATTTGATTAACAAGATAAATTATAATAAATCCATCATTTTCTCACTTCAAGTATTTAATAATAATTCTTATTTTTCATGAATTATAATTATTATTAGACATGTGAGTAATGCGTTAAAGATTATGGTATTTGTGGTTCCTGGTTATATATTCCACTAGATGCATCGACATATCTCATGGGAGAAATCATTTGTCCAAATCAAATGGGTTTTTACCAATAGTTATGAACTTAATTTTTGAAAGGTCTTGAATATAGAGGTATAATGATGCATGAGATCATGAAATAAAATCATTAATAATTTAATAACTAGAAATTTTGTTATTATAATTATCCATGATACTTTTCTAATGATATTATATTTTTATGCATTTCATTCTCTGCACATTGATTACATGGAATGAGTTTTTAGTTATTGACATTCAATAAGGATTATGATTTATTGATTCCTGGAATGTTCTACTATATGTAACCCTTACTTAGCATTTGATCTCACTATTATTTTTTTCATTCCATAGGATATGATCATAAATTCTCATAATGAGTCCAAGGATTCCAAATTTATTTCATCATTATGCTTTGTATATTATTTCCCAATATAAAATGGGAATCATGTATGAATATATTTTTTGAAAACTTCTAAAATGATTATCCCTTTGGTATTTGACACCATGTATTTTTTCCAATGTAAAAATGTAAGAATCAACAATGAGTTACTATATTAATGGTGGTTTAAGTTGGTATTATTGTAATTTTTATAGAAATATTGTAAACTATATTGAGGAAAATATATATTAGGGAAAATAATGTTATGGTTTACATTGAGGATATGTATAAAGAAAAATCATAATGTTTTGGTAAGGTAGGAATTATTAGGTATTTCACAACAATAAAACACTATCCAAATACAACCAGTGTATATGGTACGGGTACAGAGGTACCTAAGTGTAATAATTATGAAAAGGGCATGTCTAAGATCACTCAAGTGACACTTATTAAATAACAATGGGAAATATTTTGCAACCTGTTTGAAAATTTCAGTGGGTATTGTTTGGATAATTCAAATTTTATTTACAAACTATTATAATGGATTTTAAAAAAATGATATCACTAAAAAAATAAAGTTCATTATTTTGATATTAAAAATGCATAAACCTTTCATATATGTTTAGTTAAAAACTAGTTTATAATTATTCATTATGATTTAAATTTTTTATTTTATGAGCTAGTACACTATAAAGAATTATTAAGACATGAAATGTAGAAAAAAGAAGGGTATTAATAATCAGGTCTAATGTTGATATTTCCCTATTGAGAAAGACAACATGTCATGTATTAAAATAGATAAGATCATAGTTGTATTTGGGAATCTTAATCGGTTTATGAAAAATAACCTTGCATGGATGGAGAAACATGTTGATCTATCGTGTTATTATCCTATGTGGAATACCTTTATACAATAGTAACCCCAATAATTTTGTGGGACTTCTAATACAATGGTAGTTGGGAAAATGTATTAATTCTCATTAGAAGATATTTATGGCCTTGGTATGTGATGATAATGAAAATGATTCATTTGATGTTTATTTTCTCAATTGATATGATGATCAATAATGGTCATTGGTTCATAATAAAAGGGAGTGAGCATAAATTGATCTCATGGGATAGAATACGTTTAAGGGGAAATTGTAGGAAAATTTCCGAAATCATGAGAACCAAAATGAAATTAAGTGAATGAACCTCATGATAAACAAAAATAATGAAGAATGTGTTTTCCAGTATGATATAACCATTAAATGTTTATCTAGGTGATAAGTGTATTTCATGCATATATTTTTCTTTTTTTTTCATGTTCTGATTTATGTATTTAATTGATTAATATTTCTAATTTTGTATCATATTGACTTGTTTTATGTTTTAGGGTATGAAATGATGAATATTTGAAAAAGGAATGAAAAGTGGTTGAAATGTGAGCTAAGAGGATAGTTCACACCGAGAGAGAAGTAAAGCGGAGTGAAACCAAATTATTAAGGAATTTTGAAGCAGTAAAAACATGAAAAATTATTATTACACTTCATGTATACTCATTAAACTTTATGTAACTACATTATATAAAGTGACATTTTTTGTGACATGTTTTTCAAGAAGAAATTTGTCGAGATTTGTGCGTTTTGAAGATTAAGGATTAATCATCGTGAGTCCTAATTACATGTCATTAAATGCGACAAAGTTCCAAATATACATACAATATTAACCTGAGATTCATGGGGATTCAAGATATTGAGGAAATTATGAATTGGGATTTCACGGCATGCAACTACATTACACATCGTGAAATGTGTTGGGAAGATCGCAACCAAATCCTATAAATAGAGTACATGCATTCTACCATGAGATTCATTCCAG
This sequence comes from Viscum album, assembly GCA_963277665.1. NCBI lineage: Eukaryota > Viridiplantae > Streptophyta > Magnoliopsida > Santalales > Viscaceae > Viscum > Viscum album. The sequence goes on from OY728143.1 coordinate 1,715,566,671, forward strand.
ATCCAGATAGAGAGCCACCAATGGACACATGTAGAGCTCTACATCTCCACATTCTTTGGTATTTTTTATTTATTATTTTTCTACACCTGATCATGGTTATCATGAGCGGTTTATTTATTTTTGTCATGGAAAGTGTGATGAAATGATATTTAATGTGTGTGGTATTTTATATTTGAATTAAATTAAAGTTGGGAATTATTATTTGTTCATAAATTCCATATTATCCTTAAATTATTATTTCATTACCATTGTGAGCAGGGTTTGGGATTTGGATTAATTTTATTCATTCTTTGAGCATGGCCATTGAAGAGATTGATCGAATGCATCAGTTTAATATGAGATCTAGGTTTTATAGTTCCACCTTATTCATTGTGTTTTTCCTTTCACTATGTTTAAATAAGGTTTTGAGATACCCATAATTTGTAATCTAAAGAACATTATCATTGGAAAAAGATTGTTTGGGAAATAGTGTGTTTATCATGACCACTGGACTTGCATGCACCTGATTCTGACCATTGCATGATTATTAATTGATTATTTCATACCTTATCATATCATGAACCTGGATTCATTGATTACTGATACCCTTTTGATATTTTATTCTCCCATATTCTTCACCAAACTAATTCTCAGTATTTTAGATTTATTTTCAAAAATTCAAAATTATATTAGGTTTATTTTATTTAATTAATATTATCTCTAAACCCCTCTCTATGGGTTTAATCTCAGACTGACATACCATATACTACCTAGTAGTCTAGTAGTCTTTTTGTTTCATGTTTCTAAATTTATATATTCAGTAACCCAGTGGGAATTAACTACACCCATAAGGATATCACTAGGTATGATACGGATTATATATACAATATGGAGTTAATAAATAAGCATTTCATTGATTTTCTTTATCCAAGTATCTGAAGGGAACTGGTCTGTTGAACATTTTATTCATATGATTGAATAGTTTTATGAGCCATCAAAATGGACATGGAAATCTAAATATCCCACTAGTTCATATGGAAATAAGGAAAATAAGAAGTTTGATGAGCACCAATAAAAAGGGAATGTATAAGAGAAGAAAATAATGAATCAATTTCCATATTAATAGAACTATGGAAATAATCATCCTAGATAATTCTTCATAGGATATGAAGTTTTTTATAAGTGTTGAGATAATGGTTATTATTCTATAGAATACATAGATAATAAAGATAAAATATTATTATGTGATTCAACTATAGGGATATGGGGAGCTATGAAATTGAATAAAACTGGCGTTAAGGGAATATATCACAGAAGATTCCATTGGGAGAAGGACCAACATATGTGATCACTAACAATCAACTGGAAGTACACAACGATGATAAGGTAGGTACTTTAATCATAGAATCAAATTTAACTAATTTTTATCTGATTATGGATAAACTTAGTCATTTGTTTCTTCCATATTTTTAATGAAACTTATATATATCTATTAGATATTAATAATGGATTTTTCATTTATTAATCCTAGTTGATGTCTCACTACAAAAATAAATGTTTCAGGAAGTCAACATTATGAACATGAATTATTTTTTGACCTTATTATCATACATATAGTTGACTTTTATATAATCCCTAGTATGTACTAAATTTCAAAATAGCAAGAGAAATATTATTCAAGAAGAATTAAATTACAATTCATGATAAATATGTAAAATTATATATCTTTAGAATAAAGGAATCATCATCGGATACATGTCTAGATCCACCCCCATATGATCTAATCAATGATATTATTAGGGAAGAAAAATATCTAGGGATAGAGAAGGTAATATTAAAATTGTGTATGTACCTATCATATATAAATATATTGATTCACTTCATTAATAATTTCTTGGACATTCAATAAAGACTGAAGCTGTGTTTTCAATTAATTTAAACCATGATGCAAGATTGTTATCAATGACTCCATATATAATGGAAACTATAAAATTATAGGAGTAGAATAAAAAACTTTTGTAATTTTGTGGGTAGGGATGTAATATCACTAGTTTTTTACCATGGGGAGCCCTTATTCTCTTCATTAAGAAGAATGATGGATCTATGAGGCTTCACATTAGTTATCGGTAAATTAACTCTATTATCATATAGGAAATGTATCCTCTACATCTCATTGAATGATTTTTTGATAAAATTCAAGGATCTTTATGTGTTTAAAATATTTAAATTTGTTATGGGAATCATCAATTTCAAGTAAGTAAAGAACACATCCCAAAGATAACATTCCAAATGAGGTATATACAATAAAAGTTTAAAGTAATTCCAATGTTTGACTAAAGAACTATATATTTTATAGATCTAATGGATAGAGTATTCAAGGTATATATTTATGATTTTTTTGGAATCAATAAATGATATATTATTCCCTTATAAAATCAATGATGTATATCAACTCGAGCCTTTTACATAAAACATTTCATGATTTTATGTATAATTAATCATCAGAGTACAAGCCAAGGATCGTTAAGTCTAGTGTCTTGGAAGACTAGGTACATATAAAATAAAACATGTGCCTAAAAAAATTCTTTATTTAATCTCCATAAAGAGATTATAACTTCATTTGAGCCCTTATAACTGCATAGGGTACCCTGGGGAACGCATGAACAAAGGGACGTGCTAAAAATCCCAGTAAGGGAATGAACATAAGGATACATCTCAAGCACATGAGTTAGGAGGCATGCCATAATGATATCCAAAGTATAAAACTTATAAAATACTTTAATATAAGCATGGGATTATATAAACATGGAATCATATAAAGGTGTCAGAATCATAAAACATTTCTTTAGTACAGTTCAAGGCTAACTGCAAATCTCGTTTCCCATTTCATTACGGGTCAAAGATTACCGCCAATCCCGTTTCACATCACATCTCATGAGTCTTTTCTTTACAAAATGATTTGGAGTGCTATCTGGGTGCACCCATCTCAACATTTTCATTAATATTCTTTCCACATAAATATTCTTACCACATATACAATCATACATAATCAACTATACATTAACATAAGGGTACCCATGGAAGGAATTGGGTACCACAATCATGACATAAATCATAACCAATGGGAGTATCATGAAAGTGTCCATGAAAGAAAAGGATTATAACATACATGTAATTTTATAAGGTTTTATAGGAATATAACATGGTAGGTGGTAACAAATAGAAGTGACATCACATAATATGTGTATTTGAGATACATTAGCATTAAAACTTTTTTGTGTAGTTTTAAGGAAAACACTATAGAGATTTTAAAATAGTGAGGAATAAATTCTTTTATATAAAACTAGAATTGAAACATGAAGGTTTTAAGAATAAAAATACAGAATTTACAAATACAATGGTGTCTTAAAACATAAGATAGAGTGCACTTGAAATTGGGTAAAAGTTCACGAAGTTCTTTTAAAACGAGTGTGCTTATTGGGAAGTATCGAGGAGAGATTCACTTAAATCATGTATATCTCTGAACGAGAATCAGAGATGGATCATGGAACATGAGTTTTGAGATTATAAAAAGAATGGTGATGTTCTACATAAAAATAAAATACAACTAAATTTTGTAAAAATAAAGGTAGAGCAACCCGAAGGAATAAAGGAAGTTCAGGTAGAATCCATAATGGTTTATCGGCATGGTATAAAGTGTAACTAAGAGGGATTGATGAGAGAGATATGGGGTTTCTAATAACATATAAAACATTAGGGAAGTATGGGGAAATGTGTATAAACATACCCCATCACTTAGTATTACACAAAAAGGCATAGCATAGAGAACAATCTTGATTAAGAGTGAAAAGGGGATGATCCCTTAGCATAAATCTATTGGTGTTCTCCACTCGTTATTAAAGAACTAAATAAAAAAATTGGGATTAATAATTAATAATTATAGAACCTATTATATATTCAATTTATTTATTATAACCCTTTTTAGTTCATTCAAGTCTTTTTTGATTAGTTACAAGGTTCAATTTCATTGTTCGGGCTCGTTTGTTTACTTGGCTTTAAAAGATCAGTTCACTTATATTCATGTTTGGAATATATGCAAGATGAAATTTGTTGTACATAATTTATTTTATATTCTTTAGTTCATATCTAGGAAATTACATGGTTTTAATTTTAATTATTTTGCTTTGAGGGAGTCGAATTATTATATATATAACAATAGTGATAACTGTTTTTGTTAATCGGTGGATTTTATTACAAAGAATATGTTGTTCATTATAACATAATTCCATTTGTACCAAAGGATTAAAGAAAAAAATAGGATATATTACATATATAATAATCTGGTTCATCCATAACACAAATTGTTTCATGACCAGAATTAAAGATAATAATAGAAATTGATAAACGGTTGTCCTTGAATGTGCTAAATTAGCACACCTCAAACAGTACTTTCATTTCAATCAAATAAAAGGGTGGTGATATAAGAGAAGATAATGAATTTTACCGCTAGAATGAAGAAATTATAGTACATGTATGTTACTGGATTTTTCAAAATATTACGGGGAAGGGAGGTGAGGAAATAAATATAAAAGAAAAGAACTTAAAAAGAAAAGCAGAAATTGGGAAGATGAATTTACCTCTTGAGACATCCTCCTTTGACAATCTATTAAGGGGATAGGTTTAGGTATTTTGAGGAGGCTAATAGCTTTTGTACGTGGGGGGGGGGGCATTGGGGATAGATTTGGGCAGAATAATGGCAAGGCACAAGGCTTGAGAGGAGTGAATAGAAGAGGGAGTGAAGGGGGGTTTTTATAGTGGAGGAGAGGACAAATATCATAATATTATAATCTTTAATTTATTATTTCTTCCAAAGACAAGGAATATTAAGTATTCCCTGACCAATAATAGTGCTTTTATCATGTGATCACAAACCAAGTGGGCTTATATCAGCAGAACATCATCGATGACTTAATTAATCCATTATTTCGCATTTATTGTGAATTATCGGATTCTACTATTCATAAAAAATTCAAGTATTTTAGAAAAAACACAAAAATTCACCCTAACCATTTTTAGATGTTTATAATCCAAAAATAAAGTCCATTTTTCAAAAATAATTTTCTAAATATGATTATTTTAATATTTAATTAAAATAATAATTTACTATCAAAACCAGTTTTAAAACATTCATTAACTTATTCTAAAATATAGGTATATCGTACTTCCAACTTGAATATTATTTTTATTCCACCATAGATGAGGTTTCTATTCATTAGGGTATATCAATATTCATAAGGGTATGTTACTATTCATTAGGGTATGTTACTATTCACCAGAAATTTTGTTTTCCTTATCGGACTCCAAATAACATACTGATTACAACTGTGTATGCCAGATTTTCGAAATTCCATACATAGAAGTGACAAACATAAGTTTAAAGGTCACTTAGAACATAGTAGTTCATTATGTTGTGTTTTCATGTGATTTTATAACATACTTATGAGAAGGGGATTTTCATTGAAAAACATTGGGTCATTACATTCTTCCCAATTAAGAAATTTCTCCCTTGAAATTTTGTTTAACATTCTATGCCAAAAATAGGTGTGGGTACTTTTCCATCATTGCTTTCTCCAGTTCCCATGTTGCTTCTTCGTACTTATGGTTTCTCTATAGTAGCTTGACCAGATGACTAGTCTTGTTTTGTAGAACATTATCTCTATGATCCAGATCTTCACTGGCTGCTTCTCGTAAGAGAGATCATCCTCCAACTGTACCACCTCTGAAGAGAGTACATGTGAAGGGTCTGGTATGTACTTCCTTAAGAGAGATACATGAAAGACATCATGTACTTTTTACAAGGTAGGTGGATGTTCCAGTCGATAGGCCACACCTCCAACTCGATCAAGGATCTCGAAGGGGCCGATGTACCTAGGACTTAACTTCCATCTACTCCCAAACCTCATGACCTTATTCCATGGGGATATACATAGAAATACCATTTCTCCAACTTTGAAATCAAGGTCTCGTCCACAATTATCTGCATAACTCTTTTGTTGACTTTGGGCTACCTTGATATGTTGCTGAATGGTTTTCACTTTCTCCACCATTTCTTTGACCATGTCAAGTCCTAGCAACATATGCTCGCCGACTTCATCCCAACATGCCAGTATTCTGCACCTTTTCCCATAATGGGCTTCATATGGTGCCATTCAGATGCTTGAGTGGAAACTATTGTTTTAGGATAATTCAACCAGTGGAAGATGTTGGTCCCATCCACCTGTGAATTCCATTGAACACTCACTCAATATGTATTCCAATGTCTTAATAGTTCGCTAAGATCATCCATCAGTTTGAGGATGATAGGTCGTACTAATGTTCAGTTTAGTTCTCAGAGCATGCTAGAGACTTTTCCAGAACTTCAAGGTGAATCTCAGATCACGATCGGATACAATATATAGTGGTACTCTATTTAGACTTACCACTTATTTGATGTAAATCCGTGAAAGTTGATCCAATGAGAAGTCCTCTTGAGCCACAATAAAGTGAGATGTCTTCGTAAGACGATCCACAACGACCCATATAGGATTTGTTTCTCTAGACATATTTGGAAGTCCAGTGACAATTTCCATGGTAATTGTCTCCCACTTCCATGCTGGTATAGGTATTGGTTGCATCATCCCCTTAGAATTTTATCTCTTAGCCTTAACTTGCTGAAATACAAGGAACTTTGAGGTATATTCGACAATCTCCATTTTCATATTGTCCCACCAAAAGTTTTCTCAGAGATCTCGATACATCTTGGTGCTCCTTGGGTGGATAGAGAAGGTCAAGCTTTGTGCATCATTCAATAGCTCCTTCTTTATCTATGTATTATATGGTACACATAATCGTGTCCCAAATCTTACAACTCATTTCTCATCAATTTTGAAATCGGAGTATTTCTCATTTTTAACAGCTTCCACCCTTTTCTGAATTTCCACATTATTTATTTGAGCATCCATTATTTTCTTCAATAGGGATGGTTGAGCAATCATTTGAGAAAGGATTAATGATTTTACTCCCTTAATTATTCCCATGTCCATCCTTTGTAAATCTAAGAAGATCATATCCTTTTCAATTCTCATTATTGATAAAGATGTAAGATCCTTTCCACTTAGATCATCTACCACCTTTTGTTCCTTATCGGGATGGTAGTGGATTGAGTAGTCATAATCCTAGATGAGATCTGTCCATCATCGCTGGAATATATTAATCTCTTTCTATGTGAATATATATTTGAGACTCTTGTGGTCAGTATATATCTCACATTTTTCTCCATAGAGATAACACCGACAGATTTTCAACGCAAAGATCACAACTGCCAACTCCAGATCATGTGTGGGATTGTATTTCTCATGGATTTTCAACTTCATTGAGGAATAGGCTATCACTTTATCATTTTGTATTATCACACATCTTATGCCTTTCTTAGAAGCATCACTATACACCATAAAGAGTTATCCACTTGAAGGGAGTGTGAGTACCAGCGTAGTGATAAGCCTCTTTTTCAACTCCTTGAAAGAGTCTTCACATTCCTGTGTCTAGAAAAGCTTTACTCCCTTTTATGTCAGCTTGGTCATTGGGTTTGAAAATCATTAAATGTTCTTTATGAATCATCAATAATACCCAGCTAGACCTAAAAAGCTGCGGATCTCCATTACAGAAGCTGGCCTTAGCCACTCTTCAATTTCATTCATCTTAGAAGGGTCCACAAATATCCCTTTCTTGGTTATAACATTTCCCAAGAATGATACTTCCTCCATTTAGAACTAAAATTTATTTTACTTTTCATACAACTTATCCCTTCGTAAAGTCTTTAACACATTTTCCAAATCCTCATCATGTTCCTCCTTGCTCTTGGAGTATATCAGAATATCATCAAAAAAGACCACCAAAAATTTGTCGAGGTAATCTCTAAAGACTCTATTCATTAAGTCCATGAAAATTTTTGGGGAATTAATGAATTCTAAGGGCATCACTATGAACTCATAGAGTCCATAGCTCGTTCGAACGGCAGTCTTGGAAATATCTTCCTTCCTCACCTTTAGTTGGTGATATCCTGACCGAAGGTCCAGCTTAGAGAAGTAACTGGCCCCACGAAGCTAATCAAACAAGTCCTCTATCTGTGGAAGGGGATAATTGTTCTTTATATTGATTTTATTGAGCTCACAATAATCAACGGAGAGGCACATTGATACATCCATCTTCTTGACAAAGAGGACTGGAACACCGCACAGTGAAGCACTCGGGCGTATAAAACTTTTCTCTATATTCTCCTGTAACTTCTTATTCAGCTCTTCTAGCTCTATGGTGGCCATTCTATAAGGTTTCTTTGAGATTGGCAGAGATCTAGGGATAAGTTCAATTGAGAACTCAACCACTTGTTCAAGAGGAATACCATGAAACTCTTTGGGGAATACATTAGTGTAATCCCTCACTATAGGCATGACTTCAAGAATGATTCTATCCTTTGTCCCAATCATTTGAGCTAGAGATGCTTCCTCACAAGGAAGCAGTATCCAAACTTGAGACGAAGATTCTAAAGGATACTCATCTTCTACATTACACTTGTAAAGAATGAGAGGATTCTTTAGGATGTGAAAAGTGATCTCCCTTTCATGAAAATTGATGTTGGCCTTATACAAATATAGCCAATTTATGCCGAAGATAGCATAGAACATCACTAAAAGAAGTATGAAAAGATTTGTAGGGAGGTTCAGTCCACAAAAATTAACCGTGGAGGAGTTATAAACCATGGATGCAATAATTTCCACTTTTTCTAATCTCATTGTTAACTTTTCCTCCAAATTTTGAGGTGGTGTTTGAATAGTTCTACTATACTTGAAAGATATGAAAGAATGCGTAGATCCAGAATCAAATAGTACGTTTGCTATTCTTTAATTAATAACAAGAGTACCTATCACCACATCGTTTTTCCGCTTCACCTCAGTAGTAGTGATAGAATAAGCCCTTTCATTTTGCCTTGGAGGTTTGTGATGATTTCCTCCGACAACCCTCGGCTTACGGATATTGTTTTCATAATTCCCAAGCTCCTTGCAGTTATAACACTGCATTGCATGCTGAGTGTTGATCTGAACCTTCCTTTCTTTTTCTACATTAGTGGAATTTTTCATATCCCATCGGCAGTTCTTGGCCAGATGACCTAACATTCCTCATTTGAAGCAATTATTGGTTCCCTTGATACAGTCACCAAGATGCTTATTCCCATAATTATAGTGAAGGGGAAAGTGAGGCTTCTTCCCATCATGGGATTTGTTTGATGAACCACCCATGTTGTTCTCCATTTTCCGTTTCTCGTCACTAGGCCCATGAGACCACTGAGATTCTCCAATCTCCATTTAAACCTTAAGGGCACAATAGACAATCTCCTCATAGCTATCGAAGTATCGAATAGCCAACACTTTTCGTAGACTCGGCTTTAGTCTGCTAAATAAGTGATCCACCTTGCATTCAGTGTTCATGACAAAGCCAAAGGCGTACCTTGAAAGCCTTGTAAAGTTCACTTTATATGCCCCTATGGACTCATCATCCTTTTTTTTGAGTCCAAGGAACTATCTTTCCATCTTGAGATGGAGGGTTCGAGGAAAATATTTGTTGAAAAACATCCTCTTGAATTCCACCCATTCTATGGAATCAATTTTTTCTTGGGACTTTGTATTCTTGATCAGTTTACACCATTGATTAGATTCCCCATCAAAATGATAGACTTAGAGCACAACTTTCTCTTCTTCCAAGCACTAGAGGACATAGAAAATATTTTCAATGGAGTTAATCCATTGTTCTATGAGGAGGGGATCATAAGACCCTCTAAACATGGGAGGCCTTTTCCGCATGAAGGATTCTATGGAAACATTCTCTCTCTTTAGAGGAGGGGGACATTCCACCAAATTCAAGTTATTATTCATAACTTGAGATAGTCGAGCATGTACAACCATGAAGTTTTTAGCACCCGCTTCCATCATGTCAGGCATGTCATTAGGTAAATCCTCACATTTCCTATCACATTGGTTGTTGGAACGTGTTCTTCTATTTCCTGCCATTAACTAAGAAAAAGAACGTGTAATTAGAGGTCTTGAATACTTAGCTATTGAGCATAAAAATAAACCTTGAACATAAAAGTATGAAATTATAAAAAAGGATAATATCATGAATTGTGATTATTTAGGTTTATATCTAGGTTATCCTATATCTATTTCTTAACTTATATAGTTATGGTCTTCTTTTTGTCTATTAATAACAGTTTTTACTAAGCATGTGAATCTACCGAAGTATATACCCCAGAAGTTTCATAACCAAGAGTGCAGCAAGGCCCGTTATCATGCACCAGTTCTCAATTGAGTGTAGCTCAAAGCGGTGTTTTCGGATTTTACCCCTAGATACATCTATTCCATAGCCACCTCTATCTGCTCATATCAAGACATGGATGTATTTGCTTGATAAACCACTTACTCTCTACTCACCAAAATTTTGGAATATATTCTTACACTTAGTCTCATCCTTAATGTTATCACTATGGTTCTCTATTCCTAATCTTCAAAAATAACTAGACCATCCTATGATACAAACTATAGTGACCCAAGCCTTTTACATAAAACATTTCATGATTTTAATCATAATTAAACATCAGAGTAAAAGTCAAGGATCGTAAAGTCTAGTGTCTTGGAATACTAGGTACATATAACATAAAAAACGGGGCTGAAAAACAAATTTATTTAATCTCCATAAAGAGATTATAACTTCCTTTGAGCCCTTACATCTGTATAGGGTACCCAGGGGAAGACATGAACAAAGGGATGAGCTAAAAATCCCAGTAAGGGAATGAACATATGGATACATCTCAAACACATGAGTTAGGAGGCATGACATCATGATATCCAAAGCATGAAACTTATAAAATCTTTTAATATAAGAATTGGATCGTATAAGCATGGAATCATATAAATGTGGTAGAATCATAAAAAATTTCTTTACTATGGTTCAAGGCTAACTGCCAATCTCGTTTCCCATTTCAGTACGGGTCAAGGCTTACCGCCAATCCCGTTTCACATCGCATCTCATGAGACTTATCATTATATAATTCCTTACAACGCTATCTGGGCGCACCCATATCAACATTTTCATGAATAATATTTCCACATAAATATTATTACCACATATACAATCACACATAATCAACCATACATTAACATAAGGGTACCCATGGAAAGAATTGGGTACCACAATCATGACATTAATCATAACCAATGGGCGTATCATAAAAGTGTCCATGAAAGAAAAGGATTATAACATAAATGGAAGTTAATAAGGTATTATAGGCATATAACATGGATGGTGGTAACAAATAAAAGTGACATAAAAAAATAATTGTTTTTTAGAGACATTAGCATTAAAACATTTTTGTGCGGTTTTAAGGAAAACACTATAGAGATTTTAAAATAGTAAAGAATAAATTATTTTATATAAAACCAGAATTGAACCATGGTGGTTTTAAGAATAAAAATACTGAATTTACAAAAAAAATGGTGTCTTATAAAAGAAGATATAGTGCACTTGAAATTGGGTAAAATTTTGGGAAGTTCCTTTAAAACGAGTGTGCTTATTGGGAAGTCTCGAGGAGAGATTCACATAAAGCATGAATATCCCAGAAAGAGAATGATAGATGGATCTTGGAACATGAGTTTGGAGAATATAAAAATAATTTTTATGTTATACATAAAATGAAAAGACAACTACATTTTGGTAAAAATAAAGATAGAGAAACCTGAAGGAATAAAGGAAGTTCGGGTAGAATCGATTATGGTTTATCAACATGGTATCAGGTGTAACTAAGAGGGATTGATGAGAGAGATAAGGGGTTTCTCATCACTTATAAAACATTAGGTCAGTATGGGGAAATTTTTATAAACATACCCCATTACTTGGTCTTACACAAAAAGTCATAGCATAGAGAACAGTCTTGATTAAGAGTGAAAATGGGAGGATCCCTTACCTTAAATATGTTGGTGTTCACCACTTGTTATTAACGACCATAATAAAAAAATTATGGTTATTAATTAATAATTACATAACCACTTATATATTCAATTTAATTTTTATATCCATTTTTAGTTCATTCAAATCCTTTTTGATTAGTTACAAGGTTCAATTTCATTGTTCGGGCTTGTTTGTTTACTTGGATTTAAAAGATCGATTCACTTAAATTCAAGTTTGGATTATATAAAAAATGAAAGTGGTTTTCCATAATTGAAGTTATATTCTTCAGAACATATCTATGAGATTACATGGTTTTAATTTAAATTAAGTTACTTTGAGTGAAGTCAAATTATTATATATATAACCACAGTGATAACCATTTTGGTTAATTGGTGGATTTGATTACAAAGAATGTGTTTTGATTTATAACTTAATCCCAATTTTACCAAAGGATTACAGAACCAAAAATAGGATATATTAAATATATAATAGTCTGGTTAATCTGTAACACAAATGGGTTCATGACCAGAATTGATGATAATAATAAAAATTGATAAACTATTGTCCTTGAATGTGCTAAATTAGCACATCTCAAACGATACTTTCATTTCTTTCAAATAAAAGGGTGGGGAAAGGAGAGAAGAAAATGAAATATACCACTAGCATGAATATATTCTAGTAAATGTATTTTACTGTATTTATCATACTATTATTGTGAAGGGAGGTGAGGAAAGAAATAAAAAATAAAAGAACTTAAAAGAAAAGTAGAAATTTAGAAGAGGAATTTACCTCTTGAGACTTCCTCCTTTGAGAACCTCCTAAGGGGAGAAGTTTTGGTATTTTTAGGAGGATAAAAGCTTTTGGACGTGGGGGAGGAACCTGGGGAGAGATTTGGGAAGAATAATGGAAAGGCACAAGGCTTGAGATGAGTGGAGAGAAGAGGGAGTGATGGGGAGTTTTTATAGTGGATGAGAGGAGAGATTTCATAATATTATAATATTTAATTTATTATTTCTTCCCAAGACAAGGAATAGTAAGTATTACATGACCAAGAATAGTTATTTTATGATGTGATCCCAAACCAAGTGGGCTTATATCAGAATAACATCATCGATGACTCAATTAATCCATTATTTATCATTTATTGTGAATTATCAGATTCTACTATTCATAAAAAATTTAAGTATTTCAGAAAATACCCAAAAATTTACCCTAACCATTTTTCAATGTGTAGAATCCAAAAATAAAGTCCATTTTTAAAAATAATTTTCTAAATATGATTATTTTAATATTTAATTAAAATAATAATTTATTATCAAAACCAGTTTTAAAACATTCCTCAACTTATTCTAAAATATAGGTATATCGTACTTCTAACTTGAATATTATTTTTATATCACCACAGATGAGGTTACTATTTATTATGGTATATCAGTATTCATAAGGGTATGTTACTATTCATTAGGGTAGGTTACTATTCCCCAAAAATTAATTTTTCCTTATCGGACTCCAAATAACTTACTGATTTCAACCATGTATGCCAGATTTTTGAAATTCCAAACACATAACTGACAAACTTATGTTTAAAGGTCACATAGAACTTAGTAGTTCATTATGTTGTGTTTTCATGTGATTTTATGACATACTTATTATAAGGGAATTTTCATTGAAAAACATTGGGTCGTTACACGATGCCTATGAGAATCACTTTGGGATTACTCTTAAGGCTCACATAAGGAATGATTGAAATGGGATATTTAGTACTTGTGATGTCTAACATTAATAAGATTTTTTTGCACCATATAATCTCCAATGATATTTTCTCAGATGATACTATAAAGATAAATGTATTTTGAAAATGTCTGATAATAGTGAACATGACTGAGGTATGTTTTTTTCTTTAGTTTTCCAGGTCACTATCAATGATTCTTTCTAAATTTTACCTGATTTGATAACCGATTGACCAATGTTACATGTAAATGGTTAATCCTTTTGGTTAAAGGAATCTAAAGAATGTTTTGATAAAATGATGTGGAGATGGATCAATGCCAATATTTTGACTCTATCATCTAGAAATTATTGTGTTGTGATATATAGTGATACATTGAAGAAGTAAAATGGTTGTGTTATAATGAAATTTTTTAATCATACTCCACATTAATCAATGAAATTAGAGACCTATGTGAATAAATATCAAACCCATGATCTTGAGTTTGAAACTATAATGTTTTTGGAATATATGGTGAAATTATATTTGTGGTGAATTATGTGAGAAACACGTGGATCACATCATACTAAAATGTATCTTTTAATCGAAAGATCCAAATTTGAGACAAATTCAATTGCTTGAGATACACTATAATTATGTTTTTCAATACACTACCACCTCAGGAGAAAATATTACGCATTGGATGCATAATGTAGAAATGATCATCTATTTATGACCTAAATTAGTATTGATAGGGGTTCTATATTAATGGATAAATTAAATATAGGTATTGGAATTATTAAGTAAGGGGAGACGACACACAGTTTTCAATTTTTTGTAAAAAAATATTAATTAGAAATGATAAAATGGACTCTGTCTAATGATTATATATTTTAGGAGAAAATTAAAAATTTTAATGGTGGAAAATTTTAGAATTCATTTGTGATGATGGTATTCTAAAATGAATAATGATATTATGTGTTGCATATATAACTGAGAAAAAAGGGAAAAGTTTAATGACCCTCATATCTCAAAATTATATATACAACATGTCATCCCCATGATATATAGGGATTTATGGGAATAGTATTGGTGTGATCATATTAAGTGGGAATTTTGCACTGTGTATCAAGATTCTTGGTTTTTCACAATGTTAAGGATTAATTACTTGATTTTAATGGATTCATGAAACATTTGTTAATTCATATGTATAAATGGGATTTAAATACTATGGACATTTTCACATGATTACCAATTACTTCTAGGAAAAATTTTCTAATATGGGTTATTGTTGATTTTCTAACCAAATATATGAATTTACTCACAATAAGAGAAGATTTACATATAAATAGACACACAAGTATCTATATTAATTATGTAGTAAGGCTTCAACTTATACCTCTTACATTGTGCTAGATTACACTCCACATTTTACAATGAAATTATAAAAGAGACATTATAAGGCTATTGATACTGAGCTTTATATCAGTACTTCCTACCATCCTAAAACTGATAGATAGTCCGAAAGAAATATTAAAATAATGTAATAAATGTTGAGGTCATTCTCTCTCTGCATTCAAGTTATGTGGGATCTGAATTTAATATTTTTATACATTTTATATAATAATATTTTCCTTTTAATTATCTAAATTTCACTGTATATAAAATTATATAGAATGATAAGTCATACACTAATGTTTTTAGATGAAGTTAGTGAAAGGAAATTTGTAGGCCTAAAAATTGTTAAATATTCCTTAATAATGGGTAATACTATTCTGCCACATATTAATGGAGATCAATTTAGTCCAAAGAGTAATTATGATAATTGGTGGAAGGAATTGGTATTCAAAGTGGGAGATCTTTTTTTCTTGAGATTATATCCATGGATGGCTTTCATAAGGTTCAGTAAGAAAGGGTAATTGTGCCCCATGTACATTATACCCTATTACAGCATTAAAATAATTGGATCTGTTTCATACTACTTAGAAATTCCACCATGTCTCTCAAAATAACATGTTGTTTTCCATATATCATTTTTACACAAGTATATTCCAAACCCAAAAAATGTGCTCTCCACTAATGAAATAGAATTGGAACCTGATTTATCTTACTTTGAAGAACCAAAATTGATTCTTGATACTAGAGAGTAAATTTTTAGGAATCAAAATATTCAATTGGTAATAATAGTTTTGATAAATTTAGAAATGGAAGAAGTGATATGGGAATAAGAGGATTTCATGAAGGAGAACTACCCTCATCTATTTAGAATGTAATATCTAAAAAAATAAAAGGAATAATTTTTTGTAGGTGGGAATAATGTGACACTATGAGACTTTAATGTTTTAATCCTTTAAATAAATTCATTCTCAATAATAAATAGTAATGCCCACAACACTAGGATTAAATTAAAATATTATTTTCAATTATTATTTAAACATGACCATTATAACATGCACATTAACTTGGTAGTTACGAATAATACTAATTAAATCAGGAAATTATTATTTTTTATACATTATTAAAATAAATTAAATTGTTATCTACTGTTTATAAATAAAAATAAAATCAATTGAACAAAAAACAAATGTTTTTTTTTTGAAAAAACTGTATTTTTTATTAAAGTCACTTTAGTCATGCTTTGCAAAAAAAACTTTAATGATAATATTATCAATTTTAGAAATATTATATAATAAAATCAACCTTATTTTTCAAATCGTCATATTCAAATCATATTAGTGTGATGTTTATGGATTTTTGAATAATCATCATTTTTCAATGAATAATGAAAAAATACAGATTTTTATTGAAAATTCCATTTCATTTTAATAATTAAGAATAATAAATTATATCTTAAATTTTTTTCAAAGTATAATCAGATCAATTATGTTTATATTTAACTAATTTATGTTATTATAATCAATTTAATGATAAATTTTAATGTAAAAACATTGCATACTTATTAGAATTTTCTCTTTGGAAACCCTCTTTTTCATTGTGTATGTGAGTATAATTTTAAAATCGATTCGGCCAGTTCTATGAATTCAATTTTGTGAAATGGATTCTATAATTTTTATTATAATTATTTTTATTATCAAATATGGTCAAAATAAATTTTTTAAATTATGAATTGTTAACGAAGAAAAAATTAATTACCATGGGTAAGGTAAAAACTAATTTATCTTTGGGGGACTAGAGATATTAAGGATAAAATGACGTAATCACTTGTCCATGGCCCATTTGATGCCCATATTTATATATTAGAACCTATAAGATTCATAAATTACCCATTTTTGAGGCTTTTCACATGATAAGAATGTGGTTTTAATTGTTTATTTTCAAAAATTCCATATGTAACCTATCCCTCACTTATATAAGGTCATCCCCTCAAATACCTTTTTCACACCACCAATGCGAAGAACTACCAAAAAAACATAATTAATACTCTACCAAAATAATAGAAATTTTTATTTTATCATAGATAAATCCTATGATGTCTTTTAGTGAATTCCTAAAGAGTTCATTTGACGAAGTGGTAGCATTGTTAAATGATCATTTTTATTTTATTTATTATTCCACTTCCTTAAAATAATATAAAATAAAGATAGAATAATAAAAAACATATTTACCTCATAATAATATGTTGTTATTTTATTGTAATAACCTATATCCATATTCACTACCCTAAAATGGGGAATGATATCATCAATCATGTGTATAGAGGACTAACACCTCACAAACAAATGTTTCTCATTTTCGATCAACAGCTCTCACGAAATGATTTAATGATTGATTCAATATATATATATATCATATTTAAGATATAATTATACTTATATAATTTTTATATTAAATATACCTTCTTGTATTCCATTCGGTTTAAAATATGGTAACGTTTCTTGTGTGTATGATAGACTACCACCTCCCAAAGGGATGTAATTTGTTTTTCACTTACGATATAAATGGAAGGTGATAAGGATAAATTTAATTAATATATTTTATATTTATGTTGTGATGTAAATTATTTAATATTAGTATATTATACATTTATTTATCATTTCACCCATTGAAGGGATGATATCTTTGCTCGTGCATATATACGACCTATGGTCTCTACGTTGCAAAGGGAATCATTTTCCACACCCAACATTCAAGAATTTTTCTAATAATGTATCTAATGAGTAAATATTATATTTATAAAATTATTATCACTCTTTATATGACATATTTGTATCCTTTATACAAGAATCATAACGTTCATAAAAAACATTCTTTAGAAGTCAAGGCAATTAACACCCAAAACAATGAAAAACATTAAATATTATTATCCAAATAGTGGTAAAATGTAATAATAGGATCATATATGATATTATAAATATTATTTAGGTTTTTTTATAAAACAATAACATGAGTAAAACAATTATATATTAGGTTAAATTATGATAACTTAAGGAAATCATGACGTAAGAGACATCATCTCATTTTCCCTTCATTGAAGCATATTGTTATGTTATGCTCCTAATTTCATTTACATGGTCTATAAACTGCCCATTTTACATGTAATATAATTATTAAATAACAATTCATGTTATTATATCTTTTATGTTGAATTATTTCATCTAATGGGGGTTTACATGAACATTTCAAGGTGGGAAAGGATTTCAACTCAATTTCAATTTTATTAAGACAATACTGTTAATATAGACCACTTTAATTTTTTGTGCTGTATATAATTTGACATTTTTGTATTTAATATGAATAATTATTTATTATTTATGATTAATATTTCATTTCATGTTTATTCTCCATGGTGTTAAAATATAAATGTTTTAAAATATGTAAAAAATCATTGTACAATCTCGCTTTCTATTGTGGTTATTTACTTTATCAGGAAACAATCACTGTTTTGTGGACATTTTTAATTATACAAAACATTTATCATAAATATAAACATTATTTTATTATGTATGTCATTATTTCATAATCCATTTATCATTATTATATATAGTGTTTAGTGTTAATGTAATTTGATTAACTGGGGACATATTGATAAATTTGTATCTATTACTCAATACAAATATTTAATGTATATGAATATTGTTCGTGAATAAAATAGAATATTTGATATATGAAAAATATTTTGGAGATGAAGGTATGAGTTGTTCACAATTATAGATAGACTCATGATGCATCGACGTGACTCATGAGAAAAATCCATTGGCCAAATCAAATGAGGCTTTACCTGTAGTTTTAGACTACAATGTGAAAGGGTATAAAAGATGAGGTGTCATGGTGGCTAAGATAAAGAAATATAATAATTAAGAATTTTATTTATTCATAATTTAGTTATTATTTGTATCCATGATATCTTTAAATGATATTATCTCTATATGTATTACATTCTCAGTTTATTGATTAAATGGAATGTGTTTTTTATTTATTTACCTTCACATAGTGATTAAGATTTATTAATTTATGATATATTATGATGTATGTAACCCTTATTGAGAATTTTATATCATCTTTATTATGTTTCCTTTCCCCATGATATGAAGAATAAGTCATGGAATGAAGTAAATAATGGAAATTATTTTCCATCACTTTGTATTTTTTCCTATGTAAAATGGGTATCATGAATGTATCAAGTTCTCCAAAAATACTAAATTTATTATTCATTTTGGATTATAAGAATTTCATAAATTCCAATGAAATAATTTTGGTACCAAATACAGGTTACTGTATTTGAGGTCATTACTGGTTAGACAAGTGAATATGTTATGAATTGGTTCACCCACCAAGGCATGATAAATGAATATTTGGTATATATGGGGACGAAAATACTCATTTTTGGTTTCTAGTATCGTAAACTACCCCCACTTAAAACCACGTGGATTGAAAATGAATACAATAGTATCCCCTAAACACTACCTCTATTTGTACCTATGTTGAAAGCTAGTATCAAAAGTATCTACCAAACAAATGGGAGGAATATTCCTCCAAAATTACTAGGAAAATAAAATGAAAACCACTAATCAACACATTATATAATTGGAATATAAAAAAAATACAATATACAAACAATTTATAGATATAAATAAATAAAATATAAGCAAGTCAATATAAGGATGACCTCTTAATATCCACTCCAAATTCCTGAACAAAAACATCCTCAATCTCTAATTAACTTTCCTACAAAACAGCTCAAGGAAATCGTAGAGGGTTAAGAACATGGGTTTACACCATAGTAATATATTTCTACAAAATTAAATATATATATTAAATAAATCTAGGAGGATAAATAATTGTAAATTCCTCTAAGAGGGAATATGAGATAATCTATAATTTTGACTAAGAATCTATGGGAGGTTAAGAGAGCACAAAATATTAAAGGAGAAAATGACAACAAAAATCAAGTATATCACCTGAAATGATTATAATTATTCAATATATATTATCTTGAATAACTAAGGATGATATAAAATGTCTATAATCAAATAATAACACATAAAAATATAAAATGGTCACCAATATTCAACTTTCATAAATGATCAATCATATCATCAACCATATAAACATATGTAAACGATGAAAAATATAGATATACAAGGTCATATAGAATAAAAAGAGAAATATTTGAGTCATATCATGTTACAACCAAAAGTTTTTTTAGTTGTATTTTTTTGTTATGATTATTTTCATGGGGGCATATTTTTGAATTTTATAATTTTCAAACTGTTATGAAGTTAGTGGATTTTCCGTGGAGGGAGTTTTTGAAAATTATTGAAGTGTAAAAGATTAATCTAGGACTATAAGAACCATGTTTTGAATAAAAGTTGAAGTTGGAATATATTAGAAAAATCTCAAGATATTTGATATATTGGGGACTTCGTTTGAATTTTACATTAAAAGATTTAAAATATCACCTCGTAAATCACACCTATATAAGAATGATATGCACCGTTACTAGTAACAAATAACTATAAACTGAGTTAGGGAAGATAAAAAATACTTCTAGTGATGTGTCATTCCACGAATTGAGTGCCACACTGTAAAGAAATAGGTGTGATTTATCAATTAGTCTGGAAAGGATATAGCCATGAAAGGACACAAAATAAAATTCCATGATGTAATAAAAGTAGAATAGAGTTTCTATAGAGTTTAATTTCTTTCATGAAATAGTATATATCACATTTCACTAGGACAAGGTTACGAACCATGGAAAATGACTAAATAAATACAATAGGGATATGAATTTTTAATGCTTGACATATATATACTACAAAGAAATATGTTTCTATGTGACCTATCAGATAATCGAGAGGATTTGTAGATAAAATAATAGATTAATTCATGAAATATAAATTTTCACCATGATTTGGATTTTTTATACTTATTGTAATTAATAGGATGATGTGGAATCCAGGTGATGGTTTGGTAGTTATATCAATAGATAGTAACTACCCATTCAAAATTAAATGTTGGAGAAAATTTCAAAAAAAATGTTCTATAGTTTAATAACTAGAGTTCAATTAATATTTTGAATTTTAATTTTAAATTAAAATTATACTGGGGAAAATAAAATATATGATATGTGAATGAACTATAAAAAAACACATAGTAGATAGAAAAAGGAGAATGTGATCTTCATAATTGAATAAATTTATTATCGTAAGTAGAAGATCTATTCAATATCATGAATTTTAAATTGAAGTGTCTAAGGATTAATTTTGTAAAATAATGGACTAAAACCCATAGTTTTTTTCACATTTCATTAAATACATTGAAATATAAGAATATGGAATCATAGATAACCTTATCATAATCCTCATAATTTATTTATAATATATATGAATGACACATGTAAAATGTTCTAAGATATAATCCCACAAGGGAGGAAGGAGTTTTGGAGGTATAAAGTAATGCAGGCCTAGTGCATCCCCACTAATCAGGTTCTTCCCATCAAGAGGAAAAGAATAAAGTGTGTTGAACCTATGTGCCAATATCATATTAATACCCCTCTTTAAATTAGTGTGCGAAAATAGGATGAGGCCACATACCATGTATTATAAGTGAGGTCCACCTAAAGTCACAAAAATATACTAGTTATGGAGTGATATTTTAGAATTTCAACCCAATGATAATATGTAATATTTAAATATATTCCTCATTGGGAGAACAATGTAAAATCATGTGTAAATTATCATTATTTTCTATGTGTTATGGATGATCTAATTAAATTGGTTTCAATGTTTCTTTTCTAAAATACAAACATCATTTGACATTGTTTTAACAAAAATTTTGAAACCATAATCCACCATCCACTTAGGGTATTTAGTGGGCCCCCCAGTTACAACAAGTTGAATTTGAGTCACATTTTTCTTCAAGAATATATTGAGAGGAACCTTTTATCATGGTTTACATTTTCACTGCAATGGGATTTCCTTTATTAGATGGATACACCAATAATACATATCATAATTTTATCGAACCATGCTTGAAGTACATGGAAATTACATTTATTTTTACGGAATACTTAATTCATTGCACAAATATACACCTAAGACCGTATTAGTTCAGAGTATTTGGAAACATGGAACATAATCATTTATCTTGGTGAAATATTTTCAAAATCATCAATAAATATCTTCACCTTTTTTTCTACTGAAAAACCATTCATTATATCCTTAGTCCTGATATCCTTCGTATGTATCGAAACCTCCTATTTTTTGGGTATCAACATTTATTATGCACAAAAGGAATCTTTAAGATAGATTTTTTCCATAGGCTATTCTTTAGGGAAAAGTGGGGGAATTTGGGAGGATATTTTGGTAGGTTTTGGCCGAGCCAAAGGGCTTTGGAGGTGTGATTAAAAGAGGATAGGTGCCCTTTTATAAGAGAGGGTACATTCACCTTGGTAAAGTCTAGAAATATTAAATTATTATAATTTTTTAGGTTTAGAATTCTCTTGAACTCTTTGATTTTACAGATAAGATAATTATGGGTCTAAATCATCTCAACCAATAAAATTTATACATCTTTTGATTTTATTTTAAACCTTATAATGTTGATTTATCCTTGTTTAATCTATTTAATTTTATTTGTGGTCATAATATCTAAATATTAAATGGTTATAAATATTTACTTATGTGTTTTCAATTTTCCATAATTGGATAATTCATGAAATTTTCTTCCATAAAAATTTCACTTTGTAATTTTTTAAAAAAATTTAGATTTCTAAATAATTTAATAATATTTTATTTTTATAAAATATCAATAGTGTCAATTTTCACACTATTAATTTATTTGACATAAAATAAAATCCACACATAAGATAAATTAGAACCAAAATATTTAATAAACAAATAACATGTCATATTTAGCTAAAAAAATCTTAGAGAACATTAATTAATTCATATGATATTTTTTAATCTTTTTAAAATGATATATTTGATATTTCTGTCTATAAAATAAATTCTACATTACTATTGTGTTATCATTAATTGTAATTATTTAATATCAAAAATTTATAAATAAATTTAAATGATTTAGATAACATCATTAAATTTATGGAGACTATTTATACTCGATTATTTATTATGTATATCACTCTATTAAAATTACTATACTTATAAGATATATGAGTGTGACATGTTGTAAAATTCTTTTGTTTTAATTATAATTACACCACTTTTTTGAAAAAATGTCAACTAAATGAATCCATTTTTACCCATACGTGATATTGGTAGACTTTAAAGAATGAAATAGGATTTTGGAAGGTGTTATGGTAATTTTATTATATTCATCATAATGTTAGTTACCCTAATTTACTTGATTTACCTTTAACTTTAGAAAATAAAAATTATAGTAGTTACTATTCATAATATCCAAAAAATAAAAGTAACCTTTTTACATATTTTGTAACAAATAATTCCAATTATAGAATCCATTTTTCATTTTTAAAATCAAATAATTTGTATAAATTAATTTATAATTATTTTCTGTTGTCAAAAACTGAAAAGCAGGTTTTTAAGAAGTAAAAAACTTATCAAACAACTGTACTGTGTTTATGTCAAATTTAAATTTAAAATTACTTCCAATGATGAAAATTGGATTAAATTATAAAATCTCAATCCAATTTCAATTTAAATCCAATTAAAAATATAATCTAACTATATAAATCAATTAGATGAAAAGGCAGATTTCAATTAAAATGCAGTATTTTCACTATTCATTAGTATATGAATTTTATCAGAAAATTATCAAAAATTCAAAAAAGTAAATTTTGATGTTCCTCTTCCAAATAAGATCTTTATTTTTTCAAATATAATATATAAAAGTGTTAAAAACGATTTTTAAAATTGGTGCGCCATCAAAAGGTGACAAAACTGCATTTTCTGGATAATTATTTCTTCTATCCAAAAAAATGAATTTATTATTATATAATGTTCTATAAAACAAAAAATATTAATGTTATTTTTATATAAAATTAAAATTTGGGTTATTAATATTCATAAAGGATAGTTTATATCCCATTAAATAATAAAATTTTAGTAATATATCGTTGTATAGTGAGACTTGGTACGGCATACAATGAAAGCTATCGAGGAAAGTCACTCTTGCATGTAATGCAAGACAATAATAGTGTTTCTTATAATGTAAGATAATACGGTGTTTCATATAGTGCAAGATAATATTTTTGTAGATTAAAACATAATACATTTAACAAATAATCCATCTCATAAAATCTCAGGGTGTTATAATAATAGAATAATATCAAATATAAGCTATATTGGGGTTGATGTATATAAACATTTAGTTAATATGATTCATTTTAGTGATCTCAGTAGAATTATAATGATAACATCATACTATAATATGTTTAATTATTATTCCATGGGTTTTAAGACATTATTAGGATTATATCCCAATCTTCATTATATTAATTTTATTTACTATTAAACATGAAATGTTATTTGGGATAAAATCACCAATATTAGTAAAGGTGATACAATGTAAATGTGGTAATATTTCATGTTTTAAACACACAAAAATATATGATCTAAAAATGATCTATATTGAAAATATACATGGTTTCTTTAAATTTCTTAACAACTTTTCAAGAGTATTTCACGGGCACAGTATAGAGACCAAATATTTTGATAATTTAATTAATATTATTAAAATATTACCACTATTATAAAATCCATAAGTTTTAGAACATGAGTAAATAAATCCTGAAGTGTTATCTCCTGATGACTAACATATTATATTGTTTTCTTATGAGTTGTGAGTGAAATATCAAATATCATTAAAACATTCATATGAAGAGTTACCATTCATGTTTATTAATAAGTAGTAATTTGTTGAATATAAATATGATGATAATGTAATTGATGACTTATTATCTCTTATTTTAAAAAATTTAAACAAGTTACCTTTAGTTTGGTTCTATTATAATTTTTTTTAAATGTAACTACTAGATTTATAAGGACATATGAGGAAATGGATGGTGAGTTATAATTCTCACCCCAAAAAAGTAAGACTTTTCCATGTAGATGGAATTGTGAAATTTAAATTTCAATAAATATATATTTTAGAGGATGGTTTTGCATTTGGAATAGATAAGAGGATATTGAGGATGATCTGTTTTAGGGAAATGAATCTATATTTACCTCAGATGTAAAAAATTCAATGATAACTTCATTTTTGAAATATAAAACTGTTGTACATAGAAATGATCAACTAGAAGGGGTTGTTGAACTTCAAGTGTAACTGGAAGAGGAACGTAAGAAATTGATTTGTAGATAATGAATAGTTATAAAATACTAGGATTTTGGAATAATTATTCAATTTATATGGATAAATTTGTAGATAATATTGATTATATTTATAGAGAAATAGAATATTTTGAAAATAAAAATGTCAAATATGGTGAACTAATGAATTATAGGATGTAAACTAAAGTAAGGACTAAGAATATTGGTGATTTCAACTTATATTTTAATAAGGAAGAGAAAAATATTGAATCTCTCAAAGAATAAATTATACCATTGAGAAATAATTTTGAATAATAAATTAAAAAATGTGGTTTAAGGAATAAGTTTTATATTGGGAAATTTTCATACAATGTTTTTAATGAAAGGGTAGAATAAGGTACCATAATAAACGAATTAATTGTATTTTTCAATAGATTAAATGTAGTGTATAAAACTAAAAATGTTTATGATAGTTAAGAATTAAAGGAAAATTTTAGAATAAAGAAGAGCATAAGAAAAAAAAATGGTAGAGTTCATTACCCTCAAGAAACAATAAATAAATATGGAATTATAAGAACATCTAAGATGTGTACAGAGATAATAGTAATATTATTTTTCCAAACATGAGGTGCCAATTACATAGATTTTTAGGCCATTCTATCCCTTACTATAGAGAAGATAAATGATTCTGAAGAGGTTTATCTATTATTATTATCAAATGATAGTTAGATCATACTATTCATATATAGGAAATAATTATTTTTATGGATACTACTTTAATTGTCAAAAGTTTTTACATAAAAAATTTGTTTCTAGGTGGAGAAGAGAAATATATTTTTATGAGATAAAAAATAAAGTGTATACGAGGAAATCCAATTGATTTCCCTTAAAGAAAAATGTATAACCTCTTGAAGAAAAAGAATTTTACTTGATGGATTATGATGAAAATTTGAAGAAGAGACCATAAAATTTATAAAATCATTCTAGAATATATTTTAAGTAATTAAAGATGAATGAGAAGGATAATTTAGATGAAATTATTATGAAATCATAAAATAATAAAAAATCATAGGTTATGGATAGGGTATATTCATCTAATATTACATATAATATGAATATTTTAATGAATATAAAATATAGAGTTTATGGTGCCTTAATTTTAAAATAATGTTGAAATATTTGTCTCACTATTGACGAATTGATGAATTAAAAAATTATATATATTATAGGGATACATTATAATTTTTTTATTATAAGACAATATTGTGAATTAGTTTTTGACTTCTCTTTTATTTAAAAAGGCTTCAACATAAGTCAATGACCTCATTAATAAAACATTAGGGAACATATGGAAATCTATACCATTTTTATTTTATGGGAAATACATGTCTTCTTATAGTATAAGAAGAAATCAGATTAGGGAACTAGAAGATATACCAAATAAATTTATAATTTAAATATATTTTTTCCAATTTTATATTTATTAATGATATTCCTAAATAGAATTGAGATTTTAAAAAATATTTTTGATGAACGAATGTAAATAATACAGGTTGAAAAATCCTTATCTTCCAAAGAAGAATAATCGCCATGTTTGTAGAATTCGATTCGCACCGACATTTATGGAACAATTTGTCATCTAAAAACCAATTTTGAGATATATTTTATCCTTTGTATGTATTATTAAAATAGTATATGGTTTTTCCTTTTTCATATATTTAGGATGGAGTGTATAAAATGTTTTCATGGAAGATACACAAATAAAACTAGAATAAAATTAAATATTTTGATATTAGAAAATATAATAGAGTATACATAATATGTGTTAAAAATTTAATTATAAAATAATGGTACTAAATATGAAGTGTATTTTTTGAGGCCTCTCTAAAGTAATTGGTTTTTGAAATAATAAATTTCATAGTCAGTGATATTAAAATGGATGTGTAGATAGATAATGAAATATTACACCAAAACTAAAAATACAATGCTCCAATGTTTTTCAATACTATAAATAGATTTATCTATATATAGGGGTATAAAAGTAACCTAATAAAAAGTCTCCTTAAAGGAATCCACCATTTATGCATTTCAAGATATTTCGAAGAATGTGTTCAATATAAATTTGATAAAGATATAGAGTAACATGTATTAATGGAATAGATGAAGGAACATTATTTTGTTACTCTAAACAGATTGGGGGTTATAAATGTATAAATAAGAAGCTAATAATGATTGGTGAGTGTAGTGATGAATTTTTTTTTGAGAATGAATGAAAAATAGATTATAGATAGTCTATTTCGGAATGAGTTCTTAACAAAGGTTATTAAATAAATAAAAAAATTTCAATAAACTCAACAATATTAGATAGAAGAGGATTCTAAGATTGAATATATTAAATTAAAAAGTGAATAAGTGAGTCAACCTATAAGTTATAAAAAATAGGGATCATGTTGATCCATGAAGTATCATTATAGAAAAATATTCTCCATCTTATACATGAATGATGAATATAATATAGAACATTAACTTATTATCTAGAATTAAACCCACTTCATTTGAAGATGCATAAATAGATGTATCATAGATGAACCCATAAATGGTAAATCAGATTAAATTAAAGAATTTTATAATTGGGAGTATGTGGACATACTAGAAAATATAAATTTGAAAATTATAATTTTTCACCTTAAGAAAAACCATGATTAAAACTTAAAAGTAATCAAAAATAATAAAATTAAGGTTTTCAAAGGATATAATCAGTTTAAAGGTAATTATTTTAGGTGATGTTTTCGTTAGTAGAAAATATATTCCTATCCGACTATTCATAGAATTAGATTCCCAAATAAAGTTTATAATTTTTCAAATGGAAGTGAAGATGAAATTTTTAATTGATTTATGAATAATTAAATATATATTGGTAATATGGTTTGTTTTATTATAAAACATGATTAAAAATTATTCCGCTTGAGAAATAATTTTTATGGACTAAAACATAACCTCAAACATGGTATGGCTGGAAAAATGATTTACTGAAAAATATGGATTAAAAAAGAATATAGATTTATCATAATCTATAGGTCAAAAATTATGATGAAGAATAGTTTATGGTAATGGTGTATGTGAATGAAATCATTTTTGGAGGAATCAACAAAAATACAATTGAAAATTTTCAAAACATAATAAACTATTAATTTGATAGGAAAATTATTTGGGAATTTTCATGTTTACTTTTGTTTCAATTTCAATATAAAGAAGGAAGTATATTTGAATAATATATAAAATATGAAGATGAAGTATTGGTGAAATTTATAATGCAAGAACGTAATAAAATACCAACCCAGATAGATGTTGGAAGGAAACATGGAAGACATGAAAACAACAAGGGAGTAAACTCAACTCATATAGGATAATTATTGAGTGTTTATGTTGTCTAATGGAAACATGGAGAGATATATTAT
The DNA here is from genome assembly GCA_963277665.1 of Viscum album. NCBI lineage: Eukaryota > Viridiplantae > Streptophyta > Magnoliopsida > Santalales > Viscaceae > Viscum > Viscum album. The sequence continues at coordinate 1,715,595,602 of OY728143.1, forward strand.
CTCTATATTGTTTATTAACATGTTTTCAATGTTTTCCCTAGAATAAATATCTTGTATTAAGGAAATATATTTTTATGTATGTTTATAGAACATTGAACTATGGTTTTTTGTTCAAATATGGAAATGACATGAATTTTTTTAACATTTTTAGACACTAACTAGTCCTATGACATTATGGATAAAAAACCCCAAATTGTAGGATCATTATATATTGAGAGAAATTATTTATGTTTCCTTAGTAAGAAACATGATTTTGTTTCTCTAAGAATAGTATATGTAGAGTATATCATAATCATGAAAGCTTTTACAAATCTAATTTGGATGAAAAAATAGTTGTAATATTTTATTGAAGCAATGAAATAACATATGATTAATTAATGTGACATAAAATTTCCATTGGAATATCAAATAATGTAGTTCATTTATCTTGAATGAAGAATTCAGAGATCATATATCATTTCATAAATGACAACATTGATAATAATATTATGAAGTTAACATTATTTAGAACAAATATTATAGTTGTATAATATTTTATCAATGTTGTTGGTGACTCATGTGTTCAAACAGAATATGTTTAACATTGAAGTTAAATTAATATCTTTAATATAAATAGGTTTGGATTGAACCCCTATCCATATTTAACTAAATGATATATTTATTTATTGTTTTAATTTTTAGGAATATATCATTTATTGGAAGAAGAAACAATATGGGTGACACTATCCCTAGGGTTTTCTATAAAATTATAACTTATATGAGAAAATAATAAATGATGTTGATACATATAGAATATATTTTCTTTCTTATTTAGATCTATTTCTCATGTATTGTTAGAGTTTTATTGTATTACATATGCTAATATTTATAATGTTTAAAGTGACAAAGAATTTTGTATTCATCTAAACTAATAATATATAATACAAAATATTTTATTGTTAAAGGGGGAGAAATGAATGAAGTAATAAGTATCCTGATAAAGTTGAAGTTCAAGAAATGTACACCTAACCATGATAGGGGGATTGTTTCGTATAGATGAGCTTCTTTTTGAAAATTTGGTTGAAAAAAAAATCCAAAGTGGTAAATTGTTATAACATAAGGTTGTTTTGGTAGGATTGATTTCCAATATTATTTTTAAGATAGCACAGTTTAGAAATTTATATGTTTTTAAGATTCATGATAAAAGTGAATAATAATTAGAGGAAGTTTTTATGTTTTTTGAATGTCAAATAGGGATATGATACCAAATATTCAAAAAACAAATCTAGTTTCATATAAATTTACTCCCTAAGTAAATAAAATACAGATAAATTAGCTAATTTTGTTTTTTCTTATGAATTTGGAATTTACTATATAAATGGATCAATTGATGCATTTTATTTATTTATTAATTCTTGGAATTAAATAGATAATACATATATTTATTTTTAAATTATATTTTTTGTTAGTTAATTAAATTTCAATTTATAATTAATTTGAGAAGGGATTCACTTTTAATATAAATTATTTTATTTAGTTTTGTGTTTAATGAAAATATATATGTTGATTTTTTTAAAAAGGAATTGTGAGATTTCTCTATATGTTTCTAATTGTGTTTTTACTATGATTCACTGGAAATTAATTATGTTTTATAAAATCTAATTGGTTAATAAATACTAAATTTGGGATTTATTTAGAAACAAATTACAAAAACGAATTAAAATATTATTTTAATTGTTTTATCATTGTTGAATATATTTGGTAAAATTAAACACTAATTTCTTATAATAAAATATGGAAATAATTTTTTTAAAAGGCGGTGTTAACCATTTAAATGAGGAACTGTAAATTTAGTGACCACAGATAAAAAATTAAAGTTGCCACATCTGAATATACCAAGTGACTGTGCATGAATAAAATAAAGAAATGAAGTAACCAAGAGTACTGAAAAGTAATCTCAATTAATACACATTGAAGTGAACATATTATGAAACATTACCATGTTGCACCCCTCTCCATGTTCACATATGTAACCATTGATAAGATACATCATTTTATCTTAATCCACTACTTTAATCTTTTCCAAGATGTCATAAAAAATTTATTGGAAACCTACATCAATTCTCATCCACATTCACAATTTATCAAAACTTCTTAACCTTAAGAAAACACAAATGAGTAATCAAAGTTTTCCAAAGAATACATCCTTATTTAACAACACATCCTCCCCATTAAATTTTAATGATCAATATTTATTTTCAGATTAATACTGAGCATTGTGCATGTATGTAACTATGGATCAATTGAAGATGGACAAATCAAATGAAGAAGAAGGACATGTGCTCACTATTGAAGAATTGATGTTACTCAAATTGAAAACCATCATGTTAGATGATACAATGGATTAAATAAATATTTGAAGAAAAAACATTTTAGTTGAATTCTAGATAAACTTGAAGCTGACCAGGTGTCATTGACACTGGGATCTTTGATGAACTGAAGTTGAAGCTCATTGAAGACCAAAGATGAAGGAGGTTCTGAGCACTAACCGAAGAATAGATGCACCAAATGTCTTTTTAAATCCTCCTGGGATATTAATTAAATCTATGAAGTATTCCAAGCTGACACTAATGAAAATTTATCTCACATGATTGTATTTTATACTATAATTTCTAAACTATAAGGGATTAATGATAGTGGTGGTCCTCAATTTTCATCATGGTTGCGGTTGTGAGTCTGTTGAAGAATGCATATAGTCTATTTGATGAAATTACTCAATGAATTCATGGGTTAAGTTTCTTATAAGAGGTGTATTATGTTCAAATACGAAATAGGATGTGGTCTTTATTGAATTTTGGAAGACCAACACCAGATGTTGATTCCGTATTTATAAACAATAAATAGAAATTCAGAGTAATCCAACATTATAACTCTAGTTGATTGAATTCTATAAATGAGAATGATGAGTCATAAATGATACAAATGGGAATAATGTCGAAGAAAATGAGGTGATTTCATCTAATCCAAATACCAACACTTGAATACATATTATCAGGCCCATAAAAATAAAATCCCATTACTTCTACACCCTAGTCCCAGCCTATACTCCTAATGCTCCTCAATTTTAAACCAGGATTCTAAAGTGGATGTCAAAGTGAATTAATGAAGATGAGTCCCCTACGTGAAAAAATTATATGGCCTATATATAATTAAGTAAATATTATTATGTGAACACTGTAACACCCTGAGATTTTATGAAAAATATTTTTTTTAATTTCATTAATGTCTTGTGTTGTATGCTACACCAAAAGGAGCTTGCACAACACACATCCTTGACTTGGCTTTCATTACACGCAATCACGACCTTCCACGATAGCGTGTGTTGTATGCAATACTGAGTTTTTCTAAACAACAATATGTTATATGAACTACCTGTTATGAATAGTATCAACTAAAATTTGAATTTTATAACATTATTATTCATCTTACACATTTTCTAGAACATGGTATGAGAACAAAATCAATTTTTCGAGTAAAATAAGTATTTTTCAAAAAATGTAGTTTTGTCGCCTTTTGATGGCGCACCCACCTTAAATCTTGTTTTTGACATGTATATAAGTTCAATTTGACAAAATAACATTCTTATTTGGAATCAAGATATAAAAATTTACTTTGGATAAAATTTTCATATTATTCTGATAACTTTTATATTTTAATGAATAGTAAAAACACGCTATATTTTAATTAAAAACAACTTTTTTCATCGCAATAATTTATATGGTTAGATTATCTTTTTAATTGGTTTTTAAGTGTAATTAGAATATATTTTTACCATTTAATCCAATCTTGGGCATTGGAATTAATTTCACTTTGAAATTGGATATAAACAAATATCAATCTTTTGATAGTTATTATTTCTTAAAAACACGCTATTTGTTTTTATAACAGGAATTAATTTTAAAATGAATTAATGCCACTTATATCTTTTGAATTTTAAAAAATAGGGATCAATTTTAAATTCGGAATATCAAATAATGCTTAAGCTGAATTTTTGGCATTTTTCAGAAAAACTTCAATTTTCGATGAATAGTGAAACCACTTAGTGGTAGTTAAAAAACAGTCTTTTTTAATTTAAATTAAAATTTACCATATCTGTGAATTTATTTTCAAAAATATGAGAGACACGGTAAATATCATGGACAAAAATGTGGTTCAATGAGATGAAAATAATTTTTGGTGAATAGTAACTTTTTACTTTTATTTACCACGGTTAAAAGTAAATATGATAATTGAGGGTAAAAATGTTATTATTATTACCCTAAAACATGTTCTAATTCTATTTTATAAGAGTAATTCTACCAAAAACAACCTTAGAAATAAAATATGACCATTTAGGCCCACTTGGATTAGATTAGGACATTTATTATTAATTTATTTAAAGAAGGGTTAAAATAGTTAAAAACAAAGTTTAATAAGTAAATAATATTTAATATGGGGTTATACATAAGATAAATTAGACTATAAATATTCATTAAAACTCTAAAAAGATTTTCTACATAATGGTTTTTTATTTATAATTTTTAGACCTTAAATAATTTAATTTATTTATGACACATTGATGATGCAGTAATTATCTTATTAATGAAATATTAACATAATTTATGTTATAAATACCCAAATAAATGTAATTTGAGACTTTTTATGAATTCCATTAATTTTATAGGTTAATATGACATGTTAGTATTGATTTAGTTAACTTATTTCTAACTAATCATTCTGTTATGAGTTTCACAAAAATCAATTACCAAATAGTGTCAAAATTGACATAAAATAATTCTAAAATAAATATTATATTATTAATTGTTATTTTATTTCTAAAAATCTAAGGTTCGGCCAAATGACTTAGATAAGGTTATATATTAATAATAAAAAACATGAGGTTCGTTTGGATTTTTATAGTAAGTTTATTAACCTTATAGTGTAAGAACACAAAAAGACACGGTAAAAGTAAAATTATCTAACTTAATGTTAAATCTAAATGATAAGGTTAAAATAGTAAACTAAACTTGTAAAAATTATATTGGATTATAGTATTTCGACCCATACCCACCATAGCTTAAAAATAAATCAATTTGGAGCTATTTAAAACTGAATATGGCTTTATAATAAAATAATGTTTTTAGTTTTTTCAAAGGTGCCCCTCTCCTCCCTTATAAAAGAGAACCTCCTCCCTCTCTTCCTCACACCACTTTGAGCCTTTAAGCTCGGCCAAACCCTGACAATTTATCCTCTACACTTACCTAGAAACATCCTAGGGGTCCTGTTTTTCTTCAAAGACCAATTTCAGTGCCCTAAAATGAGGTCTCAAAGAAGCGCTTCAAAGAAGAGGTAATGTCCGTTACCGATTCTTTCAACTTTATTTCTTCTTCCACATATTCTTCTTTAGTTGTTTCATTATGAAGTAATAAAATAATTATCACTAACATAATGATATGTTATTATATGTATTAAGCTACCCTATTTCACCATCTATCCATCCTACGGAAAATAAAATCACCGCACGTGCGTACGTACGGAATACCGTCTCCACGCCGTGGTGTAATCTATTTTCCACCACCACCTTACTTGGATGGGTATAATGGTGTAAATAATAACTATATATTATTATTTTAAAGTGATATTGATTCTGAAATAGTATGCATACACTCCCATACAATTCCACGATCATGGGAATGATATCATCGCTCGTGCGTACGTACGGACTACCATCTCCACGACGCGATGAGATTCATTCTCCATGTTAACCATTCATGAATGATTATAAAGTATATATAATAAGTAATCATGAAATATATGACATAATAATGATACTGGATTTATGTATATATATATTTATTTCATCAACTTAATTTCATTCAATTCAATATGGAAACGAAAACAGCGTTCATGCGTACGTACGGCCTACCGTCTCCATGAACGGTGTATTTCATTTTATTTAATCAATATATCATATATATATATATATGTATATACTGAAATATATATTATATGTAAATCCTGTTTTACATTCTGGAATTAAGTAAATCCTGATATAAGTAATAGTATCAAGAACAACATGTCCAAACACGTACGATAAATAAAACGATTTAACCCAAAACGCTGCTTTAACATGGAACTTACAAAAGAACGGGTAATAAAAAGTCATAAGTGAACCATATATGATATCATAACAATGAATATGATTCCTTAATAAGTCAATTACATTATTTAAATCACTATACAGGAGGTTCAGAAACATACGAAGCATATCAGACCTAAGGTAAGGGATAACTTTTCCAATCTCGTTCTTATCCGAGATTGTTTATTCGGAAGTATTTTCTAGGGTTATAGTTCTCATCCATGCCCATGTTTCCTAAAAATGGTTTCACTTATGTTTAAAGTCCTTTTTACCCTTTTTACTTTTACCCCATGTTATGGAAGGAATCTTTCTTTTATTTACCATACAAGGTACTTTTTGACTTTTCCGACAAAAGTACGAGAAGAATATTTTTTAACGTATACAGCATGAAAGGATTTTTTATAGTTTTATAAAGCCTTATTTTCATGAAGCTTCCTCCAAAAGATTTCATGACTATTTTCAACAAAATCGTTTTCTTTTAAAATTGCATGACGTTTTGTGAAAAGAAATTGATTTTGAAGAAGAAAGGATATTTTCTTCAAGAATTCATTTCAAAAGTTTTATCAAAACCATTTTCCATATAAGATGACATTATTTCATATGAGTATGTTTCATGTTTAATTTCTATATGATTTACATGGTTTCACTTTTCTTATGATGAAATGTCCATTTGTTTTATATGGATTATGAGATGATGAGATGATGTTTATGAAACCCATTTTATTCATTGGGTTATGATGAATGTTTTAAGTTTATTTTGTGGCACAAGTAAGAATGATTTCATTATGAGATGGGTGGGACCTATATCTCCCTCCAATGCATTGGGTAAAGATTTATATCTCATAAGATAGACATGGATGGAACGGTAAGTTAATCCGGTTCAGTGTTACAGGACTGAAACGAGGAGTGAACTCGATTCAGAAAGGGACTTTGTCCACTAAGATGGTCTTGGCATCAATGCCATGGCTACTATGGAAATTATAACATGTGTTAAATGGTTTCCACAATTACATGTTTTATTCCCATTATATTTTATCACAGTTGATGTTCTATTATGATATATGCTTTATGTACTTCCATGATTTATGTCTTTGTTCAATATTTTGATGTTTAAATTTCATGTTCATGTTTTTGCTTTCAAATGTTTATGGATTGTTTTATGTTATATATGTTTGCCCTTAATGAACATTTTATCTCACCCTTTTTATGTTTTATTTTCCCCAGGAAATAAAAAAAGGTTTTTGGTAAGGAAAAAAAAGGGGAAGATCGTTATGGGAGATGTTGAAGATATTTCAACATGATTAGACGTTTATATCCCGAGTTTCCAAAGACACTAAACTATTACGGTCCTTGTGTGTCAGTTTTTGTTATTTATTAAATATTCCGCAAAATTAATTTAATTTCCATGTACGTCATGATTTGGGTCTCTATAGTTGGTATCGGAGGAACGTTTTAGTCAACCTTTGGAAACTAGGATGCGAAGACGTCAGTGAGATCCCTAGAGATATTTCTAAGGTATGTCTAGGGATGTCCCTAAGGATAAGTATACGCATAGGATATAGTCCTAGAACTATGGTAACGATTTTAGAATTTAACCTAAGATGTTAGATATTGAGGGTACTCCCCCTTTACTATGTTGTTTTCCCTAGTATGATTTTTGCCTCTCACAGAATTCTTTTTGTGTTTTAGTAAATGGAGGGAACTAGAAGGAGTTCGTTTAACATTGAATCCAATGGACAAATTGGAGACTATGAGAAAAAAAATTGTGTAATGCCTAGAGAGAAAGATATTGTGGTTATTCCGAATCAGCCATCACGATATATGATTAACAACGTGAAATTTATTGGTATGCCTAATTAATCAAATAAGAGGAAGGTAGTCTTTTCTGTAATTTTGCATGTTGAGGAGCATAAAGAAAGGAAGATTGAGATTTCTAAAGAAGGGAAGAAGAACCTTGAGTAATACCTCAAATGGAGGGGAAGATGTTATCTGTGTGGAGAAAAGGGTCATAGAGTGACGGAATGTTAAGGAGTTCAATGTCTTATTTGTGGAGAACATGGGCATTACCCAACTCAATGACCTGACCTAAAAATTTACTTCTAAATAAAGGAAAGTCTTATTCCAGGACAATCATTGAAGAGGATGGATTGAAGTTTTTATGTATTGGTATTCAAGAATAATGTTTTGAGGTACTTTTATGGTGTATTAGAATTTTTTTGTATTAGTCTATTGTGGTTTTCAATAATTTTATGGTACCGGTAACCATGGAAAGTGATTGAGATATTTTTGGAAAAAATATGATATGCACATAATGAAGGGATAAGGAGAAAATGAAATGTTTGACAGTATTCATGAGATCATGACTGATATATGGAAATAGTTATATCATGGTTTGAGTATATAGAATTGTGGGATTTCATTATGTGGAAAGAGTTAACTTTTGACAGCACTCATGTTTTCACTAAAATTCAATGGGTATTCATTTTTCAAGAGAATACATGATTAAGGCCATCGAATGTTTGTAATGTGAACCATAAGATATATCTTATGATATATGGGGATCAACAATGGTATTAACATTCTTATTATATGAAATCTCTGGTAATCGTTTTCACTATAATATGAGAGTGGACTGCAGTATTATGGATAAGCCTAAAGATTGGAAAGGATTATGTTGGACATAAGTTAGTATTGTTTAAGGATATAAGTTTTTTCGATATTATTGATGGGATTTTATAGTAATGTAGTTTTAGAAAAAGGAAAACCTGCAGGATGGGCGACATCCCATCGCATCGGACAAGGCTGTGGGAATCGAACCGAAGTGCGACCGACCTTTATCGCATACCAATGGCCTATAATAAGAACCTGGTTAGTAGAAACCAATTTTATTTTATTAAGCGGTATGATATATGAAGTATCAGATCATTTTTGGATTCATATACGATTAACCTCACCATAGATAGACTTATGTATATAAGATAACTTTTGCTAACCTTTTGTTTGAAACAGATGGAATGACCCATCATTCTATCACATGATCTGTTAACACTTCACGAATAATAAATTCAACTTCATTTCTTTACGAGATGAAGTGGAAATTGTTCAAAGCATGAACAACAGTGAGATTGTACCAAAATAAAGTATGTATTTAATCTTATTCAAATTCTTCAACTTTAGGGAAATGATCTTGAAAACCAAAAACGTTGTCCTAGAGCCCTTATATCCAATGAATCAGATGGTACCCTAGATCATCACAAATTTATGGCTTTATGATTTTTGGCTTTTTCATAGCCATGTTCTCTACCACTCTCCATCAGAACATGACGGTTAGATTTCTCTTCCATATCCATATTTTCACCTATGTTCTCCTTTGTGGAAAACCAGTGATTAGTTAATTTGGGTAACCGTTATGTTTCATACTTTAGTTTTTAAAGCCATGTTTTGTAATTCCTTTTTACTATGTGGGTTTCTTTTAAAGAAACTTTCGAGTAGTAAACCATTTATAACCCCGATGAATTTCGAGGGAGAAATTCATTTTAAGGGGGGTAGAATGTAACACCCTGAGATTTTATGAAAAATATTATTTTTAATTTCATTAATGTCTTGTGTTGTACGCTACACCAAAAGGAGCTTTCACAACACGCATCCCTGACTTGGCTTGCATTACACGCAATCATGACCTTCCGCGATAGCGTGTGTTGTATGCAATACTGAGTTTCGCTAAACAACGATATGTTATATGAACTACCTATTATGAATAGTATCAACTACAATTTGAATTATATAACATTATTATTCATCTTACAAATTTTCTAGAACATGGTATGAGAACAAAATCAATTTTTCGAGTAAAAAAAGTATTTTTCAAAAATTGTAGTTTTACCGCCTTTTGATGGCGCACCCACCTTAAATCTTGTTTTTGACATGTCTATAAGTTCAATTTGACAATATAAAATTATTATTTGGAATCAGGATATAAATATTTAATTTGGATAAATTTTTCATATTATTATGATAAGTTTCATATTTTAATGAATAGTAAAAACACCCTATATTTTAATTAAAAACAACTTTTTTCATCGCAATAAATTATATGGATAGATTTTCTTTTTAATTGATTTTAAAGTGTAATTAGAATATATTTTTACCATTTAATCCAATGTTGGTCATTGGAATTAATTTAACTTTGAAATTGGATATAAACAAGTATCAATCTTTTGATAGTTATTATTTCTTAAAAACACGCTATTTGTTTTGATAACGGGAATTAATTTTAAAATTAATTAATGCCACTTCTATCTGTTGAATTTGAAAAAATAGAGATAAATTTTAAATTTGGAATATCAAATAATGATTAGGCTAAATTTTTGGTATTTTTCTGAAAAGATTCAATTTTCGATAAATAGTGAAACTAGTTAGTGGTAGTTAAAAAACTGACTTTTTTTAATTTAAATTAAATTTTACCACTTCTGTGAATTGAATTTAAAAAATCCGAGAGACACGGTTAATATCAAGGACTTAAATGTGGTTCAATGATATGAAAATAATTTTTGGGTAATAGTAACTTTTTACTTTTATTTACCACGGTTAAAAGTAAATAGAATAATTAAGGGTAAAAATGATATTATTATTACCCTTACACATGTCCTAATTCAATTTTATAAGCGTAATTCGACCAAAAACAACCTTAGGAATACAATATGACCATTTAGGTCCACTTGGATTAGATTAGGACATTTAATATTAATTTATTTAAAGAATGGTTAAAATAGTTCATATCAATGTTTAATAAGTAAATAATTTTTAATATAGGGTTATACATAAGATAAATTAGACTATAAATATTAATTAGAAATCTAAAAATCTTTCCTACATAATGGTATTTTATTTATAATTTTTAGACATTAAATAATTTAATTTATTTATGACACATTGATGATGTAGTAATTATCTTATTAATGAAATATTGACATAATTTATGTTATAAATACCCAAATAAATGTAATTTGAGATTTTTTATGAATTACATTAATTTTATAGGTTATTAAGACATGTTAGTATTGAATTAGTTAACTTATTTCTAACTAATCATTCCGTTATGATTTTCACAAAAATTAATTACCAAATTGTGTCAAAATTGACATAAAATAGTTTTTAAAACAAATATTATATTATTAATTGTTATTTTATTCCTAAAAATCTAAAGATCATCCAAATGACTTATATAAGGTTATATATATTAATGACAAACAACTTTTGGTTCTTTTGTCTTGTTATAGTAAGTTTATTAACCTTATAGTGTAAGAACACAAAAAGACACAGTAAAAGTAAAATTATCTAACTTAAAGTTAAATCTAAATGATAAGGTTAAAATAGTAAACTAAACTTGTCCAAATTCTATTGTATGATAGGAGTTATACCCATCCCCGCCTTAGATTCTAAATAAATCAATTTGGAGCTATTTAAAACCGAATATGGCTTTATAATAAAATAATAAGTTTAGTTTTTCCAAAGGTTCCCCTCTCCTCCCTTATAAAAGGGCACCTCCTCCCTCTCCTCCTCACACCACATTGAGCCTTCATGCTCAGCCAACCTCTGAAAATTTATCCTCTACAATTCCCTAGAAACATTCTAGGGGTTATGGTCTTCTTCAAAGACCAATTTTAGTGCCCTAAAAGGAGGTCTCAAATAAGCGCTTCAAAGAAGAGGTAATGTCCGTTACCGATTCTTTCAACTTTATTTCTTCTTCCACATATTTTTCTTTAGTTGTTTCATTATTAAGTAATAACATCAGTATAAATCATATACTGATATGTTATTATAAGTATGAAACATATCTATTTCACCATCTATCCATCCTACGGAAAACAAAATCACCGCGAGTGCGTACGTACAGAATACCGTCTCCACACCGTGGTGTAATCTATTTTCCCCCACCACATTACTTGGATGGGTATAATGGTGTAAATAATAACTATATATGATTATTTTAAAGTGATATTTATTCTGAAATAGTATACATACACTCCCATATAATTCCAAGATCATGGGAATGATATCATCGCTCGTGCATACGTACGGACTACCATCTCCACGACGTGATGAGATTCATTCTCAATGTTAACCATTCATGAATGATTATAAAGTATATATAATAAGTAATCATGAAATATATGACATAATAATGATACTTAATTTATGTATATATATATATATGTATTTCATCTACTTAATTTCATTCAATTCAATATGGAAACGAAAACAACGTTCATGCGTACGTACGGCCTACCGTCTCCATGAACGGTGTATTTCATTTCATTTAATCGATATATCATATATATATGTATATACTGAAATATATATTATAATTAAATCCTTTTTTACATTCTGTAATTAAGTAAATCTGGATATAATTAATAGTATCAAGAACAACATGTCCAAACATGTAGGATAAATAAAATGATTTAACACAAAACACTGCTTTAACATGGAACTTACAAAAGAACGGGTAATATAAAGTCATATGTGAACCATATATGATATATTAACAATGAATATGATTCTGTAATAAGTCAATTACATTATTAAAATCATTATATAGGAGTTTCGGAAACGTATGAAGCATATCAGACCTAAGGTAAGGGATAACTTTCCCAATCTCGTTCTTATCTGAAATTGTTTATTGGTAAGTATTTACTGGGGTTATTGTTCTCATCCATGTCCATGTTTCCTAAAAATGGTTTCATGTATCTTTAGAGTCCTTTTTACCCATTTTAATTTTACCCCATGTTATGGAAGGAATCTTTCTTTTATTTACACTACAAGGTACTTTTTGACTTTTCCAACAAAAGTACAAGAAGAATGTTTCTTTTAACGTATACAGCATGAAAGGATTTTTTACAGTTTTATAAAGCCTTATTTTCATAAAGCTTCTTCCAAAAGATTTCATTACTATTTTTAACGAAATTATTTTCTTTTAAAATTAAATGACGTTTTTTGAAAAGAAATTGATTTTGAAGAAGAAATGATATTTTCCTCAAGAATTCATTTCAAAAGATTTATCAAAACCATTTTCCTTCTAAGATGAAATTATTTCATATGTGTATGTTTCAAGTTTAATTTCTATATGATTTACATGGGTTCACTTTTCTTGTGATTAAATGTCCATTTGTTTTATATGGATTATGAGATGATAGGATGACGTTTATGGAACCCATTTTATTCTTTGGGTTATGATGAATGTTTTAAGTTTATTTTGTGGCACATGTAAGAATGATTTCATTATGAGATGGGTGGGACCTATATCTCCCTCTAATGCATTGGGTAAAGATTTATATCTCATGAGATAGGCATGGTTGGAATGGTAATTTAATCCGGTTCAGTGTTACAGGACTGAAATGAGGAGTGAACTCGATTCAAAAAGGGACTTTGTCCACTAAGATGGTCTTGAAAGCGGTTCCTTGGCTACTATCGAAATCATAACATGTGCTGAATGGTTTCCACAATTACATGTTTTATTCCCATTATATTTTATCATGGTTGATGGTCTATTATGATATATGCCTTATGTACTTCCACGATTTATGTCTTTGTTCAATATTTTGATGTTTAAATTTCATATTCAAGTTTTTGCTTCCAAATTTTTATAGATTGTTTTATGTTATCTATGTTTGCCCTTACTAAGCATTTGAGCTCACCCTTTTTATGTTTTATTTTCCCTAGGAAATAATGAACGTTTTTAGGTAAGGAATAAAAAGGGAAAGATCGTTATGGGATATGTTGAAGATATTTCAACATGATTAGACGTTTATATCCTGAGTTTCCAAAGACACTAAACTATTACGGTCCATGTGTGTCTATTTTTTTTATGTATTAAGTATTCTGCAAAAGTAATATAATATCCATGTATGCCAAGATTTGGGTCTCTACAATTGGTATTAGAGGAAATGTTTAGTCAACCTTTGGAAACTTGGATGTGAAAACGTTAGTGAGATCCCTAGAGATGTTTCTAAGGTATGTCTAGGGATGTCCCTAAGGATAAGTATACGCATAGGATATAGTCCTAGAACTACGGTAACGATCTTAGAATTTAACCTAAGATGTTATATATTGAAGGTACTCCCCCTTTACTATGTTTTTTCCCTAGCAAGATTTTTTTCTCTCACAAAATTCTTTTTGTGTTTTAGTCAATGGAGGGAACCAGAAGGAGTTCGGTTAACATTGAATCCAATGGAAAAATTGGTGACTATGAGCAACAAAACTGCATAATGCCTAGAGAGAAAGATATTGTGGTTATGCTGAATCTGTCATCGCGATATATGATTAACAAGGTGAAATTTAGTGGTATGCCTAATTCATCAAATAAGAGGAAGGTAGACTTTTATGCAATTTCGCATGTTGAGAATCATAAAGAAAGGAATATTGAGATTTCTAAAGAAGGGAAGAAGAACCTTGTGGAATACCTCAAATGGAGGGGAATATGTTATCTGTGTGGAGAAAAGGGTCATAGAGTGACAGACTGTTATGGAGTTCAATGTATTATTTGTGGAGAACATGGGCATTACCCAACTTAATGACCTGACCTAAAAAGTTACTTCTAAATCAAGGAAAGTCTTATTCCAGGACAATCATTGAAGAGGATGGATTGAAGTTTTTATGTATCAGTATTCATGAATAATGTTTTTCAGGTACTTTTATGGTGTATTAGAATATTTTTGTATTAGTCTATTGTGGTTTTCAATAATTTTGTGGTACTGGTAACCATGGAAAGTGACTGAGATATTTTTGGAAAAAAGATGATATGCGCATAATGAAGGGATAAGGAGAAAATGAAATGTTTGATTGTATTCATGAGCTCATGAATGATATATGGAAATAGTTATATAATGTTTTGAGTATATAGAATTTCGGGGTTTTGTTATGTGGAAAGAGTTTACTTTTGACAACACTCATGTTTTCACTAAAATTCAATGGGTATTCATTTTTCAAGAGAATACATGATTAAGGCCTTCGAATGTTTGGAATGTGAACAACATGACATATCTTATGATATACGGGGATCAAAAATGGTATTAACATGCTTATTATATGAAATCTCTGGTAATCATTTTCACTATAATATGAGAGTGGACTGCAGTATTATGGATAAGCCTAAAGATTGGAATGGATTATGTTGGACATAAGTTAGTATTGTTTAAGGATAGAAGTTTTTTCGATATTATTGATGGGATGTTATAGTAATGTATTTTTAGAAAAAGGAAAACCTGCAGGATGGGCGATAGCCCATCGCATCGGACAAGGATGTGGGAATAGAACCGAAATGTGACTGGCCTTTATCGCATACCACTGGCCTACAGGAAGTCCCTGGTTAGTAGAAACCAGTTTTATTTTTTAAGCGGTATGATATATGAAGTATAAGATCATTTTTGGAATCATATACTATTAACCTCACCATAGATAGACTTATGTATATTAGATATCTTTTGCTAACCTTTTGTTTGAAATAGATGGAATGACCCATCATTCTGTCACATGATCTGTTAACACTTCACGAATAACAAATTCAACTTCATTTCTTTAAGAGATGTAGTGGAAATTGTTCAAAGCACGAACAACAGTGAGATTGTACCAAAATAAAGTATGTATTTATTCTAATTCAAATTCTTCACCTTTAGGGAAATGATCTTGAAAACCAAAAATGTTGTCCTAGTGCCCTTATATTCGATGAATCAGATGGTACCCTAGATCATCACAAAATTATGGCTTTTTGATTGTCGGATTTTTCATAGCCATGTTCTCTACGACTCTCCATCAGAACTTGAAAGTTATATTTCTCTTCCATATCCATATTTTCACCTATGTTCTCCTATGTGGAGTCCCAGTGATTAGTTAATTTGGTTAACCTTTACGTTTCATAATTTTGTTTTTAAATCCAAGTTTTGGTATTCCTTTTTACGATGTGGGTTTCTGTTAAAGAAACTTTCAAGTTGTAAACCATTTATAACCCCGACGAATTTCGAGGGCGAAATTCATTTTAAGGGGGGTAGAATGTAACACCCTGAGATTTTATGAAAAATATTCTTTTTAATTTCATTAATGTCTTGTGTTGTACGCTACATCAAAAGAATCTTGCACAACATGCATCCCTGACTTGGCTGGAATTACACACAATCGCGACCTTCCACGATAGCGTGTGTTGTATGCAATACTGAGTTTCGAAAAACAATAATATGTTATATGAACTACCTATTATGAATAGTATCAACTACAATTTGAATTTTATAACATTATTATTCATCTTACACATTTTCTAGAACATGGTATGAGAACAAAATAAATATTTCGAGTAAAATAAGTATTTTTATAAAAAATGTAGTTTTGCCACCTTTTGATGGCGCACCCACCTTAAATCTTGTTTTTTACATGTCTATAAGTTAAATTTGACAAAATAAAATTCTTATTTGGAATCATGATATAAAAATTTACTTTGGATAAATTTTTCATATTATTCTGATAACTTTCATATTTTAATGAATAGTAAAAACACGCTATATTTTAATTAAAAAAAAACTTTTTTCATCGCAATAATTTATATGGTTAGATTATCTTTTTAATTTGTTTTAAATTGTAATTAGAATATATTTTTACCATTTAATCCAATGTTGGTCAATGGAATTAATTTCACTTTGAAATTGGATATAAACAAGTATCGATCTTTTGATAGTTATTATTTCTTAAAAACACGCGATTTGTTTTGATAAGGGAAATTAATTTTAAAATTAATTAATGCCACTTATATATTTTTAATTTGAAAAAATATAGATCAATTTTAAATTCGGAATATCAAATGATGCTTATGCTGAATTTTTGGTATTCTTCTGAAAAACTTCAATTTTCGGTGAATAGTGAAACCACTTAGTGGTAGTTAAAAAACTGACTTTTTTTAATATAAATTAAATTTTACAACTTCTGTGAATTGAATTTCAAAAATCTGAGACACACGGTTAATATCAAGGACTAAAATTTTGTTCAATGAGATGAAAATAATTTTTGGTGAATAGTAACTTTTTACTTTTATTTATCACGGTTAAAAGTAAAGAGGATAATTAAGGGTAAAAATGATATTATTATTTCCCTAACACATGTATTAATTCTATTCTATAAGAGTAATTCGACCAAAAACAACCTTAGTAATTAAGTATGACCGTTTAGGCCCACTTGGATTAGATTAGGACATTTAATATTAATTTATTTAAAGAAGGGTTAAAATAGTTAAAATCAAAGTTTAATAAGTAAATAATTTTTAATATAGGGTTATACATAAGAAAAATTAGACTATAAATATTCATTAGAAAGATAAAAAGATTTCATACATAATGGTATTTTATTTATAATTTTTAGACATTAAATAATTTAATTTATTTATGACACATTGATGATGGAGTAATTATCTTATTAATGAAATATTGACATAATTTTTGTTATAAATACCCAAATAAATGTAATTTGAGACTTTTTAGGAATTAAATTAATTTTCTAGACTAATATGACATGTTAGTATTGATTTAGTTAACTAATCATTCTGTTATGATTTTCAAAAAAATCAATTACCAAATAGTTTCAAAATTGAAATAAAATAGTTTTTAAAACAAATATTATATTATTAATTGTTATTTTATTCCTAAAAATCTATGGTTCATCCAAATGACTTAGATAAGGTTATATATATTAATAATAAACAACATGGGGTTCGTTTGGCTTGTTATAGTAAGTTTATTAACCTTATAGTGTAAGAACACAAAAAGACATGGCAAAAGTAAAATTATCTAACTTAAAGTTAAATCTAAATGATAAGGTTAAACTAGTAAACTAAAATTGTCCAAATTCTATTGGATGATAGGATTTCGACCCCTCCCCACCTTAGCTTTGAACTAAATCAATTTGGAGCTATTTAAAACCGAATATGGATTTATAATAAAATAATAGTTTTAGTTTTTCCAAAGGTGACCCTCTCCTACCTTATAAAAGGGACCTCCTCTCTCTATTCCTCACACCACTTTGAGCCTTAAAGATCAGCCAACCCCTGAAAATTTCTCCTCTCCACTTCTCTAGAAACATCCTATGGGTCTTGGTCTTCTTCAAAGACCAATTTTAGTGCCCTAAAAGGAGGTCTCAAAGAAGCTCTTCAAAGAAGAGGTAATGTCCGTTACTGATTCTTTCAACTTTATTTCTTCTTCCACATCTTCTTCTTTAGTTGTTTCATTATTAAGTAATAACATAAATATAAATCATATACTGATATGTTATTATAAGTATTAAACAACTCTATTTGATCATCTATCCATCCTACAGAAAACGAAATCATCGCGCGTGTGTACGTACGGAATACCGTCTCCACGCCGTGGTGTAATCTATTTTCCACCACCACCTTACTTGGATGGGTATAATGGTGTAAATAATAACTATATATGATTATGTTAAAGTGATATTGATTCATAAATAGTATAAATACACTCCCATACAATTCCACGATCATGGGAATGATATCATCGCTCGTGGGTACGTACGAACTACCGTCTCCACGACGTGATGAGATTCATTCTCCATGTTAACCATTCATGAATGATTATAAAGTATATATAATAAGAAATCATGAAATATATGACATAATAATGATACTATATTTATGTGTGTATATATATATGTATGTCATCTACTTAATTTCATTCAATTCAATAAGGAACCGAAAACAGCGTTCATGCATACGTACGACCTACCGTCTCCATGAACAATGTATTTCGTTTCATTTAATCAATATATCATATATATATATGTATATAATGAAATATATATTATAAGTAAATCCTGTTTTACATTCTGTAATTAATTAAATCCATATATAAGTAATAATATCAAGAACAACATTCCCAAACATGTACGATAAATAAAACAATTTAACCCAAAACGCTGCTTTAACATGGAACTTACAAAAGAACGGGTAATATAAAGTCATAAGTGAACCATATATGATATCATAACAATTAATATGATTCTGTAATAAGTCAATGCCATTATTTAAATCATTATATAGGAGGTTCGAAAACGTACGAAGCATATCGGACCTAAGGTAAGGGATAACTTTTCCAATCTCGTTCTTATCCGATATTGTTTATTTGTAAGTATTTACTGGGGTTATTGTTCTCATCCATGTACATGTTTCCTAAAAATGGTTTCATGTATGTTTAAATTCCTTTTTACCCATTTGACTTCTACCCCATGTTATGGAAGGAATCTTTCTTTTATTTACCATACAAGGTACTTTTTGACTTTTCCGACAAAAGTACGAGAAGAATGTTTTTTTAGCGTATACAGCATGAAAAGATTTTTTACGGTTTTATAAAGCCTTATTTTCATGAAGATTCCTCCAAAATATTTCATGACTATTTTCAAAAAAATCCTTTTCTTTTAAAATTGCATGAAATTTTGTGAAAAGAAATTAATTTTGAAGAATAAAGGATATTTTCCTTAAGAATTCATTTCAAAAGTTTTATCAAAACCATTTTCCATATAAGATGACATTATTTCATATGTGTATGTTTCAAGTTTAATTTAACTATGATTTACATGGTTTCACTTTTCTTATGATGAAATGTCCATTTGTCTTATATGGATTATGAGATGATGGGATGATGTTTATGAAACCGATTTTATTATTTGGGTTATGATGAATGTTTTAAGTTTATTTTGTGGCACAAGTAAGAATGATTTCATTATGATATGGGTGGGACCTATATCTCCCTAAAATTAATAGGGTAAAGATTTATATCTAATGAGATAGACATGGCTGGAACAGTATGTTAATCCGGTTCAGTGTTACAGGACTGAAACGTGGAGTGATCTCGATTCAGAAAGGGACTTTGTCCACTAAGATGGTCTTGGTTGCAATGCCTTGGATACTATGGAAATCATAACATGTTCTAAATGGTTGACACAATTACATGATTTATTCCCATTATATTTTATCATGGTTGATGTTATATTATGATATATGCCTTACGTACTTCCACGATTTATGTCTTTGTTTAAGATTTTGATGTTTAAATTTCATGTTCAAGTTTTTGCTTCCAAATGTTTATGGATAGTTTTATGTTATCTACGTTTTCCCTTACTGAGAATTTGAGCTCACCCTTTTTATGTTTTATTTTCCCCAGGAAAGGAATAAAGGTTTTAGGTAAGGAAACAAAAAGGGGAAGATCGTTATGGGAGATGTTGAAGATATTTCAACATGATTAGATGTTCATATCCCGAGATTCCAAAGACACTAAACTATTACGGTCCTTGAGTGTATGTTTTTGTTATGTATTAAGTATTCTGCAAAAGTAATGTAATGTCCATGTATGTCAAGATTTGGGTCTCTACAAACACCAAATAGAGTGTCCCACTACTCTATGAAGTACTGTATCACATTATCCGGGAAAAAAATTCTGGAAGGTGTACATGCTTGATCATAGTAAAATTTCTGATTTGGGTACTTTAACTAGATTATCACTAACTAAAATTTCAAACCCTCTATTCTAATACACTTATCACTAATCCAATGTATTCAACATCTACCAACAATAAATATCTCATTGTATTATATTCATTTTAATTGAAAATTTGAATATTCTTTTGTTAAATTTTTTTGTAATTGTCTTCTACTGCAATTTATTATGTTTTCTTAATGTCTCTATCATATCATAATATCTTTAGATCCATAACCATGAAAACATAACCAAAGTTATAGGTTTCTAAGGGAGATCACTTAGGAATTTCTAATCTCTATTCTTCAATTTACAATTTATTATATCTCATCGTTAATGTTATAGTGAATGGGTGGGAAGAATATATATGATCAACAAATTTATCAGTAGCTATTCAATTCTACAATTTATTAATCATTTCCCTTCCATATATTGATCTAAAAAGTATACTAGTGGAACTAGGTGGAATAAGTAATGAAAAACATGTGATGGAGCTAGGTGTGTTGATAGTGATATCCTTAATTTAGTGTGTTTGTTAACTATTCGTTTTATAGGAGGTGGAACTAGATATGTAGTAGGAGTTTATTATGTGTGTATTCAGAACCATAAAATATATAGTTAAGGAAAATTATTGAATTATATTCATTTGATTTTGGGATGAGAACTATTATAGATAATTAAGACCTTATTTGATCAATCCTAGATCCAAACCATTTACACCATCATTTGTTTAATTAATTCCTCCCTCATTTTCAATCCATAAATTAAAAACTAAAAACATCATCCTTGGGATGATTTTTAAATTAAGAAAAAAAAACTTAAGTTGTAGGATTGAAAAACTCCAATGGAATACTCCTTGAGAGATACCCCTTCTCCACCACTAAGCTACATTGGGAGTTCATAAATAATCTTTTTGATAGTGGCCTATGATAACTTCAGGATTACATAGTTCACTATGATTATATAGAAATCACGCCATGGCTTGAAGTTGAGGCTATAAAAATTATAAATTTAATAATTATTTGTGAGTTAAAAAATGTTATCTGAATGGTTTACACCGTGACTCATAAATTCACACTATGAATCAGGTCGATGATATAATTATACAATACATGAATGTATATCATTCCATGATGGAGTTTAATCATATAATAGAAAATATTTCAACGGATGAATTTAGTGAAACACTGTGAAGAAATTAGGGATACTTTTCAATTAATTTGGAAGGGATATATCCACACTACGACACAACATGCCACACTATAAAGGAATCTGGGTATATTTTAGTTCTTCTATAAATTTAGTGATTATTTTATTAAAAACATGTAACACTCCTCTAGGATAAGGTTACAAACTATGAAAACCGACTGTGTAATTACTATATGTCTATGAATTTTTTATGCTCAAAACATATATTCCATTCATAAATTGGTGGCACTATAACCAATTTTGACAGTCAAGTGAAGTTACAGTGAAACTGATATATCATGATGTGAATCATCATGTCACACCATGAATTGTATTTTTAATAGGGTTTTAACTAGGTTAATTACATGGTAGTTAGGAGGTGGTTTATTAGATATTTCAATAACTAGTTTCTACATATTACAAATTATGGGTTAGACATCAACTATGAAACAATTAGAAGGAAACAATGTTAACTTGGGGTTAACTAATGTTTTGGATTTATATTTGAAATTCATTTTCTATTAGAGAGAATAAAATATATCCTATAAGTAAAAAATAAAAAAATTAAATGGACAAAAAAAATATAAATTGGGCAAAATATATAGATAAGTATTGGATCAAGATTATATGATATATTGACTATGTATAAATGCTTATTAGAGTGTGTAAGATAAAATTAATTTTAATAATGGGATAGATAACTAGAGTTGTAAATAAATTTCATTAGACAGGTAGAAATAGAAGTACATAGTATCATAGAGAAAACACTAACTATTTTTCATGAAAACATTGATTTATATCTTCTAAGATAAATATATACATCACAATAATCTAATTATCCCTTTTAAGATAAGTGAAAATAATATAGGAAGAGTTCATGGAACAAGGATTTGCAGTGAGATATTCATTAATTTGCAATCACATGAAAATAGTGTAGTTATATTCTGGAATATTCAAACAATGTAGTTATGTTCTCCTCTCTTAGATCACATTAATATAAATCATGGTAAAATGGTGTGCCCATGCTGTTTATTTTTTATTTATTATGGTTCTGCATTTTAAGACAAGTCTAAGGTGTGTTTCAAAATTCTATGACAAGATTTAATTTTTTTTGAAAAGTAAAATTTATTACCCCATATTTAACCCAAACCATCTTAGTTTTTTCACTGGGACCTTATAGTAACACAAATCATTATCATAATTGATTAACCACATCACCATCATAATCATATTACCATGATCCCATCATTATAGCTATTACATCACCGCCACCACCACATCACCCCAACCACAACCACATCAAAACCACCACCACACCACCACAGACAAAACCACATCAAAACCACAATCACATCACCATTTTATCGACTCATGCTACAACTAAGAAGTATTATATCCTAAATAAATGAAAAATTCTTAGGATATCAATGCATCAGAAATTTTTTACATGTTATATCAGAGTTCCACTAAGACCCATAAATTTGTTCATGCATTGAATACTTTTTCAACTATAACCCCTACACACAGAAAAAAAACAAACACACAATGAAATAATTTAATAAATTGCATATATTGTTCATATATAGATGAAATTCACAACCATAATCCATTACAACCCATAAGTATGATACATGTGATAACCATGAGGAATTAAATATCATGCATAGATGCACTACATATTACTAAATTATATCCCAAAAAAGTATACAGAAAATAAAATGTAATTATAGAATGCATGGATAACATCATAAGATCATAGAAAAATAAAGAACCAAATAAAAATTCTTACATGAAATCATTCATATAAATAAGCGCATACAATAATAGTCGATGCAACTTCACAATGTATAATAATATACGAAGAAAATAAAATTTAAAATAAAATAACAACATCTAGTAAGGATATTTTTAATAATATAAATGATTTATTTATTAGGTACTATAATAATCCTCACAGTAGACATTTAACCTAGATGTTTATTATTATATTCCATTATTTAAATTAATTATTTACTTAATTAAATACCCCTCTAATGTATAATAACTATAGTGTAACTATGTCCTAGAATTATTACCTCAGATACCACCATTCAAAGAAAACAATAAGCATTTACTAATCGACACTATATACCTAAAATAGAACTGTTAAACATAATATTCCAAGACTCACATCAGTATGTGTTACCCAAAAACTCATAGTTATCTTAAAAACATATATTTCATTTCCAAAAATCAAACCATAGTCTTTATTGGATAGGAAAATATTGGAATTTCAATTACTACTCTCAGGTATATAATAATAAAAAATCACCCAAATTATCTACAATAAAAATCCCTTTGAATGAACTAATTTTCCAAAGCTGAATGAAAATAACTATATAAGTATTCATAATGAATCTGTTAAATTTTTTCAAAGGAAACTAAAATTAATGTTACAATAATCCCACTCAACCTAAGAAACACTCCATACTCTATAATCTCCTAAATTACGTCACATTAACCATTTATAACATTAATAAATATAAATTCTATATTAAATTCTTATTCTCACCCATTCCTATGGTATATATCATTACATTAATTCTAATGAAAGTTTTACATGGAAATATTATCTTCGCTTCACTAACCATTCACACATATCATTTCATCACATCTTTATCAACTATCACCACTAACATTTACACATATGATCTTATATGATATCATTAATTTAAAACATTATCATATAATCAATATTATAGGAACCCAATTCACTCTAGGGTAGGGGTGAATATGGGTGATAGAAGATTTAAAATATAAACATATTCTATTTCCTTAGGATTGTATTCCCTCATCATAAGGATTAACTTTTCAACTTGAATCTCATATTTTTACCCAAATTTATCAAATAACAATATCATATATGTAAATGTAAATGAATTTCACACATATTTTATACTTGGTTAACATAAATTAGGTTATATATATGGAGAATACACTCAGTTTTAAGATGGTGTTTCAAATATAATATAAATCACTTTTTGATGGATATATTATTTTGGAATGAACAATCATTACCAAGGGATGGTACCATTAAATTTTAGGATAAGTTCACTCCTAGTCAATGGTCACAAAACTTATTCTTCTTCACACATGGTTTTTTGAAGGTATCTCTTTATCGAATTGTATGTCTTTTCATAGATTAATTACATAAATTCCACTTCATGTTAATTATTTTATTTTGAATCATATATTCCATATGTTGATTCTTGGGTGATTACCAATTAATTATCTAAATTACATTTCTATATATAAACAACCACTTGTGAGAAGATTTTTATTTATAATATTCAATAAAACATAAACAATGATAATTTTCTAGATAGAATAATTTAAAAAAAGAATTATTATCCCATATGATTTTCCTTTTTACATTTGTGAACCAGATGTTTATATGATATCCCATGAACCTAAAATTTAATGATATACTCAGCACAACTTCTCTATCAAACCTGATTCACAACAACTCTCACTTATTTTAAATATAATCATTAATGATATGCACAAAAAATCACAAACATGATCTTCTATAATATCCATTTTAGAAACAATAAATTACATAATTCACATATGCATAAAATTCAATGTTATTGAATATTTTACCTCTCTCGGAACATAGTGTTCTTTTTATTCTTCCATTTGGATATCCTTTATATAATTATATATTTATTATGTCAAATTTTTTGTAGCCTCTACTCACTAATATATAGAATATTTAAATTAAAAATTAAAAACAAAATTAAATTCAATGAAATTTTCCTTTAAATTAATTCATTGGATCTTCAACATATAAATCCCAATTATTGAACTTGAAAATGGATGTCAATGGTTTCCAAAATAACCAAAAAACTAATATGTTACTGTTACATTATTACCTCTTCCTAAATTATGTATATAACTTTGAGTGGGGTTTTTTGGTATGAATTCAAGACATATTCACTAGGGGTGTGTATGTTTTTGAGGAATTTAAACCAATATATACTATTTTCCATTATACAATTTTTACCATTATAATTTTTAAGTGAGTTGATATAATATTCTATATTCTATCCTTTTTTTTAAGAATGAAACTCAACTAACACAAACACATACTAATGGAATTATAATTTTCAATGTGAAAATTTCAAAATGAATGAGTAATCCTTAGAGTGAATTAGTAAAACCCAAGATCACATGTCTTATTATAGAGACATTATGAGAGTTACACTCTTAAATATATCAAGAGTGTGATGAATGAATAATTCAAACATTAATTATTTATTGGTGATGATTATAGCTAATAAAACATAGTACTACATCACCATCTCAATGAACTATGTATAGAAATGGTGCTCTTATGTGTCCTTTTGTACTGACCCAAAAAGATGAGTCTGAGTGCTATATGAAAACCTATACTGAATCATGCTTCTCTAATTGATGTGATGAAATCTAGATCCACTATTATACCTTTATAGTCACCTATGAAGTTCTCCATTATTTATAGGGACTAGGATTTCCTAATGAAGTCTTGGATAATCAAGTGTTGAGTTTTTCATGAGTTGGAATATATTTTTTCTTTCAACTACATAATTTTATTTTAAAACATATTCAACTCAATAAAAAATTAATACATTCCTCTATTCACATATGTATTTATTTTTAACAGTAGATTTCGTCAATAATATATATATGGAGCTTCATAAATTCATTCTTCCCAGATATATTTGAATTATCTTTACAAATTTTTACATTGGAAATCAAATTTTCATACACATTTTCCCTTCCTTATAAATGGGTATTTAAGAATTTCAAGAAATTAACACCATGTTACATGACATTCCATAAAAATTATTTTAGATAATATAAATATCACTTAGGTTCCTCTTCATGATAAATAAGCATGGGTTCAGTAATAAAATGTATAAACACTTATTCTTCATACTTATACTTTAATATATTGATATTAATACTCAATGATATTCTATATTCATTGAAAATTATTTATAATAAATAAAACACACACAATGTTTGATCAATAATATCCCAATTTTTATGTTTTTCCAATACCCTGTCTAAAAATGATGTGTTAATTTTGTAATCAATACCTTATCTCCACAAATATTAATTTCTTTCATTTCTCTCCCTTTTTATCATCTATTTTTTCATTTTTCTTTATCTACCCTAATGATAAGTAATTAATATTCCACAAAATATAAAATGGTATCAATTAATAATTATGTAATATTTATTTCCACTCTTTGTATATACTATCCATGCTCGGTGTTAAAAACAAGTGGGATTGTTTTGGAGAACATTTTTTCCATTGAAAATTGAATTTTACACCAAATAAAATGAGAAAAATAAAAAATTACTCCAAGGAATATTAAAAATATATATGAATTTCACAAGTAATGGACTCTAATTAAGATTAATATTATTTATGTTAATATGAAATTCTTGCATCTACGTGAATGTAGAGAATAAAACCTGCCAACATGGCAAGACTTACAAATTTTTTAGAACAATTAAACATCTTCCCTTAATTTCATTGATTAATTGATTTTACCCCACTTATTTATAAGATTATAATTTTATTTACCAATGATGAGAGATGATAAATCATATCATAGTTAATTATATGACTTGAAGAACATTACATAATTTAATATTTTCACAAAATAGTTACTTTGGAAGCTTCTTCATTATTATTCTTTACTTCTCTCCTCCCTATAGAGACACAATACTTAGTTTCTTATTACTGTCAAGATTTAATTACTTCCATATCTTCACCAAATATGGTATCATCAAAATATTTTCTTAAGACCACCAAATTTTAAATCAATTCAGGAAATTTTATTCTTTATATTTTATGTCTAGATTTTGAGATTCAACACTCCTCCTTAGGTTGTCCCCCTAAGAATATATGCTATCAATAAAATTGTTGAATTGTATAAAATAAATTAAACCATAAATAATTGGAAATTAGGTGTATATTTTTATCATAAATGTGAGAAACAATGTTGAGTTCATTTTATCAACCTAGTTTAGCTGTTTATCCCACCATCATCATTTCACATCTAATATTCATATCTGATTTATATTTTGGATACAATGATCTATTATCTACTTTTATTTCTTCAAGTTTGATGCTCTTCATTTATTTATAAATCAAATAAAACACATCATCCAATGAAATCATCATTCCTTTTATATCTTCTTTTTTTGGTGGATGAATTATTAAGAATTATTCATTAGTGTGTCCAATATTTTTTTTACCTTTCACACTAAAGTTTCTTATCACCTGTGTTATTATTTATTGACAACCTCTGTAGAAATTCAACATCATCATGTGTTTTCTCTTTAATTTTTCTTTAGAACATTATTTTTATTATTTTTTCTATATCCTATTTTCATTATCAAAATTAGGTAAGAAATGTATAAATTGTTTTTGGGTATATAAAAAATGAATTTGGAGTCTCCATATTATTTCATTATTGGAGTAATTTTCTTCACATTAGTTTCATTAAATACTTTATTCAACTTGAAATTATGGGGTTTTCTAATAAATGTCATATCACCTATTTTCTTTGATATCAACATGGAATAATTCTCTTTTACATATTTTATAATCTTTTTTTGGAAGTCTATTTCTTCTTTCATCACAAAATTTTTTTGGAAGTGCATCTGAGCGGCGGCTTCTTCCTCCTCTCACAAGCCTAGAGTTTCCACAGTGCTTCCTCCTCCCCTCCTCCGGCTGGTTCGGGCCGGCCCCGGCGAAAGTTGTCTCACCTAGGATCAGCGACGTTGGGTATCAGATCTGCATCTTCTATCCTCATTCCCGGCCTGTCAATTGTTCACCTCAGCTCTGGTTCGAGTAGTAGTGGCCTCAGCATGCCTGATTCGTTTCAGTTCGGCATCCGGTGTCATCTTCGGGTGGTCAGGGTTCAGGTCTTGGCTCGGTGGTGTCGGATCTGGAAATTTCGATGATGAATGTGGCTTGGTTCTAGATTCGGGTTCTCGTCTTGGTAACGTTGTGTTCATCATCAGTGGCTCCGGTGTGCTCCTCGATGGCTTTTATGTGTTTTCTGGCTCGGAGATCCCAGATCAGCTTCGTCCCGGATCGTCGTCGACTCCGGCATTTCAGGTGGGCTTGGGGTTGGTTCCTCAGGCTTGAATGGGGGAAGCTTTTCGAATTAGTGTTGTTGTAGGTTGATTCCAGGTTGTTATTTCTATTTTGATTTGGTGAAGTTGGGAATTTGTTTGTCTGGATGTGATTTTGGTGATGGTGTGATTCTGCTGGAAATTGTTGTGTCTGTGGTAATCTGGATTGTTGCTGGTTGCTGTTTGCTGGAGGTGAAATTGGTTTTTTGGGGAACTCATACAATCTACGAAGTTTTTATTCAGATGATGATATATCTTGTCATCTCCACCATGCATGGCTTTTTGTATTTGGTTGATTGAGAGCGTATGGGGTTGCCATCGGTACTGGGCTCATGCATTTTTGCACGAGACAGTTTGCTGAGTAGTCGTGCTTTGGTGGAGTCGTGCCTTAATATTGATGATGCTGGGTTGAAGTAATTCCTTGTAGTTTTTTCTGGGTTGCAACCCTCTATTTTCTCGAACTGTGTTTATATCTGGATGCCTTTGAAGTCTTGGTTTTCCCCCCATTACCCTTAAAAGGGGGCTTATCGAAAAATCTATAAAAATTTTGGCCTTCGGGCCATTCAGTCACTAACATTTTTAATTTTAAATTTTAAGTAGATAAGTTTATAGATGAATTTGTTCCATATCTTTGACAATGATAATTCTAATCATCAATGATATTTCCATGGAACTCAAATCTATGTGTGTTTTTTATATTTTTTATGAATAAATATTTTTTTATCTCAATTTTTTTTCTTGAACTATGTGTCATTTCAAATTCCGAAATGAATGATTTCAACCAAATAACCATTGTATGGTTCCCAAAACTATTTTACCACCAATATTTCCGAAAATCAATGATTGTAATTTCCTTACTATATATTTTATCTACTATCTAAATTTTGGATCATTCCATTTTTGAAATTTTACAGCACATGTTAAGGTCTTCTTATGGAAAAATATCGTATTCATATTCTTTTATCAACTATAGACATGGTTGTTCATTTATAATCTCTTATATTAATGCATATTTCTATTAAAGTTTCATTTAAACACTCAATAATTACACATATAGATTTAGAAAAATATTCTAATTTAAAATGGATGGTAACTTCTTCTATTAGTTTCCTTGATAATGATCATTTGATGATGTGATGATATTTTTTTCCATAAAATAGGCGTTTTAGCATACAAATCCAATTTATAAGATCATTTTTGGGTAATTACTTTCTTCTTAAATTTTGAAAACTCAATATGTGTAAATTCAAGTATGTATAGTTTTATATCCAATAATAATAACTGTATATTGAGGTAATAATTAAAATATTTAATGAATACCATTACATATTAACATTATTTATTCATCCATATAACATATTAGTTTTGCCTTTTTGAACATCCCTTATAAAAATTACAAGATCTTTAATCAACATGGATTTGTCATTCCATTAGTCATTCTTAACATAACTTCCATTTTTAATATTTTCATTGACTGAATGAAACATTAAATCAAGATTCTTATTGATTTCATCATTTTATTGAAATTCACTGGGAAATTTAATATAAAATAAAAGAACCATTTTTTATTTTCCATTTTAACATCTTCAATGGATCTAATCTATTTAAAATGGGTTTTTAAATGTTTTAAATTTATTATTTAATGATTTTTACTCTTTATTAGAATACTCTTGAAGAAGAGGGATTTATTTAATCATGATTTTGGAAATCCCACACATAAGGGAAACTAACCCGCAAAGAAAACTATGCAACACAACCCTTATTTTATTAAAACAAGAATATATGTATATATGATTTGTCCCACTAATGTTTTGATATTCTTCATGAAATTGTGAGTAAGAAACTTTTCACACCTTAAGATCAGTTGAAGCACATTCTCCTTCAAAGGAAGAATGTATGTCCAACACCCATTCATAAACATTTATAAAAAATATATATTGTTTATTACATGGAGGAACTAAACCTTATAATTCATTTCATAAGTGTAAAATTTTGTTTTTAACCTCTTTATCTCTTTTGATCTCTAAATCGTTATTATCTTGATAGAGTATGAATACTTATCCAAAACAAATGATTCTTCACTAAAATTTCACTTAAATATAATTTTAGATAATCTCTCATTTCATTAAAGAAAATTTGTTCAAAAAACATATACAATCCAACCTATGGGTAACTGGGATCTAATACCAATGTATAGGATTGTTTGGGATAAACTCAGTACTAGTGGTGGCATATGAATTATTATTTTTTAATATAATACAATTTACATGTTTTTAATTTGACAATTTTTAACACATTAATTATTAGTTTAGAAGATATTTAATTATTAATTGTATCAATAATTATTTCAAGAAGCACACACATAACATAGAAACCCAAAAACGGAAGAATTATTTACAAGGATTATATTGCATAATGAATGGCAATACATGTTGTGAACTAGTAAAACCAAGGATCACATGACCCACTAGTAAAACCATGTCATCATTAAAATATAGTCACCCAATAGTGTATGAGTGTGCATACAACACACTTATTTTTTGTATACAATACTTAGGTACATCGCCCACCATACAATGAAATGGAAAGGGTAACAACCTGAGATTCTGACACAAATTTTTAAATTTTCCTTATTATTGATGTGTTGTTTCTTCCTCTTTCTTATACCCTTAAATAGTACAAAGTCACAAATTTTTTTGTATGTACAACACTACATTGTATTATTACAAATTTATACCTTTATTTCATAGATAAATGAATTCTTATGCTTACAGCATGCAAAACTCATGCCTATATCTTTCCACTCTATTATGTAAAAATTGGATTGTATTACTCTTTATTATATGAATTTCATGAATAAATCATGTTTGTATTTCACTAATTTATTCATCATACTCTTCATCAGTGAAAAAACAATAAAATTGCATCCCCATATAATTATTTTAACATGAAGTGGTTCTTCATGCGAATTACTATGTGAGGTCTTCTAAATTGAATAAATTTTTTTCATGATGGGAAATATTGATTCTTCTCACTGATTTTTTATTTTTTTACCTAAGATATATATATATATATATATATATACTCAAGAGAATGATGTTTTAGGTTATAATATATGATATCCTTCCTTCTATCTTTCCTCTTTATGTTCACAATACCAAGTGAATACATGAATTTGAATCCCTATATATCTCATCATTCTAAAAATGACTAAAATAGATATATTAATATTTCTGGAAGACTCAGATTTTAATACCCCCACACAAACCACCAATCAATTGAAAATATCATGGAATATGTAGTAACATTCAATATTCATAATTCATCAAAAAATATCTTCTAAAATCAAATCCTTCTATCTACAACACCAATATTCATATAAATAGTTTGTAAGAACCTATAGGGATTATGGAATCCATTTTGATGTAAAGACACCAGTAATTAAATATTCCCTCATAAAATTTATAAATAATAATTGATTGATTATAATATTTATTAACATTAAATATCACCACACTAACCATTAATTTTTTTGAACTCACACCATGAATATTTCCATGGAAAATTACACCTAGTGTCAAACAATAAAACACTTCATGGAATTCTCAAAACACCTCTTGATGGAGAAAAATAGTGTGGTGTCCACCTAGAATTTGAGGTTGGGAAATATTCATCTTATGTTGAAATTTTTTAAGATATCTAGATCCCTATTTCAAGATTCAAGTAACTAACTAGAATAGTATTATTCTCACTAATGAAATCTTTATCGTTTTGACATTCATAAACACAAAAACTAAAAATAAACCTTGATGTATTCCCTTACATTTCAACATCCCACATAGTCACCGTGATCATCTCCATGAATTTATATGAAAATATATTCACATTTTTTAAAAAAATTCTATTGTAAATTTCCACATATTGTTTAATAGGACATGGTACTCACCATTTTCTATTATAAATAATGTATTCTTGTTTAGATTGAAACAACTTCTCTATGTGTTTTGTTTAAGATCACTATTTCCCAAAAATTAAAATCTCATAAAAAACATACAAGACTCATTTATCTATCATATATTTCTATTTTTCTTTATGTATACTAGTATGGAGAAGTCTCATGCTAAAATTATAAGAAAGGCACAATGTATTTTTTCCATCCTTTTCATGTCTGTGTTTGTTTTTAAACATATGATTTTTTTTCACATTATTGAGTCCCACATATATTAATCACTCAAGATACCACTAGATAATAACCTACAATTCCTCATCACTATTTTGAGGAAGTCAATTTGTATTGGATGTTCTTCAATAGCCCAATGTGTTGATAAGCATGGAGGATACAATGCTTGATATCCATTATTGTGATGACCTCGAATTCCTACATTAATATTCACATATATGAAGCCAATATCAAACCTTTACAACCACATTATACTGGATTCACCTTTGAGCCCATCTATTCTTTAATTTTGAAGGACTGGCCTCTTTGGTGTTGATTTTTTCATGAGTTGCTTTATTTTTTTCCATCAACTTAATAATTATTTTTTTCAAAATATAAAACTCAAGAACATCATCAAACCTTCATCTACATTATCTTTTCATTTATTTTTAACTTTATACTTCATCCAAAAAATATGTTTGGAGCTCCTTAAATTCCTTATTTATATGAATATAAGAATATTCTTTATAATTTTCCCCCATTATACTCAAAATTTTAAACACATTTTTTTCATTAACATGAATGAATCTTCAATGATTTAAAGGAATATACAAGAACATACAATATACCCATTCAAAATTCATTTACAAAATATAAATAACAAAATTTATTGGATAATTTTTATCTGTAACAACTTTAGGTTCGATAAAAATCTAAAAATAACTTATTTATCATACTTATTCTTCAATACCACTTTAAAAAAATTTCATCGATCAAAAACTATTCTCTAAATTCCTTGAAAACTATTTGAAAAAAATGATGTGTTCTAAAAAAACTATATTGTGTTGTGACTAACTTCTTATTGATGTGAAATGATAGTTTCTCTATATCATATATTAAATTCTATATAGGATATAGTGCATCATATATAATTATAGCGTGAGTTTTGGAACAATAAAAACACTTGTATCTTCAAAAATTACATTGTGTTGAAAAATATTATTTCATTTCATAAAACTATCATATCAAAATTCACTGAAAAACTCGTATATTTATTCATGACACATCACTGACTTCCCGATGTGGAATTCTAGTAGACATATTTATTATTACCATCACAACTCTTTTCACAGTACTATATTTGTGGTCTAATAGAATATGATTCATACATATGTATTATTTAGGACTGACATACTATTTCGTGATGTGTATCATTCAAAAACAATTCCAATATTAATCGTACATTGATTTTAATTTAACACTTTTTATACATTATACTCATTTAAGGAATCGAATTAGATTTCATTGTTTGATTTTAAATTTTTACTACTTCTTTAATTTAAATAAAACTAACTATATAGTGATCTTCAACAATATTCAAACAAGTTAATGTGAATTTAAATTTATTAACTAGTCTTCACCATAGTGGCTCGTTATTAAAGGGATAATGAAAATTACTATCGTATTTCACACCCAAAAATGTGGTGGACACAATGGAAATTCATAAGTCTACATACAAAAACTCCAAATTATTATTTTTATACTAAACATCATTCAAACTCATAAATATAGTTCTATATTCATCATTATAATCCATTTCTATCAATTTACACAATGTATTGACACATCAAGATATCTCTTTAACCTCTCCTCATGTTCATTCATCACCATCATCAAAATCCTACTCTTCCATCACTTATTTAATCATATATAACTCACTAATACTAAAATTTCATCTCCAGAAATTTATGTTCATTTATACTTTAGATTCTATACTCTTTATACATAAGGATTCCATACTCTTCATCACTTATCAACAAAAATTTTGGGTTCTTATTCTTCATCATTACAACCACCCATTATTATGAAACATCAAATCAGAACCAACTATTTTTTGTATAAACTATAAATTTTCTTCAAATCAAACACGTACCTTATTTTTAAAATCATTATATCCATTTAAATTTCAAAGTATTGGAACCATGGTCGTTCAATGAAAGAATTCGAGT
This sequence comes from Viscum album, assembly GCA_963277665.1. Classification (NCBI taxonomy): domain Eukaryota; kingdom Viridiplantae; phylum Streptophyta; class Magnoliopsida; order Santalales; family Viscaceae; genus Viscum; species Viscum album. The sequence continues at coordinate 1,715,630,816 of OY728143.1, forward strand.
ATGGTTAGTATTTTTTGTCAATCCGCATTGGAAGTTTAGAATTTTTCCCAATAAAGTGTTCATACAGTTCATGTAGACAATAGTATTGAAGGTGGCATCGTTTCCTAGTGTTTGCCAAATTTTTGGGCCCGAAAATCAGAAAATGAAGACATGGATTGTTGGTAAAAGGAGGAGCGCGCAAAGAGGAAGTGGTGCGTGAAAAATGTGGTTGTGTGTGAAATATTTGAGTTGGGTGTGAAAAACCGTGTGGGGCGCAAAATAGTAGAGTGAGGTTTTTCATGCAAGTAGTGTTTCAGAATCAGAAAGTCGAAAAATGGAAAAGGCATGGGTTTTGCAAAAAACATGGAGATGTGCGTTAATAACAGTACCTGTGCAAAATATTTCCCACCGAACGAGAGGTTTTTTACACCAAACTAGGTTTTGGGCATGGGGGAAACAACGCCTATAAAAAAGTGGTGAACCCCCTCATTCCATATAATTGAAGACTTAGAGAATATTCGAGTGTTGATGCACATAAAAGGTTCATGTAAAGGAAGGTGCGCGAAAAATTTTGAGTTGCACAAAAAAGGCCTAACTACGTGAAAAATTATGAGGTTCGTGAAAAAGGCCGAGTTTGGTAAAAATTCCTAGGTGCAAGAAAAAGGCTAAGCTTCGTGAAAAATTTTGACCTGCGTGAAAAAGGAGCGGTTGCGTGAAAAAGAAATGATGTTGGAATTCATATTTTTCATCTTGAAAAACATGTATTGCGTGCAAAAGTGAGAACTTGTGTGCAAAGGGTAGGTGTTGTTCGAAATCATCGGTGCAACCTGTTTGCATGTTCTGACTATCCGGTTCAGTGGTTTAGTGTGTTCAAGAGCATCAATTTAGGACATCGATGCAAGTATAGTCTCATGCTGAGTAGAGACAAAGGCTTCAGTGCAAATCTATTAAAGAGACCCTCATGTCTATAAACTAACTCAGACTTCCCCAATGGTAGTGAGCTAGGGGGGAGTCAATGGGAGTGACCCGAGGGACGCATTGGGATATCCCTAAACATTTGTAAAGGCAGTGAGCCTGGGACAGAGTGACTATTTTAGAACCATTGTAATCCACAACTAGTGAATAATAGTGAAATTACGTACAACCAAAAACCTATCAGCATATGCTCCTGAGACGTAGCCCTTATTAATGAACCATGTAAAAAGTGATGTCACATCTCTTTGCATGTGAATGTTTCATTGTTGATCATATCTATTATACAGGTTTAACTAGTTCCTACCAACATGGGAACAAGAACCTTGTTTTAAAAGAAAAAGTTGACACCCAGATTCACCCCTCCCCTCTCAGGGTGTCTCAGGGTCCTACACATAGATAGTAATTCAATATAATATAATTTTTTTCTCCATTCACCTCTTTTCTCCTCCATTATATATAAAATGAAAAATATACTCTTTATCTATAGATAAATACATGAGTTACATCATCCATTCAGTAACTCCAAATTATTTTTCAAAATATCTATCATATATTCCTAAATTATATGTGGGTAAAATAATTTAACCCATACTCTACCTTGATTAATAAATTTATTTTAAAATATCCGTAAGATAAATAATTGACTTTATATACCTCCAATAATTCATCATAAAAAGGGACTATGATACCTAATCATATATACGATCTATTTTATTTTCACATCACTTGTAAAAATATTATAAATATTTATAGAATTACCTAATATAACATGTATAATTGAAAAAAACCATCATGTTCCCTCAAAAATACTTTATTTACCTTCCATAAACTTTTATACTGATAAATTAATTATTCTCAAGAAATTATATCAAGTATTATATAACATGGAATTGATTCATTAAAAAAACATATATGTCTACATAGTAGGAACTCTATGTAGGAATAAATATTATTTTTTAATAACATCATTACTAGTTATATCAATAAAAAATTCTCATAAAAGTAGTACAGTCACAAACATGTATTTTATTTCAACAATAAATTTACAATGATCTCAATCACATTAAAAAAGTAACTTATACATAATAAATTTATCTCAAGAGTGTGAGAAATATAATATATAGATTACATTGATACCACTTGTAAGCTACTAATACCACATTATGTACTTTATCTTTCATTATTAACAAGACATGTCAATTATAATAAAAGGATAAAAATAACTTTTATTTTATAATAAAAAAGATCCATTTATTTCTAATGTTCTTAATTATAATACCTCTAATATTTTAATAAAACACTATGTTTGATATCATATCTAAGGCACAAACCAGATATAAAACAAACAATGATATAATAATAACAAATAATTATTTTGATTTGATAAAAATAAACTAACAATTATATTATGGGGTATGAAGAGGGTTAAATACATTACTATATAGAAATAAATGTTCTACTTAATATAAATATATTTATAATTTTTTAGGAAATAAACACTTGAATTTTTGAAAATACATTTCGTTTAAAACTTGAATTTTCCTTATTTTCTTGGGAAAATATTATAATTTTATTGTTTTTTAGGGATTATTTTTTAAAAAATTATCATTGTTAGGTCCACTAGGCTAGATACCCTGAGAGGGGGGGGGGGGGAATCAGGGTATGACATATTAAAACAACTACCCCTTTTGATCTTGTTTTTCTATTATACAAAACTTTATTCTCTCTCTTTCCTGATGCGGAGTATGAATAACACTTAATGCATGCATATGACAAAATGATTTTTACTTGGTTCACCCTCACTGGGCTACGTCTAAGGAGCATACACCGAGAATGTGCCAATGTACCAATTCCAATATAAGCGCACTGTTTTTTACAAGTTCGAAGCGGACTCACTGTCTCTCCTGGTTTACAACCACTCACAATTTGAGAACTCATGCTCCCTCAACTGAAGTGAGCTCACTGCTTCTTCAGAAGATCCACTCACAGTTTATAGACTAGTAGGTCTCTTCATTTGCATGAAATCATGCATCCTCAAATGTTGACAGATGCTTTGTTGAAGTGCACATTTCATCCACTGATGAATAACCCTTTTCCCCTAAACACTGGGAAATTCCTTTGGAAATACCTTCACAAAGAACCCTACTTTGCGAGGCTCCCAATTTCACAAATCTCAAACAAGCCTTCGCGAATCTCTTGACTTTTCGCGAAACACTTTCACAAAACACTCTCGAAAATCTCAATTCGTTGCAGGGAAACTTCCCTCACAAATCTCACTGAGCCAACGTGGAGCTCACAACTTTCGCGGAGCTATAATTTCCGCCATGAAGATCTTCTTTCGTGAAGCACATAGGCTACACGAACTACCTTCGTGAAACAACAGAGAATGATCTTCTTAAAAAATTCTCTCCTTCTCTCGAGGGGGTCGACCTCTATTTATAGGCGATTACACCGACCCTCGACCCTAACACGTGATGTCAGTGCCATGTCATCACCAACCACGAAGCTCTAAAATTTCCGCCGGAATTCTCTCCAAATCACGAAGCACCCCGTCGATTTTCTGATCACGGAGCTCATCGTAATCGCGGTGGATCCCATTATTTCCTTCAAGCCTTCTCTGCAAAGCTCCCTCACAAATCCTTTCACCGCTGCAATGCGCTCCGACCTCTACTGTTCATGAAGCTTGTCGTAACCGTGAAGAATCACCACCATCAATCTTCTAGTCTTCGCGAAATCCAATCCATGAAGCCTCTCTTCGTGAAATTCATGCCTTTTCCATATTAAAATATGATCTTCATGGATATCCACTTTTCGCGATGCTCACGAACCTCCAAATTTTGTACCCAAAAAATTTGGCAAACACTGGAAAATGGTGCCACCTTGTACTGCTCTTTTGTACCGCCTCCAGATCGTTCGTTCAATTGTCATCATGCTTTTTCAACATGGATTGTCAACAAATCCTCTAGAACTCGACAATTCTCTAAGGAAACCTTCTTTGTCAACAAACACAATCAACCCAAAAATACTGCAAAGTTACCTTGAGGGATTTTTGCCCAACAATATCCCCCTTTGGGTTTGTTGACAACTCTTCACAACGCTTCTCAGAATGATTTTCTGCACTTTGATACCTCACTGAGACTCCTTCCAATCGCTACCACCATTCGCCTAATGTGATTCTAATAGAGATCAATGATTCATTTAACACGTACTCTAAGCCCACATGAACTATGCTCGGTGCGAGAAACAAGAGTTGTATGAAAAGTTCATCAATGATTCACTTCATGTTGAACACCAATCATCGATCCCAAGCCAATACCAGTTGCAAAATTGATTCCAACTGTTGAACTATACCGATACCAATAGTTGATAGCTAGACACATTCTCTCACCATTCCAAACTCACTATTCTAATTTTATCACGATCCTCAGATATCATGATATCTAGTCTTTCATTGATCACTTATAGCATAATCAAATTTAAAACACTTAATCCCCCTATCTCATTACTCAGCCTATTTGGCTGCTCCCCCTATCAGCTTCTCCCCGTATTATTCACGATTTATCAAATAGCCTCACTCTCTCCCCCTTGAACAATCACTATTTCCCCCCCTTTTTCAACTAACCCAAAGGTCACTACTTTTCAGTTTGTAACAGAGTAGAGAACACATATTATCACATTAGGGAAAAAGAAATTATACCTCTGGGAGAGGGGGATGTTGCACATCCACGGTCTTTCAAGTGTGGGGAGTCGAATGAACTCCCAGAGCCAGTCGATGCCTCTCAAATGCTTCCTTGGGTAAGGCCTTTGTCAGAATGTCTAAAACCTATAGATCTGTAGGCACATACTCCAACTTCACCATTCCTTGCTCAACCTTCTCCTTGATAAAATGATACTTTATCTCAATGTTATTTGTCCTTGAGTGATGGACGTGATTTTTGCTGAGATTTATAGCACTTGAGTTATCGCACTGGATTCCGATCAGAGACTTCACTTCAATGCCCATATCATCAAGATGCTGATTCATCCACAATAACTGTGTGCAAGCTTCAGTGGCGGCAACGTACTCAGCTTCTACGGTGCTCAATGAAATGCAATATTTCTTCTTACTTATCCAAGAAACACACCATCTACCTAGAAAGAAAGCACCTCCTGACATCGACTTCCTGTCATCTGGTGAACCGGCCCAGTCTGCATCTGTATATCCTAATAAATCTGGCTGAGATTTTCCATTATACATCAATCCTAAGTCCATTGTTCCCTTGATATACTGAAGTATTCATTTCACTCAAAGCATGTGGCTTTCCTCGGGATTACTCTGATATCTCGCTTATTGGCATGTGGTGAATACAATGTCAGGCCTTGTTGCAATCAAGTATAGCAAACTTCCAATGATTTGTATGTATTATGTGATATTAACTGCCTTTCCATCCTCATCTTTGGATAATTTCATCCGGATAGCTACCGGAGTCTTCATCTCCTTGGAATTTTCCATTCAAAATCTTTTAAAACCCTCGTTGGAATATTTGGATTGTGAAATGAATGTTCCATTCTGTCCTTGTGTCACCTGTAGACCAAGAAAAAATGTTAGTTCTCCAATCAGTGACATTTTGAACTCACTTTTCATGATTTTGGAAAACTGTCTGCACTGAGCTACATCTGATCCACCAAATATTATGTCGTCGACATAAATCAAGACCAGCATCCTTATATTACTGTTGTTGTTGAAATAGAGATTGTAATCAACTCCCCCATGCTGGAAACCAAGCTTCTTCAAGTACTGATCAAGCCTTGAGTACCATGCTCTTGGTGCTTGTTTCAAACCATACATCACCTTCTTCAGTCTGCAACCTTGTTCTCATCATCATGAATGAAAAACCATCTGGATGCTCAATATACACCTCTTCCTCCAGAACCCCATTCAAAAATGCATATTTGACGTCCATCTGGAAAACTTTGAACTTCCGTTGCACTACGATGGATAGTAAAAATCAGATTGTCTCCAGCCTTGAAACTGGTGCAAATATCTCATCAATATCTATCCCCTCGATCTGGGAGTACCCCTTGCATAGTATTCTTGATTTGTTCCGAATCACTATGCACTACTGGAAATCCATCCTTTCCCAACGGTTTTGAACCGTTGGGAAAGGCTACAGAACCGTTGGTATATGTTATACCAACAGTTCTGCCAACCATGGGGAAGTAAGCCGTTGGGAAAGGATTTTCCCAACGGTTTACAAGGAACCGTTGTGATAGGTTAGAAAAAATCAACCTACCCCAACGGTTGTGCCCAACCGTTGGGAAAGGTTTTTACCAACGGTTCTACCAACCGTTGGTAAAAACACCAATTCCAAAAGCTATCCCAACGGTTTGAACCGTTGGGATAGTCTATTTTACCAACGGTTTAATGAACCGTTGGTAAAAACAGCTTCATATGGGCTATGCCAGCGGTTTGAAACCGTTGGCATAGGCTTTGCTGTGCAAATTGCACAGCAGCCTGAAATTTGCACAGCAGGTCTGTTTTGGGCTCATTTTGGCACAGCAGGTCTATTTTGGGCTCATTTTCAATTCAATTTTCATTTTCAATTCAATTTTCAAGCCAATTATTCTAACTGTAACACATATACAATGCATACATATAGAGAACAAACCAATACATTTAAATAATGCAAACCAACCAACCAACACATATAATGCATCCTGGAAATATACTCATCCATAATTAAATTAGAATTCATAACATAATTATAAACATACATAATTAATTTAGAATTCAAATTAAAATTTAGATGATAATAATATGTGGAATCCGGAATTCAATTCATAATTTGATTGGTTTTTTGTACACCATATATTTTTACTCAAAATCATATACATTTTAAACAAAATATATACACATGGAATGATACCAGTCACACCGTGCCTCGGATTGAGGTGAGGTTAACTCGTACACGTCACAAATGACTCATTGACCGTTGTCCTAAAGTATCAACATATTCTGAAATCTTTTGGTCAGTTTTCCGTATGCTAGTTGTTGTTTTCACTTAAAATGAAGTGTTTTTTAAATAAAAGAGAGACACTTTGAATGGTGCCGGCCACACCGCGCCTCGAATTGATGCGGGGTTGACTCGTAAAAATCACACATGACCCATGCATTGTTGTGCTAAAATATAAACACAATCAGAATGCGTTTGGTTGGTTTTCCATATGTATTTAAAATGTAGTCCATTTTAAAGAAAATAGATACACATAGAGTGGTCTCGGCCAAACCGTGACTCGGATTGAGGCGCGGTTGACTCGTACACGTAACATATGACCCATGGATCGTTGTCCTAAAATTTCAACAGATTCCGAATGCGTTTGGTCGGTTTTTCGTATGTCAGTTGTTTATTTCACTTATAATGTTGTCCCTTTTAAACAATAGAGAAGCAGTTAGAGTGGGACCGGCCACATTACGTTTCGGATTTAGATGGGGTTGACTCGTACATGTCTCAAATGACCCATGAATCGTTTTCCTAAAGTATCAACACAATCCGAATGTGTTTGGTCGGTTTTCCGTATGTTAGTTGATGTTTTTCACTTAAAATGACGTCCTTTTGAAATAAAAGACATACACTTTGAGTTGTGCCGGCCACACCGCACCTCGAATTGAGGCGGGGTTGACTCATACACGTCACATATGACCCATGGATAATTGTGCTAAAGTATCAACACAATCATAATCCGTTCGGTCGGTTTTCCATATGTCATTTGTTGTTTTCACTAAAAATGAAGTCCATTTTAAACAAAATAGAGACACTTTTAGTGGTGTCGGCCACACCGCGCCTCGGATTGAGGTGGAGTTGACTCGTACACGTCACATATGACCCATGGATAATTCTCCTAAAGTTTCAACAGAAACCTAATGCCTTTGGTTGGTTTTCCGTATGTACTTAAAATACTGTCCATTTTAAAGAAAAGAAAGTCACATAGAGTGGTACTGACCACACCGTGACTCGGATTGAGCTCGGGTTGGCTCGTACACATCACATATTACCCATAGATCGTTGTCCTAAAATTTCACCAGATTCCGAATGCGTTTGGTCGGTTTTTCGTTTGTCAGTTGTTTATTTCACTTATAATCTTTTCCGTTTTAAACAAAAGAGACACATTTAGAGTGGTACCGGCCACACCGCGTCTCAGATTTAGGCAGGGTTGACTCGTACAAGTCTCAAATGAACCATGGATCATTTTCCTAAAGTATCAACACAATCCGAATGCGTTTGGCCGGTTTCCGTATGCCAGTTGATTTTTTTCACTTAAAATGGCATCCTTTTGAAACAAAAGACATACACTTTGAGTTTTTCTGGCTACACCGCGCCTCGGATTGAGGCGGGGTTGACTCGTACACGTCACATATGACCCATGAATCATTGTGCTAAAGTATCAACACAATCAAAATCCGTTCAGTTGGTTTTTCGTATGTCATTTTTTGTTTTCACTAAAAATGAAGTCCATTTTAAACAAAATAGAGACACTTTGAGTGGTGTCGGCCACACCGGGCCTCGGATTGAGGTGGCGTTTACTCATACACGTCACATATGACCCATGGATCGTTATCCTAATGTTTCAACAGAAACCGAATGCGTTTGGTCGATTTTACGTATGTACTTAAAATACTGTCCATTTTAAACAAAAGAAAGTCACTTAGAGTGGTCCCGACCACACCGTGACTCAGATTGAGCCCGGGTTGGCTCGTACACGTCACATATGACCCATGGATCGTTGTCCTAAAATTTCAACAGATTCTGAATGCGTTTGGTCAGTTTTTCGTCTTCCAGTTGTTTATTTCACTTATAATCTTGTCCGTTTGAAACAAAAGAGACACAATTAGAGTGGTACCGGCCACACCGCGTCTCGGATTTAGGCGGGGTTGACTCTTACATGTCTCAAATGAATCATGGATCGTTTTCCTAAAGTATCAACACAATCCGAATGCGTTTGGCCAGTTTTCCATATGCCAGTTGATGTTTTCCACTTAAAATGACGTCCTTTTGAAACAAAAGAAATACACTTTGAGTTGTGTCGGCCACACCGCACCTCAGATTGAGGCGGGGTTGAATTGTACACGTCACATATGACCCATGGATAATTGTGCTAAAGTATCAACACAATCAGAATCCGTTCGGTCGGTTTTCCGTATGTCATTTGTTGTTTTCACTAAAAATGAAGTCCATTTTAAACAAAATAGAGACACTTTGAGTGGTTTCGCCCACACCGCACCTCCGATTGAGGTGGCGTTGACTCGTACACGTCACATATGACCCATGGATCATTCTCCTAAAGTTTCAACAGAAACCGAATGCGTTTGGTCGGTTTTCTGTATGCCAGTTGATGTTTTTCACTTAAAATGATGTCCTTTTGAAACAAATGACATACACTTTGAGTTGTGCCAGCCACACCACGCCTCGGATTGAGGCGGGGTTGACTAGTACACGTCACATATGACCCATGGATCATTGTGCTAAAGTATCAACACAATCAGAATCCGTTTGGTCAGTTTTCCGTATGTCATTTTTTGTTTTCACTAAAAATGAAGTCCATTTTAAACAAAATAGAGACACTTTGAGTGGTTTCAGTCACACCGCGCCTCGGATTGAGGTGGCGTTGACTCTTACATGTCAAATATGACTCATGGATCGTTCTACTAAAGTTTCAATAGAAACCGAATGCGTTTGGTTGGTTTTCCGTATGTACTTAAAATACTGTCCATTTTAAACAAAAGAAAGTCACTTAGAGTGGTCCCGACCACACCGCATCTCGGATTTATGTGGGGTTGACTCGTATACGTCTAAAATGACCCATGGATCGTTGTCTTAAAGTATCAACACAATCCGAATGCGTTTGGCTGGTTTTCCGTATGCCAGTTGATGTTTTTCACTTAAAATGATGTCCTTTTGAAACAAAACACATACACCTTGAGTTGTTCCGGCCACACCGCGCCTCGGATTGAGGCGGGGTTGATTCGTACACGTCACATATGACCCATGGATCGTTTTCCTAAAGCATCAACACATTTCGAATGCGTTTGGTCAGTTTTTCGTATGTCACTTTTTGTTTTCACTTAAAATCTTATGGAAATTCATATAGAATATTTTTATATCATATTTAGTATGGATTAGATTTTAGTTGATCGTGCTATGAAACATTTCAGAGCTAATGAAATTAAGGAAGGTGGAGGGGCTCTCCGGGGGGCTGTCCGGGGGTGCTATCCGGTGGGTGTCCGGGGGGCTGTCCGGGGACCAAGGAGGAGAATGGGGTGGGCTGTGTGGGGTCTGTCCGGGGGGTGTTTGGGGGTTGTTCAGGGGGATGTCAGGGGTTGTTCAGGGGGCTTTCCAGGGGTTGTTCAGGGGGTTGTTCAGGGGTTGTTCAGGGGTTGTTCAGGGGTTGTTTAGGGGGTTTTCCGGGGTTGTTCAGGGGGCTGTTCGAGGGGTGTTTGGGGGGTTGTCCGGGGTCCAAGGGGGAGGGTGGGGGGGGGGGGGGTTGTCCGGGGGGCTGTTCGGGGGGCTATCCGGGGTCCAGGGTGGAGGGTAGGGGGCTGTACGGGGGGCTGTCCAGGGGGCTGTCCGTGGTGCTGTCCGGGGGGTGTTTGGGGGGTGTTCGGGGTCCAAGGGGGAGGGGGGGGGGTTGTCCAGGGTCCAAGAATGAGGGGGGTTGTCCAGGGAGTTCTCAAACACACAACCACTAAAAGACAACAACATCCATAAAAACAGAACATATATAAAAATAACTCAACTCCAATACTATACTACAAGTCTAGATAAAACCGACAACTAGAATAGATTAAAAATCAAATCTCAGTAATATAAGTCAAAAATGTAACAGATCAATATGTCCCACATCAGCATCACCATCACCATCATCATCATCATCATCATCACCCTCGTCATCGTCCTCCTCATCGTCCTCACCCTCCACATCGCCCTCCTCCTCGCCTTCGCCCTCCTCCTAGCCCTCCTCATCTCCCTCCTCTTCCGCATCAGACTCCTCGCCATCATCATCTTCAAGCTGGACATCGGCCTGACCACCACTGGAACTACCACCTGGTGCACCTTATATAGAATGTATCGACGACATGTATTCATCAATCGCTGGGCTGGCCTCTGCTGGAAGTGTTGGACGTAGAACTTCAATAAATTTCATAAATGCACTATTTGCCCTAGCAGACTGTTCTGCCGTCTCTGTGGCCCTTTTCTCAGCCTGTTTTGCCTGTACCCTAACTTGCTGCAGCTAGGTGGCACTACAAGTCGTACCTGTGGCAGGCCAATACCTCGTCGGGGCTATCCTCGGTCGGCAGCGTACTCTGCCAGAATGATCCTCTCCCAACACCTGATGTAAGTGATCAGATAGCCCAAAATTTTATGCTTCTTGGGCATCGAGGGCCTCTAAAGCATCCTGTTACAAATATAAATATATTATTAAGTTACAAAATAGATATTAAAATATAAAATCAACAGATTAAAACTTACAATCTGCTGCTGAGTCGCTTCCTTGACAGCAATTCCATCCTTTTTTCGTCTACTCAAGAAAAACAGTTTTGCTCGAGGCACACGTCCTTCAATATTTTGTACTTGCCGCGACAATGACATTGAAAACAAAAGTTATATAAAAACTTTAGCAAATGATTAAATAATTGAGGAAACAAAAGTAAATGTAAGTTATAAAGAAAACTTATAATCAATTGCCATACCTGCTGCCTCTCATGATCCGACATCGTCGTGCGTCCTAGTGTATGGAGGTATTTTTTTGCATCAATGTTTTTTTTATTTTTTCCAGATGATTCCTAAATAAAATTAGATAATGCAAAGGATAATATTAATGCAAAACTTGAAAGTTATTATTTAAATACCTCAAATGTAATTCATACCTTAAATTGGGTACTCGTCCAATGAGTAATCATCTGACGATACTGCTCTATAGGACAATCATCCACGACTGGTACCGCCTATAACTCAGTGCCAACTCTAGCACGCCAGCCAATATACAGCTCATGCTTGTAGGCTCTCCAAAGCTCACCTAAATCCTTTAGACGTTCTAGTCGTGCACCCTCACCATCAGGAAAATTAAATCGAAGCTGAAATCAAAATATTTATTCATATAAATACAAAAATAATTCATGGCATTAAATACAACAGATTTTTTACCCATATCTCTGCCCAAGCTCTATCTTTGACCTCATGTGGCAAATGTCTCCACGACAGCGGGCTGACGGGAATGATGTCAGAGTATTTGGCAAGCGTCGCCAGAAAACTCCGACATTGCTTCCCTGTTTTCTCAACCATCTGATTGTCTTCATTATATTCCACCATAACCTGTGTGCGATGGTTCCACACCAAACGCATGCGTGTACGTCCCCGCCCCCGCCTCTTGTCAGTAGATGTATCTGTCATGAAAGAAAAACAAATATTTTATCAAAACATGTTATAATGAAAATAAATATTGCTATAAAAATTTGTTAGGGTTTTATAAATATAACTGCGCTAGTCTGATCAATGAGTGGCGCCGGATCCACAGAACCTGATGGAACACCCTCTGGTGGAATAGGAGTCGAAGACAATGGAATATAAAAGCTCGTAGAGACAGAAGTAGAAGGAAAAGAAGATGGAACAGCTGTATGACCTGATGCTGACTAGGGAGTGGGAATCATCATGGGATGTGAAAATGATGGGGCAGAAGATGCAGAAGGTAGCGAAAACATGGGAGGCCTAAATACCCCATGTGTCCCTAACGACACACCGGGATCAGAATGTGGGAAGGCTGAAATGTCAGTGGGAGGGGCATGGTCTAGTCAGGCATGCACAGCTCTACGTCCACCTCTGGTATGAACCCTCCTTGTACCACCGGCCTGAGTACTAGGACCAGTACTAGGCTCCTCGTCGAATAACTATCGACGTAATGGTGGATCCTACAAAAAAGTTTACAAAAAAATTAATCACATGACATTAGATATTCTGTAAATATATATATATATATATATATTTGAAATAAAGTGCTCACTATAGGCACTAATGGTGGAATGCCCAGCTCCTCCATCCGGCGATTGTTCTCCGCCATTTTTTTTCTTGGTCTCTCTTCAATTGGCTGTATTTCCTGCATTTGAAAACAAATATGTAATTAATTAGAAAAAGGAAATTAATGTGTAAAACAAAAAACTAAATATATGAGGGAATGAGGGGATTCATTGGTAATTTAGCTATCAATTGTTTTAGAAGAGCTTGAATGAATTTAATAAAACATACAAGTTGTAATGTTCACCAAGTTAGAAATATTGTTTGATTTGGTTTGAATATAGTTCAATTCCAAATTAGAAAATGCAATTCAAATAAAACAGCAACCAATAAACATTGAAAATTCACATAACGGTCAAGTCAGCTAAAACATATTTGTGATAAATACTAAATAAATATGAATATTACCAACCTTAACAACCCAACTCGAGGTAAACCAAAATAATTGAGAACATGGATGAATGATTCTATATATTTCCAACCACAACTTCAGGTTCACAATCAACTCGGAAAATTGAGCTATTGGAGTCATCAAAAGAAATAAATGGATTGGTTCCAATGGCAATAGGGACAGTGTCAATTCCATCATCAGCATCATCAAAAATATGTCTTGGAATTACTTCAACTATGACACCAAATTCAGGTTGAAGTTGATCTTTGACATAAAAAACTTGTTTAGCCATTGATGCCAACACATATGGTTCTTCGGTAGCAAGAGTGCGGGTCATATTAATTACTCGAAATCCACAATCATCAATAAATGTGCCATGTCTCGTCATCAAATCAAACCAATGGAATTTCATCATTGTGACTCGTCAATGAGAGTAATAATCCAATATTATTATTTTCTCAACGACTCCATAATAACCCACATTTTCAAGTCACGGTCTACTATCTGATGCAATGGCATAACAATATGTTGTGGCAGTAACCATAATACCACCATGTTGTGTTCTCATGTTTTTGGCTCGTTCAGTGACAATAAATCTGTACCCATTGATAACAATTGATTTACAGTCACGAACCACGGTATTAAGACCAAAAGCCAAAGCTCTTATTTCCTCAGAGACAGAGTCAGCAGACAAACTCAATACCTGCAATATAAATGACAGTTAAACTTAAGTAAATATTGAAATAATTAATTTAAATAGTAATATTTTTACCTTCAATTTTAACCAAGAAGAAAACTCTTTGCTATGCAAAGTCTCTCTCCTTCTCAAAGATAAAGAACGATGATTCCTATTTATCATTGTTTTATGTTCCCTGTAGATAAAAAAATATGAATAGTTTAACAGATATATATGTAAGATATACATATTCAATTTTGTTACCTGATATAGTCATCGAACAAATCACAGTTGAACAAAACTGTGCGATGTGCCATCTCCCGATCTTCATGGCTTAATGTCTTCAATGTATATGATCCAAGAATTCCTCCTGTTTGAGGAAGTGATGGAAAACTGGGTTCAATTTTCTCATATTGTTCTTCTTCATTTCTCATTGGTCTGTTCATTCTTGTAGAAATATCAGACAAATACATCGAACAGAAATCTATACATTCTGGAGCTAAGTAATCGTTCACGATAGAACCTTCGGGATGATTCTTGTTTCGAACATAAGACGTTAATGTGAACATATTTCTTTCAGTTGGATACATCCAACGAAAAGAAACAGGTCCTCCGAGAAGTATTTCAGTTGGAATATGGACAGTCGGATGCAACATGCATGTGAAAAATGATGGGGGAAATATTTTCTCCATCTCACACAAAATTAATGGGGCATCTGTCAACATTTTTTGCAAGAAAGACTTGGACAACTTCTTAGCACAAAGATCTCTAAACAAATGGCACAACTGAATAACACCCACCCTTACATTATTGGAAAAAAGATGATGGATTGCTATTGGAAGCAACTCATGCAGTAGAACGTGATAATCATGAGTCTTCAAAGATTTTAGCTTCAACTCTCTTTTGTTAACCCGTTTAGATATGTTGCTTGAATAGCCATCAAGAACTCTAATAGTCTCTAATACTTCCAGAAATTGTTTTTTTTTCAGTAGGTGTCATCACATAAGAAGCACATGGAAGTTTCCATTTATTTTCACTGATACGCACAGGATGCAATTCTGGTCTGATGCCCCAATCCACCAAGTCACATCGAGATCGTAAATCATCTTTTGTCTTCCCCTTGACATTTAGAAGAACTGAAAGAAACATTTCACATATATTCTTTTCAATATGCATCACGTCTAAGCAATGACGTAGCAAATTGGTTGACCAATAGGGCAAATCAAAAAAGATACTCCTCTTCCTCCAATTGTAACAGGTTTCTGTGGAAACATTCTTTCTCTTTCTAGATTTCATTTGACCCTTCCCGAATGAAAAACTGAAATCTTTCAATTCATTAAGCACATCAGTGCCAGACATACACTGAGGTGGATCATCGGTCTCTATAGTATAATCAAATCTTCGACGATTCATTCTATATGGATGATCCTTTGGTAAAAATCGTCGATTTCCCATAAAACTGAAACTACAACAATGTTTCAGTCTTCTGGATCGTGTATTCTTCATACAAACTGGACATGACAGTTTTCCCTTCGTGCTCCATCCAGACATCATTGCATAAGCCGGAAAATCATTGATCGTCCACATAAGCGCAGCACGCATCTGAAATATGTCTTTCGAACATGCATCGTATGTGCGCACACCCACATCCCAAAGAAGTTTCAACTCTTTTATTAAAGGTTGCATGTATACATCAATATCAATGCCGGGATCAGAAGGACCAGATATGAGTATACTCATGAAAGTGAAATATTTTTTCATACACAACCATGGGGGAAGATTATAAATGTTTATAAAAACTGGCCATGTGCTGTGCGAAGTAAGCATCTGCCCAAACGGATTAAAACCGTCACATGAAAGACCCATCCTCACATTACGCACATCAGCTACAAAATCAGGTTGTCGAGCATCAAATCTCTGCCATGCAAATCCATCTGTAGGATGAACCAACTCTTCATTAGTCTTCTTTCTCTCGGTATCATGCCATCTCATTTTTATTGATATGTCATCATACGTAAATATATTCTGAAGTCTGGGGATCAATGGAAAGTGCCACATTACTTTCTGTGGAACGCGGGATGGTGTTCCATCAGATTTTGACTTCCAGTGGGATGTGCCACATTTTATACATTCATTTCGTTCAGCGGTTTCTTCCCAGAATAAACTGCAATCTTTTGGGCAAGCATGAATTTTGTTTCTGGAAAATCCATGTTCTTCAACTATCTTCCATGCCATATAGTGGTTTGAGGGAATATCTTCATCATCTGGAAGTAAATCCTTCAAGAGGGTAAAAATGTAATCGATTGCTGTATTAGAAATCCCATACATAGTTTTTCGATGAAACAATCAGATTAAAAATTCCGGCTTTTTCATTTTATCGCATTGTCGATATACTGGAGTCATGGCAACATCATTCAAATTTTTCACACTATCAATATCATCATTTTCACTAGATGCATCAGTTGTCCTCATATCGACATCTTCTTGAGTCGAAATCCTTTATTTTTCATGATGAAGAATAAACAGAAACTGATTATCTAACAAATTCTCCATTCCTGTCCTTTCATTTCGATCATCACCAATTTGAGATTTCATTTTCTACCCATTGTGATACCACACAAAGTAGTTTGCTTGAAAACCATTTTTGGTTATGTGGTAGCTGACTTCTTCACGACTCAACAAAGGTCTACCAACACAATTGGAACATGGGCAATGTATGTGACGACTATCTGAAGCATTGTGAAATGAAAAATCTATAAAGCTCTCCAAATTGTTTTGAAAATCGCTTGAGATACGATCGGTTTCATACATCCAACTTCTGTACATTCTATAAAAAGAATTCATATAAGTCATTTTGTCATAAACAATTCAATAGGATTGAACTTTAATAGAAAATACATTTAAGTAAACGATAACAGAAGAAAATAATCATGGTATCAACTACACATGTGAAAAAAACATACTAATGTGTTATTGAAAAAATGTAAAACCAACAAGAACTTAATGTGTTATCACATCAGAGCGTGCCTCATCCCATAACCATATTAGTAGGGTATCCTCATATGTGATTTACCTTTTTGAATTAATATGCACTTCCTCACCAGGTACCTGAGTAGATTTCATAGATATAATCATCTCACATCTTGTAAGGATTCCATTATGTATGATATGCAGAATAATTTGAGTGATCATGAATCATGCATGGGATCTTCCCATGATCACTATAGATTATGAGAAGGAATTATGATAGGTCACGTGAAGAACATCAAACACATATTTTAGATAATTTGAGACATAATATAATAAAATAATGTATAAATCTATGGAATTTGGGATAAAAGGATGGATGAAATACTAAAATATGGGAGACTAAGGTGAAGGAAATATATGTTGACCCTAATGTTCATAACATGCATCACCTATGAAATTTTATTGCACTAGGAAATTTCATCCTGTTCAAAATACATTCCATTGGAAACCTATTTTGATCATTTGATGTCCCCTTGACATGTCAAATAAAATCATATGGCACCCATTGATTTGCCACCCTTGTAATGAAAAGCCTTTAATTCTCACCATTCAGACTGCATGTTTTCCAATAGATATGTATCTCCTTCTATATAGGGGAATCAATACATATTATCTCAGTCTCATATTAAATGTCAGGAATGTTAGATGGCTCCCTTAACACCCTCCAGGCACACCAACTAGGTCATGTGATGTCCTCAAATCATGTCACTATGGACATAAATCACCCTTCAAGACATGTCACACTGACTCTAGAGTTTCCCTCCCAGTGTGTCAAACATGTCTTTTGATGATAATGGAGAAGATCACCAAAATCAAGAGATTCCCTATAAGCATTACATCCATTATCATGAAATTGCTTCTAGGTTCAACCAGTCAGGACCTGTGATGTCCTCCAAACATTCCGTCCTTGATCATTAGAGAAACATCAGACAATCCATCCAGGTTAGGAAAATTCATCAAAATGTTTATAGGATCATGTAATTTCCCTTGGAAATTTCCAAAAGAAACCCTCTATCATGCTAAGTAGATAGTCAAGTCATTCTATGTGGAAAACCAACACATATCCATTAGAGAAGAAATCTAAAAATAATAGAATCTATATGCATTATAAAATTTTCCACCATTGGCATGTAAGCTTCTATAAAAATGGAACCATAGTGTTTATGTTTTAATTAATGGAAAAATAAATTCATTAAAACAACTACAACAACTTGATTGAGATCAATTTTTACCTGTTCGGATGGGGGGTGTACCTATTCGGACGGGGGTCGATGATGTTCGGACGGGGGTTTCGCGAGAGCACGAGAGCAGAGGATAATTAGGGGTCTGTCTCGAATGAGGGAGAGCAGATCGGGGTTGCTATTTGGGAAAAACCTTTGCCAACGGTTTGTAAAAACCGTTGGCAAAGGCAACCTTTGCCAACGGTTTCAATAAACCATTGGGAAAGGGATAAGTTTAGCACCTCTTTCCCAACGGTTCTAAGAACCGTTGGGAAATGGGTCACTGGAATGCCCTTTGCCAATGGTTTCAGTAAACCATTGGCAAAGGCTGAGTATACCAATTGTTTAATTGAATCGTTGGTATACTACCGTTGAGAAAAACCCAAATTCCAGTAGTGATTCCATCTTCATTCATTTTGTTTCGATAGACCCATTTAGTCCTGATGGAATTCTTATCTACTGGCCTCGAAACAATCTCCCATGTCTGATTCTTCTCAATCTGATCTAGCTCTTCATTCATCGCCTGAATCCAGTTTTCATCTTCAGCTGCATCAGCAAATCAATTCAGCTCAACCTGAGATAGGAAAGATGTCTGCTGAAGTGAATTCATTCTTCTTGTCTGAACTGGAGCAGATAGATCACCAATGATATTCTGCCTGTCAATTTCAGCTCGAATCCTTGCCTTTTGTGAAGATACTGATTTTACTTTCTCATGCTCATCATCAGTATCTTCTTCTGAATCAACATCATCCACTTCTACTTCCCCTTCTTTTCTTTCTTCCTCAACACTCTCATCAGGAAATAGTTCACTGCGATGTTGAATGATCTCCTCATTCTCCACTACAGTGACATCATTGCTGTCAAATACTTTTCCCAGCCTTCTGTTAAATCATTTATATGCCTTTATTTTTCCTGAGTATCCAAGGAATATCCACTCATCTCCTCGTGATTCATATTTCCTTTTTTTTTCTTTGTTGAGGGTAAAACACTTACTTCCAAATATTCAAAAGTATTTCACTGTTGGCTTCTTTCCATGCCACATCTCGTATGAAGTATTTCCTTCCTTTAGACACAATAGAGCCCTGTTAGAAATGTATACCGATGTGAAAACTACTTTCTTCCAAAATTTCTCTGGTAGGTCTTTTTCGATGAGCATTGTTCTAGCCATGTTTTTGATGATCCGATTTCTTCTTTCAACCACTCCATTATGTTAGGGAGTTCTTACTGAAGATACTTGATGACTTATCCCGTGTTTCTCGAGATAGTCTTCCACCTGACTATTTTTGAATTCTGTACCATTGTCAGTACGAAACTTCAGAATTTTCTTTCCAAGCATCCTTTCACAATCCCTTATGTAGTGTTTTAAGAAGCTGAACACATCGGACTTGTGGTCAATAACAAATAAACATTCCATTCTACTATAGTCATCAATGAAAAGAACGTAGTACCTTTTTCCGTCAATTTCACTTGGTGTGATAGGACCACAGACATTAGCATGCACCAATTAGAGCACTGTTGTTGACTTCTTTTATTTTGCCTTATACGTATTTCTGATGAGATTCCCTTATTGTAATGCATCTCACGTATGCGTATGATCACATGATAGCTTGGGTAGGTCTCTTGCTGCATCACACATTACCAGATCTTCCAGGGATGGCTGACATAGATGACCAAGTCGTTTATGCCACAACTTGTTTTCTTCCTCTCTGGATAGAAAGCACGTATCTTCTTCCCCACTTACCAGGTAGATATTTCCCTTTGTTCTCTTTCCCTGTAGAACCACTTCCCCATCTCTTCCTTTGACGATAAACATATTTTTAGCAAACCATATAGAATGTCCTCAGTCACACAGTTGACTGACGCTGAGCAAATTGTGACTGAGGCCTTCTACTACTAAGACATCAGCACGTCTCATCTCTTCGCCCCCAAACATGGCCTTTCCTGAGCAAATTATTTTCAGGCCTTCATCGTTTCCAAAATTGACAACTCCTTCATTGTCATATTTTATGCCTGTAACGAGATCCTTATTACCTATCATATGAGATGTGAAACCACTATCAAGGATCCACACACCAGAGCGATCTGATGCTTTAAGGGAAATTTTTGCCACCACTGCCTTCTCATCCTTTTTCTTCTTGGTTCATGATTTTTTCCTTTAGACTTGAGATGGATTGTGACTTCTGATCACTCTCAGAGTATGATGGACCTGCTTCATCTTGAAAAGGTGCAAATCTATTTTGTGTTTTCAACTCACTTGTTGGTTCATTGATCTGTTGCTTGTGAACATTTTGGTTCTGATTTCAAACATTCCTATGTATGGTTGAAGTGCAGTACGTAGCCATGTGCCCAAATCCTCTGCACAAAAAATAGTGCCCTTCGAAATATGTTCTAGAGAACTTTTCTCTATTTGGATACCATCTCTGTTCTTGTTCCCTTAGATATCTCTTGGATATGGAACACACATACTCTGAATTTCCCATTTTCCCACAACAATAACACCTGATATAAGATGAATTACTTCGTGTTACTTCTACACTACTGGTTTCCCTTTGGGATCTCTGAATATTTTGATTATGCCTTGTGCCTGAATCCACTTTCAGTCTCAGAGTGGGAGGTTTTGGTCTGACCACAACTTTCACAGCCTTCTGTTTTCGATCAAGACCCCCATCAGTCTCAGCATCTGAAAAAAGTTGATTCTTCTTTTCTGCTGAACCACTATTCTCCACTTTTAGCTTCTCAATTTTATGAGTGATCTGCTTTCCTGATGATCCAGTAGGAGTCAAGAGATTTTCTTGATCATTAATATTTTTCCACACACCAAAAACTTTCCCTTAATGTTCTACAATACTCTTGATTTGTTCTTTCCTTGTGTTATTCAAGCTATCGATCTCCCTTTTCTGTACTTCAACTTTTATTTTATACTCACTAATAGATTCTGAGTCCTCTGGTGTGGAAAACTTGAGTTTCTCGATTTCTCCTATAAACTCAGACTTCTCTTCTTCCTACTGCTGCATATAGAGTTTGCGTCACGACCAACTTTGTTGGATTTCATTGTTTTGGCTCTCCAAACATCTATCTCTTCAAGAGTAGCCTCTAACTCTTCTTGCATATCTACTCTTCCCTCAACTTCTTATTCTTTTCATCATCTTCAGTTTCATTATTATTCTGAGAACAACCGACAACTTCCACCATTTCATTTTATCCTCGGTCTTTGCAGTTCTTTATCTCTTCAACCTCGTCATCCTCAGACTCTTCTGAACTGTCATATTCTTTTGAAAGAAGGTTCTTTTTATTAAATAAATTTTTATTTACCTGTTTCTTTCCTTTCCCATAAACTGAAGACTTCTTCTTGGGAATTTCTATTTCATCGACATCATCATCCTCTTAGAACTTTTTGGGGCACCGTGCTGCAAGATGTCTAACATTTCCTCACCGAAAACAAGCAAGTGGAAGTTTCAATTTAAACATTCCTTTCCTCTTTGATGGTTTGAGGAGAGGAATGACATCACTTCAACTGTCTCCTCTTCTTCTTGGGAGTCTTCAATAGTGAGCTTCTTCATGGCCTTGAATGCCACCAGTTTGGATTCCCCCTTTTCCACAACATTGTTATCATCATTTCTCATTTCATATGAACCAAGGGTGTTGTGTAGGTTGTCCAATGTCAGCTCTTTTGGGTCTTTATCTTCCATAACTGAAACTTTCGGATTGAACCGAGGTGGAAGTTTCCTCAAGATGTGCTTCACAATATCAATGTC
The DNA here is from genome assembly GCA_963277665.1 of Viscum album. Lineage (NCBI taxonomy): Eukaryota > Viridiplantae > Streptophyta > Magnoliopsida > Santalales > Viscaceae > Viscum > Viscum album. Next base: position 1,715,652,886 of record OY728143.1, read on the forward strand.
TTGAATAACTTCTCCAAGACCTCTCATGTCTTCCACTAAAACATTTACCCTTTCAAAGATTGCATCAACAGACTCATTCGGGTTCATTCTCAGATCTTTATACTTAATCCACAACACTTGCAGCTTTGCCTCTCTGACCTTCATATCCCCTTCATATATATTCAGTAACATTTCCCACATGGCATTTGACATTTTGCAAGACATCACCTTTATATATAAAGGATTGGATAGGTCTACCCCAAGGCATTTACTGATTTGGCATCAAAATCCAACTCTCTACGCTCAGCTTCTGATAATGCACCACTATTAATATCTACAGTTATGCCATGAATTGTTGCTGTGAACACATCCATTCCTAATGATCAGAATTAGTGTTGCATCTGATTCTTCCATAGCTGGAAATTGTTCCTGTCGAAGATCGGAATCCCTTTATGATTAGTGACCTCCATTTGAGAGAGAAACAATGTTATTAACCTTTCCCTCTGATTTCAATTGTCAGGTCCACTAGGCTAGATACCCTAAGAGCTGGGGGTGGTGAATTTGGGTATGACAGATTAAAACAACTGCCCCTTTTGATCTTGTTTTGCTATTAGACAAAACTCTCTTCTCTCTCTTTCCCGATGCAGATTATGAATAACACTTAATGCATGCACATGACAAAACTATTTTTGCTTGGTTCACCCTCACTGGGCTATGTCCAAGGAGCATACATGGACATTGTGCCAATGTACCAATTCCACAATAAGTGCACTATTGTTTACAAGTTCGAAGAAGACTCACTGTCCCTCCTGGTTTACAACCACTCATAATTTGAGAACTCACTTCTCTCTCAACTGAAGTGAGCTCACTGTTTCTTTAGAAGATCCACTCACAGTTTATAGACCTGTAGGTCTCTTCATTTTCATGAAAGAATGCATCCTCAACTTTTGATAGATTCTCTATTGAAGTCCAAATTTCATCCACTAATATATAACCCTTTGCCCCTGAACACTGGGAAATTCCTTCGGAAATACCATCGCAAAGCACCCAACTTTGTGAGGATCCCAATTTTGCAAAGCTCAAACAAGCCTTCGTGAAGCTCCTGCCTTTTCGCGAATCACTTTCTTGAAGCACTCTAGCGAAGCTCAAGTCGTTGCAGAGAAACTTCCCTTACGAAGCTCACTAAGCCAACGTGGAGCTCGCAACTTTTGCAGAGCTATAATAGCCATCACGAAGCTCTTCTTTTGCGAAGCACACGGGCCATGCGAACTACCTTCACGAAACGAGAGCGAATAATCTTCTTCGAAATATCTCTCCTTCTATCGAGGGGGTCGACCTCTATTTATAGGCGATTCCACCGACCCTCAACCCTAACACGTGATGTCAGTGCCACATCATTGCCAATCGTGAAGCTCCAAAATTTCTTCCAGAATTCACTTCAAATCGCGAAGCACCCCGGTGATTTTCTGATCGTAGAGCTCGTCGTAATCATGGAGCATCCCGTCATTTCCTTCGCGCCTTCACCGCGAAGCTCCCTCGCAACGCACTTCACCACTACGATGTGATCCAACCTCTACCGTTCGCGAAGCTTGTCCTAACCGCGAAGAATCACTGCCATCAATCTTCTGATCTTCGTGAAATCAAAACCCTGAATCCTCACTTCGTGAAATTCATGCCTTTGCCATATTAAAATATGATCTTCATGGATATCCACTTTTCGCGATGCTCATGAACCTCCAAATTTTGGACCCCAAAAATTTGGAAAACACTGGAAAAAGGAGCCACCTTGTACTGCTCTTTTGTACCGCCTCTAGATTGTTCATTCCTTTTTCATCGCGCTTTGTCGACATGGATTTTCAACAACTTCTCTGGAACTCGATAATTCTCCAAGGAAACATTCTTTTTCAACAAACACAATCAACCCAAAAATACTGCGAAGTTACCTTGAAGGATTTTTGCCCAAAAATCATCATATTTTAAATAATTAAATCATTATTAACATATAGTAAAATTTTAGGATTATTCAGAAAATATTGATTTTTCATTAAAACGTGACAAATACAAATTTTTATAAAATAGAAATTTCATTTATTAAATTATATAATTTAAAATTTCCATTATTATTTTAATATGATTTAAAATTAAAATTTGTATTCTTTAGTTATTTTTCATGAAATAAATTACATTTAAATTTTCTTTATCCTTTATTTTAATATATGTTTATTTTTTGGATTTAAAACACTTCTTTCTAAAAACATTTCTAAAGTGCATAATATGCAAGCATTTTATCTAATTAAAATATCCTCTAATAAGGAATGATTATATATATATATATATTATTTATATTTAAGAATAATTTAAATATATTTAATTTTTATACTTTTCATATAGTTATTATATGATCATCTAATACTAGATAAAATCATTTCTTTGAAAACAATATTTTCACACACTTTAGGGCATAATATTAAACGAAATTATACCAATATAGTGAATTGAATTTGATAAAATTAATTGAATAATTGGAATCAGAATAATATATATTATATAACATCTTTTACATAATAATTAGTCATATTTAATAGTAAAAAAATTGTTATCATGGTAAAACATTTAAAGGGTAAAAGTTACTAACCTTATAGGTATAAAGGATAACATATTAAAAAAATATTTATTTTGAATTTTATATGTTGTTATCATAATTATTTGTCCTCTAATCGTTTATTTTTCAACTTTGGAGGCACTTTTCTTTAGAGTGACTTCCCATTACTAAATATTTGTGGGTATTTATAGGAATTCAACTTCTCCTCCCATATATAAGGGAACCACATCTCCTCTCCATTACACACTTACATAACCAATTGGATTTTATACTCCCAACAAAAGTATATTAAATGATTCCATCCCCACATCATATGATCCATTTTCTTATTGAAAAAATTATTTTGGAATATTTTAAGTATAATCATATTAAGGTGATCCAAAGAATAGGTAACATTCTTAAAGGAGAATCACCATTTTTTTCTTCCACACCCTCTAAATAATAATCGATCATGACCTAATAATGAAATAATTATATCCTAGATAAAAATATTTTATTATGTTTTTTGTATAAAGAAATCCATCTCCACTTCCATTAAATATGAAACAAACCCATTGTTCGTCTGTATGGATGAGTAACTCCTCACGAACAGTTGCAGTTTGTTTACAATAATCACCTAACCCAAATTCTAATGGTTGTGGATTTAATTATTATATATTATATTCATGAAATATTAATTAATTATTAAAACTAATATATCATTTACTTTTTTACCTTTTCATCCCTTGATAACGATAATGTTGTTTTTGTGTACGGTGGACTACCACCATATGAGGTAATGTGATTTATTTTTTATTACCACATCACATGGATGGTATAATTATGTTTTTCTAAATAAATAATATAATATTTATGATTTAATTAGAATTTGTAAATGATAAAATTAATGTTACCTTCTTGATCAACATTAAATGGAAATGTAACACATGTTACATATGACCAACTGTCTTTAAGATTATATCATTTTTCATTTTTCATAAATATATTTCACAATTGGTTTAAAAATATCATATTTTTTATATAAATGATAATTATTTCATTATTATTAATCTTAATATTATGGAACAATTCCCCCTTTTACAATGTTCAAAACATTGATTCCACTATGAAAATTTTAAAGCAAGCATCCTTAAAATAATTGATGAGGATATAACAGATTATGTAATTAAATATGTAATTAAAATAATTGATGTAAATGGTAAATATATAATTTAATAAAATTTTAAAATTTTCAAAATATAATAAATAAATTATATATGTTTATTATATAGGAAATGAAATACAAACATGAAAATATCTTGACTTGGGGGAAATATTTCATCTAAAAACAATATTATTTGATTCACATATTCTTTGATACACTTAACTAGTTTTAAATTGTGTGTATACAACCCCATTATATTTTCTATTAATATTCCATCAAACTTCAAGATATTTTACATTATTATTCATTTACCAAATTTATGGTAGATTTGATTTAAAATTTCTCAAAGCGGTAGTGGTCTATGTTTCAATAAAAAATATTGTGATTGTATAAAGTTGAATAGCCATTTTCTGGAATTATTTAATCATTGAATAATAAAACCCCTCAATTTTATTTTCCTATAGTAATTAGCGAAATATTCATGTAATAGTACTATTTCCTCTCTTTGAAAAATAAATTTATTGGGAATTTTATTATAGATATCATAAATATTTTCTCTCTTTGATTAAAAAACCATTATCCTTTATTTCAATGATTTATTAAAAGTTTTAATTCATTAATTTTTAATATTATTTGATTATTTTTTAGAAACTTGTTTTTTACCTTGTTTTAATTTTTACAAAATGGTGTAAATGGAATATTCTTTTCTTTTTATGAATGAGGCTCTTCTTGACGTTTTAAAATATATATATATATATAATCATTATTTTAACTTGTACATCATGAATAAAATTTTATTCCATAATTTTCCTTGAAGAGTAATTTATAATATTCCATTCTTATTTTTAGGTAAAATTATTCTCATAGTATTATTTTATTTGTATTTTTTCAAATGTGACTTTGAAAGTGGGAATGTGATTTTCCATTAAACAATTCAATGTATTTTTATTCATCAATTAAAAAGACTTTTATTATTATGGAATGATTCTAAATATTGCATTTATGTCTATTACATATATACCCTTCTCACTATTCCTTACTTTTATGGGAATACATTCCCTATGAAAATTTCCTAAATACCTATTTAAGAAATATCTTTTTATTATGTTATGAGACATTATTGTGCAACCTATTTATTTCTATTGGTAATTCTTATGTATATACCTTATGATTGATTTATTTAAGAGGAACACATATGCATGTAAATAATATAGATTTGATGGATGTGGCTAGAGTTACATATTACTCTAATAAATTAGTTAATTTTTTAGTCTTATGAGATTCCATGTATGAGATTATAGAGTGAATGTAATCCATTATGAGGCTATTCTACCCATGTGAGATTTTTTATGTAGATAACCCTAACTTATGTTTATTTAAATTTTTATGCTGCTTCCACATTTTTTATATGTTTATAATCATTTGATACCATGTATACTCTATCATTATTCTATTTGATTACTCATATATCTTATCTTTTATGATACCATTTTATACCTTGGAATCACATGTATGCTTCCTAATAATGTCTATTCCCTTACATAACTTTTTAGTTCACCACTTTTTTTATGTATTCCCATGGTTATCTAATTCATTTTATTGATAACAAAATAATTTCGGACCTCATTTTGGAGATAAAATAATTGTGTTTTATTTTAGTCTCACATTCATGTACTATGAACATAGTATTCCAAATAAACCATGACTCCCAATATTTGGTTTTTAATTAATCTATAATTATTTAAAAAAATCATGTAATAATATGTGTAGAAGGTTTGGGATGAGATTTTTTTATTAGAAAAAGAATAATTCTAAGAACAAAAAAATATCAAGGAATCTTGGTGATGTATATAGTGAGTATTTTATGAGAAATTATATCCCTTTTTAGATACTATAAGTTGATATGGTTCTATAATAGAAGTACATTAGGGTAATAACCACAAAAAATGAAAAACCTTATTGACTCTAGTATTAAATAGTAGAATAAAATAGGCCATATTATGTAGATGGTTTGACACTCCATAGGGATATGATTTTGAAATTCACAATGTCCTTATAAACTATTATGAACGAGTTAAGAAAATAGTATGGTTAAAAAACATAATATTAAACACTAACATGCGTAATGTATAGTTAAACCTATAGGACAATTATATATGAAATAATTATCATTATAAGTTATTCCTAATAATTTTATAAGTTCCATTTTATATGTTAATGGATTGACATCTTGTTTTTATTATTTTATTTAACAATAGTAAATTAGAGGAATCATTCAAACAAATAAGGTGATGTGAAATCCAATTATTTATCTAATGAGAATCTTATCCCAATGGGAATGTGTGTTTCAAATATTGTTATAATTATAAATAAGATTTCACCAATTATAATTAATAACAATAATATAGTTTAAATTATAATCACACCAAAGAAGAGAATGATGGAATCTAAGTTATTTTCAAGATATAAAGATGAAAAATAATAGATAATTAAATTTATTACATATCAATAATGTGGGAAGAGTCATAATATTAAATTCCTAAAATATAATAGAATATTATTTATGTATCGAAGAGTAGGGTATAATATAGATAACTAGAAATTAATAATGAAAATCCGGGTTAACATGATGTAGGGAAAAATTTTAACCTAAGGAACCGCTAATAGTTCAATATCACAAACATGGGGAACCTTGTATTTATTTTAGCCTATTGAAAAATCCATGGAATATTTTTATGGGCCTATTTTATGATAATAATATAACTATAATGATTGTACTATTTAGGTGTTGGATTATGTGATTCATGTTATTGAAGTGTTTCATTAATGATATTCTTGTTATGTAAATCATGGAACTTCTAATGAAAGATCCACTATCATTTTTCATAATGACTTGCAAGAATATTTTGAGTGGTACTAATGACCTAGAAATGTGATTCACATGAATGGTGACATTTTAAAGTAAAATCATTATTGAGAAAAAGTTAATATTTAATATGTTCTTGATATTGAGATAATTATAGAAAATAAATTTTATTTGGATTTTTCAAAACAGAAATTGTATATTGAATACTTTAGTAGTTAAAATCTTATTGGAATATTAATGTTATTTAAAGGATGTTCATTATATTCTAGGTATCATTTTATTGTTATATTTTTTAAATAACCATTATGTTTAATGTAATTGTTTATGTGGGAATATGTTTATTATTATTTTAAGATATTTATTTAAGGGAATCAGATAACTTATTAGGTTAAAACCTTCATTCATGTTTGGATTTTTGCTGTTTTTTGGAATATTGGGAAAAATATTTAAGGAATAATATATTTTAATCCATTGGATTTATTATTAAATTTTAGAGATTAATATATTCATTTTGGGTATTATTTTTACTTGTTCTAAAATTTATGGTATTAATAAATACATGAATAATATATTATTATTATTTTTTGGATCTTATGATTCATTATAATTTAATTTTATGGATTCTGGAATAAAAAATCATATTTTTTATTCATTTCTTAGTATTAGAGGAGAAGTTAAAATTGATTGAAGCAAACTAAATGGATGAAATTATGTTTATGAAATAAAAATGTTTCATGTATGTATTTTTTATAATGTTTTCTATATTTATATAAAAATGATAACTCAAATCTAGGAAAATGATCATGAAGTAAAATATTAGTACATTCATATTTGATGAACCAATGTTCATTTATTTCATCATAGATTTATGGTTTTTTGGTTGTAAACTTTATAGTGATAATTGAAATTCCAATGATCAATGATATATATCACCATAAATAATTATTTAAACATTTCTTCAATATCCATATTTTTATATCCAAACTTTGATACATAGTAATGTGTTATTGTAGATGACCTTCATATTTCCCATTCCTTGTTTTAATAGGAATATTTACTAAACTATTTTATGACGTGGGTTTCTCACAAAGGGAATTTTAAAATATAAAACACTTGATAACTAAACACAAGTTCAAATTATAAGGATTAAATTTATTAATGGGGGTAGTATGTAACCCTAAAATATTATAAAAGAATAAAATCTTCGATATAATTTATCACACAACACATGGTTTAAAAAAACCACAATATAAAATTATAATATTTTTATTTAAATTTGATCATGTTAACTTAACCATTACATTTTTATCTATTACTATTTATAAATAATTTATGAAATATATATAACGGTTTTACTCAATATAAATGTATTAATAAATTAGTTTGAAAGAAGAATTGAATTAAAAAACAATTATTTCAAAACAAGATGTTTTCAAATTTCATAGGAAAATATAGTAATTAATTTTTGAATATTTTTGAAATTTATTTTATAAAATAAAAAAAATATTATTCATATCGATGTAATATTATGGTGAAATATTGGTTTTTTAGAAGATATTGATTTTTCAGATAATAGTGAAAAAACCCAATTTTTGTAAAACTGTCATTTCATTAAATATATAATGAAATTAGCATTAACATTATTATTTTATTATGATTTAAAAGTAAAATAATTATTATTTATGAATATTTCATCCAATTAATTACATAAGTTTTATTTATACTTAATTTTAATATATATTTATTTTAAACTTCAAAACACATTTTTCATAGAACTGTTAGTATATAATTTTTCTACATCTTTACTAATTACAATAACCCCTAACAGTGAATTATTTAAATGAATTTTAAATATTATATATCAATATTTATTTATTTAATTTAATTAAATTATTACTTATTTTCAAAAATTTCTTAAAATGTCTTCTTATGCTTAAAAAATCTATTTTATGAAAAAAACAATCATCGAATAATCTACGGGTTTTATTTCAAATTAAATTATACCACTTCTACGAATTGATCTTGATATAATTGAATAAATATTTTTAATTATAGTAATTTGTATTATATAATAATATCAAAATAAATTTGGGTTATGATGGATAATAAAAATAGAAAAAATATAGTTACCATGGTAAACAAAATAGAAGGGTAAAAGTTAGTAACCATTTAGGAAAAGAGGATAACATATCAAAAAAATGATAATTTTAAATGTTATATATGATTCATGGATTTATATCTCCAAGAAAAATTTATTTTTAAATTTTTAGTCACATTTATAGAGAGTGACTTCCCTTTATTTAATATTTTGTTTTTGTATTTACAAGAATGTCACTCTTCCTCCCTTGTAAAGGGGAACCCCAGATCTTATCCTATACACAATTTCAAAACCCATTGGATTGAGAAATACATAAAAAATACCATCTTTAATTACAAATTCTTATAGTATAAGACCTACTTTGATCAGAACTAAAATCACTTAATACTTCAGGTATAATTCTAAAGACGTGGTACAGATAAGAGCTTACATTCTTAAACGAATATATTTATTTTATTTAGTCATCCACATAATCCAAATAATAATAAAGCATACTCATAAAATAAATTAGTATCTACCATAAACTAATATTTTATTTTCTTAATTTAATAATCTTAATCTATATCCACTTCCATTAAATGGGAAATGAAATCGACGTAAATGTGTACGACGGACTACTGCCTCACCAACCGATGTAATTAATTTTTTATAATATCCTCACATGGATAATAATAGGAATTTATTTAATGCTTATATATGATAATTATGAAATATTAATCATTATTTAAATTTAATATATAATTTACTTTATATCTTTACCATTCCTTGAAAATGATAACATAGTTCGTGTGTGGGGGGGACTACCACCACGTGAAGCATTGTGGCCTATTTTTATTACTATATAACACTGGTGATATATGAATGTGTATTTAAATAATAAAAAAATATATTAAACATATAATTATCCTTATTTAAAAATAATATAACACTAACCATATTTTTGTTGTTGTCATTGAAAAATTAAAATGTTACACATTCATACGTACGACTAATCATCTACATTACTGTAATGTAAATTGTTTTTCATACCTGTATTAAACATATAGTTTTAAAAATTATAATTTATGTATAAAAATTAAAATTATTAAATTATTATTATTATTTATGCTACGGAATTATTAACCCTTTTGACCATGGTCAACACACCAATTCCTTTTTGAAAATTCGAAACCAAGTATCCTCAAAACACCTGACACATACAAAACTAATTAAGAAATTTAATACATAATTAAAATAAATGGTATAAATGGGTTAATAATTAAGGAATAAACATATAAAAGGTTCTTAATATAGGAAACAATTTATATAGTTTTATTATAAATGAAGTAAAACACATACACAATAATGTATCGGTTTAAAGAAAGGGTTTTGTCGAAAATATATACTTTATTGAGACACGTGTCCTTTTATGCACCTAATTTCATTAAAATTGTTAATAGTGTGCCTATTTACATATTACATTATGATTCCATCATGAATAATTATATATTAAGCTATCAATCATTCACATAATTAATGAGTTTTTTATTCAAAATGTACAAAAGCACTAGGGGTTTATGTTTCAATCTAATTTTTTAGGAATGTTTATTCTTGAATTGCAAATTTTATAAATTACTTGATTATTCCAAAATAAATCCCTACTATTATTCTTTACTGTTCAAATTCATGAATTTTTCATATAAGACCATTTTCATCCATTTGGAACTAAAAACTATTGATATGTTTTTAAAGAAAAATCCACTTTATTTCTCTCTTTTATCAAAAACCCATTATCTTTAATGTCCAGGTTTTATTAATAGTGTATTGAAATAAGTATTTGAAATTGATTTATAATATTTTAAATTAATATTTAAATTTTATGAATTTTTTAAAAACTATTTAAATGGAATATTTTTTTTACATTTTCTGAGTTAGGTCCCTCTTGAGTTTATTCCAAAATTGTGAAGGGAATATTTGTTTAATTTTTATAGCATCAATATTATTTTCCACCATCATTTATATTAAATATTAAATTATAATTTTCCTAGGTTATTTTTAGATACATGTATTTAAATAATATTTTTTTGAATTTTATTTTTCCAAAATGAGATTTTCAATGTTGAATAGTAATTTTCCAAAAGAATGTTTGTTAAAATTATTTCTATTCCTCAACGACACCAATATTTAATTCTATGCAATCATTATAAATACTATATATATATATCCAAAATATATAATGTTCCCACTATCTCTTACCTTGATTGTGTAATACAGGCCTCTTAACCATTTCACACATTCAATTATTATAAAATCCCTATTGATTATGTTATGAGATAAGATTATTCAACCCATTTATTTCAATTGGTGTTTCTTATTTTTATGCCTTATTATTTAATTTCTTATGTAGAACACATATGAACATTAAAAATGTGGATTTTATTGGTGGCCTTTGATATATATATATATATATATATCAAATGTATTACAATTTTTTTTTGTATCATGAGACGTTTTGTATGGGATTAGGAATTGAACCCAATCCATTATGGGCAATTTTACATTATGTGATGTTATCTCAATAGTTATCCTAGAACTATGTTTATTTCATATTTTATATTTCTACAATATTTCCTATGTGAATATAATTTTTTTATATTAGTGTCTTTTTATCACACTTTCATTTGATTAATCATTTACCTTATCTTGTAGGATATCATGTTATGCCTTTGACTCACATTATATACTTCTAAATTATGTTTTTTTACCTTATTTAGGTTTTTAGGTCACCCATTTTATATCTGTTCTCCATGTTATACAATATTGTTTTAGGAGCTTTTATTTATTTAAGATCTCATTATAGAGAGAAAATAATGAAGTTTCATATTAGTCTAACATTGATGTACTATGAACCCAGTTTTCTAAAGGTACTAGGCGTCACGATCTTTGGGTTGTAATTAATGAATTTATATGTTGAGAATCATGTAATTATAGGGTAAATGGATTGACTCACAATATGAATTAATGATTGTTTGTGAAATATAATCACATAGACACCTATTCCAAATGATAATACATTATTCTAGATGTTTTATGTAACATGAACTTAAAATCAGATTATATTTCAAAGTTTGTTCATAAATAAATTGAGATAGTAATTCTCTATGAATGTTGTTTCTCCTCCATCAATTAGTCATTATTATATAGTGTCTAGATACCCATAAAATCATATATATCACCTATAAATCTATAATGGTGACTTGATATCATTACAAAAATTTAGATATAACTTTCTTACCTATATCATTAAAAATTAGTATTAATATCATATATTCTTCAGTCATATCATCATATAAATCATGATTTGACATTTATTCACCCAAGTAATTGCTTCCCAAAAATATTTATAAAACCTTTTGATCATGATTTATTTTAACAAACAATTAATTTTTTCATCTTTCTAGTGATCCCATTTATAAAAAAGTATTTACTCATTTTTATCTTTCAAATTTTCATTTAATTCAAACACAATGATGATATAGTTTCTACAAATATAATCATATTATCACTATAAATCCATATACTATGAATTTATCTACCCCATGGATAATATATACCCATTATTTATGTATTTTTCTAATCAAGTAATCTTGAAATAAGGTAAAAGGGTATATGGGTACAACTAACATCCTCTATAATATCATTATGGTTAACGATGATAGGACAACCTATCACTTCCATTATTCTTCAATGTGACTGTACTTTTATTTTCACCAATTCCAAAGACATCCTTAATATTACTTTATTTCATCTTCTTTAAATTTTAATTTTTCAAAATATTTTAAAAATGATACTAACAACAATGAAACATTGTTCTTTCTTTTTCACAACACTCATACTACTTCCAATTTTTCCTCCATCCTTATTACTAAAATAATTTTATGTTATACCAATAATGATTTGTTCTATATGTGTGTTTTCTATCTCACAATTCATTTAATTTTTGTACATTAACTATTTGTAATTATATTATGTAATTTTACATATATTTTTTTATTATTCATAAAAATACAGCATCTCGTACTATATCTGATTTCATGTTGTTTCCTTTTCTCACATTGAGAAGAAGTTTTTATTTTGATATATTAGTTTCTATAAAAAATGATATATTTTTAGTTACCCTGAGAAAAAAATACACATTTAATTTATCATTTTATCTCAATAATAAATTTATCTTGTAAATGGTCACATAATACTAAGAACCATAGGTTTGGTGTTTTTGAAAATTAACTATATAAATAATTTTTTAAATAGTTTTTAACCTTTATATTTAATAAAAAACTCTAAATTTGATTTTAAAAACCACACATGAAATAACCATATTCATAACCCAGGGAATGGAAAATCTTATGAAATTAGTGATCCTGAATTCAACGAAAGTTTAAACATGGGGAATAACCTTCAGTGAAATTTGGTGAGAATAAAAGGAGTTAATATGGGTATAAGACCATAATAATGATAAATGATCATACATAAGAATGTAATTTCCATAAAATAATATACCATAACACATTTAGGGCATAAAACATTCACATATCCTGAAGCATAAATAATAATGGAGTTGAAAAAAAGTTGATAATCACTGGTTGTTAAAAATATAACTTTGGAATGTTGAATAACATAGAAATACATCATGTAAATGTAACATATCATATAAAATATATAATAGTAGGGAATTTTAAATCATCCATAGGAATATAAAACTATCACCTTTATTAGACTCACACTTTCACCCATGATTTTGAGAAACTAAATTATTCTTATGCAAACATGTCTCAGAAGATAGAATTTTTAACCAATGAATTGGAGGGTGATATATGAACCCATCCTATATTTATCCATACTTATATTCATTAAATGAAAATTAATCACTCATCACATCATAAAGAATCCATATAAAAAAATGGGTTACATAAAACTTTCAAATGAAAATGATTAATTTTTCATAGCATAAAGAACCTTGGAAAGAAAACATGTTACCTAATATTTCCAAATTTTATAAAAAATCATCAAGAATTAAATATATTTACACAAAAAAATATACATACCAAATATATATTACTCTATAAAAGAATCATTTATAGTAAAACATGAAACATAATTCCATTGGATATGGATATTTAAATAAAAACCCTATCTTGAAAATAACTCCTTTGACAATTTTTTTTAATAATCGATATAGAAGTCATAATACTGATTCTATTTTTAAGATTTCATTTTTTAGAAGGTAAAGATAATAATTTATGAAACACTACATTCTAAAATAGATCAAATAATGAAAACTTAAAATAATTTAAGATTATTTAATAAATATTCAGTTGAATATAAAACAAAATATTGTGAGAAAACATGAATTTTTTATTTTTTAAAAATAAATTTCTATAAAAACACATAGTTAAAATAATTGATTAATTTTTAAATTAAAAATATATTAAGAAAATATGTGATGTTAAAAATAGAAAAAAAATTGTCTAACTTTCTGAATAACAAATTAGAATATTGTAAAAAATAAAACACTTGGATATAAAAATAAAATATCCATAAAATGAATGAAATTCATTATTAGTACAATTATAATTTTAGGAAATAAGGGATTCATATAGGAAAATACATTAATTTGAAACATTAATTCTATAGATAAAATGGTGGGAGTATAACATAGCATCCTCATTGGGTATAATATATAAATCATGAAAGATCATAAAGAAATAGGAATGATTATTACCCAAAGAAAATACTTGAGACAAGAAATCCTATTACCATTATTCTTCAATAGTCAAGTGAACTCTACCTTCATATATAACAAAAAACTACTATAATAACATATTTATGTTCCTTATTCATATATATAATCTTTTATAAACATTATTTATTTTAATTTATTATAATATTATAGTTAATTATTCCATTTTTTAATCATCAGGTGTTTCTATTTTGGATATATTTTTTTGTACGGTATTTGTAATGGTGTTGAAAATCTTGTTTGTATAATATTGATGAATTAGGGGTTTTACCTTAATTATAGGACTGAAATTCCAATTTCCAGTATAGAAGAATAAAATATTTTCTTATTAATAAGTGATATCACTAGTAATTAGGATTCATTATTTATCCATGATAATAAATACTACTAGAAAAATGAAATACATCACTAGTTTAAAGGTGATGGACCACACATAAACATAGGAGAAACATTCATTGACATATAAAGTAAATAAAATATGAATTTATTTTTAATTTCATAATATTAATAATTTTGTGTATATTTTTTATTCATTTAATATTCTATTTAAACTAGTAGTGTTAGGTGATCATGAAAAAAGAATCCAATTGCTTATGGAGGCGGTAGTCTGCAGGTAACGGGAGTGAAATTTTCATTTTTTGGATGGTTAGGAGGAGTGTAGAAAGGAGATATCTCTTTATTATAATCACATTTCATAATAATAGTAATACATATGTTATAATACCTTCTTTGATAGAGTAATATCGAGGTGGCATAAAATTAAAATATATTAGTGGGATTAGATGAGAACATTACCACTCCTTTTGGATATTATCCAATGGATCACATCATAAGGATCCTTCACCAATAATTTTGGAAGGAATAAGGATTCCATGAAATGGATAGAAAGTTAAAGAGAGATCAAGTTATATTCTTTTTCGATTTTATAATTTTTAAAATGTGGATAAAAGTTGTGAATCTGATCCCCTTTTATATTTGAAGAAACTAAATCAATTGTAAATACGCATTACATTTTTAATTATGGAATGACACAATTAAATTTTCAATGGTTATGTTTTTCTGGAAATAATTAATCTTAGTGTGAGATAAAATTTGGAAATTCTACACCTATAACATCCTAGCACGACTGACCACTAAGATGGTATCTATACATGTGGGTCACATGGCCTCAAGCATGACTCCCCATAATCCAAAGGCTTCCTGGTGGTAGTTAGGGTGTATGGATGTGATAGAGGGGGAGACTATACCCTCATGATCATATTAGAACAATGGTATATCATATAATAAATAACATACAAAATTGGTAGTAAAAATAGATGTACCAATGAGAAGTGGTAGAATAATACGAACTGAATAAATAATATGGAAACTACCATTATACAATGGATGTATGTCTAGATATTGACACAAACCTAAAATAGTAAATAATACATCAGGGAATATTATATAGTACACTACATAAATAATGAATTAATGAAATTACCCAAGGGAGATCTCAATTAGAATCCTAACCTCAATCCTCATCACGTGCTATTAACTCCAAGGTACAAGCTAAATAACATAGGAAACCAAACATTGTCTTACAAACGTAAGGTCTACTTGGGTAACCTACTAAAATGGTGACTCGAGCAGGGTGTGAGATATAAATCATAGTGTATTACACCCCATGTTGTCTAAAATTGAATCTGGTATGTGAATATAATGTATAGAAGTGAAAATGTAATATGAATAAATGAACAACAGAGAAATAAGTAAATATCAACTAGCCTGCTCAGGTACCAGAAGGACACTAGGTGGCTATACTTGGTTCGGGTCATAGAGAAAATGAAATTTATGATCAGCAATTATATATATTGTAAAAATTTAAATATATTTTATAGTAATATATTTAATCCCCTATATGAAAATCATATGTGGGGATGTATGTGGGAATATAACTGGAATACGAGTTACTAGATCGACCAAGCATTACTCAACCATTTATAACCACTCTAAATGACTCTATAAGATCAAAAAATTGGGTACAAGCCCTATATCTGAATAGAATGCGAGATTTCATGAATGACACTCTGGATAGTGAGTGATCCATCATGTCATCACCCTAAAAAGGTAGTGTGGTGACTCACCCCAAAATCCTACATTGAATAACAGGTATGTGATTCCAGGACACAACACTCATTGTAAGGGAGCATGATTTCAAGCGATGCACAATAAACTCCTTACAATTGTTCCAAAACCTATTTTAAGGAATAATCGTAAAAATATAGTAATAACTGGATCCATTTGGAATTACCTCTCATGCTCTAAATTTTTTAATACTATATAATGAAGGCATAAAATTTCATTAATTCAATTAAATAAAACAAGAATCATTTGGTGTGTCCTTGACACCCTTTAAAGTTCACGGAATTTAAAATATTTAATGCATACATGGATGGAAAACCATCCTGACTATGAAATTCAAAATTATTAATTTCACCCGAACCATGTTTATTTAAGTACAAACAAATGCATGGTTATACTACCCAATTAAATTCCACCTCATTTTAATCTTCTTAATTCATTTAAGGACAGAAAGCCAACACTAACATGACAATCCATTTAGTAATTTCCATTTAATTAAAAAAACATTGAAATTAAATTAAAATGGTTAAGAATGAAATTAGAAGAATCCATGAACAAATGGATATTTTCTTACATAGTAAACCCCAATTATAAAGAAATCCATGCCCTTCAGAGGATCATGGTTCAACAACCAATTTCATAGAAATGATCCAATCCATCCACTTAAAAGGTGAAATGGTTCCATTTATAATTTATAGAATAAGGTAAATTCCATTTAGAATTACACGATATGTCATGTACTAATCATTCCTCATAAATACCAATCATATCATGCATAGAGAATGACCAGTGGAACAAGACAAGAATGGCTTAAAACTTAAATCACCACTTTTTAATTTTGAAGATAATGTAACTTTCGAAGGATTTTTTTATAAAAAAATGAATTTTTTTATAAAAAAATGAATTTTTTTAAAAAAACATTTCCTTTAACATTACTATGTTTAGTATTCAAAAATTATAACTTAGTTTCACATTTAAAAAGAATAATAAATTAAACTTCCAATAATGGTTAATAACACAGATTTCAACATGACACTTAGGTGGATCCATTATTAATTAGAAAAGTTATTATAAGAGGAGATTCCATTATTCATCTTGTGTAATACATAGAAGGAATTCCAAATATTCAATCATTTAATAAAAAGGGGTAAAATATGTGTTCACACCCATGGGGTGTCCATAAACTAGTTTTTAATCCACTAAACTACCAAATAAGAATAAATTGACATACAAAAGGGTATAATGAAAAATTTGGTATGAGGAACTAAACTAAATGAAAAATTGTGGTAAAATATGGTGTGTGGCACAACATCGCTATTTATAAAATAATGTTTATTTAAGTAAAGATACATAGAATACCTACATCTTACTTTGGGTGACCTACTCATCCAATATCACACTTTGATTTGGTCCAGATTGGAAGAAATCATGGAAAATTACATTCACACGGATACTAGGGAAAATGATATTGGCAAAAAATAGAGAAGAATATGGAAGGATGAACACGAAATATAATAGAATGGATCAAAGTGATTGACAATATAGATCAATAGATACTGACAATGTTTGATTCAGTGTCCATATAGTGGAGTTATCTCCATTCTTAAATTGGAGAGCAGGAGATATCACCAAGGGATATGAGGAGAATCATCGGGATAATGGGACGAAAATAAAAAATAAAAGAATCATAAAGTTTCATTAAGTAAAAATTGTCGTTTTAAAAAAAATGGGTCACACGGTTTGACCAAACTATGTGACATCTGTGCGGCAGCCACTGCCTAAGGAACCCACCTCGCACAATTCTTCCACAAGGTTACCTTAACCACGCTCTAATAATGATATGAATAGTAACTAGGTACTACCTATGTGACCCTAAACATGTAGTCTAGAATTGTGGTTTGGGTAAATTATGCATAGCTGATGCAGGGCATTTCTGCACCTCTGGAAAAGGATGAAAAGCTTCAAAAAGACCATGCTCCCTATGCAGACCATCCAACATTTTTATTTTTGGGGACCAAACCTCCTAAAAATCAATGATAAATATGGGAAACCCCCCCCCCCCCATTTCCTTAAAAAAGTTGAAAAATAGTACATTGGTGTGTTAAAACTCTCATAATTATGTTCTGACACTCAGTTCAATGGTCTTCCAATCTAGTAAACACCAAAATTCAAATTCCCTTATAATTTTATCTTGCTTTGAAAACACAATTCATTACAACCTCCCCACCATAGAGACTATCTTCCCAAGGAAAAATTTTGGAACAATGAAAACAACACCCGACCTATAAGGGTCCTGATGTTTTATTCAAATGGACACATTAAATTTCCGATCGCCTGATGCACTTACAAGCACATCACAAGCACAATGTTCATAAGCTGTTAAAACTCAATCCAATGCTCATTTTATAAACAAACACCCAAATGGTGATTACCCAAGATCATTTATCTGGACACATGATCATATATGTGTGTCATTAAATATCTGTA
The DNA here is from genome assembly GCA_963277665.1 of Viscum album. Lineage (NCBI taxonomy): Eukaryota > Viridiplantae > Streptophyta > Magnoliopsida > Santalales > Viscaceae > Viscum > Viscum album. The sequence continues at coordinate 1,715,671,965 of OY728143.1, forward strand.
AGAAGGTTTTTCCTATCTTAGTCCTAACATCGAAGGGACCAATTTGAATCCACGACACCTGTACCATCATAATATCCCATGAATCACACCCTATTAATTCTAACGATGGTCCCAGTGTTGTTTCAATAATAAGGATAAACTAATTATATCAATTAAAATATTTGGGACATCATCAAAAAGGAACAACTAGTTCTAATCCACCATACTAAAACCAGCTGTATAGGCTTTCCTCGGAATACATAGTTGACCTTTACATCACACAGACCATAACTCGGTGATATGTTTAAACTAGTTCCATAAGATCAATAACATTAAATGGATGGAGAAGAAGTCAAGACACCTCAGGATGACCATTTTCAAGTCATTCAATGTATATGGAAAACATAACCCAAACTAAACAGTAATACTTTCCTCCAAGTAATTACATCTTTACAAAGAGAACATACATCGAAGCCTATACATGACCTTCAATGATGTTACATGATCAATACATCACGAGATCATTTAAAATTTTGTGACTCAACATCAACAAAGTGGTAACCCATATCCATCCCACTAGAATCATTACCCTTCATAATAACCTCCAAGAATGACCAAAAGTCTAGGATAACCTTATATTAAATAAACTAGAGTATAAGAAACTAACCCAATGTAATCCGTACTCATATTTTATATGCGATCTTTCAGAACAATGCTAAGATGTCCACATCAGATCAATGACTGTGCGTAGAGTGGAATCCTTATGGTGGTCATGTTCGAGGAAAGGACTGATGTCTAAGAGTCCATCCTTGGTATTCATATATAATAAGATAGGTATCATCCAGGACGAACCATGCCTCAACAAAAACCAAACCTCATGTGTGAAATAGTAAGAAAAACATCCACACAATTCCAATGGCCTTGAAAAATTAACATGTTGTAACACCAAACAAATATTAGTGCATTAAGGATGACATCATGATATGAGACATAATCATCACTAAGAAGAATACAATAATATGGTATCAAATATTAACTTGATGATCGGTTGAACCAGTACTCATAAAATTTTATTTAATGAATTTCAGTTCACCTATCGACTCAACATATTATACTGATCACCAAGATGTTACTACTAGGGGCATTCCATGATAACTCAACGTTACCCACTAATATCCATTTAAGACCAACATTTCTTCTCAATGGTTATATACTCAACCAAAAATATCAAAACCATCCTTCTAAGAAATCATTAACATTATTAAAAATGTTTCAGAAACAATCTAATTAAAGAAAAACTGATCATTTCCAAATGATCCACCTTGGATGTTATCTTTTTTACATGGAGAGACACAGAACCACTATAATCGACGGGATGATCCCCACCTAGGAGTTCCCTATTTTTCAAAATAAGAGACATAACAACTATTCATAATTTAACTACATCAAATTAACCTTTAAAATACACATGATGATCCTCTGAGCCACATTCATGTATGTCAAATAATTTTCATTACAACCAAAACAAATCATTTGGTGTGTCATGAAAACTGATCCTATTCGAATTAATCCCAAGCATTGGTACAATCCCGATTCCTTTATTTCTTAGGTCACTCTACTCCAAACATGACCTATGAATTTATTAAATACCTCGAGTATCAAAAATTATAATAAACTTCATTGTTTCGTTAAATCATTTGAAAACTCAATAGGTGTTGCGTGTATCAATGCTTACTAAAGGGAGATTACATGATAAACTAGAATTCCTTAAATAATATCTATAAACTATCCACTCTATGAACTCAAGTATCTAGTTTTCATACAAGGGATTTAACTCAAAGTCATATTTCCCCATGTGACCATCTATCTGGAAGATGACGTATCAAATCATCCATTAATAAGGAAGAAGAAATGGTCACTTGACCTAATGCATGGATGACCATAACCAAGGAATGTTTAAACTATTGCAACAGAGCATTACCTGATGCTCCCACCTTTAATAATGGTCAAGATACAATGACCACTGGTCCGAAAAAGTGTTACATATAAATACCAAGGTTACTATAAGGGAAAACGACACAAAAACTACACTAGATTTGAGAAATTGGATAGAATTATCAAGGAATATAACATCTAAGGGTGCTACCTACCATGGGATGGACCCTTACGAAAGAATATGTATCAACCCTATCACAATGTTACACCAAAAAAAATTTACTAGGCTCAAGATAAAATCATATAATCCATTGATAAAATCAAAAAGGCCTATGAAAAACACTAACATTTCTCTTTGAAGGATAATCATATATGTATTTAAACCACCCTTACATGAGGGATTAAATAATAGACACCACTTTGTGTTCCATTTTATCATTTTTGGAATTGATTCAATTTTTATATTTTGGCATTTAAAAGATTTAAAACAGAACATCAATCACCTATTATAAAATTAAATCACCTCTTAATTGATAAGGAACACTACGAGGGTCCCATTAAGAAAACATGGGTTCATGACAATGAAACCCCCAAGAAGTGTCTTAATTATTAAAGTGTTTTGAACCCCCATTTTGGTTAATCTCATAAGAACATTCCCCAATATACCTTATTAGGTCTAGTTGTGAATTTATGAAGATTAAAAATCCATTTTAGATCAAATCAAAATAGGTTTTACATTTGGAACCATTTCAAAGAATATATATATGGTCATACATGTTATTCCAGTAATGTGGGTTTCCATCTACCAATCCAGAAGGCATCCATACACTTTACAGGTTGGCATAAAGATCCCATTAATCAAAGTCAATCACGTTAATGATTAATCTTTAGAGGCCTTTAGATTTTTGTCAATGGTATTAAGATATAAATATTCACACACACACACACACATATATATTTAATGTTAAAAATTTGTTTCGAGTACATGGGTTATCTTTTCCCTATTATAATGTGCCCATATGCCTTACAATTGATAATTGGTTCCAATTTATCTATAACCACAATATTTATCTTATTAAACCATTTATATATATCAAACAAAACTGTAATGTTATCATAAGAAGTAAACATTGAATGCATGATAATAATCAAAAAATTACAATACACGGGGAATAGATTCTAAATAAAGAAAACATTAAGGAATATTATTTCTTATATATGTTATACTAATAGGTGTTCTATGGAAAACAAAATCATGGAAAACTCCTAACGGAACACAATTAAAATCGGTAGGCATCCTACAAATGCAACTACATGGCATGGTATATGCATGAAATGTGAATTTATATGTGCCTATAATGATGTATGTGATTGTAACATCCTTTCCATACATGGCCAAGGTAAAAATAGCATAAATTTCATAAAACAATATGAAGTGTAAAGTTAAAAAACCACTCATGGTGAAATTATAGTCAAGTGTAATAACAAAAATCATGAATAGAAATCACATTCAAAGACACAAGTATATTTCCCCATGGGAAGGGTGATCAGTCTTAGACACATCTATTTTCTAAAAACTGACACACTTCTATTCGATAATATTTCATTCAATAAATTAAGTCAAAGGAAATGAAACAACCTATGATACCACTTTTCAACAACCCATCTTTCCTGACCACTAATACAGTAGCCAACCCATTGGGTAACATGTCTTCAAGCGCGCCTCGCCAAATACCATAGGCTACCAACTATAAGTGAGGGTGTAAGGAGGTGATAGTGGGGAGACCATACCCTCTTGATCAGAGTATAAAATTAGTATATTAGATAAAAAATGTAATAAAATAGTGAAATAAGTTATAAATGAATGATAGATCAGTAGAAGAATAATATTAAATGAATAATAAAAGATACCCAATGCCAATATACAATTCATTCATGTACAGATGTTGATGAAAAGCTAAAGTATTGGACAAACCAACATGGATTAATATATAGTGAAATACATAAATAAATAAACAAATTCCCAATGGGTGATATCTATAGGAATCATAAGATTTATCCCAGTCTAGTGCTCCTAACTCCTAGGAATAAGGTAAATAAGACAAGAAATCAACCATGGTCCTATAAACATAAGGTATATATGGGTACCCCAGCACAATGGAATCCTGAGAAGGGAGTGAGAAATAAATCCCATTAGGTTACTACACATGGTGTCTAAAACTAAATCTAATCCATCAATATAAATTAACGAATTGCACAAGTAATAAAAATAAGTGCACAATACTAAAATAAAAAATAACAACTTGCCAAATCATGTTATAGAAGGACACCTAGCGGCTATACATTCTTCAAACCTTAACCAGAATTAAATGTACAATGAGTAACTGTATATATAGTAATAATATATATATGTATAATAGTATTTTTATAAATTTAATCCATCTGTATGAACCAATTTCGTTCAAATGTATATGGCTATATATCTGGAATACTAGTTGTTGTCTTGACTGGGCGTAACTCAATCATCCTTAATCGGTCAGAACGAGTATATAAGATCAATAAATATTGTAAGAACCGTACATCCCAATATAGAGTGATACATAAACCACAACACTTGATATGTTGAGTTATCCATCATTTCATCATTATAAACCAGGAGTGTGGCGCCTATACCCAATGCCTACATAGTATCACTAGCATGAGATGCCATGTATCAACACCCAATGTAAGGAATCATGGTATTCTCCCATGATAGAAAGATCCCTTACCATTGTTCTACATGATATTTAAGGTGTAATCATATTATAATAAAAATAACTAGATCCATGAGGAATTGCCTCTCATGACTTACATTTATAAAGCTATTATCTTCAAGGCATAACATTTAATTAATTTCATTTAATAAAATAAGAAACTATTGGAATGGCCTTGTCGCACATTATATATAATTGTAATTAAAACATTATACTCATATAACTAAGTAAACCAACATTATTATGCCACTCCATTGAATTCAATTCACATAAACATTATACTCCATTTAAATTACACTTAAACATAACCAATTTAATTAATTTAATGAAGGAAGGCCATCATGAACATGTATATCTATTTAGTACTTTAAATTTAATTAAACGAAACATGGTAATCCAATTAAAATGAAATTTAAGGAACTTACAAGCCACCATGAACAAAAGAGAAATTATCTACTTTGGAAAATCCGTTTATAAAGAAATCTAATCCCTTGGGAGGATCTTGGATCAATAACCAAGTATGTATAAATTATCCAAGGCATGAAATTAAAAGGGGAAATGGATCTATTTAACATTTATATAAGTGAAATTCTATTTATAATAGTAGGAGAGTCCATGTACTAATCATTCCATATAACTACCATCGACATCAGGAATAGACAAATACCAATGAAACAATCTAAGCATGATAGAAAACATAAATCACCACTTTGTAATTTGGAATACAACACACCTCATCTGAGGGGTTTCATTGAGAAAATATTTTTTTTATCAAAAAAGTCATTTAACATTATGAATCACATAATTAAAATGCTATAAATAAATTTCATATTTAAGAATAATTTTAAATTATACTCTAAATCATGTAAAACAAAATATATTTCAATATAGGACTTAGGAGGTTCCATTTTCAATTATGAAACTACATAAAAGGGGAAATTCCATTATTAACCCAAGATGAGATATTATAGGAAATTCTAGACATTTAATTAATTAATTAAAAAAGGGAAAAACATGCCAGAACACCCATGGGGTGTCCATAAATGTGGTTAGAATCCTCTAGAAACCAAATTGGAATCAGGGGACATATACCATGGAACACCAATCAATTTGGTATGAGGAAACCAATTAAATGTGAAATGATCAAAAAAATATGGCGTGTGGTGCATTGGCGCTATTTATAAAATGAAACAAATATAAGTAAACATTCATAGACCACTTAACAAATACTTATGACAACCTACTCATCCAATATCAAGATGTGATTTGATCTCGTTTAGAATAAATATATGAAAGAGAAATTAACCATACATATAGGGAAAATGAGTTCACACCAAAATAGTGCCGAATATGGAACTAAGAAATAGAAATAGATTTTAGAGGATTGAAAGCTTATCGATCCAAGACTATAGGGACTAACAACATTCAATTTAGAGTTTGGATAGAGGATTTATCTCCATGTCTAGATTGGAGAGGATGATAGCTCACTAATAAAGAAGATGATATACACAATACTGCAAGGAGGAGAATATATAAAATAAAAGTAAAATAAATATTTAATAAGGGAAAATGGTAATTTTACCCTAAAAACGGTGTGCACGGTATGTCCGTACAGTTTTGACAAACCTTCTGTCACCCACTACCTAAGAAAACATACTCGTATGATTGGTTCACAAATTTAACCTAACCAAGTGCTGATTGTGCACTGAGTAGTGATTAGGTACTTCCTACAATTAATTAACCATGTGAACTGGGAACATGGTTTTGTAAATGATGTGCAACCTGTGTGGGGTGTATCTACTCCTCTGATATAGGCCACACAGTTTACTATTGGGGCCTCATGGTTTCAGAAAACCATGTGCCTTTTTTATACCCTCCAAACATGTAATTTTTGGTTCCTGATGCTCTCAAAACTCAATAAGACATCTGAAAGACCCCTCATTCCTCTAACGAGGTCCAATAAAAACATATTGAAGTGTTACAACTCTCTGAATTTCATTCTGAAGCACGGTTCAAAGACCATCCCATTATATAAACACCAATATTCAAATTCCATTATAATTTAATCTATATTGAAAAACATGGGTTGTTACATTCCAATTTATTTTAACACTTGTTTTAAACAATTTTCCATATTTTTCCACTATAATTTTAATTTTTTTCATTTTGGTTTTTACATTGTTAATATGTTTTATCTTTGTAATTTATATTTTATTAAAAAATATATGGCTACCCCTCATAAAAATATTATGTTATAAATCTAAATTTATACTACATATAAAAATTTAATATCTCTAAATAACATTAAATTTACTTTTATATTTAAAAAGTATTATAGAGAAAAAAATATAGAAACAAATTCACCGATAAGTGTTCACAATATTATTTACTGTTGATTAAAAATTGATTGAGTGGTAATATATATATATATATTTAGATTAATTTTTGGGAAGAAAATAATTTATTTCATTAGTTAAAAATAACACAATGAGAATAAAAAATAATTTAAAATAACACTTTTACGATTGTCATTTCAATTAATTGTAATCTTAGTAATGGAAATTTTATTAGAAAAAAAAATATTGGACTTATTACATAATAAATAAATTTATCAATCAAATTAAATCTATTTTTCTGTATTTGATTTTTTATGTGAAGAAAACTAATTTTTTATACAAGAAAATAAAAATATTGTTTAGAGTAAAATATTAATTATGTTTCCAAAATGGTAAAAATGTCTTTTATAATTTCAACATAGTATTTTTAAGTGAATAATTTTCATCATTATATATATATTTATATGAACAATTAAATATGATATTTTTTAATGAAATACATACACAATGATAATTTTATAAACATTACACTACTAGTAAAAATAATAACTTGTAACTATTCACCTAAAAATCAGCTATTTTAAAAAATTAGAAAATTATATAAATATAATATTGGAATTATTAATAAAATTTGAAGTTTATTTTTTAAAATAGAAAACTAAGAATAATGGATTTTGTTTTTAAATGAAAACATAAAATTATAGTGAAGAATTTTTTAATTATAGTATATTTTTTAAAAAAAATATAATCCTTTCGTACTGTTAGTTTCTATCAATTAATAATAATATAGATGTTATATTATCAATATAAAAAATATGTTTCATATATTTAGATTTATTAAATAAATTCCAATGTTCAATTTCATAGAAATACATTTCTAGAATAAAATTATCACATTAACATTATCAACGCATTAGAAACAAATTTCATTCTTTTTAAAATACATGTGTTAAATAACACAACACATTGAATGTTACATTATTATATCACTCTAATATATAGTTACATATCCCCTCATAATCTCCATGTATGATATAAGCATATGGTAACCTCTAGTGGTAGTCATGTGTGGTGATTCCACTAGCATTGATTTTATATAAATTTACCCAAGCTTGTATTTAACTCTCATATAACTTATCTCATACTATAATATTTGGAGTTATCCTTGGTATTTGTATCAATAAAAACCTATTGATTATACATGTTTCTATGATCGATCAAATTAACTTGAAAAGCTATAATTTCATTATTTGAAGCCATTAATTTCCAATTTATTCATATTTTCAAAACTAGTGTTACTTACATTAATATCTTCTAATTTAACAATAATTTTATAAAGGGAAAAAATATTTATTTTATTTTATAGTATCATAATTTAATTCTATTTCAGTGTTTCCTCTAGAATATGTTTTAAAAAAAATTTATTTTTTAAAGGAATTATATAAAGTAAAATATTGGGGTGTCACATTGTCTCCACTTAAATAATTTGTGTCCTAAAAATTTAAATTATTGCTCGTTGATAATATAGTTAGAGATATTTATAATTTATGATTGTATTTATAATAATATATCATCTTTACTATCTTATGTATGACTAGTGAACTCATCATTTCATGAAGTTTAGTTCTGTATCTTTTTCACACAATGGGTGAAGATTGAGTTAATACCAAATATTAACTTTTATAGATATTTCCTTGATGTAAATTGATTAAAGATAATGAATCCAATTATATATTTTAGATATAGATGTTAATTCAATGAAATTCTCAAAATGTCAACTTTACTGAAATTTTAGGATGTTATCCTACATTTAGAAATACCCACAGACTAATCACTTCCATTTTCACTAAATCTCTCTAAACTAGTCCTTAGTGTGACAAAACAAATCAACGATACCAATTTTTGTTACTGAAGATAAAAATAAACACTTAATATGTAATTTTACATAAAAAATAATTATATCATGCAAGTAGTCACACAATCCGGATAACCAAAAAAATTTTGTATTGGGAGATTAGTTATATAAAAATCATATTTTAAAATACATGTTACTGTTTCTCTTTAATTGTTTAACTATAAGATTCCTTCTATGAATATCACATTATATATCCATCTTTATAAAATGGTTAATTGATAAAATGTCCTAAATGAATAATCTTGAATGTTCAATAAGGTTGAACATGGTAGATAACAATCAGAGGATATAAGGGAACATAAGTTAAGAAAAAGGATTATGAAAACATAATATGAATACACGATCATATATGTGTGAATTATGTGGTATTGGAATATGCCAAATATACAAAAGAGGGGGGGGAGGTGAATTGTGACATTTACAAAATCATTATGGAATAATGTTTTTCCCTTTGACTTTAATCAGAAGGATTAATGTAGTGGAAATTTAAATAGCAGGGACACGTGATGTATAGTGGTTCGGGGAACAGAAGGACCCTAGTCCACTCCACCAACACTCTACTCCACGAGCAGGGTGAATTTCACTATCTAGTCCTCTTGCCAACAGACCATTCCACAACTGAGGACGGGCAGTTGACACCTTCACAATCTAAGGCAGAACAAAGCCTTTTGGTTTAATCACAGAACCTACACAACTTAGTATGAGAATACAATCACTCAGGAATAGAAAAGATAGGTATTTGGAAATTGAAAATACTTTACCATTATTCTTCACAATTTCAATAGAATGCAATTGAAAGTAGATGGATAGTCTGCTTAAGAAATAATGATCTCCCAAGATGAATCGTTCAGATTCTATCCAATTGTAGTAGATATAACAATAATTCACAACTTCAACAGTAGTAGATCCACTGTAGATATTTGATGTAGAATTAGTGAATCTTCTATCGTGGTTCTTCTTCAATACGCTGAGTTTTTTCTCCCTTTCAAATCAGAAAATATGTGTTCTTGTTATTTTTGTTTTTCTTATTTTTATATAAATATTTGACGTTGATGTTCGAAAAAAAACTCGTTTATATTCTCTGTGTTAATAACCCATCTATATAATAATGATGAGAAATTTTCTTGCAAAGTAAGATCCATAAAAGTCTCCTTCTGACTCGCAATAATCAAAAATTCAAAATACCAGAGCAGTCGTAAGTTCCCTAAAGATTCGGCTTAAAAAGATCCTTTTTAATTTATCCTTTTAAATCATAGATAAAAAGGCTTTGAATCAGTCAAAAATGCACTTTAAAAATATACTTTTAAACCATCTTGAAATCATCCTAGTAATTTTTTTGCAGACCATTTCATAATAATATCGTCCTAAATTCTCCAACGCTAAACGTATGGTTGAACAATATAACATACATCAATCAAATGTAAGGTTGAATACAAACGTAGGGTTTATTTCGCATCCTTCAAACGTAAGGTTGATTACAAACATAGAGTTGATGAACCATACTTTTCTGTTCAAAAATCAAACGTACGATAAATGATCCATACATTTAAATGAGTCTAAACTAAAGGTACATGATCCATACTTTTGATGAAACATAAGGTTGATTAAAAAAGTAAGGTGGATGAACCATACTTTTCAATATCCCAAACTAAGGGTTCCTTCCTAACATAGGGTTCCACTTCCATACTTTTCCGATAACGTATGGTTCATTACCCATACTTTTCTTATAAATTAGAAAGTATACACCGCATTTCATCCTTACGCTATGTTCCTCCACGTAGGGTATGAACAGTGATTCCAGAACACACATAAGCAATTCCCAAACATGTTACGCATGAATAGTTTTTTCTAGAACACGCTAATGCGGATTAAATCTCGTTGTTCAGGAACATAAATATTTCTTCTAGAAATAAAAATATAATGAATAATAAATTCGTGAAATATACTTAAAATAAAATCATTAGAAAAATATTAAGGGTATTTGTGAGCATCAAAATCATCATAGAGATAGAGTATTCTTCTCAACAATCTCCCCCTCTTTAAATAAAAAATATTACGTATCGTTGAAAAACAACACATTCTCAACAATATCCCACTTTTTGATGATCACAAAACCCATAAAATAACTAATTAAATTAACATACAAAATTAATTACATATAGTTTTGAATTTGGAAAAGATAAATACAATATTATATTTATCTTAATTTCTCCCCCTTAAATGATTAAGATAACACTTAATTTTTGAAATAGTTAAAATAAAATTTTGTGTTTATCCAAATTTCTCCCCATTTTTGTGATATCATAAAGAAAGATAGAATATGGAATAAAACACAGTTTAATATAGGAGTGAACATAAGTAATTACTATTATTAACCGTTTTTCAATAATTGAATGTAGATTACTGGCATAGTTGAACAAATGAAATAAAACAAATAAAAACACAAAAATATAGAATATAGAATAAAATTTCATTAAAATAAAATAAAATATGTAAAAATATGATAAAATCAGGAATCAAGGAGTGAGAATGGTATGAGATATGTTTTATCTCTTCTGAACAATGGCCTTGATTTCTATCAACTGCTCCCTCAGTATTCTCATCATTCCATATATTATCTTGGTAATAAAATCTCTATTATCTTGAGTCATATGAATATATTCTATCATATTTACTCTGAAAAACTCATGAAGTATCTCTTCCTTCTCCATAAACAGAGTAAACTTCTCTATAAACTGAGTCAGCACAGTTTTAATACTTGGTTCACTTGAGGTCAACTAGCCAACCAAAAATCTATGATTATCTAATAAAACTATTAGTGGAGCACTATTTCATTGCAAATCATGAAATCTGTCATTCATATTTCTGATTGCTATTGTGATAGGCTGAAATCGTCTGATTAAATTAGGTGAAGTACCTGGTCCACTTGCTTTACCAGTCCTGATATATGCAAAATAGGTCTCCATATAGTCTTTAAACTTTGACAGATCTAACTTCATCCCCATTTCTGATTTCAACTTGAACACTTATGTCAACATCATTGTCTTACAAGTTTCAACTTCCTTCATTGAAACTGTATTGAATTTATGTCTCTAAAATATCAAATGTTCTTTCTATAGGGATCTCCTCAAAGCTAAATTTTCAGAGTCTAAATTAGACAACATTCTATATAGCTCTTCTACTTCCTTATTCACTAAATTAGAGGCACCTTGTGCTTGATTCTCATTTTAGCTTTTACATGATGTAGTTGTACTAATGAAAAAGAGAATGCATCAGATTTTTCTTTTGCTTCCTCTTAAGCTAGATGGTCCACATAATTTTCCTCAGAGTCTTTTCAAGACTCCTCCACAAAAAATCCTCATTAATTACATCGGTATGAACTTCAGAAACAATCTCATTAAGAACATCATCAATCATTTCTTCCACTAGATTTTCTAAAATGATATCTTCTTGATTTTACTCAGAACTGACCACTTCTTCATCAGGATATAAATCTTTTTCCTTTTCAATTGTAACTAAAGCATCAACTAAAATTTGAGGTTCACTTTTAGTTACAACCACATCATGTTCCTGAGTCTCAGTTTCAGCTTCTTATTGAATTCTAGTTTGTACTTGATGAGTCACTTTAATTTGAGCAGTATCCTCTTCTTGTGGCTTCTCAACAGCTGGTTCTCTGACAAAATTGTAAGTGAGTAAATCTATGGATGATAAAACATGTGAACCAAGTTCATCATGAGTATTAGAGGGTCCTTTCCATTGAATCTTAATTCCTTCCTGACTACTTTCTTCTTGAGATTATTCATTTTTAAATATTATTCTTCTTATAGCAGTGATCACTCTTGATTCATCCTGTCCCTCCGTAGATTTAGCCGATTGAGCCTGATCACTCTCTTCCTCTTCTTCAGCTCCTATTGGTAAAAGTTTTCCTTTCAATGTACTCCAGAAGTAACCAATATTTCTTAGGGTTCCATCACCAAAAGTGTTACTATGATGGCATCCAACTCTGGATTCCACCAGCCTTACCATATCCTTTTTTAACAAAGTTTCTGATATGAATCTACCAAATGGATAAAAATTCATGCACTCTTATATTTGACAATAATAATGAATTTACCTTACCATGTACCTAGGATAATTATGTCTTATATCACTCATAAATAGATACATTATATACATGTCTTGATACAAGATTTTCTCCAGCTCAAACATCCTCGGTGCAATCCCAAATTTGCACAAACTTCACTAGGATTTTATGATCCAGCTCCAAGTCCTTTATTACAATCTTCATTATATAAGTATATCCAAAAATAAAAGACAAAATATTTTCAGAATTATTTATTTAATCTCCTATATTCCTCAAATAAAAATGAATGACTCCTTCATGATGGAAGTTCAGAATCTTACCAATCTCTATAGAGGATATAGAAACATCTCGATCATCAATCATAGCTACCATAATATCCTTATCTTCCCCCGGACTAAACTGAATATATATAATGAAATAACAAAGTTCTACCTCATATAGAAACTCCGTAAAATCTCCATTAAATTACTGTTCAAGGTTTTTAAATGCAAGAGATTTCTTCAGCCACAAGTTCATCTGAAATAACCATTAACGATCTAGGACCTTTCCTTGTAAAAGTTTCCTTCTTTCGAAGCACTATCTCTTGGTAGTACTGGTCTCAGCCTCATTGTTTCTCTTGGTCTTGTCCATTTCTGTCAAAAAATCTCTGAAGGTTCGAAAGAGGATTAGTGTTCCGAAGGTTTACGTTCGAATAGACAAAGATCGGTAAAGCGTCGTGAGTTCAAAAGGGTTTTTTGTAGAAATGAAACGATTCAATATTCGAAAGGTTTCAGACAGCCTTGATTCCCATGTCATCAATAATTATTACATAAATTTAAAAAAATGAAAAAAAATTATCACGCGATGAAAAGATAGAAAGAGAAAAAACTTTTTCTTTTTGAAAAACAAATAACTATTTTATTTTAAACAGTATTAAAATAATGAAACAACATAATAAAATAAAACTTAATTTAAAATTAAATAAACCTAGCTCCCCAAAAATAAAATTAAACCTTCTAGTGGGAAGTGGTTTGGTAAAAATATCAGCTAATTTAATTTTAGTAATTACAAATTCTAATAATATATCCTTTTTAAGAACATGGTCTCTTAGAAAATGATGTCTGATATCAATATGCTTAGTCTTAGATTGATTAATAAGAATTTTTGAAATATTTATAAAACTTGTATTATCACATAAAATAGGTGTACTATGAAAACATAGTCCAAAATCCATAAGAGTGTTTTTCATCCACAATACTTGTGCACATAAACTTCAAACAGATACATATTCTTCCTCGACTGTTGATAGGGAAACTAAGTGTTGTTTCTTACTTGACCATGACATTAAGGATTTTCCTAAAAAGTAACAAGTACCTAAAGTTATTTTCCTATCTAATCTACAACTTCCAAAGTCTGTATCTAAATATGAAATTAAATTAAAATCATATGTTCTAGGATAAAGAAGATATTGAAAAACAGTTCCTTTTAAATATCTAAAAATTATTTTAACATCAGTTAAATCAGATTCTTTAGGATTTTATAGAAATCATGCAAAAATACATACTGAATACATTATATCTGGCCTACTTATAGTAAGATATAATAAACTACCAATCATACCTCTATATAACTTTTTGTCAACTGATTTTATAGTTTCATCAAATCCAAGTTTTGAATTAGTACACATAGGAGTTGTATATGTCCAGCTGTTATCAAGTCAAAATATCTTTTGTAACACCCCGACCCCAACTACCCAGAGTCGGTGCATTACTTCGTAACATTGGCATGATCACAAAAGATCAAGTCTCGAAAGACCGATTAGTTTAGTAGCCTTGGAAACACTAGATATATTCATAAATGTTACATTACATATTAAAGTGAAAAACTACAATAACAAAGTCTCCATAGTCCACACTCATATCCTCTTCTGACTATCCCTGCAGGTCATTCATAAAATACTTCTTCACATCCTGGAAAATATTAAAACATTGAAATGGGTGAGCTCAGATGATCAGTAAGGATAACAATATTGCGGAAGCTTTCATAAATAAACATAAACATTTAAGGCAATGTATAACTAAAACAAAAGCCTTTTAAACTTGAACATCAACATAATATGGCAAAAGTAAAATGAGATAATTCCATTTACTTCTTCACATGGATATTCTGATGGTCGAATAATCACATGAAATATCATTAACCACTTTCATAACGAGGGAATGTATAATGCCAGACATTCTGAAACACTTTTTCAAGGCCTCGGCCAAGACGTCTAAAATGATTAAGGCCTCGGCCAAAACCATAAATCAAATTAGGAAAGGGCCTCGTCCAATTCCACTTCTAGTTGTCTCGTGAGACCTACAGATGCATCGAGGAGCTATAGCGGGCTCCACCCGTCACTTATTAAGTCCAATACATTCCTCATATGAATAGGTTTAAACATATCATAAACCATAACATAATCGTATCACATAAAACATGCATAAAGGAAACATAACATTTCCACATTTCAATCAAAAGATATCAATACAACACATTGATATAATAAAAACGCTTTCAAAACCATTTTCAATACCAAAATAAAAGAAAGTTAAAACATTGTATTTATTTTTCATTAAAAAAAATGATGTCTTGTAGAGGAAGCCGAAACTCAAATAATGGTCACGATGGTGGAGAAGTCGTTGTCGCCACATAAGTACAGAAATAAAAACATTCCCTTTTGTCGTTTAGCAAAATGCTTCGTATAAAAAGATTCCTTTTGAATAAACGTAAAAGTCAAAGGGGTTTATACACCGTATAAAAGAAAGTTGTGTATAAAACCAAGTATGCCTCAATGAAAGGGGATTGAGATGAAGTCCTTAAAAGATCATTTTTAAAATAGAATAGATCTATTATGTGTATTCACTATAGGTACACATAAAGAAAGTAAAAATACAAAATAGGACATAATAATATCATGACATAATTTGAAAGTAGGAGATTAACCCAAAGAATAGAAATTGGGTTAAGAAGTTCCCTTACCTCATGTCTGACTTGACTCAACCATTCTTTAACCTCCTGAATAATAAACTAGAGTTAATATATATCTTATTAAGAACCATTTTCAATTTCATTATCCTTTTTATATCACTTATCACAATGATATGAACATTCTGTAGTTATTTAAGTTAATAACGGTCGTTTTGTCGATCTTAGGTACTTGAGTCAAAAATAAACTTCTTATAATTACAAGTTGTTCATGTGGTAAAATATCCATTATATCCAGAATTATATTCATGATGTAGATATCATATATATCATATATATAGAGTATATACATTCATTTATAATATTACGTAACATTTAGAGGTAAGAAATGAAATGCACCGTTCATAGAGACGGTAAGCCGTACGTACGCATGAACACTACTTTCATTTCTATTTCGTATTTCATGGAATTAAATCACAATGATATAAATGTATAATATAATTCCAGTATAATATAGTGTATAATACCATTTACTCCATCCCTTATACATCCCACATATGGCATTAACGATTCAAATCACTTTGAGGGGGCGGTAGTCCGCACTTCCTAAAATGAAATTATCGCGTTTACCCATAATGGAAATCATAAAGTATGCCATAAATGAGAAATACAGAAGCATAAGTAAAACATAAACATATTATATATATAAATATAGTGACATCTTAATGGCCACCTTTGAAGGTGTTATATGAGTGTTGAACAATCATCGTTTCGTGAGGCAGAAATTCGCCATCCACAGAAACCGTGTGTTCTTTAACCATTAGATGTAGGTGTGTGTAAGTGTAGCTCGAATACTTCTTATAACAACATCCTAGTATATTCAGGATACTGGTGTTGTTACAAAAGAAATTAATAAAAAGATTTTATGGGGTTGGAGAAGAAAAATAAAACAAAATAACATAAGAGAAGACATTACCTTTAAATCGGGTAACTCTTTTGATTTGAGCCAAAGGATTCCATGGGAAATATTCTGCCCAAAGTGAGGATTCTAGGAGTAAGGGAGGGAAGTTGGGAGGGTATTGGGGCAGAGGTTGGCCGAGCCAAATGGCTTGAAAGTGTGGATGAGGTGGTAGAGGTGGGGGCCTTTTATAAGTGGAGAGGAGGGGCACTCTTGGAAAGTAAGGAAATTTTACATTATTATACAATGATTTTCGGATTCTAAAGGTCCCAAACTTATATAATTCGTGTATAATGTGATAAGGGTTCGAAATCTACCCATCCAATAGTCTTTGGACAAGTGTAAGACTTGGATTGTACATTATCATTTCATTTTATTAAAATCGTTAAATAATGAGGTCATCGCTCCATCATAATGATGTCATAAATAATTTAATTTATTTAACGTCTAAAAATTATAAAAAAATTACTATGATGTAGGAAATCTTTTTAGCTTTCCAATGACTATTTATAGTAAAACATATGACTTGTATAACCCCATGTAAAAATTGTTTTAGTAAAACATATCATGTTTGTGTCATTTTCTACTTTAACATTAAATAAAAGGTATTTATGTCATTTTCTAACTAAAGTGGCTCCATGGGGTCCCCAAGTTGACCCATGGATTGTCTTGGTCGGAAATGGCACATCCAATGATGGTAGGACATGTTTCAAGCTCATCTCATATTATTAAAACATTATTTTTACCTTAAACTACACTAATTACCTCTAATCGCGATTAAGAACTTAAAAGTTACTATTCACCAAAAAATTATTTTAATCTCATTAAACCACATTTTAATTCTTATTGACAACCATGTATGTCTGATTTTTGAAAATCAAATCACAGAAGTGGTAATATTTCATTTAAACGAAAAATCAGTTATTTAACTACCACTTAGTGGTTTCACTATTCATCAAAATTAGAAGTTCTCAGAAAAATACCAAAAATTCAACATAGGCAAATTTCGATATTTGGAATCCAAAAATGAAGTCCATTTTGAAATATAAAATTTCTATAATTTTAAAAAGTGGTTATTACTATTCATAACGGCTACTTTGATTAGTCGTTGTGTTTTAGAACTCGAAGTTGCGTACAATGCAAGCCATTGCATTATTGAATGAGAAGCGTATCGTGGAAGCTCGGGGTGTTACATCTTTAGAAAATAAGTGATGTATTTTAATTGATTTAAAACATTTCCAAAATCCTTTTGATAAATCTGAAGACCTAAAAAGAAATTTAATTCTCCCATCATACTCATTTCAAATTCTTTCGGCATTAGATTTCAAAACTCATGACAAAGAGATTTATTAGTTGAACCAAAAATTACATCATCAATATAAATATGAACCAATAAAATTCTAGAATTTACAATTTTCTTAAATAGTGTTGGATCTGCCATTCCAACAGTAAAATAATTTTTCAAAAAAAAAGATCTTAATCTTTAATACCAAGCTCTAGGTTTGTGATTAAGGCCATAAAGAGCTTTGTATGTTTAAGAATAGAATCTGGTTTTTGATAATTTTCAAAACTATGAGGTTGTTTAACATAAACTTCCGCCATTAAATAACCATTTAGAAAGGCAGAATTAACATCCATCTGAAATAATTTAAAATTTATATGTGATCCATATGCTAAGAGGATTATAATGGGTTATAATATAGCAATAGGTTCAAAGGTCTCTTCATAATCTATACCTTCTTCTTGATTATATCATTTTCCTACTAGTCTTTCTTTATTTCTAGTTGTTATTCCTTGATTATCTTTTTTATTTCTAAAAACCCATTTGGTTCCAATAACTGGATAATTCTTTGGTCTTTCAACTAATTTCCAAACTTAATTTCTCTTGAACTAGTTTAATTCTTCAAGAATTGCTATCAACCAAATTTCATAATATAAATCTTCTTCTATAGAATTGGGTTCTAATTAGGAGAGAAAGGCAGAAAATTCAACATGATTTCCTATATTCTTTCTAGTTTTTATTCCTGTTTCTAAGTCTCCTATCACAGTTTCTAAAGAGTGATTCATTAAGGTCCTTGACTGTCTAGGTAGTACACTTTTAGTTTCTTCAGTGTCAAGTTCTTCTGGGCTGGTCTGAATTTCATTTATATCTTTTTCAAAATCATCTTTCGGGTTCTCAAGTCTTATGTTATCATTATAATCAGACTCATCTATTTGATCTGTCCTTTTCTCAAAGGGATCATTTTCATCAAATTTCACATGAACTGATTCTTCAACAATCCAAGAATTTTTATTAAAAACTCTATAATCTTTGGAAGTGTAAGAATATCCTAAGAAAATGCCTTCATCATATTTTGGATCAAGATTACCAAGATTTTATTTTGTGTTTAAGCTATAAACCTTGCATCCAAAAACATTAAATTAATTTACATTAGATTTCCTATTATTCTAGAGTTTATAGGGTGTCCTTTTTAAAATTTTCATAATTAAAACTCTATTCATTATATAGCAGGCTGTACTTACAGCATCTGTCCAAAAATAAGTAGGAAGACTATATTCATTTAGCATAGTCCTAGCCATTTCCTGAATAGTCCTATTTCTTCTTTAAAAAATTCCATTTGTTGAGGTGTTCTTGGTGCAGATAAGGTGTGTTAAATACCAATATTTGTGTAAAATGAATTGAATTCCATATTCTCAAATCCTCTACCATGATCACTTGTTAATGAAATTATTTTAAAAAGTTTTTCATTTTGAACAACTTTTCAAAATCATTCAAATAAATTAAAAGCTTAATTTTTAAATTTTAAAAATAAAATCCATGTAAATCTAGAATAGTCATCAAATAAAATGTATACATATAGTTTACCATAAAACATTTCTACTATTGAAGGTCCAAAAAAATCCATATAGATGAGTTCTAGAGGTTTAGATGCAATAATTTTGTTAACAAATTTGAAGGATGATTTGTGCTATTTTCCAAGTAGACATGCATCACAAAATCCATCACTCTCAAACACGAGACTAGGTAAATTAGAAACTAGTTTATTCTTGGAAAATTTATGTAAATATTATATATTGAAATTACCAAGTCTTCTATGCCAGATCCAAGATTCATTTATGTTAGCATTTAAGCCGTTTACTTTTTTTTACACAAGGAATTCAAATCCAGGGTATGCACATTGTCAGTTCTAGGTGCTCTAAACTTAAGAAGTTTATTTTTGAAAATAGAACAACAATTGTTAGAAAAATCAACAACATAACCATAATCACATAGTTGAGATATACTAATCTGATTGTGTTTCAATCCTTGTACATAAAGTACTTTGTTGATTGAGACAGCTTCTGGATCTCTAACTGTTCCAATACAAATGCTTTTCCCTTTGGAATTGTCACCAAAAGTGACAAGTCCACCATCTCTTTGAGTGAGTTTTTAGAAATTCAAAGCGCATCCACTCATATGCCTTGAGCATCCACAGTCCATATACCATATAGAATTTTTGATTCTATGACCTGCTTCCTGCAAATGCATTTATACAAGTTTCATTGGTATCCATATTCTATTGGGTCCAGTTGTGTTAGCCTTTAATGATCTGGGAATCCAGACTTGCTTTGATTTTATAAAATCAACAAAATAAAATATATTATTCAAAAAAAAGCATTCTTAATACCACTTATTTGAGGTTATCTTAAGAAATAGTTTTTATAAATATTTCCCCTTGTTCCACATTAATAAAAATTTAATCTTTTTGATCTTGGAACTAAATAATTCTTGTACAACTTAGGTTTTTCACCTTTACAGCCAATTCCATATCTTTATTTCTTAATGGAAATGTTCCCAACAATTTCATTCAAGGAGTTTTAACCTTTTGTAATAATGAGGGCTGAACTTTTACATATTTCTACATCATTTTGCAGTGTTTTTATTTTAGATTCATGATCTGTATAGTCAATGTTAATTGAATTATACTTATTAGTTAACTCCTTAAATTTCATTAGTATTCTATCTCTTTCATCTGAAATGGCCTTGTTAATGTTCTTTAATGACATATGCTTCTTAAAAATAGAATCATACTTTTCCTCAAGCATATTGCAATAGGATACAAGTTTTTCATTAGAATAGCTTGTTTTAGAATTAGAGTCTGTATTATAATTAGAAGATTAATATGATTGTACCTCATCTTTTTCTGCCACAAAGCACATGTTGGATTTCAGATTTACTTCTTCCTTCTTGGAGTCTAATTCTAAAGGACTTATAGAGTCTTCAGACACCCTCCATGTTGCTTCCATTGATTTCTTATCTTTTTTATCATAATCATTTCTTTTGAAGAACTTCTTTTTCTTGTCTTCTTTCAACTGAGGATAGTAAGGTCTGATATGACCCATATTTTTTCACTCATAACATCTCAATTCTGTTTTATACTTTCTGAAGGTTTTTCTAAATCCTTTATTCTTTCTGTAGAATTTTCTAAATTTTCTAGCTAGTTGAGCCAGTTCTATATCAGAACATGATGAATTAGAACTTTCTGATTTCACCTTTACTTATTTTTTTAGATTTTTGCTTTTCCCTTGAGATGACACTTTTAAGGGAGTGTCTTTTATCATAATCAGAACATTATACTCATTTACACCATCTTGAAACTTGGATTCATACATCATAAGTGTTCTAATCAAATTTCTCTTGGTTAAGACAGGTGTTGACTATCTGATTGTAGTAGAGATTCCATTCCATTTAGTAGGCAGTACTCTTAGTACTTTTATTGCTTGATCAGTTCGTTCGATTGGGACTCCCAAAGATGTTATATTATTGACAATCTCTGTCAATATTCTATTAATTTGAGTAAATCATTCACCTTAAAACATTCTGAATGTTTCGAATTTATTCTTAGTAGTAGAAAATATCATTTTCCTGACATTGTCAGTTCCTTCACAAGAAATAACAATAGTTTTCCACATCTCATATGTTGTCGGGCATTGAGATACTCTGTTAAATTCATCAGGTCCTAGACCACATATAATTGCATTCATTTCCTTCAATTTCATATCATATTCTACTTTAGTAGATACACTCCATGTCTCATGTTTTTCAAGTATTTCATAAGGAGTCATAATCTTAGAATATACTCTATATCCCAGATTTTTCAGATATATTATCATTCTTGATTTCTAGCATCCTTAATTTTATCCATTAAAGTAAGGTGCTTTGAACATAGACATTCCTTCTCTTGTATCAGTCATCTTTCTTTGTGTGTAATCCATAATTACATTCAACTTGATTAGGATTTATCAGAATGCTCGAAGTTTGATAAGAATTGTTGGATCGGGATATACCAAATATACACAAGAGGGGGGGTGAATTGTGACTTTTACAAAATCTTTACAAAATCATGTTCTTCCCTTTCACTTTAATCAGATGGATTAATGCAGCTGAAATTTAAATAGCAAGGACACATGATGTATAGTGGTTCGGGGAATAGAAGGCCGCTAGTCCACTCCACCAACACTCTACTCCACGAGCTTGGTGATTTTCACTATCTAGTCCTCTTTCCAACATACCATTCCACAACTGAGTACAGGCTATTGAAACCATCACAATTTAAGGGAGAACAAATCCTTCTAGTTCAATCATAGAAACTATACAGCTTAGTAAGAGAATCCAATCACTCAAGAATAGAAAAGAAAGGTATTTGGACTTTGAAAATACTTTTCCATTGTTCTTCACAATTATAACAGAATACAATTGACAATAGTTGGATCATCACCTTCAGAATGATCTCCCAAGAAGAATCGTTCTGAGTCGATCCGGTTTCAGTAGATATAAAAATAATTCACAACATTAGTAGTACTAGATTCACAGTATATCTTCGATGTATAATGAGTGAATCTTCTATCATGATTCTTATTCAATAAATAGTGCTTTGTCGCAATTTAAAATCAGCAGATCTGCTTTCTTGATAGTTTTTTTTCTTTTTATATAAATGTTTGACGTTGTTGTTCGAAAAAAACTCGTATATATTCTCTGTGTAAATGTCACATCTATAAAATAATGATGATAAATTCTCCTGCAAAATTGGATCCAAAAAAGTCACCTTATGACTCATGATAATCAGATATTAAAAATAACAGACCAGTCGTAACTTCCTTGAAGATTCGGCATAAACAGCTCCTTCTAAATTGATCCTTTTAAATCATAGATAAAATGGATTTGACTCAGTCCAAAACATGATTTAAAAATCAACTTTTAATCTGGCTTGAAATTATCCAAATAATCTGATTACAGACCGTTGCATTATAATATAGTCTTAAATACTCTGACGCCAAACGTAAGGTTCAAATGTATAGCATACATCTTTCAAACATAAGGTTGAACAAAAACGTAGGGTTGATGTCGCATCCTTCAAATGTAAGGAGGATTACAAAAATAGGGTTGATGAGCCATACTTTTCTTTTCAATAATCAAACGTATGATAAATGATCCATAATTTTAAAATCTTATAAACGTAAGGTACATGATCCAAACTTTTGATGAAACATAAGGTTGATTACAAAAGTAAGGTTTATGAACCATACTATTCTATATCACAAACGTAGGGTTTCTTCCTAGCGTAGGGTTCCTCTTCTATAATTTTCCAATAATGTATGGTTGATTAACCATACTTTTTCAATAACTCAAAACGTATTCACCACATTTCATCCTTATGCTACGTTTCTCCACGTAGGGTGTGAACAATGATTCCAGAACACGTTTAAGTAATTTCTGAATATGTAACGCATGAATAGTTGTTTCCAGAACACCCTAATTCGAATTAAATCACGTTGTTCACGAACTAATATATTTCTTCCAGAAATAAAAATATAATGAATAATAAATTCCTGAAATATTATTAAAATAAAATCATTAGAAAACAATTAAGGGTATTTGTGAGCATCAAAATCATCATAGAGATAGAGTATTGTTCTTAACAATCTCTCCCTCTTTAAATAAAAAATATTATGTATCATTGAATAACAACACTTTCTCAAAAAATTATTCCAAAAAATCATATATCATAAAATATTTATTGCACAAAACATTCAAATAATATGAAACATAAATTTAAATAAAGTTGAAACATAACAAATAATCATAGGTCCTAAAAAACATTTCATGGATGTGTGGAATAACATAAGAATAAATCATGGAAAATATATATATTGTAGAAACAATGAATATTATAGATTTTTGGTATAACCATAGGAATTTAGAAACATTACCTCCCTAAGTAATACATTTACACCCATCTTGTGAGAAACTAAATTGTTCTTGTGTATAAATGGCTCATGAAATTTAATCATTTAACCAATACATTTTAATGGGATATAGGTTCACGACCATCATTCATCAATTTTTACATGTTTCATTCAAAAATAAATTACTTATTAAATCATAAATAATCCCTGGAAATTAAATGGTTAAAAAATAAAATGAAAATCATTCATCTTTTATATCATGAAGAACCCATGGAAATAAAATGTGTTCATAATGTTTCCATATGGTATAAAAGTAAATAATGAATTAAATTGATTAACACTTAAAACAAAATCACTACAAATAGTTCACTTCACAAGGGAAAAATAGAGGGAGAAAAAATAAATATAACAATATTGGATATATAGTTTAAAATATAAACTAAATCATCGAAAATTATTTCATAAAAAACATTTTTTATCATTGTCATTAAGGTTGGAGCTATGAGTATTTTTTAGGAAGTAATTTTTATTAGAGAAAATGATTTGGTCATAAAGAAAAAATTAAAAAAATTATCTTATGAGTGTTATCAAAATATAAATGAAGCTTAATTAATCAATATATAGTTAAAAATAAATAAAAATATTGTGAAATGAAGTGCTTTCATAATATTTTTAAAATACGTTTCTTGAAACCCACATCATTGAAATAGATAATAGAAGTTCCAATTGAGTATATTTTAAGAGAAATTTTAATATCCTAATTGAAAAAATATATTAACCGATAAAAATAATAAAGGAAAACATGAGGAAATTAAAAACTTGTATATAGAAGTAAAATAACTCTAGAAAAATGAAAATCATTCATAGTGCAATTATAATTTTATAAAACAATATATTTATAATGTGAAATAATTTGATGTGAAAAATGAATTCCCTAAAATAAATTGTGTGAATGGAATAACGAATCAAGATAGGGTAGAATATATCAATCCTTAAAGATTATAGTAAATCAGAAATGATTATGCCATCTAAAGAGATCAGAGTCTATAAAATCACATAGCTTTTTTTCTACATAGTCAAATACACCCTATCATCCTATATAGAAAAATATATATATTAATTAATTATTTCATAACCTTATTAATATCTATAATTATTAAAAAAACATTTATAATAATTTATTACAAAAATATTAGTTTTTTATACCCTATTTTAATCAACATATGATATTAGATTTGATAGTTTGTAATGTCATAAAATTGTGATGAAAGTGTTGATTTTTCATACATTTTTTTTTATCATTATGATATCAATACTGGTGTTAAAATATATTTTTAATGATTTAGAAGTATCTAATTTATTTTCACAAGTAGTTTAGTTATGATTCCTTATACCGATGCGAATGACGAGCTTTTTCTGTAATTTTAACAAAAAAAAGTCACAGTATCTTAATTAATAATTAGGTATTACCATTTAAATTTAAAAAAACAAATAAATATTTAATTACTACTCTATGATATCAATAATAATTATTTCCATAGTTATCTGTGACACAAAATACTTTTTGAAAAATTAAATATGTATCTTTTTTGGAGGCATTACTCTGCATTTATGCACATGTGACACGTTTATTTTATAAAATGTAATTATGGAAGGAACTAGGTTATAGTTATATAGTAAAAAATATTATTTATGTATAATATTTATTAATTAAATACTCTAATTAACTATCCCTCTATGGGATTTATCTAAAACATATCACATCTCTCATGGTGGTGGTAGTCTGTATTTAACACATACAATAGTTTTTTCTAGATTATGGGAATGAGGGTAGAAAATGGATATTAAAATATTATAATAAAATTTTATTATATTTTTATAAATATTTTATCATAAATTCAGGGATATATTATGTTTTTTGTTGTATAATAAGAAAATCAATAAGTGTTATCGTTTGAGAACATTACATCTACCTTTGGATTTTCTACCATTGGGTAACTCCTTAAGGATACTTATCTTCATATTTGGGATAGAACATGGATTATTGGATATGGTGAGGGAGATTCAGAGAGATGAATTATGAGCCTTGTTTGATCTAATTATTTTTAAATGGTAGATAAAAGTGGAGGAAGTGAACAACTTTTATAATTGATGAAAATTGAAGTTTTGTAAATACCCATTACATTTTCAATGATTCAATGACACTATTACCGGGTTAATTTCTGAAAATGTTGGAAATAATTATGTTTAATGTGATAAAAGTTTTATATATGTTCCAAAATTCATTTACACACATGTTTTATACATGTTTGAAGCCTTTTATCACAAGATTTTTATATTTTTCCATTTTATGTTTTTACCTTGGTAACAAGTTTTTACACAACATAATTTCTATTTTACTGAAAACTATAAAGAAACCCCTCATAAATAAAATTTGATGTTATAGACCTTAATTTATTCTTTATATAATTGTATTCAGTATCTAAATAAGAAAAAATTAGTTTATAAATTAACATATTTAATATATAAAAAAAATTATAGAAAAAAATTATCATCAACATTAGGCACTATTAATCTTATTTATAGTCTATTACATATTGATTTAGAGGGTATATATATATTTTCAGTATAAAAATAATAGTAGATTAATTTTTGTATGATACAAATTTTTTCATTGGATAAAAATTAAACATTGCTAATAATATTATTTATTGTAAATAACCCTATCATCATTGTTATGGCTATTAACTATAATATTATTAATCATAAATTTATACCTAAAATTGTAATGTAACATATTAAATAATATTATCATGGTGGTATAAATTTTTAAATATTTTTTTTAAAATTAAATTTTAATATTTGTTAAAACTATATTTCTATATAAGTGAATAAACACACTTTTCTCTGTAAAATAAATATTTTTGTAGGGTTTTACAAATTAAACATTGTATTTTTATGTGAATAATTTTACTCCATAAATAAATTTTATGTTTGAAAAAATGTTTACATTTTATAGGTAATATATAATTCATAAAGAAGTTATAAACATTATAGTCTGATTAAAAATAGTATTATTTTACCATTCACCTAAAAATAAAAATAAAATCGATTTTTTTTTATTTCAAATTGTGATTGTATTTACATTATTAACCCAAAAAATTAGTACTTAAATGTTCAAATTAGGAAATTAACTACAAAATAAATACATGAAAATAAAGTGAATGATGTTTGCATGTGAAATTAACTTTTAAAAATATAAATAATCCTAATTTTAATTCATATTAATTATTAATTTTATTAATATAATATTATTTATATAAAAAACATATTTATTTTTTATTAATTCATTAAATTTAAATAATAATGACAATTTTATAAAAATTTATATTTAAAATGGTATGATCTCATTAATTTTATCAATGTGCTATTAAATAAAATTATTTGTTATAAAATAAATTTTATAAATAACATAAACCTTTAATAGTTACAAGATTATGTCACAATAATTCATTGCTATAGAGGCCCCAAGACCCCCATGTACGATCAAAGAATATGGTAATATCTAGTGGATGTTGCGGGTGTTGATTACACTTATATGGATCTAGTAGAAATATCAATTTTCTAGAATTTCTCTCACATATGATTTCTCTCATGCCTAAATGTTTCTTGTTTGGATTGGTCTTAGTCTTGGTAAAACCCTAGAGAATTTATATCCTTTCTTAGCCCATAAAACTTTTCTTCAATAGTGAGACTTCTACTACCTAATTCCATTTCAATCAATTTTGTTCATATGTTTTATAACATTATTAGTTCCTTTTATACATTATAATTGAATATCTATATTATAATAGTAAAAATTGTTGATTTTATTTTAAAGTTTCATTATTTTATTTTTTTCAGTGTTTCATGTAGAGGAAGAAATGAAACATATTATATTTTTAAAAAGAAATATATATAGTAAAATATTAGTGCATCACATATTTCCCTTTATTATTTGATTTAAAAGAGAATGTTTTCCTACAATTAAAGATATTGATGATAAATTATATTTTATGTATAACTAACACCTTTTCTAGAGTTTATATCACCTTTTATCAAGGAAATTAATTTGTTCTTCAATTTTGAAAAGTATTATTCTAATTTTTTTATTTATACTGGTCATTGGAGTAGAATTCCTTAATATGGAAATAGGTGTCATTACCTCTTACAAACTCAAATAAAATTTTGAAAAAATATAAAAATGAAACTACAAATCAATAACACTATAAATGAGTATTATATAAAATGAATGTATTGAGGTCGATCTCATATGTAAGTAGAAAAAATAATTTAATAGATTTGAATTTTCAGGAATTTACTAAAACTAAATAGATTATACTATTATAGAGGTGATATGATTGAATTAACTGAAATAAAACAAAATATGGGATAAAGTGGATAAAATTAAATCCATGTATGGTTTTTTTCAAAAAAATAAATTCAATCGCACCTATGAAATAAATCATACATATAGCTTCAATAAGACTTGGGGTATCATGATTTTTATCTACACATTAAATAGAACTACCTATGTTTACTGATCCATCTCTATATGAGATCTATTTTCAACCAATCCACATTTAAATAAATCATAAAAGTGGAATGAGAGTTAACATCGTCTCTCACCTCCCCACTCACCTAAAATACACTTGGCATCATCACCACGATTCAATCAATCATGATGGGTAGTGGGGATTATTTTTTTAATAATGTAAAATGAAATTCTTTACAGATATGAAATATCACAAGTACAATAGAATTGCAATGCATTATTACACAACCCCTTCATCGAGTTTAGAAATGATCAGTGAAACATATCCACTCATAATCACACCCATTAAAATGAAACAATTAAGAAATATATATAATTGAATAGTAAAATATATTGAGTAAATATGAAATGATTACTTTTATTGTTCTTGACATTAAAAAATGAATCCAACCTTTAAAAATAAAAAAAGATTATAATGTCCTAACTACATTGGAACCCCAATAGTCATGGTAGATCATTATCCTACAATGTTATCATCCATACTTGGACTTCAATATTCCATTAAGATTACCCCCATGGGGTTTCCAATATTTTTTATGTGCACAAACTCACTTAATTATAGGAAACATCTCTCATAGAGATATTTATATCTACCTCACATGTATCTCATATCTCCCAATATCTTTAGCCATATATTCCTCCTTTATTTTCAATTTGATATCTTGGTCTTAATACCCCTTTGATTTATTCAATATCCCATATTCATGAATCCAATTTTAACTCATATGGGATATATATTTTATATACACATATATTTATATAATTGGGTCTTAGATATATTTGGTTATCTTTACTTAATTGTTTCTCTCTTGAATCAACATCCATCACCTCTATATATAGGCATTAATCGAGGTGGAAATCCCTCTTATATATCCCCATGATATATCTTCATGTGTGTTTATTCATATATATGATTGAAAAAATATAAATGTTTAAATCTATGCTTTCATAATTCATAGTGGATTATGGCACATTATATATCTCCTTAATTCATGATGTGACATAAACTGTAAAATTTTGAATAACCAACACCTCATCTATAATTCAAGACAATATAAAATGTATAATCTCTATGAATTAATTACCTACAACACATCATATTTATTTGTTCACATCTTCTACATGAAACAAATATATATCTTGGATGAAAACGTTTTTTACTTTCTATAGCTACAAAATAAACATTTGTATTCACTTAAAATCCACCTTCAATAATTTTGAGATAAAATTAAAATAAATTTAATTTCTTCCAAACATCTTTTAAATTGTTAATTACATAGATATATCACAAAATTATATATAAATGGGAAATATTGATTACTTAATTTCAAAACCTAATGAAAAAATTTCCAAAAAATATGCAACAAATGGAACAACAAAATCCCCACAAACAAAAACAACTTTTTCAAGAAAAAATACATCTCAAAATAAATTAAAAAGGAATGTAATGCTACCAATATGAAAATTAAATTTTCAAAAAGGAAATGAAATTATAAACATGGAAAATTATTTCAACAATCATATAAAAATATTTCTGAAATTCCCAAATTTTCAAAGAAACCAATCAACTAGGTATTTTACACTTACTATTTTTAAATCAATGTTCCTCTCATTACATCCATTAAATATTATTAATTCAAAATTAATATAAACTCCAATCATTGTATAACTAACTTTGAATATTTCACTAATCACTAAAGGTGATGATTTTATATAATTTTTCTAAAACCTTCAATACATTTTCCTAACCATGTGTTTGAAAACGATTTCAATTAATCACTTTATAAAGGAAAATACCATAAGTAAACACAATGAAATATAAATTAGGATCTATGTAATTTAAGGGTAAAGTTTCGGTAAGTATTTATGTTTAAAAAATTAAGAAAAAATAATTTTAAAATTATAAATCATCATACATAATAATAATAGAAAAATAAATGAATTTATCCTCTCAAAGTGACATATTCCCACTCCCAAATCCAAAATAAAGGCACAAGGAAGTCACAAATTCATAATGAAATATATCCCCTCTTATTTTTCTATTATTGTATTTTTTTCGATGTCCTTCACATAGAAGTATCACATCACAATCCTAACCCCAAATTATAAAAAACATTGGTTTAAAAATATTTATTTTTGACCCCCCAAAGACAAAACACATTTTTTATTTTTTTTTCTATTTTATTTATTCTTTATTCATTATTAATCATATAAATGTTTTTGAAGAAGAAAAAAAATAAATTATAATAAATATTGTATCATAAAACTTTCCCAATACCCAATAAAACACCCCAATCATTTTTCCTCTTAATAAAGGATATCTATTTTGTCCTTGAATTCCCTCTCCCCAAATGATAATATTTATAATCTTTGAAAATTTCATAGTATGGTTTGGTGTAGATAAAATTTAATAGTAATGTGGTTATTATAATTAAACTAATTAATTAATTATATGTGATGAAGAAGGATAAATTAAAATGTATGTCTCACAGAAAAAGAATTATAAACAAATTCATTAATCATATTAATTATGAATTTTTACAATCAATGACAAAACACATTTTTTATTTTTTTCTATTTTATTTATTATTTATTCATTATTAATCTTATAATTTTTTTAAAAAGACAGAAAAATAAATTATAATAAATATTGTATCATAAAACTTTCCCAATACCCAATAAAACACCCCAAACATTTTTCCTCTTAATAAAGGATATCTATTTTGTCCTTGAATTCCCTCTCCCCAAACGATAATATTTATAATCTTGGAAATTTCCATAGTATGGTTTGGTGTAGATAAAATTTAATAGTAATGTTGTTATTATAATTAAATTAATTCATTAATTCTATGTGATGAAGAAGGATAAATTAAAATGTATGTCTCACAGAAAAAATAATTATAAACAAATTCATTAATCATATTAATTATGAATTTTTACAATCAATGATTTGGAAAGATACCAATGCAATTTCTACTAGTAAACATATCCCACATCTCCCTCAAAAAATAGGGTATAAGAATTAATAAAAAAAATGGTATAGAACACACTACGAAATGGGGAAGAATAACATTAATAAAGCATTCATTTAATGGTTTATTAATAATAAACTACTCGAAAATAAATTTATAAATTCAATGTGTGAAAAAAAATTATAGTATTTAATCAAAATAAGTCAACAAGATTCCCCAAATCAGGGTACATAAAATCAATACCCTGATGATTTCATTTAATAATCCATCCAACCATTTTATACATTCAATATTATAAACAATGGATCCTAAAACACATAATAATGGTTTTATTAAGATATTATAATATTATATAATATAAAAAATCTATGTGGGGGTAAGAAATATTTATCTAATGTTCAAAATATAATTAAAAAATCAGTGGAGGTAAAAAAATGAATCAAGAAAACACTCTCCTTTACTCATGATGTTCATTATTCTTTTAGATTTCTACTTTTATGCCTCAGTCGTCATCAACCTGGAAAAGAGAAAAACACATGAAATTGAAAGGGACATGAACATTAGAGCTGAAAATATATGAGGTCATCGATATTATATCTTAAAATAGTCCTAAAAACTAAATACCTTGATTATATATAAAAGAACTAGGTTTTTCCTATAAATAAATTTTCTTAATATCATTGGTCTTAAACATACCTATTAGATCATATAATAGAAGTATTATACAATCCTAACCGCCTGATATTTACCTAATTATGATTTTTTTTCGGAATCTCTTATAGCCTTTCTCAACCTCCTCCAAAAAAGAAAAATATTTTTTTATTATTATATCATGTTTTAGGAATTATTTAAAGATTTAAAACTTTTTTCACAATAGATAATACTCCTCATTCACATCTTCTATGTGATGCTTTTTCATGTTCAATAATAATCACTTCACTATCAGTAGTCATCCTAATATCATTTTGGATTTTTCTTATTCTTATAATACATTTTCCAATTTTTTTCATTCGTAGTTTATGTCCTCATATATATCATTTAACAACGTATCAATCTATTCCTCATTCAGGTGTGGTTGTGGTATCATTACTTATTGGTTGTGGATCCTTTTAGGTTATACATTTTTTATGAAATATCATTGATATTGATAGAAAATTTTCTTTCTATACAATTATACATCAGAGTAATATCAAAAAAATCCTAAAATACAAAGAATTTAATTTATAAAAAAAAGAAAATAAAGGGAAAAATTCTAAATCTAAAATTTAAAAATACAAAAATTTGAGATAAAATCCTTGACTAACTCTTTAATTTTAGCGATCTTAGTCCCTAAAAATGTCATAAAAACAATATCTAATTTTAAAAACTTTTACATGAATGAAAAAAATCATTAACTCTAAAAATGAGTTCCATGAGAAATAAAAGTCCTAAGGTCTATCCAATGAGTAAATTTCACTAAAAATACAATGAATTTTCCTTTTCAATAATTTAATTATGTTAAATTATCTAAAAAATGGTAGAGATGATGGGAATGAATCTAACTCCATGGATTATATTTTATTTTATTAATCGATCCAATATCACTTATGATATAAATAATACCATTAACCATGATAATTCTTGTGATAAATATCTTTTCCTGTCAACATGAAAAATAAATTCCAAAGCTGATCGATCCTTATTAATAGGAATTTCATAAATGACTTATGCATAATAACATTATTCCTAAAAGTGAAACCTAGTGTGAATTTCATCTCTCACTCCCCCACTCCCATAAAATAAATGAGATGTTATCCCTTAGTGTCAATAACTCTCTCTATGTACTGGAGAATTATATTTTAATAAGGCCTAATAAAATTCAAGAAGAATAAAAAATTTCATGAGCATAACATAATTAAAATGAATTAGTACAAACCCCCTTAATCAACATTCATCTGCTCCTATGAAACCTAGCCACTCATACTCATTATCCAAAACATTAAATAATTTAGAAACATATAATATGGAATACAAGAATAAGTTTTCTAAATTTGAAACACCTAATTTTTTCCCTTGATAATCTAATAATAAATCCACCATTAAAAACCATACAATGTCTACAACTACATTGACAACCTGATAGTTGATTTAGATCCCCCTCATTGAACTTCCACATCTAACATTGTGATTTTTTCTTCCACTAGTATCAGCATCATGAAGTTTAAAATCCCCTTCTATGAGAAACACTCCTCTTATTTATAGGAAAAAATTTCCCAAAATGTATTTATATCTATCACCCATGTATCTCATAACTCCTCTTATCTTTAACCATACCATCCCCCTATATTTTCACTTATTAATCGTGGTATTAATCTATGTTGGACATATGAATTATCCTATTCTAATTATTGTTATTGAACTGCCATGATATATATCTTATATATATATATATCCATATCATTATATTGTTAGATAATTTATATATACACTTACCATTTCATAATTTTGAAACCCTTGAATTGACCTCCACCAACTAAAGATATATTATTTATTCTATGACAAAATACCTCTTATATTTTCCCAAAGATAAATCTTCAACCTTGTTAATGGAGAGATATGGATGGAAAATTTTATATGTTTATATATAGATATATGAATATATCATGAATAAAGGATTACAATGTAATCGGCTTGTCCTCAATTTAAGTTATGTCATGAACTATCCATAATTACATAGCCAAATCCTCATCCCAAAAAATCCAATGGAATATTCGACACCTCTACAATATAATAAACCAATACATTATATCTTCTTCTCATAATATTCTCCTCATGGAGCAATAATGTTTTCTACTCCACAATCATATTTCATTTTATAAAGAAAAATAAAACATTGTTATCCAATAATAATATTTTTTTAAAATTTATGAAATTAAATTTATTTTTATTTCTTTTCATAACATTCTATTTTAAAATATTAATATCTAAATATGTGAAAAAAATAATCTAATGGGAAATGTTGATTAAATAAATTTAAAATTAAATTAAAATAAATTAAAAAATTACACATAAAAAGGAGAAGTCATAGTTTCCATGAAGGATACTATATAAAAATAAACATTAACATATTACACACAACTAATTGATAATATATCTCATATTAATTCATCTAAATGAATATTTTATTTAATGTAAGAGTTTTTATTTATAAATCTATTTGATTTCTAATTGTCATTAGAGAAATATTTTTCATAGTGAACCTCTATTTTCTCTGAAAATCACAATAATTTTAAATATTACCTTTTTTAACACATTCATAACATCTTATTTTGTAATGGTCTCAATGTATTTTTATCCATGATTCTGATAATAAAAATCAATTATGTATTCATTCATTAAGAGACCATCTTTTCCAAACCAAAAAATTGTTCCTCCAAAGCTGATGTTTGAACACCGTTAAGTGTGCATACTTATCTTTTCCAATTTGTATCATTTTTTAAAATAACAAACAACATGATTACAATGAGAATAATCAGAATAACATGGTATTTCTTTTAGAATGAATGACATTTATATTATATTCTTCTTACAATATAAAATTAATTCAATAAAATCTTAAAAACCTTATTATATAACCAATCATACCATAATATAAACACGTATTTTCATATTTCATTCTTCATATCCACTTTTTTGATTTATGAAATTATTTCCTATTTGGACATGATTCACTTGATTTATCTTTTTGAGAACCTCTTATTCCATTTTTTTAAAAATATTATTTAATTAATCAATTTCATGGAATTATATTGTATTAATCATCATACTAGTTTTGAAAAAACTAATTCCTCTTTTATCGTTAAATTTCCCTTAAAAAATTCATAATGACTCAATTAAGCTTCACTAATACTTGTTATTAATAGTTACACCAACTTTAAAATTTCTTAAAATTACTTCCATACTAATTCACTTTAAATTCAATCAATCAGTTTCATATGATAAGGTTTTTAATTTGTTTCTAAATTCCCTTATGAGTATCTTCACTTGAAATTCATTTTCTCCTTGAAAGTATATGAAATAATATCCAACTCATTAGATATTTTTTCCCGTCATATCTAACTATGAATTCTTTACAGTAATCTCTGGTATTAATTATCATTACATTGATTTCAAATTCTATTGAAGAGTATTGATTTAGGAATTATCTCAAAATACATTCTTCTTAGACATTGACTGATCAAATATAAATAATACTTAAAATTATTTTTCAATCTCATCTTCGGAAATAATTTCTATAGTGTTATTTTATTCTTCAAACATTTTCTCTAAGGATTCAATATTTTCTATAATCTTTTTCTACAACTCCTTATTATTACCTCACAATCAACACTCACATTAGCATCATGTGACTCATCTTTAAATATATATATTAAAAAATTACAATCAAGTAAATCATTATAAATGGGATCCTAAATGGAAATAATTTTTTAATACAAAAAACAATTCCCCCTGAGACATAGCTCCCTAATTTTTGACCTTAAAAGATGCACTCAAATATTCAATAATATTGGACTTTTATTTGTCATTTTGACTCGAAAAACTATAAATTTTGGATTATATATGTGTTATATCCTGGTCATTAATTTTTTTTATTCTAGTTATATTTTGGAAAAACTATTCAATATAATCATAGGACCCCTTAATTAATCCTATAATCATTTAATTCTTCTTTAAATAGATGTATAATACTTCAGAATCTCCCTAAAGCATTACTTCAAGATAATAAAATCCTTCAAATTGAATCCAATTTAGATAAATAATATCCATTATAAACTGATTATTGATCTACATGTCAAAAATTTGAAATCCAAAACATAATTGATATGGGTAGATAAAAAATATACATTCACAAATTATTTCAAGTTGAATCTATTTAATACTGTATTTACATTGATAATAATTATAGAAACTTTAGACACCTTCATAGGAGGTTGATGGGGTCAATATAGATAACAACATGATTAATATTTTCTCACAATCTCTTTACTTAGATAGAAAAACTGTTTATATTTCCTCTTATATTCTTACATAACCCTATTGATGCTTGATGGTTGACCATTGAAATGATGAAGTGGTTATAAAAAGAAAAATAAATTTACAATTTTTTGTACAAATACATTTAGAAAGTAAAGCCATTGTTTGGATTTCATGACAACTTAAGGGTTATAATATAGGGTTACATGATCATTTAACCCACAAATCATTATGAAACAACTGAGGATAATCAAAATTATTTTTCCATGATGGGTAATTCTCACAATCACTATTCTATATGAAATTCTTAAAAGAAATGTGATCACCAAATCCTTAAAGCTTCATGTTATTTAGGTGTTCCATTTTAAGATGATTATATTGTTTTTTTCTTTATGTGATATCCATCAAGGATGTGGGAACACCTAACACTAAATAGTTCACATTACTATATTTATAGTGTCTACTCTTGATATACATATTTTACAGTTTTTCATTTTCATGTGATGTACTACGGTTGTCACTGATGACATATATACTTAGTTATGAAATGCACATGAGGTTATGTCAACATATGTGTAAATATTCCACCCCATAACATCCCTATATTTATCTTTCCTGTCTTTGGAAGCTACAAAGATATGGGGCACTAATTCCATAAAAACTACTTAAAGATGAAACAAAAAATTTAGCTGATGGAGGATCACATGTAATGAATAGAGACTCACATATATTCATTGTCTTCCATTTGAAAATTTATTGAGTGGATTTTATGGATGATACCTTGAGAGAATGAGTTTCCCTTTGAAAAACATGTAAACAATTCATATAATACTTTTCTATGTTACCACTTACACAATAGCTAATCAAAAGAGGACCCCAAAATCAAATGAAAGGGTGATGACCTATCGATTATGGGATCATATGATGATATCATGGTCACATGACTAGATCGTGCAATTGCCTATCCTATTAATGGCTATGATATTATATGGCCACACTTTCTTTAAACAAACACATTATTCAACATACCTCCATGTCATCATAAGAACCTAATTTCTTTATGTGATCGTATAATCATATGACCAACATGTGATCACCCAATTACCATCTAAACAAGATGTATTTTTAAAACTACAACATCATCATCGGGCTATATAATTGTCAATATTTTTATAATGAGAACTATCTTCACCCTACCAAACTCTTTTTGAAACTACACCATCATTATAGGGATATATTACCTATAAGTAAAGGTATAAAGGGTCACCCATGTTTAAGTATCATACCAACCATTTCTAGGAATCTTTTTCCCAGACATACTTATAGTACATTGTTGAAACATAAAAGACCATACATTTCTTAAATGACCTTAGAAGGTAAAACATTTCCCATTATATGGAAGTATATTACATTTGTCCTGGTTAATTTTACAAGGATACATATGAAGAACCTTTATAGGCTCTATCCCAATACTATAAATAATTACAAAATTCCTAGATTGTAAAAAACACTCTAGTTCAAAGGTTTATATCATGGAAAAATAGAAATAATCATACTAGAATCATAAAGTAATTATAAGTAAAAAAAATATAGATCCTTAAATACATACAAATTGTGTTACTGATGTAGAACCTCTAACAAATTCTAATATTATCCTCAATAGGTGGTCTCTGAATTTTATGTATAATAACATTGACAGATGCCAATCATTGATTTCTTTAGTGGTAGGGTAACTAGTCTGGTATCTATATTCTAATATTATTCAAGGAAATTAATTAAATATATAAAAGATTTACAAATTAATAAATAGTTACCCTTAATTGTGTGTGATGTGTCCAACATCACATCATCTGGGTAAATGTGATTTCCTAAGAACATTTCCTAAGGAACCCCAACGACAGTCTCACTTTGGAAATAGGGATCATAGATTATAATGGATGTGAGAACTATTTGGTGTTTCTGGTTCAATAAATAAACCTCACTAGAGACCATCCTTGATAGGACTAGTGACTAGCAATGAGGATAATATAGCGATACTCAACCGCTCATAAAACCAAACATCCTGCCAACCCATCTGAGGTTGAAAGGTATGGTGTACATGATGTGTATCTTTAATTATAAACAAATTGTTGACCACACATTGCACCATTTTATTTTGTGTATTTTAAACAAAAAATGGATAACATGAAATGAATCATTCAATTTGAACTACATTTCCCTTATTTAACTAGTTATCATATATTCTTACTTTCTATGGCTCATTAATTTATATTCTTTATTTCATCTCCCTTTTGGACACATTTACACTTCTAAAATTCTTACATTAACCCAAGTTAATGGAATCTTCATGAAGAAAGAATTCAGGTTCCATATCTTCCATGAGATCCACCACCTCCTCAAACAAAAGGGCAATGTAACTGAGTTAGCACCTTTATGATCTGGTGGAAAAAAAGATTTTCATGGAATTCCACCAACATGGTACTATCCTAATCAAACGATATGAATGAATGGGTCTCTAGGAATTATATATTACTAAACTACCTTGCCTAAGGAAATGCATGATGAAGCTAGAAACACCTATCACAACTACAAATCGCTTCATGAGATTATTCCTCGTGTGTAAAAACCAATAACTCCCTAACCCTAGGAATGTGGTTCAATGAATATCTCATGGAACATTCCCAATTTTGGAGTCCCACAATGTTGTTCCTTTCAAATGTCACCTACAACATTACATAATAACCACCCCTCAACCACATTCTAAGGGATATGACTTGTCGGTCACCTCCCTAGACACTCAGACCCACGAGATAATGAAATATCCCCCGAAAAGGTGAGTTGTAGTCTATATAAAGTGGGTCCATATCTCATCCCTCTCTGAGAAGGCCTACCAACATACCATGATGAAACATAGTGAGAAATCCCACATCCCTTTCTAAAGAAAACTAGTCGGGTAGTAAATTCAAGTATCAATAAAGGGGAAGGTGGATATCCCAAACCTCACACATAAATCCAATCATCATATACTGATGGAAAATAGGTGAAATGAGTGGGTTCATATTACCCTTTCAGTATAATAATCCTACCAGTATATACTTGAGATAGTAAATGAGCAGACTCATATCACCCACTCCAACCCTTCTGAAATAATATTTTATATTTGTAGTAAAAAATTAGAATCCATATCATATTCCAATAAACACATAAGAGTGGGATAAAAGTATGATTCCAATGACATGAATAGCATATCCAGATAATCAACATAACCAAAAAGCTACATAAGAGAAATAATAAATTGTTTTTCCCATGTAAAAGGATTGTCAACATATTTTGATAAAGGATTTGGTACATGACTAGAAACATATCCTAATTCTAGTAGGGGTTCATTTACATAAAATGGTAGTCTTATCAAGACAGGTCCATATTCTCATCGAATATGTACAATGACATATTCCAATAGAAAATATGGATTATGGGCACATTCATGTCCCAATCATGTTTTTTCCACATATTCCTCTAGTCACCACAGAGAATTCCAGTATCTGTAAGAAATATTCAAAATCTTATCATGATATTCCTATAGGTTATATAATCCAGGGAGATATTCATACTCCAACCAATGTAGGACAATATAAAAAAACCTCACTGGGTATTTAAGTGGATTCCCATACCCTATATCCCATTATAAAGGACCTAAATTATATTCTGATACAGAATAGAAAATTGAATCGATCCCATAGTCCTTCTTCAACCAAGGTTAGTTGGCATATTCTTATAGCCACTAAAGGGTGGCATCAAATTCCTTATAATAATTTAGACACACGCAAGTATATTTGAACTAATTGCCAGTATGAGGAATATATTATTTTAATAATTCAATACATTTATCAATATATTCTTTTGGCCACCATGAAGTAGGCTCATATTCATCTCAACCCCAAATATTAGGTCAACATATTCTGACTACAACATAGTAGGAGGACCATATTCTGACCCTGCAAAATGGCATCTTCTATGAGGCTATGATGAGAATATATATAGTATCTTATGGATCCCATCACACTTAACACAAATATTAAGTCCATATATACCATGGTATTCCTCATTGTGGTATCACATAAGTGAATTACAGAGATAAAACCCATAATACCTTTGATGGGAATTCTCCCCATAGTGATATATCACCCCCAGAATGGATATCATCCAATTCTCAACAAGCCTTTGTATATAGAGTTTCTCAGGAATCCATTTCCAACTACCAATTATACCCTATAATTTTTTAGTGATACCTCACTAAGGTCTGTATGCGACCCAAATAGGTGACCACCATAACTGACTTTTATTAGTTTTGAGTCACTACATGTAGAAAAGAATTTTTTCGTACTGACCATGTGGAGTAATATTCTATTGATAAGGATGATGTTAAAAAGGACATGTAGAAGGAATTTTATGTGAATAACCTTTTAACTATGTTCATGGACAACTCCACTTCTATCTATGATGTCATAGATGAGATAAAGGAGAAATTTTCATATTATTTATGGAATATCCTTTTGGAAACTTTGTATCATCTAAAGGCCTAGGGACTCATTTATCAAAGACATATTGATTATCTCCATGATAGAAATATAATCAACTTTGAGATATTCATATATAATTTATCATTGGCTCGTGAATCAGTGTTAGAAATGAAAAATGTAAGTATATGACATTCTTGTATAACATCCCAGAATGCTTAAAACATTTATTGCCTATTACATGATTTGTTTTTATAATTTCAAATAAACCAAGTCATAATATAATAACAATAATCAAGTGTTTTAATTAATTTT
This sequence comes from Viscum album, assembly GCA_963277665.1. Lineage (NCBI taxonomy): Eukaryota > Viridiplantae > Streptophyta > Magnoliopsida > Santalales > Viscaceae > Viscum > Viscum album. The sequence goes on from OY728143.1 coordinate 1,715,713,509, forward strand.
ATTATAAGTTAATTATATAATAAAATTTAAAAATTATTTATATTTATTATTTATAGTTTTCAATGTTATTTTAACAAAATTACTATTTTATTGAATTATTTTGTTTAAAATATTATTTTTATATAAATATATCCATTTTATTATATTCATATATTCAATGATAAATATATTTGAATAAAAAAATTAATCAAAAGGTTATTTAACAAAATATATTAAATGAATAAAATTATAAATTTCAATATATATTTTTCTTAAAAATATTGAATACTATTATAAATATCAAATTATTTAATTAAAAACTAGTTTATAAATTTTTATATATTAATGAATATAATTATGATTACTATTATGATTATAAAGAAATTAATATATTTTTTAGTAATTAAAGGTAAAAAATATATATTTTCTTATTATTATTCTTATTCTTTATAAAAATATGAAAATATGTTTTTTATAAAACTTTAAAATTATATTATTATAAAAACTGAAAATCGTATATAGGTTTAAAAATGAGATTTAGTTAAAATGGGGATGAATCATGTTATGATTTTCTTCTTCAAGGAGGCCAAAATGGGTGTTGTGGGGTCTATTATAGTTGATAGTGTGAGTTAGGGTTCGAAAAGGAGGTCGATCTGATTGGGGATTTGAGTAATCTGAAGATGAGGTCTAAGGGTCGCTTCCATGACACTATGAAAGAATGGGGGTTTGAACGATAGAGGTCAGCCACCGAACAAGGGTCAAAAAATGTGAGGGAGAATCAACCTACAACTCCGACTCATTTTGAGTGGCTGGGCATCATGGATCTGGGCACAGTTAGGGTTCAACTTCTAATGTGGATGGCATGTTGATATTATCTTCCGTTATATGAAAGTTAAGATTTTTCCTTCTAGTTGTCTTATCTAGCTATATACCTAATTCTCAGATTTTTTTCATCATTACAAAGGTTCTTTTTTTATTATTTAAATTTTTATTCTCCACTCGTTGTCTACTGTCCATTCTAAGTGGTGTCTTGATTTTTTTCTTCATATTCCTTTTTTCTTTTTCCATTTTCAACAATTATTTTATGCTTCTCAAAGAATATTTTATCCACTTGTTTGTTTTAAATTCCACAAATTCATTTCTATCGATTTTTAAATTTAATTTAAGACATATAATCCCTTTTATAATTAATTTTTTTTGGTTTTTTCTCTAGATGATTTCTGTAACGTCCCGGTTCTGGAAGCCACCCAGAGGCGCCCCGTACCCGGTTGGTCACATTGACTCAAGCACATTTCCCCAAATGCTAGAGCCTCCTGACTAGCAGTGAGGGCCTTGGGTGTGATAGTGGAGAAACTATTCTCTCATTGTTAGAGTACACAGTGGAAGTAAACAAAGAAAACAATAGCAGAAGAAGTAAATATCCAACAACAATAATCAGTAGAGGACTAAAACAATAAACAACTAGAGCACACATGTATATATGAAATGATGCACAATACATATGTCTAAGAAAGAATCCAAACAAGTCACAATGCTAAATATAATACTAAACTAAAGTACAAAATAAAGGAAAAAATAAACTCCTCCGCATCGCAAGCCTCAGCTTGGTCCCATGCTCTCCTACTCCAAAGAGATCAAGTATTAGAAGTCGAAGGGTGCTTGCCATTGACTATACCTAAAATAATATAGTCTGTTTGGGCCAAAAAACCTGACCCAAATAGGTTGTGAGACTAATCCTAGCAGGAAACCACCTAAATATTTGTGCCTTACAGTCAGTGAGTATATGGTAGGAAATATTACAATAATCAGTAAACAGAAACAGAAAATTGCATGTATTAAACAGTAAGAAGTAACAGGATGATATACAACGGTAATCAATCCACAGAACAACCTGCAACAGAGAATTAAATAGCTAACAACAACGGGAACCCCTCTGGGAAGTACTCGCAGCCAACCCCTCTAGTCCTATCCAAGAAGTACCCACAACCCTCTGGGCAGTGCACTCTGCCTAACCCCTATGGTTTGGTCATACAAATTTATAAGACTCTTTGGGGAAGCTCTCTTGGTCAATTCCCCATATAGTCTAGGGTATTCAGGGACTCTCTGAGGAAGATCACACGGTCTAACCCTATTATATCCCCAAGGTATAGAAACTCTCTGAGGAAGCTCACTCGGTCAATTCCTCCTGTAGTCTCAGGTCTATCACAGACTCTCTAAGGAAGCTCGCTCAGTCAATTCCTTCTCTGGCCTCGAAAGATTTTTAAGAAATTAAAACAATGTAATGACTCTCTGAGGAAGCTTACTCGGTCTACCCTCCTATAGTCTATAATATCAAAGACTCTCTGGGAAGCTCACTTGGTCTATCCCATGTAGTCTATAATGTCCAAGACTCTCTGAGGAAGCTCACTCGGTCTACCCTCCTATAGTATATAATATTCAAGACTCTATGGGAAGCTCACTTGGTCTATCCCTTATAGTCTATAACACCAGGTTCTCATGGTCCCATGCTTGTCAGTGTATAATAATGTTATAAGTCAAAAGTACACCTACAGAGCTACTTGGATAACCAGTCTACATCAAAACAAGCACATCAAGAATATCAGTCCATCCTTTAGTCGCAAGGTATGGAAAACAGGTATAACGGCCAAAGGCTAACAAGACCCAAAATGTTGTAACAAGAACAAGGCATGGGAAAAACATCCATGCACAAAAATAATCCACAAACATGATCAAATTACCTCTACACAAGCATACAATCATGGAAGGAAAACAATAGGGTGAAAAAGGTAAACATGCAACACCCCGTTCATGGGTATTGGTGGAATTTGCACATAAAACTCAAAGACTTAGAAAGGTATGGCACAAACCACCTACATTGATGCTAGGATATCAAAATACTAGAACCATGAGGATTTATTATCCTAATAATGGCGTAGATCTACGAAAATGCACAAAACGTTCAACCCACGATAACTTGACAAAGAGGGGAAAACATGGAATGAAACTCAAGAAGAAGGATGAGATCACCGCTGTGGTTCCAACGCAATCGAAGAAGGTTGTTTCGGAAAATAGTTGGTGGCTCGGGGGCTCAGAGGATTTTCATGGCTGTACGGACGATCTCGGTCAAAGAATCCTGAGAATAAGACGTTTTCGTCGATTAGGCACGACCCCGGTCCATTTAATGAAAAAAAGAAACTACATGGAGTGTACTTCTGGGGTACATGGCGTGTACTTGGCATTTACATACGTCGATTTAAGCAGCCTCCACATCACCCCTACACACCATGTCTGTGGCCTGGACATGGCCAGAACACGGCCTAGCGTTGCATAAAATTACATGGCGTGTACTTCAAAAATTTCCACATTTTCCTCTTTTTCTCAAAAAAGACCAGAAAATGAAAAACATACCTGAAATGAAGATACAGCTTCTTAAAAACATCCATCTTTAAAGAAATTCATCACTGAATTTCCCTAGAGAGGCGTAGAAAATGATACCCCAAACAACTCCGGTCACTGCGATCGCATATCAGCCTCCCTCTCCCAGGTCTCATCCTATACCCGCTCGTGCGACCATAGCACCCATACCAGTGGAACAGACCGTCCATGAAGAACCTTCGTACTACGATCGACAATCTGCATAAGATGATCCTCAAACAATGCATCTGCTTCGAACTCAACCTCCTTGGGTTGAAAGACATGAGATGGTTCTGAAAAGTAACATTTGAGCTGAGAAACGTGGAAGACATCATGCATAGCCTAGTACCTCTGAGGTAACTGAAACCGATAGGCAAATGTACCAACTCTATCCAACACCTCAAAAGGCCCAAAGTACTGTGCTGAAATATTACCTATCTACGAATCCTGTTGGGTCCCAACCTCGGTGCGACACGTAGAAAACCTGATCCCCGACCTTGAACTCCAGAGGATGTCTTTGCTGATCAGCATAAGACTTCTATCGAGACTGTGCTGTAGCCATCCTATTCTAAATCAACTCTATCTGCTCTGAGGTCTTCTGAACAAGATGAGGTCCCATCAAATCTGCCTCTCCTACCTTGAGCCAACACAAAGGTGATCGGCATGGCCTACCGTACAAAGCCTTATAAGGTGCCATCTGAATAGTCACCTAAAAACTATTGTTATAGGAAAACTCTAAAAGAGGAATATGCTTCTCCAAAGAACCTCCAATGTCTACAATGCATGCTCGGAGCATATCCTCAAGCACCTGGATCATACGCTCGGACTGGACATCTTTCTGGGGATGGTATGCTGTACAGAAAAGTACATGTGTACCCAATGCCTTCTGAAGCCCCTGCCAGAACCGAGAAGTAAAGAGTGCATCCCTGTCAGAAACAATGGAGCGTGGAACTCCATGCTGACGTACAATCTCTCGAATGTACAACTGTCCTAGCACATCAACAGAGTAGGTCTCCTTGATCAGCAAGAAGTGAGAAACCTTCATAATCCTATTGACGATGACCCAAATAGCATCACTCCCTCGATGTGACCTCGGTAACCTAGTTACGAAGTCCATCGCGACATTGTTCCACTTCCACTTAGGGATGGGTTACTGCTGTAAAATCCTTGCTGGTCACTGATTCTACGATTTCACCTACAGAAAATTAGAAAATACCATGATGAACCCATAAACATCCCTCTTCATACCTGGCCACTAGTACTGGTAGTCTAGATCACGATACATTTTGGTGACGCCAGGATGAATTGCCCAAACTGAAGATTGAAAATCCTGCATCAGCTCCTCACATATGTATAATGGCACCCAAATACATCCCTAGAAACACAATATATCATCCTTGCCCACTTTCCATCCAGGAAGAGGGTCCTCTCCTGACACACTCTCTCGTAGGACTTGGACTTTTTGAGTCTGATATCTGCCTCATCCGTACCTGATCGAGAAGAGTAGAGGTAACAGGTACAAAAGAAATAAACGTCTGTCCATGTCTGTTGTGCAACTCTAAATGCATCTCAAAAAAAGATAGATAAGCTGCCACTCACTGCTGGCCTCCTGAACTGCATGAATACGAGTTCTCCTGCTCAACGCATCAACCATTGTGTTTCCCATTCCCAGCGTATAGGAAATCTCAAAGATGAAGGATGGAAGATACTCGACCCACCTACACTGTCTCTGATTCAAATCATGATGAGTGAAAATGTACTAGAGACTCTTGTAGTCATTGAAGACCACAAAGTGCTCTCCTAGAAGATAATGTATCCAACAACGTAAGGCATGAACAATAGCTTCCAACTCTAGATCATGCGTTGGCTAGTTCCTCTCGTGTGGTCTCAACTGCCGAGACCCGTACGCAACGACTCCATCCCCCTACATAAGCACAGCTCCCAAAACGACACCTGAAGCATCACAGTAGACTGTATATCTCTTTCCCGACTCTGGAAAGAGTAGTATAGGTGCTAATGTCACCCTCCCTTTCAGCTTCTGAAAGGCTGACTCACAGGAATCTGACCATAAAAACTTCTCCACATTCTTGGTCAGACCTATCGGTGGTGCTGTAAGGCATGAAAATTCCTGTATGAAATGCATGTATTATCTATCTAACCCAAGAAAACACTGCACCTCAAAGAAATTCTTCATATTCTCCCAAGAAACTGTAGCTCTCACTTTTTCTGGGTATACCGATACTCCTATCCTTGATATAACGTGACCCAAGAAGTGAATCTGATCCATCCAAAAGTGGCATTTTGAGAGCTTAGCATATAACTGATGCTCTCTTAGTGTACTCAGAATGATCTCAATATGGGTATCATGGTCATGTCACGTGTGAGAGTACACCAAGATGTCGTCCATGAAAGCCACCACGAAGGAATCCAAGTATGGATGGAACACTCGGTTAATCAGTTCCATAAAAACTACTGGTGCATTCGTGAGACAGAATGGCATGACCGTATACTCGTATATACCATACCTGATCCTGAAGGTAGTAAGAGGTATATCTGATGGTCTAACATGCAACTGATGATAACTGGATCTCAAGTCAATCTTCGAGAATACTCTAGATCCTCGAAGCTGGTAAAAGAGATCATCGATCCTCAGCAAGGGATATCGATTCTTGACCGTCTAATGGTTCAGCTTCCGATAATCCACAAAAAGCGTAAGGGTGCCATCTGCCTTCTTCTCAAATAGGACAGGCCAACCCTAAGGAGAAGTACTAGGTCAGATGAAACCCTTTGCTTGCAACTCCTCCAACTGCTTCTTGAGCTCCTGCAACTCAGGTGTAGCCATCCTATAAGGAGGAATGGACACCGGTGCCTCTCCAAGCATGAGCTCAATCGAGAATTCTACCTCACGCTATGAAGGTAAACTTGAAAAGTCCTCTAGAAAGACATCCCTAAAACGATCCACCCCTGGAGGAAATTCTAACTGTGAAGTCCCCTGCTCATCCAGATAAAGACTAGTAATATAGGTTGTAACTCCTCATTGACCATGATGCAGTGGTCCGACTCTACCCGTCTAGACATCCCACTCACCTCTATGAAGAAAATATCCACCTTATGTTGATACGAAACTCACCATGCGGCGATAACAATCGATGACTACCTGGAAGGGAACTAACCAGTCCATACCGAGAATGACATAATAGTTTGTCATCCCTAAGACATAGAGGTCCCATAAGAAGTGACACCCAACAACCTCAAGATGGAATTCTCTGCACTGATGTACACTAGATGTCCTCGTTCCCAACAGTTTATCACGAGTCAACATATCGGCAGAAGAAAAGATACAGAGCCCAAGTCCCTGCACAACAGTAATAGAGATAAAGATATGAAAAGAACCAGTATCGAATGTGCTGAAGATAAAAATGAGGCTACTCAGATCGTACCTCGAACTGTAGTAGTGCCGGGATCCTACTCTTGATAGGTCTTCTCCACGGCGAAAGTCTGGCATGTACCGCAGCCATGCACCCCTGGCTGAACACTTTGAGCTGATCCACTCAACTGTTGCTGAAAACCTGGTGACTAACTACCACAGTCGCAACCTCCACCTCAGCTTGAATGGCCGGAAGAACTCCAGTTCCCAAACTGGTGAGAAATTGGTGATACATCTCTTGTACATGGGGTCATAGAAGAACCCCTACCACCAACTATAGGTGAGATGATCTGACAAAAATGCTGAAGATGGCCCATCTTGCAGCAGGATCAGAACTCCATCAGATCTCTCTGACACTAAGTCCTAGTATGTCCACTCCTACCACACTGGTAGCATACTACCTACTTTCCAAAAGATGCCTTCCGCCTACCCTGATCTCCTCGAGCAGACTCCCCACGGCGCTTCCTGCTATCAGTAGGAGGAACACTGACTCTAGATGTTGAACCGCCCTGCCTCACTGCTCCTGAATCCCTCATATTTCACTCAGTGATCAGTGCCTGGTTGACGATAGTGGATATTGAATTCAACCAGAAAATATTCACCTGTGAATGGACCTCCTTCCTAAGACCGTCCTCGAACTTTGTTTCAAGGAACAACTCATCACCTATTGGAATCAGCGTGAAGCGCTTCAGCTCTGTAAAATGAGACGAATACTCCATAACAGATAGAGTACCCTACTTGAGACTCCTAAACTCCCGGACTCAGTCAGCCCTCATGGTGTCAGGATAAAATTAATCATATAAGATGCACCACAACTCATCCCAAGTCATACACTTCTGGTTCCCTGACTGTGATATCACCTCCCACCACCTCTTGGCGGTGTCTCGGAGCATATAAGTAGCAAGCTTTACCCTATTCTCTGAAGGTATCTCCAGGTGCTCGAAGATCTCCATCATGGCCTCTAGACATGACTTTGTTGCCTGGGGTCCTCCATCCCCTGAGAATGTAACAGGATGATGCTTTTGGAAAACCCGTGTCAACTCAGCCATCAGCAGGGCAGGAGGAGGCGATCCCTGAAAGGTATGCATCATCCTTCGGAAGTCCTCCCTGAACTGCGCATTGGCGCCTGCAATGGGTATGACAACTGGTGCCCTAGATGGCACAGTAGGAGGATCTGCATGAGGTTCCTGATCGGCCATGCCTGGTGTCTGATCACCGTCTGGCAGCTAACGTATAACTAGAGGACGTCTTGGAGGCATAGCTCAGAAAGATAAAAATCAAACCTTATATAATAATTATCAAAGACTGAGAACACAAGAGTACAAAACGGGAACATGAGGAAAGAACAAAAAAGTTCTAAAAAACATGACTACATGGAGTGTATAAAACTACACGGAAAGACTTCCTAAGCCAGACACATGGGCGTGTACTCCAGCCACAGCTAGTTGTGTAACACCCCAGACTACACGATGTGTCGTCACCACACACGGCGTGTACTGGATCTCCATTACCATGCCCATGTCTCCTTAAATGGCTATCCCACATGGTCCTCTTAACCCCAGTATACACGACGTGTTCACTAAGGACACAGTGTGTACCAAACGTGGTTTTGGTGACCCGTGTTGTTAGTTAAACGACCGGCTACACGGTTGACCCTTACACGGCGTGTTCCGAACAAACATGACATGTATAGGAGAGATAACACCGTACCGTGTAGTTCATGACACAGCTGGGTATCTAGAGTGAGGATATACGACATGTTCATACCAAACACAGTGTGTACTACACGAGCTTCCCTGGCTGTGTTGTTAGTGATACGACCAGGTACACGACTCACTACTAAACAGCGTGTAATGACCGTTACACGGCGTGTTTCTGAAATTTTCACCACCCCTGTCTCTGCTCACATATTCAGTGACACAGTTTAAAACTACATGAAGTGTATTCAAGCACACATCGTGTATTCTAGGTTTTTCCACGCAGTAGCTCAGAAACTACATAAATTCCCAGACAACACTGAAAAGAAAGCATGGAGGTGCCAAATTCCAATCCGTGGGGGCCCATACTCCCCACGAATCAAAGCTTGGCATCTCTTGCATATCAAATACAAGGGAAACAAGTCAATTATCCACCAAAATTCGATTCATGAGGTCCCATAAAACCTAAAGATTTAAAATTTGGCATTCATTTAAGTAAAGGTTCAATAAAACCAATTTCTCTATCAAACTGCAGGGATTCAATCAAAGCATCTATCACAACACCATGGATAATCTACACAACATCTATCCCAACAACATGAAATCACTATTGAACCCTAGATGTCATGGAAAGAATGCATGGAATGTGATTTTTAACAAGTGCTTATATGATGCATGAGATGGCATGCACTCATCTCATCGGGTTGCAACAGAAATGGAACTGTAATAGAAACAACAATAACAACACAAATCATGTGAGTCACTCAATGTGAAATTGTATAAACTGAAAATCTCAAAACCAGAAAACTACAATAAATGAGGTAGATTGGCTTTTCCCTGTACACGGGTTATCTAATCTCAGGAATAACTTATTACCAAGTACCGAATCTGTCCTATCCCTGGCTAAAGGATCCAAATAGAAAATCAATATAAAATAATCCCTTTGATACCACTTTGTAACATCCCTATTTCGGAAGCCACCCAGAGGCTCCCCATACCTGGTTGGTCACATGGCCTCAAGCGCATATCCCCAAATGCCCGAGGATGCTGACTAGCATCGAGGGCCTTGGGTGTGATAGTGGGGAAACTATGCCCTCATTGGCAGAGTAAACAACGAATGTAAAAAATCAGACAATAGCAGAAGTAGTAAATATCCAACAACAATAAACAGAGAAAGAGTAAAAGAATAAACAACTGGAGCACACATGTATATATGAAATGATGCACGATACATATGTATTGGAAAGAATCCAAAAAAGTCACAATTATGAATAAAATACTAATCCAAAGTACATATGAAATGAAAAAAGAAACTCCTCAGCATCACAAGCCTCGATGTGGTCCCATGATCTCCTGCTCCAAAGCGATCAAGTACCAGAAGTTGAAGGGTGATTGCCCTTGTCTATACCTGAAACAAAATAGTCTGTTTGGGCCCAAAAACATGACCCAAACATGGTGTGAGACTAATCCTATTAGGAAACCACCCGAAGATCTATGCTTTATAGTCAAGGAGTATATGGAAGAAAATAGTACAATAAGCAGTAAACAGTAACAGTAAATAGTAAGCACTAAACAGTAAGCTGTAACAGGATGATATACAATAGTAATCAATCCACAGAACAACAGGAAGTAGATAATAAAAAAGTTAACCACAACAGGCACCCCTCTGAAAAGTACTTGCAGAAAACCCCTCTGGTCTTATCCAAGAAGTACCCCCAACCCTCTGGGCAGTGCACTCAGCCTAACCCCTCTGGTTTGTTCATATGAATTTATAAGACTCTCTGGGGAAGATTGCTCAGTTAGTTCCCCTTATAGTCTAGGGTAGTGAGGGACTCTCTAAGAGATATCATGTGGTCTAACCCTCTAATAGCCCCAAGGTTTAAAAAATCTATAAGGAAGCTCACTCTGTCAGTTCCTCCTATAGTCTCAGGTCTATCACAGACTCTCTAAGGAAGTTCACTTAGTCAATTCCTTCTCTACCTTGGAATGGTTTTAATGAAATTCATACAAAGTAAAGACTCTCTAAGGAAGCTCACTCGGTCTACCCTCCTATAGTCTATAATATCCAAGACTCTCTCGGAAGCTCACTCGATCTATCCCCTGTAGTCTATAATGTCTAAGACTCTCTGAGGAATCTCACTCGGTTTACCCTCTTGTAGTTTATAATATCCAAGACTCTCTTGGAAGCTCACTCGGTTTATCCCTTATATTCTATAGCCCCAGGTTCTCACGGTCCTATGCCAGTAATTTAATAATAATGCTATAAGGACAAAGTACACCTACAGAGGAACTTGGCTAACCAGTCTATAGAAAAACAAGCATGTCATGAATATCATTCCATCCTATAGTCACAAGGTATGGAAAACAGGTATAACGGCCAAAGGATAACAAGACCCAAAAAGTTTTAATAACAACAAGGAATGGGAAAAAAATCCAAGCACAACAATAATCCAAAAACATGATCAAATTACCTCTACACAAGAATACAATCATGGAAGGAAAAAAACAGGGTCAAAAAGGTAAACATGCAACACCTCGTTCATGGGTATTGGTGGAATTTGCACATAAAACTCAAAGGCTTCGAAAAGTAAGGCACAAACCACCTACCTTGATGCTAGGAGATCAAAATACTAGAGCCAAGAGGCTTGATTCTCCTTATAATGGCGTAGATCTACGAAAACTCAAATAAAAAATTCAACGCATGATATCTTGAGAAAGAGCGGAAGACATGGAATGAAACTCCAGAAGAAGGAAGAGCTCACCACTGTAATTCCAACGCAATCGACGGCGGTCAATTCGGAAAAGAGATGGAGGATCGCGGGCTCATAGGATGTTTGAGGTCGTACAGTTGCTCCCGGTCGATGTATCCTAAGAAGAATACATTTTCATCGATTAGGCGCGACCCTGGTCCGTTTAATGAAAAAAAGAAACTACACGGAGTGTACTTCTAGGGTACACAGGGTGTACTTGCCCATTCCTTACTCTGCTTTAAGTAGCCTCCACACCACCCCTACACATCATTTGTGTGGCCCGGATGCGGCCTGCACACAGCCTGGCACCTCATCAAAGTACACGGTGTGTACTTATAAAGTACACGAGGTGTACTTAGAAAATTTCCAGATTTTCCTCTTTTTATCAAAAAGGACCAGAAAATAAAAAACATACTGAAATGAAGATCTGGGTTCTTACAATTTCAAATACCTTTAATTTTTTCAAACAATATAATAAAAATGTATTTATATTTTTTACACTTCTGTACATCCGATCTTGCACATCAAGCAACACATCTCAAACAAGTTTTATTTTGAGACCCTTCATTCATCTGTATTCGATTATATATATAAATATATGTAAACTTGTAAAATAATGAATACCAAATATACATTATTATAGCTATAAAAATTACTATATCAATGTGAAAATAGAGTAGAAAACCTTTTGTAAGTCTCATGAGAGGGTGAGAGTATACGAAGATCCTTAACAGAAAAAGAAGAAATTCGACTTGTTTTGTAGATAAACTAAGTAATTATTTTTATTTATCAATTTATGTTTTAATTTGTGGTTGTGTAAGGTATTTTTCAACCAAAAAATATTAAGATGATATGATCTAATTTAGAAGTATAATTATGAAAAATTGTTTGAAATATTTTCTATGCGCATCCTCTATATTTAAAAATAGAATTCTTTATTTATGTATTTTGAGTTTGAGGGATTAATAATTATTATTATTCAATTTTAAATATTCAATTATCATTTAAAATTTAAACAGATTGTATTTTTTATTCTTTGATATTCACTGAAAAGTTTATTTTATATTAAAATTTGAACATCATTATATGGTAGCAATCGATTTTTTTAGTGAAGTCTATGTGTTTTGATGATTTCATATTTAAATATTTATTAGTAAGATATTTTTGAAATAATTATTCTCTATTTATATATATATTGAAACGGATTATAATAACCAATGTTTCTATTGAATAGGAATTCAATCTTCTTGTGTGTTACCAATTCCACATATATGTGTAATTTTTTTATTCGAACATATAAAAATTTATTGTTAACATGTTCATAAAAATTCATTAATAACTTTTTTATGATTACTTATTTAAATTTAAATATTTATTATTTATTTGAGAAATTAAAAGTTAAGGATTCCAAACTTTTATAAAATGAAATCATGTCATATTCATGTCATTCATGAATAATGATTTGTGGTTATATATCATTAACTTTCCATGACATTTCATAATTAATATATATGAATATAAAAAAGTATGTACTTGTAAGCATGCACATTGAATGAATTTCTCATTTGTTGAAACTATCTAAAAGAATATATTTTTATGAGAATCTGAATCAAATTATAAGTTCCTCGATACTAATTAATTTTCCATGTAAATATGGAAAGTCAAGTATCAAGAGATTTGTTTTTCCAAGTCTAACAAGTGATTTTCAATGATAGTTTATATTTATAAATTTATATAAAAATATAATTTTATATATATTAAATGAGTTTTTATATTTTTAAAACAAAAACTCTAGTGAAAACGTATATATATAAGTGAAGAAAGATGAATTGGTTTTTAATAAATAATGGAACATGAACATTGTATATATGGTAGGAAATTGGGAATGAACTCATCCCTCATCAAGTGGGTTATGCCAGAACAACCTTCATTGCTTAAAGAGGACTCCGTGTTTTGTTTTTGAAAAATTTATATGTTTTTTCAGAAATATCACTCACTTATTTTTAAGTAATTTTTTAGTGTAAGTATTTTCAAAAAATGATATAGTATTTTTAAGGAGTCATTAATTTCAATGATATTTTCAAATGGTATTTCCAAATGTATTTTGTAATGTATAATATAAATTATATTCAAAATTATATTTAATAGTCATTTTAGAATAAGATTTCATAAAATAAATTTGACCAATTTTGAGACTCCTTATTGGGGAATTAAATGCTCAACATATGTTTTAAATCTATTTTTTCACAGGTCTGGAAGACAATCTTTGTGATGTGAGTTTCTTTGAGGAGGCTGCACAATGAATCATTTTTTGTTATTTTGTTTTGTTTTTTATTGACGTTTTATGTTGTATGACATGGATTTAATTCTCTAGAACCAATACAAGAAAATTTTCCTACTATTTAATCAATGTTGTGGATTTATTCAGTTTCTTTTAAAAAAAATAAAATGTATTTGTATGCACTGCACCGATAAGCGAGAGTTGGGTGAAATAGTAGGTATTAGAGAAATTATCTATAAGTCATTGGATATTAGATGTTTTCATCTAAGTAGTTGAGTATTGGACTCCAAAAGTCCTAGTTTATCTAAATTCTAAAGACAGAAATCCAGTAATCATTTATGTTTGATAAATGAACTACGAGGATGCAATTCTTTTTAATGGGGGAAGAATGTGACAACCAAAAAGTTTAGAACATTTTTTTCTAATTAAATGACTTATTTTAATAATTTTAGGTAAAATAAGTTTCAAAATAATAAAATATTAATAATTATTATTTATTTTAATTATAATTTAATTATATAATAACGTATAAAAATTAATTATTCTTATTATTTATAGTTTTCAATGTTATTTTTTATAAAAAAATATTGTTTTATATTATTACTTTATTGGAAGTATTATTTCTATTGAAATATTTATTAGGTTTTTCCTCTAGATGATTTCAAATCCCATTTGGTTTTCAATAAGTGCAAAAAAAATATTTTTTACACATCTATACATCCAAGCTTGTTTCAGAATGCAACACATCTCAAACAAATTTTATTTTGATACCCATTCTTCATCTTGATTAAATTAGATATATAAATATAAATAAACTAGTGAATTAATAAATCTCAAATATACCTTATTATGTATATAAAAAGACGTGTATCATTGTGAAAATGGGTTGGAAAACCTTTTGTCAGTCCCATGAGAGGGTGAGAGTTTCTACCAAGCCTGAGCAACATAATAATGAATTCGACATTTGTTTGTAGATCAATTGAGGAATTATTTTTATTTAACAATTCATGTTTTAATTTAAGGTTGTGTAATTTATTTTTCTACTAATCTTTATTAAGATGTTATGATCTTATTTAGAATTATAATTACATAAAATTTATTGAAATATTTTCTGGATGTATCATCTATATTTCAAAATGGGATTCTTACTTTATTTGTTTTTTTTACTATATGGGATTATTATTCTTTTTTTATCAATTTTATATATTCAATTATCATTTTCAATTTAAAAATATTGTATTTATTTTTCATTGATATTCACGAAAAAGGTTATTTTATGTGAACTTATGTACATCAATATATGGATGCAAGAGATTGTTGTGAGTGAAGTATATATGTTTCGATGATTTTATAGTTAAATATTAATTAATAATATATTATTGAAATAATTATCCATTATATATATATATTAAAAGGGATTATAATTATCATTGATTTGTTGGATTATGAATTCATTTTGTTTGTGTGTTATAAATTCCATGCATGTAAGTAAAGAATTTATTCGAACATAATAAAATGTATTATTATCAATTTTATAACAATTCATTAATAATTTATTTATGATTATTTATATAAATTTAAACATTAATTATTTATTTAATAAATTAAAATTTATGGATTCCAAAATTTTAGGAAACAGAATCATGCAATATTCTTGCCATTCATTAATTAGGATTTATAGACATACATCATTAATGTTCAATAACATTTTATACATTATGATTTTTAAATATATATATATATATATGTGTATGAATGTTCATTTAATGAATTTATCTTTTATTGGAACTTTATACAAAAATAGATTTTTATGAGATTATGAATAAAATTTTGAGTACATGAATGCTAATTAACCTTCCATGTAAATATGAAATTACAAGTATCATGAGATTTGGTTATTCCTAGTCTTACAAGTAATTTTCAATGATGGTTTAAATTTATACAATTATATAAAAATATAATTTTTTGTGTATTTAATGATTTTTTATGTTTTTTAATTCAAAAACATCAGTGGAAACATATATATATATATACATACATATATATATATATAAGTAAGGAAAGATGATACTTTTTTTATAAAATACTATCACTTTAACTTTGTAAATATGGTAGTGAATTAGTAATTCAACCCATATGTCATCATGTGGGTAGGACCAAGACAACCTTTAATGATTAAAGTGGTCTCAGTGTTCTGTTTTCAAAATATTACATTGTGTTTCCTGAATATTGTTGGAATATTTTTAATAAATTTTTTAGTATATGTATTTTCAAAAAAGTGTGAATTATTTTTAAGGCGTAATTAATTTCAACATTAATTTCAAATGGTATTACCAAATGTATTTCTGAAATTATTATCTATATAATGTAAAAAATTATATTAATTTTTTTTTTCAAAGTATATTTCATAAAAGATATTTTAGTGATTTTAAAACTCTTTATTGGGAAATTAAATGCTCACCCTATGTTTTAAATCTATTTTTAACAGGTTGGGAAGTGATTCATTATGATGTGAGTTTCATTGAGGTGGTAGAACCTGTGATTTATTTTCATTTATATTATTATTTTTCTATAGACTTGTTATGTTTTAAGACATTAATCAAATTTCCCAAAACCTGGGCAAGAAATATTTCTGGGAATGTTATAAATATTGCGTATTATTTAGTTTCTTTAAAAAAAATACGCAATATTTGTAGGAAGTAAACATGGAAGTGTGAGTGGATAGTGTTATATTAGGCCTCCATATCCTATTATCCCTCTGATAAATAATTTTTCAAGCATCATAATATGTACACATATCAATATTGGGTGAGTAAAAATTATTTTATTTTACCAAATCCTTAATACAATAGGGTCCCTTGGAGATGACATTCAAAAATTACATAGTCACATGAGATGTTACAAGTCATAGAAAAGAATATTTCAATTGAGTAATATGGAAAAATTACTATTGTTTCAAAGGCACAAAAGAATAATGAGTTGATTGAATAGGTTGTTGGTAGGCACTTGAGATTGGCCCCTGGATTGGGTGAGAACATGACTGAGAAGAAAGATCCATATCTATATACCAATCAAAAAATTCCCAAGGAAAGTAGGTGATATTCTACATTGATGATACATATAACTAATGTGTGACTAAAAATGATCCAAATTAAGAATATTTCATTTAAAATGACCATAAATACCATCTATGAGAAACCGAGGGAATTATTAATAGAATCTCCACAACTTGATTTATAAAATATCAAGTGAGTCTCGAAACATTTATAATTATTCCCAAATCAATATCATCCCATAGGGGCAGAGGGATTTTTACCATAACCACCACAACTAGAAGTCATTAAATCCTTGTAATGATTGGGATGTATAAATGGTAGATAAATATCATTCCCAACCCTTAGTGATGGAGGAATTATTTCCACCTCCCATAATAAAATTTTCCCTCTTGAGGTTTGGAAGTGGTTTCCAGAAGTCGATACCGCATCCATTAATACCAAAACACGACACACCACATTAATTTTGGGATCACATGCTTAAGACTATAATAAATTCGATCAAATAAACTATTTATAGATCAAAACTAGAAGAAAATCAAATTATGAGGATCAGACCCCACATGGGCCACATGCCAAAATGACCGAGTGAGAGAAAGGGTTTGTGAGAATACCTAGATTTTTCTATCAAATGGGATGTGTGATTTATAGATTATATCTATATATAAATTTATTATGAAATTATTACTTCCACAAAAAACACCTCGATGAAAGTCATTACCATAAATCTGGAAGATGATACAGATCGAAAAATAAACATTTATGGGTCTAATATAGAAAGAATAATTTAAGGTGTGAGTTATTCTATTTCATAGCTCAAAGCCTCACATACCTAGAATTATATAAGTTACTAAAACATAGAACCTCTAAAAAAAGATTCTACACCCCCAAAATTCCATTTAACATGGGATAAAGGGATTGGTTTAGCTTCATCCCACTTTCCAACAAGGAAGGGTGATGTCCCATCCAGTTAAAAAGTTGGCATAGAATGATTACGAGATATCAAATATCAGAAATCTGAATGAGGCGTTACATTGGGGAAATATTAAAAATGGGTACCACCTCAAATAAGTGACAAATATTTCTCTTCTTACATATGAGTATGAGTTTAATTTACCTAATACAGAATAATTTGAACATCAGGATGGATATGGATCTTCATAGTCTATTTATCATAACATGGGAATTGAGAGAACCATGATTTTCAATCATTAAGGTAGAAAACTCCCTCATATCAAGGTAATAATCCTTTCCAAGTTTGAACTATAAGTAAAATATAATATCCTCAAATTGAGTAACTCAATGTCAATTTCCACATTTGTAAATTGATACAGCTGCATAAAATAAAATCCTAAATAATGGTTATTATTGTAGTTATGGAGGGTACAAAACATTTATGGAAAAAACATAAATTGGGAATAAAATATAAATCATAAAAAAAGTAAATATTTTTCATCCATGAATCTCATTCAATGATTTCTTTATCATATTCTAGGGAACAAAAAATAATGGTAGTGTCAAATTCTCAGTAATGGTTACTTATAGTGGATGATACCATGATTAAATAAGGTATAATAAATACCTAAAGGTAGATAATTTCTAAACTATTCCATTTAATCAATAATATTATCATGAATGAATCCAAGAATAATATCAATGAAATAACCATATAGATAATAATAATTTTTTTCCCAAGAAAATAAATGTATAATATTAAATTTTATGATCTCATATATAATTATATTTTTACCTTCAAGACCATTAACAAAGGAATTTTAATTGATGGGTTGGTATACACTTAAAACCCATTTATTATTGCCAATTGATTTGTCTAATAATTCATGTCAATGAATCAAGACCCAATATAAAATTAGGCCCCACTATAAAACCATGTCAAACACATTCTAAATACATCTAATGATCAATTAAATTAAAAACATAATACCTAGTTAATGAATTTCTATATTGAATAATGAATATGAAATATCAATATCTCCCCACAAAATCAAGTTACTTTTATAGTAAAAAAATAGTTTTAAAAATAGTATATGGTTTATGAAATAATCATACCCATGTTATAAAATAATTGGGATATTTAATATAATATAATGTCAAATGATCACTAGAAATTTATTTTTTCAAGAAAAATTAAACTACTTAAAATTTAATAATAGATATGAGATAACAATTGTTTTATCAGAAATATTGGTTTCAAAATAAAATCAGGTCCTTTGGAAAAATAATAAAAAATGATGTGAAATATTATGATAAATTTTCATTAATGATTTCTCTTTATAAAGTAATTAAAAATTTATAAAAGAAGATCAATATCATAAAACAATTACAGTGGTTGGGGTGTCCATCAACATCATATACGCTAAAAACATTCCTCTTTATTTCTTAAAAATAATGTAAAAAATGATCCTTTTATAGAAATAGAGAATTATTACTTTCAAACCATCTTAAAATTCATGGTTGACATTAAATTTAAATTAGAAAAATATCCATCAAAGTCGCTTGGTATTATTTTTGGGTTATTGTGTTCATTTACAAAATAGTTTTAAAAAGTTTATTCATTGATTTTGAACATCATTGTTGATTATGTAGGTTACGAATGCTTCAAGAAAAAATTTATGGAAGCCTTTATGTGGTATTGAAATTATTTTTACAAGATTCTTTCATTTCCCAGTGGTTTCAAAATTTTTGGGACTCAATAATGGGAATTTTTTTATCAAAGAAATGATTCTTTAATAGAAAATTTGTATACCACATAGCACCTAAAGGAGTTCAAATGGAGATGGACCATATAGGAAATTCATTATAAACTATTTCTAGAAAAATATTTTAAAAATGGTTTTTTATAATTATATACTTGTAACTTGCTTCATAAAGTGAATGAAAACATTTTTTTAATATTCTTATTTAAAAAAATTTATCAAAATAGTTTTAATTTTAAAGGTAATGAACAAGGAATAGTTCTTTTTTGGAATCCCTATGGATTATGTTGGTGATAATGCATAAATTATCTTTTCTTAGTCTTAGTTTGCTTTAGTTTTTGGTTCACTCTCATAGTGAGCATTGTTCTCTGATATGTGGTGAACTGAGAGGTCAGTTAAAGGTATGTTTATCCATTTAGTTTTATTTATTATTCATGGCTAAAGATTATTTTTAGTCATGATGTTTAAATCTATCTGTCTATTTTTCAGGGGAGAAATCACTTCCAAATGATTTATAAATAATTTTCAACATTATTTTTCATCCTAATAGGATCTGGAATTCCTCTTGTGGATTTTCATGAGATGGACTGGGTGATTGGTTATGGGTTGACCTAGGAGATTTGATGAAAATTATGAATGAAATAAATAAATTTATTGTTATACAATTGGTAAATACAAAATTTAATTATTACGTTATCCATCCATAGATTGTTTCTTCTCTTAATACCTAATAATATAATTCAAAAGTGATAGTGGAGGGGGCTCTAAAAATAACTCTGATGATGATCTCCCCCTTATAAAATATGGAATTTTAAATATTCATCATGAACCACAATTTAATTATCTTTGAAATAATGTTTTTGATTAAAATTTTGTATGCTAATCCATTTGTTGTATTATATAAAAATATAATAAATATATAATAATAATGTTAGAAAATAGATCATTGTTTTGTTTCATACGGTGAAATTCAAAAAATATCTTTATTACAAATATATTTCCACTATAAGTTTTGATTGAAATCTGACTTCATAATGTTCTTGAAAAATATAACATTTTTAGGGATATAATATAATATTTAGAACTATGATAGGATCAATAATAATAAAAATAATTAGCTAAAATTAAATAGATGATTAAATTATCTTCCCTCATATAATTAGAAACATTCACCTAAAATGTATTGATTATATAGGCTTATCCTTCTCCCCATAGCCTATACTATGGTAAGTTCCCTAGATGCTAGAGAAATTGGTTTGATTAAATCACCATTTTTTATATTTATAAACCTTTATATTAATAGTGTTTTTTATTTCCCTTATATTCAGTAGAATGATGTACCTTATCTATACCCTTGTAGAAAACCCACATGCCCTCCAATAATTTTATCAAATTTTTCATTCAATAGTTTTCACAAGATGGATATTTCTTCATCATCTTTTTTATTCATTCATGAAATCCCTTTTTCTTGGATACCAGAAAAATATTCATCTCTTGACTTTCCTTTAAAATTTAGGATGTATAAAAATAATTCTCTATATTGGTTAAACATGAATTTGTTTAACTGCATGTTGATTATTTTTTTAACCAATGAGCTTTGATGACTTATATTAATCCCTTCATTGATATAGTCAATATTTCATTTCATGTTACTTATTTAATCCATTGCATACCTGGATAGTCTTGTAAAGGTACCCTCATGTTACAAAAAAACATTCTGTTTTCCTTTTTCTTTAATATGAGTAACTTTCTTTTTATTTTAGTTCATTATTAGTGAGGGAAGTATTTTCGGAGAATGTTACATTAATATATAAACATTCCATTTTTTCTATTTATTATTACCCTCGATTATTTTTTACTGATGTCCGCCAATGACTACAATATTACTTGAGAAAATGTTCCAAAGTTATGACTTTTCCTCATTCAGCATAACCTATGCCCAGAAAAATATTTCGAAGTTTCTTAATCATTGGGTCATTTACCACTATATTAGTCGTTATACTAAATTATGGGGGCTTATATCACATAAAATAATCCAATATTTCTGTAACATGCCATATAATAACATTTGGGTCCATATTTTCTATGATTTTGTCATAATATGGGTCATTTTATCTAATATATCCATGATTCTTTCATCTCCAATAGCTGTATTTGAATTCTCAACAAGAAATTTATACATTAGTTATGATTATAAATTCCTTTATTTCTCTCTGACACCATTTCTAAATAATGGAATACCTAGAATTAGTTCGTAACATTATGAATAGTAAATCCAAATATATATTTCAAAATTTGGTGTAACAGTAAACAAAGAATATAAATTTATGAATTTTTAATATCATTATATTAAACATGGTCTCCTTGGGGATATCATTAAGTCATAAAAATATTTTCAAATAATTCATAATGGTTTGTAATGAAAATGTGAATTAACCCAAATATATCCCCAATGAGTGTAAAAATAGGTTCATAGTAAGGGATCATTCACTGTGAACTTGAATGATAGACAAAACAAACTCAGCCAACTCATTGTTGCTTATTACACCTAGATGTAATTTTTCCAAAAACAAGTCCACTTTTAGTATTGGAACAGAGATGTATTGCATGGAAAACCACAAAATATACAACTAGAAAAATAGTTATGGAATTTTCTTATAATTATAAATATAATCAAAGTCAATTATAGGGTTATGATCCATAATATATGTTTTCCTACATGTATTTACCATGGGTTGTAATAGGCATGTCACAACCCCACCCCACAGGGTACAAGAAGAAACTACCGCAAGCCCACCACCATAGACTAGGGGCAGGAGACAAGTAAAAATGTCATAACTAAATGGGGTGTATTTTCCAAATGTACCTATATAAAAAAACTAAACAATATCAATGTATAAGTATAGATGAATAATAAAAAATGTTTCAATATCTTGAATTTTACAATTCATATGAAAATCATTCATGAAGTAAAAGAGTATGATTGTGAAAACTGAAATTAAAGGGAAAAATACATGTAAAATATAAATATTTCTCGAACTGAAAAAACTAGAAGTTAAAGAGCACTGATAGAGACCAGTTCTAGATCTACAAGATTTGTCCCCTATACGTAGTCCAAAGAACCATGTATCCATAAGATCCCATGTAGCCACCTCTATCCTATTTTTCATTTCTAGTAGACATGACACATGTTGGAAAAGTCCTTGAAGGGGTGAGTATACACATACCCAATATGATGCCCTAAAATATGAAGGGTAACTAGTAAGAGAAATTATAAGAATTAGATAGAATGTAGACAAGTCAACCTAAAGTAAGTGAGTTAATATAATCTAACAACATGGATATAGATAAATATATATTATCCAACCAAGAAACCTAAATGAGAGATAAGGGGATCTCTATCTCACAGCCCTTCACTGAAAAAGATTTTTTTCAGTTCCAGAAGTCCATCATTGATGCCCAACATCTCATGGGTCTGTCCAATGAAGTAACCATGTAGAGGGACCATTCCTCACCATTGTTCTGAAAAATGAAGGGGTTATAAAATCCAAGTAGAAAACCAAGACCATGGTCTTTCAAGGGGGTGATACTCAGTGTAAGGAGGAACTTCACCCTATCTGATAGCGGTATATCTCGGTGGGTAGAGGACCCATGTTGTAGTTCATTAGGGGGTGTGACTCAAAGTAAGGATGACCTGAACCCTATAAAATATGGGGTACCACTAATTAGATAGAATACACTCACCCAAATTTCATATGGTTGTACCACTCAGTAAATAGAAGAACCATTCCCTAATGGCAAAGGGGGTACCACATAGTAGATAGAGGACTGATTCCATAATCTATTAATGGGTTACTAATCAGTTGATATAGTAACCACTCTTTTATCTGTTAGTGGGGTAATAAACCTTGTTAAGAGGTACCTCAACCTACTAAATATGTTTGTGCTAATATTTAAGTATATAAAGGACCTATTCCCTAGCCCATCAGGGGTTACCACTCTATTGATCCTTCTTGGTCATTGTCGTCTTTTTTCGATGCCTAAATATGTGTCATTATCAGGATTTCTCACATCCTATGTCAAAAACTATAAAGAGTACACTGCCATATTCTATGTTAAAAACACTCTGGATAGGCTATTTGCAGGGCAAAATTAAAGTCCAAACGAATGACATATGAGAGTTTACAGTTTCCTTAAAATTAAATTAGGGGTACACAGTGTGTAAGGGGACCCACACGACATGTGACTCGACTCAATCACATAGTAATGTCCCTAATGGTAGGTATATCCCTAACTGTGGAGCACTAAAAAGTGTGTATGTGTGATAAAATATATATTCCCTAGCCACCTGGGGTCCTCCCCAAACTCCCTGGTCATGTTAGTGTATACTGCATGTGTTCATGTTCATTGGAACACGACGCATTGTAGACCATGCCTATTCCATTGTTCACTAATATTATACACTGAATCACTACCACAAGGCTCACAAGGTTTGTGGGAGTCACTGAAAACATCTGATTCTTTTATCACCCAAAGTCCTAGCCTCTACAGTTAAGGGGACACATGCCATGTGTTCATATGAACTAAAAGGCGTGTAGTCAGGAATTTTTCATATGTATAGATCGAGAGATAAACATTCTAGATCTGGCTCCTCCACTATGGATCTTGCATTTATGCCTCCCAAAATTGAATTAGACTCCATCAAGTCATTGTATTATCCCATCTTTTCACCAAAAAAAGGATTATGATACATCGTAGCGGTTATCCATATGCATTTCACAAATCCTATTTTTCTTTTATGTCTTTAATCTTATATACATGAATCCATCACCTAAAATAAATGATTCACCTTTAAAATCATTCCATTATCTCAAATTTATTCATTGCACATGAAGTTATGATAAACCCTGGGGTTTAATCATGCTTGTTCATACCTTGAAACATTGAATTGAGACCCTGTGGTACAACTATGAAAAATTAAAATAATTGGTGGTATAAGGGAATAAGAACAGGGTTTTAAAATTCATAGGCCAAGTATAATTGTATAGTAGATACACATGGGATGCTCTTGGTGAAATAAAAATGAATAATCAATTTAAATCCAACCTGGGAACATGAAACATCTAGAAATCAGTTCATATCAAAGAATGGAACGATCACGCTCAATAAATTTAATAAATAGTGGGATAAAACATTAATTGATAATACCTAACTGGATATTTTATCATCCATCCTCTAAGGACACACTCGCCAATGATTGGAAGGGGATATTGCATTTGTTGCATCCTTATCATCATCGATCCCAAATTTTATCATCATCAGATCTTGATTCACCAATGGAAGGAGGAAGAAGATGAACTTGGTGGTCCCATGGTTATAAAGATATCCCTAAGATATTTTCCCTAATTTTTGATTAATAGGAAAATTCAGGATTATTTTAATGAATAAATTAATTAAATTAATAAATTAATTACACATCTGAATGCACCTCTAACAGTCGTGATATCCAAACACTACATGACGACCAACTATAGGTTGTCCCTAGGGTAGAAATCAGGTTTTTGAGTGAACTATTGTCCCATATTTCTGATCTAGGATTCTGTTTAAGATTTATCACATTTACATTACTAAACTATTCACATTTAACATAAAATATATTTAATATTTCAATAAAAATAATTCTGAGCACACCGAGCCATGGAATCGCAAGCCATGTCAACACCTGAATCCGAATGTATATAAAAATATTTCAATTTCATTCATGGTAAAAACTAGGACTTTAAATCATTATCTCCCACAATATTTTTCCCAAAAAAATAATAAACTAGAAAAAAAGCTCAGGATATTGATCTTGAGTCTCGCTCACCCACCCCAGGATATATCCCAAATGCTCACGTTCTTTAACAACACACGAAACAAGAGGATGAACCATACACATAAGGTCCTTCCATTCAAATCCTCAATCACCACTAGGTGATCCTAATATGTAACTCCATCTTTGATGTCCAACTCTACCTAGTCAATAATGTGTGTAGTGTCATGCACTCATCTCCTCAGCTGAGACATGTGGAAGATGACATGCACCTTCTCTGACAATGGGGTTATGTTGTGGCAATAAGAAACCTCACCAATCCTCTATAAGATCTTGAATGATTTGATGATCCATCAGGAAATATTTCATCCTCTTATGAGTCCCGGCAATCCCCATCATGGAAATACTATCTAGAATAATTTTCTCCTTGGTCGAAGTCCACAAGATTACCATGTGGATCTACATAAAATTTATGCATGATCAAGACTGTCCTCATCAACTCGAGTATTACGTTGACCTTCTACTTCGTCACCAACACAATCCCTATACCCACTAGAGATACCTCTCTGATCATTTTCCATCACTAAGCTTACATGAAGGGTGTCCTGTAAAAGGCCTCGAAAGTTTCCATACCGATACTATAGTGGTATATGTTGTTGTACAAAAACAATACCAAGGGAATGGGATCCAAACAACACAGTCCAATGTCTAACACAAAATCCCATAACACATCCTCCATGACCTAGAGAGTTCCCTCAGTCTTACTATCTGTCTGAAGATGAAAGGTAGTACTCATCCTCATATGGTTTATGAATTACTCCTACAAGCCTCTCCACAAAAATGTTTTAAAATTCAAATAGTGGTCGCAGGCTATAGTCGAGGGCACCACATATAGGAAAAAATCTCCCTTATTTACATATATTTAAACCATTACACCTATATCTTCTCCTTGATATAGAGGAATTGTGATGAATTTGTGAACCTATAAACTATTTCCCAGATTAAATCATGGTCCTTCACTATTTGTGGAATCCCTTTCACAAATTCACTTGAGATTCCATCCCATTTACACTCATATATTTCAAGGGCATGTAGAAAACATGGAATATACTAGTTCTCAGCCTTCACTGGATGATGGGTGAATCATTGTGAAACAAATTTATTGACGCTCCATCTCATGTCATCCCACACAAACTTCCTATGAAAGTATATTTACATTATCCCCACACTGGGATGTACAGATAAAGGAAATATGTGGAACTCTCACATCATGTCCTCCCACATCATGACATAGACCACGGTCCGTCCATTGAAAAGGATGAAATCATTCCCTCCTTCATAACAAGAATATGGTGAATCTCTTGAAGATATCTGGATATTGAAGACCTTAAAATCGATGTCTCTTGACTAGGACTCTCTCACATACTTAAAAGGCGGAGTAAAAACCACCAATTGAAGGAAATATGTGCCCAGTTTCTAATCAAGGATAAGCTATAAGGAAGATAATTTCTTTGAAAAAACCTATATAAAATGATCCTTTGACTTCAAACTAAGTGAATCTACTATCATGTTTCTCTTCCCTGTAGTGTATACTATCGAAAAGTCATGCCCTACAAGAACTCCAACCAGTGCTTCTATCTCAGGATCAAGTCTCTCTGTATTAAGGAATCCCTAAGACTCTTATTATATGAGTAAACCAAAAAATAACTCTACCAGAAGATAATGTATCCACATTCTTAGGGAAATGAATATCAATAAAACATATTTTTCAGGATTCACATAGTTATACTCATCAGGTCTCAACAAACTCAACCCTCAGGAAATAACTTCTTAACACTACATCCATGCATACCTAAGCCCATCTCTAGAGGACTTACAGTACAGTACTTACTACTTTCCCTCCTCTGATAGTTGCAAAACAATATTACTCATCAGCCTCACCATAAACTCCTC
Source organism: Viscum album (assembly GCA_963277665.1). Taxonomy (NCBI): domain Eukaryota; kingdom Viridiplantae; phylum Streptophyta; class Magnoliopsida; order Santalales; family Viscaceae; genus Viscum; species Viscum album. The sequence continues at coordinate 1,715,740,592 of OY728143.1, forward strand.
GAAGACCCAATGGAACTTCTTAGTGGAAGTAAACAACTTCCCTTTCCTCCTAAGGGTGATCAAAGGGTATGCAATCATGGGGATGTCTAACAAAAACCTCTGGTAGCACCCTACCATGCCAATAGAACTCCACACCTATGAAAAAATCTTTGTGGGATCCTATGAAAAACTATACTAATCATTTCTTAGTTCACCACTAAACAATTCTCAAAAGTGAAATCCACTATGAATTGAAACATATAGAGCCATAACTGGAACCCTGAGAGATTATCACAAAGGTGATGTTCTCGAAAAAAATCTAGAACCATCATCAAGTGCTCCAAATGATCCTTATCAATAAAATGAAATATCAATATGTAATAAATTAATAAAACCTAAAACCTTTCGATGTTTAGATAGGATATATAGTTCGTCAAATACATAAACACATTGGTGGAATTCATCACACAAGTGGAGTTACTAGGAACATATAGTGTCTTTAGAGATATCAGAATTCCATATTTGGAATATCAGCCTCGTGAAATCACAACTAGTGGTAGTCAGATGTAATATTGATCTTCAAGAACCATGTTGTCCCTCAAAATGGATCAATGATTTCATCATTACTCTAAAAGGGGTACTTTTTCATTATCATGGCCTAGTTCATGTGATGATAATCTATGAAAATCCAAAATATGTCATCCTGATTTTCTACAAAGAATGATGGACCTACCCTTGGGAAACACCAGGCCTAATAAGACCATTCTCTTAAAGTTCATAAAACTATAACTACAACACTTGGATATTTTTATGGGGAATATGATATGCCATAGAATATATCAATGTAGTATCGATATGAAAATTTCTACAAAACTCCATCTCTCTCCTCAAAGGTAGTCTTAAAATGTCATCAGGAAATACATCCCTTAAATCCACCAAGAATGAAGGAATCTAGATTCCTAAATAACCTGTTGCATCAAGTGATAACATATCAACTAGATGGGTGATAGGAGACAACATCCTACTCAAAAAACCCACTTTCCCTTCCCCAAGATCTCTCACACCCACAATGCGGAATCTCAACCCATCAGTGAAAAGAACAATTACAGGTCTGTGGTGACAGTTAATATTGTCTCAGACCATAGAAAAAAAATCTGTAGTGATGTTGAAATCACAGGGTGCCATCATGATTACCAAAAGTTCCCAAAATGATCCTCTCTACACCAATAGATATAATTCACTACTTTTATTTAAAATATACTGAAATATTTTACCTATAAAACCTCAAGAAAAATCTTTTGTGATAGAACATCCACTGTGAGAAAAATATTTCACACAATGATTAAAGAGATGAGGGAATGGATCAAAAATGTTTCTAATAATACCATGTTAATATTAGTGTAAACATATATCATACCTTTAATCATATTGGGTGCCTCTATGTCGTAATATTCCATCATCAATATCTTTTTGTGGACGAAACTTCCCACTCCTTGAGCCTAGTGTGAGATTCCTTGGGTTGGTGGTGGAAGGATCTCATTGTATCATCCACCAACCATAGATCCTCCTCCAAGAGTTCATCCTACTCCTCGTATAGATCTACCACCTTGGGGGCCTCCCTTCCCTATCCCAGGAGATCCCTAATCAGAGTGTTTTCTCTATCGCGGCGGTCCATCCATAATCTACCTATGATTATTATCTTGTCTTGTCAGAAATCCATGTGTCATGTAACCTTACTTTCACATGCATAGCATAACCCCTCCCGGGGATTCCATGGCATCCCTCATATATTAATCTCTCTTTCTACAACACCCAATCTAACACCCTAATATAGGTGGAATGCACAAGAGTACAACTCAGGAAAACATATATTTCTGAATCCCATAATCATTTTATAATTCTTGCAAGTATTTATATTGGAATATGTCAAGGGAGTACTGTGTATGTTATGTGAACCTCATGACACACTCACTACCTGTTCACCCTCCCTACTACAGGTCCAAAATCTCCAAAATCTAAACTGAGAAAAACCTATGGGGTAGTAATCCTCATCGAATAAATCCTTGATGTTGGTCCATGTGAGTATTGACTCTTCATACATTTAGGATAAAAGAATCCACCAGTGACCATATAATCTGTGAAAAATTCTATCTTCCAGTGAAATCACATGATCCATTGGTATATGGATAATTAGGAAAACAAAGACCACTAAATCTAGACAATCCTCTACTACATGGGGATCTAGCTATCCATGGTAAATCAGCAGCCTCTGGCCCAGAAACTCAATTAGTTCACTAAGCATACATGCATCCAAAAAATTTTCTATTGGTATGATATGCTACTCAATAGGTGGGGGTACTACTACCTATTATCTGGAGGGATGAATCTCAAATTTTGGACTCTGAATTGACGCCAAATCACTCATCTGGCGGTTTTCATAATCCAGAAATGTTATCCTAGATGGATTTTAAAAGATAGGAATCATGAAATTTTAATCAGGACATACTATGGTTAGATGAGTATATATACAAAATGAAGAGACTAATCAATATGTAATGTCAAAGACTCAATTATATAAGTTGAACATACCATTTATCCCATCCACTAATGTCTTGGTATTTCGAGTTGACAAGAAGGTATTTAGAGTCACGGATAATGTACATGTCAGCCCCCACACCATATCTAGGATATCTGGAATGAAAGAGTCACTCAAAACACTTTGAAACTATTGTTATAAATCCCAACCACGTCCTTGTAGGGTGAATATACTCCAAAAAACATTCTAAATAAAGAAATCATTTAATACTAATCTATCATGACCTGGTCAAACTAATATTGATAGGAAACTACCCCAAACTGATCTTCATTGACCAGTGGTTGGTGACAGGCACATAAATCCATAACAAAATGGGATTCCTTTTCCTAATATACATTTATGCACACAACTAACCATATCAATGAGGAACTTTAGAGGAATAATAAAAAAAGTTTGGATATATTGAATATAATGATGCAAAAGAAAAACCACTATGGTGTACAAGAGTACAACATTTAAAAAAAGTAAATGGGAAAAATACATTCCCACCTATAATGATGTCTTATCCTAAAAAACATGAAGTTAGATAGTAATAAGAGGGACCAAATAATTATCCCCAATATTAGTCCATCTTACATGGTCCAATGCACTACATACACCTAAGATCATTTTTAGTCACTTCCAACCTATCTTTTATCTTCATAAGACACAAAACGTGCGGGAAAATCCCACATAGGGTTAGTATATACATACCTAGTAGAATGCCTTAGAAGTTGAAGGAAGAGAAAATAAGAGACAAGATAGGAGTAGATATATAGTAGAATGATTATTCCAAAGCAAGATAGTTAACATAATCTGACAACATGGAAACATATAAGTATATTCTCAAATAAAGTATCCCAAATGAGAGAGAAGGGGATCTCCATATCATAGCTCATCCTATGAAAATAGTGGCTCTAGTTCTATATGTCTACCATCGATTCAAATAATCTCACGCCTCGATCCAAATAAGTAAAAGTGGGGAAGAACCATTCCTAGAAATTGTTTAAAAAAATCATTGGGGAGTAATATCCAAGAAGGGGACCACACCTTGGTCTGTTAGGGTGTGATACATAGTGTATGGAGGAACCATTCCCAATCTGATAAGAGGTACCACTCGATGTGTAGAGGACCCAGACCCAAGTGCGCCTGGGGGTGACACTCAATGTAAGGAGGACCCATATCCTATCCAATTTGGGATACCAATAATTATATAAAAAACCTAGACCCTAATTTCATTATGGGTACCACTAAGTAGATAGAGGATCCATACCTTGATGTCATTGTCGGGTTCCACTATGTTGATAGAGCACCCACACACAGATCAGGGGGTTAACACTGAATAGATAGAGGACCCATGATCTGGTCCTATAGTGGGTACCACTCAGTGTGTGGAGGACCTAAACCCTTCCTAATATTGGTTACTAGTCATTTTGTATATTGAGGGCTTGTGCCCTTGTCCATCAGGGGGTACCAGTCTAATGATCCTTCATAATAACTGTCATCATTGAGCACCTCCTAAATACATGTCATGCCTAGAACCTCTCAAATAATATATCAAAATACACAATATAAGAATACATCATGTTCTATGTGAAAAAACACCTTGGATTGGTAACTCACCGACCAAAATCCATGTCCAAATGAAGGATATACGAGAGGTTTATGTTTCCCTAGAAGGGAAGCTTTGTCACATGACATTTAAGGTGATCCATACAGTGTGTGGTCCCACTCCATTGCTTGGATGTGTATCATATGGTATATAGATCACATATTTTGTAGAACTATATGAATGTTATGTATAATATATGGAATGCCTCGTCCACCAGGGGTTTTTCTCATGCTCCCTAGTCATGTTCATGTATAATGCATTTTTCCATGTACATGGGAACATTGTGTGTGCCTAGCTATATGTGTATCCATATACTCTTAGAGTACGCATAAAGTGTCCATCACAAGATTCACATGACATGTGGGGGTATCACATTATTTATGATACTTTTCTCACCTAAATATCTAAACGTCACAACCATGGTGTCCCTCACCGTGTGATTTTTTGAACTACACATTGTGCAATAATTATTTTTATGGATGTTTAAATCGTAGGCCATGTGTTACATATTTGGATCCTCCACCATTGATCATTCCTCCATGACACTCAGTATCAAATAGAAAGACCTCAATTTATTTTTTATATCCATCTATTGGATAGAAATTAGATTCTGAATCATCCTAGCGGTTCACTGTATGCATCGTGAACCACTAATTGTGCCTCCGTGTCTCCGATCCTAGATCCATAAAAAACACCCATTATACCATGATTAATCCAAATATATATATGTGGTCATAAATCTAGTCATTCCCATGGAAATGATGAAAACATGAGGGATTGATCAGGCTCGTCCCCACCCCACAATTTTGACTCACCACCCCATAGTCCATTGATGAATAACATGAATAATTAGTGGAATGAAGAAATAAGATAATAGTTTTAACAATAATTGGACATTATTTATTTGCTAAATGATACAATTGGGATGATTAGGGTGAGAAAAAAAGTTGAATAATTAATTTAATATGTAAATGGGAAATGGAAATGTCTAGAAATTAGAACATATCAAAGAAAGGGATTATCATGCTCAATTAATTTAATCAACATAGGAATAAACTATGAATTTATGATTCCTATCTAGATATTGGATCATTATTCATTGATGAATATGCTCACCAACGATGGAGTGGGGTCCTTGCCTTCACTAGAACCTAGCTTTTAAGACTTCCAAAAGGAAAAAATAACATATTGAATCATATTATCAAAATCATATTATCATTTTTGGACTTTTTCAATATTTTTGTGTTTTTAAAATAATTTAATAAATATTTTAATTCTTGAAAAATATTTTATATCAAATTAATCATTATTCATAACTGTGACTTTAAAACATAAAAAATCACTCCAAATTCAAATAAGTTGTTTTATTATATAGTAGAAAGATGATATTAATATATATAAATATTTAATGAAATTTAAAATCTCAAATTACATTTATTTTATTATTTTTAATATCATAAATTTTATTAATTCATTAGCTCAGTAATTTCTGCGTCATCATTACAAAATCCAATAACGAACTTATTTATTATATAAAAATTCAAAACATTAAATGAATAATAGAAAATAATTTTTTTTTAAATACCATTTATGATCAATGAATAGTTCTAGAAAACCATATATTAGAATATTATACTAATAAAATCAATAATGTGGAAAACTTGAGTTCCTCTTAAATAAAATATTATAATGGTTTCAAAGTGAATTAAATGAGTATAAAAAGGTCCCAAAATCAAATAAAAATAATATAATGGTTAAAAAGTTATCATTGAAAAATATTTAGTTTTTTTGGTCCATTCAATGGTACTTATAATTTTATATAAAAATGTTTTAATTATTTTTCTTCTACTTTCACATGCATAGAACTGACATTATAGAAGCATTATTGTTAAATATTTCATATACAAAATTGTAAATAAATAACTATTATAAAAAAATTAATTAGGTTCAAAATAATATTCTATATTTGTTATGTATGTATATTTTCTGATATACATGTCAATCCAACATCAGTAATTTGTTAATTTTTCTTTTCTTACCTTGAGCAAGCATTGCACATGTATTTTGATAAGGATTATGTTATATAACTATAAAATTAGAAATTAACATCCAAAAAATAAATTAACATATATATTAATTATAATATCATGAAGATAATTTTTAACACTCAATTATTATGTTTAAGGATCAAATTCGACTTTGTTACCACTGCGAAGGCAATGCATCGGCATTGAATTTTTTTTATACTTGTCATGAACTAAATTATTGCTTATACTTTATAAGTTATTTTTGTAAAATATTTATATTATAAAGTAATAATTTATTCATTAAATAATATTAATAAATTTTATATCATCTTTTTGTATTTATGATGTTACAAAAATACTACACTTTAGAAAAAACTGTATTTTTTACTAATCACCAAAAAATATAACATTTTTAGAAAATTCTTAAAAACTTGTACCATGATAATTTTAACATGATTAATTCAGAAATGAAATTAATATTTTTAAATTAAAACTATATAATTTTAAAATTAATTTTTTAATTAAATAACCTTGTAATAAGTTATTTATTTTAAGAATTACTTAACATAATAAATATAACTATTTAAATAAAGAACATTATTAAATATGATAACAAATAATTCAATAAAAATCTAGGTGTTTACTACTAAATTGACTTTACTCATAAATTTTAAGTTTCCAAGAATCCATATTTCACGCATAGGGGAATCTTATTTCATTGATTCTAAGGTTTACCTTTTTTTATTAATGTGATGTAACAATCAATTATATCAATTTTACAGATTATAATGTAGGGGACTATTTTAATTTTTATTGAAATGGTAAATTATTGTTGAATTCATGAAACTGGAATATCGGGAGAAATTTTGGTGAAAGTGTTTGATTTAATATTCCTTGGGGACTTTTGTTTACTTCATATATATGTTAAGAAAACACATGGACTAGAACTACTGATTCTTTATAGGAAATTCCTAAATACTAATAAAATATTAAATGAAAAAAATTTCACCCTGTAAAAAGATTGTTGTGGTTATATTTAAAATTTTATTATCATATATTCATTGAAACACACCTTGGAGGAGCACTCTAACTTTTTAGTTAATAATATTGATGTACCCCCATGAAAGGTGAAAATTAAAAATAATATTTTTTATCCATTATCTTATTTTTATTATTTTTTTATTATGGTTGATGATGCATCAATAGATTATTGCGTTAGTGTTCAAAAAATCCTTATATGTAAGTATAATTATGATTTTGTAGATTCTTTGAGTTTTTATGCATCAATAATTCTATAATGACAATTGATATTATCTTTTATTCTGAAGGGAGAAACATTGAGCAGATAGATTGCATACATGGGATTGATATGGAATAATCATTTAATTTTATTATGAACCCACATTTCCTTTAATTGAACCATGTATGAATATCATAAAATATGAATTTTATATGTGTTTCAACAAATAAACTGACATTATTTTTTATGAACACTCTCCATATCATGAATAAAATTGGTTAACCTTTTGAGAGAATAAAAAAATTTATTTTATGGGAATTGGATAATATCCCTTACATTAAACATTAACTATTCATGTTTATAATTTTCTTCTTGGATCAGGACAAAATAGTAAGGAAACCACAACATCAACTAAACCCCACCTTCATTGAAATTGTTAAAAATTATGTAAAATAGTTTTTAGTGAGAATATTTTATCCCATATATGATAGAAAATTGGTTATTCTAATCTAAATTGTGAATAAAAATACAGCTCATCTAGTGGATTAAAATAAACATAAACATTCAATTTCAATGTGAATTTGAAATTATTTATGATTTTCCTAATACTATTGATATATTAAATATTTCACTTGATATTATGATATTTTATTATCATTTATTGATCATATGTTTGAATTTTCGGTAGGTAAGTGTCATACAAAATATATTTTGATTATTTTTTAGTATTTTTTTTGAAAATGTAAATTGAGATACCTCTAAAGAAAAAAAAATAACTAATTTAATGGTGATTATAGTTATGATAGAAACTGGAATACATTTATATTTTCGGTATATGGTTTATAAATTACTCCAGAACTATATGGTTCAGGCCACAAAAACATCTAATGATAGATTAAAATACTTAGAATGAATAGTTGATTTTACCCTCATAGAAGATACCAGACCATAAGGGACCAATAAAAGAATAAATAAAATGCAGTAAAAGGTGTGGTTGAGTCTATATAAGAATAACCAAAACCTGTAGAAGAATAAATGAAAATATATCATGTTAATATGAATTACATAAAAATATAAATAAGAATAATCATACTATCTTTTTCTAGATATTGGTATTGTAGGGACAACATCATGATACGATAGTGTTTCAATGGATGTTTGGTATAAGGCTATATTGAGATAATTTTGTTCGAAACCATGGTAACTATGGGTCATATCATGATAATTCTCCCATGATATTAATCAAAACCATTTAAGAATAAAATTGGATTAATAAAATGAACATCATGCCATATTGGTATCCACATTTTCATGAGAAATAGAAGATTATATCTAATGATCTATCCAGAAGAGGTCATATTGTGATGCTAAGATCAAACAATTAAGGGTTAACTCAAATATTATTCTTATTATTTATCAATTATATAAATGTGGGATTATAATCTATGAAACTTGTAGGTTAATGTATTCTTAGTATTAATATAATAATAACATCACCATGGTGTAGAAATTGGATACAGCACGCATTAATGTTTTAGAGTGATTGCTTCATGTCATGAAGATGATGATCACACTGTAAGATATTCATGCCCAGAAGAATGTATAAAATTTAATTTTATAATATTTTATGGATTTTTTTGAATCAAACTAAAGAATCTTAACTCATAATTTAGCTTTTATTTTGGATAAATGTTCCCATCCTAAGAAATTATTATTGAAGATAAATTAATGGGAAAACATGGATATTCTCTTAAGGTTTCAGAGAGTTAATTTTCTAAATAAATTGAAAGAGTATGGAAGATCAATGAGAGTTGGAGTTTTATATTTATACTATAAATTAATATAGAAGAAATTATGAGATTCTATAATTTATCTCATTGGGGGTGTAAGGATTTTCATCATAAGGATGGGGGAGGGGCTTGTTGATATACCATATATGGTGTAATCTAATTCTATGATCATGAAAATCGAAATGGTTACTATTATTTGGGTTGTGAAATTTCTATGTGAGTCACATTAGTGATTTTTGACTTTGGGAGGGATGTAAAACTAGATGGTTAATGTATCCATAATAAATTATTAAAATAAAAGAAATGCACATAGTTATATCTACACATTGAAAAATACCTATTGTATTTTATTATCAAAACATGGATGAACCAAATAAAAATTAATTGACAGAGTATTCACATGCATTATTTATTTATATTTATTTATGTGGGATAGATATTTTCTAATAATTGTGGTACAAGATAATTGAAAATGGTTATTTTTTGAAATCTGTATTCCCTTATTCACCCCCTCTTAGGGAATTTTAAATTTTTTCAACTAACAAGTGCTATTATAGATATAAAATATTATTCAAATATCCCTCCATTTTTTCAATGACATCAATTCTAAACCACATGAGGATTATGATATTCTAAAAAATCTCAATCATTAAAGAATCAAATGTAAGAACTTTTAATTTCATTAGGAATGGATTTCAGCACTACTATCATATTTGGGATCTTAGTCAGCTTGGAATGTGGCATATTACCAGATAATGACAGAAGGTATCTTGATTTCAATTCCAATGTAGTCAGAAATTTTGGAGGATATTTTTCTAAAGAAATTTAGATGATGCTGATATCATGTCAAATCTCACACACATTGTGGAAAAAACATCTTAGAATCATGGAAGTATATTCTAGTTTTTTTGGATCTAAATTAGATGTTTTATATAATAATTGCGAGTATTTATGTATTTAATATAATAAACACATTAATGAATTATTCAAGTGGGTGAACATTATCATGGTGGGAATCCATAGACTTATATATTCCCTAAATGATATCATAACAATAAAGAGGATTCTAAGAATATTTACACGACATTTCATGATGTAGGTCTTAGTGAATGAGGTTTATAACCCAAATGATGTAATTTTGGTCCGGATTCACATCACTTTCACAAAATATGAATGATAACTAATGCAAAGTAGACTTAGGGAGGGTATATATATTATTAAGTGGTTTTCATGGAATTGTAGATCATCATTCCAAATTGAATATTTATTACTGACTGAAAATTAATTTTTTTTATTAAAAACACTTTTATGGAAAAAGTGAGAAACCAAAACATCCATCATTACACCTAAGAACCATAAAAAGGATAATCAAATATAGGCTACATAATCTGCCCCTCCCTGGTAAATACACCTATATGTCAAGTCTTCACCATCGCCTGACCACTCAGCATGTAGTCCCGTGCAGAGTAGTATGGGAATAAAACTGATGGCATAATCATACCCTCTCAAACTTCTAAATCAAAATGGCATGTGAGGGTGAATGATTTTTGCTCTGAACCTAATCTGGGATAGAAATGTGTAGAAATATGGTTGAAATCTATCCAAAATCCACCACCTCTAAACTAGATCACCATCAGAAGATTCTAATTCTTCATAAAATCACAACTACTTCATCAAAAAAACCTGTTTCAACATCATCATGAGCATGACATCACCACTAAAAACCATCGTGAGTTCTTACCAAAAAAATATCCCAGAAAACCAATTTAAAATTGTGCAGGAAACCAAAGACGAAATTCAGGGTAGACAAGCTATCAAACAAGACATCGATGCCAGATCACTAGAAGATCATTGCCAACAAAACGCAACACTAATCGACGAGATCGCAAAGAAGATTCATCCCAAACAATCAAATGCAAAAAATACAGAAATTGAAAATAACAATAACCGTAAAATAAAATCTCGAGAAAAAAATAAAAAAAGGTCGAGAATGATAACACATCAACAAGATGGAACACTGTAGAACTAAAAATCTAGCATCAGATCCCATCATTGCCAACAGCCTGATCGAAGAAGACCACCATGAACCATCGAAGCATTCAATCCCCAGCTGATCATGACCACAACCCCCAACTGATGACAGACTAGGATGACATCGCACCTCCTATAACTGTGATCCCTCAAACACTCCAAAGAGTAATCCGGTGAACAAAGCGAACTCATTGCAAACTTGTCTTATGCCCGAGGATCATGAACCGAAGTGTCACAGAGCTGATAGCATGAACCACATCAGGAGTGACTGTATAACTTTTAAAGTTGAATACCAACCATCGTATCACAAGATTTAGTAGGTAAACATTTACTCCAACATAGTAGGTGCAGAAGGCGATAAGAAATGAACTATCCCAGTCATGATGAGATCCATCATTCCTTTCCTTCAATCAAAAAATGTTAAATGGAACAAGTTTAAGGAAATAATATACAAAAAAATTTGACATGGAAAGGTTGGTCACCTTACTTTAATGTATCCCAATATTTTTTGAGATAATAATGAATATGAACAATTCATAATGATATTTTCAAAGGATATAAAAATTAAGTTGAGTTCATAGTAGAAATTCAAAAAAAACCATTATTTGATAAGAAAATATTATTTTGATAAAAACATGTATTTAATAAGTTTAGGAAAAATGATACATAAATTATGATGTCCATGTCGTTTTCAATGAAAAACCAAAATTTTAGGATAATAATTGTGAATGTGATAATTTATAGGCGAGATTTCACCTCAATACTAATCAAAAAAATTCTCTTAAAGAAATTTGGTGGTACAAAATAAGAATATGAACATATTTTTATATGATTCCAAAAATTAAATACTATATAAAAAAGTTAAAGCTTATTTCAAGTAGTAAATTGATCAATTAAAATATAAAAATCTATATTAAATAGAATATGTGGTTGAGTTCAAGATCATAATAGACGAGGAGAATATATTATTGATTTCTTTTCCAATTCTATGAAAAATAATTTGAAAATTATTCATACGATCGAACGAGAATATATGAAATGTGTTGAAATAATAAAATATCAAGAGATAATCCATACACATCTAATGTAATTGGGAAGTTGGGGTTCATGGTATATTAACAGAGTCATTAAGGGATAAGGGGAGAAAATTGAAAAGTTAGACAGTCATCCATAGGTGATGTGTTTCAAAAATAAAGGAAAATTTATTGTGGTTGATGCAGGGATACAAAAAATTACACCTAATAATAAAATATATATAACACCTATATAATAGTGTGACCTAAGAAGATATATTCTACAAGCCATGTAAAAAATCTGATCTTTTATTTTTAGAATCATCTTGAGGAGAACGCCATAGTTAAGCATTCTAGGAGTGAAGTATTATCTATATGGTGGGAGTCCTATAAAGTTTCCCAATGGTTTTTTAATTCATGATGAAAAACACTAAAATAACCTAGGTTTTTATATTTAGATAGTCAATATTATAATAAGTGACCTTGATGGATAATATCTTATTGTGTGTCAAAAAGGGAACCAAGGTAATATAGGGAGATCAATGGAGGTTAGATGACAATGTCCATCACTAAAGGAGGTCATTTCATGAAGAAATGGTGTGATGGGAAGTTAAATAAGGTATCACTGGGAAAACCATTGGGTTTTATGACAAGATTCATAGCCCAAGGAGGTTAGGTTATGGAAAAATTTTATTACAGCATACTCAGTTATAAGTGTAGTGTAACAGCCTGAGATTGAGGTGGGGGTCCAGAATGAGGACATTATTCTTCAAAGGGCTGAAGTGTGTAACACCCATGGAGAAGTGAGAATAAAAATTATAAATGGAAATATGCATTTTAAAAAAGTTCACATTTCATTTCACGAGCCTGCTTTATTAGAACTCCATAGTTAAGCATGCTTAGCCTAGAGTATGGTTAGAATGAGTGACCTACTAGGTAGTCCCTCAAGGTCAATGTGAGTGAGGAAAAAACATAATAAAATATGTGTTGTCATTTGGGGAAGGTCATTAGTATTATAGGATACCTAATGGGTAATATACTATGGTGTAATAGGAAGGAAATTACGGTATTAAATGGATACTCATGGGCTTATATAACAAAGTTCATGGCCTAATGAGGTTATGTCGTGAAAAAATGGTATCAGAGAAACCCTTTTTCATTTGGTCGTGTCCTGTAGAGTTGAGTAGGAATGTAAATATTTTATAGGTAAGTGTAGGAATATTGTCAATAATTCTTAATCACACTATTCTCCTAAATTTCATGGGGTTTTGGGTATTGAGTCATGAATTTTTTGGGTATATATTGACGGTGTTGAATATTTTTTGGTGGGTTTATTTGTTTTGGGGAATGATAATTTGATCGAATCTACATCACAAGGTGATATTTCATGGACTAGAACACCATGTGGATCTTGATTCAATAATTCAATTTTATTTCTAGTGGTTGAAGCATGGTCACCCCATGGTCTACTAAACCATGTGTACAAGTAATGCACCGCCACTAGTTCCTCATGATTATAATTTTAACTTATGTGATGTAATTGATTTTATTGGTTTATTAGGTGTGTTGGTATAAAATCACGTTACCTTGCTCAAATTTTTTTCCCTCTCTAAAATTACCCATTGGGTTCAAAGTCTTTAAATTTTATTTATTTATTTTCTTCATGATGGAAAATAGTTAAACACTGTGTAACCATGATACACTCTATGTAATGGATTATGGGTGCAAGTCATGAAAGGGGGATCATGTTGTGAAGGGTTACACATTGTGATAAGGGCTTAAATGAATTGGATTTCTAAAAGGTCTCTTTTTAAATTGAGGTGATTGGTTTCTCTGTATACTTATCAAACATGGACTTCAATATGTGACCAGGGGTTTCACATCATGACTTAGCCCACACCTAATTTTAAAACACATGTTCGATAGTTTTTCTAAGTCATTTCTTTCGATACACATCCAATATTGAATAGATACTCTTCCTATGAAATTTTCATAGGAACCTTTACCATTAGATTAATTGATTCGGCGACCGATCTCTCTTGAGGTTGTGGTGCATCTCTTGTGAAAGTTATCTTTCCACTCATTCATTGCATGTGATCACGGTAGAACCCTAGTTTTGTAGTAAAGGATCTGTTGATCTAAGATCGATGTTCCTTGTTGTCTTATTATAGATCTGTTGTGATATCTTATTTCAAAGTTCGTTCCTTAGTTAGTTGTGGTGTGTCGGAAATATGTTCTCATGGTAAGTGGGTTTTCTTCTATATACTAAACCCCTGTATTATAAATTGAATCAATCCTATGATGTTTGGGTTTTGTTCTAGGGTCTCCGCTGGTGTGGTTGGTTTTCATTGTTAGTGGATTTCATTGTGGGCATGTACGACCCAGGTTTTGAGGTAGGTGGTTTTATCTATAGCCTACGTTGATGAACCTAGTTGTTTCGATTTTAAACTATTTTTTATATTGAAATTATTAGGGTTGTTTTGTGTGTTTTGAAAGGGGTTTTTAGTGAAACAAAATCCTTGGTTATTGATAAATGGAGAAAAAATGGATATTTTCAAGCATTGAAATCGAAATTGTGAAATGGTTTTGAAATGGATTTCAAAGAATTGAAATGTTTTGTGGAAAATATAATATGGGTTACCTTGGTTACTAAGTTGGAAGGTTTAGCTAGGGTTTGTCATCCATTATTTTGTTATTATCTAGGAGGTTTTTCTTGGGGATTTACTTTTTTTTCTTAGGCTCGTTGTTCTAGGGGACAAATATTGACATTTTTGGGGGGTTTACCCATGGATTATTGCTATTCCTCCTATTAATGTGTTCTAGGATTAGATTTTTTTCACTTGATTATAATGGTATGAGTAGTCTGTAGATGGGACGTATAGTATTACTTGGTGTTGTGATACCTATGCTTATTTTTTGTACTTCTTGGCTTTCTGAGTTAGGTTTGATATGAATTTTTATACTTGTGGAAAATGATATGAAAAAAAGTGCTTTTTAAGTTGATATACTTGGTTTTTTTTAGAAGTATGAAAATGGAAAATGTTTACCATTTTTTCCATAAAATTGATTTTCTACTTATTATGAAATGTTTTTACATAAAATTATTATACATGAATTGTTATATAGAGACTGGTTATGTTACGCCTAGGTGGGATCCTACTGATCATGTTATCTCAAATCCTGTGTACCACTTTCATGGTGCGTAGAACATTGTTTTTATTCTAGTGTAAGGAAAGGAATGGAACCACAATGGGGTGGTGAGGTTCATGTCAGCTGGTTGGGTTTCTGGTGGTGAGATGGTGGGAGTTCATCTAACCCATCATTTATATTAGTTGTGTGGTTTTTATCCCTTTATTGTTGTACTTGTCTTGGAGTTTTTTTTGCTACTTTTCATCGGGTTTTTTTCCTTATAGTTATGAAATATATATTCCCTATTCTTACACTATTTATTTATTGTGATATATATGTATGTGTGTGTGTGTACCATGTGGTTGTTCATGTAGGGATAAATCGTTCCCTCTTTCTTTTTTGTTCGACGTCTAGGTTCTTGTCTTCATCCCGTGGGGATCAGGAACACCCTTCAGGTATGTGACAGAACGGGTTGGGTTCTAGGATTGGGGAAAACCCAATTTGTCTTATTACATTTTGGTATCAGAGGATCTATTTCCCCACGAATCATTTTCTTGGGAGAGATGTTAGACAGGATATGGTATTTTTGGGACTTCAGAGGTATGTTTCAATGAGTTTCTGGCTATCTATTTTCATAACTAGACTCAACATTCTATTGTATGTTGGGATTTGTGTCTCTAGTATAGGTTTTTGTTTTAAAAATATCAGTTTTTTTCTTATGGGTTTTTTATTTTCAACTGATATTTGTTCTATTTTCTGATGGTTCCTATGTTTTGTGTGTAGCAGTATGCCTCCAAGATATCTTCCACGAGTTCCTTAGGTGGGTACAGCTGATGACCCTCAAGGGACCCCACCTATAGATCATAAACACATTGATATGATCATATAGACATTATGTTCTTTTGTTCAAGAATTACCAGGGTTTCGGAACTCTATTGTTGAGGTACAACCAGGAATTGGAGGAGAGTGAGAGGTCATGAGATTTCTTACATGAGATGTCACCATCCATTAAAGGATCAACTGAACCTCAAGAGGTATATGAATGGAATTATAGGATCAATAAAATCTCTGAATTCCTATAGACACCTGATAATATCATGGTGAAGTATGAAGCATTCAGACTCGAGGGTTCCCGAAAGCATTGGTAGGATTCTATGGTCTAGGTAGATAGACACATGGGATTGGATTGGAAGTGCTTCAAACCCCTATTGTTTCAGTAGTTATTTCCAGTCTCTAATGTCATAAATGTCTTAGGATTTCCTTTTATTTTATTAGTAAGGGAATTCAGTTTCGGTATACACCAACTAGTTTTCTGAGCTTGTCCATTTTTTTCTGAACGTGGTAAATAACGACTAGTTAAAGGTGCCGAAGTACCTGAAGGTTATGTGACCAGATATCATATAACAGGTTTCTAGGATGAAACATCATACCTATGAAAAGATAGTGGACAGATATATGATGCCATAGATGAATATAGAAGGCACGGTCGGCTTTTTCACCTCTTCTCTTCCATCTGGTGAGTGATTTAGTGGTGTGCATGGGAAGAAGAGGAAGTGGAAGGACTGTCATAGAATTTGTGGAGGTGGGTCTCAATAGTGAGTCTCCTTTTCACCATCTATTTCATATAGTAGTATTACCCTGACATACTATTAGTGCATCAAGGGAGGATACACTAAATGTTCTTTTCGTATGCCTATGAAGATGTGAAATAACTATAGGTGTGTTGGTCATCTATAATGTTTTTTTCAGGATATGAATAAACCTCATTATGTTCAGGGTTCATCAGCTCAAAAGGCTATAGTGGTGTATTCAGAGGCTTCAAAGACTATAAGGATCCATCCATAGGCCTCAAGAGTGAAGCATTTTTACACAGTAGATGATTGTCCAATGGAATTCTATGTAAGATCAACAAAATTAAGAGCTACTATCTATGTTTCATCTTCTGTAGAAATATGATTATTTGATACTTGTTCTTCGAACTCGTTTATATCTTGATATTTTTTTGAAGTTGTTAAATTTTTAACAGAACTTATGTATCTTAAAATGGAGTCATAAAAACCTATTATTATGAGGAAAGATCAAGGGTTTCGTTGTCCTTATTGTTTGCTTACTATTTTTGATAAAAATTTGTTCTTGGATTTTCTATTTTTTGATTTATAACTATTTTATGTCATCATCAGTATGGATTGGATTGTTTTTCATCAGGATGAGGTTGAATTTTATCATCATCTTGTTTCATTTCTTACTGTTAATGGGTGCTCTAACATTCTTCTAGGGTTGTGGGACCCGAGGTTTAGTCAAGTAGGACCTTCTATCCTAGATCTTAAGAGTTTTTAGGTTTCTATTGCATTGGATACTAATAATGATTCATCCGATGATGATTTTTCTATTGTTGATTAAGATTTTCCTAAAGTTTTCAAAGAATATTTCTCCAGTCTTCCTCTATAGAGAGTGAAAGAGTTTATTATTGATATATTTCCTGGTAAAAAGCTGATATTGATCCCTTTTTATCATTGGCACTAGTAGAGCTGAAATAACTCATGATTCAGTTGGATGACCTGTTTGAAAAAGGTTTCATTCACTCTAGTGTTTCACCTTGAGCGACCTCGGTGCTCTTCTCCAGGAAAGAATATTGTTCACTTTTTTGTGAGTGGACTATCAAAAGTTGAACCAGGTAATAGTTAATAACAAATATTCGTTTCCTCATATGGATGATCTATTTGATCAATTAGAGGGGGGAATGTGGTTTTCAAAGATCAATCTTCGGTCGGGTAATCATCATCTCTGGGTTTGAGAGTCTAATATACCGAAGATGGCCTTCAGAAGAGGGTATGGACATTATAAATATCTTGTGATGCCTTTTCGTCTGACTAAATCTCCTACAATTTTTATGGATTTGGTGTACCAAATATTCCACTAACATCTTGAAACCATTTTGGTAGTGTTTTTGGATGATATTATTGTTCATTCAAAATTTGAGCATAAGCACGAGCACTATATGAATTTGGTTCTAAAAAATTGTAGAAGTCACTGTTTTTTTTTGGAAAGCTTCTAGAATGCAGTTTCTGGATTCAAGAAGTGAAGTTCTTGGGGAACAGAATTTATGAGAATGGCTTACCAGTTTATCTAGAGAATGTAATGTTTTTTACATGGATGGAACTAGAGAATGTATTTGAAATCAGGATCGTCCTTTGCCATTGTGGACACTACTGACGATTCATCATGTATTTCACTATGTTGGTGTAACCTTTAACTTCTCTTACTATGAAAGCAGTAAATTTCACACAAGGGATCTACTGTGTGAGTATTTTTTTGATGAATTGAAACAACTTGTGACATTAATACCTATAATGATCTTACTTGATCCCAGTAAAGGGTACGTGGTGTTTTGTGATTCATCTAGTGTCAGTTTAGGACGTATTCTTGTAACGACACAATGTTCTATCAATGGAAATTACCTTCTTATAATTATGTCATATAATCACATCAAATAACAACTCAATGAACTAATATGAACTATGTGACCTTTAAACATAATATTTTCACTTCTATGATTTTAATTTTGAATATCTGACATTCACAGTTGTGATCAATAAGTTGTTTCGAGATTTATGGAACAAACATTATTTTTGGTGAATAATAATCTGCCCTTTATAAATAGTAACCTGCCCTTATGAATACTAATATGACCCTTATTAATTTTAAATCTTCAAAAATAATAGTAACCTCACCCTTGAATGTATAAATATAATTTAGGCATCTTATAATTTATAATATAATTGTAATAAAAGTATTATTATTTTTGTAAGTAATAAATAATTAAATATAATAAAATAATTATTTTAAAAGAAAATGTATTTTCCTAAAAAAATTAAATTATAAATTTTATGTCTTCTAGTTTTAAGATAATTTTATATGACTTTATGTAATTTTGGAAATCATTATAAAATCATTTATAGTTTAAAAATCTGTATTTTTCAAGTAAATTATGATTTTGATTAAAAAAATAAAGTAATCATATTTATAAAATTATTTTTGAAAAATGGATTTATTATTTTTATTCTACACATTGAAAAATGGGTCGGGTGAGTTTTTTGTATTTTTCTGAAATAAAAGATTTTTTTGAATAGTGAAATGCGATAATTTACAAAATAAGCTAAATGCATTAATTAATGACACATGGGTGAAGTTATACTGATGTAAGCTCCCTTGGATTGGACTCACATGAACTTATTACTATTATATATATGTAATAATCACTATTTCTTATCTTATGGAGAAATAACAATCAAATGATTAAAGTATTGAGCAAACCCTCCTCCCCTCCACTATAAAAACCACCCACAATCCCCTCTTCTATTCACTCCTCTAAAGCCTTGTTCCCTACCTAATTTCTTCTCAAATATCTCTCCAAGCACCTCCCCCATGCCTATAATATCTTGGAATCCTCAAAATACCAAACCCTCTCCCATTCAGAGGCCCTCAAGGAATATTTAATCAAGTGGTAAATTCCTCTTTTCTATTCTTTTACATTCTTTTCAAGTTCATTTATTTTTTTTCTATCCTTGCCACTCCTCATAAAAATGTTATGAAATGTCAAGTTCCTTATATGTACTATAATGTTGTTATGGTAATGAAATAATTTATTATCATCTATCATTTACACTTATTTTATACTAATAGCAAAACACTGCCTCATATGTGTTAATTAACCATGTTCAAGGATGATGGGTTTTCAATTTATATTACCATATTGAATTACTATAATGAAACAATTTTCATGTTTTAAAAAGACTATAAGATATGTATTATGTCTCTTCTATTGTTCTAGAATCATTTTTTACACATGGTTTTAATTTATGAAACAAAATTTGTCTTTTGTGATAAAAAAATGCTAATTACAACAAAAGGTTATCAGTGAAGTTTTACATAATGATTCATATTCACTCTAAGTAACAAAATAACATTTACAACCATATAAAATTTTCTATGTTCAATAATAAAACATAACTCCATTCTAGATATCCATATGAATTTTACATGATTATCCATTCATATATACAATTAAACCGAACATGTAACAAACAGACCTGGACAATAAAATTGAACCTCATAACCAATAAAAATGGATATGAATGAACTTAAAAAGGTTATAATAAATAAATTTCATGTAAAATAGGTTTGGTGCTTATTAATTATTGAACTTAATTTTGTTATTCCGGTCATTAATATTAAATGGAGAACACCATCGAGTTTAAGGTAATGAATTCTACCCAAACCTCCATTATTCCTTCGAGTTGTTATATCTTTCTTTTTTACCTACATAAAGTAATATATTATTTTTATGTAAAAAATTATGTTTACATGCTCAAAAATCATGTATCAAGGTCCATTCATAATACTCTTTTTGGGATATTAATGTTTTTAAGTGGTTCCCTCCTCAATAATGCATGATAAGAAAACTTGTTTTAAGGGATCATATTGAATTCTTACCCAATTTCAAGTGCAATCAGTCATCTATTTTAAGACACCATTGTTTTTATAAAATTGGTATTTTTATTTTAAAAACATTACTCGTTAACTTCTGGTTTTAAACAAAATATTATCCTCTTTTCAAATACACTTTAGTATTTTTCTTATAACCGCGGTATAATGTTTTAATGCTAACTTTTCATAAATACTCTACTTAATTGTCATCACTTATTTTGATATCACTTACCATTATATAAGACCATTTTAACTTATCAGCATATATTTATTATTATTTCCTTTCTTTCATGGACACATGTGTGATAGGCCCATCTATTATGATTTATGACATGATTATGATTCTCATTTATTTTCATAGTTAACCTTATGTTTATGTATGATTGATTATGTGTGATTCATTATGTGTAAATAATATTCATGAAAATGTTTAATATGGGTGTTCCCAGATATATCTCCAAATTCATTGGGAAAAGATGAGTCTCATGAGATGTTATACGCAATGGTCTCAGTGATTAGCATTGACTCGTGCTACCATTTACAATGGTCTTGGTGGTTAAGCTTGACTTGAGCTCTAGAATGTGAAAAAAAGCTTTGAGTCATGCTAAATCCATGTTTCATGTTGCTTCCACATTAATATTATTTCATGTTTATATTACCCCATGTTTATATTTTATGATTCTATATGTTCCATTCCTTTTTATATCATTATGTTGTGCCTTCTAACCCAAGTGCTAATGATTTATTTCACATGTTTATTCCCTTGTTGGGAGTTTTATCTCATCCCTTTGTTCATGTTATCCCCAGGTTATCTGATGTTTCTCTATTTTTACATAGTTTTCCATATTTTTTTACTTAATTTTCAATTATTTAAATAATTATTTTATCACTTTATACTAAATAATTGTACTTTTTTTATTTTTATAGTTAAGTTTTTTAATTAAACAATTTTTATAATTAATTTTAAATTTTTAGACAATAAATTAATAAATTTAATCTTAATTATCTTTTCTAAATTAATGTTTTGTTAATTAGTTTTGTTAAATTTTAATCTTCTCACCTTTTAATAATTCCAAATTAATAATAAATAGTCATTTAATATCCTTATTTGTGTTTTTATTACCTTATACTTAATTTTAATATTTTATCCTTTCATTTAGTATTATTTAAATATTTTTACTTTGTTAAATAATATGTCTAATCATCCTGATAACTAATTAAGTTACAAATATTTAGTTAAAATTAAATTAAATAGTTCGCTTTTAATTTTATTTATTCAAATAGTTGTTTAATTAATTAATTAAGAGTTTTAAAACATTAAATATTTAATCATATGTACGCAGTTATATTATTCACTCATTAAATTTTGTTTTTAGTCTACTGGTGAGGTAGACAAGAGCTTTCAGTAATCTATTAGGTCACTGATGCTAACCATTATCATTCATTTCTACCCAATAATTAATTATATAGTAATTTAAATTTATGTCTTATATCATTTTATTTTATCAAATATCTAGTTCTTAATTTAAGTGTTATTAACTAATAGTTTTTTTTGTAATTTTAAGTCTTAAGTTTAATAAAAATCATGTTTTAAATTTAGGGTGTTCAGCTATTTTTAAATTATTTATTTTCAATCTTTTTATTTAGTTTACATAAGTTATAATTTTAAGTTAAATTTATGTGTTTTTAATTTTTGAATGTCACCGTTAGTTATTTATTTTTGTTTTAACAGTGACCATTTTCTTAATGGGCTGCTGTGACTTTTAAGTCTACCGATGACCATTTGTCATCAGTGACCTTTCTGTTTAATCTTCACCAGTAACCTATTTTCAACGATAACCCATTTATTTATTTTCATTCGGTCACTTAAAGACTACCAGTAACCTTAATGTTTAGTGTATCGGTAACCACATTTTTTATTTTCAACAGTGACCCTATGTACTGGTAACCTTAGTTTCTTCTGCTACGCTATGCTTTCCTTTTAAACAAATGACAACCTTATTTATTTTATCCACCGGTGACCCTTTGTGTTTATACTAACGGTGAGATTTTTTTATGGAATAGTGACCTTTATTTTTGAGTAATGGTGACCCTTTTATCATTCTTTCTATCCGAGAACCATGCACCTCATCGTTATGCGTCTTCGACTGTAGCCTCGACATGCCTTACCTTCTCGCCCGCTCCCCTGCTTCATTCCTGTGTCACCAGTCCTACCCTCTTCATCTTACTAACACTGATCATAGTTCTCGAAGAAGGAGACATCCACCGGTTCGAAGCCGCTGCTTGTAGAGGATTCTTTGCTGACTGATTTGAAGCTGAAGAAGCTACGTTCCACTGAGTAGGGGGAGGTGGAGCTGCGGGGTTTGGGGAAGAATATTGAAGAAAAGAGAAAAATATGTTAACATAATATAAATAAATAAATAAAAATATAATAACATAAAATAAATAATGAAAATAATAATAATAATAAAAACATAGATCTTTATAAATTAATAACTAAAAATAACAAATAGATAAATAATTAGAATATTAAAACTTATTAATTAAAATATATGAAAAATAAAATATAAATTCTAAACTTATTAATAAAACTAATATAAATATATTTAATACTTTAATTAATATAGAAAATTATAAATTTACTCTTTTATGAATAAAATAATTATAAAATATAATAACTATAAAAAATTTTATAAATTGTAATAATTAATTTTCAAAAATTATAATAATTAAAACTAACTAAACTTTAATAGCCTGATAATTACAAAACTTTTAATTCAATATAATTAATAATTAATCACCATCATAAATTAATTAAATAAATAATAATAAGTAACAACATTAAATAAAATATGTTAATTAACAAATAAAACAGTAACTAATAATTATTAATTTAAATTTAATAGCATCTAAGAATTCTTTAATAAAATTCGTAATTACCTATAAAGGTTAAATTTTTAATGTTGATTCTATCATTTATTTTCTTGTTCCATCCTTATAGGTTCATTTAAGAGATGGGAAATCATCTATGTGCACTTAACTAACTCATCTGTAGTTAGTTACGTGAGAAAAACTAGCGTGATGTGCAAGTCCCAAAAAGGCACACGTGTGCGGTGAAATGGAAAAAGACGAGTTCAAGACATTGAAAATCGAGCGGTGACATACAGCAGATGATATGGGGTATAGAAACAGAGTTGCAACAGAATTTGAATGAGGGAAAAATTCATCAGGGGTTACTCATTCGACACAATGAAGGAACCACTTTCGTTGAGAGAAAAGGAGAGAACTTAGAGGGATACTCTGGAACCACTTCCTGAAGATGGAGGAGTGTAGGAGCAGTGTATATTTCAGGGAGATTGAATTACCTTGTGTTTTAATTATTACAATCTATTTAGCATGTTTTCAATTAATGTTATGTTAATATATATGTTTTCTAGCTAAGTCTCTAGTTCGGGGATTAATTGAAGTTTCACTGGTTAATTTTATACGTTCTTTTTCACTTCATCTTTAGATGTAATTAGTATTGATCGGCGAGATCGATACTAAATTCATCCAATTGCATTGTTCCACAAAAATTTAATTTCGAAACTTCTCAATCAATTGGAGATATTGATCATGAATACATGTTTCAAAAGATAATAAATTTTTAAGACTTCAGGACATACGGTGAGTTTGTCCTGTTGTTACTTCCAAATTTTTTTCAGTTGATTAATTTCTATAGTGGAAAACTTTATGATAGATTGACTATTATGACTTAACTCCTAGTGAGGGATATAATTCATACTCTTATGGTGGTATTCTGAAATATATTTTAAGTGAATTTAATTACCTCTAAACTAGTTGAATGGATATTTTTTCCCAGGCGTTTACTCTGATAGTTCGTTTATCAGCACATTATATTTTAGTTGTTCAAAAGTTTCAATTAGTTTTCAGTTTCATTATAGTCTAGATCATAGAAATATACAAAATAGATTTAATTATCTACTTTAATATAAAAAACATTAAAAGGTAAAAAAAAGTATCCACACCACTGTAGACAACGGTGGAGTTTTTTATGTTTTTTTAAAGAATAGTGGTCAGAATGGCCTTCCCTGTGGGTTTGACCCTACTTTCCACATATACAAAAGTTAGTAGGATTATAAATTTTAAACTTTGACCAACATAAAAAATGGTTCAGGTCAGGTTTTTTGTGTCATTTCCAGGGAAGGCATGAGCCTTTTGAGTTCTCTAAAAAAACTCAAAAACAAATTAAAAAAATTAAAAACTTTTTTTTAAAAACAATCTGCTTCATTTTCTAATGAATTTCTACTGTTTAATGTATTTATTGAGTTTCTGTTTAGTTCTACTGTTGTGCTACTTGAATTTCTAACATAACTTGTATGAGCACAAGACACTCTGATGTTGGTCTAGAGCCACTGAACATAGAAATAGACAAACATCTCACTACTTTAAGAAAGAAGAACAAAACTGAAATGGAAAACTCAAATAATAGAGTTCCTACACCTAATAAATATCAAAATCAACCAGAACTCTTAGATGAAAATGAAAGGCCTAGGATAAGGGAATTCCAAATCCCTCAAGTTTCATGCAATCTATCATCCATTAGGTTATCTCATAGAGCCAGAAACTGTCAATTGAAACAGTCACATATTTTTTTGTTGTCTGCTTTTAATGAGCTCTCTAATGAGGACTCTCTTCCCTTCATTAGAGATTTATACAATATTGTGCAGCAATTACCTCTTCTATAACTCACATAAAATGAACTTAGAATGAGAGTATTTCCCTTTTTCCTTAAAGGAAATGCTAGAAATTGGTTTCTGAGTCTGGATAAGAACATTTTCAAAAACTGGGATGAAGTGTATAACTCATTATTTATGAAATTTTATCCTCAAAGACTTAAAGGTAGATATAGAACAAAAATTACTAGTTTTTATCAAGAGGATATAGAAGCTTTTCATGAATATTTGGACATATTAAAGGATATTCTTAGGTAGTGTCCTGATCATCAACGCCCATCACACCTTCTTAAGGATATATTCTATGAAGGGTTGTACTCCTCAGGATAGAATCTAGTTGACCAAGATGTTGTGGGTAATTACAGTGATAAAATTGATGAAGAAGATAGACAAATTTTTAATAATCTTGCGCTGAGTTCACAATATAAAAATTTATGAATGAAAAGATTAAATAAAAATGTTAACCCAAACACTGGTTCAATAAATGAAACTCAAGCTCATTTGGATAAAATTCCCCAAAAAATTCAATCCTTAATGAACTAGAATTCAAAACAAACTATTAATCAAATTGTCTATCAAAATACTAACCAATATTTAAAGGAATAGTGTGTCTAGTGTGGTCTGTTTGGGCATACTGAAAACTTCTATCCTAATTTTGATATGTTAGCCCAAAAACAAGAAATATCAAACATTGTTAACTATGGTCCTTGAATGCATCCTAAAGAAGATAAATTTTAAAATAATTACAATTAAGGATATAAGAACCACCCAAATCTATCTTGGAAAGATAATGATTAATTAAATAATCCACAGCCCCTAATTACTCTAATCAACCAAGACCAAATTTTCACAATCAACAAAGGGGTGAGTCTTCAAATGTACAAGGAAACAATGATAGTCACGTGTCTTCTAAACTTGATATAATTTTGAACAAAATCAACTACCAAGAGTAAAGATACATGTCTCAACTGACCAAATATCAAAGAAAATATGATTCTGATAAAATTCAAACTGTGAGAATTCAAAATAAGGAAACACAACTTGGTTAACTTGCTAGAGATTTTTCATCTTGGGAAAAAGGTAGCTTCCTAGTACCACTGAGCTTAACCCTAGAGATAATGTTATGCTTGTTTTCACTAGGAGTAGGCTTAGTACCCAAACTACTACTGAAAAATACCATAAAAATGACCAAAATTAAAATCTTCTTCAATATGGAAATAAAAATAAGCTTTGCACACATGCTGGAAATTCAAAGAAAAGTAATGAAAATGATCAAAATCTGAATTTTTCATCTGAAACTTGAGCTCAAACATCATCTAAAAATCAAAATAATAAAGGAAAATAATTTGTTGAGGAAGGGATATGCCTACTGTCCTTAAAAAAATTTCCCCACCCATCCCTTTCCCTGAGAAACTGAAACCTCAAAGTAACACCAAGGATAAACTTATTCAGTTTTTTGGTCTCCCTTATAAACTTTAGGTAAACATTCATTTTATTCAAGATTTAATTCAAATATCATATTACTTGAAATCTATTTAAAAAATTATTTTAAACAAAAAAACTCTAGAATAAATTGTTTCTTACAGCCTCACTGAAGAGTGCAGCACTGTACTCCAAAAGAAAATCCCACCTAAATTGAAATACCCAGGTAGTTTTGTCATACCTTGCACACTAGGAAATTCTGATCAGATCAACTGTTTGTGTGATTTAGGTGCTAGAATTAATCTGCTTCTATACTCATTATTTCAACAGCTGAGATTGAGTGACCTTTAACCCACCACAGTCATACTGAAGTCAGCTGATAGATCTTTCACTCATCCCGTGGGTAGGGTAGATGATTTCCTAGTTGGGGTTGGGAAGCTATTTTTACCTATAGAATTTCTATTCAAATATATGTATTGTGATCAAGACGTGACCATCATATTGGTTAGGCCCTTCTTGGAAACAGGTGGTGCTGTTATTGATGTTTCAAAAGATCAATTAATCATTAAGATTGGGGAACATCAAGAAGAGTTCAATGTGTTTAAAAATGTTAAAGGAACAATGTTTTCTAAAAACTGTTCAGTGCCAGTGTCTTTAGAAGATGGGAAATCAACTGAAAATGTTGAAAAATATGAAAATCAATCCCCTGTTGAAGAAGATAATTTTGAAGCTGAAAATCCTATTTAATCTGTTTTAAAAGTTGAAAATATTTCTCGAACATCCAATCAGGAAACTTTTCTGGAACTGGACACTGTCCAGTTTCTGCTGTAGAAGGGTCCTCTATTTATGAACCTAGGAGCTTTTTGAATGAATTTGAGGGTGTCTATTAACACGAGCCTTTCTGAACACTTTGATGATGTAGAAGGAGAACTTATAAGACAACTTGATGATTCTTCTTTGATAAATTTGTTAAATACCGATCTGGAAAATCTGGACAGTGTACTGCCCACTTTGCATAGTATCACTGTTACTTCTGAGTCTTAGAATGAAATTGAAAATATTTCATCATTTAAAACTACTTACAAAAGATATGTTGAAGATCTTAGACCTCATAGACTTAAGAGTCTTCTTTCTAGTATAAAACCACCCACTCTTGAACTAAAACCAATCCTTTCCCATCTTAAATATTCATTTCTGGGTGAGAACACCACTTTTCCTGTTATAATTTCTTTTGAACTGAATGAAGACCAAGAGGGAAGATTTTTGAATGTTTTGAAAACGTTCAAATCTTCCATAGGCTGAACAATAGATGATATCAATGGTATTAGTCCCTTAATTTGTATGCATAAAATACTTATGGATCCTGAACATAAGCCTAGGGTAGAGTTTCAAATAAGGTTGAATCCGAATATGAAAGAAGTTTTGAGAGAAAAAGTGATTAAGTTGCTAGACACTAGAATGATATATCCTATTTTTGATAGTGCTTTGGTTATCCCTATCCAGGTTTTCTATAATAAGGGAGGATTAACTATAGTTAAAAATGAAAAAAATGAATAATTCCAAGTTAATAAATCCATAAAACGGAGATTCTGTAGTGATTATAAGAAGATGAATGCAGCCACTAGAAAGGAACATTTTCCAATTCCATTTTTATACAAAATTCTTGAGAATATTTCTGGAAATGAGTTTTTCTATTTCTTGGATGGGTATTCTGGTTACAAACAGATTCCTTTTGATCCAAAGGATCAGGAAAAGACAACTTTCACATGCCCCTTTGGGACATTATCCTACAAGAGGATTCCCTTTGGGTTTTTTAAAGATCTATCCACCTTTCAAAGGAATATGATGGCTATAATTTTAGATATGATTGAGATAATTGTTGAGGTTTTCATGGATGATTTATTAATTATGGGTAGCACTTTTGATACTTATCTTGGAAATCTGGAGTTAGTCTTATAGATATTCATTAAAACCAACAATGTTCTTAATTAGAAGAAATGTCAATTCATGGTTACATAAGGTATAGTTCTTGGTCATAAAGTGTCCAAGAAAGGTCTAGAAGTTGATACTGATAAGATTGATTTTATTCAAAAACTACCACCTCCTGTAAATGCTAAATGTGTTAGATGTTTCCTAGGTCATGTCAGTTTCTACCAGAGATTCATAAAATACTTTTCCAAAATAACTAAGCACTTCTGTTCTTTGATGGTCAAGGATACACCTTTCAACTATGATGAAAACTATTTGAAATCATTTAATCTGCTTAAATAGAAACTCACTACATCACCCATTATCATGACACCTCACTAGAAACTACCATTTGAACTAATGTGTGATGCTAGTGATATAGTTGTAGGTGATGTCCTAGGATAGAAGAAAGATATGAAATTACATGTAGTGTATTATGCTAGCAGACTATTAGATGAAGCTCAAAAGAATTATACCACTACTTAGAAATAATTGTTCACTATTGTTTTTGCTCTATAAAAGTTTAGATAATATTTGTTAGGATCAAAATTCATTGTTTTCACTGACCATTATGCTTTAAAATAATTTTCTTCTAAGAAGGAAACTAAACCCGGGATAATTAGATGTATTTTTTTCTTCAAGAATTTGATTTAGAGATTAGGGATAAGCAGGGAGATGAAAATTTAGTTGTGGTCCACCTGTCTAGGATTTCTATTACTCAATATGAATCTGGAAATTATAGGGAAATTAAATCTTCCCTTCCTGATGAAAAGCTATTTACTGTTTCTATCAGGAAATCTGTTTGGTTTGCAGATTTTTCCAACTTCCTAGCAGTATGTGTCTTTCCCAGAAATATGCCCAATAACCAAAGAAAGAAATTCATTTCTGCACTTAATTACTATCGTTGGGATGATCCCCTACTTTTTAGAATATGTTCTGATGGTATCCTGAGGAGGAGTGTGCCTGAGGAATATATGTTTCGTATCATAGAGAGTTGTCACTCCTCACCTTGGGGAGGTCATCATGGTGGTGAAAGAACTTCTCATAAAGTTTTAAAATCTGGTTTTTATTGGCCTACACTCTTTAAGGATTCTAGAAGTTTTGTGGTTAGTTGTGATAGATGTCAGAGGTTAGGTAATTTTGGTAGGAAGCAAGAGTTACCCCAAAAAGGAATTCTAGATGTTAAAATTTTTTATGTTTGGGGTTTACATTTCATGGGTCCATTTCCATCATCTCATGGGAATGTGTTTATTCTTGTTGATGTTGACTATGTTGGAAAATGTATTGAGGTTGTTGCATTTCCCAACAATCAAACCAATTCTATAATTAAATTTGTTAAGAAGAACACCTTTTCCAGATTTTGAGTTCCAAAAGCCTTTATCACTTATAATGGAACACATTTTAAGAACTATAAGTTTAATGCTTTTATGGAGAAATATGGTTGTGTTCATAAATATGGCACTCCTTATCATCCACAGTCCAGTGGACAAGTGGAAATTTCAAATAGAGAACTG
Source organism: Viscum album (assembly GCA_963277665.1). NCBI lineage: Eukaryota > Viridiplantae > Streptophyta > Magnoliopsida > Santalales > Viscaceae > Viscum > Viscum album. Next base: position 1,715,771,115 of record OY728143.1, read on the forward strand.
AAACAACTACTTGATAAAACTATGTCAAACTCTAGGAAAGACTACTCTCTTAAATTGGATGAAGCTTTATGGGCATATAGACCTGATTTCAAGACCCCAATAGGTATGTCACCTTATAGGATGTTGTTTGGAAAATTTTTCCATCTACCTGTGGAGTTGAAACATAAGTCATATTGGTCAGTTAAAGCTATAAAATTTGATTTTAGGAGTTCTGGTGAGAGGATATTACATGAACAGAGCGAACTATATGATCTTAGGAGAGAGAGTTATGATAATTCAAGTATTTATAAAGATTTAAATAAAATATTTTCTGATTCAATTATTCAAAAAATAGAATTCAAACCTGGACAAAAGGTACTTCTTTTTAACTCTATACTTAAACATTTTTTTGGAATGATGAAGTCCAAGGGGTCTGTAACTTTTATTATAGTGAGAGTGCTAAAGAATGGATCCATAGAAATCATTGGTGAAGAGAATAAACCCATGTTGGTTAATGGGCAGAGAGTGAAACATTATTTTGAGGGACAACCAAAGGGAATGGATTCCTTCACTGTTCTTGAAAAGTGATCTTGAAAAAAGTCTGGATGAAGACTTTAAAACATAGTGTTTAATGGGAGGAAACCCATGGTTTTTTTGTCTTTATTTTGTTTCTCTTTATACTTGAATAAAGTTCTTCTTTTGTGCCCTGTTTTTGTGAAATACATGTTACTTATTGTTTTTTGTCTCTTGTTTCTGGCTCAGGATGCTGCTGCTTGTGTCAATAAAGGGGAGTAATTCCCATGCTAAAGTACTAATGGAAAAAACATAAAGTCAGGGAAGTATCTTAAAATTAAATTCTGTTTTAACTCTCTTCTCCTTAATGCTTTAGAAAAAAAATTATGTTGCAAGTTTGTTGCTACTAAAAAATTCTTTAAAAAAATTATTCTTGTAAAAGAAATTCTGCTAAATTTTTTCTAAAAATCTATTGCATATCATGAATACTAAAAAAACATTTGTTTCATGTCACTAAGTTGATTTAAAACGAATCTGCATGTGCCTCTTTCTTAAATTTGAATTCATTGATAAATATTGAAATAATCTTTAACTTTATGAAGTTAATTGTGGGGGTACATGGTTGTTGGTTTATGTGTTTTTTTGGAATGTGATTTACTAAGGGATTTTAGGAATGCGTGATTTAGGTTTCATTGAACATCTAATTTAATCATAGTTTTCGAATTTCTTTACACCCACCTTTTTCTGCACCCACAAGTTACATTATTGGTTTTAATTTTAATGGAAAATATGTGTCATTGGACTTAACTTTTAATGTGTGTTTTTCTTGTGAACCTGATGTAAGTTCATTTTTGTGGCAAACAATTCTGTTGGAACTTTAAAGAGACCCTTTATACATGTCATAAATCTACTCTATTGAAAATATGTTTTGAACCTTAATTTATAAATTGTTCTTCCCCGCCTTAGAAGTCATCTTTGGGGAAAAATTTGGGTTTTCAGTGTGGGGGAGGGGGTCAATTCTTAACTATGCTAAACTGTGCTAAATTTAATTCCCATCAATTCCAACTAAAAGTTCAATCTTTTGATAAAATTGGTTAAATTTTTTCAAAATTCTTTCACAATTTTAGTTTGTACATTATACTCAATTGGGTCTTTCCTCTGAACAGTGCTTTGATTGGTAGTTAAGAACTGCTCTGAATCTGAAATTAAAGTGTTTGGATGATTTCTGAGTGATCTTACTTAGTGATTTGATGGAAATTCGGTTTAGGAAATACTTTTGAAAGTGATTTGGGTTACCTGTTTGTGGAGTTATGATCATAACCCTTGGAAATAAAAGTTTGAATTATTCCTAGGGGATTCATTTATCTTTTAATTATTAAAATTAATGACCTTAATGAGCCAATGGAAATGATTTTTGATATAATTCATTTGGAACTGGTGTATTCTGGGCATCTGGGATCCCATGGTGAGTCTCGGAGACCCTAGATGCTGGGGGCGTTTCTGTTAACTTTAATCCATTTATTCACCTTGAAAAAGTGTGTTGCACAGTGCTTAGCACAATGATACATGGCTTGGGAAAAATAAAATAAAGTTTTTAGGGTTAAAAATGAGTTCATTAAGGTGAGGGGAATGATGAACACTGGATAAAGAAGGGGTCAATTGGTTTATATGGAAATCATTTAGGTTTTATCAATAAAGTGATTCAAAAAAATTTAATTATTTTTGGATCCTAGGATTCTGTCAATGAACAACGTTTCTCAGTTAAGGTATTAATTTCCTTGAGATTTTACCACTTGTCACTCTTGAAATTAGAACCTGAGCTTGCATTAAAGTGATTCATTAAGTGGCATCACATGTGAGGCATGACATCTTCATTGCTTTATGATTCACAGCTTTCTAGTTTACCCTTTGATTATTTTTTCTAGGCAATACATCATATGAAACATTTTCAAAAATCCTATTGACACTTCAGTCCTCTGTTTTTATGTTTTATACATGTTACATTTTTAACTAAATCTTTAAATACTACAATTTTGTTTTTGAAAGATAATAAAACATGGGACTATTTAAGGACAAACAATACTTATGTGTGGGGGAATTTGATGTGGATCTATTTTTACATAGTTTTTCCACATGTTTTACTTAATTTTTAATAATTTAATTAATTATTTTAGCACTTTATACAAAATAATTGTACTTTTTTTATTTTCAATCTTAATTTCTTTAATTAAACAATTTTTATAAACAATTTTTTATTTTTATACTTTAAATTAATAAATTTAATCTTACTTATCTTTTCTAAATTAATTTTTTGTTAATTAGCCTTGTTAAATTTTAATCTGCACACCTTTTAATAATTCGACATTAATAATAAATAGTCATTTAATATCTTTTTTTTTGTGTTTATTAAATTAGACTTAATTTTAATATTTTATCCCCTAATGTAGTTTTACTTAAATATTTTTTACTTTGTTAAATAATATGTCTAGTCACCCTGTTAACTAATTAAGTTAATAATTTTTGGTCAAATTAAATAAAATAGTTCGACTTTAATTTTATTTATTCAAATAGTTGTTTAATTTATTAATTAAGAGTTTTAAAACATTAAATACTTAATCTTATGTATGCAGTTTTATTATTCATTCATTAAATTTTGTTTTTAGTCTACCGGTGAGGTAGAAAAGAGCTTTCGGTAATCTATTAGGTCACTGATGCTAACCTTTATCATTCACTACTACCCAATAATTAATTATATAGTAATTTAAATTATGTCTTATATCATTTTAGTTTATCCAATATCTAGTTCTTAATTTTAAGTGTTATTAATTAATAATTTTTTATGTAATTTAAAGTCTTATGTTTAATAATAATCTAGTTTCAAATTTATGGTGTTCAGATATTTTTAAATTCATTATTTTCAATCTTATTATTTAGTTTACTTAAGTTTTAATTTTGAGCTCAATTTATGTGTTTTTAATTTTTGAAGGTCACCATTAGTTATTTATTTTTTTTCTAACAGTGGCCCTTTTCTTAATGGGAAATTGTGACTTTTAAGTCTACCAGTGACCTTTTATCATCAGTGAACTTTTTATTTAATCTTCACCGGTAACCTATTTACACCAGTAAACGTTTTATTTATTTTCTTTCAGTTACTTAAAGACTACCGGTAACCATAATATTTAGTGTATCGGTAACCTTAGTTTCTTCTGCTAGGGTGAGCTTTTTTTAAACCAATGGTAACCTTATTTCTTTTAGCCATAGGAGACCCTTTGTGTTTATACTAACGATGATATTTTATTTTTTTTATAGAATGGTGACCATTTCTTTGAGTACTGGTGACCTTTTTATCATACTTTCTATCGGTGAACCATGTACCTCACCATTAGGTGTCTTCGACCGCGGCCTCGATGCGCCTCGCCACCTCGCCGCTCCACAACTTCTTTCATATGTCATCGGTCCTACCCTCTTCTTCCTGCCAATGCTGAGGTTAGTTTATAAAGAATGATACCTCCACTGGTTCAAAGCCGCTGCTGCTAGAGGATTTGTTGCTGACAGATTTGAAGTTGAAGAACCTTCACGCTGCTGAGCAGAGGGAGGTGGAGTCTTGGGGTTTGGGGAAAAAGACCGAAGAAAAGAGAAAAAAAGTTAACTAAATAAAAATAAACAAATAAAAATAGAATAACATAATATAAATAATTAAAATAATAAAAAAACTTAGAACTTTATAAATAAATAACTAAAAATAACTAATAGATAAATAATAACAATATTAAAACTAATTAATTAAAATATATGAAAACTAAAATATATATTATAAAAGTATTAATAAAACTCAATATAAATAAATTTAATACATTAATGAATATAGTAAATTATAAATTTACCCCTTTATGAATAAAATAATTATAAAATAAAATAACTCTATATAATTTTATAAATTTTAATAATTAATTTTCAAAAAATAATAATAAAAACTAACGAAACATTAATAGTCTAATAATTACTAAACTTTTAATTTATTCTAATTAATAATTAATCACCATCATAAATTAATTATATCAATAATAACATGTAACAACATTAAATAAAATAAGTTAATTAAAAAATAAAATAGTAACTAATAATTATTAATTTAAATTTAATAATGTCTAAGCATTCTTTAATAAAATTATTATTCTTCCATAAAGGGTAACTTTTTAATGTTGATTACTTCTTTTATTTTGTTGTTCTATCCTTGCAGGATCATTAAAGAGATGGGAAATCATCCAGGTGCACTTAACTAACTCATCTGGAGTTATTTACGTGAGGAAAACTAGTTTGATGTGCTAGTTGAAAAAAGACACACGTGTGCGGTGAAATATAAAAATTTGAGTTCAAGTTGGTGAAAATTGAGCGGTGACATGTAGCAGATGACAAAGGGTGTATAAATAGTGTTGAAACATAATTTGAATGAGGGGAACATTCATCGAGGTGGGTACTCATTCGACGCATTGAAGGAACCACTTTCATCGAGAGCTGAGTAGAGAACCTAGAGGGAGACTCTGGAACCACTTCCTAGAGCTGGAGGAGCGTAGGAGGAGAGTATCTTTCGAGGAGTTTGACTTCCATTGCGTTATAATTCATACACTTTTTTTAGCATGTTTTAAATTACTTTAATTTTAATATACATTTTTTCTAGATAAGTCTCTAGTTCAAGGATAAATTGAAGTTTCACGGGTTACTTTTATATATTCTTTTTCACTTCTTCTTTAAATCTAATTAGTATTGATCAGAGAGTTCGATACTGAATTTATCCAATTTAATTGTTGCACCAAAATTTAATTACAAAACTTCATAATCAATTGGTAAGATTGATCTTGAATACATTTTTCAAAAGATAACAAATTATTGGGACTTCATGGCTTGTGGTGAGTTTTTCCTGTTGTTACTTCCAAATTGTTTTCAGTTGATTTATTTCTAGAGAGTGAGCTTTAGAATAGATTGACTAGTGTGACATTACTCTTGGCGAGGGAGATAATTTAAACTCTTATGGTGGTATTCTGCAACATCTTTTAAGTGAACTGAAATACATCTAAAACCAGTTGAATGGATATTTTTCCTTGGGAGTTTACTCTGATAGTACGTTCATCATCACTTTATATTTTAGTTGTTCACCCTTTTCAATTATTTTTATGTTTCATTATAGTCTAGATAAAAAACATATAAAAAATTAGTGTTAATTTTATACTTTAATAGACAAAACTTTAAAAAATTAAAAAAAAGAATATCCACTCCACTTTAAACAAGTTGAATGGACATTTATTTCTCATGTTTATTCCCTTGCTGGGATTTTTATCTCATCCCTTTGTTCATGTTATCCCCAGGTTATCCAACAAGGAAGTATGATCACAATGAAAGTTATGGGATCCTTATGAATATTAAATAATGAATTGTTTTATTTACTCCCATGTTTTTAGTTTTATGTACTTAGTCTTCCTAGACACTAGACTACATGATCCGTGGATTATAATATGATGTTTTATTATGATTAAAATCATGTAATGTTATCTGTAAAAGGATAGAGTATCTATATTTGGTATCAGATGATGGTTTAGTTATTTATGGATATTAAGAATAGGGAAGTTTAGTAAGAACCTTAGGGATGAGACTAAGTATAAGAATACACCCTTAAATTTTGGTAAATATAGAGTATGTGTTTTATCAAGAAAATACATCCTTATCTAAATAAAAATAGGTAGACGTGGCTTTTGCATAGATGTACCTAGGGATAAAACTAAAAAAAATCTCTTTAAGCTAGACTTGAACAGGAACTGGGGCACAAAAAGAGGCCTTGTTGCACTCTTGGTTTGACACACCCAGGAGATATACTATGGTAAATTGATGAGATTGGTACAAGGAATTATTAATAGCATAAAAAAAGTTCCCATTATAAAATAAGTTAAAATATATATCAACGATAACCTAGATTTAATCCTAGGGAATCACATATTAGGATATAATTCTCCTTTAAAAGTGTATGCTTTTATGTTCAATGTTTCATTTTTTGTGCATAATAGCTAAGTATTAAAACCTTTATTTGTAGGTTTTTTTAGTTAATGGAAGGAAATGGCAGAACACATTCCAACTATCAATGTTTTAGGTACTATGAATATTTCCATAATGATATGCCAAATATGATAGGAGTGTGTGCTCAAAACATCATGGCAATACTTCCTCATATGGATCAATTTATGAATAATAAATTGAATCACGTGGAATTCCATTCTCCCACATGGAAAGAGAAAGATTCCATTGAATCATACATGTGTCCAAGGCCTCCCATGTTTAGTGGATCTTTTGATACCCTCATCGCAGAATAGTATATTAAATCCATTGAAAAGATATTATTTATCCTCCAGTTCTTAGAAGAAGAAAAAGTCGTACTAGAGTTCTATCATTTTGATGGGGAAGTTGATTAGTGGTGGACACTGATCAAGAATACTATGTACTAAGAGGAAATTCATTCCATGGATGGTAAATAATTCAAGAATATGTTTTTTAATAAATATTTTCCATAAACCCTCTACCTCATGATGGAAATAGAGTTCCTCGGACTCATGAAGAAGGAAGATATGTCCATCTGGCATATGAAGAAAATATTACAAGGCTTGAAAGATACACATTTGGCTTTGTTATGAACACTTAAATAAAGGTGGATATCTTATATAGTGGACTAAAGAAGAGTCTATAAAAATCTTTGGTGATTTGATAATTTGATAGTTATGATGAAATTTTCTGTTGTGCCCTCAAGGGTAAAATGGAGATCGAAGACACCCAGTGGTCTCATGGGCTTGGTGAAAAAATGAATAAGATATAATCTAATATGGGTGGTATAAAAATTAAATCCCATGATGAAAAGAGGATCGAACATCCCACATGTCAAAATTTTGTGATGAATCATCCTAGGATCTGTCTATAGGGAACCGTGAATTGTTTCTAATATGGAAAGATTGGACATTTAAATAATAATTGATAAAGGGATATGAAGAATATCACTAAGGTGGAAGAAGAATGGAAGGATTAGATAAATGATTAGCTATTGGTGTAGTTTTATAACTGTAAGAAGCATGGGAATTATGAGAACAATTTACCTAATCCAAGGGTTTTTGGAGGAAATCCACAACAAACTCCAAGTAAAAAAGGAAGGGCATATGATGCTACTACTTGTGAGGTGGATCCACAAAAAGATTTGGTGAAAGGTATGCTAATTATTCATCTAAAAAAAGAGAAGGTAGTATTTAATTCTGGATCTATGCATTCTTTTGTATCTTTTAAGTTTATTATAACAATTCAGAAACCACCTAAAAATTTAGAGGATGTGATATCTATGAGAACAGTGAATGGGGAAATTATTGCATCGAAGGTTTATAACTCCTATTTAATAAATTTATATGGACAGAAACTCCTATAAAATCTTTTCATACATCTTTTAGTGGAGTTCAATGTAATCATGGGAATGGATTGGCTATCTTCAAACAAATCCAACATCAACTGTCAGGAAAGGGAGATCACACTTCACATCCTGAAGAATACACATATTCTATACAATTGTAAGGAGTAACATAGATCTCTATTAGGATCAATGTTTAAAGTGTGCATATTACTAACTCATTAGAAAGCATGTATAACTCAAATTATTGCGGCAAAAGAGATGATAATTCTCCAATATATGCTTATTGTGAGGGATTTCACTGATGTATTCTCTAAAGAGTTTCCTAGTCTTCCTTCTGATTGAGAGGTTGATTTCTCAGTTTAGCTTATTCCTAGATCCCTACCTATATCAAATACACTTTATCGAATTGCCACCATAGAACTAGAAGATCATTAGAAGTAGTTATAGGAGAATTCGGAGAAGGGTTTTATATACACGAGTGCTTTTCCATGGGGTGTTCCAGTCCTTTTCATCAAGAAGAAATATTTTTCAATGCACCTTAATATTGATTATCATGAGATCAATAAAATCACGATAAATGACAAGTTTTCTCTACCTTGGATAGATGACACGTTCGATCAGATTCATGGGGGAATTTATTTCTCTAATGTGGACCTTTAGTTGGGATATTACCAATTAAAGGTGAGGAAGGAAGATATTCCTAAGACTTCCTTTTGAATGAGGTATATACACAATGAGTTCATAGTGATACCCTTCAGTCTCACTAATTCTCTAGAAATTTTAATGGATTTAATGAATAGTGTATTTAGATATTACCTAGACAAATTTATGGTACTCTTTATCAATGATATTCTGATATACTCTAAGAGAAAGGAGGAACATGAGGATCTTTTGAATACTATGATAAAGACATTGTGAAGGGAGAAGTTTTAAGAATAGTATAGAAAATGTTAGTTTTGGATGGAGAAAGTATCATTCTTGGGGCATGTTATCACCAGTAAAGGGATATTTGTATACCCTTCCGAGATAAAGGAAATTGAAGAGTGGCCTAGGACAACATATGTAATGGGGATTCGTAGCTTCCTTGTTCTTGCTGGGTATTATCGAAAATTTGTGAATAACATCTCATGATTGTCAAACCCAATGACCAAGCTGACACGGAAGGGAGTGAAGTTCGTCTGGACTCAAGAATGTGAAAATAACTCTAAGGTGTTGAAAAAGAGGCATATCACTGTGTCAATACTCACACTCCCAAAAAGTGGAGAACTCATTATGGTGTACAATGATTTCTCAAATAAAGGATTAGGATGTGTAATAATTATTAATGATAAATTGATAGCTTATACCTCAAGACAGTTAAAAATCCATGAGCAAAACTATCCCATGCATGATCTGGAGTTGGCAGTTGCAATCTTTGGATTAAAAATCTAGCAGTGTAATCCCTATAGGGAGAAGTGTGAGATATATAACGATCACAAGAGTATCAAATATATATTCACACAAAAAATATCTTAATATTCACCAGTGAATATGGTTAGATATCATCAATCATTAGGTATTATTAATCCACTATCATCCTAGTTAGGAAAATAAGGTGGAAGATGCTCTAGAAAGGATCATGAATCATTATCAATAATGAGAACTGAAAAGGTTCAAATAATCTTATATTTGTAAAGGATGGAAATGGGATTAATTAAGGAGGGAACATCATCAATACTTTATCAAATTATTGTTCAACCAGACCTCGTGGGGAAAATAAAGGAAGCTCAATGAAAAGATGTGGAAATTCATAAATGGGTGGAATCCATTAGAAATGTGAAATCTTATGAGTTCAAGATTGATGAGGAAGCAATTGTAAGATTTGTTTCATGATTATCTGTAAAATCTAATCCAAATGAAAAGTATGATATTTTGAATGACACACATAACTCAACCTTCTATATTCACCCATGGAGCACAAAGATGTATCGAGATCTCTAAGAGGACTTTTGGTGGGACAATATGAAGAAGGAGATTGTTGAGTATACATCAAAGTGCCTGGTATGTCAGCAAGTGGAATATGAAAGGAAAAAGTATAAGAAAATTATGCAACCACTACCCCTAAAAACATTGAAGTGGGAGAACATCACCATGGACTTTGTCATTGGAATTCCAAGGACATTGAGAGGAAAGAATGTCATATGTGTCGGTATGAATAGTCTTACAAAGACACATCAAATTATTTCAATTCGATGTGACTTCTCATTAGATAAAATTTCACACACACACACACACATATAAATATATATATATATCAAAGAGGTGGTAAGTCTGTATGGAGTACCACTGTCTATTGTATCTGATAGAGATCTTATAATAACCTCGATGTTCTGGAAAAGTCTCCATCATTCTCAAAGCATTGAACTATACATCAATAAGGCCAACCATCCTGACACTAATGGCCTATCTAAGTGAACTATTCAAACTCTAAAATATTTTTTGAGAGAATGTTTTATGGATTTTCAAGGGGTTTGGGACCAACATATTTAATTGGTTGAATTATCCAACAAAAATAGTTTCCACTCGAGCATATGAATGGTTCCATATGAATCCCTTTATGGGAGAAGGTGAAGAACACCGACGTGTTGGGATGATTTTGGTGAGCATAAGCTAGTAGAACATTAAGTGATCGATGAAATAGTGGAAAAGGTGAAATCATTCAGCAGAACATCAAGGTATCCCAAAGTCGACAAAATAGTTATGCATACAATCATTGAAGATACCTTGAGTTCAATGTTGGAAACATGGTATTTCCACACATATCTCAATGTAATAAGTTCATAAGGTTTGGGAAGAAAGGAAATTTATGTCCTAGATACATCGTCCCCTTAGATGTTATTGATCATGTTGGAGTTATGTCCAATCGACTAGAACTTCCACCTAACATATCTAAAGTACATGATGTATTCTATGAATCCCTATTAAGGAAGTTTATAATAGATCCTTAACATGTACTCCCTTCAGAGGTGGTACAGTTGGAGGTTGACCTTTCTTATGAGGAGCATCCAGAGAAGATATTTAATTATAGAGATAATGTTTTATACAACAAGACTACTCATCAGGTCAAGGTACTATGGTGGAATAATAAGTACAAAGAGGAAACATTGGAATTAGAAGAAGTTATGAAGGAAAAGTACCCGAACCTATTTACAACTTTGAATGTAAAATGAAATTTTAAGGGAGAAATTTCATAAGGGGGGAAGAATGTAACGACCCAATGTTTTACCAATAGAAATTACCTTCTTATAATTATTTCTTATAATCACATTAAATCACAACTCAATGAACTTCTATGTACTATGTGACCTTTAAACAAAATATTTTCACTTCTATGATTTGAATTTTAAAAATCTAGCATACATGGTTTTGATCAGTAAGATGTTTGATGTCTAATAGAAAAAACATAATTTTTGTTAATAGTAACCTATCATTATGAATAGAAACCTAACCTCATGAATAGTAACATGACCCTTATGAATAGTAAATATTTCAAAAGAATAGTAAACTCACCCTTGAATATATAAATAATATTTAGTCATCTTATAAGTGATAATATAACCTTAATAAAGTATTATCATTTTTGTAAGTCATAAATAGTTAAATATAATTAATTAATTAATTTAAAAGAAAATTTATTTTCCTAAAAGGTGTTCATAAATTAAAAAATTTATTCCTTCTATTTTTTAGATAATTTTATAAGACCTTATTGAATTTTTAAACCATTATAAAATCAATTATAGTTTTAAAATTTGTATTTTACAAAACAATTATGATTTTGATTAAAAATTAAGTTAATCATATGTGTAAAATTATTTTTGAAAAACGGATTTCATTTTTGGATTCTAATTGTCAAAAAAAGGTATGGGTAATTGTATGGGTTTTTTCTAAAATACATGAAATTTTTTGGAACAGTGAAATATGATGTAACATCTCGGTTCCGGGTTCCACCCAACGGGTGCCCTGAACCTGGTTCACCACGTGACCTCAAGTGAATTTCCCCAAATGCCAGAGGCTGCCGACTAGATGCGAGGGCCTAGGTCTGATAGTGGGGAAAATATGCCCTCATTTGTCAAAGTGTAGCGCAACAGAATAATATAAAAAGCATACAACAACAGCGGAAGCAACAACAGTATATAACTGAAATGAACTACTGCAGTAGATATATCCAACCAGTATAAAAATAACGATGCAACACACCTTAATTCTATAAAAACAACCAGAACATGTTACACAATCAATACAATACAACTGCAGAGTACAACAAAACAAAACGAAATAGTAGGTAGCATTGCGAGCCTAAGACCGGTCCCATGCTCCCCTACTCCTCAGCAGCAATCAAGTACCTGTATATGGACCCTTACCCTTATCTACACCTGGAGAAACGTAATATGTTTGGGTCAAAAAGCATGTCCCAAAAAGGGTGTGAGAAATAAATCCCAGTAGGCACCCACCAAAGGCCCATGCCCAACTGTGTGAAAATATGCAACAACAGTGTGTAGTAGTAAAATGCAATAAACTAGGCAGTACTCAAAAGTAACTAACAAACCAGTTATATTTCCATTTAATTATTCATTTAATCCATTTAATATTAGAAAACACCACAGTAAATTTCTAAGTAAATAGTCAGTGTCCACAGACACTCAATCCTTACCCTCAGGTAATCAGGAACCTAACCCACAGGTACTTGCCCGTAAGAAAAAAAGATTTTGCCCTCATGCGTACGTAGTGTCACCCTCAGGCAAATAGTCTATTTCCCATAGGCACGGATGAAGTTTCCCTCAGGTTAAGAGAACATTTCCCTCAGGCTAATACACTCATGTCATTAGGATATAGTAAAACATTTCCCTCAAGCACAAGTAATCGGGACATGCCCAACATGTAAATAAGCAGTTCACATGCAATTCCTCTCAAGGAAAAAGTAGTACATAATATAAACAAGGCATACCCTCGGGTATCCTTGCCAAATGGCTAAACAGTGGAACACACCCCTAGGGTGGTCCTAGATCCAAGAATTGATCCCAAACAACATTTTAATATCACATTTAATTACCTATACAACTCTAGGTATTGAAACAGCCAGGGCCTCAGCCACACGATACCCCAACCTGGGTTCATAGCACATAAATTCCCAAAAACACACGACAGTTGGAAAATAAACACCAAGACTCCTATATTAAATGCCAACAAACGATATACTTGAACGTCAATTCCATAAATTCCCAAGAATGACGTAGATCTGACATAGAAGAAAACTCACTTAAACTTAAATAACTTTTATTAGAGGAATAGTTGGCAAGAGACACACCAGGAGAAGGAAGCTCTTACCAGTGCGGTTCCAACGAGATCGACTGAGGTGGAAACGGATTCCCAACGTGCGCTTGGCGGATCTCCAAAGATCTGGCCTCCCTCTTCTATTCCCTCTTCTCATTCTAAGCCTTCCACATGAACAGGAGAGGCTACTTCCCATTTTAAGAGAAAAAAACAAAGTACACGGCGTGTATTTCCAAGTATACAACATGTACTTCCCATTTTTTAACTATTCCTCTAGCGGCTTCCTGCCAGCATGGCACTGTTCACCTACCGACATGACTACACTGCATGTCTGCATGAGTACACGGCGTGTGATATCGCACAGCTGGCCACCGCCTTACTATTCGCCTGTCGACGGACTACATGGCATGTAAAGGACCACTACACGGCGTGTAGTTGGTCTTTATAGCCTTCATCGCCGTCATGGATACACGCCCTATGTACTCATCCCACACGACCAAAAGTACATGGCGTGTACTTCCAAAATTTGGGAATTTTTCCCATTTTCCAAATTTTCTCAAAAACACTTAAGGAAAAGAGAAAAGAAGAAACCCGTACCTAAAAAAAAGAACCGGGTTCTTACATATGATAATTTACAAAATAAGCAAAATACATTAAATAATGAGTCATGGGTGATGTTTTGCTGATGTAAGCAAATTTGGATCAAACTCACATGAAAATATTACTATTTTTGGTCATTTAATCATCACAATTTCTTGTCATATGGAGAAATAATAAACTATTGATTAAAATATTAAGAAAATGCTCCTCCCATCCACTATAAAAACCATCAACACTCCCCTATTCTATTTACTCCTCTCAAGCATTATTACTTTCTTAATTTCTTTTAAAATCTCTCCCCAAGATCCTCCCCCATTTCCATTAGCCTTTGGTCTCCTCAAAACACAAAATCCTCTCCCTATAAGAGGCCCTCAATGAGGATAAATTCAAGAGGAAAATTTCTCTTTTCAATTCTTTTACTTTCTTTCCAAGTTCCATTTTTTTTGTTTCTATACTTAACTCTCCTCCTCCAAATGTTATGAAACCTCTAGTAACATATATTTACAAAAATATTTTTATGTTAATGGAATAAGTTATTATCATCTCTCAATTTCCCATCTTTAATACTAGTAGTAAAAACTTCATCCAACAAGTGTTAATTTACCACATTCAAGAACGATGGGTTTTGAATTTCCATTAGCATATCTATTCTAGTCATGAAACCATTTTCTTGGTTGAACCAGAATATAATATATTTACTATGTCTCACATATGGTTCTGTAATATTTTTTTAGACAAGGTTTTGATTTATAAAACAAAATGATTTCTTTGGGATAAAAAAATAGCCAATTAACCCAACAAGTAGTCACCAAGGTTTTACAAAATGATTAATCGTCACTCCAAGTAAACTAATGAAATTTACAACCATGTAACCATTTGTATGTTCAATTATAAAATATAACACCAATTCTATGAAACCATCCTCATTTTACATGATTATCTGTTCATGTATATATGTAAACCCAACGTGAAACAAACGGACCCAAACAATAAAATTTAACCTCATAACCAATCAAAAAGGTTGTGAATGAACATAAAAGGGTTATACTAAATCAATTAAATGTTAAATAGGTTATGTAATTATAAATTAATGAAAATAATTTTATTATTCATTTCATTAATATCAAGTGGATAACAATATCAGACATAAGGTAAGGGATTCTAGCCGAACCTCCATTATTGCTTCAGGTTGCTATATCATTCTTTTTTCCCACATAAAGTTATCAATTATTTTTATGTGAATATTCTAAATATTTTTTTAAATGATCCATACAGATGTGTTGTGTTCCATTCATAATTATCCTTTGGGTATATACATGTTTTTAATTGGTTACCTCCTCAATACTTCCCGATAAGCAAACCCCTTTTTTGGGAAATTCCCAAATTCTTACCCATTTTTAGGTGCAAAATATCTTATTTTTTAAGACACCATTTTTTATAAAAATGGTATTTTTATTATTAAAACATTCATGTATCACGACTAGTTTTATACAAAAGGTTATTCTCTTTTCAAAGACTCTTTAGTATTTTCCATAAAACCGCACTAAAATACTTTCATGCAAAAATTTCTTAAATACTATTCTTAAATTTTTCACTGATATTTGAAAAAACATACCATGATATATGACTATTTTCCAATATTAATTTTTTGTATGGTTTAATTCTTTTCTATCATGGACACTTGTATGATACACCCATCTATTATACATTATGAAAAGATTATGATACCCATTTCTTTCCATGGGTAACCTTATGTTTATGTATGATTGATTATATATGAATAATTATGTGGAAATAATATTCATGAACATGTTAAGATAGGTTCACCCAGATAGTGCTCCAATGCATTGGTTAAAGTTGAGTATCATGAGACTATATGTGAAATGGTCTTGGCGGTTAGCCATAACTCTTGCTACCATGTGCAATGGTCTTAGTGGTTAACATTGACGTGTTCTATTCTATGTTCAATGATCCCTGAATCATGCTAAATCCATGTTTTATGTTTCTACAAAATTACTATTAATTCATTTTTATAAGACCCCATATTTATATGTTATGATGCCATATGTTCCAGGCCTTTTTCTATCATTATGTTATGCCATATAACCCATGTGCTAAAGCTTTATTTCTCATGTTTATTCCCATGTAAGGCTTTTTAGCTCATCTATTTATTTATGTTATCCCCGAGTTATCCTTTTAGGAAGAATGAGCACGATGGAAGTTAGGAGCTCCTTATGAATATTAAAGGAAGAAATGTTTTACTTTGTCCCATGTTTTCAATTTTATGTACCTAGTCTTCCAAAACACTAAACATCACAATCCTTGGATTGTAATATGATGTTTTATTATTCTTAAAATCATGTAATTTTATGTGTAAAAGGATATGGTCATTATAATTCTTATGCAGGATAACTATGTGGTAGCTTACAAATCTCATTATCTGTGACTACATGGGAAGAACTACCCCAATCCTGATTTAGAGCTTGCATCAGTCATGCATATTCTTAAATTTCGGTGAAACTATCTCTTTGGTGATAAGTTTAAAATATTTTCTAATCATAATATTATGAGATATATATGTTCTCATAAATACTGTAATCATAGAAAGAGTTGATAGGTAGAATACCATTAGATGTTTGACTTCAACATCGTCTACACACCGGGGGAAGGGAATGTTGTAGCAAACACTCTAAGAAGGAGGGTACCATCACAAGATATTTTGGAATTTAATAAGGAGTTGAATATTGTGGGAATTTTCAATTTTTTGAAATTGGATGCTCAAGAGGATGTTTTAGGTTTGGTTTTTACCAGTGTTCAGTTATCATCATCTCTCTCGGAGTCTTTTTTGCAGAGTTAGTAATTTGATGATGATTTTAGTAAAGTTTGAGAAAGTCTTTATGGTGGGGAGACTGTTACTGGTTGGTCTCTTTATTTAAATGGAATACATCACTTTGGGAAGAAAGTTGTCATCCCATCACCTGTGAGGAATTCATCCTTGTTTGATTATCATATCTCTTCAAGGGATGTACATCCATGCACTATAAAGATGTATTATCACCTGAGAATAATATTATGGTGGTCAGGTTTGAAGCATGACATTGCAGTGTTTCTTTCTCATTGTTACACCTCAAAATAGATAAAGGTAGAGAACTTGAAACCCCCTAGTTTGCTTCAGGCTCTTTTAGTGTCGGTTTGTAAATGGGATGAGGTATCCATGGATTTAGGTGTTATAATTCCGTAGACACCCTGAGGGAATAATTATATCTAGGTGGTTTTTGATCGGTTGATGATTTCTACTCATTTCATTCCAGTTAGAGACACCATAAAGGTTAAATATCTAGGTAAGTTGTATGTGAATAAGATCATGAGGTTACATGGGATTCATTCTTCAATTGTTTCAGACAAGGATCCTAGGTTTACCTCAATGTTCTATAAGAGTCTTCAAGAGGTAATGGGAACTCAGATCAAGTTGATCACAACTTACCATCCACAGACAGATGGTCCGAAAAAGCATGTAATTCATATCATGGAAGATATGCTTCACGCCTCCATTTTGGATTTTGGCAGATCATTGGATAGAGATCTGGGAATAATTGAGTTTTTTTATAATAATAGTTATCAGCTGACAATCAGAATGGATCCCTTTGAGGTGTTTTATGGTCACCCATGTAGACCACCTCTTTGTTGGTAATAGGAGGGTGAAGTATTTTTAGTTGGACCAATTTTGGTTCAGGAAACTTCTATGAAGATTCAAGATGTACATCGACAGATTGTTACTTCCCAAAGTCGACAGAAATCATATGTGATTCAAAAAAATCATTATTTGGATGTTTCTATAGGTGACTGGTTCTTCTTGAATGTTTCTCCTCCTTTGGGTCACCATAAGCTTGTAAAATAGGTAAAGTTGTCTTCAAGATTTGTTGGAACATTTGAGGCCACTAAGCAGCTCAGAAAAGCTGCTTATTGATTAGCTGTTTCGGTTCTGTTGACAGGCAATCATGATGTTTTACACATATCCCAACTCAGTAATTATCACCATGATCCTTCTCACATTCTGAGTAGGGAAGAAAATGAATTAGATCTAGATTCTTCTATTATGGAGGAAGTAGTTGAGATCATTGACCCTCAAGTTAAAGTATTGTGTAGGAAGAAAATTCCATTCGTCAGAGTCTTATGGAAATAAGGATCATTTTCTCTTGAGAATTGGGAACGTCATTCATTAATGAGGGATTAGTAGCCTCTTGTTTTTTTATGGTTTACATCATCCACATTACTTCTCTGGGATAAAAATTCATTATAGTGGGGTGTTTATAACATCCTATTACCTTGGTCGTGTATGTTTTTCCCTCTGCCCAAGTTAAATTTTTGTTCAAATTCATTTAAATTTGTTTTTTGGATTTTTGTAGGATAGATAATAGTTACACACCGTATATGTAACACCCGAGACTTTTATGTTATATAAATCATCAAAGGAATATTTTTCTACACAACACTTGCTTGGCTTGCTTTACACGCAATCGCGACCTTCCTCGATAGCTTGCGTCGTACGCAATACCGAGTTTCACTAAACAACAATATGCTATTAAAACTAGCCGTTATGAATAGTAATAACCATTTTTTGAAATTTTATAAATTTTATTTTTCAAAATGGACTTCATTTTTGGACTCAGAATATCGAAATTAGCCTAGGGTGAAATTTTGGTATTTTTCTGAAAACTTTCAATTTTTGATGAATAGTGAAACCACTAAGTGGTAGGTTAAAAACTGAATTTTGCATAAAACTTAATTTTACCGCTTCTGTGAATGGAATTTCAAAAATCCGAGAGACACGGTTAATATCAAGGACTAAAATGTGGTTCAATGAGATGAAAATAATTTTTTGGTGAATAGTAACTTTTTACTATTTTTACCGCGGTTAATAGTAAATAGGGTAACTAAGGGTAAATATGATATTAATATTACCCTAACACATGTCCTAATTCTATTGGACAAGTGTAATTCGACCAAAAACAAACTTAGGAATAAAATATGACCATTTAGGCCCACTTGGATTAGATTAGGACATTTATTATTAATTTATTTAAAGAAGGGTTAAAATAGTTAAAATCAAAGT
Organism: Viscum album; assembly: GCA_963277665.1. NCBI lineage: Eukaryota > Viridiplantae > Streptophyta > Magnoliopsida > Santalales > Viscaceae > Viscum > Viscum album. The sequence continues at coordinate 1,715,790,062 of OY728143.1, forward strand.
TTAATAAGTAAATCATTTTTAATATAGGGTTATACATAAGATAAATTCGATTGTAAATATTCATTAGAAAGCTAAAAAGATTTCCTACATGATGGTATTTTATTTGTAATTTTTAGACATCAAATAATTTAATTTATTTATGACACAAAGATGATGCAGTAATTATCTTATTAATGAAATATTGACAAAATTGATAATATAAATACCAAAATAAATGTAATTTGAGACTTTTTATGAATTCCACTAATTTTCTAGGTTACTATGATATATTAGTATTGATTTAATCAACTTGGTTCGAACATATAATTCTGTTATGACTTTGACAAAAATCATATATCAAATAGTGTTAAAATTGACACAAAATAGTTTTTAAATCAAATATTATACTATTAATTGTTATTTTATTCTTAAAAATCTAAGGTTCTGCCAAATGACTTAGATAAGGATATATATATTAATAATAAACAATTTGGGGTTCGTTTGGCATTTTATAGTAAGTGTATTAACCATATAGTGAAAGAAAACAAAAAGACACGGTAAAAGTTAAATTAATTAACTTAGAGTTAAATCTAATTGATAAGGTTAAAATAATACCCTAAACTTGTCTAAATCCTATTGGTTGGTAGGATTTCGACCCATACCCACTTTAGCTTCGAAATAAGACCCTTTGGAACCATTATAAACCGATTTTGACTTTAATATAAAATAATATTTTGAGATATTCCTAAGGTGCCCCTCTCCTCCCTTATAAAAGGGCACCTCCTCCCCCTCCTCCTCACACCAATTTGAGCACTCAAGCTCGGCCAACCCCTGCCATTTTCCCTTCTCCACTTCCCTAGAATAATTCTAGAGGTCCTGGTCTTCTCCAAAGACCAATCTTAGTTCCTTAAGTGGAGGATTCAAAAAGGCGTTCCAAAGAAGAGGTAATATCCATTACCGATCTTTTCAATTTCTTTCTTCTTCAACTTCTTCTTCTTTAGTTGTTTCATGATAAAGTAATAACATCAGTATTACTTACATACTGATATGTTATTATAAATATGAAACAACCCTAATTCACCTTCTATCCATCCTACGGAAAAAATGAAATCACCGCGCATGCGTACGTACGGAATACCGTCTCCACGCCGTGGTGTAATCTATTTTCCACCATCACCTTACAAGGATGGGTATAATGGTGTAATCAGTAACTATATATGATTATTATTAAGTAATATTGATACTGAAATAATATATATATATACTCCAATACAATTCCATGATCATAGGAACGATATCATCACTCGTGCGTACGTACGGAATACCGTCTCCACGATGTGATGCGACTCGTTCTACATGATCTTCATTTCATAATGATTATATAAATGAATTGAATGAATGAATATGGTATATACTACACTAATACCATTCTGGAAATGAATTATCTATAACCTAAAGATAAGAATAAGAATTTATTCGACAAAACACGCATAAGAACAAAAAGTTATAAAGACCCGAGTAACAAGTAACAATGAAATATTACTAACAAGAAGCTAATAATATGACCATATATGATCTCATATCAATATGTATGATTCTGGAATAAGTCAATAACATTATTTAAACCATTATACAGGAGCTTCGGACACGAACAAAGCAAATCGGACCTAAGGTAAGGGAAATATCACAATCTCATTTTTATCCGAGATTGTTTATTCGTAAGTATTTACGGGGGTGTATTTTATCATCCACATCCATGTTCCCTCAATATGTAATATTGTTTCCATCCACTTGAAATAGTTTAAATCCAATTTTACCCTTAGGTGAGTTTTTAGTAAAGAATATGAAAGGAATCTTTTGTCGTTTTTCCGTACGAGGTACTTTTTGACTTTTCCGACAAAAGTACGAAGAATGTTTTTTTAACTTATACGGCATGAATGGATTTTTAAAACATTATTTCCAAGAAGCTTCCTTTACAAGTTTTCAAGTTTATTTTTAATCAACTTCTTTTATTTTAAAGTTTTATGACATGTTATGAAAGGAAAAATGTTTTTGAAGTAGAAAGGATATTTTCCTCAAGAATGAAGTTCAAGTGTTTTATCAAAATTATATTCCATCTATGATAATAAAAGGGTTCTGTTTTTATCCCTATTATTACATGGATTTGATTATGTTTTGATGGAAACATTTTTATGAATTCCTTTATCTTATATGAATTGTTTTATGATGTCATGTTGTTTAAGAATCCCATTTTATTACATGGGTTATGCGATGATGTATGTTTTATGATTATGTGGCACACATAAGAAAGGATTCATTATAAGATGGGTGGGACCTATATCTCCCTCCAATGCATTGGGTAATGATTTTATATCTCATGAGATAGACATGGCTGGAACGGAAGGTTATTTCGGTTCAGTGATACAAGACTGAAACGAGGAGTGAACTCGGTTCAGAAAGGGACTTTGTCCACTAAGATAGTCTTGGCAATGAGTCATGACTAACAAGAAATGATTTTCCATGATTATGTGTGCATGCCACAAAGATTAAAGTTTTATGTTATGATTATGGGGATCTCATTTTCACTTCTATGATTTATTCCATGTTAAGATATTATAATCTCTTTTGCAGGTTTTAATTTTCAAAAAGATATGATATGATTTTTATTTCCTTTATTTGCCCTTGCTGAGCATTTGAGCTCACCCTTTTATGTTTTCTTTTCCCCAGGCCAGGAAGATGGATATTAAGTAGAATATTCTAAAAGGGACCCTAGATATGATGAAATAAATGGGAGACACTGTAGAAGATTTATGAACCAGTTGTTTATGCTTCCCAGTTTCTAAAGACACTATACCTATACGGTCCTTTGTGGTTTTGTCATATGTTGTAATAAGTGTGATTCAATTTTGAAGTATTAACAATGTATGTAAAGTATGGGTCGTTATAGTTGGTATCAAAGGAAAGGTATAGTCAACCTTTGGAAACTAGGATGTGAAAGCCTTAGTAAGAACCCTAAGGATAAGTCTAAGCATAGAACACAATCTTAGTGTTTTAGAAATGGCCTTGAATAACCTAGGATAAGACCTTAAGCATGAAAATTTTATTCCTGAATTATGTGGTTTCCTATTATAATTAGTGTTGCTCACACTATTCTTCTTGGTTTTAGTCAATGGCTGGAACCCGAAGGAACCGTGTTAATGCGGAATGCGATGGGCAATGCAATGATTGTCCCCCTGAGCAACCAAACGATATGGGATCTGGAATGAAAAATCTTGTAGCCATGCTCACACAACTTTCTCAAGCTATGAATCATGCAGGATTTCCAAACGAACAAAGGAGGGAGCAACATTCTGTTGAATCCTTCATGAGGCAGCGTCCACCATCTTTCAGCGGGTCTACTGATCCATTAGTTGCTGAACAATGGATTAGTACTACTGAAAAGATATTTTCAGTTCTTCAATGTTCTGAGCATGATAAAGTCATCCTAGCAGTGTATCGTTTGGAAGGAGATGCGGATCAATGGTGGAATCTTGTTAAGAATACGAGGCAAAGGGATGAAATTGAGTCTATGGAATGGGACGAGTTCAAGAACTTATTTTTCAATAAGTACTTCCCTCGTATTCTCCGAACAAAGATGGAGAAAGAGTTCCTTGAACTGAAGCAAAGGGATGATGAATCTGTTGGTACCTATGAAGCAAATTTTACCAGACTTGCAAGGTACGCTTCTGGTATTATTATCCAACCTGAGAGTAAGATCGATCGATTCTTTAGTGGCTTAAAACCAAGTCTTCAAAGGGCGTTAGCCATAAGGGACTTCAATAGCTACGAGGAAATCGTTCGATGTGCTCTCAAAGTCGAGATGGAGATTGGAGTAACCCATCAGTCACATGGGTTTGATAAGAAGAGGAAGATGGAATTCAAAGAAAAATCTAAAGAGCACACGGAAAAGAAGATGAACTTTCCCTTATGCTCAAAGTGTGGAAAGAAACATGGAGGGAGTTGTCTTAAAGGGACAAGTAAATGTTTTAAATGTGGAAAGGAAGGTCATCGGGCATTTGAATGCCGTGATAATGGGAAGAAGATGTCTAATGATGCAAACAAAGGAAGGGATACACAGAATGAACCTTCTACACTTCAATGTTTCAAGTGCAAGGAGATGGGGCATTATGCCAATCAATGCCCAAATCCAAGGGTTGATGATGATGGTCGACGTCAACAAACTCTTAAGGCTAAAGAAAAAGGAAAGTCACATGCAATTTCTATCAGCGATGTGGAGTACGATAACGATGTGGTGAAAGGTACACTTACCATCCACTCTAAAGTAGCAAATGTTTTATTTGATTCTGGATCCACCCACTCATTTATTTCTGAAAAATTTTCTAAGGGTATCACCGTATTACCTCAACAATTAGATGTTGAGTTAGCAGTGATAACACCTAATGGCACATCAATCGCATCAGAAGTTTATAATTCTTCTCCGATCGAAGTTTGTGGGAAAGTGCTTCCTGCAAATCTTGTGATCCTTCCTTTAGTGGAATTTGATGTGATTCTTGGCATGGATTGGCTTTCTCTACATGGAGCTCATATCAATTGCCAAAGAAGGGAAGTCACATTTCATATTCCAGATCAACCTACGATCGTCTATCAATGCAAGGATGAACATAACCTTCCAGTGGAAATTTCTTCCATCTTATGGGTATTGATTCCACTAAATGAAGGTTATTTATCTCAAATGGTTGGTGAGAAACTCACGATTAAGAATATGCCCATTGTACGGGAGTTTGATGATGTCTTTCCGGAGGAATTGCCGGGTCTTCCACCAAATCGTGAAGTTGAGTTTTCAATAGAACTCTTACCGGGTGCTTTGCCTATTTCAAAGACACCTTATAGAATGGCCCCAATTGAGTTGCAGGAATTGAAGAAGCAACTCCAAGAGAATCTAGATAAGGGATTCATACGCCCTAGTGCGTCACCTTGGGGAGCACCTGTTCTATTTGTTAAGAAGAAAGATGGATCAATGAGACTCTGCATTGATTATCGAGAACTTAACAAGATCACTATCAAGAACAAATATCCTCTCCCACGCATTGATGACTTATTTGACCAACTACGCGGAGCTCAATACTTTTCCAAGATTGATCTTCGTTCAGGGTATCATCAATTAAGGGTCAAAAGGGAGGATATACCAAAGATGGCTTTCCGTACAAGGTATGGACACTATGAATTTATAGTGATGCCATTTGGTCTTACTAATGCCCCTGCTATCTTCATGGATCTAATGAATAGAGTCTTTAGAGACTATCTTGATCAATTTGTGGTAGTCTTTATAGACGATATTCTTGTCTATTCAAAGAGCAAGGAAGAGCATGAAGATCACTTGAGAATTATATTGAAGACCCTGAGAAAGGAGAAGCTTTATGCCAAATTTACCAAGTGTGAATTTTGGCTTCAAAAAGTTGCATTTTTGGGTCATATAATCTCAAAAGAGGGGATATCTGCGGATCCAGCAAAAACAGAGGTTATCGAAAGATGGTCAAGACCAACAACAGTAACTGAGATCCGAAGTTTTCTTGGTTTGGCTGGATATTATCGACGTTTTGTAAAAGATTTTTCACGGTTATCTAATCCTCTCACCAAGTTGACTCGGAAAGGAGTTAAGTTTTCCTGGACAGAGGAATGTGAAGAGAATTTCAAGGAGTTGAAAAGAAGGTTATCCAGTGCACCTGTGCTCACACTACCTTGTAGTGGAGAAAGGTTTGTGATCTACAGTGATGCATCCAAGAAGGGATTGGGGTGTGTTCTTATGCAAAATGATATGGTGATAGCTTATGCCTCACGACAGTTGAAAATCCATGAGCAAAATTACCCAACACATGATTTGGAGTTGGCTGCGGTAATCTTTGCATTAAAGATTTGGAGGCATTACCTTTATGGTGAAAGGTGTGATATTTATACTGATCATAAAAGTTTAAAGTATATTTTCACACAAAAGGAGTTGAATATGCGTCAAAGAAGATGGTTGGAGCTGATTAAGGATTATGACTGCTCAATCCATTACCACCCTGGGAAAGCAAACAAGGTGGCAGATGCATTAAGTCGACAAGACCATGCTAGTTTATCCATGATGAGGATCACAAAAGATCCAATATTTATGGATTTACAAAGGATGGATCTTGGAATTATAATGGAAGGGGAAAAATCTTATCTTTCTCAAATGAATGTTCAACCATCTATACATGTGAAGATTAAAGAGGCACAGAAGGAAGATGTCGAGTTACAAAAGAAGGTGAGAAATGTTCCTGAATTCAACCTTGATTGTGATGGGATAATAAAGTTCAGGAATCGGGTTTGTGTTCCTCCCATCCCCGAATTAAAGAAAGAGCTGCTGGATGAGGCCCATAGTTCTTCATTCTCTATTCATCCTGGAAGCACGAAGATGTATAGGGACCTGAAAGAGTACTTCTGGTGGGATGGCATGAAAAGAGATGTTGCTAAATATGTCTCTCGATGCTTGGTTTGTCAACAAGTTAAAGCTGAGAGACAGAAGTCTAAGGGGATGTTACAACCATTACCCATACCCGAATGGAAATGGGAAAACATCACTATGGACTTTGTCACAGGACTTCCTAAAACATCCAAAGGCAATAATGCTATCTGGGTCATAGTTGATCGTCTTACAAAGTCTGCACACTTCATTGCTATTAGAGAGGATTTCTCTCTAGATCAGCTTGCCAGGATATATGTAAAGGAAGTGGTAAGATTGCATAGAGTACCACTTTCTATTATATCTGATCGGGATCCGAGATTTACCTCGAAGTTCTGGCGAAGTCTTCAGCATACTCTGGATACAGAGTTGAGTTTCAGCACTGCTTATCATCCCCAGACAGACGGTCAGTCTGAGAGAACAATTCAAACCCTAGAAGATATGTTGAGAGCTTGCTCTATGGATTTCAAAGGAGGTTGGGATCAACACCTACCTTTGGTGGAATTTTCTTATAATAATAGCTTTCACTCCAGTATTCAGATGGCTCCTTATGAAGCTCTCTATGGAAAGAAATGCAGGACTCCAACTTGCTGGGATGAAGTTGGGGAAAGAAAGCTATTAGGACCTGATCTCGTTGATGAAATGGCAGAAAAGGTCAGATCTATTCAACAACACATAAGAGCAGCTCAGAGTCGACAGAAAAGTTATGCCGACAACCGAAGAAAAGACCTAGAGTTTGAAGTGGGTGATAAAGTGTTCTTACGAATATCTCCCTGGAAGAGGGTTATGAGATTTGGAAAGAAGGGGAAGTTAAGCCCTAGATATATCGGTCCTTTTGAAATACTGGATCGTGTTGGGAAGGTAGCTTACCGATTGGCGCTTCCACCGAATCTCTCTCAAGTTCACGATGTGTTCCATGTATCTCTCCTGAGAAAGTACATACCAGATCCTTCACATGTACTCAGCTCAGAAGTTGTACCGCTGGAGAAAGATCTTTCTTATGAAGAACAGCCGATAGAGATTCTGGATCGTAGCGAAAAAGTCCTACGAAACAAGACCACTCGATTGGTGAAAGTTTTATGGAGGAACCACCAACTTGAAGAAGCTACATGGGAGCTTGAGGATTTGATGAGGGAGAAGTATCCTCATCTGTTTGTTACAAAGTGACGAATTTCGAGGGCGAAATTCTTTTTAAGGGGGGTAGAATGTAACACCCGAGACTTTTATGTTATATAAATCATCAAAGGAATATTTTTCTACACAACACTTTCTTGGCTTTCTTTACACGCAATCGCGACCTTCCTCGATAGCTTGCGTTGTACGCAATATCGAGTTTCACTAAACAACAATATGCTATTAAAACTAGCCGTTATGAATAGTAATAACCACTTTTTGAAATTTTATAAATTTTATTTTTCAAAATGGACTTCATTTTTGGACTCAGAATATCGAAATTAGCCTAGGGTGAAATTTTGGTATTTTTCTGAAAACTTTCAATTTTTGATGAATAGTGAAACCACTAAGTGGTAGGTTAAAAACTGAATTTTGCATAAAACTTAATTTTACCGCTTCTGTGAATGGAATTTCAAAAATCCGAGAGACACGGTTAATATCAAGGACTAAAATGTGGTTCAATGAGATGAAAATAATTTTTTGGTGAATAGTAACTTTTTACTATTTTTACCGCGGTTAATAGTAAATAGGGTAACTAAGGGTAAATATGATATTAATATTACCCTAACACATGTCCTAATTCTATTGGACAAGTGTAATTCGACCAAAAACAAACTTAGGAATAAAATATGACCATTTAGGCCCACTTGGATTAGATTAGGACATTTATTATTAATTTATTTAAAGAAGGGTTAAAATAGTTAAAATCAAAGTTTAATAAGTAAATCATTTTTAATATAGGGTTATACATAAGATAAATTCGATTGTAAATATTCATTAGAAAGCTAAAAAGATTTCCTACATGATGGTATTTTATTTGTAATTTTTAGACATCAAATAATTTAATTTATTTATGACACAAAGATGATGCAGTAATTATCTTATTAATGAAATATTGACAAAATTGATAATATAAATACCAAAATAAATGTAATTTGAGACTTTTTATGAATTCCACTAATTTTCTAGGTTACTATGGTATATTAGTATTGATTTAATCAACTTGGTTCGAACATATAATTCTGTTATGACTTTGACAAAAATCATCTTTCAAATAGTGTTAAAATTGACACAAAATAGTTTTTAAATCAAATATTATATTATTAATTGTTATTTTATTCCTAAAAATCTAAGGTTCGGCCAAATGACTTAGATAAGGATATATATATTAATAATAAACAATTTGGGGTTCGTTTGGCATTTTATAGTAAGTGTATTAACCATATAGTGAAAGAAAACAAAAAGACACGGTAAAAGTTAAATTAATTAACTTAGAGTTAAATCTAATTGATAAGGTTAAAATAATACCCTAAACTTGTCTAAATCCTATTGGTTGGTAGGATTTCGACCCATACCCACTTTATCTTCGAAATAAGACCCTTTGGAACCATTATAAACCGATTTTGACTTTAATATAAAATAATATTTTGAGATATTCCTAAGGTGCCCCTCTCCTCCCTTATAAAAGGGGACCTCCTCCCCCTCCTCCTCACACCAATTTGAGCACTCAAGCTCGGCCAACCCCTGCCATTTTCCCTTCTCCACTTCCCTAGAATAATTCTAGAGGTCCTGGTCTTCTCCAAAGACCAATCTTAGTTCCTTAAGTGGAGGATTCAAAAAGGCGTTCCAAAGAAGAGGTAATATCCATTACCGATCTTTTCAATTTCTTTCTTCTTCAACTTCTTCTTATTTAGTTGTTTCATGATAAAGTAATAACATCAGTATTACTTACATACTGATATGTTATTATAAATATGAAACAACCCTAATTCACCTTCTATCCATCCTACGGAAAAAATGAAATCACCGCGCGTGCGTACGTACGGAATACCGTCTCCACGCCGTGGTGTAATCTATTTTCCACCATCACCTTACAAGGATGGGTATAATGGTGTAATCAGTAACTATATATGATTATTATTAAGTAATATTGATACTGAAATAATATATATATATACTCCAATACAATTCCACGATCATAGGAACGATATCATCACTCGTGCGTACGTACGGAATACCGTCTCCACGATGTGATGTGACTCGTTCTACATGATCTTAATTTCATAATGATTATATAAATGAATTGAATGAATGAATATGGTATATACTACACTAATACCATTCTGGAAATGAATTATCTATAACCTAAAGATAAGAATAAGAATTTATTCGACAAAACACGCATAAGAACAAAAAGTTATAAAGACCCGAGTAACAAGTAACAATGAAATATTACTAACAAGAAGCTAATAATATGACCATATATGATCTCATATCAATATGTATGATTCTGGAATAAGTCAATAACATTATTTAAACCATTATACAGGAGCTTCGGACACGAACAAAGCAAATCGGACCTAAGGTAAGGGAAATATCACAATCTCATTTTTATCCGAGATTGTTTATTCGTAAGTATTTACTGGGGTGTATTTTATCATCCACATCCATGTTCCCTCAATATGTAATATTGTTTCCATCCACTTGAAATAGTTTAAATCCAATTTTACCCTTAGGTGAGTTTTTAGTAAAGAATATGAAAGGAATCTTTTGTCGTCTTTCCGTACGAGGTACTTTTTGACTTTTCCGACAAAAGTACGAAGAATGTTTTTTTTAACTTATACGGCATGAATGGATTTTTAAAACATTATTTCCAAGAAGCTTCCTTTACAAGTTTTCAAGTTTATTTTTAATCAACTTCTTTTATTTTAAAGTTTTATGACATGTTATGAAAGGAAAAATGTTTTTGAAGTAGAAAGGATATTTTCCTCAAGAATGAAGTTCAAGTGTTTTATCAAAATTATATTCCATCTATGATAATAAAAGGGTTCTGTTTTTATCCCTATTATTACATGGATTTGATTATGTTTTGATGGAAACATTTTTATGAATTCCTTTATCTTATATGAATTGTTTTATGATGTCATGTTGTTTAAGAATCCCATTTTATTACATGGGTTATGCGATGATGTATGTTTTATGATTATGTGGCACACATAAGAAAGGATTCATTATAAGATGGGTGGGACCTATATCTCCCTCCAATGCATTGGGTAATGATTTTATATCTCATGAGATAGACATGGCTGGAACGGAAGGTTATTTCGGTTCAGTGATACAAGACTGAAACGAGGAGTGAACTCGGTTCAGAAAGGGACTTTGTCCACTAAGATAGTCTTGGCAATGAGTCATGACTAACAAGAAATGATTTTCCATGATTATGTGTGCATGCCACAAAGATTCAAGTTTTATGTTATGATTATGGGGATCTCATTTTCACTTCTATGATTTATTCCATGTTAAGATATTATAATCTCTTTTGCAGGTTTTAATTTTCAAAAAGATATGATATGATTTTTATTTCCTTTATTTGCCCTTGCTGAGCATTTGAGCTCACCCTTTTATGTTTTCTTTTCCCCAGGCCAGGAAGATGGATATTAAGTAGAATATGCTAAAAGGGACCCTAGATATGATGAAATAAATGGGAGACACTGTAGAAGATTTATGAACCAGTTGTTTATGCTTCCCAGTTTCTAAAGACACTATACCTATACGGTCCTTTGTGGTTTTGTCATATGTTGTAATAAGTGTGATTCAATTTTGAAGTATTAACAATGTATGTAAAGTATGGGTCGTTATAGTATAGACATGCTACATTTCATGTACTAGTTTCTAGGTCCAAGTCATTAAATTGGAGATCACATTTTGTAGGGTTACATGTCGTGATCGTGGATCACATGACTTGACTTGCTAAAAGTTCAGTTTTTAAGATTAGGTGATGGGTTTTTTGGTTTACTTATCTAGCATGGACTTCACGAAGTGTATAGGGGTTACACATCGTGACATGGCCCACACCATATTTTAAAACATGTTTTTGGATGTTTTGATTAGTTCTTTATTTCTATACTCCTCCACTATCGAAGATAGACTCTTCCCATGTAATTTTTAGAGGAACCTTTCCTATTAGATCATTTTGTTTAGCATCCAATATCTGTTGTGATTATGGTGCATCTATATGGGTATGTGATCTTTCATATCCTTCATTTCATGTGATCGTAGTATCACCCTAGATTTGAATTACCAGATCCATTTATCTGTGTTATAGGATACTTGTTGTCTTATTCTATATTTATTGTGAGATCTTTCTCTAGAGGATGTTCCCTAGTATGTTTTGGTGTGGAAAACGTCCGTTATTATAGTGTGTGGGTTTTCTTATATCCATTGACCCCTTGTATTATAAATTCAATCATTCCTAATATTTTTTGGTTTGATTCAAGGGTCTCTTCTATTGTGGTTAGTTTTCATTGTTGTTGGATTCTGTTGCGGGCAGGTGCGATCCGATTTTTGAGGTAGGTGGTTCCATCTCAAGCCTACATTGATAAACCTGATTGTTTTTCTTTATAAACTATTTTGTATACTGAATTTGTAATGGTTTTTATTTTTTTTGAAAAGGGTTCATATTAAAAAATGGGTTTTCCCTAGTTATTGATAAATGAAGATAAAATTGGTATTTTAATAATTTAAATGGAAATTGCGAAATGGTTTTGAAATGGTTTCAATGCATTGAAATGATTTTTGTAAAAGATCACATGATTTATCTTGGGTAATTATTTGGAAGGATTATCTTGGGGACATCATCCATTATTTTGTGATTATAATGGAAGTTTGTCCTGGGGATTTCTAATGTTTCCAAGGCCTGTTGTTCTAGGGGACCATTATTAAAATTTTGGGGAGTTTACAAAAGGTGTATTCCATTGCTTCCAAGTCCTATATTCTAGGATCATATTTTTTCAATTTATTATTATGTTATGAGTGGTCTGTGTTTGGGACCTATAGTATTCCTTGGTGTTGTGATACCTTTGATTCTGTTTTGTACTGCATGGATTTTTGAGTTTTCCTTGATATTCATGTTTATGTTTTTTAAAATGATATTTAAAAGTGTCATTGAAAATTATATACTTGATTTTGTTTAAAACTATGGAAAGGTAAATCATTAACATGTTTTGTATAAAACTAATTTATTTCTTATTATGACATATATTTATTGAAATGAACATGCATGAACTGTCATACGGAGACTGGTTATGGAACACCTAGGTGGGATCCTAATGAGCCTGTTAGCTCACACCCTAAGCATCTCTTCAGTAAGGAATAGACCTTGGTTTTTCTTCCAGTGGACGAAAAGGCATGGTGTCGTGGTGAGGTAGCAAGGTTCATGTTAGTTGGTTGGGTAGTTGGTGGTGTGATGGTGGGAGTTCATCCATACCATCATTTGGAGTATCTATGTGGTTTTTAGATCTTTTTTAGACTTTTTTTGGAGTTTTTAGCTACTTTTTATATTTTTTATTTCCATTATCTCCTTACTGTTCTGTAATATCTATTCTCTAGTCTTCTATTATTTTATTCTTGCATTATATATATATATATTCCATGTAGTTTTTTAGTTTTATTGAAATCATTACCTCTGTTTTGTTGTTTGGTGCCTAGGTGGTTGTCGCTAGCCCATGGGGATCGGTAACGCCCTTTGGGTATGTGATGGAATGGGTCGGGTGCCGGGTTTGAGGGAAAACTAGGTCTGTTCATTACACTTGGTTTCTAAAATAAAGTTGATTTTGATTCTAAAAATGAATAAAGGGTATTTTTAATTTTAAAAAGATCTTTAAATATAAAATATGTATTTTCATGGATTTGAAATTCAATTAATGGAATTTTAAAAATGTTTGAAAAAATGATTTGGGTTTTAAAATTAAATTGTGTGAATATGAATTGTTTATGGTGAATAAACATGTGGGATTAATATTATTAATTTTTTTGAATCTATTATATTTTTATGATTTGGTTTCTTGTAATTCTTATTTTTAGTTGAAATTTTATTTTGGTTTAGATTTTAAATAATACTTAGTTTGTAATTTATTTGGATTTTTGTCTTTATATTATTTATGGTTTGTTTCCCAAAACATTCCATAAGGTTCATAAAATGTATCTTTAGGTAGCTGAGTCTTCCAATACTCCTAGTAGATTGGTGAAGTTGGGATCCTTCACAAATTTTCCATCATTCATAGTGATTGAGGTTCGTTGGTTGACTAGTTTCATTTGAAGAGTGGGTGGATTAGGATGTTTTAGAAAATATGGATTTGAAAACATATCTCACGATGGTTGTAAACAAACCATTCATTGCTTCTTGTGATGGTTCACTATCCAGTGAGAGGGAAAAATTAAATAACCTATATTAAAGTTGTCTCATTTACCTTTCATTTCTCCTCTCAAGAAGAATCTCTCACTCTAGTTCTTTTAGGGTAGTCTGTAACCACATTCCAAGCCTTCTTTCTATAGTTATCTGAATACCTATTGTGAACTTGGTCTAGTATGTAATATTTATAAATTCTATGGGTAAGGATCCTAGTAAAAAATAATCTAAGGTCGACCCCAAAATCTCTATATCCCTCGAGTTTTATCTTCTATGTTAACCTTAAATTAAATATTTGTTACTTTTAATTTTTTTATTTTGTTTCAAGATTTTTTTTGTATAAATGGTTTGTTTTGAATGATTATGTATCCTATTCTGTATTAGAGAGTTAATAATCATATGTATTCATGTATTATTTTGGTATGGTTCTATTTGAGTTTCTTCAGTTGGAAGCCCTTGTCGTGTTCCTTGGTCGCCCCCTTGAGAATTTTTCCTAAATGACCCACTATGTTAGTTGATTTATAAATAGTAAGGAGACCCACTTTGGTTATAATTTTTTGATATTATCATGGTTGTAGTGGTTTTATTTATTTATTTTAAGATTATATTATGAATAATTGCATCATTCAATTTGGGGGTTCAAGATTGGTAGGTTCCTTCTGTTGAGGGGGGAATCTATGTTTCATGATTTATTTATAATTTAGTGAATTGGGGGGGGGGATTTTTATTATGGAAAGTTTTGTCACACCTCAACCCCATTTTTATAATTTAATATATATATTTATTAGTTCATTAACTTTTCATCGTGTTTCAAGTTGAATACCTAGGGTTTTTTTAATGAATTTTTATGTTTTATGGTTGTTTTTTATCTCTACGAAAGGCTAGGGCACATAATTTTTGAGAAAATGTGACAATAAATTTACACTAAAGGTGTTTATCAGTTTATTTTTGTCTTTCATAGATTTTTCAGCACATATAGAGGATTTTTTAGTCTAGACTGTGTGAGTCAAAGGGGAAATAACGTGGGAACTTGGAGGGTCTCAGATCTGGTACACGACTTATTGATAATTATGGAAAATTATACTATAAGTGTGTGAGAGTGTGGGGAATTTAACAGAAAAATTTTATATGGTTGGTGAATGGTTTCAAGTACATGTGTAAAACACATTTGAGGTAGGATTATAAATAAATTAAAGGGTCCAAAATTTGGTAAACCATATGGGAAAACAGTGCATATTCCAAACACATTAATAATTAGGTCTCATTATTTTTTTACCTTTTTTTAAAAAAATATAAGGGTTGTCTTTTAATTACACATTGTATTTATCTTTGTTGGGAGAGGCCCTTGTCATTTTCCACTCCTCCAGCATTCAATTTTAAGTCTTCTTCATCATATTTTTTGTGGTTCCTTCTTTGATAATACTTCTTCTCCATCTTATCGTCTTCATCCCTTTTTTACTACATCATTAGCTAGATTCCTTCTTGGAAGAACCCTATTGTGAGGTTTTTCTTATGTGATATTTTTTCTTATGTTAGGGAGTGTTGTTTAGACTATAGGCCTTTTTCCATCAATGTTTGATGGTTCATTCTTGTTAACACTCTATTGATGTATGTGTTTCCATCTCTTTTAGTTTTTAACATCCCATGAGATACTTATAGCTTTATATATTCTATTTAAATTGAATTCATCAAGTTATTATATTTATAAATTAGTTTTTAAGAATTTAATGATAGATATTTGATTTGAAAATAGTTCATTCCAACATTTACAAATGTCTATGTATTATAATGAATATTTATTCTTACTAAGAGTTTTCAAAAATGCCCAAGTGGCTCCATAAAATAATTTTTATTGTTATATATATTGAATGGACTTTATTACAACTATTTGAGTTGGTTTTAAAGGTGAATTAGGTTTTATATCATCTTATAAAACTTTTTTGGGTTTTATGTTTTTATTTAGAATGACTTTTCAATTTTATGTGTTTGTGTGGACTTTTTTACAAACCCTAGACATTTAGATGAAACGATTTCTATATAAATGTGTGAAATTAACATATATATATTTTCATGAATGTGTGTATATATATATATGTGTGTATGTGTGTAATGATATTTAAATATAAATTCCATGAAATTCCTCTTTGAAAAATGTGGTCTTCTAAAATCAGTTCATGGTTCCTAATTTTTTTAATTAATTCTGCTTGAAATGCATGTTTGTTTAAGCGTGTTTTTAAACCTGTTTTTCACTTTTGGGAAATGGTTTAGCATTTCCATGGGGATTGAAATCACAGTGGTAAAATGAATATTTTCATGAGAAATCTATTAATAATTTCAAATGTGACTGTGATTGGAATCCTTAAATAATTTAATTTTAATATTTTCACCATCATAGATTCCATATATATTATATGGAGTTATTTTTCATTAATAGTGTTTGTATTTGGACATAATATATAAGTTATCTTATGTTGTATCAGTCTTTTGATTTCATATGGGCATTTGATACCAAACTTCCCTAGTATTTTACTTTTTTCATGGGATCATATCCATCTTAGTGGGGGTTGAGAGATGTTTTATTATAGTACTAAATAGAAGGACTAGATGTTCCAGTATAAAGGAAGACCATAGAGTGATGTTCCACTTGTGAGTGTAGTTAAAGGCACCCATGTTGGTTATATACCTATGGGCCTCATTGAAAGGCTGATAGATGGTTCCCAAATTAGTATGTATGGGTCTCCCCATATGATGTTTAGGAATTTCACATCATTATGTATATATCCATAATATCTAATTAATTTTTAAGTTAATTATTGATCTACTACTTTACGATTCCTCTTCATTATATATCTTGTTTTAATATTATGTTGTGTTCCATATTTTATGAAAATGGTTTAAATACACAGTGACATCACCCCCTTTATTCTCATTTAACTCCTTGATGTTTTCATTTATAAAGAGGGGTTTATAAAAGATCTTTATTTAGAGGATTTTTTATATGATCTAATTAAAAGGTTCCTTTAATCATTTTTTATTTTTAAATAAGAGTTTCAAGGAATGATTGTACTTTTTTTCTTTAAAAAAATAATACAAATTTTCTATTCGTATTTTCAAACTAGTGGATATGTAATATTTTGGGAAAGGAAATGTATAGAATCTTGGTTTATTACATATCGATCTATTTATTATAATAACCTACTTGTTCCATAAGACATTGGTATACCTGAGTTGTTTTAAATATATAGGTTTTGGTTCTTGATCTCCCTGGGAGAAAGTTAGATTTATAGAAAGATGGTGACCAAGAGGCTACATGGAGTTGGTGTTGGGTATTTTAGTGATTGGTTCCTTTTTCGAATCTTTTATGTATTAATGGTGCCAACCTTATTAAATCAAGATCCTATTTTAGTTTCTTTTATTTATGATCTATTGGGAGTTTATTTTTGATTATTCCCCATTTTCCCAATTTTAGTTTCCATTTCTAGTCATATTTTTATGCAAGTGACATTATTATACAGGTTGACCATCTTGGTCGTCCAGTTGATGCCCAAGATTCTTATCTATTTAAAAGAATAAATCAACCCCAAAAATTATTACATGTTTCTGTTGAATATTTCTATTGATCTGTGGGGATCATGGACACCCCTAACCTATGTCATTGGCAGGTATGAATCCACTTCTTAATGATTATCCAATATTGTTTCATGAAAATTTATTTGTGAAAAAAAAAGAATTAAGAGTTTTGAATTTTATTTTCCTTAAAATTTAAATTTTTTCATTTTTATAAAGAATTTTTTAAAGGTTATGTGTGAACTTCCACAACAAACACATATAAAATAAAGTTAGGAAGTTAGTTTCACCCATGATAAAAAAATTTGTTTCCATCAACTTTGTTGGATTTCTACATAGAATTAGTTATAAATGCATTCTTATAATCCAAAAAGAGTGAATATTTTCACAAATATATTATAATTAATATATTTAATTATGAATTAAATTTTTTTGATGAATCAGAAGACCATAATTTATTTACCATCATTGCATCATATGAATCATGTGTAGATTACATATTTCATTGTGGTGTAAATGAATCTATCAATTATGATGATCAAGTTTGATTGAAAATAAATCCTTTATATGAGAATTAAATCACTCTGATAGAGGATGAGAATTGATTTAGGTTCTTTGTAGTGTTCTATGGTGGGAGATCTCCAAGCCATGAGTGGATTCTCTCTATAAGAATCTATGCGCAACAAAAAGTCTGTGGCTCTATCATCATAAAAATTCATAACTGAGTTTATATATTTTTAGTGTTAAAAAATATATAATTGTACTCGGGGTCACATTATTTTATTAATTCCTATTAAACCCCATTTATGAATAATTAATATTTTATTTTTATTTACATGGGATGTGCTAAACTACTGGATATAATAAATATTATATTTATATAATGAATAAGTCAAAAATTATTGAAATAATATTTATTATGTAATTTATCACCATACCATAAAACTCATACCTCTAATCTTTCTCAATATTAATCCAGACTTGAATTGTAAAATTTTATTTAATTAAAAAAAATATGATTGCATTATTATTCAATAATTATATAAATTTTATATTCATGAAATAAATGAATAAATATTTATCTATCCATATATCAAAAATAAATATATATTTTGTCACTGTGTGAATAAACCAAACTACAAAATATTTTTTATTCATGTAATTAAATAAATAGTTACTCAGTGAATAAATTTTTGTTAAATATTATACTCTCATTTATATTCTCTCAAATAACTGGTGATTTAATATTTGAAATGAAAGAAAATTTAATAATTATTGAATAATTTATGAGAATAATACTTATCAAACATGTTAAATTAATATATTATTTAATGGAGTTTTCTAATACACTTAGTGGTTGAACCCTAGGCCCTTATCTCAGTGGAATTATTCCACATACCCTAAAGTCCATTGTTAGAATCTAGTAACACACCGAACCTCCCATATAGAAATAAAGTAATTCCAAAAGGATATGTGACCTCCCTTAAATTTTCACCATGAGGCATAATCAAATTATCTTGATATATAAAATCAAGTGGGTTATATTCTAGGGTTATCAACCAATATCCTTGACGTATTTTTATTTGAAATTGGAAAAATGTACATGTTAAATCACATCCACAACCATGAGAATAATTAGGTAGTTGATTTCCATCAAAGGTACTGATATATATACATCGATAAAATATCATAATGGATATATAATTTATCACATTATTACGTAATACAATATCTCTCGGGACACTCCCATCTTATCCTACCCCACCATGAGCATATATCATCATAGTATTCTTCAATACATTAATGTACATGACATATGAAAAGTATTATTAATAATAAAAAAATTCTATGGATCATTACACATATAAATATGTAGGAATATGCAATGAAACATATAAATATGGATTTCATATTGTTGGCTCATGTTCTCATAATTTCTGACACTTGAGATTACCAAGGTTATACACCATTAAAAATTGTATCAAAGTCCTATAAGACTTAAGACATGATATCATGTATCATTTTTGTTCCATTAAATTATATCATTTGAATATAGAACATATATATTGGAATAATTTCATGGAACTTTGAGTTTCTCATTAAAGTAGGGATCTTCTATGACTTTCTAGCATGATAAGTAAACATTGGACATTATCTCGTACTCATTCACGTAGAAGAAAAATATTGATGTTATAAGACGTTTTATAAATATTAAAATACATGAATATAGGTAATATCAATGTAATTAGAAGTTTTTTCTAGGTCACTAACACTAATAGATTCCCGCATGTACTTGAGCCAACTGGTAACAACATTAAGTCCACTAATACTCACATGATGTTTATGTTTCTTCTGAGATAATTATTTACTCAACGGGCCTCTAAGTTTTCTTTCATGGAAACTCTGATCATAGATAATTCAATCAATTTATAAAAATATATAAAGATGTTATATTTATAGAGTATGTTTTTCATATTTTGGTGTTACCTTAGCACCTTTGCGGGAGACATCAATGTAGTATTATCATAATACAACATGATAGGATCTCTAATAGTAGACAGCACATCAAGATCTTGAATAATGTTTTGAATAAAAATAGTTTCTGTAAATCTATTAGATGCTGTTATATACTCCATGTCTATTATAGAATTATTGACAACTGGATTCTTTGAAAAATTCTAGATAACATATCCCCTATTAAGAATTATGACATATCCTAAATGCTACCTTAGATCATATTGATCTATTTAGAGACTATAATCAGTATATTCTATGATTACTAGTTACTTTTCTTATCCATATACCAATAAATATAATTAGCACACATTAAAGACTTAAGGATATTTTTACAAGCAGACTGAAACTATTATCTTGAACCATATTGATATCTATCTTCCATGAATAAAGCCGAAAAAACCTCATTCTTAGAATATAATATGGAATACATGATATTTCATATCATATGTATGTATGAAAACCAACTTACTCTATATACCTATCCCATGTTTCTTAGAGGAAACAAATTCTTGGAGATATGTGTACAATATACCACTTGAACCATTCCACTCTTGTAGTGTTCTACTCTATTTCTCTTTAGTATACAGTAAATTTAACTACCTTTAATAAATACAAGAATCATTTTGTATATTTTATGAATGATCTGTATTCTAAAGATATATGATTATTCACCTATGTACTTTATAGGGAATAAATTATTTAACATTTCCTTATCAATTTTTGAAACTGGTATGCTATTTCCTGTAAGTAATATGCCATCAACATATACTACATTGAAAATTATTAAACTCCTAATAAACCACTTGTAAACACATGATTCACATTCGTTCTTTATGAAACCAATTTCTATTATTTTTTTAACAATATGAATGTTACCTGAACTAGATTCCTATTTACCCCATTAATGGAACTCATTAATATTCAAATATTAATGCAATATTTTAGAGTCACAAAAATAGATAGTATCATATATACATATTCATGAACGTTTCTGTTAGGGAAATTTATTTTGAATCTTTCTAAAAAATCTAATAGTCCTGGGAGACATATATATAAGGTATAATTTTTATGGATTTAAACATGGAAACTGGAGAAAAGGTTTCATAATAGAAAATTATTTGAGTTTCTTTCAAAATTTAGCAACAACCCTTGCATTATAGGTACTTACTTTATATTCAATGTCTAGTTTTATTATGAACTCATATGTTCTCTATATGGTCTTTCATTGAAATCATGATCGAACAAGACATAGAATTGGTTCTCATGCATGGAAACTATCATAGAATTCATGAATTCATTCCATATTGAGTATTTTGATCTCTCTACCACCTCCTTATAGAAAAAGGTTTTTATTGTAAACCAATAATCATTCACTATATTTGGTGACTAAAAATCATTTCTTTCTAGTTTTCTAACCTTTTTAGTTCTCCCATGTAGTATGTGAGTTTTAGGAAAATCATCATTGACCGGGACGTGTGAAAGATGTTCCAATTACAATTATTTTGTATCATGAGTACCAGTATCATCAATGTCAATTTTTCTCCAATATTCCTTCTTATGTACATGATCCCTCTCATGGAAAATATCTTTCATGCAATAATCACCATCTATTTTGAGTAGTCTTATAAATAGTATCTTGTTGTCTCATTGGGATTCTTAATAAAATACACTTCATGCCTCTACATGTAAGTTTTTTTTCAAATTTTTTCATTAATAAACACCTCACAAACCAATACATGTGTCTGTGAAAATTTGGTATTCATTCTACTTTAAAAATATAATAAAATTTTGTTTGATTCCTTAGTTGGTACTCAGTTAAGTGTGTAAACTACATTCTATAATGAATATCCCAAAAAAGGATAATGGAATATATACATGACTCGTCATTGACCTAATAATGTATACTGAGGTACAATTCCTCCTTTCACTAATTCCATCCCTCTATAATATATAAGTAGAGTGATCTATGATAGTATCCCATACTCCCATAGAATTTTGATGAATTGTTGCTTAGGATATTCACCACCATAATCAGATCAATGTTTATTTATCATCATTACAATATAATTATATACTTTATTCTTTATTTCTATAAATTTTTCAATATATAATAACTTATACCTCATTAGGTTGACATATCCATATTTAATCAAGTCATCAATAAAATTAAGGATATAATAATACCCACCTTTATATTCAACTATAAATGGTCTACACATATCGATTTTTTCTATTTCCAGAAACTCTTTTTTTCTTTTACCTTTTATTCTAAAAGGTGATGTGGTTTTTTTCATGTAAAAAAGTTTGAAATATATCTAGTGGTTTAAACTCAAAATATTATATGTGACAATATTTATAGATTTTTTATATTATTTTCATTTACCTGACCAAGATGATGATTCCGCTATTGGTTGTGAAAGGAGTAATGAAAATTTTATTCATTATGAATTACTAATAAATAGTTTTCATAATTTAAAACATTAAGAAACTTATTTAAATTTGTTTCACCATAACATATGATATCAATATCAAATAAATAACTATTTTAACACCACAAGATTTCATAGTAATTTATTTTCTTTAATGTAATTCAGTCGCTTGCGCTATACGCAACACCAGGTTCGAGCACACCACGACTTACCAAACTAGTCATTCAAAAAGATGTAATGAATAGTATTAACTAAAATTTTAATATTATATACTCCATATAATTTTTTAATCCATATTATGTGTTTCTTAGAAATAATATAAGAACAAATTCATTTTTTCAGATAAAAGAGGTATTTTTCAAAAAATACAATTTTACCACCATTTAATGGAAAACCATTTTTAAAACAAATATTTGACATTTCTATATATTCAATTTAATGAAATTAAATTCTTATTTATAATGGGGACATAAAAATTTATCCCTATAGGAAAACACATTTTATTTCCAAGGATCTTTTACCTCACTCACACACACCCTTTGAAACTTACCAGAGGTTTCCCATCCTTATCACTAATCTAGAAAAACCCATTTAACAATGGATTTATAATTAGTTAGGTTCCCAAAAAGAAATTTTAATCTTGTTAACATGGTTAGTTTGATTTATCTTTTTAATTATATAATTTTCTTGTTTATTACCACCCCTTTAGAGCACAACATACTCATTGAGGTCCCTATATATTAAACCAGGTAGTGCCACCTCACATCTAGATGGATTCGTTATGTGATACCATTTCATAGCCTCATCCCAAATCACTAGTCCCAAGCCTGTGGTTCTTCATGAACTCAACCACACCTCCTTATATTCAACTGGTTTCCAACTAATGGTGAGGTCCTATATAACTAGATGGGGAGACTATTACCTCAGTTCCAAGTGAACATAATAATATATAAAAAAGAAACAAATAAAAAGTATAATGATAACCATAAAAGCATAATAATGTAAAAAACTAATCCATGCATTTCTAGTATGTCTTCCCAGATACAAAACCAAAAATAACAAAAGGATCCAATGTATGGTAATCTATAAAAATAAAATAAAATGATATAGATATCGGGACAAAAAGGTATCCAACAACATCTATATCATCTTGTAATCTTTCTCAACCATGAACCGTAGGTCCATGTCTCTTCACTAGATCCATGATAATGAAATCTTCAAGGGTACTTAAATTCATGACTATGTTGTTTGTACATGGCTCAATAGGACATCACCAACAGACATGAACATATGTTCATAATGTACACAAGTGCATGCCATGAAATTAAACAAAGTAAAAATATTATAGTAATATATCACACAAGTCCAAAGCATATGTCAGGTCCTTAGAGACTAACTCTACCAAATTTGGATCCATTCTAGAAGAAACATTTTTCATCTGACTAATACTTTCCTCTACCATTGAGAAGCGATAATCCAAAATATTAATGGAACATCCCTCCGTTAAGGGATATTATAATAAAATATGAACTCACAACTAACATATCCATCTCAAGGGGATAGCACATTATTCATGACATTCACAACTAGCTACAGAAGATAAAAGAACAACACATACAATACAAGATGAAAATTAAAGATCAATCCTCACTTTTATCCAAACAGTATCATCATCAGAAGAGTATATATAAATGAAAAACTAAAACATGTTAATGCTAAACATTAACACCTCATGTTATCAATCTTCATCCATTGGTTTTTTTGGGCGACACATACCTACCAAAAATAATTCCAATAACCCATATAAGAAATGTGGGAACATTAATATCTTCTTATATAGGGTGAAATAATGATGATCAAGGTTAGGGAAACCATCAATCTTCATATTCACTATATTTTTTCTTTTATTTATTTGATTTGACATATGGTAGAAAATATAGGGTGGTTGGGATTATGGGGAGGGAACTATGTTAGTGTTTATCCCGCACTGTATAGTGGACCTCTGAGTTTCCCTAAATTGGGAGTTTATATTTTTTCTATTTGATGTTACCTATGATAACATTTTTTTAGGTGATGCACATTATATGAATATATTAATTAATGGGATTTGGTGTGTGTCTATGCATAATTCAAGGTCTGTATGTTAATATTACATATATACCTATTATGTGAATTAGATATAGGCCAAAGAAAAAATATCCATGTGAAATTATGATATGTTATTTGGTGAATTATTTCATTAAATTATTATTTAAGCTTGTTATATTATATTATTGATTATATATACATGGATGGTCATGACTAACATAGAGGTACTAGAGGATTGGAATTGTGTTTTGGTTGTCATTAGTGGTACATTACTTATTCTTGTGGGTAAACACTTTGTTTGGACTTTGTTGTAAGACCTTATTTATTCTTGAAAACTATTAACTGTCTTTTTGTTGTAGTCTTTTTCCTAAGGTGTTGGATTTTTCTAAATTTTGTTCTGGACTTTTAAGAAACCCCCCCCCCCTTCCCATTATATGTATCACATTGTGAGTTTCTATATAAATATTATGCCCCACTTACACCCCAGTTACCCCTATATATGTGTCATCTCCTCCATGGGGACTAACAATGTGCCTTAATAGGTCATTTGACTAATGACTATACCCACAGGACAATACATGTTCTTTATAGTGTGTTTTCCATCACATCTAAACACCCTAGAAAACATTAAAGGAGTTCACATATATTGATCTCTACTTTGTACTAAACCTCTTTAACTATGGAGTTCTAATAAAGTAGTCTCTTAAAAATAAAGGTTAGCCTCATTGGCATGGGCAGTAACATTTAAACGTTTTTTTCTTTAAAATCATGTGGTGTTACTTTAATCTTGATCATAAAGAGTGAAATGGAGATCTCATATATCTCTTATCTCACCAAATCTTTATATATAGCATGAAATAGAGATATAATGATATTCACATTCATATCTTCATGCTTCTATAAATATACTCTACATATGAAAGATATCATAAAACATTAGACATTTGTGGTATCATCCAAATTCTCCATGTAGAGAGGCAGTTCTTTCTATCTATCCCCATTGTCAATACCATTATGGATAGGGTTTTATAGCACAAATAACCTCCATTAAAGGAACAATATAGAAAGTAGGCATCTAGATCAGTAGTAGAAATTTCATCTAGAGAGAAGGTTACCCTTCTCTATAATGGATCATAGTGATAATGTCAAAGTCGTATGAGTTTTAATTTCCACAATAAAAAAGATAAAAATTTATTATTTTATCCAGATTGAATTTTTATATAGTAAATTTTATTTAATTTATTATTATTCAAATATTTAATGGAAACATAGTAGTACTTACCCATACTGTGAGAATAACATATCCCATAAAAATATCATAGTGTAAAGGATCTATATTCACCTTTATATAACTGAGACCCTGGTCTAAAATGTTATTTTAGGTTTTTAGGTTGACATAATTTTTCCAACTACATTAAATCACATTTTCATTATTTTTTGAGTGGACTCCCTATTCCAAAAATCATTGATTTGGATTTCCTCAACCATTTCCTCTTTGTTACACTATTTCATCCTTTAACTGTCAAATCTTGATTAGAAATATGATAAGTTTTCCCCAAACTATAGTTATAATTTCTTGATAATTGAAGGCACCCAGACTTTTTTTATCAATAACATTAATCTAGGGTTCTATTTAAACTTATGTAGTGTAAGTATATACTTAATTAATATTTTATTTGATGTATTTTTATCATTATGTATAAATCACCCATTTTAATTTATCTCATGCTTGTTAATATTATTTTAATTTTATATAGTTGATTAAACTTTTATAGATAAATTTTAAGCATATTATAATATTTGTTTTAATTCAATCTTGAATTCTTGTTAATTAAAATATTAAATATTATAAATATACCTAAATAATTAACCATGATACTGAAGAAGAAAATTGAAATACCCATGATCATATTTAATGGATAGTTTATCCGATAGGCAATAAACTAACCCTTTCTTATATGGAATGAACTCATGGAACCAAGAATGGTTCAAGTTTAAACATTCAACCCAATCAATTGTGTACCTCCTAGATTGGTTTAGCCACGTCTTCAAACATGAACTACCTCAACATGACTGGGAGATCCAACCATTAAATAATCTTACTCACAAGCATATGAAGGTAACCAATGGTTTGGTTAATGTTAGTGCACATAAAAGAAACCATGGGAACACAAAAAACTTACATAATGAGAGTATAATAATGAATTGAATGCCATTATATCGTTTAATAAAATATTATGAAACAAGGAAATAATAAATAAATAAAACAATCTCATAGACATAATGGTCTATGCTTCTGGAGATCCACATACATGTGAAAAATACAAATATTAACACTAGCCAACATTCAAATCAAATCAATAATTATTATTATGATAAACATGATTGAATTAATTCAATTAATTCCATTTTTTTAATGATCATCCAAATTCTCTTGGAGATGCCCATCATAAATAAAATAGGTAAAATAAATGTATTGACCCGTATTTAAAAATAATTAAATAAAATTTATTGACCATTTATTAATTTTACATACTATATTACATAGTCAACACATCAAATGTGAACAGTGTAATTAGGGTTTTAATGAAACAAATAATTAATAAGTTTTTAATCAAAGTAAATTATTTAATGTGATACTATATGGAATGTACTATTGAGCTACATGTTATGGTCATCTCCTTTTTTGTATTTGGGAAAATCACCTCAGGACTAGGAGTGTCTCTCATATAGATTACATGACATGTACTAATAAGCTACACATCATGTGTTCAACATGTCGTGCATCTATGTAAATGGATAGTTGACACAAAATGTTCTTCAAATACATGGATTAATGAGTCAAAATGCATATACACCTTAATAATTCCTTATATTACATTAATAATATATAGTTTCAGACTCACATAGTGTTATTCCATGTATTAGACCCCACGGTTTGCTCGAATTTGATTGCAATTTGTGTATGCTAGTCGTACATCCTATGGTATGACATAAAATCTTCCGGGATGGCGTGATTAACAAATGATGTTGATTAAATGCACTATTTTTCATTACCGATCAGCACATCAGGTATCCCATGTCATATCCAGGTGAATTGAACTAGAGTATACAATATGTACTCTTGGTCGTAGGCTGTTTTTTCGTGTCTATTGGTCGTAATCCCTAACACCTCATAATGGCATCTTTTACCATTATTCATTTGTATATAATTTATTTAAGATGATATTAAACTTGAATGAGGATAATTAATATGTCTAAAACATTTCACTTATTATTTAAATAAATAATAAATAAAGAATAAGAAAATAACTAGAAATAATTTTTTAAAATCGATTATCAAGAAATAAATAATAATAAATTGTTATATGACTACTAAGATAAAAATTTATGATTTCATGACACATATAAAGTAGATCATCCCCTTTCTAAAAAAATTTTACATCAAATTAATCTGATGTCTTTTCAAAACTATACGTAAATTAATTTTTGGAATCCATGCATAATATTTTCACATAAAATTTATATAAAAAAATTAATTAAGAATCTATTTTTTTATAATGCATTATTTTTTGATTAATTAGTAGAACAAAATTTTCATAATGTAATTGTGTTTGTGGAAAAAATTGTATATTCCATTTATTAGTGATCCACATGATCTCCATTCCTCTAATCATCATTATCGAATTTTTCATGTGCTCACACAAATAAATATTTTTCATGTTATTAATGATGTTGATAAAAAATGATTCCTTTAAGTAATTAATTTACATTAGTGGAGGAGAAGATTTTATCCATGTTATTAAGATCATTCTATGAAGGGATATCTATAGGTACTAAGTGGATTCACTCCAGAAATCATTGTACATAATGAAATAATGTGGATCTGCCGTAAAAAAAATTGATGTAACCAGGTTTATATAGTGCTTGGTTTAGAAAATAAATAATTACAAAGAAGGATTTTTATTTTCATATTTCCCAAAAAACCATGTCTCTAAATAATAAAAAATATTAATACT
Organism: Viscum album; assembly: GCA_963277665.1. Lineage (NCBI taxonomy): Eukaryota > Viridiplantae > Streptophyta > Magnoliopsida > Santalales > Viscaceae > Viscum > Viscum album. Next base: position 1,715,818,505 of record OY728143.1, read on the forward strand.
ATTTAAATGACACTTTTTTACTCAAAAAAAAACATTTTTCTTCAATAAATAAGTTAATATTTAGTCTAATAATATTCATTATTGCATTTCCCATCATACCATAAAAATCTGTCTTCCAATCCTCCTAAATATTTATCAATCCATGAATAATGACTATTTATTTTCAAAAATTAATATGATTTAATTAATCTCCAATAAATAAATAAATATTATATTCAACAATTTAGTGAATAGATATTTAAATATTAACATAAAAATAAATAATTTTAACCCTTTGAATGTACCATAATAAATATATATTTTATATTCATTTAATTAAATAAATAATTATATGGGGAATAAATTTTTATTAAATTTTCAACACACATATATATCCTCTTGAATAATCAGTGATTGAATATTTGCGATTAAACATCCATGAATAATTATTAAAACACATATGTGAATAATATTTATCCAACGTGTCAAATTTATATAAAATGTTACTGTGTTTCAAAATAGACGTACCATGTGACCCACTACACCCCATTCTCAGTGGAACTAGGATTAACTACCTAAATTAAAATTTTATCATCAAGAAACATGATAAGGAACCCATAGTGAAATTTATAATGTCACAACCTCATGTAACTTTCTATGAATATACACCATGTAATATAATCCATTTTTTTATATCTATAATCATGTAGTTTGTATATTAGTGTAATAAACATATATGATCGATGTATATTTATTTGAGTATCCAAAAATGAATTTTCTGAAAACACCCACATAGACATGGACATAATTATGCACTATAATATCCATAACTGGGAATGATACATATACATCAATTATAGAAATGATTTGATAAATAATTTATTGCATGATTCAATAATACAATATCACTCGTGATGCACCCAACTTATCTTACCTCTCCACGAACATATATCATCACAAAGTTTCATCAATACATCAGTTTACATGACTTATGACATGTATTAATAATGATATTAAAGTCTAAGGATAAATACACATATCTCCATAGAGGAATATCCAATGACACATATAAATGATAATTTCCTATTAGTGGATCATGTTCTCATAACCTCTTACGTTGGAGATTACTAGGTGCCTAAACAATGACTATGTGTTTTAAAGATCTATTTATTCCACCCCTAACAGCTTAAATCATCTATTTTCTATCAAATGTTACTATCTAGATTTAGAACATATATTTAATATTGTTATTGTGGAACTTATAGGTTCTCATCATAATGAGGAATAGCTGTAACTTTTCAGTGTGATATGTACACAAAATACATTTTCACATATTGTGTCATGAAGAAGAAAAATCATGGTGTGATAAGATATTTTAAAAATAATAAAATACATGAATATAATTATCTATAATTTAGGTAAAAAGTTGGTTTTGGGGCACAAAATCTAATATGATCTGCCCATCAAGTGTACAAAAACATCTGTTAATAAAGACATGGAGAAATATCAGTAGTTGGAAGACTTATCCAGAAATATTAATATTCCATATAAATTAATATGTATATAATAGGAAATTGGTACCATATATATAGTAGTGCAATGTTAACATTAACTAAAAAAGGAGGTGAATCAAAAAACAATTAATAATAATGAAAATTTTATGAAAGTGAATGTAGCTATGATTTATTTGAAATAAACTAATAAATAAACGGAATAGAGTCTAAAAAGTGGTTTCACTTACTATAGGATAAGAAATATAGATATTTTATTTGAAATAAAGGAATACAAATATGGTTTTATTCATTTTTTAAATAATGAATGACTTGAAATTTCATTTACTTACAGAGGAAAAATAAAATTAAAATATTGGTGTTGCATAGATTCTTTGGTATTTTAAGGCCTTCTTGACAATTTTCAAATTGTACGTAATTTATGTGAATCAAGTAATGTGTTCAATTCAAATAATAATTCATTAATTATACAGGGATGTAATGGTACAATTTTAATGAAAATAGAGAACATAAAGGGGTAACATTAACTCATTTGTTGAGAAGGCGAGGTGTGTTTTTCTGACCATGGTATAAGAGTACTAGGTATGTCACAATATCCGTAGTCAATTATGAAAAATATACTTGTAAGGCTTCATGAATAATTAAGGATCTCATGATGTCCCAAAACATTCACATGAATTCACTCATAGTTGTTATACTTATTATAAGTGATTGATAATTTTGGTGACATACGAGATAAAAGAGAAGAACATAAAAATTTTCATTATTTGGTGAAGGTTAATTTTTGTTGGATTATATTATAAAATTACATGTATTTAAAAAGGTTCCAATTATTCTTCATCTATTAATATAGTGTTATAGAAATGGTAATGGTGATTTATCATGAATCTAAAGTATTCATGTGCATTACAAAATATAGGATATTGGTTGAAAAAAATGAGTTAGAAAAAAAATAAGTTTAAACTAAAAATGGAAAAAAATTCACCAATAATAACATAGAATAAAATATAGAGAAACATGGAATATTGAACTATGTTTCCATGGTGATAAATCCCAAAAAATTGTGTATATCAGAGTTACAATAACATTGACAACATAAACAAGATGTTCCACATTGAAAATTTTCTACCAGAGATATATTAGAAAGATGTTTCTTTTGAATTTTTTTTAAATATAAAATATTTATTAGTTGTTTCTAAATAAATAAAATATTAATTATGATAAATGATCTAATAATAATCTGATGTTGAATTATTTTTAAATATTAGGGTGTAAGTGATTTACTCTCAATAAATAGAAAAACATAATTCTAAAATATCATGGGGGTGAGGATATATTTCTTATCTACTAATCCATGTTCAAGGTGTAAAATTTATTCAAAAAAATGGCCCAATATTTATTTGTAGTTAAGATGTCCCTTTTATGGAACCCGAGTCGAATTCTCAAGCCAATGAGCATATTTATCGATAATATAATGATGAAATATTGAAATATAGTGATGTTAAAATGATCACCTAGGGGGGTCACATCTGGATGAAAGAGATTTGATGAATGAAACTGATTACAAGGGAAAAAACTCCATATGTTGTATAAAATTCATGATATAGGTATTAAATAAATGAAAAGAAGACATTTTTGGTCATTAGATAGATCCTATGAATAAGTAGAAGAATAAAAACAATAAAAAAATCATTTCTATCTCAAGAAGATATATATAATTTAAAGGAGGCTATAAAAGATGAATATAGGATCATGGTGTGTATTAGAGAGAATGAACAAATCAAAAACAATCAAATGTGGAAATTTATTTCAAGGTCATATGATAAAAATTAGATTTGAAAATTGTGGGTATTCTATAACAAAATCAATTAATATGTAAAGGATGCTTAGATCAAGGCATGATTGGTATGCATGATTGATTCCCAAATTAAAGGAATCGATATGAATGATACATTTTCTCATGTATCCTTATTATAGATAATATATTATAAATTAAAATTTATGTGAAAAGAAGATTAAATGTATTATAAATAGATGTAAATTATGTATTCTTAATGGTTACATTAAGTAGTATGTGTGCATTGAGAAAAAAATGGTTTTATTATTGATGAAAATGATATCATGATATTTTGATTTAATAAAAAATTATATGACTTAAAGTAAGAACCAATATCATGGTATTATAAAAATTATTGGTATTTATAAATCTTGAATCTATCAAGAAGGATTTTATCACAATATATATATAAAAATGGATAATGATTGAAGAATTATGGTGCTAATTGATGTGGATTTAAAGATTTTATGCGGATAAGATGAATCCCAAAGCATACGTTTTGTAAAATTAATGAGGTTTGAATTTGAGATGTTATCAATTAATCATTTAACATTATTATTTGTTTATAGTTAACCCCATGAATGAAGGAGAAATTTTATTTCTCAATCCAAGTATGTCAAGAGGGAATTAAAGTGGTTTGTGATTGATGATTCCAAGATTATGATGAAATATTTAGAGGCTAGATTTTTTTTTCAAGGGATAATGATAGAAAAAATATTTATGGGACAAAATATATTAAATTCATTGAAATCCTATAGTATCAAATAGTAACAAAACACAACAAAAATTATGAAATTTTCATACCGCATAGTACCAATGATGTACCCAATAAAGTCACTTTATTTCATTGAAAATATTTATCCATCATATAAAAATCATGGTGGATTTAATATTATTTTATCATGAAACAACATAGAAATATTTATTAGAATTTATATATTTGGATTGGGATAGACCATATGATGATTAAAATTTAATATTGGGAAGTGAATTCTATATTGGAGGACTGTGTATTTTTTATCAATTAAAAAAGAAATATTGTTTTTCATTGAGAACTATGTAATTTTAATATATTTTGGTTGGGGAATCTTGTATTCAATTTTTATATATAAAGAAATATATTTAGGATTTTGGTGTTTTTGTTGATTCTCTTATTTTAATCAAATTTGATAAATCTAATGTTATTAATGTGATAAAAATTCATGTCCATCACCTAATAAAACATTAAAAAGAGATAATATGTCACATTATAAAATAGTTTTTTGAATAAAGGATATTATATTTAGAGTATATTTTCATAAAAATTTGAATCATCTAACGTTTATATTTATAGGTTTCAGTTTTCACATAGAGTCCAAATGTCCCCATCTATATATATGGTCTCTATAAATTAAACCCAATATCTTATAGAATATTTTATTTAAATCATGTTAGGATATTTTGTTGTGAAATAATCATTTTTTGGATTCTATCCCTCTATATTATAATTTTAGACAAGTGACCATTAGTTAAAATGACACAAAGGGAGACGTTTTACATGGTCTTGGGAAGTTCCCCAAGATATATAGAAGTTTGTTATGTTGAAATTGTTCTCTCTCCATGTTATAGTGGGTGATATCTCAAGATAAATACTTGGAAAATGTGGATAATTTTTTATATATACTCATATGGAGAGGCTCGGTGTAGAAGTGTTTGTCATGAGGAACCATTCATTTAAATAATTTTTGTACAAATAATCCTGACTCATGTGGTATTAGTGTTATTTATTGGTTAATCTCTAATATATTTCATAAAAGTAATAAAGTTTTTCTTGTGTTGTTAATTGGTGTTGATGGAGTCGGTTGATGATACGTTGGATATGTTGATGGGTTTTCAATAAACCTAAAGTGGGATATTGTTGAAAAAACTCACATTGAAGTATTGTTTACGTTATTTGTGTGGACCAAAATGATCAAGAGACTTCCAAAAAGGCTCAAGAAGTCATATAATATTTATTGGTGAAGTTTTGAGAGAAATTATAGGGTGTATTATTAGTTATATCTGCTATATAGAAATAAAAGTACATCCATTTGGTTTATCCCAAAACAAGGTCTTACATGAGAAACAATCCCTATATCAAAAACAGAAATTTCACATTGAGGGAACAGATCACATTATAAGGAGTATACAGATGAATAAATAAAATACTAACAAAGGTGATTCAATGGTAGGTGAGAATAATATAAATCATTATAAGTTTAGTTAATTTAATATCACACCTTAATGGGTTAGGTCACATTTTGAACAATCAATTTTAGATTAACTTTTTATGGTGATTGGTATCATGGAGAATATTTCATGTAGTGTGGGTGTTCCCATGAATCATAGGGGCATGGATTTCAAGAGTTTATCATAATTTATGTCATAAGAATTGGGTTTCATTCTATGATGATACTCTCTTCAAATGAAAATAGTATCTTGTAAGAATAAATCATGAATTCTAAAAGGAACATAAATCCAATGTGGGAGAATTTGTGTTGCGAATAATGTGAGTCGACATTTAGTGATTTGTACATAAGTGAAGGTCCTAAATTGAATTAAATTTCACTATTAAGGGTTAAATCAATGATGTTTCATGTTATTTCACCACACCATGAATATAAAATTTAGAATAAGGAAAATAATATATGGAAGAATATTCATTATAAATAAATTATTCTTGTCAGTGTGGTTATGAAATTTTTAGTATAAAAAACTAGGAATTTGATAAAAAGTACATATTACTAAATAAAGATGATGATCAATCGATAATAGCATTGAGTTAGGTGGAACAACCAAAATTCAATGTTCCTATATTTTATGGATTCTTTTTGACAAAAATTATTAAAGGAGGATCGATAATTTAATATGCTTATTAGAGGATTTTTTTTATTATAATAAAGGTTTATTTTTGGTCAAATAATGAGGAAACATAGAGATTCTATAAATTTTGAAGAGATACAGTTCATTAAGGAAATGATATAGGATCATGGATCAATGGGAGTTATAATTTTAAATTTGTATATGAAATAATGTTAGAAGAAAAATGGGGAATCCCGAAGTCTATCTCAATAAAAGAGAAAATAGTTTAATCATATTGTTAAATGGGGATCACATTAATACACCATTTATGGTGTAATATTATTTAGATCTTTTGAAGATCAATATGGTTTTTATTGGTTTTCTAATGAACATTTTTAATGAGTGAGGGAATTGATTTCTCTAATTTGATAGATTTTTAAACCTAGATGGTCAGTGTGGAGACTCTAAATTACAATGAAATAGTTATTGCACTTAGTATTTTTTATACATCATCATTGTATGCTCCTTTGATTAGACTAGTTCAGATAAACCAACGAAAAATTACTTGTATATATCTTTAATTTATTTATCCCTTTATAAATATTGAGGGAGATTTCAGTACCTAATATAAATGTATTAATATCAGTTCGAATGGGAATTTTAAGAAATATACATACCTTCATTCAACTACCCTCTTATGGTATTCAACATATTTGGGTCCACTAGTAAGTATCCATACTATTTTATACAATGAATTTATATACATATCAATATTCATATAGGCATTAAGGATCATGAGGATATGACATTTACATAGAAATTTGGTGTATTTTCATATAGTACGATTCCATTTGGCATATGTAATGATCAATTTACCTTCCAAAATTTTATGTTCAGTATAATCACTAATTTCCTATAACATTATTTGAAGATAATTATTGAATAATTTACAATTGTTTTATCTAATTTTTATTATTTATTTTTCAATTTTGAATTATTTTCTTCATCAATTCAATGATAATATACGTATATTAAATTATGGAAAATATAATTTTATGGTCGAATGAGGAATTTCTTTCTGTTATATTGTGTTGAGGCAGAGTATTCATATTGATAAGTAAAAAATTGATGTCATTTCATCATTACCCTTCCTTAAGTATTTTTAATACGTGCATTCATTACTCGGATATATGAGTAATTATAAATGATTTCAAAATTATTTTACTAAAATTCTACTCTCATTGTCCTACAATTGGAAAATAGACATGAAATTATTTTTTAATAAAATTTATAAAATGAAATTTCAAGAATTGAAATAGATTCCCACCTCACCATCAATAATCCAACCAATGAGGTTGGTTCTGCCATTTGAAATTATTTATAATGCATCTAACTATGTAGTTTTGTTCCTTTCATAACTGAAAACACACACATCTCATTTTCATCACATATACAGTGAAAACATTGGAACTTGGATTTGAAAACTACATGACAACATAAAATTAATTCCTTTTTGAAGTATTAGCATTGCAAAATTTTCATTCTTTTCTCCCTATGTCCAATGTCATGTTTATTTCTAACCTTAATGATATTAAATATTTATTAAAGAATATAAATGTAAAACAATACCTTCTTTAATGGATAATAATTCTTAAATATCTTGATATGGATATTCATAGTATATAAAGATAATTGTTTTAACAATCATATTAGTTACATTCACATTATCTTTATAACTACTTAATATTTTGGATCCATTATATCAATATTATAGTTAACAACTTCTCTAAAATAAAACACAAAACTAAAAAAACCATGATATGATTCTATTATTAAAACATATACATTGAGTTAGTAGGTATGAGAATGAGTAATTTAAATATGATATATATATATATATCTCTGTGTGTATTATTTTATACAAATTTACATAATTCATTAATATGTTAAATAATCTACCTTTTTATGTTGTACAAATTATTAATGAAAAAATTTATTTTATTATTAAATCATTTTTTAATAAAATATAACATTGATTGATTATTCTAGTTTTATTGGTGTTTTAAATAAATTTAGAATAAGTACAACTAGTATTATAGAAAACGCTTGTTTCCTATAAAAATATATATGACTGTAGTTTTAAGTGTAATTTAAAATTATTCAATTTGATTAAGAAAAAATGAAAATACTTTTTGGATTTTGTATTTCAACATTACATTAATATATTTTTTTTTCTAAAAACATTGATTTATTGGTGAATAGAGAAAAAATTAATTTTACTAATATTTTCATTTTTATGAGATTATTCCATGAATGTTTTTAGAACTCATTATTAATTATGAATTAAATTTTATAAATTTAAATTAATAATTTGGATATAATATGTTGATATATATATAAACCATGCCTAACAACTTTGAAAACATAGGTAATGTTTTAAAGAAAACTCTTTTTTATCCCTTGATTTTAATAAAAATTTCAAATGGTGAAATTATGGTTTCAACATAATTTAATTTTAATTAAATATTAGTAAAATAATTATAAATAATTAAATTTTAATAGAATAAATAATAATGAAAATTTCACCCGAACATAATTCTTATGCACAATAAACATTTTTAAAAATGCCGTTTTACATGATATTTGCGTTAATTCTAAAATTAATTTCTATAAATAGTGATTTTTATTTTATAAAATATTTTTCTTATTTTAAATCATCATATTAAAATTATTAAATAATTTAAATTTAAATTTTGTTTCATTAAAACTACTTTCCAAAGGTGAACTTTGAGGTGCAATAGTAATGTATATTAGTTTAAAAGTGTTTTAACTTAGTGAAAAAGGTTGAAACCATTGAAAAATTATTTTATATTTCATGGTGGGGGAGTATATGATATATATAACTACAAAAAACCATTATTTTCTATTATTAATAGTTTTTCCATGAATAATGGAGTGATATTATTGAGAAATAATGAGATTTTTAAAAAGTATTTTTTATTATACATATAGATAGACAAAAAATCCTCCCCTTTTATCCACAAATTATGAACCTTTGGATCAACCAAAAATATTAACTTGTATATCCTAAAAACCTTCCCCAAGTCTTTTAATGCTTGGTATCACAAAAAATTTAAGATAATGAGTCTTAAACAGTTACCCAAGGGAGAATTTTCAGGGGATAGGTAATACTGTCAACCCAACCCTTTTAAGATATTTTATTCATAAAAATAAAAAAAGTACTAAATATCATTGAGGTTATGATATAAAAAAATATTTATAATATGTTTAAATGTTATTATACTAATGGAATATCAATTATATAATTTTCTCCATAATGTGAAAAATAATGTCTCCACCCATGTTTGCGAACTATCGCCTCCACAAAGGATATGTTTTGTTTTCCATGAAAATCAAGAATGGATTAACTTAAAAACATAACTAATATGTAAAAATTATATTTTGGAAAATAATTATAATTTTTAATGATAATATAATAAAATCTATAAGAAATAAAACAAAAAATGGTTATAATAACATTAACTGCCAAAAAACGACTTACGAGGGAAATTTTTTTTATTGAGATATTTTTTTGAAACAAATTTGAATATGTTGTAGTATTACATTAATTTAGATTTATATTATATAAAAAAAATTTAGAGATCAATATGTTTCAGAATAACAACTTTGACCGCGATCAACACACGGAATGTGTTATGAAGAAATTAACCGAATAACACTGAGTAACTGACATAAAAGAAAACTGTGATAAAACACATATCAAAAAATAATATCTAGGGTTTTTAAAATTAAATATATATTAATATATATTAATATATATTAATAATTTTATTATATATTTATATTTAAAATAATTTATTCATTTTTTAAGATATGTTCAACTGTCGAGCGTTTCTGAACACAAGTTAAGGGTTTCAACTAATTTTCCCCTCATTGAGAAAAGTTTTATTGTTATGTGATAATTTTCTATTTATATGGTTTATATACCTCCAAAAGTTTAATATTATTATAAAAAAATATTATATTCATGGTATTTATTGAAACATATGATTTTAAACATCAAATGACTTTTGATTCAAAATTAATAAAGATGTAAGGGTTTCATCTAATTTTTTTTTCTTTAGGACACATTTTATTATATGGAAATAATTTAATTTTTATGATGTGTGTACTGATAATTGGATATATAATATCATTAAATATATATATATATTCCTGTTATTTTAACATTAACATCAATATTTCTCTCTTTCAAAGTGATTTAATAGAATGCATCTTAGGTCGCAAGGGATCCTCAGAACCTCTTTCATTACCATTGGGAAACACATTCTCTTTATTTATAAAGTATACTATATATTATTCAAAATAATGATTTCTATATTCTCTATATATGTTCATTAATTATATAACTAATTTACCTTAAATTTTTTTGATGGTGCTAATAAACATTATATGTTCCTCCACAATTCCCTCTCTTCAGTAAACCTAGTTATTAAGGTAAATTACCTTTGTCAACAATCACGTCATGTATCACTCCCTATAATGTTTTAACCTTTATATTTTTTCTAATAACCATAAATATTTAATTAATAAACTTTTTTGTTCCATTATGGTTTAAAATAAATTATACTTCCATTTTCTTCTTAAAATTTTCTTTCGCTCATTTTGAAAAGTATCATCTATGAGGTTCTTTTTATTCTAACTTCTTTTATTTTTTAAGACTTATTTTATAACATTAATACCAATCCTAAATACCTATGAATATTTTTTAATAAAAAATCTAATATCCAAACTAATTTTATTTCATCATATCCTTAGAATTTATATGGTACAGCCTTCATTTATGCCTTGAGAGAAGATAATGAAGAACCGTAACGACCCAAAGCTTCATTAATGGAAATACCTCTTGATATAATTAAATGTCTCTTTATGTAAAATTTTTATAGTAAATGTCAAATTCTTTGGCTTTATGTTAAGAAATGTGACCGTTTCTTTTATATCCGTTGAACAGGGATCACATGATTAGTATAAATATAGGGCTCTAACAAACACAATTTACTCAAACAAAGGAAGCGAAGGCCTCATCTAGTAGAATTTCTCCATAAGAAGCCCATTTTTTCAAAGCTCAGAAAAAAGGTGGCATCTTTGGACTTCGCTCTTGACCAAGCCCAAGATGAGCTCTATCATGTCAAGCTCGAACGTGACCGTCTACGGGAAAAGTGGAAGTTGATAGAAATTACCACTCGAGCAATGTTATTCGAGCCACCCCAAGAGTCTGTTACCACCGCACACCTTACCCTTAGGTCTTATGCGGCTATTTTAAGGGGTTATGTAACGAATCACTAATACTATGTTCATGTACATTATTTGTTTCTATATATTAATGAATATACATTCTGGTCATTATTGATACATTGTAAATAGTTTTTAAGGTGCAAATGTTGTTTTTAGTTATTATTTAATTTAGAATTCTATTTTATTAAATTAATGGATTTTTTGTATTAAATAATATTTTAATATAATATTATTATTATTATTAAATTAATTTTATTATATATAAATGATCATATAATTTTATGAATGCAATTGTAATTTTTATTAAGGTTTGAAAGCCATTTTTGTCAAAACCCGTGAATTTTTTATAAATGTCAGTTTTTATTTTAAAAGTGAAAATTAACATATTTATAAAAATATTTAGATAAAATAAATGTTATTTCTGGAATCAAGACATCGAAATTATCGAACAGTGAATTTTTCATAATTTTCTGAGACAGTCAAATGTTTGGGTAGAAATTAAATACCGTTTAAATATATAATGTGTTTTATGACATCATAATGACCCAATAATTATGTAATAAAATAATATAAGCTTTATTTTCGGCCAATATATGTTTTACCATTAACATAATGTGATTTTGGGTATGTTTGACTTACTTTTAAAAGAATTAATGGACCCCTCAAGACTTATTAAACACCTTGTCTTTTTAAATTGTTTTCCATGGGAGTGTGACTCGCCTCCACATAAGCAACCCTATTATTTTAAGAAGTTCGAACATTGGCCTTATAAAATATTGTTTTCATATTCCCTTTTCCAAAAACCATGGGCAAAAACCATGGGATGGTTTGTGGTTTGGATTAATTTAATATAAGGGGTCCCAAACCTAAATAATAATAAATTCCCTCACCTTTCCTATATAAACCCACCAAGCTCCACCTTTCTCCTCACTCAAAGCCTTTTGAGTTCGTCCAAACTCTTCCATACTCTCTATATAATCCTCCCAAGGTTCCCCAAGCTCCCAATAAGCCTCTCACAAGCCTCTCTCAAGCCTTTGGAAGCACACTTCCAAGTACGGGTTTTTTCTTCCTTTCTCATTTTTCTCCAAGTTGTTTTACCCTTTTAAATTTAGTTATGAATGTTGGGGTATGGTTTCACACCTCCCTAATAATTCCCTATTTATGGTTTAATGATGGGATACCCCTCTATCTCTCATTAAATTCCTCCCATGTACACCTGTTACTATGTCGAAATTCCGAAAGGAACTTCTCTCTCCTCATTTATATTCAAACAATACTTTTGTATCATGAATCTAAATTCCATTAAAATTGTTGGGACATGTATCTATATGACCTCCTTACTGTGAATTACATGTAAATATGATGAGGACCCCCTTTCTCTCTCATCAACCATTTTTATGAATTCTTATGTCACGCCGTTACGCTGTCGAAATCGCACCGATTTTCTAAGCCAATGCCATTGTGTAGTGAATACCATGCCCATTTCTACATCAAGGGTATTCACCTTTATGCACATTTACATATTGATTATAATGTTTCATGTATGAATTCCACATTCCTTTATCTTGGAATAAATTATTATGTTTTATGAATCCATGTTTTATGATCCACATGGCAAACTTATGCATGAAATTAAATGTTTATTAAGGGTGCACCCTTATAGCACTCCAATGCATTGGGTAAAGTATAGTATCATGATAAGTCAAGTGAAATGAGTGATGAATCATGATAATTCAAGTGCAATGAGGGTTTACTCATGCTCCATGTGCAATGATCCTCGGCTCATGCTAATTCCAAGTTAAGTGTTATTGGAACATTTTTCATGTTAAGATTATCATGCTTTATCATGCCTCTATGTTCATGTTACTCTTGTGCTCCATTGATATTCCTATTGTCTAACATTTATTTTACTCCTCATGTATTCCATGTTTATTTCCTTACTGGTCATTATAGCTCAACCCTTTTCTAATGCATGTCATCAGGTTATCCCATGCAATGCTAAGTATGAGGGAATGTAGTGGTCATGTAAAGGATGTTTTCAATAAAGATGTTGTATTTAGTGTTTTATGTTGTTATGTAATGATCCTAAGCCCCAAATACCATGTACCTCTAGATCATCCATGTTGTATCAAGTGAATGGTTTATGTAATAAATCATGTTTAAGTTTGTAATAAAAGCAGGGTTGTCTTAGTTGGTATTAGAGGATAGGTTTAGTTATTTTTGGGATTAGGATTAGAAAACCCTAGTAAAACCTTAGAGACAATACAAAGTATAATAAAAACATCCCTAAGTTTTGGTAAGTACTGAGTGAGTGGTTTATCAAAAAAATACATCCCTGTCTGGATACGAGCAGGTAGAGGCGGCTCCGGTACATATGTATCCTAGGGGTAAAACCTGAAAACAACACTTTGTGCTAGAATCGAATAGGAACTGGTGCATGACAATGGGCCTTACTTAACTCTTTGTTACGACACTCCCGAGGGATATGTTTTGATAAATTCACAAGCATAGTATGAACCCTTATTAATGGAATTAAAAAAAATTCCCCTAAGATTATATGTTAGAAAGTAGATCATGAAAAGCCTAGGTTGAAGCCTATAGAATCATGAGTTAAGGAAATAAAAGTTTATTTTTTAAGTCATCAACTTTTTTCTTTGGATTACCCTTTATGTGTTTCCCCCTAAAAGTCCTTTTATTCCAGCCAATGGCCGGTAATAGGAGGACTCAGGATAACAACCATTGTGAAGATCAGTGTGATGATTGTACTAATGAGATGCCCAATCCAATAGGAGCAGGAATCACGAACTTTGTCATGCTTATCTCTTAGATAACTCAAGATTTGAATAGAAACACGGGTCAAGAGGAACGTTCAAACCCCCCTAAGAAAGAACAAGTCTTTATCAAGAGCTTCATGATACAAAGGCCTCCTAATTTTAGTGGATCATATGATCCCACAATCGCTGAAAAATGGATCAACTCCATTGAAAAGATCTTCTCCATCCTTCAATGTTCTGAAAAAGATAAGGTTATCCTAGAGTCTTTTCGTATGGAGGGTGAAGCTGATCAATGGTGGACGTTGATCAAAAATATGAAGCCTGAGGAGGAGATCGAGGCGTTGGAATGGAAGGATTTCCAGAATCTATTTTTCGATAAATATTTATCACGCACCCTTCGGCTTAAGATGGAAAGGGACTTCCTTCCCCTCATGAAAAAAGATGAATAATCTGTTAGATCATACGAGGAAAACTTCACAAGGCTTGCATGATATGCTTTCGTCTTTGTTGTTACCCCCAAATTCATGGTTGACCGCTTCTTTAGTGGGCTGAAGCCTAGCCTTCGGAAAGCATTAGCGATCCATGACTTCGACAGCTATGAGGAAATTTTCCGATGTTCCCTCAAGGTCGAAATGGATATCGGGGAATCACAAGGGTGTCATGGGGACCTGAAGCATAATATGGACTTCAATGCTAGCGGTCCGATGGATAAATCCAATAGTGCTAAGAAGATCCAGCACCCCACTTGCCAAAATAGTGGAAAGAATCACTCTGGAAATTCCCTCAAGGGGATAAGGAAATGCTTTAGGTGTTGAAGAGAAGGGCACCTGGATGTTAACTTTTGGCAAGAAAGACCCACAACTATGACAGAGGAGAGGAACGCTCCGTTCAAACCTCAACACATTGTTCATTGCTACAACTGCAAGGAACCGGGGAATTTTTAAAAGCAGTGCCCTAAACCAAGGGTGTTTGGAGGCAACCAAAAACCTCCAAGGCAGCAAGGAAGAGCTTTTTCCATCACTTATACCAAAGTGAACCTCAAAAATGAAGTGGTGACATGTACGCTAGTTATTCAATCAAGAATAGAGAACATACTTTTTGATTCAGGTTCTACGCATTCTTTTATATCTCTAAAGTTTAGTAGAACAATTCCAACACCACCAAAAACCATGTAAGTGAAGATTTCGGTGAGTATGGAAAATGGTGCGATCATTGCATCCCATGAATATAAGTCCTCCCCTGTTATAATCTGTGAATTTAATTTCCAGGCGAACCTCGTCATACTCCCTTTGGTGGAATTTGATGCAATTATGGGCATGGATTGGCTTTCATTATATAGAGCCAACATAAATTGTCGGGAGAGGGAAATCACACTCCATATGGAGAATAGACTCCCGATTCATTAAAAGTGTAAGGAGGAAGATGAATCTCATTTAGCTCCATCATCTCAAACATGGATATTACTGCCCTATGAGCACATGTATCTGGCTCAGATGATTGAGTCCAAGGAAGAAACCATCCTTGAAGAAATGCCTATTGTGAGGGAATTCGCTGA
This sequence comes from Viscum album, assembly GCA_963277665.1. Taxonomy (NCBI): domain Eukaryota; kingdom Viridiplantae; phylum Streptophyta; class Magnoliopsida; order Santalales; family Viscaceae; genus Viscum; species Viscum album. The sequence goes on from OY728143.1 coordinate 1,715,834,297, forward strand.
AGTGTTTCGCAAGGAACTGCCTGGTCTTCCTCCTAGAAGAGATGTTGAATTCTCAATTGAACTTATACCAGGGGCACTAGAAATATCCAAGACTCCATATAGAATGGCTATCGTGGAACTTGAAGAGATGAAGAAACAACTATAAGAGAATCTGGATAAAGGGTTTATATGCCCAAGTGCTTCACCATGGGGTGCACCAGTCCTCTTCGTCAAGAAGAAGGATGGGTCAGTGCGACTTTGCATCGATTATCATGAACATAAAAAAATCACGATAAAGAACAAGTATCCTCTGCCACGGATCGATGACTTATTTGATCAGTTGTGTGGAGCACAATACTTCTCCAAGGTAGATTTTTGGTCAAGATATTATCAAGTAAGGGTGAATAAGGATGATGTCCCCAAGGCTGCTTTTCGTATAAGATACGGGCACTATGAATTCATAGTAATGAATTTCGGACTCACCAATGCTCCAGAAATCTTCACGGACATGATGAATAGAGTCTTTAGAGGTTACCTAGACAAATTTGTGGTATTCTTTATAGATTATATTCTAATATACTCCAAAACCAAGGAGGATCATGAAGAGCATTTAAGAACTATACTAGAGACTTTGTGCAAGGAGCAGATCTATGAAAAGTACAATAAGTGTGAGTTATAGTATAAGGAAGTCTCATTCTTGGACCATATCATCACAAGTAATGGGATATCTGTGGATCCCTCCAAAACTGATGCAATTGAGGGATGGTCTAGGCCAACATCAGTAACGGATATCCGTAGCTTCTTGGGGATAGCTGGATATTATCGACGATTTTTGAGAAATTTCTCACGATTTTCCAACCCTCTTACCAGGCTAACTCAAAATAGAGTAATGTTTTCTTGGATTGATGAATGTGAAGAAAGCTTTAAGGTGTTGAAAAAGAGGCTTATCACTGCACTCGTGCTCACTTTACCCACAAGTGGTGAAATTTTTTATGGTATTCAGTGATTCTTCGAAGAAGGTCTTAGGTTTTGTGCTGATGCAAAATGATAAAGTGATATCCTATGACTCAAGGCATTTGAAAATCCATGATCAAAACTATCCAACGCATGATCTGGAGTTGGCGGCAGTGATCTTTGCCTTGAAAATCTAGCGGCATTATCTCTATGGGGAGAAATGTGAGATATATATTGTACACAAGAGTCTTAAATATATATTCATGTAGAGAGAGATTAATATGAACCATAGAATATGGATAGATCTCATCATGGATTATGAATATTCAATACATTACCACCCTGGGAAAGAGAACAAGGTGGCAGATACCCTAAGTAGAAAGGACCCAGCGATTCTATAAATGATGAGAATTGAGAGGGATCTAATATTCTTAGACTTGATGATGATGGACATGGGAATCATAAAGAAGGGAACATCATCAATCCATTCACAAATTATTGCTCAACCAACTCTTTTGGAAAGGTTAAAGGATGCTCAAGAGGATGATGTGGGAATTCAAGAAAAAGTTGAAGCTATCAAAAAGGAGAAATCCTCAGAGTTTAATGTTAATGAAGAAGGAATTGTGCGATTTGGGAAAAGACTATGTGTTCCATCAAGTCCGGAGCTAAAGAAAGAACTTTTGGATAATGCACATAGTTCAAATTTCTCTATTCACCCAGGGAGCAAAAAGATGTATCGAGATCTTCAAGAAAACTTTTGGTGGGATAATATGAAAAAGGTGATCGTTGAATATACATCAAAGTGCCTGGTGTGCCAGTAAGGGAAGGCAGAGAGGAAGAAGTCTAAGGGGATTATGCAACCATTTCCCATACCAGAATAGAAATGGGAGAACATCACCATGGAATTTATCACCGGACTTCCAAGGACATCCAAAGGCAACAATGTAATTTTGGTTGTTGTGGATCGTCTTACAATGACTGCACACTTCATTGCTATTCAGGAAGATTTATCATTGGATCAACTGGCACAAATATGTATCAGGGAAGTGGTAAGGCTGCATGGGGTACCACTATCTATTGTGTCTGACTGAGATCCAAGATTCACCTCTATGTTTTGGAAGAGTCTTCAACATGATCTGAATACTGAACTGAACTTCAGTACGACCTATAATCCTCAAACTGATGGCCAATCTGAGAGGGCTATCCAAACACTTGAGGACATGTTGAGAGAATTCTCAATGGACTTTAAAGGAGGATGGGATCAACATCTTCCTCTGGTTGAGTTCTCTTATAATAACAGTTTCCACTCGACCATCCAAATGGCACCATATGAAGCCCTGTATGGGAAAAGGTTCATAGCACCAACATGTTGGGATGAGGTTGGTGAACATAATCTTCTTGTACAAGAAATGGCCGAGGAAATGGTTGAGAAGGTGAAAACCATTCAGCAACATATCAAGGAATCCTAGAGTTGATAGAACAGTCATGTAGATAATCATCGATGAGACCTTGAGTTTAAATTTATAGACATGGTTTTTCTACCAATATCTCCGTGGAAGAAGTTAATGAGGTTTGGAAATAGAGGTAAGTTAATTCCAAGGTACATCGGACACTTCGAGATTCTTGATCGTTTCAGGGCTACGGCCTATCGACTAGCACTTCCACCTACCATGGCCAAAGTACATGATGTTTTTCATGTATCTCTCTTAAGGAAGTACATACCAGACCCTTCAAATTTACTCTCTTCTGAGGTGGTATAGTTGGAGGATGATCTTTCTTATGAGGAGCAACTAGTGAAGATCTTAGATCATATAGAAAAAGTTCTATGAAATAAGACAGTTACCCTTATCAAGGTGTTATGGTGAAACCACAAGTTTGAATAAGCAACTTGGGAATCGGTGGAAATAATGAATCTGAGTTACCCACATCTGTTTTAGTGTGGGAAAAGGAAATTTCGAGGGAAAAATCTCTTAAGGGGGGAATATTGTAACGACCCAAAGTTTCATTAATGGAAATCCCTCTTGATCTAATTAAATGTCTCTTTATGTAAAATGTTTATATAAAATGTCAACTTATTTGGTTTTATGTTAAGAATTGTGACCTTTTGTTTTATAGTCGTTGAACAGTGATCACATGATTAGTATAAATATAGGGCTTTAACAAACCCAATTGACTCAGACAAAGGAAGCGATGGCCTCATCCAGTAGAATTTATCCATATGAAGCTCATTTGTCAAAGCTCAGAAAAGAGGTGGCATCTTTGGGCTTTGCTGTTGACCAATCCCACGCTGATCTCCATCATGTCATGCTTGAACGTGACTGTCTACGGGAAAAGTGGAAGTTGATAGAAATTACCACTCGAGCGTTGTTATCTGATCTACCCCAAGAATCTGTCACCTTCGCACACCTTACCCTTATGTCTTATGCGGCTGTTTTAAGTGGTTATGTAAAAAATTGCTAGTACTATGTTCATGTATATTGTTTTTTTGTATATAATAATGAATATACTTTTGTGTCATTATTGATACATTGTAAATAGTTTTTAAGGTGAAAATAGTGTTTTTTGTTATTATATAATTAAGAATTCTATTTTATTAAATTATGGGATTTTTTGAATTAAAAAATATTTTAATAAAATATTATTATTATTATTATTAAATTAATTTTATTATATATAAATGTTCATATAATTTTATGAATGCAATTGTAATTTTTATTATGGTTTGAAATCTATTTTTGTCAAAACCATTGAATTTTCGATAAATGTCAGTTTTTATTTTAAAAGTGAAAATTAACATATTTAGAAAATTATTTTGATAAAATAATTGTAATTTTTGGAATCAGGATATCGAAATTATCCAACAGTGAATTTTTCATAATTTCTTGAGACAGTCAAATATTTGGGTAAAAATTAAATACCATTTAAATATATAATCTGTTTTATGACATCATAATGACCCAATAGTGATGTAATAATATACTATAATCATTTTTTTCGGCCAATATATGTTTTACCATTAAAATAATTTCATTTTGGGTTTGTTTTACTTAATTTTCAAAACATTAATGGACCCCTCAAGACTTATTAAACACCTTGTCTTTTTAAATTATTTTCTATGGGACTGTGACTCACCTCCACATAAGCAACCCTATAATTTTGAGAAGTTCGGACTTTTTCCATATAAAATATTGTTTTTATCTTCCCTTTTCAAAAAATCATGGGAAAAAACCATGGGTTGGTTTGTGGTTTGGATTAATTTAATATAAGGGGTCCCAAACCTAAATAATAAAGAATTCTCTCACCTTTCCTATATAAACGAACCCAAGCTCCCACTTTCTCCTAACTCAAATCCTTTGGAGTTCGTCCAACCTATGCCCTACACTCTCTAGAATCCTCCCAAGGTGCCCCAAGCTACCAAGAAGCCTCTCTCAAGCCTCTCTCAAGCCTTTGGAAGCACACTTCAATGTAAAGGTTTTTCTTCCTTTCTCATTTTTGTCCAAGTTGTTTTTCCCTTTTAAATTCAATTATGAATGTTGAGGTATGGTTTCGCACCTCCCTAATAATTCCCTCTTTATGTTTGAATTATGGGAGACCCCCTTCTCTCTCATTAAATTCCTCCCATGTACACCCGTTACTATGCCAAAATTCTGAAAGGAACTTCTCTCTCTTAATTTACATTCAAGAAATACTTTTGTATCATGAATATAAATTCCATTAAAATTGTTGGGAAATGTATCTACATGACCTTATTACTGTCCATTACATGTAAATATTATGAGGAGCCCCTTTCTCTCTTATCAACCATTTTTATGAGTTCTTATGTCACGCCGTTACGCTGCCGAAATCGCACTGGTTTTCTAAGCCAATGCCATTGTGTAGTGAATACCATGCCCATTTCTCCATAAAGGGTATTCACCTTTATGCACATCTACTTATTGATTTTAATGTTTCATCTATGAATTCCACATTCATTTATCATGGAGTAAATGATTATGTTTTATGATCCATGTGGCACACTTATGCATGAAATGAAATGTTTAAGAAGGGTGTGCCCTTATAGCACTCCAATGCATTGGGTAAAGTATAGTATCATGATACATCATGTGTAATAAGTGTTGACTCATGATAATTCAAGTGCAACTAGGGTTTACTCATGATTCATGTGCAATGAGGGTTTACTCATGCTCTATGTTCAATGAGCCTTGGCTCATGCTAATTCCATGTAAAGTGTTGTTGCCACATTTTCATGTTATGATTATCGTGCTTTATCATGCCTTTATGTTCATGTTCCTCCTGTGATCTATTGATATACCTATTGTCTAACATGTATTATACTCCCCATGTATTCCATTTTTATTCCCTTACTGGGCTTTATAGCTCACCCCTTTTCTTATGTATGTCCTCAGGTTATCCCATGCAATGCTAAGTACGAGGGAATGTAGTGGTAATGTAATGGAAGTTTTCAAAAAAGATGTTGTATTTCGTGTTTTAAGTTTTTATGTAATGATCCTAATCCCCAAATACACTATACCTCTAGATCATCCATGTTGTATCAAGTGAATGGTTTATGTAATAAAACATGTTTATGTTTGTAATAAAATAAGGGTTATCTTAAACAAACTTTTATTTCATGGGTTTTATTTTCTTATGAGTTATGTAGTGATTATTTTTTAAATTTTGTGGAAAACATAATCTTGAAAATAATATGTTGTTTATGAGACTAATTTTTGAATATTGTGATTATTATATCCCTCAAATTAATTGGGTAATGATAATGTATTTGGAGATTTAATGTGTGATAAACACATGGTTATCTTAAGAACATTATGTATGGTGCATAAGAGATTTTCTTTAGAAAACTATATTATTATGGAGGTTAGCCTAATAATAAGAGGATTATAATGAAAGTTATACTATGTTTTTGACTCATTTCTTATCCTTTATATATGATTATAATTTCGCGATTTATGATGTTGCAACATGGTTTTGTTTCCAAGATATTATGCATTCATTTACTTATGACAAGATTTCTTATTTATTATCATTCCAATTATAATATAATTATATTACTATTGACTCTCATATTATTATTTGAATCCATGTTTATTCCATTAATGGGTGTTCAATATCACCCATTTCATCATATAATTTCCACATGGTATTTTATAATAATTTATAAGATCAAATGTAGTCAAGAGAACTGTGTATAATTTTTAATAAAGATGTTTTTTCTATTTAGGATAATGCACTAATATATTTAATCTTCTTATGATACAAGACTTCTAGATAAATAATATGTATTTTTGGGAATGTATGATATAAATCAATAATAAAAGTGTGTTTATGGATTGGGTCACTATAGTCAGTATGTGAGAAATTTATAATTATTTTTATTGATTAATATGATTGAAAATTAGTGAGAACCTTTGGGAGAAGTCTGTGGGAAAAGCCTGCATATTAGAGAACATCCTAAAATTTTAGAAAAGTATAGATTTTGTGGGTTTCCTTTCAATTTCAACCATGTTTGGAAACAATCAAGTTTATGGATGCTTTAGCACGGTTGTACATAGGGACAATAACCTTGAAGTGTGTGTGTTGGGTACAAACTCAACCATGAACTATTTCATGAAAAAGATGCCTAAAAACAACCATAGGTAGAATCTGTAGGGGATATGATTTATTTAATCATATTATCCTTTTAGAAAATTACAAAGTATTTATTTCTTATTTACAAAAAGGTATTATAATAAGAATATGAGAGACCATAACATAAATTAACATTAGAAGAAAAAAAGTTATCTGATTAACCAAATATGACATAATTTAAATGAAATTATCAGAGGTATAAATTAAGGTATTTTTAGTGAATACATCTTAGAATTAGACATAATTTTCATATACTATGATTTTTTTGGATATTATCACATCCATTTTGGGATTTCAAATTTAGTTGAAATAATATAATTAGGATGATTCTAAGAAATGCATGCATATGAAAATCACTAAGTCTTATAACTGAATAAGGTAGAATACATAAATGGTTGACAATATTAGTATATTCATGTTATTATTGAAAATATGAGTTTCCAATTCTTATCAATTGTAGTGAGGTAGATCCCAAGTGATAAATTAATCATAACTATTATTTTTAGTGAGTGATATTTATTAATGGTATTTTGGTATATAATAAAAAATTACAGTTAAAAGGGTTAGGTGAAACATATAAGTATTTTTCGTTATTTTTTTCTTTTATAAAGGACTTCAAATATATATTAAATGGAATCAGTAACTTTCAATTGTGATTTTATATGAAGGTTGTAATTTTGGGGATAATTATTGAATAACACATGTCTAAGTTAGGGATAACTCTTATGATTATATAATTATAGTGTATAAGAAATGAAGGGTTAATTGATTTTTAGAAAAATGAGTTAGATAGAATTGATTAATTAGGAATTGAATATTGAAAAAATATGTCCAAAATATTTTTGGTCAATTTTATCTCATTTTTTGCATTATGATATATATTGACTATATTGTGACCTTACGAACAATTGGCTAATAAAATTTGAGGATTTAAGATAGAATTAACGTTTTTCAAGAATATACAATTTCACTATGGTTTAATGTTTTGATAGAATGGTAGTATTGGTAATGGTATACACTTTAGAATATATAACTAGGTTATAAATAATCAATGTTGCTTAAGGAAAGTTAAGTATGTTGATCTTCCTTAAAATATTAAGGTTCATGTCACAATAGAAGTTATACATATAAAAATAAATATGTTAAGAATAACCTCTCCTACATTCATTGGTGTGTGATAATTAAAATTATGAGGACTCAATTTCATTAATGGGGTATAATGTACTAAACAAAGATTTTAATCCATTAAATTAATAATATCTTCAAAATCTTGTGTCTCTTGAAACACTAAACTAAAAAAATGAGATATGATTACACTATTAAAACATGTACATTGAATTAGATGGTATGTATATGAGTAGCTGAATTATGAGATATACTAATATATATATATATATATATATTAATTTTATTTTATAAGAATTACAAATGTTTAAGTATTATAATATTTATGCACAATACTTTTTATTGAATAAAATTAAATATATTATTTTTTACTTACTATTTTAACAAATTATAACATTTTTTAATAAATTATAGATTTGTTAGTGTTTTATATAAATTTATAAATATCATAACAGGTATTTTAAAGAATGTTATTTTTATTTAAAATAAATTTCTCATTTAATTTTATAATATAATTTAAAAGTATAAATTGAAAATTATAGAAATTTAATTTCAAAATTAAAATAAAATTTCTGAATTATAATTTCAATATTAATTACTTTAAAATTATTTTTTCGTATTTCACTAAAATGATATATTTTGAAGAGAATAGTGAAAAAAATATTGATTTTTCTAATATTGCATCTTTAATAAAATTTTCCATGACTGTTTTAAAAACAAATTTTAAAGTAAAAAATATATTTTATGAATTTAAAATAATTATTTTCATGAATTGTTTTGATATATATAAGATCCACACTTAAAATCTCATAAAATTTTAGATGTATTTTAATGAAAAATATTTTTCATCTCCTCCTTTTAATAAACTTTTTAAAGAGTGAAATTACTTTTCGACTACAATATTTATGAATTAAATATTATTTTAATAATAATAAAAAATTTAATGTCAATAGATTCAAAAAAATTATTATTTGTTTCTTAAATGTAAATTGTATGCTTAAAATACTAATTTTTTTTTATAAAAATGAGTTTTTATGTGTCATTTGTGCGAATACAAAAATTAATTTCCCATAATCATAAATTTTATTTTAAGAAATAATTTACATATTTAAAATAATTATGCTCAAATTATTAAATAATTTAAATTTAAATTTTGATGATTAAAATTAGTTTCTAGAGGTTAAATTTGAATTACCGTGAAAAGGGTAAATTAGGTTATAATTGGTTTAACATAGTGAAAAGGGTAGACACGTGTAAAAGACATGTTTAAGATTATATGGTGGATGGGGATCAACCTTATCTTTTTACACACACCCATATTTGACATTTTGGAGCCTTTTTTCTTGAATAATTGATTGATATTATTGAGAAATAAAGAGTTTTTACAGAAGTGTCATTTTCTTCACCAATAAAAGAAAACCACCTCATCCTCATTTATCCATCGATTAAAAAGCGTTGGATCACTAAAATATATTCAGAAGTATCTCCTTAATAAAATCCCCAATAATTTAATTTCTTGATCATGTAAAAATACCAAGCTGAGGAGTCTTAAGGAGTTACCTAAGGGACAAATTCCAAGGGAAAGGTAATATTCTAAACCCAACATTTATATGTTAGTTTCTTCTTTTGTACCCATCATGTCACTTAAATACATGAATAAATGATAGCACGCTCGTTGTTACTATATAAAAATTTTAATATACTTATAGAATATCTATTTTATACTATCTACAATATCATTGAGTTAATTGAAAATGTAATAGTTCATTTGTGTCGACTATAACCACTATATAGGGAATGTTATGTTTTCTATGACCAACTAACACATATGACATTAAAATTGTATTTATTATGTAATGATGATATTTTTGATACTATTAATATTATATAATGATAATGTATGACAATCTATAAGCAATAAAAATAATAAAATTTTATACTAACTTTAACCTCCATAAATGGAATTATCAATGTACCTTTCATAATTTTAGATATTTCTCAGATAACCATTGGAACTATATGAGTATTTTCATAGTGGAGTATTTTTACTTTCCCAAACCCATATTTCACTCCTCAAGGCCCCGATCCCAGTTGGCTATATAGCCTCAAGAAGATCTCATTGAATTCCAGAGGCTTCCAACTAGTAGTGAGGGACTAGGGTGTGTGTGTGGGGATACAATGCCCTCATTACTAGAGTTAACATTATAGATATACAGCAATAGATAAGAATCAGAAGTAGTAAATACCTAGATAATATATAAATAAATAAAACCTGAATATATAAATAACACAAGAACTAATCTCATATATAATGATGAAAATTCATTCCCTGTGTCTAAAAATCATCCATAATCGTTATACAGATGTACAATACAACACATTCATCAAAATACCAAAAATAAAAAAAATTGTAATCTCCAAATAGAATCGGGAGCTTCAACCTAGTCTTATGTTCCCTATCTCCAATTAATGGAACAAAATCAAGAATCTAATTGTGTGTTCTTTCCCTAATCCCTAACTGCATCTATATAGTCTGTCTGGGTACCAAATGGTGGCCTGAACGGGGTGTGGGATAAAACCCCAGTATTTTACCACCCAAAGGTCAATAAAAAATCCATTTTCTCCAATATTATATAACAAAAAGTGCATAGGATATCATGTAGGGCAGTGCTAAATTTAAATAGACCATGGAAAAGATAAAAAAGTTAGTTATCCTATACATCCATACCTTGTTTCCTGAAAAATAAGTTTCAAGATCCTATAATAAGGAAGCTAAAAAGAAAAAATACATTAAACACCATGTTCATGCCTTATACACAGTAAATCAAATCATCCATGTCATTTCCATACAACCTATAATTTCATATTGAAAATGACCATGTTGTATAATTAAAGCATCACATCTACATGATCGAGCCGTATAATAAAAAATGTTATACCCCATGGGGCCAGATCCAAGGTATCTTAGACCAAGGAATCCACATTTATTCCTAGGATCATCTGTATGGAAACATGGTTAGGATTAAATTGATGTCCAAGGAGAATTTATATCGATCATGTCCATTTAAATCCCTAACAAACATATCCATATGGTAGAAAGGCCCAAGGCATCCCATCAGATCAAGACCTATAGATACATATCATCCAATGAGTCCACTATATTTATCAATATCCAAGGAATCAAATCAAATGAATTAAATAGAATCATTCATCATTCATTCAATTTATTTTCCCATACCATGAGTTTATATAATCATATAGTTATTCAAAAACATTCACATTTCATGAGTTTACCAACTCATTTCTACAATTTATAAATAAAAAATTCAATAAATTCGATCAGAAAACATCATGTTAACACATGGAAAAGGAGGAAAAACATTGACTAACAATCATTTAATTTCATTCTACTTCATTATAGTCTTATTATATCTATGAATGTTCAAAATCTCACCACTTGGGTGGTTCAAAAATAAGAAAAGGTAAAAGGAACACCACATTGGTGGACTAGGTTGGGGAAATGAACTCCAACTAAACTCAAAGGATTCAAAGGGGGTCCTTAACATGTACCAATACATTCAATTCAATTATTAAATTCCTTTTTGGTGTTTTTTTGGAATTTCCTAATATAATAACAATAAAAACTAGCTTAATAAATCACTAAAACATTAAGAAAAATTATAGACCACCTAAAAGTGGTTTGTAGTGGAGTGATCATATAGTATCATATCATAATCTAACCCATATCATAAGAAAAATTAATAAGTAATGAAGAACCTAAAAAATAGGTCATATTATCTTTCAACTAAATAATTCCATCGGTCTAAAGATAAATGAATGAAAACACAATAGGATTATAGTACTTACCAATGAAGAACCAATGAGATAAAAAATCTATATTCTGAGCTATGATGATGAATATCTACCAATTACTACCTTAGTATTCAAAGGATATATCTGAAGTTCCCATATTTTCCATCATATGAGTAGTGAAATTGAAATTTAGGTTTTAATATTAATTAATTGAAAATAGAAATTTTCATCAAAATACTTATGTTCATGGGTTGGCAACATGGTTGGCCAAATTGTGGCCAAATCTGCGAAATTGGTCTCCACTAAAAATTGATGTTTCCCCCAAATGGGTGTTCACCTCTATCCTTGTAGTTTTTTTAAACTATTTGGTATCCTCTATCCTAATATATAAGCCTCTAACTATTATTCAAACCACCCGGACTACCCCCCATAGTTTCTACTAACCATGCGACATGCCTTGTTTTCCAAAAAAACATGGGTTCCAAACAATCCTGAAACACCCTCAACACCCTCATGACCTCAAATGGTATTCCAATTATGACTTATATAAGCATTTAAATTGGAACAAACATATTAATACATGAATATTATTCTATGAATAATATTATTTTTTATGAATATTTAAAAAATATATTCTAAAAGAATTATTAAATTATTTATTTTATTAAAATATTTTCTGAAAATAAACACACACGGTTGCGATCAGTATGATATTTAAAGTATAATATGATCAATTTAATTTTTTTAGTGAATAGTAAATTAACCTTTGGAATAGTAATGTTACCCTTATTAATAGTAATTTTACCAATTCAATAGTATCCTCACTTAAGAATGTATATATATATTTTTTATCATAAATGGTAATGTGGTAAAATTTGATCATAGTATAAGTAAATGTTTTACAAGTTATTAGTTATGTATTAGTATTTTATTTATTTAATTTAATTTAAAATGATGTTAATTTTTATAAAATGGAGGTAATTTTTTAATTCTACATGTCGAAAAATGTTAGTGTGATATTTTGGTATTTCTAAGAAATAGTTGAAGTTTTGATGAATAGTAAAAAATACAGTTTTGAGATTTCAGAATGTTTAATGACATCATAACTATGTCATAATGATATAACGTGTATTATAATATTATAATCTACTATTTTATATTAAAATATGATATGAGGTGTCCCATGTGGCTAATATCATGTGAAAATATCATGGTCAAGCCCATGGGTTTACAAATACCACTAATGGGGTGTCCTTTGAAATTAATAACAAACTCCCTCTATTATACTATAAATACCAACCCATTCCTTTGTTTATATTCATTTAAAATTCTTCCTCCATGAAATTCTTATATTTAAACCTTCCTAGGATTCCTCCTAAGATTTCATAAATCCTTAAAGGTCCTAATCATAGTGTTTTAGAAGTCACTCTTCTCGGTAAGGTAATTCTATACTTCTCTTCTCCTTTCAAGTACTCTTTTATATGGTATGTCTTCAAATTTACATACCATGTTCATATTTCCATTTTATTATACAACTATACTATATTAAGAATATTTTTTGAATGGGTGATCCATGTACTATCTCTTTTTAATGTTTTATAAAACTATGTTTCATGATCGTTATGCTACAAAATTTTCGTTAAATAATCTATCTCTTTTTCTCAAGAAATTTTTTTATTTTATTTATGTGAATACCAAAACCTATTTCATTTATAGGCGTATTCATCAAGACATAAAAAATTTATTTGATTTTTTAATTTTCAAATATAAAACCCTCATTCCCTTTCTGTGGGTTATAAATGGAAAAAATGATCATATTTTTAAAAACTATTTAAAATGTTGTGATTTTGATATGAAACCCATTTATGTTATTATCTATAGGTTATTTATGTAATGTTTGATTATTATCTATGTGGATCACATGAAAAAAAATACATAATAGTGTTTCACCCTGACAGTGCTTTAGTACATTGGGTAATTAAATTAATCACTATAGATGACAAGTTTTACAATACCTTGGTGAATAACCTTGATCATTTTTATAAAACCTTGGGGATGGACCATTGAGATATTATTATGAATGTATAAATTAAATTTTATAGCCACATTTTAAATTTATGATTCCATATATTATTAGGATATGCCTCTTTGGCATGCCTTTATGATATTCCTCTTGTTATTATTGATATTTCTCGAGTTCACATGTAAACGGTTTCACTTGTTCTCCTTTACTGGGCCTTATGCTCACCCTTTAATTTGATGTACGTCCCCATGTTATGATATGAAATAATTGTACTTATGGTGAATCTTTAATAATCATTTCATGTGTAATATAATAATTTTTTTAATTTTTCATGTATTATGTACCATATTTCAAAGAAACTAAACTTTAAAAGATCCTCTATTTGTAAAATGTCATGTAAAGTCATTTAATAAAAAGGATGGATGATATAGTAAACAAGGAAGATATCAATGATCAAATAATTATAACCTGAGAATAAGGGTATGAGAAAATGATCTAAACATTTAAAAACCATACCCTATGTATCAATGATAATAATCATTAAACAAGGTATAAACCATTTCATCTCATAAGAAATTAATCATAATGAAACAAGAGAAAATGATATAGGAGAAAAAAACATTATCATATGACATAGATTTGTGGAATACACATAATCATAGAAAATCATTTCCTTAACAATCCCATATAATTTCCAAAACTATCATAGTAAAGTGGGTTCACACCCAAAACACTCATATTGGTCATGGATTACTCCCAATACATTAATAGTGAACAAAGTCTCTCACTAAATTTGTTTCACTGTCTATTCTAGTCTTTTTTATCTCATGATATATCCATATTTACCCTATGCATTTTAGTGATATATTGGTCCCACCCATCACAAAATTTACATTGTGCATATTTTGGTTATAAGATCATAAATAATCATTCTTATCATAACCTATTAAAATGTATTTTAGTTCATAACCATTTTATAATAGTATAACCCATTAAATATAAATGAGTTTTATAACCATTTCATCATTCCATCACAATATAAACAATGGAAAATGAATGGGTTTCATAAATATCATGTCATCATAAACATAAACATAAACATAAAAATAAAACATCTAGAAAATTATTAATGATGGTACCATAGCATCAAATACCTATTTAAAAAATGGAAGCACCAAATGATATTGTCATTTATGAAAATTAATATCATAAAAAAATCATTCACACATTTTTGGGGAAAATATCCTTTCCATTTTGAAATCACATCTTGAAAATCTAAAAAGTCCCACAAATATTTTGTAAAACATTTTCTATGAAAATAACCTTTAAAATAAGTAATGTAATATTCAAATAATTTATCTTTTATGATGTTGTAAAATTATTTCCATGCTCTACATGTTAAAAAAATATTCCTCTCAAATTTTCATCAAAAATCCAAAACTACCTTATTTAGAAAATTAAAATACGATAACTTTAATTTTTTTGTAAAAAGAAAAACGTGGTTAAAAATATCTTTCAAAAGTGATATTAAAAAAATTATTTAAATCAATTTTAGAAAACCCAAACATGGAATAAAAAATAATTTCTACCAAATAGAAAAATTAATTATTTCATTAAAGCTAACTATATTTTGTTATATTCAGTTAATAAATAGAGTAAAATTAAATGAGAGAAAGTATTATAATGAAATTACTATATGATAAGAAAATGAATGAGTTTATTGAGGGTTATATCAGAATATTTCATCATCAGAAATGTAATTATAAAAAATCCTGATAAATAATGAAATTGTAACATAAATCCTTTCCCACTTGTGTAATGTTTTAATCATATGCCCCATGAATGAAATAACATTATATGAATATTAATATCTCATAGTTTTCTTGATAATAATAGTTAATGATAATCATAGGTAGTATATACACCATAAAATAGAAATAGGTGGTCAATAAGGTAAGTGTACCTTAGAAATTAAAGTGAGATTAAAACCACTTACCTCAAGTTTTTACATTCTTTATACACATTCAATCCTCCAGTATAATTAATATAAGGTTATTATAAATATTTTTTCCCAACCATAATCATATATATAATAATATTTGTGATTTTAATATTTCCATTAATTAAACATTTAATAATAATTCATTATTAAAATCATGTTTTGGGTAAAAACTGCTTCATTTTTCATGTATGTTTTGGATAAGTATTTTTGGTCATTTTACATTGATCTTGTTTTCACAATCTAAAAAATGTTAAACATTATATATATATTATATATATTCGCTGTATATTTTTTATATTAATCTAAAAAATTTATATATATAATTAATTACACCATTCATGGATATGGTAGGTCTTATGTACGCAAGCACGTTGATTCCATTTTCTCGATGGATAGAAAAAAATAATGGTAAATATTCATTAAACTTTATAGGATAATTTTTATATCATATATGTAATATATATTCATTTAATAATTACTTATTACCTTCCATGTTAAAATTAAATGAAAAATGAATTGCATCGATTTGTGGGGGCAGTAGTCCACACGTACGCATGAGAAATGATGTATTTTTCCAACTGATTGGAAGGTAAGATGGTATATGTGATATTATAATTAAATTGGTATAATTAGGTCATAAATATCATATATATATATATATAATTTAAATACAATACTATATCTAACTATTAGAGGTGGTGATATAAAAAAAATTACATCAATTCGTGACGTGGTAGTCTGCTGTAAACCCTATCTACTATTTTATTTCCCATTTTATAGAATATGAGATTAATATAACTTATTCCATTAAAATAACATGTTATAATTATATATTAGATAATTTTTTATTATATTGGAATTATAAAAACATGAATTAAGTTGTTAAGATAAGAAGTAAAAATAAAAAAAAGCTAGGTGAAGCCAATTACCATCACTTTGAAAAATCTCCTTTGAATCTTATATTAATGACAATAAGGTTGGAATTTTGGGATAAATTGAAGATATATAATATGGATAAGGATTTTTTTGATATCTTTGTAGGATTTATTATTTTAATATGGCTTAAGAGTTTTGAATAGTTTAGGGTAGGAGGTCCCCTTTTATAATTGATGTGGAGTTTCATTTTTAGAAATACCCAAAAATAATAAATAATGGAACGTCAATCTCAAATAATGTGCCAAAGATATGATAAATAATTTAACTAAATGATTATACAGTATATATACACATTCAAAAAAACAATTTAAAAATAACTTATTTTCCTAGCCTCTATATTTACTCATTATTACCATTTTTTTACCACCGTAACTAGTAACATTTTATTTAAGTAGGTAATTTATACTTTAAGAGTAAAAATAAAATGATACCTATTACATAATTTTGATCCACTTCCTTTAAATATAAAATTCAATTTTTTTTAATAATGATCTTATGTGTGTTGAAAATTAATTTTAACAGAAGCATATGTAATGTGCAAAGCCCAATTTTAACATAAAATTTAATACTTGATTTATTTACTATTTTTAAAATTATTTATCAAAAAAATACTTCAATCTTAATATATAACGTATATTATTGATATTATACAGGTATAATGCATTTTATTAAATTATCTTCATATAAGGGTAATAAATTCAATTAAAAGATAAACATGTAGTTACAAAAAAAGAGGTTTTGTAAAGAGAAAATTTTCATATGTATAAAAAGTTATAATATAATAATTCAATATTAAATGTTTTTCTGGTGAAATAAATTCGATTAATATTAACATAATTGATCTAATATTACCTATATAAAACTTTTATAGAAAATATATGTTTGTGAAATTTTTAAATTAAATGGAAATTTTTAATAAAACCCCATACAATTTACTACTCATGAAATAATTAAACATTTCAGAAACATCCCAAACATTCACCCTAATATAATTATGACATGTTGACTAAAACAATTATTTTAATTTTGTGAAATAAATTTTTAAAAATTGTAAACATATATTTTATTATTTTTCAAAAAGTGAAATAATAATCAGTTTTTGAGAAAAAAGTATTTTTGATGCATATAAAGACATTACGAAAAACTAAGCAATTATTCATAAAAATATTTTCATCATCTAAAACCATCATAATTAATTTTTAAATACATCCTTTTATTATTCTAATCACTATCAATAACATCTTGTGTATAATGGTCATTCAGAAATAATAATATTGATTGTATATTGCAGTTCGCTAAAACTCGTTGTTACAAGTAATGCCAACTGTCAAGGAAAATAAATTTATCAGTAGCTCGATTATTAGAACTAAGAAGTCATTTTTAAAAAGTGCCAATTGAGATCTCAGAATTTGATGATGGCCCTAATTTTTCAATCATTCTTCTTTACTGAGATGATATTGGAAATTAATTTCATATATTTAACTTCAAGGATAAATTCATTCTTGATAATCTTTTCCACTTCTGCCTCAACATTTCAGGTGTGAGTCAGGTTTTTCCTTCTAGATTCCTGTTTTTATCCATGGTGGTCTTCTTGAAATCCCAAGTGATGAGTGAGAACCTTAGGATTATGTCCTATAATCCGTGTGTAATTCTAGGAAAAAAATCACGATACTACTTTATGAAGGATGTGTATACCTCTTATTCCTCAGGATACATGATCAAAATTATTAGAGTGGTCAATAGATATTCTTTTTTCCCATATTTCTACTTATGAGTTCATATATTGTGGTGGAAACACATTCCTTAGATCCTGGAGGGGTATCCTTGATGCCTTCCTCCTCTTCCTCTTACGTTTCACCTTCCTCCGCTATCATGTTTTCCAAAGAATTTGATGATGATGAAAATTTCTTGGAGTTAGGGGAGGAGTCAATATTTTTACATTTGGAAGGAGATTTCAAAAATTATGAATTTATTTAGGATCTAGGACCTTTATTAAGCTCCATGGATGGAATGAGGGAATTTTCACTCATGCTTACATCATTGTTGAGAGAATCAATGAATATTTTAGCACCATCAGGTTTAGTTTTCATGACTGATTTCATGGAAGATGTTGAATAGATACCTAAATTCGAACCCACCTCTTCAATATGATTGATTGAGAACAATTATTATACACTAAGATGCTTGAATGGATTATTCAGAGTAATTTTCAAACTATTTGAGGCATTGGTTCAAAAACCATTTTCAATAATGTGTTGTTTACTCTCCCTCTTATAGAATCTGCCATTAATTTATTGTGATTTTATGGATATAAATGTATATTTATCACCATGAAATGTACCAATTAGATATTTAATGCAATATTTGTGGCATTGATGGTATGATGAGGGAATATCTAATTGCTGATGTGACCATAGCCTTCTTAGTAGCACATTGAAGGCCATATTCTGCCAAAAAACAATGAATTATGAGTTATATTTGATATCCCTAAATTGATTCTTCAACCTACTCTCACTAAGTGGGTTTTTCTTACCTCTATCATAACCCTAAATTGTTAAAGAAAAGGTTGAAAGTGAGACTTATTGTAGCCCAGTTAAATATGTGTTCATATCAGAATGTGCTTGACTCCTAATTCATTATCAATAAAGGATCATTGAATATCAATGTCATTTATTCTGTCATACACATTAAATATCCAATTAGTTCTTTGTTTAATGGAATATTTATCTTGGTCTATAGAGAATATAACCGTGTGAAATTATACAAGGTCATTTTCTTCTAGTTATAATTCAGCAACAGAAAATTCAGACTCAAATTCTTGATGACTTAACAAAACCTCTATGAGTGATTCTCAGTGGACTTTTGATTGACTCAAAGCATCCAGTATCAAAATCATGGATGGAACCAACACCAATGTTTTTAATATGTCACACTTCTAGTCTAAAGTTCTACACTTTCCAACCTAGGGATTCACTTTCATAAGACCATTAGGAATTGAAAATTTTTATGTGGAAATATTATCCCTTGGAAGAAGAGTTAGTAGTGCTTCTTCCCTTTGCGGATTGGATTTGACTAGATCTTCTTGTATGTTAAGGTTATTATGTAATGGTGTCTATTCTAGTCGATCTTCCTAGATGTTCTAGGTAGGGTAAAAACTTTCGTGTATGGTAAAACATTCTTTCTACCAATGAGCTCACTATAGTTCCCTTCCATGAGTTTTTCTCATGTATATAGTTCAACCAAGGACATGATTGAGGTATTGATTTTTGGGATGACCACATCTTCTCTAGTATCCTTGATTATATTGAGCTCTTCCCATAATTAAAAAATCAGATGTATCAAATTCAGGTTCATAATCACACTCATCATCCAAGAAGGGACCCCTTATTTTAATAGAATTAATGTAACCAAAGATCAGCACCTCTTCCTATGAGGAATCTTTAGGATGGGTCAACTCTTGTTGTAACATTTTATGGGGTGGTTCCTACACTTTTAGAATGGTAGGAATAAAGACTAAGATAGTCAATGTCGAATTAAACCTTCTTGTAGATTCATAATTAATTGTTTTATTCCTTCTCTTCCTAATTTTTTATTTCTTGGATAATGGCTTTCAAAAGTTAATTGAGATAATGTAGTCATTTTTTGCTGTAGAAGTGGTTGAGGGAAGATTTGGTTGTTTAAACATTGCTTATAGGATAAAATGATTATGGTTAATCATTTTTATGACCATATCATCATTGAAATTTTTCATACCCTTACTATTAAATTTCCTCTATTCAATATCATCTTATAGATTTGTGGAAAAATTACTTGCTATTTAGAAGGTATCAATCCCAAATTCACTTCTTCCAAGTCCACAATCTTTTTAAAGATTTATTTGAAAACAAAACATTCCTCAATAGTGTATCCCAATGCTAGATGGAATTTGAAATAGTTAAGGAGTTCTTCCTCACCATCTTGGTGGGGCTTCTTGGGGTTTGGAAACCTGATCAAGTTATTATCTAATGATGAGATTAAGTAACTAGAGACTTGGTCATTTCTAAAATAAAAACATTGTTCTTCATATTCTCAAACTGTTTAATCTTATTCTACGTTGGTTATCTTGAAGAGGTGGGTGTTTTTTTTCCTCTAGAGTTCGAACCACATGAGATAGTGCGGGATTTAGTTATGGAGCAGTTATAGGAGCTACCTTAAGTATAACTATGGAATCCTCTTATTTCCCCATTCTATTTTCATGATATACTGGAATTAATCCATACATAGCCTTTGTTCATGCGACAGAGTCTTACATTATTTTAGAAATTGTAGAAATATCTTGAAAACCTCCTGTATATTTCACAGGAATGAGTGGTGTGTGAAGTTCATTGTAAATATTCTTTATACAGATGGACTAAAATTATTCTTGAGATAGTTAAAGACATAGAGAGTATTTTTACCCATTTCTTGGGATATTTAATTAGAAAATGAATCATTCTCTAACTATTTTCAATTTGATAGGTCGATGTATATTTTCTTTTGTATCATTCAGCTGAATTGTAAGAAAATCTTATGATAGAGATCTTCCCACCCTATGATTGACTGGGTAGGAAAGTTGGTGTACCAAAAAAAGGTTGGAAACTTCAGTGTTTCTAAAAATCATAATATCTTTTTTACATACTATTTTGTAGGGTTCACCATCATGGGATAATTATGGTATATGGAATATGTAAAATACTACTATGGTTCCCCTGAACCATTGAAAAATAAAAATGTATGTTTCCCAAAGTTCGGCAGGTGAAGACTTAGATCAACCCAGTTGGGTTTAGGCTTCTTATCCGGATATATTAGAACTAAACATTCCCCAATAGCTTCTACTAAGGATATTAGAAACATTATATTATTAATTATACCTTGAGGAATATTTTTCTAATAAAGAGTTCGAATAGGGGTAGAAGCAGGTAGGGCCAACTTTGGTGGACCTTATAGTATCTCCCATGGGTAACCTACAGCGGATGTTCTGTAAGAATGCCCCTGGCCCCGATCTGGTGAAGTACCCAATAGATGAACTCCCAAATTTATGTTTTGGGATAAAATTATATTTTTTTTGGTTCACCACATTGATTTTATGTTCTGGTTCTAATTCAGTTAGTTTTGGAAACCATATTTGTAGGGTTATGTTGGTTGGGAGTGCAATTTGAGCCTCTATTTACAGAACACATATAGGAGGAATGTTTCCTTTGAGTATCTCTATGTCTAATATTCTCAATTCCTTAATCTCTTCCTACTTCTACGAGATCATTTCTTAAAGTGTAAGTGGATAAAACCCTTCAAGAGGTAGGTGATGTGTAACTTTACTATTACACATTTATTTGATGGATTCTCTTTGATGAGTTAATACTTTAGTGGTTGAGGGAATTCCAAAATTTAAAGAGAGCCTTAGTTTCTGGGTACACAAACCTCCTTAAATGTTTTTGGCGTGTGGCGCATTATTAACTAAGAGTTCCTCTTCCTAATTATCTATATTTTCCCCATGTCCCATATGGTCTTCAAGGGTGGTGTGAATGACATTCACCAATGAGTAGTTCATTGTAGGTGTTTCATTAGTATGATTGTTAGACCACCTTAATATGTTCCCTTTATGCGTTCTTTTCATATCCTTTGTTTGTTCACTTGGATCCATTTCATAGATATTAATCCAAAGATAATTTCTATACATTTTAGTTTTGCATGTTCCCAATAAGGATAATGAAGCACATGATGAGAACTATTGAGAGGACTCGTTATATGGTTGAAGAGACCCAAAGTTTAAAGTACATGGAAATTACATTACTTTTGCGGAAAAATTAATACATGATAAAAACATATTCCCAAAGACCGTATTAGTTTAGTGTCTTTGGAAACTTGGAAAAAAAATATTCTAATCATGGTGAAATATCTTCAACATCTCCCATAAAGTTCTTCCCCTTTTTTACCTAAAAACTTTTTTTATATCCTAGAGAAAAGAAAACATAAAAAGGGTGAGCTCAAATTCTCAGTAAGGGTAAACATGGATAACATAAAACAATCTATAAACATTTGAACATAAAAACATGAGCATAAAATCTAAACATCAAAATCATGACCAATGACATAGAACATGGCAGTACATAAGGCATAGATCATAAAGGAACAATAATAATGATAAAATATCATAGGAATAAAACATGTAATTATGGAAAACCATTAAGAACATGTCATGATTTCTATAGAATCCAAGGCATTACTGCTAAGACCATCATAGTGGACAAAGTCCATTACTGAACCGGGTTTACTTTCTATTCCAGCCCTATATTACTGAACCGAATTTACTTTCCATTCCAGTCATGTCTATCTCAAGAGATATAAGTCATTATCCAATGCGTTGGAGGGATATAGAGGCCTCACCCATCTCATAATGAAATCATTCTTTCATGTGCCACTAAATAATCATAAATCATTCATCATAACCCAATGAATAAAATGGGTTTCATAAAAATCATCCCATCGTGACATAATCTATATAAAAAAATGGATATCATTTCATTATAATAAAAATAAAACAATGTAAATAATAGAGACATTATACATGAAACATAAACATGGTAAATAATTTCATCTTAGATGGAAAATAGTTTTGATAAAACACTTGAGATTAATTCTTGGGGAAAATATCTTTTCTTCTTCAAAATCATTTTATTTTCAAAAAATTACATGCAATTTTAAAAGAAAAGGGTTTTATTGAATATAATCATGAAATATTGTAGATTATTCTTCATGAAGAAAAGTCATTATGAAACCGTAAAAATACGTTCATGTCGTATAAGTTAAAAAAACATTCTCCTCGTACTTCTACCGAAAAAGTCAAAAAGTACCTCGTATGGTTAACAAAAGAAATATATCTTCCATAACT
The DNA here is from genome assembly GCA_963277665.1 of Viscum album. NCBI lineage: Eukaryota > Viridiplantae > Streptophyta > Magnoliopsida > Santalales > Viscaceae > Viscum > Viscum album. The sequence continues at coordinate 1,715,857,682 of OY728143.1, forward strand.
CAATGTAAAAGTAAATAATGGGTAAACATGACTTTAAACATACATTGAAGAATATTAAACACTTTATGAAAACATATTTATGGACATGGATGAAAAATATAACCCTAGTAAATACTTACATATAAGAAATCCCGGATAAAAATGAGATTGCAAAATTATCCCTTACCTTAGGTCCGATATGATTTGAAGGTATCTAAACCTCTTGTATAATGATTTAAATAATTTAATTGAATTATTCCAGAATCATATTCATTGTTATTATATCATATATGGTCATATTCTTATCTTCTTATTAGTAATATTTCATTGCTACTTGTTATTCAGGTGTTCATTGCTTTATGTTCTTATGCATGTTTTGTCGAATAAATTATTATTCATATTTTGAGGTTATAGGTACATCATTTAAAGTGATGTATTAATGTAATATATATCATATTTATTCATTAAATTCATTTATATAATCATTATTCAATGAAGATCATGTAGAACGAGTCGCATCACTTCGTTGAGATGGAAGGTCATACATACCCACGAGCGATGATATCATTACCATGTTTTTGGAATTTTATTAAAGTGTATGGTGTATAACATTTCAGAATAAATATCACTTTTCAATAATAATATATAGTTATTAATTCCATCCTTTTACCCATACAAGTATTTAGTGATGAAATAAAAGATTATACCATTGTGTGGAGACGGTAAGTCGTACGTACGCACGCGTGGTGATTTCATTTTTTCATCAGGTGGATAGAAGATAGAATATTTTTTTTCATATTCATAATAACATAAAATTATACAATTTTACTATATTTATTACTTAATAATGAAACAAATCATATAGGGGAAGTAGGAGAAGAAATAAGTTAGAATTAATCGGTAAAGGATATTACCTCTTCTTCGACGCACCTCCTCTTATCCTCCTCTTAGGGCACTAATGTTGGTATTTAAAGAAGACCAGGACCACTAGTAGGTTTCTAGGGAAGGTTATAAGTGAAATGGGAAGGTTTTGGACGAATTCGAATGCTCAAAGTTGGTGTGAAGTGGAGAGGGAGGAGGTACCCTTTTATAAGGGAGGAGAGGGGCACCTTTGGAAATCAAATAAATATTAAGTTATAATAAATTAAAACCCCACATAAAAAACCTCAAAAAATGACTCATTTAGAAGATGCGATGACATAGTGTTGTAATATCATCAACCAATAACATTTAGAGATGTTTTAAGGTTATTTTAAACCTTATCATTTTGATTTATCGTTATTTAGTCTATTTAATTAAATTTGTGGTAATAATATTATAAATTTAAAATTGTTAAAAATACATACGTAAATGTTGTGAATTTCCCATAATTGGATACTATATAACCTTTTAGACCATATAATTATCAATTTGTAATTTTTAAATATTTTTGTGTTTTTAAAATAATTTAATAATGTGTTATTTTCATAAAATACTAATAGTGTAAATTTTTTCACTATTCATTTATTTAAATTGAAATAAAATAAAAAAAAGAATATATTCGAACCAAAATATTTAATAGGTTCCTAACATGTCATATTATTCTATAAATTTCGTGGAGCATATTAATTAGTTCATATAATATTTAGTTTAATATTTATAAATCCATTTTTTTTATATTTCTCTTAATAAAATAATTACTACAACATTTTTGTATAATTATTAAATTTTCTTATTTGTTGAATAAAAATTAATAATATAATACTATAATGAATATAAATATAATATATTTCATAAGAATACTTTTATCCAAATTTATCTTCTAAAAAACCCTACTTTTAAAATGTTATTTTTATTAAATTATGAAGGTGAAAACTTTGACATCATTTAAAATAAAATAATATAAGTGTCATAATCATTTTTATAAGGATCCAAATGGTAAAATATTATACCTTTGGATTCTTATGGTTTATATGTACAGAAAAAATATGTTTTGGACCAGTTTTGTGCCATTAATGGTTATTATTAGTTTAATAAAAATTATATTATTGATTTTTCTCTAAATATATAATTTATGCGTCATTAATGTATAAGCTATTAAGGTAATTATATATTTTGTAAAAATTAAAAATAAGTTACCATGATAAAGAAAAACATTTTAGCTTCTAAATGAGTATTTATTACAGAATTTATATTCTATATAACCTTATATTAAAAATAATTTAATTATTAAAGTTTGAGTGAGACATATTTCAATTTCATTTAAATAAAATATATTAATGTTCTTAATCACATAAAACTGGGTTCTAATAGATACCATTTCGACCAAAGTATATTTTAGGACGAAATATATTCATTTAATTATATTAAGACAAGTGTTATGATAATTTTATAACATTATTTTTACCCTTAATTACATAATTTACCTTTAACTGTGGTAAATAAAATTTACTGTAGTTACTATTCATAATGCCCAAAAATAAATAGTATCATATTAACATAATTTTGACCTACTGATTCCAAATATGGAATGCATTTTTCAAATTCAAAACACATAATTTTCAGTAATTAATTTAAAATTAATCTCGTTGTCGAAAAAAACGGGTTTTTGTTTAAAACATTGCAAAAGATTGAATTGATTTTACCTACGAATTCAATATAAAATTAATATGCTAATGACATAAATTATATTAAACGGTAAAAATGTATTCTATTTATACATTAAAATAATTTACTATTATAATTTAACCATATAAAGTATCTCGATGAAAAATGTTGTTTTTAAGTAAAATTTAGAGTGTTTTTACAATTCATCAAAATAAGAACGTTGTCAGAAAAATATCAAAACTTTGTCCAATTTAAATTTTTATATCCTGATTAAAAAGAATAAGTTTATTTTGTAAAATTGATCTTTTAAACTTGTCAAAAATTGGATTTAAAATAGGCGCTCCATCAAATGGCAGCAAAACTACATTTTTTGAAAAATATGTATTCTACACGAAATTTTTTTTCTTCACATACCATGATCTAGAAAATGTGTAAGATGAATGATAATGTTATAAATTACAAATTTTAGTTAATACTATTCATAACGGCTTGTTCGTAATAATATTAAAATAATATATCGTTCAGTGAAAATCTATATTTTGTACAACACAAACTATCGAGGAAGGTCGCTCTTGCGTGTAATGCAAGCCAAGTCTGGGTTGTGTGTAGTGAAAGATTCCTTTGGTGTTGTGTATGACATAATCTAAATATATTTCATTTATACATTGATCAAAATCGATACTTTGTGTTGTGTAAAATGAATTTTATTTGAATGAACTTGAAATTATGTGCAACACAAGACCAGAATAGTGGTGCCTATACTACAAGAAAATACGGTGTTGCATATAGCGCAAGATAATCTTGATGAAGTGGTCAACACAAGACATCAAATAAATTAAACAGAATATTTCTCATAAAATCTCAGGACATTACATTCTTCCCCCATTAAAATGAATTTCACCCTCGAAATTCATCGGGGTTATAAATGGTTTTCTACTTGAAAGTTTATTTCATAGAAACCCATATCGTAAAAAGGAATACTAAAACTTTATTTTAAAAAACAAACGTTAGAAACATGAATGATATCGAATGTAAATCATCATTGGGTTTCCACGTAGGAGAATATAGGTGAAAATATAGATATGGAAGAGAAATCTAACCATCAACTTCTGATGGAGAGTGGTAGAGAACATGGCTATGAAAAAGACAACAATCACAAAGACATAAATTTGTGATGATATAAGGTATCATCTGATTCATCAGATATGAGGGTACTTGGACAACATTTTTGTATTTCAAGATCATTTCTCTAAAGTTGATGAATTTTTTCATAAGGAGAAATAATTACTTGATTTTAGTGTAATATCATTATTTTTCATTCCATGAACAATTTCCACATCATCTCGTATTTAAAGAAACGAGGTTGAATTTTTCATTCTTGAGGTATTAGTAGATCATGTGATAGAATTATAGGTCATTCCATCTGTCTCTATCAATGAAGGTTATCATAAGATATTAAATATACATAAGTCCATCTATGGTGAGGTTAATTGTATATGGTTCCAAAAATGTACTTATACATCATCTATCATACCATAAAATTAATTTCTACAAACCAGGGACTTCTTATAGGCTAGTGGTAAGTGATAAAGGCATGTCACACTTCAGTTGGGGGTTTGATTCCCACATCCTTGTCTGACACGACAGGTTGCTGCTCATCCTACGGGTTGTCCTTTTTCTAAAACTATACTATTATAACATTTCAGAAATAAAATAAAAAAGTAATAGCCTTAAAAAATACTGTATGATGTCTAAATTAATCATTTCCAACCTTTATTCTTATCAAAAATACTTATGTCTAATCTCATAGTATAAATAAAACAATTACTAGAAAGGTCATCTACCAAGCATGTGAATACTATCATTTATCCCCATATATCATAAGATATATCCTATTGTTGGCCACATTCCAAACATGTGAATACCTTAATCATGTATTCTCTTAAAAAATGAATACCCATTGAACCTTAGTGAAAACATGATTGTTGTCAAAAGTTAACTCTTTCCACATACCAAAATCCCAAAATTTCTATATAATCAAACCATGATATCACTTTGTCCTTATATCAGTCATGACCTCATTAATACTATCAAACATATTATTTTCTCCTTATCTATTCATTATGCACATATCACCTCTTTTCGAAAAATATTTCAATCACTTTTCAGGGTTACTGGTACCATATAATTATTGAAAACCACAATAAACCAATACATAGATATTCCAATATTCCACGATACTATAAATGAGATTCCACAACATTATTTTGGAATCCCATTACATAAACACTTAATCATTCCACAGCATATTTTTCATACTCAACATCGCCAATAGTGATCACATGTGACTTCCCTTTGTCCTTTTCCTTATGAGGTTGTTGAAGTCGATCATCATTAACCCTTGGATTAGGGCATTGGTTATCATAATTCCTCATTTCCTTGCACATGTAGCATGAAAGTGTTGATGGTGTGTTCCGTATAGTCTTTTATCTATTAACATTATTAGATACATTTTTCCCATTACTTCGTCACTCAGTTGCTCTATGGCCTTATTTTCCACACTAAAAACATTTTCTAATCCCTTTAAAACAACCTCCACCATGCATTTTTCCACACTTTGAGCATAAAGAAACATTTGTCTTCCTTTCACCATTGTTTTGAGATTTTTTCTTGAACTACATATTTCATTTCTTGTCAAATACATGAGATGGATATGTAACACCAACTTCCAGTTCTACCTTGATAGCACAATTAACAATTTCTTCATAGCTACTGAAGTCTCTTATAGCTAATTCCCTTCAAAGACTTGGTTTTAAGCCACTAAAGAATCGATCAACTTTACTTTCGGGTTGGATGATAAAGCCACATGCATACCTTGAAAGCCTTGTAAAATACGCTTTTTATATACAAACTAATTCATCATCCTTTTTCGTAAGCTCAAGGAACTCATTTTCTATCTTTGTTCGAACAATACGAGGGATGTACTTATTGAAAAACAAGTCCTTGAACTCATCCCATTCCATTGATTCAATTTCATCTTGAGGACTTGTATTCTCAATTAGATTCCACCACTAGTCTCCTTCACCTTCTAACTGGTAAACAGCCAAAATGACTTTTTCATGCTCTAAATAGTGAAGTATGGAAAATATATTTTCAATGGTATTGATACATTATTCAGCAACAAGTGGATCAGAAGACCCACTGAAATAAGTTGGACGTTGCCTCATGAAGGACTCAATATAATATTGTTCCCTTTTCTGCTCATTTGGAATCCCATAATGATTCATATCTTTTGTAAGTATAATAATATGATTTTTCACTCCTCCCATAACATTGGTTTGTTCAAGAGGACAATCATTGCATTGTCTGTTACATTGATCAGCACGGTTCCTTCGGGTTCCAGCCATCGTCTAAAACCCAAAAAAATAGTGTGAGAGGAAACAATCATGCTAGGAAAACAACATAATAAAGGGGGAATATCTAACATCTTAGTTTTAATTATAATATAGTTACCTTAATTCTAGAACTATGACCTATAAATAAATTTAACCTCAGGGACGTCCCTAGACATACCTTTGAAATATCTCTAGGGATCTCACTAATGTTTTTTCATCCTAGATTACAAAGGTTGACTAAACATTCTCTCTGATACCAACTCTAGAGACCCAAAGTTTGACATACATGGACATTAAATTACTTTTGTAGAAAACTTAATACATGAAAAAAATAGATGGCCAAAGACTATATTAGTTCAGTGTATTTGGAAACTCGGAACAAAATCTTCTAATCATGGTAAAAGATCTTCAACATATCCCATAAAGTTGTTCCCCTTTTTTAACAAAAAACTTTATTTATATCCGGGGGAAAGGAAAACATAAAAAGGGTGAGATCAAATGATCAGTAAGGGTAAACATGGAGAACATAAAACAATCCATAAACATTTGAACTTAAAAACATGAGCATAAAATCAAAACATCAAAATCTTGAGCAATTACATAAAACATGGCAGTACATAAGGCATAGATCATAAAGGAACATTGATCATGATAAAATATCATGGTAATAAAACATGTAATTTTGAAAAACCATTAAGAACATGTTATAATTTCTATAGTAGACAAGGCATTGCTGCCAAGACCATCAAAGTGGACAAAGTTCATTACTGAACCGGGTTTGTCGTTATATCCCTGTATTACTGAACCGAATTTACTTTCCATTCCAGCCATGTCTATCTCATGAGATATAAATTTTTACCCAATGCATTGGAGGGAGATATAGGTCCCACCCATATCATAATGAAATCATTCTTTCTTGTGCCACAAAATTAACATAAATCATTCATCATAACCCAACGAATAAAATGGGTTTCATAAACATCATCCCATAGTGAGATAATCCATATAAAACTAATGGATTTAATTTAATCATAATAAAAATAAAACCTTGTAAATAATAGATACATTATACTTGAAACATAATCGTACTAAATAATGTCATCTTAGATGGAAAATAGTTTTGATAAAACACTTGAGATGAATTCTTTGGGAAAATATCCTTTCTTCTTCAAAATCATTTTCTTTTCACAAAATGCCACACAATTTTAAAAGATAAGGATTTTATTGAATATAATCATGAAATCTTGTAGATTAATCTTCATGAAGAAAAGGCATTATGAAACTGTAAAAATTTGTTCATACCGTATGAGTTAAAAAAACATTCTCCTTGTACTTTTACCGAAAAAGTCAAAAAGTACCCCATAGGTTAAAAAAACAAAGATACCTTCCATAACACAATGTAAAAGACAATAAGGGGTAAAACTGACTTTAAAAATACATGGAATAATATTAAACACTTTATGAAAACATTTTTATGGTCATGGATGAAAAATATAACCCTACTAAATACTTATGTATAAGCTATCCCGGATAAAAATGAGATTGAAAAATTATCCCTTACCTTAGGTCCGATCTGCATTGTACATATCTAAAACTTTTATATAATTATTTAAATAATATCATAAAATTATTATAGAATCATATTCCTTGTTATGATATCATATATAGTCATATTCTTATCTTCTTATTAGTAATATTTCATTGTTACTTGTTATTCGGGTGTTCATTTCTTTATGTTCTTATGCGTGTTTTGTCGAATAAATTCTTATTCCTATTTTTAGGTTATAGGTAAATCATTTACAGAATTATATTAGTGTAATATATATCATATTTAATCATTCAATTCATTTATATAATCATTATTCAATGAAGATCATGTAGAATGAGTCGCATCACATCGTGGAGACGGTAGGTCGTACGTACGCATGAGCGATGATTTAATTCCCATGATTGTGGAATTGTACTGAAGTGTATGGTGTATAATATTTCATAATAAATATCATTTTACAATAATCATATATAGTTATTTCTTCCATCCTTATACTCATCCAAGTATGTGAGTGATGAAATAAAAGATTACACCACGGCGTGGAGACGGTAAGTCGTACGTACGCACGAGTGGTGATTTCATTTTTTCCTTGGATGGATAGAAGATATAATATGGTTGTTTCATATTCATAATAACATATCATTATACAAGATATGCAGTATTTATTACTTAATAATTAAACAACTCATATAGATTAAGTATGATAAGAAATAAGTTTGAAATAATCGGTAAAGGATATTACCTCTTCTTCGACGCGCCTCCTCTTAACCTCCACTTAGGGCACTAAATATAGTCTTTAAAGAATACCAGGACCTATAGTAGGTTTCCAGGGAAGTGTAGAAGTGAAATCGGCAGGTTTTGGATGAATCTGAAAGCTTAAAATTGGTGTGAAGTGGAGAGGGAGGAGGATCCCTTTTATAAGGGAGGAGAGGGGCACCTTTAGAAACCTAATAAATATTATCTTATAATAAATTCAAACCCAAATTATAAACCTCAAAAAATGAATCATTTAGAATATTAGATGATATAGGGTTTTAATCTCATCAACCAATAACATTTAGAGATGTTTTAAGCTTATTTTAAACCTTATCATTTTGATTTATCCTTATTTAGTCTATTTAATTTTATTTGTGGTAATAATATTCTAAATTTGATATTGTTATAAATAAATATATAAATGATTTATATTTCTCATAATTGGATACTTTATAACCTTTTTGACCATATAATTTTAAATTTGTAATTTTTATATTTTTTTGTGATTTTTAAATAATTTAATAATATGTTATTTTTATAAAATACCAATTGTGTAAAGTTTGAAACTATTCATTTATTTGAATTGAAATAAAATAAAAACAGAGAATATATTCAAACCAAAATATTTAATAGGTTCCTAACATTTCATATTATTCTATAAATTTTGTGTATAATATTAATTAGTTCATATAATATTTAGTTTAATATTTTTAAAACCATTTATTTGATATTTCTCTTAATAAAATAAATACTCTAACATTTTTGAATAATTATTTAATATACTTATTTTTTGAATAAAAATTAAAAATAAAATACTATGATGAATATAAGTCTACTATATTTCATAATAATAATTTTTCTAAAATTTATCTTCTAAAACACCCAACTTTTAAAATGTTATTTTAATTAAATTATGAAGGTGACAACTTTGACATCATTTAAAATAATATAATATAAGTGTCATAATAAATTTTATAATGCCCCAAATGGTCAAACATTCGACCATTGGATGTTTATGGTTTATATATACACGAAAAATAAGTTTTGGTCATGTTTTTGGTCCTTTAATGGGTATTATTAGTTAAATAAAAACTATATTATTGATTTTTCACTAATTAAATAATTTCTCCATCATTAATGTATAAGATATTAAGGTAATTATATATTTATTAAAAATTACAAATAACTTACCATGATAAAGAAAAACATTTTCACTTTCAAATGAGTATTTATAATCGAATTTATATTCTTTATAGCCTTATATTAAAAATAATTTAATTATTAAAGTTTGAGCGAGACACATTTCACTTTCATTTAAATAAAATAAATTAAAGGTCTTAATCACATACAAGTTGGTTCTAATAGATTATATTTTGACCCAAGTATATTTTAGGACGAAATATAATCATCCAATTATATTAAGACAAACTTTAGGATAATTTTATAGTATTATTGTTACCCTTAATTTCTTAATTTACCTTTAACTATTGTAAATAAAATTCACCGTAGTTACTATTCATAATGCCCAAAAATAAAAAGTAGCCTATTAAAAAACTTTGTAGCTACTAATTCCAAATATGGAATCCATTTTTTCAAATTCAAAACACAGAATTTGCAGTAATTAATTAAAAATTTATCCCGTTGTCGAAAGAAACGGGTTTTTGTTTAAAACATTGCAAAATATTGAATTGATTTTACCTATGAATTCAATGTAAAATTAATTCTAATGAAATACATTATATTAAATGGTAAAAATATATTCTATTTATAGTTTAAAACAATTTACTATTATAATTTAACCGTATAAATTATCTCGATGAAAAAAGTGATTTTTTAAGTAAAATTTAGCGTGTTTTTACTGTTCATCAAAATAAGAATGCTGTGAGAAAAATATCAAAAAATTATCCAATGTAAATTTTTATATCATGATTTAAAGGAAGAAGTTTATTATTTAAAATTGAACTTATAAAATTGTCAAAACTGTTATTTTAAAATGGGCGCGACATCAAAAGGCAGCAAAACTTCATTTTTTGAAAAATATTTATTTTACATGAAAAAATTATTTTCTTCACATACCATGATCTAGAAAATGTGTAAGATGAATGATAATGTTGTAAAATCAAAAATTTAGTTAATATTTTTCATAACAGCTAGTTCATAATAATATTATAAAAATATATCATTTAGTGAAACTCGACATTGTGTACAACACACGCTATCGGGGAAGGTCGCTCTTATGTGTAATGCATGCCAAGTCAGGGATGCCTATAGTGCAAGATTCCTTTGGTGCTGCCTATAACATAATAAAAATATAGATCATTTATACATTGATCAAAATCAATACTTGATGTTTTGTAAAATGAATTTTATTCCGAAGAACTTGAAATTGTGTGAACACAAGCCAAGAATAGTGTTGCGTATACTATAAGAAAATACGGTGTTGTGTATAGTGAAAGCTAATATTGGTGAAGTGTACAATACAAGACATCAAAAAAATTAAAAATAATATTTCTAAAAAAATCTCGGGTCGTTTTATTCTACCACCCTTAAAATGAATTTCTCCCTCGAAATTCGTCGGGGTTATAAATGGTTTTCTACTTGAAAGTTTCTTTCATAGAAACCCACATCGTAAAAAGAAATACTAAAACTTTATTTTAAAAATGGAATGTTATAAACATAACGGATACCCAGAGAAACTCATCACTGGGTTTCCCTATAAGAGAATATAGGTGAAAATATGGATATGGAAGAGAAATCTAACTATCAAGTTCTGATGGAGTGTGGTAGAGAACATGGATATGAAAAATCCAACAATCACAAAGCCATAAATTTGTGATGATCTAAGGTACCATCTGATTCATCGGATATAAGGGTACTAGGACAACACTTTTGTATTTCAAGATCATTTCCCTAAAGTTAATTAATTTTTGCATAAGGAGAAATACTTACTTGATTTTAGTGTAATATCAACATTTGTCATTCCATGAATAGTTTCCACATCATCTCGTATTTAAAGAAATGAGGTTGAATTTCTCATTATTGAAGTATTAGTAGATCATGCGATAGAATGATAGGTCATTCCATCTATCTCTATCAAAAAAGGTTAGCACAAGATATTAAATATACATAAGTCCATCTACGGTGAGGTTAATCGAATATAGTTCCAAAAATGGACTTATACTTCATCTATCAAAACATAAAACTAATTTCTAAAAACTAAGAACTTCCTTTAGGCCAATGGTAGGAGATGAAGTCCTGTCGCACTTCGGTTGTGGGTTCGATTCCTGCAGCATTGTCCGACGCGATGGGTTGTCGCCAATCCTACGGGTTGTCCTTTTTCTAAAACTATACTATTATAACATTTCAGAGATAAAATCAAAAAGTTATTGCCTTAAGTAATACTATCTGATGTCTAAATTAATCCATTCCAACCATTAGGATTATTGAAAATACTTCTATCCAATCTCATAGTATAAAGAAAATTATTACTAGAAAGGTCATCTACCAAGAATATGAATACCATCATTTCTCCCCCATATATCATAAGATATATCTTGTTGTTGGTCACATTCCAAACATGTGAATACCTTAATCATGTATTCTCTTGAAAAATAAAAGCCCACTAAACATTAGTGAAAACATGAATGTTGTCCAAAGTTTACTCTTTCCACATACCAAAATCCCAAAATTTCTATATACTCAAACCATGATATCACTTTTTCCTTATATCAGTCATGAGATCCTTAATAATATCAAACATATTATTTTCTCCCTATCCCTTCATTATGCACATAACATTTGCTTTCCAGAAATATTTCAGTCACTTTTCATAGTTACCGGTACCATATAATTTTTTAAAACCACAATAAACCAATACATAGATATTCTAATATTCCACGATACTATAAATGATATTCCACAACATTATTTTCGAATCCCGTTACATAAACACTTAATCATTTCACCACATCATTTTCATACTCAACATCGCCAATAGTGATTGCATGTGACTTCCCTTTGTCCTTTTCCTTAAGAGGTTTTTGATGTCGATAATAATTAACCCTTTTATTAGGGCATTGGTTATCATAATGCCCTATTTCCTTGCACTTGTAGCACTGAAGTGTTGGTGGTGCTTTCTTTGTAGTCTTTTCTATATTCACATAATTAGATACCTTTTTACCATTACATCGACACTCATCTTCTTGATGAACTTCTTTTCCACACTTAAAACATTTTCTAGTCCCTTTAAGTTAATCTCCACCATACTTCTTTCCACAGTTTGAGCATAAAGAAACATTCGCCTTCTTTTCACCGTTGTTTTGATATTTTTCCTTGAACTCCATATTTCATTTCTTGTAAAAACCATGTTATGGATATATAACACCAACTTCCAGTTCTTACTTGATAGCACAACCCAAAATTTCTTCATAGATACTAAATTCTATTATAGCTAATGCCATTCAAAGACTTGGTTTTAAGCCACTAAAGAATAGCTCAACTTTACTTTCAGGTTGGATGATAATGCCAGAATCATACCTTGCAAGCCTTTTAAAATTTGATTTGTATATACCAAAAGATTCATCATCATTTTTATTAAGCTCAAAGAACTCCTTTTCCATATTTTTTGGAAGAATATGAGGTAAGTACTTATTTCAAAACAAGTTCTTGAACTCATCCCATTCCACGGATTCAATTTCATCTTGGGGCCTTGTATTCTTAATTAGAGTCCACCACTGGCCTGCTTCACCTTCTAACTGGTAAACATCCAAAATGACTTTTTAATACTCTGAACAGTGATGTATGGAAAATATCTTTTCAGTGGTACTGATCCGTTGTTCAGCAACAAGTAGATCAGAAGACCCGCTGAATGAAGGTTGATGTTGCCTCATGAAGGACTCAATAGTATATTGTTCCCTTCTCTGCTCATTTGGAAGCCCAGAATGATTCCTAGCTTGTGTAATTATAGAAATAATATTATTCAATCCATCTCCCATAATATTTGTATTTTCAAGAGGAAAATCAATGCATTGTCCATTACATTGATCAACACAGTTCCTTCGAGTTCAATCCATCGTCTAAAACCCAAAAAGAATAGTGTGAGAGGCAAAAATCATGCTAGGAAAACAACATAATAAAGGGGGAATATCTAACATCTTATTTTTAATTCTAATATCATTACTATAATTATAGGACTATAACCTATACATATACTTAACCTTAGGGACATCCCTAGACATACCTCAGAAATATCTCTATAGATCTCACTAAAGTTTCCGCATCCCAGTTTCCAAAGGTTGACTAAACCTTCGCTCTGATAACAACTGTAGAGACCCAAAGCTTGACGTACATGGACATTACATTACTCTTGCAAAAAACTCAATACATGAAAAAAAATAGATGCCTAGAGACCGTATTAGTTTAGTGTCTTTGGAAACATGGAACAAAATATTCTACTCATGGTGAATGATCTTCAACATCTCCCATAAAATTTTCCCCTTTTTTCTACCAAAAACCTTTATTTATGTCATAGGGAAAAGAAAACATAAAAATGGTGAGCTCGAATGCTCATTAAAGGTAGACATGGAGAACATAAAACAATCTATAAACATTTGAATGTAAAAACATGAGCATAAAATCTAAACATCAAAATCTTGAGCAATGATATAAAACATAGCAGTACATAAGTGATAGATCATAAAGGAACATTTATCATGATAAAATATCATGGGAATAAAACATATAATTATGTAGAACCATTAATGACATGTTATGATTTCCATAGTATCCAACGCATTGCTTCCAAGAGCATCATAGTGGACAAAGTCCATTACTGAACATGGTTTACTTGTCGTTCAAGCCCTATATTACTGAACTGGATTTACTTGTCATTCCAGTCATGTCTTTCTCATGAGATGTCAATAATTACCCAATGAATTTGAGAGAGATATAGGCCCCACCCATCTCATAATTAAATCATTCTTTCAGGTGCCACAAAACAAACATAAATCATTCATCATAACCCAATGAATAAATTGGGTTTCATAAACATCATCCCATCGTGACATAATCCATATAAAATAAATGGATATCATTTAAAAATAATAAAAATAAAACCATTTAAATAATATAGACATTATAATTGAAACATAAACATGCTAACTAAATTCATCTGAGATGAAAAATAGTTTTGATAAAACACTTGAGATGAATTCTTGGGGAAAATATCCTTTTTTCTTCAAAATCATTTTATTTTCACAAAATGCCACGAAATTTTAAAAGAAAGGGATTTTGTTGAATATAATAATGAAATATTTTAGATTAAGATTCATCAAGAAAAGTTTTTATGAAACGATAAAAATCCTTTCATGTCGTATAAGTTAGAGAAAACATTATCCTCGTACTTTTACCAAAAAAGTCAAAAAGTACCTCGTATGGTAAAAAAAGAAATATTCCTTCCATAACACAAAGTAAAATTCATTAAGGGGTAAACATAACTTTAAACATACATGTAATAATATTAAAAAATTTATAAAAACAATCTTATGGATAAGGATGAAAAATATAACCCCAATAAATACTTACGTATAAGCAATCCTAGATAAAAATGAGATTGCAAAATTATCCCCTACCTTAGGTCCAATATGCTTTGTACGTATCCGAACTTCCTGTATAATGATTTAAATAATGTAATCGAATTATTCCAGAATTATATGTATTGTTATGATATCATATATGGCCATATTATTATCTTATTATTAGTAATATTTTATTGTTACTTGTTATTCGGGTGTTCATTGCTTTATGTTCTTATCCGTGTTTTGTAGAATAAATTCTTATTAATCTTTTTAGGTTATAGGTAAATCATTAACATAATGGTATTAGTGTAATATATATCATATTTATTCATTCAATTTATTTTTATAATCATTATTCAATGAAGATCATGTAGAACAAGTCGCATCACATCGTGGAGACGGTAGGTCGTACGTACGCATGAGTGATGATATCATTCCTATTGTTGTGGAATTGTATTGAAGTATATGGTGTATAATATTTTAGAATCAATATCACTTTAAAATAATCATATATAGTTATTTCTTCCATCCTTATACCCATCCAAGTATGTTTGTGATGAAATAAAAGATTACACCACGGCGTGGAGACCGTAAGTCGTACGTACACACGCGTGGTGGTTTCATTTTTTGATAGGATGGATAGAAGATTGAATATGGTTGTTTCATATTCATAATAACATATCAGTATAATAGTTATACTGGAGTTATTACTTAATATTTAAACAAATCATAGAGGAAGTATGAGAAGAAATAAGTTTGAAAGAATTGGTAAAGAATATTACCTCTTCTTCAACATGCCTCCTCTTAACCTCTTATTAGGGCACTAAAGTTGGTATTTAATGAAGAAAAATACCTATATTAGGTTTCTAGGAAAGTTTATAAGTTAAATGGGAAGTTTTTGGATTAATTATAAAGCTCAAACTTGGTGTGAAGTGTAGAGGGAGGAGGTGCCCATTTATAAGGGAGGAGAGGGGCACCTTTGGAAACATAATAAATATTAAGTTATAATAAATTAAAAACCCACTTAAAAAACCACAAAAAATGACTAATGTCTAAGATGAGATGATATAGGGTTGTAATATCATCAACCAATAACATTTATACATGTTTTAAGTTTATTTTAAACCTTATCATTTTGATTTATCCTTATTTAGTCTATTTAATTTTATTTGTGGTAATAATATTCTAAATTTGTAATTGTTATAAATACATACTTATATGTTGAAAATTTACCACAATTGGATACTTTATAACCTATTAGACCATATAATGTTCCATTTTTAATTTTTAAATATTTTTGTAATTTTTAAATAATTTAATAGTATGTTATTTTTATAAAATAACAATAGTGAAAATTTTGACACTCTTCATTTATATGAATTTAAATAAAATAAAAACAGAAAATATATTATAAAAATATATTTAATAGGTTTATAACATATAATATTATACTATAAAATTCTTGGAGCTTATTAATTAGTCCATATAATAATTATTTTAATATTTCTAAAACTATTTATTTGATTTTTCTCTTAATAAAATACGTACTACAACATTTTTGTATAATTTTTTAATATACTTATTTTTTTCATAAAAATTATAAATAAAATAATAAGATGAATATAAATCTAATATATTTCATAATAATACTTTTATTAGAATTTATTGTCTAAAACACCCTACTTTTAAAATGTTATGTTTATTAAATTATGAAGGTGACAACTTTGACATCATTTAAAATAAAATAATATAAGTGTCATAATCACTTTTATAAGACTCCAAATGGTCAAAAATTATACCTTTGAGTTCTTATGGTTTATATGTAGACGACCCATAAGTTTTGGTCAGGTTTTTGGGCCTTTAATGCGTATTATCAGTTTAATAAAAACTATATTATTGATTTTTTACTAAATAGATAATTTCTACATCAGTAATGTATAAGCTACTAAGGTAATTATATATTTCTTAAAAATTACAAATAAATTTCCATGATAAAGAAAATAATTTTATATTTA
This sequence comes from Viscum album, assembly GCA_963277665.1. Taxonomy (NCBI): domain Eukaryota; kingdom Viridiplantae; phylum Streptophyta; class Magnoliopsida; order Santalales; family Viscaceae; genus Viscum; species Viscum album. The sequence continues at coordinate 1,715,874,537 of OY728143.1, forward strand.
AAATTAGTATTTATAACCGAATTTATATTCTATGTAACCTTATATTAAAAATAATGTAATTATTAAAGTTTGAGTGAGACATATTTCAATTTCAATTAAGTAAAATAAATTAAAGGTCTTAATCACATACAAGTGGGTTCTAATAGATACCATTTCAACCCAAGTATATTTTATAACGAAATATAATCATCCAATTATATTAAGACAAATGTTAGGATAATTTTATAATATTATTTTACCCTTAATTACATAATTTACCTTTAACTGTGGTAAATAAAATTTACCGTAGTTACGATTCATAATGAACAAAAATAAAAAGTAATATATTAACATAATTTGGACCTACTTATACTAACTACGGAATCCATTTTTCCAAATTCATAATATATAAGTTGCAGTAATTAATTTAAAATTAGTCCTGTTGTTGAAAAAAACGGGTTTTTTGTTTAAGACATTGCAAAATATTGAATTGATTGTTCCAACAAATTCAATGTAAAATTTATGCTAATGATATATATTATATTAAATGGTAAAAATATATTCTATTTATACTTTAAAACAATTTACTACTATAATTTAACCATATAAATTATCTCGATGAAAAAAGTGATTTTTAAGTAAAATTTAGCGTGTTTTCACTATTCATAAAAATAGGAACGTTGTCATGAAAATATCAAAACATTATCCAATGTAAATTTTTATATCCTGATTCAAAAGAAGAAGTTTATATTTTAAAATTGAACTTATAAACTTGTCAAAAATTGGATTTAAAATGGGTGTTCCATCAAAAGGCGGTAAAACTCCATTTATTGAAAAATATTTATTTTATCCAAAAAAATTATTTTCTTTACATACCATGATCTATAAAATGTGTAAGATGAATTATAATGTTATAAAATCCAAAATTTAGTTAATAATATTCATAACAGATAGTTCATAATAATATTATAATAATATATCGTTCAGTGAAACTCAGTATTGTGTACAACACACGCTATCGAGGAAGGTCTCTCTTGCGTGTAATGCAAGCCAAGTCAAGGTTGTGTGTAGTGAAAGCTTCATTTTATGTTTCATATAACATAATCAAAGTATATTTCATTTATACATTGATCAAAATATGTACTTGGTGTTGTGTAAAATGAATTTTATTCGAAAGAACTTGAAATTGTGTGCAACACAAGCCAATAATAATGTTGCGTATACTACAAGAAAATACGGTGTTGCATATAGCACAAGATAATCTTGGTGAAGTGTAAAACACAAGACATAAAACAAATTAAAAAGAATATTTCTCAGAAAAAATTGGGGCATTACAATGGTGTTCCCCTAAGAGGTAAAAAATTAAATTCCACCAAGGAGGAGATTTTTTAGGTTAAATGTCAAGAACACCTCCATCCATGGATACCCCTCATAGGATAGTAATGGATAAATGGATATAATGACCCTCGAGCCCTACCTCCAGTAGGCCTCATTTTTGGGACTATCACCAAGGGTATACAAATATCCCAATATGGGAGTCATTACCCTTTATAAGGAAACAATATCAAGAGATAGGATGTATCATCCAAAATCCAACTCCCTGAAATATATATAATAAAAACAATAAAAAAACATCCCCCAATTAATGTGTAAATATAATTGATACAAATAAGATTCCCCAATATAAATACCCAAAAAAACAAATTGGTGTAGCAACACAGCAACTATATGAAGGTTTGAGATTGTAACTTCCACCATGGTCTACATTATCCTCCTGGAAACCTAAAATTAGTATATATATATATATAGGGTGAGCATATGGGTATACTCATTAGAAAAATTTAAGTCTCTCATGAACAAGTGGAGGGAGAATATTAATAAACCCACCAAAATATAGAAAAACCAAACAGCACCTCATAGGTAGACTAACCATAACACGAAAATCACCAAGGATTGCTTACCAAATAACACATACAAGTAATATAATATAATATAAATCACATAAATGATAGGGTACCCCACACCACATCCCACTGATTAACTGCTTCAAACTCCAATAGCCAACATCCTGGAGCTCCCACCTCTTCAGAATATATCAAATCATTTCCTTCCCACACACACCTGGGCCACACCACATAACACATAGCACCCGCACGTACCTGGGCCATCACAATACATCACATTCTGCCCAAAAACACCTAATCTATCATAACACATCTCATCCTAAAGAAACATAGGACAACACAATACATCTCATCTCAAAGACAAATGGGACACCATATCACAACTCACCAGAAGACACTCGAGACACCATATCACAAATCACCCAAGGACACCTAGGACACTATCACCTAGAAGATGGAGTAGGGAATAGAAGGTATTCAACCATCCATCATCCCACTAGGATGTTAGGAAAGACACCCTCCCTCATTACTATGTGAGTGTCGACACATAGTTCTTTACAAGGGTGTATTTGTATAGAAATCACAGGAACATATACTGTTTATACATATATACATACATATATATATATACATTGAAAGGAACACATGAACAACCTATGGGTTTAAAAAACCACCAAGCTACTCATGACTTCCCCACATTTCTTCCACCTTGAAATTCATAACACCATACATGATTAACACAATCCATAGTTCATTTTCAGTATTTAATTAAAATTATACCATTTTCCAAATTCTCTGTTACCATCCCGTTCTGTTAAAAATATAGTTTAAATCAATATCATGTAATAATTATTGTTCATGATAATTATTCATTTATCCATCCATACCGACTAGGAAACTATCACAAAAAAACATATATCAGGCAGCACAGTAAAATCAACAACCCAATTGCCAAAACCCATTCCACCTTCCACCACATCCAATTGCACAAAAATATCCCAACTACCATCATTGTACCTTGATACATAAAACATCTCATTCACTACCCACAAATCTCACAACATCATCATATCCCTTCCATCATATCACCAAATCCAACCCACATCTCACAACGAAATACAAAAATATGTTACAGAACATACGAGATCAAAACATATTTTCTTATCTACTAGAAAATCACTTATTCAATTTCACTTTATTGATTACGGGTGTAATCACAAAACCAATATAATCATGGGGTGTCCATTTTATTAACCTAATGTACGTGGTTAACCAATTTCATAATAAATTATGTCAACATCCACACAATATGAATTCTATTGTTCAAATCCTCATAGGAACAAGAAGGTACCCCCAACAGACACAATTTTCAATGGGCAATTTATCCGATACAATTCATAACATCAAAACAGAACAAAATCAAATCAAATAAAATCTTTATGATCATATGTTACATTACCTAGCTCTTCTATATTGATTTTAAAAAAAAATTATCATTATTAATCCAAAATCTACAATCTATATAAAGATGAACATTTATATACCCATCCAAAATGACACACAAATAATAATGACCAAGGAAATCCTACCTAGAAGAAAGATGATCGAAGAGTCCTTATTGCAACAAGAATAGAGGTTCATGTATAGTTGGAAGCTCTCAATGGAAAAATGAACCAAGTGTAGGAAAACTCTCCAACGAAGAAGGTTTTGGGGATGTAAAGTCTCAAGATAAAGCCAGACCGAAAGAATAAAGGGAAGGGTATCTTGTATTTAGAGAGATAATATTTCGTACATGTGGATTGGATACATTTTGAATTGTCATTAAAGGAGGATCTATCCAAGACCATGCGTTTTGAACATTTAAAAGTCACCAAACATTTATAAAATTAAGGATAGGGTTGATAGACATTGAAATGGATTAAAAACCACTTAAATATAAAATTACACAAATTTTACATCAAATAAATACATGAAAAGGGGAAAACTGGAAAAACATGGAAATTTTGGATATTTGGAAAAATGTTGAAATGATTCACCGCCACAACTAGGATGAGTCGCCACTAGATGAGTCGTTGTCGGGGAGTCACCACCAGTGAGTCATCGCTAGTGAGTTGACTATAGATGAGTCCCTACTAGTGAGTCACCATCACAAAGTGACCGCAAGATGAATCACCACCAGCGAGTCACCACCAAAAAAGTCACCGCCAACGAGTCATTGACTGTGAGTAAACACCAAAAAATTCACTACTAGTGAGTCATTTCTAGGAAATTCACTACCAGTGAGATACCACTAGGGTGATATACCTCCATGATGGGCTACCACCAGAATGACATACCATTCAAAAATTTGAAATTTTAAAGCTATTGGAATGAGTCACCATTGGAATTAGTCACATGTCCCAAAAACACCATGGACTACCCACAGACACCTAAAACATTGTATTTTTGGAAAATTAATAGGCTAGAAGGTACCGGGAACTACATAAGATACCTATCAAACTGTTCTCATTGTATATAATTTAAAACCAAAAAGGATTAAAAGAGAGGAAGGGTCTGAACAACCATCCCTTGAGATACATCTCAAGGATCTTTTTGCACCTGAAATAACACCAAACCAAATGACCCCAAGAATCTAACACAACCCCATCACCAGAAAATTTGAACTAAATTCCATATCCTCTCGCACAAGCATTGCACAACCATAAAACTACATCGTCCCAAACACACGAATCATGGAATTCCAACCTCCTTGTCAAGATACTATTCACTTTGGGTGGCACTAACTTGCCTGCATGGGTTTAATCACATCAAGATAATGCTTCTTGGTTAAGAGTTTGGTATTCCCTTCTTATCATGTTAGGAAATTATCAAACCTCAAACAGAACACATCACATCAGGGGGAAACAACATATTTCATAAACACCAAGGTCTAAACCGCACATCACGGGGAAAAGGGAAAGAGATGGGGAAACTCAAAAAAACTACCAGTAGAGTGCTTGCATCTACATCTCATGCTCCCAAGTACTATCCTCGAAGACATCATGCATCCATAGAACCCCAAACCAGGGGAATGGATTATCATTGAAACAACATCCCTCGATGGTCTTAGATATCCACTAGATTCTCCGCGAAGGTTGTGTCAACCTCAATATCTCAATCCACTCATTAAATGAAATGGGAGTCGTCATGAAGATATTGATGGAGATGAGAGATGTGGAAGACTCCATGGATCCTTCCCAACCATGGTGGTAGACCCAACTGATATTTCACCTTGACAACTCACCCCAACACCTATAAAGGTCTATCAATATAGGAAAAGTTCTTCTCCCATACCTAAACATCCAATACCCACATAGATGGGAATCCTTCAGCAACATGTGGTCTCAAATATCAAACTCTGAGAGAATCCTCATGTGATCAGTGTAAAGACTTATTCCAGTATTTTACTACTTTCATCCTCTCTCAAACAAATTTAACCTTATCATTTATTCTCTGCACGACCTTAGAAAAATAACTACTACCTCCCCGACCTGATTCTATCATAATAGAGAATGACATGGTCATTTATATGAAGCCTCAAATGGGGACATACCAATGGAAGAGTGATAGATATTATTATAAGAAAACTCAACCAAGTGCAAGTGTTATTCCCATGATTCATCAAAGTATAAAACAAATTCTCACATGATATCCTCTTGTGTCTAGAGACTCTTCTCATTCTTCGCATATGAAGTGGAAGGTAGGGATGAGGCATTACTGGGTGCCAAAATCATTTTGTAACCCCCTCCAAACTCATGAGGTAAAACATGAATCAAGATCTGAGATAATGGACTTTGGAACTCCACTAAACCATATAATCTCATCCATGTACCTCTTATCCAAAGAATACATTATTCCAAGTTCCTTGAATGATAGGAAGTGGGCTGATTTTTTCAACTGATCCACGATCTACCAAATATCAGCACAACCTCCATGAGATCTGGGTAACCATATGATGAAATCCATCGATATTTCATCCAATTTACACTCATGAATATCCATGTTATGTAACTAACCTCCCAAAACATGATACTTGGACTTTACCTACTGGAAAACCAAAAACCGAGCCACAAACTCCTACACTATCCATTTCATTCTGGGCCACCAAAACTATTCCCTCAAGCCAGGGTTCATTTTTGAAAACTCCTTAGTGTACATCCAAATGTGAGATAAGAAACTCAAGAAGAACTCCCAAGCACATTTCCACTAGAACAAATATCCTTCTTTGAAACAACATATGGTTTTGACTATCCTTTAACCATCCATCTGGAGCATCACCATGGCCAACATGATCACCTAACACTAATACCTCCATGTGTCCCCATTTATACTGCTACACCTGTTGCATTAGATAAGACTATAAATTCTTCTATAATGAACATCCTCAACCACCATCCACCCTTTAGTCTATGTGAAATGATTACAACTCCTCTATCTCTCTCTAATAATCCACATATCCCCAAACCACATCCTTCTATGAATTTTTGATCAATGCATCATCCATAACATTCCACTTTCTTTAGGTGTAGGATATATCAATATCATGGTCCTAAAAAAATTCCATCCACCTCCACCTTCATTTCTTAGGTTATGTTGGGAAAATATATACCTAAAACTCTTATGATTTGTAAATACCATAAAGTGCTCCCTAATGAGGTAATTTCATGAAAACTTCAATTTATACATAGCCACTTCTAGCTCTAGATCAAGGGATGAATAGGTACATTCATGATGGTGTAATTTCCTATACCCATAAGAGATAAATTCCTTCTGCTACATTAGTATGCACCATAATCCCAAAGAGGAAGTTGTAGGATTGAAAAGTATATATAGATTTCTCAATTACAAAAATGGGGGTTAATTGTATGTTTAAAAACATTTGTTTTTATATTTAAGAAAATCTATGTATAACAATGTTAACTAATATGAATTTACTATATCTATTTAGTTATTAATAAAGAAACTAAATTTATTAGGATCCGATAATATGGGTCTACTAAAGAAAGATAAAGAAGTTTATTTAAGGGAATATTTTTCCTTAAAATATTAATATATTATAGTTTTTAAAATTATAAGAAAGTGTAAGAAAGTTACACGTTCTAATTTTAATAAAATGAAGCATAAATAAAACTTGTAATAAAAACAATTAAACAAGTATATGAAATAATTTAACCCAAAGAGAAGGGTATCCAACAACCTTTGATAAAGGTCCATTTATTTATAATTTCAAGAAGTTATATCTTTACCACACCAGGGTAGTCCATAGATAAAAAGATCAGTATCTATGTTGTTATCCCACCAAGACCTAGATTAAGCAGGTAATCTACACCTCTATATTCCTATCCCTAGAAGCCCTAGATTGATAACAAAAACAATCAGATTTGCACTAGGTTAGTTGAATAAGATGTTATCAGCTTTAAAAAGTTATTCACAACATTCACACAAGTAATTTTTAATTAGAACCCTCGTAGAGTATCTCTTTATTCTAGAGTTCAATAACTCTTGACAAAAACTCAAAACATCTAAAATGATTTAAAATAGTAGGATATTTAAAAAAAATCTTCAAAGGTTGACTTCTCCTCCAATGGTCATATTTTTTCCTAAATTTCAGAGGGACTTGTATATGTGGATCTCTAGAAATGGTTATGTTAAAACATATTATATGGAATTGTTTTATATAACTAACTATGAGAAAAATTACTATGATTGAGAAATGTTATCACATTTAGGATCCAAAAAAATTAAACTCTACATTACGGAAAGGTGGTAACTATAATAAAATAATTTAATTAGATTCTAAATATAGTGAAATTTGGAGTCTAAAACTGTTAATAATTGGGTTCTAATAAAACTAATAATAATATTTTATTTATAAGAAAATTGGAGTCTAATTTCGGAAAGTATTAGAGTCTAATATCTGAGAAAATCATATTCTTATTTCTAAGAGAATCAGAGTCTGATTTCTATGAAAATTAGAGTCTCATTTCTGAGAGTATCAGAGTTTTATTTCTGATGAAATAAGATTCAAAATTCTAGAGAAATCAGATTCTGAAATCTAGATAAATAGGATTCTTAATTTAAAATAATTTACATTTTTGATTCTAGAGAAATTGGATTATCAATTCCATATAAATTGAATTCTAAATTATGGGGAAATAAAATTCTATGGAACTATAAGGTTATAAGTTATATAATGATCCAATTTTTTTACTTAAAAATGGTTACGTTCAGTTAGTAAATAATTAGGTATGAAATTGGAAACCACGGGTAAAGTAAAAAACTATTCTTTGTGAAAGAAAATTTTACTTAAAAAATATTTCTTAGAGAAAGATAATTTTCCTTAATAGAATATGTTTGTGATTTCCAAAAACATGAAGGAATATAAAATCCTTAAGGAAACTTATTGGCTCAACAATCTCCCCATTTTTGGGAAGCACAAACAACTTTTCATAACATAATATAAGGATATTAGTTTTTCATTTTTTGGATAAAAAGAAATACTTATCTCCAAATTTTTATGGCTCATTATGAATATGACTGACTACCCATTATATTATGAAATCCATAAGTATTTTATTCTTTTCTTTCTTAGAGAAATAACTCCCCCTTAATAATTTCTTCTCTAAGTAATCGCCCCTTTCTTAGGCATTCTATTCTTTAACTTCATATTCCTTTTTGAATATTATTTTCTCCCCCGTTGTGATTTTAAAAAGGAATAGAGGGATGAAATTGTACTTGAAAGGTTAGTAAACATAAAAAAGAGAAACAATGAAAATAAACACTTTTATTAGAATATGAAAATCATCAAAATTTCATTACGAAAAAATATCATATTTGAAAATAGAATTATTCATCCTTCTATTTCTTCTCCTTTGGCATCAAAATTTTCAAAGTGGACTTCAGCTTCTTAAATTCAATGTGTTCTTCTTGAATTATCTGGAAAAACTCTTCCTAATATTCATTTTTATTTCAATATAATTGATTCTCTCTTCCTGAGACTTTATTATTTCACCTTGATAGATGATCAATTATTCCTGGACTTTGAGTTTTTCAACCAACTCTTCCCTGATTTCCCTCTCCCTTTTTATATTTAGAGGAATAATGTTCATCTTCTCATTCATATATTTTTCTTCTTTTGTATGGCATGATTTATTTGATTTAAATTTCTCTGAAAAACATGTTGAGAGATTCTTGATCTAGTCATTTCATTTATCAAAAACATCCTTGATGATGTCATTTAAATCATAAAATATTTTAAGATAATATGTGACTGACTTAGAACACTTTTTTATTTCTATTCAATATATTCTATGAGAATCATAAATGATCTTAAAAGTCTTGAACTCAACATCAAGCCTGATGAAATTTTCCATAATAATTTTTTTTTAATCTTCCATTTGATTGACTGAATCTTGAGTTAGTTTACATCTTGAATCAATGCTAGGAATAAAAGGGATGTAGTTTTCCAGTTTATTCAAAGACTGAACCACAAAATCAGGCCGTAAAGAAGATGAAGAGTATGAAACAGATACTTTTGTTGGTGAGGAAACATTATTTTTCATATGTTCTTTCTTCTTAGATATATATAAAAAAATCCTTCTTTACTTTTTCAACAATATAATTATAATGTGTATCGGAAAAAATTACATTACATTCTCTTTCTTATAGATTTAATTCTCAAAAATCTAAGTCTCATTCTCTACATCAGAAACATGGACTATTCTATCATCACCATCAACATCTTTATCAACACCTTTATTAGAAACATAATCAACTTTGTTGACATCAACTTTGTTGAAATCAACTTTGTTGACATCAACTTCTTTATCAGACTTTTCATCATCAAGTTTTACAATATTATCATTACTACTTTCATCATCTAAAGGGGATTTATTGACCTCATCCTAGGAAACATTATCTTTCTAAATACATTTTCCTTCTGAAATAATACTTGTAGAGGAAACTTGAGAAGATATTATTGATAGCTTATTAGAAGGGATCTTTTTATCTTAATATTATTCTACCATTTTTATCATATCTTCACTTTAATCTTTATATTATTCTTCTTATTGTCGAAATTATTCTTCTTCAACTATTGGTTTCAGAATTAAAATAAAATTATTTCCCTTATTTGGTAATGGAGTCTCACTTTCCACTAGTGCCATAGGAATCATTTGGTAATGGAGTCTCACTATCCAAAAAACTACATCACCTTCCTTCTTATTCTTTTTCAGCTCCCTCCATTTGGTTATAAACTCATAATAATAGGTCTTTTGCTTCTTGGGATTGGGGGAGTAGATACTGGTTCAATGGCTGATACTTGTTTCTACAGTTTTGACTCATTGGATTTTATTTTCTTAGGAGTTTTCTTGGATCTTTCTCTAACTTTTCCTTTCATAATAGAATCATCATCATTATTATTAGTAACTTCAAAGAATTCTCTTAACTTTTCACTAAATTTTATCTTTATCCTTCTCAAGGTATCACCACTTAACAACATGATCTTAAAGGTTTTAGAATTTTACTTGCATCGGATTTTAAAGTATTATAGGCATAATACAATGATATTATACAATATTTTAGGGTAAATCATGATTTGAGAATTTATGGTGCCATTATTAATGTTTTTTATGTTTAAAAGAGTTTATATAATGAGGTTTAACTTTCTTACATTCACCAAGAAGTCCATCATAAAGATATCACATATCTTTAGAGATTCCTTATCTCCCTTCCTTAGAATCAAAAATACTTTAATCCAAATGGATACCAATCTATGGTTTGATTAAATATGTTATATCTTTAGTGCCTTTACTCCCTTAAGCCTAAGGCACTCAATATACTCAACTTTCTCAAAAAGTCCTTCCTTATCAGGAAACCTGTATGAGGAAAATATTTCTCTCCTTCATAAGGTATCTCTAAAATGCTTACAGCATTTTTGTAAAACAAAGAGTAATATTTACCATAACTCTTAAACTGAAACATTTATTTTCCTTATGGTTTATAAAAATTAATGGTATCATAAAACTCTATAATTAAATTAGAATACACCAAATCCATATTCTTTTCCTTTTCTACACAGAGGCTTTACCATCCATTCTTACTAATGATTTTTGAAATCAATGATTCATACTTGACAAAGAAATCTGAGTCCACTAACCTTTCCATGATGATTATTCAATATTTTATTTCTTTGTTGGATGCTATTAGAGTCTACATGGATATCTCAAGTGACATTTGGAGTTTAATGAGAAGGGTAGAACTGAACTGTACACTTGTAGGGTGATAGAGATTCAGTAAACAAACATTGAGAAAACCGATGTGGGATGTGAATAGGTGGATTACCATTATATAGGCTTTATGGTGATAGTTTATATTCCCTAGTCAATCCAATAGTTGATATTTACATGATCTGGTCAGATGGTTGATATCAATGCTGAAGAAGGATTAATAGGTTCCTATATTTTGAGGTTTTGACGAAAAATCATCTTTAATAATGTGAATCTGATAAGGTATTCTTAAAATGATATTGAAATAACAACAAACAAAAATTCAATTATGATGATATAAGTAATGAAACATACCTTCCAGATTAATCATAAAGAATTGTCAGCATTGATATGGTTCCTCTAATAAAACATAGTTTCTGAAAAGTTTTATTATAGCAAGAAAACTTTTTAGGCTCTGAATTTTTTTTTTGGAGAAGGAAAAATAAAATAATAAACATATGTACTCTCCCTATGAAAAAGTGTAACTTAATGTTAGGAGATAGGTTTCAACAAAATATTTATATGGATAATTACTATATGGTTATCATTCATATCTTTTGTTTCATATATTTTAATCTATCGTATGTTAATGATTTTGTAAATATGTTAGCAAGTTGATCTTGTGTTTCGATAAATTGAAGTATGATATCTATTTTAATTATGTGATCCCTATTAATGTGATGAATTTTTTCTGTATTATTTGCATGAGATTTATGTGAATGGTATTTTCCTAGGTAAATAGAACTAGTATTATAACACATTATCTAGGTTTTTGTAAAAATAATGTTATAATCTATGAGTGTGGGTTGCATCCACAACACTTGAGCACAACAACTTCCAGCTGGAACATATTAATCTCTAGTAGTGGAAAGTTCTATTGAGTTTTGTTTCATGCATGACCATGAAACTAATGAATCTCCTAATAAATGAAAAGTTTCATATGTACATTTCCTACCCATTCTACAACCACCAAAGTCAGCATCTGAAAATCTTTTTAAAACAAAATCATTTCTAGAAGAATAGAAAAATCCTAAATTTTTTGTTCCCTTTAATTAGTGAAATTTTATTTTCACTACTTTTAAATGGGTTTATTTTTTATTATATTGATATCTTACACATAATAATACTTAAAGAATTAATTCTGGATGAATATATGTTAATTATACTAGACTTCCCATCATACCTCTAAAAGATGTTTGATCAACTGGTTTCCCAGCATCATCAAGATCAAGACTGTTTGAAGAAATGAGTGGAGTACTTACACTTTTAGTTTTTTAATATCCATATATCATAATAAGATCTTTAATATACTTATGTTGAGAAAAAAAGTTCCTTTTGGTTTATGAAAAATTCTAAAACCAATAAAAAAGGTTAACTCACTCAACATGCTTATTTCAAACTCATATTTCATGTGATTCTCAAATGAATCAGTTAAGGATTACTGAGTTGATATGAATATAATTTCATCCACTAAAATAAGAATAATAAACATATTTTTCTTATCTTTATTTATAAAAAGGATTGTATCAATATTTCCCTTAACATAATAGTTTTGTAACAAAAATCATGTAAATATTTCATTTCAGTCTCTAGAGGATTGTTTAAGTCCATATAATCCTTTTTTATGTTTGTAAACATGTTCAAAATGTTTTGTGTCTTCAAAACCAAGAGTTGTTTCAACATAAACATCCACTTGAACATATCCGTTAATGAAATAACACTTCACATTGTTTCTTAGTTCCTTGAAATGTGTGTTTTAATTTTAAGAATCACTGCTTCTAGGAATTTTCCATTGGATTTATTCATGGAACTATAAACATGCAATGATTCTTTATCCAAAAGGTACATGCTTTCCAAAGGCAGAAAGTTTTTAAGTTTGAACTTTATGATACTTAGGAATGGTCATTGGTCGAGAGGATAGAAGGTCTGACTCATCACACCCTTTTGGGGTGAATTATTGTCTACTCTGGGACTCTATTTTTAAATTTAAAAAATTTCCATGAATCCTTATTAATTCACCAAGTATAACATAATTTCCCCATAAAATTTTCAATAACTTCTTAACATGTATAAAATTTAGAATCATCAGTATATATTCATGTTTCTTCATTAATAGAGATATCTATATGTATTTGGGGTTCTCTATCAATGTTATCCTCTCAAATACTATTTAGAGATTATTTTAATCATTGTTATGATGATACTAGTAATTATTCCACTCCGTGGGGAATCTGGAATTTATTATCATCTAAGGAGACGAAGGTTTGTTTTGACATTGGGAGTGTACCCATAAAATAGGCTACCTTGGTATCCTTTTGAATGGAATCATAACCCTCATAGTTTTTTGTTGCTTAATAGGACACATCATACATTTTAATATTATGTTATAAGGACCTAACTGTACAGTTTAATGAAATGTTGTAAGGAAATTTAAGAAAAAGGTTCTTAGTCAATGTTTGGTGTCGAACTTATGCAAAAAAGGCCAAGAAACTTGGAAAGGATATGGGTTTCCAATTAAGATTATACCCTGTTGGAAATATGGTCCAATAAGAATAGGGTTGATTTGAAGTGTTGGGTTTCAACCTCAAGGAGGCTTCCTTTGTATCCCATGTGTATGGGAATCAAATTCCATGTAGTTCAATAAGTTTCAAGTGAGAGTATAGTCCTTTGAGAGAAATTATTTTGGGAATACACTCTGAAAAGGATTCCTTGATGATTATGGGGTTAAATTTGGGTTTTATTCATAAGGAGGATGCCCTAATAAAGGGAATTAGGGTTAGATTTCTGAAGATAATATCTAGTGAGATCAAGACATGATAAGGATTCCTACATATACCGATTATGGTGGGAATTAGAGTTCCTGTAGTTCATTCTCTGTTCAAATTTTGTGATCATGATAAATATCTAAGCCCATGTGAGTCAGGCTCAGTGTGAGTAACATGAGGATGTAAAAGATTCAACAAACTCACCCACACTTTTCCTCTTATGTTGGTGGAAGAGGGTGCACCTACGATGGCCAGGGTGGATGAGGGTGATGCGACGAGCCTTCCCTCTATTCAATTTACATTAGACAAGGGTTTAATGAAAGGAAGAAGGGATTAAGGTTAGGGGCTTACACTAGGATGGATGCCCAAAAAATAATCATGTTAGGGGAGGGAGATTTCTCTTTTGTTCCAAATAAAAAGTAGGTGTGAACCTTACCTTCCCTACTAGAGACCTAAGGTTCATGGTCTTTAAGAAGGGAGAGGTCATTACCCAAACCCTTATTCTAAAAATTGGGAACTTCCCAACACTATTCCATGGATAAAGGTTCATGTAACTGTTGATATACAAACCCACAAATGTTCCATGAATCCTAAATCTATTGTGAAACGAATGTGGGAAGCCTCTGACTATGGATATACAAACCCAAATAGAAGACACACATATGTGCCTTTCCCAAATGTTTTATAAGTCATGAGGTTTTTGTGGAGGTCTCAACAGAATCCCCTTCAGACAAGGGATCCAATGAAGAAGAATCCTTTCCATGAATGGCTTTAAAGAGGGCTTGATGGCTTGTAGACAGAAGAGAGTAAGTGAATCAAAGAGTCACTACCACCAAACGGGGCAAGGGAAGCACTAACCCTTTAACAGCGCTAAAAAAAGCACTGATAAAGGGGGGCCTTTATCAGTACTAAAAAAGTGTTGTTAATGGGGGCCCCTTTATCAGTGCTTTTTTAGGAGCGCGGATAAAGGAGGGTTTTATCAGCGTGCATTTTCCTAGCGCTGATAAATGTGTATATTTCAAAAAAACATAAAAAATAATGTATTGATATATAAGTATATTTTTATTGGTATAAATATAATAAATATTTTTTAAAATTTGGTTTATATCGATTTGATATGTCGTAGACCCAAAATGGACACCCCGAAGCATAAATTTTGGCTATTTGTAGGGATTAAGGACCTTATTGTACCTTGAAGAATATGAGAAGGTGTTACAATGGTCACCGTAGTGTAGGTCTAGTCGTAATATTCATTTTGATATGTGGTTGAGGCAAAACGGAAACCCGAAGCAGAAGTTATGGAAAAACGGACCCCCATAGCCAAACTTATGACCGTTCAGAGGGTTTTTGGTCCTTTTTGAACCTCAAAGAATGTGGGAAGGGGTTTTAGTGATCACCAGAGTGTGTAACCTTTCACAAGATTCAATTTGATAAGTGTTATAACCAAAATGGACACTCGGAGTAGAAGTTATTCTTGTTTGAAATTTTGTAACTCTCATATCTCTTAAAAACATAAGAAACCAACAACTCACTAAAACGAGCATAACTTCTTCTCTAGTTTTCCATTTGAATGCCACAACCCGTCAAATCAAATCTCTTGAAATGAGTTATGACCACATTTAGTCTAAACTATTAGAAGATCAGAGGAATGATGGATATATCAGTTATAGGACTCAGAAAAACAAGTCCAACTTCAAACGGCCATAACTTTTACTCCAGGTGTCCATTTGGGATCTACCACATATCAAATCAAAGTAAGAGAAAATATCTATGCATAAGGTTGATTGGGACATACTTTTAGTACAATTTGAAATCCAAAAATCGCAAAAACCCACCAGAAGGCCTCCAAAACTTAGTTTCCATGTCCAGAACCCTGTCAAATTTTTATTAAAACGATCATAACTTCTGATCTATGTGTATACTCAGCCTCCATCACTGGTGTTATTGTAGTTTGTTCCATGAGCTTCAGTTTGATTTTTCACGGTGTTGAAACGGACACTCGAAGAAGAAGTTACGTCTTTTTCAGCGACTCTGCAATTTGTTAGGTTTTTCAAGACCCCATTTCTAGCACTTTTGTGTAAACATATTAATATATAATATTTTTAAATATATATAAATATGTATAATTATACGTATATATATACATATAATATATATCTCTCAGTGTTTGTGTGTTGTATATATGTATGTATGTATGTATTTATTTATTTATTTATAAAAACACACATAAGAAAACATATTTTATCTATGTATTTAAAACTAATCTTATAAATATATATTAATATACAAATAAATATACATAAAAAATTATGACTAAATATATATATATATATATATATTAATATACGGATATATCTATATATATTAATATAATTAACTATATGTATATATTAATATGACTATATATATATATATTAATATATATATATATATATATTAATATAATTAAATATATATAAATATTAATATGACTAAATATATATAAATAAATAGATATACTAATAAATGAAAAGAAAAGCAATATGGTGGAGTGGTAAGGGCTTAGGCGCACAGGCAAGAGGTCTCGAGTTCGAATCCTGGGGGAGGCAAGTCGCGCGTGCAGGTGTGGGGAATTACCTAGCGCTGTTGTAGGTGGGTGGGGCTAGGTGGAGCTTTCCTGGGGCATCGCTTCAATCACTGTTGAAGCCCCCCAAAATTGAAAAAATATTTTTTTTTTATTTTTTAAATTTTTTTTCAACTTTTATCAGTTCTTTTTTAGACCTTATAAAAGGGGCCTTTATCAGCGCTTTTTTGGAGACCTGATAAAAGGGACCCCCTTTATCCCTACCTCGATTAACAGTGCTTTTATAGTGTAGAGACCCATAGCCTGACGTACATGGATATTACATTATATTTGCGGAATACTTAGTACATAACAAAAACACACACTAAAGGATCGTAATAGTTTAGTGTCTTTGGAAACTCGGAACGTAATCTTCAAATCGTGGTGAAAGTTCTTCAATATCTCCCATAAAGGTCATTATTTTTTTTACCTAAAACCTTTCTTTATATCCTGGGGAAAAGAAAACATAAAAGGGTGAGCTCAAATGCTCAGTAAGGGTAAACAAAAGAAATATCAATCACATAATTTTCATAAGAACATAACTTTTTTGGAAATCTTAACCTGCAAAAGAGAGCATAATTTCATAACATGGGATAAATCATAGTAGTGAAATGAAATCATAACTTAAAACATTACTCATTGTGGCATACACACATAATCATAGAGAATCATTTCTTGTTAGTCAAGACTCATTGCCAAGACTATCTTAGTGGACAAAGTCCCTTTCTGAATCGAGTAATCCTTGTTTCAGTCCTGTTTCACTGAACCGGTATAACCTACCATTCCAGCCATGTCTATCTCATGAGATATAAAATCTTTACCCAATGCATTGGAGGGAGATATAGGTCCCACCCATCTCATAATGAAACCATTCTTATGTGTGCCACAAAATCATAAATCATACATCATTGCATAACCCATGTAATAAAAATGGGATTCTTAAACAACATGACATCATAAAACCATTCATATAAGATAAAGGAATTCATAAACATAATTCCATCACAACATAGTCAAATCAATGTAAAAATATGGATAGAAACAGAACCCTTTATTATCTTAGATGGAAAATAATTTTGATAAAACACTTGAAATGAATTCTTGAGGAAAATATCCTTTCTTCTTCAAAATCAATTTCTTTTCACAAAACATCATACAATTTTAAAAGAAAGAGATTTTATTAAAAATAGTCATGAAATATTTTGGAGGAAGGTTCATGAAAATAAGGCTTTATAAAACCGTAAAAATCCGTTCGTGCCGTATAAGTTAAAAAAAACATTCTTCGTACTTTTGTCGGAAAAGTCAAAAAGTACCTCGTACGGAAAAACGACAAAAGATTCCTTTCATATTCTTTACTAAAAACTCACCTAAGGGTAAAATTGGATTTAAACTATTGCAAGTGGATGGAAACAATATTACATATTGAGGGAACATGGATGTGGATGATAAAATACACCCCAGTAAAGACTTACGAATAAACAATCTCGAATAAAAATGAGATTGTGATATTTTCCTTACCTTAGGTCCGACTTGCTTTGTAAGTGTCCGAACCTCCTGTATAATGATTTAAATCATGTTATTGACTTATTAAAGAATCATATTCATTGTTATGATATCATATATGGTTCACTTATGACATTATATTACCCGTTCTTTTGTAAATTCCATGTTAAAGAAGCGTTTTGGGTAAAATCGTTTCATTTATCGTAGGTGTTTTGACTTGTTGTTCTTGACATCATTATTACTTATATCATGATTTACTCACTTCCAGAATATAAAATATGATTTATATATCATATATATTCAGTATATATATATATAATAGGTAGATAAGTAAAATGAAAAACACCGTTCATGGAGACGGTAGTCCGTACGTACGCATGAACGCTGTTTTCCTTTCCTTATTGTCTTGAAATGGAAGTAAGTAGATGACATACATATGTATATATATAAATAAATCCAGTAGCTTTATAATGTCATATATTTCATTATTATTTCTTATATATACATTATAATCATTCTTAAATGGTTAACATGGAGAATGAATCTCATCGCGTCGTGGAGACGGTAGTCCGTACGTACGCACGAGCGATGATATCATTTCTATAAATATTGAATTGAATTGGAGTGGATTATACAATATATCAGAATCAATAATATGTTTTAATAACTATGTATAGTTATTCTTTACACCATTATACCCATCCTTGTAAGGTGATGGTGGAAAATAGATTACACCACGGCGTGGAGACGGTATTCCGTACGTACGCACGCGCGGTGATTTCTTTTTCCGTAGGATGGATAGATGGTGAAATAGGGTTGTTTCATACTTATAATAACATATCAGTATATGATTGATACTGATGTTATTACTTCATAATGAAACAACCTAAGAAGAAGAAGTGGAAGAAGAAATAAAGATGAAAGAATTGGTAACGGTAATTACCTCTTCTTTGAAGCGCCTTTTGGAGACCTCCTCTTAGGGAACTAAAATTGGTCTTTGAGTAAGACCAGAACCTCTAGGATGTTTCTAGGGAAGTGGAGAAGAGATTTTGGCAGGGGTTGGCCGAGCTTGAGTGCTCAAATTGGTGTGAGGAGGAGGGGGAGGAGGTGTCCTTTTATAAGGGAGGAGAGGGGCACCTTAGGAATATCTCAAAATATTATTTTATATTAAAGTCAAAATCGGTTTATAATGGTTCCAAAGGGTCTTATTTCGAAGATAAAGTGGGGATGGATCGAAATTCTATCAACCAATAGGATTTAGACAAGTTTAGGGTATTATTTTAACCTTATCAATTAGATTTAACTCTAAGTTAAATAATTTAACTTTTACTGTGTCTTTTTGTTTTCTTTCACTATATGGTTAATAAACTTACTATAACATGCCAAACGAACCCCAAATTGTATATTATTAATACATATATCCTTATCTAAGTCAGTTGGCCGAACCTTAGATTTTTAGGAATAAAATAACAATTAATAATATAATATTTTATTTAAAAACTATTTTGTGTCAATTTTGACACTATTTGATATATGATTTTTTTGAAAGTCATAACAGAATTATATTTTCAAACCAAGTTGATTTAATCAACACTAATATATCATAGTAACCTAGAAAATTAGTGGCATTTATAAAAAGTCTCAAATTACATTTATTTTGGTGTTTATAACACCAAGTATGTCAATATTTCATTAACAAGATAATTACTGCATCATCTTTGTGTCATAAATAAATTAATTTATTTGATGTCTAAAAATTACAAATAAAATACCATCATGTAGTAAATCTTTTTAGCTTTCTAATTAATATTTACAATCGAATTTTCTTATGTATAACCCCATATTAAAAATGATTTACTTATTAAACTTTGATTTTAACTATTTTAACCCTTCTTTGAATAAATTAATAATAAATGTCCTAATCTAATCCAAGTGGGCCTAAATGGTCATATTTTATTCCTAAGTTTGTTTTTGGTCGAATTAAACTTGTCCAATATAATTAGGACATGTGTTAGGGTAATAGTAATATCATATTTACCCTTAGTTACCCTATTTACTATTAACCGCGGTAAAAAAAGTACAAAGTTACTATTCACCAAAAAATTATTTTCATCTCATTGAACCACATTTTAGTCCTTGATATTAACCGTGTCTCTCGGATTTTCGAAATTCCATTCACAGAAGCGGTAAAATTAAGTTTTATGCAAAAATTCAGTTTTTAACCTACCACTTAGTAGTTTCACTATTCATCAAAAATTGATGTTTTTCAGAACAATGCCAAAATTTCATCCCAAGCTATATTTCATATTCCGAATTCAAAAATGAAGTCTATTTTACCAAATTCATAACATAGAAGTTGAATTAATTAATTTTATAATTAAATCTTGCTGTTAAGACAAATAGCGTGTTTTTAAGAAACAATTTCTATCAAAAGATTGACACTTGATTATGTCTGGTTTTAAATGTGAAATTACAACCAATGACCAACATTGAATTAAATTGTAAAAATATATTCTAAATATACTTTAAAACCACTCAAATTAATAATTTATCACTATTAATTATTTCGATTAAAAAAGTTGTTTTTTAATTATAATTAATAATTTTCACTATTCATCAGAATATGAAAGTTATCCGAAAAGTACCAAAATTTCACCTTAGGCTAAATTCGATACTTCGAATCCAAAAATGAAGTTCATTTTGAAATATAAGATTTACAGAATTTTAAAAAGTGGTTATTACTATTCATAACGGCTAGTTTTAATAATATTTTAATAGCATATCGTTGTTTAGTGAAACTCGGTATTGCGTACTACACACGCTATCGAGGAAGGTCGCGATTGCGTGTAATGCAAGTCAAGTCAAGGATGTGTGTTGTGCAAGCTCCTTTTGGTGTAGCGTACAACACAAGACATTAATAAAATTAAAAAGAATATTTTTTTATAAAATCTTGGGCTGTTACATTCTACCCCCCTTAAAATGAATTTCGCCCTCGAAATTCGTCGGGGTTATAAATGGTTTACTATTTGAAAGTTTCTTTAATAGAAACCCACATCGTAAAAGGGAATACCAAAACATGGCTTTAAAAACTAAAGTATGAAATGTAACGATTACCCAAATAAACTAATCACTGGGTTTCCACATAGGTGAAAATATGGATATGGAAGAGAAATCTAACCATCATGTTCTGATGGAGAGTGGTAGAGAACATGGCTATGGAAAATCCAGTAATCACAAATCCATAAATTTGTGACGATCTAAGGTACCATCTAATTCATCAGGTATAAGATCACTAGGACAACATTTTTGGTTTTCAAGATCATTTCCCTAAAGTTGAAAATTTGAATTAGAATAAATACTTACTTTATTTTGATAAAATATCACTGTTGTTCGTGCCTTGAACAATTTCCACTTCATCTCTTAAATAAATGAAGTTGAATTTGTTATTCGTGAAGTGTTAGCAGATCATGTGATAGAATGACGGGTCATTCCATCTGTCTCAAACAAAAGGTTAGCAAAAATTATATACATAAGTCGATCTATAGTGAGATTAATCATATATGGTTCCTAAAATGGACTTATACTTCATATATCATACTGCTTAATATAATAAAACTAGTTTCTACTAAACAGGGACTTCCTGTAGGTCAGTGGTAGGCGATAAAGGCCAGTCGCACTTCGGTTGTGGGTTCGATTCCTACAGCCTTGTCCGAAGCGATGGGCTGTCGCCCGTCCTGCAGGTTGTCCCTTTTTCTAAAACTACGTTACTATAACATCCCATCAATAATATCGAAAATCTTCTATCCTTAAACAATACTAACTTATGTCCAACATAATCCAGTCTAATCTTTAGGCTTATACATAATACTGCAGTCCACTCTCATAATATAGTGACATCGATTACCAGAGATTTAATACTGTCGTTGATCCCCACATATCATAAGATATGTCTTGTTGGTCACATTCCAAACATTCAAAGTCCTTAATCGTGTATTCTCTTGAATACCTTAGTGAAAACATGAGTGCAGTTAAAAGTTAACACTTTCCACATACCAAAATCCTCAAAATTCTATATACTCAAACCATGATATCACTTAGTCCTTATATCAATCATGAGCACATGAATACTATCAAACATTTAATTTTCTCCTTATCCCTTCATTATGCGCATATCATCTACATTCCAAAAATATTTGAATAACCTTTCATGGATAGTGGTACCATTAATCATACACTTTCATAACTCAAGGAAAGACAACAGTGTAACAATCCTCAGATGTCTCTTTATTCCATAGTACCATGAGATTTCTTATACAACATTACACATGATAAACATGTAATCATTCCACAACATTCTTAAACCATTGACCGAGCTTCAACAATTCTTTCATCTCACATATCATTTGTAGTCTCTTCATCATCATCCACATAAATACTACCCATATGATCATACTGATTCTCTTCATGAGTCTTTCCCTTAGGGCATTTGTTTGCATAATGCCCATACATTCCACATTTAAAACACTTAACCATTTTTGATGTCGTAGCAATACCATTATCCTCATCCATGGTGTTAACCGACCCTTTTCCTTTGCACTTACTTGCTTTGTGTCCTTCTTTTCCACACCCAAAGCATCTTCCAGTTCCCTTGAAACATTCTCCTTGATGCCTCTTCCCACATGATTTACATAGGGGAAATTGAACTTTCTTTCCTCTATGATCATCATGAAACTCCATCTTTCTCTTATTAGCCGAGTCAGGAAACTTACCAAATTTTACTTTATTGATCATATTATGAGATTGCTGATTCGGCATAAGAATGATTTTTGGACATCCAAATCCCATTTCATTTGGTTTCTAATGAAGAATATCATTCCATTGTCCATCATATCCTCCATTATTGTGAATCATCTTGTTTCCAGCCATTTTCTAAAACCCAAACAGAATAGTGTTAGATGCAAAAATCATAATAAAGGGGGAGTAACTTAAATATCTATCATCTTTGGTTTAATCTAATATCGTTACCATAGTTCTAGAACTATATCCTATACGTATACTTATCCTTAGGGGCATCCCTAGACATACCTTAGAAATATCTCTAGGGATCTCACTAACGTTTTCGCATCCTAGTTTCCAAAGGTTGACTAAACCTTCCCTTTGATACCAACTGTAGAGACCCATAGCCTGACGTACATGGATATTACATTACATTTGCGGAATACTTAGTACATAACAAAAACACACACTAAAGGATCGTAATAGTTTAGTGTCTTTGGAAACTCGGAACGTAATCTTCAAATCGTGGTGAAAGTTCTTCAATATCTCCCATAAAGGTCATTCTTTTTTTTACCTAAAACCTTTCTTTATATCCTGGGGAAAAGAAAACATAAAAGGGTGAGCTCAAATGCTCAGTAAGGGTAAACAAAAGAAATATCAATCACATAATTTTCATAAGAACATAACTTTTTTGGAAATCTTAACCTGCAAAAGAGAGCATAATTTCATAACATGGGATAAATCATAGTAGTGAAATGAAATCATAACTTAAAACATTACTCATTGTGGCATACACACATAATCATAGAGAATCATTTCTTGTTAGTCAAGACTCATTGCCAAGACTATCTTAGTGGACAAAGTCCCTTTCTGAATCGAGTAATCCTCGTTTCAGTCCTGTTTCACTGAACCGGTATAACCTACCATTCCAGCCATGTCTATCTCATGAGATATAAAATCTTTACCCAATGCATTGGAGGGAGATATAGGTCCCACCCATCTCATAATGAAACCATTCTTATGTGTGCCACAAAATCATAAATCATACATCATTTCATAACCCATGTAATAAAAATGGGATTCTTAAACAACATGACATCATAAAACCATTCATATAAGATAAAGGAATTCATAAACATAATTCCATCACAACATAGTCAAATCAATGTAAAAATATGGATAGAAACAGAACCCTTTATTATCTTAGATGGAAAATAATTTTGATAAAACACTTGAAATGAATTCTTGAGGAAAATATCCTTTCTTCTTCAAAATCAATTTCTTTTCACAAAACATCATACAATTTTAAAAGAAAGAGATTTTATTAAAAATAGTCATGAAATATTTTGGAGGAAGGTTCATGAAAATAAGGCTTTATAAAACCGTAAAAATCCGTTCGTGCCGTATAAGTTAAAAAAAACATTCTTCGTACTTTTGTCGGAAAAGTCAAAAAGTACCTCGTACGGAAAAACGACAAAAGATTCCTTTCATATTCTTTACTAAAAACTCACCTAAGGGTAAAATTGGATTTAAACTATTGCAAGTGGATGGAAACAATATTACATATTGAGGGAACATGGATGTTGATGATAAAATACACCCCAGTAAATACTTACGAATAAACAATCTCGAATAAAAATGAGATTGTGATATTTTCCTTACCTTAGGTCCGACTTGCTTTGTAAGTGTCCGAACCTCCTGTATAATGATTTAAATCATGTTATTGACTTATTAAAGAATCATATTCATTGTTATGATATCATATATGGTTCACTTATGACATTATATTACCCGTTCTTTTGTAAATTCTATGTTAAAGAAGCGTTTTGGGTAAAATCGTTTCATTTATCGTAGGTGTTTTGACTTGTTGTTCTTGACATCATTATTACTTATATCATGATTTACTCACTTCCAGAATATAAAATATGATTTATATATCATATATATTCAGTATATATATATATATATAATAGGTAGATAAGTAAAATGAAAAACACCGTTCATGGAGACGGTAGTCCGTACGTACGCATGAACGCTGTTTTCCTTTCCTTATTGTCTTGAAATGGAAGTAAGTAGATGACATACATATGTATATATATAAATAAATCCAGTAGATTTATAATGTCATATATTTCATTATTATTTCTTATATATACATTATAATCATTCTTAAATGGTTAACATGGAGAATGAATCTCATCGCGTCGTGGAGACGGTAGTCCGTACGTACGCACGAGCGATGATATCATTTCTATAAATATTGAATTGAATTGGAGTGGATTATACAATATATCAGAATCAATAATATGTTTTAATAACTATGTATAGTTATTCTTTACACCATTATACCCATCCTTGTAAGGTGATGGTGGAAAATAGATTACACCACGGCGTGGAGACGGTATTCCGTACGTACGCACGCGCGGTGATTTCTTTTTCCGTAGGATGGATAGATGGTGAAATAGGGTTGTTTCATACTTATAATAACATATCAGTATATGATTGATACTGATGTTATTACTTCATAATGAAACAACCTAAGAAGAAGAAGTGGAAGAAGAAATAAAGATGAAAGAATTGGTAACGGTAATTACCTCTTCTTTGAAGCGCCTTTTGGAGACCTCCTCTTAGGGAACTAAAATTGGTCTTTGAGTAAGACCAGAACCTCTAGGATGTTTCTAGGGAAGTGGAGAAGAGATTTTGGCAGGGGTTGGCCGAGCTTGAGTGCTCAAATTGGTGTGAGGAGGAGGGGGAGGAGGTGTCCTTTTATAAGGGAGGAGAGGGGCACCTTAGGAATATCTCAAAATATTATTTTATATTAAAGTCAAAATCGGTTTATAATGGTTCCAAAGGGTCTTATTTCGAAGCTAAAGTGGGGATGGGTCGAAATTCTATCAACCAATAGGATTTAGACAAGTTTAGGGTATTATTTTAACCTTATCAATTAGATTTAACTCTAAGTTAAATAATTTAACTTTTACCGTGTCTTTTTGTTTTCTTTCACTATATGGTTAATAAACTTACTATAACATGCCAAACGAACCCCAAATTGTATATTATTAATGCATATATCTTTATCTAAGTCCGTTGGCCGAACCTTAGATTTTTAGGAATAAAATAACAATTAATAATATAATATTTGATTTAAAAACTATTTTGTGTCAATTTTGACACTATTTGATATATGATTTTTTTGAAAGTCATAACAGAATTATATTTTCGAACCAAGTTGATTAAATCAACACTAATATATCATATTAACCTAAAAAATTAGTGGAATTTATAAAAAGTCTCAAATTACATTTATTTTGGTGTTTATAACACCAAGTATGTCAATATTTCATTAACAAGATAATTACTGCATCATCTTTGTGTCATAAATAAATTAATTTATTTGATGTCTAAAAATTACAAATAAAATACCATCATGTAGTAAATCTTTTTAGCTTTCTAATGAATATTTACAATCGAATTTATCTTATGTATAACCCCATATTAAAAATGATTTACTTATTAAACTTTGATTTTAACTATTTTAACCCTTCTTTGAATAAATTAATAATAAATGTCCTAATCTAATCCAAGTGGGCCTAAATGGTCATATGTTATTCCTAAGTTTGTTTTTGGTCGAATTAAACTTGTCCAATATAATTAGGACATGTTTTAGGGTAATAGTAATATCATATTTACCCTTAGTTACCCTATTTACTATTAACCGCGGTAAAAAAAGTACAAAGTTACTATTCACCAAAAAATTATTTTCATCTCATTGAACCACATTTTAGTCCTTGATATTAACCGTGTCTCTCGGATTTTCGAAATTCCATTCACAGAAGCGGTAAAATTAAGTTTTATGCAAAAATTCAGTTTTTAACCTACCACTTAGTAGTTTCACTATTCATCAAAAATTGATGTTTTTCAGAACAATGCCAAAATTTCATCCCAAGCTATATTTCATATTCCAAATTCAAAAATGAAGTCTATTTTACCAAATTCATAACATAGAAGTTGAATTAATTAATTTTATAATTAAATCCTGCTGTTAAGACAAATAGCGTGTTTTTAAGAAACAATTTCTATCAAAAGATTGACACTTGATTATGTCTGGTTTTAAATGTGAAATTACAACCAATGACCAACATTAAATTAAATTGTAAAAATATATTCTAAATATACTTTAAAACCACTCAAATTAATAATTTATCACTATTAATTATTTCGATTAAAAAAGTTGTTTTTTAATTATAATTAATAATTTTCACTATTCATCGGAATATGAAAGTTATCCGAAAAGTACCAAAATTTCACCTTAGGCTAAATTTGATACTTCGAATCCAAAAATGAAGTTCATTTTGAAATATAAGATTTACAGAATTTTAAAAAGTGGTTATTACTATTCATAACGGCTAGTTTTAATAATATTTTAATAGCATATCGTTGTTTAGTGAAACTCGGTATTGCGTACTACACACGCTATCGAGGAAGGTCGCGATTGCGTGTAATGCAAGTCAAGTCAAGGATGTGTGTTGTGCAAGCTCCTTTTGGTGTAGCGTACAACACAAGACATTAATAAAATTAAAAAGAATATTTTTTTATAAAATCTTGGGCTGTTACATTTAGCACTGTTAATCAACTTTTCTAGCGCTGATAAAGTCCATATTTGTAGTAGTTAGTGAAACCCATATAGATAAGGGTGCACATGTATGGGCACTCAAACAGGCTTGGGAGACCTGGTATTCACTTAAGCGATGAACAAAATATATAATAATACTAGGGTGATACTTGACTCATTCCTTCAACAGTATTCTTAGGTATTCCAATATGTGGGGTGCTCAAGTTCTTGTGAATGGAATAGGTGGTTCACAAGTGTTTCTGATTTAGGTAGTTTGGTCACTTTAGGCATGCAATTGTTATGAATTTCAAACACTAAAAGGACTTATTTCTTATGATCCTCCATCAATTCCTCTAATTTAGGTGTTGAAGAAATACCTTGAAAGTTTTGAAGGACTTGGTCGAAGCATTAGGGTGACCAGAGTAGCAATTGGGCTTCATGGAAAACCGTCCATACAAATGAGGGCCCCAAGGGTCTATTTATAAGAAAAAATAGGACCCCAAGTGAAAGGAAATTTGGCATGCAGTTAGTCTACATGACAGATGGGGGCACGCAAGTAGGTTGTGCACCGATGGAATATTGGCCTGACTAGGGAGACCCAAAGCTCATGCCTTTTCAAAATTTGATTTTCTTTATGTGTTTTCCCCTCTTTTTCTGAGGTATTTCCATATGTCATTTTTTTCATTATACTTTGTGATGAAACAGAGTGTCAACACACATCCATTTGAAAATGTATGAAATTGAATAATGTTATAATGGCTAGTATAATAATAATAGATTCATGTCTAGATACTGTAGCATTGGTTTCTTAATATTCTATTCCTTTTTGGTAATTATAGCCTTTATAAACTAAACATTCTTTTTTTTCTTACAGTGATTCTATTTTCATCACATTTATTTCTAAAGACCCACTTTACTCCAATTATAGAAGTTTCTTTAGGTCTTCCAACCAAGGTCTATACTTTATTCTATTCTAATTCATTTAGTTCATCTTTTGTGGATTTAATCTAATCATCATCACCTAACGATTCATCATTACACCTAGTTTATAATTGGAAAAGAAAATTTAGATGCTCTACTTCATTTCGTAGAAATCTTCTAGTCCTTATAAGTTGATTTAAATCAACAATCATACTATCACTAAGATGATTCTTAAGAAACAACTTATTTGGGTTTTGTAAAACCAATTCATCAATATATGGTAAAAAATATTATGGGGTAAATACTTGCAGAACATTTTATTGAGTATTTTCCTGATTAGAAGAATCTTCCATCAAAGTTTGATAATCAATTTTTGAAAACACATTGGAAGATGTTGGTTGGTCTTTTAAAAAAATGATCACTTTCAACAAATTTAACATGTACTGTTTCTTCAATAGAATAAGAATTTTTTAAAAAAACTCTATAAGCATTATAAGTAGTGGAATAGATAAATAATATTTCGTCATCATATTTGGGTATGAATTTATGTAAGTTCTCTTTAGTATTAAAGATGAATACATTGCAGAAAAATATTTTAAATTAATAAACTTTAGGGTTTTGTTTAGTCCATAACTCATTATGTGTTTTATTAAGAAAATGTTTGATTAAAATTATATTTATAGTATATCAAGAAATACTAATATCTTCATCCCAAAGGTGTTTATCAATAGGATATTTACTCAATATGGTTCTTATTATCTCTTTAAGAATACAATTTCTTCTTTCAACAACACTATTTTGTTGAGAAGTTCTTGGATTATAGAGGTTATGAGTAATGCATTTCTTACTACAAAAGGTTTCAAAATATGAATTTTCAAATTATCCCCCATGATCACTATGAATATTTAATAATTGAATGTTTTTTCTCATTTTTAACTTTGGATGAAAAATATATAAAATAAGAAAAGGAATCATATTTATTTACTAGAAAATAAACTAATGTAAATATATTGTAATCATCAATTAAAAATATATATTATATTTTCCTCTAATACTTCAAGTTTTTTATGGACTGAAAAGATCCATATTCACTAGATATAATGAATCATAAGTTGAGACTTTATAAATTAATTTAAATCATGAATTGCGTTTGTTTCCATATTCAAAAGGATCATAGACTTTTGAAAAATCAAATCTAAGATCTATTATATTCTTAAAAAGTATTTTATTTGAGAGTTTTCATAATTTCATATGGTTACTATTTCCTAGTATTCTATTCAATGACGAAGATTAATCTTACATTTCACTAAGTAAAGGTAAATCTTGACTCCAAAGGTCTTCTAAGTTAAGTGTATAAACATTCTAATTCCTATGGTCAGAGAGAATAAACTCTTCCTTGGAATTGTGTACTAGACATTTATCATCCCTAAAATTCACAAGGTAACCTTCATCAAATAATTGGATTATTCTTATAATGTTGTTCTTTAGACCTTTAAAAAATAAAACATTTAAATTAAAGATTTTTCAAGAAGAACAATATTACCTATACCAAAAATTTATCCTTGATCATTATCTCCAAAAGTTACTTTTCTACCTTTCATCTTAATAATTTTTTCAAATGATTTTTTGTTACCAGCCATGTACTACAAACATCCATTATCCATGTACAATGTATTTTTGTTGAATCTTCCTTTTTTTCCATAAAATAAAACAGTTAAACATTCAAAATCCAAACATTATTAGATCTAAAAATGATAGAAAATAAAATCTTAGGTATCCATATTTGCATAGAAAAATATTATTTCTGATAACCTAAAGATTGTCTTTTATTCAAAGAAAAAATTGTCTCCCAATGTCCACCACATTAACACTTAGTGCAAAAAGGATCACTTTAGGGTACAAATAGTTGTGAATAAAAAGTGGTTTTCAATTAGAATACCCAAATCTAGAACTAATCCTTCTAGGATGAAGTTGGGAATATATTTTATCAATACCTTCATTTCCATGAGTAAATATTGACAAAAGTTCCTTTAATTAAAATATTTCAGATTTTAGTATGATGACTAAAATTTCATCCTCATATTCATTAGTCTTAAAATTTGAGTTTGTCTGTAAAAAAATTTTCTTGGAAACAACTATTTCAAGATCCTCATGAAATTTATCCTTTTCTGAATTTACATCCTTAAGTTTTTTGGAAACATTTTCAAAATCATGTGTTTCTGATCAAGATATTTTTGAATGATTTGATTCTTTTTTTGTTAAAATAGAGATTCTAGAATTTTTCTTATCAATTTTCTTATCCATCTCACTATTTTCATTCTCAAGTAATCTAGAATACCTAGATACTTCTTCAAAATAAGGTAAAATATTATATTCTTATGAGGAAGATTCTTCATCCAATGATTCATAATATTCTTCATTAGGATAATTAGAACATAAATAAATATTGGATAAAGATTTATTAGTGTTTATTTTATCCATGATACATTGATTTTCAGTATGAATTATGGATATAAGACCAATATTCTTCTATCCCGAAGATTCAATATCCAAAGTTTCATTAGAAGAATCACCACCACTGGTAATTCAGGTGTCATTAGATTTCAGTACTTTCTTATAAATTGACTTATAGTAATTATTATTATTTCTTTCTGAATTCATATCCTTTATTTCTTTCCTTTTGAGAAAAGTATAGTCTAGTCTGATCTGACCTTCCCTCTTGCATTCATTACAAGTCACTTCTGAAAATTTCTTATCATATGTGTCTTTCTTATTTTATATGTATTGGAAACCTTTCTTTCCCAAAATCATGTTTATTCTTCAATAAATATTGGCTTTTTCATTTTCATAATGATCACTATCACATGATTCAGATATAATAATATATTTATTAGATGTTTATCTGGTAACTCTTTTAGGAGTCTAGGATTTCATATGATTTGATGTAGTATGAAAGAAACTCTTCCATTATGATTTTTTTCTTATTTATCTCTGCATATCTCTTCATTCTAGTTTCATGCTGTAGAATAGTCCCAAATAAATCATCAAGAGTGATGTATGAAACTTTCTTATTCTCATCAATCATAGTTCTTTTGGATTCCCACTCATTGGGAATAATATATATTATCTTAACCATAAGAATCTCATCATAAAGTCCATTCTCATCCATAGACTAATGTCTATTGAAAATATTCACAAACCTTTATTTTACTTTTCATATAGGTTCTCCATATGGAATCATAAAACTGTGGTATTTAACTCTATGCATAAAACTTCTTGTTTCAATAACCTTTGATGTGCCATAATGTGTAACTTATAATTTCTTCTAAATTCTATTAGTAGTTTCACATGATGAAATATGGAAATATATGTTCCTAGTCATAGAACATAATAAAGTATTGTGTACTTAATATTGAGATGGTACTCTTACATTTCTTGATTGGTTAATTTTATGATTTATTTTTCTAGAATCTTTTAGTCTCCTGTCAACATAACAAAGTTATCCACACTATTATTGATGATAAAATTCATTATCCTATCTCTCTAGTATTCATAGTAATTTCAATCAAAAATTTGGGGTTTCGTAGTATGAAATTTGATATTAATCCAACATTCATTCATTTCATTCTTAAGAAAAATTCTTTTCCAAAAAATGGGTTAGTAGAAAATGTTTATAAACAAATATTTTATAAGAAAAATATTTTATAAAAACTTGAACATGTAAAGTTATGTAAGAAACGTTGATAAAGAAAACTTATATGAAAGTATAAGTATTTTAGAGACCTTCTCTCATATAAATTGTTTGATTGAAAAATATATGTAGATTTCTCAATTACATGAGGGGGTGAATTATAGGTTTAAAAACATTCATTCTTATTCTTAAGAAAATCTATGTTTAAAAAAGTTAAAAAATATGAATTAACAAGATCTCTTTAGTTATTAATAAAGAAACTAACTTCCTTAGGATCTGATAATAGGGATCCAATAAAGAAAATTCAAGAAGTCTACTTAAGAAAATATTATACCTTAAAGTGTATATAATCTTAATATATCATAGTTTTTACAACTATAATAAAGTGTGAGAAATTTACACTTTCTATATTTAAAAAAATTAAGTGGAAATAAAACTTATTACAATAAAAATTAAACAATTATAAGAAATATTTTATCCCAAAGAGAAGGGTATCAAAAAACCTTGTATAAAGTTCCCTCAATTTATAATTTTGAGAAAGTCTATCTTACCCACACCAGGGTAATCCCTCGAAATAAAGATCAGTATCTATCTTTCTATCCTAGAAATACCTTAATTAAGTAGTTAATAAGAACCTCTGTATCATATCCTTAGAATCCCTCGATTGATAACAATAATAATTTTCTTTTCACTAGGATGGTTGAACAAGATGTTCTCATCTTGAACAAGTTTTTCACCGCATTCGTAGAAGGAATATTTGAGCAGAGCTCTCGTATAGTGTCACATCATTCAAGAGTTCAAAAACTCTTAACAAAAACTCTATACCTATAAAATGTTTTCAAATTGGTGGGTATTTATATGAAAAATCTCTAATGGTCAACTTTTCCTCTAATGGTCATATTTCTCCTTTAATTTCGGAGGGTCTTGTACATGTAGAACTCAAGAAACAGTCATGTTAAAATAGATTGGATGAAACCATTTTATATAACTAACTATGAGAAACATTACTATTCTTAAGAAATATTATTACATTTAGGATCCAATAAAATTAAACTCTACATTAATGAAAAGGATTTAACTGTAACAAAATAATTTAATCAGATTCTTAAGATTGTAAACTTCGAAGTCTAAAAATGTTAATAATCAGATTCTAAGAAAATAGGTAATCATAATCTAATTTATATGAAAATTAGCGTCTGGTTTTTGAAAGAATCAAATTCTGATATGTGAGACAATCAGAGTCTAGTTTCTGAGAGAATTAGAGTCTGATTTCTGAGAGAACCGAAGTCTTATTTCATAGAGAATTGGATTCTGATTTCTGATGAAATCGGATTTACAATTCTAGAGAAATCAGTTTCTGAAATCCAGGGAAATAAAATTTTCAATTTCAGAGAATCAGATTCTGAATTCTTGAGAAATAATATTCTCAATTCCATGGAAATTAGATTCTAGATTTTGGAGAAATCAGATTCCAAGGAACTATAATGTTTTCTGTTAGATAAGGATCTGGTTTTTTGACTTAAATAAAAAATGGTTAAGTTTGTTTAGGAAAACATTAGGTAAGACATTGTAAACCATAGGTAATGTAAAAAACCATTCCTAGATAATGAATATTTTCCTTAAAAATGTTTCATAGAGAAATATAATTTTCTTTATGATAATGTGTTTGTGATTCCCAAAATATAATGTAATGAAAAAGTTATAAGGAAACATTTTTACTCAATAGATGTGTTATAGAAAACGTCAAACAACACACCCTCCTATAGAAGCTGAAACATGGGAGCACTAACCAGTATCTCATTTAAGTGACTAATTAATTCCTGACACTATTCAGTCCACACAAAACCATGATCCTTCCTATTCAATGATGCCAATGGAGCTAAAAGTTGATATAAATCTAACACAAACCTATGATAATATCTTGTGAGACTAAGAAAGATATAAAAATTTTCCACTTTATTGGGTGTTCCCTTAGAAACAACTGGCTTGACCTTTGTTAGGTCAACTTCCACACCCTGCTGAGACACCACATGTTTGAGGAAATGGACATCTCATGACTAAAACATACACTTGAAAATTTTTAAATAGAGGTGGTGGCACCAAATAACATGAAAGATAACTCGAATGTGACTCCCCATACATATTTATATTTGTAATAATAATAATTTTTTAGTTATTAGGATTTATGGTATAATTATTTTTTTGTTCTAAAAAAATGCTTGCAGAATGAAATAAAGAAAAAATTTATGTAATAGAAACACGGATAAATTACATGGATTCCAGGGATTTCAATTTCTCAAGGAATCTCATTTTTAGTTCTAAAAGAAAAAACAAAAGACCATAAAACATCACAAAAAGACCGATTATGTAGCCCTCATCCCTTCGGTCCACCCAAAAAAGAAATAAATACAAATAAGAATGGTCATAATGCAGAGGGTCAAAGGAATGTACAATACTATCCTCTTAGAACAAGAAATGACCATGATCCTTAGAAGACCATGAGCTGGTATTTATATGGCTATGTAGTAGTTGGGATCTTAGGATGACAGTTGTTTTTAATATGACTATTGGTTTTTGGTAACTGTCATAAAAATTTATAACTGTTAATTATTTTGACTATTTTAAGTATTCTAAGTATTTAATAATTTTAAAATTTTCAAATGTTTTAAAATGATTTAAATATATTAAAGTCATATCCTTGTTTAATAATGACGTTGTTTTAATTGAGGTTTTACTTTATATTTCAAAAGTATAATGTTTTAATACACAAAATGTATACAAACTTATAAAACGAATTATATTTAGAATTTCGTTTAACTAAGATAAAGAATATATATATATATATATATATGTGAAAATTAATAAAAATGTTTTTTAACGTTAAAAAATTTGATGAGTACCTAATTAAAACATATATGTTCATTAATATATATGTTCTTTTTTTAATACATTAATATATATGTTTTATTTTTATATTTTATTGTTTTTAATGAAATTTTTGATAAAAAAAATTGGCTGAGAACCCCATCTGAATGAGGACAGCCTTCAAAGGCCAAGCCCTCATGGTTAGTGGAAATATCACAATAGAAACTGAATCCAGGGCAAGCGTATGATGATTCATGCATTAGCCAATGTATAGGGTCTGGGTTAGGAGCGAGTAGAGTGTGAGCCAAGTCACACATCGGAGGGAGTGAGGGTGTTCTAAGGCTTATGTATGGGGGTACCATGTATAAGGACCCCACAGTGTGTGTTTGGGTCATTGAGATGAATGTATCTTCATTGATTTATTTAAGGAGGTCGTGAAACCCTTCATGTTTCGATGTGGGATGTGAATTTTTACACAGAACATGATCTAGACTGTTTGATCTCAACACGTGAGATCTCTGCAATCTGCATAGGTTCAGCCTTTAAAATCCACCACCGCATCTTATTGTCATGGGTTTCCTCAACCATCCTATCAAGATGCGTTTGATCCCTACCATTCCACTTTTTTTTATACTCAATAATCCATTGAAGCCATCTGATGGGACCGATATGATCTCATCCCTCCATATATTTTTCATTCTTCCCTTCTTCATTTTCATCCCCACACCTCACCAGTCGACGTCACCACTTCTTCCTCCACTATTTCTTCCTCATCCTGGGAGTCCTTCCATCACTCTCCTTGGACCCAGAAGTTTCCTTTTTCCAATGGTTGCCTTAAAATTATTAGTATAATTAAAAACCCTTTGGGTTCCTATGAATGTTTTTCCATAAAAATATATATAATAAAACAACCAATTTATTTAGGGTTTACCTTTATTAAAGTTTTTTTCTTTTCATAAATAGTTATATTCGAGTTGATTCGGTTTTCATAGTTTATATTTTATTTTTAAAAAATAGTGTATATATATATAATGCTTATATAAATCCTCTTTTTCACACATAACCCTAGGGATTTTCTCCTCCCCAACCTTCCATCATCTTCTGGTCAACTCAACCTCACCTTTGAATTCAATTAAAGGTTATTTTAGACTCATTTATTATATGAAAAACCCTTATATACAGTTATTTGTATATAAATATTTATATAATCTTTAAATCCAAACCTATTTTGGGTTTTTCAAGTGATGATTATTAGTAATAACTGATAGCTTTATGCATATATTACTTGTAAAGGGTTTATTGAGAGTTGTTTTTAGTTTGTTAAACTGACAAATATATATAGTTATATATATATATATATATATGCGTGTGTGTGTCTATAGTTTTTAATCCTAATCCGAATAAGTTTATTTTCTTCTTAAGATTAAGAAAATATTTGTAAAGGTGATCTCTATCCTTTTAATTATTCTTTTAATTCTTGATGCAAAACCGACATGTATATATAAGTACCACAAATACATATATACATGTCTTGTTTTATTAAGAATTTTTTATGGTATTGACCTTGTTTTGATTTTTATGTTTTGAAAATTATATTTTTATTTGTTCAAATTATATTTTTAAATAAGTATATTAACCATGTTATGATTTTAGGTTTTAAAAATTATATTTTGACTTATTCAAAATGTTTTATACAATACACATGTTGTCATATCTGTAATTAACCATTTTCAAAAAATAATAAATTGACGATAAAGGATTTTACTATAATTATTTTTTAATTCCCCATTGTTCTAAGGATTAATTAATCAAGTTAAAATACTTTGCAATGAAATTCATGTTTTTATATTTCTACATGTTTTACCTTTTAAATCTACCCATGAATTGGATGTTTCCAACACATGTATTAGTTGATTAAATGATCAAATATGAGATTTTATATTAGAAAACAATTACAAAACCTTGTTTTGTTATTTTGTGCCTAAAATTTTTAAAAGAGGTCATGACCTTGTTATTAAAATTAACATTACTTGCATGAATGTCAATTAATAATTTTAGGATAAAGGGTTTGAAATATCTTTTTTTAATATATACATGTACATGCATAAACACATAAATATATGTATAATTAACATAAATTATTATTAGAATATATAAAAGGAGGTTATATATTTCTATAAGATCTCATGTTAGTGAAGTCAGTTTAAATATTTTCATATGTTTTAATATATCATGTGAAATAAATGTACTACATTTATAAATATTATATTTTAATTTTTGATGAATCTGGCACAATGAATACTATTAGTTATTATATTTTATGATTTAATCTATGTGAAACTTCCATTAACTTTCATTAGTTTATAGTTTAAACATTAATGATAACTATATTAAATTAAAAAAATGTATATTAGTATATCAAGTGTTTACTTTCATGGAATGGGGTTTTTGAATTTAATATACATTACAAAAAAATAAAAGTGTTTATATTTCTATATGTTTTACATTTTTAATCAACCCTTGAATTGTATGTTTCCAACACATGTATTAGTTGATTATATGATCAAAAATACAATTTTATATTGGAAAACAATAACAAAACCTTGTTTTTTTATTGTGTGCCTAAAAATTTTAAAAGATACTTTGCAAAGAAATTAAAGGGTTTATACTTCTACATGTTTTACAATATAAATTCACCATTGAATTGGATGTTTCCAACACATGTCTTAGTTTATTATATAATGAAAAATACAATTTTATATTGGAAAAAATAACAAAACCTTGTTTTGTTACTGTGTGCCTAAAAATTGTAAAATAGGTCATCACCTTATTATTACAATTATCATTACATGCATGCTTCTCAATTAATAATTTTAGGATAAAGGGTTTGAAATGTCTTTTGATTAATATTTACAAATACATGCATAAACACATAAATATATGTATAATTAACATAAATTATTATCAGAACATATAAAAGGAGAGAATATAATTGAATAATATCTCCTGTTAGTGAAGTGATTTTCAATATTTTCTTATGTTTTAATATATCACTTGTAATGAATATATTACATTTATAAATATTATATTTTAATTCATGATTAATCTGCCACAATGAATACTATTTGTTATTAATGTTTATGATTAAATCTATTTGACACTTCCATACACTTTCTTCAGTGTATAGTTTAATATGAATGATAACTATCATAAATTAAAAAACATGTATTTTACTATATTAACTGGTTACCTTCAGGTAACATGGGTTTTGAATTGAAGAGTTATTATTTTATGTGCCAAAACCAAACATTATATTATTTTATGTGCACTATTTATCATCACATGTAATAAAGTATGTATATTTGTCCATGCTTTCAATTTATAAATTTGATATAGCTATAGCCTAAAGTAGAACTGAAAACCCATGAATTTTTTAGATTAATGTTTATAGTTAATTCATAATTAACTTTATTTATGAATATAGACAGTAATTGTAAAATGGGATTTATCTATTGGTAAAACTTATGGATTAATAATTTAATAATTCAAAGTGGTATGGGACACTATGAATAATAGAAATAATTTAATTATTAAAAGTGGTATGGGAAATTTTGAATAAAATAAAGAATTTAATTATTCAATGTGAAATGGGATACTTTTAATAAAATACATAATTTAATAAATCAAATTTGTATGAGACACCTTGATTTAAAAAAATATTTAGACATATGAATAATGAATAGGACTTATTATGTGATGGGTGAGGCCTTATATATCCTCTCGATGCATTGGTATGTCTCATGAGACAAACAAGGTCATGGAACGTGGCCTTGATAGAATGGTTATGTAAGGTCTTAGCATGAGGCCATGATATAATGTTTATGATTGTCTTGCATTATGCGTTCCCTCAATATGTGATTTGTATTTAACCAACTGTGTGATTATTTGACTAGTATAATATCCTTGGTTAATAATCTTGCACTTATGATTATGGTGATAAATTCACATGGTATAGTGATATAATTACATAGAAACCATTTATAAAGAATGTTTAGCATCTATTTTCAGAACAATAATACAAAAGTTATAATATTCATCTGTCATTTCAGGAATTGAATTTTATATGATATGTTATTTATGATATTGTTTCCTGTTCAATTATAATCATGTATTATTTCATGTGCTAATTTGTACCTATATCCTTTCATTTCACCCCTAATTCAGTTTGAGTAACTCCTGACTTATATACAACATTCCATGAATTTTGTTACATTTATGCATACTCTGAAATGTGTTTTACCTATATCCATTAATTAAAAATATAAATTCTTGTGTATGAGATTTACCTTAAAATTATTTTTAATATCATTTTTATAATCATGATGACATGCTACAAGAGATGTTGATTTCTTTAAAAAAATTATTATGTATGTACAATTATTTCAAAGGGATGTTTTGAAAAAAAATATTTTTATTGATAATTTTTAAATCCTCTTACTAAGAATTTTAAATTCTCACCCTAAGTTTTCAATTTATTTCTATAGTATTAGTAGATTTATTAGCTACCAGTTCTTCTATGTGGTGGCAACAATATGAGTTTTATCTTGTACAGTTTTGAAGAAAAGTATCAGTTGTATCTGGTTTTCCAGAACCTAGAACTAGAAGATCCTATATGATGAGATGTGATGTCTGATTTTATCAGTATATTTTTATAAAAAAATTAGACATCATGTTTTAAGAACCAGAACCATGATTTTAGGGTTAGGGCGTTACAGTTGGTATCAGAGAGACTGTCTAGAATATGTTGGAAAATTAGAGAAATTTTTTTTTAACAATGCTTTGCTGAGTAGAACATTTTTTAAAAAAAAAATCAGATTGAATTCAGAGAATCACAAACTAATATCTTATCCCTTCAAATGAGGTTCTAAAAATGATAATGTTAAAGTCAATTTTGGATATATTTGAGCCTTTTAGAAACCTTTATTTGTCTTGAAAACAACTTTATCAAGTGTCTGGCACCCCTAGTGTACTCCAATTCTTCTAGGGGTTGGGTTATGTTTACTTCCTCATATTGCATTCACAACTTGAATTCTATGAACAGAGGTTAAATTATGTTGAGGGTCTCTTTATATGTTACCATGTTTGAAATATATCAGTCGTTGAGAAATTTTTGGAAAGCTACTAAAGCGGGTGACCTCCGCGCAACTTATCTATTTCAACTACTAAACTTTAGTTCGTATGGGAGGATTTATGATTTTAAAATTTTAGAAAACAAGGTGGCCCAGTTGGTCTATAGGAAACATGTTCTCTTTGTTATCTCTGAGCTTTTCATCTCCCTTTAGTTTCACATGAGGTCTGATCACTACATACATGAGTTTGACTCTATCTGCTCGAGGTGCGTTTGGACCAAAGAAATTTAATAATTTAGAAGTACCATGGAAACCTTGACATTATAGAATCACCAACTCCTATGGTACTAGTAAAGGTATAAATTAATTTTTTCCCATTTTTTTTGTTAATTAATTATACCAATGATGATTATGTTGGTACTTTGAGGGGGATGTTATAAGATCTATGCCGGTGAGTTGAGTGTGTAAAATAGAATTGAGAGGGCACAATTCCATTTAGGGGGAATAGTATGACACCTCAGTAATATTTATATTTTTAATAATAACAATTTTTTAGTCATTAAAATTATTGGTATTATTATTTTTTTGTTTTTTTCAAAAATAAATTTCCGCCGAATGAAATAAGACACATTTTTATTTAATAGAAACTCTAATACATTACATGGATGCAAGGTATTACAATTACTCAAAGAAACTCATTTCAAGACTTAAAATAACAAATGGAAGACCACACAAAATCACAATGAGACTGATTAAGTATCCCTCATCTCTTGAGTCCACCAAAACAAAAAAAAATAAATAGTAATACGAATATCCATAATGTAGAGGGTCAAAGGAATTTAGAGAACCATCCTCTAAGAACAAGAAATGACCATGATCCTTGGAATACCTTAAGCGGGTATTTATATGGATAAATAGTCTTTGGGGTCATAGGATGACTATAAGTCCCCAACCTTAAACCTTACTTAATCTTGAGTTATTACAAGATTACACATTGAGGATCTTTTCAGGTTTAGAGTTTTAGAGAATTAGATCATAAAACTTTCATTACATTCCACATTTAAACAAAGTGGTTACAAAAAAGAGAGTATTCATTTATCCCATCAATGGAAACATATTTAAAATAAGACATGGATTCTTTCTTCACACTTCCTTGACACTATCATCATATCATGTACCATTCCCTTGACATGTGAAAAATATTTCAAAAACTTGGGATGAGCATAAAAAGCTCAGTAAGGGTTATAAAAAGTATGGAAAGGAAACATGAGTACATATATACATAAGAATTAAATCATAATTTACCCATAAAACATAATCACTTTAACATACCTCATAAAATCATGAATAAATCATAGAAATCATAAGACATAAAGGTAACTTGAGGCATTCAGAACATTCTTACGTAGGGAGTAACCCTCTTGGTTACATTTGAAATACCCATCACAGTATATTCCCTAAATCTCTTCGGAGAAACCTTAACGTTTAACCCCTTCATGTTACCCAATTCATTGGAGAGCTATATCGGGCTCACCCGCCCTTAGTTTATCACGGAACCACCCATCTTCATAATAATTCCCAAGAACCACAACATAATAGTATCACATAAAACATGCATAAATGAAACATAACATTTCCACCTTTCAATCACAAGATATCATTACAACACATTGATATAAAAACATTATGAAAACCATTTTCAATACCAAAATAAAAGAAAAGTAAAACATGGTATTTATTTTTCTTTTAAAAAGAATGTATGGCTTGTAGAGGAATCCGAAACTCAAATAATGGTCACGGCGACGGAGAAGTCGTTGTCGCCGCATACGTACGACAAAAACATTCCCTTTTGTCGTTTAGTAAAATGATTCGTATAAAAAAGATTCATTTTGGATAAACATAAAAGTCAAATGGGTTTATACACCGTATAAAATAAGGTTGTGTATAAAACAAAATATGCCTCAATGAATAGAGATTGAGACGAAGTCCCTTACCTCGGGTCTGACTTGACTTGATCATTCTTTAACGTCCTGAATAACAAACTTCAGTTAATTTCTACTTGCTTAAAAAGATTTTTCAAGTTCATTATTACTTTTATATCACTTATTACAATGTTATAAACATTATGTAATCATTTAAGTTAATAATGTTTGTTTTGTTGATATTTGGTTCTTAAGTCGAAAGTGGACTTCTTACAATTACATGTTGTTCGTGTGGTCAAAGGTTCATTATATCCAGAATGATATTCATGATTTGGATATCATATATATCATATATATCCAGAATATAAATGTATTTATAGTATTTCATAATCATTTAGAGGTAAGAAATGAAATGCACCGTTCATGGAGACGGTAAGCCGTACGTATGCATGAACGCTACTTTCATTTCTATGTCATATTAATGGAATTACAATTAATGAGAGTTATGTATATTTTCATTCCATAATTATATTCATCATTTAGATGTAACATACATCACATATATCCATTATATATATGTACTTATAATAGAACATTACATTTGGGGATAATAAATGAAATGCGCTGTTCATGGAGACGGTAAGCCGTACGTACGCATGAACGCTACTTTCATTTCTATCTCATACTTTAATGGAAATAAATAATAATGGTATAACGGTATATTATAATTCCAGTCTAAAATCATATATATTAAATTTAAATCCATCCTTTATACGTCCCACATATGGCATTAACGAATCAAATCACTTTGAGGGGGCGGTAGTCCGTACTTCCTAAAATGAAGATATCGTGTATACCCATAATGGAAGCCACAATGGTATGCCATAAATGAAAAATACAGAATATTAAAGAAAACATAAACATATTATATATCATATATAAATATATTGACATCTTAATGGCCACCTTTGAAGTTGTTATATGAGTGTTGAACAATCATCGTTTCGTGAGGCAGAAATTCTCCATCCATAGAAACAGTATGTTCTTTAACCATTAGATGTAGGTGTGTGTAAGTGTAGCTCCAATACTTCTTATAAAAACATAATAGTATATGGAAGATACTGGTTTTTTTACAAAATAAATGAATAAAAAGAGTTTCGGGGGTTGGAGAAGCAAAATAAAACAAAAGGAGTCAAGTGAAGACATTACCTTAAAATCGGGTAACTCCCTTTGGTTTGAGCTCAAAGGCTTCCTAGGGAAGACTTCTGCCAAAATTGAGTCTTCTAGGAGTAAGAGAGGGATGTGCAGAGACAAAATTGTCAGATATTGGTCGAACCAAAGTCTTGAGAGGTGTGGGTAAGGAGGTAGAGGTGGGGGCCTTTTATAAGAGGAGAGGAGGGGCACTCTTGGAAAGTAAAGAAATGTTACTTTATTTTAAAATGAGTTTCGGATTTAAAATGTCCCACATTGATATAATTCGAGGATAAAGTTATAAGGGTTCTAAATACACCCATCCAATAGGTTTTTGACAAGTTTAAGTTATTGTTTTAACATTATCTTTTCATTTTTTTTAAATCCTTTATTAATGAGGCAATCGTTGCATCATCATGGTGTCATAAATAATTTAATTTATTAAAGGTCTAAAAATTATTAAAAAAATACTATGATGTAGGAAATCTTTTTAGATTTCCAATGACTATTTATAGTTAAAAATCTGATTTTATTACCCCATGTAAAAATTGTTTTAGTAAAATAACTCATCTTTGTGTCATTTTTACTTTAACATTAAATTAAAAGATATTAAAGCCATTTTCCTACCAATGTGGCTCCATGGGGTCCCCAAGATGACCCATAGATTTTCTTGGTCAGCCATGACACATCCAATAAGGGTAGGACATGTGTCTAGGTAATTTCATATTATTAAAACTTTATTTTTACCTTAAACTACACTAATTACCTCTAATCGCGATTAAAAACTTAAAAGTAACTATTCACCAAAAAATTATTTTAATTCCATTGAACCAAATTTTACTTCTTAATGAAAACCATTTATGTTGGATTTTTTAAATTCAAAACACAGAGGTGGTAAAATTTCATTTAAATGAAAAATAAGTTTTTTAAGTACCACTTAGTGGTTTCACT
Source organism: Viscum album (assembly GCA_963277665.1). Lineage (NCBI taxonomy): Eukaryota > Viridiplantae > Streptophyta > Magnoliopsida > Santalales > Viscaceae > Viscum > Viscum album. The sequence goes on from OY728143.1 coordinate 1,715,918,653, forward strand.
ATTCATCAAGAATTGAAGTTTTTTAGAAAAATACCAAAACTTCACCCTAAGCTATATTTGATATTCCGAATTATAAAATGATGTCTATTTCACAAAATTCAAGACATATAAGTTACATTAATTAATTTAATAGTTGATTCCCACTGTCAGAACAAACATCATGTTTTTATGAAACAATAAGTATCAAAAGATTGACACTAGTTTAAGTCCAATTTCAATGTGAAATTAATTCCAATGACCACTATTGGATTAAATGTTAAAAATATATTCTAATTTAGATTTAAAACCAATTAAAAAGATAATCTAATCATATAAATAAATTAGATTAAAAAGTGGTTTTGAATTAAAATACAACATTTTTCACTATTCATTAAAAATGAACTTTATCGGAAAAATACCAAAAAATTTCCCAAAGTAAATTTCAATGTCCCAATCATAAATAATAAGTTTATTTTGACAAATAGAGCTTATAAAATTGTCAAAAGTTTTATTTAGAAAAGGTTTTCCACCAAAAGGCGGTAAAACAATCTTTTAAAAATACTAGTGTATTCCATGCTTAAGATTGGATTTATTCTCGTTTTAAGCCTCTAAAACACTGTCTAATTCATAAATAGATAAAGATAACTATATATATTATTAATTACTTACTTGGGATTTTACATCCTTCCCCCCTTTAGAAAATTGTGTCCCCTCAATTTATTTACTTATCGAATAAGTGGGGGTATTTAGCCCTTATTGCATTTTCAGATTCCCATGTTGCCTCTTCAATCATGTGGTTTTTCCAAAAAAACCTTTACCTGATGAATCACCTTATTCCGTAACACTTGCTCCCTGTGGTCAGGAATCTAGATCAGTTGTTCCTTATAAGATAGGTTCTCTTCCAGCTGAACTACCTCTGGACTAAAAACATGATATGGATCTGGCATATACTTCCTTAACATTGAAACATGAAAAACATTGTGTACCTGATATAAACTCGGAGGTAAAGCCACTCGGTATGCAACTGATCCAACTCTCTCCAGAATTTCATATGGTCCAATGAACCATGGACTCATCTTTCCTTTCTTACCAAATCACATCACACTTTTCCATGGTGATTCTTTGAGAAAAACATGATCACCTACCTCAAAAGAGAGATCCTTCCTCTTGTTGTCTGCATAACTCTTCTTCCTGCTCTGATCTGTTCTCATGTGTTTCTGTATGAGCTGAATTTTTTCTGCCAACTCTTCTACCAATTCTGGTCCCATCAGCTTCCTTTCACCAACTTTATCCTAGAAATCTGGAGTTCAACACCACTTCCCATATAATGCCTTAAATGGTGACATCTGTATACTGGAATGAAAACTATTATTATAAGAAAACTCAACCAAAGAAATATGTTGGTCCCAACTTCCCTGATAATCCATCGAACAAGAACATAGAATATCCTCCAAAGTCTGAATTGTTCGTTCTGATTTCCCATCTAATTGGGGATGAAAAGCTGTACTAAAATTTAATTCAGTACCCAACGACTTCTGAAGGCCTTTCCAGAAGTTAGAAGTGAACCTCAGATCATAGTCAGATACAATGGAGAGGGGAACTCCTTGAAACCTGACTATCTCTTTAAGATACAACCGGAAAGTTGATCTTGGGAAACAATATCTTGTATGGCAAGGAAATGAGCAGATTTAGTCAAGCGATCAACAATAACCCAAATTCCATTATTATCTCGAGGTCTCTTCGGCAATCCCACAACGAAGTCCATGGATATATTCTCCCATTTCCACTCTGGCACTGGTAAAGGCTGAAGCATCCCTTTCGGTAACTGCCTCTCTATTTTAACCTGATGAAAAGCCAAACACTTCACTGTAAAATCAGTAATATCTCTTTTCATTCCATCCCACCAGTAATACTCCCGCAGATCTCTGTACATCTTATTACTTCCAGGATGAACTAAAAATGGAGAACTATGAGCTTCACATAATAACTCTCTCTTCAACTATAAATCACACGACACACACAATCTCTTCCCAAATCTCAAAAAAAAATTATCAATATTGAATTCATGAAACATGCCCTTCTGAACCAGCTCTACCTTTTTCTGAAACTTTCTGTCTTGATTCTGTGCTTTCTTGATTCTGTCTGATAGAGAAGATTTCACTGATACCTGAAACAAAACAGAATAATATCCTACACCAAAAACATCTATGCTAAAGTTCATCAAATCCATAACCAAAGGATCATGTTCCAAACGCAACATTGTTAATGAAACATTACTTTTTCGACTCAAATCATCAGCCACTTTATTTGCTTTTCCCGGATGGTAATGAATTTTACAATCACTATCCTTGATTAATTCTAGCCATTTCCTCTATCTCATGTTCAATTATTTCTGAGTGAATATATACTTTAAACTTTTTTGATCGGTATATATTTCAAACTTTACTCCATACAAATGATGCCTCCAAATTATTAAAGCGAAAACAACTACAGCTACTTCCAAATCATGTGTAGTATAATTTATCTCATGAGTTTTCAACTGTCATGAAGCATAAACAATTACCTGATCATTCTGCATTAGGAGGAAACCAAGTCCTTTCAATGAAGCATCACTATAGATAACAAACTCCCCATTCCTGGAAGGTAGTGCCAAAACTGGAGCATTCACCAATCATCTTTTCAATTCCTGAAAACAATCATCACATTATTTTGTCCAGATAAACTTAACACCCTTCCGAGTTATCTTAGTCATTGGACTAGATTACCGGGAAAAATATCTAAAAAACCTTCGGTAATAGACTTCCAAACCAAGGAATCTACAAATCTCAGTTACATTTGGGGGTCTTGGCCATTCTTCCACAACTTTGGTTTTTTCAGGATCAATAGTTATCCCATCTTTTGAAACAATGTGACCAAGGAAAGAAATTTGTTGCAACCAAAACTCACACTTTCTGAATTTCCCATACAATTTATTTTCTTTTAAGGTTTTAAAAATAACCCTTAAATGTCTTTCATGCTCCTCTTTAATTTTAGAAAACACCAAAATATCATCAATGAAAACCACCACAAACTTATCCAAGAACTCATTGAAAATTATATTCATTAAGTCCATGAATACAGCAGGTGCATTGGTTAGCCCAAAAGGCATTACTAAAAATTCATAATGGCCATATCTTGTACACAAACTGAAAGTATTTCTGAAAAGAAACTTCTTTATCTCTACAGTCAATCTTGTCATGGTAAATAGAGAGCCAATCCATACCCAGGATAATATCAAACTCTACTAGAGTTAAAACAATAAGGTTTGAAAGTAGGTTCTTTCCACGGATAAAGATAGGGAAGATTCTTATAAATTCTTTTTGCCTCAACATTTTTCCCAAGTGTTCTTACCACAAGTCCAGGAGTCATTTCTTGAGATGTTATTCCCATTTTACTAAAAAAGTTTTCAGAGATGAAAGAATGTGTAGACCCCGAATCAAACAACACACTGGCATAATCTGAAAAAACAAACAAAGTACCTGATACAACTTCATTTGATGGCCCAACATCTGCTGAAGTAGTTGCAAAAGATTTCACCACCTCTTTCTTCTTGTAGTATAACTGATTCCCATCACTCAAGCTCTTTGTCGGACACTCGTTTGCATAGTGACCCATCTCATTGCACTTAAAACATTTCACTAACTGTAAATCAAATTTGGTCTTACCGTCACCTTGATCTTTTTCAGTGCAATCACGAGGTTTATGTCCCATCTTACCACATAGGTAGCACTTTCCAGAATTCAAAAGGCATTCCCCAACATGCCTTTTACCACATTTATCACAAACTGGAAACATAGTTTTCTTACCGTCAGACCTTTTTGAAGAATTATTTCCTTTATCCTTCCACCTCGGTCTCTTCTTCTGCTGGTTGTTATAGAACACTTGATCATCGGCAAACTCTATTTCAACCTTCTCAGCACATCGACCAAGATTTTCATAACTTTTGAACACACGATAAGCCAATTCCCTTCGATATTTTGGCTTTAATCCTGAGTAAAAACGATTGATTTTACTATCAAGGTCGCGGATAAAATTTTGAGCATACCTTGCCAATCGAGTGAACCTCTCTTCATAGGCAGCCAGTGAGTCTTCCTCTTGCCTCAATTCCAGGAATTGTTTTTCCATCCTAAGTCGAACAGCCTTAGGAAAATACTTCTCAAGAAACATACCTTTGAATTCATCCCAGTCGAGAGCATCAATATCATCAGCGTCCCTGATATTTTTAACAATCGACCACCACTGATCTGCTTCACCCTCCAAACGGTAAATAGCAAGACTGACCTTTTGATTGTCTGAACACCCCATGACATCGAAAATATTCTCCAGTTATTTAATCCATCCTTCAGCTAGCATAGGGTAAGATGATCCTCTGAATTATGGGGGGTGTTGCCTCATGAAATGTTCCACCACTGACATGTTCCTCTACTGTTGATCTAGCTGATCTCGTGCAGGGATACCACCACCATTTATCGCTTGAGTCAACTGTGCCATTACTGCAACAAACTATTCAGTTTCAATTCTGACCATCTCAGGATTTTGATTCTGAAAGTTATTTCCTTCTGTATGCCTTGCTTGCACTGCTTCCCTGTTTCCTCTGCAGAAAACCATTCTGAAAAAACATGTCTTAGATGAAGCAACATAGTAATCTTCAAATGCTCAATCATTTCAATTTGACCATAAAAAAATTATTTTTGGATAATCATTTAATAAAATTATAACTCCTAAAGTTATCTAAACCGCCCTTTGATACCAACTATAAGGCCCCAACCTTAAACCTTACTTAATCTTGAGTTATTACAAGATTACACATTGATGATCTTTTCAGGTTTAGAGTTTTAGAAAATTAGATCATAAAACTTTCATTACATTCCACATTTAAACAAATTGGTTACATAAAAGATAGTATTCATTTATCCCATCAATGGAAACATATTTAAAATAAGACATGTATTCCTTCTTGACACTTCCTTGACACTATCATCATATCATGTACCATTCCCTTGACCTGTGAAAAACATTTCAAAAACTTGGGATGAGCATAAAAAGCTCAGTAAGGGTTATAAAAAGTATGGAAAGGAAACATGAGTACTTATATACATAATAATTAAATCATACTTTACCCATAAAACATAATCACATTAACATACCTCATAAAATCATGAATAAATCATAGAAATCATAAGACATAAAGGTAACTTGAGGCATTCATAACATTCTTACATAGGGAGTAACCCTCTTGGTTACGTTTGGAATACCCATCATAGTATATTCCCTAAATCTCTTCGGAGAAACCTTAACGTTTAACCCCATCACGTTACCCAATGCATTGGAGAGCTATATCGGGCTCACCCTCCCTTAGTTTATCATGGAACCACCCATCTTCATAATAATGCCCATGAACCACAACATAATCGTATCACATAAAACATGCATAAAGGAAACATAACATTTCCACCTTTAAATCACAAATTATCAATACAACACATTGATATAAAAACATTATGAAAACCATTTTCAATACCAAAATAAAATAAAAGTAAAACATGGTATTTATTTTTCTTTTAAAAAGAAGTTATGGCTTTTAGAGGAAGCTGAAACTCAAATAATCGTCACGGCGGCGGAGATGTCGTTGTCGCCGCATACATACAACAAAAACATTCCATTTTGTCGTTTAGTAAAATGCTTCGTATAAAAATTATTCCTTTTGGATAAACGTAAAATTAAAAGGGGTTTATACACCGTATAAAAGAAGGTTTTTTATAAAACAAAATATGCCTCAATGAATGGAGATTGAGACGAAGTCCCTTACCTCGGGTCCGACTTGACTCGATCGTTCTTTAACGTCCTGAATAATAAACATGACTTAATTTCTACTTGCTTAAGAACCTTTTTCAAGTTCGTTATTACTTTTATATCACTTATTACCATGTTATAAACATTATTTAATCATTTATGTTAATAATGTTTGTTTTGTCGATATTTGGTTCTTAATTCGAAAGTGGACTTCTTACAATTACATGTTGTTCATGTGGTCAAAGGTTCATTATATCCAGAATAATATTCATGATTTGGATATCATATATATCATAATTATCCAGAATATTAATATATTTATAGTATTTCATAATCATTTAGAGGTAAGAAATGAAATTCACCGTTCATGGAGACGGTAAGCTGTACGTACGCATGAATGCTACTTTCATTTCTATGTCATATTAATGGAATTAAAATTAATGAGAGTTATGTATATTTTAATTCCAGAATTATATTAATCATTTATATGTAACATACATCACATATATCCATTATATATATGTACTTATAATAGTACATTACATTTGGGGATAAGAAATGAAATGCATCGTTCATGGAGACGGTAAGTCGTACGTACGCATGAACGCTACTTTAATTTCTATCTCATACTTTAATGGAAAGAAATAATAATGATATAAAGGTATATTATAATTCCTTTATAAAATCATATATATTAAATTTAAATCCATCCTTTATACGTCCCACATATGGCATTAATGAATCAAATCACTTTGAGGGGGCGGTAGTCCGCACTTCCTAAAATGAAGATATCGCGTATACCCATAATGGAAGCCATAAAGGTATGCCATAAATGAAAAATATAGAAGATTACGGAAAACATAAACATATTATATATCATATATAAATATAGTGACATCTTAATGGCCACCTTTGAAGGTGTTATATGAGTGTTGAACAATCATCATTTCGTGATGCAGAAATTCGCCATCCACTGAAACAATATGTTCTTTAACCATTAGATATAGGTGTGTGTAAGTGTAGGTCTAATAATTATTATAACAACATCCTAGTATATTTAATATACTGTTGTTGTTACAAAAGAAATTAATAAAAAGAGTTTATGGGGTTGGAGAAGCAAAATAAAACAAAAGGACTCAAGTAAAGACATTACCTTAAAATCGGGTAACTCCCTTTGGTTTGAGATCAAAGGCTTCCTTGGGAAGACTTCTGCCCAAAGTGAGGCTTCTAGGAGTAAGAGAGGGATGTGGAGAGACAAAATGGGAAGATATTTGCCGAACCAAAGGCTTGAGAGGTGTGGGTAAGGAGGTAGAGGTGGGGGCCTTTTATAAGAGGTGAGGAGGGGCATTCTTGGAAAGTAAAGAAATGTTACTTTATTTTAAAATGCGTTTCGGATTTAAAAGGTCCCAAATTGATATAATTCGAGGATAAGGTGATAAGGGTTATAAATACACCCATAAAATAGGTTTTTTACAAGTGTAAGTTATAGTTTTAACATTATCTTTTCATTTTATTTAAATCCTTTATTAATTAGGTAATCACTGCATCATCATGGTGTCATAAATAATTTAATTTATTAAAGTTCTAAAAATTATAAAAAAAATACTATGATGTAGGAACTATTTGTATATTTCCAATGACTATTTATAGTCAAAAATCTGACTTGTATAACCCCATGTAAAATTTTGTTTAGTAAAATAACTCATGTTTGGGTCATTTTTACTTTAACATTAAATTAAAAGATATTAATGTCATTTTCCTACCAAAGTGGCTCCATGGGGTCTCCAAGTTGACCCATGGATTGTCTTGGTCGGCCTTGATACATCCAATAATGGTAGGACATGTGTCTAGGTCATTTCATATTATTAAAACATTATTTTTACCTTAAACTACACTAATTACCTCTAATCGCGATTAAAAACTTAAAAGTTACTATTCACTGAAAAATTATTTTAATCCCATTGAACCAAATTTTACATATTAATGACAACCATGTATGTAGGAATTTTTAAATTCAAAACACATAGGTGGTAAAATTTCATTTAAACAAAAAATCAGTTTTTTAAGTACCACTTAGTGGTTTCACTATTCATCAAAAATTGAAGTTTTTCAGAAAAATACCAAAACATCACCCTAAGCTATATATAATATTATGAATTCATAAATGATGTCTATTTCACAAAATTCAAAATATATAATTTACATTAATTAATTTAATAATTAATTCCCGATGTCAGAACAAATAGCGTGTTTTTATGAAACAATAATTATCAAAAGATTGACACTAGTTTAAGTCCAATTTCAAGGTGAATTTAATTACAACGACCACTATTGGATTAAATGGTAAAAATATATTCAAATTTCACTTTAAAACCTATTCAAAAGATAATCTAATCATAAAAATAAATTATATTAAAAAGAGGTTTTGAATTAAAATACAACATTTTTCACTATTCATTAAAAAATGAACTTTATCGGAAAAATACCAAAAAATTTACCCAAAGTAAATTTCAATGTCCCAATCATAAATAATAAGTTTATTTTGACAAATAGAGCTTCTAAAATTGTCAAAAGTTTTATTTAAAAAATGTTTTCCACCAAAAGGCAGTAAAATAATCTTTTAAAAATACTAGTGTATTCCATGCTTAAGATTGGATTTATTCTAGTTTTAAGCCTCTAAAACACTATCTAATTTATAAATAGATAAAGATAACTATATCTATTATTCATTACTTACTTGGGATGTTACAATTACCATTGTTTTTAATATGATCATTGGTTTTGGTAATAGTCATGAAATTATATAATCATTAACTATTTTGAATATTTTAAGTATTCTAAGTATTTAAGTATTTTAATAATTTAAAATAATTTAAAATGATTTAAATATATTAAAGTTATATCCTTGGTTAATAATTCAATGGTTTTAATTGAGTTTGTACTTTATATTTCAAAACTATAATGTTTTAAAACTCAAAATGAATACAGACTTAGGAAAAAAATGGTATTTAGAATTCTATTTAGCTATGAGAAAGACTATATATATAAGGAAATTAATATATATGTTATATTTTTAATAAATTAGAAAAATTGGATGAATACCCAATTAAAACATATATGTTTATTAATAAATGTTTTTTAAACATTAATAAATATGTTCTATTTTTAGTTGTTCTTGTGTTTAATGAATTTTTTGAAAAAACATTTGGGTGAGTACCCCATCTGACTGAGGATAGCCTTCGAAGGCCAAGCCCTCAGGGTCAGTGGAAATCTCATAATGGTAATCTAAGATAGGATGAGCACATGTATGGTACATGCTGAGTTGTTCCTGAGCCTATGTATAGGGTCTGGGGTTAGGTGAAAGAAAAGTGAGAGACATGTCACACACTGGCATGAGTGAGGGGGGGACAAGGCCCTCAGATGGGGTTCTAATGAATAAGTACCTTGCGGTGTGTGTTTGTGTCAGTGAAATGAAGGAAATGACATCGAGTTATTTAATGATGTCCTGGAACCCTTCTCATTTCGTTTTGGGACACAGATTTTTTTGTGGAACGCGGTTTGGAAATTTTGATCTCGCTGCGTGAGATCTCAGTCATCCACCCTAGTTTGGACTTCAAACACCACCACTGCATCTTATTTATACAGTTTTCCTCAACTGCCCAATATGGATGCATTTGATCCCAACCATTCAACCTTTTTAAAAATAGTATAAGCCACTGTAGTTGTCCAATCAAACTGAGATGATCTCATCCCTCCATATATTTTCCCTTCTTCCCTCCTTCTTCTTCCACGCATCGCACCAGTTGACGTCACCCATTCCTCCTCCACTATTTATTCCTCATCCCGTGAGTCCTTAAAGCACTCTCCTCAGACCCAATTGTTTTATTTTTTCACAAGACATCCTTAGAAGCATTAGTTTAATTCAAACCCGTTTTGTTTTCCATTAATGTTTTCCATAAATATATAATAAAACAACTGATTTATTTAGGGCATACCTTGATTAAGGTTTTTTTCTGGTTGAAAATAGTAATATTCGAGTTGATTTGGGTTTCTTAGTTTATATTTTATGTGTAAACCGTAGTATATAAAAATATACATATACCACTTATATAAACCCTCATTTTCACATGTACCCCTAACAATTTTCTCCTCCCCAACCTTCTATCATCTTCTTCTTAGCTCAACCTCACCATTAAAGTCAAGTAAGGGTTAATTTAGCCTCATTTTTTGATAAGAAAAACCCTTATATAAACTTATGTGTATATACGGTTTTATATAATCTTCAAATCCTAATCTATTTTGATTTATTCAAGTGATTATTATTAGTAAATAATTGATGTTTTTATGCATTTATTACTTGTAAAGGGTTTACTAAGTGTTGTTTTTTATTTTTCTAAACTCATATATATATATATATATATGAATATACGATTATATATATATACAGAATTTTATATCTTAATTCGAATATGTTTCTTTTCTTCTTAAGATTAAGAAAATATTTTTATAGGTGATCTATGTCCTTCTAATTATTCATTTAATTCTTGATGAAAACCCTACATGTATATATAAGTACCATAAATTCATATATACATGTCTAATTTTTTTAAGAATTTTTTATGGTATTAACCTTGTTATGATTTTTATGTTTTGAAAGTTATATTTTGATTGGTTCAAAATATATTTGTAAATAATCATATCAAACCTATTATGATTTTATGTTTTAAAAGGTATATTTTGATTTATTCAAAATGTTTTATACAATACACATGTGCTCATATATGTAGTTAACCATTTAAAAATAATAATAAATGGAAGATAAAGGATTTGTACTATAATTATTTTCTAATTCCCTGTGGTGCCAAGGATTAACTAATAATGTTAATCTACTTTTCAATGAAATAAAAGTGTTTATATTTAGATATGTTTTACATTTGAAATAAACCCTTGAATAAAATGTTCCTGATACATGTATTAGTTGATTATATGATCACAAATACAATATTATATTGGAAAACAATAACAAAACCTTGTTTTGTTATTGTGTGCCTAAAAATTTTAAAAGTGGTTAACACCATGTTAGTACAATTAACATTACATGCATATATATAAATTAATAATTTTCTGATTAAGGGTTAGAATTATCTTGTTTTTAATATATACATGTACATTCATAAACACATAAATATATTTATAATTAACATAAAGTATTATCAGAACATAGAAAAGGATAGTATATAATTGTAGAAGCTCTCATGTTAGTGAAGTGGGTATAAATATTTTCTTATGTTTTAATATCTTAAATGAAATGAATGTATTACATTTATAAATATTATATTTTAATTCATGAGGAATTTTCCAAAATGAATATGATTTGTTATTAAAGTTTATGATTTAATCTGTTTGACACTTCCATGCATCAGTTTATGGTTTAAACATGAATGATAACTATCATAAATGTAAAAAAATGTATTTTAGTATGTTAAATATTTACTTTCATGGAACAAGGGTTTTGAATTTAAGAGTTATTATTTTATGTGACAAACCCATAAAATCTACTATTGTCTATTCACCAGTTATCATCACATGTACAAAAGTATTTCTATTTTCCTTGTATGTCATTGATAAATTTGATATAGCCCTAGCCTAAAGTATAACTAAAAAACCGTGATATTTTTAGATTAATGTTTATAGTTAATTCATGATTCACATTATTTGTGAATATATATAGTAATTTCAAAATGAGATTTATCTCTTATGATAACTTATGGATTAAGAATTTAATTATTCAAAGTGGTATGTGACACTTTTAATAAGATACATAATTTAATTATTCAAAGTGTTATGGGACACTTTGAATAAAAGACACAATTTAATTATTCAATGTGGTATAGGACACTTTGAATAAAATACATAATTTAATAAATCAAATTGGTATGGGAAACTTTGATTTAAAGACATATTTAGACATATGATGAATGCATAGGACTTATTATGTGATTAGTGAGGCCCGCTATAGCATCCTGATGCATCGGTAGGTCTCATGAGACAAACTATGTCATGGAACAAGGCCTTGATAGAATTGTTATGTATGGTCTTTGCACGAGGCCTTGACAGAATTTTTATGACTTACCTGCATTATGAATTCCCTCATTATGTGACTAGTATTTAACAAACCATGTGATTATTCAACTAGTAAAATATCCTTGGTTATGAATCGTGTACTTATGATTATGGTATAAAATTTACATGGCATAATGATGGAAGTACTTAGGAAACCATTTATAAATAAATCTTAGCATGTATTTTCAGAACTTTAATAAAAAAGTTAGAAGATTAATCTATCATTTCATGAATTTCATTTTTTGTGATAAATAATTTATGATATTGTTTATTGAGAATTTCTTAGCAATTATTATTCCATGTTCTAATTTTAACCTGTGACCATGCATATCACCCTTAATTTAGTTTTATCAAATCATAACTTATATGCAGCATTCCAAGTATTTGTTAGACAAGTATGTGTACACTAAAATGTGTTTTAGTTGTAGCCTTTAAATAAATATATAAATTCTTGTGTATGAGATTTCCCTAAAAATTATTTGTAGTAACCTTTGAAAAATGACGATGACGTGCTACAAGAGATACTATTTTCTTTTAAGAAAATGTTTTATATATTTATAATTATTTCAATGAGATTTTTTTAAAAAAATTATTGATTATTTTTAAAACCCCTTACTGAGCATTTTAAATGATCACCCATCATTTTCTATGTATTTTTACAGGATTAGTATATTTTTCAGTTATGTGTTCTTCTATTTAGTGGAAATAATATGAATCTTATCTTGTACCATTTTGAAGAAAAGTATCTATTGTATCTGGTTTTCTAGAAAATAGACCAGGAATATCCTTTGTAATGAGGTGTGATGTGTAATTTTATCAGTATCTTTTTATAAAAAAAATTACACACCATGTTTTAAGCACCATATCCAGGATTCTGGGGTTAAGGCGTTACATCAGAGATGCTCAGTGTTCTCCTATTCTGAATTTTAGTAGATCAAGATATCATTGATGAATACGATGATGAACTAGTCTAGGAACTCACAAAACAAGGAGTTCATGAGCCCCATGAACATGGATGGGGCATTTGCAACATAACCCGACATGACTACAAACTTGATGTGACCATACATATATCTGAATGCAATATTTGTGATATCACCCTCTTTTACCCTTAACTAGTGATATTCAGACCGCAGGTCGATCATAGAAAACCGACTTGCCACTCTTAGTAGTTTGAAAAGATCATTTATCCTGGTAAGTGGATAACTATTATTCATTGTCAATGATTAAAAATTTAATATTCTATGTACAACTGCAAACTACCATCCACCTTCTTGGGGAACAAAACTGGAGCACCCCATGATGACACCCCTGGCTAGATGAATCCTTTTTACATCATGTCATCAATATGAATCCTCAACTCTGGAAATATAGAGGGTTCCATCTGATAAGAAGAAATCAAAATTAGAGAACCACCAGGCTATAATTCTGTCACAAACGCAACATCACATTGAGGGGGTTGTGTCACAATATCCTTAGGGAAAATGTTTAGGAACATCCCAATGACCCTGGGAACATCTATCATCCAAATGTCCACTAATTCCACTAACATCACATCTAATAAGGAAATAAGGGTCTCTACGTGCTAACTTCCCACATGATAGCTCCACTCACAATCGAACACTACTAACTGTCCATCCATATCCTAAAGAAATACTCTCCTCTAAAAAATAGATGATAATAGAATAGATATAATAAAACTAGTCGATTCCAATTCTCACATCATATGGTTGAATCTGCAGTAATAAAATATCCCCAAAGGATTGAAGCAGCCCCATCACTAGTCTACACCCCCGAAACACATAAAACAAGTTGGTCGGGCCTTCAACTGACATAGTCAAAACTAGGGGTACAGGAAGCCCCTCTATGTCTAGTACCAAAGAACTAATTATAGTGGAAGAAACAAAAGAGTAAAAATATCCTGAATAAAATAAGGTAAAAACAATGATAGATGATAAACAGATCATACCTATAATGATCACGGAACCATCTGGTGCTGCTACCTCTGCTACATACAACTAAACAGTCTAGATCAACTTCCTCTCTACTGATGGCTACCTCCATGACCACTCTCAGGTTGATGTTCTTGAGCTCAAATAACATCCTGAGGTTGGCCTCTACCTACTCCATCTTCTCTATCAAGACCGTAATATTATTTACCCTACTACTAGAATGGCCTCACTGGTAACTGAAGCTGAGGTTGATGTTGAACCTATTTTCCTTATCCAAACTGAACTTGATTAGCCACTGGGAACTAGTTTGAAAAGATGATTGTGGACCCCACAAAAGAAACATATTGGCCTAAATCACACTAAAAGGAATAGAATCTGTATGGTCTAAATGAAAGTGGATGGGGTTGAATCCCAGCTGGTCAAACCCTAGAAGGCCCCAACACCCAAGGCATTCCACCGATAACGTTTCTCCTTATGGAACCTCGTTGGTTCCCCTCTCATGGAAATACTCCTATTGAGTTCATCCTCTCAATAAATTTTTCTTTTTTCTAAACCTCTAAGTATATTTAAAACATAAAAGGTTTAACTTCATGCTAGATCAAAGGATGGAGTGCTTCCTCAAGAAGCCTCGTATGAGACTCCTAATTTGGAAAAATGTCTCTAGTGAAGCGCAAAAGGTCCTTAAACTTTAATATATTTTGTGAACCCCTCCCTCCAAGGATACCAATCCTGTACTACCAAGGAATAAAGGGAGATAATAACCCTCACGTCTCACCAAAAATAGACCCTAGGAAGGCAAATATAACCAATGGTGTATAAATATCACAATATGGGAGGAATTACCCTTTATAAAGAAAAAATATCTGGAGATAGGATGTATCGACCGAAATAAACTTCATGACATATATATATATATGAAAAACCGAAAATCCATCCCACAATGAAAGTGTAAATATAATATATATGAATAAAATTATCCAAATTAAATACCCAAAAATAAACTAGTGCAGCAGCACAATAATTGTCACAAGATCTATGCAAGTAACTTCCATCATGGTCCATTTAATCCTCAGGGAGACATAAACATAGTTTTTTATATATAGGGAGAGAATACATAAAGAATTAGTACAAAAATCAAAGTCTCTCATACAAAAGTGGATGGAGCATACTAATTCACCCGTGAGAGGAAAATAAAAGAAAATAGCACCTAATAAGTAGACTAACTAAAACCCCAACCTCACTAAGGATCTCTCACAAAATAATGCCTCAAAGTAATATAATATAATATAAATCACTTAGATGGTAGGGTACCCACACAACTTTCCCATTTATTAGCCACTCTCGCACCCCAACATCAAATGTATTGGCCCTCCCACATCTTTAGAATATATCGCATCACTTCCTGCCCACAAAAACATGGGCCACACCTCACAACACTTCTCACCCACACATACCTGGGACATCACAACACATCACATTCCACCCCACACACACACGGTCCATCACAAAAAATCACATCCCAAATACACTTGGCACAAAAAAACAAATCTCACCATGAAGACACCTCAGACACCATATCACAATCCGCCCAAAGACACCTAGGACATCATATCACAACTTACCCAAATACACCTGGGCCACTATCACCTAGAAGAGGGAGTAGGGAAGATCAAATGTCCATCCATCCATCTTCCCTCTAGGATTTTCGGAAAGATTCCCTCCCACTTGACTAGGTGGGTGTCGGCACATTGTTCTTGAAAAGGGTGGGATGCATATAAAAATCACAGGAACATACAATGTTTATATACATATATATATAAAGGAACATAAGAACAACCTATGGGTTTACAAACAAAACAACAACCTACACATGACTTCCCTGATTTTCTAGCACCACTAAATTAATAATTCCAAATAATAAAAGCACAACCATAGTTTATTTTTAGTCTTTAATTAATATAGAACCATTTTCCAAATTCTCGATTACCAACCCATTCCATTAAACATGTAGTTTAAATCATTATCATGTAATAACTTTATTTCATGATCATTATTCATTTCTCAATCCATACCAACCAAGAAACTATCATAGCGCACCACATATAATGATGCACAGTAAAATTAACAACCCAAAAACCAAAACCAATTCCACCTTGCACAACATCTCCACTTCACAAAAAAATCACAACTACCAGAATATTGAATTACTACTGTATAAAACGTCCAATCCACTACCCCCACATATCACAACATAGTCATGTCCCATACATCATATCACCAATGCCAACCCACAGCTCAAAACCATGTCCAAAAATACGTTACAACACATACCATATTAAAACATATTTTAATATTTATCAAGGAATACCTTATTTAATTTCACTTTATTAATTAAGGGTGTTATAAAAAAGCCATATGATCCTTGGGAATCCTTTTTATTAACTGAATGTACGTGTTTAACCAATTTCATAATACGTGATATCAATAGCCACACAATATGCATTTCATAGTTCAAATCATCATAATCCCAAGAATGGGACCCAAAACAGACACAATTTTCAATGGGTAATTTGTCCCATATAATTAATAACACCAAAACATAACAAAGTCAAATCAAATAAAAGTTGTAAGATCTTACATCACATTCCTAAACCCCTTTATATTGATTTTAAAACAATTTGATTATCTTTATTAATCCATAATCATTAATCTTTACAAAAATGAACATTTATATACCCATCCCTAATGATACACAAATAATAAAAGAAAAATTAATTCCTATCTATAAGAAATATCATCGACACAGCCTTGTTGCACCAATAACAGAGGTGCACGAGCAACAAGAAGATATCCAGGGAAACAAAAACCAACTATAGTAAAACTATCCATGAAAGTAGGTCTTTGGGACATCCAGTATCAAGATAAATCCATATCTAAAGAAAAATAGAAGGGTATCTTGGTTTTAGAAAGATCATATATCTAATATGGAGATTGGATATAGTTTGAATTACAATTAAAGTAAGATCTGACAAACACCACGTGTTTTGACCATTTAAAAGCCCTCAAACATTTAGAAAATTAAAATATATGATTGATATCCATTAAAAAGGCTTAAAAACCTCATAAATATGGAATTAAAGTCATTTTATAGCCATGAAAGACATCAAAAGGGAAAAACTAGAAAAACTAGAAAAATCTAGAAATTTGGAAAAATATTGAAATAAGTCCCTACCACCACCTGGATTAGTTACTGCTGAATGATTCACTACCAGCGAGTCAACACATATGATTCACCACTAGTAATTCACCTCTAGTGACTCACTTCAAGATAATTCTCCGCAAGTGAGTCACCACCAGATATTCACCGCAACACGAATCACCTCTAGTGAGTCACTACAAGATAAGTCACCACCAGTAAGTCACAACCTACGAGTCAGCACTAGAAAAGGAACAACTAGTGAGATACCTTTAGGATACACTATCTTTAGGATGATCTATCACTACGATTAGTTATCTCTAAAATAAGCTACCATTGGAAAACTAGAAATTTAGAAATTGTTGGAATAATTCCCCATTGGGATGACTCACATGTCCCAATAATACCCCAAACTACCCCTAGACACCTAAAATTATTATTTTTGGAAACTTAATGGGCCATAAGTTTCAAGATATTATATAAAAAATTCCCTAACCTGATGGTTTAGGGTTGTTCTTTATACACTCCCATTATCTAATAAGCCTGGTATACTGACCTCGAAAGTTGTGTTAAATTTACCGATAGTTGTGCGGGCTGGGGTTATTCTTGGATTTTCTTCGCTGCTACTATCACGATTTCTTTAATGATTTTATGTATTTGTTTTTGAACATTGGTTAGATAAATCATTCATTTGGAACCTAAACCACCTTATTATTATGATAGTAGTTCTATTTGTGACATTTGTGATATCTAGAAATTGACTTCTCCTAAGCGGGAGACCTACTCGATATTTTCTGATTCCCAGTGAAAAAAACTTTCAATGAATCACTCTCTTCGGGAAAAACATTGAGGAGAGTCCTGAATGACCTGTTTCTATTGAAGATACCTTTTATTGTGTACATAGTCAATTTGTTGAAGTCGTCCTGTAGTTATGACATTGCACGATGTCATCTTGGGTGGAATTTTCATATTGGGGAGAGCAATCAAATGCAATGCCCTTTGGTCACCCACATCCTCTAATATGAACATTGTTTGGGGAACCTATGATTATAAGTCACAATTATTTTAATTTTTTGAGTCATTATCCATGAAGGGGTCTTTTCTATTTCCCCAATTCTAGATTTCATGCGGCTAGGGGAGCCACCTATTCAATATGATAGTGTATTACTTATGTTACAATGATGTATATTTTGTATTCATTATAAGTTAATACTTTTTCTCTTATGTGATAAAGATTATTCGATATATTGATGATGATTTAATGCATATAATGTTCTAAAAATGTATTCAGAATGTTGTTTTGGGGAGTTTTTGGGGGCCAAAACATGATTGGTATGTCATATTTATCCAAATTTATCCTCATGTTCAAAATTTTATCATCATCTTTTTCAATAGGTTTTTCAACCTGGTGTGAACAATGTGTACACTTCCTTTCTCAATTATCATAAACAACAATATTGGTAGTTATTTCCTCTATCACATTGGAAGGTAGGAAATCCAGTAGTAGTTCGATGAGTGACTATTTCATTAGGCTATCTTCTTGATGAGAAATGATTTCACTTGTCAAAGGCAAGGTATCAAACATGGCTTTCCATGGTTTACATATTTCTTAATTGTAGTAGGGTTTATACATCATTAAATCACTAATGTTAGGGCCCTTTTTAAATAAGTGAAACACTAATTCAGAGAAAACATTCATAGTGAATGCCATTATAGGGAGGACTACCATTTGGATTAATGTAAGACCATATTGGAAATTATTATAGAATTTATCCAAGGTAGGACCTTCATGGTGGATGAAATTAAGTGGATGACCTTCTTATTGTTTTATCTTCTTTCCACAATGAGGTATATCATGTCACTCGTTAGTATATGTGCTCTTGAGATAGATCATATTATATACATTAATAAATCCTTCGTGATGAGGTTTCATGTGAGGAACACCAAAATTACTACTATTGTTATCACAATTTTTTAGTAGGAGAGTGGGATCCTTATCCACCACCTATAAACTTATAAGGTATTTAATAACTCTAGAATTAATTAGATAAGGATCGTAGACCATCTCGTCATTTTCTAGTTGCATCTGGTGAGGCTTCTTTCTGGACGCCCCCTTGCGGGTGACTATGACCGCTTGCTAGGGAAAGTAGTTTTTTGGTATGGAGGATTGTTTGGATAGCTTCTATTTCAATGGTTCAATTTTCTAGTAGGATTCTAGTATTTTGGTTGGGGTTTGTACCAACCCCATGGTATTCATTAGAATCGGTCATTACCTACAGTTAGAATGGTGGTATAAACCTGATCCCATTGTATGTATATCATAGGCAAGACTACCCCTTGACCATACTGGAAAGATGAAAAGGTATGTGTCTACTCTGGAGGGACATGATCATGAGTCAACCCATTTATAGGGATATAGTTTTGTATCCACCCCTCAACCACTTTCGTTTCCATTATAATGTCCTATAATGTTTTTAAGATGTGGGTAAGAATTTTCATCCCCACTTCAACATTTTCCGGATATTCTTAGTGACTTCAGTGACGAAGAAAAGGTATATATTCCCATTATTTATCCTAAGTATGGGTATGTGTCTACTCTTGTCTTCCCCTTATTACTACTAGATATTGGAAGTACTCAAGAATGGATGAAGAGATTTGGTTCTGCCCCTATTTGTCACTCAACATTCCGAATGACTTCTCTAGGTGATGGAATATGACACAACTAGAAGTCTTGAAAAATGTGAGTAGGTGTGTGTTCCTGATCATGGATTTCCACCAAATTTGAATGGCAAGATTCATTGGTGTGGGTAGTTGTTTGTTATTTCTCACTGCTTACCGCCATATTGTTTTTTTGGGATTCTCATGATACTGCCAAACGATTCTGATAGCCAAATTGATTTATATGGGAAGGTGTTTGTTCCTACACATAATTTTCCAAGAAAAAATTAATTGGTGGGATTCTCTAGAGGGGACCGATGTTTGGTCCTTTTCCCTATTGGCTGGTCAATGTGTTTCCGGATATGGATGACCTAGGATAGGCTCCTGAGGATTACACCATCATTATTCTGATGGTTTATTGCCAAGAAGAATTGGCGGTAATGATCACTGGAATGATCCCCTTGAATGGACCCTTGTTTATTCTAAGTGAGTCCATCTGTGGCCTCTTACATTGCATCCCTAATATAAGGGAGGTGATTATTATTGAATTCTAGGGATAACCTCTCCAAATGGTTAGATATTACAATTGATGTCGCATGCTTTCTAGACCACCAGTCGTTGTTGGGTGGATGACTGTTGGGGATTTGTAAGTTGGAGGGCATGTTGACTATCCCATAGATTTGGGATTGTACCATTTTGGTGGTACTCCTAGACCAACACATATAACACCAACCATTTAAGACACTGGGTTGTTAATGATGTCCTCTATTTGGATGAGGACACAAAATGAGCACTATTCAAGGAATACATTTTCAAAAACTCGTGTGACCCCATATGGATTGAAGGGATATATTGTGGAATGTTCTTTAAATACATGTGAAAACACAAAAAATATAACATCCTAAAAGCATCATCTCAATAAATTAACACATTAACAATTGATTATCCAATTTGTCCCAAATTTATTTTGAGATATAAAGGGGTATGGTAGGTGGGGTGCACCATCGTCATGTTTAAGGATTCACATCAGGTCCACCATTTTTGTTTCAACTCCTAAATGCCATGTGGAATTGGAATGGAATTTTATGGTTTTTTTGGGACAACATTCACATCAGACACATATAACCATGTCTCTTTCAGATAGTTTCCAATGGGTTCTATTCATGGCACCACAAACACCCAATGATTCTCATATCCTAGATGATTCAAGGACCTTATTTCCAAAGGAAGGTTCTCGTTGAAGAACATGATCAATGATACTTTTGAACTAACATTCATCAATTTAATGGGAGTTTAGGATCATTACAACCTTTGGGGGGTATGTTTTCCTACTCTGGGACTCTCTTAGAGATTTAAGGCATGTTCTTGAATCCTTCATTTATTACCAAATATGATGTAGGTTACCATTTAATTAATAATCAATTACTATCATTAATGTAATTTAAAATCATCCACATGTATCCAAATTTCATCATTGATGGAGACATTTGTATGTATCCAAGGTTATCCATAAATGGTACCATATTATTTACTCACATGAGATTATTTTGACGTATATTATTATAATTTTTTTAGCCACATAGTGGGTTACTCTAACATATATCATCATCTAGGGATATATGGTTTGTTTTTAATATCATGATTAGACCATAAAATTTTCTTCCTAGGTATCCTTGTGAAAGTAATCAAAACCAATGTAGTTCAGTTCCACTTGATGATACACATCATACCTTTTAACATAATGTGATAAGGACCAAACTGTGTTTTTAAACATTACGCAACTAGGATGTCCAGGAAGAAGGTTCCCAGTCAAGGGTTTGTATGGGAAAAATTCCAAAGAGGCCCAGGGAACCCAAGAGTAATATGGGCTCAAAAGTTAGATAAGACCCTATTAATAATGTTTCCTAGAGAAAATTAGGGTTGATAATGTGTTTTTGGGTTTGGACCTCATGAAGGCTTCCTATGTATCCCATTAGGATAAGAAACAAAGCCCACATAGTTCAGTCGTGAGGATCCATGCATATGGAGGACCTCTGAAGGTTTGTCTTGAAGGGAAATGTGTCTTTTTGTGAGGATTATGGGATGATTTGGGGGCTTACACTGTATAGGAGGATTCCCTTAGGTTTTTTGGGGGCTTATTCCTAAAGAGGATACCCATGAGGTTGGGTTTCAGGATTACATCCTCTGGGTGGATTCCCATTTTTGGTTACATGGTGACGTGGTTGGGGCTTATACTAAAAGGGAGGCTAGTGTTTTAATGGGTATTACACATGGAATGATTCCCATAGGTTTTAGACTATGAAGATTTAATTATCAGAATGTGTAGGGCCCTAGGGCACCCTGAGAGGGGAGGGGTGAATCAGGGTGACAACTTTTTTTTAAATTGAGGATCTTGTTCCCACGTTGGTAGGAACTAGTTAAACCTATATGAAGAATATGATCTGTAATGAAACATTCACATGCAACGAGATGACACAACAAATTTTACTTGGTTCACCGCTAAGGGCTACGTCCAAGGATCATACGCCGACAAGTTTTCGGGCGTACCAAATTCCACTATTCTTCATTATTTGTGGATTACCAAGGTTTGGGCATAGTCACTCTATCCCAGGCTCACTGCCTTTACAATTATTTAGGGATAGCTCACTGCGTCCCTCGGGTCACTCCCGTTGACACCCCCTGGCTCACGGCCGTTGGTGAAGTCCCACTCAGTTTATAGACGTGAAGGTCTCTTCAATATATTTGCATTGAAGTCTTTGTCTCCTGTTTATCATGAGACAATGCTTGCATAAGAGTACTGTGTTGATGCTCTTTGTATTCCATCTTTCTTCCATAAACTGATCTCCCATTCCACCGAAGGTAACGGGCAATTTTCAAGCTTTCGTGCAACTCCAAGACAACCATAAGGATTCAACAATACCTGGCGCACAGGTCCAAGGTTGGCACGCAAGATTCAATAATGGTGTGCAATTCACTTGTGCGATACAAATTCGGCACGCAGGTGACACCAAACCACTTGCGCGACACTGCCTCTTTCAACTCCAAACTTGCGCGACATTGTGCCTTTAACTCCCAAACTGCCTTGGTCGTGCAGCCAACAATCGGCGCGCAGCCTCTACTTGTGCGACCCAACAACCAATTGCGTGACTCAACCACTTGCGTGATGAGAGCTCAAAAAATCTATACGTCTTGAACTTCGTACCGAATGAGGAGGGTTAGTCCTCTATTTATAGGCAAACTGCACCCCCTATGAGGTGGTGCGCAAGTCTTCCCTCAGTGCGCAAGTCCCGGCGCACAGCTCATCTCCCCTAGCCTCTGTCACACAACTCACTTGCATGACACAACCAATACCTGCATGACCTACTTTAATTTTCCATATTTTGAAGTTCTGATCATGAAGATCAACCAGCGCGCAAGTTTTCAAATCTCCTAGGCATCGGTGTGCAAGTCCCTTCACGGCGCGCAGGTCACTTGCGCGACCAACCCAAAACATGCGCGACCCTCTTTCCTTTGCCATTTTTCCATGTTCTGATCTTTAAAAACATATGGAGTGAAATTTTCATCTCCTTTAAGTACGCGGCACGCAAATCTCTTTTCTAGAAACACTTTTCACCATTTGTCGATTTTCAGGCCCAAAAATTTGGCAAACACTGGGAAACGGCCCCACCTTCAATATTGTTGTCTGTTTGAACTGTTTGATCACTTTTCTGGTGCACATTCTGAACTTCCAATGAGGATTGAAAACAAACACAAACCAAACTCCAATTCATGCATAGAAGACCATGGTTCCAACATAATGAACCTCTTAGCCTAGGTGAGTCTTCATTGATGTGAGAAACAAGGGGAAGTGATAGATCTAGGAAACCACACAATCTACTAGCTCCACTAGAGGATGAGTCAAAAATTCAATGGTTAAGGGATAGAGAGTGGGATTTGGTGTGCCCTTCTCCTCCCATTATTGTAAACTAAATAGTCACATCTGACTATACATTGAGATACAGTACATGGGTATGAAGAAGATGGAAGGAAGAATTAAGATAGGTCCTTCAAGAAAGGCTATGGGATTACTCTAGGAGATATTCCCTAGAACATGTTTCTAAGGAAGAGAGGAGGATCATTTACTACCCCTCAAAGGGGAAGGAAAGAATGATCCTCTCCCTCTCCACCTATAACTGTAGGTCCCTTATCATAGAGATAAAAAATGGATCATGTGCTCGTATACCATTTTTCTGATTCTAGGAAATCCATGACACATATCCCAGGGTCAGGGTCCTCGTGCCTAAGATAATACATATCCTCATGCACCCCAAGGACCATACAATTAGTATGGAAAATTTTGGGACACCTATGACCAATGGAATGCATATCCAATTGGGAGATACACTGGTACGTCCCTTATCATGGTTTTATATAGGCTTTGGATGAGGTTTCAGTTTGGTCCCCCTCATATAATGGAACCAAATAAAGGGGATCCTTTCCAGTAGTGTATTGAAAGAGGGCTTGAAGGTTGTATCACTCAAGTAAAATCATTTAAATAATAAGGGGTTTAGGTGGGGGACCTTGTGAAATCTCTGTATGCTTCGCTCAATGGTGGATAGGGGAGGAACTAGAATTGATTCACTCTGGGGGTAGGCCTATGTGAGTTTGAGAATCCATTGGCAATGGATCACATGGGAGATTAAACTTGGGTGAGTATTTTCTATATTAACCAAGGGTGTCCTCATGTCCTGTATTAAGGGTCTCACACATGTCCCATGTTATGGAAGGTACCTTCTCACATGTGGTCATTAACTAGGTGGATAGGGGTTCTTCATATAGGTGTCTTGTGTTTCAAACCTTAAAAGGATTTGGATCTCATAATCTTACTTCAATTTTCTCTTCTCTTAGGTTTTGGAGAGCTACCTGAGGTATTTTTGAGGAATTAGGTGAAGGGGTTGTGTGACCAGATCTTAAGGGATTCTTCATATTTTCTAATTTTTCAAATGATGGTCCTTGGGGTCCAATTTATAGGCAAACATGAAAGAATATTCGAAGAAATTTTTTCATAGAGGTACCTGACACAGGTGTCCAACATAGTTGTCATGTGCAAGGGTGGTTTTGCCTCTTGGGATGCACATGTTGGTCTACATGGGCCTTCCATTGAGCAGGTCATTTGTGCATAGGGTGGTTGTTCCATCTGGGACACATAAGTGGGTCCATGCGGGCCTTCTGATGCATAGTGTTGTGTGTGAACATGCTATCTTTGGTATGTTTTTTTATTCTTATTCGGTCTCTCCATACCTCTAACACACTTGAGGTACTATTAATAACATTTTCACACCATGTGATAAAACAGATTTTTTACTTATTTAAAGTAGACTTAATTTTCATTATTTCATACATATGCATGATGCTTATACTTTTTGTGTGTTATCATATTTTATTATCCCATATTTTTTACATGTTCCTCCTACCATAGCACATGACATGGGATGGAAGTGGATTTGCATTTTGATTCATCAATATTCATATAAACAAATGAATATAATTAGGATTTTGTTTTAGGAAACATAACAGTATTATTGTATATTTAAAATACATACCATTTTTTCTAGTGAAGCATACCTTATCCTTGCATTATGGTAGGGGTAGGTTAGTTTTTCTACAGGCTGATTATTTTCAGCACTCAGTTTTTTTCATAAATTTACATTTATTAATCAAAATGATTAATACACATATTTTCAAGAAATGTAGTACCAATCACAGTTTTCATTAAAATGGGTCTCATCACGTTAACCAATAAATGCATTCAATTTTTCGTTATTTATCATGTGTGCATACATTTGTGGTGGGTATGGGTTTACTTTCCCTTCTATATCCCTAAGATAATACTTTATAATAATTTTATGAAATACTCTATGAGCCTATATAGTAAGAATTAATAAAAAATTTATTCGGAAGTAATCTAGTATAAATGAGCTCCTCAAGGGATAATGAAGAGTAAATCATTGTTTCATAATTTATTTAGTAAAATAAAATAATATATCATAATGTTACCTTAATATCTTCCAAAATCAGTTTCTTAATCAAGGAACAAGATTGTGCCAAGTAACTACATCCAATGAAATGTTCATTTGAGTGGTGATCTAAATATAAAAAATTAAAATAAACTTCTTAGGGGTTAATATCCTGGTCACATGCATTCCATCCAACATCTAATTTAATGCCTCTAATCTTACTACACTATGTTTTGTTTAAACTATCACAATATGATGCTCATGTTTTTTATATGACTTATATTTTAATCCTTATAACATTTTCTAAAATTCAACATCATCAAGAAGTTGTTCCTTGGGATTGGTAGTAGCAGTATGTGTAGAAACATGATTTTCAATTGCATTGGGAGAATTGGTATGTGGAAAAACCTATTGTTCCTCAGGATTGAGGGAATTGGCTTGTGTAAAAAAAATTCATTCCACAACATTTGGAGCATCATCATGTTGATAAATATGTTATTTATCATGATTGGTATAATTTTCATCTACATAATCCATTATCAATATAAATGGTTGAACAATTAATTTAGATTATAAAAATGCAGCAGTGAACAAATAATAATATGAGGTAACATAGTGTATATAAAAAAATTTAAACTGATAATTGTACTCTTTTTTTCTTTAAACTTTTAATGTATTTGACCCCTATATCAAGTACCAAAATATCCTTAATGTTCCATCATATGACATACCTGAAAAAATCTACATTGGGACTGCTGCAAAATGATTATTTCATCACAATTAAAGTTTCACACTCAGTTTAATTGACATCTAATTCATTAGTGGTTGTGGTCAATAATAGAATAGTTGAAAACACTATTTTTGTAGTATCTGGATTATAAAATGTGTGTACTATCTATGATTAAATTGTAAATAGTTCAACATTGTACCCCTCCTTACATAAATCCACTTTCATGAATCTCAATTCATATGTTTTCACTTTACTCCTATTATCAACCCATGTTCATTGAAAACTTGACACATAGAATATTGTATAATCCAACTCCCATATTTTTTTTAGGATTTCAATGTATGAAATATTTTCATATATTTGATCCCAATCCTTGGTATAGGATACATTCATCCATGTAGCCACAAATTCAACTCAAATATTTTATATGCTACCATGTTGATCATATTCCTTTGTATAGAAAATATAGACATCAATTGAATAACCATTTTAAGATAATAAATTCATTCTTACTAATATGGATATCCATTAAATCCATTCTAAAATTAATTTAGGATTTTTAGTTGACTCTTTAATGACATGGTCTTGGAACCATCATATGAAATGTTGATTTTATGTATTTGATAACTATCTTCCCACCCTTGATGGATTTACATTCCTAAGATTTACATTAATGGTTTTAAAATACAGTGAAACCTCAAAAACTTTAAGAAAAATGAAAAGGTGAGCCATCTCCTGATATGTAATAGTAATTGAAACAATATATATTTTTGAAATTATCTCACCTACAAGCCACCCAGTGTGAAAATTTTTGGTAGATCCCAAATTTACACATCAGACAGGTAGTCATTATAGAATTCAAAATATTTCTCAACAATATATTGATCCATAATAAAAACTTCATGATGACTTTGGTTTTTGAAATACCCTTTTAAAATATTTATAAAATTTTTAATATGGTATATCCATCTATAATTTATATGAAAACATATCCAAATAACTCTAACCAAGTGAACGATCATGTGAACCATAATATAAAATAATTATTCTGGGGATTATATCTCTAATTCACATAATATGATAGAAATTTTATTTTCTATTATCAAAAATTTTATTAGATCTATTAATTTACTACTTTTGATTTTCAAAAATAAATAAATCTTGGTTAATTTATTACATAATTTTTTTATTAAAAAATAAATATAATGTTATGGGCCTTAGATCTTGCATCAAAACATTAATGTAAAGAGATTTCATGCCCTTAAACTTTAAATTAGTAATTTACATGATATTATTGATAATTTTTTAATACCCTTTTGGAACCTTTACATCATTAATGAATTTAAAAACTAGATATCCCTCTTTCATAGAAATATTGTGAGCACCTAGAGGAATAAAATATTATAATTCACCCTTCTCTACCAACAACTCCTCATGTATCCCCATCTCAATCTTCTTTAACCTATACTTAACGTCGGCCTTTTTTTGGTGCATTAAGTAACATGCCAGCAACACTATCACATACATTTTTTCCACATGTATTACATTAATGAAATTCATTATGTATAAACAATTCCTATATGGAAATTAAAAAAACCTATTTATTTTTCCAACCAGTGATTGTATTTTTTTTGAAGATGATTTACCAAATGTGATTTTCATACCTTTTAATTTCTCAAATAGTTGATCACTTTTTAGTAGAGACAGTGGTGTACCTTCATCTACACTGCAAATGAATGATTTCATCAATGATCATTATTTATGTTTTTATGGTAGAAATATTTGATGTCTAATAAACAAAATCCATTATGAATGTTTCAACCTATCTCAATGTGTACCTCATTCACAAATGGGACACCATTGAGTTCCTTTAATGATACATCCTAACAAGTTTTGATAAGTATAAAAATCATTTATATTCCTGTATAACATGGCTCAAAATTTAAAATATCCATATTTTTAATCATAATAAAATATAACACCTGAATCCCAAAATAATTTAAAATCATATATCAGTGGACCAAATAAACACCAATATCTTTACGCAATTATTTTGGTTCTGATATATGAAAAGACATTATATTGTATTTTCACTTCATGAATAACCATGTTGTAAATTTATAATTTAACAACATAACATGTCATGTATTATGGTGATACTTTGGAAACTATAATGATTAACCCCATATATAGATAGCACAAGACAAATGTTTCTCATTTATTTTCCAAATTTACAATACTCATAATAAATTTTCCTCAATGAAGGAGAGTCTGATGGGTGAAGATGTTTCCAATATTTATTTCTTGTATTTATGGTCCGCATCAATTTTTAAGTAGTCTCCTCACTTATATATGGGTTTCTAAACCTTGGAATGATTGGAATGTACCATACAAAACTCAAAATACTTGATTTTTTTTATATCATGATGAACCAAACTTTGGGAGTTTTTAGTTAATTCAAGGTCTATGAGAAATAGTATTCACTCATTTGGACAAACATTTATTCTTTCATAGATCATACTTGTGAATATATAATTTTTTAGCATAATATGTTTTGTGATGAAACTAATTATCTTCTAGGAGAATATCATTCAAGTGTGAAAAAAATTCAGTAAATCTGGGGTCAATCCAACCATTTATAGATTTTATATTATAAATCATCTGTGTGTTGTAAAATGATTTATATTCATTACAACAATCATATAATGGTTTCATTTAAAAACTCTTTAACTTCTCAAATGGATTTGTAAAATTCTGAAGTTTATCATCAACTCACATTTTTATTGCCTTAATGATATATCCATCATCATTCACACATGTATTCATATACTTATAGTTATCTTTATTATTTTTCTCACTTTTAATCATATCAGATGATCTATAAAACATAGTGTTATCACCATCACTAGATACATTTAGTTTTTACTAATCATTAGTCCAAAAATAAATATCATCGATCTATTCTGTGATAGATCAAATGTCCTTTAAACTCAAGTAGACTAATAATTCATTAATAAAAATAGAATAAACATAGATAAAGGATTTCTGATGGGCCATACACATGGTCTATGTCCTATTTCATGAACGCTTTCACCTCATCCTCATACTCTTTTGTTATACGATTGAAATACATCCAATTTCGATTCATATCCATCGTATTTGATTCAAAAATATTAATATTTAAAAAAATACATATAAATTATGATATTATAATCCTAAAAGTTCATTATTTAATAATCATTTAATTTACATGAATCCATTGTTATAATAAAATAGGATTCAAATGATCTGTATTTATATTTTTCTTAGTTGAGGAAATCATTGATGTAAGTGAATGTGTGATTTCTCTAAATTTACAAAGAATTTAATGAAAATCATCAATATATTTCTATAAAAATTTAAATCTTTTGGATTTTTTTCTGAATGAAAACCAGCACCTTAATTTTTCTCACATTATGATCATCCTCTACATCTATCAAACAATTTTTTGTCTAATGTTCTCACTCGGATAGACTGATACTAAAAAACATCACCTCCACCCACTTTATTCTTCTATAAACTTCAGCTTATATCATTAATTACTCATGAAATAAAATATGTTGAGGATCATCATTACCATAATCTGACTAATAATATAAATTATTGAAACTTTATATCCTTTACAACATCTTCATTCTTTCTAATCCAATCCTGAATACGATTTTCTTGAATACTATTAGAAACACTCCACGTTTTTTATCAAGTTTCCACCACATGTTTTCTAGAAAACTAATTATTTGTGAGAATTAAAAAATATAAAATCATCATCATATTTCTATCAAATCCATGATGAATTTTATTCCATTCCCCATTATTATCATAATAAAATTTTGAACCCATAGTGCATCTGATGAGACTTTTCTTCCAAAAAAAACTTCGTCCAAATATAATGGACATTTATAATAATTATTAGTCTAAAATTATGATATGTTGATCCTTTTAAATATAAAATTTTCAAAATTTAATTGATTTACTTTATTGGAAAACAAAATACAACACACTTTTAAAACAAACTTCTTCTTACTTCCAAAAATCTTCTTCATCCAACTTAGCCCCAAAACACTCCCTCTTTTAATTTTTTTCCAATCAAGATTCATAGATCACTGAACATTGTAACCTCGAGCTATGGATTACATATCATCAATTCTAAACCTATTTGAGCTAAATAAATGTAGGAAACAAAAATTATTATCATTTGAGCCATGATTTACAAAAGTAGGGACTCATGAAACCTTATCATCTTTTCTTCACAACTTTCTTCTTCTTCCACAGTTTTTCTTCAACTTTACAGAAAACAAAATTTTCCTAAAACCAATCTAATAAATAGTTTGAATATTTTACACACTTACATGCTGGATTAAAATATAACCCACAAATCATCCTTTAGACATGCTTTAATAAGGATAGATTTATGAGAAAATTCTCCCCCTTGACAAAAATTTCCAAAGATAAAATTAGTGAGGGGATAAAACACATGCATCAACCTTGACAGGAAGAAGGTTTGATGACCTTGGTAAACCTCAGTTTGTGAAAAAGACTCATTTGGTAATGGTTTTATGAAAATGTCATAAATTTTTCATAATAAAAGAACATACTTCAGCTTCAATTCATTTTTCTCCACAAACACTTTGATGAAGTGATATTTGATATCAATATGTTTTGAAATATAATGTTGTACCATATTACTTTTAATTTTGATTTTACATTTATTATGAAAACCAAATAGAAAGGGTAACATAACATAAACAAGTAAGTTGTATAACTGAGTCTTAATCCACATAAGCTGGGTAGTAGATTGTGTAGCAGCAATATACTCAACTTCATCTATGATAAGAGTTAATGAATTTTGTTTCTTTGTATGAAAAATAAAACAAATTTTCCATATAGAGAACACTCAACCAAATGTGGATCTTATATTATCAACATTTCCTTCACAATCATCATTAGAATATATAAAAAGTAAATACTTTCTAATCTATCATACCTAACTCTGAAATTTGTTGTTCCTTTTATATATCTTAAAAAAAATTCTCGAAGTCAAATGTGAATATTTATGAGAACTATGAAATATTTCACATAAGGAAAAAATATAAACAATTTTAGTTCTTCAGGTAGTATAATATAAAAAACCTCCAATAATATTTTAAAACTCTTCTAGATCAACATACTTTCCTTCTATATCTTTACTCATCTCGGTTCCCAATGAAATCTGTGTGGAAACTATTTTTGAGTTTTTCATACCAAATTTTTTGATATGTTCCTTGGTGTAAATTTCTTAAGAATGAAAATATGTTTTCTTTTTTTAAATTCATAAACAAAGAATTTATTTCATTTCCCATAGAATGGAAATCTAAAACAAATTTTTCATCACTTTAGAAAATATTTCACCAGTTATTTCAATATTCTTATAAAATATAATGTTAGAAACATAAAAACTATGATGAGAGAAACCTCATGACTTTCCTGGATCTAAATATTTCTATCAAATCTTCCTTTCTTAAAATAGATATTCCTTAAGAAAGTATCTAATTGGAATACCATTCCCTCAAATATTTTTTATCCCGTAAAAGGCTTTCTTCAACTTACACGCATCACTTTCATCTTTTCCAATAACAAATACACATGGTTTATCAATGAAAACATCTTCACTAAGATTACCATTTTAGAAATACTAATTTCAAACTGATCTGAAATAACATTAAATTTATTGTGAATCAATATAAAAAATATATGATTATTTCTAATCTTTTCACCAAAGAAAAAGTTTCATCAAATTCAATCCTTTCAATTTGTGTGTAATCATGGGACACTAATCTTGCTTTGTTCCTTATCACTTCACCTTATTCATTCCTCTTGTTTCGGAAGACCCATTTTGTACCAATAAAGTTTTTTTATCCATCTTGGGTATGAGTTCCCAATTATCATTATTTTCGATCTTATCAAGCTCTTAATTTATATACTGACCCCATTTAGGCATTATTAAAAATCTTCATTCACATCTTTTGGATCTACTTTTGAATACAATGATGTTTGTGTAACAACATTTGATGTTCTTCTTGTTTGAAACATCTAATATTGATCACCAATAATGTTATGATCCTCCACTTTTTTATCATCCTAGGATGATATTTTTGAGTCGCATCCTCATAACTTGAAATAGTTGAGTCTGATTCTTCTTCTTGAGTAGGATTACCACTATTAGTATCCCTATCTGAATTGTTAACAAAAATTCTGTTATCCTACTCAAATTACTTATTATCTCATGTCTGATTATCATCCACATCCTTTTCAATAACTTTAACATCAAAAGAATAAACCATTCATCTTCATTGTTAATTAAAACACATATATCCTCTTCCTTATGAATCATAGCTAATAAAAATTTCATCTTCACCTCTTTGATCAAACTTTCCAAGGTTTCTACCTTTCTTCTTTGTGATGCATGGAATCTGAAAAACTATTTAGTGTTTAAAACATGGAATATTTTCATAAAATATTCATATAGAGTATATATGAACTTTTATTATAGGAAAATAATCATTCAATATATATAGAAATACTCATGGATTTCTGCTAAAATTAATGAGAATAACAATGTTCATGTAACATAGTTCTCCCCATTTCCACCAAACTTATACTAATCCTTTCAGAAATTCCATTTTTTTGTGGGGTGTATGGTGAATAGAACTCATGAATAATTCCAATCTTATCAATATATCATTCAAATTTTTCATTTATGTACTCTCTACTATTATTAGCTATCAACTTCTTCACCAAATACTCAAATTCCTTATTGTCTTTCCTTATGAATCTTTTCAAAA
This sequence comes from Viscum album, assembly GCA_963277665.1. NCBI lineage: Eukaryota > Viridiplantae > Streptophyta > Magnoliopsida > Santalales > Viscaceae > Viscum > Viscum album. The sequence continues at coordinate 1,715,951,979 of OY728143.1, forward strand.
AAATAGATCATATGAATTATTTTTCATATATAAAACAAAATTAATGTGAGTAAAATAATAAAATAAATTAATGAAGTACTTATCTTCATTGGTTGATTTTTTTTTCATTAGCCCACAGTTTGATAATGGATGAGTTCTAGGGGTTGTTTTTAACAATTCTCACCATTCTTATGCACCGAATTAATAATGTTCTCCTTTTTACAAGTAGTGTATCACCATTCTATTTTTTTAGGGAAAATAAAGAATTCCACATACACTTTCTCACTTAGATAGCTTCCTCATGTTTCTCTAACACATTTGTTTGTTCCTTTTATTCCACAATTTATTCTCTTCTATCATACCTAAGTACCAATAATTTTTTATTTCACCACCTTTAAATAATTTTTTTTTGTACATTGGCCTCTTGTAACTATCTTCCTATATTTCTCACTCTTAAAAAACTAATATTTTATAAAATTAACTTTTTTAATTCATCATAGATCCATGAAACACTTATAAAGTTCTGTTTGAAACCATCAACATACATAGTTTTCTTAGATTTCACCTTTTTCACATTAATGGCCGATCCAACACATTTGATTCTCAGAGATTCATAATTTCAAAATGTTGTTGTTCTTTTATTAAATTATTTTATAATATTAAAAAAGATCAATTCTCTTATTATATAATAATAACTACCACTATCCAAGATCGATGGTTTTTCACCTTTTGTATCTTTCAAAGTGGATTCTAAAGCAGGAGCTTTTTCTTTCCCTTTTTCTTTCTTCACTTTTGGATTTTGAGAATTATAAAAAAACTTTTGTATGCTAGTAAAAAAACAAGGAATTATTTTTAATGATATATAGGTTGATCACACATTTCACAGATATTTTCTAGAGGTTGTAACCTTTTTTCAAATTTTACACGAACCTTCTCATGTTTCTTCTGAAAATCCTCATCAGGCTTCTTCCATTGTGGATATTTAATCCCCCTCAAACATTTTATTTTTAAATTTTTGGAATAGTTGAAATGCATTTGGTAAAAGAAACACATATTATTCATATCTCTAAATCCACTACAATACCAACAGTATCCATAAAATGAATATTTTCTTGTAAAAAATAAATAATGGCTAGAGTTGTGAAAATGTTTCTCAGCAACCTTCTTAACGTTCTTATCATAACATTATTGACCACCATACTTTCTATTCTCAGCTGGAATATACTTTTTTAGCTCAATTTTATTTTAAGTATTATTATAACCACAAGTAATAGAATATTTTCCTGAATAATGATTTTTAAAAACTTCTGAATTTCCAACATTGTAGGTTTTTTTCCACATACATAACTTTCCCGACATTATTAATCTTAGAACCATTTCCATATTTCTTCTCAACCTTTTAAGGTAACTTTTATTGATACATCTGAGGTTCCTATTTATGAGAAAAAATTCACAATCTTTAGAGAAAGCATTTTTTAAAAACTATATATATTTTTTTATCTTTAGAATGTTTTTGTTTGAAAAATTTCAACTTCTCTTCTTTTGACTTCAGATTAACTCTCACGAACCAGCCTGAGTACACTGGTAAACCGATAATCGATCAGGTCCTAACATAGCCCTAAGGGAATTCCTGATCCCCATAGGTCAGTTACTAGCACCTGGAATCATACAAAATGTCAGTGGGAATTATTTTTTTCCAAACATTATGGAGGTAAAAATAAACAAGAGAGTATGAATACAAAAGAAACCCCACTAGTAGTGATGTACCTGAACTCAAACAAGGAAAAAACCCAAAATACTGCCACCATGTACTAAAACCCATAAAAACAACCCAAGACTCAAAGGATTAAACTCACCAAGTCTGCATACAAATATCTATAACCCCCTCTAAGTGGAGCTTTACCCCTTCTCAATAATGGTAGGATATAATATAAAAACACTTGAAGGAATAGGTAGAGTGTGAGCTAAAAACCTAAGTAGGTTCTCACCATGGATTCCATTATTAATTCTAATATTAAATTAACAAAATATGGAATTCAATTAAAACAAAATAGTTTTGGAATTTCTATGAGACAAAATGAATCAATTCATGCTTTACAATTCAAATGATGCAAATATTTTTCAAATAATGGAAATACTTTTAAACAAAAGATTCACATTTAAACTAATGGAATATTTATAAAACAATGTAGCTTTTCCCAAATTGATTAAATAAAAACATTTATATAAATATTTTATATAAATCATAAGTCACATAAAATATTTACAACAGTGGTATATATTCATTTGAAATAAAAACAAGCGAGAAACATGATCATATGCCTAATAAGGTATGATATTTCTAATTTATAGGGATTCCATACTCAAGGTGATACAATAATTATCTATATACTTCCCATTTATATCATGCCAAAGAAGACTCATCAGCATCACCTAAGGGTTATGATGTGATTATATGATGTTTCAGAACATTGTAAACCATAAAGCTTCGTCCAAATAACTCACCAACTAACTAAGACTTTCATTTGGTCTAATAAGAAAAAAATGATGGGAAATTTATTTTAAGAATTATTAAAATACAATTAATCCCATTCTTAGTATAAAATATTTTAATTTCTATTTACAAACTATAATGAGTTTTTTAGTAACACATGCATTTTCACCAAAATAAATCCCTAATGTTTCTAAAAAATCATTTTAAGCAACATTCACAATTTAATAATTTGAAATCAATTCAAAATTAAATTTCACAGTCCACTTACACAAATTAAATTCAATAATTTTATTTTTTACAAAATCCATCAATTTCACAATAAAATCCCAATTCAATGGAACGGAGGTTTTTCAAAATTTTCTCTCAAATCCATTTCCTCAATTAAATTCAACAATTTAATGGAATCAATTTCCATAAAATCCATAATTAAATTACACAATTTAGATTTTCAAAAAATTTCATAAACATGCCCCGATTCAATGGAATTGGTAGTTTTCCCAAAATCCTGACAAAAAACAATTTTAAATAAATTGAAATAAATTTAATTAAAATAAAGAAATTACATTTAATTAAAATAATTGAAATTAAATAAATCAATTTTGGTTATTAAAAATCAGGTTTTTTAATAGAACCACTTAACTTGTGATCAACTGATCTCAAATTGAAAAGTCATAAATGGAAAACTCCAATAGAGAATAACAAAAAATGATATATGAAAATAAACCTGGTTTATATCCAAAATAGAGGGTATTAGATTCAAAAATCATCCTGGGGATCAATAGAACCCTAGGGAGGAGAAGAGAGATCATGGGATACTGAGATTAGGAAGAGAAAACCTACTAGGTGAAGATCCAAGGTTGTTCCTCAATATTTGAATCACTTTTGAAAGGGATGATAGGGGAAAAGAAATTTTATTGGGATCAAAATGAAAGGAAAAATCACTTATATTTTGTAACTATCGTTGAGGGTCATAAAAGGGGGTTCAAGAATTTTTTAATTAAAATTTGGATTAGTCAAAAACCTATCTGCATGGTTTCCTAGGCAGAGGTACATGGTTCAGAAAAACTGTGTGCAAGACATGTGCTTATTTCAAATGGGCTACAAGGTTTCCCTAAATAGGGTACACAATTTTTAAACCATGTTCCAACCATGTGAAATCAAACTACATTGGTTTGTACCATTTTGTCTGAGGTGGTGCACGGTTTGGTAAAATCGTGCACCAACTGTGCTCTAGACCATTAACTTTCACAATTTTCAAAATTTAACCCAAAGTAACCCCAAATGAAACCCAACCAAAACAAGATCAAAAATATGGGTTTAGGAATACCTAAAAATAGTAATAGGATGTTACAACCTCCCCACCATAGAAACATTTTCCCCATAAATCCTACGAAGAAGCTTCAAAATCAAAAAAATGAGGTAACTTCTCCCTAATTAGTGTCGTCCTTTCCAAAATCTCTTGAAAATTAGAACCATGCTTCAATAGCACATGAACCAATGGTATTTTCCTCACATGAAGTAACTCTGTTTAAGAATAAACAATCACGACTAGTTGTTCAATCACGGATAAATCAGATTCAATCTCAATATCAATTTAGCTCAGAACACGAGATGGATCAGATAGATACTTTCCTATATGAAATACATGGAACTTATTATGTATGAACATGATATGTCATGGGGGTGATAAAATATATGAAACGTTATCCACCTTTCAACAACCTTGAAAGGTCCCACAAAATGTCGATAAATTTCCCCTTCCCTCCCAAGACATTGATGACCCAACCTATGTGAGAATTTCAAGAACACCTGGTCACCAACTAAGATTCAAATATTCTACTAAGACGGTAATCATAATTATTGTATAGGATATGTTCCATCAATATCCACATGAAAATCAACTAGATCATTCTTGTCATCTCTTTGACCAGGATTGGTCCAACCCAGGAACTATCACCAGTCTCTAGCCAACACAATAGATATTTAAAGGTCATACATAGAAGGCCTAAAAAGGTGACATTATGAACATGGAATAGTAAATATTGTTATTAAAAAACTAAACCTACCCCAAGTGATCATCCCCAGCCTTCACTGAATTCAAGAAACCAAGCGTGAAGCATATCTTTATAAATTTTCATATCTCTTTCTATCTGGTCATCTGACAATGGGTGGTATGCCATACTCAAATGGATGTGAGGTCCCAATGACTCCTAAAGTCCTCTACTAAAGAGACAATTGAACCAAGGATCCCTATTAGAATATATATTATAAGAAACTCTATGTAACCAAAAAATATCTTTCGTATAGAGTTTTCCCAACTCCTCAATCTTAGTTGGATCATGAATGGGTATAAATTGTGTTGATTTAGTCAACCTATAGATCATAAACCTTATCATATTTTTCATTCTATGGTTCCATGTAAACCAAAACACAAATTCCATAGAGGCCACATCCCACTTTCAAGTAGGGGCTGGAAGTGGATGAATCAAACCCAAAGGCTTCTAGTTCTTGACCTTCACCTTTTAGAACATATACCAATAAAAAAAACTCATAAATTACTCATCTCATACTTTCCATCAGAATATCTGCCGAATATCATAGAACATCATCGGGGGTCTTGGGTTCACTAACCATTAGGAACTCTAAAAGTTCCCCACTATAGATTTTCTCACTAAATATTGAACCAAAAAATGGTTCTGAAAGCATAGAATTCCATCTTTGGTGAATGACCAATCAAGTATGGTCTCTCCAGTATTAATAGAGTATTTAATTATACAGAAATCATCATCAATATATCATTCATGAATAAAAAATTTGAAGAGATCGGATTTCAACTGACCACTAGACAAATAAACGTCGGCCCCTAATTCCCAGACACCAATATGCAACTGTGAAAAATTATCCATTATGTTCCACTCTTTTTATGATTCTTTCACGACATGGGTCATAAGTTTCCTTCTCAAAGCTTCTTCTATGAAATTCCATTTCCACGGGGTATAGGTGATGTCAAAATAAGAATATTATAGGTATTTAACCCAATGTCTTTGGAATAGATTTAAATCTTTTTTAGAGAATATATTACTAAATATCTTGCTATTTTAAATCACTGAAAACCATTCTCCACAAATGTAATGTCGCAAACTCTTGAGGGTGTTCATCGAACCATCATGTTCAAGGTTGTGGGTTTAATAACTCTTCTCATCTGGCCTAATTTGATTATATCCATAAGTAATGACATGAATATACTATATAAGAACACATTATAATCCTGAACATAATGCATCATAGAAGACCACATAGCCATGGATGACCCCTAGAAGAGTCAACACTAGCATAGTAGTCAAAATACATTTCAACTCAAAAAAATAATTATATCATTTTTAATCCCAAGAAAACATTACTCCCATCTGATTCAGTGTAGTAATCCGAGAATCCAACATTGAGAAGTCCTTTATGAACCAACGATAATATCCAGCTAAGCCCAAGAAGTTACAATTATCAGAAACATTTTATAGTTCCTCCCATGTGATAACATCCTTCACCTTCTTAGGATAAATAGATATTACATGTTCCAATACCACATGTCCCATGAACTTCACTTCTCAGATCCAAAAATCACATTTTTAAATCTTGGAATATAGTTTGTGATTTCTCAAAAAACTCATAACTATTTTCAGATGATACGTGTTATCCTCCATAGAATTAGATTAAATAAGTATTTCATCCACAAAGACTACCATGAATGTATCATGATACTCATGGAAAATATTTTTCATATAATCCACGAAAACTAAAAGGTCATTGATTATACCAAAGGTCATGAAAAGATACTTATAATGATCGTACATACTTTGAAATTTGGTTTTTTGAATTTCATTTTCTTTTATTCATAAATGATGGTAACTAGATCGAAGTTTGATCTTTGAGAACCACTTTTACCCCTTAAACTAGTCAATGAGATATTTAATCTATGGAAATTGATACATGTTCTTTATCGTAACATGATTGATATTTCTATAATAAACACATAGGAGAAGTGAACCATCTAAATTCATAGAAAAGGGATCCAGTTCCACCCAAGGTGACATATTCAGGCACATACAACCTTTCAATAGATTATTATTCAACTATGAATTTATCTCTTTCAATTAAAATAGAGACATGTAGTGATAAGTAATATAAACTGATTGAGTGATAATAATTAAGTTAATCGAAAAATAAACCTCTCTTACCGATGGAAAACTAGAGAATTCTTAAGGTAAAATTTTCAAAAACTCAACAATAATTGGAGGGAGATAATCTCTCAAAGATTCTCATTCCAGGTGAAAATAAAACAGAGATTTCATTTTACCAAAATTCAGATAAAAAGGTCTGACTCTGCTCGACCTTGGTTCCCACTCTCCTTGAAAGATACAGTGCACACCACTACGTGTAGTAAAGGAGACATGTTGAATATAACAATAAATCCAAGATTTATTTCCAATGATCCCACACATATCAAATATGATGTTAAGAGGATTCATTTCAAGAATTAGAAATCTCCAAGAAAGATTAACATGTGATAGAGAGAAAACATAAGAGGGACTATGAATACCCTTCTCTCTCTTCATACCAAGGGGTGTATTAATATCCATTTCACACGATAAAATATTTTTAGAAAGATTTATTAGATTAAAAATATGGGATTAAATAAATGAATGAGATGAACATATATCAAATAGCGCAGTCACTAATGATGAAGCTATAGTAATGGAACCTCTCATAGTCATTGGACCTGTATCTTCTTACTCTGGAGACTCTTCCAATATGTAAAGAAGCTTCATTCGAGATGACTTTGGCCAAAACCCTTCTTTACGTGATGCATCTAATTGCGCCAAAGTCCTAGATGGTGTATATGATTCCATGACACTATGTTGAGTGTAATTAAATAGAATAATCTATGAAAGTGACCCAAGAGTCTACAGGAGCCACAATTCTTGGGTGCCTCAGTGAAATCCCTCTTTGAATATCCTAGATTTCCATACTGGTAACAATGTAAATAACCTCTTACAGGAACTATAGGAAGTCAAAAATGACCCTTCTATTGAGAACCACCATGAGAATCATCATGATTCCACTTTCCCTTAGAGGAATTCACACTACCACTAAGAGTGAAAGAAACTCATGATAACCCTGAATTTCCATCCATGTCTATCTCAACCATCTACGCTCTATCTAGTATATCAGTATAAGATGGAAATTTTAGAAATAAAACCGGAGAAAGAATATCCTGATTAAGTCTCAGCTCAAACTTTCAATCCTTTATCTTCGAATTTGTTACTGTCTCTAGTGTGAAATGGATGAGCTATGTATAAACGTTTCCATACATTTCCACAATCCTATTATCCTAATAAAAATTTATAAACTCTATAGCCTTTTCCCATAGCATGAACCTAGATAGAACTTGTTGGTGAAAATAACATTGAAGTCTTTCTACTCTAGGACATCATGTTTTTTTCATCACCATCACATCCAACAATCTCTTACTTAGTTATTATAGCACAAAGTTGTCACAATTAAATTTGATTTCATCAATTGTGTCCAAGAACCCAAAAAAACACTCCATATACCTCAACCATTCCTCAGCCTATTGGGGATCATTTGATCCCTTGAGCGGTTCTAGCTTCTATTGAAGGAACTATTGAGAAAATATCTTCTGAAAATCCATCTATGTTTCCAAATCTAGATCCTGATTAGGAACTGGAGGTGGTTCATGTCCTATATCATGGATAGTGTGCCCGACCACCACAACTAGGTTTGGTTCCATAAAAGGATTTGCTTGTTGAGGTTCAGAAGAAGCTTCCACCTTGATTTGATTCTCACATCTTCTTATAAGCATGATTCTACAAAAATTCAGTAGAAAATAAGGAAGATAACTGATTTACACTCAAGTAGATCAACAAGAGAAAATTAATCCCAACAAATAGAAAAAAAGATCTAGATTTCAATCTATCCAAATAAAATACATGGAAAAGACTAGAACTAATATAGAATATGTATTTCCCCAAACCACCCCAAGTGACTTAAGGCTCATTTTGGTGATATCTGGCTAGGAAATCAATTGAAACTACCTCATAAGTCCCAATAATATTTCACAATGCATACTAACTTCAAGATAAGAACCTAAACCTGCACCTCCAATACCAAATATTCTTGAACAAGCCTGGTTACCCTAGTAATTAAATAACCAAGACGGTCTTTCCATAGCCTAAATGGTGTTCCATATCCCCATAAGTTGGTTACTAGAACCTATAATCATACAAAAAGAGATTGGGAACAATATTTCTACAAGCATTGGGGATGTAAAAGAAAAAAGAAAATATGAATTCAAAAGAAACTCCACTTGGAGTGATGAATTGGAATGAAAATAAGGAAAACAACCCAATGTACTACAACCAAGTAATAAAAAACTAGAAAAACATCCAAAGATTCAAATAATGCAACTCACAAAATCCATGGAGAAATATCTAGAACCACCTCCTAGTTGTGCTTTACCTCTTCTCAAACATGGATGGAGATCATATATAAACACTATAAGGAACATATAGGGTGTGAGAAAAAATTCTAGAAGGGTCTCACCAAGTATTCCATAATATATTGAAATATTAAATTAACAAAATATATATTTAAATTTAAACTAGACATGATTGGAATTTATAAGAGCATTAATGAAAAAATTGATGCTTTACATTTCAAATAATGGAAATAATTTTAAAATGATGGAAATAAATTTAAACAAAATATTCACATTTCAATTGATGGAATATTTCTAAAATAATGGAACCTTTCCTTATTGGCTTAAATAAACACCTTTACATAAAAAGTTTATATAAATTAGAAGGCATGTAAGATAGTTTAAAATAATGTAATATATTCATTTCAAATACAAATAAGTGAGATACATGGTCATATTACTAAGAAGGTATGATAGTTCTAGGAAATAGGGACTCCACACTCTAGGTGGTATAGTAGATATATAGATACACACATTTGATATCGAGCCAAATAAGAATCATCACCATCATTTACGGGATGTGATGTGATGATATGATGATTTTAAACATTGTAAATAGTAAATTGGAATCCAAATAACTCAATAACTACCTAATAATTTCTTGTGATCTAATAAAAAAATTATGTGAAATTTATTTTAATAACGATTAAAATAAAATTAATACCATTCTTCATTTAAAATAATCAAATTTCCATTTAAAAAAGAAAACAAGTTTTTAATCAGAACATGCATTTTCATCATGATAAAACCCTATGGTTTCTATCAAAAAGATGTTAAGTGATATTCAGAATATAATAATTTGAAATAAATTCAAAATTAAATTTCACAATCCACTTTCAAAAATTAAATTCAACAATTTAATTTTCTAAAAAAATCCATTAATTTCAAAAAAAAACGCACAGTTCAATGGAATTGTGGGGTTTTAGAATTTTACATAAAATCCATTTCCACAATTAAATTCAAAAATTTAATTGAAATAATTCCCATGAAATAAAATATTTAAATTAGACAATTTTAATTTTCACAATTTTCTATAAACACGCCCTAATTCAATGGAATTTGGGGTTTTACCAAAATCTTGCTGAAACCCCATTTTAAAACTAATTGGAAGCCATTTAATTAAAATCAAGAAATTAAATTTAATTCAAAAAATTGAAATTAAAAAAATAAATTTATTGTTAATAATAATAGGGTATTGTAACAAAACCACCTACCTTAGGATTAAGGGATTTAAAATTGTAAAGTCGTAAATTGAAAACTCCAACAGAGAAAAACGAAAGAAAGGATCTATGGAAAAACCCTTGGTTTAAAACCAAAGAAATGGGTATTAGTTCAAAAAAACATGGGGATCCATGGAACCCTATGGAGGAGGAGAGAGATATCTGAAAAATGATTCCAAGAAGAGGAAAACTACTAAGTGAAGATTGAAGGGTGTTACTCAAGCTTCAAATCACTTCTGGGGTAGATCCAAGGGGCCAAGAACTCCTATTATGAGCTCTATGGATGTTTGAAATCACTTCTAGGTCATACCAATAATTTGGGGGCCAAAAACGGGGTTTAATAATTTTTAATTAAAATTTGGATTAATCAAAAACCCATCTACACAGTTTCCTGTATAGAGGTTCATGGTTTAGAAAAACCATGCGCATTCCATGAACATATTTTAAATGGGACAGCTGATTTCCCCTAAAAGGTTGAAATTTTTTTAAACCATGCACCAACCGTGTTAAAGGCCACTATCTGGGGTTGCACAATTTTTTAATGAAGGGGTAAACTATATGCCAACTGCTCATAATCCCTAAAACTTTAAAAAATTTCAAAATTTAACCCAAAGCAACCCCAAATGAAACCAAACCAAATAAATATCAAAAATAGGGGTTTATGAATAACAAATAGTAACAATATGTTATATTAACTTCTAGATTTTCATTATTATTCCTTTATTTCTCATGAGATTTCTTAAAATCATCATTTCCATTTATCATCAGGACTTTCTCATTAGAAAAAAAATTAGATTTTTTGTTTAAGAGTTTTTACATTTCATCTTCCTGATTTATTTTTCAATCCGTCCAATATTCCTTAGACATTATTTTATTTTTTCTTTCATATGAAATTCTAATTGAGTTTCTTCTTCTTAGAAACTACTCCTTATGAATTATTAATTATTCATTGTTGCAATAAAATTATTCTCACTAACATGATTAATAGATTTTTTGGATTCATCTTCACTATCTTCTTCAAAATTTACTTTCGATAAGATACTTATCCTTTTAGATTTGGATAATTTTTTTCATTTCACTCTTGTAATAATTTTTTCCTTATCACCCTATTCTTACATGAACTTCTTGGCCTTATTTCAACTTCATCAGTATCCTTTTCATTATTTCTTCAAAGAAAGTTAGATTCCAAGTTCCCAATGGATTCACATTAAAAACACTTCTAGGGAAGTTTTCCTTTATATTTATCTATACCTCATTACAAAGTTTTAGAAAATAAGGATAAAATTTCATCAATATTTTTACATACCACATTTTCAAAGTAAGAGTCTGTAACATTATTTTCCTCTCAAACCTTCATAAAAACAATTCTTGGAGGATTCCAAAAACATTATCTATCATATTTTCTTCTTCCCTTCATAATTTTTTCCCTTATCATTTCATTAGTAATGAGATTACAATGAATATCATCTATAGATTGAGTTTCAGGATCTCTATCATGCAATAAATAGACTTTGGTAACAAACTTTTTGGGAAGGATTCTAAGATCTCTTCAACAATAGTAGAATCATATAACGTTTCACCAAAGAATCTGATAGTGAAGATTACATTTACCTAGTTAATGAAGTCCCCAATAGATTCATACTCACAAATTTTTATATCTTCCAACGTCAGCCTGAATGTTTTCAATTTTCCTTCTTCACTTGTTTATTTCCTTCATATTTGTTTTTCAACTTATCAAATATTCCATTTTTTGTGGAAACAGCCTTCACTATTAAAAACTCACTTTCAAAAAGTGATGATAGTGAATAATTTTTTATCCCTTCCATCATTCTCAATATTGTTCTTATCAATTGATGAAAGAGGAACCTTATCATCAATAGGGGAAATAAATCTATTTCAGCTTCAAAAATATCATACCCAAGAGACATATAATAAAGAAACATTATATATTTCTAGATATCATAATTCTTACCATTAAAGATTGGAATACCATTATTGTTAACAAAATTCATATTATCCAGCAATATCTTTTCAAAAAATTATCAATGAATTAACAAAGGGATCCTTCGATTTAGTACCACTTGTAAGTTTCCATCTAGGAACTATGTATCTATGAGAGGGGGAGTGGGTGAATCAGTGATATATTCTTTTTTTTTTGTTTCCATACTTTTGAAAAAACCTTCTACCCATATTAAATATTTATTTACTTATTGATAATAATTCAAATACATATCGACATGAACATAATAATTTACAAGCTTCACTAGACAACAAGAGTATATACATCCTTGGTATAGTTTGGAAATGATCCAATACAACACAATCCAATAAAAAACAATTCATTTGTGTGGAATGAAATGAGTTGTATATTCTCTTAAAATCATGTTATACTATGATCAATACAATGGTTCTTGTTCTTCAAGTAGCGTGAAATTATATAAGATAATTTTTTTACAAACATATTATAGTTATACTTGATCAACTCTCAAAAATGTGATCTTTAAAAAAAATTCTTCACTTTCTTACCCATAATTTGGTTAGAACATCTTGGACTTCGTAATGATACTTTGTCTTATTTCCCATTCTAATTCCCGTGTCCAATTTCATAATATGTAAATTTAATTATATCATTATATGGTTTTGAAAATGATGAATTTTTTATTCTTTAGTATGGAAAGAACAATATGATTTTCCCAATATGTTTATCTATCCCAATACGATATCCAACTAAATAATATCATGACTCTTATCCTTTCCTTCTTATATCTGGAATGCTTCTTCAGGAAAACACAATATAGAATCTTATTATAACTACAAATGGGGATCTTTCCTCTCTTTTTTCACAAATAATGCATGAAATCAACTACAAAATGTATTCTTCTACTTTCATAGACACGGAAAAATGGATTATGAGGGATTCTTAAAAGGTTTTTCCATCTTTGAGAAATTTTTTGAATCCTATGTATTTCTTAAGCCTCAGATATTTCTTTGAATTGTTCAGTGCCTTTAATTTCCTATCAATTTTATATCTCGCTTTGAATTTTTCTATGCTTTAGACCTTCTAAATAATCTTCTTTCTGAATATTATTCTACATTCTAATTTAAATTAAATATTTATTCATTGTGATTCTTTGTACCACTTGTATATATAAATAAATAAATAAATTCAATATTAATATCAATATTAAGTATATTTTTTATTTTTATTTTCCATTTTGATTTCTTCATTTCGATGAGGGAATTTTTTCACTCTAATTTTCCTGACCCACTTGAAAAGAAATAAAAATTGAATACATACCATTATGATTTTCTATAACAATTTGAAAATCAAAATTTTCATTTGTACTCCTTCAGTACAATGAATACAATATATTCTTCAATATGATGGCTCCTGACCCATATATAAGTAAAAATGATTAAAATAAATCAGAGTTATTCTTTCTTGGGGCCCACTTGTTAAGAAAATTCTTCTTTTATCTTGATTCACTTGTAGATAAACAACAGTTTGTCTTAATGAAAATGGTTGACTATATTATTGATTGATATATGACATTCTCTTCATATTGGACCTCATAAACTGTACCTTTTCATTTTCATTGGTCCCAAAGACTCCCAACAAAAACAATTCTACCATTGATGATTACGATAGAATACTGATTATGATGGATTGATATTAGCAACTTCAACTTCACCAACTTATTTATTTTCCAAATATGATACCAATGAACATTCTATACACAACTTCTTTCTCTTCTATGACTACCAAACTCATCAACTTATTTCTTTGAAGATTTAAATATTTTGTCTTTTGGTTGGATTTAAAACCCACACCTTCTGTTTTCTCACATTATGATGATCCTCACCATCCATAAAACAAATTTTTGTCTGATTTTCTCACTTTGATGGACTGAGACAAAAAACAACAACTCTAAAAAACTTCTTCACCTCTAAATTTCATTTTATATCATGAATTACTCATGACTTTAAATACTTTGAATATTTTATTCCTTATCATCTCAATAATAATGGAAAGTATTGAATTTTCCATACTTTCCAGAAACTTATTTATTCCCAATACAAACCTTAATACGACTATCCTAAATACCGTTGGAAACACTCTCACTATATTTCATCAAGCTAGGACCATAATTTTTTTAGACAGCTTATGATTTGTGAGAATTAAAAAATAGAAAAGCATCTTCAGTTTTCTATTAGATCCATATTGTATTTGATTATCTTCCCCATTATGATTAGAATATAATTCCAAACCCAATGTGATTCTGATTATCGTTTCTTTTATAAAAAAATCTTCCAAATATGATTTAATTTCTTAAGAATTATGAGTCCAAAATCCTAAATATGATGGTATGCCCGATTTTAAACATTTACAAAGTGAATTGATTTATCTTCATTGCAAAAAAATGACAATAAAATTGTACAATAAACTTCTTATTACTTCAAAAACCCTTCTTTAATCAACTTGGTCCCAAAAGATCTGGAATATATTTTCTCAGTAATGAAAAATGTAAGATTTTGTTTACTTTTGAATGTTTTGGGAGAATAACAAAATTATTAGCTATATTTCCAATTCATTCTTATATTTCAAATGTCACTATGTAACTAGGGATTAACATACCATTTTTGAAATATTTTAACTCCCATACATGGTGAAACCTTCAAGAATACAAGATCCCCAACTTGTAAATCCATGTCTTTCTTTTGATTATCACCATAGTACCTTTTTATTCTTTGGAATTCATTAATATGGTAATGAATTTTCCTTACATTAACTATCATATCCTCTATAAAAACTTGGACAACTAGCTCTATTCCTCCATATTCCTCCTAATTGGTTGGATGAAGATGCATCTTCCCATAAAATACATTATATGGTACCATATAGTTAATTTAATAGAAGATATTATTGAAGATCCCACTTTTTGTGTTGATTGTATTTGTTATCAAATGATTGTCATTGGTTTTGATTGGTGATCAATTACTTGTGAATATCTCATTGATTTCAATATGATGCAGTTTTTCCATAGTTAATGGAGCTTGGATAAAGTCCTCAAGTATTGATAATTCATGAAACATCCATTGAAAATTTTGAGTTTAAATATTTGATACATTGTTTACAATACAGTAGAAGGATGATTAGAAGATGAAGATTTATTTTTAATTCATATTCCAAAAATATTAGAAGAAGAATAGGAATTGAGTTTCATATAATATTTCTATGTTTAAAGAAATCTATAGAATTGATTGAAGAACATTTGATTCTGATTTTCATGAACTAAATGAGGATGATTATTTACTAGTTTGTATTTTATAAATATCATATGTTGTTTGGAGAAATTGTGATGAAATACTTATGAAGAAAATGTGAAGAATAGGTGCTTCCAATTATATTCAAGTTTGATTGGAAAGAAAGAAATTGTAGGAACACAGGGAAGTTACAATACTTTCCTTTTTAAATCATACTATGATAAAGTTGATCAATCAAACATTATATATCACAATAGATAGAGATCGTGATGAAAAAATATGATTGTAAATCATTATTGGTTGTGTTGTTGTCGCCGATTTTATGGTGGTGGTGTTTCCCAATGTTTTCCACATTTCTGGGGTCTAAAATTTTGTGGATGTATGGCATCGTCAAAGATGGATTTCTTTTAATGCCTCATAAAAAATGGAAAAGGCATGATTTTCATGAATACTGAAGAACACAAATGGTGGTTTGTGAAGGAGTAAATATTATGACAATGATCTTTATGATTATGAGAAGTAGAACATTACAAAAAATTGGATTTCCATGAAAGCCTTACGAAAATGTGGAAAATGAATGAATTTCATGAATAATGGGTTTCATAATGGGTGGTTCACAAAGGCATGAAGGATTTGATGGATAGTTTTTTGATTACGAGAATAGGAGAATCATGAGTATGTGATGCTTTGATAGTGATATCGTGACAATGTTAAATATCAATGGAGCATCATGAATGGTGGATCACCATGATTATATTTTTGAGTGATCCGAAAAATGCGTTGGAGGGGGTAGTGCATCGTGAATGGGTGGGCCTAAAAATATGAGGCGACCCTACTTTATTTATAATTGAGAAAATTAGAGAAAATCTAAAATAACAATGATTTCATGAAGGTATAGTAGCTCAATGATCCTTTTCTTCTATGCGAGGATGAGCATCATGAAAAGAATACTTTAGTATTGACTGATGACAATGCTTTTAAGTAATGGGTGCTTCGCGATGATGTGATATTCCATATTAAATCAATGATCTTCATAAAGGTAGTCCATTCAGTGAAGGTTGGTTTCATTAAAAAGGGTTTGATCTTTGTGATAGAGGTTTGTGAAATGTAATTTTGAAGAATGTTTCTATGAACTAGTGCTTTGGTATAATTCTCCCACTTTGTTTCATAATGTAAAACTGTGTGAGTACCCGATTGATACTCAATGGAAATTGAAGATCAAAACCACATAGTATGTTTTTGTAAAGAAGAACCATACATGAACCTAATTTCATATTTTCACAAGTAAGAAGAAATTATTTTGATATACTCATGTGTTGGTATTGAGCATTGGAGAAAGAGTATAAGACATTACTAAACTATTCTATATTATTGTGTGTCAAAGAAGAAGAGAAGAGTGGAAAATCTATATTCAGTTATTTAGGAAAAATCAATTGTGATGATTCTAAGTTGAGTTGGTCTTCATTGATTTAATAGTCATAAAGGAATTTTTTGATTTCAGTGAGAAGAATAAGAAGAGATCGTAATGATGTTTTTTTCAATAAAGAAGAAAGTGAGAGGAAAATAAAATGATTGGGTGACCAAATTGATATTAGTTGATTATAATTTGGGTCAAAGAAAAAAAAATTCATTAGTTCACATCACATTCATATTATTGGGATTAAAAGAATAATGAGAGTGTAAAGATATCAAGTTTGATTTAGGGACAATATAAGAGGATTTTCTTTCATGTGGTTCTGTTACTAAAAAAGTGAAGAAGAAGTTCGTGGAAGAACAAAGAAGAACTTTGACATCAGGCAAGACTAAATAGGTAAAGGAAATTCATTATGTTATAAACCCTTATAAAAAAGGAGAAAAATGTCTTATGAGGTAGTGTAAAGATCCATCCAAGTTCTATATAAAGGCTATCCTAGTAGGTAGTATAAAGAACTATCCAAGTGTTGTAAAACACAAACTACTATATTATATACATAGTGCTGCATGAGTGTAAGGTTATATCTTACTCACTGTAATCTACACCAAAGGATTGTTTTCTACTTGATTATGTGGTTAGGAATATTTACAACCAATCCAACGACTAAATACTCTTATTGAGTACTGAACCTTGTAAAACTATTGTGTGCCAATATTTACTGATTTAATATTCTTATATGTGATAGGTTAGAGAGAATATAGATCCTAATAGGTCAATAGGTAACGGGATAAAAAGTTAAATTTGATTGAAAATTAACCAACACTGATTAACCCCCCCCCCCCCCCCGTGTTAGGAATATCCCAAAAGTGTCCTTACAATTGGTATTAGAGGGAGGTTCACCTATGATAGATTTTATATAGTGAAGTTATTCTATTTTGAAAATTTGAGTTTCTGTCATGTGTCAACAATGAAGGGAAATCTTGATGAAGATTTATTTACCTTTGAGAAGAACTATATATCTACCAAGACCATGATGAATAGGAAAAATAAAGAGAAAAGAAAGTTGAAGAAGAAGTCCCTCTTATATAATGAAGAGTAAGTATCTTTTTCTCCATACCTTGTTGGAAATGAAGATATATCATACTTGGAAAGTAAAGAGTAGGTGAAGTAAGATTCCACCAAGAATACGGATAAGATTCCTACCACTAGTGACCAGAAGGTATGTGTTTATACATTTGAACATTATCCTCAAGATTAAAATGATAGCACAATTGGTGATGATCATTCTATAAGTTATCATGAATTATCAGTCAAAAGATAAATATTTATTCTGCATTGTATTCTTGGAGAAAGTGCATCCCTAGTTTGTTGAGTCTATCAATGTATTCAAGAAGATATCACCTAATTGGAAAAATAAATTAATGTTTTGGAGAAGGGATTTCAAGAAAAAATTGTAGAAGGTTTAAATCTCTCCCGATAGGATGGAACCATTGAATCAGCAAAGAGATAACTCTAAATGAGTTCCTCAAAATGGATTAAAGATTTTGAAGAGAAATATGGGTTCAATAAAACTCTAAAATAAAATATCCATTCACTTGAAGATAATATGTAGAAGAGAACTAAAGTTAAGGGTTTATATTTGGAAGAAACATCTAATAAAATCAAAGAACATGACTCTTTTTTAGAAAACAAAGATAAAATCCATGAAGTTGAAGTTGAAGAAATGAAGAAGTTTTGTGAAGAGAATATTATTATTATTGAAGATCCGAAAATCAACCTCAATATAAACTTTCTATATTTGGAAGCTCAGTCGGCCAATCCTGAGAATACACATATTGACACTTCATAAAAGATAGAGATGATTATTACTAGTAATCAATGTTCATTAGAGGATGCTATGGTTGAAATACCTCTAACATATGAAAATGAGCTCATTAATTTATTCAATAATCTGTTATAAGTGGCTGAAAAAGAAAAGTTTTCATCCATATCATCATGTACAAATGCCTCTACATCTGTTATAATAAACAGTTTAGGTTATAAAATTCAATCAAAACAAGAGTGGATGAAGAAATGTGATTAGAATCCTTCTAACATGACTAGGGTTGTCACAACCCATCCCCTGGGGCTAGTGTCATGACTACCCCAAGCCCACCTTCCATAGTACAAGGGTTGGTGACTAGCACTGGAAAGGAATATCCCAAAAAGAAAAGGCATTTCCTTTAAACCTGTATAGATAGAGACATGGAATACTATACAAACCAACCCACAAAGGAAAAAAAGTACTACCACCAGAAAGTACCACCACTAAGAGAAAAAGGTGTAAAATGAATGTTAAGGGGAAATAATACAAGCCCAAGAACCCCCAAAGTAACCAGTACTATCGAATTCTTCCCTAAATTTTCTACCTATAGGGTTGTGGCAGTAAAGCCTCAAGCTGTAGAAGTATGACCCATCCACTCATACCTCACTAACCTCCACTGAGTCCCAGATCACCAAGGTCTACATCATAGCATCGATTTTCTGTACAAGACACAACATGTGTGGGAAAATACCACGAACATGTGAGTATAACAACTCCGTAGGGACCTCGAGACGCCCGAAGGTCTCTCAGAAATCCACAAGGGAAAAATAACACAACGGAAATACCACCAAAAAAGATCTCAAATACATAGAAAAAAGCAATAGATAACTCACACTAGATATAACTTAAGTACATAAGTAATTATGATTAGTTTTAATGTCATATCATCTTATTTTTTGAGAGGATCTGCTGCTGATCCACAAAGGGTCGCTCAACTATTGATCCACAAAGGGTCACTCCAGTGCTGATCTGTGATGGGTCACTCTTCAACTAATCCCCGATAGATCGTGGTACTACTGATCCATGAAGGTTCTCTCCCATCAGTTCCACGGATGGTATCTCTCATATTGATCCAGAAATATTCAATTCGTTACTGATCCACAAAGTGTCTCACCATTGTTGATCCACAAGAGGGTAATTCTTCATTCTTCACGTCACTGCCAGCCACTGGATTACATCACTTAGCACGCTTGATTTTGGGAGGATTTTATCCTCAATCCATTGGTTATACCTAAACTTTTATAATGTACCATATATAGTAACCCAATGTATCGTCTTTTCATAAGGGTCCCAAAGCAACAGACGGTGTGTCGAATGGACGCTCGGTCTTTAAGATATGGGCTATTTTATAAAAATGGTCAGTTGGATTTGAGTATGATCCATCCTAGTAATATGACAGTATCTTAAAAAACTCACCTAGAATATCTCATAAGGACCTCCTCTTTTCAAGGGTTCCCATGCTATAAACGGCACGTCAATCGGATGCCCGGTATGTTAGTTAAAACTGTTTCAGTGAAATGGGGGTCGGTAGGGCCTGGGCCCGGTCTACTGGGCCATGGGATCGGCCGGAAGTTGGCCCAGCCCGCCTGGTGGGATGTAGCCCACCCATACCAACTGGACTCGTATGTGGATTAGCCGCATCCGGTTCTTCACCTGGTGGTGCCAGCAGGCACCGCCTTCCCCTATGACTGGTCTGCATAGTGGAACGACTTGGTACAGCAGGACACGACACTACCACATCTGTTTCATCCAGTGTTTCCTGTCGAACGGTCGCTCGGTCCTCCCACACATGGTCAATGGAATGCATGTCTACAACTCGTATGAGTGGACCAGATGCAGGCCACCTCCTCTGCACTATCGTGACTAGCTCGCCAAGGCCCTCTGCTGCCGCAGCGCACCGATGGGCACGTCAACTCCTTCTGCCCGCGGCTGCCACCACTGGCCACCACCGGAGTTTTCTTCTATGGGCCACCAGAGTTTCTTCAGTGGTCTATTTCTCAAACCTCCTATGCCTATGGTCTCCATAGGGTGTCACAATTTCTATGAATCCCAAAAAACACATTGCTATGAAATTCATCATTCGACCACGAAGAATGCACAAGAAACATCCACGGCGATGGGACCGGGGTCTTTTTTGTGTTGGCCCATCCCTTCTGCGTTAGAGTTTAAACATGGGGGAGAAATAATAATTAACACATAGCATATTAAATCACCATTTTCAATCACGCATTATAACCCTCTTGAAAGAATGATTATATCATGGATCAACCCATTTGTGGGTTGGTCCACTTTCACGTTAACCTGATGAATGGGGAAAGAAAAATCAATCACAAAGAAAGCATAAAACTCTACTTGGATTTTTGGATCTGCTGCTAGCGAGGTATGATATCTGCGTCATTTTTTTTGATCCATGAATCTTTGGCATTTTTCCTCATTCGTTGGTCATCAAATCCAATCCATTCTCTAGGTGTATCATCATTGTGTTTGTAATCTCCGTCATTTGTCGATGGTGGAGGATTCCTTCAGCATTTAATCAAAGAAATTATTGGGTTTTTTCTCAACCCTGAATCCTTGATTACCATATAAAGAAAATGCATTGAGAATTCTAGCATCACCATGCTATTCCATTATTTAGTTTCATTAATGAATGCAGTGTCACCTCTTCATTGCGTCGATGTGTTGATGAATCGTTGCTCAATGGAAAAATTGAATGAAAAAATTATTAAGTTTATTTTGTTTCTTCTTTAAGTATGAAAAATTAACTTTTCTGGTTGACCAGAGCAGATCAATATTAGGCCCTTCCTAGTTTAATCTTGATTCTATGAGTCTAACGGTGCCCTCATATTTCTGATCTGAGCGCTTGTTCAAAATATAAGAAAACCTGCTTTCACGTTCACTTAAGTTAACTTAAAAAGAAGTTCAAAATTACATTCCAGGAACCCTGGGCCTCAGAATCACATGCCATCTCAGCACCTGGTCTTGAAATATTTCTAATAAACTATGAAAAAATTATGGAAAATACTAGGTTATTACATTCTACCCACATTAGGGATTTACGTTCCTGAAATCCAAAACAAGTGATAAACAAATATATGGGGTAACTGAGCACAAATCTGATCCTCCGGCTCTAATGTGCTCTCCTAGAGATTATCGTGCTGACACCAAATGTGTACCATAGTAATTGATCATCCATGAAATATCCTCTCATGTCGATCCACTATCTCCACCTGGTACTCTATGAAAGTCACCTCATAATTAATCTCCAGCCAATCGTGGACAATGAAATGATAAGGGACATGAATGTATCTTTTTATCTAGGATACATGGAAGACATCATGCACCTTCTTTAACTGTGGCGGTAGAGCTAAGTGGTGCGCGACCTCACCCACTCTCCAATGAATCAGAAATGATCTGATGAACCACAGTGACAGCTTTTCGTCTTGGCCAAATCTATTTATTAATCGTCGAGGGGAGACCCATAGGAATATGTGGCCCCTACTGGAACTCCAAAGTCCTTTTTCTCCTATTTTCATTGGACTTATGCAGGCTATGTGTGGTCTCCATCTGCTACCGGATGACCTGCACCTTCTCTATGGTATCATGTACAATCTCTGGACCTACAAGTGCTGACTCCCCTAGGTCGGTCTAGCACAAAGTTTATTTACACAATCGTCTGTACAGTGCCTCAAATAGTGACATAATGATGGTGGAGTGGTAGCTGTTGTTATATGAAAAACCCACCAATGGTAGGTGGTCCTGCGAATTATGACCAAAATCTGAGACACAAGCATGAAGCATGTCCTCCAAGGTCTATATGGTCTGCACAGTCTGACCATCAGTCTATGGGTGAAAGGCTATATTTAACCGTATATGAGTCCTAAATGCCACCTACAATCCCTTCCACAACTGGGATGTAAAGCGTGCATTATTTTCTAAGACTATCATTGAAGTCACCCAATGAATTCTCACAATCTCCTGAACATATAAGTGGCCCAAGATCTCTACTAGACCCTTCTCTCGAATAGAGAGGAAGTGGGCTGACTTGGGGAATCTATCAATAATCACCAGATGGTATCATTCCCTCTAGAAGTACATGGTAAGATCATTACGACATCCATCGATATCACATCCCACTTCCACTCTAGTATATTGAGGGGCTGGGTCAAACCCGCTGGTACCTGATGCTCTCCCTTCACTTGCTGAAAAGTGAGGCACATGGAAACAAACTCTTCAACAATGTTCTGGATCCCCAGCTACAATTACTAACGTCGGAGGTCCTGAAATATCTTCCTCACTCCAAGATATACTTCCAAGGGGGGTGTATGGGACTCCCTCACCACCTCCGAATCGCAACTCCACTAGTACAACGGTGCACCCTCTAAAAAGGATGGTGTGCTTCCCACCTTCAAAATATCCATCTGGTGCTTGTCCTATAGATATCTGGGCACATTTAGTCTCACAACTACTCTCCTTGAGTTTCGCCTCCCTAACTCACTATAAGAGTTGATGGAAAACTACCATTTAATAAATGAGAACTGTGTTATCTCTATCCATGAAGGATATCTGAAGCGAGGCCAACTGATCTGAGGCCTCGTTCAGTAACTTTAAACTCGATCTCCGATTTAGTGAATCTGCATCCATGTTCCTTTTACTAGGAGTATAGACTATCTCAAAGTCATAGTCCTAGAGGAACTCTATCCAATGCTGCTTTCTCAGGTTCAGATCCTTTTCGTAAAATATATACCTGAGGCTCTTTTGGTCTGATTAGATGATGAACCATTTACCCATTAGGTAGTGTCAACACATCCATAGTGTGAAGACCACTACTGTTAAATTCAGGTCATGATCTGCATAGTTTTTCTCATGTGGTCTCAACTATCATGATCCATAATAAATCACTACATCACCTTGCATCAGGACACAACCTTGTCTGGTTCTTGATGCATCATAGTATACCACGTAGTCGATTCCCTCCTCTAGAAACCAAAATATGGGAGTGTTGGTCAAGCTCTACCTTAGATTTTGGAAGCTCTTCTAGAATTTATCTATCCACACTAAGGGTTTTCTCTTCTTCTTCAAAGTTGACAGAGTTTCTACTGCTGTGGGGAAGTCGGGTACGAATCTCTAATAGCAGACTTCCCGCCCAAGGAAACATTGTACCTCCATAACACTCTTGGGTGACTCCCAATCAAGAACTACCTAGATCATCACTGGATCTACCACAACTTCAACCTATAAGAATACATTTTCCAAGAAATGGACCTTCCGTATCAAGAACTCACACTTAAAAAGATTTCTGTAAAGATGGTGCTCTTGGAAAGTTTCCAGAACTATCCTCAAATGTATAGTGTGATCCTCCTCCAACGCTAAGTACACTAAGATATCATCAATGAAGACTACTAAAAACTGGTCCAAGTAAAACTAGAAGATCTTTTTCATGAGTTCCATGAACACTACTGGTCATTTGTCACACCAAACAGTATCACTGAGTACTCGTAATGTTAGTATCAACATATAAAGGCCATCTTCATGATGTCCTCATCTTGTACGTGAATCTGGTGATATCATGATCTAAGTTATATGTTTATGAACCACTTCGATCCCTTCACCTGATCAAAGAGGTCATCTATCCTAGGTCGTGGATACTTTTTCTTCACAGTCACTTAGTTTAGGCATTGTTAGTCCACAAATTACTTCAAGATGCTATTTTCCTTCTTCGAAAACAACACCGGGGCTGCCCATGGAGAAACACTGGGTCTTACGAACCCATTATTTTGCAAGTCTTAGAACTATACTCTTAGATCCTAGAGCTCTATGGATGTCATCCAATATATAGTTGTAGATATCGGTGTCCTCCCTAGGTACAAGTCAATGCCGAATTCTACCACTATAAAAAGATGTAGTCCTAGGACATATTCTGGGAAGACATCCACATACTCATCCACCACTATAAGAAACTGTGGACTCACCTCGTCCACCGTATCGAAGGTCATTCTAGCCAACTGATGAGTGATTAGCCACACCCTACTATGTGTGAGTCCATCTCATGCTGCCCTATTTTCCTTCTCACCTAAGAAGGAAAACTGTTCTCCATCACTATGTATACACCACATTGTATGCCTCAAACAATCGATCTGAGCATGAATTGTTGATAGCCATTTCGTGCCCAGAATGGCATCATAGGGCTTCAATGCCGCTACCAGTAGGTCCAATCTGAAACTCTCTCTTCCTATAGTAAGGTCACACTGTCGAAACCTGCATGTGACTGCCAAATCTCTTCCTTTGGGATTATATAATCGTAAATATTGAGCCAATGGCTTGGTAATAATCTCTGAGTTCTGAAAAAGATCTGTGAATAGCAAGGAGTTATTGTTTCCCATGTTTATAAGAACTATATCTATAGTGGAGAAGACACATATCATACCTTGTATAATCTCAAGAATGTATGGATTATAGTCCTCTACTACATGAAGCTATGACTGCCCCAGTCCACCTACACTTGGAGCCCATGGTAGACTACCTGAGGGTGGTGGTGGTAGTGCCTCATACCTATGTCTACCTCCTACCGCACGTCTCGCTCCCTTTCCAAGTCCGCCACTTGTCTGGCTTCCCTTCTCCTACCTCTGTCACTATCTCAGTGGTCCCTTGACCGTTTTTCGATCATCCGAGTATTAAATCAGAGATTTGTTAGCTGTGTGTCCCTATCCTTCATAAGAGTAACGAACTCTATCCCTATATTGACCTACTCTACCTCATGATCTCTACACCTCCAACCCTACATCCTGGGGTCATATTTTGGATGTTTTGGCCCATTTGGGCCTCTGTGTCATTTTACTACTTCCTGTTGCAGATGAATCTGTCATCTTTCATTTGGTGGTGGCTCGCACCATCGGTGCTTGCTTGGCTAGGAAGCTCTCCACCAGTAGAGCTCAATCTATCACTCCATCCTGTGTCAAGATGCTGAGTGAAATAATTGATGCCCTGATATCCCATCGGAGTCCCTGGTCAATGTTTTTGTCCTGGAATAAAGGGTCGCATACTATGCTGGTGAATTAGTGAGAGGAGTCAGTAAACCTCACCGAGTACTGGGCCACAGTCAGGCTTCCCAGCTATAGGTGAAGTTTCTCCTGAATATGCACTAAGCGTAGTTTTTCTGGTATGAAATCAGCCCTGAAAAGGATCTCAATGTCGAACCAGGCAAGGGTCACCTCCTCATATGTCTAGAGCATCAATCTCTCCCATCTCCTTGTCATGCCCTGAAAAAGGCTAGTAGATAAGACCACCATCTGGTCTATAGGTGTCTCTACCAGGTGAAAAACCCATGTAACCACCTCCATCCAATACTCAGTTTCTTGAGGATCTCTCTTTCCTCAAAACCTCGAAGGCCTCTATCTTTGTAACTCATATAGCACGCTCAATCGGCATGCACTATCTGCTGTTGGGGTTGGTAGAAACTACATATGTATGGGTAATGGTGCTAATGGTACACCACTTGAATGTGTTATCACTCTAAGTGGTCCATGTATCAATGCCTCATTTCTCAGTGAGCCATCATCATGATCCATCACTAGAATTTGGGCTTGTTGTCTTCGTGGAGGCATCCTGTAGGGAAACAGATGTTTCATAGTCAATAAGTTAAACCTAGTGAGATGACTCAAAAAAAGATCAGGAGAAAAACATTTCTAGAACACATGCAACCAGTGTTATTGTGTACTGAGTTAGAAAACAAAATTTAGGGTCCTTGTGTATGGATACGTCGGTTGCCTCACTAACACTGGAATCCCTAGACTGAAAGCTGAACTCAACACACTCAACACTATTGACCCTATCAAAAATATAGACTCTTAATTCTTTTGGTAGAACCGACCGCCCTATGATACCACTCTTTCACGACCCGTCCCCTGGGGCTCGTGTCGTGACTACCCCAATCCCGCTATCCATAGGCTAGGGGCAGATGACTATCATTGGAAAGTAATATCCCAAAAATGGAAGGTGTTTCCATTAAACTTGTACACACACAACCATAGAATACTATATAAATCAAACCAAAAAGGAAAAAAAGTACAACCACGACAAAGTACCACCAGTGAGAGAAGAAGGTGTAAACTAAAAGTAAAGGGGGCAGAATACAAGCCCAATATACCACAAAGTAAGTAGTAGTATTGAAGTCTGTCCTGAATTCTCTACCTATAGGGTAGTGAATGTAAAGTATGATGTTGTAGAAGTATTCCATGTCTTATCATGCCACACTAATCTCCACCGAGTCCCATACCACCAAGGTCGATGTCGTAGTGTTGGTCTTCTACACAAGACACAACATGTGTGGGTGAAGATCATGTTGGGATGAGTATAACAACTTAGTAGGGACCCCGAGACCCCTGAAGGTCTCTTATAAATCCATAAGGGAAAAATACCACCATGGAAATACCACAAAGCAAGATCTCAAATACATAGCAGAAAGTAAAAGACAACTCATACAAGGTATAACTTAAGTACCAAATTAATATGATTAACCATAAGGCTAGATCATCTCATTCTATTGAGAGGCTCTGTTGCTAATCCACAAAGGGTCACTCTACTGCTGATCCATGAAGCGTCTCTCTGCTGCTGATCTACAATGAGTCACTCTGTGGTTGATCCACAACAGGTCACGCTACTGATGATCCACAAAGTGTATATCTCATGAAGATCCAAAGATGTTCTCTCCCATGTTGATCCACAAAGGGTCACTCTGTTGCTGATCCATGAAGGGTTGCTCTTCATTCTTCGTGTCACAGCCAGCCACTAGATTCCCACACTTTGCATGCTTGATTCTAGGAGGATTTTATCCTCATGAGATTGGTTGTACCTCAACCACCAGGAATTCCCACATAGAGTAACCCAAAGGACCATCTTGTTGTAAGGGTCCTAATTCAACAGACAATGCATTGAACAGATGTATGGTCTGTAAGATATGGTCATTTTTGTAAAAAGGGACCAGTTGGATTCGAGTCTATTCCAACATATTCATACTCTAACCTCCACCAAAACTCTCATAGAGTATCTTCAAAAGAATTCCCCATCGCAAGGGTCCTAATTTCATAGATGGTGGGTTAATCAGATGCTCAGTCTGTTAGTTACAAGCGTTTGAGTGAAACCGGTGCTGGTTGGGCATGGGCCCAGTTCGACTTGGGTCCGACACAACTGGGTCTGGCCCGAACCACTGGACCGCGAGTTCGGCCTGCGGTTGGGCTGACCCTCCTAGTGGTATGTGGCCTACCTGCAGTTACCCATCCAGCTAAGGTAGGATTACTTCTCCCACACAAACGTGTCTTAGACGTGTTCGGTTCATCGCCTAGCGAGACCAACTGGCGTCGCCTCCCCCTACAACTAGTTCGCGTTGCAGACCGGCTCTGTCTAGTAGGACGTGGCTCTACTATGTTCATTTTTTCCATTGATGTTGGCCGAATGACTAGTAAGTCTTCCCACATGCGGTCGACGGACCGCGTGCCTCCAACTTGTCCAAACGTCCTGGACGTAGGCCGCCTCTTCCACGCGGCATCTGTCGACATCGCGCTGACGGTTTCTTCTCCGGGCCACCAGAGTTGCTCCGGTGGTCCATTTCTTGAACTACATGTGCCTACATGCTCTGTAGGGTGTCACCATTACAAAAAATCCCTCAAAATCTCATTTATACTAACTTGATCATTTGTCCATAAAGAACACACAAGAAACATCCACAATGGAGGGACCTGGGCCTTGTTTGTGTCGGCCCACGCCCTCCACATGAGAGTTTAAACAAGGGGAAAAATAATAATAACCACACACCATATTAAATCCCCATTTTCAATCCCACAGTATAACCCTCCCACAAGAATGATCAGATCATAGTTCAACTTATTTGTGGTTTGGTCTGCGTTTATCGTTAACATCAAGAATGAGGAAGAAACATCAATCACCAAGATATCATAAAACCCTACCTAGATTGTTGGATCCTCTTCTGATGATGGATGAGATCCACATTTTCATCATCGATCTATGATTTTTTGGCATTATTCACTATTCGTCGGTTGTTAGATCAAATTTGTTCTCTATGTGTGTCATCATCAAATCTGTAATCTTCATCGTTCATCGGTGGAGGAGGTTTCCTTTTACGTTTAATCAGAGAAATTCCAAGGTTGTTTTTCAACCCAAAATCCTTGATTAACTAATAAATAAAACACATTGAGTGTTGTAGCATCGCCATGTTGTTCCATTAATGAGTGTCATTAAAGAATGCAGCGTCACCTCATCACTGCATCGTAGCATTGACGAATCATTGATCAATGGAACAAAAAGAAAATAATAATAAAATTAAGTATATTATTCTTCTTCTTTAACTATGAAAAATTAACCTTTTCGATCAACCTGCACTGGTCGATGTTAGGTCCCGCCTAGGTGAATCTTGAATCTGCAAGTCCAATAGTGCCCTCAGATTTCTAATCCGAGTGCCGGTTCAAATATAGGAAAAAAACCTTCTCACATTTACTTAAGTGAACTTACAAATAAGTTAAAAATTACATTCCAGTCACCCCGGGCCTTGGAATCATGTGTCGTATCAACGTCTGGTCTTGAAATAATTCCAATAAATTGCCTAAACAATTTATTGAAAATTCCAAGTTATTACAAGGTAAGACATGTTAAATAATGTGGTTGTTGATTCCATATAGAAAGAACAAGAAATCATGAAGAAAACCCACAATATGATGCATAAAATATCAGGAAGTCAAGATTTATGGGTCAATGTTTGTACTGCAACATATATGGTCACTATGTATTAAATTTTTGGTAAAATCCTAAAAATGTAAAAGCTCAAAGGAATCCTATCTCAAGGAAGGGAAATATAGAGAATAAGAATCAACATATACAAGTCCATAAGCATCTGTATACTGAAAAAATATTTGGAATTCTTAATAACATCTATGATTTATGCAATGGATATGGTTACAAGGTTGGTACATGTTCATCTAAACATCTATTATTCATTCTATAAGGCATGGATCTATTCCACATGTCAGCTTATCCGAGCATGCTGCTCCCTACCCCATTTTCTCCTTCCCAATTTATTTCTCCCTCTCCCTATATCCATCCCCATTTCCCACAAGCCCTGCGCCCCTCATCTCCGACACTACTCCCTGCCACTCCCCCGACTCACTCCCCATTTCCCCATCGTCATCTCCCTGACTGTGTCTCCCCATCGTCAATTGTCTCTCCACTACCCCACTCCACCGATAACCCTTAATTACTATCAGAATCCCCATCTCTTGTATTTCTTATGTCTATTTCACATAAACCTTATTCCCCTCATCTCTGACCCATCTCCCCCCACTCCCCTGACTCAATCCCCATCTCCGTCTCCTTGTCACCTCCAAATCCTCCACCTTCATCGAATTAGGGTTTTAAACAAGTTTCTTCATTATGAAAGTTCTTTGGCTACTAAAAAATACAACGACAACCATACCTCACAAAAGAAAACATGATCTCTTCAATCTCATGTGAAACATTTTAATTTGATTTCAATTAGAATTATGAGATCAAATTGATTGAACTCTATACCATTGTATCCCTCTCCTCTAGGTTTAGTAAAATCTTTATTATTTTCTCTCCATGAAGCCCTTTGATTTCTACCAAGGTCTTCTTGCATTTGATTTAAATTTCATTGCTATATTACTCTACCCTATTTTTTATGATCAATTAAATGTATATGAATCCATATGAAACTGAATTTCTGGATCCATCTCTCATCATTTGATATCATAATATTTATACGTAGGTCATAATTTATTATTACCCAACTCATAGTTCTCCATATATTTGTAATGAAAAGCTATTTCTGAAAATGATTTTTTAATAGAGGTGAGAACATTATTCTTACTGGGTTCCTATGAAAATCTCACATCATAAAATATCACCTGAAATATAATCATTCACATGACCCGTTATTTCATATACAACTAATATTTCATCAATTATTGTTATGTTTTTCATGCTTTGTTTGGTATTTTTTGGTCTAGATTACATGTTTGTTTCAAAACATACTCAATTTTGGGTGACACAAATTTATTTATTAATTTTTTTATAAATCCTTCCTAATTATCACTAATTTATTCTTTAATTATTTGGATCATTTACCTATTTATTATATTACATTTGGATATTCATTTTATTGAATCAAGATGTTTAAAAAATAATCTATATTGGTCTGTAGAAGTTCAGCAATGTGAATTATGTGGGACTTCTTGGTTGTCATAATTTTATCTTAAAACATACCTCAACATCATATGTATTATTTTTATCCTTCCATATTTTACTTCACATCTTTAAATTTATTTTTCTTAATCCTCATTTTTTCATTTTTTTAATATTTTTTATGAACATGGATCTAAGACTGAATTTTTTCCCATATAAAGATAGCGTTATGAGTATTAAATGGTGTCAATCATCCAATCTATAGTCTGTATCTATGTTACTGGCAAGCAAGATCAGACATTGTTTGACCAATATTATTTTTTTACTTTAATTTTTTACAGTGATTTTTTTCTATTTAGGTATTATGAGGGTAGTTTCTTTTAATTTTTTTAGTTTTATACTACTATTTTAGATTTCTCATTATATGATTTTAATTTTGTTTATTTAGAGTGTTGAACACTGTAATGTGCATTTTTTGGGACTGCTTTGTTCTCATAATTTTATCTTAAAACATACCTCATAATCATAGGTGTTATTTCCCTCCTTCAATGTTTTACTTCACATATTTAAATTTAAATTTTTATTTTAATCCTCAATTTTTCATTTTTTTCATTTTTTTTACATAGGGATTTAACACTAAAAATTTTCATTCACATATATAGATGGAATTTTGTGTATTAAATGGTTTCAATCATCCAATATATAGTCACCATCCATGTTATAGAGAAGTAAGATTAGACATTGTTTGACCCATATTAATTTTTTACACTTATTGTTTATAAATATTTTTTCTGTTTAAATATTAGGAGGGTAGTTTCTTTTAATATTTTCAGTTTGATACTACCATTTTATATTTTTAATTATTTGATTCTAATTTTTTTATTTAGATTTTTGAAAACTATTTCCCTATAAATGTTGAATTTTATATGTAGTATCATTGCTTTATCACTATTGTGATTTTTGAAGCATCGAGTGTTTTTTAAATTGAAATAAACCATGTTCTTTTATTCCTTGTATATTTGTATTTATTTTTTGCTTTCAATCCTCATTGTTTTCATTTTTTTGATATTTTTTACGCATAGGTATCTATAATTGAAAATGTATATTCCCATTTATAGATGGAATTTCAGTTATTAAATGGTGTCAGTCATCCAATATAAATCCAATATATGGCCTGCTTCAATGTTACATGCAAGTAAGATCAGCCCCGCTAAAGATCAATATATATATATTTTCATAGTTTCAAATTTTTTATATCATCATGTGGTTGTCATATTGTTTCTTTAAAGCCTTGAACAATGTTTCCCTGTTAGTTTTTTAGAGTGGATTTTGACTGATTTTTAATTGTTGTGATTAAGAGGGAATCAATTGTTTTTTCCATTGAAATATCCCATGTTCTTATACTTTCCATTGTCCATGTTGTGATGGACATTCAGTAATTGGCTAATAGCATTGGGTTCAAAAACAAAATTCTCAGTTATTGATTGTTATATTACTTTTCTTACACTATCAAATCCCAATTATTTTTATTACTTCTCTCATATCTATTTTACTAAAATAATGATGTTGAATAATTATGCCTTCTAACATGATTATTAATATTGTTGAATTTTTAATTACTATAAAAATTGAAATGTGGCTCTATCATAAACAATTTAAAGGTTATTCCACACTATTTTCATGTATTTTAGGTCACATAAGTGTATCAAATTGAGTATAATTTTTCCTCAGTTTTTTAGGTTTTTTTACAATTTTTTTAATGTGTGTATTTTTAGTTTATTTAATGTTGATAAATCATAGTGGAAGAATATTAGTTATTTTTTCGACATATAGGTGGTATAGTTTGTATACAAATCAAACTTTCAAACAATAGAAATTTTTATTCAATTAAATACTTATTATGATTATAACCTTAACCAGGTAGTATTGTTATTTATAATCAAATTTTCTTATATATTTTCATAGATCTAACAACACTAATTAATATTATGGTATATTTTAATTCTTACCAGGTGTATGTCATTATTGGAACATCATGTTACAATTGGGGAGTTACAGAATCCATGAATTTGGTTATCTAGTTTGGAACTCCTTTGGTACACACCTATGCTTTTAGTTATTACATTTACTTCAAAAATATATTATCTACTATTCATTTTATAGTGTGTGGCACAAGTCCACATGTTAGCTCCTCCACTGCTCATCCCCCTTCCTTTTTATACTTTATTTTTAATATTGGTCATGCAAGTTTATGTT
Organism: Viscum album; assembly: GCA_963277665.1. NCBI lineage: Eukaryota > Viridiplantae > Streptophyta > Magnoliopsida > Santalales > Viscaceae > Viscum > Viscum album. The sequence continues at coordinate 1,715,985,231 of OY728143.1, forward strand.
TTTTGTCTATTTTTTATCCTAAGGATCTAATGTTACATTGTAAATTAAATATTATGACACCAAACATATTGATGCCTCATATATAAGTTTCATGTAATTGCATTTCATTATTGTTTCAATTGATACTGTTTATGAATTTATTCCTAATTCTGTAAAGGATTGCATACTTTGAACATGATCGTTAATTAGTTTTACACATGGCATATCATTAATAAATGAGATATATAAAATGGGAACTATTAAGTTCTCAAATTTATCTCTAAACTGACTGCAGGTTGTTGCACTAGACAATATTAGTGGTGTTGAATTTTTTTCGACTATAAGTATAAATTCTACATTCGCCAAATTTTTTCAAAACTACAGTTTATATTTTCATTTTATCCATTCATATTTTCATATTTTCATGCAAGATACTTTCTACTCAAAAAAATCACTTCGTTTTTTTATCATGATAGAAGGAATAAAAATAATTAGAATGTCAAAGAAGAACTTTTCACAACAAAACTTTGACAGTGCGATAACATATAGGTGGATAGAATCTAAAATCTCAAAATTAGGTCTCTATGAAACATCATCCCTTATCATATAGTGAAGGCTATTTGAGGAAATATACAAAAAATTCTTAGGTCCACCTTTCTCTAAATTTTTTGATGATTCATATGTCTAGATTAGTGGTTTTTATTCTAATAATATATGTATTATTATTTTTCTATTTTGTTACCATTTGTTTTTTAGAATGTGTTTCTTTAAAAGTCAATACAATAGCTAAATATAGAAACCAATGTCTGTTGTTTCTTTTACCCCCCTTGAGCCACACCTCATTTTGGTGATGATGTAAGGATTTTTTAATGAATTAGTTTCATGTTTTATTTTTGTGTCAATGTTTAAAAAAGCTTACTAAAATGGTTGAATAACATTTTCAATTATACCGAATAATATATAAATTTAAATCACCAATGCTAAGTAGCTTCATATTATTATCCTAATATTGATATTGTTTTCACTATAATTATTTTTCTTTGATGATTAGTATGTTTACATGAAATTTATAATTAGGGTTGAAATTTTTTAAAGGTTCTATATCACCTTAAAAAAAATTGGTCCAACTGCAACTACAGCACACAACACCTTGTATATTATGTATATTTTATGAATATGTTATATAATATTTTGAAATTACAATATGGTTGTATGTTGACATGTTTCATAACATATATACAATATAAATAAAAGTTTTATTTCTTATAACACTATTTTCATTACAAATCTCAAAAAAATTATTTTGTTAAATCATTATTTTGGTATGTATAATCCTGACTCTCCTAGATTGGTTATGTCATCTGTAGTATTCAGGGTGATTTATTTTATTTTTTTCTTAGTGGTTCTATTTATAATTTTCATCTTGTGAAACTAAGTGTGCATAAATTACATTGTGTTAAATTCCACCACCCAAAAGTATCTATGGTCAAAATGTGCATCATAGGTGATCATGCTATGTTTATTTAGTTGTTTGTGTAGTATAAATTTCACTAATAACAATACATCATTAAATTTATTTTTAATTTCTTACTTATATGACCTAAATCAGTATGCATCTGCCTCTTCCATCTTTCTTTTTAGTGATGGATTAGTCAAAGCGTATTCATTTCAACTGAGAATTATTTGGGGGATAAAAAAATTATTTGATACCATACTAACTATAATTAAATATTTTTGACTTCTATCAAGTGGGTAGTGTCCATTTTAATGTTACTATATATTTTACATACATGTGTTAAGTAAAAGGGTTTTATTTTTAATTTTATATAGATGTAATGTGAAATGAGGTATTTTTCATGGGCACTGCTGGATAATTGTGAGAGAGGAGCTATATACACCTCCAGTTTTGGTCTATATTTTACAGGCTGATATAGATTCACCTTTGACTAATTCATGATCTTTTTAGTTTGTAGTTACCAATAAAACCTATATTTATTTTGTACCCTTTTATTTTATTATCTATTTAACTATCCTCTTTTAATTGTAAATTTTTTTCATTCTACTATGGCTTCCCCAAACGTATTCCAAAGTGAAAAATGGTTATCAATAAAAATCATCCTTACATGTATCCTTACTGCAAGATGTTTCAAGAATTCAAATGGGAGATTCTATCCATATTTTTTGGATCTTTTTTTAAACTAAAGGGAACACCATGGTATAGATTATAACACTGTAAATATGTAATTTTTAAGATAGATGTTATGTAATATACATGGTCATTCCAGAAGTAAGGAATTTTTATACCCTTTTAGATGTCTAAAATTTGAAATATACTAAAATTCAAGTTGAATTTATATAATTTTAGATTAAAGACATTAAATTATATAAATTATTTATTTATATTACTTATCACCTGCATTTATTACAATATATATATGTATTTTAAATGGACTAAATATCATCATTTATTTGAATAAAACTTTTTACAAACATGTTAGATATTTTTTGTCTCTATGAATAACCTTACCATGGATGGGTCAAAATCATGGAAATTTTCTAGGTGAAAATTATTCCTACCAATTACACCAAACATTCTGCAACACCTATATTTCTTTTGAAGTGTTCATTTGTCAAAAATTCATTATCCAATGTATCATCATTTTGATCTTCATTGGTCACATCAGTAACTTTATTTGATTCCTTACAATCACTGCTTCCATTTTTAAATTTCAATAGAACATTAAGAATAGAGTCAGTATTGAACGTCATTAATAGTGAGATGGCCATGAATGCTCATGCAAAGTTATATATCTAGGTGTTTAAACAGAAGCTTGGAGTGTATTGTAGTGATCACCATGATAGTGCTGCCTTTTTGTGATGATTTAATGCTTTGTATCACATTTTTATTGATTATTTGGATGGTTTGTGTGAGGGAAAAAACTCAACATCCTATGTATTAAAATATTAATTATGCTATATTTAATGATTAAAAAAATACACTACCATGAGGTGTTAGTTGAAATTTTCTAATGAAGATTTGATAATAAAAAAAAGAATTTCAGTGGATTTAACTTACTATGAGGTAAACATTTGAAGACTATTTGTGGAATGGATTCCTTACTATAGTAATTGTTTTAGTTTTATAGTTTATTTCATAGAATGATGATTCATAGTAAGTAGTTTGGAAGTTTTTTTCATTGATATTGAGATAGATTACTTTATTTTCATCATTTTCTTTAAGATGCATCACTTTACTTCATGAAATCTTTATTTGATCTTGAAATTATTTCTGTAGAAAAATATATGGTTACTTATTGGTCAGTAAACCCCTTAATAATTAAGAATTCTATTGATAATCCCCCCTTCTCCTCTATCACTGCCTCTGCATCCTCACCCTCACAGGACTCTGCCTCATCCTCATGTGCATCATCATCTTACTCTACTTCCCCCTATGCCTAGGCCTCCTCAAACTCCTCTGCCTCCACCTCCCCTTCTTTGATACAATATTGATGCCACTATCCATCACTCTAGTTATATCCTTCATGACCATTCTACTCATTTCTTTTTTTCTTCCAATTTCCACCTCTTTTAATAAGTGAAATGAATTGCATAGATCATAAAGATAATTATTTGAGAACCTGTATAAAAAATTTAAATTTAATTATCGTGTCATGAAAATGCATGGGTAGGGTACTAGTTTATCCAAATTTGATAAGAAAATAAGATCACAGAATCTGGTTAGGAATGAAGAAGAAACCATGGGAAGATATCTGAAGAGTTTTGTGAACACAAATTCTCCCAATAATATTTCAATTAAGAATATTTAGAATAACTTGTATTATAATTCCAATAAGTTTAATATCAGTACATCATAAATAAATACCAAGAGGGAGGACACACAGATGACCCCATGTGGAAGATCCAAACATGCTACCATAGTTCCTACTGAAGTGTTCGTTATTTGGCTTAAAGACTTGGAATGAATGAGGAAAATTGAAGATGCATAGGATAAGGCTATTATAAGATGAAATGAAAAGATTTCATATGATAATTACAAAGTGGATGAGAGGTTTTTAGTAAAAGGAAACTCTTGTGTTAATGAAGTTATGTTCGAGAGATTCAAGAAATATGGTCACATTGCACATAGTCGTCAAACCTTATTACCAGAATAAGAAGCAGTCCTAAAGAGGTCTAATGATGTATCATCCATGAAGGTTTTTATGAAGAAAAATTCTCCACACAAAGAAGAATAGGATGTGAAGAGATAAATGCTTCCTAAACATAAATCAGAACATAAGTTTAGATGTGAAAGCATGAATACTAGATCAAGTAGAACAATTTGGCCGAGAAAAATATCTCAACCTTGATGTTCTTCATAAAAAATAAATTATTATCATCCTTATACCCTTAAATAATTGTGTGTTGTATTTTTATTTATAATATAGGGAAATTAATTTGAATAAAGTTCCCAGGGGGAGAACCTAGGAATTATTGAGTGCTTTCAATTCTTAATATCAAAGACGAAGAAGTTTTCATCCTTGAAAGATTCCTAAATTGATATTCATATATTAATATGATAGAGAATTGTCCTTGATGAAGATAAATAATGTGATTTCCTATTCTGGATATCTAGGTTTAAGAATATTCCAACTTGGTTTGATCTTATTTCATAGTATTATGAAGAAAAAATTTTCTATAAGATCAACGTTGATGAAGTTGTGAAATTTGTTCAATATGGACAGTCACAAGTGGAAGATCTATTGTGGTTTATTTTCCATACTGTAATTTCTTGAAATCCACTCCGTATGAGATATACCTTTATGTAGATGATGAGGTTTGCTTCACTTCAGGGAGATACAAATGAAGAAGCTTCCAGATTTTTTATTTTAATTAGTATCAAATATAATTATTCTATAAATTTCTTGAATATCATTTCATTGGAAAAGGTATGTCTCTTAATCTCAAATCCTTGGTTATCAAACATAACGAACATTTTTACAAAGGGTATAAATCAAATTATTTAGTGACATAAGATGAATGGAAGTTCCCCAAGGTCAATTATCCCAACTATTTCACTTTAATATTGTAGATCTATTTGTTGAAGTGAGTGTAGGGGTTTCAGGTTGATTATTCATAAAAATATTAATCTCACATTTAGTAATTTTTTTGGATTAAAGTGAATTATCCATGAATATGAGTATATCATTTCTCATTTTTAATGTATCATGATCAGCTGGTAATGGACAACTTTGTTTTATAAATCAAACTCTCTTGTTTTCTACACCAACCACATCTCAAGTATACATAGAGTGAAATGATAGATGACACATTTCTTAAGTATGGGCCGATACCATTTTTCCCATGAACATTTAATTTCTTTTCACTAAAGGTGGGATAATGTGAAATGAAATTTTGAAAATTAAATGGGGAAGAGAAGATAATAGTTCCGCATATTGAAACATTCATTTGGAAGGAAATTTGGAAGTATTTACATAAAATAAAAAAGAGGAGATTGAAAATACCATATTGTGTATGGATTTTATTTTTTATTAAATGATTATCATTGGTTTTCAATGGTGATTAATTCCATATGAAGATCTTATTGATGTCAATATAATGAAGTGGTTCCAAAGTTAATGGAACTTGGATAAAGTCATCAAGTATGGATAATTCAAGAAACATATGTTGAATACTTTGAGTTTCAATATGTGATAAATTTTTTACAATAGAGTATAAGTATTATTATAAGACAAATAGTTATTTATAATTCATATTCCAAAAATATTATAAGAATAAGAGGAATTTAGGTTCATGCAATATTTCTCTATTTCAAGAAAACTTTGGATGATCTTGAAGAACATTTTATTCTGATTTGCATAAAGTAAAAGAGGATTCTAATTTTTTGTTTTGTATTTCACAAATATCATAATTTATTTTGAGAACTTTTGATGAAATCCATATGAAATAAAATTTTTAAAAGAGGAGCTGCCAATTATATTCAGGTTTAATTGGAAGGAAAGATATTGCAAGAAGACTAGGAAGATACAATACTTCCTTTTTTAAATTTGATGATTCTAAAAGTGTTGTATTAAAGTTTATATATCCTGATAGATATATCATGTGATAAAATTATATGATCACGAATTAGTATGGGTGGTGTTTCCGAAGCAGGTTTTATAGTGGCACTGTTTGCCAGTGTTTACCAAATTTCCAGGGTCCAAAATTTTGAGGAAGGCTAGAATAGTGTGAAATTGATTTCCTTGAAGGCCTCGTGAAAATATGGAAATGTAATGAGTTTCACAAAGACTATACTTCACAAAGGGTGTTTCATGCAAGCGTGCTGATTCTGATGGTGATCTTCATGATTATGAGAAGTGGAGCATCGTAAAAAATTAATTTCCTTGATTTCTTTATGAAAATATGGAAAAGGCATCAATTTCATGAAGAATGGGTATCGTGAAGGGTGGTTGAAAAGGGCATGATGTTTTTTATGGAAATATTCATTATTAAGAGAAGAGGATCAAAACTAGTGTGTGACGGTTTGATGGTGATCTCTACGATAATGTCAAATATCAATAGATCATCATGAATGGAAGAGTGCCACAATGATACTTTGGAGTGATCTGAAAAATTAAATGGAGGTAGTGGAGCATCTCAAATGGGAAATCTGATAAATATGAGGCCACCCAACTTCATTTTTGAAGGATAAAATTAGAGAATATCAAAAATTTCTCTAATTTCACAAAGTCATAGGAGCTCCATGAGCCTATTCTTCTATGAAATCTTGAGCATCGTGAAAATTCTACTATAGTATTGAATGATTCCAATGCTTCAAAGTAATGGGTGCTTCGCAATGATGTGATATTTGACATTGACTCAGTTATATTTTCCAAGGTAGTCTATTCTGTGAAGGCAGCTTGCTTTGTGTAAGGTGTGAGCCTCATGAGGTAGATTCGTGAAAAGTAGTTTTGAAGAATGATTTTGTGAACTAGTTATTGGGTATAATTACGCCACAACATTTCACAAAGTAAAAATGTGTGAGTACCTAATTTATATTCAATGGAAATTGAATAGAAAGAACACGAATTCTGTTTGTGAGAAGAAGAAACAGATGTGGACCTAAGTTAATATATTCACAAGGAAGAATAAAGTATACTGATACACTCATGTGTTGGTGTTGTGTATTAAAGAACGATTATAATACATTGTTTCACTATTCTATATTATTGTGTCTCAAAGAATAATAGGATATTGGCCAATCTATATTCAGTTATTCTATCCATATCAATTATGATGACACAAATATGGGATTATCTTCATTGATTTAATAATCACAAAAGAATTTTGTGATTCCATCAAGAAGAATAAGAGATCTCAATGAATTTTTAGAATTGAAGAAGAAAGTGAGAAGAATAGAATAAGATTTTGTGACCAAATTGATATCAGTTGACTATTATTTGGGTCAGAGAAAATATAGTGTTCATCAATACACAACACATTCATATAATTATGACTAATAGAATAAGAAGAGTGTGAAGCTATCAAATTTATTACTGGGAAGATATATGAGGAGTTTATTTCATGATTCTATGCAAATAAAAAAGTGAAGAAGAATGTTGTGGAAGAACAAAGTAGAACTGTGACATCATACATGAATCAATAGGTAAATGAATTTTTTGGGGTTACAAACCCTTATCAAAAAAGAGAAGAATGTCTTGGGAGGTAGTATTAATATCCATCCATGTTCTGTAAAAATAATTTCTTGGGAGGCAGTATAAATAACATGCCATGTACTATAAAACATGCACTATTGGATTATTTACATAGTGATACATGAGTGTAAGCTCATATCATACTCATTGTAATCTAAACAAAAGGATTGTTTTCTAGTGGGTTGTGTGGTTGGGATTATTTATAACCACCCCAAGGACTAGATAACCGTATTGAGTAGTGAACCTTGTAAAAACATCATGTGCTTGTCTTTACTTGTTTAATAGTATTACTTGTGATAGGGAAGAGAGAATTCAGATCCTAACAGGTCAAGAAGTAAAGGGATAAAAAGTTTAATTGGATTAACAAGTCCCCAATACTAATTCACCCCCCCCCCTCTTAGTGCTAGAAATATCCAAAATTAGTCTCGACAATTATTTTATGCGAATAGATCGAAATATAAATACAGATCCCACAAGTCATGGATGTTAAGAGAACATGATATCATCATCTATTCCAATGTTTTCATATTCAATAACTTCATACTAATTATTTTTAGTGAATCTTTACCCCTTATTTTGATCATTATCTATTTGGGGCTTGTTAGGGTCTACCTAAAGATAATGTTTTAGAGTTTTAGATGACTTTTGGGATTTTTAATGTTGGTGCACGACTAGGGAAAACAATTTTTTTTGGGATAGAAAAATGTTTCCCATTTGATGGTTCTATGGAGGGGGTGCATGGTTTCTCCAAAACATGTGGCTAGACCCTTCAAATCATATGGTCATGGACTGGGGGATTTTTATTGGTTGGTGCATAGTTAATAAAATTATGCACCCACCATGCAGAAACCATGCAACCAAGAAAGTATGGATATGAGGCTAGGGAACATAGTTTGAATAACCATTTGGTCCTACCTAAAAAACAATTAGAGTGTGTTTTAAATTCGCTGAATATTTATTTAAAATACTAAAACCCCATTTAAGGCCCCTAATACCTCGATTCAGACATAACAAGATATCATTGGCTTTAGAGGATCTCAAGAGGTGGTTTTAGCTCCTTAAACACATTCTATTTGTAGATATAAGTGTGGTTGATCATGTTTAATCTCATCTAGGTAAGTTGATCTCCTATTGTGAGGTTTCTTCTGATCCTTCATCCACTTATCCTTATAGTTTGTTAGATCATCACTTAATTGATGAATCTAAACTCCATTTAATTAGATCTTGATTCTTGGTTTGATTTATTCATCTTTGAGGCCTTCATTCTTTATTAAAGGATATGGTTTTGAGTTTCAATTATTGATATTTAAATAAAGTTAGGTGGTCCCATGATTGTTCCATATGATTGAAACCAAGAATTGATTGATTAAATTGAAATTTGTTTTCAGTGGATTTAAAAACATAGAATTGTGATTATCTGATCCATGATTTTAAATGGGTATGGAAATTGATAACGACCGAAATTTCAATTGAATTGAAATATTGTGATGGATTTATAGAGAATTTTGTCTTTATTTTGGAAATAATGTCATGACCCGGCCCGTACCTGGGCTCGAGACACAACTACCCCAATCCCACCTCCATAGGCCAGGGGCTAGCGACTAGCGTCGAAAGAAAAACGAACTCGAGGAGGCCTTTGGTTAAGAACCTGTACACACACACGCAACCAACTTAATGCAAAAGTGCAGTGAAAAAGAAAGCAAGGTACCACACTACTATAAAAAGGGAACCAAACAAAAATGTATCAACCACTAAATAGTACCAGTACAATAAAATTAATGCTGAAAGAGAAAGGGACAAAAATAAACACCCAACTATAAATGTTCCACAACCCGAAAACATGTGAAAACATAAAACTGCTGGAAGAGACCCACTCCTGAATCCGAAGCTAGGACCACCACACACGGTCCGAGAACCCTGTATCCATAAGATCCACTGATATCACAATCAACCTATCTGTCAAATGCAAGGGAACACCAAATGCAGGAAAAGCCCAAGTAAGGGTGAGTATAATAATACACATTAGGATGCCCCCTAAGGCTTGAGGTGGTAGAAAGAAAGGTACTGAAGTTGGCAGTAGTAAGAGAGAAAAAGGTACAACAAGAGTGAAGCTCCACCCAATAATATATATGATCGCTCAAATAAACCCAAACAAGAGAGAAAGGGGATCTCCATCTTATAGATCACACTAGTTATATACCCATACATATACCCAAGGCATCCAGATATACTTGTAACTCAGACCAGTAGTCTAGAGACAAGTCACACAACCACATACCCACGCTAGGGATCTAGTTCGAAGATTCAACAAAGCACTCGTTTGGGAGAACTAACTCCATGAGTCTGATAGCTCTGATAACATCTGTCCAAGAAGTATCATTCATCGGGTAAGGTCACAAGAGATAGATACACTCATTCTGGGAGAACACACTCCTGACTAGGAAAAGATCACGATACACAGATGAGGATCACTTCTAGGGCCTTGGAGGACACCACAACTCATCTGCATTTACCTGCGAGGTAGAGGATCAGTGCCCTGTGGGAATAGTCATGTCGATACCTGACTCTACCTAAGGTCAAGAATGGATAGAGGATCTCACTTTGGCCTCTCAAAGGGATACCTGAACCTATATCGAAAATTACTGTTGAAGGGATCATACTTTAGTGAATTGAAACGATACCTGACCTCAAGGGGAACGAGAATAAGGGGCACTAACCCAAAGGAAACATGTCCAAGATATGATGGACAAGAATATCAAGCCATGTACTGAGATGTACACAACGTGTAGAAATGTCACACGCCGTTTCTACTGACCTCGGGTACTTCTTATGTACGACGGCCCATGTCATAAGGCTTGTTGTGTAAAACACAACTACATGGCGTGTAGAAAGAATCACCCACCATGTCAAAGTATCTAGGATATGCTTCATGTACGCTATCCATGTGCTCATACATGACCTCAACCCATGTATTTCAACCCGTGTAATCGGTACAAGGGGTGACCCGTGTTACTGTCCTCGCCTGGCCGTGTGGTGGAGTACTGACTCCAAAGATAAGAAAACCATCTCAGAGGAAAACAAACCTGCACTCATGAGGTGGGGAGTCCCATATCTCCCATAGTAGAGGAGTAAGGAATAATCGTTCCTTGAATCATCAAGGGAGTGTCCATCCTATCTCTCAATAAAAGAAACGCCCTAGTTCTTCTCCCCAGGTTATTGGTCATACCTCAACCACCACGAAGTTCCATAATGGAGTAACTCGAAGGACTGCCACTGTAGAGACCCGAAGCTTGACGTACATGAACATTACATTACTTTTGAGGAATACTTAGTACATAACAAAAACACACACACAAGGATCGTAATAGTTTAGTGTCTTTGGAAACTCGAAATAAAATCTTCTAATCGTGGTGAAAGATCTTCAACATCTCCCATAAAGATCTTCCTTTTTTTTACCTAAAACCTTTCTTTATATCCTGGGGAAAAGAAAACATAAAAGGGTGAGCTCAAATGCTCAGTAAGGGTAAACAAAAGAAATATCAATCACATCTTATTCATAAGAAAATAACATTTTGGAAATCATAACCTGCAAAAGAGAGCATAATTTCATAACATGGGATAAATCATGGTAGTGAAATGTAATCACAATAATCATAACTTAAAACATGAAACTTTGTGGCATTCACACATAATCATAGAGAATCATTTCTTGTTAGTCAAGACTCATTGTCAAGACTATCTTAGTGGACAAAGTCCCTTTCTGAATCGAGTAACCCTCGTTTCAGTCCTGTTTCACTGAACCGGTATAACCTACCATTCCAGCCATGTCTATCTCGTGAGATATAAAATCTTTACCCAATGAATTGGAGGGATATATAGGTCCCACCCATCTTATAATGAATCCTTTCTTATGTGTGCCACATAATCATAAACCATACATCATCGCATAACACATGTAACAAAAATGGGATTCTTGAAACATCATGACATCATAAAACAATTCATATAAGATAAAGGAATTCCTAAAAATATTTCCATCACAACATAATCAAATCCATGTAATAATAGGGATAAAAACAGAACCCTTTTATTATCTTAGATGGGAAATAATTTTGATAAAATACTTGAACTCCATTCTTGAGGAAAATATCCTTTCTTCTTCAAAAACACTTTTCTTTTCTTAACATGTCATACAATTATAAACTAAAAGAAGTTGATTAAAAATAAACTTGAAAACTTGTAAAGGAAGATTATTGGAAATAATTTTTTAAAAATCCATTCATGTCGTATAAGTTAAAAAAACATTCTTCGTACTTTTGTCTAAAAAGTCAAAAAAAGTACCTCGTACGAAAAACGACAAAAGATTCCTTTCATATCTTTTACTAAAAACTCACCGAAGGGTAAAATAGGTTTTAAACAATTTTAGGTGAATGGAAATAATATTACATATTGAGGAAACATGGATGTGGATGATAAAATACACCCCAGTAAATTTCAAAGTATAAACAATCTCGGATAAAAATGAGATTGTGATATTTCCCGTACCTTAGGTCCGATTTGCTTCGTATGTGTCCGAACCTCCTGTATAATGATTTAAATAATGTCATTGACTTATTACAGAATCATATTCATTGTTATTATATCATATATGGTTCACTTATGACATTATATTACCCGTTCTTTTGTAAATTCCATGTTAAAGAAGCGTTTTGGGAAAATCGTTTCATTTATCGTAGGTGTTTTGACTTGTTGTTCTTGACATTATTTTTACTTATATCATGATTTACTTACTTCCAGAATATAAAATATGATTTATATATCATATATATTCAGTATATATATATATATAATAGATAGATAAATGAAATGAAAAACACCGTTCATGGAGACGGTAGTCCGTACGTACGCATGAACGCTGTTTTCCTTTCCTTATTGTCTTGAATGGAAGTAAGTAGATGACATACATATATATATATATACACATAAATCTAGTAGCTTTATAATGTCATATATTTCATTATTATTTCTTATATATACTTTATAATCATTCTTAAATGGTTAACATGGAGAATGAATCTCATCGCGTCGTGGAGACGGTAGTCCGTACGTACGCACGGGCGATGATATCGTTCCCATGGTCGTGGAATTGTGTTGAAGTGTATGTATACTATTTCAGTATAAATATAACTTTATAATAATCATATATAGTTACTCGTTACACCATTATACCAATCCAATTAAGGTGGTGACGGAAAATATATTACACCACGGCGTGGAGACGGTATTCCGTACGTACACACGCGCGGTGATTTCATTTTTCCGTAGGATGGATAGAAGGTGAATTATAGTTGTTTCATATTTATAATAACATATCAGTATATAAGAAATTCTGATGTTATTACTTTATCATGAAACAACTAAAGAATAAGAAGTTGAAGAAGAAAGAAATTGAAAAGATCGGTAATGGATATTACCTCTTCTTTGAAACGCCTCTTTGAATCCTCCACTTAGGGAACTAATATTGGTCTTTGAAGAAGACCAGGACCTCTAGGATTATTCTAGGGAAGTGGAGAAGGGATTTTGGCAGGGTTTGGCCGAGCATGAGTGCTCAAATTGGTGTGAGGAGGAGGGGGAGGAGGTACCCTTTTATAAGGGAGGAGAGGGGCAACTTAGGAATATCTCAAAATATTATTTTATATTAAAGTCAAAATCGGTTTATAATGGTTCCAAAGGGTCTTATTTCGAAGCAAAAGTGGGGATGAGTCGAAATCCTATCATCCAATAGAATTTAGACAAGTTTAGGGTTTTATTTTAACCTTATCAATTAGATTTAACTCTAAGTTAAATAATTTAACGTTTACCGTGTCTTTTTGTTTTCTTTCACTATATGGTTAATACACTTACTATAACATGTCAAACGAACCCCAAATTGTTTATTATTAATATATATATCCTTATATAAGTCATTTGGCCGAACCTTATATTTTTAGGAATAAAATAACAATTAATAATATAATATTTTATTTAAAAACTATTTTGTGTCAATTTTGACACTATTTGATATATGATTTTTGTGAAAGTCATAACAGAATTATATGTTCGAACCAAGTTGATTAAATCAACACTAATATATCATAGTAACCAATAAAATTAGTGTAATTCATAAAAAGTCTCAAATTACAGTCATTTGAGCATTTATAACATCAATTATGTTAATATTTCCTAAAAAGGGTAATTACTGCATCATCGTTGTGTCATAAATAAATTAATTTATTTAAAGTCTAAAAATTATAAATAAAATATCATTATGTAGGAAATATTTTTAGATTTATAATTAATATTTATAGTCGAATTTATCTTATGTATAACCCCATATTAAAAATGTTTTAGTTATTAAACTTTGATTTTAACTATTTTAACTATTCATTTAATAAAATAATATTAAATGTCATAATCTAATCCAAGTGGACCTAAATGGTCATATTATATTCATAAGGTTGTTTTTGGTCGAATTACACTTATCCAATAGAATTAGGGCATGTGTTAGGGTAATAGTAATATCATATTTACCCTTAGTTACCCTATTTACTATTAACCGTGGTAAAAAAAAGTAAAAAGTTACTATTCACCAAAATTATTTTCATCTCATTGAACCACATTTTAGTCCTTGATATTAACCGTGTGTGTCGGATTTTCGAAATTCCATTCACAGAAGCGGTAAAATTAAGTTTTATGCAAAATTCAGTTTTTAACCTACCACTTAGTGGTTTCACTATTCATCAAAAATTGAATGTTTTCAGAAAAATGCCAAAATTTCATCCTAAGCTATATTTCATATTCCGAATTCAAAAATGAAGTCTATTTTACCAAATTCATAACATTGAAATTGCATTAATTAATTTTATAATTAAATCCCGCTGTTAAAACAAATAGCGTGTTTTTAAGAAACAATATCTATCAAAAGATTGACACTTGATTATGTCTGGTTTAAATGTGAAATTACATCCAATGACCAACATTGTATTAAATTGTAAAAATATATTCTAAATATACTTTAAAACAACTCAAATTAATAATTTATCACTATTAATTATTTTGATTAAAAAAGTTGTTTTTAATTATAATTTAGTAATTTTCACTATTCATCAGAATATGAAAGTTATCCGAAAAGTACCAAAATTTCTCCTTAGGCTAAATTCGATACTTCGAATCCAAAAATGAAGTCCATTTTGAGAGCTAAAATTTCTAAAATTTTAAAAGGTGGTTATTACTATTCGTAATGGCTAGTTATAATAATATTTTAATAGCATATCGTTGTTTAGTGAAACTCGGTATTGCGTACTACACACGCTATCGAGGAAGGTCGTGATTGCGTGTAATGCAAGGAAAGTCAATGATGCGTGTTGTGCAAGCTCCTTTTGGTGTAGCGTACAACACAAGACATTAGGGAAATAAAAAAGAATATTTTTCATAAAATCTCGGGCTGTTACAGCCATGTCCTAAGGATTCAAACACAACAGAAGATGCGTGAATAGAATGCAGAGTGTAACACCTCAATCTTCCACGGTACGCTTCTCTTTGAATAATACAGTAGCGTGTGTTGTACGCAACTTCGAGTTCTAACACACACCACAACCAATCAAACTAGTAGTTTGGAATAGTAATACCCACTTTTTGAAATTTCACAAATTCTATCTTAAAAAATGGACTTCATTTTTGGATTTAGAATATTGAAATTATCCTATGGTGAAATTTTGGTTTTTTCTGAAAACTTTCAATTTTTTATGAATAGTGAAAACACTGAGTTATAGTTTAAAACCAAATTTTTATTTAAATAATTATTCATTTTATTTAATTTATTTTAGGTCAAAATAGATACATAATACCTATATAAGTTCAATTTAATTCATTAGAGTCATTTTATAGTAATTTTAGATATAAAAAAATTATGTAACTTTTCACCGTCTTTTACCCATCTCCTAGGAGAATTTACAAATTCACATAAAACGTAATTTTACCGCTTCTGTGAGTGGAATTTCAAAAATCTAAGAGACACGATTAATTTCAAGGAGTAAAATGTGGTTCAATAAGATAAAAATAATTTTTGGTGAATAGTAACTTTTTTACTTTTATTACCATGGTTAAAAGTAAATAGGGTAATTAAGGGTAAAAATGATATTATTATTACCCTAACACATGTCCTAATTCTATTGGTTAATTATAATATGACCAAAAACAACCTTAAGAATAAAATATGAACCTCTTTGGTCCACTTGGATTATATTAGGACATTTATTATTATTTAATTCAAAGAAGAGTTAAAAGATATAAAAACAAAGTTAAATAAATAAAACATTTTTAATATAAGGTAATACATAATATAAATTTGATTATAAATATTTATTAGAAATATAAAAATATTTCCTATATAATGATATTTTATTTATAATTTTTAGACATTAAATAATTTAATTTATTTATTACACAATGGTGATGCAGTAATTACCTTATTAGTGAAATATTAAAATAATTGATATTATAAATACCCAAATAAATATAAGTTGAGACTTTTAATGAATTCCACGAATTTTATAGGTTAATATTACATGTTAGTGTTGATTAAATGAATTATTTTCGAAGTAATAACGCTGTGATGAATTTTAGAAAAAAACAAAATACCAAATAGTGTCAAAATTGACACGAAGGAGTTTTTAAAATAAATATTATATTATTAATTGATATTCTATTCCTAAAAGTCTAATGTTTTTCCAAAGGACATATATAATGATAGGTGTATTATTAATGGACCACTTGGGGTCTCTTTTATGTTTATAGTATTTTTATTGACTATATAATATAAAAATACAAAGAGACATGGTAAATGTCAAACTAATTAACTAAGAGTTAAAACTAAAAGATAAGGTTAATATAGTGACCCCAACCTGTCTAAAACCTATTGTTTGAGTGGTTTTCGACCTATCCCCAACATAAACTTTAAATAATACACTTTTGAGCCATTAGAAAATGAATATGAATTTATTATAAAATAATATTTCAAGATTTTCCTAAGGTGCCCCTGACCCCTCTTATAAAACGTCACTTCCCCTTCCCTCTAATTCACACCTTCAAAGCCTTTTGGCTCGGGCAAACCCTGCCCAAATATTCTCTAAACTTCTCTCACTTCAACCTAGTGGACTTAGTTTGATCAGAAAGCCAACCTAATGAGCCCTTTTGATCAAATCAAAATGAAGCACTCGAAGAAGAGGTAATGTTTTCACCACCCTCTTTCAAGTTCATTTCTTCTTCAACTTCTTATTTCTTTGTTATTTCCATTATAAAATAATAACTCCAGTATCTTCTTTATATTGTGATGTTATTATAAATATGGTATAACCATATTCAGTATTTTATCCATCCTTTGAATGACATGTCACCATATGTGTGTATGTACGGCTTACCATCTCCACGTTGTGGTGTAATTGTTATTCAAAACATTATTATTTGGATGGGTATGATAATGATGTGTAATTTATGTAAATAATAAATATTACATGATAATTATTATTTATATATGATATAACATCTAATTATATATTATTTTTATATCAAAATAATGATATTGTTGCTCGTGCGTACGTATGGACTACCGTCTCCACGAACGCGATAGGATTCATTCCCCATCGTATCCATGCAAGTCTAATTCTCATTTGGTGATTAAAAATAATTTTTAAGTACTTGATATCATTCTATATATGAATAATAAACAACCTATCCATAACAAACAAGACTTATGTAAAAAAATATATAAAATAAAACAAGTAAGTTAACACCTGAAATGACGATAATACTAAGATATTATTAACAAAGAAATGTTAAAAGATCATATATGATATCATATTAATGTATATGATTCTTGTATAATTTAATAACAATTATTTCACCATAATACAGGATTTTAACCTACCCACAACCAAGGAAAAGTACAAGGTAAGGGTTTATTTCACAATCTCTTCATTATCTGAGGTTGTTTATACGTAATTATCTACTGGGACCTCTTTATCATCCACATCCATGTTTCTAAAAAAAAGTATTCCAAATAATTCATAATATTTTATAGACTATGGGTTAAGGTCATTTTTACCCTTGTTGAATTTTTATAAGAAGTTTATAAAGGAATCTTTCCGTCATTTTCCAAACAAGGTTCTTTTTAACCTTTTAGACAGAATTAAGGTAAGAATGTTTTTTTAACTTATATGGCGGGTGCGGCTATTTTACGCCATTATAAAATATTCAAAGCTTACCTTAAAATATTATAAGAATATTTTAAAATTAAATTTTTTCTTTTATAATTATGTGATTTTTAAATGATTTCAAAAAAAGAGATATTTCTCTCAAATAGTTTTGATTTCATCAATGTCAACATCCTTTGATGGATTTTAAGCTTATTTGAATTTGATTTATTATGATACAAAACTTCCATATTGTATAGAAGGTTTTGTGATATGTTTGATTGTGGATGTGTTATTTTTATACCATTCATGGTTTATAGAGAAGGTATTGACATTTCATATGCTAGTTTTAATACGAATGTTTATGTTATGTTTAAACATATTCATATGTCGAATGCATTGGACTTAATAAGTGATGGGTGGAGCCCGCTATAGCTCCTCGATGCATCGGTAGGTCTCATGAGACAAACTAGTGTCTTGGAACAAGGCCTTGACAAAATCGTATTTTTAGTCATGGCACAAGGCCTTGACTATGTGGTTATGATAGCCTGGCATTATGAATTCCATCATTATGAACGTGGTTATTGATATTGCATGTTATTATTCAACTTGTAGAATATCCATGTTAATATGTAACTGGAATTTTTTCATTTTATCTTTGATATATTATGATGAAGTTCATGTTTAAAAGGCTGTTGTTTTAGTTATACATTGTCTTAAATGTTTATGTTTATTTATGAAAGTTTCCACTATATTGTTACCCTTACTGATAATCTGAGCTCACCCATTTCAATGTTTTATTTTTCCTAGGATGTGAAGAAGTATTTTAGGAATGACCTGTAGGGATAGTATGAGGGGATATGAAGACAAGATGTTGTTGTAGTTTTTTTCAGTTTATGATGTAATTTAAGACTTATGAATATATCTACTGTTTCCAAGGCTACTAAACTAATCGGTATTTCGATACTTGATCCTTTTTTATCATGCCAATGTTATGTAATAATGCACCAACTCTGGGTAACTGGGTTCGAGGCATTATAGTTGGTATCAGAGGAAGTTTAGTACAAAGCTTGGGAGCTAGAGTTAGATAAATTCTAATTAGATCACATAGCCATAAGATAGAATTTGAGGATTAGTATAGAAGAAATTCCTAGAATTTTGGTATTGTAGAGATTTTGTGAGTTTTCCGAGCAATACATCCCTTTATGGATATGAGAAGGTAGATGCGGCTCTGGCACAGATGTACCTTGGGGTAAAACCAGAAAACACCGCTTTGAGCTAGAATCAAACGGGAACTGGTGCATGACAACAGGCTTGCTGCACTCTTGGTTACGATACATTAGAGGGATATGCTTGGGATATTTCTCATTTTCTTTACAAAACATTATGAAGGGTTTATGAGTATATACTTCCTCAAAGAAAACATTTTTTTATGATTATGGATTATATCTAAAATAGTTCAATTTATGTTAAGTGTTTTACAAGTATGGAATTATGTATTTTGATTCATAAACTGATCTTGTTTATGACACTGTTTAGAAATGGTTCCTAGTGGAAGGAATATAAACTATATCAATGCACGCACTCCATGTAGGTATTTCCCTCCTTCTCAAGATAATTATAGTGGAGCTGGTGATGCAACTGGTGCTGATCAGCTAATCACCATACAGGGACAACTCACTCAAGTTATGAATAATAAACTTACCCGTATGTAGCACCCTGATCCACAGTGTGGAGGATCAATGTTAGATCACTTAATGAGGCAAAACCCACCAAAATTAAATGGGAGTAAAAATCCCTTAGTATCTGTGAAATGGATAAATTCTTTAGAGAAAATATTCCATGCCTTGGGGGGTAGTGAAAGGGAAAAAGTTATCATGGCAGTTTACCGCCTCACTGGAATGCTGATCAATGGTGGTCATTGATTCAAAACACAAAGTAAGATGATGAAGTATCAAATATGGAATGGAGGGAGTTCAAAGAGCTATTATTAGAAAAATAATTTCCTTATGACCGTCGAGCGGATATGGAAAGACAATTTCTGAGTCTGGGATAAAAGGAGGATGAGAATGTCGCAAAGTATGAGGCTAACTTTACAAGGTTAGCAAGGTATGTTTTAGATTATATATGTAACCCAAAAGGTAAGATTGATTATTTCTTTTATGGGTTAAAATGATTTCTTCGTTGAGCATTAGTCTTACAAACCTTCTCATTGTACGAAGATATTGTCTCATGTGCTATCAAGACATAAAAAAGAATTCTCTAAGTCTTATGACTTTAAAGAAAAGCAAGAGAAGAAGAGATCTGTTGATCACTCTGGAAATGGAAATAAGGGGAAGAAGGTAAAAGCTGAATATACATCCTATAGTAAATGTGGGAATAAACACCCTGGTAATTGCTTGAAGGGAATGGGAGTCTGTTACAAGTGTGGGAAAAAATCCCACTAAGCTCATGATTGTAAGGGGAAGAAAGAAGCTACTGATGTTCAATTCTACATTTTCAGGGAGATGAGACATTATGCAAATGAATGTCCTAAGAGTTAGGGGAACTTACCTTAGAAAAGGCCAAGGGATTAATGCCAAGCTTATGCTATCACTACTTCTAAGGTTGAAGCTCCGAAAGACGTGGTGGCAGGTAATTTAATGTTTTCCTCAAGTTTAGAAAATGCTTTATTTGATTCTGGATCATCGCATTGTTTCATATCCTCCCAGTTTGATAAGAAAATTAGATATTTCTAATTTGATCTAACAAGGGAGTTGTCAGTTAAAACTCCTATGGGAAGTATCATTGCAACATAGTTTTTTGAATCAGTCCCCATTAGAGCACATAAATGTTCTTTATATTATGATCTCATCATCATACCTATGATTTAATTTGATATAATCCTCAGTATGGATTGTCCTTCTGACCATGATGTGAATATTTATTATAAGAATAAGGAGGTTAGAATTTCTTATGATGATGATAAAGAAAACCTTATCTTTAGAGAAGAATCGTCACCACCTAATTCTTATCTAGATCCACCCCTAGTTGCTCAACAAAATTCAATTATTTGGGAGGAAGACAATGAAATAATTGTGGGTAAGGAAAGGAATGTTCAAATAAAGGATGTACCTATTGTGAAAGAATATGTAGATGTGTTTCCGGAAGATTTACATGGACATCCTCCTGAACGAAATATTTAGTTTTCTATTGATTTAATTCCTGGTTCAAGGCCTATATCGAAGACCCCTTATAGAATGGACACTGTGGAATTAGTTGAACAAAAGAAACAACTAGAGGAATTGAGTAATAAGGGATTTGTTTTCCCTATTGTTTCTCCATGGGGAGCCCCTGTCCTTTGTTTATGAAGAAAGATGGATCTATGAGGTTATGTATCTACTACAGGGAAATCAATGTCATAACAATAAAGAAAAAGTATCCCCTACCTCACATTGATTATTTATTTGACCAACTACAAGAAGATCAATACTTTTCAAAGATAGTCCATCGATCTGGATACCATCAGTTGTGTGTGAAGAAGGAAGAAATTCTGAAGAGATCATTTCGAACCAGGTATGTGAATT
The DNA here is from genome assembly GCA_963277665.1 of Viscum album. Taxonomy (NCBI): domain Eukaryota; kingdom Viridiplantae; phylum Streptophyta; class Magnoliopsida; order Santalales; family Viscaceae; genus Viscum; species Viscum album. The sequence continues at coordinate 1,716,006,717 of OY728143.1, forward strand.
ACGAGTTTGTAGTAATGCCTTTTGGATTGACTAATGAACCCTCTATATCCATAGATCTAATGAACAGATTTTTCAAGGAATACCTAGATGTTTTTTTAGTGGTATCTATTGATGATATCTTGGTATACTCCAAAATCTACGAAGATCATGAAAATCACATTCGCATTATCCTGAAGACTCTGAGAAGACATGAATTATATGGGAAGTTTAGAAAGTGTGAATTTTGGATTCAGGAGATTTCTTTTCTTGGCCATATTGTCTCTAAAGATGGAATCTCTCTTGATCCTTATAAGACAAGAGAAATACAAGAATGGATATCACCGACGAGTATAACTGAGGTACGCATTTTTATTGGTTTAGCAGGTTATTATCGATGTTTCGTCTAGAATTTTTCCTGGTTGGCTAACCCATTAACAAAGCTCACATGTAAAGGGGTTAAATTTGTTTGAAAAAACGATTGTGAAGAATGTTTTGAATAACTGAATATAAGATTAGTCAATGCTCTTATTTTGACTCTACCATAGAGAAATGATGGGTTCATTATTTATAGATATGCATCAAAGAAAGGACTTGGTTGTTTCCTTATGCATAATGATAGAGTTATTGCATATGCATCATGATAACTGATAATTCATGAGAAAAACTATCATACTCATGATATTGAGTTAGCTGTAGTAATCTTTGCTTTTAAGATATGGATACATTATCTCTATGGTGAAAAATGTGAGATATATAACGATCAAAAGAGTTCAAAGTATATTTTCCCACAGAAATAACTCAACATGAGGCAAAGGAAATGACTTGAACTACTCAAGGATTATGATTGCATGATACACTACCACCCGGGGAAGGAAAATAAGGTGGCAGATGCTTTGAGCATAAAGGATCATGGATTTTTGAATAAGATGAGAATTTAAATGGATCCTATTTTCATGGATCTAGTAAAGATGGATATGAGAATCACCCTGGAAGGTGAAACATCGATACTTTTTCAAATGGTTGTCAAACCATATTTACTAGAAAGGATAAATAGTTCTCTGGCCAATGAAGAAGAGTTTAAAAAGAAGATTAATGCTATGAATGATGGGAGAATGAGTGACTTTTTGTATGAAGATTGAATTTTGAAATTTGGAAAGAGACTTTGTGTTCCCGATATACCTGATCTAAAAAGGAATTTTTTGGATGATTATCATAGTTCTAATTTCTCTATACACACTGGGCGCATCAAAATGTATAGATATTTGAAGAAACATTTTTGGTGGGACAACATGAAGAGGGATATTTCTGATTTTGTGTCAAGATGTATGGTTTTTCAACAAGTGATAGCTGTTAGGAAACAGCCTGGTGGAGTATTGCAACCTCTTCCCATACCTGAGTGGAAATGGGATAATATCACGACGGACTTTGTCATGTGACTACCAAAGACTCCTAGAAGGAAGGATGCAATATGGTTCATTTTTGATCGTCTTACCAAGTCAGCATATTTTCATTCTATAAGGAAAGATTTACAACTTGAACATCCAGAAAAACTATATATTAATGAAGTTGTGAGGCTTCATGGAGTACCCCTATCAATTTTTTCTAATTGTGATCCCCGTTTTACATCAAGATTCTGGAAAATTCTTCAGAAATCCATGGATACTGATCTTTTTTTTGAGCACTTCCTACCACCCTCAAACAGATGGACAATCATAATGGACTATTCAAACCTAATAAGACATGTTGAGATCTTTCTCACTTGACTATCAGGGTATGTCGGATCAATATTTACCTCTTGTATAATTTTCCTATAACAATAGCTTCCATTCGAGTATTCAGATGGCACCATATGAAGTGTTATATGGAAAGAGATGTCGCACACCAACCTGTTGGGATGATGTTGGTGAAAGAAAACTCGTAGGCCCAGAACTGGTGGAGGAAACGATGGAAAAGGTGAAGGTAATCCAAAACCACATCAAAACAACTCAAAGTAGGCAGAAGAGCTATGCTGATAACCGAAGGAAGGATTTGGAATTTCAGGTAGGAGATCATGTTTTCTTGAAGGTATCTTTATGGAAGGGAGTTATATGTTTTGGTAAGAAGGGAAAATTGAGTCCTAGGTACATCGGGTCATTCAAAATTCTAGAACTAATTGGGGCTGTAGCTTACCATTTGGCAATGTCGCCAAGTCTCTCCAAAGTTCACGATGTGTTCCACGTATCACTCTTGAGAAAATACATGCCTGACCCAACACATGTACTCACCTATGAGGAATTATAACTAGAACCCGATTTGTCTTATTGCGAAGAGCCTGTCAATATTCTTGATACAAGAGAACAAGTGCTGAGAAACTGGACGACTCGTCTGGTAAAAGTTCTATGGAGAAACCATAAGATGGAAGAGGAAATGGGGGAACCCGAGGAACTTATGATGAAGAACTACCAGAGTCTTTTCATGCAGTAGTATTCTAGAAATTTCAAGGATGAAATTATTTGAAGGAGGTGAGAATGTAACACCCCAAGATTCAACGTTACGCTTCTCTTTGAATAATATAGTAGCGTGTGTTGTACGCAACTTCGAGTTCTAACACACACCACAACCAATCAAACTAGCCGTTATGAATAGTAATACCCAATTTCTGAAATTTTATATATTTTATCTTACAAAATGAACTTCATTTTTTGATTCTCAATATCGAAATTAGACTGGGGTTAAATTTTGGTATTTTTCTAAAAAAATTCAATTTTTGATGAATAGTGAAAAACACTGAGTTAAAGTTTAAAACCGAATTTTTATTTAAATAATTATTTATTTTAATTTATTTATTTTTGGTCAAAATAGATACATAATACCTATATAAGTTCAATGTATTCATTGGAGTTAGTTTATAATAATTTTTGATATATAAAAAATTTATTGAACTTTTCACCGTCTTTTACCCATCTCCTAGGAGAATTTGCAAATTCACATAAAACATAATTTTACAGCTTCTGTGAGTGTAATTTCAAAAATTCTAGAGACATAGTTAATATAAAGGAGTAAAATGTGGTTCAATAAGATAAAAATAATTTTTGGTGAATAGTAACTGTTTACATTTATTTACCACGATTATAAGTAAATTGGGTAATTAAGGGTAAAAATGATATTATTATTACCCTAACACATGTCCTAATTCTATTGGATAAGTATAATTAGACCAAAAACAACCTTAGGAATAAAATATGAACCTCTTTGGTCCACTTGGATTAGATTAGGACATTTTTTATTATTTAATTCAAAGAAGAGTTAAAAGAGATAAAAACAAAGTTAAATAAGTAAAACATTTTTAATATAGGGTTATACATAAGATAAATTAGATTATAAATATTAATTGGAAATATAAAAATATTTCCTACATAATTATATTTTATTTATAATTTTTAGACATCAAATAATTTAATTTATTTATGACACAATGGTGATGCAGTAATTACCTTATTAGTGAAATATTAAAATAATTGAATTTATAAATACCCAAATAAATATAATTTGAGACTTTTAATGAATTCCACGAATTTTATTGGTTAATATGACATGTTAGGGTTTATTAAATTAATTAGTTTTGAATTAATAATGCTATTATGAATTTAGAAAAAACAAAATACCAAATAGTGTCAAAATTGACATAAAGGTTTTTTTAAAATAAATATTATATTATTAATTGATATTCTATTCCTAAAAATCTAAGGTTCGGAAAAAGGAATTATATAATGATAAGTGTATTATTATTGAACCACTTGGGGGTCTTTTGGAAGTTTATAGTAAGTTTATTGACTATATAATATAAAAATACAAAGAGACAAGGTAAATGTCAAACTAATTAACTAAGAGTTAAAACTAAAAGATAAGGTTAATATAGTGACCCAAACATTTCTAAGACCTATTTTTTGTGTAGTTTTAGACCTATCCTTACCTTAAACTTTATATAATACACTCTTTAGCCATTAGAAACCGAATATGAATTTATTATACAATAATATTTCTAGGTTTTCCTAAGGTGCCCCTCACCCCTCTTATAAAAGGGCACTTCCCCTTACCTCTAATTCACACCTTAAAATCCTTTTGGACCGGCCAAACCCTTCCCAAATATTCTCTAAACTTCCCTCAATTAAACCTAAAGGCTTTAGTATGATCATAAATCCAACCTAAGGATCCATTTTGATCAAATCAAAAGGAAGAACCGGAAGAAGAGGTAATGTTTTCACCACCCTCTTTCAAGTTCCTTTTTTCTTCAACTTCTTCTGTTTTTTTATTTCTATTATAAAATAATAAAACAAGTATCTAATATATTCTGTGATGATATTATAAATATGGTACAACCATATTCCGTAATTGATCCATCCTTTGAATTAAATTTCACCATACGTGCGTACGTATGGCTTACCGTCTCCACGTCGTGGTGTAATTTTTATTCAAAACATTATTATTTGGATGGGTATGATAATGATGTGTAATTAAAGTAAATAATAAATATAACATGATAATGATTCTGTATATATGATATAACATCCAGCTATATTTTATTTTAATATCAAAAGAATGATATTATCGCTCTTGCGTACGTACGGACTATCATCTCCACGAACGCGATGAGATTCATTCCCCATCGTATACATGCAAGTCTAATTATCATTTGATGATTAAAACTAATGTTTAAGGACTTGATGTCATTATTTATATGAATAATATATAACCTATCCATAATAAACATCACTTATGTAACAAAACATATAAAATAAAACGAGTAAGTTAATACCCGAAATGACGATAATACTAAGATATTATTAACAAAGCAATGTTAAAAGATCATATATGATATAATATTAATGTATATCATTATTTTATAATTTAATAACAATTATGTCACCATTATATAGGAGTTTAACCTACCCTCAACCATGGAAAAGTACAAGGTGAGGGTTTATTTCACATTCATTATCTGAGGTTGTTTATACGTAATTATATACTGGGACCTCTTTATCATCCACATCCATGTTTCTAAAAAAAGTATTTCAAATCATTCCTACTATTTTATATATTATGGATTAAAGTCATTTTTACCCTTTTTGACTTTTTATAAGAAGTTTCTAAAGGAATATTTCTATCATTTTCCAAACACAGTCCTTTTTAACCTTTTCGACAGAATTAAGGTAAGAATGTTTTTTTAACTTATAAGGTGGGTGCATCTATTTTCTGCTGTTATAAAATCTTCAATGCTTCCCTTAAAATATTATAAGAATATTTTCAAATTATATGTTTTCTTTTATAATTATGTGACTTATAAATGATTTAAAAAAAAGATATTGCTCTCAAATAGTATTGATTTCATCTATGTCAACATCCTTTGATGGATTTTAAGATTATTTGAAGTTGATTTATTATGATACAAAACATCCATATTGTATTCAAGGTTTTGTGATATGTTTTAATATGGATGTGTTATTTTTATACCATTCATGGTTGGTGGAGAAATTATTGACATTTCATATGCTATTTTTAATACGAATGTTTATGTTATGTTTAAACCTACTCATATGAGGAATGAATTGGACTTAATAAGTGACAGGTGGAGCCTTCTATAGATCCTCAATGCATCAGTATGTATCATGAGACAAACTAGTGTCTTGGTACAAGGCCTTGGAAAAATCTTATTTGTAGTCTTGGCACAAGGCCTTGACTATGTTGTTATGATAGTCTGGCATTATGCTTTCCATCATTATGAAAGTGGTTATTGATATTTCATGTGATTATTCGACTAGTAGAATATCCATGTGAATAAGTAAATGGAATTATTTCATTTTATATTTTCCATATTATGCTGAAGTTCATGTTTAAAAGGATTTTGTTTTATTTATACATTGCCTTAAATGTTTATGTTTATTTATGAAAGTTTTTTCTATATTGTTATCCTTACTGGGCATTTGAGCTCACCCATTTCAATGTTTTATTTTTCCTAGGATGTGAAGAAGTATTTTATGAATGACCTATAGGGATAGTATGAGGGGATATGAAGACAAGATGTTGTTTTAGTTTTTTTCACTTTATGATGTAATGTAAGACTTATGAATATATCTAGTGTTTCCAAGGCTACTAAACCAATTGGTCTTTCGAGACTTGATCCTTTGTGATCATGCCAATGTTATGTAATAATGCACCGACTCTGGGTATATGGGGTCAGGGCGTTACACACAGTCTATAAGTTATAGGCAATTTAGTACCAAGTGCTCGGTTATATATGTGTTCAATCCAACCTAGACCTACATCAAACGACCCCAAATAACCGAATGGTTCATACCGTTGAAATCCACATGAAAAAAACACATGAGATGGACTACCCATTTTTCCAAAATGGATACTCGATGAAAAAGTTGCATTTCACTTCCACAAGAACGGACCGAGCCACGTGGGGCCCACTTTTCGACCTCAACATAAAATATCCATAAAAATTTCTTGAAACATAAGTCTTAATTTTAGGGTTGCAACGTTACTGACGGTTCTTCATTCTGACACCGTATGAGGGATATATGTCAGATACTAGATCCTGTAATATTATTATTATTATTATTATTGGGTGTTTCGTGGACCCGAGCCACAAAGAAGAATTTAGTATCCAAAATTAGACTTTAATAGATCCTATTAATGACAATATCACATCGCCACTAATATAAAGTCAATCAAACACCACATGCAGAAGGTATACCAGTTTGAAGATTTAATAATAATATTAAATCTATTAATTCACGAGAGTTTTGGGTACCTGATATGAAAACCCAAAAAAGACATCCAATATTGGACTCATAAATTCAATCTTGAAGTCAGGGTCACACTGTCACTGACGGTTCATGAAACCGAGGTCGCATGAAGAAGATACAGTCAAAATACAGTTTTCCCAACTAAAATAATAATAATATTTTTATTATATTTTTATTTTTATTTAACCGTTTTTTTTTTCAATTCCAAATCCCATGCAAAAAATCCTCTTCCTCTTGTTGTGCGCCACACTCCACCTTGATTTTATTTCTTTTTTATTTCTTGTATTATTTCTCCATTTTATTCTTACATTCTTACTCCACTCTCATCCTCCTTTCATTATTCCCTTCTCCTGAAACTGAAACGGCCATCCCTTCACCCAGTAGCCTCTTCCATCGGATCTTCCACCTCTGGCCTACCATCGTCCCGGCCTCCCACTCTCACTACCGCACTTTCTACACTATCCACTTCGTACCTCCCCTGCTCTGCCGCATTGTCCCGCTGACTGGACCGCCTCGCCTTGCAAACCTCGCTTCGTCAGACTGCCCTAATCGTGCAAGCCCGGTCTTCCACACCAACCCAAACCATCGAATCCACCTCATGTACCACTAGATCTACCTCATACAGATTCCATGGCCACCTGATCGCCTCAACAAACCACTGCCTTGAACCACCAAAACCCTCATCAGACCCGCACCATGGGATCCTTCCATTCACCATTACAGCTTCAATTTAACTCAGAAAAAAGAGACTAATGTGGATTCTAGATCCTTGGGTCGAGATATTTACGTCTATATTCCGAGTTCAATGAAACATTGAGTTTTTAGCGTGCTTAATTATTTGGCTTGTTGAAGAATGCACGTTGAATGAAATAGAAAAGTGCATAGTAAATGAGTGGATCAATGACCTTGTTTTTTGGCCATCTTCGTTGAAAACTAAGAACATGAGGCATTGAAAAATAGATATTTATCACACTTCAAGATTTTCAATCACAAGATAAATGAGAATAAAAATTGATTCAACCCTTTCTTTTCTATCCAAAAATTATTTCATTTAATTCACATTCATCATGAGAAATTCAACCGGGGTAAGGAATCCACAAAGATAAATCCTGCCTCATGTTTGAATCGATCTTTGGTGAAGATCACGTTCATAAAGATCTATTCGTTGTTGATGAAGATCTCACTTTCACAGTGATGAGAAGAAGATGTTGCGTTGGTCATGCTTCGATCCACCTAGATCAAAGGCTTCATCGTCGTTTATCAACGGGGAGGTTAGGATATGAGAGAAGAAGTCATCGTTGGAAAAAAGGGTTGTGAGGCCAAGATCTCATAACCATGGATTTATAACCTACCATCAGGTTAAAGGAAATTAATTAAATAATTAAATAAACAATTATTTAATTATTTAATTATTTCCTCATGATGGCGCATAAGTCGAACACCCGACGCTGAAAAAGTTTTCACATTTATTAGGGTAAAACCAATGTTTTGAATTCATAGATGGTCTCAGATTTTTCATCGGAGTCACTATTCGAGAGATATTCGGGTTTGAGTTTTTAAATGAATAAATTAATAATTTAATTTATCCATTTAATACACTGCCAATGATAAAGGGTTCCTAACATCCCGCATCGACTTATTTAATGTCGCGCCTAGGGGAAACACTGCATTCTGAACCCAAACATGGTCTCGGATTTCCGATCCAATCAACTGTTTAAGAGATATTCGGTTTTCTTTAGTTAACCATATGTGTGTAATATAAAAACACTTAACATTTTTATAAAATTAATTATGGGAACACGAGGCCTCAGAATTGAAAATCATCTCAACACCCAACTATGGAAATATTCTTAGAAATATTTCAAAGTATTATTAGGACAAAAACTAGGTCTCTAAATTATTCCCTCCTTCAATATTTTCATCCTCGAAAAGCAAAACCATGGAAACCACTCAGGATTTCGAGCACAAACTTAGCTCTCCCACTCCAAAGGAATCTTGTACGTTTGTGTGCTACCAAATAATATCAGCCAAAGGGTTGGTCCACCCTCATAAGGCTTTCTGGAGTTGATGACATGTGTATAAACACACACGTATCTTCTTAGTTGCGATGTGTACCCACTCCAACTATTTGGGTAAGGCCAGGCGGTATGCAACCTCTCTATCTCCTTGAATGGTCTCGAACAACTTGATAGAACTTGAGGAATAGCTTTCCTCCATGACCAAACCTCTACATCCCATGTCACAACTAGAATCACCATTTTTTACTCAAATAGGGTCTCGTGATTCCCTCCTTCGAAATATCCATATAGTGAAACACCTAAGGATATATGGTCACAGCAGATTTCAAAGTCGATGAATCACATCCAAGACTCTCTTACACACTTGGGAAGTGAAGTAGTCAACACCATTGACTGAGGAAAAGTTGTACCCTCTTATTCCACTAGGGTTAGCTGTAGGGAAGTTAACTTCTTTGAAACTTCTCGCACTAGGTGAGTCTTGGACTTCCCACACTTCCCGCTAAGGGAATATGCTACACAACCACACCATGAGTGCACAAGTCAGAGGGATTATTCTACCACACTTCCACTGCGCTGTCTAGGCCTCATATGAACACGTTCCTGAGACTGATAATGATAATATCTCCTATGTTGAGTTCTCTTCGTATGACTTCTACTAGCTTTAGTAGACTTCTTACCTCTATTGCGCTCACTGTCACAACCAGCTGTATGGCATGGAAGAAATATTTCTACCACAAGTTCCTACTCTCGCACCTCGGCATAGGTGGGGATGCACAAGGGCACTATGATAGAATAGATCTCTCTATAGAGTCCTCTCTAAAACTTATTTTCTTGGAAACTACCATTATTGATCAGTAGACCACTGACTCTAGACAATCCTCTACTGTCTGAGGGACGGGATTACTACGGAACATCAGTGGTCTCTTGTGCTGGAATTCACTAAGTGCACTCAACCTGTACACATCCTCAACCATCTCAGCTAGGGCTTTCTTCTCCTCAATATGTATGGGTGATGCTACCATCCCACCTGGAGAAAGGGGCTCACAAGATTGGTCCTGAAATAATCTCTCGTTGCTCACGAAATCATCGCCACGAACCATAGCTAGTATCCTAGATGGCTATCGTCGCGGATACATCCTGAATGTTATTAAGGAGTATCGTGGTCGGATGAGATTATCTATATATATCAACAATGATGTGGAGATGACTTGAGAAGGACAGTCAAAGACTCAATCCTATATAATGCATGTACCATTGTTCCCTGCAACAGGTGTCTCAGGGTTCCGAGTCAGCAAGCGGGTAATCAGGGTCCTAGTGAATGGATATGTCAGCCGCTCATACCATCACTGGACTCCCTAGCTTGAGAACCACTCTCGATACACTTAGACACTATTTCCCTCTACCCAACCATGATTTTTTTAGGGTAATGTCCGAACAACATCCCAAGAGTCGTACCACCTCTGATACCACTTTCTCACGACCCAACCCATACTGGGGCTCGATCCGCAACTGCCCCAATCCTTTCACCATAGGCTAGGGGCTGTAAACTAGCCTCGAAGGAACAACAATCTCAGTGAGGCCTTTTCCTAAGAACCTGTACACACACACGCAGCCAAATCAATGCAAAATTGCATAGAAAAAGAAAGCAAGTCACCACACTCCTATAAAATGGGAACCAAAAAAAATGAATCAACCACTAAATAGTACCAGTATAGGAAAAGTAAAGATGAAAGGGAAAGGGGAAAAAATACACAACCAACAAGAAAAGTGACACCACCAAACAATAGGTGAAAAGGTAAAATAGCTGGAAGAGTCCCACTCCTGAATCCCAAGCTACGGTCGTCACATGCGGTCTGAGCACCCCGTATCCCCAAGCTTCTATGATATCATGATCAACATGTATGTCATCTATAAGGTCACACAAAATTTGGGCAAAGCCCAAGAAGGGGTGAGTATAATAATACATAGTAGGATGCCCCGAAGGCTTGAGGGAGCACCAAGAGAGGTACTGAAGAGGGGAGCAGTAAGAGAGAACAAGGTACAATAAGAGTGAACAAAAAGAGTACAGCTCCACCCAATAATAGATATAATCTCTCAAAGAAACCCAAACGAGAGTGTAAGGGTGTCTCCATATCAGATCTCACACCTGGTATATGCCCATACATATACCCAGGGCATCCAGATATACTCATAACTTAGACCTGTAGTCTACAGACATGTCACACAACCGCATACCCACACTAGGGATCCAGTTCGAAGATTCCATGAAGCACTCATCTGAGAGAACTCACTCCATGAGTCTGATAGCTCTGATAAAATCCATAAGAGAAGTACTGTTCATTGGGAAAGGACATAAGAGATAGTTAAACTCATTCTGAGAGAACACACTCCTGAGTGGGAAAAGATCATAATACACAGATGAGGATCACTGCTAGGGCCTTGTCGGATACCACGACTCATCCAGATTCACCTACTAGGTAGAGGATCGATGCCCTGTAGGAATAGTCATGTCGACACCTGACTCTACCTAGGGTCATGAATGGTTAGAGGATATCGCTCTGGGCCTATCAAAGGGATACCTGACTCTATCTTGGAAATTCTTGCAAAATGGATCATACTCTAGTGAATGAAAATGATACCTGACCTCCTGGGGAATGAGAAGAAAGGTCACTAACCCAAATGAAACATGTCCAATATACAATGGACAAGAATATCAAGCCTTGTACTGAGAAGTACATGACGTGTAGAAATGTCACATGCCATTTCTACTGACCCCGGGTACTGCCCGTGTACAATAGCCTGTGTTGTAAGGCTTTTCATGTAAAATTAAACTACACGGCATATAGATAGGATCACCCACCAAGTCAAAGTATCCAAGGTCTGCTCCATGTACACTGGCCATGTGCTCGTACACGACCTCAACCCATGTATGTCAACCTATGGAATTAGTACACGGGGTGACCCGCATTACTCGCCTTGCTTGGATGTGTGGTGGAGTACCGACTCCAATGATAGGAAAACCATCTCAGAGGAAAACAAACCCATACTCAGAAGGTGGGGAGTCCCGTCTCTACTAGAGTAGAGGAGTAAATAATACTCATGCCTTGAGTCATCAAGGGATTATCCATCATAGATCTCACTAAAAGAAACACCCTGGTTCTACTCCTCAGGTTATCGGTCATACCTAAACTGCAAAGAAGTTCCTCAATGGAGTAACCTAAAGTATTTCCATGTCCTAAGGGTTCAAACATGACCAAAGGTGTGTCAATCTGATGCCCAGTCTGTAAGTTATAGGCAATTTAATAATGAGGGATCAGTTAGATTCATGTTTGATCCAACCTGGTTGTACTTCAAATGACACTAGATAACTGAATGGGTCATACCGTTGTGATCCACACACAAAAAACAGACGATGTGGACTACCCATATGTCCAAAACGGATACTCGATGAAAAAGTTACATTTCACCGCCACACACACGGACCGAGCCTCATGGGGTCTGTGCTATGACCTCTACATAAAATATCCAAAAAATTTCTTGAAAAATATTTCTTAATTTTAGGGTCACAACACCACATATGGTTCGTCATTTTGACACCATATGAGGGAGATATGTCAGATACAAGATCCCATAATAATAATAATAACAATAATAATAATATTTCATGTTTTGTGGACCCAAGCCACTGACCAGAATTTAGTATCCAACATTAGTCATTAATAGACCATATTAATGACAGGATCACATTTCCACTGATGAAAAGTCAATTGGACGTCGCACACAGAAGTTTTGGTGGTTCAAATATTTAATAATATTATTAAATATATAAATTCAAGAACACTTTGAGTACCCAATACAAAAAACCTAAAAAGACATCCAATATTGGAATCATAAGTTTTGTCTCGAATTTAAGGTCGTACTGTCACTGAAGGTTCATGAAACCGAGGTCGCATGAAGAAGATACAGTCAAAATACTGTTTTCCCAATGAAAATAATAATATTATTATATTATTTTAATTTTTATTTCTCCATTTTTTTTCAATTCCAAATCCCACGCAAAAACTCCTCTTCCATTTTTTGTGTGCCACACCCCACCTTGATTTTCTTTATTTTTTTGTTTTATTATTTGTCTATTTTATTCTCACATTCTCTCTCCAATCTCATCCTCCTTTCCCGATTACCTTCTCCCGCAACCCAAACAGCTAGCCATTCACCCAGAAGCCTCTTCCACTGGATCTTACACCTCCAGCCAACCGCAATCCTGGCCTCCCACTCGTGCCGCCACACCGCCTATACCAGCCACGCCAGACAACCCCTGCTCTGCCGCATTTTCCCACTGACTGGACCGCCTCTCCTTACCAACATCACTTCACCGGACCTTCCTACTCATTCCAGCCCAGTCTTCCACACATCCCCAATCTATCAGAGCTGCCTCACATGCCACCAGAGCTACATCACCCCACTTCTACGGTCACCTAATCACCTAACTAAATCTCTGACTTGAACATCCAAAACCCTCATCAAACCCATGCCACAGGATCCTTCTGTGCACCATTCCGGCTTCTGTTTAACTCGTAAAAAATATACGAATGCAAATCTGTGATCCTCAAGTCGAGATCTTCACTTTCTTATGTCATTATGAATGAAACATTGAGTTTTTAGCGTGCTTAATTATTTGGCATGATGATGAACCTGCATAGAAGGAAATATAAAAGAGCATGGTAAATGAGTGGATCGATGGTAATGTTTGTTTGGCCATCATCGTTGAAAACCAAGAATGTGAGAAATTGAAAAATATATATTCATCACACTTAAAAATTTTCAATCTCAAGATAAATGAGAAAAAATATGATTTAACCCATTGTTTTTTGATCTGCGAATTAATTCATTTAATTCACGTTTGTTATGAGAAATTCTACCGAGGTAAGGAATTCACAAAGATAAATCCTACCTCAGGTTTGGATCGATCGATGGTGAAGATTTCATTCATCAATATCTGTTCGGTGTTGACTAAGATCAAACTTTTACAATGATGAAAAGAATATGTTGTGTTTGTTGGGATTCGATCCTCCTGGATCCAAGGTTTCATCGTCATTTGTCAATGGAGAGAATAAGAGATAAGAGGAGAAGTTTTCATTGGAAGAAAGGGTTGTGAGGCCAAGATCTCATAACCATGAATTTATAACCTCTCATAAGGTTAAAGGAAATTAATTAAATAATTAAATAAACAATTATTTAGTTATTTAATTATTCCCCCATGATGGCACATATGCCGAACACCCAACGCCGACAAAGGTTATATCTTTCTCGGGATAAAACCTATATTCTAAATTCATCAATGGTCTTAGATTTTTTATCTGAGTCCCTATTCGATAGATATTCGGGTTTGAGATATTATGTGCATAAATTAATAATTTAATTTATCCATTTAATATACCGCCATCAAGCGAGGGGTCCGAACATCCTGTTCCAACTTATTTTATGTCACGCCTAGGGAAAACACTACGTTTCGGACCCAACTGTGGTCTCGGATTTCAAATCTGATCAACCGTTTAAGATTTATCATATTTTATTTAGTTAATTGTATTTGTGTAATATAAAAACACTTCAAAAATTTTATAAATTTAATTACGGGCACACCAGGCCTTGGAATTGCACACCTTCTCAACACCCAACTCTGGAAATATTCTTAGAATTATTTCAATGTCTTATTAGGACAAAACCGGGTCTCTACAAATAATTTGGATAAAAATTTATTGATTTTAATCTTGATGAAAAATAAAAAATTGAAAGGCTATTTGTAATTTAATTAAATAAAAAAAACCTAAATGTTGGTTTTTAAATGTGAAGGAATGTGGAAAACTGAAATTGGGTAATTTTTATTTTATAATGATTTAAAATGATTTATTTTCTCTTTGCCTGATATAATTTTACCTTAATTTGGATTGGATGTAGTTTTCCCTTAAGTGGGAATGGATAAAATTTTAAATTAAGTGGGAGTAGATGATGGTAGTTTTCCCTTATGTGGGAGTGAATATTTAAAATTATTCACTGGTGAGATTTGTGAGGATACCATAGCCAGTAACTAGTGTACCACATGGTGATTGACCATGGTTCTATGAGTTATCTGATTTGATATAAATTCCATTTATTTTTTGAACCATTTTATTCATCTCAACTGATTTATAAAAAAACTATATAAATTGGTCATTTAAGCCAGTTTAAAAATTATTTAATAAACCTTACATCAATTTGAAGGAAATCATGTTTTTTAAAATGCGAAAATAAAATTATAGGCCTCGTTTTATTTAAATTGATATAATGATTGGATTAATGATTTGGAAAAAAATAATGGAATGCATCATGAGACCCTATTGGGATTTATATCTCAAATACTACCTTTCCCTTCAGGGGTTATTACATTTTCTTATGATTGGTCTGATCAAAGGGAAATATCCTCTTGGAGGAGGTGGATGTTCTTGATCCATTAGGATTAAAGCGATGGAGGTGACTGGTGGAGATAATATCCACTTGTTTCACTGGATTTTTGAGTTTTATTCTTATTAAATAGTAATTATTTTCATGATTTATCCGATTGGGTTTTTTTACCAGTTATATCTGGTAATTCTCTTTTTGGGAGTTTTGAGTATACTAACTTGTAATAATTTGTCTTTTTTATGGTAAATTCACTTCTTTCTTATTCTTGTATGATTCCAGATGCTAGTCTCCAACCCGAGGTGATCTAGAATGACCTTTAGTCCATCACAGTTCTAGATTGGTTATTATAGCACCAGGTTATCTAAGATGGTCCATGAAAAAATGGAATCATATAAAGGTTAATAAACTTTATTTGAAGTCAGTATACAGTTTTAGGTGATTTTATAGGACTTAGGAGTTAGTTGTGAGTGAGTGCATGGTCATCTCTCATCGTATTGAGCTTTAAGTCACCATAA
The DNA here is from genome assembly GCA_963277665.1 of Viscum album. Lineage (NCBI taxonomy): Eukaryota > Viridiplantae > Streptophyta > Magnoliopsida > Santalales > Viscaceae > Viscum > Viscum album. The sequence goes on from OY728143.1 coordinate 1,716,022,458, forward strand.
CTTTTTGGGGAAACGCATATTGAAGAATTAATTTATATAATTATAGTATTTTCCCCACTTTTTATTTGGGTGAATTGAAATATAAATCTTGAAATATTATCTGATGGAGATGATATTCTTGTTACTTATGTTTGAGTTGTTATTTTGAGTAATCTTGCTAATGACTTTAATATTTTTAGCTAATTTTGTATATAATCATTCCTTTGAGAGGGTGTTTAAATTGTCCCCAAGAGAAATATTATAGTGATATGGGGTGAGAAAATCTTCCCAAGGACTTGAATCTTGTTAAGATGGGAGTGCATATTGTCCATGCTTTGGGATAGTCACCTGAAACTATTCCCATTTAGACTCCATTTGTGGAACCTTAGAGGGATGAATCTTGAAATTAGGATCAAAAATTCTATTTCAAAATCCATCAGCCTTCAAATGATCTAATTATACTCATGAATATGTGTATTTTTTGAGAAATATATAGAATCTATTTGATTTATTGGTAACACCATATTCAATTAAAATAAAATGTGCTACCATGAAGATGAAAGTTCCTAAAAGGAGATAGTAGGATTTGATGGTATTGGAAAAAAAGCATAAATGTTAGGATTAGAAGGAAATTATAGTTATTATCATTGATTAGTTATATCTTAAATATATGGTATAGGCTAATCTATAGAGATTTTCAACATCTAGTAGGAATACAGGACTGTGATGGTCAATGAAAATTGTTTTTATGAGCTTATGAAATTTTCATCTAATATAGTATTGAATGAGAAGATGTTGATTTGATGGTTTTAGATGGGTCTCTATCCTCATATTAATTCAAATTCTTCTTGTTGAATCTCACTTTGTATGTTCACGTTCTGGATATGGATTTTATGGTCGATCTTGTGTTGACTAGTAATTTAGTGTTGTTGAGAGTTTATTTTTATCCTAGTGGTATTTTTATGGGTTTCTTTAATGTAAAGAGAAAACATGATGAGGATCATGTAGGTTATAAATATCATGCATCCTATTGAAATTATTTAGTGCATGTAAGAGGCCCTTTTACTTGATTCTGGTTTGGAATCTTTTGGCATTTGATAGGATTTTATAATGAGGATCAAATGATCTATATTTCTTGTGGTCACTTAGATTTCCTACATATATTCTTCTATTTATTTTTTACTCAATAAAATGGAATAGGCTATTAGGTTCCTAAAATTACTATGTTGAAATCTAATGCTTTGGGAAAAAATGGGTTCCAACCACATGTATCCAGAATGAAGCTTCTTTACATAGTAGAAGGCTCTCCAGGGGAATTTGGTCTAGGTCCAATGACCATGAGAGGTATTATCACAATAGAATCATCATTAGTGATTACATTGTTTGATTTTGGTTCATATCTCTCATTTATATCAAATTTTAATGTGGTTTTTATAAACATTATTATGTATATATTTTCTTATATGATGGATACAACTTTTCCCCTTTGAATGGATAGAGATTAGGGTCTCTATTGTCCTACTTATGTTTTCTCTTTATTAGAGATTCAACTTTACTAGGATTTTCTAGTTCTTGACATGAAACCACATGATTTCATCTTTGAGATGGATTGGAATATTGCTAATAAGGCTAGAATTGACTAATATCTTCAATGTATATCCTTTTTTGGGCCTGATGTGGTGTGTCGTTTTTTCAGGGAGAATGGGATCTGTGGTCGAGTAGAGATAGAACTTTTTATCTCAAGATTGTGTCATTACGTTTTCAAAGTTATTTGTCCAATTTATTTAAACAACCAAAGCTTGAGTTATATATCATCTCAAAAATATTTTAATCTCTTTCAAAGGAATTGGTTGGAGTACCTACAGTCATTCGATATCAACATTACATATACCCCAGGAAAGGGGAATGTTTTCACTAATTCTTTGAGTGATAAACCTCCACCCCATGCCAATAAAGAATCATTATAAGAGTAAAAATTGATTATTTTTTTCACAATTTCATTTTTGAGTCCAATAAAATGATTCTAAGGATGTTTTGACCAGTTTTTAGTTGACCTATTCCCCTTTTGATATAATTCTTTAGGATAAACCGTGTCATGATAAATTCTGTGGCATTAGGAACTCTCTTTATCAAGGGGAGACTGTTAGTGATTGGTCATTCTCTACTAAGGGTATAATATGCTTCTAGAATCAGTGTGTTATTATTATATCCATGAGGAAGACTATGATGTGATACTATCATAATTATTAGTTGGAAATTCACCCAAATACCATAAAGATGTTCCATGATATATAATGATGATTTTTATGGCCACGTATGAGAAGGTGTGTCTCTAAATTTGTTTCAAATTGTTTTACATTCCTATGATCAAGGATAAGAACCAAAAAAACCTAAAGGATTCTTCTAACCCCTTTTAGGACTGACTTGGAATTTATATGAAATTTATATGGACTTCATGGTGTGTTTTCCTCATAAAACTTTGAAAAAGAATGTGATATGGGTTATGATCGATCAGCTAAAAAAATCCACTCACTTTATATCAATCCATGATACGACCAAAGTTTATGAATTGAGAATCTTTTACATATAAGAGATTAGAAGGTTTCATGGTGTTTCACATGTGATAGTATCTGATGGAGATCCCATGTTCACATTTTTTTTAGTGGCCTTTTAGAGGAAATGAGATCTTAGGTGATATTGAGCATGGTGTATCATCTTCAGATAGATGGCTAAATAGAACGGGCTATACAGATTTTAGAATACATGTTCTATTCTTGAATACTTTATTTTGGTGGAGCTTAGGATAAAATTTTTAGATTGGATGATTTTTCTTATAAAAATATTTTCCAAACAATAATAATAAGGTCTCCTCTTGACACCTTTTTTGTAAGGTCATGTAAAAATTTGTTATATTGCTTTGATATTGGTGAAACTTCTTTGGTTGGACCAATTTGGATAAATAAGATTATAGAAAAGATTTAGTTGATTCTTTAGATAATTTTGAATGAATATAGTTTATACAAATCTTAGTCTGATAATCGTAGGGGACTGTTTGAGTTTCTAGTTTGTGTATGGGAGTGTTTCACCTCATTTGGGTGATCAATAACTTGGGAGGCAAGGGAAGCTTTCTAAAAAATTTAGGGGATCTATTGATGTCATTTAGGAGTTGGGGAGAGTTTCATAACTTTTATAAATTCTACCATAGTTTACATAATTACATAATGTGTCACATGTATCTTATCTTTGGAAGTATATTTCTGACCCATCTTATGGATTGAGTAGGGAGGATCTTTATGTTGATCAAGATTTATCTATGATTGAGCATACTCTCAGGATTTTGATCTTAGGTAAAATTTTCATTATGGGGGGATGATAAGAATGGACCATGTATTATAATAACATGGTTCTGATTCTCATTATACATGGGCTTTTGAGGCTCTTATGAAAAAAAAATGTGCATCATCTCTTTTATATGGAAACTTCTTTGCAGGATTTCTAGGGATATAATGTTTTTATGGTGGGGAGATCATAACATCTTGTTAATTTTTTCAGGTAATCCTAATCCATTTTTTATCCTTATTAGGTTTTTTATTTGTACCAGTTTTCATAGGAGAAATTTATATAATTTTGGAGGCCTTTTCTACTATGCATAGTCATCACACTACTATGAAAAATTTTGTGGTTTGGCCCAGAAAACTGTGTTCTCTTTGACCGTGCTCTAGAAGGGTCACACACTTTTTCCAAACCATGCAGTCATACACTCTAAACTATACATCCCTAGATAGAGGAAATTTTCTTGTTTGGTTCATGGCTAATAAAACCATTCCCCCACCAAGTATAAACCATGAACCCCTAGTAATTGGAGCACACAATTAGGGAACATGTATTGATTAATTGTGTAACCTTTCCCAGCAAACCATGTGTGCATATTTTTAATGCCCTAAAATTTTATTTAAAGTATTCTAACCCCCTTTTTATGACCCCAAATCCCTCTATTCTCCCTTAACATGATATCATTGGATTTAAAGGGTCTCAAGAAGATATTTTGTCTCATCAAACCCTTTCTCTTGGTGGATTGAATCGTGATTGATCATGTTCAATCTTCTATGGGTAAATATATCTCCACTCATGTATTTTCCCCTAATCCCTCGTTTTTTAATCCTTATTGTTTAATAGATCATCACATAATTTATGAATCTAATATATGCTTAACTGTATCTTGATTTTAGGTTTCTTTTCTTGATCTTTGGTGCCTTTGTTATTCATTTTCAGATACTATTGCGGTGTTGATTCTTTATCATTGATTAAAGGGTGGTAGTTCCATAATTCATTTCCATATGATTGAAACCCTTAATTTCTTCACTAAATTGAAATTAATTTTTAATTGATTTAATAACATGGAATTGTGATTATTTGATCCCTGATTTAAAATGTTTATGGATGTTGTGAAAACACTAATTTTAATGTAATTGAAATTGTGTGATGGATTTATGAAAAATGATGGATTAATTTTAGAAATCATTTTAATGAAAATGATTTGATTTTAATCTTGATAAAATGTCATAAACTAAAAGGTATTTTGGAAGTGTAATGAATTAATTAAAATTTACGTGTTGGATTTAGAATTAGAAGTCATGTTTAAAACTAATATATTTTGAAATATTATTTTAGAATGTCTTAAAATTATTGATTTCCAATTTTTTTGATGTAATTTTCCATTAAGTGGAGTGGATTTAATTTTCCATTATGTGGTAGTATAAGTAATTTTCCCTTAACTTGGAATAGATGTTATTTTTCTTTAACTAGGAGTAGATAATAGTAATTCTCCCTTAAATGGGAGTTCACATTGAGTTGTGATCACTGATGAGATGTGTGAGGATCCCATAGACAGTAATTAAATTCCATAGGGAATTTGGCCATTTTTATAAGATTTGTTTTATTTTATATACATTCTGTTGATTTTTATAAACTATTTTATTCATGAAAATTGTTTTATAAAAACTCATTTTATATAAAAATTTTATTTCATCCTATTTGAAACTTATTTGATATACCTAACATCTATTTGAATGAAATCATGTTTTTTTAATAAGAAAATAAAATTCCATTCATAGTTTTTTGTTAAATTTATAGAATGATTTGTATTTTGTCTTTGAAATGAGTATCGGACACTTGGAGAGACCCTAATGGTATTTATACCTCTCCCACAACCATTTCCTTAAGTCATTTTTATATTTTTATTATGATAGGTCTGAGCAAAGCGAAAGCACCTCGTAGGGGAGTTCGTTGTTCATGATCCTTTGGGCTCAAAGTGGTGGAGGTGATTAGTTGAAATGTTATCCACTTATTTCTTGGGATGTTTTTTATTTCTTCTTGAGATATACTAATTAATTTGACTATATACTACTTTTGGTTTTATTTTACCTTTTTTTGGTACTTCTCCTTCGAGGAGTGTTGAACATATTGACTTGTAATCATTTTAATTATAATTGTTTGTGCTAATTTCACTAACTCTTTATTCTTGTATGGTTCCATGTGCTATTTTTCATCCCATCAGGATCGGTAATTCTGTTTAGACCAAGTTAGTGTTGCCTTGGGTATTTTTGTACCTGGGTTTTCAGGATGTTTTGTAACATACTCCTTTTAGACCGCCCATCAATTTAGAGATGATAGGTAGTTATTTAATGTATCTTAGTTTCAAGATAATTTTAAATACTCGTTTTGAATTTCAATGAGAACTAAGGTTCAAAATAATATAAAACTAATAAAGGTGTCCCATAAAGGAATATTATTTAATTAATAGAGTGATGGACATTGTTACCAAGTGGTAGATCTTCTCTTCTTGTAACAAAATTATCTGACTTATAATAATTATCATTGGTAAAAAATATAACATCATTAATCCTTGGAGTACTTGGGAGTATTGAGAAAAATTACAATATAACTTTTTTCTACTTTCATATATGTATTTTCATATGTTTAATTACTACTTATGGATGTTGTTTTCATGAATTTACCTATTGGGATACTAAGGATCTGGACACAAGTAATAAGTTTCAGAATTTATACAATCCCAATATAAATTGTCTCTTAAATATTCATTAATCGTTTTTCTACCAAGCTGTATAGAGAAATTTGAACGATGTTATTCATATAGTTTTTACTTCTTTAACTCTAATATAGATTAAACACATAACCTCTTCCCAAACTCTAATTCTTTATATCTATAGATGAAGTTTTTCATTTTCCAATCATTTTATGCTTTAATATTATTTTTTAGTTCCTTATTATCCTTCCCGGACTTTTCTATATTTTTTTGTAAGCATGGTTTTGTAATTTCATAAAAAATGAGTGCTTTCTCCCATATCCTAAAAATAATTATATTCATCTTTACTAGATTTTTGTATATAGGATCCTCAAGAATCGACATTATGCTGATAACTCTATGTTCCTTCCCAATCAATACATAAAAACCTTTTTTGTATTCTTAGGTTCATAGTGTATCAAGAAATCATAGTCCCTTAGTAGTTTCAATCATATTATTTGCCTCATGCTTAACTCCCTCTAAGATAAGATATAATTAAAACTCTTGGGCCCTGAATATATAACTCATAATTCACTATAGAAGTGGTTTCCCTATATTTTCAGAGAAAATATTACGTATACCAACTCAAGGGAATGATTTTGATAAATGTACTAATGGATTTTTAGTTTCATTGAGGCATATGAAATCACACTATTATTATACATAAGAAATCCCTTTATTTAATGAATCACAATATATTACAAATAATTCCTTACCCAATATTAATATTAACACAATTAAATTAATCAGTCTTATCTGTATCATTTTAAAATATCCCTCAAATTACCTTAACCCGGTGTATTTAACCCCATTACATGCTATCTTGGTTAATGGGATTACTAATTGATAAAAATATTAAATAAAACATCGATAGTAAACTACTAAACCCAAGAAACATTGGATCTTAGATATATTAATTGGTGTTTTACATTCTTTGACAAATTTTTTCTTTGAAGGGTCAAAATATATTTCATACTTGGGGAAAATTTGTCAATGAAAAAAAAACATCATTGAGCCAAAATTCACACTTATTATATTTTCTATACGATTATTTTTTTATTTGGGTCTCTTGATTTATTTTTTTTATGACTCCCATTAAATTCATAGCTGATATATTATATCATGATATCTTAAATGAGTAAAACCACAAATTTATTGAGATAATCATTGAATACACTATTTATCATATCCATAAATATAAAAGGTATATTAGTCAATATAATAGTAATTAATTTAATTTTAGAATGTCCATAACTTCTTCGAAATGTCATCTTCTGTATATAATACTTCTTTACCCTAAACTAGTTATAAACAGGGTGAAGATAGATCTTTGGAAATTATTGGAATACTTAAAGTTGATAAAAAAATCATCAATACATGAAAATTTATATTTATTCATTATAGTAATGTAATTAATCTCTCTATAATCAATGCACAATCTATTAAAACCACCCTACTTTTTAATGAATAAAATAGGGATGCCCGATGGTGAAACACTAGGGTGTATAAATCCCTTATCACACAACTCCTAAATCTATTTATTCCCCTCCAAAAAATTCACCATTTCAATTATATAGGGTGTTTTAGATATATGTTTTTCACCATGAATTATTTCAATAGAGAACTCAACTTTATTCTATCATGGATGACTTGGTAATTCTTCTGAAAAAAACATCAATGATTTTTTTGTACCACGGTTATATCCTTTATTCATGTGATATTTTCCATATACATTAATCATGATTTATCTTCCAATATTCCTATAATTTTATTAATAAGTGTTACTGTAGAAGGAACTAAACTTGATTTATTTGATGAAGTCACCCTCTAAAGACAGTAGATTCTACCACTCCATTGTGAATCACAATATCTTTTCATAGAAATAAATATTCTCATTATTTTTTCAAATCCAATCTATACCAAGGATAACATCATAGTCAAAAAAATTAAAAAATATAATATTTAAAATAGGGCACAATAATGAAAAAATAATTCGAATTTCCTAACATGACTTTGTTGCAATATAATTTTTACTCTTGGAAGTAAAAAATATCTCTCTTAATAGTGTGATAAAGAAATATTCAATGTTTTCTTAAAACATAGATGATATAAACGAGTGAAAAGTTATATAATAAAATAAAATCATTTTTTATCATTGATACTATGATCGTATTACCTACCACTACATCATTAGAAACATCAACTTCAATCATGGTAACCACATAATCTTGGCCTTTCTCCCTTGGTAGATTATTAGGTAAATTAACTTGATGTTTGGGTAATTAGTTCACATAATGTCCATTTTCCTTATATTTAAATCATCAAATATAAATAGATAATCCATTTCCAGGGAATTCAATATCTTTATGGCCATTTTCTCTTCAATTTTAGAAAACTTGTGTTCCCTTCCTGTAAGACCTAGGGTGTTTCTTCCCATAGTTTTCAAATGTGGGAAATTATGTCCTTAATTTTTCACCTTTCCTAATTGTTCCTTCCATGATACTCATTCTTCATATTATTCTCATTTTTTCTCTATAATAAAAACATCATACAAAATATCTTTTTTATCCAAATAGATCTTGATAATATATGCTCATGTGATGAAAATGTCTAAGAGACCAATTCCCATTGAAGGAACAACTTCAAACCATAAAATAAATGATATTTATTACTTTATAGTATATATAAAAAGTCTATGTATTTCCTTGATAAACCTTTAATGTTATCCTTATATTTAGTAATATTTCCCTCTTCCTTTTGACTCAGATTGAGTAACTTATTTTCCATTTCTTCTCTTCATTCATGAGAAAAATATTTTTTATGGAGTACCCCAAAGGTTATTCATTCCATGCACTTTATCTCATCTTAATCTTTAGTTTTATGAATTTTTTACCAATATTGGTTTGAATCACCATTCAGATGATAGAAAAACATTGTTACTGTTTCTTTATCACAACCTCACAAAGTGAGAAAAATAATCTCTAGGGACATGGTTTATTGTTCAGCTACAAATGGATTAGTATTTCTACAGAATGATAGAGGTTGTTTTCAAGTAAATAGGTCTAATATAGTTACACCAAATTCTGGATCATTAGGCCACTATATGTGAGGAATATTATTTGTCATAACCAAGGTAAACTCCCCCATTATGGTAATGATATGAACATCCATAACTTTTGATTCATTAACTTGTTCTAGGGGAACATCCCTACATTGACTATGGGTGTTGATATGGTTCCCATTCCTATCATCAGTTTCTATCTTCCTATAATTTAATTCACATAATTAGCTCATGATATTTATTTTTATAACACAATTCCTATTTATTTATAAATATTATTCCCTATAAATCATGATGGTTAATCATATTCCAAGTTTTATCACACTAGGTTCCTCGTAATTAAGTCTGCAATCATCCTACTAAACATAATCTATTTCCAATAGTAACATTCCTATACTCTAGAAACCCATATCCAATAGTTATATAACATTATTGGAACAAAATATACAAGTTGTCACATGATCCAACAACATAGTATTATTCTAAGACAAGATACGTAGATAGATTACATTTAAAAAAATGGTTACGAAATGAAAAAATTATGATAATTTTATTCCCTTCTACAATATTGTTTAAAATTACATAAAGTTATTCTCTTGTTTTCATGGGGAAAGGAAAATAATAATGGTGATATTTGATTCTCAGTAATGAGTAACATATAATTGAATCTATCCTAAAATACATGGAATAATTGATATGAAATGAAAAAATATACCACATGAATCCTTGATCAATTGAAATTTATGGAAATACATATACATAAAAATAAATTAAATTATGAATTATAAAAATCATTGATCCCTTAATCACTTGAATTATTACATTTATTATTCTATCTTCTTTCATGGTTACTAGTTTTTAGCTAAGGTGGAATAATCTTTACGACCAAAAAAAGGAGGTCCATACTAGATAATTTATACCAAATTGTTATAAATTTGAAATCCATTTTTTGATTCAATAAAATATAATGTTAAAAATTATTTTTAATATAATAAATTTATAATATATAAAATCAATTTTTGATAAAAATATTACTTAAGTCCTAAAATATAAATTATAGGTTTCTAAACTGTAATAAATAATTTATAATTTATAATTTTAATTAAAAAATACATATTTTTTCAATAATTGGTATTTAAAAAATTTCTATGACAAAATTATATACTAATAATGTCATGAAAGGCACAATATTATTAAAAGCAATATATTTCACTATTCACCTAAAAATCCATTTCTTTAGGAAAAACAAAAAAAATTATCTTAAACTGTTACCTAACACCCCAATATTATAAAAGAATAAAATTTTATTAAATATCTTATGTGACATGAAATACTAATATTAGATTTCCCATGAAATATGTTTATTTAAATTTAATCTCTTTAAAAGCTTACGATAAATGCAACCCCGAGTCTCAATGAACCATAATATAGTATATCATTATAACCTAGAAGTTAAATTAATATGTGTGAATAATACTAACTAAATTATAAAATTAAATGAATTAAAATTTTATAAAATAAAATAAATGTTCATCTAATTATTATAAATAAAATAACAATCATCTAAATGAAAAAAGGAAATGTTTTTTGAAATTATTATTTTTCTAAAGGGTAGTTTCATCACGCTTTGCCTCCATAATTTAAAAGTAAAATTTACCAAATTTATCAAATTTAATTTTAAAAAATAAAATTCTTTTTCTAAATCATAATGTAAAAATTATATTATGTTTATTTTTTATGAATTTTATGAAAAGATTATTTTTTTGATGAATAATGAAAATACTAGTTTTTATTGAAACATGCATTTTCTTTCAAAGCATTTAAATGTTATAATTTTATTTAAAATTGATTCAAATATAAAATTAGTTCTATTAAATTCTAATAAATAAAATTTGGTTCATTTAAATCATTTTTTATTTTAATTATTATATTTAAAATTTACATACATGTGAGAATTTTCTCTTTGGAAAATCACTTTTTTCGTCACGTGTATAGGATTAAATTTAAATTAAATTTCTCCACTTCATTGAATGTAATTTAAAAAATCATATTAAATATATATGATAATGATAATTAATATTATATAATAATGTCAAATTAAGTTTTGGTCATAAATAATACTAAAAATATTAAAATTTATTTATCGTGATTCAAGTTAAAACGAGTTTACGTGGGGGTCAAACTAAAATGATAAGGGTTAAAATAGACAAAAATATTTATAAAATCTATTATAATAACATATTTAGAAAACTATTACCTTATTATCAATTATAATTTTATTTTCAAATACTTTTCCTTAAATTGACCAATATAATAATTTAAGTAAAGAAAAAACACAATGTTACCCTCATGCTTTTAAATTTTAATAATGTGTTCGTATTGGGACAAAACAACCATGTTAATAAATATTGGTGTAAATTTTTAGAATTATTAAATTCATTTCATTAGGGTTATTTATTTTAAATTTTAATTAATAAGAAAATTACATTAATATTATAGGCAACGCCAATACAGTAATTATTTAATTAATAGAAAAATAAAATAAATGATACAAAAAATATTAAAAGTAATATAAAATGAATTATTTATTATATCACCTAAAATTTTTAGAAAACTATAAAAATATATAATTTCTTGATAATATTAAATCCAAATTCTACCTTTGTCTTGTTGGGTTTGATATCAATTTAAATGAATATTGTCAAACATAACATTAATTTTAATTTATAATAAATAATATTTTATTAAATGAATTAAAATAAATAAGAGTCATATAATATGAAATTTTATTATTATATTATTAAATATGTAAACCAAATTCTATTAATGGACCAATTTCCTATTTTTAAAAAATATATTGAACTCTAAATTGTAAAAACATTGTTACCATGGAAGAGGCTAAAATGGAGTTTTTTGTGTTACAAGTGCTTATGTTAAAATTATTTTTCTAGAAACATATGATTTATATTTATAAGTTATTTTTAATATTAATAACTAGTTTTTATGAATTATATGGTTATTATCATTTATTTCAAGTCTTAAATTGATAAATTATCTAGGTAAAAAGACTGGTTACCGTAGAGAAAACTAAAATGCTAAAAGTAAAGAAACATATAATTTAAGGAACAATAGTTTTAAGAGATTTTTTTTTTGTTTTGGTGGTGGTTTTTATGGACCATATCATCACTAAAATAGTTTAATTATAAATTTTGATGAAATAAGAGTGAGTGTGACTTCCCATTGTTGAATAGTTTGGGGTAATTACTAAAATGTCACCCTTACTCAATTATAAATGGGAACTTCCTCCACTCATTTCTTTACACGTCATGAGCCATTTATCTCAACATAAACCCACACAAATACCTCCAAAATATCCTTATACATGTAATATAATTAGTTTTCTTCCCAAAATACCAACCCTAATTTCCTTAATAAGATATCCAAAGGAGGTTTCTCTAAGTGAAGATAATTGTATTTAGTAAACTATTTATTTATAATCCACCTCTTAACTCCCTCATTCATGTATTAATAATTAAAATATATAATCTACAATATATAAATTATTCTGAGATTTTATTATTTTTAAGTAATAACCTGTACCCATTTCCCCTTCTTTCAAATGAGAAACAAAATCGTAGATTGTATGTACAACAGACTACCTCCTCGCAAACTATTGTGATTCGTTTTTCATAACTACCCCTCATAAAAGGATATAATTATGGATTCAATATATATATATATATTATATTAATAACATAATTATACTTCCATTATTATAATGTCACATATACATTATTACATTCCATTCTATCAGAATATGATAATATCTCTTGTGCATACAACGAACTACCACCTCCCAAAGTGATATGATTACTTATTTACTTAGGATTTTAAATAAATGGTATTAAGGATAAATTTAATTAAAATATGGGATATATATTACATAATAATTACTTTTAAAATGTGATATATTCCTTTTGTTCTATCCATAAAGATAATGGAAACAATGTTCATGCAATCGTACGACCCATCGTCTCGAAGAACGATGTAATTGATTTTCTATCTCTAAAATTTATAGATTACTATAAATACAAATATATAATGAATATATATATTATATTTATTTCATGGTTAAAATTATAGATATAGTATAACCATGATAAATTAAAACACCAAAATTACCAAACAAAAACATATATGAAAAATAGAGTTATTTCCCAAAACATGATTTTAATAATGAATTGTTAATAAACATGTATTGAAAGGTCCTGAGTAAATAATATAATATATTATATATATGATTATTGTTATATAATATATTTATAGTAAATATATATTAATTATATAGGAGGTTAAATCATGTGATAAGGAAATCAGACCTGAGGTTAAGATTTATCTTCTCACTTTTACTTCTATGGGACATGTGCAATATTCACCACTTAGTTCTTTTTTTTGGTGTATTTACTACCCCTATGATATTTTACATAATTAAAAAATTATATTTGAGGTATTATTTTAATTTATTTCTTTTATGGTTATTATTATTTAAAAGTTACCAATGTGGTAAGGATTTATGTTACAATATCATTACTTATCAGGTTTATTTGTGAATAAGTTTCTGATGATGAATTATTATGATATACCAATCAAGAAACTCAATAATTTTCTCCCCCCTTATTATTCATGAATTTATAAAGTAATTGAACAATTTTAAACTCTTTGGTACTCAAAATTATGGATAAAATTATAGGATATAAATGATACTGATTGTAGTATTGAAACAATTATGTAGAAGATAAATATACAAGAGGGGGTGAATTGTATACATTAAAAATTATTTAGGAATTTTTAAAGTTGGTTAGAAACCTTTATATTGTTTAAGAAAGTTAAACAAGGTAAATTCACAAAACCTCTAAGTTCTACAAACATTCTTGATTACGGAAATGGGGTTCTGAAAAAGAGATTCTAGAAATGTGGTTCCATAAATAAAACATAACAAAAGTTAAAAAAAAAGATTCTACCTTAAAGAAAATAGAATCCAATTTAATCAGAGTACAAGTGTAAGAAAGTGTAAGATTGTTATACATTCCTCAACAACCAGAATACAATAGAATACAAACTTGAAACAGTACAAGAAACAAGTATAGAAATCTTTTGACACAAAGAGTAGGGTATCCAACAACCTTAGATAAATGTCCCATGATTTATACTTTCAAGAAATTATGTATTACCCAAACCCAAGTAAGCCCACAATCAGATGATCGGTATCTGTCTTGCTATCCCTGTAGGCCCTCAATTTAGAAGGAAATCAGAACCTCTATCTTCTAAACTTGGAATCCCATGTTCAGCATGATCGGAGTCTGCACAAAGCAGGTACGAACAATTTGTTCACACCCAAACAAGTTGTTCACAACATCCACATGAATCACTGAGAGTTCAAAGAGCCTCTCTCTCTAAAAAACACTTCAACAGCATATAATCTCTAGAATCATGAAACTATTCATTAGCGTTCAAAAGTTTTGAGCTCGTTCAAATGAGCTTCTATTTATAGGTACATCTTCAATGGGTGACTCCCTCCTCCAACGGTCATATTTTTCCTTGAATTTTGGAGGGACCTCTACATGTGTCACTCAAACAATGGTTAGTTAGTAACTAAATGCACGACATCATTTTATAACTAAAACAAGTGTAAGTAAAAATATGGTTGCTCAGCCAAATTTATTTTTCAATGTCTAAGAAAAAATAGAACTCGGAATCTAAGAAAGGTAACCTTCGGAGTCTATATTACAAGGATATTCAAATTCTATTTCTTGGGAATTCAGAACCTGAATTAAATAGAATTTCGGAGTCTGAATTTCAAGGAAATTTGGTGTCTGAATTCATAAGAATTCGAAGTCTGAACTTAGAAATTTTGTAGTCTAAATCCATTATAATTCAGAGTCTTAACTCAGAAACTTCTAAGTCTGAATTCATAAGAATTAGGAGTTTGAACTCAGAAATCTTGGAGTCTAAATTCTTAAGAATTCAGAGTCTGAACTCAGAAAGTTTGGAGTTTGAATTCATAAGAATTCGGAGTCTGAACTCAGAAAGTTCGGAATCTGAATTCGGATCCTGAAAACAAAATGTTCTATATCTATGTACTTATAATATTCCAGGGTTTTAGATGTGAAACCGATTTTTATACTTAGAAAGAAAATGAGTTATTTTATAATATGAACAATGAAAAACAGGTAAGGATAAATTTTCCTTGGGGAAGGAAAATTTTCCTTATCATGTAATATCTTATGGAAAAATGAAATTTTCCTTATGATAGGGTGTTTGTGATTTTCAAAACATAAAGGAATGGAGAAGTTGTAAGGAAACCTTATTGACTCAACAATCTCCCCAAACATGAAGGAATGGAAAATTCATAAGTAAACCTTATTGACTAAATAATCTCCCCCTTTTTGGAAATCACAAACATCCTTACGAAAGAGAATATAAGGACTTATAAATTTTATGGACTTGTAAATAAAACTTATCTCCTTTGACACATGGGAAATTATGAATACGAATAACTCCCCCTTAGGATTTGGAAACACTAAGGATCATATTCTTGATTTACGAATTGAGATTTATCTTTTTATTTCATACAGAAATCTTCTTGGATAAGAACTCCCCCTTAGATGAACTCCCCCTTAGATGACCTCCCCCTCAAGGAAATTTCTTCTTTTACTTCGTATTCTGTTTTAACATTCCTTTCTCCCCCTTTTGTGATTTTCAAAAAAGATTAAAGGGAATGGAAAAGGAAATGTGCTACCTAAAATATTAGTACTAGAGAAACAAAAATTAAAAGAGAAACCTAAAATTTCATTATGATTGAAAAAAAATTATACAAGGAAGGGATACAACAAAATATTGGAATTGAACAACATTATCCTTCCTTCTACTTAAAAATCAAATTCTTTACTATGGTTTTGAGATTCTTGAGTTCTTTGTGATCTTCCACTAAACATTTGAGAAGCTGATCATAATCTTCGGTTTTATTTTATAAGGCTTTGATTCCTTATTCTTGAGCCTTAAGAGATTCTTTTTTCCCCATTAGTACTTCTTCTTGCTTAGAAAATTTTTCCTCAAGTTTGATTCTAAGATCTCAATCTCTCTTCCAACTCTGAGAAACTGTATACAACTTCCCATCCAGATATTTCACTTCTTTAATAGGAGAATTCTTCTCCAGAGTTAGCTTCTCCTCATAACTATTTGTGAGATCCTTGATCTTTACATCTTCAGTGTCAAATGCATCCTTGACACTTTCTTAGAACTCATTAATAATTCTCATGTATTCTATAGTTTTCTTTCACCAGCAGGTTATTTTCTTGCAGGATATTTTGTGGGATTCATAATTTATGAAGAAGGATTTAAAATTGGCCTGAAGCTTGATGCACTTATCCATCACCATGGATACTAAATCTGATTTCTGATTTAAGGAGTGTTGAACCATCTGGAATCTGGAGTCTATACTAGGAAATATTGGTATATTCCCAACATGCTTCTTTAAAAACTAGACTACAAAATAATTTCCCATAGAGGACGATTCTGAATTAGAAATTTTTCTTGGTGAGGATTATTTTTCTATATCAGCAGCTTTCCTATTTGAAGAACCACCAGCATATTTCTTATTAAGCATAGCCTTGGTAGGTGTATCAACTACCACCTGTTTTCCCTAATCAGTTTTCCGAATGGCTACCTCTTGGTCAAGAGATTCATGCTCACTATCAGACAGCTGAATGATTTTTTCATCATCTATCTCTTATTTTTCTGTTCCTACCTTAGAATATTCTGGATGAATGAAATCTCTATTGATGCTTTCTTCTTCAGATGGTTTATTAACTTCATCTTCAGCCTTCCCTTCATCCTTCTTAGGAGTTTCAAGCTTTGATGATTCATCTTGAGAGGTTTGGAATGATAATTTTTCTGAAGTTTTATCCTTCTCCTGAAAATACTCAACTTTTTTTATAGGATCTTCAGTATCTCCAATTCCTTCTCCTTCTTCTTCTACTTCTTTTTCTTCTACTAATTTTTATTGAACTTCTTTTTCTTGATGTTTGTCTGGAATTACAATAACAATTTTCAGAGTCTTAGGAAGTGGGTCTTGAAAAAATGACTCTGGTTTCTAAATACTCGCAGAGGATTTCTCAAAGGCATTCAGAAGATATTATACTATTTCGGCCTCATACAACTTCTTTATTTGCTTTTTTTCTTTCTCTTACTTCTCTAGATTCTTGGAAGCCTTTTCTTTCAAAGCTTTTGTCATGATAGGGTCCAATCCAAACTTAGGATCTCCATCTTTTTTATTTTTCTTGGATTCTCTCTACTTTTCTACAACTTCATCCAGATAAGATTTTTTTTTCTTTGGCTTCTGTGGTGCAGATTGGGTTTCCTTAGCCATTGGAGTTTTTTCTTTATCTTACACTTCCTTCAACTTCCTCTTCCTTCCTCCCTTTTTAGAGGTCTCAAATGCTTCTTGTTTCTTTGAAATTGCTTCTACCTCCTCTTCAGGAAAGTCAGATAACTCTTCGGATTCTATATAAAAGACAAATTTCATTCTTCTCAAAGTATCATCACTTAACATCGTAACCTTACAATTCCAAGTCTTAGATCTGCCAGGGATTTTGAAGGATTCTAGGCACCAAATAATCATTTTAGAAAGAATGGTTGGATACATAATTATCTGATCCTTCATATTTCCATTCTTTATGTTCTGAATTGTAACAATAATATTCTTGACCAAATTTATTTTCCTTTACATTACCAAGAAATCCCGAATGTACATATCACTCTTCATCAAAGTTTCCTTGTTTTCTTTTTCTCAATATGATGAATCCATAAACCCACAATTCTAGAATCTGATAATATGTAGACAGTTGAAGAATCTTCAGATTCTTTACCTCTAAAAGACCAAGACAATCCATGGCCTTTACCTTATCAAAACTTCCATAGACATCAGGCATCTTATGGGAACAAACTCAGCTTCCCCTTTATATGAAATACCAACCAAGATTGCAGCCTTGGTGTATGAAAGGGAATAAGTTTTTCCAAAGCACTTGAAGGAAAACTTACTCCACCCTTCTTCATTAAAGAAAGTTATAGACTCATAGAATTATATTAACAAATCTGGATAAACCAAATCCTGAGCTTTTAGTTTTGAAAGGAAAACATTTTCCCACCCATTCAGGTTTATATTCTTAGAGATAATAGAATTATACTTCGTGAAAAACTTCAGATCCACTAACCTTTCTCTTTATATATTCCATTTTGAGATTGTCTTAATAGTTGACATGTTTTTATGAAAGAATACTTCGGCAGAAATTCCAATGTAAGAAAGATCTGAGAAGTTTAGAATAGGCTTTTGTAGGAGGTCATAGCTTCAGCACATAAGAGCTTGAGTTTCGATGTGGCACAGCCATTGGGGGTCCTTTATATAGGCAAATGAGATAACGGTTCATCTTCCTAACTCAATCCAACAGTTGAAAAACCCTCTAATCAGATCTGATGGTTGGGATGATAGCTGGAAGGAGATTTTGAATGAATCTGATCTTTTGAGGTTTTTATAAGAAAAACATTGGGATTTAGGAAAAAGGGAATATGAAATTTTAAAAACAGATGAAAATTCCAACAAGTAAAGGATGATTATGAAAATTTAAGTAAGGAAACATACCTTTTGGATTTCTAGGAAGATTATTCCTAATGAGGAAAATTTTTCTTGAATATCATTAGATTCCAAAATTTTTAATTATGAAAACTTTGACTATGAAAATATTTATTATGAAAAACACATTACGAAAATTTCAAGTAAAAAAAATTATTACGAAAATTTAAGTACTAAAATCATCATTACAAAAAAAATTGTACGAAATTTTTCATTAAGAAAATTTTAAGACTACAAAAAATAGTTGGAAAAACTAAAATTAGACTACGGAAAGATTTAAACTAAAAAAAATTAGACTATGAAAACTTTTAACTACAAAAAATTTTAGACGATGAAAAATCTTGACTATGAAAGATTTTGACTATGAAAGAAAATTTAGAATCTAACAAACAAATGTACTCCCCCTATGAAAAGGAGTTCCTTACTGTATGGAGATTGGTTTCAATGGGAAGATAACTTGGGGGATTACCTTACAGTTATCATTCCTAACATTTATTTAATGTATTCAAATATATCAAAGGGTTTTTGTGAAAATATCAGCAAGTTGATCTTGTCTTCTGATAAATTGAATAATGATATCTACTTTAAGTGTGCGATCCCTAAAAAAGTGATGCCTAATATCTATGTGTTTTTCATGAGATTGATGTACATGGTTTTTACTTAGGGCAATGTCACTAGTATTATCACAAAAAATTTGTGTTTTGGTAAAACTCATGCCATAGTCTGTGAGTATGTGTTGCATTCACAACACTTGAGCATAACAACTTCTAGCTGCTACATATTCAGCTTCAGCAGTGGAGAGTGCTACTGAGTGTTTATTTTGGAATGACCAATAAACTAATGAATCTCCTAAGAAATGGAAAGTTCCAAATTTACTTTTCCTATCCATTCTACTTCCAAAAAAATTATCATCTGAAAAACTTTTTAAAACAAAATCATTTCCAGAAGTGTAAAATAGTTCTAGATCCATGGTTCCCTTTAAGTAGTGAAAAATCTTTTTCACTTCCTTTAAATAAGATTCCTTAGGATTGGATTGATATCTTGCACATAATCATACTGAATACATTACATCTAGATGACTAGATATCAAGTAAAGTACACTTCCTATCATACCTCTAAAAGATGATTGATCTACTAGTTTCCCAGGTCCATCAAGATCAAGGGAATTTGAGGTACCAATGGGAGTACTTATACTCTTAGTGTTGTCATATCCATACTTTTTAATAATGTCTTTAATATAATTATTTTGGGATATATAGATTCCTTCTGGTTTTTGAGAAATTTTAAATCCAAGGAAAAATGTTAACTCACCCATCATACTCATTTCAAACTCAAATGTCATTAGATACACAAAGGAATCAGTTAAAGATTGCTGAGTTGAACAAAATATAATGTCATCAACATAAATTTGAACAATCAAAACATTTTTCTTATCTTTATTTATAAAAAGGGATGGATCATAATTTCCCTTGACATAATTATTTTGAATCAAAAATCATATAAGTCTATCTTACCTTGTTCGAGGGGCTTTCTTAATCCATACAAAGCTTTTGTAAGTTGAAAAACATGTTCAGGATGTTTTGTATCTTCAAAACCAAGAGGTTGTTCAACAAAAACTTCCTCTTGAACAAAACCATTAAGGAAAACACATTTAACATCCATTTGAAAAAGTTTGAAATTGAAGATTGCTGCAAAGGCAAGTAGAATACGACTAGATTCATGTCTAGCTACTGGAGTATAGGTTTCTTCATAGTTTATTCCTTCTTGTTGATTATAGCCTTTAGCAACCAATCTATCTTTATTTCTTACTATGATTCCATTTTCATCACACTTATTTCTGAAGACCCATTTTACTCCAATAATAGAAGTTTCCTTAGGTCTTTCAACCAAGGTCTAGACTTTATTCCTTTTGAATTAATTTAGCTCATCTTGTATAGCTTTTATCCAATCATCATCACCTAAAGCATCATCAGTGCATTGTGGTTCTAATTGTGAATGGAATTCTGGATGTTAGAATTCATTTCTTAAGGAACTTCAAGTCCTTACATGTTGATTTACATCACCAATGATACTATCATTTGGATGATTTTTTAGAAATAACTGATTTAGGTTTTGTAAAACATGTTCATTAACATAGGGTAGGAAGTCTTCTAAGGTAAATGCTTCAGAAATATTTTCTTGAACATTTTCCATATAAGAAGGATCTTCTAACAAAGGTTGAAAATCAGTTTTTGAAAAAACATCTGAAGATGTAGTTTGAGGTTGTTTAAAAACAAAAGGATCAGTTTCATCGAATTTAACATGTACTATTTCTTCAATAGTACAAGTGTTTTTATTAAAAACATTATAAGCCTTAGAAATTGTGGAGTAGCCGAAGAAAATTCTTTCATTTGATTTTGGTGCTAATTTGTATAGATTATCTTTAGTATTTAGAATGAATACCTTGTAACTAAAAACCTTGATGTAGGAAAGTCTAGGTTTTCTACCATTCCATAAATCATAAGGAGTTTTATTAAGAAAAGGTCTAATCAAAACATGATTTATATTATAACAAGAAGTACATACAGCTTCATCCCAAAAATGTTTGGCTATATAATATTCACTCAACATGGTTCTTGTTATCTCCTGGAGAATTATATTTCTTCTTTCAACAACACCATTTTGTTGAGATGTTCTAGGTGCTAAGAAGTTATGAGTAATTCCTTTTCTACTCCAAAAAGTTTCGAAATCATAATTTTGAAATTCTCCTCCATGATCACTATGAATAGTTATCAAAGGAAGGTTTTTCTCATTTTTAACTTGGGAAATAAAATTTTTTAAATAATAAAAAGCTTCATATTAATTTTCTAGAAAATAGACCCATGTAAATCTAGTGTAATCGTCAACTAAAACAAATACATAATATTTTCCTCTAATGCTTCTAGTTTGTGTTGGCCAAAAAAGATCCATATGCACCAACTGTAATGCATCAGTAGTTGATACATCATCAACTTATTTAAAACATGATTTATGTTGTTTTCCATATTGACAAGGATCACAAACTTTTGAAGAATCAAATCTAAGCTCTAGTATATCCTTAACTAGTCCTTTATTAGATAGTTTGCATAGGTTCCTAAGGTTACAGTGTCCTAAACTTCTATACCACAACCAAGAATGATCTTCCATTGCACTAAGGCAAGGTAGATTTGGCTCCTAAGATCTTCTAGGTTTAGTGTGTAAACATTCTCTTGCCTAATGGTAGAAATAATAAACTCTTCCTTTGATTTGTGTACTAAGCACTTGCCATTCCTACAATTCAAAAGGTAACCTTCATCACATAATGGACTTATACTAATGAGGTTGTGCTTAAGACCTTTAACAAATAAAACATTTGAAATTAATGTTTTTCCAAGTAGAATAATGTTACATATACCAATAATTTATCCCTTAGCATTATCTCTGAAAGTTTATTTTCCTCCTTTCGTCAAGATAATCTTTTCAAAGAAGTTTTTATTACTAGTCATATATTGGAAACATACACTATCCATGTACCATGTATTACTATTGTTACTTTCTTTATTTTCTTGCAAATAAGAGTGTTAGACTTTTGGAATCCAAATTTTCTTGGATATAGAATAGTTATACAATAAAATTTTGGGTATCAAAATTTGTTTAGAAAAGTATGCTTTATGAAACTCAGGGGATTAAACATTATTTAAAGAACAATTTTTCTTCCAATACCCACCACTCTGAAATTTAGTACAAAAAGGGATCTAGGAGGAACAAAATAATTGTTTCTAAAAATAGTTTTTTCATGTGAATAACCTAATCCTTGAATATTACCATGAGGTCAGATCTAAGAATACATTTTGTTAAAAGTTTCTTTACCACAAGTAAAATTGGAAAGAAGTTTCTTCAAAGAAAAAATTTCAGACTTTAGTTTATGGACTAAATTCCTATCCTCTGGAATAATTGACTTAGAGTTAAGTTTATCCTCCAAAACATATTTTTCTAAAAATATGTTTTTAAGATCCTTAGAAAGCTTATCATTCTCTGAATCTGATTCCTAAAGTTTCTTAGAATTATTTTCTAAAAAAACATTTTATTTATCAAGATCTTTGGTAAGATCTGAAATTTCTTTTGTTAAAATAAATTCTCTTCAATTTACTTTTTCAAGTTTCTTAGAAACTTTACACATTATTATCCCTAGCAACATAGAAAACCTAGAAACTTCCTCATAAGAAGGAAAATCATTATCATTATATGATGAAGAATATTCTTCATCTAATGAAAAATCTTTATGAGGAAAATTTTCATTCAAAGACATATTGGTTAAGGATTCATCAATTCATACTTTATCCATAAAAATGATTTTGAAATGGAGCTCGGGATATTAAACCAATATTATTTTTCTCAGAAGATTCGTAATCTAAAGAATCGTCAAAAGAATCTCCACCACCGGTACTCCAATTTTTATTGACTTTTAGGACTTTCTTATGTTTTGATCTATAAAAATTTTTCTTGTTTCTCTCAGAATTCATGTCATTCTTGTTTATTTTCTTAATTAAGGGACAATTTGGTCTGATATGACTAGTTCTTCTACATTTATAGCATGTCACTTATCTATCTTTATTATATTCTCCATCTTCCTTCTTATATCTATATTGAAATTTCTTCTTCCCAACAATCTTGTTTATCCTCTGAGCAAGCTTATCTAGTTAATTATTAGAATGTTCACTTGCACTAGATAGGGATTGAACAATACCTTCTTGGATTTTGATCTTGTAATTCTCTCAGGAGTCTTGGCATTCATATGTTTCGAAGTAGTTGTAAAAGCAACATCTCCATTCCCATTCTTCTTCTTAACATTTTCAGCATGTCCATTCATTCTACTCTCATTTTGAATAAGAGTTAAAAATATCTCATCAAGAGTGATTTAGGATACTTTCCTATTCTCATCTATAGTTGTTCTCTTTGATTCCCACTCATTTTGCATGATGTATATAATCTTGTTTACAAGTGACTCACCATCCAAACCTTTTACACCCATGGATTTTAAGCTGTTGACAATAGTCATAAATCTCTATTGTACCTTATATATTGGTTCTCTATAAGGAAAGAAAAAACCATGGTACTCAGCTCTAAGCATAGCTCTTATGCTTTTAATAACTTTGGAAGTACCAAAATGTGTAACTTTAAGTTTCTTACATATACAATTCGTGGCTTCACAAGAAGAAATATGGATATATATATTCATAGTCATGGAACATAACAAATAATTGCATACCTTATAGTTAAGTTGATATTCTGACTTCTCTTGATTAGTAAAATTTTTGACTTCCTTATCAGGAATCTTGTAATCTCCAGTAAGCATTACAAAGTTTTCCACTCAAATGTTAATGAAAAAAGTATTCATATGATATCTCCAATATTCATAATCCTTCCCTTCAAAAATAGGTGGTCTAGTAGGATTAAGATTTTCAATTGAGCCAACATTTATTTCTGCCATATTTAAGAAAAAGTCTCCATAAAAACTTGTCAGTAATAAAAGTTTGTAAACAAAGATAAAAATATCCTAAGCAATAAAAATATAGAACAATTAAAAACTTGAGAAAGAAAATTTATATGTGAATATAAGTATTTCAAATACCTCCTATTAACCAATTGTAGGATTGGTTTAGAGTATGAGGTAATCTTCCTCTGATAGAAATTGTAGGATCGAAATGATACTGATTGTAGTATTGAAACAGTGATGTAGATGTTCAATATACAAGAGGCGGGGTGAATTGTAAACATTAAAAATTATTTAGGAACTTTTAAATTTGGTTAGAAACCTTTATATTGTTTAACAATGTTAAACAAGGTAAATTCAAAAAATCTCTAAGTTCTATAAACATTCTTGATTTCGAAAATGTTGTTCCGAAAAAGAGATTCCAGAAATTTGGTTCCGAAAATAAAACTTATAAAAATTTTAAAAAACAAAGATTCTACCTTAAAGCATATAGAATCCTATTTAATCAGAGTACAAGTGTAAGATAGTATAAGATAGTTATACTTTTCGCAACAACCAGAATATAGAGGAATACAAACTTGGAACAGTACAAGAAACAAGTATAGAAATCTTTTAACCCAAGAGTTGGTTATCCAACAACCTTGGATAAAGGTCCCTTGATTTATAATTTCAAGAAATTTTATCTTACCCAAACCAAGGTAATCCCTCAATCCGAAGATCAGTATCTGTCTTGCTATCCCTACAATCCCTCAATTTAAAAGGAAATTTGAACCTCCATCTTCCAAACCCGGAAGCCCATGATCTGCACGATCGGAGTCTGCACGAAGCAAGTCTGAACAAGTTGTTCACACCTGAATAATTTTTTCACAACATCCGCATGAAGCACTGAGAGTTGAAAGAGCCTCTTTCTCTAGAAAAAACTTCAACATCATATAATCTCTAGAATCATGTAACTATTCATTAGCGTTTAAAAGTTCAGAGCTCATTCAAATGAGCTTCTATTTATATGTTCATCTTCAGCGGTTGACTCCCTCCTCCAACAACCATATTTTTCCTTGAATTTTAGAGAGACATGTAAATGTGTCACTCAAACAACGTTTAATTATTAACTGAATGCATGACATCATTTTATAACTAAAAAAATTATAAGTAAAAATATGGTTGCTCAGCCAAATTTATTTTTTGGAGTCTAAGAAAAAATAGAATTCAGAATCTAAGCAAGTTAACCTTTGGAGTCTTTATTACAAGGATATTCAGATTCTATTTCTCAAGAATTCGAAACCTGAACTCTATTGAATTGCAGAGTCTGAATTTGAAGGAAATTCGGAGTCTGAATTCATAAGAATTCAGAGTCTAAACTTAGAAAGTTCAGAGTCTGAATCCATAATAATTCGGAGTCTGAACACAAAAATTTTGGAGTCTGAATTCATAAGAATTCGGAGTCTAAACTCAGAATTTTTGGAGTCTGAACTCATAATAATTCGAAGTCTGAACTCAGAAAGTTCGGAGTTTGAATTTATAATAATTTGTAGTTTGAACTCAGAAAGTTCCGAGTCAGAATTCAGATCCTAAAAACAGAATGTTCTATATCTATGTACTTATAAGATTCCGGGATTTTAGATGTGAAACCGATTTTTATACTTAGAAATAAAATGATTTAGGTTATAATATGAAAAATTAAAAATAGTTAATGATAAATTTTCCTTGTGGAATGAAAATTTTCCTTATCAAGTAAAATCTTATGGAAAAATTAAATTTTCCTTAAGATAGGGTGTTTGTGATTTTCAAAACATGAAGGAATAGAGAAGTCACAAGGAAACCTTATTGACTCAAAAATCTCCCCAAACATGAAGGAATGGAAAAGTCATAAGGAAACCTTATTAACTCAACAAAAATGTCATTATGAAAATATGAATTTATTTCTCTCTTAAGTCTAAAATATTTTTCCATCAAAATACTTATTTAATAAAATGTTTTTTAATTTTTTTTAACATTATTCAACTGATTTATTAAATTTATTTTTACCCATTATAGTTTTTAAAAAATAATTTTTAAATTTAATATTCCTATTATTTTCCAAACAATTTACTTTTTATATTTTCATACAAAAATATGAATGGAATCTTTGTTTTAACATATACGCCATGAACAGAATTTCATACCACCATGACCACTTAATTTGTTTAAGAAATGATTATAATTTTCTAAATTTATTTTCAAAGAAATGTACTTTTAAAACATTTTGTGAAATTTCAGTCTTAAAAAAATATATTTTCAAATTGGAAATGTTATTTTCCACAATAATGTTATTAAAAGTCTTTGTACGGTCTTGAAAATCATCCATGGGAAGAAAATACACCCAAAATCACTTTGAAGAAGGAATAAAGTACTCTTAAAAGTCTTTCAAGGTGAATGGGCTCAAATTTAGTTGAAAATTTCAGAACAAACTTAATGTAATTCAAGTTTTCAATGTATTTTCAATTGGTATTCATACCATCACAGAGAAGGGTCTGCAGACCGCCTGGATCCCAAACCACCAGCTACATGGAAAAATCTGCGAGGCGATGGCCCACGAAATGATGGCCAGTGAACCCAACAGACCACATTCTCGAAGGACTCATGTGTGTGAAGTCAATCTGCGTACCATCCCTTGAACTCATCAGTTCACATACGAATAAAATGGTCAGGGTTCTGCAAACCATGATTGCAAATCATGGCCTCCGAAAACCTCAGTTGACTGAGTCTGTCGTGGTTCAGAATATCTCTTCATAGTACTCTCTAAATTGTGTTGAATGACCATAAATATGGTTTCCCCGATGTGCTATAAAAGGAGCACAAAAGGAATTGAGAAAGGACAGATGATGAAAAATTGAAGGGAAGCCAGAGGATGGAAGAAAGAACTCGGAGAAGATTCTACATTCAGTCTAGAATCATCAGCGAAGCCCGAATCATGAATCATATTCTCTACAGGTACAGCCGGCTGTAAACCATAAAATGGGGGAACTGAATAATAATAATAGAACTATAGACCTAATTTTTGAACTGTGAACCACATAATTCTTGTGGATAAACCCCCTGTGAACGATAATCCCTCAGACCCTCCATCAATATGGTGCTCCACATAGTGTACTGTTACACGGACTGAACCCGGCACCGCATACTGTATCAGTACACAGATGGAACCCAAATTGGTGGGATGGTCCACGTACCACTATGGTATGAATTGTTCTATACCCATGCTCACATACCTCATCGATATGCATACAACCCCTCTTACCGCATACCACAACGGTATACGGAGCTTCCCCCATTCCACATAAGAAAACAGAATGCAGAATGGGGTATTTTTGGGTATTATTTCCTCCTGTGCCAACCTCAACCCTCCACTACCACCCATTCCTCCATAATCCCTCTGTGAACCATTCCTATGGCATCAGAACAAGGCCTCCTCCAAAGCCTCCAGACTCATATGATTAGACAATCGGTTATATCAGTGTGCCCCATAGAGTCTACAAACCCATGGTAAGCAGAGTCAAGAAGGGTCTCCCCACAATGGTTTGGACTTCTGGGATGTCTATAGGTATACATTACTTTGGTAACCCATAGTCCAACCTTGGGAAACTAACATGGACCTCCCCATTCTAGTGATTAAGATTGATCACTTGCTTTTCCATTCAATGAAGAATAGTGATCAGTTGAAGGAGTTATGTTGGCTTCTATTTTTGACAAGGACACAACTCCTCCCCTTCCCAAAACTTGTATTGGGGCCCTCCCACCAAGGTATATAACCAATATTCTAAGGCCAATCCACATGATATTTAATGTCATCTCACATTGAATGATTCATTGCTTTGTGCCCCCACCCACCATCACCCCATCCTTTTTCACTCTAGGCTCTCCCTCTCCTACCAATAGGAGAGGAAGCATGAGGTTGGTTTAATATCTCACATACTCTTGTTTCTCACACTGAGCATTAATCACATGGGATTAAAGGTTTGTGATGATAAAAACATCCATGCCCATATGAACTATGATAACTCTGATTCCTAGTCAAATTATGATACGTTGGATGCCTACTTGAAGGCCCAAGCTCAAAGGGGTGCATTCTAAAATGGCTTACCCAATCATGACCTATCAAATGTGCAGATCCCAAGAGTAATCTTCACACAATATGAACTTTGAGAACTTTGATTCTAGATCAAACCAGGATACATAGGATTCCTACCTGAAGGCCCGAGCTCAAAAGGGTTCCCATCCAAAATGGTTCACCCAGCCATGTCCCCCCAAATGGGTAGCTTCAATGTGTAATCCCCACATAATTTTGAACTACGTGGGTTCTAATTATTTTCTCAAGAATACGTAGGAAACCCATATTATGGGTCTGATCCCAATGTCAAATCACCTTCAATCCCCCCTAGATGACGATAAACTCCAGATCACCTTATTTTATGGCTCAAGCTAGTAGTACTTCCGTAGCATCAAATAAATGCATGCCTACAATGATCTTGAAAACCAAGGGTAGCTTGTGGAAACACACTTCGAGAATGAATGAAGGATTCACGAACATATGAACCCAACTTAAATCTATAAGAGAGTCATATAATATTCAATAATTATCCCCCAGAAGGGTGCAGTGAGCCTAAATTCCCATCCTCTTGAACAATAGAGTCTTTAAGTGTTGTTGGATGAATCATCAATCAACGAGTGCCTAACTTTGGAAAGCAGGTCCATGAATCATGGATACTAGAGTCAGTGGGTGTTTCTATCTCTATGAATAAACTCATTGGAGATCATCCAATGAATTTATATCTGAGGAGGACCGATTTCACAAGTACATGATCCCATGTAATCTCCCACTAAGACCATCTGACCGCGGAATATCCTTTTCAATATGAAAGGTGTGAATTACCCAGTCACTGTGGGGTTAATCCAAACTTCCTTTAAAGGATAATGATGCATAATGGGTTGAAACAAAATATATAATGGATTTGATAGGAAATCTTCTTTGGAAAATAAGACAGGTGATGATTCTCATTGGACTGTTTCCTCGTCACCCGAAATGTGCCAACTCGGAGGTAGAAGAGTCTCTTAATGGAATTTTTATTCATAAATGTCAACAACACTTAGTTAATTTATTCTCTATTGAAAATATATTGTATTGATTCCATCCATAATAATTATATGGATGATTTATGATCAGTTTT
This sequence comes from Viscum album, assembly GCA_963277665.1. Taxonomy (NCBI): domain Eukaryota; kingdom Viridiplantae; phylum Streptophyta; class Magnoliopsida; order Santalales; family Viscaceae; genus Viscum; species Viscum album. The sequence goes on from OY728143.1 coordinate 1,716,051,966, forward strand.
ATAGTGGATGTTCTATTTTTATATCTTTATCTATATTACTCTATATGGGTTATGATTTTGTTTATTGATTGGGGAAAGTATTAACATTTCATATTCTAGTTTTTCAGTAAAAATATTTATGTTTATTATGTTTCACCCCTTTCAAATGGGAACTGAATTAGACATAGTAAGTGATGGGTGGGTCTGTTATATCCCTTATATGCATTGGTAGGTATCAGGATAAAAAATATATTTGGTTTTGGATGAGGACTTACCCATTAATATAGATGTCTCGACATAATTCCTCAATGGTATTTTTGATATCTTGGAACAAATCCTTGACAATATGTTTTAGATTTCCAAGATTAGGAATTTCTTTATTACGAATTGACTTACTGATGTCCATGTGATTATTTAATTTGTTATGTTATCCATGGATGAGTTTCTAACTCATAATATTATTTATATGGAATTATTTTATCATCATGTATTCGATACATATTATTACTTATGTTAAAGTTATTTATTAATTAGATCATGTTTTAGTTATTTACCTTATGATATTTATTATTCCATATTTATCATGATATATTCAATTGTATGCATACCCATACATAGCATCAGATCTCAACCCATTCATATGTTTCCTTTCCCCCGGATGTTAATAAGTGTAATATGATTGATATATAGGGATATATAAAAGGAAATAATGGTGTACTCAAATAAAATACTATTTTTTATTTATGTTTTTAGTTTTAATTTTAAATTCAAGTATGTATCTTGATTTTTAAAATACTACTAAACTATTCAGAGATTTGGGATGTGATCTATTTTATATAGTACCAATATAATAATGTAACCACCGAATATAGGTAACTACGGTCAAGGTATTTATAGTTGGTATAATAACATTTTTAGTAGAAAATTTGGGAATAACATTTAGTAATAAATAGATTAGGGAACATAGCCTTCTTATAGAATTTTAAGATAAGTATAGAAGAACATCAAAAAGGTTTGGTGAGAAATAGATTTTGTTTTTTTACTCACAATGAATCCTTTTTTAGATAATGAAATTTTATGTTTTTCTTGAACAAATATACCATGGGGAAGTAAATATTAAAAAAAGATATCAAGCTTGACTCAAGTGTTACATGGTAGATGAAAATGGGCTTCAAAGAGCACCTAGTTTGATACTTCTATGGTATATTAATGGGATAATTAAAATTTTATTAACAAATAATTATAAAATATTTGAATAAAGAATATTTGAAAGCTTTTCCAAATAAACCATGTTTATAATTATGAGATTATCTAGGCATAAACATTTCAATATATATTATGTATTTCACTGTTTTTGGAATTATACCTTATGTTTTATAATTTTAAGATCTAATATAGTGTATTACAATGTTTAGAAATTGTTCCTAGTGGAATGAGTAGAAACCATGATAGTTCACCTACAAAATAGAGGAATTTCCATCCTGGGAAATATAATTAAGATGGATTTGGGTCTGTATCTAGAACTGGAAAAATTATGACTATATTGGGGTAGCTTAATTTGGTTATCAGTAATAACCTTTCCTATATGGAGAAGCCGGCTGATCCACGATGTGGTGTAATAATGTTATACCAAATCATGCATTAGAAACATCCATTATTCAATGGGGCTAAAAATAACTTCGTATCTGATAAATGGATAAGTTATTTAAATAATATATTTTATACTTTGGGATGTAATAAAGTGGATAAGGTTTTCATGGAAGGTTATTATCTCTCAGGGGATGCAGATAAACAGTGGTCATTGATTCAAGATACTAAGGTTAAATAAAAAATATAAAGCATTGATTGAAATTATATTAAGTTACTCTTCCTATAAAAATATTTTCTTTATAAGAAATTAGTGGATATAGAGATACAATTATTGAGCCTAAGAAAAAATAGAGATGAAAATGTAGCTATTTATAAATCCAACTTTACAAGGTTATAAAGTCATACTATGATAAATATACATAATCCAAAGAGAAATATTGTCCATTTTTTGATAGGATTTATTCAATACTTCGAAGGGAAATAGTCTCCAAAACATTCGCATCATATAAGGATATAATATCATTTGATATAAAGGCATTGAAATAATTCTAAAAGTCATATGGATTCAATGGGAAGCAAGATAAGAATAGGATGGTATAAAAAAGAAAAGGGGAAAATGGATAGAAGAATTTTATAACATGTTATAATTTTTGAAAGTAATACCATGGAACTTTCATGAAGGTAATGGGATTTTTCTTCACATGTGGAGAGAAATTCCATCAAGTATGTGAATGAAAATGGAAATAAAGAAACCAATGGGGTTATTAGTTTCAACTTAAAGGATATGTGGAATTATAAAAATGAATAACCCATGAATCAAGGGAATATAACTTCAAAAAAGCTAAGGGATATTGGTTATACTTATACTATTATGTCACGACTAGACTCAAGCTGGGGATGAAGCTGCGAATACCCCCATCCTACCTCCCTAGGCCAGGGGTGGTGATAATCACTGAAGGCATAACTATCTTGGGGTGGAATTTTTCTAGAAACATGTACGTACACACATAGTCAACTTAAAGAAAAAGTAAATAGGAAACGGAATAAAAGATGTAACAATGACATAAATAATCCAAATATTCATGGACCTATAAATAAAGCAAAGTGTGGTAGTGTACACTAAAAAGAACAAGGGGGAAAATACATGATAAACTAGTAATATGTCCCAACCTAAAAAAATGGAAATGGGTAAACAACTGAGAGAGCCCATCTCATATATCCCGAGCTAAGACCATCATACGTGGTCCAATAACCACATTTCCCTAAACTCCTCTAAATTCATGATTGAGATGTCCTCTGTTTACAAAATACATGACACATGTCTAGAAAATACCATGTAAGGGTGAGTATATATATACCCAGTAGAATGCCCCAAAAAGGTTAAAGGGAAGCAGTGAGAGATACAACTGAAGAGGGAGATATAACAAGGTACAGTAAAAGAATTAAAGCTCAACCTAACAAGAGAGTGAAAGTGAACTCTCCCAAACATAAGGATCTCTTCATGGTGAGATGATAAATTTCTCATTGAGTCTTCTCTACCTATAGCAGGATAGTTCACTCATCTAACCATGAGAAGATAAACACAGAAAGCATGTGTCATACCCTACGCCTCTTCACCTCTCCTGGAAAGAGAGTTTCTATACCCAAGAAGTGGGTACAAAAGTATTATATCTATATATATATATATGCTCATTCAAAGAATCCCAAAAGAGGGAGTAAGGGGATCTACATCTCACAGCTCAACCAAATAAGAATATTCACCAACAGTTCCATGGTACATCCATCTATGATGCCTAGAACCTCATGCATCTACCCATGACACACAAGTCAAATGGATTCCATAACAACACCTTGAAAATATCCTCTTTGGGTGGCAATAACTCACACATATAGTTTTAGGTTGTGTCAAAAGAACGCATATCAGTGGAGAAAATGTCCATCTTTATCCTGATTCTAAAGGTATTCCAAACCATGCCTCATCACTATGTTACATAGTCAAGGGTTACCAGTTTTAGGAAAAGGATCTCGTGTCCTGGTATTTCAAACCATGCCTCATCACTATTCCACATAGTTGATGGGTTACCAGTTTTAGGAAAAGGATCACGTGTCTGGGTACATCAGGAGGGTCCTACTCTGGTAGTCACTAAGGAATGCCACTACCCATCCCAGGTAGAGAATACCACATAGGAAGGTCATCTAGGAACACCACTACCTAGTCCTACTAGTGGGTAAGCCCAGTGAGTCATTAGGGAAACACCACTACCCATATTAGTTGGAGGGTTACGCTTGGAATATGTCATTGAAAATGCCACTACCCATCTCAGCTGAAGGGTATCCTTGGATTGTCAAAGACCTCCACCGCCCAGTCCTACTGGAGCGTAACTAGGAAATATCATTAGTGAATTCCACTCCCTAGTCCTACTAGAGGTTAAGCCCCTAACTACCATTGAGGAAATCCAATAATCAACCCAGCTGGAGGGTAAGCCTGGTACTACATTGGTAATTCTATATGATTCTTTTCATCGTCATTTTCTCCTAAACATGTTCCAAACCTGGAACATTTTACATCATATCTCAAAAACCACTTTTGATGGAACCATCACATTCTATGGAAACAAAAAACATAGGATATGCATCTCATGGGACAAAATACAAGTTCAAACAAAGGAGATACAAACATTCAAAGATATATCTAAAGAGATCATGTAGTACAAGAAATGTGAGGGGACCCACATGAAGTGTGGTCCCTCTTCACTACCTTGAAATGTGTCTGGTTGGTTCAAAGGTCCAATCTGTGTAGGTGTACACATTGTATAGGTGGACTACAAGGCATGTCCCACCTATTCGGGGGCCGAGCCATGTCCTGTGGTCGTGTCTGTATACTCGGACCATGTGTCCATGTAATTTTGTACACATCGTGTTGGTCTACACTGTATGTAGCCCATGTGGTTAACATGTGTCTATGTTATCTAACATGGAGTCCTCACCTGTGTGACCCATCACAATATTCGTCTAATTAAGGGAGGGGTACACGATGTGTGAGGAAGCGGTGCATGCCATGTTACCCTTAACTTCTTCAAAACCCAAGCACCACTGTTGAGGGGGATACATGCCATGGTTTCTTCATCCTATACGGAGTGTAGTCAGGATTTTTCCAGAATCCCCAAATTTCTCCCGATTGTCAAATGTTCTTTGAATCTAGTTAAATTGCTTTATATCATGTCGTGATTCCTTTTGAAATCATCATATCAAGCTATGAATCATGCTAGATGATTTTTGTTCACCAAAAATTGATAACCGGAATGAACAATGGATTCTTTCTAAATTCTACATACTGTCATTCATTCATCGCTTGGTAATATAACTTCAAATAATCAGGTCTAACTTCCATTGGTTGCAATGAATCCAGATCTATGCTTCACTCATATAACCATCATTATTTATTAAATCCACATTGATCTGGGTACCCAATCGATATCGAGATGCTTGGAAACTATCGAACCAAGAATCATGGGGTTACAATGTTAAAGAATGTGAAAAAAAGAGGAATTAATGCACAATAAAAAAATTCTTATAACCATTGGACAAGAGTTATTTGTAAATCGATCTAGAATGGGAAATTATGATTAGAAACAACTTGTAAAGCAATATTTCAGTACTTAGTCTCATTAAAAGGTTCATTGTAGGGGAAAAGATAAAAGAATAACATTTGATCTACTCAAAAATCTAATCAAAGGTAGAAAATATCGATTGACGAGCCCTACATCTTGTTTGAATCATTTTATATTGAATATAATGATTTCTAATGAATTTGGGGGAATACACTGCATTCATTGCATTTCGATCCGCCTTGATCCAATTGTTCATTGTTTGTTGCCATTGGAGGAGGGGAGGATAGCTTCACCAACGAAAGATGGAATATGATCCAATTTTGTCCCAATTCCCTTAACAGCCTTTTTATAAGATTTTAAATTGGCCAAAGTTTAATTAGTCAAATAATTATTTATTTATTTATTTTACTTAAACACATCGCCAATGGGTGAGGTTTTCGGTGGTCCTATGCCTACTCATTTTGGGTCGTGCTTAGGGAAAACAATGAGTTCCGAACCCAGCCATTGTCTTAGATTTTTGATCCGATCAACCATTTAAGAGTTATCCATTTTTATTTAATTAACCATGAATTATATATATATATATAATATATTTTATATTTGTATAAAATTATTTCTCGGCACATAGGGCCTCATAATCGCACATTGTCATAGTGTTATGCTCTAAAAATATATTTAGAAATATTTCAAAGTATTACAAGTAAAAAAATCTGGTCTGTACATCATTACCTCCTTTAAGATTTTCGCCCCCAAGAAGTAAAAATAAGACAAAAACTCAGGATACTAATCCCACATATGGCACTCTTACTCCTAGGAACTCTCCTACAAGTTTTTGTGCTGCTACATCATGTAAACCAAAGGGATGATCTGTCCTTGGAAGGTCTGTTCCTGTCGGTCCTCGATCTCCACTAGGGGCTCTATAAAGGTGGCTGCATCCCTAATGTCCAACTCACCCCAGTCATAGACGTGTGTAGGTTCATGTACATATCTCTTCAACTGAAACACAAGGAAGATGTCATTATTTCACTCCAGCTATGGTGGTAAGGAGAGGTGGCATGAAACCTCAAAAACCCTCCACACAATCTCGAATGGCCTGATAAACATCAGGGATAGCTTGCCTCCCCATCCAAAACTCCTCATTCCTTCTCATGGGGAGACTATCATGAAGATGTGGTCTCCCTACTCGAACTCCAAGGGCTTAAAAGGGTGATATCCATATGATTTATGTTTTCTCTTGGTCGTCTTCATCCATTCCCAGATGACCTACACTTTCTCTGTTGTTTCCACCACCAACTCAGGGACCATATAAGATAACTCTATAATCTCTATCTAGCATAAGGGTGGCATGTAGGGTCTCCGATATAGGGACTCAAAATATTTTATGCCTATGGTAGAGTGGTATCTATTGTTGTATGTAAACTCTACCAAGGGCAGGTGATCATCCTAGATCTGACTGAAATCCAATATGTAAGGCCCCAACATATCCTCTAGAACCTGGATAGTGTGCTCGGTCTATCCATCGGTCTGGGATCAAATGTTTTACTCATCCGAAACTTGGTCCTGAATTCCACCTACAAGACTCTCCTCATTTGTGACATAAACCACATGTCACGATCATGGGAAACTATCAAGGGTATCCCATGAAGTTGGATGATCTACTGTACATAAAACTACCCCAAACTCTCTACCAAACTCTGTTCCATGATAGCAAGGAAGTGTTCTGACTTCTTGATTTAGTCAACTATAACCCAGCTGGTGTCATTGGCATTCATTTTGTGTTGAATCCCTATAACAAATTCCATGGATATGTCACCCCATTTCCACACTGGGATCTCAAGGGGATGAAACTAACCTCCCGAATCATGGTTCTCAAATTTCACTTGGTGATAGGTGAGGCACCATGAAATGAACCCATCTTTGATTTGTCTCATGATGGACTACCAAAACTATTGTTGAAGGTATCTTTACATCTTATCTACACTTGGATTTATAGCTAAGGTAGAAGTTTGGAAGTCCAGGATCATATCTTCCAATATAGAGACTGGAACCATGATTCCCCACTGGAATAATATCTTATGATTACCTCCTTAATAATATCCCTCTAGTGCATCGCCTATGGATATTAGATCACACAAAACCCCATATTCAATGTCTCCTAAATAGGACCCTCTCACATGATGGAGGAGAAAAGGAGTCAGCACCATCAACTGAAGAAAAGTTATACCCTCCCACACCACCAGGTCCAGTTGTAGGGAAGCTAACTACTCTAAATATTCCTACACTATGAAAGCCTGATACTTCCTTATAATGGAATTTTCTACCACATTTCCATCTCTTGGAGTATTTACTATCTCTAAGTTTTATTCCTACAAGAACTCTAACTAGTGCCACTGTCTCACGTTCAGGTCTATCTACGTAAAGACGTATCTAATACTCAATTAGTTTGAGTATACCAAAATGTTCCCTCCCATAAGGTAGTGTCTCCACATTATTAAGGAAAATAGCACCACTACCAGATCTAGGTAATTAGTTGTATATTTCTACTAATGGGGTCTCAACTACCTTGACCCATATGAGATTACTACCTATTATTGAAATAACACACAACTGAGCCCATCTCTTGAGGAATCTCAATACACTAAGAACTCAATTCCTTCCTTGGGTATCCTAAACATTGGAGTGATTTTCAACAACTTCTATAACTCCTCAAAGGCCCTATGGAATTACTTATTCTAGTTAAACGGTTTTCCCTTCGGCTTTAGGGAGGTCAAAGGGGCTACATTTTTGGAGAAGTCCTCCACAAGACTCTTGTAGTACCCTACCATGAAAAGGAATATTTGTACCTCCAACACATTCTTGGGTGGATCCAAATAAATTAAAACTTAGATCATTTCAAAATACATGGATAAACCTTGTTCAAAAATGTAATGCCCCATAAAGTAACCCTCTTTTACCTAAAACTGACATTTTGAGAGTTTTCTATAATGATGGTTCTCTTAGAGTAAATCAAGAACAATCCTCAAGTGATCTGTATGACCCTCCTCTGTTTTAGTGTAAAAAAATATGTCATCGATGAAGACCACAAAAAGCTTATCAATGTATTGCTAGAATGTCTGGTTTATCAAATCCATAAAGACAACAAGGGAATTTTTCACACCAAAGAGCATCACTAGAAAATATTAATGTCTGTAGTGACATTGGAAAGAAAAAATTGGAATATCGGTCTCACGAACCCGCAACTAGTTGTAGTTGGACCTGAGATTAGTCTTGGATAACCATATCACACCTCGCAGCTAATCAAAGAGGTCATAAATCCTAAGAAAGGGCTACTATTTATAAAAACCCTACTTTTATTGCACACTTAAACATAATTTATTACATGAGAATTAACTTAATACAACAAAGAAGATCGACCGGTATAGTGTCATTGGGGATAAAGATCATTACATAAAAACAAAAAACATGAAATACAACATCTTTATTGAAAACATCCACTGCATGACCACAAAATTCCTTCGTACTGAACATTTCATGGGAAAACCTGGGGACATACTTAAGAAAGGGGTGAGCAATGAATCCTAGTAAGGGAATAAACATGGAATAACATGAGGAATACAATACATGTTAAGAAAATAGGAATATCAATAGAGCACAATATAAACATGAACAAAAAGTCATGATAAAGCATGATAATCAAAACATGGAGATGTGGAAACAACATTTAACATAATATTAGCATGATCCAAGGCTCATTGCACATGGACCATGAGTAAACCATCATTGCACATGAAGCACAAGTAAACCCTCATTGCACTTGAATTAGCATGAGTAAATCCTCCTTGCACTTGAATTAGCATGAGTAAATCCTCATTTCACTTGATGTAACATGATACTAACATTTACCCAATGCATTGGAGCACTATCAGGGTGCACCCTTCTTAAACATTTCATTTCATGCATAAGTGTGCCACAAGATCATACAACATATATTAATTAAACATCATAATGTATACTACAGTAAATTAATGTGGAATTAATACATGAAACTCTTCTATAAATAATTAAATGTGCATAAAGTTGAATACCCTTGACAGAAAAATGAGCATGGTATTCACTACACAATGATTTTGGCTTGGAAAATGGCGGTGCAATTTCGGCAGCATAACAGAATGACATAAGACTTCATAAAAAAGGTTAATGAGAGAGAAAAGGTTGTATCATCATATGTACATAAAATGTATAGTAAGGTAGTCATATAGATAAATTTCCCAACATAAGTAATGGAATTTGGATTCATAATACCAAAGAATTCATTGAATGTAAATGAGAAGAGATAAACATCTTATGGGATTTTGGCATGGATACCAGGGTCGTAGGGTGTTTCTGTCTCTACAAATAAACTCATTGGAGATCATCCAATGAAGTTATATCTGAGGAGGACCGATTGTAGAAGTAATTGATCCAATGTAATCGCCTGCAAAGACCATCTGATAATGGAATCTCCTTTTTAATAATAAATGGGTGAATTACCTTGTCCTCGAAGGGTTAATCCGACCTTCATTTAATGGATAATGATGCAGAATGGGTTGAAACCAAAGAAATGGCGAATTTGAAAGGAAATTTTCTCTGGAAAAGGAGATGGGTAAATATTATAATCGGACGGTTTCCTCATCACTCTAAATGTTCCACCTCGGAGGCAGAATAGTCTATTAATGGAATTTGTATTCATCAATGTCAACAAAACATAATTAATTTATTATTTATTGGAAATATATTGGATTTATTCCATCCTTAATAATTATCTGGATGATTTATGATCAGTTTTATAAGGGATGTTCTATTTTTATATCTTTATCTATATTACTCTTCATGGGTTATGATTTTTTTATTTATTAGGAAATGTATTAACATTTCATATTCTAGTTTTTCAATAAAAATATTTATGTTTATTGTCTTTCACCCCTTTCAAATGGGGACTGAATTAGACTTAGTGAGTGATCGGTGGGTCTGTTATATCCCCTAGATGCATTGGTAGGTATCATGATAAAAACTATATTTGGTTTTGGATGAGGCCTTACTGATTAATATAGATGTCTCGACATAATTCCTCAATTCTATTTTTGATTTCTTGGAACAAAGCCTCGACAATATGTTTTAGTTGTCCAAGATTATGAATTTCATTATTATGAATTGACTTATTGATGTCCATGTGATTATTTAATTTGTTATGTATCCATTGATGAGTTTCTAACTCATTATATTATTTATATGGAATTATTTTATCATCATGTATTCCTTAAATATTATTCCTTGTGTTAAAGTTATTTATTAATTAGAGTTTGTTCTAGTTATTTACCATATCATATTTATTATTCCATATTTCTCATGATATATTCTATTGTATGCATACACATACTTAGCATCAGATCTCAACCCATTCATATGTTTCCTTTACCCAAGATGTAAATAAGTTTAATATGATTGATATATAGGGATATACAAAAGGTAATAATGGTGTACCCAAATAAAATACAATTTTTTATTTATGTTTTCAGTTTTAATGTGAAATTCAAGTATGTATCTTGATTTATCAAATACTACTAAACTATGAATATTTTTGGGATTTTATCTATTGTATATAGTACCAATATAATAATGTAACCAACAAATATAGGTTACTACAGTCATGGTATTTATAGTTGGTATCATAATAGTTTTAGTAGAAAAATTTGGAACTAGATTTTATAATAAATATATTAGGCAACATAGCCTTCTGATAGAATTTGAAGATAAGTATAGAAGAACATCAAAAGGATTTGGTGAGATATAGATTTTGTTTTTTTTACTCACAATAAATCATTTTCTAGATGATACACATTTATGTGGTTCTAGCACAAATATATAATGGTTTAATAAATACGAAAAATAGATATCATGTTAGACTCAAGTGTCACTTGGTAGATGAAAATGGGATTCATTGAGCACCTTGTTCGAAACTCCTCTGATATATTCATAGGATAACTAAAATTTTATTTACAAATAATTATAAAATATTTGAAGAAAAAATATTTGAAAACTTTTCCAAAGAAACAATGTTTATAATGATGAGATTAGCTATGCATAAACTTTTTAATTTATATTATGTATTTCACTAGTTTTTTAATTATACCTTATGTTTTATAATTTTATGATTTAATATACTGTATTAAAATGTTTATTAATGTTTATTCATGGAATGAATGGAAACCATGATATTTCACATACAAAATATAGGGATTTCCCTCCTAGGAAATATAATGAAGATGGAGTTGGTTCTGTATTAAGAACTGGCCAAATTATGACTATATTAGGGTAGCAGAATTTGGTTATGAGTAATAACCTTTCCCATATAGAGAATCCATCTGATCCACCATGTGGTGTAATAATTTTATACCAAATCATGCATTAAAAACATCCATTATTCAATGGGGCTAAAAATACATTTGTATATGAGAAATGTATAAGTTATTTAGAGAAGATATTTCATACTTTGGGAAGTAATGAAGTGGAAAGGGTTTTCATGGAAGTTTATTATCTCTTATGGGATATAGATAGATTGTTTTCATTGATTCAAAATACTAAGGATAATTAGGAAATAGAAAGCATTGATTAAAATTATATTAAGGTACTCTTCCTATAAAAATATTTACCTCATAACAAATGAGTTGATATGAAGATACAATTATTTAGTCTAAGACAAAATGAAGATGAAAATGTAGCTATTTATGAATCCTACTTTACAAGGTTAGAAAGACATACTATGAAAAATATACATAATACGAAGAGAAATATTGTCCATTTTTTGATTGGCTTAATGTAATCCTTCGAAGGGAAATAGTATCCAAAACATTCTAATTATGTAAGGATATAATATCATTTGATATGAAGACATTGAAATAATTCTACAAGTCATATAGATTCAATGGGAATCAAGATAAGAATTGGATGGTATATAAAAAGGGAAAAGGGGAAAATGGAAAAAAGAATTTTGTAACATGTTATAATTGTTGAAAGTAATACCATAGAACTTTTGTGAAGGTAATGGTATTTTTCTTCACATGTGGAGAGAAATTCCATCAAATAAGTGACTGAAAATGGAAATAAAGAAACCAATGAGGTTCTCAGTTTCAACTGAAAGTATATGGGGCACTATGAAAATGAATAACCCCTGAATCAAGGGAATATAACTTCAAAAAAGATAAGAGATCATATTTATACTTATACTATTATTTCCTGACCCGACTCAAGCTGGGGATCGAGCTATTACTACCCCAAGCCTGCCTCTATATTCCAGGGGTGGTGACAAGCATTGAAGGCATAAATATCTTAGGGTGACATTTTTCTAGAAACCTGTAGACATGCACACAATCAACTTAAAGAAAAACTTCATAGGGAAAGAAATAAAATATGCAACAATGATATAAATAAACCAAATATTCATGGACCTATAAATGGAACCAAGTGTTGTAGTGTATACTAAAAAGAAAAATGGGGGAAATATATGCTGAAAATAGAAATGTGTCCCAACCTGAAAAAAATGGAAAAGAGTAAACAACTGAGAGAGCCCAGCTCATCTATCCCGAGCTACAACCATCGTATGTGGTCCAAGAAACCCATATACCTAAGCTCCTCTAAATTCATGATTGACTTGTCCTATATCTACAAAATACATGACACATGTCTAGAAAATCACATGTAAGGGTGAGTATATACATACCTAGTAGAATTCCATAAAAAGGTGAAAGGGGAGCAAGGAGAGATACAACTGAAGAGTGAAATAAAACAACGTATACTAAAAACAATTACAGCTCAACCTAACAAGAGAGTGAAAGTGAACTCACCCAAACATGAGGATATCCACATGGTGAGATGATTAACTTCTCATTAAGTCTTATCTACCTATAACAGGATAGTTGAATCATCAAACCATGAGAAGCTAAACATGGAAAGCATGTGGCATACCCTGTGCATCATCGCCTCTCCTAGAAGGAGAGTAGCTATACCCAAGAACTGGATACATAAGTATTATATATATATATATATATGCCCAGTCAAAGAATCCCAAACGAGGCAGAAAGGGGATATACATATCTCTGCTCAACCCAAGAAGAAGATTCACCAACATTTCCAAGGTATGTCAACCTACGATGCCCAGAACCACATGCTTCTACCCAGGACACACAATTCAAAAGGATTCCATCACCACACCTTGATACTATCTGCTTTGGGTGGCACTAACTCACACACATGGTTTTAGGTTGTGTCACAAGAAAGAATCTCGGTGGGGAAAATTTCCATCTTTATTGTGAGTCTAATGGTATGTCAAACCATGCCTCATCACTATGTTGCATAGTCGAGGGTTACCAGTTTTAGGGAAAGGATATCATGTCCGGGTATGTCATACCATGCCTCTTCACTCTGACACATAGTCGATGGGTTACCAGTTTTAGGTAAAGGATCATGTGTCCTGGTACGTTAGGAGGGTCCTACTCTGGTAGTCACCAAGGACTGCCACTACCTAGCCCAGCTAGAGGGTACCACATAGGAAGGTCATCAGGGAACACCACAACCTAGTCCTAATATAGGGTAAGCCTGGCGAGTCATTAGTGAAACACCACTACCCATCACGGTTGTAGGGTTATTCCTGGAATATGTCATTGGGTAATGCCACTACCCATCCCAGCTGAAGGGTAACCCTGGGTTGTCGAGGAACTCCACTGCCCAGTTCTACTAGAGGGTAACTCAGAAATATCATTAGATAATTCGACTACCCAGTCCTACTATAGGGTAAGCCCAGAACTACCATTGAGTAAAGCCACTACCCAACCCAGCTTGTGGGTAAGCTTGGTACTGCATTGGTAATTATATATGATTCTTTTCATCATCGGGTTCACCTCAACATGTGCCAAACCTAGAAAATTTCACATCATTTCTCAAAAGCCACTTTTAAGGGAACCATCACATTCTATAAATACAAAAAAAAACTTAGGATAGGTATCTCACGGTCCAAAATACATGATCAAACGAAGGAGATACAAATGTACAATGATATCTCAGAAGAGATCAAGTAGTAAAAAGAATGTGGGGGGGACCCACATGACGTGTGGTCCCTCTTCACTACCTGGAAATGTGTCTGGTTGTTACACGGGTCCCATCTGTGTAGGGGTACACGATATATAGGTGGACTACATGGCATGTCCCACCTATCCGGGGACTAGGCCATGTCTTGTGGCCATATCCATATACTCGGACCTTGTGTCCATGTAATTTTGTACACAGTGTGATGGTCCCCACTGGATGTATCCCATGTGGTTAACACGTGTCTATGTTCTCTTACATGGAGTCCTCACCTGTGTGACCCATCACAAGATTTGTCCAATCAGGGGAGGGGTACATGATGTGTGAGGAAGTTGTACATGCCGTGTTACCCTTAACGTCTTCAAAACCCAAGCACCGCAGTAGAGGTGGATACATACCATGGGTTCTTCATCCTATACAAAGTGTAGTAAGGATTTTTCCAGAATCCCCAAATTTCTACCAATATTCAACTGTTCTTTGAGTCTTGTTAAATCACATCATATCTTGTCTTGATTAATTTCTAAATCATCATATCTAGCTATGAATCTTGATAGACTGCTTATGTTCACCAAAAATCAATAACTAGAACAAACGAGGGATTATTTAATCATTATACATACTTTTATTCATTCATCGCTTGGTAATATAACTTAAAATCATCAAATATAACTTCCTTTGGTTGTAACGAATCCATATCTATGCTTCGCTCGTAGAACCATCAACTTTTATTAGATCCACAATGATCCAGGTACCCGATCGAGCTCGGGATGCTGGGAAACAATAGAACTAGGATATGTGGGGTTATAATGTTAAAGAATGTAAAAAATAGAGGGATTAATGAATAATAAAAAAATTTCTCATGACCATTTCCCAAGAGTTCTTTGTAAATCGATCTAGAATGGTTAATCGGGATTAGAAAAAACTGGTAAAGAAATATTTCAGTACTTAGTCTCATGAAAAGGTTTTCAATAGGGGGAAAGATAAAAGAATAACATTTGATCTACTCAATAATTTAATCAAAGGTAGAAAATATTGACTGATGAGCCCTAACTCTTGTTTGGATCATTTTATATTCAATAACACACTTTCTAATGAATTTGGGGGAAGCCACTGCATTCATTGCATTTCGATCCGTCTTGATCCAATTATTCGTTGTTCATTTCCAATAGAGGAGGGGAGGATAGCTACACCAACAAAAGATGGAATATGAGACAACCTTTCCCAAATTCCCTTAAAAACCTATTTATAAACCTTTAAATAGGTCAAATTTTGATTAGTCAAATAATTATTTATTTATTTATTTTACTTAAACACATCGCCAATGGGCGAGGTGTCGATCGTCCTTTGCCTACTCATTTTATGTTGCACCTAGGGAAAACACGAAGTTTTGAACCCAACTGTTGTATCAGATTTCTGATATGATCAACCATTTAAGATTTATCCATTTTTCTTTAATTAACCATGCATTAGATATATAAAATATTTTTAATATTTTTATAAAATTTATTATTGGAAGACAGGGCCTCGGAATCGCACATTGTCTTAGTGTTAAGATCTAAAAATATTTTTAGAAATATTTCAAAGTATTAAAAGTAATAAAAAAAATCGGGTCTCTACATCATTCCCTCCTTTAATATTTTTGTCACCAAGAAGAAAATCTATGAAAAAATACTTAGGACACTAAGCCCACATATGGAACTCCTGCTCCCAGGAACTCTCCTGCAAGTTTTTGTGTTGCCACAGCACGTGAACCAAAGGGATGGTCTGTCCTCACAAGGTCTGCTCCTGTCAGTCCTCGATCTTTACTGGGTGATCTTTAAAGGTGGATCTATCCTTGATGTATAACTCACCCCAGTCAATTACTTGTGTAGGTTCATGCATGTATCTCCTCAACTGTGACACATGGAAGATGTCATGCACTCCCTCCAGCTATTGTGGTAAGGCGAGGTGGCATGAAACCTCAAAAACCCTCTGAACAATCGCTAATGGCCCGATGAACCTTTGGGATATCTTTCCACCCCATCCGAACCTCCTCAATCCTTGTCACGGGGAGACTATCCTAAATAAATGGTCTCCCTACTCAAACTCCAATGGGCCTAAAACGTTGATCTCCATATGATTTATGTCTTCTCAGGGCCATCTTCATCCATTCCCATATGACATACACTTTCTCTGTTGTTGCCTCCACTAACTCTAGGACCATAAGAGATGAATCTCTAATCTCTGTACATCATAAGGGTGACCTGTAGGGTCTCCCATATTCGGCCTCAAAAGATTTCATGCTTATTGTAGAGTGGTAGTTGTTGTTGTATGTAAACTCTACCAAGGGCTGGTGATCATCCTAGCTCTGGCTGAAATCCAATATGTAAGGCCTCAACACATCCTCTAGCACCTGGATAGTGTGCTTGGTCTACCCATCGGTCTGGGATCAAATGTTTTACTCATCCGAAACATGGTCCAAAATTCCACCTACAGGACTCTCCACATTTGTGACATAAACTGCATGTCACAATTAGAGAAAATTATTGAGGGTATCCCATGAAGTCGGACGATCTATCGTACATACAACTACCCCAAACTCTCCACCAAACTCTGTTACATGATAGTAATGAAGTGTTCTGACTTCTATATTTTTTTCAACTATCACCCTGATGGTGTCATGGGCGTTCATTGTGTGTGGAATCCCTATAACAAATTCCATGGATATGTCACCCCATTTCCACGCTGGGATCTCAAGGGGATAAAACTAACCTATCGAAACATGGTGCTCAATTTTCACCTGGTGATAGTTGAGGCACCATGAGATGAACTAATTTATGATTCATCTCTTGATGGACCTTCAAAACAACTATTTAAGGTCTTTTTACATCTTCCTTACATTGGGATGTATAGCTATGGTACAAGTTTGGAACTCCAGCATCATATCTTCCCGTATAGAGACTAGAACCACAGTTCTCTACTAGAATAATATCTTATTATTCCATCCTTAATAATATCCCTATAGTACATTGCCTATGGATATTTGATCATACAGAACCCTACACTCAATGTCTCCCGAATAGGACTCTCTCACATGATGAAGGAGAAAAGGATTCAACACCATTAACTAAAGAAAAGTTATCCCCTCCTACACCACCAGGTCTAGTTCTAGGGAAGCTAACTAATCTAAATATTACTACACTAAGTGAGCTTGAGACTTCATTCTAATGGAATATTCAACCACATTTCAATCTCTTGGAGTATTTACTATCTCTAATTTTTATTCCTGCAGGAACTCTAACCAGTTCCACTGTCTCACGTTTTGGTATGTCTAAGTAAAGACATACCTAATAATTAATTAGTTTGAGTATACCTAGATGTTCTCTCCCATAAGGTAGTGTCCCCACATTCTTATGGAAAATACTACCACTTCCATCTCTAGGTCATAAGTTGTATAGTTATACTAATATGGGTCTCAATTTCCTTGACCCATATGAAATTACTACCTATTGTTACATCAACACACAACCGTGCCCAGCTCTTGAGGTATCGCAATACACTACAAACACAATGCCTTCCTTGTATATCCTTGTAGAGACCCGAAGATTGACGTACATGGACATTACATTACTTTTGCGGAATACTTAGTACATAACAAAAACACACACACAAGGATCGTAATAGTTTAGTGTCTTTGGAAACTCGAAATATAATCTTCTAATCGTGGTGAAAGATCTTCGACATCTCCCATAAAGATCTTCCTTTTTTTTTACCTAAAACCTTTCTTTATATCTTGGGGAAAAGAAAACATAAAAGGGTGATCTCAAATGCTCAGTAAGGGTAAACAAAAGAAATATCAATCACATCATATTCATAAGAACATAACATTTTGGAAATCTTAACCTGCAAAAGAGAGCATAATTTCATAACATGGGATAAATCATGGCAGTGAAATTTAATCACAATAATCATAACATAAAACATGAAACTTTTTGGCATACACACATAATCATATAGAATCATATCTTATTAGTCAAGACTCATTTCCAAGACTATCTTAGTGGACAAAGTCCCTTTCTGAACCGAGTCACCCTCGTTTCAGTCCTGTTTCACTGAACCGGTATAACCTACCATTCCAGCCATGTCTATCTCATGAGATATAAAATCTTTACCCAATGCATTGGAGGGATATATAGGTCCCACCCATCTCATAATGATACCATTCTTATGTGTGCCACAAAATCATAAACCATACATCATAGCATAACCCATGTAATAAAAATGGGATTCTTAAACATCATGTCATCATAAAACAATTCATATAAGATAAAGGAATTCATAAAAAATATTTTCATCACAAAATAATCAAATTCATGTAATAATAGGGATAGAAACAGAACCCTTTATTATCTTAGATGGAAAATAATTTTGATAAAACACTTGAACTCCATTCTTGATGAAAATATCCTTTCTACTTCAAAAACACTTTTCATTTCTTAACATGTCATAAAATTATAACTAAAATAAGTTGATTAAAAATAAACTTGAAAAATTGTAAAGGAAGCTTCTTGGAAATAATGTTTTAAAAATACATTCATGCCGTATAAGTTAAAAAAAACATTCTTCGTACTTTTGTCAGAAAAGTCAAAAAGTACCTCGTACGAAAAACGACAAAAGATTCCTTTCATATCCTTTAATAAAAACTCACCGAAGGGTAAAATTGGATTTAAACAATTTTAGGTGGATGGAAATAACATTACATATTGAGGAAACATGGATGTGTATGATAAAATACACCCCAGTAAATACTAAAGTATAAACAATCTCGGATAAAAATGAGATTTTGATATTTCCCTTACCTTAGGTCCGATTTGCTTCGTAAGTGTCCGAAACTCCTGTATAATGATTTAAATAATGTCATTGACTTATTCCAGAATCATACTCATTGTTATTATATCATATATGGTTCACTTATGACTTTATTTTAACCGTTCTTTTGTAAATTCCATGTTAAAGAGTGTTTTGGGTAAAATCGATTCATTTGTCGTAGGTGTTTGGACTTGTTGTTCTTGACATTATTATTACTTATATCATGATTTACTTACTTCCAGAAGATAAAACATGATTTATATATCATATATACTCAGTATATATATATATATATATATAATAGATAGATAAATGAAATGAAACACACCGTTCATGGAGACGGTAGTCCGTACGTACGCATGAATGCTGTTTTCGTTTCCTTATTGAGTTGAACGGAATTAAGTAGATGACATTAATATATATACACATAAATACAGTATCATTATTATGTCATATATTTCATGATTAATTATTATATATACTTTATAATCATTCATGAATGGTTAAAGTGGAGAATGAATCTCATCGCGTCGTGGAGACGGTATTCCGTACGTACGCACGAGCGATGATATCGTTCTCATGATCGTGAACTTGTGTTGAAGTGTATGTATACTATTCCAGTATCAATATCACTTTATAATAATCATATATAGTTACTCATTACACAATTATACCCATCCAACTAAGGTGGTGGTGGAAAATAGATTACACCACGGCGTGGAGACGGTATTCCGTACGTACGCACGCGCGGTGATTTCGTTTTCCGTAGGATGGATAGATGGTGAAATAGGATTGTTTCATACTTATAATAACATATCAGTATATGAGTGATACTGATGTTATTACTTCATAATGAAACAACCTAAGAAGAAGAAGTGGAAGAAGAAATAAAGGTGAAAGAATCGGTTACGGAAATTACCTCTTCTTTGAAGCGCCTCTTTGAGACCTCCTCTTAGGGCACTCATATTGGTCTTTGAGGAAGACCAGAACCTCTAGGATGTTGCTAGGGAAGTGGAGAAGAGAATTTGGCAGGGTCTGGACGAGCTTGAAGGCTCAATGTTGTGTGAGGAAGAGAGGGAGGAGGTGCCCTTTTATAAGGGAGGAGAGGGGCACCTTTGGAATAACAAAAAATATTATTTTATTATAAAGTCATGTTCGGTTTTAAATAGCTCCAAATTGATTTATTTCGTGGCTAAGGTGGGTATAGATCTAAATCCTATAATCCAATAGAATGTATACAAGTTTAGGTTCCTATTTTAACCTTATCATTTAGATTTAACATTAAGTTAAATAATTTTACTTTTACCGTGTCTTCTTGTGTTCTTACACTATAAGGTTAATAAACTTACTATAAGAAGCCAAAAGGACCCCAAGTTGTTTATTATTAATATATATAACCTTATCTAAGTCATTTGGCCGAACCGTAGATTTTTAGGAATAAAATAAGAATTAATAATATAATATTTGTTTTAAAAACTATTTTGTGTTAATTTTGACACTATTTGGTACATGATTTTTATGAAATTCATAATAGAATGATACGTTCAATCCAAGTTACTTAAATCAATAATAACATGTCATATTAACCTATAAAATTAGTGTAAGTCATAAAAAGTCTCAAATTATATTTATTTGGGTATTTATAATATCAATTATTAAAATGTTTCACTATTATGGTAATTACTGCATCATCATTGTGTCATAAATAAATTAATTTATTTAATGTTTAAAAATTATAAATAAAATATCATTAAGTAGGAAATCGTTTTAGCTTTCTAATGAGTATTTATATTCGAATTTATCTTATGTATAACCCTATATTAAAAATAATTTACTTATTAAACATTGATTATAACTATTTTAACCCTTCTTTAAATAAATTAATAATAAATGTCTTAATCTAATCCAAGTGGGCCTAAATGGTCATAGTTTATTCCTAGGGTTGTTTTTGGTCGAATTAAACTTGTCCAATAGAATTAGGACATGTGTTAGGGTAATAATAATATCATTTTTACCCTTAATTACCCTTTTTACTTTTAACCGTGATAAAAAAAAGTAAAAAGTTACTATTCACCAAAAAATTATTTTCATCTCATTGAACCACATTTTACTTACTGACATCAACCGTGTGTCTCGGATTTTTTAAATTCCACTCACAGAAGCGGTAAAATTATGTTTTATGAAAAAATCAGTTTTTTAACTACCACTTAGTGGTTTCACTATTCATCAAAAATTGAAAGTTTTCAGAAAAATGCCAAAAATTAGGCCTAAGATATATTTGATATTATGAACTCAAAAATGATTTCTATTTTACCAAATTCAAAACATATCAGTTGCATTAATTAATTTAAAATTAATTCCCGTCGTCAAAACAAATAGCGTGTTCTTAAGAGATAATAACTATCAAAAGATTGACACTTGTTTATGTATGGTTTAAATGTGAAATTGCATCCAATGAACATCATTGTATTAAATTGTAAAAATATATTCTAAATATACTTTAAAACCAATCAAATTAATAATTTATCATTATTAATTATTTCGATTGAAAAAGTTGTTTTTAAATAAAATTTATTAATTTTCACTATTCATCAAAATATGAAAGTTATCCGAAAATCACCAAAATTTCACCCTAAGCTAATTTCGATATTACGAATCCAAAAATGAATTCCATTTTGAAAAATAAAATTACAAAATTTAAAAAAGTGGTTATTACAATTCATAACGGCTAGTTTTAATAATATTTTAATAGCATATTGTTGTATAGTGAAACTCGTTATTGCGTACTACACACGCTATCAAGGAAGGTCGCGATTGCGTGTAATGCAAGGAAAATCAAGGATGCGTGTTGTGCAATCTCCTTTTGGTGTAGCGTACAACACAAGACATTAGTGAAATTAAAAAGAATATTTTTCATAAAATCTCGAGGTGTTACATTCTACCCCCCTTAAAATTAATTTCGCCCTCGAAATTCGTCAGGGTTATAAATGGTTTTCTATTCAAAAGTTTCTTTAATCGAAACCCACATCGTAAAAAGGAATACCAAAACCAATTTTTAAAAACAAAAGTATGAAATTTAACGGTTACCCAAATAAACTAATCACTGGGTTTCCACATAGGTGAAAATATAGATATGGAAGAGAAATATAACCATCATGTTCTGATGGAGAGTGGTAGAGAACATGGCTATGGAAAAGCTAGAAATCACAAAGCCATAAATTTGTGACGATCTAAGGTACCATCTGATTAATCAGATATAAGAGCACTAGGACAACATTTTTGGTTTTCAAGATCGTTTCCCTAAAGTTGAAGAATTTGAATTAGAATAAATACTTACTTTATTTTGGTACAATCTCACTATTGTTCGTGCCTTGAACAATTTCCACTTCATCTCTTAAATAAATGAAGTTGAATTTGTTATTCGTGAAGTGTTAGCAGATCATGTGATAGAATGACGGGTCATTCCATCTGTCTCAAACAAAAGGTTAGCAAAAGTTATTAAATATACATAAGTCATTCTATAGTGAGATTAATCATATATGGTTCCTAAAATGGACTTATACTTCATATATCATATTGATTAATATAATAAAACTAGTTTCTACTAAATAGGGACTTCCTGTAGGTCAGTGGTAGGCGATAAAGGCCAGTCGCAATTCGGTTGTGGGTTCGATTCCCATAGCCATGTCCGACGCGATGGGCTGTCGCCCGTCCTGCAGGTTGTCCTTTTTCTAAAACTATATTACTATAACATCCCATCAATAATATCGAAAAAACTTCTATACTTAAACAATACTAACTTATTTCCAACATAATCCATTCCAATCTTTAGGCTTATCCATAATACTGCAGTCCATTCTCATAACATAGTGAAAACGATTACCAGAGATTTAATACCATCGTTGATCCCCATATATCATAAGATATGTTTTGTTGGTCACATTCCAAACATTCAAAGTCCTTAATCAAGTATTCTCTTGAATACCCATTGAACCTTATTGAAAACATGAGTGCTGTTAAAAGTTAACAGTTTCCACATACCAAAATCCTCAAAATTCTATATACTCAAACCATGATATCACTTAGTCCTTATATCAATCATGAGCTCATGAATACTGTCAAAAATTTCATTTTCTACTTATCCCTTCATTATGCGCATATCATTTATATTCCAAAAATATCTGAATATCCTTTAATGGATACTGGTACCATTAATCATACACTTTCAAAACTCAAGGAAAGACAACAGTGTAACAATCCTTAGATGTCTCTTTATTCCATAGTACCATGAGATTACTTATAGAACATTACACATGATAAGCATGTAATCATTCCACTACATTATTAAACCATTGACCGAGCTTCAACAATTCTTTCATCTCACGTATCATTTGTAGTCTCTTCATCATCATCAACATAAATACTAACCATACGACCATACTGATTCTCTTCATGAGACTTTACCTTAGGGCATTGGTTTTCATAAAGCCCGTACATTCCACATTTAAAAAATTTAACCATTGTTGATGTCGTAGCAATACCCTTATCCTCATCCCTGGTGTTAACTGAACCTTTTCCTTTGCACTTACTGGCTTTGTGTCCTTCTTTTCCACACCCAAAGCATCTTCCAGTTCCTTTGAAACATTCTCCTTGATGCCTCTTCCCACATGATTTACATAGGGGAAATTGAACTTTCTTTCCTCTATGATCATCATGAAACTCCATCTTTCTCTTATTAGCCGAGTCAGGAAACTTACCAAATTTTACTTTATTGATCATATTATGAGATTGCTGATTCGGCATAATAAGGATGTTTGGACTTCCAAATCCCCTTTCATTTGGTTGATCATGAAAAATATCATTCCATTGTCCATCATATCCTCCATTATCGTGAATCACCTTGTTTCCAGCCATTTTCTAAAACACAAAAAGAATAGTGTTAGAGGAAAAAATCATAATAAAGGGGGAGTAACTTCAATATATAACATCTTAGGTTAAATTCTAACATCGTTACCATAGTTCTAGGACTATCCTATACGTATACTTATCCTTAGGGACATCTCTATACATACCATAGAAATATCTCTAGGGATCTCACTAACGTTCTCACATCCTAGTTTCCAAAGGTTGACTAAACCTTTCCTCTGATACCAACTGTAGAGACCCGAAGCTTGACATACATGGACATTAAATTACTTTTGTGGAATACTTAGTACATAACAAAAACACACACACAAGGATCGTAATAGTTTAGTGTCTTTGGAAACTCGGAATATAATCTTCTAATCGTGGTGAAAGATCTTCAACATCTCCCATAAAGATCTTCCTTTTTTTTTACCTAAAACCTTTCTTTATATCCTGGGGAAAAGAAAACATAAAAGGGTGAGCTCAAATGCTCAGTAAGGGTAAACAAAAGAAATATCAATCACATCATATTCATAAGAACATAACATTTTGGAAATCTTAACCTGCAAAAGAGATCATAATTTCATAACATGGGAAAAATCAGGGCAGTGAAATGTAATCACAATAATCATAACATAAAACATGAAACGTTGTGGCATACACACATAATCATAGAGAATCATATCTTATTAGTCAAGACTCATTGCCAAGACTATCTTAGTGGACAAAGTCCCTTTCTGAACCGAGTCACCCTCGTTTTAGTCATGTTTCACTGAACCGGTATAACCTACCATTCCAGCCATGTCTATCTCATGAGATATAAAATCTTTACCCAATGAATTGGAGGGAGATATAGGTCCCACCCATCTCATAATGATACCATTCTTATGTGTGCTACAAAATCATAAACCATACATCATAGCATAACCCATGTAATAAAAATGGGATTCGTAAACATCACGTCATCATAAAACAATTCATATAAGATAAAGGAATTCATAAAAAATATTTTCATCACAACATAATCAAATTCATCTAATAATAGGGATAGAAACAGAACCCTTTATTATCTTAGATGGAAAATAATTTTGATAAAACACTTGAACTCCATTCTTGAGGAAAATATCCTTTCTACTTCAAAAACACTTTTCATTTCTTAACATGTCATAAAATTATAACTAAAAGAAGTTGATTAGAAATAAACATGAAAACTTGTAAAGGAAGCTTCTTGGAAATAATGTTTTAAAAATCCATTCATTCCGTATAAGTTAAAAAAACATTCTTCGTACTTTTGTCGGAAAAGTCAAAAAGTACCTCGTACGAAAAAACGAAAAAGATTCCTTTCATATCCTTTAATAAAAACTCACCGAAGGGTAAAATTGGATTTAAACAATTTTAGGTGGATGGAAATAACATTACATATTGAGGAAACATGGATGTGGATGATAAAATACACCCTAGTAAATACTAAAGTATAAACAATCTCGGATAAAAATGAGATTGTGATATTTTTCCTTACCTTAGGTCCGATTTGCTTCGTAAGTGTCCGAAACTCCTGTATAATGATTTAAATAATGTCATTGACTTATTCCAGAATCATACTCATTGTTATTATATCATATATGGTTCACTTATGACTTTATTTTAACCGTTCTTTTGTAAATTCCATGTTAAAGAGTGTTTTGGGTAAAATCGATTCATTTGTCGTAGGTGTTTGGACTTGTTGTTCTTGACATTATTATTACTTATATCATGATTTATTTACTTCCAGAATATAAAACATGATATATATATCATATATATTCAGTATATATATATATATAATATATAGATAAATGAAATGAAACACACCGTTCATGGAGACGGTAGTCCGTACATACGCATGAACGCTGTTTTCGTTTCCTTATTGAGTTGAACGGAATTAAGTAGATGACATTCATATATATACACATAAATCCAGTATCATTATTATGTCATATATTTCATGATTAATTATTATATATACTTTATAATCATTCATTAATGGTTAAAGTGGAGAATGAATCTCATCGCGTCGTGGAGATGGTATTCCGTACGTACGCACGAGCGATGATATCGTTCTCATGATCGTGAACCTATGTTGAAGTGTATGTATACTATTCCAGTATCAATATCACTTTATAATAATCATATATAGTTACTCATTACACCATTATACCCATCCAACTAAGGTGGTGGTGGAAAATAGATTACACCACGGCGTGGAGACGGTATTCCGTACGTACGCACGCGCGGTGATTTCGTTTTCCGTAGGATGGATAGATGGTGAAATAGGATTGTTTCATACTTATAATAACATATCCGTATATGATTGATACTGATGTTATTACTTCATAATGAAACAACCTAAGAAGAAGAAGTGGAAGAAGAAATAAAGGTGAAAGAATCGGTAACGGAAATTACCTCTTCTTTGAAGCGCCTCTTTGAGACCTCCTCTTAGGGCACTAAAATTGGTCTTTGAGGAAGACCAGAACCTATAGGATGTTTCTAGGGAAGTGGAGAAGAGAATTTTGAAGGGGTTGGCCGAGCTTGGAGGCTCAAAGTTGTGTGAGGAAGAGAGGGAGTAGGTGCCCTTTTATAAGGGAGGAGAGGGGCACCTTTGGAATAACTAAAAATATTATTTTATTATAAAGTCATGTTCGGTTTTAAATAGATCCAAATTGATTTATTTCGTGGATAAGGTGGGTATGGGTCTAAATCCTATCATCCAATAGAATTTATACAAGTTTAGGTTCCTATTTTAACCTTATCATTTAGATTTAACATTAAGTTAAATAATTTTACTTTTACCGTGTCTTCTTGTGTTCTTACACTATAAGGTTAATAATCTTACTATAAGAAGCCAAACGAACCCCAAGTTGTTTATTATTAATATATATAACCTTATCTAAGTAATTTGGTTGAACCTTAGATTTTTAGGAATAAAATAACAATTAATAATATAATATTTGTTTTAAAAACTATTTTATGTTAATTTTGACACTATTTGGTACATGATTTTTATGAAATTCATAACAGAATGATAAGTTCGAACCAAGTTACTTAAATCAACAATAACGTGTCCTATTAACCTAGAAAATTAGTGTAAGTCATAAAAAGTCTCAAATTATATTTATTTGTGTATTTATAATATCAATTATTAAAAACTTTCACTATTATGGTAATTACTGCATCATCATTGTGTCATAAATAAACTAATTTATTTAATGTATAAAAATTATAAATAAAATATAATTATGTATGAAATAATTTTATCTTTATAATGAGTATTTATATTCCAATTTATCTTATGTATAACCCTATATTAAAAATAATTTACTTATTAAACATTGATTTTAACTATTTTATTCCTTCTTTAAATAAATTAATAATAAATGTCCTAATCTAATCCAAGTGGGCCTAAATGGTCATATTTTATTCCTAGGGATATTTTTGGTCGAATTAAACTTGTCCAATAGAATTAGGACATGTGTTAGGGTAATAATAATTTCATTTTTACCCTTAATTACTCTATTTACTTTTAACCGTGGTAAAAAAAAGTAAAAAGATACTATTCACCAAAAAATTATTTTCATCTCATTGAACCACATTTTACTTACTGACATCAACCGTGTTTCTCGGATTTTTGAAATTCCACTCACAGAAGCGTTAAAATTAAGTTTTATGAAAAATTCAGTTTTTTAACTACCACTTAGTGGTTTCACTATTCATCAAAAATTGAAAGTTTTCAGAAAAATGCCAAAAATTAGGCCTAAGATATATTTGATATTATGAACTCAAAAATGATTTCTATTTTACCAAATTCAAAACATATCAGTTTTATTAATTAATTTAAAATTAATTCCCATCGTCAGAACAAATAGCGTGTTCTTAAGAGATAATAATTATCAAAAGATTGACACTTGTTTATGTCTGGTTTAAATGTGAAATTACATCCAATGACCATAATTGTATTAAATTGTAAAAATATATTCTAAATATACTTTAAAACCACTCAAATTAATAATTTATCACTATTAATTATTTCGATTGAAAAATTTGTTTTTAATTAAAATTTATTAATTTTCACTATTCATCAAAATATGAAAGTTATCCGAAAATCACCAAAATTTCACCGTAAGATAATTTCGATATTACGAATCCAAAAATGAATTCCATTTTGAAAAATAAAATTACAAAATTTCAAAAAGTGGTTATTATTATTCATAACGTCTAGTTTTAATAATATTTTAATAGCATATTGTTGTTTAGTGAAACTCGTTATTGCGTACTACACGCGCTATCAAGGAAGGTCACGATTGTGTGCAATGCAAGGGAAATCAAGGATGCGTGTTGTGCAAGCTCCTTTTGGTGTATCGTACAACACAAGACATTAGTGAAATTAAAAAGAATATTTTTCATAAAATCTCGGGGTGTTACAATCCCCAAAATTGGATTGATTTTCAACCACTTATTTAATACCTCAAAGTCCATATGGCACTTCTCAATCTAGGTAAATGGTTTTCCCTTCCGCTTCATGGCGGTCAAAGGGGCTACAATTTTGGAGAAGTCCGCCAGAACTCTCTTGTAGTACCCTATCAAGACAAGTAATATCTATAACTACAAAAATTCTTGGGTGGATCCAAATAAAGTAAAACTTCGATCATTTAAGAATATAAGGATCAACATTGTTCAAAAATGAAATGCCATAGAAAGTATCCCTCTTTTATCTAAAACTAACATTTTGAGAGTTTTCTGTAATGATGGTGCTCTCAAAGTAAATCAAGAACCATCCTTAAGTGATTTGTATGATCCTCCTCCATTGTAAAGTAAAAAAGTATGTCATCGATGAAGACTACAAAAAATTGGTCAAATTATTGCTGGAATTTCTGGTTCATCAAATCCATAAAGACGGTGGGGGAATCTTTCACACCAAAGAGCATCACTACAAAATCTTAGTGTCTGTAGAGAAATTGGAAAGAAAAATTTGGAATATCAGTCTCACAAACCCTCAACTAGTGGTAGTTGGACCTAACATCAGTCTTGTAGAACCATATCACACCTCACAACTGATCAAAGAGGTCATAAATCCTCAGAATGGGATACTTTTTTATATCAATCCTACTTTTATTTCAAACTTAAACATAATTTATTACATGAAATTTCACTTAAAACAACATAAAATATCGATAGGACTAGTTTCTTTGGGGCTTAGGATCATTACATAACAATTAAAAACATGAAATACAACATCTTTTTTTAAAGCATCCTTTACATGACCACAAATTTCTTTCATACATAACATTTCATGGGATAACCTAAGGACATACATAATAGAAGGGGTGATCTATAAATCCAAGTAAGGGAATAAACATGGAATAACTTGAGAAATACAGTATATGTTAGACAATAGGCATATTAATAGAGAACAAGATAAAAATGAACATATAGGAATGATAAATCATGATAATAAATACATGGATATGTTACAACAACATTTAATATGATATTATCATGAGCCAATGCTCATTGTACATGGAGCATGAGTAAACCCACATTGCACATGAAGCATGAGTAAACCCTCATTGTACTTGGATTAGCATGAGTAAATCCTTATTGAACTTGAATTAGCATGAGTAAATCCTCATTTCACTTGTCTTATCATGATACTAATCTTTATCCAATGCATTGTAGCACTATCAGAGTGCACCCTTCTTAAACATTTCATGCATAAGTGTGTCACAATATCAAACAACATAGATTCATTAAACAACATAATTTATTCCACAGTAAAGTAATGTGGAATTAATACATGAAATGATTCCATCAATAAGTAAATCTTCATAAAGTTTAATGCCCTTGATAGAAAAATGAGCATGGTATTCACGACACAATGATTTTGTCTTGGAAAATGGCAGTGCAATTTTGGCAGCATAACAGCATGACATAAGACTTCATAAAAAAGGTTGATGAGAGAGAAAATGGTATCTCATCATATGTACATGAAATTTACAATAAAGGATTCATATAGATACATTTTGTATCATAAGTAATGGAATTTGGATTCATAATACAAAATAATTTCTTGAATGTAAATGTGGAGAGAGAAATTTCTTATGGGATTTTGGCATGGTAACAGGTGTAATGGGAGGCATTAATGAGAGAGAAAATGGGTCTCTCATCATACAAACATAAAGAGGGAAGTATTAGTGAGGTGATAAATTATACCCCAACATTTATAAATGAAAATAAAATGGTATTACAACATAATTAAACATGAATAAAAATAAGATAGGTTGGAATCCCTTACTTGGAAGTGTGATCCCAAAGACGTGGGAGGGGCTTGATAAGGGCTTCATCAAAGCTTGAGGTGCCTTTTGAGGATTATAGAGAGATGAGTTTAGGGGTTGGTCAAGCTCCAATTTCTTTTAGGAAAGAGGAAGTGGGATCTTGGGTGGGTTTATATAGGAAAAGAGAGGGGAGTTTTATTATTTAGGTTTGGGACACAACACATTAAACTAAACTAAACCAAAAACCAGAACATTGTTTTTGCCCGTGGTTTTTTACCATGGTTTTTTCTGAAGGGGAGTGGAAAAAATATTATATAAGTTTAATGGAAGAACTTATTAAAATAAAAGGGTTCCTTATCTGGAGGTGAGTCACACTCTTAAGGAAATAAATTTAAAAATCCAAAATGTTTTATAAGTCTTGGAGGGCCCACTAAGGTTTTGTAAAATAAATCAAACAAACCTAAAATCAAATTATTATAATGTTAAAATATATATTGTCCTAACATATTGTTTATAGTATTTTATTACATCACTATTGGGTCACTATGATGTCCTAAAACACATTATATATTTAAATGGTATTTAATTTTTACCCAAAAATTCAACTGTCTCAGAAAATTATGAAAAATATATCATTGGATAATTTCAACATCCTGATTCCAAAAATAATATTAATTTTATCCAAATAATTTTCTAAATATGTGAATTTTCACTTTTAAAATAATAACCTACATTTACTGATAATTCAAGAGTTTTGACAAAAACAACTTTCAAACCTTAATAACAATTACAATTGTATTCATAAAAATTATACGATCATTTATACTTAATAAAAATTAATTTAATAATAATAATATTTTCATAAAATATTATTTAATTCTAAAATCCATTAATTTATCAAAATAGATTTCTTAGTTGAATATTAACTAAAAATATTATTTGTACTTTAAAAAACCTATTTACAAAGTAAAAACAATAATAAAATGAATGTATATTCAATATTATATAAAAAAATAATAAACATAATCATATTTATAAGGTCTTGTTATATAACGCATTATAACACCCGCATAAGACCGAAGGGTAAGGTGTGCGATGGTGACAGACTCTTGGGGTGGCTCGAATTACATCGCTCGGGTGGTAATCTCTATAAACTTCCACTTCTCCCATAGGAGGTTCTGTTCGATCTTAACATGTTGAATCAAGGATTGGGCTTAGTCAAGATCGTACCCTAATGACGCCACCTCCTTTTCGAGCTCTGACAAATGGGCTTCATACTAGGCAAGTCTACTAGATGACACCATTGCATCCTTTTTCTGAGTAAATAGGCTTTTTTAAAGCCCAATATATATACTAAGAATGTGATTGTGGTTCAAAAACTATATTAGAAATGGTTACTATTCATAACATTATTTTAAAAATCCAAAAAAATATAACCAAAGTAGTTCATATTTTATATAACCATTTTACATAATAAAACATTTAATTAGATCAAGAGGAATTTTCATTAATGAAAGTTTGGTTCATTACAATCTTCCCCCATTAAGAAATTTCTCCCTCGAGTTTTCCTTTTCCCACACTAAAATAGATGTGGGTAACTTTGCTTCATCACTTTCTCTGATTTCCATGTGGATTATTCAAACTTGTTGTTTCGCCACAACACCTTGACGAGGGGCATTGTATTATTTCATATGTCTTTTTCTCTACGATCTAAGATCTTCATTGGTTGAACTTAGTAAGAAATATCATCTTGTAATTGTAATAACTCTAAAGAGAGTACATGTAAAGGGTCTGGTATGTACTTTTTTAAGATGGATACATGAAATACATCATATACTTTGGCCATAGTAGGTGGAAGTTCTAGTCGATAGGCCACAGCCCTGACACGATCAAGAATTGCGAAGGGGTTGAGGTACCTAGGAATTATCTTCCCTTTCATTTCAATCCACATGACCTTATTCTATGGATATATGTGTTGAAATAGCATGTCTCCAACATTGAATTCATGTTCTCATCGGTGATTTTCAGCATAGCTCTTCTATCGACTTTGGGCTGCCTTGATATTCTGATGAATAGTTTTCACCCTTTCCACCATTTCATCCACAATTTCAGGTCCTAGCAGCTCATTCTCACTAGCTTCATCCCAACACGCCATTGTACTACACATTTTCCCATAAATGGATTCGAATGGTGCCATTAAGATGCTCGAGTGAAAATTGTTATTGTAAGAGAATTCAAACAATGAAATATGTTGATCCCATCCTTCTTTGAAGTCCATAGAACATGATCTTAACATATCTTAGAGTGTTTAAATAGTTCTCTCAGGTTGGCCATCGGTTTGAGGATAATGGGCCATACTGAAGTTCAGTTTAGTTCTTAGAGCATGTTGGAGACTTTTCCAGAACATAAAGGTGAATCCCATATCACAATTTGATACAATAGAGAGTGGTACTCCATGCAGCCTTACCACTTTTTTAATGTCAATCCGTGAAAATTGATCCAATGAGAAGTCCTCTTGAATAGCGATAAAGTGAGATGTCTTGTTAAGATGATCCACAATGACCCATATAGCATTGTTTCCTCCAGATTTCCTTAGATGTCTAGTGAAAAAGTCCATGGTAATGTTGTACCACTTTTATTTTGGTATGGGTAGTGGTTGCATCATCCCCTTATACTTTTTCCTCTCATCCTTCACTTTCTAACATACCAGAAACTTTGATGTATATTCAGAAATTTCCCTTTTCATATTCTCCCACCAAAAGTTTTATCAGAGATCTCAATACATCTTTGTGCTCCCTAGGTGAATAGAGATGGTTCAGCTATGTACGTCATTTAGAAGCTAATTATTTATCTCTAGATTGGATGGTACACATAATTGTGACCCAAATCTCAAAATTCCATCATTTCAAACACAAACTATGAGGATTTTCCATTTCTGATAGTTTCCACCCTTTTCAGAATTTCCAAATCCTTTCTTTAAGCATTCTTTATTTTCTCCATGAGGGATGGTTAATAAATCATTTGTGAAAGGATTGATGATGTTCCCTTCTTTATGATTCACATGTCCATCTTTATCAAATATAAGAAGATTGGATCCTTCTCAATTCTCATCAATGATGAAAAACACTAGATCCTTTCTACGTAGAGAATCTTCCACCTTGTTCGCTTTTCAATGGTGGTAATAGATTCAGCATTCATAATCATTGATCATCTATAAACATCTTTGTTGGAATATATTCAACTCTTTATGTGTGAATATATACTTTAGGATTTTGTGATCCGTGTATATTTCACATTTCTCTTCTGAGAGGAAATGCCACCAAATTTTTAATGTGAATATCACCACAACCAACTCTAGATCATGTGTTAGATAATTATGCTCATTAAAATTCAATTTCTTTGAAGCATAGGTAATGAATTTTTCATTTTGCATCAATACACAACCCATTCCCTTCTTCGAAGCATCACTGAATACCAAAAAATTTCTCCACTTGTGGGTAATGTGAGAATGGGTGCAGTGATAAGCTTTCTTTTCAACTCCTTGAAGCTTTCTTCGCATTCATAACTCAATGAAAACTTTACTCCCTTTCGAGTTATCTTGGTAATAGGGTTGGACATCATTATAATTTTATAACAAATCATCAATAATATCCATCTAAACCCAAGAAGCTATAGATATCCGTTACTGATGTTGGCCTCGTCCATCCCTCTATTGAAGATGTCTTCGAGGGATCAATAGATATCTCATTGCTTGTGATGATATGGAAAATGAATGAGACCTACTTCGACCAGAACTCACACTTTCTGTACTTTTCATAGAGCTTCACCTTCCACAGGGTCTCTAGTACAGTTCTTAGATGCTCCTCATGATCCTCCATGGTTTTTGAGAATATTTGAATATCATCTATAAAGACTACCACAAATGTTTTGAGGTAATCTCTAAAGAACCGATTCATCAAGTCCATAAAGATTTATGGAGCATTAGTGAGTCCGAAAGGCATTACTATGAATTCATAGTGCCCGTTTCTTATATGAAAATCAGTCTTAGGGATATCTTCCTTCCTCACCCTTACTTGATAATATCACAACTGCAATTCCACCTTGGAGAAGTATTGTGCTCTATGCAGCTGATCGAACAAGTCATCAATTCATGGAAGGGGATACTTGTTCTTTATCTTGATTTTGTTGAGATCGCGATAATCAATGAAAAGGTGCATTGACCCATACTTCTTCTTGATGAAGGGGACTAGTGCACCCCATGGTAAAGCACTTGGATGTATAAACCCTTTATCTAGATTCTTCTATGGTTGTTTCTTCAGCTCCTTAAGCTCCAAAACAACAATTTTAGATGGAGTCTATGATATTGGAAATTCCCTAGGTATAAGTTCCATTGAGAATTCAACATCACTTCTAGGAGGAAGACTAGGAAATTCCCCAAGAAATACTTCAGCAAATTACCTCACAATAGGCATGTCTTTAAGGACGATTTCTTCCTTACACTCAAGCATCTGATCCAGATATGCATTTTCATAGGGCAGTAATATCCATTCTTGAGATGATGGATCTAAAGAAGATTCATCTTCCACCTTTCACTTGTATAGAATCGGGGGTCAATTATCCATATAGAGAGTGATTTCCCTTTCATAGAAATTTTGGTTGGATCTATATATGGAAAGAAAATTCATACCAATAATTGCAACAAATTCCACCAAAGTAAGTATAACAAGGTTCTCCAGGAAGTTAAACTCACAAATAATGATTGGGTAAGAGTTATATTTATGGGATGAAATGATTTCCCCATTTTTCATACTCACCAACATCTTCACTTCCATGATATTTGGTGGGGTTGGGATTGTTATACTAAACTTTCGAGATATAAAAGAATGCATAGAACCAGAATAAAAAAGAACGTTCACTATTCTTGAATTAATAACTAGAAAACCTTTAACCAATTCATTTTCAGGGTTCCCTTCGGTAGTAGTGATGGAAAAATATCACCCTTGTTGCCTTAGAGGTTGTTGTTTGCCTATAAAAACCCTTGTCTTAGGTCACTAATTTCCAAGATGCCCTGGTTCTTTTCAGTTGAAGAAATTAACAATGCGTTGAGAGTCGAATAAAGCATTCCTATCCTCTATCGTAGCCATTGGTTTTTCTTGTCGATAGTTAATGGATAGGTTCCCTTCTATTCTACACCTAAATCATTTCCTCATCCACTTTAGAAAGTTTCCAGGGTGATTCTTTCACACCTTTGGCAAGTGGGGTGTTGGATTTTCATAGAACCGTTGGATTTATCCATCGGACTACCAGAATTGAATTCCACCTTATGCTTCTTATCCTCATTATAACCATGAGATTATAAAATCACCATTTTGACCATGAGGGAATATCATACAATTTCCTCGTAGCTATCGAAGTCACAGATCACAAGGGCTTTCTATAGGCTGGGTTTTAGCCCACCAAAGAAGAGATCAACCTTACATTCAGGGGTAACGACAAAGCTAGAGGTGTATCATGAAAGCCTTGTAAATTTTTCCTCATACACTATGATGGATTCATTATATTTTTTTCTTGAGGGAAAGGAAGTCCCTTTCCATATTAATATGGAGCATGTGAGGAAAATATATATCAAAAAACATTTTCTGGAAATCCTTCCATTCCAATTCCTCGATCTCATCCTCAGGCTTCGTATTTGTTATCAATGCCCACCATTGATCGACTTCACCCTCCATATGATAAGAATCTAGAAGAACCTTCAATTTTTTAGACCATTTAAGGATGGATATGATCTTTTCAATGGATTTGATCTATTTTTTGACAATTTAGGGATCAGATGATCCATTAAAAGTAAGAGGCCTTTGTCTCATGAAGCTCTTGATAGCGACTTGTTATTTCTTAGGGGTGGTTCAATGTTCCTATTGACCCATGTTCATATTAAAATATTGTGTTAACTGAGAGAGAATAATGACAAAGATCTCACTCCGATGGGATTGGGAATCCTATTAGAACAGTCATCACATTGTTCTTCACATTGGTTGTTAGATTGAGTCCTCATATTACCGACCATTCGCTAGAATAAAAGAAAAGTTAGAGGTATCACATAAAGGGTAAACCAAAGACCAAATGGATAACTTATAAATTATTCTTATTTCTTTAATATATGTATCTATAGGCTTCAATATATGTTATCCATGTAAAGACTCTTAAAATTCAAGGAAATTTTTTTTCTTAATTTTCTTTGGGATTTTATAAGAATGCAGTTTCTGACAGCACTTGATTCTGAGGCCCGGTGTGCCCGAAATTCCTATCCGAAGTTTAGCTCGGGTACGTTCAGTGAACGAATGAGCAGGAATTTCTAACTCTTGAACCGGTGCTCAGAATCGAATTCTGAGGGCACCGATGGAATCGCATCGCCGGTATTTTCTTAGGAACACTTCTTCGGGAGTTGTGTTTTCACGAGAGAAGCTAATAAAAATTGTGGAAGTTAAAATAAAAATTTAACTACATTTTTTATTTTTCTATGTGGTTAAAACCTTTGGGTGGAAGTTGGGGAAAACCACCCAACTTCCCATGGGAG
Organism: Viscum album; assembly: GCA_963277665.1. Taxonomy (NCBI): domain Eukaryota; kingdom Viridiplantae; phylum Streptophyta; class Magnoliopsida; order Santalales; family Viscaceae; genus Viscum; species Viscum album. The sequence continues at coordinate 1,716,088,898 of OY728143.1, forward strand.
GTTATGAGGGTGGTGGGGCCTACACGAACCCCACCCCTTCATATTCTCTAACTCCTTCAACTCACCATTAATTTGATAACTTAAGTTACTTAATTAAGTGAGTTAAATGTGAATGTTAGAATTTCAAAAGTTTAAGTTATGTTAATTAATTATGTGGATTAATTCACACTTTTAAATTTCAAACTCAAGTTTTGTAAATAAAATATGTAAGGGACTTATTTTATTTTGGGTTGGAGGCTTGTTGCTTGAGAGATTTGGGAGAAAAGCTAAGGAAGGATTGAATATCTTCATATTATTCATTGAAGAACATGAAGAACGCGAAGAACGCGAAGAACGTAGGAATCCTCGGAGGTCGATGTCTCCTTTCGTGATGTCTCCTTCCATGACGTCTCCCTCAGTGACGGTTATCTCCACGACGAATCCTCGATGAACTTGTTCAACGAGGTAGGGGTTTATTTTTGTTCGTGATTACTACCTTGAAGTTCTTCATGAATTATGACCATTTGCTATCGATTAACGAGAGGGGGCCAGACCGCACAAACATGGCCGACCCTCCTCCCTTATCTATGTTGTTGATTCTAATGTGGATTGGAATGGGAATGGCGTGGTGCGGCACACCGCATGGGATCATGCAGCAAGGAATGCGCGGCGCCGTCACGCCGCGTCGGGAAATCAAACAGGGTCGCGACGCCGTTGAGCCGCATCAGAGAAACCTGAAGACACTGCGGCCGGATCGGGGCCGCGGTAGAGCAGGGAGACCGGCAGCCGGTTCTGGGCCGCCGACGTCGGAGCAAGGGAGGACCAGTCGTCACCGGTCCGTGGCGGCAGAAGACGGCCGGCCAGAGCGGGCCGGCCGGTCATGGAGAAGCCGGGGGTTACGAACCCCCAGCGGCCAGCTCAAGCGGCCCCCATAATGGGGGGCCACGGTTACAAAGACAGGGGCATCCCCCCCCCCCTCAACGGCTCGGTCGTTTGGCCGAGCACCTGGCCAGCGCACCTAGCGCGCCGCACCCAGGCTGGGCCGGCTGCCTGGCCTGTCCGCTAGGCCGGGCCGTGCCTAGGCCAGGCTGGGCCGCACCCAGGTCGGGTCGGGCCGTGCCCAAGATGGCCAGACTCGGACCCTGTTCGGGTCGACCCAGTTCGGGCCGACCCTGGGGGTATCGGGCCGGGTCGGACCGGGCCCGAACCCCTTAGTACTGAACCTCTTTCGGTCAGTCGCCCATAACTTGAGCTACGGGCCTCTGATCGATTCACCGTCAGTTGTGATGCAATCCTTGGATCGAGACGGTCGTTTCGGTATATCACACTCAAGGTTTCGGAATACTTTGGGTTCAGACGAGTTGGTTCGTACACGAAACCAACCGGGCCCTCAGAGCAGAAACACTCATAACTTGAGCTCCCGACATCCGATTGACGTGCCGTCAACTTTGATGGATTCCTCTCAGTGAGACAGATCTTTTGGCTTACTCCCCCCAAGTTTTGGATGCAGGTGGAGTACGGTCGGGTTGGTTTTGACTTAAAAACCAACCGGGTCCCTCGAACGAAAAAGCCAACAACTTCCAGATTGGGCGTCCGATTGACGCGACGTCTTTGACGCTGAGTTCCTGTTGACGATACGGAACTTTTGGATACATCAACTCTGGAATTTGTGTCAGTTGATGTATCCGACTCTCGGCTTGTGGAGCGGACCCTCCCGAACAAGCTTGTTGTGTGCGGGAACCCTAGAGCTGGCTCCGTTTGCGACTGGGACGACGATGACGACTGTACAGAGATCCTCAGAGGATTCGACGATGACAACTACAACACTCAGCGATCCTATGTGGATCAGTGCTACAAATCCTGTGTGGGTCCGATCCTATGTGGGTCTTTGCAGGGGTTAGTTACCTATCGATCCTTTGTGGGTCAGATCCTTTGTGGGTCATTGTGGGGGTTAGTACCTATCGATCCTTTGTGGGTCCGATGGCTTAGATGAATTAGTGTCAATATCTGATCATCTCTATCGTCATATGAAGAAGTATACCCGTGTGAGATGAAACCTGTTTTTCTTTTCCAATGTGGATTGTTTTGTGCTTTCCTGTGTAGATTTACGTTTTGCTTTCCTGTGTGGACTGGGTTGTTCTTGGGCTCGGAAGTTGGAGCGTACTGGAATTGATGACTTAGGTATATGTATGGGCATATACCTAAGAAATGTTGGATGTTACTTCGTGATTGTATCTTTCCTTTGTGGATTATTATTTTTGTATTTTGGGCGACCTTCGTGGGTCTCGGGGTCCCTACTGATTAGCTTATACTCACCCTTGCACGGGCTATGCCTGCACTACGTTGTGTTGGTTGCAGACAACGGACAACATTGATCGTGGTTGAGGCTTGCGGAGCAGGATAAAACCTGGAGGTAGACCACTGGGCGGGACGTTCTCGGAGCGGACGGCAGGACCGAGGAGCTGTGGAGACTATCTGTACTCACCCTTCAGGAGGGATTTCTAGTGGACAGCTCGATGTTGCAGGCTTTACTTTTTAGCTGCTGTTTTCCCTTCCAGTTGTACTTTACTTTCAGTCTGGGTTTGTATACTGGCCCACTAACTTTTCCGCACTTACTGTTGTACCCAGTTTTTTACTTTGTGTTTACTTCTACTGCTTTCTTGCTATGTGGTGTTTGTTTACTTTAAAAAGACAATTCCTTCCCTTTTTGTCGGGAATTACGCCTTGGTGCTAGTCGCCAGCCCCTGGCCTATGGAAGGCGGGCTTGGGGTAGTCACGGAATGGGCCCCGAAGATGGGTCGTGACAAATTGGTATCAGAGGAGTTAGGTTCTACCGCAGAACTTAGGACTCTGATCTTTTCTATGCAAAGCAATAGTGTTAAGCGTACTGGGTGTGGTTATCAGTCCAAGGAGTCCAGTGTTGGTGCGGCGACTGACGTATCCGTACACAAGGACCCTGACTTCTGATTTCCGACTTAATGCACGAAAACATTGATTGCATGTGTGTTTAAATTTTTCTTTGTGATTACTTTATGTCAGCTCACTAGGTATACTGTTTGACCATGGCGCACCTGTTTCTTTTCAGGATGGCCACACGACAGCAACCAGCTAGGGTTCCGAGAGTTGTGTGTCATGACATCCCACCGAGAGACGAGGCCTCAGTGCAGGGCCCTTTCACAGTAGAGGCACCGGTGGTACCTCTACCCGCTGAGCCACCGATGCTACCAGCCCCAGCCGCTGACGATGCACGTCGCCTTAGTCCACTGTACGAGTTTCACCGCCAGTGACTACCGAGGTTCCACGGGGAGACGGACCCCCAGGCAGCTGAGGACTAGCTAGAGGTAGTGGTACGAGTTTTCAGGTTAGTGAGGACACAAGCATACCTCATGGTGATCCTCGCAGCGAGCCTACTGCACGCAGCAGCGGGCCGATGGTGGAGCTTGATGCTCGAGGTGCACGATGAGGCATCTCTTCTCTGGAATAACTTTTAGAGCCTCTTCTACTCAGAGATCCTCCCGGTCACCCTCCGTGTGGTGCGCATCCAGGAGGTTCTTCAGCTGTGGCAGGGTAGCTTGACAGTCACCCAGTACTCGGCGAGATTTACCGATCTCTCGCGCTACTCGACAAACATGGTACGAGACCCATTCTTCCGGGCTCGGACCTTTGAGCAGGGATTGAGGCATGAGATCAGGGCATCGCTAATCTCCCTCAGCATTCCGACTCAGGAAGGAGTACTGGAGCGAGCCCTTTTGATCAAGAGATTTCTTGCTGAGCCTTCTTCAGCAGCGAGACCTACCACAGGGCAGCATGTAGCAGAGTCTTTTGTAGCAGGCAGTCATCGGATGACTCATGGGTCCAGGCAGACTGGACCCTCAGGCAGACGACCTCAAGACACTGGCACAGCTGTGTGGGGCACACAGCGCGGGGCCAGTCTTTCGAGAGGCAGAAAGTGCTACGCATGCAGCGGGTAGGGCCACATGGTTCATGACTGTCTGACCCGCCGTTCTGAGGAGCAGCAGACGGTTGAGGGACCATCCAGGAAGAGGCAGAGGGTCGACCGTGGTGGTCCGCAGGGAGCAGGCAGACGAGGAAGAGGAGCTGGCCGAGCAGCAGGTGGTGGGAGACGCTTTGAGGATCTACCACCACCACCACCAGGAGGTCCACCCCGACCACAGGGAGCTGGCGGGCAGAGATAGGCACAACTCCAAGCAGCGGAGGCCTACGACCACGGCGCGCACGAGATGATTTGAGGTAATATCTGTGTCTATTCCACCATTTCTGCAGTTCTTATAGACATAGGAGTGAGTCATTCTTTTATAGCTGCCGCCCTTTTTCGGAGCTCGGAGATTCCGACAGAGCCGTTGGCTCAATCCTTACGGCTAGAGACTCCTATGGGAGCAGACTCGACAATTACGCACTGGTGCCGGTAGTGTGAGCTTACTCTAGGAGGTGAGAGCTTTGGCTGGGATCTTCTTGTAGCGGCGTCGAGGCCTTACGACGTCATCTTGGGCATGGATTATTTATCTACAGTCCATGCTCTGATTGACTGTATTAGGCACAAGGTGTGATGTGTACGCACCGACGGAAGTAAGTTCACCTTCACCGGCGAGAAGGGAGCCTATGCAGCACAAGATGGACTCTCACAAAGGAGAAGATAGCCCATCACTCATCAGTTGGCTAGCCTCATCCTAGGAGCAGTTGATGTGTGGAGTCCTGGTTTTCCTGCCGTGGTGGATCAGTATGCGGATATTTTCCCCGATGACATCCCAGGGATACCTCCTCGTAGAGAGGTAGACTTTTATATTGACTTGTACCCCAGGACAGTCCCGATATCGACTCCAGCGTATCGGATGGCCACCGCTGAGCTTCGAGAGCTACGGGTACAGTTGGAGGACTTGCAGGGCAAGGGATTTATCTGTCCCAGTGTTTCACCCTGGGCTTCCCCGATTTTATTCGCTAAGAGGGCGGACAGGAGCTTGCAACTTTGTGTCGACTATCATCGCTTGAACCAAGTGACAGTGAGGAACAAGTATCTACTACCGAGGATTGATGACCTCTTCGATCAGCTCAAGGGAGCACGGTGGTTCTCAAAGATAGACCTCAGGTCAGGCTATCATCAGCTCAGAGTTCGGGATGAGGACGTGCAGAAGATAGCCTTCAGGTGTCGGTATGGCCACTATGAGTTCTTGGTTATGCAATTCGGCGTAACCAATTCTCCAGCAGTGTTCATGGCCCTCATGAATAGGATCTTTCAGCCATACCTCGATCGATTTGTCGTGGTCTTCATCGACGACATTTTGATTTACTCGACGACTGAGGAGGAGCACGCCTACCACTTGCAGGTTGTACTGGACACACTCCGAGAGTACCAGCTTTATGGTAAGCTCTTGAAGTGTCAGTTCTGGATACGCGAGGTCCACTTCTTGGGACACGTCATCTCTGAGGTGGGAGTTTCAGTGGATCCTGCGAAGATCGAGGCAGTGCTACCTTGGGAGCCACCCAGGAGCGTGATGGAGGTGCGGAGTTTCATAGGACTAGCTGATACTATCGGAGATTTGTACCAGACTTCTCCAGAGTTGCGGCACCACTCTCATATTTGATGAAGAAGGGGAGACCCTTTGTGTGGTCAAACAGATGTCAGTAGAGCTTCCAGAAGCTGATACAGAGATTGACCAGCGCCCCTATCTTGAGGTTGCCGGAGGAGGGAGTAGGGTACGTAGTCTACTGCGATGCATCAGGGACTAGACTTGGATGTGTCCTGATGCAGGAGCGGGAAGTGATCGCCTATGGATCACGTCAGTTGAGGACGCATGAGAAAAACTACGCTACCCATGACCTGGAGTTAGCAGCAGTGGTCTTCGCTATAAAGACATGGCAACACTACCTGATGGTCGAGCGGTTTACAGTCTTTCTTGACCATCAGAGTCTCAGGTACATCTTCTCTCAGAAGGACCTGAACCTGAGACAGTGGCGATGGCTCGAGTTCCTCCAGTACTATGACTTTGAGATAGTCTATACTCCTGGGAAGGGGAACGTAGTAGCCGATGCTCTCAGCAGGAGGACGGGAATTCAGCTACTAGAGGAGGCGACAGCTAACCTAGCCGCTTGCGGATATCCTTCGTGTATAGAGATGGAGCAGGCTTCCTTCAGTCTCTCACAGTCACCCCTCCACTACTGCAGTAGGTCAGAGAGGCACAACGTGGGGATGCTGACTGTGAGACGTGGCGTGCGCAGATATCCTCAGGACAGGCACCTGATGGTTTCTCCTTTGGAGCAGAGCATGATGTCCTATTCAGAGGACGTACCTTGGTACCAGTTGCTTTACAGGAGGAAGTGCTGAAAGAGTTTCACACTTCTCCTTTGGCGGTACATCCTGGAGTGGCGAAGATGTACCAGGATCTTAGACGACATCACTGGTGGTCGGGCATGAAGAAGGTTATGGCGGAGTTCGTTTCTTGATGCCTCACCTGCCAGCAGGTGAAGGCAGAGCACCAGGTACCAGCAGGCTTGGTACAACCCTTGGAGGTCCCGGAGTGGAAGTGGGACGGGATATCTATGGACTTCGTGACTGGACTTCCACACACTTCCAGAGATCACGACTCCATTTGGGTAATTGTCAACCGACTCACCAAGTCGGAACACTTCTTACCCATCAGAGAGTAGGGCTTAGTGGAGAGCTTGAGAAATCTCTATGTTCAGGAGATTTTACGGCTTCACGGTGTGCCATCATCTATATTCTCTGATCGAGATGCTCGCTTTACTTCCCGGCTTTGGAAGGGGTTGAAGGAGGCATTCAGGACGCAGCTATGTCTGAGCACTGCCTTTCACCCTCAGACGGATGGTCAGACGGAGAGGACCATTCAGACTCTCGAGGACATGCTCCGCGCTTGTGTCCTCGACTTTGGTCGCATCTGAGAGGACCACCTACCCTTGGTGAAGTTTGCGTACAACAACAGCTACCACTTCACCATTGGGATGGCACCGTACGAGGCGTTGTACGGCCGACCTTGCAGATCTCCTTTGTGATGGACATACCCTGGGGAGTCAACACTTGTGGGACCAGAGATGGTCCAGGAAACGATAGAGAAGGTCCAGGTCATCCAGGAGCGGATGAGGATAGCTCAGTGCCGGCATAAGTCTTATGCTGATAGGAGGCGGAGGCCACTAGAGTTCAAGGATGGCGACCACGTCTTCTTGCGTGTCTCACCTCGACATGGATTACGGAGATTTGGCCAAGGCGGCAAGTTGTCTCCACGCTTCATCGGACCATTCTAGGTCCTCAGCAGGATTGGCGAGGTGGCTTATCACCTGGTTCTACCACCTCAGTTGCACCGGGTGCACGACGTCTTCCACGTATCTCAGTTGAGGAGATACGTGCACGACCCGACGCATATCATTGACCATGGGGAGATGGACGTTGATGATGGGGATACTTTTACGGAGATTCCAATGGAGATCGAGGATCTATAGGAGCGGGTCCTAGGTGGACGGTCGATTCCTCTAGTGCGCATCAGATGGAAGCACGGGAATCTCCAGGAGACCACTTGAGAGCGGGAGGCTCAGATGCAAGCTCAGTACCCACTATTGTTTCCCTAGCTTATGATGTATCTTTACAGGGACGTAAAGCCCTGTGGTGGGAGTAATGTAAAGACCCGTAAAATTCAAGGAAATTTTTTTTCTTAATTTTCTTTGGGATTTTACAAGAACGCAGTTTCTGATGGCACTTGATTCTGAGGCCTAGTGTGCCCGGAATTCCTATCCGAAGTTTAGCTCGGGTACTTTCAGTGAATGAACGAGTGGGAATTTCTAACTCTTTAACCGGTGCTCAGAATCGAATTCTGAGGGCACCGATGGAATCACAGCACTGATATTTTCTTAGGAACACCTCTTCCGGAGTTGCGTTTTCATGAGAGAAGTTGATAAAAATTGTGGAAGTTAAAATAAAAATTTAACTACAATTTTTATTTTTCTAAGTGGTTAAAACCTTTGGGTGGAAGTTGGGGAAAACCACCCAACTTCCCATGGGAGGTTATGAGGGTGGTGGGGCCCATAAGAACCCCACCCCTCCATATTCTCTAACTCCCTCAACTCACCATTAATTTGATAACTTAATTTATTTAATTAAGTGAGTTAAATGTGAATGTTTGAATTTCAAAAGTTTAAGTTATGTTAATTAATTATGTGGATTAATTCAAACTTTTAAATTTCAAACTCAAGTTGTGTTTATAAAATAAGTAAGGAACTTATTTTATTTTGGGTTGGAGGCTTGTTTCTTGAGAGCTTTGGGAGAAAATCTAAGGAAGGATTGAATATCTTCATCTTCTTCGTCGAAGAACACGAAGAACACAAAGAACGCAGGAATCCTCGGAGGTCGACGTCTCCTTCCGCGACGTCTCCTTCTGCAACATCTCCCTCCGTGACGGTTTTCTCCGTGACGAATCCTCGCTCAACTTGTTCGACGAGGTAGGGGTTTATTTTTGTTTGTGATTACTAACTTGATGTTCTTCGTGAATTATGACCATTTGATATTGATTAACGAGAGGGGGTCGGACTGCACAAACATAGCCGACCCTCCTCCCTTATCAATGTTGTTGATTCTAATGTGGATTGGAACGGGAATGGCGTGGTGTCGTCACACCGCGCGGGATCATGCGGAAAGGAATGCGCGGCATCGTGGCGTCGCGCCGTGAAATCAAACATGTTCGTGACGTCGTCACGCCGCGTCGGTGAAACCCGAAGACACCGCGGCCGGAGCGGGGCCGCGGCGAAGGGGCGCGGCGAAGCAGGGAGACCGGTGGCCAGTTCCGGGCCGCCGGCGTCGGAGCAAGGGAGGACCAGTCGTAGCCGGTCTGTGGCAGTAGAAGCCGGCCGGCCAGAGCGGGCCAACCAGTCATGGAGAAGATGGGGGTTACGAACCCCCGGCGGCCAGCTCAAGCGGCCCCCATAATGGGGGGGTCGCGGTTACAAAGACAGGGGTCAGACACCCCCCCCCCCTCAACGGCTCGGCCGTTTGGCCGAGCACCTGGCCAGCGCGCCGTGCCCAGGCTGGGCCGCGCCCAAGCGGGCCGTACCCAGACCCGGTTCGGGTCGACCCAGTTCGGGCCAACCCTGGGGGTATCGGGTCGGGTCGGACCAGGCCCGAACCCCTTAGTACCAAACCTCTTCCGGTCAGTCGCCCATAACATGAGCTAAGGGACTCCAATCGACACACCGTCTATTGCGATGCAATCCTTGGATCGAGATGGTCGTTTCGGTATATCACACTCAAGGTTTTGGAATACTTTGGATTCGGCCGAGTTGGTTCGTACACAAAACCAACCGGGCCCTCGGAGCGGAAACACTCATAACTTGAGCTCCGAACGTCCGATTGATGTGTCGTCGAATTTGATGGATTCCTCTTAGTGAGACGGATATTTTGGCTTACTCTGCCCGAGGTTTGGATGCAGGTGGAGTACGGTCTGGTTGGTTTTGACTTAAAAACCAACCGGGCCCCTGGGACAAAAAAGTCAATAACTTCCAAACCGAGCGTCTGATTGACGCGCCGTTTATGACGCTGAGTTCCTATTGACGATACGGAACTTTTGGATACATCAACTCCGTACTTTGTGTCAGTTGATATATCAACCTCTAGGCTCATGGAGCGGACCCTTCCGAACGAGCTTGTTGTGTGCGGGAACCCTAGAGCTGGCTGCGTTTGTGACTGTGACGACGACGACGACTGTACAGAGAGCCTCAGTGGATTCGACGACGACGACTACTGTAACAGCCCGAGATTTTATGAAAAATATTCTTTTTAATTTTATTAATGTCTTGTGTTGTACGCTACACCAAAAGGAGCTTGCAAAACACGCATCTTTGACTTGCCTTGCATTACACGCAATCGCAACCTTCCTCGATAGCGTGTGTAGTACGCAATACTGAGTTTCACGAAACAACGATATGCTATTAAAATATTATTAAAACTAGCCGTTATGAATAGTAATTACCACTTTTTGAATTTTAGAAATTTTAGCTCTCAAAATGGACTTCATTTTTGGATTCGGAGTATCGAATTTAGCCTAAGGTGAAATTTTGGTACTTTTCGGATAACTTTCATATTCTGATGAATAGTGAAAATTACTAAATTATAATTAAAAACAACTTTTTTAATCGAAATAATTAATAGTGATAAATTATTAATTTGAGTAGTTTTAAAGTATATTTAGAATATATTTTTACAATTTAATACAATGTTGGTCATTAGTTGTAATTTCACATTTAAACCAGACATAATCAAGTGTCAATCTTTTGATAGATATTGTTTCTTAAAAACACGCTATTTGTTTTAACAGCGGGATTTAATTATAAAATTAATTAATGAAAATTCTATGTTATGAATTTGGTAAAATAGACTTCATTTTTGAATTCAGAATATGAAATATAGCTTAGGATGAAATTTTGGCATTGTTCTGAAAAACATCAATTTTTGATGAATAGTGAAACTTCTAAGTGGTAGTTAAAAAACTGAATTTTTCATAAAACTTAATTTTACCACTTCTGTGAATGGAATTTCAAAAATCCAAGAGACACGGTTTATGTAAGCAAGTAAAATGTGGTTCAATGAGATGAAAATAATTTTTGGTGAATAGTAACTTTTTACTTTTATTTACCACGGTTAAAAGTAAATAGGGTAATTAAGGGTAAGAATGATATTAATATTACCCTAACACATGTCCTAATTCTATTGGACAAGTTTATATCGACCAAAAACAACCTTAAGTGTAAAATATTATCATTTAGGCCCACTTGGATTAGATTAGGACATTTATTATTATTTAATTCAAAGAAGAGTTAAAAGAGTTAAAATCAAAGTATATTTACTAAAACATTTTTAATATAGGGTTGTACATAAGTTAAATTCGATTGTAAATATTCATTAGAAAGTTAAAAAGATTTCCTAAATGATGGTATTTTATTTTTAATTTTTATACATCAAATAATTTAATTTATTTATGACACAAAGATGATGCAGTAATTATCTTATTAATGAAATATTGACATAATTAATATTATAAATACCAAAATAAATGTAATTTAAGACTTTTTATGAATTCCACTAATTTTCTAGGTTACTATGATATATTAGGGTTTGTTTAATCAACTTGGTTCGAACATATAATTCTGTTATGACTTTCACAAAAATCATATATCAAATAGTGTCAAAATTGACACAAAATAGTTTTTAAATCAAATATTATATTATTAATTGTTATTTTATTTCTAAAAATCTAAGGTTCGGCCAAATGACTTAGATAAGGATATATGTATTAATAATAAACAATTTGGGGTTCGTTTGGCATGTTATAGTAAGTGTATTAACCATATAGTGAAAGAAAACAAAAAGACATGGTAAAAGTTAAATTATTTAACTTAGAGTTAAATCTAATTGATAAGGTTAAAATAATACCCTAAACTTGTCTAAATCTTATTGGTTGATAGTATTTCGACTCATCCCCACTTTATCTCCGAAATAAGACCCTTTGGAACCATTATAAACCGATTTTGACTTTAATATAAAATAATATTTTGAGGTATTCCTAAGGTGCCCCTCTCCTCCCTTATAAAAGGACACCTCCTCCCCCTCCTCCTCACACCAATTTGAGCACTCAAGCTTGGCCAACCCCTGACAAAATCCCTTCTCCACTTCCCTAGTATCATCCTAGAGGTCCTGGTCTTCTTCAAAGACGATCCATAGTTCTTTAAGTGGAGGCTAAGAAATGGCGCGTCAAAAAGAGGTAATATCCATTACCGATCTTTTTCAATTTATTTCTTCTTCAACTTATTCTTCTTTAGTTGTTTCATGATAAAGTAATAACATCAGTATTTATTATATACTGATATGTTATTATAGATATGAAACAACTCTAATTAACCTTCTATCCATCCTATGGAAAAAGGAAATCACCGTGTGTGCGTACGTACGGAATACCGTCTCCACGCCGTGGTGTAATCTATTTTCCGCCACCACCTTAATTGGATGGGTGTAAAGGTGTAATGAGTAACTATATATGATTATTATAAATTAATATTGATAATGAAAAAGTATACATACACTTCAACACAATTCCACGACCATGAGAACGATATCATCGCTCGTGCGTACGTACGGACTACCGTCTCCACGACGCGATGAGATTTATTCTCAATGATTAACCATTCATGAATGATTATAAAGTATATATAATAAGTACTAATGAAATATATGACCTGATAATGATACTGGAATTATTTATATTTAAATGTATGTCATCTACTTAATTCCATTCAATTCAATAAGGAAACGAAAACAACGTTCATGCGTACGTACGGACTACCGTCTCCATGAACGGTGTATTTATTTCCATTTAATGATTTATTATATATGTATATTCTGAATATATATATATATAAATCATGTTTTATATTCTGGAATTAAGTAATCATGATCTAAGTAATCATATGAATAATTACAAGTTAAAAACACGAACGACAAATGAGACGATTCTACCCAAAACGCTACTTTAACATGAATTTACAAAAGAATGGGTAATATAAAGTCATAAGTGGACCATATATGATATAATAACAATTAATATGATTCTGGAATAAGTCAATAACATTATTTAAACCATTATACAGGAGCTTCGGACACGTACAAAGCAAATCGGACCTAAGGTAAGGGAAATATCACAATCTCATTTTTATCCGAGATTGTTTATACGTTGGTATTTACTGGGGTGTATTTTATCATCCACATCTATGTTTCCTCAATATGTAATGTTATTTACATCCACCTACATTTGTTTAAATCCAATTTTACCCTTCGGTGAGTTTTTAGTAAAAGATATGAAAGGAATCTTTTGTCGTTTTTCATACGAGGTACTTTTTGACTTTTCTGACAAAAGTACGAAGAATGTTTTTTTTAACTTATACGGCATGAATGGATTTTTAAAACATTATTTCCAAGAAACTTCCTTTACTTCAAGTTTATTTTTAATCAACTTCTTTTATTTTAAAGTCGTATGACATGTTAAGAAAGGAAAAGTGTTTTTGAAGTAGAAAGGATATTTTCCTCAAGAATGGAGTTCTAGTATTTTATCAAAATTATTTTCCATCTAAGATAATAAAAGGGTTCTATTTTTATCCCTATTATTACATTGGTTTTATTTTTTTGAGATGGAAATTTTTTTATGAATTCCTTTATCTTATATGAATTGTTTTATGATGTCATGTTGTTTAAGAATTCCATTTTTATTACATGGGTTACGCTATGATGTATGGTTTATGATTATGTGGCACACATAATAAAGGATTCATTATAAGATGGGTGGGACCTATATCTCCCTCCAATGCATTGGGTAAAAATTTTATATCTCTTGAGATAGATAGGGCTAGAACGGTAGGTTATACCGGTTCAGTGAAACAGGACTGAAACGAGGGTTACTCGATTCAGAAAGGGACTTTGTCCACTAAGATAGTCTTGGAAATGAGTCTTGACTAACAAGAAATGATTCTCTATGATTATGTGGGAATGCCAAAAAGTTTCATGTTTTAAGTTATGATTATTGTGATTACATTTCACTGCCATGATTTATCCCATGTTATGAAATTATGCTCTCTTTTGCAGGTTAAGATTTCCAAAATGTTATGTTCTTATGAATACGATGTGATTGATATTTCTTTTGTTTACCGTTACTGAGCATTTGAGCTCACCCTTTTATGTTTTCTTTTCCCCAGGATATAAAGAAAGGTTTTAGGTAAAAAAAAAGGAAGATCTTTATAGGAGATGTTGAAGATCTTTCACCACGATTAGAAGATTACGTTCTGAGTTTCCAAAGACACTAAACTATTACGATCCTTGTGTGTGTGTTTTTGTTATGTACTAAGTATTCCGAAAATGTAATGTAATGTCAATGTACGTCAAGTTTCGGGTCTCTACATTTGGTATCAGAGGAAAGGTTTAGTCAACCTTTGGAAACTAGGATGCGAGAACTTTAGTGAGATCCCTAGAGATATTTCTAAGGTATGTCTAGGGATGTCCCTAAGGTTAAGTATACGTATAGGTTATAGTACTAGAATTACGCTAACGATCATAGAATTAAACCTAAGATGTTAGATATTGAAGGTACTCCCCCTTTATTATGTTGTTTTCCCTAGCATGATTTTTGCCTCTCATACTATTCTTTTTGGGTTTTAGACGATGGCTGGAACCCGAAGGAACCGTGTTGATCAATGCAATGGACAGTGCAATGATTGCCCTCCTAAACAAACAAATGTTATGGGAGATGGAGTGAAAAATCTTATTGATATACTTACACAAGCTATGAATCATTCTGGACTTTCAAATGAGCAGAGAAGGGAACAATATTCTATTGAGTCCTTCATGAGGCAACGTCCACCTTCTTTCAGTGGGTCTTCTGATCCACTTCTTGCTGAACAATGGATCAGTACCACTGAAAATATATTTTCAGTTCTTCAATGTTCTGAGCATGATAAAGTCATCTTAGCAGTATATCGTTTGGAAGGTGAAGCTGATCAATGGTGGAATCTTATCAAGAATACGAGGCAAAGAGATGAAATTGAGTCCATGGAATGGGATGAGTTCAAGAACTTGTTTTTCAGTAAGTACTTCCCTCGTATTCTTCGAACAAAGATGGAAAAGGAGTTTCTTGAGCTGAAGCAGAAGGATGATGAATCTGTTGGTATATACGAAGCAAATTTTACAAGACTTGCAAGGTATGCATCTGGCATTATCATCCAACCTGAAAGTAAAGTTGATCGATTTTTCAGTGGCTTAAAACCAAGTCTTCGAAGGGCATTATCTATAAGAGACTTTAGTAGCTATGAAGAAATTGTGCGTCGTGCTATCAAGGTAGAAATGGAAGTTGGTGTTACATATCTATCTCATGGTTTTGACAAGAAACGAAAGATGGAGTTCAAGGAGAAATCTCAGAATAATGGTGAAAAGAAGATGAATGTTTCCTTATGCACAAAGTGTGGAAAGAAGCATGGTGGAGATTGTCTTAAAGGGACTAGAAAATTTTTTAAGTGTGGAAAAGAAGGTCATCGAGCAGCTGAGTGTCAAAGTAATGGAAAAAGGGATTCTAATGATGTGAATAAAGCAAACACTACAGAGAACGCACCACCAACACTTCAATGCTTCAAGTGCAAGGAAATGGGGCATTATGTTAATAAATGCCCTAATCCAAGGGTTAGTGATGATCGATATGAGCAACTGCTTAAGGCAAAGGACAAAGGGAAGTCACATGCGATCACCATTGGCGATGTTGAATATGATAACGATGTGGTGGAATGATTAAGTGTTTATGTAATGGGATTCCAAAATAATGTTGTATCATAAAGTATTGTAATATTTATGTATTGGTCTAATGTGGTATTCAAAGTGATTGAGATATTTTTGGAAATAAGATGATATGAGCATAATGAAGGGAAAATGAGAAAACGAAATGTTTAACAGTATTCATGAGCTCATGATTGATATAAGGACTAAGTGATATCATTGTTTGAGTATATAGAATTTTGAGGATTTTGGTATGTGGAAAGTGTTAAATTTTAACTGCATTCATGTTTTCACTAAGGTATTCAAGAGAATACATGATTAAGGACTTTGAATGTTTGGAATGTGACCGACAAAACATATCTTATGGGGATCGACGATGGTGTTAAATCTCTGGTAATCGTTTTCACTATATTATGAGAGTGGACTTAAGTATTATGGATAAGCCTAAAGATTGTAATGGATTATGTTGGACATAAGTTAGGATAAAATGTTTTTCGATATTCTTGATAAGATGTTATAAGCTTTAGAAAAAGGACAACCTGCAGAACGGGCGACAGCCCATCGCATCGGACAAGGCTGTGGGAATCTAACCCACAACCGAAGTGCGACTGGCCTTTATCGCCTACAACTGGCCTACAGGAAGTCCCTATTTATTAGAAACTAGTTTTATTATATTAAACAGTATGATATATGAAGTATAAAGTCCATTTTAGGAACCATATATGATTAATCTCACTATAGATCGACTTATGTATATAATTTTTGCTAACCTTTTGTTTGAGACAGATGGAATGACACGTCATTCTATCACATGATCTACTAAGAGATGAAGTGGAAATTGTTAAATGCACGAACAACAGTGAGATTATACCAAAATAAAGTAAGTATTTATTATAATTCAAATTCTTTAACTTTAGGGAAACGATCTTGAAAACCAAAAATGTTGTCCTAGTGATCTTATATCTGATGAATCAGATGGTACCTTAGATCGTCACAAATTTATGGCTTTGTGATTGCTGGATTTTCCATAGCCATGTTATCTACCACTCTCCATCAGAACATGATGGTTAGATTTCTCTTCCATATCCATATTTTCACCTATGTGGAAACCCAGTGATTAGTTTATGTGGGTAACCGTTACGTTTCATACTTTTGTTTTTAAAGATTGGTTTTGATATTCCTTTTTACGATGTGGGTTTCTATTAAAGAAACTTTCGAATAGTAAACCATTTATAACCCCGACGAATTTCGAGGGCGAAATTCATTTTAAGGGGGGTAGAATGTAACAGCCCGAGATTTTATGAAAAATATTCTTTTTAATTTTATTAATGTCTTGTGTTGTACGCTACACCAAAAGGAGCTTGAAAAACACGCATCTTTGACTTGCCTTGCATTACACGCAATCGCAACCTTCCTCGATAGCGTGTGTAGTACGCAATACTGAGTTTCACGAAACAACGATATGCTATTAAAATATTATTAAAACTAGCCGTTATGAATAGTAATAACCACTTTTTGAATTTTAGAAATTTTAGCTCTCAAAATGGACTTCATTTTTGGATTCGGAGTATCGAATTTAGCCTAAGGTGAAATTTTGGTACTTTTCGGATAACTTTCATATTCTGATGAATAGTGAAAATTACTAAATTATAATTAAAAACAACTTTTTTAATCGAAATAATTAATAGTGATAAATTATTAATTTGAGTGGTTTTAAAGTATATTTAGAATATATTTTTACAATTTAATACAATGTTGGTCATTAGTTGTAATTTCACATTTAAACCAGACATAATCAAGTGTCAATCTTTTGATAGATATTGTTTCTTAAAAACACGCTATTTGTTTTAACAGTGGGATTTAATTATAAAATTAATTAATTCAACTTCAATGTTATGAATTTGGTAAAATAGACTTCATTTTTGAATTCGGAATATGAAATATAGCTTAGGATGAAATTTTGGCATTGTTCTGAAAAACATCAATTTTTGATGAATAGTGAAACTACTAAGTGGTAGTTAAAAAACTGAATTTTTCATAAAACTTAATTTTACCACTTCTGTGAATGGAATTTCAAAAATCCGAGAGACACGGTTGATGTCAGTAAGTAAAATGTGGTTCAATGAGATGAAAATAATTTTTGGTGAATAGTAACTTTTACTTTTATTTACCACGGTTAAAAGTAAATAGGGTAATTAAGGGTAAGAATGATATTAATATTACCCTAACACATGTCCTAATTCTATTGGACAAGTGTATCTCGACCACAAACAACCTTAAGTGTAAAATATTATCATTTAGGCCCACTTGGATTAGATTAGGACATTTATTATTATTTAATTCAAAGAAGAGTTAAAAGAGTTAAAATCAAAGTATATTTACTAAAACATTTTTAATATAGGGTTGTACATAAGATAAATTCGATTGTAAATATTCATTATAAATCTAAAAAGATTTCCTAAATTAGGGTATTTTAGTTGTAATTTTTATACATCAAATAATTTAATTTATTTATGACACAAAGATGATGCAGTAATTATCTTATTAATGAAATATTGACATAATTGATATTATAAATACCAAAATAAATGTAATTTAAGACTTTTTATGAATTCCACTAATTTTCTAGGTTACTATGATATATTAGTGTGGATTTAATCAACTTGGTTCGAACATATAATTCTGTTTTGACTTTCACAAAAATCATATATCAAATAGTGTCAAAATTGACACAAAATAGTTTTTAAATAAAATATTATATTATTAATTGTTATTTTATTCCTAAAAATCTAAGGTTCGGCCAAATGACTTAGATAAGGATATATTTATTAATAATAAACAATTTGGGGTTCGTTTGGCATGTTATAGTAAGTGTATTAACCATATAGTGAAAGAAAACAAAAAGACACGGTAAAAGTGAAATTATTTAACTTAGAGTTAAATCTAATTGATAAGGTTAAAATAATACCCTAAACTTGTCTAAATATTATTGGTTGATATGATTTCGACCCATCCCCACTTTAGCTCTGAAATAAGACCCTTTGGAACCATTATAAACCGATTTTGACTTTAATATAAAATAATATTTTGAGGTATTCCTAAGGTGCCCCTCTCCTCCCTTATAAAAGGACACCTCCTCCCCCTCATCCTCACACCAATTTGAGCACTCAAGCTCGGCCAAACCCTGCCAAAATCCCTTCTCCACTTCCCTAGTATCATCCTAGAGGTCCTGGTCCTCTTTAAATACCATCCTTAGTTCTTTAAGTGGAGGCTAAGAAAAGGTGCGTCAAAAAGAGGTAATATCCATTACCGATTTTTTTCAATTTCTTTCTTCTTCAACTTCTTCTTCTTTAGTTGTTTCATGATAAAGTAATAACATAAGTATTTCTTATATACTGATATGTTATTATAAATATGAAACAACTCTAATTAACATTCTATCCATCCTACGGAAAAAGGAAATCACCGCGCGTGCGTACGTACGGAATACCGTCTCCACGCCGTGGTGTAATCTATTTTCTGCCACCACCTTAATTGGATGGGTGTAAAGGTGTAATGAGTAACTATATATGATTATTATAAAGTGATATTGATACTGAAATAGTATACATACACTTCAACAAAATTCCACGACCATGAGAACGATATCATCGCTCGTGCGTACGTATGGACTACCATCTCCACGACACGATGAGATTCATTCTCAATGATTAACCATTCATGAATGATTATAAAGTATATATAATAAGTACTAATGAAATATATGACCTGATAATGATACTGGAATTATTTATATTTATATGTATGTGATCTACTTAATTCCATTCAATTCAATAAGGAAACGAAAACAGCATTCATGCGTACGTACGGACTACCGTCTCCATGAACGGTGTATTTCTTTCCATTTACTGATTTATTATACATGTATATTCTGAATATATATATATAAATCATGTTTTATATTCTGGAATTAAGTAATCATGATCTAAGTAATCATATGAATAATTACAAGTTAAAAACACGAACGACAAATGAGACGATTCTACCCAAAACGCTACTTTAACATGAATTTACAAAAGAACGGGTAATATAAAGTCATAAGTGGACCATATATGATATAATAACAATGAATATGATTCTGGAATAAGTCAATAACATTATTTAAACCATTATACAGGAGCTTCGGACACGTACAAAGTAAATCGGACCTAAGGTAAGGGAAATATCATAATCTCATTTTTATCCGAGATTGTTTATACGTTGGTATTTACTAGGGTGTATTTTATCATCCACATCTATGTTTCCTCAATATGTAATGTTATTTACATCCACCTACATTTTTTTAAATCCAATTTTACCCTTCGGTGAGTTTTTAGTAAAAGATATGAAAGGAATCTTTTGTCGTTTTTCATACGAGGTACTTTTTGACTTTTCTGACAAAAGTACGAAGAATGTTTTTTTAAACTTATACGGCATGAATGGATTTTTAAAACATTATTTCCAAGAAACTTCCTTTACATGTTTTCAAGTTTATTTTTAATCAAATTCTTTTATTTTAAAGTTGTATGACATGTTAAGAAAGGAAAAGTGTTTTTGAAGTAGAAAGGATATTTTCCTCAAGAATGGAGTTCAAGTATTTTATCAAAATTATTTTCCATCTAAGATAATAAAAGGGTTCTGTTTTTATCCCTATTATTACATTGGTTTGATTTTTTTATGATGGAAATATTTTTATGAATTCCTTTATCTTATATGAATTGTTTTATGATGTCATGTTGTTTAAGAATTCCATTTTTATTACATGGGTTACGCTATGATGTATGGTTTATGATTATGTGGCACACATAAGAAAGGATTCATTATAAGATGGGTGGGACCTATATCTCCCTTCAATGCATTGGGTAAAGATTTTATATCTCTTGAGATAGACATGGCTGGAACGGTAGGTTATACCGGTTCAGTGAAACAGGACTGAAATGAGGGTTACTCGATTCAGAAAGGGACTTTGTCCACTAAGATAGTCTTGGAAATGAGTCTTGACTAACAAGAAATGATTCTCTATGATTATGTGTGAATGCCACAAAGTTTCATGTTTTAAGTTATGATTATTGTGATTACATTTCACTGCCATGGTTTATCCCATGTTATGAAATTATTCTCTCTTTTGCAGGTTAAGATTTCCAAAATGTTATGTTCTTATGAATACGATGTGATTGATATTTCTTTTGTTTACCCTTACTGAGCATTTGAGCTCACCCTTTTATGTTTTCTTTTCCCCAGGATATAAAGAAAGGTTTTAGGTAAAAAAAAGGAAGATCTTTAAAGGAGATGTTGAAGATCTTTCACCACGATTAGAATATTATGTTCCGAGTTTCCAAAGACACTAAACTATTACGATCCTTGTGTGTGTGTTTTTGTTATGTACTAAGTATTCCGCAAATGTAATGTAATGTCAATGTACGTCAAGTTTCGGGTCTCTACAACTACAGCACTCAGCGATCCTATGTGGATCAGTGCTACAGATCCTGTGTGGGTCGGATCCTGTGTGGGTCTTTGCAGGGGTTAGTTACCTATCAATCCTTTGTGGGTCATTGCGGGGGTTAGTACCTATCGATCCATTGTGGGTCTGACGGCTTAGATGAATCAGTGGCAATATCTGATCATCTCTATCGTCATACGAAGAAGTATGCATGTGTGAGCTGAAACCTCTTTTGCTTTCCTATTTGGATTGTGTTGTGCATTCTTATGTGGATTTACATTTTTCTTTCCTGTGTGGACTCGGTTGTTCTTGGGCTCGGAAGTTGGATCGTATTGGAATTGATGACTTAGGTATATTTATGGGAATATACCTATGAAATGTCGGATGTTACTTCGTGATTGTATCTTTACTTTGTGGATTATACTTTGTGGATTCTGGGAGACCTTCTAGGGTCTCGGGGTCCCTACTGAGTAGCTTATACTCACCCATGCACGGGCTATGCCCGCACTACGTTGTGTTGGTTGCAGATGACGGACAACGCTGATCGTGGTTGAGGCTCGCGGAGCAGGAAAAAACCTGGAGGTAGACCACTGGGTGGGATGTTCTTGGAGCGGACGGCTGGACCGAGGAGCTGTGGAGATTATCTGTACTCACCCTTCAGGTGGGATTTTCAGTGGACAGCTCGATGTTGTAGGCTTTACTTTTTAGCTACTGTTTTCCCTTCCATTTTTACTTTACTTTTAGTTTGGGTTTGTATACTGGCGCACTTACTTTTCCGCACTTACTGTTGTACCCAGTTTTTACTTAGTGTTTACTTATATTGCTTGCTTGCTCTGTGGTGTTTGTTTACTTTACAAAGGCAATTCCTTCCCTTTTTTCGGGAATTACGCCTTGGTGCTAGTCGCTAGCCCCTGGCCTATGGAAGACGGGCTTGGGGTAGTCACGGCACGGGCCCCGAAGACGGGTTATGACAATCCATGATATACTTTCTAATATATAATCTTTGGGGAATTTTTTTATTCCATTAATAATGGTTCATACTAAGCTTTTGAATTTACCAAAGAATATCCCTAGTGAGTAACAAAGTGTGAATCAAGGCCCATTATTGTGTACCGGGATACCTTGGATCAAGCCTGAAACTCCTTTTCGGAGGTTTCACTCCTAGTTATATATGTGCCATAGCCGCCTCTATATGCTCAAATCAAGACAGGGATGTATTTTCTTAATAAACCACTTACTCAATACTCACCAAAAAATTAGAGATGTTTTTATTATACATAGTTGTATTCTTAAGGCTTTCACTAGGGTTTTCTAATACTAATACTAAAAATAACTAAACCTATCCTCTGATACAAACTATAAAAACCCTTCTTTTATTTCAAACATAAACATAATTTATTACTAGAAATTTTACTTAATACAACATTGAATATCGAGAGTTCTAGTGTCTTTGGGGCTTAGAATCATTAAATTACAACATAAAACATGAAATACAACATCCTTATTCAAAACTTCATTTACATGACCACACCAGTTCTTCGTACTTAACATTACATGAGATAACCTGAGGACATACATAATAAATGGGTGAGCTATAAAGCCCAGTAAGGGAATAAACATGGAATAACATGAGAAATTCAATACATGTTAGAAAATAGGAATATCAATGGAGAAAAACATAAAAATTAACATAAAGTAATGATAAATCATGATAATTATAACATGGATATGTGGCAATAAAATTTAACATGATATTAGCATGAGTCAAGGCTCATTGCACGTGGAGCATAAGTAAACCCTCATTGCACATGAAGCATAAGTAAACCCTCCTTGCACTTGAATTTGAATGATTAAATCCTAACTGAAATTTAATTAGCATGAGTAAATACTCATTGCACTTAACTTATCATGATATTAATCTTTACCCAATGTATTGGAGTGGTATCAAGGTGCACCCTTCTTAAACATTTCTTTTCATACATAAGTGTGCCACAAGATCCTACAACATAGATTCATTAAACATCAAAATTTATTCCACAGTAAAGTATTGGGGAATTAATACATGAACATATTCCATCAATAAGTAAATATACATAATGTTGAATACCCTTGATAGAGAAATGGGCATTGTATTCACTACACAATGATTTTGGCTTGGAAACTAGCAGTGCAATTTCTGCAGCATAACAACATGAAATAAGAATTCATAACAAAGGTTGATGATAAAAAAAAGGGTCTCTCATAATATGTACATGAAATGGATAGTAAGGGAGTCATATAGATACATTTCCCAATAAATTTAATGGAATTTGGATTCATAATACAAAATAATTTCTTGAATGTAAATGAGGAGAGAGAAATTTCTTACGGGATTCCAGCATGGTAACAGGTGTACATGGGAGGACTTAAGGAGAGAGAAAATGGGTCTATCATAATTAAACCATAAAGAGGGTAGTATGAGGGAGGTGAAAAACCATACCCCAACATTTATAATTGAAACTAAAAGGGTATTACAACATAATGAAACTTGAATAAAAAAATAAAGGTAGGAATCCCTTACATGGAAGTGTGATCCCAATGGCTTTAGAGGGGCTGAAGATAGGCTTCTTGAGAGATTAGGGTGCCTTGAAAGGATTCTATAGAAAGGAGGGAAGGGGTTCATCAAGCTATAAAGTCTTTTATTGAAGAGGAAGTGGGATCTTGGGTGGGTTTATATAGGAAAGGAGATGGAATTCTTTATTATTTAGGTTTGGGACAGTGCACATTAAACTAATCAAAACCAAAAACCAGCCCATGATTTTTTCTCATGGTTTTTTCCCAAGTGGAGTGGAAAAAAATATTATATAAGGACAGTGGTCTAACTTCTGGAAATAATAGTTTTTCTTATATGGAGGTTAGTTACACTCTCAAGGAAATAAATTTAGAAAGGCAAAATGTTTTATAACTCTTTGAGGGTCAACTAAGGCTTTGTAAAATAAATCCAAGAAACCTAAAATCACATTATTTTAATGGTAAAACATATATTGTCGAAAAATAATGTTTATATTATTTTATTACATCACTATTAGGTCATTATGATGTCATAAAAACATTATATATTTAAATGGTATTTAATTTTTACCTAAACATTCATGTCTCAAAAAGTTATGAAAAATTCACCGTTGGATAATTTTGAAATCCTGATTCAAAAAATAATATTAATTTCATCCAAATAATTTTCTAAATATATGAATTTTCACTTTTAAAATAAAAACTAACATTTACCAAAAATTCATGGGTTTTGACAAAAATAGCTTTCAAACCTTAATAAACCTTACAATTGTATTCATAAAATTTTTATGATAATTTATACTTAATAAAAAGTAATTTAATAATAATAATATTTTATTAAAATTATTATTTAATTAAAAAATCCATTAATTTATCAAAATATATTTCTTAGCTTAATAATAACTAAAAATACTATTTGTGCTTTAAAAATACTATTTATAAAGTAACAACAATAATAAAATGAATGTATATTATTTATTATATACAAAAATAATTCACATAATTATAATTCTATGTTCTTGTTACATAACCCCTTATGACACCTGCATAATACCGAAGGGTAAGGTGTGTGATGGTGACAGACTTTTAGGGTGGCTCGGATAACATCGCACGGGTGGTAATCTCTATCAACTTCACTTCTCCCATAGGAGGTTACATTCAAGCTTAACATGTTGAAGATCAGCTTGAGCTTGGTCAAAATCAAACCTCAATGATGCCACCACCTTTCCAAGCTCCAACCAATGGGCTTCATATGGGTAAATTCTATTGGATGATTCCATCTCTTTCTTTCTATAAGTAAATTGGATTCGTTAAAGCCCTATATTTATACAAATCATGTGATCACTGTTCAGTGGATATATTAGAAATGGTCACAATTCCTAATGGTATTTTAAAAATCCAAAAAAAACCCAAAGAAGTTCATATTTTATATTACCATTTTACATAATAATACATTTAATCAGATCAAGATAAATTTTCATTAATGAATGTTTGGGTCATTACACTTTATTTATCGTGACCTAGTTCAAGCAACGATTATCCACACATAGTCGCAAGATCCCATCCACCTTCTTTATGAATAGAACTGGAGATGTCCAGAGGGAAAAACTGGGTATGATGAAACCTTTCTCATGAAGGTCCTATAACAGAAACATTATCTCCTGGAGTTTGGTAGGTACCATCCAATATGCAACAGAAGATATTAGGGTAGTCCTAGGATGAAAATCAATGTAAAATTCCATCTACTGCCTCAGAGGTAGTCCCAGAACGTCTTTAGGTAACACGCCCATATAATACTCTACAGATGAAGTTACCCAGATGCATGACAAGTATATTTCACGAAGGGTTACTCTTTTTAACTGATGGGTGATAGGATGAAACCTCTTTCTCATAGCACCCACTTGTCCTGCTATGATATTTCTCTCACCAAAAAAGGAGAACCTCATTCCATCTGTGCGTCAGCATTTGACTAGTATGCGGTGATAGTTGATCTAGTCTCAAACCATATAAAGAAAATTAATTCTCAATTTGATGTCATAGGGTTCCATCACGATGATCAATAGTTCACACGTGAACCTCTCTCCACCAAGAGATAACTCACATTATCGATAGATGAAGGACATAAGAGAAGTGTTCCCTGTAGAAACCTCAAGAAAAATCTGATGTGCTAGCATCTCTAATGGGAGATAATACTCCCACGCTAAGAGTTAAGATATAATAATTATTGGCACATGTGTCTACTAATAATTAGTTAAGATTAGAAAAAACATAGATCATTCCTTGAATCATCTCATAGGCTGTAGAATCATAAACGTACAAATTTGAAGATATTTGTGGCCCCGACCCCTAGCTCCCTAATCCTTACATAGGCCTCCTGGTGGTTCTGGGAGGACCTCATAGCATCGTCCCCCAACTACATCTCCTACTAGTCATCTGCTAGCTCTACCTCCCAGGGGACCACCTTGTCCACACCTGGGAGATCCCTAATCTTGGTGTTGTATTTATTGTGGGGGTTCATCAGCTATCTTACTAGGATGATTAGCATGTCTGTTCAAGTTGTGTCATGACATGTGAACTCTCCCTTCACAAGCATAGCACAGACCCTGCTAGGGGTGACACAATGCACTGCACTTCCCCTGCATTGTACGACCACATCCCTGAGCCTGCACATGGAAGGGACTCTTGTTTCGAGATCTCTAGTGCCCGTCTGTTGGTGTAGATGACTCATCCTTGTCACTCCCACTACCATCTCTATCTATCTAGAATCACTATGAAATAAATATCTCTATTACTGGTGATCGCTTCAACACTCCAGCTTCATTGGGGATATGCAAGGGCACTATGCTATCTTATATCTCTCTGTGAATCCCCTTCTCAAACAACTGAGCTCAGAAGTAGCAATCTATGATCATGTCAAAAGAGTAGCGTGTAAGGCTTGTGAAACTAACTGAGTACTTTACCACTAAAATCCCTCCCATCTAAAGCTCCAAAATCTCTTGAATCTAAATGTAGAGTAATTTTTTGGAGTATTACTCCTCACGAAACAACTTCTGGTAGTCGTCCCACAAGTGTGTGAATCATCATCCATCTGAGTAAACATGCTTCACCAATGCCTAACTATTTTTTGGGAAAGACTATATAGCAAATCCACCATCTGATTTTCTAGGGTATGAACAAGCCTAAAGATATGGACCACTAACTCTAGAAAATCCTTTACTGCATGGGGATAAGGTTCACTACGAAACCTCAGTGGTCACTAACACTGGAACTCGCAGAGTTTTCTCAGCCTATTCAAGTCCTTAGACTATTCTTCTTGGATGATCTACTACTCAACAGGTGGAGGTTATTCTACCTTCCCACTTGGAGGAGGGGGATCACATTATGGACCCTGAAATGAGGCCTCATCTCTCATAGGTGTAGGTTCTGGGTGTAGCTGAAGTGCGTTGGTGGGTGTACCCGACATTGATTTTAGTGTTAACAATGATCAATCCAAGATCCATCATGATAATAAAACACTGGATCTTAGGAATAGAACAAAGAACTAAAAATAAATAGGGGAGTCCTGGAACCCTATAGAGGATCATCATATGATGGTTATAATTAATTTAATTAATTGAAAAGAATTACCTTGATGGAATTATTTCTTTGTTAATTTCTCTAGTAATGATCTGATATGATCTAGCATTGCGTCGTAGAATCAAAGTGTAATATTATTCTTTAGGTGATCCAAACATGCTCCACATGTCTTTGGACATTGCTGAAGGGATCTTTGGGTGCTAGTGCAGAAGAGACTTTTCATGCAATGTCTTCATTCGATCGCCTTGATCCGTTGGAGGTAGATCTCTCTCTCATAGCTTGAGAGTGTTCTTGCTGGAAAAATAATTCTCTCTTGGCTTGAGAGCTTTTCCAAATTCCATTTCCATATCCACTCAAAATGGATAGGCTAATGAGAAATATATAATTGATTTTTTTAGTTACATAAAATAATAAAATGAATTAATTACCCAAAATCATTTATTCATTTAATTTAATTATTAGTAATACCCCATGTCTAATAATTACAGTTGACTATTATTATTAATTGACATTCCCCCAGTGAATTACATCTAATATTATTTAATTAAATAAATAATATTATTTCTCATAAATTACTAGAAAAACCACACTGTGTGTATACCTTATTATACACAGTGTGTACTTTTATTTTCCATTTTTCTTAATTTCCTCCACCACATTTATTAGACCTTGAATAATGAATATTTATTTGTCAAATAAATATCACTACATTAATCACTAATAAATATATTATTTCTCCCAAAATATATTCTCTTGAATAACTAGTGTCAAAATAAATGCCATCAGTCATCCTTTATAATTATTAAACCATAGTTGAGAATAAACTTTATTCAACTTGTTAAATTAATATTTAACTGAGATACTTAGACACCCTTAGTGTGTGACCCTCTAGGCCTCTTTATCAATGGCATTAGGTAAAGCCTGCCTAAATTCCAAGGTAAGAGTCTAGAAACACTCCAAGGAACCCATAGAGAAATAAGTAAACACCGCAACGAAGTGTCACCTCCTATGAATGCTTACTGTGTAATGGAATCCCTTTGTCATGATATCTCGAATCAAGCGGGTTGCATGCTAGTGCCATCAACCCAGGTGCTTGATTATTCTTTCTTTGACTTTCTGGAATTGAACTTTACAATTCCTCACCATAGACATGGATTTATTTAGGATATATCAATTCCATCAAAGGGCCTGAGATATATACTTTCCTTATGGAACGGAAGGGATAAATCCTTTATCACATTATCTATTAATGCAATATCACTCATGATGCACCCAACGTATCCTACCTCATTGAAAATAGTGTGTTGTCACAGTTTTCATCAATACATCTAAGTGCATGAGTTGTAATACCCATTAATAATAATCTTAAATTCTAAGGACCAATATACACGTCTGTAGATAGGAACATCCAACGACACTGTGAAATGTAGATTTCCTTGTAGCGGGTCTCATTCACATAATATCCTCCAGAACATTACCAAGGGCATACACCTTGACAAGGTGCCTCAAATTTTTATGAGTCCTCACCCCTAATGGCCTGTATTATTTGTGTCCCTCAAATAACTTCATCCAGACATAGAACATATATTGGAGAACAGTGTTATAGCACTTTCGTGTTCTCATCATAGCAGAGATCTGCTATGACCCTTTAATGCAAGAGCTATCCTTAAGAAATTATCACATTCATTGTCTCACAGAAGAACAATCAAGGCGTGATAAGGTATTTATTAATGAATAAAGTAAAATGTAGTTGGTTCTAGACACAAACTCTAACAGACTCTCACTTGGACTAGAGCCAACTGATAACAACCTTTAACCTACTAGCTCTCACATGATATTCATGTTTCTGCTAAGATAGGCCTTTAGTAATGGGGTCTGCCACGTTCTCTTATGTAGACACTCTACTCACTGAAACTTCACCCCATTGATAGAAATCCCACAAGAGGTGATACTTCTAGAGTATGTGCTTTGTCCATTGATGTGACCTTGGTTCTTTTGCAGGAGCCACCGCTGCAGTATTATCACAATACTATGTGATAGGATCTTTACCGTTAGGCACGAAATTAAGCTAGTAGATAAAGTTCTAAATCTAGATGGATTCCTTATTTGCATCACAAGATGCTATATATTTGGACTCCACTATAGAATCGGTGATAACTAGTTATTTTGAACTCCTCCAGCTCACAGCTCCTCCATTGAGATAGAAAACAAATCCGTATTGCGAATTCATATCATTCTGATATGTCTGAAAACCAACATCAGCATACCCTCTGCGGAAAAGCTCCTCATCTCCTCCATACACTAGGAATACATCCTTATTTATTCTCAGATACTTAAAGAT
The DNA here is from genome assembly GCA_963277665.1 of Viscum album. Classification (NCBI taxonomy): domain Eukaryota; kingdom Viridiplantae; phylum Streptophyta; class Magnoliopsida; order Santalales; family Viscaceae; genus Viscum; species Viscum album. The sequence goes on from OY728143.1 coordinate 1,716,118,142, forward strand.
AGTCTTAATAGTAGTACAATGCGGTTCTCCTGGAGATTCTTGATATCTGCCTACCATGCATAGTGCATAGGCAACATCAAGTGTGGTACATGACGTGGCATATATTATGGATCATATAGGTGAAGCATATGGGATATTACTCATTCTATATTTATCTTATTGTGTATGAGGACACATTTTCTTAGAAAGATGTAGGCCATGTGACACTGAAACCAATCCTCTCTTGGATTGTTCCATACTAAATATCTTTAGTATCTGGTCAATGTATGTATCCTGACTTAGTCCAAGAAGCCTCTTGGATATATCACGAATCATCTTGATCCATAGAATGTAGGCTGCTTTACCTAAATCCTTCATGGATAAACACTTGTTCAACCAGTCCGCAACTGATTGTAAGAGTGGTATATAATTTCCAATAAGAAATATGACATCAACACATACTACTAGGGTAACGACTGCATTCCCATTAAACCACTTATAAATACATGGTTCACATTCATTCTTAATGAAACAAAATTACTTTATGGATTCATCAAATCATATGTTCCATGACCCAAATGCTTTCTTTAATCCATAAATGGATTTCTGCAACTTGGAAACTAGTTTGGCTTCACCCGGTGTCACAAACCCTTCTGGTTGTGTCATATAGACATCTTCCTGAAGGTTCCCATTAAGGAATGTTGTTTTGGCATCCATTTTCCAAATCTCATAGTCATGGTAAGCTGCTATGTCAAGTATGATCCTTATGGATTTAAACATGGAAACTGGCGATAAGGATTCATCATAGTCAATTACTTGACGTTGTATGAATCCTTTAGCCACTAGCCTTACTTTATAGGTTCTGACTTGACCTTCCATGTCCAGTTTTCTCTTGAATACCCATTTGTATCCATCAGATTTTTTATCAACTGGATCATCAACCAGAACCCAGACATGGTTCTGATACAAGAAATCCATCTCTGAATTCATAGTTTCTAGCCATATTGCATCTTCTAAGGTTACTACTGCTTCCTTGTAGGAGAGAGGTTCATCATTTTCCTACAATAATGATTCACCAGCCTCGGTGACTAGGAAACCAAATCTCTCTGGTTCTCTTACCTCTCTTGAGATCCTATGCAGTACTTGTGTTTCTGGAACCTCTTCCAAGGGGACTTGTGGAACTTTTTCTTGTACCAAATCATGTGTATCATGAGCATCAACTTTGTCAAAGTCAATATTTCTCCCACTATCATTTTTTAGGATGTGATCCCTCTTGAGAAAGATGGATTTTCTAGAAACAATCAATTTCTTTTATAAAGGGTTATATTGATAATATCCTTTTGTTTTGTTGGGATATCCTATAAATATACACTTCATGGCCCGGGGTGCTAGTTTGTTGCCTAAGAATGACTTAACAAATGACCCCCATCCCCATACACATGTGGGAGAAAAAATGGGTTTCTTTTCATTCCATAATTTGGAGGGAATTCCATTTACCGCCTTAGTTGGTACTCTGATTAATGTGTATGATGTAGTTTGTTATGCATATCCCTAAAAGGATAATGGAAGATCTGCATGAATTATCATCGACCTCACCATGTCCAACAAGGTGCAGTTTCTCCTTTCACAAACACCATTCCAATGTGGTGTATAAAGAAGAGTGTGCTGAGATAGAATCCCAGACACCCATAGAATATCGATGAACTCTCGGTTTAGATATTCTTCTCCTCAATCCGATCAAAGCTTCTTTATCTTCTTACCAAGCTGATTCTACACTTCATTCTTGAATTCCTTAAATTTCTATAAGGATTATGAATTATACCTCATTAAGTATACATATCTATATCTAATTAAATAATCAGTAAAAGTAATGAAGTAAGAATATCCACCTCTATATTCTACTGGAAATGGTCCACACACATCCATGTGCACCAATCCTAGAAGATCTGTGGCCCTTTCACCCTGTCCACCGAAAAGAGACTTGTTCATTTTACCTTGTAAAAAAGCTTGACATCTATCAAGTGGTTTTAGCTTAGTTGAGTCTAAATAGCCATCCTGGTAGAGCTTTGTCAAGCACTTCTCATTTACATGACTGATATGGTGATGCCACAACTGGGTGATGTGTGAGTCATGTGAGTTTGTTTTGTTATCGACCGACAACACTTGGTTTTATTAATTTAATACATACAAACCATTATTTAAATGTGTCATACCATAACTTGAATTGTTCTTATAAAAGAAGCCATCCTTATTTCAAAACATGAAAATAAATCCATCCATATCCAAATATGATATAGAAATTATGTTTTTGGTAACACTAGGCACATAATAAGAGTTATATAAAACCAAAATCATCTCAGTTGGCAATGAGAGGTGGGAATTGCCAATGGCTAACGTAGCTAGCCTTATTCCATTGGCAGCTCGAAGGTCCACCTCTCCTTTGGAAATATTTCTAAATCCACTTTATTCTTACATTTGAATACATATGGGATCCCCACAAGCTATATCTAATACCCAATGTGTAGAAATGGAAAGATTACACGCGATAACGAACGCACCTTTAGTGTCCCCATGATTTTGGATGCAGTTCCTCTTCCAGTGGCCTTTCTTTCCACATGAAAAACATATTGCCTCCCATTCCATGTCCTGCCTCTGGATCTTCCCCTTCTTGGAGGGATGATGCTCCGGGGATTCAGACCGTTTATAAGTCCTTGGCCCCTTTTCCTTGTCCTTTATTTTCTTATTCACCATAAGGACTGCGGGTTTGTCACAACCCATGTCCTTATCTACCTGGAGAATTAAGGTTAGAAGTTCTAATATAATCTTCCCATTTTTTCTCATGTTATAGTTGATAATAAAGCTAGATAAGGTCTTAGACAGTGATGATAGGATGAGATCTGTACGCAACTCATCCGGGAACTTAATCCCTAAGATGTTAAGGTATTCAATGTAGGCAATAATCCTGACTACATGAGGCCCAACTGGTATAGTCTCTCAAAGAAAAATTGTAAACAAAGAATTTTCGATATCATGTCTTTCCTATCTTACCTTCTCTTGGTATAGATCCTTAATATAAGACATCATTCTATACACGTCAATGTTTTCATGTTGCTTCAAGAGCTAATTAGACATGGACGATAGCATGCAAAATTGAACATATATGGAATCATCCATATGTTTCATATAGAGAGATTGTTCCCCATCACTGGCATCTTTCCCAGGTGCAGCTAGAATAGGCTCTTCCAGCACATACAATTTTCTCTCGTGGTTAAGGATGATGCATAAATGCCTCTGCCACTCTTGGAAATTGGTGTCGATGAGAAGGTTTTCCTTCTCGAGTATGTTTCACAATGATATGTTTGAAATCATTTTCTTTATGTTTCTATAAATTAATATGATCAAAGGATTAGTACTTTATTATGATAAAACTGAGACAAATAAATAAATTAATAATTATTAGTCTCCCACTATTTTATTGAAATCCAATAGCCCTCACCATTGACTTTGGAATATTCTACTGCCAGAATATTCTAGTGGCAAGGATCCATATTTCCCTTAGCATTACCCCAAATAGGGTTGGTCAAGAAACTTGAAGGGTTTTAGGTAGGCATTCCAAATGCCAACTTCATTAACTCGTAGCTCCTTGATCCGTTGAGTGAACTCCCCAATCCTGAAATTCTTTTATTTTGGATTTCCTCAACCATTGCCTCTTGGTAACACAATGTCCTACTATGGCAGTAAACCCTTAATGTGAACCAATTCAAGTCAACCCAAAACCTTGAATTAGAATTCCCTGATAATTGAAAGCACCCCAACTAGGGTTTGTCAAACACTTTGACCTATGGTTCAATTATAAATAAGATTATGGAAGGCTATACTGACTTAATATTTCTTTGAGGGATTTTATCCTTATACGTAAATTTACATTTTATTATCTTTGATTAGATTCTTGTTAATTTTTAGTGGGATATACTAAAGTGATTAACCATGTCTAAGATAATACTTTATGCATAATCTGATCTTATTTTAGTTCCATCTTGCATGCTTGTTTAATTCATTAATTGTGTGATCGTGACAACACACCCACAATAAATAAACCATGAAGCTAATAGAAATAAAATAAATGGTATGATCATGAGCTTGTTCTATTGGTTAGTTTATATAGTGGTAAATAAACTAACCCAAGACCTAAGGGAGAAACACCTTAAAACTTTTGGGTTCGTGTTTTCAGCTTTCCACACGTCCAACTTTGTATCTTCTTGGAGTGGTTTCACCTTGGTTCTTAACTTGATCCACCTCCACAAGCTTGGGAGATCCATCCATTACATATGATTTTATCTCACACACAGGTGAGGGGTAAAATGGGGATTTAGATAAAACAATCCTTGGTCGTGCATGCCCTACATATTAATGAGGAGAAGGCTCACTGGACAAAAAATTTAATTTAAATAAATAAATTAAAAGAAACCATTCACATACAAAGGTCTTGGTCTAGCTCATGATCATCCATGCATGAAATGATGCTTATGCATAAATAAAACTAGCATTATATTCTTTAATATTTCTTACTTAAGATAAATCACACTCGATTCAATTAATTATATTTAATTAATCAATCCTTTTATCTTAAACCTTTTTCTGAATTTCCTTGAGATTCTCATCCATCGTAATTTTAAACAAATACATTTATTTAAAATTATCTTTTTACGTAAATGTTACCTTGGAGGAAACATGGTGAATTAATGGTCATAACTACATAATGAGTAGACATTAACATTACACAAATGTTAAATTAAACATATATATATAAAACACACATCACTTGTTGTGCCTCAGCTTAACGCCTTCACTATGGTACACATCTCAAAAGCGTGTATAATATAATAATAAATTTTAACAAATATGTGTAATTTTGATGAGTAAACGGTGTGTAGTTCCGACTACATGGTGTGTACTTTTGTTCACCGTCCATCTAAAGTACATGCCCGGGGACATGGCGTGTTGATGTACTTTGGAAATTTTCGGAGTACACTGTAAAAACTCGGAATTTCCTGGTAATTTTTTAAAAAATATATGGGAATTTTACGAGTCCGAAAAAATTGATGGCACGTGATTCCAAGGCCCGGAGTTCTTGGAATGAATTTTTGAACTTTTGTTCAGGTACGTTCAGTAAATGTGCGAGCGGGTTTTTATAACTTTTGAACCGGTGTTCGAAATTGAAATTTGAGGGAACCATTGAACTCGCAACACCAGTATTCGCTTAAGAAAACTTTTACCTTGACGACATTTTTCGAGGGTGAATGTTAATTTTTGGGCTTTTCATGGAAATAATAAAATAAACTAATCACACATTTTGTTTTATTTGTTGTAACAACCCATGTGGATATTTCAGTGGTGGGGACCACCTAAACTAAAACCTCCCATGAGAGGTTATGGTGGTGGGGACCACCGAGCCTAACCTCTCATGGGAGGTTATGGTGGTGGGGACCACCCGAGGTTTGAAACCTCTTGAACTCCCTGTTAAATGGGGAGAAACCTCTTGAGCTCCCAACTTAATTATGCCAACCCTCCCCATAATTTATTATTCCACCCATCAATTAATTAATTAAACCATTTTGAAATTGTGCAAACATAATTTAATTTGAAAACATAAATTAAGAAGTTGGCTATATTTTCATTTTGGTGGAATTTGGGAAAAGGGTTGGCAAAGGGGAGAGCTTTGGAGAGTTGGGGAAAAGCTCTCCAATGAAGAATGCCAACCCATGACTTTGACTTCCTTCCTCGGGACATCCTCCAGCATGGGACTTCTTCAATCAACGATTGAATTTCCCTCCCCAATGTTTTCATCTCCTCCCTTGCAATATCCTTCAACGAACAGTCTAATGTAGGGGTTTATTTTTGTATGAATAATTTTCCTATGTTCTACCCTTGAATTCTTTTTCAGGATTGGGAATAAATCAATGCGGAAGGTTGTAAAGCTTGTAATTCTTCCTCATGTTCTTTTTGAGCCATATGCCACCACCGTAACGCTGAGGGTACGGGCCAAATGAACATGGCCCGACCCCTTGAAAAATCTTGTGTTGTTTTGTGGTGTTGAACGCGGAAAAGGTGATAACGCAACGAAACTTCCCTGCAGACACCACCGCCTTGAGACCTCTGCGTCCTCATGGCACCCCCATGGTTGAGCTACTCCGTCTCACCCACAGCCACCATGCCCTGCAGATCCACCACCCGCGGGCTCACCATGCCTCCCATGACTGCCGCCATCTGGGCTGAGCCGTCGCCGCCGACCGGCTCGAGCCGTCGCCGCCGACCGGCCCGATCCACCGCCGCCGTCCGCGGAGCCGCCGCCGCCGCCGACAGGGCCGAGCAACCGCCCCCGTCCGCCGAGCCACTGTAGAGACCCAAATCTTGACGTACATGGACATTACATTACTTTTGTGGAATACATAATACATAACAAAAATAGACACAGAAGGACCGTAATAGTTTAGTGTCTTTGGAAACTCAAGATATAAACGTCTAATCATGTTGAAATATCTTCAACATCTCCCATAACGATCTTCCCCTTTTTGTTTCCTTACCTAAAACATTTCTTTATTTCCTAGGATAAATAAAACATAAAAATGGTGAGCTCAAATGCTCAGTAAGGGAAAACATAGATAACATAAAACAATCCATAAACATTTGGAAGCAAGAACTTGAACATGAAATTTAAACATCAAAATCTTGAACAAAAACATAAATCGTGGAAGTATGTAAGGAATATATCATAATAGAACATCAACCATGATAACATATAATGGGAATAAAACATGTAATTGTGGAAACCATTCAGCACATGTTATGATTTCCATAGTAGCCAAGGCATTGCTGCCAAGACAATCTTAGTGGACAAAGTCCCCTTCTGAATCGAGTTCACTCCTCGTTTCAGTCCTGTAACACTGAACCAGATTAACTTACCGTTCCAGCCATATCTATCTCATGAGATATAAATATTTACCCAATGCATTGGAGGGAGATATAGTTCCCACCCATCTCATAATTAAATCATTCTTACTTGTGCCACAAAATAAACTTAAAACATTCATCATAACCTAAAGAATAAAATGGGTTTCATAAAAATCATCCCATCATCTCATAATCTATATAAAACAAATGGACATTTCATCATAAGAAAAGTGAAACCATGTAAATCATAGAGAAATTAAACTTGAAACATACACATATGAAATAATTTCATCTTAGATGGAAAGTGGTTTTGATAAAACTTTTGAAATGAATTCTTCAGGAAAATATCCTTTCTTCTTCAAAATCAATTTCTTTTCACAAAACATCATGAAATTTTAAAAGAAAAGGATTTTGTTGAAAATATTCATGAAATCTTTTGGAGGAAGCTTCATGAAAATAAGGCTTTATAAAACCGTAAAAAATCCTTTCATGTTGTATACATTTAAAAAAACATTCTTCTCGTACTTTTTTTGGAAAATTCAAAAAGTACATTGTAGGGTAAATAAAATAAAGATTCCTTCCATAAAATGGGGTAAAAGTAAAATGGGTAAAAAGGAAATTAAACATACATGAAACCCTTTTTAGGAAACATGGACATGGATGAGAACAATAACCCCAGTAAATACTTACGAATAAACAATCTTGGATAAGAACGAGATTGGAAAAGTTATCCCTTACCTTAGGTCTGATATGCTTCGTACATTTCTGAACCTCCTGTATAATGATTTAAATAATGTCATTGACTTATTAAAAACTCATATTCATTTTCATGATATCATATATGGTTCACTTACGACTTTATATTACCTGTTCTTTTGTAAGTTCCATGTTAAAGAAGCGTTTTGGGTTAAATCGTTTTATTTATCGTACGTGTTTGGACATGTTGTTCTTGATACTATTACTTATATCCAGATTTAATTAATTACAGAATTTAAAACAGGATTTATGTATAATATATATTTCAGTATATACATATATATATGATATATCGATTAAATGAAATGAAATACACTGTTCATGGAGACGGTAGGTCGTACGTACGCATGAATGATGTTTTTGTTTCCTTATTGAATTGAATGAAAATAAGTAGATGACATACATATATATATACAAATAAATCCAGTATCATTATTATGTCATGTATTTCATGATTACTTATTATATATACTTTATAATCATTCATGAATGGTTAACATGGAGAATGAATCTCATCGCGTCGTGGAGATGGTAGTCCGTACGTACGCACGAGCGATGATATCATTCCCATGATCATGGAATTGTATGGGAGTGTATGTATACTATTTCAGAATCAATATCACTTTAAAATAATCATATATAGTAATTATTTACACCATTATACACATCCAAGTAAGGTGGTGGTGGAAAATAGATTACACCACGGTGTGGAGACGGTATTCCGTACGTACGCACGTGCGGTGATTTCGTTTTCTGTAGGATTGATAGATGGTGAAATAGAGTTGTTTCATACTTATAATAACATATCATTATATAAGTGATACTGAATTCATTACTTCATAATGAAACAACTAAAGCAGAATATGTGGAAGAATAAATAATGTTGAAAGAATCGGTAACGGACATTACCTCTTCTTTGAAGCGCTTCTTCGAGACCTCCTTTTAGAGCACTAAAATTGGTCTTTGAAGAAGACCGGGACGCCTAGGGTGTTTCTAGGGAAGTGGAGAGGAGAAATTGGCAGGGGTTGGCTGAGATTGAAGGCTCAAAGTGGTGTGAGGAAGAGAGGGAGGAGGTTCCCTTTTATAAGGGAGGAGAGGGGTACCTTTGGAAAAACTAAAAATATTATTTTATTATAAAGCCATATTCAGTTTTAAATAGCTCCAAATTGATTTATTTCGAAGCTAAGCGGGGTATGGGTCGAAATACTATCATCCAATATAATTTGTACAAGTTTAGTTTACTATTTTAACCTTATCATTTAGATTTAACTTTAAGTTAGATAATTTTACTTTTACCGTGTCTTTTTGTGTTCTTACACTATAAGGTTAATAAACTTACTATAACAAGCCAAACGAACCCCAAGTTATTTATTATTTATATATATAACCTTATCTAAGTCATTTGGCCGAACCTTATATTTTTAGGAATAAAATATCAATTAATAATATAATATTTGTTTTAAAAACTATTTTATGTCAATTTTTACACTATTTGGTAATTGATTTTTGTGAAAATAATAAAAGAATGATTAGTTCGAAATAAGTTAACTAAATCAATAATAACATGTCATATTAACCTATAAAATTAATGGAATTCATAAAAAGTCTCAAATGACATTTATTTGGGTATTTATAACATCAAAAATGTCAATATTTCATTAATAAGATAATTACTGCATCATCAATGTGTCAGAAATAAATTAAAATATTTAATGTCTAAAAATTAAAAATAAATTACCATTAGGTAGGAAATATTTTTAGTTTTCTAATGAATATTTATAGTCTAATTTATCTTATGTATAACCCAATATTAAAAATTATTAACTTATTAAACTTTGATTTTAACTATTTTAACCCTTTTTAAATAAATTAATATTAAATGTCCTAATCTAATCCAAGTGGGCCTAAATGGTCATATTTTATTCCTAAGGTTTGGTTTGGTCGAATTAATCTTATACAATAGAATTAGGACATGTTTTAGGGTAATAATAATATCATTTTTACCCTTAATTATCCTATTTACTTTTAACCGTGGTAAATAAAAGTAAAAAGTTACTATTCACCAAAAATTATTTTCATCTCATTGAACCAAATTTTAGTCCTTGATATTAACCGCGTCTCTCAGATTTTTGAAATTCAATCCACAGAAGTGGTAAAATTTAATTTAAATTAAAAAAAGTCAGTTTTTTAACTACCACTAAGTGGTTTCACTATTCATCGAAAATTGATGTTTTTCAGAAAAATACCAAAAATTCAGCCTAATCATTATTTGATATTCCGAATTTAAAATTGATCTCTCTTTTTTCAAATTCAAAAGATAGAAGTGGAATTAATTAATTTTAAAATTAATTCCCGTTATCAAAACAAATAGCGTGTTTTTAAGAAATAATAACTATCAAAAGATTGATACTTGTTTATATCCAATTTCAAAGTGAAATTAATTCCAATGATCAACATTGGATTAAATGGTAAAAATATATTCTAATTAAACTTTAAAACCAATTAAAAAGATAATCTAACCATATAAATTATTGCGATGAAAAAAGTTGTTTTTAATTAAAATATAGCGTGTTTTTACTATTCATTAAAATATGAAAGTTATCAGAATAATATGGAAATTTTATCCAAAGTAAATTTTTATATCTTGATTACAAATAAGAATTTTATTTTGTCAAATTGAACTTATAGACATGTCAAAAACAAGATTTAAGGGGGGTGCGCCATCAAAAGGCGGCAAAACTACATTTTTTGAAAAATAATTATTTTACTCGAAAAATTGATTTTGTTCTCATACCTTGTTCTAGAAAATGTGTAAGATGAATAATAATGTTATAAAATTCAAATTGCAGTTGATACTATTAATAACAGGTAGTTCATATAACATATCGTTGTTTAGCGAAACTCAGTATTGCATACAACACACGCTATCGTGGAAGGTCGCGATTGCGTGTAATGCAAGCCAAGTCAGGGATGCATGTTGTGCAAGATCCTTTTGGTGTAGCATACAACACAAGACATTAATGAAATTAAAAATAATATTTTTCATAAAATCTCAGGGTGTTACATTTACCCCCCTTAAAATAAATTTCGCCCTCGAAATTCGTCGGGGTTATAAATGGTTTACTACTCGAAAGTTTCTTTAATAGAAACCCACATCATAAAAATAAATACCAAAACTTGTTTTTAAAAACTAAAGTATGAAACATAACGGTTACCCAAATTAACTAATCACTCGGTTTGCACATAGGAGAACATAGGTGAAAATATGGATATGGAAGAGAAATCTAACCGTCAAGTTCTGATGGAGAGTGGTAGAGAACATGGCTATGAAAAAGCCGACAATCACAAAGCCATATATTTGTGATAATCTCGGGTACCATCTGATTCATCGAATATAAGGGCACTAGGACACTATTTTTGGTTTTCAAGATCATTTCCCTAAAGTCGAAGAATTTTAATTAGAATAAATACATACTTTATTTTGGTACAGTCTCACTATTTTTCGTGCTTTGAACAATTTCCACTACATCTCTTAAAGAAATGAAGTTGAATTTTTTATTCGTGAAGTGTTAATAGATCATGTGATAGAATGATGGGTCATTCCATCTGTTTCAAACAAAATGTTAGCAAAATTTATCGAATATACATAAGTCTATCTATGGTGAGGTTAATCATATATGATTCCAAAAATGATCTTATACTACATATATCATACTGCTTAATAAAATAAAACTGGTTTCTACTAACCAGGGACTTCCTGTAGGCCAGTGGTATTCGATAAAGGCTAGTCGCACTTCGGTTCGATTCCCACAGCCTTGTCCGATGCGATGGGCTATCGCCCGTCCTGCAGGTTGTCCTTTTTCTAAAACTACATTACTATAACATCCCATCAATAATATCGAAAAAACTTCTATCCTTAAACAATACTAACTTATGTCCAACATAATCCATTCCAATCTTTAGGCTTATCCATAATACTGCAGTCCACTCTCATATTATAGTGAAAACGATTACCAGAGATTTCATATAATAAGAATTTTAATACCATCATTGATCCCCATATATCATAAGATATGTCTTTTTGTTCACATTCCAAACATTCGAAGGCCTTAATCATGTATTCTCTTGAAAAATGAATACCCATTGAATTTTAGTGAAAACATGAGTGTTGTCAATAGTTAACTCTTTCCATATAACAAAACCCCAAAATTCTATATACTCAAACCATGATATAACTATTTCCATATATCAGTCATGATCTCATGAATACTATCAAACATTTCATTTTCTTCTTATCCCTTCATTATTTTCATATCATATTTTTTCTAAAAATATCTCAATCACTTTCCATGGTTACCGGTACCATAAAATTATTGAAAACAATAATAGACTAATACAAAAATATTCTAATACACCATAAAAGTACCTCAACAAAATTATTCTTGAATACCAATACATAAACACTTCAATCCACCCTCTTCAATGATTGTCCTGGAATAAGACTTTCCTTGATTTAGAAGTAACTTTTTAGGTCAAGGCATTGAGTTGGGTAATGCCCATGTTCTCCACAAATAAGACATTGAACTCCATAATAGTCTGTCACTATATGACCCTTTTCTCCACACAGATAACATCTTCCCCTCCATTTGAGGTATTCCTCAGGGTTCTTCTTCCCTTATTTAGAAATCTCAATCTTCCTTTATTTATGCTCCTCAACATGCACAATTGCATAAAAGTCTACCTTCCTCTTATTTGATAAATTAGGCATACCACTAAATTTCACCTTGTTAATCATATATCACGATGACTGATTCGGCATAACCACAATATCTTTCTCTATAGGCATTACACAATTTTGTTGCTCATAGTCGCCAATTTTTCCATTGGATTCAATGTTAACCGAACTCCTTCTGGTTCCCTCCATTGACTAAAACACAAAAAGAATTCTGTGAGAGGCAAAAATAATGCTAGGAAAAACAACATAGTAAAGGGGGAGTACCCTCAATATCTAACATCTTAGGTTAAATTCTAAGATCGTTACCGTAGTTCTAGGACTATATCCCATGCGTATACTTATTCTTCGGGACATCCCTAGACATACCATAGAAATATCTCTAGGGATCTCACTAACGTTTTTGCATCCTAGTTTCCAAAGGTTGACTAAACCTTTCCTCTAATAACAACTGTAGAGACCCAAATCTTGACGTACATGGACATTACATTACTTTTTGTTGAATACATAATACATAACAAAAACAGACACACAAGGACCGTAATAGTTTAGTGTCTTTGGAAACTCGGGATATAAATGTCTAATCATGTTAAAATATCTTCAGCATCTCCCATAACGATCTTCCCCTTTTTGTTTCCTTACTTAAAACCTTTCTTTATTTTCTAGGGAAAATAAAACGTAAAAAAGGTGATCTCAAATGCTCAGTAAGGGCAAACATAGATAACATAAAACAATCCATAAACATTTGGAAGCAAAAACATGAACATGAAATTTAAACATCAATATCTTGAACAAAGACATAAGTCGTGGAAGTACGTAAGGAATATATCATAATAGAACATCAACCAGGATAAAATATAATGGGAATAAAACATGTAATTATGTCAACCATTCCGCACATGTTATGATTTCCATAGTAGCCAAGGCATTGCTTCCAAGACCATCTTAGTTGAAAAAGTCCCTTTATGAATCGAGTTCACTCCTCGTTTCAGTCCTGTAACACTGAACCAGATTAACTTACCATTCCAGCCATGTCTATCTCATGAGATATAAATCTTTACCCAATGCATTGGAGGGATATATAGGTCCCACCCATCTCATAATGAAATCATTCTTACTTGTGCCACAAAATAAACTTAAAACATTCATCATAACCCAAAGAATAAAATGGGTTTCATAAAAATCATCCCATCATCTCATAATCCATATAAAACAAATGGACATTTCATCATAAGAAAAGTGAAACCATGTATATCATAGAGAAATTAAACTTGAAACATACACATATGAAATAATGTCATCTTAGATGGAAAATGGTTTTGATAAAACTTTTCAAATGAATTCTTGAGTAAAATATCCTTTCTTCTTCAAAATCAATTTCTTTTCACAAAACGTCGTGCAATTTTAAAAGAAAAGGATTTTTTTTAAAATAGTCATGAAATATTTTGGAGGAAGCTTCATGAAAATAAAGCTTTATAAAACTGTAAAAAATCCTTTCATGCTGTATACGTTAAAAAAAACATTCTTCTCGTACTTTTGTCGGAAAAGTCAAAAAGTACCTTGTAGGGTAAATAAAAGAAAGATTCCTTCCATAAAATGGGGTAAAAGTAAAATGGGTAAAAAGGACTTTAAACATACATGAAACCATTTTTAGGAAACATAGACATGGATGAGAACAATAACCCCAGTAAATACTTAGGAACAAACAATCTCGGATAAGAACGAGATTGGAAAAGTTATCCCTTACCTTAGGTCTGATATGCTTCGTACATTTCCGAAACTCCTGTGTAATGATTTAAATAGTGTAATTGACTTATTACAGAATCATATGCATTGTTATGATATCATATATGGTTCACTTATGACTTTATATTACCTATTCCTTTGTAAGTTCCATGTTAAAGCAGCGTTTTGGGTTAAATCATTTTATTTATCGTACGTGTTTGGACATGCTGTTCTTGATACTATTACTTATATCCAAATTTACTTAATTCTAGAATGTAAAACAGGATTTAATTAGAATATATATTTCAGTATATACATATATATATGATATATCGATTAAATGAAATGAAATACACCGTTCATGGAGACGGTAGGCCGTACGTACGCATGAACACTGTTTTCATTTATTTATTGAATTGAATGAAATTAAGTAGATGACATACATATATATATATATATACATAAATCCAGTATCATTATTATGTCATATATTTCATGATTATTTATTATATATACTTTATAATCATTCATGAATGGTTAACATGGAGAATGAATCTCATCGTGTCGTAGAGACGGTAGTCCGTACGTACGCACGAGCGATGATATCATTCCCATGATCGTGGAATTGTATGGGAGTGTATGTATACTATTTCAGAATCAATATCACTTTAAATTAATCACATATAGTTATTATTTACACCATTATACCCATCCAAGTAATGCGGTGGTGGAAAATAGATTACAGCACAGCGTGGAGACGGTATTCTGTATGTACGCACGCGAGGTGATTTCGTTTTCCGTAGGATGGATAAATGGTGAAATAGGGTTGTTTCATACTTATAATAACATATCTGTATATTATTGATACTGATGTTATTACATCATAATGAAACAACTAAAGAAGAAGATGTGGAAGAAGAATCAAAGTTGAAAGAATCGGTAACAGACATTACCTCTTCTTTGAAGCGCTTCTTTGAGACCTCCTTTTAGGGCACTAAAATTGGTCTTTGAAAAAGACCAGGACCCCAAGGATATTTCTACGGAATTGGAGAGGAGAAATTGGCAGGGGTTGGATGAGATTGAAGGCTCAAAGTGGTGTGAGGAAGAGAGGGAGGAGGTGCCCTTTTATAAGGGAGGAGTGGGGCACCTTTGGAAAAACAAAAAATATTATTTTATTATAAAGCCATATTCAGTTTTAAATATCTCCAAATTGATTTATTTCTAAGATAAGGTGGGTATGGGTCTCAATACTGTCATCCAATATAATTTGGACAAGTTTAGTTTACTATTTTAACCTTATCATCTAGATTTCACTTTAAGTTAGATAATTTTACTTTTACCGTGTCTTTTTGTGTTCTTACACTATAAGGTTAATAAACTTACTATAACAAGACAAAAGAACCCCAAGTTGTTTATTATTAATATATATAACCTTATATAAGTCATTTGGACGAACCTTAGATTTTTAGGAATAAAATAACAATTAATAATATAATATTTTTTTTAAAAAACTATTTTATGTCAATTTTGACACTATTTGGTAATTGATTTTTGTGAAAATCATAACAGAATGATTAGTTCAAAATAAGTTACCTAAATAAATACTAACAGGTCATATTAACCAATAAAATTAATTCAATTCATAAAAAGTCTCAAATTACATTTATTTATGTATTTATAACATCAATTATGTCAATATTTCATTAATAAGATAATTACTGCATCATCAATGTGTCATAAATAAATTAAATTATTTAACGTCTAAAAATTATAAATAAAATACCATTATGTAGGAAAACTTTTTAGATTTCTAATGAATAATTATAGTCTAATTTATATTATGTATAACCCTATATTAAAAATTATTTACTTATTAAACTTTGATTTTAACTATTTTAACCCTTCTTTAAATAAATTAATATTAAATGTCCTTATCTAATCCATGTGGGCCTAAATGGTCATATTTTATTCCTAAGGTTGTTTTCGGTCGAATTACTCTTATACAATAGAATTAGGACATGTTTTAGGGTAATAATAATATCATTTTTACCCATAATTATCCTATTTACTTTTAACCGTGGTAAATAAAAGTAAAACGTTACTATTCACCAAAAATTATTTTCATCTCATTGAACCACATTTTAGTCCTTGATATTAACCATGTCTCTAGGATTTTTGAAATTCAATTCACATAAGTTTTAAAATTTAATTTAAATTAAAAAAAGTCAATTTTTTAACAACCACTAAGTGGTTTCACTATTCATCGAAAATTGAAGTTCTTCAGAAAAATACCAAAAACTCAGCCTAAGCATTATTTGATATTCCAAATATAAAATTGATCTCTATTTTTTCACATTCAAAATATAGAAGTGTAATTAATTAATTTTAAAATTAATTCCCGTTATCAAAACAAATAGCGTGTTTTTAAGAAATAATAACTATCAAAAGATTGATACTTGTTTATATCCAATTTCAAAGTGAAATTAATTCCAATGACCAAAATTGTATTAAATGGTAAAAATATATTCTAATTACACTTTAAAACCAATTAAAAAGATAATCTATCCATATAAATTATTGCGATGAAAAAAGTTTTTTTTAATTAAAATATAGCGTGTTTTTACTATTCATTAAAATATGAAAGTTATCAAAATAATATGAAAAAATTCTCCAAAGTAAATTTTTATATCCTGATTCCAAAGAAGAATTTTATTTTGTCAAATTTAACATATAGACATGTCAAAAACAATATTTAAGGTGGGTGCGCCATCAAAAGGCGGCAAAACTACATTTTTTGAAAAATACTTATTTTATTCGAAAAATTGATTTTGTTCTCATACCATGTTCTAGAAAATGTGTAAGATGAATAATAATGTTATAAAATTCAAATTGTAGGTGATACTATTCATAATAGGAAGTTCATATAACATATCGTTTTTTAGCAAAACTCAGTATTACATACAACACACACTATCGTGGAAGGTCGCGATTGCGTGTAATGCAAGCCAAGTCAGGGATGCATGTTGTGAAAGCTCCTTTTGGTGTAACATACAACACAAGACATTAATGAAATTAAAAAGAATATTTTTCATAAAATCTCAGGGTTTTACAGCTGCTGCCGACCAGTCCGTGTGTAACAGCCCAAGATTTTATAAAAAAATATTCTTTTTAATTTTATGTCTTGTGTTGTACGCTACACCAAAAGGAGCTTGCACAACACGCATCCTTGTCTTGCCTTGCATTACACGCAATCGCGACCTTCCTCGATAGCGTGTGTAATACGCAATACCGAGTTTCACTAAACAACGATGTGCTATTAAAATATTATTAAAACTAGCCGTTATGAATAGTAATAACCACTTTTTAAAATTCTGTAAATCTTATTTTTCAAAATGAACTTCATTCTTGGATTCGGAGTATCGAATTTAGCCTAAGGTGAAATTTTGGTACTTTTCGGATAACCTTCATATTCTGATGAATAGTGAAAATTACTAAATTATAATTAAAAACAACTTTTTTTAATCGAAATAATTAATAGTGATAAATTATTAATTTGAGTGGTTTTAAAGTATATTTAGAATATATTTTTACAATTTAATACAATGTTGGTCATTGGTTGTAATTTCACATTTAAACCAGACATAATCAAGTGTCAATCTTTTGATATATATTGTTTCCTAAAAACACGCTATTTATTTTAACAGCAGGATTTAATTATAAAATTAATTAATGCAACTTCTATGTTATGAATTTGGTAAAATAGATTTCATTTTTGAATTCGGAATATGAAATATAGCTTAGGATGAAATTTTGGCATTATTCTGAAAAACATCAATTTTTGATGAATAGTGAAACTACTAAGTGGTAGGTTAAAAACTGAATGTTGCATAAAACTTAATTTTACCGCTTCTGTGAATGGAATTTCGAAAATCCGAGAGACACGGTTAATATCAAGGACTAAAATGTGGTTCAATGAGATGAAAATAATTTTTTGGTGAATAGTAACTTTTTACTTTTTTTACCGCGGTTAATAGTAAATAGGGTAACTAAGGGTAAATATGATATTAATATTACCCTAACACATGTCCTAATCCTATTGGACAAGTGTATTTCGACCAAAAACAAACTT
The DNA here is from genome assembly GCA_963277665.1 of Viscum album. Lineage (NCBI taxonomy): Eukaryota > Viridiplantae > Streptophyta > Magnoliopsida > Santalales > Viscaceae > Viscum > Viscum album. Next base: position 1,716,136,414 of record OY728143.1, read on the forward strand.
AGGAATAAAATATGACCATTTAGGCCCACTTGGATAAGATTAGGACATTTATTATTAATTTATTTAAAGAAGGGTTAAAATAGTTAAAATCAAAGTTTAATAAGTAAATCATTTTTAATATTGGGTTATACATAAGATAAATTCGATTGTAAATATTCATTAGAAATCTAAAAGGATTTCTTACATGATGGTATTTTATTTGTAATTTTTAGACATCAAATAATTTAATTTATTTATGACACAACGATGATGCAGTAATTATCTTTTTAATGAAATATTGACATAATTGATGTTATAAGCACCAAAATAAATGTAATTTGAGATTTTTTATGAATTCCACTAATTTTCTAGGATACTATGATATATTAATGTTGATTTAATCAACTTGGTTCGAACATTTAATTCTGTTATGACTTTCACAAAAATCATATATCAAATAGTGTCAAAATTGACACAAAATAGTTTTTAAATCAAATATTATATTACTAATTGTTATTTTATTCCTAAAAATCTAAGGTTCGGCCAAATGACTTAGATAGGGATATATATATTAATAATAAACAATTTGGGGTTCGTTTGGCATGTTATAGTAAGTGTATTAACCATATAGTGAAAGAAAACAAAAAGACACGGTAAATGTTAAATTATTTAACTTAGACTTAAATCTAATTGATAAGGTTAAAATAATATCCTAAACTTGTCTAAATTCTATTGGTTGATAGGATTTCGACCCATCCCCACTTTAGCTTCGAAATAAGACCCTTTGGAACCATTATAAACCGATTTTGACTTTAATATAAAATAATATTTTGAGATATTCCTAAGGTGCCCCTCTCCTCCCCTATAAAAGGACACCTCCTCCCACTCCTCCTCACACCAATTTGAGCACTCAAGCTCGGCCAACCCCTGAAAAAATATCTTCTACACTTCCCTAGAAACATCCTAGAGGTTCTGGTCTTACTCAAAGACCAATTTTAGTTCCCTAAGAGGAGGTCTCCAAAAGGCGCTTCAAAGAAGAGGTAATTACCGTTACCAATTCTTTCATCTTTATTTCTTCTTCCACTTCTTCTTCTTAGGTTGTTTCATTATGAAGTAATAACATCAGTATCACTCATATACTGATATGTTATTATAAGTATGAAACAACCCTATTTCACCATCTATCCATCCTACAGAAAAAGAAATCACCGCGCGTGCGTACGTACGGAATACCGTCTCCACGCCGTGGTGTAATCTATTTTCCACCACCACCTTACATGGATGGGTATAATGGTGTAAAAAATAACTATACATAGTTATTACAACATCATATTGATTCTGATATATTGTATAATTCACTCCAATTCAATTCAATATTTATAGAAATGATATCATCGCTCGTGCGTACGTACGGACTACCGTCTCCACGACGCGATGAGATTCATTCTCCATGTTAACCATTTAAGAATGATTATAAAGTATATATAAGAAATAATAATGAAATATATTACATTATAAAGCTACTGGATTTATGTATATATATACATATGTATGCCATCTACTTACTTCCATTTCAAGACAATAAGGAAAGGAAAACAGCGTTCATGCGTACGTACGGACTACCGTCTCCATGAACGGCGTTTTTCATTTTATTTATCTACTTATTATATATATATATATATACTGAATATATATGATATATAAATCATATTTTATATTCTGGAAGTAAGTAAATCATGATATAAGTAATTATGATGTCAAGAACAACAAGTCAAAACACCTACGATAAATGAAACGATTTTACCCAAAACGCTTCTTTAACATGGAATTTACAAAAGAACGGGTAATATAATGTCATAAGTGAACCATATATGATATCATAACAATGAATATGATTCCGTAATAAGTCAATAACATGATTTAAATCATTATACAGGAGGTTCGGACACTTACAAAGCAAGTCGGACCTAAGGTAAGGGAAATATCACAATCTCATTTTTATCCGAGATTGTTTATTCGTAAGTATTTACTGGGGTGTATTTTATCATCCACATCCATGTTCCCTCAATATGTAATATTGTTTCCATCCACTTACAATATTTTAAATCCAATTTTACCCTTAGGTGAGTTTTTAGTAAAGAATATGAAAGGAATCTTTTGTCGTTTTTTTTATATACGAGGTACTTTTTTGACTTTTCCGACAAAAGTACGAAGAATGTTTTTTTTAACTTATACGGCACAAACGGATTTATACTGTTTTATAAAGCCTTATTTTCATGAAGCTTCCTCTAAAAGATTTCATGACTATTTTCAATAAAATCTTTTTCTTTTAAAATTGCATGATGTTTTGTGAAAAGAAATTGATTTTGAAGAAAAAAGGATATTTTCCTCAAGAATTCATTTCAAGTGTTTTATCAAAATTATTTTCCATCTAAGATAATAAAGGGTTCTGTTTCTATCCATATTTTTACATTTATTTGACTATGTTGTGATGGAATTATGTTTATGAATTCCTTTATCTTATATGAATGGTTTTATGATGTCATGTTGTTTAAGAATACCATTTTTATTACATGGGTTATGCAATGATGTATGATTTATGATTTTGTGGCACACATAAGAAAGGATTCATTATAAGATGGGTGGGACCTATATCTCCCTCCAATGCATTGGGTAAAGATTTTATATCTCATGAGATAGACATGGCTGGAATGGTAGGTTATACCGGTTCAGTGAAACAGGACTGAAACGAGGATTACTCGATTCAGAAAGGGACTTTGTCCACTAAGATAGTCTTGGCAATGAGTCTTGACTAACAAGAAATGATTCTCTATGATTATGTGTGAATGCCACAAAGTTTCATGTTTTAAGTTATGATTATTGGGATTACATTTCACTTCTATGATTTAGCCCATGTTATGAAATTATGATCTCTTTTGCAGGTTAAGATTTCCAAAAGCTATGTTCTTATGTATATGATGTGATTGATATTTCTTTTTTTTACCCTTACTGAGCATTTGAGCTCACCCTTTTATGTTTTCTTTTCCCCAGGATATAAAGAAAGGTTTTAGGTAAAAAAAAGGGATGACCTTTATGGGAGATATTGAAGAACTTTCACCACGATTAGAAGATTACGTTCCGAGTTTCCAAAGACACTAAACTATTACGATCCTTTAGTGTGTGTTTTTGTTATGTACTAAGTATTCCGCAAATGTAATGTAATGTCCATGTACGTCAAGCTCCGGGTCTCTACAGTTGGTATCAGAGGAAAGGTTTAGTCAACCTTTGGAAACTAGGATGCGAAAACGTTAGTGAGATCCCTAGAGATATTTCTAAGGTATGTCTAGGGATGCCCCTAAGGATAAGTATACGTATAGGATATAGTTATAGAACTATGGTAACAATATTAGATTAAACCAAAGATGATAGATATTTAAGTTACTCCCCCTTTATTACGATTTTTTCATCTAACACTATTCTGTTTGGGTTTTAGAAAATGGCTGGAAACAAGATGATTCACAATAATGGAGGATATGATGGACAATGGAATGATATTCTTCATGAGCAACCAAATGAAATGGGATTTGGATGTCCAAACATCATTATTATGCCGAATCAGCAATCTCACAACATGATCAATAAAGTAAAATTTGGTATGTTTCCTGACTCGATTAATAAGAGAAAGATGGAGTTCTATGATGATCATAGAGGAAAGAAAGTTCAATTTCCCCTATGTAAATCATGTGGGAAGAGGCATCAAGGAGAATGTTTCAAGGGAACTGGAAGATGCTTTGGGTGTGGAAAAGAAGGACACAAAGCAAGTAAGTACAAAGGAAAAGGGTCGGTTAACACCATGGATGAGGATAATGGTATTGCTACGACATCAAAAATGGTTAAGTGTTTTAAATGTGGAATGTATGGGCATTATGCAAACAAATGCCCTAAGGGAAAGACTCATGAAGAGAATCAGTATGGTCATATGGGTAGTATTTATGTGGATGATGATGAAGAGACTACAAATGATATGTGAGATGAAAGAATTTTTGAAGCTCGGTCAATGGTTTGAGAATGTAGTGGAATGATTAAATGTTTATCATGTGTAATTTTGGAATAAAGAGACATCTATGGATTGTTACACTGTTGTCTTTCCTTGTGTTTTGAAAGTGTATGATTAATGTTACCAGTATCCATGAAAGGTTATCCAGATAATTTTGGAATGTAGATGATATGCGCATAATGAAGGGATAAGGAGAAAATTAAATGTTTGATAGTATTCATGAGCTCATGATTGATATAAGGACCAAGTGATATCATGGTTTGAGTATATAGAATTTTGAGGATTTTGATATGTGGAAAGTGTTAACTTTTAACTGCATTCAAGTTTTCACTAAGGTTCAATGGGTATTCAAGAGAGTACAAGATTAAGGCCTTTGAATGTTTGGAAACAAGATATATCTTATGATATATGGGGATCAACGATGGTATTAAATCTCTGGTAATCGTTTTCACTATGTTATGAGAATGGACTGCAGTATTATAAGCCTAAAGATTAGATTGGATTATGTTGGACATAAGTTAGTATTGTTTAAGGATAAAAGATTTTCGATATTATTTATGGGATGTTACAGTAACGTAGTTTTAGAAAAAGGGACAACCTGCAGGACGGGCGACAGCCCATCGCTTCGGACAAGGCTGTAGGAATCGAACCCACAACCGAAGTGCGACTAGCCTTTATCGCCTACCACTGGCCTACAGGAAGTCCCTGTTTAGTAGAAACTAGTTTTATTATATTAAGCAGTATGATATATGAAGTATAAGTCCATTTTAGGAACCATATATGATTAATCTCACTATAGATCGATTTATGCATATAATTTTTGCTAACCTTTTGTTTGAGACAGATGGAATGACCCGTCATTCTATCACATGATCTGCTAACACTTCACGAATAACAAATTCAACTTCATTTATTTAAGAGATGAAGTGGAAATTGTTCAAGGCACGAACAACAGTGAGATTGTACCAAAATAAAGTAAGTATTTATTCTAATTCAAATTTTCAACTTTAGGAAATGATCTTGAAAACCAAAAATGTTGTCCTAGTGATCTTATACCTGATGAATCAGATGGTACCATAGATCGTCACAAATTTATGGATTTGTGATTACTGGATTTTTCATAGCCATGTTCTCTACCACTCTCCATCAGAACATGATGGTTAGATTTCTCTTCCATATCCATATTTTCACCTATGGGGAAACCCAGTGATTAGTTTATTTGGGTAATCATTACATTTCATACTTTAGTTTTTAAAGACAAGTTTTGGTATTCCTTTTTACGATGTGGGTTTCTATTAAAGAAACTTTCGAATAGTAAACCAATTATAACCCCGACGAATTTCGAGGGCGAAATTCATTTTAAGGGGGGTAGAATGTAACAGCCCAAGATTTTATAAAAAAATATTCTTTTTAATTTTATGTCTTGTGTTGTACGCTACACCAAAAGGAGCTTGCACAACACGCATCCTTGTCTTGCCTTGCATTACACGCAATCGCGACCTTCCTCGATAGCGTGTGTAATACGCAATACCGAGTTTCACTAAACAACGATGTGCTATTAAAATATTATTAAAACTAGCCGTTATGAATAGTAATAACCACTTTTTAAAATTCTGTAAATCTTATTTTTCAAAATGAACTTCATTCTTGGATTCGGAGTATCGAATTTAGCCTAAGGTGAAATTTTGGTACTTTTCGGATAACCTTCATATTCTGATGAATAGTGAAAATTACTAAATTATAATTAAAAACAACTTTTTTTAATCGAAATAATTAATAGTGATAAATTATTAATTTGAGTGGTTTTAAAGTATATTTAGAATATATTTTTACAATTTAATACAATGTTGGTCATTGGTTGTAATTTCACATTTAAACCAGACATAATCAAGTGTCAATCTTTTGATATATATTATTTCCTAAAAACACGCTATTTATTTTAACAGCAGGATTTAATTATAAAATTAATTAATGCAACTTCTATGTTATGAATTTGGTAAAATAGATTTCATTTTTGAATTCGGAATATGAAATATAGCTTAGGATGAAATTTTGGCATTATTCTGAAAAACATCAATTTTTGATGAATAGTGAAACTACTAAGTGGTAGGTTAAAAACTGAATGTTGCATAAAACTTAATTTTACCGCTTCTGTGAATGGAATTTCGAAAATCCGAGAGACACGGTTAATATCAAGGACTAAAATGTGGTTCAATGAGATGAAAATAATTTTTTGGTGAATAGTAACTTTTTACTTTTTTTACCGCGGTTAATAGTAAATAGGGTAACTAAGGGTAAATATGATATTAATATTACCCTAACACATGTCCTAATCCTATTGGACAAGTGTATTTCGACCAAAAACAAACTTAGGAATAAAATATGACCATTTAGGCCCACTTGGATAAGATTAGGACATTTATTATTAATTTATTTAAAGAAGGGTTAAAATAGTTAAAATCAAAGTTTAATAAGTAAATCATTTTTAATATTGGGTTATACATAATATAAATTCTATTGTAAATATTCATTAGAAATCTAAAAGGATTTCTTACATGATGGTATTTTATTTGTAATTTTTAGACATCAAATAATTTAATTTATTTATGACACAACGATGATGCAGTAATTATCTTTTTAATGAAATATTGACATAATTGATGTTATAAGCACCCAAATAAATGTAATTTGAGATTTTTTATGAATTCCACTAATTTTCTAGGATACTATGATATATTAATGTTGATTTAATCAACTTGGTTCGAACATTTAATTCTGTTATGACTTTCACAAAAATCATATATCAAATAGTGTCAAAATTGACACAAAATAGTTTTTAAATCAAATATTATATTACTAATTGTTATTTTATTCCTAAAAATCTAAGGTTCGTCCAAATGACTTAGATAAGGATATATATATTAATAATAAACAATTTGGGGTTCGTTTGGCATGTTATAGTAAGTGTATTAACCATATAGTGAAAGAAAACAAAAAGACACGGTAAATGTTAAATTATTTAACTTAGAGTTAAATCTAATTGATAAGGTTAAAATAATATCCTAAACTTGTCTAAATTCTATTGGTTGATAGGATTTCGACCCATACCCACTTTAGCTTCGAAATAAGACCCTTTGGAACCATTATAAACCGATTTTGACTTTAATATAAAATAATATTTTGAGATATTCCTAAGGTGCCCCTCTCCTCCCCTATAAAAGGACACCTCCTCCCACTCCTCCTCACACCAATTTGAGCACTCAAGCTCGGCCAACCCCTGCCAAAATCTCTTCTACACTTCCCTAGAAACATCCTAGAGGTTCTGGTCTTACTCAAAGACCAATTTTAGTTCCCTAAGAGGAGGTCTCCAAAAGGCGCTTCAAAGAAGAGGTAATTACCGTTACCAATTCTTTCATCTTTATTTCTTCTTCCACTTCTTCTTCTTAGGTTGTTTCATTATGAAGTAATAACATCAGTATCACTCATATACTGATATGTTATTATAAGTATGAAACAACCCTATTTCACCATCTATCCATCCTACAGAAAAAGAAATCACCGCGCGTGCGTACGTACGGAATACCGTCTCCACGCCGTGGTGTAATCTATTTTCCACCACCACCTTACATGGATGGGTATAATGGTGTAAAAAATAACTATACATAGTTATTACAACATCATATTGATTCTGATATATTTTATAATTCACTCCAATTCAATTCAATGTTTATAGAAATGATATCATCGCTCGTGCGTACGTACGGACTACCGTCTCCACGACGCGATGAGATTCATTCTCCATGTTAACCATTTAAGAATGATTATAAAGTATATATAAGAAATAATAATGAAATATATTACATTATAAAGCTACTGGATTTATGTATATATATACATATGTATGTCATCTACTTACTTCCATTTCAAGACAATAAGGAAAGGAAAACAGCGTTCATGCGTACGTACGGACTACCGTCTCCATGAACGGTGTTTTTCATTTTATTTATCTACTTATTATATATATATATATACTGAATATATATGATATATAAATCATATTTTATATTCTGGAAGTAATTAAATCATGATATAAGTAATGATGATGTCAAGAACAACAAGTCAAAACACCTACGATAAATGAAACGATTTTACCCAAAACGCTTCTTTAACATGGAATTTACAAAAGAACGGGTAATATAATGTCATAAGTGAACCATATATGATATCATAACAATGAATATGATTCCGTAATAAGTCAATAACATTATTTAAATCATTATACAGGAGGTTCGGACACTTACAAAGCAAGTCGGACCTAAGGTAAGGGAAATATCACAATCTCATTTTTATCCGAGATTGTTTATTCGTAAGTATTTACTGGGGTGTATTTTATCATCCACATCCATGTTCCCTCAATATGTAATATTGTTTCCATCCACTTACAATATTTTAAATCCAATTTTACCCTTAGGTGAGTTTTTAGTAAAGAATATGAAAGGAATCTTTTGTCGTTTTTTTTATATACGAGGTACTTTTTTGACTTTTCCGACAAAAGTACGAAAAATGTTTTTTTTAACTTATACGGCACAAACGGATTTATACTGTTTTATAAAGCCTTATTTTCATGAAGCTTCCTCTAAAAGATTTCATGACTATTTTCAATAAAATCTTTTTCTTTTAAAATTGCATGATGTTTTGTGAAAAGAAATTGATTTTGAAGAAAAAAGGATATTTTCCTCAAGAATTCATTTCAAGTGTTTTATCAAAATTATTTTCCATCTAAGATAATAAAGGGTTCTGTTTCTATCCATATTTTTACATTTATTTGACTATGTTGTGATGTAATTATGTTTATGAATTCCTTTATCTTATATGAATGGTTTTATGATGTCATGTTGTTTAAGAATACCATTTTTATTACATGGGTTATGCAATGATGTATGATTTATGATTTTGTGGCACACATAAGAAAGGATTCATTATAAGATGGGTGGGACCTATATCTCCCTCCAATTCATTGGGTAAAGATTTTATATCTCATGAGATAGACATGGCTGGAATGGTAGGTTATACCGGTTCAGTGAAACAGGACTGAAACGAGGATTACTCGATTCAGAAAGGGACTTTGTCCACTAAGATAGTCTTGGCAATGAGTCTTGACTAACAAGAAATGATTCTCTATGATTATGTGTGAATGCCACAAAGTTTCATGTTTTAAGTTATGATTATTGGGATTACATTTCACTTCTATGATTTAGCCCATGTTATGAAATTATGATCTCTTTTGCAGGTTAAGATTTCCAAAAGCTATGTTCTTATGTATATGATGTGATTGATATTTCTTTTTTTTTACCCTTACTGAGCATTTGAGCTCACCCTTTTATGTTTTCTTTTCCCCAGGATATAAAGAAAGGTTTTAGGTAAAAAAAAGGGATGACCTTTATGGGAGATATTGAAGAACTTTCACCACGATTAGAAGATTACGTTCCGAGTTTCCAAAGACACTAAACTATTACGATCCTTTAGTGTGTGTTTTTGTTATGTACTAAGTATTCCGCAAATGTAATGTAATGTCCATGTACGTCAAGCTTCGGGTCTCTACACCGTGCCTCCCGCGGCCTTCCGCGCCGCTCTGGCCGAGCCACCCGCGACCCTCTAAGCCACTCCAGCTGAGCCACCAGTGGCCCCGAGCTGCTCCAACCGAGCTGCCCCGTGGCCTCCGCCCTCTTGGCCAAGCAACCCTGGCCGAGTCATCCTACGGCCTCTCACCATCTGCGTTTGAACCCCCGCAGACCCTCACGACCTGCTGGATCACCCAGCGGGTCGGGCTGGAAACAGCAGGTCGGGCCAAACCTAACCGGTTGGGCCACACTGCGGGCCAGGCCAGACCCAGCGGGTCGATTTCAGTCAGTCCGACCGGGTCAGACCAAACCCGGGGCCACTACGACCCATTTACTTCTTTTATCTATAACTTTGGTACCAGAAATCCATTTGACGAACTGTTGGCGGCGTTGGAAATCTTGGAGCAAGACGGTCCCTTTGAGTATACCCCACTAGAGTTTTAGGTTAATACAGGGAAGGGTCAGGTTGGATCGAGCATGAATCTAACCGGGCCCCTAGGACTAAAAGTCTAATAACTCACAGATCAGGCGTCCGATTGACATGTCGTCTGATGCGTTGAGACCCCTATGACGTGGTGGACCTTTGAGATGCTTATTCGTGTGACTTTATGGCAGTTGTAATATTGACCAATAGCTTGTGGAGAAGATCCTCTCGAAGACGAGCAATCATAGTGTGGGAACCCAGTAGCTGGCTTAGACTTGACAACTATTAACCTTTTCGACTCAGAGTGACTTGACAGGCCCAGTGGGGAGCACCATTGTGTGACGTAGCAGACCCACAGTGGGGAGCGCCTCTATGTGACATGGAAAACCCATGTACTCGATAGGAGGATTACCTCAGCAAGTCACGAGGTGGAGCGCCACTGTGTGACGCGACAGAACCACAGTGGGGAGCGCCTCTATGTGACGCGAAAAACCCACAGTACTCGACAGGAGGAGTACCTCAGCAGTCCAAGATTAGTGGGAAGTTCCTATGTGTGACACGGTAGGCCCACTGTTCTTGATAGAGTAGGGGTTCTCTAGCCGCCGAGGTGCTCGATGATTTGACTAGAGATGTTACTTGTTATCACCCCTAGAATAAATCCTGGTGTGAGCTGAGTCAGTATCTCTGTGTTTTCCTCATTATTGAGATGTATTACTTGATAAATTAGGAATATGTATGGGCATATACCTAGGTAGGGTTATCTATTAATTTCACACTTTGTGGTTTATCCTTGGTGGATTTTATGAGAGATTGAGGGTCTCGGGGTCCCTACTGAGTATCGTTATACTCACCCCTCCAAGGGCTATTCCTGCACCTTGTTGTGTTGGATGTAGATGATAGACAATGCTGACTAAGGCTGGGAGTACCAAGATTGGATAGTTGGGACAACCAGGCCCCAGTAACAGCACAAACACCCCGCCTTAACATGGTCGTCGGGTCTTGGCCCACCAGGTACCACCAGTTGGCCCACAAACACGTGGCCCATAACCTGGGGCCCACCCACATGCCCGAATGGGTAATATAACTAATGACAGCCCCCACAGGCCAACACATGTCCTTCTTAGTGTGTTTTTTCCTCACTCACACAGACCATGGAAATCTTCCAAGAAGGTCACCCATCCTGATCACTGCTCCAGGATAAGCATGCTTAATTGTGGAGTTCTAATCAGGTGGGCTCCCGAAAAATAAGGTACACCTTGTTGACATGGGTCATATCATTTATTCATTTAACCCCTTATCATTCCATGGTGTTACAATCACCCACCCTTTAGAAAACAACGTCCTCATTGTGGGCCCTACATCTCAACCCAGGCAGTGCACCACACTTAAGGCGGGGTAACACTTTTGATACCAAATGTGACAACCAGGTCCCAGTGAAAGCACAGACACCCTACCTTAACATGGCTGTTGGGTCCTGGCCCACCAAGTACCACTAGTAGGGCCACAGACACGTGGTCCCCACCCTAGCCCCCCCAGTGACAGCACAGACACCCACATGCCCGAACGAGTCATCTAACTAATGACATCCCCCACAGGACAACACATGTCCTTTCCAGTGTGCCTTTTCCTCACTCACACACACCCTGGAAATCTTCCCAGAAGGTCACCCAGCCTGATCACTACTCCTGGCCAAGCATGCTTAATTGTGGAGTTCTAATCAGGTGGGCTCATGAAAAGGAAGGTGCACCTTGTTGAAATGAGTCATATCATTTAATCATTTAACCATTTATCATTTGGGGGTGTTACAATCACCCTCCCCCTTAGAGCACAATGACCTCGTTGTGGGCCCTACATCTCAACCCAAGCAGTGCACTGCACTTAAGGTGGGGTACCACCTCTGATGCCAAATTTGACAACCGGGGCTCAATGACAGCACAGACACCCAACCTTAACATGGCTATTGGGTCCTGGCCCACGAGGTACCACTAGTTGGCCCACAGACACGTGTTCCCCACCCTTAGGCCCACCCACGTGCCCAAACGGGTCATCTAACTAATGAAAGTCTACGCAAGCCAACACATGTCCTTTCCAATGTGCTTTGTCCTCACTCACACACAGCCTAGAAATCTTCCTAGAAGGTCACCCATCCTGATCACTAATCCATTCCAAGAACACTTAACTATGGAGTTCTAATCAGGTAGGATCTTGAAAAGGAAGGTGCACCTTATTGACATGAGTCATATCATTTAGTCATTTAAACCTTTATCATTCGTGGGTGTTACAATGGTGCCCGGAGGTGGACCATACGACGTGTCGGTACGTAGATGTGACGGGTGGATGTGGAGTGCTGTGGAGGCGATCTGTACCTACCCTTCAGGTAGGAACCTCAGAGGACGACCCAATAGCTACCTTTTTCTTTTTCTTCTGCTTTATTGTATTTCAGTTGTACTTGTACCTTTACTGTTGGGCTTGTATTTTGGCCCCTTTAATTTCAACAGTCTTTTGGTTATACAGTTTTTTTTTGTTCGTATCTTTATGTGTGCTTAGTTATGTGAGTTTGTAGGTTATAAAGGCAATGCTTTCCCCATTTTAGGGAAAAATTCTTTCGGTGTAAGTCACTAGCCCATGGCCTATGGAAGGCAGGCTTGGTGCAGTCACAGCACGGTCCCCAGGGGATGGTTCAGGACAAATTGGTATCCGAGGAGTCGGTTCTACCAAAGAACTAGGACTCTGCTCTTTTCTATGAAGAAATAGTGTTATGGGTATTGAGTGTAGTTTTCAGTTCAGGGATTCCATTGTTGGTGCGGTAGCCGACATATCCATACACTAGGACCCTGACTTCTGATTTCCGACTCAGTGCACAAAAACACTGATTGCATGTGTGTTTTCAAGAGTATTCTTTGTGAACTCTATGAGTCAGCTCACCAGGTATGACTTATTGACCGTGGTGCACCTATTTCTTTTCTGGATGCCTCCACACAGACATCCATCTAGTGTTCCGAGAGTTGTACGCACTGAAATCCCATCGAGAAACAAGACTTTAGTGCAGTAACCTCTTCCAGTAAAGGAACCAGCAGAGGCACCAGCAATACCATTACCCATTGGTCCACCGATGCCACCCGCCCCAGCAGCAGAGAGTACACACCGCGTTAGCCCGCTGCACGAATTCTAGCACTATAGGCCACCCATGTTCAAGGGAGAGATGGACCCACATGCGGCTGAGGATTCACTTGATGTTGTGGTGAGATTCTTCTAACTCGTAGGGACACCAGCCGATCTCATGGTGATCCTTGCCACCAGCCTTCTACAGGAAGCAGAAGGAAGATGGTGGAGCTTAATTCTCCAAGTTCACGACGAGGTGATGCTTCTCTGGGAAAACTTCGAGAGCCTGTTTCGAGCAGAGTTTGTCATAATGACTCTTTGTGTAGTGCGCATACAGGAGCTTCTTCATCTGCTGTAGGGAAGCATGATTGTAGCTCAGTACTCAGCGAGGTTTATTGACCTCTTATGATACTCCACAGATATGGTTCAGGACCCATTCTTCAGGGCCCGAACCTTTGATCAGGGACCTAGTTGGTAGATCAGGGCTTCGATGATCTCACTCTACATCCCGAAGCAAGTGGGGGTGTTAGAGAGATCCCACTTGGTGGGGATTTTTCTTACTGAGTAGTCACCAGCAGTGAGACCCACCACCAGTTGTCACGTAGTGGAGTCTTCTGCAGCTGGAAGCAGACAGACATCAATGTGGCCCAAGAGGACCAGTCCTACAGGTGGACGACCGCATGATTCGGGATCGGATGTGCGGGGCACCCATGCTGGAACCAGTCAGGCAAGGATCATGCAGTGTTACTCATGCGGCGGCCAGGCTCACATGGATCATGACTGTCTGACCCATCGTACAGATGATCATCAGATGGTCAAGGGACTGCCCAGGCAGAGACAGATGTTTGATCGAGGTGGTCTGCAGGGAGCAGGTGAACGTGGCAGAGGAGCTGGTCGTGCAGCTGGCAGTGGGCGACGATTCGAGATGTTACCGTAACCACCACCAGGAGGTCCATCCAGACTGTAGGGAGTAGGTGGACAGGGGAGAGCTTAGATCTAGGAAGCTGAGGCTTACGATCATGGTGCTCTATAGATTATACGAGATATGATCTGTGTCTACTCCACCATAGCTGCAGTTCTTATAGACACAGGTGCCAATAATTCTATTATTGCCACTGCCCTCGTTCAGAGCTCAGAGAATCCGACGGATTATTTGGCTCGATCTATATGGCTAGAGACTCATACGGTAGCGGATTAGATGATTACGCACTGGTGCCGGAAGTGTGAGCTTACTCTAGGAGGAGAGATCTTCGTCTTGGATCTCCTAGTAACAGCGTTGAGGCCTTACGATGTCATCTTGTGTATGGACTGGTTATCTACAGTCCATGCTCAGATCGACTATATTAGGCGCAAAGTGCGGTGTGTCTTCACAGATGGGACCAGAATTACCTTAACCTGTGAGAAGGGAGCCTTTGCAGCATAGGATGGACTTACCAAGGGTAGGGTACATCTGATTACACATCAGTTGGCTATCCTTACCCATAGAGCGGTTGATGTGGAGAGTCTGAATTATCCTGTAGTTGTGGACCAGTATGCGGATGTCTTCCCTCATGATGTTCCAAGTCTACCTCCTCGTAGATAGGTGGACTTTTACATTGACTTGTACCACAGGATGACACTGATATCTACACCAGCGTATTGGATGGCTCCTGTAGAGCTTCGCGAGCTTCGGGTACAACTAGAGGACTTATAGGGGAAGGGATTCATCTGGCCCAGTTTTTCCCCATGGGCAGCCCAAATTTTTTTCCCCAAAAACGTGGATGGGTTCTTGAGGCTTTTTGTTTACTATCGACACCTGAACCAGGTGATCATGAAGAAAAAGTACCCACTCCCGAGGATTGAAAACCTCTTTAATCAGCTGAAGGGAGCACAATGGTTCTCGAAGATAGACCTCAGATCAGGCTATCACCAGCTCAGAATATGAGATGAGGATGTAAGGAAGACAACCTTCAGGTGTCGGTACTACCATTACGAGTTCTTGGTTATGCCATTCGTCATGACCAACACTCCATCAGTGTTCAAGGGACTCATGAACAAGATCATTCATCCATACCTTGATAGATTTGTAGTAGTCTTCATCGACGACATTCTGATATACTCGACTACTGAGGAGGAGCATGATTATCATTTGAAGGTAGTAATGGACAAACTCTGAGATCACCAGCTTTATGGAATACTCTCGAAGTACTAGTTCTGGATCCGAGAGGTTCACATTATGGGACATTTTATATTTGAGGTTGGAGTTGTAGTGGATCTAGAAAATATCGAGGAGGTACTTTATTGGGAGCCACCTAGGAGTGTGACGGAGGTACGAAGTTTCCTTGATTTGGCTGAATACTACTGTAGATTTGTACCAAATTTCTCCAGATTTGCAGCACCACTATCAGCCTTGAAGACGAAGGGGAAACCCTTTGTGTGGTCAGAGAGATGCCATTAGAGTTTTCATGAGCTAATTTAGAGGCTGACTAGTGCCCCCATCTTGATAATTCCAGAGGAGGGCGTAGGTTACACAATCTACTGCGATGCATCAGGGACCAGACTTGGATATGTCCTGATGTAGGAGAGAGCAGTGATCAAATATGGTTCTCGACATCTGAGACAGCATGAGAATAACTATGCTACACATGACCTGGATTTAGCAGTAGTGGTCTTCGCCTTGAATATGTGACGACACTATCTAATGTGCGATCACTTTATAGTGTACTCTGATCAAAAGAGTCTCAGGTATATCTTCTCTTAGAAGGACCTGAACCTGAGACAATGACGTTGGCTTGAGTTCCTCCAATACTATGACTTTGAGATATTCTATACTCATGGGAAGGGGATTGTTGTTGTAGATGCACTCAGTAGGAGATCTGGTATACAGCTGTTAGGCAAGGCGACAAAGTAGCTGGTTGGTTTACAGATATCCTTTGTGGATAGAAATGGAGAATATTTTCTTCAGTCTCTTATAGTCACTCCCCCACTTCTTCAGCGAGTCAGGGAGGTGCTTTGTGGGGACGCTGGTTGTGAGGCTCAATGTGCTCAGATATCCACAGGGCAGGCACCTGATGGATTTTCTAAAGGTGGGGAGCATGTCATCCTCTTCAAAGGGCGTACCATGGTACCAATGTCACTTCAAGAGGATGTGTTGAAGGATTTCCACACTTCCCCTCTAGAGGTACATCCAGGAGTAGTGAAGATATACCAGGATCTCCAACGACAGCACTGGTGGTCGGGAATGAAGAAATTAGTAGCAGAATTTGTTTCTCGGTGCCTCACTTGTCAGCAAATGAAGGCTGAGCATCAGGTACCAGAAGGCATGGTTCAGCCTTTGGAGGTCCCAGAGTGGAAGTGGGATGGTATATCCATGGACTTCATGACAGGAATTACCTGTACATACAGAGGTCATGACTCGATTTGGTTGATCATCAATTTACTCACTATGTCGGCCCACTTCCTACCGATTAGAGAGCAGGGTTCAGTAGAGAGATCGGGATGCCTCTATGTGCATATGATTGTACATCTACATGGACTACCCTCGACGATTGTCTCCAATCATGATGGACGTTTTACTTCCCGGATTTGGACGGGGTTGTAGGAGGCTTTCGGGATGCAACTTCATTTGAGAACCGCTTTCCATCCTCAGACGGATGGTCAAACTAAGCAGACTATTCAGACCCTCGAGGACATGTTGTGTGCTTGTGTACTTGACTTCCGTCGTAGCTCAGAGGATCACTTACCTTTTGTGGAGTTTTCATACAACAACAGTTATCACTCCACCATTGGGATGGCACCTTTCGAGGTGTTGTACGGGCGACCATGCAGATCACCTTTGTACTGTACTGGCCTAGGTATTCAGCACTAGTGGGACCAAATATGGTATGGGTTACCACATAGAAGGTGTAGATCATCCAGGAGTAGATGAAGACTGCATAGATCAGGTAGAAATCGTATGTCGACAAGAGACGGAGACCCTTCGAGTTTGAGGATGGTGACCATGTATTTCTACAGGTCTCACCTCAATGAGGTTTGTAGAGATTTGGACAAGGTGGAAAGTTATATCTGAGTTTCATCAGACCTTTTCATGTCCTCAGAAAATTTGGCGAGGTATTTTACCACTTATCTCTTCCACCTCAGTTGCACCAGGTGCACGATGTCTTCCGCATATCCAAGCTGAGGAGATATGTGCACAACCCTTCTCACATCATCGACCATGGAGAGATGGACGTCGACGATGGGGAGAATTTTATGGAGGTTCTAGTGGAGATTTAGGATCGATAGAAGTGGGTTATTCATTGATGGTCGATACCTCTAGTGCACGTTCACTGACAGCACAAGAACCTCTAGGAAGGCACATGGGAGCAGGAGGCTCAGATGCGTGCTCAGTACCCCCACTTGTTCCCATAGATTGAGTTATGGATTAAGGGGGTGTAAAGCCTTGAGGTGGGGAGAATGTAAAGAACTAGAATTTTCATGTAAATGTTTTATTAAATTATTGGGGAATTTTACAAGTCCGCAAAAATTGACGGCGCATGATTTTGAGGCCCGAAGTGCTCGGAATGAATTTCTGAACTTTTGTTTGGGTACATTCAGTAAACGTGCAAGATGGTTTTTCTAACTTTTGAACCAGTGCTTAGAATTGAAATCTAAGGGCATCATTGAACTCACATCACTGTTATTTTCTTAAGAAGACTCTCACCTCAACAGTAGTTGTTCAAGGGTGAAAGTTAAATTTTGAGTTTTTCGTGGAAATAATAAAATAAAATAATGACACATTTATTTTATTTTTTGTAACCACCCATGTGGATATTTCACAGGTGGGGACCACCTTAACTAAAACCTTCCATGAGAGGTTATGGAGGTGGGGAACACCGAGCCTAACCTCCCATGAGAGGTTATTGTGGTGGGGACCACCCAAGGATTGAATCCTCTTGAAGTCCCTATTAAATTGGGAGAAACCTTTTGAGCTCCCCACTTAATTATACCAACCCTCCCCATAATTTTTTATGCCACCCATAAATTAATTAATTAAACCATTTTTAAATTGTGCCAACATAATTTAATTTGAAAACATAAATTAAGAATTTGGCTATATTTTCATTTTAGTGGAATTGGGGGAAAATGTTGGCAAAGGGGAGAGCTTTGGAGAATTGGGGAAAAACTCTCCAATGAAGAACATCGATGCACGACTTAGACTTCCTTCCTCAAGACATCCTCCAACGTGGGATGTCTTCAATCAAAGATCGAATTTCCCTACCCAACAACGTTGTCTACTCCCCCATAATCACCGTCAACGAACAATCCAAGGTAGGGGTTTATTTGTGTATGAATACTTTTCATATGTTCTACCCTTGAATTATTTTTTGGTATTGGGAATAAATAATTGTGGAAAGTTGTAAATTTTGACGTTCTTCCTCAAGTTCTTGTTGAGCCATATGCTACCACCCGAACACGGAGGGTATGGGCCAAACGAACATGGTCCGACCCCTCTGCAAAACTTGTGATGTTTTGTGCCGTTGAACGCAATGAAGGCGACAACGCTATGACACCTCCCAGCAGCCACTGCCACCTTGCGACCACCGCGCCCTCGTGGCACCCCCGAGGCCGATCTACTCTGTGGCACCCAAATCCTCCGTGCCCCATAGCACTGCCACCTGTAGCCCCACTGTGCTGCCCACGGCCGCCACCATCTGGGCCGAGCCGCCGTCGCCAACCAGGTCGAGCCGCCGCCACCGTCCCCCCGAGTCGTTGCCACTATCCACCGGGATGAGCCTCCACCGCCATCCGCCGAGTCGCCGCTTACCGGTTTGAGTTTCCACCACCGTCTGTCGAGCCACTACTGTCGCCGACCGGGCCAAGCCGCCGCTACCGCTGACCAGGCCGAGCAGCCTCCGTCGTCCGCCGCCGACCATGCAGTGCCGCCCCCACCATTCGTCGAGCCACCGCTTCTGCCGACCGGGCCGATCCACCACCACCACCGACTAGGTCGAGCTACCACCTCTATCCATCGAGCCACCGTAGACCGGGCCGAGCCACCATCATTGTCTACCGAACCGCCACCGTCATCCGCCGAGCCACTGCTATCTGCCAAGCTGCCCCGGCCGCACTGCCCATTTCCGAACACACCGCTCTAACCGAGCCACCTGTGGCCTTCCGCACCGCTCGGATCGAGCCACCCATAGCCCTCCAAGCCGCTCCGGCTGAGCCACCCGTGGCCCCAAGCCGCTCTGGTCGAGCCGCCCCATGACCTCTGCCCTCCTGGCCGATCCACCTCGGCCGAGTCACCCCACAGCCGCACACCATCTATGGTCGAACCTCTATGGCCCCTTGTGTCCTGTCGGACCACCAAATGGGCCGGGCCAGACCCAGTGGGCTAGGCCGGGTCGGTCCGACCGATTCGGACTGGACATGGGCCCACTACGACTCATTTACTTCTTTTAGCCATAACTTTGGTACCAGACACCTGTTTGATGAACCGTCAAAGGAATTGGAAATATTTGAGTGAGACAGTCCCTTTGAGTATACCCCACTAGATTTTTGGGTTAATATAGGGAATGGTCAGGTTGGATCAATCATGAATCCAACTAGGCCCCCGATACTAAAAGACTAATAACTCACAGACCGGTTGTTCGATTGACAAGTCATCTGATGTGTTGAGACCCCTATGATTTGGCAGACCATTGAGATGCTTCTTCATGTGACTTTGTGGCAGTTGGAATATCGACCTATAGCTTGTGGAGTGAATCCTCTCAGATATGAGCAATCATAGTGCGGAAACCCAGTAGCTGGCCGAGACTTGATGATTGCATACCTTTTTGACTCAAAGTGACTTGATAGGCCTAGTGGAGAGCGCCTCTCCATGACATGGTAGAACCACAGTGGGGAGCACCTCTGTTTGATGTAGTAGACCCATGTTACTTGACCTGAGGAGTACCTCAAAAAGTCGCGAGGGGGAGTGACTCTGTGTGATGTCGCAGACCCACGGTGGGGAGCGCCTCTGTGTGACATGACAGACCCACGGCACTTGACAGGAGGAGTACCTCAGTAGTCCAAGATTAGTGGGAAGCGCGTCTTTGTGATGCGGCAGGCCCACTATACTCTATAGAGGAGGGGTTCTCTAGCATCCGAGGTGTTTGACGATGTCACTGGAGATGATACTTGTTACTACCCCTAGAATAAATCTTGGTGTGAGTTGAGTCAGTATCTCTGTGTTTCCCTCATTATTGAGATTGATTACTTGATAACTTAGGTATATGTATTTGAATATACCTAGGTAGGGTTATTTTTTGATTTCATACATTGTGGTTTATCCTTGGTGGATTTTGTGAGACCTAGAGGGTCTCAGGGTCCCTACTGAGTATTGTTATACTCACCCCTACATGGGCTATGCCCGCACCTTGTTGTGTTGGATGTAGACGACAGGCAGTGCTGACGGAGGTTGGGAGTACCAGGAAAGACGGTGCTTTGAGGTGGACCATACAGCGTGTTGGTATGTAGAGGATACTGGTGGACGTGGAGTGTTGTGGAGGCAATTTGTACCTACCCTTATGGTAGGAACCTCAGAGGATGACCTAGTATCTGGATTTTTCTTTTTCTTCTATTGTATTGTATTTCATTTGTACTTGTACCTTTACTATTGGGATTGTATTCCACCCCATTTACTTTCAGAACTCTTCTGGTTATACAATTTTCTTGTGTTTATATCTTTTTGTGTGCTTGGTAACGTGAGTTTGCAGGTTATAAAGGCAATTCCTTCCCAGTTTTAGGGAAAATTCCTTTCGGTGCTAGTCACCAGCCCTTGGCCTATGGAAGGTGAGCTCGGGGTAGTCACGGCACGGGCCTTGGGGGATGGGTCATGGCTTACACCACATATTCAATGGTATACACTTGTGTAGTATCCACGTTACATGATTTCTAGTCAGTCAAGCTGTGTATGGGGTACATGGTCCAACCCTAACCCGAAGGGACTACATGCTGTGTTCCATGGGCCACATGGAATTTAATCCGGAAAACGTGTGCCACCTGTTCCTGGTCAACACACGGAGTCTTAAAGATTTATATAGGATCCATTTACACTGCCTGATTTGGTGGACCAGTTCAATGCATTGAACCTGGACTACATGGAGTATACTTCTGAATACACACCATGTATTCTGGTGTTGTACATCCAGGAACATTTGGAACCTCTAAATGATATTCTCTATTTTATTTTAATCAAAATAAAAATAAAAATTCATTTCTGTAAGGTGAACAAGAAATGCGAGAGAGGGAACAGATCTCAAGATTATGATTTAAAGAATGATTAAATTGAATTGAAACAACTAAATTATTAAATGCGTAAATCGCCAATGAAAAAATAAATAATTATAATCAATGATATGACTCCCTATAATACAACTTGTAGGGTTCAGGTGCAGCAGAAGTGCGTTGGTGGGTGTACCCAACATTAATTTTATCATTAACAATGATAAATCCATGATCTTTCACGATAATAAAATGTCAGATCTTCGGAATAGAATGAATAACGAAAAGGAAATAGGGGATTCCCAGAACCATATAGAGGATCATCATATGATGGTTATAATTAATTTAATTAATTGATAAGAATTACCTTGATGCAATTATTTCGTTGTTGATGTCTCTGATCACGATCCGCTGTGATTCATCGTTGCGTCAAAGAATCCAAGTGTAGGATTCCACTAGCAGTGATCCAAACGTGCTCCACATATCTCTAGATATCACTGAAGGGATCTTCGTGTGCTAACATAGAAGAGCCTTCACTTGCGATGTCCGCCTTCGACAGCCTTGATCTGGTGGAGGTGGATCTCTCTCTTGTAGCTTGATAGCGTTCTTGGTGGAAAAATAATTCTCTCTTGGCTTGAGAGCTTTTCCAAATCCATTGTGCACAACCAATCAAAATGGTTAGGCTAATGAAAAATATATAATTAGGATTTTTAATTACATAGAATAATAGAAGGAATTAATTACCTGAAAGTATTTATTCATTTCATTTAATTCTTAGTAATACCTCATGTCTAATAATAACAGTTTACTATTATTATTACTTGACATGTGCCCAGTGAATTACACCAAATATTATTTAATTAAATAAATAATATTATTTCACATAAATTCCCAAAAAAACCACACACAGTGTATATATTAATATACATGGTGTGTACTTTTATTTTTCATTTTTCTTAATTTCCTCCACCGCATTTATTAGACCTTGAATAATGACTATTTATTTCTCAAATAAATATCACTTCATTACTCGCTAATAAATATATTATTTCTCCCACAATATATTCTCTCGAATAACTAGCATCTAAATAAATGCAATCAGTCATCATTGAATAATTATTAAACCACAGTCGGGAATAATCTTTATTTAACTTGTTAAATTAATATTTAACTAGGATACTTGGACACACTTAGTGTGTGACCCTCTAGGCCTATTTCTCAGTGGAATTAGGCGGATCCTGCCTAAATTCCAAGGATAGAGTCTAGAAACACTCTAAGAAACCCATAGAGAAAGAAGTAAACACCGTGACGACATGTCACCTCCTAAAAATTCTTTTCGTGTAATGTAACCTCTTTGTCACGATATCTCAAATCAAGCGGGTTGCATGCTAGTGCCATCAACCCATGTTCTTGATTATTATTTCTTTGACTTTCTAGAACAGAACTTTCCCATTAATCACTATGGACATGGATTTATTTAGGCTATATCAATTACATCAAAGGGCATGAGATATATACTTATGTTATGGAACAGAAGGGACAAATCCTTTCTCGCATTATCTATTAATGCATTATCACTCGTGACACACCCAACGTATCCTACCTCACTACAAATAGTGTGTCGTAACTTTTTTATTCAATAAATCTAAGTGTGTGAGTTGTAATACCCATTAAGCATAATCTTAAAGTCTAGGGACTAAAATACACGTCTGTAGATAGGAACATCCAATGACACTATGAAATGTGGATTTCATACTAGCGGGTCTTGTTTTCATAATATTCTCCTCGACATTACCAATGGCGCACACCATGATAAGGTGCCTCAAAGTTTTATGAGTCCTCAACCCTAAGGGCCTGTATTTTTTGTGTCCATAAAATAACATCATCCGGCTATAGAACATATATTCAAGAATTGTGTTATGGCACTTCCAGATTCTCATCATAGTAGGGATCCACTATGACCCTTTAATGAAAAAGCAATCCTTATGACATTATCACATGAATTGTCACACATAAGAAAAATCAAGATGTGATAAGGTATTTATTAATGAATAATTTACAAAGTAGTTGGTTCTCGGCCACCAACTCCAACAATAGGGTTGTCATCATGAATTAGAGTTGGTATCCTAGTTGGCTATCATTGCAGAGGCATCCTAAAAGTTACCAAGGAGTTTTGTGGTTAGATGAGTATATATATATATCAACCAAAATGGAGAGAAAACTCAAGAAGGGAAGTAAATAACTCAATCCTATATGATGCATGTACCGTTGATCCCTACAAAAAATGTTTGAGGGTGATGAGTCGACAAGAAAGTAGTCAGGGTCCTGGTGAATGTCTACATTGGTCATTGCACCATATCTGGATTTCCTAGCCGAAGTGTTGCACTCAAGACACTTTGAAATTTTTTCCCTACACCTAAACAATGCTATTAAGTGGAAAACATCTGAAAGACGTCCCAGGGAATGAACTTTCTCTAAAAATAATTTTTCATGACCCAACCCAAGCTAGGGATCGAGTTGTGACTACCACAAGACCAAATCTATAGTCCAGGGGGTGGTGAAAAGCACTAAAGTCATAACTAAATCATATAGGAATTTTCCTAGAAACCTATACACACATACACATCCAAATCAATGAAAAATATCAAAGAGAAATAAATAAATTATGAAAAATTGCTATAAATTAACCAAATATGCATGGACCTCTAAACAGAATGAAGTACGGTAGCGTATACTAAAAAGGAAAGGGGGAAAATACATGCCCAAGCTAGAAATATATCCCAACCTAAATAAACTAGAAAAGAGTAAATATTTGAGAGAGACCAATTTCTATATCCCAATCTACGACTACCGTACATGGCCTAAGAACCCTATATCCCTAAGATCCTCTGAAGTCACGATTGATCTATCCGCTGTCTGCAAAATCCATGACACATGTTAGGAAAATCCCATGCATGGGTGAGTATATTCATATCCATTAGAACACCAAAAAAAGGTGAATGTGGAGGAGTAATCAGTACAAATGAAGAGGGAAGCAGTAGATAGAACATGGTATATTAAAAAAGTACAACTTAACCCAACAAGATTGTGAAATTGAACTCATCCAAACACAAAGAGCTTGAAATTGAGAGAAGATGAACTTCCCACAGAGTCTTCTCTATGTATAGTAGGAGAGTGGACTCATACAACCATGAGAATATAAACACAAAAATCATGTGGAATACCCCGTGCATCTTCACCTATCCTGGAAAAGGGGTATCTATAACCTAGGAGTGGGTACTGAAGTAGAATATATATATATATATATGCTCAGTCAAAGAATCCCAAATGAGAGAGTAAGGGGATATCCATCTCAAAGCTCAACCCAATAAGAAGAGAGACTAATAGTTCCATGTTAAGTCCATCTATGATGTTGTGAACCTCATGAGTCTACCAAAGATACACAAGTAAAAGGTACTCAATCACCACACCTTGATATTATCCTCTTTTGATGGAACTAACTCTCCCTTATGGATTTAGATCACATCAAAAGAATTCATCTCAGTGGGGAAAGTGTCCCTATTTCCCATGAGTCCAAAGGTACGTTAGGAAACACCTCATCACTATGCTACACTGTTGAGGGGTTACCATTTTTTGGAAAAGGCTCTCGTGTCCTCATATGTCAAACCATGCCTCGTCATTATGTCATATAGTCGAGGGGTTACCAATTTTATGAGAAGGATTTTGTGTCCTCATACTTCAATAGGGTCCTACTCTATTAGTCATCAAGGAATGATACAACCCATCCCAGTAGGAGGGTACCACTCGGGAAGGTCACCAGGGAATGCCACTACCCAATCCTGTTGCAGGGTATACCCGGTGAATCGTCTGGGAAATGCCACTTCCCATCCTGGTTGGAGGGTTTTTCCTAGAATATGTCATCGGGGAATGAAATTACCCATCCTAGCTAGAGGGTAAGAACAAAACATTGAGGAACTCCATTTACCAGTCCTACTAGAGGGTAACTCAGAATGATCATTGGGGAATGCAACTGGCCATTCCTACTGGAGGGTAATCCTGGAACTACCATCAGGGAATTCCACTGC
This sequence comes from Viscum album, assembly GCA_963277665.1. Classification (NCBI taxonomy): domain Eukaryota; kingdom Viridiplantae; phylum Streptophyta; class Magnoliopsida; order Santalales; family Viscaceae; genus Viscum; species Viscum album. The sequence continues at coordinate 1,716,161,908 of OY728143.1, forward strand.
CAATCTCAGCTGGAGGGTAAGACTAGTACTACTCTATAATTATGTATGATTGTTGCTATCATTAGGTGTCACCTCAGCACATTGCAAACCCATAACATTGCACATCATATCTCAAAATCTGCTTTCAAGGGCACTGTCTCTTTCTATATGGAAAAACACTCTAGATAGGAATCTCATAGGCCAAAATATGAGTTCAAATTAAGAAGATATGGATGTTTAAAGATAACATGGAAGAGATAAAGTGGTACACATTGTGCGAGGGGACCCACACAACATATGGTCCCTCTTAACTGCCTGTCCATGTCTCTAGTCGGTACACAAGTCCCATCCATATAGGGGTACACACCATAAAGTTGGACTACATGGTGTGTCCCACCTATCTGGGGATTAGGATATGTCTTATTGTCATGTATGTGTGCTCAGACCCTGTGTCTATGTATTTTGGTACATGGCATGTTGGTCCACAAGGTATGTCATCCATGTAGTCAACACATGTCTATGTTCTCTTACACAGAGCCCCTACCCATGTGACCCATCACATGGGTTGTCCAACTGGGGGAGGGGTAAACCACGTATGTGGAAGTGATGCATGATTTGTTACCCTTAATTTCATTAAAACCCTAGTTTTTCCATTGAGGGATTTACATGTTGTGTGTTCTTTATCCTATATGGTGTGTAGTTAGGATTTTTCTAGAATCCCCAAATTTATCCCATTCTACAATCGTTCTTTGAGTCTGGTCAAATCTCTTCAGATCCAACCACTATTCCTTCCAAAATATTAGGATCTAGCCACAAATCATTCTAACCATCCATTGTTCACTAGAAATCGATCACCGGAACAAATGGGGGTTTCGTTATTCATTCCTCATGCCACTAATAATCCATAACTTTTTAATCTAACATCAAGTCAATTGGTCTAACTTACTTTCATCAGAAAGAATCCATATCTATGTTATTTAATAACACTCTTTCCAATGAATTAACGAGTATTACCTATTTTTTGGATGATTTGAGGTTGAATAACATGCTTATCAATGAATTCGGTGGAATCCACTGTGTTCGTTGTGCTTCAATACACCTAGATCCATTTTTTTTTGTTTCCAATGGAGGAGAAGAGGAGATATTCGCTGGTGAATGATGGAATTTTGGCCAACCTTGGCCAAATTCCATTAAATAACTATTTATTATATTTTAATTATTTAAATGTTTGATTATCCAAATAATTTTTCATTTATTTATTTTACTTAAATGCTCTTCCAATGAGCAAGGTCTCCAGTCATCCTATGCCAACTCATTTTATGTCGTGCCTAGGGGAAACGCTATGTTCTGGACCCAAATGTGGTATTTTATTTTTTATCCAATCAACCATTAAAGTGTTATCTAATTTTATTTAATTAACTATGTTTGCGTAATATAAAATATATTTAATACTTTTATAAAAGTAATTATGAGCACATCGGGCCTCAGAATCACATGTCGTCTTAGTGCCTGGCTCTAGAAAAATATTTAGAAATATTTCAAATTCATACAAGGAAAAACAAATTGTGTACTTATTAAAACAAGAAAAGTTGAATGATTAGAGTGCATATGTATTTGAATAAAAGAATTTTGTTTTATATGTTTTTTTACCAATGGTATTTTTGGTATAAGAATCATGTCAATTATAAGGATTGTAATACAATAGTTTTCATTTAAGTATTTGATAGAATATATTGAATAGTACCGATGACCAAGAAAAGTTATTTGATTACCAATGTAATTTTTGAAGATATTCATCATATTTTTTGGAAACATTATAAGAATTATATTAATATTGTTTTATAAAATGGAAAATCTATATTCTGGGAGACAAATCATCGTATCTGATAAGGCTATAGGTATTAAACCCACAACCAAAAGGTGATAAGGGTACAATTCCTTCCACTAGAATATGTGATGTTTAAACTAATATGAAATTTCTTTTAATTAAATTATTTTATTGACAAATACTTATGAAATGGATTGTGTTGGGATTTTGGTGTCACTATTGTGGTTTAGAGATTAATGTATTAAATTAGATAACTCATTCTTAAAATTTTATTTTTGGTCAAAATTAAGAGTCATACTAAAGGTATTTTCACTACTTTATAGATCTTATGGTACATTAAAAGTTTATTTTAGAGAACCGTGTATATAAAACCATATTGTATATTCATTTCCTAGAGTAATAAATGATGTGAAAGTGATTAGAGCATAACCAAAGGATTAAATTAAGCTTATTAAACTGAAATATATAATGTAATTATATTTTCTAGTGTTATATATCATGATATTAAAATAATCTCTAATCATTAGGAAAAGTATCATGAAATGAAAATTTCATCCTATTACCTTCATTTCCATTATATATTTATGGGTATTTTTTTGTTAACATTCCCTTTATCAATCACTTTATTTTGGTCAATCATCACTATGATTATATATAATTATTTACGCTTTTATTCCGTGTCCCATTAATGTTTAACCGCTAAGAAACTTTATTATGTGTTATTCTAGATAAATTTCATATTTCCGTTTCTATATTTTAAGAGGATTTTTTATCAACTCTCTTAACAATGTCAGTTTTCAAAAAATATTAATATGATGACCAACCTAGAATTGTGAGGGCGTAATTAATTTAGGAGGGGATAAAATGTGACAACCCAAGATTATTAATGAACAAAATTATGTTTGATATCATATGATATATGAAACACCAAGATTAAAATAACCACATAATAAATTTCACTAAATTTAATCGCTTTGAAAGCTTACAATACATGCAACCCCGGGTCTAATTGAACTATAATATAGTACATTGTTATAACCTACACATTAAATTAGAGTGTATGAATATGAATTACTAAATCCTGAAAATTATATTTTTTACACATGTATAAAATAAATTCTATTTCTTCAATTAATTAGAAATCAAATAAGAATAATTTTAATGAAAAAATGTTTTCCTAAAAAACTATATTTTTCTCAAAGGTGGTTTCATTGCACATGGCACACATATATTAAAATTAATTATTAACACTTTTAAAAATTTTATATTAAAAAATATTCCTTTTCATTTAAAAAATTTAAAGGTTATATTTAAATTTTAAATAAATAAAGTAAAATTAGTTCAATTATATTATAATTAATAAAATTAATTTCATTTGAATCAATTTCATAATGAATTTGGATATTAAAACAATCTATATTTATGATAATTTTCTCTTTAGAAAACTTTTTTTACGTCTCATCCATAGGTTTAAATTTAAATTACATTTTTAAATTTATTTGAATCGATTTTGGAAAAATAGAATCTATATTTGGAATCATAATAATTAATATCATATAATAAAATCAACTTAATTATTGGTCACATTGAATAGTAAAAACATTAAAAATTAATTACTACAGATTAGATTAAAACTTATTTACCTAGGAGTTAAACTAAAAAGATATTTTTTTAAATGGATAAAATAAATCTATAAATTCTATTTTATGGAAATATTAATCCACTTATTACCTTATTATTTTTATTTATGTTATTTTTGGACTCTTTAATTGAAATTTACAAACATAATATTTTAGTAATGAAAAATAAAAAATGCCACACTCTTGGTTTTAATTTCCAATTATGTGTTTACTAATGGATAAAATAAAGATTTGAATGAATATTCATTGTAATTTTCAGAATAACTAGATTTATTTCATGATGTGAATTTATTTCTAATTTTTACTAATTATATAATTACTTTAAATTCATAAAAAATACCAACGCAGTAATTATTTAATTAATATAAAAAATATTTAAATGATAATAAAAATATTAAAAGTAAAATAAATTGACTGAATTATTATACTACATGAATTTTTTAGATAAATATAATATTATTGACATGTGTGAAAATAATATATTTTAATTCCACCTTTGTCGTGTTGTTTTTAAAGTCAAATTAAATGAATAGTATCAAAATTGACATTAATATTATTTTATAAAAAGAATTATTTCATTAAATGATTTAAAATTACTAAAAATAATATCATCTGAAATTTATTATTATATGTTTAAATATATTAATCATAGTCTATTCATGGACCAATATTCCTTCTATAATTGTTATATTTACCCCAAAATAGTAGAAACATTGTTACCATCGAAAAGGGTAAATGAGAGTTTTTTGAATTACATGTGCTTGTGTTAAAATTAATTTTCAACACACATTGATTTTTTTTTTTAAAAAAATCATATTTATAAGTAGTGGGTACAAATTATCTAATTATTCTCATTTATATTTAGTCTTAAAAAGATAAATTACCTTTCTAAAAGACAAGTTACAGTTGTGAAAACTAAAATTGTAAAAGTAAGGAGACTTCGATGATAAGGATATTAATTTTAAAATAGGTGTTTTTAATGTGGTAGAGGTGTTTCCAAACCATATAAAACATTCAATACTTTAATTATATTTTTTTATCACTTTGGGTGATATTGAATTCCCATTATTGAATAGTTTTTGTATTTAAAAAAATTTCACTCCTCCTCAATTTTATAAGGGCACTTGCTCCAATTAATGTCCTAAAACTCATAATCGATTTGGATTTAAAAAACCCTACTAATATCCAACCCAAAAATCCATATCCAAATTCTAGAACTATTTTTCTTCCCATAATAGCAACCCTAGTGTCCTTAATGAAAGATCTAAATGAGGTTTCTTTAAACGAAGGTAATTTTCAACACTAAGATCTTTATTTTTAATCATCCAGTTACCAACATAATTCATGAATTAATAATTAAAATATAATAACAATAGTATATTCTATATAAGTAGATGTTATTATCTTTATGTAATAACATATATCCATCTCCTCTTCCATCAAAATATAAATGAAAACCTCAATCATGTGTACGGAGGATTACCTCCTTCCAAACTGATGTAATTAATTTTCCACCATTTCCACTCATGAAAGGACATAGTAATGTATTTAAGTTATATATATTAAATTAATAACATAATTATACTCCTAGAGTTATAATATCACATTTACTATCTTACCTTCCATTCCATGGGAATATGATAACATCGCTCGTGTGTACGGCGAAATATCACCTCACAAAGTGGTGTAATTTGTTTTTCACTTAATCATTACATAAAAGAAAATAATTATAGATTTAATGAATATATGTGATATATATGAAAAAATAATGACTCTATGAAGGTGATAAATTCTATTCATTCCATCCTTTGAGATAATTGAAACAGTTTATATACCTACATACGACATATCGTCTCCATGAATGATGTAATTCATTTTCTATCTCTAACTTTTATGGATTAATATAAATAAATATATAATAACTATGAAAGATATTTGTTCAATTTTTAAAATTATAGGTATGGTGTAGCCATGATAAAATTAAAAAATACCAAAAATATCAAACCAAAACATACATGAAAAAGAAGAATTTATTACCAGAAATGTGATGTTAACTCGAAATTGTTAATAAATAGTTAATCTAAGGTCATAGATAAATCATATATGATATGATATATACGGTTATGGTTATTTAATAGATATATAATATGTATAGTTTTATTATATATTATTTTTTATCACATATGAGGGGAATGAAACCTAACATAAGGGTTTATCTTCTCACTTTTTCTTTAGTTGTATGTATGCATTATTCACCACTTCGTTCTTTTATGTTTTGTATATAGTAACTTTTCGATATATTATATCATAACTCCCATTATATTCATGGTATATAAATATTTATTCTAAGTTATTTCTTTCATGGGTCTTGTGATTCATAATGTAACGCCCCGACCCCAATTACCCAGAGTCGGTGTATTATTACATAACATTGGCATGATCACGAGAAAGATAAAATCTCGAAAGACCGATTGGTTTAGTAGCCTTGGAAACACTAGATATATTCATAAAGTTTTACATTACATCAATAAGTGAAAATCTACAACAATATATTTTCTCCATATTCCACACTCATATCCCCACATACTATCCATGAAGGTCATTCATAAATTACTTCTTCACATCCTGATAAAAATAAAACATAGAAAAGGGGTGAGCTAAAATTTCCAGTAAGGATAACAATATAGCGGAAACTTTCATAAATAAGAATAAAAATTTAAGGCAATGTATAACTAAAACAAAAGCCTTTTAAACTTGAACTTCAACATAGTATGGAAAAAGTAAAATAAAATAATGCCATTTACTTATTCACATGGATATTATACTAATCTAATAATCACATGCAATATCAATAACCACTTTCATAATGATGTAATGCATAATGCCAGACTATCATAACCACATAGCCAAGGCCTCGTGCCAGGACTACAAATAAGATTTTGTCAAGGCCTTGTTCCAAGACACTAGTTTGTCTCATGAGACCTATTGATGCATCGAGAATCTAGAGCGGGATCCACCCGTCACATATTAGGTCCAATGCATTCCCATATGAAAAGGTCTAAACATAACATAAACATTCGTATTAAAACTAGCATACGAAATGTCAATACTTTCTCCATAAACCATGAATGGTATAAAAATAACACATCCACAGTCAAACATATCACAAAACCTTCAATACAATATAAAAGTTTTTTATCAACTTCAAATAATCATAAAATCCATCAAAGGATGTTTACATAGATGAAATCAAAACTATTTGAGAGAAATATCTCTTTTTTCAAATCATTTAAAAGTCACACATTTATAAAGGAAGTAATTTAAAAGAGATTTTTGAATCAAAGTGTCCCATACCACTTTGAAACTTTTTGAAAGGAATTAACATTTTAAAAACATTCATGTCCATATAAATAAATCCTTAAAACCCATTTTGAATACATGGACATTAATTAAAAAGATTTAGAAAGATAAATCTTTAAAGCATTTAAAATTCTGATTTTGATAGAGTACTTTTAAAAAACTCTTAAAATATTCATTTTGAAATCATTTAAAAGTCACATAATTATAAAATAGAACATTTACTTTGAAAATATCCTTATAATATTGTAAGGGAAACTTCGAGAATTTTATCATGGTGGAAAATAGCCTCACCCGCCGTATAAGTAAAAAAAACATTCTTACCTTAATTCTGTCGAAAAGGTTAAAAAGGACCTTTTTTGGAAAACGACGGAAAGATTACTTTATAAACTTCTTATAAAAATTAAAACAAGGGTATAAATGACTTTAACCCATATTCTGTAAAATAGTAAGAATGTTTTGAAATACACTTTCAAGAAACATGGATGTGGATGATAAAGAGGTCACAGTAGATAATTACGTATAAACAACCTCGGATAATAAAGAGATTGTGAAATAACCATGACCTTGTACTTTTCCTTGGTTGGGGGTAGGTTAACCTCCTTTATAATGGTGAAATAATTGTTATTAAATTATACAAGAATCATATACATTCATATGATATCATATGTGATCTTTTAACATTGCTTTGTTAATAATATCTTAGAATTATCGTTGTTTCAGGTGTTAACTTACTCGTTTTCTTTTATATGTTTTGTTACGTAAGATGTGGTTGTAATGGATAGGTTGTATCTTATTCATATACAGAATGATATCAATTCCTTAAACATTATTTTTAAATCATCAAATTATAATTATACTTGAATGGATACGATAGAGAATGAATCTCATCGCGTTTGTGGAGACGGTAGTCCGTACGTACGCACGAGCGACAATATCATTATTTTTGATATTAAAATCATATATAATTGGATGTTATATCATATATACAGAATAATTATCATGTTATATGTATTATTTACATGAATTACACATCATTATTATACCCATCCAAAATAATAATTTATTGAATAACAATTACACCACGACGTGGAGACGGTAAGCCGTACGTACGCACGCATGGTGACATGTTATTCAAAGGGTGGATAGAATAATTAATATGGTGGTACCATATTTATAATAATATTATAGTATATAGGAGATACTGGATTCATTATTTTATAATGGGAATAAAAAGGAAGAATAAGTTGAAGAAGAAATGAATTTGAAAAAGGGAGGTGAAAACATTACCTCTTCTTCGGGTTCTTCCTTTTGATTTGATCAAAAGGCTCCTTAGGTTGGCTTTATGATCAAACTAAGGCTTATAGGTTGTAGTTATGGAAGTTTAGAGAGTATTTGGTCAGGGTTTGGCCGAACCAAAAGTCTTTGAAGGTGTGAAGTAATGAGAAGGGGGAGTGCCCTTTTATAAGAGGGGTGAGGGGCACCTTTGGAAAAGCTAGAAATATTAATTTATAATAAATTCATATTCGGTATATAATGGCTCCAAAGTTTATTATTTAAATTTTAAGGTGGGTTTGGGTCGAAAACAACTCAACCAATAGAATCTAGACAGGTTTGGGTTACTATATTAACATTATCTTTAAGTATTAACTCTTAGTTAATTAGTTTCACTTTTACAATGTCTCTATGTTTTTTTATATTATATGGTTAATAAACTTAATATATACATCCAAGTGACCCCCAAGTGGTTCCTTAGTGATACACCTATCATGATATAAGTCTCTTGGCAGAACCTTATATTTTTAGGAATTTAATATCAATTAATAATATACTATTTGTTTTAAAAACTTTTTTATGTCAACTTTGACACTATTAAATAATTGTTTTTTGTAAAAATCATAACAGAATTATTACTTCGAAAAAAGTTTATTAAATCATTCCTAACATGTCATATTAACTTATAAAATTAGTTTAATTCATAAAAAGTCTCAAATTATATTTATTTGGGTATCTACAATATCAATCATTTTAATTTTTCACTATTATGGTAATTACTGCATCACCATTGTGTCATATATAAATTAAATTATTTAATATCTAAAAATTATAAATAAAACACCATTATTTAGTAAATCCTTTTATCTTTCTAATTAATATTTATAGTCTAAAATCCAACATACATAACCCTATGTAAAAAGTGTTTTTCTAAAAGATATATGCTTATGTCATTTTTGTACTTATTTTAACTTAATTAAAATAAAGTGTCCCTATCACCTACAAGTGGCTTCATGGGGTCCCAAAATCGACCCAATGATTCCCATGGTCGGAAATATATCCACAAATAAGGTTAGGACACGTTTTAGGGTAATTTAGTATTATTATAATAATACTTTTTAACCCTTATTTACCGAATTTACCCTTAACCATGGTAAATAAAATATTTACCGCAGTAATTATTCAAAATGTCTAAAAATAAAAGTTACCTTTTTACACAATATGAACATCCTAATTACAAATATGGAATCCATTTTTCCAAATTCAAAACACATAAATGGAATAAATTAATTTAAAATTAATTCCCGTTGTTAAAACAAAAAAGCGTGTTTTTAAGAGATAATAACTATCAAAAGATTGACAATTGTTCATGTCTGGTTTAATTGTAAAATTATGTACAATGACCAAAATTTTATTAAATGGTAAAAATATATTCTAAATATACTTTTAAACCACTCAAATTAATAATTTATCGAAATAAATTATTTCGATTAAAAAATTTGTTTTTAATTAAAATTTAGTAATTTTCACTATTCATCAAAATATAAGTGTTATCCGAAAAGTTCCAAAATTTCACCCTAGGCTAAATTCGATATTCCAAATACAGAAATGAATTCTATTTTGAAATATAAAATATATATAATTTCAAAAAGTAGGTATTACTATTCATAATGGTTAGTTTGATTGGTTGTGGTCTGTGTTAGAACTTGAAGTTGCGTACAACACACGCTACTATATTATTCAAAGGAAAGCGTACCATGGAAGCTTGGGATGTTTCATTTTAAATTTTTGATGTCCCCATTTAGTCATAAAGTTTAAAATATTGTATTTAAAAATGGTTCACTATTAAAATTTGGTAAAAGTGCAATACTGAAAATGAATTTGTTCTTACATTATGTCTAAGAAACTCATAATATGGATTCTAAAATTATAAGGATTATATAAAGTTTAAAATTTAGTTAATACTATTCATAACCTCTTTTAAATGGATTTTTTTGGTAAGTCATGGTGCGCTTGAACTCGGTGTTGCGTGTAGTGCAAGTTATTGAATTATTTTGAAGAAATAACACACTATGAAATCATGGGGTGTTACATTCTCCCCTCCTTCAATAAATTGTGTCCTTGCAATTTGAAATTGTTCTTCGAAAATAAAAGGTTGAAAATAGAAAATATCTTTGTGGGAAAACCCATATCTGAAATTGGGTTACTAAAATTTAGTCTTAATATGAGGAAAATAGAAATGAAAGGGTCACCACCAAATTATAATCTCTATTAGGAGAACATTGGTGGCAATTAGAGACATATAATTGGAGGAAAAACTTAAATATTTATAGGTAGTGATTGAGGTCATCAATCACAAACAATTGTAAAATTGAGGTCCTAAAATTCATCCATCTATGATGATTTGAAATACCATCAGTTCAACAAAACACAGGGTATTAGGATAACACATTTTTGGTTTTAGAATTCCTTAAATAAATTATAAGAATTAATTTCTTCATAGAATAATAGAAGAAGAAAAATATATTCTTCACAAGTAGAGCTCCATCCTCTAACTAATTTCTACCACAAACTCATCTTTCACTCTAAAAGATAATAGATCGAAAAAAATATTCTATTTATCCTATTCATATAGGGTTCCAAAAAAAGGAATTTATAATTCATCTACCAGATCTTTTAAAAAAACTACATTATTTAATCCCGGACATCACGTGGGTCAGTGGTAGGTGATACACCCTTGGTGCCCTTCGGTTGTGGGTTCAAGTCTCACGGCCTTGCCAGATGCGACGGGTTGCTGCCCGACCTCTGGGTTGTCCTTTTATGGCAATCCAAAATAATCCAAACTAGAACTATCCAAATTACTTCAGTCCAAAATTTATAAGGAAGGTAAACACAATAAAGATCCTTTTTTCTGCGTAATAACATGTGAACATCTTCATCATTTATTCTTTTAAAACACTGCAACATCCTGAATTTCCATAAAACCTTATTTATTACATTCATGATCCCTTATTCCTTAAAGAATAATAGATATACTCCTTCAATCCAAAAATGTTTTAAACCCCAACAATGATGGAATATACAAATCATTAATCAGTTTCATGGTAGTCAAGAATATCCAATATAATTTATCCAAATCAATCATGTATTATTCCAAAATCACTACCTCAGTATCAGAACTATATTATGGTTTATAATTCTCTCAACCATATATTTTCCAAAAATTTATCCTGCTATTGAGTCACTTTTCTTTGTTCCACACAATCTCAAGTCCTTAATGAAATAGTACTGCAGTACAATCCTTATATACTCCATAATTATTATAACAAGTAAATTTTTTATACAAAACTCAAATGACATAATCAACACAAGAACTCTAATCATTCCTCTTTATCTGTGGTAGTATCATAACTTTATTATTATCCAATAGCTTCATTTGTGGCATAGTCTGATGACTGGGACATAGGTTTGCGTAGTGTCCAAAATCCTTGCAAATGAAGAATTGTACATTTGAAACCATTTTCTTACCCTTGCAGTCACGTACTTTGTGCCCTTTTCCTCCACACTTATAACAAACTCTCATTCCTTTCAGGCAAGTTCCAGGGTGTTTCTTCCCACAGTTATCACATATAGGAAAATTATTCTTTTCCCTCTTCCCTTTATCCATATTTCTCTCTTCCATCCTTTTATTCTCTTTCTTCCCTTCAAATCCATAGGACTCAGTAAAATCTTTACTTATCTTATCAACACATGATATTATTTCTTCATATGATGATAGTACATGGGAGACTATTTCTCTTATAAATTCTGGCTTAAGACCATGAAAGATATGATCCTTCTTTCTCTTTGGATCATGTGCATTGCTAGAGTTCTCATTCCTTCTACTGGGAGCCATTTCTAAATGATGGCATACACTAGATTAGTTTATGAATAACAATACCTAATACCAAACTTGTATGACACATAACATAAATTAAATAGTTTATGGATATAATCCATAATCATACAAATTTCTCCTTTGAGGATGTATATACTCATAAACCCCTCATAATGGTTTGTAAAGAAAATGAGAATTATCCTAAGCATATCCCCTGGGAGTTTCGTAACCAAGAGTGCAGCAAGGCCCTTTGTCATGCACCAGTTCCCGTTCGAGTCTAGCTCAAAGCGGTGTTTTCGGGTTTTACCCCTAGGTACATCTGTCCTAGAGCCGCCTCTACCTGCTCATATCCAGACAGGGATGTATTGCTCGGAAAACTCACAAAATCTCTACAATACCAAAATTCATAGGAAGTTCTTCTATACTAATACTCAAAGTTCATCTTAGGTCTACGTGCTCTAATCAGAGTTTATCTAAATATAGCTTCCAAGGTTTGTACTAAACTTCCTCTGATACCAACTGTAATGCCCCGACCCCAATTTCCCAGAGTCGGTTAATTATTACATAACATTGGAATGATCACGAGAAATATCAAATCTCAAAAGACCGATTGGTTTAGTAGCCTTGGGAACACTAGATATATTCATAAAGTTTTACATTACATCAATAAGTGAAAATCTACAACAATATAATGTCTCCATATTCCACACTCATATCCCCACATACTATCCATGCAGGTCATTCATAAATTACTTCTTCACATCCTGGGAAAAATAAAACATAGAAAAGGGGTGAGCTCAAATTCCCAGTAAGCATAACAATATAGCGGAAACTTTCATAAATAAGAATAAAAATTTAAGGAATTGTAGAACTAAAACAAAAGCCTTTTAAACTTGAACTTCAACATAGTATGGAAAAAGTAAAATGAAATAATGTCATTTACTTATTCACATGGATATTCTACTAATCGAATAATCACATGTAATATCAATAACCACTTTCATAATGATGGAATGCATAATGCCAGACTATCATAACCACATAGCCAAGGCCTCATGACAAGACTACAAATAAGATTTTGTCAAGGCCTTGTTCCAAGACACTAGTTTGTCTCATGAGACCTACCGATGCATCGAGGAGCTATAGAGGGCTCCACCCATCACATATTAAGTCCAATGCATTCCCATATGAAAAGGTCTAAACATAACATAAACATTCTTATTAAAACTAGAATACGAAATGTCAATATTTTCTCCATAAACCATGAATGGTATAAAAATAACTCATCCATAGTCAAACATATCACAAAACCTTCAATACAATATATAAGTTTTGTATCAACTTCAAATAATCATAAAATCCATCAAAGGGTGTTGACATAGATGAAATCAAAACTATTTGAGAGAAATATCTCTTTTTTTTAAATCATTTAAAAGTCACACATTTATAAAGGAAGTAATTTTAATGATATTTTTGAGTCAAAGTGTCCCATACCACTTTGAAACTTTTTGAAAGGAATTAACATTTTAAAAACATTCATGTCCATATAAATAAATCCTTAAAACCCATTTTGAAGACATGTGCATTAATTAAAAAGATTTAGAAAGATAAATCTTTAAAACATTTAAATTTCTGATTTTGATAAAGAGTACTTTTAAGAAACTCTTAAAATATTCATTTTGAAATCATTTAAAAGTCACATAATTATAAAATAAAACATTTACTTTGAAAATATCCTTATAAGCTTGTAAGGGAAAATTCTAGAATTTTATAATGGTGGAAAATAGCCGCACCCACCGTATAAGTTAAAAAACATTCTTACCTTAATTCTATCGAAAAGGTTAAAAAGGACCTTGTTTGGAAAACGACAAAAAGATTCCTTTATAAACTTCTTATAAAAAGTCAAACAAGGGTATAAATGACTTTAACCCATATTATGTAAAATAGTAAGAATTTTTTGAAATACACTTTCAAGAAACATGGATGTGGATGATAAAGAGGTCCAAGTAGATAATTACGTATAAACAACCTCGGATAATAAAGAGATTCTGAAATAACCCTTACCTTGTACTTTTCCTTGGTTGGGGGTAGGTTAACCTCCTGTATAATGGTGAAATAATTGTTATTAAATTATACAATAATCATATACATTCATATGATATCATATATGATCTTTTAACATTTCTTTGTTAATAATATCTTAGAATTATCGTTGTTTTGGGTGTTAACTTACTCATTTTCTTTTATATGTTTTATAACGTAAGCCATGGTTGTAATGGATAGGTTGTATCTTATTCATATCCAGAATGATATCATGTCCTTAAACATTATTTTTAAATCATAAAATGATAATTATACTTGAATGGATACGATAGAGAATGAATCTCATCGCGTTCGTGGAGACGGTAGTCCATACGTACGCACGAGCGACAATAACATTTTTTGATATTAAATTAATATATAATTGGATGGTATATCATATATACAGAATAATTATCATGCTATATTTATTATTTACATGAATTACACATCATTATTATAACCATCCAAAACAATAATTTATTGAATAACAATTACACCACGACGTGGAGACGGTAAGCCGTACGTACGCACGTATGGTGACATGTTATTCAAAGGGTGGATAGAATACTGAATATGGTAGTACCATATTTATAATAATATTACAGTATATAGGAGATTCTGGATTCATTATTTTAGAACGGGAATAACAATGGAAGAAGAAGTTGAAGAAGAAATGAATTTGAAAAAGGGTGGTGAAAACATTACCTCTTCTTCGGGTTCTTCCTTTTGATTTGATCAAAAGGGCTCCTTAAGTTGGCTTTCTGATCAAACTAAGGCCTCTAGGTTGTAGTGAGGGAAGTATATAGAGTATTTGGGTAGGGTTTGGCCAAACCAAAAGGCTTTTAAGGTGTGAAGTAAGGAGAAGGGCGAGTGCCCTTTTATAAGAGGGGTGAGGGGCACCTTTGGAAAAGCTAGAAATATTAATTTATAATAAATTCATATTAGGTTTATAATGGCTCAAAAGTTGATTATTTAAAGTTTAAGGTGGAAATGGGTCTAAAAAAACTCAATCAATAGAATTTATACAGGTTTGGGTTACTATATTAACCTTATCTTTAAGTACTAACTCTTAGTTAATTAGTTTCCCTTTTACAATGTCTCTTTGTATTTTTATATTATATAGTTAATAAACATACTATATACATCCAAGAGACCCCCAAGTGGTCCATTAATGATACAAATATCATGATATCAGTCTATTGGCCGAACCTTAGATTTTTAGGAATTTAATATCAATTAATAATATACTATTTGTTTTAAAAACTCTTTTATGTCAATTTTGACACTATTCAATAATTGATTTTTGTAAAAATCATAACAGAATTATTACTTATAAAAAGTTAATTAAATCATTCCTAACATGTCATATTAAGTTATAAAGTTATTATAATTCATAAAAAGTCTCAAATTATATTTATTTGGGTATCTACAATATCAATCATTTTAATTTTTCCCTATTATGGAAATTACTGCATCACCCTTGTGTCATATATAACTTAAATTATTTAATGTATAAAAATTATAAATTAAATAACATTATGTATTAAATCCTTTTATCTTTCTAATTAATATTTATAGTCGAAAATCCAACATATATAACCCTATGTAAAAATTGTTTTTCTAAAAGATATATGCTTATGTCATTTTTGTACTTATTTTAACTTAATTAAAATAAAGTGTCCCTATCACCTAAAATTGGCTCCATGGGGTCCCAAAATCGACCCAAAGATGCCCATTGTCGGACAGGTATCCACCAATAAGGTCAGGACATGTTTTAGGGTAATTTATTATTATTATAATATTATTTTTTAACCCTTATTTACCGAATTTAACCTTAACCATGGTAAATAAAATATTTACCGCAGTAATTATTCAAAATGTCTAAAAATAAAAGATACCTATTTACACAATATGAACATCCTAATTCCAAATATGGAATCCATTTTTCCAAATTTAAAACACATAAGTGGAAGAAATTAATTTAAAATTAATTCCCGTTGTTAAAACAAAAAGCGTGTTTTTAAGAGATAATAACTATCAAAAGATTGACACTTGTTTATCTCCGGTTTAATTGTAAAATTATATAAAATGACCAAAATTATATTATATGGAAAAAATATATTCTAAATATACTTTGAAACCACTCAAATGCATAATTTATTAATATAAATTATTTCTATTAAAGAAGTTTTTTTAATTAAAATTTAGTAATTTTCACTATTCATCAAAATATAAGTGTTATCCGAAAAGTTCCAAAATTTCACCCTAGGCTAAATTCGATATTCCGAATCCAAAAATGACTTCCATTTTGAAATATAATATATATATAATTTCAAAAAGTAGGTATTACTATTCATAACGGCTAGTTTGATTGGTTGTGGTGTGTGTTAGAACTCAAAGTTGCGTAGAACACATGCTACTGTATTATTCAATGGAAAGCGTACCATGGAATATTGGGATGTTTCATTTTAAATTTTTGATGTCCCCATTTAGTCAAAAAGTTTAAAATATTGTATTTAAAAAGGGTTCACTATTAAAAGTTGGTAAAAGTGCTATATTGAAAATAAATTTGTTCTTACATTATGTCTAAGAAACTCATAATATGGATTCTAAAATTATAAGGATTATATAAAGTTTAAAATTTAGTTAATACTATTCATAACCTCTTTTGAACGGCTTGTTGGGTAAGTCATGGTGAGCTTGAACTCAGTGTTGTGTGTAGTGCAAGTTATTGGATTATTTTGAAGAAAAAACACACTATGAAATCTTTTGGGTGTTACACATAAGTTATAAAAGTGGTAAGGTTTTTTGTCACAATCTCGTTGTTTATCAGGATGGTTTATGAATAAGTTTCTAATGATGAAATATTATGATTTACATTTAAATAAAGACATTAATTTTTCTTCTCTATTTATTCCTTAATATATTAAGTAATAGTAAAATTTTACTCTCTTTTTTACTAAAAATTATTGAGAAAATATTTTTAAAGAAAGATTACTTAATTTCTCTCTTAGATGTAAACAAAATTCTTATAAATACATGTTTTATAAAAATATTTTCAAAAATGTTTTTATCATTTTCAAAATGATTTATTAAATGTTTTTTTACCCATGGTTAGATTTTCCCAAAATTTTTGAAAAGGAATCTTCCCATCATTTTCTATACAAGGTACCTTTTGTCATTTCTTACACTAACATGAAAGTAATATATGATTTATTGTGTGAAACATGAATAATATTTACCTCCATCTTTACCAACCAATGTTTTAAATATTCATTTATAGGTTTCAAAATTTAATTTCAAATAAATTTATTTTTACAATATTTTGTAAACTTTATTTTTAAAATTTTGATTTTCAAAGTGGAAAGTTTTTTTATAAGACTATTTTAGTGATTTTTTTATGTAGTTTAAATTTATAAACATAAATAAAACTTATTTAAATTATTATCCATTGGGAATAATTTGTAATGATACCACACTTATTATTTCTCTGTATGTCTTATGATCTTTTTATCTAGGGATATACTATTTTTATACCATTTTCCAAATTACTCTTGATGGTTAATGATTATGTTGATTAATTTGTGAAATTATTAACATTTAATATGATAGTTTTTCAATAATTATGTTTATAATGATTATTTTTCAGCCCTTTCATATGAGGAATGAATTGGAATTAATAATTTATGGGCAAGGCCTGCTCTATCTCCTCGATGGATCTGTAGGTCTCACAATACAAACTAGATTCGGTTTTGGATGAGGCCTTACCAATTTATATAGATGCCTTGTGAAAAATCATCAAGGTTATTTCAGAATTCATAGAACTATGCCTTGATGGTATGTTTCATATGTTCATAATTGTGCATTCCATCATTGTGAATTCAGTTATTGATATCCATATGATTATTTAATTTATTTTGATATCCATGTATCAGTTCCTATATCATGATATTGTTTTAATGGAATAATTTGATCATAATTTATTCCTTTAATATTATTATTCATGTTTATGTTATTAATTAAAAGAAATTTTTTTTAGTTATTAAACCTTCCATATATATTATTCCTTACTTATTCATGATTTATCATGTAGTACACATACACTTACTGGGTATCCAATCTCACCCATTACTTTTATTTCCTTTCCTTAGGATGCGAAGAATTGTATTATTATTAATATGCAGAGATATGATAAATGGAATAATGGTGCACTCAAATAAAATAGTTATCTGTATTTATATTTTTAGTTAAAATGTGACATTCAGGTATGTATCTAGTTTTCCAATAATACTAAAATATTTGGTCCTTTGGGATGTGATTTCTTGTATCTAGAACCTATGTAATAAAGTAACCAACAACTCTAGGTTACTAGAGTAACTGTCTTTATAAAATATCATCATTATGATTTAAAAAATGAATTTTATTATCTTAAATCCAAAATCTAATATTCAGGCATTAATCTATTAAATATACTCATTAATAAATTCTATTTTGTGTGTGAATTTTGTGTTAGTTTAAGATATGGTGTTTACCTACTATAGTAGTGTCTCAGGTATTAAATTTAGGGCATCACAGTTTGTTTCAAGTTAGAGTTCAAATTAATTTATAGGATATTATGTTTTTTGAATAATAAAAATAAGGAGTTATAAATTTCATTAAGGATTCATAAGTCAACTTTGATCATAGTTTCAAAGGTATAGATAAACCCGTAAGTTTGTTGTACTAAATAATTTACAATATATTGGGTTTAGGTTAAGTTATTATTAGATAAAACACTTAGAATAAGTATAATTATAATATAACATCATGAAGGTTTGGTAAATTAGCACTTGTGTGGTTCTCAAAGTAATAACATCCCTATTTGGATACTTTAATTATATGTAGGCTCCATAATAGATTTACTGTAACAACAAAAATATTTATTAATAGAATTTCCATTATTATAATTATTTCATTTAGTATAAAACACATACATAACATATAGAAAACAAAAAAAATATATTCTCATAAATTAATAACAATAAATTATTTATCAATTAAACTAATAATAATTTCAAATTTTACAATAGAATATAAAATAATAAATAAGATAAGTAATGTATGAAAATTTGTTTATGCTTGATCCAAAAGAATAACTGCACTCATGAAAAAAGATATAGAAATTTAAAATAATGTTAATAAAATAATTTTAATTTTAAAGATTAAATTTTAAATAACGTTGATAAAAAATAAAATTGAATGGAGAATGAATGGAATAAGAGGTATTTATATGAATTATGGAACCACGTGACCATTATAAATATGAATATGGGAATTTTTTTTTCTAACCACAGAACAGTAACCTAAAAGTTTGAATAGTAACATGGCCATTAGAAATAGTAATTTAAAAATTATAAAGGTAAAATATCCTATGGAAATTTAAATTAATATTTAGGTATCTTATAAAATGAAAATATTATATATATATATATATATACCTTGATAAAAGTAATTAAAAGTTTTAAAATGATAAATTAAGTGTTTTTATTTGAATAAAACATAAATTATTTAATTGTACTTTTATTATAAACATATTATTTTAAAATAAATTTTAATTAAATAAATATTATTTATAAATAAATATTATTTTGTATTATAATGATATTAACATTTTATGGGACCCTAAGTAAATTTTTCAATGGGTCATAAAATCGACAATAATGATAAAATCTATATTTTTCGAATAAACTAAAAATTATCATTCTCATATTTAGAAACTTATTTTCTTAAAATTGATTCCATTTTTTAAA
Source organism: Viscum album (assembly GCA_963277665.1). Taxonomy (NCBI): domain Eukaryota; kingdom Viridiplantae; phylum Streptophyta; class Magnoliopsida; order Santalales; family Viscaceae; genus Viscum; species Viscum album. The sequence continues at coordinate 1,716,181,735 of OY728143.1, forward strand.
TATACATGTCACAAAATGGTTAGGGTGAATCTTTTGTATTTTTTGTAAAATAGTTGAATTTTTATGAACAGTGAAATACAATAATTTAAAGTATTTAGAATTATAAGGAAAACACTTTGGTTTTTGAGTCATAGATGATTTAATAACTCATTATATTGAAATAACATTCACTGATTATTTTATATAGTCTCAATAATAATCACCATTGACAATCATGACCAAAAATAATAAACTAGTCAATATAATATTCAAAAACACCCCTCTCATCCACTTTAAAATATCACCCCTCACCACCCCCTTCTCCTCACACCATCTAAGCCTTGGATCATTCCAAATATATTATAAACAATTTCATCCCCACAATTACCAATTTCAATATATTTTTTTCTCACCAAAACCAATTCCATGTTCTTTAAGGGGTCCTTTAAAGAGGTAATATTCAAGAGGTAACATTATGATATTTCCTATTTTAATTTACTTTCTTCTTATAACTTCCCATTTACTCCCTCATACAACATAGAATAATAATTCTGGTATAATTTTTATACTTTAATTTTATATTTATAATGTTATATCCTCTATCAACCCCTTTTCTCATCTCCTATAATTCAATGAAAAAAGCAATTGTCCATATTATATTTGTTAATCGCCTTCATGGATGATGAATTTTTATTTTTCACTAATGCCTTCAAAACACATTTAAATTCACCTATAATTGTTTTAAATGTAATAATTTTGTATATTAAATTTGGTTTCACATTTTTTAATGAGTAATTTATATAAAATTAAATAAAATGAAACTATTTTTAGATGGTTGGAAAAACCGTAAAAATAAACGAAACATTTATCATTAACATTATATTAAATGAACCATCAACATATCTAGAAAAAATGTATATATTGTACCATTTAAACTTAAGTAAGTTCATTAATAAAATTTCATTTCACTTATATAATTTCATTCCCATATAAATGAACTATCATAAGTATACCTAAGCAATTTGACCTTGAAACCATGAAATAAACACTCTCAGAACAACAAAATTGAACTTTATAAATCATTGGAATGGCCATAAATAAACATAATAAAAATTCCAAAATAGATTGAAAATGTTCCTAATTATGAAACTAATATATCTATTTTGATTATTCATGATATTAAGTGCAAGTGTATAATTCATTTGGACACACGATAAGGGATCTCTTTGAACCTCCCTTTTTTATTTGGGTTGCACTTTCTCAATCATTACCTAAATTTATCACCTCATTATTCTTATATAATGATTTAATATTATGTATATTTTTCCCACAAATATAACCATATTTATTTAACCTTTATTTTTGGATTAATATATTTTTTAACTGATTCACTTCTCAATTCCTCTCGATAACAAAACCCGATTAAATGGAACTTCTCTGCTTCTTAATAATTTTCTAGTACACTACAAAAAGGAAATGATAGACCCATATTTTAAAAAATCACTAAATTTTATCATTAAAACCCATTTTAATTAGTCTATCGTTTTATAGAAATAATAATTTTGTTATCCTCTTTAAATACACTTTATTCTTTTCCCTAAAACCTCGCTTAAGTGGCACATTTCCAAAATTACCAAACTATTATTTTTTATATATTCACATAAGTTGAATATAATTTATCTTGATTTATTCTTATTTTTATTTTATTAATAACCAATAATTATTTAATCCTCTTTTTCAATGAAAAATATAGGATATTCCCATTTTGTTGTGCCTTATGAAATGACTATGAAACCCACTTATATTCATGGGTAATCCAATTGTTTATTCCTTATTCTTTATTTATTTATATATAACACATAAGCATGTAAGTCTTATAATGGGTGTGTCTAGATAATGATCTAATTCACTGGGTAATGTTTTGTGTCATGAGACTTTATTTACCAGATTATAGAGCAAACCTAATCCATTATGGGACTCTATCCACCATGTGATATCGTCTTGGAAGTTATCCTTGACTAATGATTGTGTCATGTCATATATTGACACCCCATTATTATAATTCCACATTCTATATGTTATTCCTTCGTATTCTTATTCATGAGCCATTACTTTTATGTTGTCATTTTGTGTCTTCTTACAAAAGTGTTATTCTTCATTCCCATGGTTATTCCCTTACTAGGACTTTTAGATCGCCCATTTTGTCTATGTATTCCTTAATTTATCTTATATATTTTTAAAAGAACAAAGTAATTTACATCTTCATTGTGGAGTTAAAAAAGTAATTTTTATTTTAGATTCATGTTTCTTATTTATGCACCTAGTCTTCCAAAGACACTAAGTTTTTCTATCATTGGTTTTTATTTAATAGATATTTATGTTAAAATTCATATAAAAATATATGTATAAGTATTGGTATGTTATAATTATTATCCAAGCATGGTATATTTTTTGTGATTAGGCCTAGAAACCATTATTGATAACCCTATAGATAAGTCTAATTATATGAATAATAATTATATATAACCTATATTGAAGCTTAGGGACTCATAAGTTAGGATATAATTTTCATTTATAATTTATTCCTTCTACGTTCATAGTTTAATTTTTATATTCTCATTAGATAATTGTTTAAACCCCTAATTGTATTTTTTTTAATGGTGGGAAAAAGGAGTGCATGTTCAAACAACCAATGGCATATGCAATGTGTTTATTTTCCTAATTATATGCCTAACATTATGGGAGTGGGACCCCATATATTCATGATAGTAGTAGCTCAACTGGATTAAGTTATGAATAATAATTTGAATCTTATGGAACTCCAACCTCCTATGAAATATTATGTGTGGGATGAATCCTTATGTGATAAAGTCCTCCTACCTTTAGAGAATATTATAATCACCTCATTAGGTAAAAATGTATTAACTCCATTGAGATGATATTCTTAATCCACCAATGCTCAGAAAAAGATAAATTCATGCTAGTGGACTATTGTTTTGTTGGGTACTCTAATCAGTAGTGGAAATTGATCAAGAAATAAATGTCTCTAGTGAAATCAATTCCAAGTAATTGGAAGTATTATAGAAAAAATCAATAAATATTTTCCTTGAAATCTTCTTCTTATAATAGAGAGGGAGTTCCTTGGACAGAAGCGAAAATAATGAGTCTATCAGGGTGTATGAGTAAAGATTAAAAAGGATTTCATGATACACCTTATTATTTTTCATTAATATTAAATGAATAGTGGATTACATGTAAAACCACAAGCTTCCACGTTATGTTTCCCTTTGAATAATGCAGTAGCTTGCGTTGTACGCAACTTTGATTTTTAACACACCATGACAAATCAAACAAGTTGTTATGAATAGTAATACCCACTTTTTAAAATATTATAAATTTTATTTTTCAAAATGGAATTCATTTTTGAATTCATAATATCAAAATTATCTTAGGTTATATTTTTGGTATTTTTCAGAAAACTTTCAATTTTTGATGAATAGTGAAAACACTATGTTAATGTTTAAACCCGAATTTGTATTTAAGTAATTAGGTATTTTATTTTAATTTATTTTAGGTCAAAATAGATACATAATACCAATATATGTTCAATTTAATTCATTGGAGTCATTTTATCATAAGTTTAGATATATAAAATTTTATTGAACTTTTTACCGTCTTTTACCAACCTTCTTGGAGCATTTGCAAATTTGCATAAACCTTAATTTTAGCACTTCTGAGAGTGAAATTTAAAAAATATAAGAGACACGATTGAAATTAGTAAGTAAAATGTGGTTCAATAAGATGAAAATAATTTTTTATGAATAGTAACTTTTGACTTTTATAAAACCACGGTTAAAAGTAAATAGGGTAATTAAGGGTAAAAATGATATTATAATTACTCTAAAACAAGTCCTAATTATATTTAATATGTGTAATTCGACCAAAAAAAACCTTAAGAATAAAATATGTCCCTCTTTGTCCCACTTGGATTAGATTAGGACATTTATTATTATTTTATTTGAAGAAGAGTTAAAAGAGTTAAATTCAAAGTTCAATAAATAAAACATTTTAAATATATGGTTAAACACAATATAAATTAGACTATAAATATTTATTAGAAAGATAAAAATATTTCCTACATAATTATATTTTATTTATAATTTTTAGACATAAAATAATTTATTTTATTTATGACACAATGATGATGCAGTAATTACCTTAATAATGAAATATTAAAATAATTGATATTATAAATATCCAAATAAAGGTAAATTGAGACTTTTGATTGATTATACTAATTTTATAGGTTAATATGACATTTTAGGGTTTATTTAATAAATTTTATTCCATGTTATAAATTTTTTATGGCTTTCAAAAATATCAAATACTAAATAGTTTCAAAATTGACATAATTGAGTTTTTAAAACAAATAATATATTATAAATTGATATACTATTCATAAAAATATAAGGTTCAGACAAAAGACATATATAATGTAGAGACCCATAGCCTGACGTACATGGATATTACATTACATTTGCGGAATACTTAGTACATAACAAAAACACACACTAAAGGATCGTAATAGTTTAGTGTCTTTGGAAACTCGGAACGTAATCTTCAAATCGTGGTGAAAGTTCTTCAATATCTCCCATAAAGGTCATTCTTTTTTTTACCTAAAACCTTTCTTTATATCCTGGGGAAAATAAAACATAAAAGGGTGAGCTCAAATGCTCAGTAAGGGTAAACAAAAGAAATATCAATCACATAATTTTCATAAGAACATAACTTTTTTGGAAATCTTAACCTGCAAAAGAGAGCATAATTTCATAACATGGGATAAATCATAGTAGTGAAATGAAATCATAACTTAAAACATTACTCATTGTGGCATACACACATAATCATAGAGAATCATTTCTTGTTAGTCAAGACTCATTGCCAAGACTATCTTAGTGGACAAAGTCCCTTTCTGAATCGAGTAATCCTCGTTTCAGTCCTGTTTCACTGAACCGGTATAACCTACCATTCCAGCCATGTCTATCTCATGAGATATAAAATCTTTACCCAATGCATTGGAGGGAGATATAGGTCCCACCCATCTCATAATGAAACCATTCTTATGTGTGCCACAAAATCATAAATCATACATCATTGCATAACCCATGTAATAAAAATGGGATTCTTAAACAACATGACATCATAAAACCATTCATATAAGATAAAGGAATTCATAAACATAATTCCATCACAACATAGTCAAATCAATTTAAAAATATGGATAGAAACAGAACCCTTTATTATCTTAGATGGAAAATAATTTTGATAAAACACTTGAAATGAATTCTTGAGGAAAATATCCTTTCTTCTTCAAAATCAATTTCTTTTCACAAAACATCATACAATTTTAAAAGAAAGAGATTTTATTAAAAATAGTCATGAAATATTTTGGAGGAAGGTTCATGAAAATAAGGCTTTATAAAACCGTAAAAATCCGTTCGTGCCGTATAAGTTAAAAAAAACATTCTTCGTACTTTTGTCGGAAAAGTCAAAAAGTACCTCGTACGGAAAAACGACAAAAGATTCCTTTCATATTCTTTACTAAAAACTCACCTAAGGGTAAAATTGGATTTAAACTATTGCAAGTGGATGGAAACAATATTACATATTGAGGGAACATGGATGTGGATGATAAAATACACCCCAGTAAATACTTACGAATAAACAATCTCGAATAAAAATGAGATTGTGATATTTTCCCTTACCTTAGGTCCGACTTGCTTTGTAAGTGTCCGAACCTCCTGTATAATGATTTAAATCATGTTATTGACTTATTACAGAATCATATTCATTGTTATGATATCATATATGGTTCACTTATGACATTATATTACCCGTTCTTTTGTAAATTCCATGTTAAAGAAGCGTTTTGGGTAAAATCGTTTCATTTATCGTAGGTGTTTTGACTTGTTGTTCTTGACATCATTATTACTTATATCATGATTTACTTACTTCCAGAATATAAAATATGATTTATATATCATATATATTCAGTATATATATATATATATAATAGGTAGATAAATAAAATGAAAAACACCGTTCATGGAGACGGTAGTCCGTACGTACGCATGAACGCTGTTTTCCTTTCCTTATTGTCTTGAAATGGAAGTAAGTAGATGACATACATATGTATATATATACATAAATCCAGTAGCTTTATAATGTCATATATTTCATTATTATTTCTTATATATACATTATAATCATTCTTAAATGGTTAACATGGAGAATGAATCTCATCGCGTCGTGGAGACGGTAGTCCGTACGTACGCACGAGCGATGATATCATTTCTATAAATATTGAATTGAATTGGAGTGGATTATACAATATATCAGAATAAATATGATGTTGTAATAACTATGTATAGTTATTCTTTACACCATTATACCCATCCATGTAAGGTGGCGGTGGAAAATAGATTACACCACGGCGTGGAGACGGTATTCCGTACGTACGCACGCGCGGTGATTTCTTTTTCCGTAGGATGGATAGATGGTGAAATAGGGTTGTTTCATACTTATAATAACATATCAGTATATGAGTGATACTGATGTTATTACTTCATAATGAAACAACCTAAGAAGAAGAAGTGGAAGAAGAAATAAAGATGAAAGAATTGGTAACGGTAATTACCTCTTCTTTGAAGTGCCTCTTTGAGACCTCCTCTTAGGGCACTAGAATTGGTCTTTGAGGAAGACCAGAACCTCTAGGATGTTGCTAGGGAAGTGGAGAAGAGATTTTGGCAGGGGTTGGCCGAGATTGAGTGCTCAAATTGGTGTGAGGAGGAGGGGGAGGAGGTGTCCTTTTATAAGGGAGGAGAGGGGCACCTTAGGAATATCTCAAAATATTATTTTATATTAAAGTCAAAATCGGTTTATAATGGTTCCAAAGGGTCTTATTTCGAAGATAAGGTGGGGAGGGGTCGAAATCCTATCAACCAATAGAATTTAGACAAGTTTAGGATATTATTTTAACCTTATCAATTAGATTTAACTCTAAGTTAAATAATTTAACTTTTACCATGTCTTTTTGTTTTCTTTCACTATATGGTTAATAAACTTACTATAACCTGCCAAACGAACCCCAAATTGTTTATTATTAATACATATATCCTTATCTAAGTCATTTGGCCGAACCTTAGATTTTTAGGAATACAATAACAATTAATAATATAATATTTGATTTAAAAACTATTTTGTGTCAATTTTGACACTATTTGATATATGATTTTTGTGAAAGTCATAAAAGAATTAAATGTTCGAACCAAGTTGATTAAATCAACATTAATATATCATAGTAACCTAGAAAATTAGTGGAATTCATAAAAAAAATCTCAAATTACATTTATTTTGGTGTTTATAACATCAATTATGTCAATATTTCATTAATAAGATAATTACTGCATCATCGTTGTGTCATAAATAAATTAAATTATTTTATGTCTAAAAATTACAAATAAAATACCATCATGTAGGAAATCTTTTTAGATTTCTAATGAATATTTACAATCGAATTTATCTTATGTATTACCCCATATTAAAAATGATTTACTTATTAAACTTTGATTTTAACTATTTTAACCCTTCTTTAAATAAATTAATAATAAATGTCCTAATCTAATCCAAGTGGGCCTAAATGGTCATATTTTATTCCTAAGTTTGTTTTTGGTCGAATTACACTTGTCCAATAGAATTAGGACATGTGTTTGGGTAATATTAATATCATATTTACCCTTAGTTACCCTATTTACTATTAACCGCGGTAAAAAAAGTAAAAAGTTACTATTCACCAAAAATTATTTTCATCTCATTGAACCACATTTTAGTCCTTGATATTAACCGTGTCTCTCGGATTTTCGAAATTCCATTCACAGAAGCGGTAAAATTAAGTTTTATGCAAAATTCAGTTTTTAACCTACCACTTAGTGGTTTCACTATTCATCAAAAATTGATGTTTTTCAGAACAATGCCAAAATTTCATCCCAAGCTATATTTCATATTCCGAATTCAAAAATGAAGTCTATTTTACCAAATTCATAACATAAAAGTTGCATTAATTAATTTTATAATTAAATCCCGCTGTTAAAACAAATAGCGTGTTTTTAAGAAACAATATCTATCAAAAGATTGACACTTGTTTATGTCTAGTTTAAATGTGAAATTACATCCAATGACCAACATTATATTAAATTGTAAAAATATATTCTAAATATACTTTAAAACCACTCAAATTAATGATTTATCACTATTAATTATTTCGATTAAAAAAGTTGTTTTTAATTATAATTTAGTAATTTTCACTATTCATCAGAATATGAAAGTTATCCGAAAAGTACCAAAATTTCACCTTAGGCTAAATTCGATACTCCGAATCCAAAAATAAAGTTCATTTTGAAAAATAAGATTTACTGGATTTCAAAAAGTGGTTATTACTATTCATAACGGCTAGTTTTAATAATATTTTTATAGCATATCGTTGTTTAGTGAAACTCGGTATTGCGTACTACACACGCTATCGAGGAAGGTCGCGATTGCGTGTAATGCAAGACAAGTCAAGGATGTGTGTTGTGCAAGCTCCTTTTGGTGTAGCGTACAACACAAGACATTAATAAAATTAAAAAGAATATTTTTTTATAAAATCTTGGGCTGTTACATTCTACCCCCCTTAAAATGAATTTCGCCCTCGAAATTCGTCGGGGTTATAAATGGTTTACTATTTGAAAGTTTCTTTAATAGAAACCCACATCGTAAAAGGGAATACCAAAACTTGGCTTTAAAAACTAAAGTATGAAATGTAACGATTACCCAAATAAACTAATCACTGGGTTTCCACATAGGTGAAAATGTGGATATGGAAGAGAAATCTAACCATCATGTTCTGATGGAGAGTGGTAGAGAACATGGCTATGGAAAATCCAGTAATCACAAATCCATAAATTTGTGATGATCTAGGGTACCATCTGATTCATCGGATATAAGATCACTAGGACAACATTTTTGGTTTTCAAGATCATTTCACTAAAGTTGAAAATTTGAATTAGAATAAATACTTTCTTTATTTTGGTACAATCTTACTGTTGTTCATGCCTTGAACAATTTCCACTTCATCTCTTAAATAAATGAAGTTGAATTTGTTATTCGTGAAGTGTTAGCAGATCATGTGATAGAATGACGGGTCATTCCATCTGTCTCAAAAGGTTAGCAAAATTTATATACATAAGTCGATCTATAGTGGGATTAATCATATATGGTTCCTAAAATGGGCTTATACTTCATATATCATACTGCTTAATATAATAAAACTAGTTTCTACTAAACAGGGACTTCCTGTAGGTCAGTGGTAGGCGATAAAGGCCAGTCGCACTTCGGTTGTGGGTTCGATTCCTACAGCCTTGTCCGAAGCGATGGGCTGTCGCCCGTCCTGCAGGTTGTCCCTTTTTCTAAAACTACGTTACTATAACATCCCATCAATAATATCGAAAATCTTCTATCCTTAAACAATACTAACTTATGTCCAACATAATCCAGTCTAATCTTTAGGCTTATACATAATACTGCAGTCCACTCTCATAATATAGTGACAACGATTACCAGAGATTTAATACTGTCGTTGATCCCCACATATCATAAGATATGTCTTGTTGGTCACATTCCAAACATTCAAAGTCCTTAATCGCGTATTCTCTTGAATACCTTAGTGAAAACATGAGTGCAGTTAAAAGTTAACACTTTCCACATACCAAAATCCTCAAAATTCTATATACTCAAACCATGATATCACTTAGTCCTTATATCAATCATGAGCTCATGAATACTGTTAAACAATTAATTTTCTCATTTTCCCTTCATTATGCGCATAATATCTCAATCACTTTGAATACCACATTAGACCAATACATAAATATTCCAATACTCCATGATAAAACATTATTTTGGAATCCCATTACATAAACACTTAATCATTCCACCACATCATTGTCATATTCAACATCGCCAATAGTGATCGCATGTGACTTCCCTTTGTCCTTTGCCTTAAGTGGTTGCTCATGTTGATCATCACTAACCCTTGGATTAGGGCAATTATTAGCATAATGCCCCATTTCTTTGCACTTGAAGCATTGAAGTGTTGGTAGTGCGTTCTCTGCAGTGTTTGCTTTATTCACATCATTAGAAAACCTTTTTCCATTACTTCGACACTCAGCTGCTCGATGACCTTCTTTTCCACACTTAAAACATTTTCTAGTCCCTTTAAGACAATCTCCACCATGCTTCTTTCCACACTTTGTGCATAAGGAAACATTCATCTTCTTTTCACCATTATTCTGGGATTTCTCCTTGAACTCCATCTTTCGTTTCTTGTCAAAACCATGAGATGGATATGTAACACCAACTTCCATTTCTACCTTGATAGCACAACGCACAATTTATTCATAGCTACTGAAGTCTCTTATAGCTAATGCCCTTCGAAGACTTCGTTTTAAGCCACTGAAAAATCGATCAACTTTACTTTCAGGTTGGATGATAATTCCAGAAGCATACCTTGCAAGTCTTGTAAAATTTTCTTCATAGGTACCAACAGATTCATCATCCCTTTGCTTCAGTTCAAGAAACTCTTTCTCCATCTTTGTTCGAAGAATACGAGAGAAGTACTTACTGAAAAACAAGTTCTTGAACTCGTCCCATTCCATGGACTCAATTTCATCTCTTGGCCTTGTATTCTTGATAAGATTCCACCATTGATCAGCTTCACCTTCCAAACGATATACTGCTAAGATGACTTTATCATGTTCAGAACATTGAAGAACTGAAAATATCTTTTCAGTAGTACTAATCCATTGTTCAGCAACTAATGGATCAGTAGACCCACTGAAAGAAGGTGGACGTTGCCTCATGAAGGACTCAATAGAATATTGTTCCCTTCTCTGCTCATTTGGAAGTCCAGAATGATTCATAGCTTGTGTAAGTATAGAAATAAGATTTTGCACTCCATCTCCCATAACATTTGTTTGTTCAGGAGGGAAATCGTTGCATTGTCCATTGCATTGATCAACACGGTTCCTTCGGGTTCCAGCCATCGTCTAAAACCCATAAAGAATAGTGTGAGAGGCAAAAATCATGCTAGGGAAAACAACATAATAAAGGGGGAGTACCTTCAATATCCAACATCTTAGGTTTAATTCTATGATCGTTAGCGTAATTCTATTACTATAACCTATACGTATACTTATCCCTAGGGACATCCCTAGACATACCTTAGAAATATCTCTAGGGATCTCACTAACGTTTTCGCATCCTAGTTTCCAAAGGTTGACTAAACCTTTCCTCTGATACCAACTGTAGAGACCCATAGCCTGACGTACATGGATATTACATTACATTTGCGGAATACTTAGTACATAACAAAAACACACACTAAAGGATCGTAATAGTTTAGTGTCTTTGGAAACTCGGAACGTAATCTTCAAATCGTGGTGAAAGTTCTTCAATATCTCCCATAAAGGTCATTCTTTTTTTTACCTAAAACCTTTCTTTATATCCTGGGGAAAAGAAAACATAAAAGGGTGAGCTCAAATGCTCAGTAAGGGTAAACAAAAGAAATATCAATCACATAATTTTCATAAGAACATAACTTTTTTGGAAATCTTAACCTGCAAAAGAGAGAATAATTTCATAACATGGGATAAATCATAGTAGTGAAATGAAATCATAACTTAAAACATTACTCATTGTGGCATACACACATAATCATAGAGAATCATTTCTTGTTAGTCAAGACTCATTGCCAAGACTATCTTAGTGGACAAAGTCCCTTTCTGAATCGAGTAATCCTCGTTTCAGTCCTGTTTCACTGAACCGGTATAACCTACCATTCCAGCCATGTCTATCTCATGAGATATAAAATCTTTACCCAATGCATTGGAGGGAGATATAGGTCCCACCCATCTCATAATGAAACCATTCTTATGTGTGCCACAAAATCATAAATCATACATCATTGCATAACCCATGTAATAAAAATGGGATTCTTAAACAACATGACATCATAAAACCATTCATATAAGATAAAGGAATTCATAAACATAATTCCATCACAACATAGTCAAATCAATGTAAAAATATGGATAGAAACAGAACCCTTTGTTATCTTAGATGGAAAATAATTTTGATAAAACACTTGAAATGAATTCTTGAGGAAAATATCCTTTCTTCTTCAAAATCAATTTCTTTTCACAAAACATCATACAATTTTAAAAGAAAGAGATTTTATTAAAAATAGTCATGAAATATTTTGGAGGAAGGTTCATGAAAATAAGGCTTTATAAAACCGTAAAAATCCGTTCGTGCCGTATAAGTTAAAAAAACATTCTTCGTACTTTTGTCGGAAAAGTCAAAAAGTACCTCGTACGGAAAAACGACAAAAGATTCCTTTCATATTCTTTACTAAAAACTCACCTAAGGGTAAAATTGGATTTAAACTATTGCAAGTGGATGGAAACAATATTACATATTGAGGGAACATGGATGTGGATGATAAAATACACCCCAGTAAATACTTACGAATAAACAATCTCGAATAAAAATGAGATTGTGATATTTTCCCTTACCTTAGGTCCGACTTGCTTTGTAAGTGTCCGAACCTCCTGTATAATGATTTAAATCATGTTATTGACTTATTACAGAATCATATTCATTGTTATGATATCATATATGGTTCACTTATGACATTATATTACCCGTTCTTTTGTAAATTCCATGTTAAAGAAGCGTTTTGGGTAAAATTGTTTCATTTATCGTAGGTGTTTTGACTTGTTGTTCTTGACATCATTATTACTTATATCATGATTTAATTACATCCAGAATATAAAATATGATTTATATATCATATATATTCAGTATATATATATATATATATAATAGGTAGATAAATAAAATGAAAAACACCGTTCATGGAGACGGTAGTCCGTACGTACGCATGAACGCTGTTTTCCTTTCCTTATTGTCTTGAAATGGAAGTAAGTAGATGACATACATATGTATATATATACATAAATCCAGTAGCTTTATAATGTCATATATTTCATTATTATTTCTTATATATACATTATAATCATTCTTAAATGGTTAACATGGAGAATGAATCTCATCGCGTCGTGGAGACGGTAGTCCGTACGTACGCACGAGCGATGATATCATTTCTATAAATATTGAATTGAATTGGAGTGGATTATACAATATATCAGAATAAATATGATGTTGTAATAACTATGTATAGTTATTCTTTACACCATTATACCCATCCATGTAAGGTGGCGGTGGAAAATAGATTACACCACGGCGTGGAGACGGTATTCCGTACGTACGCACGCGCGGTGATTTCTTTTTCCGTAGGATGGATAGATGGTGAAATAGGGTTGTTTCATACTTATAATAACATATCAGTATATGAGTGATACTGATGTTATTACTTCATAATGAAACAACCTAAGAAGAAGAAGTGGAAGAAGAAATAAAGATGAAAGAATTGGTAACGGTAATTACCTCTTCTTTGAAGTGCCTCTTTGAGACCTCCTCTTAGGGCACTAGAATTGGTCTTTGAGGAAGACCAGAACCTCTAGGATGTTGCTAGGGAAGTGGAGAAGAGATTTTGGCAGGGGTTGGCCGAGATTGAGTGCTCAAATTGGTGTGAGGAGGAGGGGGAGGAGGTGTCCTTTTATAAGGGAGGAGAGGGGCACCTTAGGAATATCTCAAAATATTATTTTATATTAAAGTCAAAATCGGTTTATAATGGTTCCAAAGGGTCTTATTTCGAAGATAAGGTGGGGAGGGGTCTAAATCCTATCAACCAATAGAATTTAGACAAGTTTAGGATATTATTTTAACCTTATCAATTAGATTTAACTCTAAGTTAAATAATTTAACTTTTACCATGTCTTTTTGTTTTCTTTCACTATATGGTTAATAAACTTACTATAACATGCCAAACGAACCCCAAATTGTTTATTATTAATACATATATCCTTATCTAAGTCATTTGGCCGAACCTTAGATTTTTAGGAATAAAATAACAATTAATAATATAATAGTTTATTTAAAAACTATTTTGTGTCAATTTTGACACTATTTGATATATGATTTTTGTGAAAGTCATAAAAGAATTAAATGTTCGAACCAAGTTGATTAAATCAACATTAATATATCATAGTAACCTAGAAAATTAGTGGAATTCATAAAAAAATCTCAAATTACATTTATTTTGGTGTTTATAACATCAATTATGTCAATATTTCATTAATAAGATAATTATTGCATCATCGTTGTGTCATAAATAAATTAAATTATTTTATGTCTAAAAATTACAAATAAAATACCATCATGTAGGAAATCTTTTTAGCTTTCTAATGAATATTTACAATCGAATTTATCTTATGTATAACCCCATATTAAAAATGATTTACTTATTAAACTTTGATTTTAACTATTTTAACCCTTCTTTAAATAAATTAATAATAAATGTCCTAATCTAATCCAAGTGGGCCTAAATGGTCATATTTTATTCCTAAGTTTGTTTTTGGTCGAATTACACTTGTCCAATAGAATTAGGACATGTGTTAGGGTAATATTAATATCATATTTACCCTTAGTTACCCTATTTACTATTAACCGCGGTAAAAAAAGTAAAAAGTTACTATTCACCAAAAATTATTTTCATCTCATTGAACCACATTTTAGTCCTTGATATTAACCGTGTCTCTCGGATTTTCGAAATTCCATTCACAGAAGCGGTAAAATTAAGTTTTATGCAAAATTCAGTTTTTAACCTACCACTTAGTGGTTTCACTATTCATCAAAAATTGATGTTTTTCAGAACAATGCCAAAATTTCATCCCAAGCTATATTTCATATTCCGAATTCAAAAATGAAGTCTATTTTACCAAATTCATAACATAAAAGTTGCATTAATTAATTTTATAATTAAATCCCGCTGTTAAAACAAATAGCGTGTTTTTAAGAAACAATATCTATCAAAAGATTGACACTTGTTTATGTCTAGTTTAAATGTGAAATTACATCCAATGACCAACATTGTATTAAATTGTAAAAATATATTCTAAATATACTTTAAAACCACTCAAATTAATGATTTATCACTATTAATTATTTCGATTAAAAAAGTTGTTTTTAATTATAATTTAGTAATTTTCACTATTCATCAGAATATGAAAGTTATCCGAAAAGTACCAAAATTTCACCTTAGGCTAAATTCGATACTCCGAATCCAAAAATAAAGTTCATTTTGAAAAATAAGATTTACTGGATTTCAAAAAGTGGTTATTACTATTCATAACGGCTAGTTTTAATAATATTTTTATAGCATATCGTTGTTTAGTGAAACTCGGTATTGCGTACTACACACGCTATCGAGGAAGGTCGCGATTGCGTGTAATGCAAGACAAGTCAAGGATGTGTGTTGTGCAAGCTCCTTTTGGTGTAGCGTACAACACAAGACATTAATAAAATTAAAAAGAATATTTTTTTATAAAATCTTGGGCTGTTACATATAAAGTTATATATATTAATAATTAACCAATTGTGGTTCACTTGGTGGTTTATAGTATGTTTATTAACCATATAATATTAAAATACAATGAGACATTGTAAATGTCAAACTATTTAACTAAGAGTTATATCTAAAAGATAAGGTTAATATGGTGACCTAAACCTATCTAAAACCTATAGGTTGAGAGGTTTTAGACCCATACCCACATTATCCTATAAATAAATAATTTTTTAGCCATTAGAAACTGAAATTATTTTATTATAAAATAATATTTTCAAGATTTTCCTAAAGTGACCCTCACCTCTCTTATAAAAGGGTACTTCCCCTTCTCTTAATTTCACACCTCTAAATCCATTTGGCTCGGAAAAAACCAACCCAAATATCCTTCCAAATAACCTCACATAAACCTAGAGTCCTTGATTTTATCATAAATCCAACCTAAGGATCCCTTTTGAAGAACTCAAATGGAAACACCTGAAGAAGAGGTAATAATTTCACCATCCTCTTTCAAGTTCTTTTCTTCTTCTACTTCCTCTTTATTTGTTGTTTCCAAACCAAAATAATAATTCCAGTACCTTATACATACTGTAATTTTATTATAAATATGGTACAACCATATTTGTTATTCTATCCATCCTATAAATGACAAAGTCACCATATGTGCGTACGTACGGCTTACCGTCTCCAAGTCGTGGTGTAGTTAGTTATTCAAACACTTCATTATTTGGATGGGTATAATAATGAGTATAATTGATGTAAATAATAAATATAATATCTTAACGATTCTGTATATATGATATACCATCCAATTACATATGATTTTACCATCAATATAATTATGTTGTCCCTCGTGCATACGTACAGATTACCGTCTCCACGAACGTGATAAGATTCATTCCCCATCTTAATCACTAAAGAATAATTTTAATCTTATGATTAAAAATAATGTTTATGAACATAATATAATTCTGTATATTAATCAAATACATTCTATCCATAACAAACATGGCTTACATAACCAAGAATATAAAGGAAAACAAATCAGTTAACACTCGAAACGATCATACTACTGAAAAATTATTAACAAAGAAATATTATATGATCATATATGATATCATATTTATGTATATATTTCTTTTATAATTTAATAAAAATGTTTTAACTATTATACAGGAGGTTAAAAAACCATCAACTAAATAAAATTACAAGGTAAGGGTTAATTCTACAATCTCTTTACTTATCTGAGGTTGTTAATACATAAATATCTACTCAAACCCCTTTATCACCCACAACCATGTTTTTTAAAAAATGAAATTAAAAAAATACTATTTACTATACTATGGGTTAAATTCATTTATACCCTTATTTGACCGCATATGTTTTGAAAGTAATCTTTCGGTCATCTTCCAAACAAGTTACTTTATGACCTTCTTGACAAAATTAAGGTAAGAATGTATTTTTTTAACTTTTACGGCGGGTGCGACTATTTTCCACTATTATAACATCATTGAAGCTTCCCATACAATATTATAAGAATATTTTCAAAATAAATGTTTTCTTTTATAATTATATGACTTTTAAATGATTTGAAAATATAAAGAGATATTTCTCTACAATTTTTTTTATATCATCTATGTGAACATCCTTTGATGGATTTTAAGCTTGTTTGAAGTTGATTTATTATGATACAAATATGCCATATTTTATTGAAGGTTCATGATATTTTTGACTATGGATGTATTATTTTTACACCATTTGGGTTTTATGGATAAAGTATTGACATTTCGTAATTTATTTTTAATACGAATGTTTATGTTATGTTTAAGACATTTCATATGAGGAATGCATTGGACTTAGTAAGTGACGGGTGGAGCCCGCTATAGCTCCTCGATGCATCAGTAGGTCTCATGAGACAAACTAGTGTCTTGGCACAAGGCCTTAACAAAGTCTTATTTGTATTCTTGGTACAAGGGCTTGACTATGTGGTTATAAGTCTGGAATTATGCATTCCAATATTATGAAATTGGCTATTGATATTACATGTGATTATTTGACTAGTATAATATACATGTGAATAAGTAAATGGAATTATTTGATTTATATTTTGAATATTATGATGCAGTTTAAGTTTAAAAGTATTTTGTTCTAGTCTTATACATTGCCTTAAAAGTTTATGATTATTCTTGAAACTTTCTTCTATATTGTTATCCTTACTGAGCATCTGAGCTCACCCTTTTTATGATTTATTTTTCTCAGGATGTGAAGAATTATATTATTACTAACCTATTGGGATGGTCTATGGGATAAATTTGGTCAATGGAGACAACGTTGTTATTTTTTTCATTTTATAATGTAACGTAAAACTTATGAAAGTATCTAGTACTTCCAAGGCTATTAAACGGATCGGCCTTTCAAGATTTTGATCCCTTATGATCATGCTAATGTTATGTAATAATGCACCAACTCTGGGTAACTAGGGTCAGGGCATTAAATTTGGTATTAGAGGATGTTTAGTACAAACCTTGGAAACAATATTTCGATAAACTCTGATTAGAGCACATTACCCTAAGATAGACTTTGGGGATTGGTATATAAGAACTTCCTAGAATTTTGGTAATGTAGATATTTTGTGTATTCTCCAAGAAATACATCCCTGTCTAGATACGAGCATGTAGAGGTGGATCTAGAACAGATGTACCCAGGATTGAAAACTCGGACAAGGAGTTTTAGGCATGACCCGGGGTATTCTGGTACATGAAAACTGGCCTTGCTGCACTCTTGGTTACACCACTCCTGAGGGATATTCATAGGTTAATTCACATTTTCTTTAAAAACCGTTATTAAGGATTTATGAGTATATAACTCCTCAAAGAAAACATCTTTTTATGATTATATGTTATATCCATAAATTTCTCAATTTATGTTAAGTGTTTTGCAAGTTTGGAATTATGTATTGTGATTCATAAACTAATCTACTGTATGCCATTTTTTAGAAACGACACCTAGTTGAAGTAATGGAAACCGTATCAACGCACGTAATCCATGTAGGGATTACCCTCCAACTCAATATAATTATAGTGGATCTGGTGATGCAAATGGTGTTGATCAGCTTATCACAAACTAGGAAAACTCACTCAGGTTATGAATAATAACCTTACCCATATGGAGCACCCTGATCCACAATGTAGAGGATAAATGTTATACATCTTCATGAGGAAACAACCACCAACATTCAATGGGAGTACAAATCCATTAGTAGTTGAGCAATGGATAATTTCCATAGAGAAAATATTTAATGATTTTGGGAGTAGCGAAAGAGAAAAAATTGTCATGGAAGTTTATCGCCTCAAGGGAGATGCAGATCAATGGTGGTCATTAATCCAAAACACAAAGGAATATGAAGAAGTATAGAACATGGAATGTAGGTATTTTAAAGAGATTTTCTTAGAAAAATACTTTCCTAGTGACCATCGAGTGGATATGGAAAGACAATTTCGGAGTTTGAGGCAAAAGGAGGATGAGAATGTCACAAAGTAGGAGGCTAACTTTACAAGGTTAGAAAGGTATGCAGCAGATTATATACATAAACCAAGGAGTAATATTGATCGATTATTTTATGGGTTAAAAACATTTCTCTATCAAGCATTATTCTCACAATCCTTATCATCATACGAAGATATTGTCTCATGCGCTATCAAGACAGAAAAGAAATTCTCTAAGTCTTACGACTTTAAAGAAAATCAAGAGAAAAAGAGATATTTTTAACACTCTAGAAATGGAAATAAGGTGATGAAGGGAAAAGTTTAAGACCCATCCTACGGTAAATGTAGGATGAAACACACTGGTACTTGCCAGAAGGGAATGGGAGTTTGTTACAAGTGTGGTGAAAAAAGACACCAAGCTAGTGATTACAAGGGAAAGAAATAGGCTGTTAATGTTGAAAGCTATAATTTTAGAGAGAATTGTCATTATGAAAATGAATATCCTATGATCCAAGGGAACTTAACACATAAAAGGCCAGGGAGAAAGGCCAAGATTATGCGATCACTACTGCTGAGGTTGATGCTCTGAAAGACATGGTGGCAAGTAATTTAATGGTTTCCTCAAGTTTTTCCAATGCTTTATTTTATTCTGGATCATCGAATTGTTTCATATCTTTCCAGTTTTTTAATAAAATTAGATATTTTCAATTTGACTTAACAAGGGAGTCGTTAGTCAAAACTTCTAATGGAAGTATCATCGTAACAATGTTTTGTGAATCAATTCCCATTAAGGAATATAAATGTTCTTTATCTGCTAATATCATCATCATACCCATGAATGAATTTGATATAATCCTTGTAATGGATTGGATTTCAGAACACGATGTGAAAATTTATTATAATAAGAAGGAGGTTACAATTTTTGATGATGATAAGGAGTACCATATCTATAGAGCAGAAATGTCACCACCTGATTCTTATCTAGATCCACCCCCAGTAGCTCTACTAAATTCAAATTAATGGTTAGGAATAGAATGAAATAGTTATGGGTGAGGAAAAGAATGTTCGAATAGAGGACGTACCTATTGTACAAGAATATGTTGATGTGTTTCTAGAGGATTTACTGGGACATCCTCCAGAATGAGAAATTGAGTTTTCCATTGATTTAATTCCTCATTCATGGACCATATCGAGGACCCCTTATAGAATTACACGTATGTAATTAGTGGAACTAAAGAAACAACTAGAGGAATTGAGTAAAAAGGGATTTATTCACCCTATTGATTCTCCATGGGGATCCCATATCTGTTTTGTTAAGAAGAAAGATGGATCTATGAGGTTGTACATTGACTACAGGGAGATCAATGCTATAACAATAAAGAACAAGTATCCCCTACCTCTCAAAGATGATTTATTCAAAAAACTTTATGGAGCTCAATATTTTTCAAATATTGGCCTTTGATCTGGATATCATCAGTTATGTGTGAAGAAGGAAGGCATTCTAAAAATAGCATTTTGAACAAGGTACGGGCGTTACGAGTTTATAGTAATGACTTCTGGATTGACTAATGCACCCTTTGTCTTCATGGATTTATTGAATAGAGTTTTCAAGGAATATCTTGATGAATTTGTAGTGGTATTTATTGATGATATCTTGATATACTTAAAAATACACATAGATCATGAAAATCACTTGCGCATTATTCTGAAAACCCTCAGAATAAATGAATTATATGGGAAGTTTAGAAAGTCTGAATTCTGGCTTTAAGAGATTTCTTTTCTTGGCTATATTGTCTCTATGGATGGAATCTCTTTTGATCATTAAAAGACCAAGGAAATTTTATAATGGACATCACTAACAAGTATAACTTAGGTACACATTTTTATTGGTTTATCAGGTTATTATAAACTTTTAGTCCATAATTTTACCTTGTTGGCTAACCCATTAAAAAAGCTCACACATAAAGGGGTTAAATTTGTTTGGACAAAAGAGTGTGAAGAATGTTTGGAATAACTGAAGAGAAGATTATTCAATGATCCTATCTTGGCTCTACCATTAGGGAACGATGGGTTTGTTATTTATAGTGATGATTCAAAGAAAGTACTTGGTTGTGTCCATATGCAGAATGATAGAGTTATTACCTATTCATCATGATAGCTAAAAATTCATGAGAAAAACTATTCCACTCATGATCTTGAGTTCGTAGCTGTAATTTATTCTACAAAGATATGGAGACACTATATTTATGGTGAAAAATGTGACATTTATACTGATCACAAGAGTTTGAAGTATATTTCCTCACAAAAAGAACACAACATGAGGCAAAGAACATGGCTTGAACTACTCAAGAATTATGATTTCACAATACACTACCACCTGGTGAAGGAAAATAAGGCGGCATATGTTTTGAGAAGAAAGGGTCATGGATTTTTGAACAAGATGAGATTTAAAAGGGATCCTATTTTAATGGATATAGTAATGATCAATATGGGAATAACCATAGAAGTTGAAACATCAATACTTTTTCAAATGGTTGCCAAACCATCTTTACTAGAAAGGATAAAAAGTTCTCAGACTAATGATGAGGGGTTTCAAAAGAAGATTAATGTTATAAATGGTGGTAGATTGAGTGACTTTGTATATGAAGATGTAATTTTTAAATTTGGGAAGATACTTTGTGTTCCTGATATACCTGATCAAAAAAGGGAATTATTGGATGACTCTCATAGCTCCAATTTATCTATACACCCTAGGAGCACCAAGATTTATAGAGATTTGAAGGAACATTTTTTGTTGGAAAATATGAAGAGAGAGATTTCTAATTTTGTGTCAATATGTATAGTTTGTCAACAAGTGAAATCTTGAAGGAAATAGCCTAGAGGAGTCATGAAACCTCTTCCCATACCTGAGTGTAAATGGGATAATATTACGATGGACTTTGTCATGGGGATACCAAAGACTCCTAGAAGGAATGATGAAATATGGGTCATTATTGATCATCTTACCAATTAAACACATTTTCTTGCTATAAGAGAATATTTACCACTTGAACGTCCAGCAAGACTATATATTAATGAAGTTGTAAGACTCCATGGTGTACCCTTATCGATTGTTTCTGATAGTGATCCCCATTTTACATCATGATTTTGGAAAAGTCTTCAGAAGGCCTTAGATACTAAACTTCATTTGAGCACTGCCTACCACCCTCAAACCGATGGAAAATCAGAATGGACTATTCAAACCTTAGAAGACATGTTGAGATATTCCTCACATGACTTTCAAGGTACGTGGGATCAATATTTACCTTGGGTAGAATTTTCCTATAACAATAGCTTCTATTCAAGTATTCAAGAGAGACCATATAAAGCATTATATGGAATTAGATTTCACCCACTGACTTGATGGGATGATGTTGGTGAAATAAAACTAATGAAATAATGAAAAATGGTGAACATTATCCAAACCCACATCAAATCAGCTCAAAGTAGGAAAAAGAGCTATATCGATAATCAGAGGAAGGATTTGGAATTTCAAGTAGGAGATCATGTTTTCTTGATGGTATCTCCATGGAAGGGTGTTATACGATTCGTTAAGAAGGGTAAATTGAGTCCCAGGTACATCAGACCATTCTAAATTCTATAACAAATTGGAGTTGTCTCTTATCGTTTAGCGATGCCTCCAAGTATCTCCAAATTTTATGATGTGTTCCACATATCATTGTTCAGAAAATATAGGCCTGACCCAACGCATGTACTCACCTATGAGGAAATTGAACTAGAACATGATTTGTCTTATTGTGAAGATCCTGTCAAGATTCTTGATACCAGAGAACAAGTGTTGAGAAACTGGATGAATCGTCTAGTAAAACTACTATGGAGAAACCATAAGATGGAAGAGGCAACGTGGGAACCTGAGGAACTTATGATGAAAAACCACCATAATATTTTTATGCAATAATACCCTAGAAATTTTGAGGATGAAATTATTTCAAGTAGGAGAGAATGTAACACCCCAAGCTTCCACGGTACATTTCCCTTTGAATAATGCAGTAGCCTGCATTGTACACAACGTAGAGTTTTAACACACCACAACCAATCAAACTAGCCGTTATGAATAGTAATACCCACTTTTGAAATTTTATAAATTTTATTTTTCAAAATGGACTACATTTTTGAATTTGGAATATCGAAATTAGTTTAGGGTGAATTTTTGGTATTTTTCTAAAAACTTTCAATTTTTTGATGAATAGTCAAAAACACTACGTTATTGTTTAAACCCGACTTTTTATTTAAGTAATTAGTTATTTTATTTTAATTTATTTTAGGTCAAAATAGATACATAATACCTATATATTTTCAATGTAATTTATTGGATTCATTTTATAAAAAGTTTAGATATATAAAATTTTATTGAACATTTTATCATCTTTTACCCACCTTCTAGGAGCATTTGCAAATTTTCATAAAACATAATTTTACCGCTTCTGTGAGTTGAATTTCAAAAATCTGAGAAAAACGGTTTACATCAATAAGTAAAATGTGGTTCAATAAGAAGAAAATAATTTTTGGTGAATAGTAACTTTTGACTTTTATATACCATGGTTAAAAGTAAATAGGGTAATTAACAGTAAAAATGATATTATAATTACCCTAACACAAGTCCTAATTCTATTGGATAAATTTAATTCAACCAAAAATAACCTTAGAAATAAAATATGATCCTCTTTGGTCCACTTGGATTAGATTTAGACTTTTCTTATTATTTTATTTAAAGAAGAGTTAAAAGAGTAAAATTCAAAGTTAAATAACTAAAACATTTTTAATATAGGGTTATGCACAATATAAATTTGACTATAAATATTTATTAAAAATATAAAAATATTTCCTAAATAATGATATTTTATTTATAATTTTAGACATTAAATAATGTAATTTATTTTTGACACAATGATGATGTAGTAATTACCTTAATAATTAAATATTAAAATAATTAATATTATAAATATCAAAATAAATGTACATTGAGACTTATGATTAATTATACTAATTTTATAGGTTAATATGACATGTAATGGTTTATTAAATAATTTTTTTTCTAATTGATAAAGTTTTTATGGCTTTCAAAAAAATCAAATACTAAATAGTGTCAAAATTGACATAATTGAGTTAAAAAAAATACTATATTATTAAGTGATATAATATTCCTAAAAATATAAGATTCGACTGAAGGACTTATATTAGGTTAAACCTATTAATAATTAACCACTTGGAGTTATCTTGGTAGTTTATAGTAATTTAATTAACCATATAATATAAAAATACAAAGAGACATGGTAAATGTCAAACTATTTAACTAAGAGTTAAATCTAAGAGATAAGGTTAATATGGTGACATAAACCTGTCTAAAACCTATTGGTTGGAATTGTTTCGACCCATACCCACCTTATCCTTTAAATAAATCATTTTGGATCCATTAGAAACCAAAAATGATTTTATTATAAAATAATATTTCAGACTTTTCCTAAAGTGACCCTCACCTCACTTATAAAAGGGTACATCCCATTCTCTAAATTTCACACCTCCAAAGCCATTTGGCTCAGAAAAACCCTGCTCACATATCCTCCCAACTGACCTAAAATAAACCTAGAGTCTTTACTTTGATCATTAAGCAACCTAAGGATCCCTTTTGATCAACTCAAAAGAAAACACCTGAAGAAGAGGTAATACTTTCACCACCCTCTTTCAAGGTATTTTCTTCTTCCACTTCCTCTTTATTTGTTTTTTCCATACCAAAATAATAACTCAAGTAACTTATAAATACTGTGATGTTCTTATAAATATGGTACAACCATATTCTTTATTCTATCGATCCTATAAATGATAAAGTCACCATACGTGCGTGCGTACGACTTACCATCTCCAAGTCGTGGTGTAGTTTCTTATTCAAACACATCGTTATTTGGATGGGTATAATAATGAGTATAAATGATGTTAATAAAAAATATAACTTGTTAATGATTATTTATATATGATATACCATCCAATTACATACAATTTCACCTTCAATATAATGATATTGTCGCTCGTGCGTACGTACGAATTACCGTCTCCACGAACGCGACGAGATTCATTCCTCATCGTAATCATTCAAGAATAATTTTAATTTTATGATTAAAAATAATTTTTATGAACACACTATAATTATTTATATGAATCAAATACATCCTATCCATAACAAAAATATCTTACATAACCAATCATAAAAAGGAAAATGAATCAGTTAAAACCCAAAACGATGATACTACTGAAATATTATTAACAAAGAAATATTATAAGATCAAATATGATATCATATCTATGTATATATTTATTTTATAATTTAATAACAATGTTTTAACTATAATGTAGGAGGTTAACATACCATCTACTAAGGAAAAGTTCAAGGTAAAGGTTAATTCTACAATCTCTTTACTTATCTGAGGTTGTTAATATGTAAGTATCTACTGGGACCTCATTATCATCCACATCCATGTTTTCTTAAAAATGTAATATTAAACATTTATACTATTTACTAGACTATGTGTTAAAGTCATTTATACCATTATTTGACCACATATGTTTTAAAAGTAATATTTCTGTCATTTTCCAAACAAGGTACTTTATGTCCTTCTCGATAAAATTAAGGTAAGAATGTCTTTTTTCAACTTATACGGTGGGTGTGGCTATTTTCCACCATTATAACATTGTTGATGCTTCCCATACAATCTTATAAGAATATTTTCAAAATAAATGTTTTATTTTATAAATATATGACTTTAAAATGATTTCAAAATAGAAAGAGATATTTCTCTACAAAAAGTTTTGATTTTATCTATGTCAACATCCTTTGATGGATTTTAAGCTTGTTTGAAGTTGATTTATTATGATAAAAATCATCCATATTGTATTGAATGTTTTGTGAAATGATTGATTTTGGATGTGTTATTTTTACACCATTCATGGTTTATGGATAATGTATTGACATTTTGTATGCTAGTTTTAATTCGAAGATTTATGTTATGTTTAAATCTTTTCATATGAGGAATGCATTGGACTTAGTAAGTGATGGGTGGATCCTGCTATAACTCTTCGCTGGATCAGTAGGTCTCATGAGAAAAAAATAGTTCTTGTCAGAAGGCCTTGACAAAATATTATTTTTAGT
Source organism: Viscum album (assembly GCA_963277665.1). Taxonomy (NCBI): domain Eukaryota; kingdom Viridiplantae; phylum Streptophyta; class Magnoliopsida; order Santalales; family Viscaceae; genus Viscum; species Viscum album. Next base: position 1,716,208,019 of record OY728143.1, read on the forward strand.
CTTGGCACAAAGCCTTGACTATGTGGTTATGAAGTCTGGCATTATGCATTCCAACATTATGAAATTGGTTATTGATATTACATGTGATTATTCGACCAGTAGAATATCCATGTGAATAAGTAAATGGAATTATTTGATTTATCTTTGACATATTATGATAAAGTGTAAGTTTAAAAGGAATGTTTTTTAGTCTTATACATTGTCTTAAATTTTTATGCGTATTCTTGAAAATTTCTACTATATTGTTATCCTTATTGGGCATCTGAGCTCACCCCTTTCTATGTTTTATTTTTACTAGGATGAGAAGAAGTATATTATGAATGACCACCAGGGAAAGTCTAAGGGAAGAATGTGGTCAATGAAGATAATGTTGTTGTTGTTTTTCATGTTATAATGTAATGTAAAACTTATGAATGTATCTAGAAATTCCAACGCTACTAAACTGATCGGTCTTTCTGGATTTTTATCCCTTGTGATCATGCCAATGTCATGTAATAATGCACCAACTCTGGGTAAATTGGGTCGGGGTGTTACATCACATATTTATTTTATTAAATCTAAGTCAACAAAATCCTTTCAGTTTCAATAATTTTACAGTAATGAAGACATTGTCGATTGGTCCCTTAAGGTCAGGATGGAGATTGGCGACTCCTAGTGGTATCATGGGAATGAAGATAAAAATATGAAAATGGATTTGAATATGGTAGGATAAATATATAAATACCATGGAGTAAGAAAAAACAACATCCCATGTGTCAAATGTGTTGTAAGATGTTTATAAAACATATCTAAAGGGAATGAGGAAATTTTTCTAATGTGGAAAATAGGGGCATCATGTTAATCAATGCTGGAGAGAAATGAGGAAATCCAAAAATTTAAAATAATAAAAGAAGGGTTTGATCAACATCAATCCTATTATTCTATGTTTCAACTATAATTAATTCATGAATAATGTGACCCAATTCCCAACGTTAATGATTTTTAGTGATAATCATTGAAAAATACCTTTAAGGTTGCAAGGTATGGAATATTCTATCACTACTATTAAGGGAGATCCCAACAATGATGTGGTGATAGGTTCACTGTTATTCATTCATGAATAGAAAATATTCTTTTTTATTATAGTTCTATAATTATTTCATATCTTGAGCATTTAGTAGAACTATAAAAACACCACCTTAAAATATAGTGGCTAAGTTATCCTTGAGAGTATAAAATGGGAAAATTATTACATCAAAACTATATAACTCCTCCCCAATCAATTTTTATTGATTAAACCTCCTAAAAAATTTCGTATTACTTCCTTTAGTATATTTTGATTCTATATTAGGAATTTATTATGTATATTTATATAAAACCAACATATAATAACCCACACCCAAGTATCCCGGAGCTGGTTCCATCTTTATTACATTACCATAGTTATAATAAATTTATCATGAATGACTGAATAGTTTAGTATTCTTAGTAAACTTGATACATACAAGAGTTTTACATTACATTTGAATACAAATATTTCTAAATAATAATTTTTTTCAAGAATAACATTATTCCCTCTATAATGTTACTATATATCAGTCATAATAAACCTCATGTAATCCATGGGAAAGGAAACAAAAAAGGGCGAGCTCAAAGTCTCATTAAGGGTTAAGTAAATTGGAATAAATCATGAATCAATAAGAATAATCAATTTTGAAAGGTAAATAACTGAACATGCATGACATTAAAATAACATTACTGTATTAATAGAAAAGGCATAATCAATATAGAAAGGTAAATAACTGAACACACATGCCATATAATCAATTTTCTATTAATGAAATTTATTTAAAGATAATATCAATGTGAAAAACTTCTAGATAATAATAACTAAACTTTGTATTAAGTAAATTTTTAATTATGGGACACCTTGTTTCCTAGGTATATGATACCTTTTCCATCAAGATCTTTCCCATGATGATTTAGCATACCACTATCAAGACCTTTCACAAGATAGTTTTAAACATATTAGTTAAAACTTCATGGGGTTTTTCTAACTAATAATGTCTCATGAGACTAATTATGCATCAAGGGGATTACATTAACAGGTCCCCAACCAATGTCATTCCATTATAAAGCATTCCTCATATATCAAATAATTTATTTAATTTATGAAAAATTTTATTCATCATCAAATATCTGTATTGAGTAAATAATAAAGATTTATAAATATTTCCCTTGGTATTAAATTTCTAAAAATATAGTACACTGTATGTATAAATGATATATGGTTTAATAAATAAATATTACCATGATAAATAATATCGATATTTAGGGGAAAATTAATATCTAATGATCACAGAAAGGTGATCATTTCAAGGGAATGTTTTGGACAATAAAATAGATCAAGTATATGGATTTTATAACAAAAATTTATACCTTTTAGATTAATAATAAAGGGTTTATTTCCCTGATTAATTTAAATACTATAAAAGATCTTTAAAAAATAATGTAGGAAAATATCATTTTTATTTTGAATTTTTTTTATGAAAGTTCATCTCTTTAAAAATCACATTTAAAAACATAATATATACTCAAAATATATTTATTATAAAATAAAATTAAAAACATTATGATTAATCTGTATATCATTTTGAGCTCATGATAGTGGAAAATTTAATGGAGGCCATACACATTAAAACAATGTTTCATTTCACATTTTTTATAAATTCTAAATGGTTGTTTTTTGGAAAATGACATAAATATTCCATTAAAAAGGTTTTTTAATATTTGTAAATGGTTTAAAATCCTGTATTAAATCATTTTTAAAATTTTAAAATATTTTTGAAACTTTTTTATAAATATAGGTTTTGTAAGAAATCATATTTCAGACTAAAGAGAGAAACAAAGTCATATTTTATTATAAAAATTTTAAGTACCAAAGAGTGGAATAATGGTACTATTAAATAGATATATCATTAATAACCATATTATAATAAAATTAATGTGTCTATCAAACAATTATCAAATAATTCCTTTTAATGCATATTTGATAAAAAACAATATCAATTAAAATTATATTGTGAAATAAACCCTTAAAAATATCATAACATAAAAGTGAGAATTAATAAATAAATAAATTATTTTTATCAAATACAAATCCACATAAAACCAATCCAAATAAAAAAATAAATACTAATAATTAAATATAAAAATAATCATATAATATCAATTAATAATTAATATAAACCATGAAAGGAAATTGAGTTATAAAATTATTTACTACTCAGTAACTTTTATTTCAAATCCTATTAGATAAAATAATTAAAATTGAAATTTAAAATACCATTAATAATGAATTATTCATGGAAATTCATGTCAATTTTTTATTATATATACTATATAAAATAAAATAGGTTCATAACATTATAATATGCCTCAATGAATGAAATAGATACAAAATCCCAAACCTTATGCTTCCTTTTGGTTGAATGTAAATTATCATCATATATAGTGGTTTTTAAAAAAATATTCACATATTATAGAAACATATTAATATTTATTATATCATATATGATCCTTTTATAATATCTTATTACTCATTCATTAATAATAATTCACTATTTTTATTATTTCGGGTGTTAATTACCTTATTTTATCATGAGTGTTTTGTTATGAAAGTTCAAGTTCTTACACATATTATATTGATTATTTACATATATGATAATAATAATTACATAATTATCATATTTGTGCATAAATTTTACTTTTAAAACCAATCATGAAATATTTTGATGAAAAATGAAGTTTGTTATGATTATGGAGATGGTAGGTCGTGAGTACGCATGAGTAACATTTCCATTTTTCAATGATCATTATGGAAATAAGGTAAGTAATATTTTACCTTTAAATAATTTAAATAATATCATATATACCATATTATATACTTATATATGTCATCTATTTAGTGTGGTGGTGAAAATAGATTCACATCGCTTCGTGATAGCAGTAGTCCACACGTACACGAACGATGTTATCATCCTTTAGTGAGTGAAAATGAAATAAATAAAATGATATATATATATATTATTTTAATAATTATAATTATTTAATTTATATAATATTTATTTAATTTATATCACATATAATCATTAATTTTCTCTTTATAATCTTCCATGTGAAGCGTTAGTGAACGAAAAATCACATCACTTTAAGGCAGTGGTCTTCTGTACACACGATATTTGTTATATTTTGTCCTACATAATGGATGGTAAAAATATATATATTATATAATGAATAAATTATTATAAATATTTTTTAAATATCATATATATATTTATTTACATCATAATACCGAACCATGAGAGGTGGAAATAAAAAATGAACAATGTTGGTTTTTGAGGAGGTAGTTCACCGTACACACAAACGATGATTTCTTAACCCATTTGATAGAAGCGGAGATGGGTTTAGTAAGTGAACTAATAAGAAAAAAATCACATTATACATAATATAATGAGTTTATTATATCATCATGGTATAATTAAAATTTAATTAAGAGGAGAAAGATGTAAAATAAAGAGGTATCTTGAAGAACATTACCTCTTCTTTGGGTATCTTCATTTGGTTTGAACTAAATCCTTAAAATGAAGTATTTCTGTAGAAAATAAGGCCTCTATGATTAAGGGGAATTTGGTAGTGATTTTTTTATTTCTTTTCTTAACCCCATAGGTTTTAAGGTGTGAAGAGCGGAGGAGAGGGTGTGGCCTTTTATAAGAGGGTTGAGTGATGAACTTGTACTTTTTCTGAAAGTGTTAATTCCACCCACATTTTATTCATGTTTCCAGGTCTATATAATATTAAATTCTATATAATATAGGGTATAAGGTCTAAATATGTCCATAAATTGTGTGTTTTATTAGTTTATTAGTCATTGTTTCCCTTATGTTTAAAGTTTAATCCCATAGTGAACTCATTTTTACCTTAATCACAACAATATATTTCTACTATATTCACTAATCAATTTGGTATAAAAAATAATTAAGCCTTATTATAAATTATAAATTATTATTATTCTTAATATGGAATATATTATTACAAATTATGTTCACATAAGTGGAAAATGTTAATTTAAAATTACTCATGTGGACATGATGAGAAAGTGGTATTTTAAATTGAAAATATTCAAAAGTCTACAAAGTTTTTATTTTTAAATTCAATATAAAAATAATAATGAATTAAATTGGATTAATATATTAATATTTTATCTATCATAACATTAAAATCAATTAAGATTTCAATTTATCATTATAAATTATTTTGAAGAAAAAGTATTTTACAATTAAAAACCAGTATCTTTCACTATTAATAACAAAAATAAACGTTTATGAAAAATAAGAAATATTTACCCTAATATAATTTCAATATTATTCTTTAAAAAATGAATTTTATTTTTTCCTATAAATTTTATGATAGTGGTAAAAATTAATTTTAAATTATGTTTGCAATGAGCTATTAATCCATCTTTTAGAAAACAATACTATTTTTCAAAAAACGTTTCTTTTTCTTTTAAATTATTATTATTTTATTTATATTAAATAGATAATTAATAAAAATGTGTAAAATATATATTTTCATAAGTCATTTAATCCTATTAATATCCTATATTCCAATAGAAAATTGATAACTATCATATTAAATAATAATATTTATAGTATATAGTTATTTGATAAAAAATGGTCTTTTATATAATGCATGTTATCGAAGAAACTCATTATTATGTATACCACAAGATAACATCAGTGTTTTTTATTTTTAAGATATATAATAGATTAAATTTATTTAAAATGTTAAATATTTTTTAAATTATAGACATGTTATATTCCTTTCTACATTTAGTCTTCCATTTCATACATGTTATCGAATGCAATGTTCTTATTTTAGAATTTCGGGGTGTTTCATTTTCCCCACCTTAAATAAATTACGTACTCATAATTTAAACTTGATATCAAAAATTAAGGTTTTGATATTTGAAAATTATTTTTTTGAAAAACCATATTGTAAAAAAGATTTAATAAAATATCCTCTTGATAAGAGGGAAGAGGGAAGTATAAGGGCCATATAGAGTAACACATAAATAGGTTTCAATGTATAAGAACATTAGTGGAAACTAAAGATATTAAAATGAAATAAAAGTATAAACTATTATATATAGTGATTTAGTTCATTGATCATAAGAAATTTTTTCATTAATGGAACATTAATGGCCTCAAAACCATAAATCTATAATGATTTAAATGAACATAAAATTCATTAGATTTGAAGGGAATATGGCAACATTTTCATTTCAATGTCCCTTTTCCAAAAGTTTAAAAATTATTTCACTGTCTAAGAATATAAGTAAATATACTTATTTCAGGTGTTTCTATATCATAAGTTAAATTTCAACCATTATTTTTTGTTTGATCAATTTCCAATTAATTTCTTACTCTAAGAAATGAATATCAGAAAATTATTTTTTATGTCATATTCACTAAAATTTAATTTTAACCAATCATAAGGTCCACAAAATAGTGAAAAGTTTTTTTATATGTCTCTAACTATTTTCCAAAACCAATATGGTTAGAACAAGTTATCCAATATAATAAATTAATATCTAAACCTCTAATAAACACCACTAGTTTATCATTAATATTTATTTTTCAATATTTTAAACTAAAAACAATGACGTATTAACCAGGACATCATGTAGGACAATGATAGGCATGAAACCCATATCATCCTTCGATCATGGGTTTAAGCACTGCCTCCCTAGTGGATGGAATGGGTTGGCACCAATCATATAGATTTTTTTTTTCAAAACTATATTAATATGATTCTGATAACATTCACAAAAAAATGATGGACCTCCATGGAATAAAGTTAATCACTAAATAATCTTTTTACTATGGTTTTCAATTTAACTTATTTTTTTCAAAAAGTCTAATAATCATATTGTAATATTATTAATATTTTATTAATTATCATGTTAACCCTAATGGATATTAATACCTTTAATCTTATGCCAATAAAATTTAAAGACAATATTCCTAAAATATTTTTTCCACTAAATCATATTTTTTCCATAAATTTCTCCTAAATATCATTAATCTTGGTATACTCTTATAACATAAAACCTTAAAATAAGCATTTAAGTTATTAAACATGTGATCAATATTAAACTCATTAACCCATATTGGTGTTCATAACTCATATCTTAATGAAGACATATATGATTCTAACATAATCAAAAAAAATATTCATGATTCATATAACCAAAATACCATTGGTAAAATACTACTATAATTTAATTCTTGAATACATATATGTAAATAATTCATCCATTTTATTTCTGCATAATTATATACTTGGTCTAGGGTTTAACCATGGTCATTCATTTTCATTATTTATTCAAATCCTTGAAAATTGTATGTAAAGAAAATGTGAATTATTTGAAGAATATCCACATGGAGTCTCAAACTAAGTGTTCTGTAAGGCCCATTGTCATGTACCAAGTGATTCTAGAGTCAATCCAAACACCCCTTTTTTATAGTTATTACAACTAGATATATATATATGCCAGAACCAAATCCAATTGTAAAATCCAGATAATGATGTATTTCTAGGAAAAACCACTTAATCTCTACATTACCAAAACCATGGGATTTGTTTCAATACATATCCTCAAAGTTTTTCTTAGATTTATGATCCATAATACATTTTTTCAAAAATATATTTTCCATGTTTCTACTAAAATTTATATAATACCAATAATATTTACCCCAACTCCATTAGCATGGAGCTAGGGTATACTCTATCATATTAGTATGGATATATGGATTTAAATCTAGAAGGACCAAATAGTTCAAAAGTCTTGGTAAACTAGATACATTATTTTTTTTAAAATTACATATGAAAAAAAAATGAAATGTAATTTTATTTCTTGATAAAAACATTATTCCCTCTATAATATCTCTACATATCAATCATAATGAACTTCATTGAATATTGGGGAATGGAAACAAAATCTGAGTGGGCTCAAATGATCAATAAGGGTTAAGTACATTGGAAAAAATCATGAATCAATAATAAATATAGAATGGAAAATAACTAAACACAGATTATATTTAAATATATTTGCTATATTGATAGATAAGTAATAATAAATATTTAAAAGTTAATAACTAAGAACACATGGTATACCATCAACAATCTGAGAATGAAATTCATCCAGATATAATATCATTGTGAAAATATCATGGATAAAAATAAATGAATTATAAATTAACATAATTCGTAATTATTGGATGATATTTTTTCCAGGTACATGATACCTTTTCCTTCAAGACCTTTCATAAGATGGTTTAGCATACTGTTTTCAAGATTTTCACAAGATAGTTTAAAACAAACTACTACAAATGTATAGAGTTTTGCCAAATAATTTTGTCTCATGAGACTAATGATGGATTAAAGGATATAAATTATCCATTACCCAACCCATATCATAACTATTATACATTTATAACATCTTACAATCCTTTCTATAATAAAATTTAATTGTTTTTATTGTTTTTTGTGTTAGTTGTCTTGTTTTTTCAAGCATGTTTTGTTATGAAACTTTCAGTTCTTGTGAATATTATATAGTTTAATTATCTATAGAATAATAATAATGAAATTATAATCAAATTTTTACAAAAAATGTACTTCTAAAATCAATAATGAATTATTTTTATAAAAAATTGTTTATGTTACGATCTTGGAGATGGTAGGTAGTACGTACGCATAAGTAACTGTTCCATTTTTCAATGATCATTATAAAGGGGAGTTAAGTAAATATTTCCATAATGATAATAATACATTATATTATATATTATATACATATATATTCCATCAATGTGGTGTGGTGATGAAAATAGTGTCAAATCACTTCATAAAGGTGATGGTCCGCACGTACACGAAAAATGTTCTCACCATTTCACGAGTGAAAGGGAAATAAAGAAAATGATCTGTATCATATATATATAATGATAAATACTTCATGAATATCATAATTATTTAATTTATCTCACATATAATCTTTAAATTTATATTTTTCACCTTTCATGGGAATTTTTAGTGAAATACAAATCACATCGCTTCGTGAGGCGGTAGTCTGCCGTACACACGACCGATGTTATCGTATCACCTACAGAATTGAAGGTAAAAATATATATGTGATATAATTACTCTATAGGTATAAATATGTTATAAATATCATATATATACTTTATATTCATTATAATACCCAACCATGAGAGGTTTAAATAGAAAAATGAACGACATCAGTTCGTGAGGTGGTAGTCCGCCATACACACTAACGATGATTTTGTTACCCATTTTATAGAGGTGGAGATGGTTTTCGGTCAAGAAATTATTATAAAAACATTGGATTATGTGGAATATAATTAAATTATTAAATAATTTTGGTATAATTATAATTTAAGGAGGTGTAGAAAGAAGTAAAATAAAGAGGCTTGATGAAGAACAATACCTCTTCATTAGGTATCTTCCTTTGGTTTATAGTAAAGCCTTCAAGGGTTGTATTTATGACCAAAATAAGGATTATATTTTTAGGTTAGGTAATTTAGGGAGTTATTTGGGTAGTTATTTCCTACGTAAAATGTTTTTTAGTTTGTGAAGTGAGTAGGAGAGTGGGTGGCCTTTTATAAGTGTGGTGAGTGGCACACTTGTAATTGTTCTGAAAGAGTGAATTCCACCGAATGATTTTCAAGTTAATAGGCCCCAATAATGTTCCATTATAAATAATATAAGGTAAATTTTCTAAATATGTCTATAATATTTACTTTTTATAGGTTTCAAGTTCATTTGGCCCCTTATGTTTAGTTTTTAATCACTCGGTAAACTCGTTTTTACCTTAATCATTATAATTAAGTTTAATTGTTTTCAATAATAACTACGGTAAAAAAATTATTATGAACTTATTAGAAATTATAATTTTTTTTGATTCCAAATATGGAATCCTTTTTTAAATATTAAATTCAAATAATTAGTAAAATTTAATTTAAAATTAATCCCACAAACTTGACGAGGAAGTTAGTTTTTAAAGTGAAAATGGTCAAACATTTATAAAGTTTTTATATCTCAATTAAATATTAAAATAATTACAATTAATTTAATTGGATTAAAAAAATTATTATTAAACATTTTTTACTTAAAAAATTTTCAATATGATTTAACATTATCAATTAATCGGAATAAAAGGAATTTTATAATTAAAATCTAGTATTTTTTATTATTTATCAAAAAATGAAACTTTTTAGAAAAGTACCAAATAGTATCCTAGAGATAATTTCAAAATTCCTATTTCAAAAATGAAGTTTATTTTTTCATATAAATTTTCTAAAATTGGTAAAATTTAATTTTAAATTATATTTATACAATTCTACTAATCTATATTTTAGAAAAAAATTCAGTTTTTCAGAAAACGTTTATTATTCTTTTAAATGATTATTATTTTAATTAAAATCAAAAGATAATTAATGAACCTATGTAAACTATATATTTTCATAATATGTTTATTCCAATTAATATCTTCCATTACAACATCTAGGTGATTACTATCATATTAAAAAAAATAATATTAATAATATGTTTTTTTGTTAAAACTCATTCTTGCATGTAACGCAAGTTATCGAAGAAACTAATTGTTATATGTAATGCAAGATAAACTCAATGTTACATGATTTTAAAGCTATATAATATATTAAATTTATATAAAATGTAAAATATATCATATTTTCTTAGGATGTTGTATTTATTTCTACACATGGTTTTGTGTGTCATACACACCATCACATACAATGTTATTATTTTAGAATTTCTGGGTGTTACACAACATCAATAGTTAGGAGATGGAGGTCACTCTTCACATCCTGATTTATACTATTATTCTTTAAAAATATAAGGATTAGGATTAATATCTATTGGAATATTTTTATCAAGCATGGATATTAATACCTTTTGACAAAGAATATCTAGATCAAATTATTAAGACTAATGAGCAGATCATGCTTGAAGACATTCCCATTATGAAGGACTATACTAATGTATTCCCGGAATAATTTCACAACATTAATCATGAACAATAGGTTGAGTTATCAATTGAAATTATATATGGATCTCTACCCATATCAAGGACTCTTTATAGGATGACCACCATTGAGTTGGAAAAATTGAAGAAGTAGTTAAAAGAGAATATCTAAAATAGTTTTACATGTTTTAGTGTTTCATTTTGGTGTGTTCCAATCAACTCTATCAAGAAAAATGATAGTTCGATTAAGTTTTGAATTGATTATTCTGAGCTCAAATTTTTTTTGATAAATAACAATTACCCCTGCCATAGATATATCAATTGTTCAATCAACTATATGGGGACTATTATTTCTTAAAGGATGACCTTCAATTAGGATATGACTAATTAAAGGAGAAGAAGGATGATATTCCCAAGAATTATTTTTTAAAGAGGTATGGAAACTATTAATTCATAGTGATTCCCTTCAGAATCACTAATTCTCTATAAATTTTCATGAATTTAATGAATAGAGTCATCAATGATTACCTCAAAAAAATTGGTAGTCTTTAGGGATGATATTCTGATATACTCAAAAAGAAAGGAGGATCATGATGATCAATTTAATACTATTATAAAGAGTTTTTTAAAGGGTAATATATATGAAAAATATACTAAATGTTAGTTTTTTATAGATTATGTATCATTTTTGGGTAATTATGTCACCATAAAATGGATATCTATGGACCCTTATTAGTAAAAGACAATTAAGGAGTGTCCAAATATAGAACTTATAATAGAGATCCATAGTTTTCTTGGTTAACCTGGGTATTACCAATGATTTTTGAGGAACCTGTCATGATTTTAAAACCTACTAACCAAGACGGACTGAAATGGAGTAATGGTTTTTTTGGAAAAGTTGATGTGATGAAAGATTCAAAGAGTTGAAAAATACACTTATCACTGTACCAGTTATTACACTAACCACATGTGGGGAACTCTTCATGGTATACAGTGATGCATCAAAGAATTTATTATTCTATGTACTAATAAAAAATAATAAAGTGATAACATACTCCTCAAGGAAGCTGAAGGTTCATGAGAATAAATATCTCACACAAGATCTGGAGTTGGCATCCATGGTTGTCATTTAGAAAATATAGCAGAATTATCTATATGTGGATAAATTTTAAATATATACAGATCAAAAAATCCAAAAATATAGATTCACATAAAAGGAGATTAATATGGTCTAGTGATGATGTCTAGATCTCATCAAATATTATGATTTATCAATCCATTTCCATCCTAATAAAATGAATAAATTGGAATATTCTCTAAGTAGAAGGGATCATGTAACTTTATCAATGATGAAAATTGAGAAGAATGAAATATTATTATACTTTCATAGTATGGACATGGTAATCCAAAAGGAACGAACATCATCATTCATTTCTCAAATTATTTATCAACCATCCCTTTTAGATAATATAAAGGATTCTAAAAGAGATGATGTTGAAATTCAGAATAAGGTGGAAGCAATGAGAAATTGTAATTCCTTAGAATTTAAAAATTAATGAGGAAGGAGTTATAAGATTTTGTTCATGACTATGTGTACCCTCAAATTTTGAGATGGAGCAGAAAAATGTAATGATACATATAGATTGACCCTCTACATTCACGTATAGATCATGAATATATATTGAGATATCTAAAAGTGCTATTGGTGGGACAATATGAAGAAGGAGGGAGTGGAATATACATAAAAGTGGCTGGTATGTTAGAAAATTATGGATGAAAGGAAAAACTTCTAAGGGGATGATGAAACCATTACCTGTACCTAAATGAAAATGGGAAAACTTCAATATGGACATTTTCACTAGACTTATAAAGAAATATATAGGAAATAATTCTATATGGGTTGTTGTGGATCATCCAATGAAGAATTCTCAATTTATTTAAATTCAATAGGACTTCTCAATCAATAAACATGCATGGATATAGATCAAAGAAGTGGTGAGGCTACATGGAGTAAAATTATTGAATTTATCTAATCAAGATATAAGATTTACCTCCACATTTAGGAAGAGTATCTAACATGATCTAAACATTGATTTGAACTTTAGTGTGACTTATCACCCCTAAACGGATGTCCAATCTGAGTGGACTATTTAGACAGGGGAAGGTATGTTGATAGAATACTTGAGGGAATTCAAAGTTATATGGGATTAACATCTTCCTATGTTCAAGTTCTTTTATAACAATAGTTTCCAATCAATAATCCTAATGGATTCATATGAATCCATTTATGGAAAAATATATAGAAAAAAACATGTCGGAATGAAGTTGGCGAACACAATATGTTGGGACTTGAAATGGTTGAGGAAATGTTATAAAATGTAAAGACCATTCAACTGCACGTTATGGATTCTCAAATTTGACATAATAGATAGCCGATAATCATTGATAGGACTTCGAGTTTGTGGTTGGAGATAAGGTATTCCTCCACATATCTCCAATGGAAATAGTTGTGAGATTTTTAAAGAAGGGAAAGCAATGTTCTAGGTACATATTCCCCTTTTAGATTCCTTATAGCATTATAGATGTGTCCAATAAACCAGAACTTCCACTAACCATGTATCAAGTACATGATGTATTGTACATATTTCTTATTGAGTAAATACATACCAAATAACTCACATTTACTAAATTCATAGGTTGTATATTATGAAAATTATCTCTCTTATGAGGAGAAACCGGTGAAGATCTTGGACCATAGACAAAAGTTTTTACACATTAAGATAACTTATCTTATCAAATTAATATGGTAAAATAATAGGTATGACGAGGCAATATGGGAACTTTTGAATGAATTGAAATAGAATAAACCTATCCTTTTTACACCTTAGTATGTAAATTTAAATTTTTAGGCAAAACATTATTAAGGGGGAAGAATGTATTGATCCAAAATTTTATCGATTGAATTTCCCTTATTATAGTTATTCCATGTAGTATAAAGCACACACACCACATAGGGAAAACCAAAAAAAAACATTATTATCATAAATGAAGAATGATACATTAGTTAAAAACTAAACCAATAATAATTCCAAATTTTAAAATTGTATAAAAATATAAATTAAGATAATTAATATATGAACTTTTGGATAAGTTCAATGCAACAAAATTATTACACTCATGAACAAAACTATTGAAATAAATCATAATATTAATAATAAATTTTTTATTCTAAAAATAAATGTAAAAATTACATTGAGATAAAATTGAAATTAATTAATAATGATCATAATAAGAAGTATTTATTGAAATTAGGAAACCCATATTACCATTATAAATCTAATTTATAGAATAATAATTAGGCCATTGGAATAATAACCTAACCATCACAATAGTAATATGACTGTTGAAAATAGTATCTTGATTATTAGAATGGTAACCTCACATATGGAAGTGTAAAATAATATTTAGGTATCTTATAAAATTTAAATATGATATATTTAATCCTTGGTAAATTTAAATAAAAGTTTTAAAAGGGATAGATTAAGTGCTTGTATTTTTATAAAACAAAAATGTTTTAATCACAATTTTATAATCAATATAATGATTTAAAATAAATTTTAATTATATAAATGGATTTATAAATTAATATTATGTTTTATTATAATGATAAGATAATCTTATGACATCGTAAGTAAGATTTTCAGTAGGACAGAAAATATAATATAATATTAAAATCTGTGTTTTTCTAATAACTGAGGACTTTAATTAAAAATTAAATTTATCATATTTAGAATATTATTTTTATACAAATGTAATATGTTTTTGAAATATAAACATCAAAAAATTATTATGTTGAATTTTTTGTATGTTTCTAAAACGGTTGAAATTTTTGTGAATATTGAAATATGATAATTTATGGTATTTAATATTATAATCCAAATGCATGATTTTTTAGATATGAATGATAGAATAACACATTAATTTTAACACACATAGACTAGTTAGATTATATAGTTAGAATAATAAAATTAGTTTATTTTCTTGATCCAAAATAATAAACTAATGAATTTAATATTCAAAAACGACCTTCTCCTTAAATTATTAATACCACCACTCACCACCCATTCTCCTCACACATTATAAGCCTTGAAGCATTTCTAATAATTTCCAAACTCTATCCTCCCCACTCTCCCCAGGTCCAAGTGATTATTTTCTTACCAAAATTACAATTCCATGTTCCTTAAGGGGTCCTTTAAGGAGGTTGTATTTGAGAGGTAACATTCTCAAACTATCACATTTAATTTCATTTCTTCATCCTCCTTCCCCTTTCCTCCTTCATCCAACATATAAAAATAATTATATATTAATTTATATACCATAATCATATATTTATAATAAAATATCTTCTATCCACCTCTTTTATCATATCCTCTTCTTCAAATAAAAGTGAATACCTTGTCCATATTATGTCAGTTAACCACCTTCATGGATGATGTGTTTTCATTTTCCAAAAATGCCTTCAAGGCATGTTTAAATTCACGCATAATTATTTAAAATTAACTAATTATTTAGATTATTTATTTTGTCTATACTATTTAAAGAGTATATTTCCATTAAATTAAATAAAATTAAACTAGTTTGAGGTGGTTGGAAACCCCTTAAAAATAAATTGAACATTTATCAAAAACATTTTATTAAATGAATCATCCACATGTTAGAAAAAATTGTATATGGGACCATTTAATCTTCTATAATTTCATTAATACCATTTAATCTCACTTTTATACTTTCATTCCAATTTTAAAATAATTTCCATAAGTATATGTAAGTGATCTAACCTTGAAACCATAAAATAGATGCTCCCGAAACAATGAAATTGAACTTTATAACTCAATGAAATGGAAATAAATTAAATTTAAAAAATTATAATAAATAAAATATTTATATAAATGGTTCTGAATTTACTAATCAATTAATTTAATTTTATTATCAAAGAAATTAATTGCAACAATAGAATGCATTCAAATATAAGGTAAGGGATCTCTCGAAACCTCCATATTTTCATTGGGTTATGTTTTCTCCCTAATTACCAAAATTTATCTCTTAATTATTATTATATAATTATTATATATAGTTTATATATGTTCCATACACATAAACCATCTTTATTTAACCTTTAATTGATAATTAAATACATTATTTAAATAACTACCTTTTCAATTTCTCTTGAAAAGAAATCTCGATTAAGAGGAACTTCTTTATTTCTTACCCATTTTCTTGTACACTTCATAAAAAGTTATAATAACCCATATTTTTTAGAATCAATCATTTTATAATTAAATACTATATTAATTCATTTGTGGGTAAATAATTATTCCTTAATCCTGTTTAAATAATCTTTATTCTTTTCTCTAAAACCCTAGTTATGTTTCACATTTCCAAAAGTCACTTAACCACTCTTTTTCAAGTATTCACATTAGTTAGATTTCATTTTTCACAATATATGTTTATTTTTACTTTATTAATTTACAGGAATGATTTAATACTTTATTTCTTATAAAACAATTTGACACGCCCTTTGGTTACACCTTATGATATAATAATGAAACCCACTTAATTCCACGCATAATCCTTTTTATTATGCCTTATGCTTGATTTATTTATGTAGAACACATATTCATGTAGATGTTATTATGGGTGCACCAAAATAGAGTTCTAATAAATTGGGTCATTTTCAATCTCATGATATTTTATGTATGAGATTAGGGAGTAAACCTAATCTTTTATGGGACTATGTCCACCATGGGATATTGTCTTAGAAATTATCCTAAACTCATGTATATTTCATATCATATGTTACTGAAAAATTCCTATATTTTCATGATCATAGGATTATTAATTCAATATTTTTTCCACTATATATTTATTCATGATCCATTACATTTATTTTATAATTTTTCCCCTTCTCACACATGTGTTATTCTTCACTCCCATGTTTATTACATTACTGGAATTTTTTTCTTACCCCTTTTATATATGTATTCCCCGTGTTATCCAATATTGTTTTAGGGACAAAAAGTAAGTTAAGAGGTAATTATGGAGTTAAAATTAATTAATTTTTATTTTAGTTTTATGTTTCTAATTTATTTACCTTTTCTTCCAAAGACACTAGGATTTTATATCATTGTTTTATATTTAATGGGTATTTAAGTTAAAAGTTATGTAATAATATGCATGAAATTATTGGGTCATTATATATACCTAGTTGTAATAGACCAAAAATGTAATGTTACATATTAACTCAATCTTCGCCTAGTGAAAAAAAGGCCTATCTACACCTCTGTTTTGACACACATGGGGGATTTTCTATTGTTTATTCATATTAGGTATAATGAACCACTATGAATGTTAGACCCTAATAAATAATTTTTATTTTATGTTTTAAGTTTCCAATTTATTTACCTTGTCTTCCAAAGACACTAGGCTTTAAGATCCTTATTTTGTATTTAATGGATATTTATGTTCAAATTTATGTAATAATATGCATGAAATGATTGGGTAATTATATATACCTAGTTGTAATAGACCAAAAATGGAATGTTACATATTAACTCAATATTCACCTAGAGAAAAAAAGGCATATCTACACATCTCTTTTGACACACATGGGGGATATCCTATTATTTATTCATATTCGGTATAATGAACCACTATGAATTTTGGACCCTAATATTAAATAATTAAGTTAGAGAGCCTAACAGAATAATGATTATATATAAAAAATTATTTAAAAAATTATTTATTATATGAACCAAGTAGGACATATTAAAAATTAAAGTAACATCAGTTCACATTAAGGTGTTATTACAGAATGCATCTTAGGATTAATCTTTCATATTCATATTGTGTTTTACTTTGAACTTATTATAATCATTTTGGTTTTAGTATTTAGCTAAAAAATTATCCTAAAAATAAATTTTATAAAGGTATTTATCCATAAAAACTATGTTATATAATAGAATAATTTGTCAGAAATAAATGATTGATAATTTTGATATATTCTTGATTTGATGGGAAAATGTGAGTTTCCTGGTCTTAAATAAGTAATTGTAGTTAATATAATAATAGAAATTAAATACTGATAATATTATATGTTTTCATTAGTGATTGATATTTATCAAGGATATTCTGGTATATTCTAAAAGTTATGAGGATTATGTGAGACATATAAGGATTTTTCTCCAATAGTTCTTATTTAAAGGTTTAGAAACATATATTAAATGATGTATTTATCCTAGAAAAGTGATTCAACTACAAAATTATATTTTTAGAGATAAATACTGAATAATGTGTTATTTGAGGAAGTAAAAATATTAGGTTTCATATAAAATTAATTTAACACCTCAGTATTTTAAAATAACACCATTTTTAATAGTATATACAACATTCATCACATAGTTTAAACAAACCATAGAATATTATTATAACCATTATAAAAAATCCATTAAATGGTGGGTAAGAATAAGACTAAATACATTATGATACATATATAAAGTCCATACTTAGTAAAAATTTATCGATTAATACATAGAAAATATGCACTCATTTTTTAGTAAAACCATTTTATTCTTCAAAAATATATTTTCTTCAAAAATGATTTCTAGTGATTTTTATAGTGTATATTATAATTAATTTCAAGAACTTATGAAATTATATTTGATAAAAATAATATCAGTTTTAAAGAAATCATATAAAAAATTTATTTGAGTTAATTTTTTTAGAATTTTCTGAAAATTTTTATATTTCAATGAAAAGAGAAAAATTGTGATTTTTATTTAAAACTATATTTTTATTTCATGTATTTAAAAATTTAATTTTTTTAAAATTATTTAAAAAGAATATTTATTTTATATTATTAATAACACAATTAACTTTATTCAAATCAATTTTATGTTTGAATTTGGAATAAAAATATTTACCTACTTAAAAAGTAAATTTTCTATAAAACTTTTCTTCATTGCATTTTATGTTTTTATTATAAATTAATTTCCCCAAATAATTTAAATTTAAACTAGAAAATTTTCAATAATTAAAATCATGGGGTCTAAATTTATTAAATAGATTTGTAATTGTTCATACCTTTTTGATTGATTACTTTTCCAGTTTTGGTGGTTGGAGGTGTTTAGGCAAGGCACTAGAAATATTTGGTTGATGCTGGAGCTACAAAGGTGATTCAGTAGGGAAGTCACATCATGTAATTTTTAAATGACATGTAAAGGTGGTTCATGTTTTTTATATCCGGTGAATTCATGGATTGTAAATTGGATAAGGGTGATTCATGAAAACGAATAAACATCATGTATATAAAATTCATGATGTGCATTAAATAAATGCTGAGGTGACTAATTGTTTTGGGAAAGTTTGAAATTTTATGACACTTGGCGATTACACTCTATGTAGACTTTGTAGGACATGAAACTACTAGGATTATATATTTTAAATTTTTTCTTTGATAAACTTTAGTCATTCTGCCACAACTTCTTTCCTCCCTATCTGGATGAAACTTAAGAACCATGGTAGGTTCTTTAATCGCCCTTCCTTCTTCCTCAGTCTGTTGGTTGTAGTGGTTGTTGGTTGATGATCTGAAGTTAGTGATCCCTCTTTTCCCAATGGTTTTTCACTTTTTCTTTACTTGGGGATTATTTAGAGATATTTTTTTATGGGTGTGTGTTGAGTTGTGTTTTGGAGATCCTTAGGTGTTTTGAAGGTTTATCTATGGGTTTTTCATGCATCTATCATTTGTGGGAATTTATTCTTCACCCTATAGTGCGCAGCATGCTAGAAAAAAAACTGAGGTTGTTTTTCCTACATTTATTGATTTTTTACATCATGTGGGATGTTTTTCTTCTATTTATATTTGGATTATGGTTGTTCTATCATAATTTAAGATAAATTAATTGATTAATTAAATGTGAATGTGGGAAAGGGAAATGTTTCACCTTCTTTGATAATTTTTTTATATTTTTGATATTTTGGATTCTATTGGCTAAATGCCCCACTAAAACTTTTGGTGGGTGGGGGTATTTTCTTATGCATTATATGTTGTGATACAGAGGTTGTGTTTTGTGATATTGTGATACCAACCAAAATGAGATATTGGTTAATCAATTATATTTTTGTAATTAAATGTTTGCCCTAATATTATGGATTGTGTGATGAAACCCCCTAAAAATAAAGTGAAATGTCGTAAAATCCCATTTTATCAATAAATAAAATGTTATTTGATGTTTTGTGATCTGTGTTTGTGTGGTTGAGGTAGTTTGTTGTTGTGGGGCTATTGTGATGATACAGTTTGTGGTGTTTTTATATGAGGTGTGGCTTGTGGTATAAAATGGTTGATGTCTAGTTATAACATGTGGGTTAGTGGTTATGTGACAAAGATTATGGGGCATCAGTTGATGGTTGATGTGTTTTCATGAATATGGGGTGGTGGGGTAATGGTTTTTTCAGGGTATGTTGAGCTTCTTATGATGTTTGGTTGTATTGTGTTAATTTCTTTGTTTGTAAAAGAATATCAAAGAATAATAATGAAATTAAAATGGTTAGGATTTTTTTGTTAATGGAATATTAATAGGTCATGAATGAATAATAATATGATAAATAATTAAATGGGTTTAATGAAAAGTGGGTTGTTTTTTATTCCTTGTTGTGTGGTTTTATGCTTTTAGTAGTGGAAAAGAAAGTGGTGAAGGTTGTGATTTTGGGTGGTGATGTTGTGAGTTTTTTAATGCTCGTTGTGAACCCATAAGATGGTATTTTCTGTGTTGATTATATATATATATATACCATATATATTATTGTTATTTTCTATATGCACCATACCAATGTAGAGAATCTAGTGCTCCAAACAAAATGTTTTGGTGTTGTTTTTTCCAACATCCCAATGGTGAGTTTGGATGGCTAAATAATTGGTCTTCCCCACTCCTTCTTCTAGGATATTATGAAATGAACAAGCTATGATGGCTTGAATTCAAAAGTTTCACTATTGAGATGTGATGGTTAGTAGTATGTGGGATGCTATGGCAGTGTCCGTGAATGGTGGGGGGATATGAGGTTCATATCCAACATTTTCATGATACCCTACTGATCTGGTTATGTGATTGTTAGAATAATGCAAAGTGATTATGCCCAGGTGTCTTCGAGTGAGATGTGATGTTATGGTTAGTAGAACTTTGGGTTCATATTCCCAAGTTTCTTTGAGAAAAATGTATTATGATGGTTAGTAGCACATGGTGTGATTGGTCCAAAGTGTCTATGGGTGAGATATGATGTGATTATTAACTACATGTAGCATACATGACATGATGTGATATGCAGAAGATTTGGGAGCTCTAGGATGTACATCTTTAGGTTTTGAGAGTAGACTCTTAGTGGGAAAATTGTATAGGGTTCCCTTTTTCGATGTGAATCATGTTATATTATATTACTTGGATTTTTTTATTTTTTGAAAACATCTTGGTTAGGTTTTCAATATATATATATATATATATATATATATATATATATATGACCAGTTTAGGAGCATTTGTTTCTATTGTCTACTCATAGGTGCATTAGTATGTTTCTTTCACATGAGCACAAGAGACAATGTTTTCCCTACTGAGTATACCTATATGATCACCCTACATATATAAACCTATTTTGAGGTTTCTAGGAGGACTACATTGACCATTCTAGATATTAATATATTGGATCTTGGGATAGTTGTTGTGTTGTGGCTTTATCATTTCTTTTACGTATTTATATTGGAGACTTTTATCTATATTAATTTTATTTGTACATGCTCGTGGGATAGTTTTGGTTTCAATTATAATATTTAATGAATACTTTTGGGAATTATTCATCTTATATCTTGATGATATATTATTATAGATGGTAATTTCTCCCATTTCATGATATTTTTATACCCTCGGTGCTAATCTTGGACTTGGGGCCAACGGGAAGTGGGAATTGGGGTTATTATCACTCTCCCATTATTGTGGTATATTTTTCAAGAGGGATCACGATAGAGTGGTGTTAGATGTGATGGTTGAGAGATAGGATGGAGTTTCCAATTAGGCATAGTGAGGATTTCATGGGTTGTTATGGAAACAGTGCTAGTTGACCTTAGTGCGAGATATTGGTCGGGTAGACTTACTAGGATATGGAATTTTAAGGCCCCACATGATTTAGTAAAAATACTCTAAGCTTATTGAATGACCAAGTGAGATGGACCTTCTTATATTATAGAAACCTAGGAGAGGTGAAAGCCTCATGATGACTTGAGTTTCATTTTTAATTGGGATTTTTGTCTAATATTAAAATAAATAAAGTCAAATAAATAAATATTAATAGTATTCCATACTAACGGGATTAGGAAATATTTTTTTTCCTTTCAGTTATTTCTCTCATAAATCATACATGTTTGCCTTAGGAAGTTTAGGTTTAGTAGTATGGTTCAGTTTAGCATCGTAGGTTTCTTCCAGAGTAGGAGGATAAGGCTTGTAAGAGGATGTTTCATGATTTATAATGGTAGTATTTAGAGAGGTATGAGGGTATTGTTTCAAAAATAGATACATGGATCTTGTTGGAGGAGCTTAGAACAACCTTCATCTTGATTCGGACCCTTTTAGAGCACTAGGTTCCTTTGGTAGTGAGTCAGATACAAGGAGAGGTGCGTTAGTGGTGGAAGTTTTACCTTGGAGACAAGAAGGTGGAAGATTTTTCATGGGTCTACTTTCATAAGGATTTCCAGGTGGAGTTCCTTTCATCAACCCTAAAGGCATTAAAAAGGTAGTATATTATTTCTCTTCATTAGGGGAATTTTTTAGTGTGGGATTTTGGAATCAAGTTTAAATACTTTATTCATTTTCTAAAGATCTTTTTTCATATAAGGAGTCTCTTGAGAGAACTTATTATGTTTCAAACATCTGGGGGTTGGTGTTAAAATCTTCCTTTCTAGATTCTTGGAAGTTTTGATCTTGTGTTTTTCATTAGTGGGGGCTATGATCATCATCAAGATCAGTGACCAAAGGTTCCTGAGGCTTTTCTTATAGAGGTGGTCTATTTTAGTGGTAGTTTTAGAAAAAGTTTCCAATGAGGTTTGTTTCCGACACTTTGGTCGAGTCGCGCGCGTCTATAATGTTCGTGGGATGTCGGCTCTGTTTTGTTGCACCGCATTCCCGCTTTCCAACGGCGGGCGGCATCCGCTCCCTGTTCGGGGATGTTTACTCCTTGATCGAAATGGGATGATGGTATGTTGGTTCTTCCTTCCATGGATTACTCCTCAAAATTCATCACTGAGTTCGGGTCTCCCTTATAGATTATTACATAGTTCATGAAACTCTTCCTGGTTCCATGTTTTTATGGACACCGATTAATTACACTACTTTTTTCAAGACATTCCAAGGGGTCCGGTCTGGGCATTAACCTTCAGTTGGGGGAGTAGTCACGTTGAGGCATCGTTGACATGTCTGGGCGCTGGAACACTAGCGTGTCTGATTTTCTACCCCTTGTTATAGGGCTTCTTGAGGGTGCGGAATATCGAGGCATCCCACGTTGAATCAGGGGAATCCTATGCCATAGGCATGTCTCTAAGGTTTTCCTCAGCTTCCCATGTTTAAAACAGGGTATGTCGTGAGTTTAACGTCTAGAAGGGACAGTTTTACTGATCGAAACACTGACTGGAGTGGATCAGATGGGTGTAACCTCTTAAGAGAACACTGATATCAGGTCTAACGAATGGTTCATTACCCGGCCACTGCCTGGAGTAGTGGGGAGGTGAATTGTCACGATCCTAGAAGGATGTGGAGGCATGGGTAAGAATCTGGATGGATAATGGAGGGATGAATGAAGTGGAGGGGGAATGATATGGAACCGATGCGAGGACGTCGGTGATGATGGGATTGAGCCTTGAAGAGACCTCTTACATATCCTCGTGGATGGGAATCAAAGTCCGCACAGTTCAGTTGGTGAGAACCGACATGAAGGGGGTCGGAGCGACCAATGGGTGGTGGGCTTGAACCTCAGGGAGGCTTCCTACGTACGATGCCTTGACATGGATCGAATTCCACGTAGTTCAGAATGGATTCTGAAGAACCGATGTGAATATAGACAGGGGGTCTGATGGATGTTGGGCTTGAACCTCGGGAGGTTTCCTACGTACCATTCCTTGACATGGATCAAAGTCCTCGTAGTTTGGGATGGTGTGTGTCGGCGAACCAACGTGAAGATGGACCGGGGGTACGATGGATGATGGGCTTGAACCTCGTGAGGCTTCCAAAGTACCATGCCTTGACATGGATTAAATTCCACGTAATTCGGGATGTTGTGTGTCGGCGAACCGATGTGAAGACGAACCATGGTCTGATGGGTATTTGGATTGAACCTCAGAGAGGCTTCCTACGTACCATGACTTGACATGGATCAAAGTCCTCGTACTTCGGGAGTGGATGTGTGTCGGCGAACCGGCGTGAATATGGAACGGTGGTCCGATGGATGATGGGCTTGAACCTCGTGAGGCTTCCTACGTACCATGCCTTGACATGGATCAAAGTACATGTAGTTCGAGATGTTGTGTTTTGGCGAACCGACATGAATATGGACCTTGGTCTGATGGGTGCTGGGCTTGAACCTCAGGGAGGCTTCCTACGTATCATGACATGACATGGATCAAAGTCCTTGTAGTTCAATAGTGGATGTGTGGGACTTACACTCTAGGCTGCTCGGGGTGTGGGTGAACCGACGTTAATGATGGTCGGGATGACCGGGTAGTGGGCTTGAACCTCATGGAGGCTTCCTACGTACCCTACCTTAACAAGGATCAAATACAACGTAGTTCAAGAAATGGTGTGGGGCTTACACTCTAGGTTTCCCAAGGTGTTAATGGGTCTTGGCGCACTGACACAGAGATAGTCGAGGCCAATGGTTGTTGGGCTTGAACCTCATGGAGGCTTCCTACGTACCTTGTCTTGGCAAGGATCAAAGTCCCCGTAGTTTGGGTATGGAGGCTTGGCACACCAACACGGAGATGGTCGGGGCCAATGGTTGTTGGGCTTGAACCTCGTGGAGGATTTCTATATACCATGCCTTGGAAAGGATCAAAGTCCCCGTAGTTAGGGTATGGATGTGTGGGTCTTACACTCTAGGATGCCAAGGTGGGATGCCAGGGTCGATGCTTACTCTAAGCCCACGTGTGTCTTGCTCGGTGTGAGAAACAAGAGGCAGCAGAGACCTGACGGTCACATCGCGAAAGGTGTGTCCGTGGAAAGTGGAGTGGGGCTTATGCGTGGAGCGGCCTAGGGAGAGGAAGATTGGGACCTACTCCAATATGGAGGCCCAGGTGCAACAAAGCATAGAGGGAGAGGGATTTGGCACCTAGAAAGATAGGAGGGGATTTATTCCCTATCACGTCCTCCACTGGACTTGGCACCGGGGAAGTGAGGAGGGGCAGGGGTGCTCCCCCTGGAAGGAAGGCTAGGGGCTTACACCAAGGCAGCTGCCCTTCCCTGCAGACGAACGCCACTCCAAGAATGAGGATATCATCCCCTGTCAAGACCAGGGGGTGTGTATAATATCCAAGGCGGAGGACCATGCGTGCAGAGCACGGGGTGAGGTCATAGTTTAACGTCATGTATTGAGGACGAAGGCGCTTCACAGTTTAACGTCATGCAGCTCGGATGAGGTGGGTTTGTTCTGCACCCCTAGAAATTACATAACTGGTACTCTCTGTTCCTTGTGGGAGGGAAGGCATCAACAATTCCGTAGTGAAGGGGGGTCGTAGAGTGAACCATCGAGGGGTCCATGTTAGCGTGGGTATGCGAATAAGCAATAGTCGTTAGCGTGCCTATGCGAAGGAGCATGAGGCTAAGCAACACGATGGGCAGTGTTGTCCAGGGCACTTTGAAACCACATTGTGCAGAACTGGAGGGTCACATAGAAAGAGGAATTGTAAAGAAAAGGGGTTCACATGTAGGGGCCATGTGAAGCTCTGCCACTCTGCGTGGCGGAAATCATTTGCGAAGGGGTGTGCTTCGTGAAGTGGGGTGTCCCATCCATAGCATAGGGTAGGGGTGTATATGAGAGGTGCTTCATGAAGTGGAAAGGCATTCGCAGAGCATAGCCTTGCGGAGCACAGACACCTCATGAAGAAAAGTGTTGTGAAGTGATGTGCTTCGCGAAGTACAGTGAGTCTACCTTGGCATGTGGATCATGTGTACATGAGGGGTGCTTCACGAAGCATAAACGCTCCGCAATGACCTGGTTCCCCTTGGGGATCCCTTTCCTCTACTAAGGCCCTTGGGCTTCACGAAAGGCATCCCTCTTGGGATAGGGGGTTAAAACGAGCCAAGGGGGAGGCACTTTGCAGAGAAAAATTCCCTCGTGTAGCTCATGATTCGCAGAGCAAAGGGTGCTTCATGATTTGGGACCTCAGAAGTTTAAAGGTCGGATTTTCCGTCCCTTAAGCTCGAGGGGAGACCGGTATTTATAGGCAAGAGGCGCTGTGAAGCAGATCTTACGCCGGGCGAATAGGGTTGTGGTTGCTTCACGGCAGGTCGCAAACGTCAAAGGCGTTCACGGAGCGTCCCACCTCCTTGCTTCACGGTGACATCGCGAACATCAAAGGTATTCGCAGACTGGCCCGTCTCTTGTGCTTCGCGGAGATGTCGCAAACGTCATAGGCTTTCGCGGAGTGTCCCGCCTCTTCTGCTTCGTGGAGACATCACGAACATCAAAAGCATTTGCGAAGCATCCCGCCTCTTCTGCTTTGCGACGACCGCGGTGCTTGGGGGCCTCCGTGAAGTGGCTTCTCGAGGTAGTTCGCGGGGCCTCTTCTCTTCTTTCTCCTCCAATATTTTGGTGCCAACAAATGCCCCCCTTAGACTTAAATCCGCATAGAAATAAAGGGTCTAAGTCTGAGGGTCGATCGCCAAAATCTTCGGTCATTGGTGGAGATGGATCGTGAAGAGGGCTCACGTGGTGGACAACCGATGCACAGGCTGAGCACGCTGCGAATCTCGGCACGATCCGGACGCACCGCGAAGCACCAAAGGTTGCCGCCTATAAATACGGGGGCTAACCTCTATTTTTTCGTTTCCCTTATATGTAAAATTATCCTTTTAAGCTCTCGATTCACGAATATCTGCGTACTTCATGACTGCTCTCCGCGAATCGGGCTTCGCGGCGAACCACGATTCTTTGAATCTGCGACAACGCTATAGGAGCATGCGCTTGCAGGCTGAGGCAAGGCTTTGAGAAATGGCTTTGCAATAGAGCTCTGTGAAGAGGCTTCGCGACCCGACCTGAAAATTGTCCGAGTCTTAATACCAAATGGCCCATCAAGAAGCTATCCAGGGGGTTCTTGCAGACGCTGCCCGGAGGGATGAGATGGAAAATTGTCTTGGTCTAGGAGATTTGGTTCGTAGCCACTCAGACCATAATTCATTAATGGAGCTACTATCGGAGATCCAGAAGAACTATCTATTGTGAAGGAGGCTGCCCTTGTATGGATTTGGGCTAAGGGATGACGTCTTCATTCCTGAGGCAAGTAGGGACGAACCAGCTTACTGGTTTAGGAGCACGTCGTGCCAGCACCAATGGTTTAGGGCGGCTGATGGTCATGCACAGGAGGACTTCACACCCATAATTGCTGACTGACTATACAACCACCTGAACAAAATCGATGGGAATTCATTGCAGTCAGAGACGTATCCTCCTCTGTACCATACAATATTGAAGGCAGCCTTGAGGGATCCGAAGAAGGGGTGGTCCGAGGAGTGAGACCTGCGCCAGGGCGGTAACTTCACAGACGATTGGGAATGGGCCTACTGGGTAGACACCTCGTGTGAGGAGTTTGGAGCCGAGATGAGGAGAGTGGGTTTGTATGAGGCAGCCTAGGCCTCCTAATTCCAAATATATCAACCAAAATATCTGATGCCAGAGCTATTGAGAAGATGTTCAACTAGGACCAACACGTTTCACCTGCACCATGGAGAAGGTCGACATCAGTCTATGGGATTTCCATCAGATTTTAGGGGTCCCAGTATTGGGGGATATGTACGATGAGTTCCTCCGTGTCATGAGTGCATGGGAGGATCCAAAGCAGATGTCGCGGCTGGCGATGGAACTGATGGGGTGGGTGCTCGAGGAAGACAAAGAAGCAGTGATAGACGTCCACTTCGTGCAGTGGTTCAAGCAGTTCCTGAACTTCCCGGTGGATCGACAGTTTCCCGCAAGGCCTCAGACTTGACCGAAGGGGGCTCAACGAGGCAAGGATCATTCATATTGGCGGCTCTTGGAGGACAGCCAGTGGAAGACCTGGGGTTTCAGTGTCAATACTGAATAGTAGCTGATAGTCAGACTGGCGGTGTTTATCATGGACCTTATCTATGTTTGGATCCTACCAGTGAGAGATACCAACCTGGGGGGTGCGGCCTAGAACATTTATCATGACATCCATGATGGCCACAAGAGGGCAGGTGAATCTGTGAATTCTGATGCTCACCAGATTTTACAAGATGTTATGGCATGTTAGCGAGGGAAAAAGGTCACAGAGGATATGTGGACCCTTCCATCTTCTGTATAGGTGGATCGCGGCACACATCAGGGGGGTTAAGAATATCTGAACCCCATCTCACCTATGGGGTCAAACTTCTGCCCATCCATCTTGAATGTTGTTGGGACCTATCCAACCAAATTGACTGTACCATTGGTACTAAACCGGGTGTGGAAGGTGGAAGAGTTTAATTTTCACCTATTTCCATTGCCGACATGGGTACTCCTCGATGATGGTCGGGGGATGGAAGAGCATCAGGCATATCTCCTATCCTTTAGAGGTGGAGTCTTGGTGGAAAGGTTGGACCGTGAGCCTCTCTGCGATCCGTACACCACACATTGGTTCGCATGGAAATTTTGGTGTGTGCATCGAAAGACTCCACGGGTCTTCTTGGAGGTGCACCACGAGGAGAACCCATGTGTGATGAGGAAATTGTGGCTCATGTTCACACGAGAAGACATGAAAATTCAGAATGCATTACCTCCACCTACTGTCACCTTCGGACTGGTGAAGGAGTATGCCATAAGCTGGGAGGCAGCTTATCCGGGGGAAATTCTAAAGCAGCCAACTATTCAAGATAGTGATGGCGGGTCTTCCCTATCTCGAGGTCAGGTTTGGAAGGCGGCAAGGGCCTCCCACGGTGGCGGGGCTGTCGTGGCGGTGAGAACTGCACCTGCTGAGGGTGAGGCAGTGGCGGTGGATCCAACAACGACAGTGGATCCGGTTTTCCCAGGAGAGTAGAGCCATCTGGGTCGTGGCCTCCAGGTGGATTCCGTAGGATATCTACTCAGGCCCCGTGGAAATGGTTGCGCCATATCGACATGCCAGAGGATGCTACTTTCCCGTAGGCTTGGGACATTTGGGATGTCAATCGGAAATTCCTCATCCTGCCCAAGATGTGGAAACACCTGAACCATCTCAGGATGGATTTACCTGGTATAGACCCTGTCCGGGCTAGTCTCACAGTATCCCCAGCAGAGGTGGAGCAATATCTGGCTGATCTAGAGGACTTTGTGCATTCCAAGGGTGCCTCGCGTCCAATGATAGACTGGGTGAGGGTAATGCTGGATCAGACGATTCCCCCACAGCTTTCGGCCACTGAGTTGAGAGAGCACTTACCCCTACTAGAATAATCAGATGAATCCTCTTAGGGGGATGAGGCTGGTGGAGGGAGCTCGTTGGAGGAAGGAGAATTCGGCGATCAAGACTCGGGTCTCAATGATTTCGCGGAGGCTCTCAAGGTAACATTCCAAGTTTCTTTTCTCGGGGTCTGCTCTCATGTCATTATGGACTTCTTACCAACATCTGAACCATGCAGGAGGACCTTGTGCATAGACCTCATTCTCTCCCCTTGGTGGGTGCTGATGCAGGACCCTTAGAACCCTCACCTGTGGCTGCATCCAGTTCTGTGTCTGGTGGGGCTAGGGCACCCAAGGTGGCTCCTCCAGAATCTCCAGAACTTCTGACAATATAATGTGGGCCATGCTTCGGGGTTCCATCAACATCAACTCGAGAATGACACTAGGAGATGGATCTCTGTAAGTCCTCTATAATGAGTTCATTACTACCACACGTTGATCATTCCAACTAACGTCCATTCCCTTTTCTATTACATACAGTTATTCCACTGGAATGGGTTGCTGCAGTGAGGTTGGTCGGGATTTCTGGCAGCACCCCTCCCAGGGGAATTCCAGTAATCATGGAGATAGTTACCCATCCCACCTGAGCTGCAACGCTCCCTATCATTGGCGGGACCACTAGAGGGGTCATTACCAAGTTTATTGAGGTGGAGTCTGATGATGAGGATCGACCGGTCAACCTACGTCCCGCCACGCCTGATCCGACGCCAGATGTCATGCCTGATCCAATGCCAGACGCAGATCCCACTGAATATTTCTTGAGGGCATACTCCGCATACGATCCTACCAACCGCACAGACTAGGATGAGACAACCTCTGATGAAGAGGATAGTGATATAGTCCGCTGCCGATCATGGACGATGATTGTGCGCTTTATCCAAAAGACCCCCCCCCCAACACAAGGCTTTATGGATAGATGAGAAGGATAGACTTCACTCGTGGATTCTCAAACTATGTTTTGGGGGAGTGGATTCCCATCACCCTCACTTTCTCATCCGAGATCTTATGGCGTAGAAGATCTGGGAGTATGATTGCGGCCTCAGCGTGGGCTGGTAGCGGAGGAATGTGACAAACATCAAGAAGATCTGGGAGGATAAAAATGAGATCCAATGGCTACAGATCTAGGTGGATGAGCACTCATCCTATCTTAATGCACAATCATAGCTGATATTGCGATTTAAGGCCCAGCTGGCAGAGGCAGATGAGCGTATGAGGCAAACTTCCGAAGAAATGGCCATCATTCAAGCTGACTTGGAGCGGGCCCAAACTGAGGCTTCTGAATTGTGCCCCATTACTGTTGAGGAGGAGTGGGAGTTGATCTGGTGGTAGCAACTCTTGGATGCCACAAGTCAGAGGGTGGCGGAAATGCAACTCTCTTTTAACGGGGTCAACTCGTCTATGGGAGAGATAGACCCCCCGAGTTCTGTAAGGATGACAAACTCCCAAATGTGCTTTCAAGTTTTGATTTATTTGATTCCATAGACTACACGATTTTTGTTATCGAGGTTGTCTTTATAAACATCCTGTTATATTTGTGAAACATCCAGTGGTCAGTCCCTAAGACCAAGCGGGTCGAGCCCAATGTGAGAAACAAGGGGTGATCACCA
Organism: Viscum album; assembly: GCA_963277665.1. Classification (NCBI taxonomy): domain Eukaryota; kingdom Viridiplantae; phylum Streptophyta; class Magnoliopsida; order Santalales; family Viscaceae; genus Viscum; species Viscum album. Next base: position 1,716,239,462 of record OY728143.1, read on the forward strand.
GGTTATTTCATCTGAACATAATGCGTCGACCAAGATTCAGGTATCCAGGGTTTAGATAACTAATTCAGATCTTCTAAAAAGACATGGGAGAGGCCTGATCAGAGGATTAGGACCTCAGAACATTCAACGATATGTTCTTCTGGTGTTCTCTAATGCACGAGCGGGGTAACACCGGGGGCGTTGAGATTAGTCCGAACATAGGGAAGTGGAAGGTGTGAATCACAATACCCAAAATACGGAACACTATAGGGCTGGCATCACAATGAATGATAATCGTTGACCATGTTCGAAACATGGTATCTCTATTGCATTAGCCTGAAATGGGGATAAAAAATGAGGGCCGACCATTGACCATGTTCGAAACACGGGGCCTGACTCAAAATGCTACCCATTAGTCTTCCAGAATGTTTGGCCCCGGAAAATAGGCAGGACATAGGCCGAGCATCCATACTGTTAGGGGGTTCTTCCAGATGTGAAATAGGGTGCGGGTCTGAGTAATGGGGCACGTAGATCATTGAATGTGGAGTGAGGGTTTGTTCGATCAGAATCCAACACTCTTGAAATTACGCCATTGCAGTGGAAGAACACTAGATGGACGCATCGGTTTGATCATGGATCATTCCTTTTTTCAGACAGGGCCTCTCTGGTGAGGGGGTATGTCCTTTTCCAATTCCATTGTGGGGCATCCCGAACTTTTTCAGGGAAAAATTGTAGTTACTTGGTTCCCTATGAGGGGTCCGTCCAGGGGGGCGGAAAGGGGGAGGAACAAGATTTATGATTCCTCGGGCTGGACCCTAGGCAAAATACTGAGGTATCTCTACATATCAAATGAGAATGGGAATCAAGACATACATAGTTCTGGAAGCATAGTTTAACGTCATGTGGGATGAGGAGAAGCCTGGTTGTGCCGGTACACATCCCACCAAAACTATTAAGCCCACGTGAGTCATGCTCGATGTGAGAAACAACAAGTAATAGGGGACTTTCCCGACACAAGAAGGGGAATGTTAGGGTGAAGGGATGCCCGGTTAATGTCAGCCCAATGATGTTAACCCATCCATGTAGCACACCTAGATGCGCAAATAGGTGAAGCCGAGTATGTCAGAATTTCAATTGAACATGGGGAAGTGGAAATGTGTGAATCATGAAGCTCAAAATCTGGACCACAATGATGGTGGTGTGACGATGGAGGATAACTGTTGATTGTGGAGAAAATGCAACATCCAAATCGCATTAGCCAAGAATGGGGACAAATAAATGAGGGTCGACCATTGATCATATTTGAAACACAGGACCAGTCACAAATGTTGTCCAAGATCCTTAGGGACATTAGTCTAAAATGGTAGGACAGACCATAGGCCTAGGATCCATGTCATATGAGGGTCCTTTTGGATGTGGAAGAGGATGAGGATCCAAATAGTGAGCTCACAGAGCTTGGATATGGAAATAGGGGAATGTCCCCTTGAAAATTCCACACTTCAGGCTCTTTGTCAAATGAATTCAAATACGACAACGAGAAGTATTGGATAGAGGGAGTTGAGTCCCTTCTCATAGGGAGATCTTAGTTTAGGGTTTTAGAACTCAGACCATAGGTGGTAGGAAACACAGGAGACATGTGGTGGGGTAACTACAAATACCTGACGTGAATGGGAACCGAAGGACTAAAAATGATAGTTGAGCTGGGCCTGAGGCAAAGTGTACAGAAGTTCCTACGTACCCTATGAGGATGGGGATCAAGCTGCACGTAGTTCTTGAAGTGGAATGATGAGGTACCAGTGCCAGGGAAAGAGGGGTGTGCGGGCATGTCCCTCGCGCCAAGAGGAGCGGTATTTGATAAATCTCATTTGTCCTTTAAGGTGGGTGGTTTTTTTTTGTGAAGCGACAGGCCTAGGCTAGCAGGCCCTGGAGTCACCACATGAATCAAGATATGGTAGGAGTTGATAAATGGCATGGCATATGACCAATACCAACGTTATTTACCCTACTATGAGGTCATCACAATGTAGTGTCATTTTTTGTCGTGCGGCCAGGACGATAATGTCACAGTTTTAGGGTCAGGTGATGGGACCAAGCATGCATTTTAACATCACGCATCATAGACGTAGCAGAGACGATGCTAGGTAGGGAAGGTGTACGGTGCAATAAAACATTCCCGTCGTGAATGGGGACATGGTCCCGTATCACACCATACGCAATTCCAAGAGGGGGACCTCAGGCCAAGGGGCCTACATAGAGGTAAGAGTGAAAGGGGCTGGAGAAACTAGCTCCCAGCTGAGCTGGACCCAAAAATGAGACGTCCAGGTGGTCCTACATATCCCATGAGGATGGGAATCAAGCCGTACGTAGTTCTGAGGAGATCTTAGTTTATGGTCTTAGAGCTCGGACCATAGATGGATGGAAACTTTCCAAGTAAGCACAGACCTTGACCTAATCCCTAAGCCCACATGAGTCAAAATCGGTGTGGGAAACAAGGGAGGATGATCTTTATTGCAATACCTAGAATGCCCATCAAATGGAAATCGGTGTGGATCCCTGAATGATGCCCTTACCATGGATTTGTTCTCCTAACGTGCAGATGCATACTAAGTAATAGTGTCAAGGGTGTTGGAAGTTTACTTGGACATGATGAGGTGGAGAAGGATGTGAATAATGTAATAGATATCTTGGGCTTAATGAGGTTGGCGTTACGATTGATGATAACTATTGACCATGGAGGAAACACAGTATCCCTATCGTGTTACCTGAAATGGGAACAATAAACGAGCATCTACCACTGATCGTATTCGCAACGTGGGACCTATATCAGTTAGTTGTTCGAAACCCTCAAGGACGTTTGCCCATGATGGTAGGAGGGCCCTTGGGCTGAGCATCCATGCCATTCGAGGGTCCCTTTGGATGTGAAAGGTGATGGAAGCCCTAATGAAGGGGAACACGAAGCCTGGGAAATGGGTGGAAGCATGTCCGAGTAGAACCCAACATTCCAAGTACTAAACCAGAGTACCCTTAGGCACATTGATGAACCGCCGAAGAGGGTCGATGAGGATGATCAGGAGGGAGAGGTACATGGCATGGTCATTACAAGTTCGATGTGAAGGAAGACATAATCCCATGCCACACCATATACGCCCCTATCCTATAAAGGTTAGGCCAAGGGGCCAAGGTGAAATGGTGATTTTCGGGAGATAGAGCTGGACCCAAAGTTCAGACATTCTGGTGGTCTTACGTATCCTGTAAGGATGGGAATTAAGCCACACGTAGTTATTGAAGACACCCGGGGGTAAGATACCCCAACGAGGGGGGTGTACACCATGGCGAATAACCTGACGTAAACTAGGACATAATCCCATACCAAACTGTATGCTCCCATAAGAGAAACTGGGTTGGGGCCCGAAAGGCCAAGGGGACTGAGGCTGGGCCTCGGTCAGGTAGGCCTGACCAACTTGCAGTTTAACGTCTTGCAGTGACAAAGAGGTGGGGATAAGGTATCTCATCCCGGGATGTGTACGGCGTGGTGAACAACCTAACGTGAATGAATACATAATCCTATACCACACTGCACAATCCCATAAGGGAGAACCCGGGCCGGGGCCCGAGAAGGCCAAGGGGCCTGAGAGTTGGCACCGCCTGGAGGGATATCATCACTTGGGGATAAAACGGGGCAGAATAAACCACTAAACTCGATATTTGGGAAATCTTAGGGTGGACCTGATGATCCAGGACAGTTGTTGACCACGTTGGAAACATAGCGTCCCTATAGTGGCCTGAAATGGGAGCAATAAACTAGCATCAACCACTGACCACATTCAAAACGCGGGACTTGTATCGGCTTGTTTCTCAACATCCATGAGGGCATTGTCCTGAAGTGGTAAGAGAGCCCTTAGGCCTAGAATCTATACCATTCAGGGGCCCTTCCGAATGGGGAAGGTGATGGAATCCCAATCAAGGAGTAGGTGAAGAATAGTTGTACCCGTCTCTAAAAGAGGTGAACCTCTCTAGGGAGTGGGACGTATAGATGGATTGAGATTATCTCGACATGAATTGGGGTAAAATTGAACCCTTTACATACATCTTGACACAAGGGAAAGATTATGACGTTTTGGATGGGCCAACGGATGAAATGTCCAGGCGTTCCTACGTATTCCATAAGGATGGGAATCAAGCCATATGTAGTTATTGAAGGCCATGCAGTTTAACGTCTTACAGTGAGGACATGGGAGGATATGAGAATGGGAGTGGGAAGATAGTGTGACCATTATAACCCTTGTATGAGTGGGTCTGATGAAGCCCATATCATGCAAGTATCCTCTGAGAGAACTATACCCAGGGGGATAGTTGAAGAGAAGAGTTTGGCGTTGGGCTCAAAATGAAGCGTCTAAGCATTCCTATGTATCCCATAAGGATGGGTATCAAGCCATATGTAGTTCTCAAGATGCAGTTTAATGTCATGCAGGATGATGTGCAGTTTAAATTCATGCAGGACTGGAAAGTTTAAAGTCATGTAGGATTGTCATGCATTTTAGGGTCATGTGGGACCGTGCAGTTTAAGGTCATGCGGGACCGTCCAGTTTAAGGTCATGCAGGACCGGGGGTCTCAGGAAAATTATTTCTTAAGGAATTTTGCATTAGTGGGAGGATTTATATGCTCACCATCCATGGTCACCATGGAGTATGCTACATTGGGGTAAACCCTGTGGATTGTGTAAGGTCCTTCCCATTTGGGCTCCAACTTGGGGGGTTTCCTGACAGGGATCATTGGCTCTCATAGAGACAATATCAGGTCACCTTGAAGAAAAGAGCGGAGGTGAACCTTCTTGTTGAAGGCTCTAGTCATCTTGTTCTGGTGCCTTCCCAAATCATGCAGGGCACGGAGCCTATTCTCGTCAAGTGCTTCCAGTTCAGCTAGACGGATTTCGTCTACCTTATCTAGCGTCTTCCGGTCATAGACCACAGTGTGTAATAAAGACAGCTGAATCTCAATAGGAAGGATGGCCTCACCTCCGTACACTAGGGAATACGGGGTCACCTGGGTGGATTTTCAATTCGTTGTCTGATAGGTCCAGAGGGCATTGGAGAGCTTGTCCGGCCAACTCTTCTTGTTCTGACCAACCATTTTCTACAAAATGTTATAGAGGGTCCTGTTGAATGCCTTGATCTGTCCATTTTCCAATGCATGATACCGGTAGGTGTGGCTAGAACCGATATTGTACTTGGCATACAATTTCTTCAACTCAGTTGCTCGGAAGTTTGTGCTGTTATCGGTGAGTACGGCATGAGGGACTCCAAATCAGTATATGATGTTGGAGCTCACAAAATTGACAATGGATCGTGCCTTGAATTCCTTGAGTGGAACTTCCTCTGCCCACTTGGAGAATAAATCTATAGTGGTCAGGATGAACCAATACTGGCGAGCTGTCGCTGGTGGATACGGTCCCATGACATCGAGTCCCCACACCGCAAAGTTCCAAGAGTACTTGGTGGTGTGAAGGGGCTCTGGTGGCTGATGTATGAAGTTGGCATGAAATTGACATGCATTACACTTTTTAGAAAACTCGATGCAGTCATGGATCATGGAGGTCCAGAAATACCCCAATCTCTGGATCTGGTGAGATAGTTTTTCCCAGCCTGGTGGGAACCGCAACAACCTCCATGAACTGCCTACATGACCTATGTAATCTTGAATCCTTGAATGCAACGGAGGAGAATACCATCAAACCCTCACTTTTAGAGGATCTTCTTAATACTGGGATCATCTTGAAGGGTAAACGGTAACGCGCGATGTCGAATTCGCTCGCGCTCAGCCCGATCAGATGGGAGGTAACCATTTTGGAGGTACTCGACAAAGGGGGTTCTCTAGTCGGGAATCGCTTCAACTAGTACATCTTGGGGACCTAGGGGTCCTATCGTGGAGGCGTATATGGTCAGGTGACCTACCTGTGGGTCGTCGCCTTTATCTGGAGAGACAGGAGAAACCACCCTCTGATATGCCACATGGATAATCAGGTCATCCTGCTTGGGCTCTACAAGTGACGCAGCCAGACTAGCAAGGGAATCAGCTTGAACATTCTAAGATCAGGGGACGTGAGCCACTTCCGGCCAAGAAGAGAATTTGGCCACTAGCTAGAGATTGCGCTCCAACAATGGTATGAGTTCTGGCTTCTTGACAACACAGTCACCGTTGACCTATTTAATTACTAGATCTAAGTCCCCTTTCACATGAAAATGGGGCACGTCGATCTTGACGGCTATCTTGAGGCCAGTAATGAGGTCCTGATACTCTGCCTCATTATTAGTGCAGCCTTCAAACAACAAGAATGAGTACGGAAGAATTCCTTGTGCCGAGGTAAAGAAGACAATACCCAGGCCTACCCTATTGAGCTTGGGATCATTTAGCCTTCAGCCGGTGGGGATTCGAGCAGCACCATCGAAATGCATCTTCCAACACGGTGTGGCTTGATCCACCGAGAGGATTGCCTCATCGGGGAAATTGAGGTCCAGGGACTTGTCAACCGGAGCCGAAAGGGTAGTGAGTCAGTATGCCAATGCTTGTCCCGTAATGGCCTTCTGGGGGACAAAACTTACGTCAAACTGCTGGAGAATCACTTTCAACTTAACTAAAAGTCCTTTCAATATGGGGTGGTTTAGGATATACTTCAGCGGATCTACCCATGATACCATTTGTACCTCGTGGTGCTGCAGGTAATGTCATAGCTTCTGTACTATGAATACCAGCGTGAGTCATCTCTTTTCAATGGGAGAGTATCTGGTCTCCCTATCAAGGAGCATGTGGCTAAGGTAGTAGAGACTATTCTCTATCCCCTCATTATTCTTATGGGCGAACAGGGTGCTGAGAGACCATTCCAGGGCGGTCACATAAAGGACCAGCGACTTTCCGACGATGGGTGGCATCAAGACCGGAGGGTACCGCAGGTACCGCTTGACTTCCCCGAACATAGTCTGGAACTCTTCATTCCATTCATAGAAAGTGACCTTCTTCAGGATCCGAGAAAATGGATTACACTTGTTAGCCAGGTTCACGATGAATCGGTGTATGTAGGTTAAGTGGCCCTGGAATCCTCAAAGCTCCCGAATATTACTCAGGGCGGACATCTGGCTGATGGCCTTGATCTTATCTAGGTTAATCTAGATGTCTCGGTATCTAACGACGAATCCAAGAAACTTACCGGAGGTGACCTTGAAGTCACATTTAAGCGGGTTCATCTTCAGGTGGTGGGGACAGAGGAAACTGAACACTTTCTCAAAGTCCTTGAGATGTTCTTGGTGCTGGCAAGATTTGACCACCAGATATTTCACATAGCATGTAACAGCCCAAGATTTTATAAAAAAATATTCTTTTTAATTTTATTAATGTCTTGTGTTGTACGCTACACCAAAAGGAGCTTGCACAACACACATCCTTGACTTGACTTGCATTACACGCAATCGCGACCTTCCTCGATAGCGTGTGTAGTACGCAATACCGAGTTTCACTAAACAACGATATGCTATAAAAATATTATTAAAACTAGCCGTTATGAATAGTAATAACCACTTTTTAAAATTCTGTAAATCTTATTTTTCAAAATGAACTTCATTCTTGGATTCGGAGTATCGAATTTAGCCTAAGGTGAAATTTTGGTACTTTTCGGATAACTTTCATATTCTGATGAATAGTGAAAATTACTAAATTATAATTAAAAACAACTTTTTTTCGAAATAATTAATAGTGATAAATCATTAATTTGAGTGGTTTTAAAGTATATTTAGAATATATTTTTACAATTTAATACAATGTTGGTCATTGGATGTAGTTTCACATTTAAACTAGACATAAACAAGTGTCAATCTTTTGATAGATATTGTTTCTTAAAAACACGCTATTTGTTTTAACATCGGGATTTAATTATAAAATTAATTAATGCAACTTTTATGTTATGAATTTGGTAAAATAGACTTCATTTTTGAATTCGGAATATGAAATATAGCTTGGGATGAAATTTTGGAATTGTTCTGAAAAACATCAATTTTTGATGAATAGTGAAACTACTAAGTGGTAGGTTAAAAACTGAATTTTGCATAAAACTTAATTTTACCGCTTCTGTGAATGGAATTTTGAAAATCCGAGAGACACGGTTAATATCAAGGACTAAAATGTGGTTCAATGAGATGAAAATAATTTTTTGGTGAATAGTAACTTTTTACTTTTTTTTACCGCGGTTAATAGTAAATAGGGTAACTAAGGGTAAATATGATATTACTATTACCCTAACACATGTCCTAATTCTATTGGACAAGTGTAATTCGACCAAAAACAAACTTAGGAATAAAATATGACCATTTAGGCCCACTTGGATTAGATTAGGACATTTATTATTAATTTATTTAAAGAAAGGTTAAAATAGTTAAAATCAAAGTTTAATAAGTAAATCATTTTTAATATGGGGTTATACATAAGATAAATTCGATTGTAAATATTCATTAGAAAGCTAAAAAGATTTCCTACATGATGGTATTTTATTTGTAATTTTTAGACATAAAATAATTTAATTTATTTATGACACAACGATGATGCAGTAATTATCTTATTAATGAAATATTGACATAATTGATGTTATAAACACCAAAATAAATGTAATTTGAGATTTTTTTATGAATTCCACTAATTTTCTAGGTTACTATGATATATTAATGTTGATTTAATAAACTTGGTTCGAACATTTAATTCTTTTATGACTTTCACAAAAATCATATATCAAATAGTGTCAAAATTGACACAAAATAGTTTTTAAATCAAATATTATATTATTAATTGTTATTGTATTCCTAAAAATCTAAGGTTCGGCCAAATGACTTAGATAAGGATATATGTATTAATAATAAACAATTTGGGGTTCGTTTGGCATGTTATAGTAAGTTTATTAACCATATAGTGAAAGAAAACAAAAAGACATGGTAAAAGTTAAATTATTTAACTTAGAGTTAAATCTAATTGATAAGGTTAAAATAATATCCTAAACTTGTCTAAATTCTATTGGTTGATAGGATTTCGACCCCTCCCCACCTTATCTTCGAAATAAGACCCTTTGGAACCATTATAAACCGATTTTGACTTTAATATAAAATAATATTTTGAGATATTCCTAAGGTGCCCCTCTCCTCCCTTATAAAAGGACACCTCCTCCCCCTCCTCCTCACACCAATTTGAGCACTCAATCTCGGCCAACCCCTGCCAAAATCTCTTCTCCACTTCCCTAGCAACATCCTAGAGGTTCTGGTCTTCCTCAAAGACCAATTCTAGTGCCCTAAGAGGAGGTCTCAAAGAGGCACTTCAAAGAAGAGGTAATTACCGTTACCAATTCTTTCATCTTTATTTCTTCTTCCACTTCTTCTTCTTAGGTTGTTTCATTATGAAGTAATAACATCAGTATCACTCATATACTGATATGTTATTATAAGTATGAAACAACCCTATTTCACCATCTATCCATCCTACGGAAAAAGAAATCACCGCGCGTGCGTACGTACGGAATACCGTCTCCACGCCGTGGTGTAATCTATTTTCCACCGCCACCTTACATGGATGGGTATAATGGTGTAAAGAATAACTATACATAGTTATTACAACATCATATTTATTCTGATATATTGTATAATCCACTCCAATTCAATTCAATATTTATAGAAATGATATCATCGCTCGTGCGTACGTACGGACTACCGTCTCCACGACGCGATGAGATTCATTCTCCATGTTAACCATTTAAGAATGATTATAATGTATATATAAGAAATAATAATGAAATATATGACATTATAAAGCTACTGGATTTATGTATATATATACATATGTATGTCATCTACTTACTTCCATTTCAAGACAATAAGGAAAGGAAAACAGCGTTCATGCGTACGTACGGACTACCGTCTCCATGAACGGTGTTTTTCATTTTATTTATCTACCTATTATATATATATATATATACTGAATATATATGATATATAAATCATATTTTATATTCTGGAAGTAAGTAAATCATGATATAAGTAATAATGATGTCAAGAACAACAAGTCAAAACACCTACGATAAATGAAACGATTTTACCCAAAACGCTTCTTTAACATGGAATTTACAAAAGAACGGGTAATATAATGTCATAAGTGAACCATATATGATATCATAACAATGAATATGATTCTGTAATAAGTCAATAACATGATTTAAATCATTATACAGGAGGTTCGGACACTTACAAAGTAAGTCGGACCTAAGGTAAGGGAAAATATCACAATCTCATTTTTATTCGAGATTGTTTATTCGTAAGTATTTACTGGGGTGTATTTTATCATCCACATCCATGTTCCCTCAATATGTAATATTGTTTCCATCCACTTGCAATAGTTTAAATCCAATTTTACCCTTAGGTGAGTTTTTAGTAAAGAATATGAAAGGAATCTTTTGTCGTTTTTCCGTACGAGGTACTTTTTGACTTTTCCGACAAAAGTACGAAGAATGTTTTTTTTAACTTATACGGCACGAACGGATTTTTACGGTTTTATAAAGCCTTATTTTCATGAACCTTCCTCCAAAATATTTCATGACTATTTTTAATAAAATCTCTTTCTTTTAAAATTGTATGATGTTTTGTGAAAAGAAATTGATTTTGAAGAAGAAAGGATATTTTCCTCAAGAATTCATTTCAAGTGTTTTATCAAAATTATTTTCCATCTAAGATAATAAAGGGTTCTGTTTCTATCCATATTTTTACATTGATTTGACTATGTTGTGATGGAATTATGTTTATGAATTCCTTTATCTTATATGAATGGTTTTATGATGTCATGTTGTTTAAGAATCCCATTTTTATTACATGGGTTATGCAATGATGTATGATTTATGATTTTGTGGCACACATAAGAATGGTTTCATTATGAGATGGGTGGGACCTATATCTCCCTCCAATGCATTGGGTAAAGATTTTATATCTCATGAGATAGACATGGCTGGAATGGTAGGTTATACCGGTTCAGTGAAACAGGACTGAAACGAGGATTACTCGATTCAGAAAGGGACTTTGTCCACTAAGATAGTCTTGGCAATGAGTCTTGACTAACAAGAAATGATTCTCTATGATTATGTGTGTATGCCACAATGAGTAATGTTTTAAGTTATGATTTCATTTCACTACTATGATTTATCCCATGTTATGAAATTATGCTCTCTTTTGCAGGTTAAGATTTCCAAAAAAGTTATGTTCTTATGAAAATTATGTGATTGATATTTCTTTTGTTTACCCTTACTGAGCATTTGAGCTCACCCTTTTATGTTTTCTTTTCCCCAGGATATAAATAAAGGTTTTAGGTAAAAAAAAGAATGACCTTTATGGGAGATATTGAAGAACTTTCACCACGATTTGAAGATTACGTTCCGAGTTTCCAAAGACACTAAACTATTACGATCCTTTAGTGTGTGTTTTTGTTATGTACTAAGTATTCCGCAAATGTAATGTAATATCCATGTACGTCAGGCTATGGGTCTCTACAGTTGGTATCAGAGGAAAGGTTTAGTCAACCTTTGGAAACTAGGATGCGAAAACGTTAGTAAGATCCCTAGAGATATTTCTAAGGTATGTCTAGGGATGCCCCTAAGGATAAGTATACGTATAGGATATAGTTCTAGAACTATGGTAACGATATTAGATTAAACCAAAGATGATAGATATTTAAGTTACTCCCCCTTTATTATGATTTTTGCATCTAACACTATTCTGTTTGGGTTTTAGAAAATGGCTGGAAACAAGATGATTCACAATAATGGAGGATATGATGGACAATGGAATGATATTCTTCATTAGAAACCAAATGAAATGGGATTTGGATGTCCAAAAATCATTCTTATGCCGAATCAGCAATCTCATAATATGATCAATAAAGTAAAATTTGGTAAGTTTCCTGACTCGGCTAATAAGAGAAAGATGGAGTTTCATGATGATCATAGAGGAAAGAAAGTTCAATTTCCCCTATGTAAATCATGTGGGAAGAGGCATCAAGGAGAATGTTTCAAGGGAACTGGAAGATGCTTTGGGTGTGGAAAAGAAGGACACAAAGCAAGTAAGTGCAAAGGAAAAGGGTCGGTTAACACCATGGATGAGGATAATGGTATTGCTACGACATCAAAAATGGTTAAGTGTTTTAAATGTGGAATGTATGGGCATTATGCAAACAAATGCCCTAAGGGAAAGACTCATGAAGAGAATCAGTATGATCATATGGGTAGTATTTATGTGGATGATGATGAAGAGACTACAAATGATATGTGAGATGAAAGAATTGTTGAAGCTCGGTCAATGGTTTAAGAATGTTGTGGAATGATTACATGTTTATCATGTGTAATGTTGTATAAGAAATCTCATGGTACTATGGAATAAAGAGACATCTGAGGATTGTTATACTGTTGTCTTTCCTTGAGTTATGAAAGTGTATGATTAATGGTACCACTATCCATGAAAGGTTATTCAGATATTTTTGGAATGTAGATGATATGCGCATAATGAAGGGATAAGGAGAAAATTAAATGTTTGATAGTATTCATGTGCTCATGATTGATATAAGGACTAAGTGATATCATGGTTTGAGTATATAGAATTTTGAGGATTTTGGTATGTGGAAAGTGTTAACTTTTAACTGCACTCATGTTTTCACTAAGGTATTCAAGAGAATACACGATTAAGGACTTTGAATGTTTGGAATGTGACCAACAAGACATATCTTATGATATGTGGGGATCAACGACAGTATTAAATCTCTGGTAATCGATGTCACTATATTATGAGAGTGGACTGCAGTATTATGTATAAGCCTAAAGATTAGACTGGATTATGTTGGACATAAGTTAGTATTGTTTAAGGATAGAAGATTTTCGATATTATTGATGGGATGTTATAGTAACGTAGTTTTAGAAAAAGGGACAACCTGCAGGACGGGCGACAGCCCATCGCTTCGGACAAGGCTGTAGGAATCGAACCCACAACCGAAGTGCGACTGGCCTTTATCGCCTACCACTGACCTACAGGAAGTCCCTGTTTAGTAGAAACTAGTTTTATTATATTAAGCAGTATGATATATGAAGTATAAGTCCATTTTAGGAACCATATATGATTAATCTCACTATAGATCGACTTATGTATATAATTTTTGCTAACCTTTTGTTTGAGACAGATGGAATGACCCGTCATTCTATCACATGATCTGCTAACACTTCACGAATAACAAATTCAACTTCATTTATTTAAGAGATGAAGTGGAAATTGTTCAAGGCACGAACAACAGTGATATTTTATCAAAATAAAGTAAGTATTTATTCTAATTCAAATTTTCAACTTTAGGGAAATGATCTTGAAAACCAAAAATGTTGTCCTAGTGATCTTATACCTGATGAATTAGATGGTACCTTAGATCGTCACAAATTTATGGATTTGTGATTACTGGATTTTCCATAGCCATGTTCTCTACCACTCTCCATCAGAACATGATGGTTAGATTTCTCTTCCATATCCATATTTTCACCTATGTGGAAACCCAGTGATTAGTTTATTTGGGTAATCGTTACATTTCATACTTTAGTTTTTAAAGCCAAGTTTTGGTATTCCCTTTTACGATGTGGGTTTCTATTAAAGAAACTTTCAAATAGTAAACCATTTATAACCCCGACGAATTTCGAGGGCGAAATTCATTTTAAGGGGGGTAGAATGTAACAGCCCAAGATTTTATAAAAAAATATTCTTTTTAATTTTATTAATGTCTTGTGTTGTACGCTACACCAAAAGGAGCTTGCACAACACACATCCTTGACTTGACTTGCATTACACGCAATCGCGACCTTCCTCGATAGCGTGTGTAGTACGCAATACCGAGTTTCACTAAACAACGATATGCTATAAAAATATTATTAAAACTAGCCGTTATGAATAGTAATAACCACTTTTTAAAATTCTGTAAATCTTATTTTTCAAAATGAACTTCATTCTTGGATTCGGAGTATCGAATTTAGCCTAAGGTGAAATTTTGGTACTTTTCGGATAACTTTCATATTCTGATGAATAGTGAAAATTACTAAATTATAATTAAAAACAACTTTTTTTCGAAATAATTAATAGTGATAAATCATTAATTTGAGTGGTTTTAAAGTATATTTAGAATATATTTTTACAATTTAATACAATGTTGGTCATTGGATGTAGTTTCACATTTAAACTAGACATAAACAAGTGTCAATCTTTTGATAGATATTGTTTCTTAAAAACACGCTATTTGTTTTAACATCGGGATTTAATTATAAAATTAATTAATGCAACTTTTATGTTATGAATTTGGTAAAATAGACTTCATTTTTGAATTCGGAATATGAAATATAGCTTGGGATGAAATTTTGGAATTGTTCTGAAAAACATCAATTTTTGATGAATAGTGAAACTACTAAGTGGTAGGTTAAAAACTGAATTTTGCATAAAACTTAATTTTACCGCTTCTGTGAATGGAATTTTGAAAATCCGAGAGACACGGTTAATATCAAGGACTAAAATGTGGTTCAATGAGATGAAAATAATTTTTTGGTGAATAGTAACTTTTTACTTTTTTTTACCGCGGTTAATAGTAAATAGGGTAACTAAGGGTAAATATGATATTACTATTACCCTAACACATGTCCTAATTCTATTGGACAAGTGTAATTCGACCAAAAACAAACTTAGGAATAAAATATGACCATTTAGGCCCACTTGGATTAGATTAGGACATTTATTATTAATTTATTTAAAGAAAGGTTAAAATAGTTAAAATCAAAGTTTAATAAGTAAATCATTTTTAATATGGGGTTATACATAAGATAAATTCGATTGTAAATATTCATTAGAAAGCTAAAAAGATTTCCTACATGATGGTATTTTATTTGTCATTTTTAGACATAAAATAATTTAATTTATTTATGACACAACGATGATGCAGTAATTATCTTATTAATGAAATATTGACATAATTGATGTTATAAACACCAAAATAAATGTAATTTGAGATTTTTTTATGAATTCCACTAATTTTCTAGGTTACTATGATATATTAATGTTGATTTAATCAACTTGGTTCGAACATTTAATTCATTTATGACTTTCACAAAAATCATATATCAAATAGTGTCAAAATTGACACAAAATAGTTTTTAAATCAAATATTATATTATTAATTGTTATTGTATTCCTAAAAATCTAAGGTTCGGCCAAATGACTTATATAAGGATATATGTATTAATAATAAACAATTTGGGGTTCTTTTGGCATGTTATAGTAAGTTTATTAACCATATAGTGAAAGAAAACAAAAAGACATGGTAAAAGTTAAATTATTTAACTTAGAGTTAAATCTAATTGATAAGGTTAAAATAATATCCTAAACTTGTCTAAATTCTATTGGTTGATAGGATTTCGACCCCTCCCCACCTTATCTTCGAAATAAGACCCTTTGGAACCATTATAAACCGATTTTGACTTTAATATAAAATAATATTTTGAGATATTCCTAAGGTGCCCCTCTCCTCCCTTATAAAAGGACACCTCCTCCCCCTCCTCCTCACACCAATTTGAGCACTCAATCTCGGCCAACCCCTGCCAAAATCTCTTCTCCACTTCCCTAGCAACATCCTAGAGGTTCTGGTCTTCCTCAAAGACCAATTCTAGTGCCCTAAGAGGAGGTCTCAAAGAGGCACTTCAAAGAAGAGGTAATTACCGTTACCAATTATTTCATCTTTATTTCTTCTTCCACTTCTTCTTCTTAGGTTGTTTCATTATAAAGTAATAACATCAGTATCACTCATATACTGATATGTTATTATAAGTATGAAACAACCCTATTTCACCATCTATCCATCCTACGGAAAAAGAAATCACCGCGCGTGCGTACGTACGGAATACCGTCTCCACGCCGTGGTGTAATCTATTTTCCACCGCCACCTTACATGGATGGGTATAATGGTGTAAAGAATAACTATACATAGTTATTACAACATCATATTTATTCTGATATATTGTATAATCCACTCCAATTCAATTCAATATTTATAGAAATGATATCATCGCTCGTGCGTACGTACGGACTACCGTCTCCACGACGCGATGAGATTCATTCTCCATGTTAACCATTTAAGAATGATTATAATGTATATATAAGAAATAATAATGAAATATATGACATTATAAAGCTACTGGATTTATGTATATATATACATATGTATGTCATCTACTTACTTCCATTTCAAGACAATAAGGAAAGGAAAACAACGTTCATGCGTACGTACGGACTACCGTCTCCATGAACGGTGTTTTTCATTTTATTTATCTACCTATTATATATATATATATATACTGAATATATATGATATATAAATCATATTTTATATTCTGGAAGTAAGTAAATCATGATATAAGTAATAATGATGTCAAGAACAACAAGTCAAAACACCTACGATAAATGAAACGATTTTACCCAAAACGCTTCTTTAACATGGAATTTACAAAAGAACGGGTAATATAATGTCATAAGTGAACCATATATGATATCATAACAATGAATATGATTCTGTAATAAGTCAATAACATGATTTAAATCATTATACAGGAGGTTCGGACACTTACAAAGCAAGTCGGACCTAAGGTAAGGGAAAATATCACAATCTCATTTTTATTCGAGATTGTTTATTCGTAAGTATTTACTGGGGTGTATTTTATCATCCACATCCATGTTCCCTCAATATGTAATATTGTTTCCATCCACTTGCAATAGTTTAAATCCAATTTTACCCTTAGGTGAGTTTTTAGTAAAGAATATGAAAGGAATCTTTTGTCGTTTTTCCGTACGAGGTACTTTTTGACTTTTCCGACAAAAGTACGAAGAATGTTTTTTTTAACTTATACGGCACGAACGGATTTTTACGGTTTTATAAAGCCTTATTTTCATGAACCTTCCTCCAAAATATTTCATGACTATTTTTAATAAAATCTCTTTCTTTTAAAATTGTATGATGTTTTGTGAAAAGAAATTGATTTTGAAGAAGAAAGGATATTTTCCTCAAGAATTCATTTCAAGTGTTTTATCAAAATTATTTTCCATCTAAGATAATAAAGGGTTCTGTTTCTATCCATATTTTTACATTGATTTGACTATGTTGTGATGGAATTATGTTTATGAATTCCTTTATCTTATATGAATGGTTTTATGATGTCATGTTGTTTAAGAATCCCATTTTTATTACATGGGTTATGCAATGATGTATGATTTATGATTTTGTGGCACACATAAGAATGGTTTCATTATGAGATGGGTGGGACCTATATCTCCCTCCAATGCATTGGGTAAAGATTTTATATCTCATGAGATAGACATGGCTGGAATGGTAGGTTATACCGGTTCAGTGAAACAGGACTGAAACGAGGATTACTCGATTCAGAAAGGGACTTTGTCCACTAAGATAGTCTTGGAAATGAGTCTTGACTAACAAGAAATGATTCTCTATGATTATGTGTGTATGCCACAATGAGTAATGTTTTAAGTTATGATTTCATTTCACTACTATGATTTATCCCATGTTATGAAATTATGCTCTCTTTTGCAGGTTAAGATTTCCAAAAAAGTTATGTTCTTATGAAAATTATGTGATTGATATTTCTTTTGTTTACCCTTACTGAGCATTTGAGCTCACCCTTTTATGTTTTCTTTTCCCCAGGATATAAAGAAAGGTTTTAGGTAAAAAAAAGAATGACCTTTATGGGAGATATTGAAGAACTTTCACCACGATTTGAAGATTACGTTCCGAGTTTCCAAAGACACTAAACTATTACGATCCTTTAGTGTGTGTTTTTGTTATGTACTAAGTATTCCGCAAATGTAATGTAATATCCATGTACGTCAGGCTATGGGTCTCTACATAGCATTCCACCAATGTACGGAGAATTGGCTTGAATATGAGGTGCATGGACCACTGATAGGTGGAACCTACATTCTTTAGACCGAAGGGCATAACCTGGTAATAGAATGTACCTTGGGGGCCCTGAAAGCGGTGGACTCCTCGTCTTAGAGGGCCATCCAGATCTAGTTATACCCAGAATACCCATCCATGAAGAAGAGGGCTTGGAACCTAGCCATAGCATCAATCAACAATTCCGTCACTGGAAGAGGAAAATCATCCTTCGGACAGTGGTGGTTGAGATCGTGAAAGTTGATACAGACTCTAATCTGCATGTTCTTCTTCCTGACTGGCACAATTTTGGCCAGCCATTTGGGGTACTGGGCTTCCTTAACGGATTTGGCCTAGATGATCTTGTCAACCTCGGCCTCGACCATGGCGTCATGAGAAGGGTGCATCTTTCTGGGAGTTTGCTTGAACACGCGATGATTTATCGGGAGACTAAGGCGGTGGATGGCCACCTGAGGATCTAGTCCTGGCATCTCGTCGTAACCCTAGGAGAACACATCACGGTGCTATTTTAGTAAGTCTACGTACCACTGCTGTTCCTCGAGGGACATGGAGACATTGATTAATGTGGGTCTTGGATCGGCCTCGCTACCAAGGTTCACCTATACCAGTTCATCAACTGTGGTAGAGATGCCTTCATCGAAGGCAGGGGGAGAATCATCTAGATCCTCTTCTCCACTTATGGAGGGATCATCCACGGGGGAAGTTACTTACGAGCCACCAGACCCCAATGGGAGGCTGGTGCCGGCTTGAGCGGCAGTGGTCATCATATCGTGAGATTCACGTGCTACTGAGACCATGGTGATGAAGGCAGTTGATTCGATCCCATCTAGTATTCGGCCCATGGGGCCACACATGATAACATCAAATCACTAGTGGAGCATCGGCTTGAGCTGGTTAATTCTAGCTGGTCAAAACAGACACGTATGACGTACCACTGTTTCCATGAGCCAGACGTCCCAATACCATACGGGGGTAGGAGGTTCCGGGATCACCTGAGCCTAACTTGTGTAGGAGTACAAGTTGATTTCCCGTCATCGCTTGGACTTGGGAATATGCCTTCCTATTGTACCAAGGACAACAAAGAATTGCCCCATGTTGGGGGTCGTGGTCTCCAATCGATGGATCGGGAAGATATAGGCGTCATCCAGACCTGCCCAAGGGTTAGTTGTGACCGTGGAGGGCTCAATATCACTTGCCAGAATCTTCTTATCCTTTATCTTATAATAGTCAGCATCCAGATAGTGGGCTTCACAAGAGGCAAAAGGAGATGTATCTCCTTGGAGCATGCCTACTCGACCATTGAGGGAGTATTTGAGGCATTGGTGATATGATGAAGGGAACTCTGCATGCAGGTGGATCCATGGCCTACCCATCAATGTGTTGTACGCAAGGTCCTGGGAGACAACCATGAATTTGGTACTGGCAACCAGGCCACAAAATTAGGTCTTCAAACAGATCTTGTCGATCGGGGTCTGCTCGGTCCTGTCATATCCCTAGATTCTTAGGTCAGAGGGAGTTAAATCATCCTTAGAAAACACCAGCTTCCGCAGTGTCTGAGTCGGGATTAGGTTAATCCCATAGCCCGTGTCAACAAGACAGTGGCAGAGTTCCACACCATTGAATTGTCCAGTGATGTACAATGAAAAAATGTTCCCCTATATGGGAGGGTATTCATCTTCACTAGAGAATTAGATAACTTCTTGGCATTTTTCATTCTCAATTGCCTGAGCATGGAAGGCTTCTACAGCTGCTACCTCCGTCTCAAACCAGAGGGGGGCTCCTTAGAGCCTCGGTGAGCACCTCACGCATGTCTGATGATAGGCGAAGAACCTCAAGGATAGAAATCCTCATTGGAATGCTGGAGAGATGTTTGAGGTCATCTTACTTTCCTTCCAAGCATGAACCTCTGCTTATAGGAGGTCTCTCTATGATTGGAGGCACGGCCAGCCCTGCTGGCTTGACCGGCGACTGGCTAGTGTTGGGTATGTCCCACTGCTCACTAGTCGAGGCCTGAAGAGTAGCTACTAGATGAGGACCAGACAACTGAGATTGTCCTATAGCAGGGCGAGACTGGTCGTGGTGCAGACGAGGTAGCTCTGCCTGATCTAGTAGCACAAACGGTGATGGGGGTAGATCTGAGGACACCAGATGAGGAGGTTGTGAGTGCTGAGATCTAAGCTGGTCCTACTATCTGGTCTTAGTGGCATGCACGGGCTGACTAAAAGTGTTAGCTGATGTGCCTTGATGACCCATATGATCATGGCTCCACTGACGTTGGTGTCGTCTGGGGTGTTGGGGAGGTCCTCCTAGTGTTCACCTTCATCGGGAGTCATATAGGGATTTACCAACTCCAAGGTATTAACCAAATCATACCCCTGACTATCACTCGAAGATTCATCCACCACTGGGAAGATTCATGGAGGGACCCCCATCTCAGGGGGCATGAAGTCGCTGAGAGTGCGGGACAACGATGGCCTTGGCGGGGCGCGTTGCTTCTTCTTGCATCACCGATACTTTCTCTTCTAGGAAGAGGCCGGCTGAGATGATGATGTAGAGGTACTAGCCGCTGCTTCTGAAGGCTCCGACTGATTCAGGAATGCTCGAATAATACCATGGGTGTGAGTAACTATTTTATGAGTCATTCAGTCGTCGTTCTTCTGGGATCTGTAGCTGGGAACCAGCTGTCACTCACCTTCGTCATTTCTACCACTTTCTGACCTCACAAAGACACCCCCTCCACTTGTGTCGGGGCAGGGCCCAGCCTGACTATGTTGTTATCGACCTAGTCTTTGATCCATTCCTTAAATACATAGCACTGCTTGAGGGTGTGCCCCAGAATATGGTGGTGGGGGTAGTAGTAGGGGCGATCAGTGAGATTCGCCTCTTCTGGCCTTCTGCACTCAGGCAGCCGCACGATCCCTTGCTCCAAGGTGCTATGGAAATAACCAGGGACCTAATCCTCGTTGAATGAGTAGTTTTGATTCCTTCTGTTCAGGAAGGGGGCTCTGGGAGCCTGGCCCTAGTGAGGTGTCGGAGGAGCCTGCCAAGGAGGCGGATCCTGATTATCCCAACTAGGAAGCGGTGGAATGTTGCGTAGGGGAACCTACTAATTCCGAGGTGGTTGCTGCTGGGCAAGAGGCTGTGTCGGTGGTGGAGGGCCTCTGCGAGGTTATAGAGCCAGTGCTACTGGTACCAATTCTAGCTGCCCAGGGGATTCTATTTGGGCCACCGCGGCGGGCTCGGCTCTGGCAGCCCTCCTTTTTAGGATCAAAGGGGGCAGCGTTCGTGCCTGTCTAGCCAGTTGTAGAGATTCCTTGAGGCACTGGGCCTTATCTGAGAAGTCTCAGAACCCACCAGGGTGGTTCTGAGTGATCAAGGAAGGAAACAGTTTCATCTTAACATTCCCCATGCACATCGTAAATAACTGCTCTTAAGTCAGTGCCATGTTGAGGGAGTATGTGAGCCCCTTCCACCGGGCGATGAAGTTCGTGACTCGCTCATCGGGCCTTTTCTTTCACCTGAAGTGGTCTACAATGCTGGTCTTCTGCGTGGTGGAGCTGAACTAGTATAGGAATTGTCAGCGAAGATCCTCCCAGCCGGTCACCGATCCAATGGGGAGCTGGTTGTACCATACAAATGTAGGCCCTTCCAATGTATTCACAAAACAACGGAGCTTTGTGGATTCCTTCTGTGCTGGAGTCCCCAACATGGGGCTACTCCTTGAGGAAAAGTTGGCCTGGTACTGCGGCAGGTCCCCTGTCCCGTTAAAGGGTGAGAAAGTTGGATTTCCAAAACCCGGGGGTGCAGGCATATCATCCACCCACGCTAGATATGGATTGCCATAAGGTGGGACTGCCACCTGTCATGTTTCCAACGCCTCGAGGTGGGAGATGAGTGTCGCCATTGGATCATCCAGGCGGGAGGTCCCTATCTTGACGGGGATCCCTAACCACGAGTGCGTTTCCAGGATCTTCGACATAGTAGATGGGTTCAACGGCTCGTGAAGCGACTGGCGGAGCGGCCTGCGGGGCAACTGGGGGAACCCGGGCTGGATTCCTCAGACTTCCACGCCATTCGGGAGGGTTTGGTGAGACGTATCGCGCCCTCTTTCCGTGAGTTTAGGCTTCAACCTTGTCCGCATGAGCGGTATGATCAGGGTTTCCCGGAGGCATCTTGTCGGGGGGAAGTTGTTCCTACCCCTGTGGCCCCAGCCTAGGATCACCATAGTCGGGTCGTTGCTCTACAGCCCATTCTACCAGGAGTTCGTCGACCAACCTCTTCTACTCAGCAAGTTGATGGTGCAACGCGGCCTTCCCAGGGTCTTCCTCCATCTTCTGCACTATGGCAGACGGATCGGAGTGCCTGATAGCTCCAACATGCTCTTTACCCCTACTGGCATTCCGATTGAGTACCAATGACTCAGTGGACGTAGGGATACCTAGGAGGTTCCTCTACTGATGATTAATCCTCCCTGATGGGTCCAACAGTGGTGGAACACCCTCTTGGTGTAAGTCTCCATCAAGAAACTCCAGCTCTCCTTCCTTGTCCACGACGTCGGCCATGTGGACCGTGACCCTTCCCGAGGGCATGTCCTCAATGTCGCATAGCAAGTTCGGCTGTCGTCGAATAGGGCAGAAGAGGAGGGAAGCATACTTCCGTCATCCATGAACTTTCACGTGGGGGTAGCCTCCCTGATGATTTTGTAGACTACCCTAAAACCCTGAACACATCTTTGTTGGAGGGTCCTATGGTGACCTGGTGACTCAGGGCGCTGGGCCTCGGGGAGTGCGGCCAAATCGACCAGATAGCATTGCTCTCTGATTTACTCAAATTGCACTTGCCTCATGGGGTACACCACCTGATGATAATGAAGACAGAAGTGTGTCGCCCATAGGGTTTGATGGAAGCACTCAATTTCCTATGGGGTGAGGGATTCTGGCGCATAGAAGATCGATGCTACCACCGGCCTGAACTTCTTCAGGAAGTGATCCTCCGAAATAATTTTCCATAAGCTCCTGGGCTCGTATTCAGGGTCTAGCCCCGTGTTTCCCCACTCTCCAACCGGAGGTGGCTGAGGAACCGGTAGCGGTACAGAGGTAGACCGCTGAGGCAATAGACTGGGTGACGAAGAATACGACGAACGAGATGACTGGCCACTAAATTCCAGACCATCCTCTGAGAAGTGTGGTGACCTGACCATGATGTCACGATACGACGGGCTGATAGCCATAGTTTCTAGTGCATGGATCGCAGTTACCAGTGATGGGTCATGCTGTTTCTCAACTACCATCGATCCGCAAAATAGTTCTCCATGATCTATGGTCAAGTTAGAGAGCGCTTCTAGTGATGATGGTGGCGACTGCATGATCGGAACCTATAACGACCCATACTTTACATACATGGTTAATACATCATATTTGAAGCATATTTATTACAACATATAACAAAACCATGAAAGGACCGTATAGGTATAGTGTCTTTAGAAACTGTGAAGCATAAACAACTGGTTCATAAATCATCTACATTGTCTCCTGATTATTTCATCATATTTAGAGTCCCTTTTTGGCATATCCTACTTAATACCCTTCTTCCAAACCTGGGGAAAAGAAAACAAACAAAAGGGTGAGCTCAAATTCTCAGTAAGGGTAAACAAAAGAAATATCCATCATATCATATTCATAAGAACATAACATTTTGAAAGTCATAACCTGCAAAAGAGATCATAATATCATAACACGGGATAAATCATAGTAGTGAAATGTAATCCCAATAATCATAACATAAAACATGAAACTTTGTGTCATACACACATAATCATAGAAAATCATTTCATATTAGTCAAGACTCATTTCCAAGACTATCTTAGTGGATAATGTCCATTACTGAACCAAGTTCACTCCTCATTCCAGTCCTGTATCACTGAACTGGTTTAACTTTCCGTTCCATCCATGTTTATCAAATGAGATATAAATCTTTACCCAATGCATTGGAGGGAGATATAGGTCCCCCCCATCTCATAATGAAACAATTCTTATGTGTCCAACAAAATCATAAATCATACATCATAACATAACCCATGTAATAAAAATAGGATTCATAATCATCATGCCATCATAACATAATCCATAAAAGGACTTCATAAAAATAATTCCATCATAACATAATAAAATCAATGTAATAATAGGGATAGAAACAGAACCCTATATTATCTTAGATGGAAAATAATTTTGATAAAACACTTGAACTTTTTCCTTGAGGAAAATATCCTTTCTACTTCAAAAAACATTTTTCCTCTCTTAACATGTCATACAATTTTAAACTAAAATAAGTTGATTAAAAATAATCTTGAAAACTTGTAAAGGAAGCTTCATTGAAATAATTTTCTATTAAATCATAAAAACCCATTCATGTCGTATAAGTTATAAAAAACATTCCTCTCGTACTTTGGCCGGAAAAGTCAAAAATTATCTCGTACGGAAAACGACAAAAGATTCCTTTCATATCTTTTACTAAAAATTAACCAATAGGTAAAATTGGATTTAAAAAATAGTAGGAGGATAGAAATAATATTACATATTTATGGAACATGGATGTGGATGATAAATATTCCCCAGTAATTACCGAAGTATAAACAATCTCAGATAAAAATTGAGATTGTGAGATTTTCCCTTACCTTAGGTCTGATTTGCTTCGTATGAATCTGAAACTCCTGTATAATGGTTTAAATAATGTCATTGGCTTATTCCAAAATCATAGTCTTGGTTATGATATCATATATCTTCATATTATTATCTTCTTATTAGTAATATTTCATTGCTACTTGTTATTTGGGTGTTTTTTGCTTTATGTTCTTATGCGTGTTTTGTCAAATAAATTCTTATTCCTCCTTTTTAGGTTATAGATAAATCATGTACATAATGTTATTAGTATAATATACATCATATTTATTCATTAAATTCATTTATATAGTCATTATTCAATGAAGATCATGTAGAACGAGTCGCATCACATCGTGGAGACGGTAGGCCGTACGTACGCACGAGCGATGATATCGTTCCCATGATCGTGGAAATGTATTGAAGTGTATGTATAATATTTCAGAATAAAAATAACTTTACAATAATCATATATAGTTATTTATTTACACCATTATACCCATCCAATTAAGGTGGTGTTGGAAAAAAGATTACACCACGGCGTGGAGACGGTATTTCGTACGTACGCACGCGCGGTGATTTCGTTTACCGTAGGATAGATAGAAGGTGAAATAGGGTTGTTTCATATTTATAATAACATATCAGTATATAAGGGATACTGATGATATTACTTCATAATGAAACAACTAAATAAGAAGAAGTAGAAGAAGAAAGAAACTTGAAGAAATCAGTAGAAGGTATTACCTCTTTCTCAAAGTGCCTCCTTTAAACTTCTTCTTAGGGCACTAGAGTTGGTCTTTTGAGAAGACCAGTACCTCTATAAGGTTTCTAGGGAAGTGGGTATGTTATATGGGTAGAGTTTGTCCGAGCTTCAAGGCTCAAAATGGTGTGAGGAGGGGAGGGAGGAGGTGCCCTTTTATAAGGGAGGAGAGGGGCACCTTTGGAATTATAAGAAATATTAATTTATAATAAATTCCAAACCCACTTAAAAACCTCCAAAAATGACTCAAATCCGAAGCTTAGATGAGATAGGGTTGTAATATCATCGTCCAATAAAATTTAGACAAGTTGGAAATTTATTTTAAACATTATCAACAAGATTTATCCTTATATAATCTATTTAATTTTATTTGTGGTAATAATATTATAAATTTTAAATCATTATAAATAATTACTTATATGATGTAAATTGTCCATAATTGTATACTTTATTAAATTTTAGACCACATAAATTTTAATTTATAATTTGTAAATATTTTTGTGATTTTTAATCAATTTTATAAAATATAATTTCTATAAATTATAAATAGTGTCAATTTTGACATTATTCATTTATTTGAGTTTAAATAAAATATATACAGAAGATATGTTCGAAATAAAATATTTAATAGATTCATAGAATGTAATTTGTATCTACAAAATTAGTGGATCACATTAAATATTTCACATAATATTTAGTTTAATACTTTTAAAATCATTTATTTGATATTTCAATAAATAAAATAATTTCAACATCACTATTGTGTAATAATTATTGATAATTATTTAAACCCTAAAAATTATAAATAAATTCATATGATGTAGATAATTTTATTAGATTTTTGGATACTATTCATGTTCTATGTTTCATTAAGTTTATCACAAAATTAAAATTATTATACTTATAAGATTTAAGAGAGTGACATGTTGTCACCTTCTTTAGTTTTAATAATAATTATATTATTTCATGGTCAAAAGTCTATGAAATGAATCTATTCCGACCCTTAGGTGATATGGGTCGACTTTTATTCATCTAATAGGATTTTGGCAAGTGTTAGGGTAATTTTATAATCTTATTTTTACCCTTAATTACCCGATTTACCTTTAACTATAGTAAATAAAAATTACCGTAGTTACTATTAATAATATCAAAAAAATAAAAGTAACATATTAACATAATTTGAACCCACTAAATCCAAATATGGAATCGATTTTTTCAAAATTAAAAACACATAAGTTGCAGTAATTAATTTAAAATTAATCCCATTGTTAAGAAAACGCGTTTTAAAAGTTGAAATGTTTTTACCTATGAATTCAATGTAAAATTAATGGTAATGACATACATTATATTAAATGGTAAAAATATATTCTATTTATACTTTAAAACCATTCAATATTATAATTTAAACATATAAATTATTTCGATGAAAAAAGTTTTTTTAAATTAAAGTATAGCGTGTTTTTACTATTCATTAAAATATGAAAGTTATCAGAATAATATGAAAAATTTATCCAAAGTAAATTTTTATATCTTGATTCTAAAGAAGAATTTTATTTTGTCAAATTGAACTTATAAACCTGTAAAAAACTATATTTAAAGTAGGTGCGCCATCAAAAGGCGGAAAAACTGCATTTTTCGAAGAATACTTATTTTACCTGAAAAAATTATTTTGTTCACATAAATTGTTTTAGAAAATTTATAAGATGAATAATAATTTTATCAAATTAAAAAAGTAGTAAATACTATTTATAACATCTAGTCCATAATAATATTATAATAATATATCATTGTTTAGTGAAACCCGGTATTGCATACTACACACGCTATCGAGGAAGGTCGCGATTGCGTGTGACACAATCCAAGCTAGTGTTGCATGTAGTGAAAGATTCCTTTGATGTTGAATATAACATAAGATATAAAAAATATACTTCTCATAAAATATTAGGGTGTTACATTCTACCCCCCTTAAAATGAATTTCTCCCTCAAAGTTCGTCACTTCATAACAAACAGATGAGGATAACTCTCCCTCATTATATCATCAAGCTCCCATGTAGCTTCTTCTAATTGGTGGTTACTCCATAAAACTTTCACCAAGTGAGTTGTCTTGTTCCATAGAACTTTTTCGCTACAATCCAGAATCTATATCATTTGTTATTCCTAAGAAAGATCTTGCTCCAGTTGTACAAATTCTAAGCTTAGTACATGTGAAGGATCAGGTATGTACTTTCCCAGGAGAGATACATGGAACACATCATGAACTTGAGAGAGATTCGGTGGAAGTTTCAATCGGTAAGCTACCTTCCCAACACAATCCAGTATTTCAAAAGGACCGATATACCTAGGGATAAACTTTCCCTTCTTTCCAAATCTCATTACTCTCTTCCAAGGAGATATTAGTAGGAACACTTTATCACCCACTTCAAACTCTAGGTCTTTTCTTCAGTTATCGGCATAACTTTTTTGTCGACTCTGAGCTACTCTTATGTGTCGTTGAATAGATAAGAACTTTTCTTTCATCTCATCAACAAGATCAGGTCCTAATATCTTTCTTTCCCCAACTTCATCCCAGCAAGTGGGAGTTCGGCATTTCTTTCCATAGAGAGCTTCATAAGGAGCCATATGAATACTAGAGTGAAAGCTATTATTATGAGAAAATTCCACCAAAGGTAGGTATTGATCCCAACCTCCTTTGAAATCCATAAATAAAGCTCTCAACATGTCTTCTAGAATTTGAATTGTCCTCTCAAACTGACCATCTTTCTAAGGATGATAAGCAGTGTTTAAACTCAACTCTATATCTAGAGTATGCTGAAGACATCTCCAGAACTTCGAGGTAAACCTCGAATCTCGATCAGATATAATGGAAAGTGGTACTCCATGCAATCTTACCAGTTTCTTTACATATATCATAGCAAGATGATCCAGAGAGAAATCTTCTCTAATATAAATGAAGTATGTTGACTTCGTAAGACGATCAACTATAACCCAGATAGCACTATTTCCTTTGAATGTTTTGGGACGTCCAATGACAAAGTCTGTTGTGATGTTTTCCCATTTCCATTCTGGTATGGGTAATGGTTGTAACATCCCCTTATACTTTTATCTCTTAGCTTTACCTTTCTGACAAACCAAGTATCTAGAGACATATTCAGCAACAACTCTTTTCATGTCATCCCACCAAAAGTACACTTTCAGGTCCCTATACATCTTCGTGCTTCCAGGATGAATAGAGAATTAAGAACTATGAGCCTTATCCAGCAGCTCCTTCTTCAATTCTGGGATGGGAGGAACACAAACCTTATTCTTGAACCTTATTATCCAATCACAATAATGGTTGAATTTAGGAACATTTCTCACCTTCTTTTGTAACTCTACATCTTCTTTTTGTGCCACTTTAGTCTTCACATGTAAAGATGGTTGAACATTAATTTGAGAAAGATAAGATTTTTCCCCTTCCATTATAATTCCATGATCCATCCTTTGTAAATCCATAAATGTTGTATCATTTATGATCCTCATCATGGATAAGCTTGAATGGTCTTGTCGACTTAATGCATCTTCCACCTTGTTTGCTTTCCCAGGGTGATAATGAATTGAGCAGTCGTAATCCTTAATCAACTCCAACCATCTTATTTGGCGCATATTCAGCTCCTTTTGTGTGAAAATATAATTTAAAATTTTATGATCATTATAAATATCACACCTTTCACCATAAAGATAATGCCTCCATATTTTTAATGCAAATATTATCACAGCTAACTCCAAATCATGAGTTGGGTAATTATGCTCATGTATTTTCAACTGTCGTGATTCATAATCTATCACCATATCATTTTACATGAGAACACACCCAAATCCCTTTTGGATGCATCATTATAGATCACAAACCTTTCTCCACTATAAGGAATTGTGAGCACAGGTGCACTGGATAACCTTCATTTTAACTCCTTGAAATTATATTCACACTCCTCCATCCAAATGAACCTAACTCCTTTTCGAGTCAACCTGGTGAGTGGATTAGATAACGTTGAAAAATCTTTCACAAAACATCAATAATATCCAACCAGACCAAGAAAACATCGGATCTCAGTTACTGTTGTTGGTCTCGACCATCTTTCGATAACCTCTGTTTTCATTGGATCCACAGATATCCCCTCTTTTGAGATTATGTGACCCAAAAATGAAACTTTTTGAAGCCAAAATTCACACTTGGTAAATATGGCATAAAGCTTATCCGTTCTCAGGGTCTTCAATACAATTATCAAGTGATATTCATGTTCTTCCTCTCTCTTTAAATAGAAAAGAATATCATCTATAAATACTACCACAAATTGATCAAGATAGACTCTAAAGACTCTATTCATTAGATCCATGAAGATAGAAGGGGAATTAGTAAGACGAAATGGCATCACTATAAATTCATAGTTTCCATACCTTGTACGGAAAGCTGTCTTTGGTATGTCCTCCCTTTTTACCCTTAATTGATGATACCCTGAACGAAGATCAATCTTGGAAAATTATTGAGCTCCGCATAGTTGGTCAAATAAGTCATCAATGCATGGGATAAGATATTTGTTCTTGATAGTGATCTTGTTAAGTTCTCGATAATCAATGCAGAGTCTCATTGATCCATCTTTCTTCTTAACAAACAGAACAGGTGCTCCCCAAGGTGACGCACTAGGGCATATGAATCCCTTATCAAGATTCTCTTGGAGTTGCTTCTTCAATTCCTGCAACTCAATTGGGGCCATTCTATAAGGTGTATTTGAAATAGGCAACGCACCCGGTATGAGTTCTATTGAAAACTCAACTTCACGATTTGGTAGAAGACATAGAAATTCCTCTAGAAAGACATCATCAAACTCCCGTACAATGGGTGTATTCTTAATCATGAGTTTCTCGCTAACCATTTGAGATAAATAACCTTCATTTAGTGGAATCAAGACCCATAAGATGGAATAAATTTCCACTGGAAGGTTATGTTCATCCTTGAATCGATAGATGTTCGTAGATTGATCGGGGATATTAAATGTGACTTCCCTTATTTGGAAATTGATATGAGCTCCATATAATTAAATCCAATCCATGCCAAGAATCACATCAAATTCCACTATAGGAAGGATCACAAGATTTGTAGGAAGCACTTTCCCACAAACTTCAATCGGAGAAGAATTGTAAACTTTTGATGCGACTGTTGTGCCATTATGAGTAGTCACAGCTAGCTCAACATCTAATTGTTGAGGTAATATGGCGATACCCATAGAAAATTATTCATAAATAAAAGAGTGGGTGGATATAGAATCCAATAAAACATTTGATACTTTAGAGTGGATGGTAAGTATACCTTTCACCACTTCGTTATCGTACTCCACATCGCCGATAGTAATTGCATGTGACTTTCCTTTGTCTTTGGCCTTAATAGTTTTTTGACGTCGATCATCATCAACAACCCTTGGATTTGGTCATTGATTGGCATATTGCCCCATCTCCTTGAACTTGAAACATTGAAGTGTTGGAGGTGCATTCTGTGTATCCCTCTCTTTTTTCGCATCATTAGACATATTCTTCCCATTATTTCAACATTCATTTTCCCGATGACCTTCTTTTCTACACTTAAAACATTTTCTTGTCCCTTTAAGACAATTCCCTCCATATTTCTTTCCACAATTTGAGCATAAAGGAAAACTCATCTTCTTTTCAGTGTGGTCTTTAGATTTTCCTTTGAATTCCATTTTCCTCTTCTTATCAAACCCATATGACTGATGGGTTACTCCAATCTCCATCTCAACCTTGAGAGCACATCGAACAATTTTCTTGTAGCTGTTGAAGTCCCTTATGGCTAACTCCCTTAAGAGACTTGGTTTTAAGCCACTAAAGAATCAATCGATCTTACTCTCAGGTTAGATAATAATTCCAGAAGCGTATCTTGCAAGTCTCGTAAAATTCACTTCATAGGTACCAACGGATTCATCATCCTTTTGCTTTAGTTCAAGAAACTCCTTCTCCATATTTGTTCAAAGAATATGAGGGAAGTACTTATTGAAAAATAAGTTATTGAACTCGTCCTATTCCATGGACTCAATTTCATCTCTTTGCCTCATATTCTTGATAATATTCCACCATTGATCAACATCAACTTCCAAACGATATACTGCTAAGATGAATTTATCATGCTCATAACATTGAAGGATTGAAAATATCTTTTCAGTGGTACTGATCCATTGTTCAGCCACTAGTGGATCATAAGACCCACTGAATGAAGGTGGACGTTGCCTCATGAAGGATTCAATAGAATGTTTCTCCTTCCTTTTCTCGTTTGGAGGTCCTGCATGATTCATAGCTTGAGAAAGTTGTGTGAGCATGGCTACATGATTTTTCATTCTAGCTCCTATAACATTTGGTTGCTCAGGAGGACAATCGTTGTATTTCTCGTCACATTCAGCATTAACACGGTTCCTTCAGGTTCTATACATTGACTAAAACCAATAAGCATAGTGTGATAAACACTAATCATAATAGGAAAACCACATAATCAAAAATAAAATTTTACACTTAAGGTATTATCTTATGTTATTCATGGTCATTTATAAAACACTAAGATTTTGACATATGCTTAGACATATCCTTAGGGTTCTTACTAAGGCTTTCACATCCTAGTTTCCAAAGGTTGACTATACCTTCCCTCTGATACCAACTATAACGACCCATACTTTACATACATGGTTAATACTTCAGATTTTAAGCATATTTATTACAACATATAACAAAACCATGAAAGGACCGTATAGGCATAGTGTCTTTAGAAACTAGGAAACATAAACAACCGGTTCACAAATAATCTACATTTTCTCCCATTTATTTCATCATATTTAGAGTCCCTTTTTGGCATATACTACATAATACCCTACTTCCAAACCTGGGGAAAAGAAAACAAACAAAAGGGTGAGCTCAAATGCTCAGTAAGGGTAAACAAAGGAAATATCCATCATATCACATTCATAAGAACATAACATTTTGAAAATCATAATTTGAAAAAGAGAGCATAATATCATAACATGGGATAAATCATAGTAGTGAAATATAATCCCAATAATAATAACTTAAAACATGAAACATTGTGGCATACACACATAATCAAAGAAAATCATTTCATATTATTCAAGACTCATTTCCAAGACTATCTTAGCGAACAAAGTCCATTACTGAACTGAGTTCACTCCTCGTTCGAGTCC
Source organism: Viscum album (assembly GCA_963277665.1). Taxonomy (NCBI): domain Eukaryota; kingdom Viridiplantae; phylum Streptophyta; class Magnoliopsida; order Santalales; family Viscaceae; genus Viscum; species Viscum album. Next base: position 1,716,272,127 of record OY728143.1, read on the forward strand.
TGTATCACTGAACCGGTTTAACTTTCCATTCCAGACATGTCTATCTCATGAGATATAAATATTTATCCAATGCATTGGAGGGAGATATAGGTCCCATCCCACCCATATCATAATGAAACCATTCTTATGTGTGCCACAAAATCATAAATCACACATCATAACATACCCCATGTAATAAAAATGGGATTCATAAACATCATGTCATCATAACATAATCCATAAAAGGAATTCATAAAAATAATTCCATCATAAAACAATGAAATCAATGTAATAATATGGATAGAAATAGAACCCTATATTATCATAGATGGAAAATAATTTTTATAAAACACTTGAACTTCATTCTTGAGGAAAATATCCTTTCTACTTCAAAAAAATATTTTTCCTTTCTTAACATGTCATACAATTTTGAACTAAAATAAGTTGACTAAAAATAAACTTGAAAACTTGTAAAGGAATATTCATTGAAATAATGTTCTAAGAAATCATAAAAATCCATTCATCCTGTATAAGTTAAAAAAACATTCCTCTCGTACTTTGGCTGGAAAAGTCAAAAATTATCTCGTACGGAAAACGACAAAATATTCCTTTCATATATTTTAATAAAAATTCACCAATAGGTAAAATTGGATTTAAAAAATAGTAGGAGGATATAAATAATATTACATATTGATGTAACATGTATGTGGATGATAAATATTCCCCAGTAAATACCGAAGTATAAACAATCTCAGATAAAAATTGAGATTGCGAGATTTTCCCTTACCTTAGGTCTGAAATGCTTCGTATGAATCTGAACCTCCTATATAATGGTATAAATAATGTCATTGACTTATTCAAGAATAATATTCATGGTTATTATATCATATATGGTCATATTATTATCTTCTTATTAGTAATATTTCATTGCTACTTGTTATTTGGGTGTTTATTTCTTTATGCTCTTATGCGTGTTTTGTCGAATAAATTTTTATTCCTCCTTTTTAGGTTATAGATACATCAAGTAAAGAATTTTATTAGTATAATATACATCATATTTATTCATTAAATTCATATATATAATCATTATTCAATGAATATCATGTTGAACGAGTCGCATCACATCGTGGAGACGGTAGGTCGTACGTACGCACGAGCGATGATATCATTCCCATGATTGTGGAAATGTATTGAAGTGTATGTATAATATTTCAGAATCAAAATCACTTTAAAATAATCATATATAGTTATTTATTTACACCATTATACCCATCCATGTAAGGTGGTGTTGGAAAACAGATTACACCACACCGTGGAGACGGTATTCCATACGTACGCACGCGTGGTGATTTCGTTTACCGTAGGATGGATAGAAGGTGAAATATGGTTTTTTTTATTTATAATAACATATAAGTGTATTAAGGATACTGATGTTATTACTTCATAATGAAACAAATAAATAAGAGGAAGTAGAAGAAGAAAGAAACTTGAAGAAATCGGTAGAATGTATTACCTCTTTCTCAAAGTGCCTCCTTTAAACTTCTTCTTAGGGCACTAGAGTTAGTCTTTTGAGAACACCAGTACCTCTTTAATGTTTCTAGTGAAGTGTGGAAGTGAAACGGGTAGAGATTGTCCGAGATTCAAGGCTCAAAATGGTGTGAGGAGGAGAGGGAGGAGGTGCCCTTTTATAAGGGAGGAGAGGGGCACATTTGGAATTATAAGAAATATTAATTTATAATATATTCCAAACCCACTTAAACACCTCCAAAAATGACTCAAATACTAAGAATAGATGAGAAAGGGTTGTAATATCATTAGGAAACAAAATTTATACAAGTTTGGAATTTATTTTAAACATTATCAACATGATTTATCCTTATATAATCTATTTAATTTTATTTGTGGTAATAATATTCTAAATTTTAAATCATTATAAATAATTACTTATATGTTGTTAATTGTCCATAATTGTATAATTTATTAAATTTTAGACCATATAAATTTTAATTTACAATTTTTAAATATTTTTGTGATTTTTAAACAATTTTATAATATGTATTTTCTATAAATTATCAATAGTGTCAATTTTGACAATATTCATTTATTCAAGTTTAAATAAAATATATACAGAAGATATGTTCGAACTAAAATATTTAATAGATTAATAACATGTCATATTTATCTAGAAAATTATTGGATCACATTAAATAGTTCATATAATATTTATTTTAATACTTTTAAAATCATTTATTTGATATTTCAATCAATAAAATAATTTCAACATCACTATTGTGTAATAATTATTAATAATTATTTTATCCCTAAAAATTATAAATAAATTCATTTGACGTAGATAATTTTATTAGATTTCTGGATACTATTCATTTTCAAAGTTTCATGATGTTTACGACTAAATTAAAATTATTATACTTATAAGATTTAAGAGAGTGACATGTTGTCACTTTCTTTGGTTTTAATAATAATTATATTATTTCATGGTCAAAAGTCCATGAAATGAATCTAGTACGACCCTTAGGTGATATGGGTCGACTTTTATTCATCCAATAGGATTTTGGAAAGTGTTAGGGTAATTTTATAATCTTATATTTACCCTTAATTACCCGATTTACCTTTAACTGTAGTAAATAAAAATTACCGTAGTTACTATTCATAATATCAAAAAAATAAAAGTAACCTATTAACATAATTTGGACCCACTGAATCCAAATATGGAATCTATTTTTTCAAAATTAAAAACACATAAGTTCCAGTAGTTAATTTAAAATTAATCTCGTTGTTAAGAAAACGGGTTTTAAAAGTTGAAATGTTTTTACCTATGAGTTCAATGTAAAATTAATGGTAATGACATACATTATATTAAGTGGTAAAAATATATTCTATTTATACTTTAAAACCATTAAATATTATAATTTAACCATATAAATTATTGCGATGAAAAAAGTTGTTTTTAATTAAAATATAGCGTGTTTTTACTCTTCATTAAAATATAAAAGTTATCAGAATAATATGAAAATTTTATCCAAAGTAAATTTTTATATCCTAATTCCAAAGAAGAATTTTATTTTGTCAAATTGAACTTATAAACCTGTCAAAAACTATATTTAATGTGGGTGCTCCATCAAAAGGTGAAAAAACTACATTTTTGAAAAATACTTATTTTACCCGAAAAAATTATTTTGTTCACATAAATTGTTTTAGAAAATTTATAAGATGAATAATAATGTCATAAAATTAAAAATTTAGTTAATAATATTCATAACAGCTAGTCCATAATAATATTATAATAATATATCATTGTTTAGTGAAACCCGGTATTGCGTACTACACACGCTATCGAAGAAGGTCGTGATTGCATGTAACACAAGTCGAGCTAGTGTTGTCTGTAGTGAAAGATTCCTTTGATGTTGCGTATAACATAAGACATAAAAAAAATATACCTCTCATAAAATATCATGGTGTTACAGAACCTGTGGGATTCCCAAAATTTCCTCCTTCTGGATGTACCTGAGAAGAGAGGCGGGAATCCGTTGGACTTCACACTCCGAAAGGATGAGGCTGATACGCCTTGTTCCTACCTCAGTCCTTGACATAGAGGACCGATGGGAGGGTTCCACCGCTGAGTCATACTCCACCTTAGAATCCTAGAAACAGACTGGTTTGATCTTAGTATGATGATTTTTGGTGTTCTTCTTGCGGCAACGATGACCCGCCTTCCTACCCTGGAACAGCTCTTCAGGGAAGGGATAATTCCCGGCACGAGGAGGTCCTTCAGCCGCACTGGTGTTGGGGCAAGGATCACTTCCGCCTGAGTAGGCCGGAGTACGATGAGAATCGGGTCAGATGTCAAAGGGGACATGGGGAGGACCTCTGTACTGGGTGCTGGAGCGGGTAGGACCCCCGCTGGAACTGATGAGAGCATGGGTAGGACCTCCATGCCTAGTTCCCTTGGTGACATCAGTGTGAGGTAGGTCCCCATACTAACTGGACCGAACACGGGTGGGACCTCCGTGCTGGGTGCTGGTGAAGTGAAGTTGATTGTAACGCCCCGACCCTAGTTACCTAGAGTCGGTGCATTATTACATAACATTAGCATGATCACAAAAGATCAAGTCTCGAAAGACCGATTAGTTTAGTAGACTTGGAAGTACTAGATACATTTATAAGGTTTACATTACATGAAAAAGTGAAAAACTACAACACGTCTTGTCTTCATATCCCCTCAAACTATCCCTACAGGTAAGTCATAAAATACTTCTTCCCATCCTGGGAAAAATAAAACATAGAAATGGGTGAGCTCAGATTCTCAGTATGGATAAAAATATAGCAGAAACTTTCATAAATAAACATAAACATTTAAGGAAATGTATAACTAAAACAAAAGCCTTTTAAAACTTGAACTTCAGTATAATATGGAAAAAATAAAATTAAATAATGTCATTTACTTATTCACATTGATATTCTACTAGTAGAATAATCACATGGAATATAAATAACCACTTTCATAATGATGGAATGCATAATGCCAGACTATCATAACCACATAGTCAAGGCCTCATGCCAAGACTACAAATAAGATTTTGTCAAGGCCTTGTGCCAAGACACTAGTTTGTCTCATGATACCTACTGATGCATCGAGGAGCTATAGCGGGCTCCACCTGTCACTTACTAATTCCAATGCATTCCTCGTATGAAAAATTTGAAATATAACATAACCATTCGTATTGAAACTAGCATACGAAATATCAATACTTTATCCACAAACCATGAATGGTATTAAAATAACACATCCATAGTCAAACATAACTCATTCAATACAATATAAAAGATTGTATTGTAACAGATTAAACTCAATCAAGAATAATGAAGGATATCAACATAGATGAAAATAATCATCAAAACTATTTGAGAGAAATATCCCCTTTTTCTTGAAAACATTTAAAAGTCACACTATTTGTCAAGAAGCCATTTAAAAAAGAGTTTTTGAATCAAAGTGCCCCATACCACTTCGAAACTTTTAAAAGGAATTTTAATTTTAAAAATATAATATCCATAAAAATTAATCCTTAAAACCATTTTTAAAACATGGACATTAATGAGAAACATTTAGAATAATAAATCTTTAAAACATTTAAAATGATATTTTAGTTAGAGTTCCTAACCAAAAGAGAGACACTTGAATACAAATAATTGAGGTAATAAAAAGTTTTTAATATCATGAGAATAAAGGGATTCATGATATACTATGTCAAAGTACATTATATACACCATATAAAAGTGATTTGGTGTATAATAACAAAGGAGTCGAAATGGAATGTAAATTGAGATGAAATCTCTTATAAAGACTGCATCCTTAAGTTAAGGATAAATCAATGACATAATTATGTGTGATAAATATAAATACACTAAATATGGTTGGATATTCGGTGTAAATCAACCAGAGGACATTCACACATATTCTTGTAAAAACAACACCAATGAAATGGATATTTAACTCAACAAATGGAGATTGAGTTAAAATTACTCTTATCAAGTTCATATCGATGACTTGAGAATTTATCAATGGAGTGATTATGTGTATAAATATTATATCCACAGAAAGGTGATTGGAAATAATGACATAAGAAAATGAATAGAGATTCCACACATAATCTTTGAGTAAAATAATCAATGAAGTATGCGTAAATCCGAATGAGTGTAAATTGAAATTTTAAAATCCCTTATTGATTTTGTAACTTACAAAACATACATACATGAAAGAAGAATCATAAAATGATGATGTAAATATCCATAAATTAAATTATATTACATCGTGAATACAATCATGGGCAGTACACACACCACATGCAATAAATTAGTGGTGAACAATAGAGTTCTCACGGAATTAAAAGTGAGATAAGAAACCCCTTACATTGTACCTTTTCCTTGGTTGAGGGTAGGTTAACCTCCTGTATAATGTTGAAATAGTTGTTATTAAATTATACAATAATAATATACATTAATATGATATCATATATAATCTTTTGACATTGCTTTGTAAATAATATCTTATTATAATCGTCGTTTCAGGTGTTAACGAATTCGGTTTCCTTTATATGATTTGTTACGTAAGTCGTGTTTGTTATGGATAGGTTGTATATTATTCATATCCAGAATAATATTAAGTCTTTAAACATTATTTTTAACCATAAAATTAAAATTATTCTTGAATGGATACGATGGGGAATGAATCTCAACGCTTTCGTGGAGACGGTAGTCCGTACGTACGCACGAGAAACAATATCATTATTTTGATATTAAAATAATATATAATTTCATGGTATATCATATATAAAGAATCATTATAATTTCATATTTATTACTTACATCAATTTCACATCATTATTATACCCATCCAAATAATAATGTTTTGAATAACAATTACACCACGACGTGGAGACGGTAAGTCATACATACGCACGTATGGTGACATGTCATTCAAAGGATGGATATAATACTGAATACGGTTGTACCATATTTATAATAACATCACAGTATATAAAAGATACTGGATTTATTATTTTATAATGGAAATAACAAAGAAATAAGAAGTTGAAGAAGAAAGTAACTTGAAAGAGGGTGGTGAAAACATTACCTCTTCTTCAGGTTCTTCCTTTTGATTTGATCAAAAGGGATCCTTAGGTTAGATTTATGATCAAACTAAGGACTCTAAGTTGAATTGAGGGAAGTTTAGAGAGTATTTGGGCAGGGTTTGGCCGAACCAAAGTCTTTTAAGGTGTGAAGAATTGGTTAGAAGTGGTGTTCTTTTATAAGGGGGAGGAGGGGCTCTTTAGGAAAAACTTAAAGTATTATTTTATAATAAATTCATATTCGGTTTATAATGGATCAAAAAAGGATTATTCGAATTATAAGGTGGGGATGGGTCCAAATCTTTTCAACCAATAGATTTTATACAGGTTTGTGTCATTATATTAACATTATCTTTTAGTTTTAACTCTTAGTTAATTAGTTTGACATTTACCATGTCACTTTGTATTTTTATATTATATAGTTAATAAAATTACTATATACATCCAAGAGACCCCCCAAGTGGTACATTAATGATACACCTATTATTATTTAAGTCCTTTGGCCAAACCTTAGATTTTTAGGAATAGAATATCAATTAATAATATAATACGTTTTTTAAAAACTCATTTATATCAATTTTGAAAATATTTAATAATTGATTTTTGTTAAAGTCTTAACAACTTTATTAATTAGAACCAAATTCATTTAAGCAATACTAACATGTCATTTTAACCAATAAAATTAGTGGATGGCATCAAAACTTTAAAATTTTATTTATTTTTACTTTTATAATACCAATTATTTGATTATTTCATTATTAAGGAAAATACTGCATCATTATTGGTCATAAATAAATTTGATTATTAAATGTCTAAAAATTAGAAATAAAATATCATTATGTAGGAAATATTTTTATATTTCTAATGAATATTTATAGTCCAAAATATAACATATATAACCCTATGTAAAAATTGTTTTTCTAAAAGATATATGCTTATGTCATTTTTGTATTTACTTTAACTTAATTAATATAAAGTGTCCTTATCACCTACGAGTGGCTCCATGGGGTCCCAAAGTCGACCCAAAATACCCATGGTCGGACATGTATCAACCAATAAGGTTAGGACATGTTTTAGGGTAATTTTTTATTATTATAATATTATTGTTTACCCTTATTTACCGGATTTACCCTTTAACCATGGTAAATAAAATATTTACCAAAGTAATTATTCAAAATGTATAAAAATAAAAGTTACCTATTTACACAATTTGGACATACTAATTTCAATAATGGATTCCATTTTTCCAAATTCAAAACACATAAGTGGAAAAAATTAATTTAAAATTACTTCCCATTGTCAAAACAAAAAGCGTGTTTTTAAGAAATAATAACTATCAAAAGATTGACACTTGTTTATGTCTGGTTTAATTGTGAAATTATGTCCAATGAACAAAATTGTATTAAATGGTAAAAATATATTCTAAATATACTTTAAAACCACTCAAATTCATAATTTATCATTATTAATTATTTCGATTAAAAACGTTGTTTTTAATTAAAATTTAGTAATTTTCACTATTCATCAAAATATAATAGTTATCCGAAAAGTAAAAAAATTTCACCAAAAGATAATTTCAATATTCCAAAACCAAAAATGAAGTCAATTTTGAAAGATAAAATTTATAAAATTTCAAAAAGTGGGTATTACTATTCATAATGGCTACTTTGATTGGTCGCGGTGTGTTAGAATCTCGAAGTTGCGTACAATGCATGCTATTTCATTATTCAAAGGGAAAAAGTATTGTGGAAGCTTGTGGTGTTGTATTGATCTACACCCCTCTGGTTTCTATGATGAGGAGGACCTTCGTCGGTTGCTACAAGGATGTGAGGATGCTCCTCACATCATAGAGTGACTGGATGTGCAACTTCCCCACCCTGGCGTCGTGGTAGGAGGGATGGCTCTATACCCAGTGTAATGAGTGTGGGAGAGGCTCCATGATGGGGTGTTTCTACCATGGGGAAGTCCCTTATTCGGGTCGAATCTGGCATGGGGAATACCTCTGAGCTGAGCCTGGAAATAGGAAGGGGCCATGTCCCCCATAGTACTTTCACAGGGAGGGTCTCTGTACTGGGTGGCATTATTGTGGGTTAGTCCGCGGTGGACATCGCCTATGACTGCTACTATGAGAGTCGACCCAGCCTTCCCATGTGGTAGTTGGGGCCTCGATCAAGGTCGGGTGTATAGCTACCCATACTCGGCGTATGCGGGGGGTTGATGATGCGCATCTGCAGTGGCTCGGGCCATAGTAATCGCTGACTTTGACGCCCCTTGATGGGCGCCCTTCTCATCCTATGCCTGACACTAACGTCGGGTCAGTCGGGCCAGTATCGGTGGTGTAGGTAAGAATTCTACCTTCTCTTCAGCTCGGGGAACCGGGTGGCGGTGCTGGCACGGCCTGGTGGGGGCCCTCGTTGGGAACCCCTGGGACAAAACTCTGGCAAGGCTGGCCCGAACATCCCATACCTCATCGGCGTAGGGCATGGTGTTATTAAGGAGTTACAGGGATAGGCTCCCAAAACGATTTAAGGTTGGAGTGGGGAGAAGCGGCTCCCTGTGCGGCCCTCAGGGGCGGTGTTGACGGCGAGGCGCATACACCTCAAAATCCAGGAGGGCCATGTCCCTCATAGGGATGACCCCCCCTCCTCCTCGTACCTATGCACAAGGTCATTGATTACCCTTCGTTGGATAATTTATGATGGGGAGAGGGGGTGTGGGTTCCCAGTAGTCATGGAAGTCAAGTTCGTCATAGAAGAGGAAGAACCACGCAGGGTAGCCATGTTGATATTTCCCTTGCCCCCGCGTCGGTGGGCAGGAGGTGATCGGATTCCGGATGCAGCAACTGGGCTTCTGGAAGCAGGGAGATCAGCTCATTAGTACTAACAGAAAACGAAATCGACACCCAGTGCCCCAGCGTCATTCCATCTTCCATGAACTATAAGAAGAATCCACACTGACAACGTCGCAGACCAAGATTCCCAACATTTTGAATTTCCAAACTTCTTGTGAGTTTCACGCCAGTCCTACTATTTGCTTAGTAGTGCCTGGTGCTGGATATCTGGATCTGGTGACACATCACTCTACTGATTTCTCCAGAACTACTCATCTCAAAATTAACTAGAAGAAGTTCACTTCTAGTTCACCATTTCTGTTTCCGATTCTTTCATTGGGGCGCACGTATCCGTCACATTTGGGGGACGTCGACGCAGTTCTGTTGCCCCGCATTCCTGGTTTCCAGAGGTAGGAGGCATCTGCTCCCTGTTTGGGGACATTTTCTCCTTGATCAAAATGGGATGATGGGATGTTGGTTCTTCCTTCCATGGATTCCTCCTTGAAATTCATCACCAAGTTCAAGTCTCCCTTATAGATTAAGATGTTGTTCGTGAAACTCTTCAAGGTGTCATGTTTTCATGGATTATCGTTAATTACACTACTTCTTGCAGGACATTCCAAGGGGTCCGGTCAGGGCAGTTACCTTCAGTTGTGGGGGTAGTCACATTGAGGCATTGTTGACGTGTCTGGGTGCTGGAACACTGGCGTGTCTGATTTTCTTCCCCTGGTTATAGGGCTTCTCAAGGGCGCGGAAGCCCTAGGAATCCCATATCTAATGCAAGGAATCCTATGCCATAGGCATGTCTCTGAGGTTTTTCTCAGCTTCCCATGTTTAACACAGGGTATGCTGTGAGTTTAACATCCATCGGGGATGGATCAAACTGATTGAAACACTGACTGGAGTGGATCAGATGGGTGTAACCTCTTGAGGGAACACCGATATCGGGTCTAATGAATGGTTTGTTACCTGGCCACTACCTGGAGTTGTGGGGAGGTGAATTAGAATGATCCTACCAGGATGTGGCGGCCCAGGTAAGAATTAGGATGGATTATGGAGGGCAGAATGAAGTGGAGGGGGAATGAGATGGAACTAATGCGAGGATGTCAGTGATGCTGGGCTTGAGCCTTGAAGAGACCTCCTACATATCCCTGTGGCAGGGAATCAAAGTCCACGTAGTTCACATGGTGAGAACCAACGTGAAGGGGGTCAGAGTGACCAATGGGTGGTGGGATTGAACCTAAGGGAGGCTTTCTACGTACCATGCCTTGACATGGATCAAAGTCCACGTAGTTCAGAATGGATTCTGGAGAACCAACGTGAATATGGACCGAGGGTCCGATGGGTGTCGGGCTTGAACCTCATGAGGTTTCCTACGTACCATGCCTTGACATGGATCAAAGTACTCATAGTTTGGGATGGTGTGTGTCGGAAAACCAACATGAAGATGGACTGGGGTCTGATGGATGATGGGATTGAACCTCATGAGACTTCCTACGTATCATGCCTTGACATGGATCAAAGTCCATGTATTTCGGGATGTTGTGTGTTGAAGAACCAACGTGAAGATAGACCTTGGTCTGATGGGTGTTGGGCTTGAACCTCAGGGAGGCTTTCTACGTACCATGCCTTGACATGGATCAAAGTCCTCATAGTTTGGTAGTGGATGTGTGGGACTTGCACTCTAGGCTGCCCGGGGTGTTGGTGAACCGACGTCAAAGATGGTCGGGACGACCGGGTGGCGGGCTTGAACCTCGTGGAGGCTTCCTACGTACCCTAACATAACAAGGATCAAAGACCACATAGTTCAGGAAAGGGTGTGGGGCTTTCACTCTAGGCTTCCCAAGGTGTTAATGGGGCTTGGCGCACCGACACAGAGATAGTCGGGGCCAATGGTTGTTGGGCTTAAACCTCATGGAGGCTTCCTATGTACTTTGCCTTGGAAAAGATCAAAGTCTCCGTAGATCGAGTATGGAGGCTTGGAACACCAACACAGAGATGGTTGGGGCCAATGGTTGTTGGGATTGAACCTCATGTAGGCTTCCTACATACCTTGCCTTGGCAAGGATCAAAGTCCCCATAGTTTGGGTATGGATGTGTGGGGATTACACTCTAGGATGCCCGGCTGGGATTCCATGGTCGATGATTACTCTAATCCCATGTGATTCATGCTCGGTGTGAGAAACAAGAGGCAGCAGAAACCTGACAGTCAAGTCGTGAAAGGTGTGTCCATGGAAATTGGAGTGGGGCTTACGCGTGGAGCGGCCCAGGGAGAAGAAGATTGGGACCTACTCTAGGATGGAGGCTCAGGTGAGACAAAGCGTAGCGGGAGAGGGATTTGGCACCCAGGAATAGAGGAGGGGCATTGTTCCCTATCACATCCTCCACTATACCTGGCACCGAGGAAGTGAGGAGGGGCAGGGGTTCTCCACCTGGCAGGAAGGCTAGGGGCTCAAAACAAGGTGGATTCCCTTCCCCATGGACAAACACCTCTTCAAGAAGGAGGATATCATCCCCTGTGGAGACCAGGGGGTGTGGAGAATGTCCAAGGCAGGGGACCCTACATGCGAAGCATGGGGTGAGGTCATTGTTTAACGTCATTTGTTTAGGAATAAGGTGCTTGGCCGTTTAACTTCCTGCAGCTCGGACGAGGTGGGTTCGTTCTGCACCCCTAGGACTTACATAACCGGTACGCTTTGCTCTTTGTGGGAGGGAAGGCATCAGAAATGTTGTAGTGAAGGGGGGTCGCATAGCGAACCATCGAGGTGTCCACATTAGCATGGCTATGCAAAGAAGCAATAGCTGTTACTGTGCCTATGTGAAGGAGCATGAGGTGAAGAAATGTGACGAGCAGTGTTGTCCAGGGGACTTTGAAAAAACATCGTGAAAACCTGGAGGGTCGCACATAAAGAGGAATTGTAAAGAAAAGGGGTTCACAGGGAGGGGGCATGTGAATCTCTGCCACTCTGCATGGCAGAAAGCATTTGCGAAGGGGTGTGCTTCGTGAAGTGGGGTGCCACAGCCTTAGCATAGGGCAGGGGTGTATATGATAGGGTATTCGTGAAGTGGAAAGGAATTTGCGGATCATAGCCTCACGGAGCACAGATTCCTCATGAAGCAAAGTGTTCTGAAGCGTTGTGCTTTGCGGAGTATAGTGACCCTACCTTGGCATGTGGATCACGTGTAGATGAGGGGTGCTTCACAAAGCATAAATGCTATGCGATGACCCAGGTCCAATTGGGGATCCCCTTCTTCCACGAAGGGCCTTGGGCTTCAAGAAAGGCATCCCTCTCAGAATATGGGATTAAAATGAGGCAAGGGGGATGCACTTCATAGAGAAAAAGTACCTCGCGTAGCTCATGATTTGTAGAGAAAAGGGTGCTTTGTGATTTGGGAGCTCGGAAGTTGAAAGGTCAGATCATCCATCCCTTGAGCTCAGGGGGATCCTAGTATTTATAGGCAAGAGGCACTGCGAAGCAGATCTTATGCAGCACGAAGAGGGGCATGGTTGCTTTGCGGTGGGTCGCGAACATAAAAGGCATTCGCAGAGCATCCCACCTCCTTGCTTCGCGGTGACGCCGCGAACGTCAAAGGCATTCATGAAGTGGGATGTCTCATGTGCTTCGCGGTGACTTTGCGAACTTCAAAGGCATTCACAGAGTGTCCCGCCTTTTTTGCTTCACAGTGATGTTGCGAACGTCAAAGGCATTCCTCGAGCGTCCTGCCTCTTCTGCTTTGTGGCGGTCATAGTGCTTGGGGGCCTCCGTGAAGTGGCTTCATGAGGTAGTTCGCAGGGCCTATTCTCTTCTTTATCCTTTAATATTATGGTTCCAATAAGGTTGTTTAAGTAGTAGGAGAAGTAGTCATATTCTCCACAGATAGAAGATATGGTATGCAGATAGTGACCTCGAGATATTCTTCATAATCACGGACCTAGGACAGAGCATGGTCATAGAGGTGGACAACATTGGAGAGATAGAGGAGTTGGGCATGACCAGTTTCTTATAGTAGAGGCAGTGGCACGAGAGGGGATAGATATCATTCTAGGTATTCTCTGTTAGTCTTGTTCCATTTTTAGTGATTCCTTCTTCATGTGTGGTTGTTATTATGATTTTTCCTTATGAGATGTGTGATTAGAACAACAAACATATGAATAAGGGGAAATCTAGTCACTAATAAAAACATTTTATACCTTTTCATGATTTAAAATATGTGGGTGAGTCAGTTCCACTCAAAAAAAATCTTGACATGAGAAAGGAAATTCCTTGATTTGCCTTATAGATATTTATTTTTGTGATTTTATATCATGTTTCATTATGATATGTGTTGTTATTGTGATTGTTATAATGTAATGACATGTGAAAAATGTAGGATCTAATTATTAATTGAGACGCATTACAACTTGATGTGATTAAAACCATGAGGGTGAGTTTGTTTCACCCATAGTGAATAGTACCTTGACCTGGAGGATTTAATTCCTTGATCATAAAACTTGGTTTTAGAGGAAAATAGATTTCTGATTGAATAGAGAAATAAATTTGGATTATCTTAAAAACACTTTCTTAATTATATTAAGTACGAAATAGTGCATAAAGTAGTACCATTACATGAAGGTATTAAGAATAACCATAAGAGAATAAAATTCAAGAGATATATTTATTTATGGATCATAGTATTTCATCAATGGAAGCATAATCATAAACAATCCAAATAAATTATGAGATTGTAGCAACAAACTCTCACCACTTTTGTAACTTAAAATCATAATAACTAAGAAAGAATAACATTACATAAAGCATAAAATGTCATAAAAATATGGATAATAATGATAACATGTTTCAAATAGAAGTGTATACACCTTATAAAATTATATAGGTTCATAACATAACATGTGTCTCAAAAAAGGAAAATTGATACAAAATAACATTACTTTTTTGGTAACATTCGAACCATAAAACCCATGAGAGATATATCATAAAAGGAATATGTAAATACCCATAAATTTAATTATAATATTCTGATATTACATTCATGTGGATTATATATACCACACAAAAATAAACAAGTGGTGAATAAGGAATAAGTCTTGTAGAAATAAATGTTAGACTATAAATCCCCTTACCTTATATATTAACTCTTGGTGTACTTATTAAAAACACATTTATAATAAATATAAGATTATTATACATATTTTAAAGAACCATATTCAATTATATCATACCATATATGATTTTTTATGACCTTTTATTTCTGTTTATTATTATCTCTATGTTAAAGTTGCGTTTCGGGTAATAACTGCTCTGTTTTTTCGCATGTGTTTTGATTTGTTATATTATTTGTTATATTATATATACCATGATTTAATCCAATACATAATGATAAACATCAGATAAATATCATATATATTCATTATATATGAATTTATAATAATATATAAAATATATAAAAATTAAATGAAATGCAGTATTCATGGAGAGGATATGTCATACATACGAATGAATGTTGTTAACAGTTCCTTATTGTTTTCAATGAAATAACATAAGTAAATGATATATATATAAATATATATATATATTATCTATAGTATAATTTATATTTAATATATTACTCATATGGTTATTAAACCCATAATTAATACATTCCATTAAATCATGAACAAATCACATCGCTTTGAGGAGGATGTTGTCCACACATACACAAAACAAGTTACCGTATTTCCAAAAAATTGATAGAATGAATATATATGTTATATTAAAATTAAAAAATAATAAATAAATAAATCATATAATATAAATTGTATAAAAATTTAAATTTCATTATTATTACCAGCCTTGAAAGGTGGTGATGGAAGAATGAACTACATCGGTTAGTGAGACATTAGTCTTTCGTACTCATGAATGATGATTGCATATCCAATTTGATGAAAATATGTGCAATTTCAGGTCATTAAATTAACATAAAATATATAAATATATTTATTATAATTATTTTATTATATAATCATGATATAATAATTAATAATTTGGTGGAGAAATAAATAAAACAAAAGTGCTTGTTGAAAGATGTTACCTCTTCTTTAGGTAACTCCTTTTGGTTTTCACCAAAGGGAATCCTTGGTTGGATTTCTTCCCAAATAAAGGCCTCTAAGATTAATTTATGAAACCTGGTAGATTATTAATTTATGTTTTGTATGGAACAAATTTCTTGAGAGCTGTGAAGAATTGAGGGGTGTGAGTGCCCTTTTATAGTGGAGGAGGAGTAGCATTATTCTAAATATAAAAAAGGTAAAGACTATTGAGAGGTATCCATTACAACATGTGCCTCCAATAATTTTCCATTTTAGACCCATTGGATTATATTTTCAAAATAATTCTATTATATGTATTTTGAAAATGTTTCTATGGTATTGTTTCCCATAGTTAAAGTTTAACCACTATATAAACTCGTTTTTACCTTAATCACTATAAATAATTTTAATTTATTTCACTAATATTTTTCTTAAAAAACTAATTTTAACTTAATATAAATTATAAATTATGATGGTTAAAAATATTTAATCCATTTTTCCAAATTCTAAATAAAATCTTTTATAAATTAATATAAAATTAATCTCATTGGTAGGAAGTAATAACGGGTTTTTAGAGTACATAGTTCAAAAGTTTGAAATATTTTTATATCCAATTTCAATGTGAAATTGATTCCAGTGACTTAAATTGGTTTAATAGATATTAAATTGATCTAAATATTATTTAAAACCTAATATAAATATAATTTAACTATATAAATAAATTATAATAAATGTTAAATTTTAATTAAAATTCAGTATTTTTCATTATTCAACAAAAAATGAAACTTCTCAGAAAAATACCAAAAATTCACCCAAAGTAAATGTTGATATTCATATTTAAAAAAATAAATTTATTTTTTCATATAGAAATTAAAAAAAATCAAAAATTATATATATAATAGGATTTCCATTAAAAGGTGGTAGAATTACCTTTATAAAAATATATCTTTTTATTCATAAAATTGGATTTATTCATATCTTATTCCTATAAAATCTATTATATGAGTTTCAAAATAATTATTGAATATATTATATATAAATTTCATTAATATCTCTCAATAATAATGATTAATTTAATTTATTAATATTAAATTACTTTATGGGCATAAAAAATAGTTTTTCATAAAAACACATTCACTAAATTAAACTGGTTTTTATTATCATTTCTCATTTATTTATAAAATAAGAATTCATTTTATAAACATGTGTAAAACATTGTTTCATAATCTATTTAATCTTTTTCATATCTTTGATTCCAATGGCTATGTGAAAACTATAACAATTTTAATAGTATATTTTAGTTTGGAAAAACATAGGCTTGCATGTAACATAAGCCATCAAATAAATCCAAAATTGTGTATAACACAAGAAAAATGTAGTGAGGTGTATAATATAAGCTATTATTGGTGTTCCATGTTATTCAATAAAATCTCACTGTTGTATTTAGCGCATGCTTAACGGGGTATTTCATTTAAAGCAAGATCAACTCGGTGTTTCATGCAATGAAATACATCAATGAATTTTAATTGATTTGAAAAAATAATAACAAAAACTCATGTGTTAAATTTGCATTAACCTGGTTAAGAAAAAATGTTACAAGAAGGGTATGTCAATAAGGATTCCAAGTGAGAAAAAAATTATGAGATATGTTGGAGAACATACCCAAATAATGTGTTCATGTATCCAGTCTCTAGAGATACTAATCCTTTATGTTTCTACCGATGATCATGATGTTATTTATTGAATATTAATTGAAATTGATGTAATATTTATGTATGAGAAATTTGGGACACATTAGTTGGTATCATAGTAGGTTTTAGTAAATATATAGAGATTAATATTAAATCACTTTAGTGAAAACACTAGGGATAAGTTTTAGTAAAGTAAAACATTCTAAATTTTTGGTAAAGAAGAGATTATGTAGATTTACTATAAATACTTCATTTTGGATATTATAAGTGTATGTTGTTTTGATATAGATGTATCTAGGGTTAATAACCCCAAAATTGGTTGGATCGGTATATCTTGACCATAATTCAATTAAATGGTGTGGGTTCCCTTACTGTGCACCAATTTTGACACTCATGGGGGATATTCTTGGGACAAATGACATATTTTTATGAAAACTTATGAAATATTTTAATATATTATAACCAATGATGGACTAAGTTAAATCTAATATGATATAGACTCAAAATAATGTGTCATTATTTACACATCATTTAAATGATTATTCATTATTATACGGTTTCCCACTATGATTATTTTTTATCACGCTATGCTTTCTAGTTAAGTCAATGGATAGAACTAGGAGGATTCAGGTTAATTATGAATGTGAAAAATAATGGAATGATTGTCCTCATGAGAAACCAAATGGGATAGGTTTTATAATATGAAACCTTTTGATTATATCTAATCATATATCTCTCTATATGATTAACAATCTCAGCATGGGTGAGTTTCTTAACACACCTAACAAGAAAATAATGGAGTTCGTGTAGACGATGCATGAAATAATATTAACGGTACTTTATTTCAATTATATGGGAATAAACACTCTATTAAATGACTCATAAGAATGTGAAAATGTTTTTTGTGTAGAAAATAAGGTCATATAGAGTCTAAATTCCAAGAAAAATTAAAAAATTTGATAAAGGTATATGAAGTTCATCCTAAGGAACCACTTATAATTCTACATAATATATATGGAGAATATAGGAATTATTCAAGAAATATCCTAATATAGGGGTTAACGCCTACACCAAGAAATGACATTTGATATTAAAATCATTGAATTAAAATGGTTTAATTTTTCATCTATTGGTATTCAATAATTACGTGGTATAAGTGTTATATCAATTTATAAAAGAAATAAGAATCATGAAACATACTAAGACCATTCCTCAGTAGTTTTTCATTGAGGATTTGAAAACAATGTTAAATAGTACCAATAACTAATAATAGTGATTTAGTGGTATGGTGATAATGCTTATTTTGGGTAAAGATATTATTAACAATTTTGAAGTAAATGGGACAGTATTGGTGACCTTGAAGTTGGTTTGTAATTTGAGGAAAAAGTGATTTAAGACATCATTGATTATGTTTATTGTATTTTTTTAATTTATGAAACATATTCAATTATCTTTGATTTCTTTTGATGAATAATTATTGTGTTAATTTTTGGGAGAATATTTATTTTTAGGAAATATTAACATAATATTTGAGGATACCATCATGTTTTTAGAAGTATAATGGAATCGAAAATACTTTTTAGGATTTAAAGTGATGGGATTTTTAGGTGATTTGAATATTTTAATTGGTTTTAGGAAGATTTCTCTATTGAGGTTTAAATAACCCATTGGGTTATTAATATTTTATGTTATTTTCATTGGATAATGGAATATAGATAATCTTGATGGTTGAAGATTGATTCATTGAAAAGTTGATATTTTCAAAGATATTTATGGAAAAGATAAGGATTACCTTTCATGTTAGTATATAAATTTGATTCGTGGTATTTTGGTGAATATAAATACATTATAAAATTATATAGTCGTTTATTATGGTAATTAATAATATTTTTTGAGACGTTTCATTGGTTTGAGTAATATATAACCCCTAGTTTGAACATGTGATTTAACAAAGATAATTACTTGATAAGAACACCATTTAATTTTTTAATATGTAAGATGAAGGGTATGATATATCCTTTTAGGTTAAAAAAATACTTTAATATTGAGGTTATTTGGGATGTATGGTAATTTATTAATGGAATGATTTAGGTTAAACATTTTCTTTGGAGAATAATATGAGGATTTACTCCTTTTTTGAAATATCATACCTTGTGGTAACCTTTTTTTGTTAATGTCTAAAGTAAGGAGTAATATGTTTATATCTTTTTGTAGAATCAGGAGGTCAATTATATTTTTATTTAAGTGAACCATGCATGATAAAATCATTTCGGATACTCAATCATTAGAGAAATATATGAGATTATGGTGTAAATTTATTGAATAATGAAATTTTACTTCTCAAGTATGTATATTTCCTTTTATTCTAATCCTATATAGTAAAGGAGATACACAACTCAAAGAAAATGTTATTGAAACAAAAATTTTATCATATTTCTTTTATTTTTGATGAATTGATGGTATTTTTCACTCCATATTATTTTATGTTTTTATGGTTGTTAACATTCACATGATCATTCAATATCTTGTGATCGATGTTCAATATCACTCTGCATTATTATTTGGAAATTAATTTTTCATCCACGTACACATTTTCACTTCCTTCTAAGGTTCTCTTATTTGGAAAATAGGTTATGTTTTTTTCATAGGCCTTTTGAAGATGCCGAAAAATGCTCAAGGGTTGGAGGAGGTTTTAGCGCAACAAAACAAAGCCTTATTTGGACCCGAGGATCTATTCAGGGGGGTCGGAGGGGCTACGCGAAAAAAATTCAGCAATGCACAGAAAACCACAGGATCCAAGAAATTTCTCCGCGTGGGCACTGAAGTTTACATGCCACAACTACGGGCGCAGAAAGTTGTGCGCTGCCGCCCCCACGTGGATGAATTTTTGCGCTACTGACACCAGCACACAAAATTTAGCACGGTCCCGTTTCTGCACTGATCCATCGATCCCAAGTGCCTATAAATAGAAGGGCACCCCTTTGACTTCCAATGGGTGAAGAATCTGAACCATCTCCCCAGTGATAAATCCACATCTCGTGCACGTAAAATATGGTTTTCAGGTACTATATTTTTCATGCCAGGTTGCCTAGGGGTCCACCTTCGCACGAGACCCCTCTACCTTAACCCGCATCCAAATCCTTTCGAGTCTCATCCCTTGTATGCAATCCCTTCTATTTTCACTCAGCCCTTCCAATTTCGCACAACACTGGCCAATTGTATGCCTCCTAGAGTCCTTGCATGCATTGCGTACAACCCATACTCCTTGCGCGCAATTCCTTCCAGTTGTGCGCAAAACCTCCGTTCCACTTTACATTCAAAACTCCCTCAATTTCACGCCAACCTAGTCTTTTCCACACAATTGTGCCTATTGTGCACCAATTGCATGCAAACCTCCATGATTGAATGCAATCCATCCTCTTGGGGCAAGCTATTCTCTGTGTGTTTGATGTCCCTCTTCTAGACGTCATTTGTGGGTGGCTCTTACACCCTAAACATCTCCATCACACACCCTTTTCTTGTACAACCCTCTAGGCTCGTATGAATTAACTTCAAAGTCTCATGGATGATACTACTCATTGGTTTGCTCTACCTCATGCTTCTTCGCATAGGAACGCTAACGAATATTTCTTCTTCGCAAAGCCATGCTCTCATGGACCCCCCCAATGGTTCACTCCGTAACACCCCCTAGCCACGCTGTTGCATGTCTCTTCTCTTCACCAAGGTGCATAGGGTACCAGTTATGTAAGTCCTAAGGGTGTGGAGTGAACCCACCTCATCCGAGCTATAGGACGTTAAACTAACAAGCACCGTCATCCTTGACACATGACGCTAAACTGTGACCACGCCCTGACATCTGTCCGCAGGGGAAAGGGAAACCACCTTGGTGTAAGCCCCTAGTTTTCCTTGTAGGAGGCAGCATCCCTACCCCTCCTTTCTTCGGTTCCAAATCACTCTCCTAATGGGCTTTGTCACAATTCGGGCCTCCATCCTGGAGTAAGTTCCAATTTCTTTCACCTCAGGCTACTAACTAGGCGTAAGCCCCTATTTCCTCTTCGGGTTGCTAACCACACGTAATCCCACATTCCACTTCCCACAGATGCACCTTCTGTGATGTGGTTATCAAATCTTTGCTACCTCTTTTTTTTCATAATGAGCATGAATCATGTGGGATTAGAGAAAGCATCGACCAGGACATCCTCTCTGGGCAGCCTAGAGTATAAGTTCCACACACACACACGCCATCCTGAACTATGAGGTCTTTGATCCTTTCCAAGGCAAGGTATGTAGGAAGCCTCTCTGAGGTTAAAATCCACCTCCCATTGGTTGCTCTGACCCCTTCATGTCAGTTCACCAAAACCTTGGTTAGCCTAGATTGTAAGCCTGAGACCCATTCCAAACAATGAGGAATTTGATCCTTGCTAAGGCAAGATACGTAGGAAGCCCCCCTGAGGTTCAAGCCCACCAACACCCATTCGTTATGACCCCATTAATGTCAGTTCATCAAAACCTTGGGTAGCCTAGAGTATATGCCCCACACCATCCCGAACTATGAGGAATTTGATCCTTGCCAGGGAAAGGTACGTAGGAAGCCTCCCTGAGGTTCATGCCCACCATCCATTGGTCATCTCGACCATCTTCACATCGGTTCACCAACACCATGGGTTTCCTCAGAGCATAACCCCAAAATGACCCCCCATATTCTGAACTATGAGGACATTGATCCTTTCCAAGGATAGGTACATCGGAAGCCTCCCTGAGGTTCAAGAAAAACACCCAGCAGTTGCAACCCACTTCACATCGGTTCTCCCCCATCCTGCACAATGTTAAACTATGGACCTCAATGAATAGAAAGCCGTTGTGACCTCATCCAGTGGTAATCCATTGTCTACCCCATTAAATGGTAAGCTGTTGAAACCTCATCTAGTAGTAAGCCGTTGTGACCCCGTTCAGCGGTAAGTCATTTTCAACCCCATTAAACAGTAAGTCGTTGACACCCTATCTAATGGTAAGCCGTTTTAACCCCATCCGGTGGTAAGCCGTTGAAACCCCATCCAGTGGTAAGCCGTTGTGACCCCCATTTTGCAGTAAGCCATTTTCAACCCCCTTCAACGGTAAGCCATTGACTCCCTATCCAGCGGTAAGACATTATGACCCCATCTAGTAGTAATTCATTGAAACCCCCAGTCGGTAGTAAGACATCGTTAGATGAACTATGTGGGCTTCGATTCCCTACCATAGGGATACGTAGGAACCCTCTTCGAGACTCAAGCCCAAAATCACTATCATCCTCGAGATGACTCCATCTCATACTCCATCCATATCATTAAACCTTCCATAATCCATCCTGATTCTTTCCTGGGCTGCCACATCCCGGTGGGATCATGCCACCCCATTCCCCATTCCATTTAACATCATTCAGGAAGCCAACCACATGTTGGATCCAACATCGGTGTTCCCTCCATGGGTTGCACCCATCTGATCCACTCTAGTCAGTGTTCTGATCAGTCTGATCCGTCTCTGCTGGACGTTAAACATGCGGCATACCCTGTGTTAAACATTGAAATCTAAGGAAAACCTCAGATACATGCCCACGACATATAATTCCCTGCATTCGGCGTGGGATTACTCAGGCTTCCGCAACCTCGAGAAGCCCTATAATAAGAGGAAGAAACCCAGATGCGCCAGTGTCCCAGCACCCAGACATGCCATTGATGCCCAACGTGACTACTCCCCCAAATAAAGGTTTCTTCCCTGACCGGATGACTTGGAATGTCTAGATAGAAGCATCATAATTAACTAGTCTCCATGAATATATTCCACTAGGAAGAGTTTCACGAACAACGTCTTAAATCTATAAGGGAGACCCGAACTAGGTGATGAGTTCCGAGAAGGAATCCACAGAACGAAGAACTAACATCCCATTATCCCATTTTAATCAAGGAGCAAACGTCCCTGAATAAGCAACGGATGCCGCCTGCCTTTGGAAAGTGGGAATGTGGGGCAACAAAATCGCGCCTTTCGTTCTCAAGTAGACAGACATGCGCGCCCCGACAAAAGCGTTGAAGAAATAAATGGTGAACCCTACGTGAATTTTTTCTCTTCAATATGGAGATTATTAGTGCTCAGGGAATCAATAAATTAGTTTTCCACCAGATCCAGTTATCCGGTATTGGGTCCCGCCAAACAAATAGCGAGCTTGGCGTGAAACTCAACAGAAGTGGGGGCAGTAGAACGTTGTACATCTCGATCTACAACATTTTCAGCGTGGATCTCTCTTACCGGTCATGGGAGATGTAATAGAGTTGGGGCATTGGTCATCGATTCATTTTTCTTTCATCATTGATGAGTTAATCTTCCTACTTTCAGTAATCAAGTTGCTGCACTAGGGACGCGATCATAGCCTGCCCACTGATGCAGGGGTAGGGGTGGCGACATCACAGTAGTCCCATGTGGATCCACCTCTTCCATGACGGCCTCTACATCCACGACCATGTGGCGCCCAAACCCCATCTACCCATCTGAGGTCATCCAATGAAGGGTGATAAATGGCCTCGTACACTGCTACAAAGAGGAGGGTATTATCCCGACTCGGGATATGGCCCACCTAGATTTGGAGGTGTCTGCACCTTATCGTCAGCGCTGCCCCTGAGGGCTACGCAGGGAGCCGCTGCTCCCCATGCCGACATATAACCATTTCGTGAGTCTCTCCCCAGAATGCTTCGATGAATCCCTACCCTACGCTGATGAGGTAGGTGATGTCCGGGCCAGCCCGGTCAGAGTCCCATTCCAAGGGCTCCAAGCGAGGGCTCCCACCCAGCCGCATCAGCTCCATCACCTAATCTTACTAGACAAGGAGTAGGTAGGCCACCTGCGTGCACCACCAGCTCTGATTCGTCTAACCCGGCATCAACGTCAGGTGCAAGCTGAAGAGGACGCCCTCCAAGGGGTGTCAATGTCTACGACTACTATGGCCCGAGCCACCATTGATGCATACTACCAGCTCCCTATATACACGGAGTAGGGGAATTTGTATACCCAACTTGGATCAAGGCCCCAACCACCCCATGGGTAGGTTGGGATACCTCTCTTGGTCGTTGTCATATGTAGTGGTCGTTGTGGGCCAATCTACAGTGATTCCACCCAGTACGGAGGTCCTCCCCGTACCACTAAAATGGATAACGTGGGCCTTCACCTATTCCATGCTCAACATGAAGGTATGACTTGTGCCACTTTCAATCCAAATGAGGGTCCTCCCCATGTAAGTGTCACTCAACATGGAAGCCTCTCTGGTGGCCACTACACCAAGTATGGAGTCATTCCTCCTGCCTCCGACTGCCGGTGTAGGGACGTTGCACATCCGGTCTCTCTTCAATGTGGGGATCCTCCCTGAATCCTATTAGTAGATGGAGAAGGTCCTCCTCTCCTAATCAACCAGAGGGGTGAAGGCCAGCCTCGCTCCCCGCACACATAGCATGGAGGTCCTACCCGTGTTAAGCTGGCCCAGTACAAGAACCCACCTCATACTGAGGTTACCAGGGGAAACAAGCATGGAGGACCTCCTCATGCTCCTACCATTTCCAGCAGAGGTCTTTCCTACTCTAGCACTGTGTCCATTGGAGGTCTTTCCCACTCCAGCATTACCCATGGAGGTCCTCCCCATGTCCCCTTCGACATCTGTTTCGGTGCTCCTCGCACCCCTGCTTACTCAGGTGGAAACCCTCTCCACCCCAGCACCAGTGCGGCTGAAGGACCTTGTGTCAAAAATCTTCCAAGTCCTAAGGATCCACCTAGGGGAAAGAAGGTGGGTCATCACCACCATAAGAAGAATTCTGGGAAGGTATGGACAGAGATCAAACCAGTCCTATTATCAGACTCCAATGCGGAGTACGACTTAGCACGGAAACCCTCACCTCGCTCATCCGAGTCAAGGGTTGTGGAAGGAACAAGGCTCATTAGCCTAGTACTCCTAGAATGCGAGGTCTGTCATATTTCCACCTCCCTCCACAGGTATATCCAGGAGGATGAAGATTTGGAAACCCCACAAGTCACGGTCATGCAATAGCAGGTTGGCAGCAACGTGACCTATCACCAGTAACCCTAGCCCCTATTCTAGGAATTGTGGCCTTCAACCCGTCTTATTGTGATGTAGCATCTAGGTCGCTGCACTCTTCATAGGATAACCCGAGATTTGGAGTCCAGTCAGCTCGTTCTTCGTACTCTCCACCGGCAAGCCTGCCTCCCCAACGGTCTTCCTCAGTAATGCTGCCAGTTCCTCAGCCACCCCCAGTTGACGATTGGAGCAATCAAGGGCCAGAACCTAAATCCAATCCGAGGAGCTTATTGAACATCCTCATAGCGTACCACTTCCCCGAGATGTTCTGGCCCGTGGTAGCCCCAAATTTCTATGAACCAAAATCCCTCTCCCCAAAGGAATTTTAGTGATACCACCAAAACCTTTGGTCGATGCACTTCGCCTTCTTCATCAATGAGTGGTTTATCCCAGGAGTCGAGCCCATTTTGAAGACATCGGTGAAAAATTACATCTAGTTGATTTGGTTGCACTTCCAGTGGCCCAGCACCTCAAGTTTCCAGGCCGCCGTAAAGACCTCTAATAGAAATGTGTTTAGAGTTTCAAAGTACTCTACAAGATTATCAAGGAGGCTTCCCCCCACATGCAAATCCATGGGTGGGGAAGTATGCTACCCTCCTCTTCAGTCCTATCCAGCAGCAGCCTGACTTACTAGGTGATATCGAGGACGTTCCCCCAGGAAGGGTCACGGTCAATATGGTCGACATAGTGGACTAAGAGAACGATCTGGAGCTACTAGATGGGTAATTACCCTCTAGGGGCATGACACCACTACTGGATCCATCGAAAAGAGTTACCCACCAAAAGAGGAATCTACTAGGTCTCCCTGCGCCCACTGAGGCATTGGTTCTCAATCGGAATATCAGTAAGGGTAAAGAGCACCTCAGATCTTACAAACACTCTGACCCATCCGCCTCAGTGAAGAAGAATGAGGACCCTGAGAAGGCCGCATTGTGCCAAAAACATTCTGAATAGAATAAGTTGGTCGATGACCTCCTCGCTGAATGTGTTGTAGAGAGACGGCCAGACTACGGAAATCCTAGTCCAGGGCAGCAGGGGAAGGAACAAATTCCCCTTGGTGAGCTGCCTCCAGGTGACCCTAACCATCCTTCCCTCGCAGACAGGGTTGAAATAGGAACTTACGGCAAGAGGGCACGGTATGTCTCACCAAACCCTCAGGAGTAGCGCGACAATCCATGGAACCCAGCTCGGGTTCCCCCAGCTTCCCTGCAGGTCATTCCACCAGTTTCTCCACGAGCCGATGAGCTACCTTATCATGTTGAAGAACCCACCAATGCACTCATGGTTAGGGATCCCAGTCAAGACAGGGGCCCCGCCCAGATAATCCAATGGTGGAACTCATTGCCTACCTTGAGGCACTAGAAACGCGACAAGTGTCACTCCCACATGATGGCAAGACATATCCAGCATGGGTGGATGATATGTCGGCACCTCCAGGTTTTGGGAATCCCACCTTATCCCCCTTTAACAGGATGGGGGACCCACCACAACACCTAGACTAATTCAAATCAAGGTGTGGTCCCATGTTAGGGACTCCATCACAACAGGAGGCTGCCAAGCTCTGCTATTTTTTTCAGACATTGGAGGGGTTTGTGTTCATCTCGTATAGCCAACTACCCATCAGATCTGTAACCAATGGGGAGGACCTTCACAGGAAATTCCTCTACCAGTTCAGCTCCACCATGCTGTAAATGAGCATCACAGACCTCTTCAAGTGCAAACAAAGGGATGATGAGCATGTTGCAGAATTTATCACCCGGTGGAAAGGGCTTACATACTCCCTTGATATGCCACTAACTCTGGATAAATTACTGACGATGTATATAGGGAACGTCAAGACGGAACTAATTCCCAATATGATCACCTAGAACTACCCTGGAGAATTCTGAGACTTCTCCAATAAGGCCCATCGCCTAGAGAAATCTCTACAACAGGCCATCCAGACATGTCTGTTGCCACCCGCAATTCCCGTGAGAAGGGATGTTAGAGCTGAGCCCGCCGTGGTGGACCAAATAGAGGCCCCTAGAAAGTTGGAGTTATTACTAGTGGAGCTGCCTATGCAACATCCTAGAGGCCCGCCACTACAGTTGCAGCCTCCAGCCCAGCAGCTACAACCTCGGAATCGGAAGGTGCCCCCGCGCAACGCGCAACCACCACCCAGGCGGGATAACCAAGCTCCACCTCCACGACAGGCTCCTCCAGCCCCTCTTCGAGGCCAGGATTGAAGGCCCCCCTTTCTGAACAGAAGAAACAGAACCTAATATTTTAACGAGAATTAGGTTCCCAGCTATTTCCGAAGTGCCTTGGAATAGGGGATTGTGTGTTCGCCTTAGTGCAGAAAGCCATAAAAGAAAACCTCGCCGATCGCCCCAACTACTACACCTAACACCGGATCTTGGGGCACACCCTCAAGCAGTTCTATGTGTTTAAATACTGGCTTCAGTACTAGGTCGATAACAACATATTAAGTTTGGGCCCTGCCCAGAAACAAGTGGCATGTGTCGTCATAAGGCTCGAAAGAAGTAGCGACATCAAGGGCGAGTGGCAGCAGGTTTCTAACTGGGAGTCCCATAATTATGATGACTGGATGGCTCTCAAAAAAGTCACTCATGCCCATGGTATCATTCATGCACACCTAAATCATCCAAATATTTCAAAGTCTGCAGCCGCCACTTCTGCATCATCATCTCATCTGGCCTCTTCCTAGAAGAGAAAGCATCGGTGGCGTAAGAGAAAGCAACACGCCCTACCAATGCCATCGGCAGCCTGTACTCTCGGCGAATTCATGCCCCCGGATATGGGAATTCCTCCCAGAATCTGCCTAGTAGTGGATTACACTTCAAGTGATAGTCAAGGGTACGATTCGGTTGACACCATGGAGTTGGTAAACCCCTACATGACTCCCGACGATGAGGAGCACCCAGCGGAACTCCCTAACGCCCCAAGACAACGCTAGTGTCATCGGAGCCATGACTACATGGCTCGTCGAGTAACATTAGTTGGCACCTATATCCAAGTCTTTCATGCCACTGAGACTAGACAGCAGGACCATAGTAGAGCCCAGGATGCGTACCCTCCTCATCTGGTGCCATCAAGCCCGCCTCCATTACCGTTTGTACTACTCGACCAAGTAGAGTCACCAAGACCTCACTGTGATCAGTCGTGCTCCATCGCAAGCTGTTCTCAGTAAGCTGGCCCTAGCACAGTGGTCACTCCACATGCTTCGACTAGTGAGCAGTGGGACATTCCCACTACCAGCCAACCGTCGGTCCAGCTAGCAGGGCCCACCATACTTCCTGTCACGAAGCATCCTCCTGCAAGCGTAATCTCAAGCCTGGAACAGAAGTATGATGTTCTCAAACATCTTTCCAGCATCCCAGCAAGTCTATCCATCCTTGAGTCCCTTTGACTATCGCCAGATATGTGTGAGTCCATCGCCAAGGCTTTAAGAAGCCCCATCCAGTTCGAGATGGAAGTAGCAACTATGGAAGCCTTTCATGTGGAGGCGATAGAGAATGATGAATGTCAAGCTATCATTTACTTCTCTGGAGAAGATGAAGGTTCTCCCATACAGGGGCACATTCTCCCACTGTACGTCACCATCTGATTCAACGGCATGGAGGTGTGCCAATATCTTGTTGATACAGGCTCCATGATCAATCTAATCTCAGCTCGGACATTGTGGAATATAGGGTTATCCGAGGATGTCTTGACTCCCTCTAGCATGAAGATCCAAGGATACGACAGGACAGAGCAAACCCTGGTCAGCAAAATCTGTTTGAAGACCTAGTTTGGGGGCCTAGTTGTCAGCACTGAGTTTATAGTTGTCTCCCAGGACACTGCGTACAATGCATTGATGGGCTGACCATGGATCCACCTGCACGCGGCAGTTCCCTCATCGTATCACTAGTGCATCAAGTAATCCCTCAATGGTCAAGTGGGAGTGCTCCAAGGTGATGCGTCTCCTTTTGGATCTTGTGAATCCCACTACCTAGATGATGACTATTACAAGAGCAAGTACAAGCAGATTTAGGCCAGTGAGGTTGAACCCGTCGTAGTTGCAGCTGACCCCTGGGTAGGTCTGGATGACGCCTACGTCTTCCTGATCCATAAATTGGAGGCCACGACCCCCAAAATGGGGAAATTTTTTTTGTATCTGTAATAAGGATGAATCATATTCCCAATTCTATGCAAAGACAGAAGATCACCTTGTACTCCTACAAAAATCAGAGTCAGGTTATCCCAGAGCCTCCTACCCCCCATACAGTATCGGGATGTCTGACCCATGGCAACGACAGTACGTCATACTTTCCTATTACGTCAGGATGTAATTAATCTTCTCAAGACGACTTTCCACTATTAATTTTATATCATCAAGCATAGACCCTTGGGATGAAGTCCATATGGGATTAGATCGACAGCCTTCATTGTTATGGTTTCAGCAGCATGTGAATCTCCCGATATGATGTTCACTGTCGTCCAAGCTGGAACCTGCCTCTCACTGGGGGCTGTCAACCCATAGGAAGCTTCTCCCACTGCAGATCCCACCTCCTCAAGCGAAGAAGAGTATTTGGATGACACTCTCCCTACCATTAAAGAGGTCGTCTCTTCCACAGTCGATGAACTGGTACAGGTGAACCTCAGTAGTGAGGTAGACTCGAGACCCACATTGATCACTGCCACCATGTCCCTCGAGGAACAATAGTGGTACATAGACTTCCTGAAACAACATCACGATGTATTCTTCTTGAGCTACGATGAGATTCCATGACTAGATCCTTAGGTAGCCATCCACCACCTCGGTCTCCCTACAAATCATCACAGGTTCAAGCAGCCTCCCAGAAAGATGCACCCTTATCACGAGGCTACGGTCGAGGCTAAAGTTGACAAGATCATCAGAGAGACCTTAATAAAGTAGGTATAGTACCCCAAGTGGCTAGCCAACATAGTGCCAGTCAAGAAAAATAACAGGTAGATCAGAGTCTACATCAACTTCTGGGATCTCAATCGTCATTGTCTGAAGGATGATTTTCCCTTTCCTATGACAGAATTGTTGATCGATGCTATGGTCGGGTTCCAAGCCCTCTCATTCATGGATGGTAACTCTGGGTACAAATAGATTTGAATGGCCCCTGGGGATGAGGAGTCTACCACTTTTAGGGCACCACAGGGTACATTTTGATACCAGGTCATGCCCTTCTGCTTAAAGAATGCAGGTTCCACCTATCATTGCGCTATTTATCGCATATTCAAGCCAATACTCGGGACATTGGTGGAATTCTATGTGGACGATCTGGTGGTCAAATCTCACCAACTCTAGGACCATCTCAAGGACCTTGATAAAGTGTCTGGATTCCTCCATTACTGCCACCTGAAGATGAACCCATTGAAATGTTCCTTCAAGGTCACCTCTGGGAAGTTCCTTGGCATTGTTGTTAGGTATCGGGGCATCGAGATAGACCCAGAGAAGATCAAGGACATCATCCAGATATCTCCCTCAAGAAATATTCAAGAGCTCTAAGGTTTTCAAGGCCACTTAGCCTACATATTCCAATTAATTGTAAATCTGGCCGGCAAGTGTAAGACCTTTTCTCGGCTCATGAAGAAAGGCATCACTTACGAATGGGACAAAGAGTTCCCGACCGCATTCGAGGAAATCAAGAAGTATCTTCTACAGCCTCTGGTCTTAATTTCACATATCTCCAGAAAGCTATTGGCCCTTTATGTGACCACCCTGGAACGATCTCTCATCTCCCTTCTCACCCAGAAGAATAATGAGGGGATAGAAAAAATCCTCTACTACCTCAGTCATATACTCATCAATACGGAGACCAGATACTCCCCCATCGAAAAGAGTTTCCTTGCGCTAGTATTCACAGTATAGAAATTATGGAATTACTTGTAGCACTACAAGGTATAGCTGGTGTCTCATGTAGACCCACGGAAGTACATTCTGACCTACCGAATGTTGACAGGCCGTCTAGCTCGGTGGGTAGTGATTCTTTAACAGTTGATATCAGTTTTGTCCCTCGTAAAGATATTAAGGGGAAAGAATTGATAGACTTCCTTTCTTCCCATCTGGCTCCTACTGACTAGTCCTTAGATCTCGATTTTCCGGATGAGGCAATCCTCTCAATAGATCATGCCACCCCGTGTTGGAAAATTCATTTCGATGGTGCATCCCGATTTCTCACTATAAGAAGTCTCAATGATCCCAGACTCAATAGTGTAGGCCTGGGTATTGTTTTTATTACCCGGGCTCAAGCCATTCTTCCATACTCATTCCTATTGTCATAAGGCTTCACCAACAATGAGGCGGAGTATTGGGCTCTTATCACTGGCCTCAAGCTGGCTCTTGAGATCGATGTGCCCCATTTTCATGTGAAAGGGGACTCTGAACTAGTCATCAGGCAAATCAATGGTGACTACGTCATCAGAAATCTAGAGCTTGTACTGTTGTTGGAGTGCACTCTCCATCTAATGGCCCAGTTCCCATCTCAGATAGAAGTTACTCATGTCCCTCGATCTCAGAATGGTTGAGCTGATGCCCTGGCCGGCCTGGCTGCATTACTTGTAGAACCCAAGCAGGATGATCTAATTATACATGTGGCACATCAGAGAGTCGTTACTCCCATCACCCTAGGTGACGATGATGGCCTACAGGTGAGTCATCTTACCACTAGATCCTCAACGTCAGGACCCCCAGGTCCCCCGGATGTAGTGATTGAAGTGGCTCCTGATTGGAGGATACCCTTGATTAAATACCTCCAACACGGTAATCTCCCAGCTGACCGGGCCAAGGGAGAGCTAATATGATGTAGCGCGTTGCAGTTTACCCTCCAAAGTGGTCCTAGTCTTGAGAAAATCCTCTACAAGCATGGGTTTAATGGTTTTATCCTCCGTTTCATCCAAGGAGTCGAGATTTCTCAGGTCATGCATGACGTTCATGCTGGTTTCTGTGGGGCTCATCTTACCGGTCTGAAGCTATCACACCGGATCTAGAGACTGGGGTAATTTTGTCCCTCCATGTTCCATGATTGCATCAAGTTCACCTAGATATGTCACGCGTGCCAAGTTCATGCCAACTACATTCATCGGAAATCGGAACCTAACCACTCCACCAAGTACTCTTGGCCATTTGCGGTGTGGGGACTGGATGTCATGAGACCATATCCACCGATGATAGCTTTCTAGTGTAGGTTCATACTGACCGCTACAGATTTCTTCTCCAAGTGGGCAAAGTAAATTCCTCTCAGGGAGGTCAAAGCTCGTTCTACCGTTGACTTCGTGAGCTCTAATATCATCTACCGATTCGGAGCCCCTCACACCATCCTCACTGATAACAACACCAACTTCTGAGCATCTAAGTTGAAGAAGTTATGCGCCAAGTACAACATCCATTTGAACCATAACTCCCACTATCACACACAAGAAAATGGAAAGATCGAGGCATTCAACAAAACCCTCTCTAAAATTTTGCAAAAAATGGTTGGTCAAAATATGAAGAGTCGACCATACAATATCCCCAATGCTCTATGGGCTTATCAAACAATGACTCATAATTCCACCTAGGTAACCCCATATTCCCTGGTGTATAGAACTGAGGCCGTCCTACCCATCAAGATTCATCTTCCTTCATTACGCACAGTGGTTTATGACTAGCAGGAACAAGATAAAGTAACTGAAATTCTTTTGGATAAATTGAAATAACTTGATGAAAACAGGCTCCGTGCCCCTCAAAATCTATAAAGGCATCAAAACAAGGTATCCAGAGCCTTCAACAAGAATTTTTGGCTCCTCTCCTTCTTTCAAGGTGACTTGGTATTGGCCCTCTGGAAACCAATGATACCTAGCAAGAAACCACACAAATTGGATCCCAAATGGGAAGGACCTTACATAATTTATAGGGTTTAACCTAATGGTGCATACTCTCTGGTGACCATGGTTGGTGAGAGTATAACTCCTCCCACCAATTCCAAGCTTCTCAAGAAATACTTTTCCTAATCTTGTGGGGTCTGGCATGACCCTAAATTGTTCGGTCCAGTATGACCTTAAACTCTTTGGTCCTGCATGACCCTAAACTTTCGGGTCCTTCACGACCCTCAACTGCTTTATCCTGCATGACCCTCAACTATTTGGACCTGCATGACCTTAAACTATTTTCTCCAACAAGACCCTAAACTTTGAGTAATGATGTTTGAAAATATTAGGGACATTCATATCGGCTTTGAGTGGGAAATGGTTCCTGCTCGGTTCTTACTTTCGTAAGTGGGAACTGGTGAATGGTTAGTTCAGTTAAATGTATTTTTTTATGTGAGGGGAATTTGGAAAGAAGAAGGTATGTAATCTGTTATCCTGAGGTTTTCCAAATATAGGGGTTTGATAGGACATGAATGTAACATAATCATAAAGAAGTTGTAAAGGACTCTCCTGGGGACGAATTTTCCTTTGACTGACAGTCGTTTCATAGGAAACATATGCATAGTCGTTGGGGCATGATGTGCATGGTCAAAAAAAGGTATATGCTGGACACTGGCCTTCCATATCTAATGGATATGAAGGATTATAGATATTGGGAACATTCTGAACATAGTATATGACCATCGATAAGGGGTTCACTTGAACACAAAAAGGGACATTTTAGCTGAACTTCTCTGAGAATCCTAGAAATGAGTGGGGCATCTAATTTTTTATGAGGATCAAATTCACTCATATGGATGGGTTATCTTTATAAACCTCAAAAGATACCAGAGATGAATCGTTCCAGCATGTTCTGATATATCCAGGATGTGTGTTGGGAGGAAAATGTAAACCATGAATCTAAGGTCCCTTGAATCAGGAGGGTTGTTACGAGGCTTGGAAGCCATTGGGAATATTGAGATAGGAGAGGACTCTCCTAGGGATGAATTTTCTCTTTATTGATGGTTGTTTTTATGGAAAAAATATGCATATCCATCAGGGAATGATGTGAATATCCAATAAAAGGTGTCTATAGGATACTATCCTTCCATATAAGATGGCCATGGAGGGTTATGGGGATTCAAGATTGCTCAGAGCATGGATTTTGAGGTATGGAAATAGTGTATTCAGACATTTCGAAAACAGTTGGGCTTTGATTTACTCATGGAATTATGTATCCCTTACATAGATCTGTCTCACATGCAGGGTGAGATGTTTATCCCATCTTTGAGGCACTCGGTCATTTAAGTTCATATGGTTATGACGTGGGGTTCCTCTTGGGTAAGGGAACCTTGACATGCCTTTTAGGGTCATACTTTTAATACCAAATTCTTGGACTATTTTTCCATAATGTCATAGTGGATCTCTTGCTAAGATCTCTAAGCTCACGTGAGCTATGCTCAGTGTGAAAAAAAAGGGATTACGAGGATTTTGGGTCATTACTTAAGAACTGTAGAATAAAAATCAGAGGTAAATTTATGTTTAAACCATTGATATGAAATTTAACATCGTACAACAAGGAAAATTTGGGCCTTGCATTTTAATGTCGTGTGGTGAGGACATGATGTTGTGAAATTTAGAGTCATGCAATGAGGATGATTATGTTTTCATAAAGATATTTAATAGCTTTGGTTTAATTGCAATCAGGATGTTCTGGATTTCCTTAGACATGTGTGATGATAGATGGTGTAAACCATAGTCCCATGAGAAACTTGAATTTGTAGGGATGACATGGGGATTGGAATCCATTGGGTGTACTGAGATAGGAGAGGACTCTCCTAGGGATGAATTTTCCTTTGATTGGCAGCCGTTTTTGTGTGATATATATGCAGAACCACTGGGGCATGATTTTCATTGTCAAAAAAAGGTGTCTATAGTACACTAGCCTTACTTATCAGATAACTATGAATGAATATGGATATTGAAGTTTTCTTGGGGCACGGAGTTTGGAAAACAAGAAATATGTTCCTGGGAACATGAGAAATATCCATATTGTGATTAATTGTAAACTATTGGATCTTCCACATAGATCTGACTCATATGTATAGGGGGGATCAAGATCTTTTGACTTTTTTGAGTGGGAGGCATGTGAGGGGTCTTGTAACACTGAGGATTGGACCACACATAATTCTTGAAGAATTTTTCAGTTCATTATAATGTAGTTAGGGCCTTCCATGGAATCCCCGTACAAGTATAACCCACACATGGGGAAAGGGGCCCCTTTTTTATGGTGGCTAGGCCAGGATTCCAAATCTGGGAATCACTATGTATCCTACGAGGGCAGAAATCTAGTCGCATGTATTTTATAATGTTCCCTACAAATGTTTGATCGATATTTAGGGACATGTGAGGGAAATGTTTTCAGTGGCTGGGCTAGGATGAAAAATCATAGAATCACTACATATCCTGCAAGGGAAAGAATCAAGTTGTGCATAATTTGGAATGTTCCCTATACTGATCTGGCTCCTTCCAAGTGTAGGGACATTTTTTTGTTTCATTTTATATAAGTATCAGGTCTACCATATTTAACTAAAAAAATTTTATGTAAAGGAATCCTTACTGCTGAACCTAAGCTCATGTGAGTCATACTAAATGTGAGAAACAAGGAATGGTATGGGTTTCCTGCGCCAGTGTGGGGAGATAGAGTGTATGATAGAGGCATTTTTTTATGGTGGGGGCTGATCCAAGAAAAAGTATCAAGGCGTTGCTATGTATCCTGCGAGGCCAGGAATCAATTCATACGTAGTTCTGTTAGATATCATGTAGTTTATTGTCAAGCGATTAGGAAACTTTTTACCATGTAGTTTAACATATTACAACATGGATATGAGGCTGTGTAGTTTAGAGTCATTTGGCGAGGATGGGTTCCATTCTATTTAACATCATATTAAAAGGACTGTGGATCATAGTTTAGGGTCATAGATTTTGGACTAGAAAAAGGGGGTTTTATGGTATTATTACTCGTATTTTAAAGTCTTAGAGTTTGTACCATGACTTGGGGTGTTATAAATCACATTTTAGGATCCTAGAGTTTGGACCATAAAATGAGGGCAACTACTGCGCAGGGTACTTCTTCAAGAACTTCGCATTTGTGAGAGCCATGATGATCTGTTTTTCCACTGATATCATGGCATATTATCCATTAGAATAGACTCTATGTATGAAATATGTTCTTTCCCACTTTGGTTCAAGCTTTGGGGTCTTCTTTCAGAGTATCATCAGGGTTTTGATAACTAACATTGTTTCTCCTTCAAGGAAAGATCTAAGGAGAACCTTTTTTTTAAAGGCTCATGTGATCCGATTTTAGTAGATTTCTAAATGGTGTAAATTGTGAAGCCTTTTTTCATCTATCCAGTCTAACTCATCAAATCATCTCTTAGATTTCTCATCCATGGAAAATGTTGGAGTTGGAGGCCCAGAACCAACTAATTTACCTTATTCATTAATAAATACCTTATCACATCTTGATTGTTCTTCTACATGACAGTGCATGTGATAATTCCCTAAGGATAGAAGCTTCATTAAAGGGTCATAGCGGATACCTGCTATGATGAGAACCTGGAAGTTCCATAACACTTTTATTGAATATATGTTCTATGTCCGGATGATGTTATTTGAGGGACACAAATAATACAGGACATAATTGGTGAGGACTCATTAAACTTTGAGGCACCTTCTCATGGTGTGCACCCTTGGTAATATCCATGAGGATATTATTAGAACGAGACTCGATAGTAGGAAATCCAAATTTCATAGTGTCATTGGATGTTCCTATCTGCGGACGTGTGTATTGGTCATTAGACTTTAAAATTATTATTAATAGGTATTGCAACTCACGCACATAGATGTATTAATTAAGAATTTGATGACACACTGTTCGCAGAAAGGTAGGATATGTTGGGTGTGTCACGAGTAATACTGCATTAATAGATAATGCGATAAATTATTTGTCCCTTATGTTCCATAATGTAAGTAGATATCTTATTCCCTTTGATGGAATTTATATATCCTAAATAAATCCATGACAATGGTAGGAAATGGGCATGTTCAATTCTTGGAATTCAAAGAAAGAATGGTTGAGCACATGGGTTGATGGAACTAGAATGAAACCCGCTTGATTCAAGATGTCGAGACAAAGGGATTACATTACGTGGTAAGCATTCGTAGGAGGTGACACGTCATTGCGGTGTAAACATCTTTCTCTATGGGTGCCTTGGCGTATTGCTAGACACTAACCTTGGACATTAGGCAGGCTCGACCTAATGCCACTGAAAAATAGGCCTAGAGGGTCACACACTAAGTGTGTCCAAGTATCTTAGTTAAATGTTAATTTAACAAGTTGAATAAATATTATTACCTACTTTGGTTTAATAATTATTCAATAATTCCATATCGCATTTATTTCGACACTAGTTATTTGAGAAAAAATATTTTGGGTGAAATAATATATTAATTAGTGAGTAATGTAGTGATATTTATTTGAGAAATATATAGCCATTATTCAAGGTCTAATAAATGTGGTGGAGTAAATAAAGAAAAATGGAAAAACAAAAGTCCAAGTCATGTATATTAAATATACACACTGTGTATTTTTTTGGGAATTTATGAGAAATAATATAATATATTTAATTAAATAATATTAGGTCTAATTCACTGGGTACATATCAGGTAATAATAATAGTCAACTGTTATTATTAGGCATGGGGTATTACTAAGAATTAAATTAAATGAATAACTGATTTCGAGTAATTAATTCATTTTATTACTCTATGTAATAAAAATACCAATTATATATTTTTCATTAGCCTATCCATCTGTTGTGGTTGTGCACAACGGATCTAGAGAAAGCTCTCAAGCCAAGAGAGAATTATTTTCTTCCAAGAATTCTCTTAAGCTATGAGAGAGAGATCCTCCTCCACCGGATCAAGGCAATCGAAGGCGGACGTCGCATGAAAAGGCTCTTCTGTGCTAGCACCCGTAGATACCTTCGGTGAAGTCCAAAGATACGTGGAGCACGTGTGGATCACAACTTGAGGAATCCTACACTTGGATTCTATGATGCAACGACGGATCACATCAGATCATGACCGGAAACATCAATGAAGAAAGAATTACATCAATGTAATTCTTGTCAATTAATTAAATTAATTATAACCAACATATGATGATCTAATATGTGGTTCTAGGACTCCCCTATTTTTTTTGTTATTCGTTATATTCTGAAGATCTAGTGTTTTATTATCGTGACGGATCTCGGATTTATCATTGTTAATGCTAAAATTAAATTTGGTTACACCCACCAATGCGGTTCTGCTGTGCCCAAAAGCTACAAGTGGTATCAGAGGGGTCATATCGTTGATTATAATTATTTATTTTTTCATTGGATATTTACACATTTAATAATTTAGTTATTTCAATTAAAGTTAATCGTTCTTTAAAATCTGAATCTCGAGATCTGTTCCTCCTCTCTCATTTCTTGTTCTGCTTACAAAAATAAATTTTTCTTTTAATTTTGATTAAATTAAAATAGAGGATCTCATCTGAAGGTTCCAAATGTTCCTGGTCATAAAACACCAGAATACACGGCGTGTATTCGGCAGTACACATCATGTAGTCTAGGTTCAATGCATCGAATTGGTATACCAAATCAAGCCATGTGTTGGAGTATTTCTAAGTATTAAATGACACCATGTGTTGACCAGGAACAGGTAGCACATAGTTTTCAGATTACACATTGTGTGGTCTGCTGAACATGGCCTCTAGTCCCTTCGGTTTAGGGTTGGACCGTGTACCCCGTACATGGATTTCCCAGCTAGAAACCATGTAATGAGGATACTACAAGGTGTGTGTCCCACTGAACACGTCGTGTAC
Organism: Viscum album; assembly: GCA_963277665.1. NCBI lineage: Eukaryota > Viridiplantae > Streptophyta > Magnoliopsida > Santalales > Viscaceae > Viscum > Viscum album. Next base: position 1,716,311,284 of record OY728143.1, read on the forward strand.
TCATAATATTTCTAAAGTAAATCTACATGTCATGTATCTGGGTGAGTACTTCGGATGGATAGTGAATAGAAGTACATGCTATGTAGTTGGAACTATGGACAATGTACTCATCCAAATTACGCAGATTTATTAATATTTATTATTATATTACACAAACCCTTGAGATGTGTGTCATAGTGCAGGCGTAAAGCTGAGGCACGACACGTGATAGGTGTTTTATATATATGTGTTTCATTTAACATCTGCATAATGTTTATTTCTACTCATTGGGTAGTTATGAATGAGAATTCACTGGGTTTCCTCCAAGGTACAAGTTACGTACAAAGATAATTTTAAATGAATTTTTTTATGAATAAATATCGTTGCATGTATGGATGATCATAAACTAGACAAAAACCTTTGTATGTGAATGGTTTCTTTTAATTTATTTATTTAAATTAAATTTGGGGGTATGCGAGCCTTATCCTCAATAATATGTAGGGTTTGTGCACCCGAGGTTTCTTTTATGTAAAACCCCATTTTACCCCTCACATGTGAGTGAAATAAAAGAATATATAATGGATGGATCTCCCAAGATAATGGAGGCATCTCAAGTTAGGAGCCAAGGTGAAACCAATCCAAGGAGATACAAAGGTGGGCATGTGGAAAGTTGTAAACACAAACCCAAAATGTTCAAGGTGTTTCTCCCCTAGGTCTTAGGTTAGTTTATCAACAGCTAGATAAACTACCCAATATAACAAGATCATTGTCATACCATTCATTTTATTTTTATTAGTTTCATGGTTTATTTATTATGGGTGTGTTGTCATGATCCCACAATTAATGAATTAAACAAGCATGCAAGATGTAACTAAAATAAGATCGGCTTATCCATAAAATATAATCTTAAACATGGTTAATCACTTAAGTATATCCCACTTAATATTAACAAGCATGCAATCAAATATAATAAAATGGAAATTTATGTATATGGATAAAATCCATCAAAGAAAAAATTAAGTCGGTATAGCCTTCTATAGTCTTGGTTAGAATCGAACCATAGTTCAAAGTTCTTGACCAACCCTAGTTGGGGTGCTTTCAACTATCGAAGAATTATAATTCAAGGTTTTGGGTTGACTTGACTCAGTTCACATCAAGGGTTGACTTCCATAGTAGGACTTGGTGTGACCAAGAGGCAAAGGTTAAGGAAATCCAAAATAAAAGGATTTCAGGATTGGGGAGTCCACTCAGCAGATCAAGGAGCAGCGAGTTAATGCACTTGGTATTTGGAATGCCTACCTAAAAACCCTTCAAATTTCTTGACCAAACCTAGTTTGGGTAATGTGTAGGGAAATATGGATCCTTTCCACTAGAATATTCCAGAAATAGAATATTATGAAGTCGATGGTGAGGGATATTGGATTTTGATAAAATGGTGGGAGAATAATAATTATTAATTTATTTATTTGTCTTAGTTTTATCATAATAAAGTTCTAAACCTTTTCTCATCTTAATTTTTAGAAACGAAAATAAAAATGACTTCAAAAATATCATTGCGAACCATAATTGATAAGGAAAACCTTATCACCAGCACCAATTTCTAAGAATGTCAGAGGAGTTTACACATCATCATTCACCGTGAGAGGAAATTGTATGTGCTGGAAGAGCCTATTACAGTTGTGCCTGGAAAAGAGTCCAGTGATGATGAACTATCTCCCTATATGAAACATATAGATGATACCATAGATGTCAAATGTTTCATGGTATCATCCATGTCTAATGATCTCTTGAAGAAGCATGAAAACATGGACGTGTATAGCATGATGTCTTGCCTTAAGGATCTCTATAAAGAGAAGGAGGGACATGAGGGATATGAGATATCCAATGTTTTGTTCACAAATAATCTTGGAGATTATTCACCAGCTGGGCCTCATGTAGTCAAGATTATTGGCTACATTGAACACCAGGACATCTTAGGGATTAAGTTCTTGTATGAGTTACGTACAGATCTCATCCTATTATCACAGCATAATACCTTCTCTAGCTTTATTGTCAACTATATCATGAGAAACAATGAGAAGAGTCTATCAGAACCTCTCACCTTAATTTTCCAGGTAGATAGGGACATGGGGCATGAAAAACTCGTAGTCATTATGGTGAATAAGAAAAGGAAGGACAAGGAAAGGGGGGCAAGGACATATAAACGGTCTAAAGACCCCAAGCATCGTCCCTCCAAGAAGGGGAAGATTCGGAGGTAGGGTAAGGAATGAGAGGCGGTATGTTTTTCATGTGGAAAGCAAGGACACTGGAAGAGGAACTGCACCCAGAAGTGTGGGGAAACTAAATATGCATTTGTTATCGAGTGTAATATTTCCATTTCTACACATTGGTTATTAGATAAAGCTTGGGGGTCTCACATCTATATTCAAATGCAGGAACTAAGTAGATTTAGAAACATTCCTAGAGGAGAGGTGGGTCTTAGAGCTACCAATGGTGTGAGGCTAGCTGCGTTAGCCATTGAAAATTACCACCTCTCATTGCCAACTGGGATAATTTTGGTTTTACATGGTTGTTATTATGTTCCCAGTGTTACCAAAAACATAATTTCTATATCATGTTTGGATATAGATGGATTTATTTTCGAGTTTGGAAATAAGGGTTGCTTCTTTTATAAGAACAACATATGTTATGGTATGGTGCATTTTAATAATGGTTTGTATTTATTAAATTATGAAAACCAAGTGTTGGAAAACGATAATGAAACAATCTCACATGACTCATACACCACCCAGTTGTGGCATCACTATCTCAGTCCTGTAAATGAGAAACACTTGACAAAGCTCTGCTAAGATGGCTATTTAGACTCTACTGAGCTAAAACCACTTGATAGATGTCATGCTTGTTTACAAGGTAAAATGACCAAGACGCCTTTCAGTGAACAGGGTGAAAGGGGCACAGAGCTTCTAGGATTTGTGTTCATAGATGTCTGTGGACCATTTCTAGTAGAAGCTAGAGGTGGATATTCATACATTATTACTTTTACTGATGATTTGAGTAGATATGGATATATCTACTTTATTAGGTATTAGTTAGACCTTATAGAAATTTAAGGAATTCAAGAATGAAGTAGAGAATCATCTTGGTTAGAAGATAAAGAAGATTTGATCAGATCGAGGTAGAGAATATCTGAACCAAGAGTTCATCAATCTTCTATGGGAGTCTGGGATTCTATCTCAGCTCACTCCTCCTTATACACCACAGTGGAATGGTGTTAGTGAAATGAGGAATTGCAACTTGTTAGACATAGTGAGGTAGATGATGATTTATGAAGATATTCCATTATCCTTTTGGGGATATGAATTACAAACTACAGCATATGCATTAAATTGAGTACCAACTAAGGTGGAAAATGAAATTCCCTCTAATTTATGAAATTTAAAGAAATCCATTTTTCACACACACGTGTATGGGAGTTCTAGGCATTTGTTAAGGCCTTCTTAGGCAAAAAACTAGCACCTCGGGGCATGAAGTGTATCTTTATAGGATATCTCAAGGAAACAAAAGGATATTACCTATATAACCCTTCAGACAAGAAAGTTTTTGTTTACATAAAATCTCTCTTTCTAGAGAGGGAGAACATTTTCAAAAAGGATAGTGGGAGCAATATTGACTTCGAAGAAGTTGATGCTCAAGATACATAGGAGTTGGTATAGGAATAGGTTCCATAGGTCCTCATGGAAGAGGTTACAGAAACACAAGTATTGTCTAGGAGCTCAAGAGAGGTAAGGGAACTAGATAGATTTGGCTTCCAAGTCACCGAGGATGGTGAATCATTATTGTTAGACAATGATGAACCTATCTTCTACAAGGAAGATATTAAAAGCTCAGAAGCTGCAAGATGGATATAATCTATGAATTCTGAGATGGATTCCATGTATTAGAAACAAATCTAGTTTTTGGTCGATGAGCTAGTTGATGTTAATTCTGTTGGATTAAAATGGGTATTTAAGAGAAAACTGTACATAGAAGGTCCAGTTAGCTCCTATAAAGCAAGGCTAGTGGATAAAGGATTCAGACATCATCAAGGAATTGACTATGATGAAACCTTTTCACCATTTTCCATGTTTAAATCCATAATAATCATACTTTCCATAGCAGCTTACCATGACTACGAGATTTGGAAAATGGATGTCAAAACGGCATTCTTTAACGGGATCCTTTAGGAAGATGCCTATATGACACAACCAGAAGGTTTTTTGACACCAAGTGAAGCTAAATGGGTTTTCAAGTTTCATAAATCCATTTATGGATTAAATAAAGCATATAGGTCAAGGAACATTTGCTTTGATGAAGCCATAGTGGAATTTGGTTTCATTAAGAATGAATGTGAGACATGTGTTTATAAGTAGTTTAATGGGAATTTGGGTGTTATCCTAGTAGTATATGTTGATGACATATTGATTATTGGAAAAGATTTACCATTATTATAGTCAATTAAGGATTGGTTGAACAAATGTTTCTCCTTGACGTACTTGGGTGAAGCAGCCTACATTTTAGGGATCAAGATCAATCATGATATATCAAAAAGGCTTCTTGGACTATGTCAAGGTACATACATTTACCGGATATTAAAGAGATATATTATGGAACTATCTAAGAGGGGATTGTTTCCAGTGTCACCTAGCCTACATCTTTCTAAGAAAATGTGTCCTCAGACACAACAAGAGAAAGATAGAATGAGTAAGATCTCATACGCTTCGGCTATAGGATCCATCATGTATTCCATGTTATATACCAGGCTTGATGTTGCCTATGCACTGAGCATGGTAGGCAGATATCAAGCAGATCCAGGAGAACAACATTGGACTATTGTAAAGACTATCCTTAAGTATCTGAGAAGAACTAAGGATATGTTCCTGGTGTATGGAGGAGACAAGGATCTTTTCATCAGAGGGTATGATAATGCTAGTTTTCAGACAGATCAAAATTATCTAAAATTGCAATCTAGATATGTTTTCTATCTCAATGGAGGAGTTGTCAGATGGAAGAGTTCAAAGAAACAAGTTGTAGCTGATTCTAAAATGGAGTCCAAATATATAGCAGCTTCTGATGTAGCCAAGGAAGCCTTTTGGATTTATAACTTTGTCCAGGAGCTATATGTGGTGCCTAGAAGTAAAGATTATATCACATTATATTATGATAATACTGTAGTGGTGGCTCTTGAAAAATAACCAAGGTCACATCAATGGACAAAGCACATAATCTGTAAGTATAACCTCTTGAGGGATTTCTATTAAATGGGTGAAGTTTCAGTGAGAAGAGTGTCCACAGAAGAGAACATGGTGCACCCCATGACTAAAGGCCTATCTCAGCAGAAGCATGAATATCATGTGAGAGCTAGTGGGTTAAAGGTTGTTAGCAGTTAGCTCCATTCCAAGTGGGAGTCTGTTGGAGTTGGTGGCATAAAACCAACTAATTTGTACTCTATTCATTAATAAATACCTTATCACATCTTGATTTTTCTTCTCTGTGATAATGCATGTGATAATTTCCTAAAGATAGCTATTGCATTAAAGGGTCATAGCAGATCCCTACTATGATGAAAAATCGGAAGTGCCATAACATTGTTCTTGAATATAAGTTCTATGGAAGAATGATGTTATTTGAGGGATAGAAATAATAAAGGTCATTAATGGTGAGAACTCATAAAAATTTGAGGCACCTTATCATGTTGTTCGCCCTTGGTAATATTCAAGAGGATATTATGAGAACAAGACCTGCCATTAGGAAATCCACATTTTATAGTGTCATTGGATTTTCCTATATGCAGACATGTGTATTGGTCATTAGACTTCAATATTATTATTAATGGGTATTGAAACTCATGTACTTATATGTATTTACGAAAACTATGATGACACATTGTTCATAGAGAGGTAGGATATTTTGGGTGCATCATGAGTAATACTACATTAATAGATAATGCAAGAAAGGATTTTTCCCTTCTGTTCCATAATGAAAGTAGATATATAAGGCCCTTTGATGGAATTGATATAGCCTAAATAAATCCATGTCCATGGTAATAAATGGGCGAGTTCAATTCCGAGAAGTCAAAGAAAGAATTATTGAGCACATTGGTTAATAGCACCAGTATGCAACCTGCTTGATTCAAGATATCGAGACAAATGGATTACATTACACGGTAAGAATTCGTAGGAGGTGACATGTCATTGTGGCATTAAATTATTTTCTATGGGTGCCTTAGTGTGTTTCTAGATTCTAACCATGGACTTTAGGTAGGCACTACCTAATGCCACTGAGAAAGAGTCCTAGAGGGTCACACACTATGTGTGTCCAAGTATCTCAATTAGATATTAATTTTAAAAGTTAAATAAATAGTATTCCCCACTGTGGTTTAATAATTATTCAAGAATTCTTGATCGTATTTATTTCGACACTAGTTATTCGAGAGAATATATTGTGGGTGAAATAATTTATTTATTAGGGAGTAAATAATTTATATTTATTTGAAAAATAAATATCCATTATTTAAGGTCTAATAAATGTGCTAGAGGAAATAAAGAAAAATGGATGAAACAAAAGTTCAGGCTGTGTGTATTAAAAATACACGCCGTATATTTTTTTTCTATGAATTTATAAGAAATATTATTATTTGTTTAATTAAATAATATTAGGTGTAATTCACTGGGTGCATATTAGGTAATAATAATAGTCAACTGTTATTATTAGTCATGGGGTATTACTAAGAATTAAATTAAATGAATAAATTCTTTCGGGTAATTAATTCATTTTATTATTCTATGTAATTAAAAATACAAATTACATATTTCTCATTATCCTATCCATTTTTTGTGGTTGTGCACAATGGATCTAGAGAAATATCTCAAGCTAATAGATAATTCTTTTCTTCAAAGAATGATCTCATGCTACGGGAGAGAGATCCTCCTCCACCAGATCAAGGTGATCAAAGGCGTACATCTAAAGTGAAGGATTTTCCATGCTAGCACCTAGAGATCCCTTCGGCAACGTCCAGAGATACGTGGAGCACATTTGGATCACCGCTATAGGAATATTACACATGGATTATACGACGCAACGATGGATCACATTGGATCGTGACTGGAAACGTCAACGAAGAAATAATTCCCTCAAGGTAATTCTTTTCAATTAATTAAATTAATTATAACCAACATATGATGATCCTATCTATGGTTCTGGGACTCCCCTCTTTTCTTTTTTTTATTCGTTATATTCCTAAGATTATATATTTTATTATCATGACGGATCTCAGAATGATCATTTTTAATGCTAAAATTAAATTTTGTTACACCCACCAGCGTGCTTCTGCTACGCCAGAAACCTACAGATAGTTGGTCACAAATGGCCACATGGAGTGATTTAACTTGAATTTCTATAGGAAAAACTCCCTCTACCACGTATACTAGTGAGTATGGGGTTTCTTGAGTGAAAGTGTGAGTCATGGTTCAGTAAACCCACAAAGCATGAAGGAGATTGTCTGGCCACGATTTCTTATCCTTATCTACCATCTTCTAGAGTATGTTAGATAGAGTCTTGTTGAAAGCCTTTATCTTCCCATTGGCCACTGTGTGGTGGTAGGATGAACAGTTGGATTTTATTCCATACTCCTGGTATATCTTGTTCAATTTATCATAGAAAAATTTGGTGTCATTTTCTATCAGTATTGTGTGAGGGAAACCAAATCTATTAGCGATGTTATCCTTCACAAAGATAATGATGTTTTTCACCCCAACTTATTTAAGGGGTATGGATTAGGCCTATTTGGAAAATAATTTGGTCACTGTGAGTATGAACTTTAATTGTCTGGCTATAGCGGGAGTATATGGTCCCATAACATCCATCCCCCAGGTGGAAAATGGCCAAAAGTACTTAGTTGTATGAAGTAACTATGGGGGTCAATGTATGAAATTGGCATGAACTTTGAAGGAATGAAACTTCTCAGAGAATATGTCACAATCATGTATCATAGTGGGCTAGTAATACCCAAGCCTTCATATTTGGTGAGAGATCTTGGATGCTGATTGGTGTGATCCACAAGCTTCGGCATGCACTTCATTCATGACACCAATAGTCTCTTCTCCATCAATTCACCTGATAAGGACTCTTTCAAGGACCCGTTTGTAGAGAGAATTTTCTTGGTTTACCCCATTGTACGAGACAAATTTGACTACCTGTCTTTGGACCTATTCTCTTCCAGCCCCATCTAGTGATAGTTACCCCTTCCAAAGGTAATTTACAATGGGAATCATCCAGTCGGTGGTGTGACCATAAGGCTCATAAATGGGGATAATTTCATCAATATCCTCCACACTACTTTGGAAAAATGGAAAGACCATCCAGTGGTGGGAAATGCTAATAACCATTTCATCCTGGTTTGGATTGGCCATGTTTGTGCGTACATTTTCCAAATCATCAAATTAAGCATTTTGAGACAGGGGACATAAGTCGACATTTGTTCTAATGGGAATTCTACCATCAGTTCTCGAACATGGATCATCAAGGGGGAATACTTATTTCTTAATGGAATAGTCACTATTGACCTATTTGATGACTATCTCTGAATCACCCTTTATCTTTAGGTGTTTTTCATGAATATGAAGTTTCAGTTCTAGTTCCACAATGAGGGTCTAATACTCTACTTCATTATTTGTGCACCCTTATAAAAGCATGAAAGAGTAATAAATGGCATCCTTTTGGGGGGATATGATTATAATTCCCAACCCCACCTTATTGAGTTTGGGATATAGCATTTTTTTCTTATTGGGCATCTGAAATCACCATCGAAGTACATTCCCCATGTCTACACTACTAGATTTTTGTGTTTCTGCGCCCCTGCACACGGGCGACCGCCATTGGCGGTCTCTATTAATACTATTAGTGACCGCCAATGGCGGTCACTACTCCCGCCTAAAAAAAGGCGGGATTTTTCCCGCCTTGTCATTCCCCACTTCCTTCTCGCCGCTGCAACTTCAGGCCATCTCCCCGCCGCGCGCCGCCTCATCCGTTCACCGTTGCCACCGCCTGTGTCGGCCCTCTCTTCCCCCTACCCCCTCGTAGGTGACCCCCGTCATCCCCCACAACATCAGACCACCATCCACATCCACCCTCAACTTACCACACTTCCCTCCGGCCGCCGCAGATCCGCCATGACCGGCCGTGAAGCTTCACCATCCCTCCCCACCGCTGCCGAGTCCACCGATCATCAATACAGCGCAGTTTTGCGCTGTATTTCGATACAGGCTTTAGCGACCGCCATTGGCGGTCGCTATTGCTCTTTACCGACGAAGCAACAGCGACCGCCAAAAGCGGTCACCAGGCGGTCTCAATAGGCCTTTAGCGACCGCTTTTGGCAGTCGCTAATGACCATTAATGTAGTAGTGCTATGGGTCCTCTTGGATGGAGAAAACTTCTTCATCTTGAAGTTCGGTATCCAATGGGGTTGTTTCTTCTAAGGGGTTCTTGGCCAAGAATTCTTCTAATGCCTAGCCTTTGATAGCCTTCTGGGGAACATATCATATGTCAAACTGTGGTAGGATGACCACTCATAGTGATAGGCATCCATTTATATGGGACAGTTAAGGATATATTTGAGCGAGTTGCAGTGGGATACAAGGTGGAACTCATGGTGCTACAGGTGATTTCTGAGTTTCTGTACTGTGAATATTAGTGATAGGTAGTTATTCTTAATTTTAGAATACCGAGTTTCAGCATCAATCATTGTTTGAATAATCTAATAGAGGTTGTTCTCACTGCCATCATCATTCTTCTATGCGAGGAAGGTACCTAATGACTGTTCCAGGGTGGTTACGTATAAAATGAGTGGTCTCCCCTCAACTAGAGGCATTAACACCAGTGGTATCAGGAGATATATTTTGATATTGTCAAATGATTCTTGGAAATTATTATCCTACCCATACGTAACCCCTTTCTTCATTAACCAGGTGAAAGGTAAACATTTACCCTCTAAGTTGGCAATGAAGTGCCGAATGTAGGCCAGGTGACCCTAGAGACCTCTCAACTTGGTGAGGTTGCAAGGTGGGGACATGATAAGGACATTATTTTTCTTCTCGGGGAAAACATATATGCCAAAATGGCCTAATAAGAAGTTGAGGAATTTTCCTGAGGTAATGCCAAAGTCTCACTTTAGGGTATTCATCTTTAAACTATATTGTCTTAGTTTTTTAAGACAGTTTCAAGATCGGCTATGTGGTTTGAGCACTATCATGATTTAACCACAAGATTTTCAACATAACACTCAATACACTTTTCCAATAAGGGATTGAAGATGTGATTCATGGAAAACTGATACATGGTGTTGGAATTTTTTAGACCAAAGGGCATCACCTTACAATAGAAGACTCCCTAAGGGGATCTAAAAGTGGTAGCTTCTTCATCTCCTCAGGCCATTTGGATCTGGTTGTATCCAAAATAGTTGTCTATGAAAGAGAGGGCTTCATATCTAGCAGTTTCATCGATCAAAAATTCTATGATCAAAATACAAAAATCATCCTTTGGGAAATGTCGATTAAGGTCCATGAAGTCAATGCAGAATCTAATCTATCTATTCTTCTTTTTGATAGTGAATTTTTTCACTATCCAGATCAGTTACTGAACTTCCTGTATGAAGTTGGATTTGATCATTTTTTCAACTTTAGCCTCTATTTTAGCAGTATGCATTGGGTGGGTCCTTTTGGATACCTGCTTATAGCCCAGGTGATCTTATGGTAATCCCAGATGATGAGTAGAGATCTCAAGATCGAGGCCTGGAATTTTGGTGTAGTTATAGGAAAACACATCTTCATTCTTCCTTAGGAAGGAGGTATATGCATCCTTCTCCTCGACAGTCATATCCAAACTGATTAGAGTGGGGTGTGGGTCATCTTTGGTGCCCAAATTTATCTCCTTAAGTTCATCAATTGTGAAGGAGATTGAATACGGAAGGGGAATATCTGACATCTTCTTCTTCTTATTCTAATTCAACTTTTTATGGAGAGGGTATTCTTGAGATGAACTCTCCAATTTTAGGATAATAGTTATCTCTTTTCCTTAGTGAGTAAGGAAAAGGTAGTCTGGGGTCCCGAGGATGGGTCGGAAGTAAATTTGATGGGGATTTTACTAACATCATGGGAGTCAGCCCACTCTTCCATGTCTTTGAACTTGGCAGCCATAGTGGAAATCATGAAGACAATTGAGTCTGTATTCGTACTTACACTTGTGCATTCAACTTAGTTGATGGGTAATATATGCTCTTCCTCAAGCTATTGAAGGGGGTCAGTGGGATCCATTTCCAATCCATTATAGGCAGTAATCCAATTAATTTCGTCGACTGAAGTATGTTTTTATTTCAATCTGTAGAACCCTATGTCAATATAATGTGATTCACATGACTAGAATGGGGACTTATCATCATGCAATGTCCCATTTTCCCATTAGTTCAGTATTTGATGTACTAATGGTATGATGATGGAATTGAAGCATGATAATATAGCCAAAGACTCCCCGACATGACGTTTATGGTCGTCTTTTTTGTACTACCAAGAAGTCAAAATCTGGCATGAGGTCTCCGAGTCGAGTTTTAATCTTGATCTATCCCAACAGCTTCTGCTCACTTTTTTCATATCCCAGTAGAGTTGCGGTGTATGGTGTCAACCTTTCTTCATCATAGCCTAGTTGATGATGTGTTCGCAGTGGGAGGAGGTTAACTCTAGAGACATTGTCAATGAAAATCCTCTGGACATCAACTCCAATTATCTTTCCGGAGACATATAAGGGTTTGATGGTCCTTTTAATGATGGCATCTCCATCCCTATCTATGAAGGAGACGATATCATGACATTCTTCTAGATTAGTCTCTGTCTGATAGACTTTGGCTACTGCTACTTCGGCCTCAAATTCCTAGGGACTTATTAAGGCTTCGATGAGAGCATCCCTATGATCTTATGATCTTCAAAAAGACTTAACACATCCAGGATTGATAGATTTTCTTGTACTGAATCCAACTACTTTATAATATCATATTTTTGCTCTAAATTTTGGTGCTTTGTGGATTGGGGTTTCTCTTTCACAGAAAATTTAGGGGTTTGGGCTTTTTATATGGATGGTTCGGTCTCTGTGACTGGGGCTGGTGGTGTTGAGGCCCTTTCTGGGTTTGGCTGAACTGGTCCACATATATTCCTCTAGAGATTTGATATTTTTTTCTTTTTATGATGGATATTCCAAGAAAATTGGGTTTGGATTTCTTCTGATGGGGGAAGAGGAACATTTCGGTTCTTGTTGTGTCTTCTAGAGGGTCCTTCTGCAAGTTTCCATAATGTTAACAGTTTGAGTAATGGCGTGGCCAGGAATTTGACTCCTTTTATGATCATGCATTCCAAGAAACCACGGACCTTTGCGGCCTCTTCTTTTGGCTCTTCGGTTGGGCGTATGGAATTTGGGTTCGTGGTCATAGTCTCCATCCAAGAATGGGTCCATAAAGTGATTGACATTAATGGATCCAAATATCATTTCTTGATCTGAAACTGTTTCTATTTAACTGTCTTCTTCTAATGGTTCCATTTGGATGTGTGGTCCCTGTTGTACCATTTGGAGGGGTGGTGACCGCTATACTAAGTCTGTTGGTATGAAATCCATGAATGTTAACACTGAATTCATCTTTAGTTTCAGCCCATATTCTTGATCCTGCTTTCTTCCCTTCTATCCTTTAGAGGATTGCAGGGCCATGGAGGGTGACTTTGTTATATTAGGAACTTTGGGGTCACAGTTGGTTGTTTCAACTATTCCTGGAGGATTCCATAGACTTGGTTGACTATCTTCTGAGTCATCCAATTTTCAAACTTTTTCTATTTCTTATTGGTGGCGGTTTTCCATTCCTCTTCTTCTCTTGAGTCTGAGGTGGAAACATATGCCTCCTGTGCGGGTGGCAGGCCTAACATGACTTTCCCGGAATCTAACATCCTTTGTAGAAGATCTTTGAAGATGAATCATTCATTGATGGTGTGTTCTAGTATCCAGTGATTTGGACAGTAATTTGGATGGTCATCGATACCTGCTTCATCGGCTCTCTTTGACTCTGGTAGCTGGAGTAAGTTGCAATTTATGGCAGTTATGAAGTATCTGTTGACCTAGTAATCTTAGAACAAGTAGAATTTATTTCTTCATTCATCGAACTAATTTCTTTTACTGACTCTTTGATGATATTTCCAAGGTGGGGGTGGTTGTTGGATTTAGGGGGTCCTAAACAGTTCGGTGGGGGCCTCGCAACTGGAGAAAATGTCGAGGGTGGCATAAGCATGACAGACTCTGCTCCATATTTTCCCATTCTTTTCCTTGGGTCTTATGGGGCCACTTGGAGCTTGAGATTGGTATGCTACAAGGAGTATTCTATCCTTTTATAAATGGTAGATAAGTCTCAGAAACCACTAGTGTACTTCACCGAGATGAGTGGTGTTCGTAATTCATCATGAATATTTTTGATGAACATAGGGAGCATTTCATCCTGGGGGAGTGGTCGGTTCAGGAAGTAAGTTAGGCCTTTCCATCTGGTGATGATGTCTAAGAATATTTCATTCTCTCACTAGTTGCAGTTCATGAGACCACTGACCATTTTTTTAGGCAGTATTGAACTAAAATGGAAGAGAAACTCTCGCTGGATGTCCTCTCATCTTGTGATTGAATTGGATGGAAAGCTAGTATACCATATGAAGGCTGAGTCCTACAGGTTCGCTATGAAACACCTTAGTTTTACTACTTCTTGCTGCTCTGGAGTTCCCATAATTGGGTCACTATAAGAGGATCAGTGCACTAGATGTTGTTCTCGGTCCCCGGATCCATTGAATACTGGGAATATGGGGTTTTCGATTTTTGGAGGTGGAAGAACATTGCTTACCAAATAATGGTAGGGTTTGTGCTCTGGTTGTATCAGAGTGAGTCACCCCTCCATGGATTCTATTCGAGCCATTAGTTGCTCAACGGTGTTCAAGTGTCCTTGATTCATATCCTTTTGGGCTTGAGCTTGAGATAGTGGGTCAGTGGCCAAAACTGGGCATACCTGTGCTCCTGGAATTTGTGGTGGATATAAAGCTGGGGGTATTCTTTATGGGTTTACCTAAATATATTCTGGCTTCCTTTCTAATGGGGGTAAGTCTTGATGTCCTTTCATGGATGAGTTTAATTAGGTTGACGGTCCTAGTTCCATATTGAACGGGCCATCGATATTAACTTCATTCACTAGAATGAGTGCTTATGGCAAGGTAACCTCTTCTAAGAGCACCTACAGATTTTCCTTAGGGGGGACACATCTGTTGAGGTATCTCCCTCGACGTAGCTCATCATTAATTTGCCTGAGCTCTTTCATTTCTTCTTCATTCTTGGAAAACTTTTTCTCAAGAGTGATAGACAGATTCTTAGGGGGGAGGAGGTGGGTCATAGATGACCTTATATTTATTCTTCTCATTTTTCAGGTTCCACATGGGAGGTACTAACATGTTAACTAAAGGGGTTCCCAAATTTAGGACCTCTCTCTGGTTTCGGGTATGCACACCATCAGGATCAGTGTAGGATGAATCTGGGAGGGAACCATCTTCCCTTGCTTCCTCTCCCTCTGTTCGATTTCTTGTGAGATCTGTGGGATTGAATTTTACCACATTCACTGATATATACTACATTAGAGGTGTTGTACCTAGTTCTGAATGGTATGAAGGCTTTTTGTAACCTTTATTGTATTTTCTCCTTCCATTCTATGGTATTATTAAGGTCTCTTGGGAAATATTGACTCCAAGGGATCCCTGAACTGTCCTCGTAATGAGCCTTTGTCTTGGAGGGTGCGAACCACAAGAGGGGGTGGAACGGGTGACTCTTCTGGCCATATTTCTTCCTATATGGGAGAACACGGACATCCGTTGTGTGGGGACTTGAGGTAAAAATTCTCCCAGACCTACGGAATGGGGTTGTTCCCATCCTTCTATTGATGCACCAAAACCTGGATTTATTGGTCTTATAGGAGAATTTTTATTTAAAAATTCCCCCATCTCTGTGGGTTGTGTTTGTTCTCATATTGTGGTGGCAGCTACCACTATCACCACCTTTTCAATTCCACACACCCCCATGTGGGTGGGATTCGAGCATGTCATTGGTTCTACATGGAGTCTACAGCCTTTTGAAGACATGAGAACTGCTTGCTAGTTGGATTCCCTTAGGTGGGAAGCCTATGGATGTTCTTGATTTCCTAACTCAGAAGCTTTTTGATGTCTTGATCTCTTCGATCCTGAAGATTTTGAGACTTACTTTGTGCCAGTTTTTGTTTAGTATTCCATATTTCTTGAGTAGGGTTTCCACTTGATTGCTGCCTTAGGGTGATGACATTGCACGATGTCATTTCCAGTCAGGTTTTCTAGATGATATGAGGGGTGAAGTGTAGAGCTCCATGTTCTCCCCATCCCAGAAGGTGAACCCCAGCCGGGGTGTTTCTAATGAGGCGATGCAACTTGTGTAGTGCATGAAGGCAATCCAATTCAAGGTTTGTATTTCACCTTTCTGATCGTGGCTTCCGTGCGGATGGGAGGGATTGCAGGTTCATTAGACGGTGAATCTCCCCTATCATGTTGACATAGTCCACATAACCTTCATAGGGAATTAAATTTTCTTTCATCTGACAAAGATTCATCCATATATTGATGCAAATGTCATGCATACATTCCCTATATGACTCTCCTGGTATTTTGAAGTAATTAGTGTCCATAGGCTAATATATAACTGGTATATTATCCTTATCTAGTTTTCTTCTCACAAGAAACAAGTCTTGCTGTTGTTCTTTTGGGGGATCCTCAACTTGATATGCCCAGCTTGACTGCTTCTTAATAATTTCATTCCATGAAACCGGGCTGGTGGGAGCCTCATTGATATGTAAACAGCGCGGGGTGGCTCAGAGGATGAGTGTTTCCCCAGGCCATCCTTTGGTTTAGAAATAATATAACTCGTTTTAGATGGAGTGCATGATGTGTCTAATTCCATCTTTCTGAGTGACTAAACATAGTAGGACTTTCTCGCATTTGTTCCAGTAGGGGTAGGACCTTCTTTCCATCATTAAATTTGATTGCGAGGAGGACCTTCACAATTAGTGATGCAATGGAAAGGGATACTACTTCAACTTGATTCTCAACCGTGGAAAATGTATTTACGGAATATACCCTAGGGAGTACCTTTAGGGGGGTATAAAATGAGAGGAGGACCTTCTTGCTGCTTGATTTCACTAAGGGGGTGACCTTCTCGATAACTTCTTTGATGGTGAGGACTACTATCACAGCTTGATACCTGGCTACAAGGAGAATTTCTGCATTGTGCATCCTGAGGAGGGCCTTCAGGATGTACTGCAATGAAGGGAGGAGCTTCTCATTTCTTGACGTTACTATGGGGAGGGACTTCATAGCAACTGCCATTGTAGGGAGGTCTTTCACAATGACTTTCATTATAGTGAGGACTACCATCATGAATTGATACATGGATGCATAGAGAATTTATATAGCATATACCCTAGGGAGGACCATCAGGGTGGATGACAACAAGGGAGTAACATTATTGTTGTTTAATCTTCAGAACAAGGGGAGGGCTACCCTGATGTGCATCAAGAGATAGGCTCTGGTGATTGATCATTCTTGGACCACGGAGTGAGCCCCCATGGGTGCTCTGTGGAGGACCTTCAGAGCTTCTGGTAGTGACATTATGAGGAGGGCATCTACAACTGCTACTGCCACTTCCACAATTTGGTAATGGACTGACAGGGTATTAATACTTTACTAATATATGTTTGAGGGTGTTAATAACCCCAGCTTCCAGTAGAGAAAGATCATATATGTGATCTTTGTTTTCTAGTTGCCTTTGGCACATTTTATTTTTTAGTTCTCTCTTGAGGGTAATCGGGGCCATATACTGTTGGTTACAATCTTCATATATGGGTCCCTTTCTTGTTGGGTCCCGTAATGTATTTGGGATAGGTAAATATACATATTGAGTTTTGGAAGTGATATATGTCTTCCCAAGAGCATCCACTATGTTGTACGGGTGTCCCCTAGTTGGAATGGGTATTTGTTCCCAATCTGGTTGTCTGTATATCACGGGATATTGTTGTCGACCCTCCCGGACTGGACCAGGAATGCATGAATGCTCTGAAGAGACTAAATCATTAGTAGATATCTACATCTTCCTATATTTTGTCATGCTGTTTGCACGACGAGGTCAGCGAGCACTAGCAAAATCGTGCATATTCTCATATTATGCCGCTCTATTTCTACGGTGGGCTTGAATAGAGGGGAAATAGTCGTATGTATTCCCTTTAAATGATGTTGCGTTAGTATGGTGGAGTTGCTCCTTAGGAACCAGGGTGATAGTGTTTTCCTGATTATATATTCTCATCCCTTGGCGGGCAGCCTAATGGGCTTGGGTCTCCTGGACATTAGTAGGTTTCGTCAGCATAAGGTCCTCTTTATAGTAGGGAGTCTTGATTTTCTGGGGTCGATGGTAATGTTCTATGGAAAGGGCCCGTGAGTAGGACCCCTGTGTAGTTGAGATCAATTTTTCTGCATTGACTTCATCTACCTCCCTATGACAAGGGAGGTACTCATTGAAATGTTCTATGGATAGGCTCCCAAAACAGTTTGAGATGACCCCCGAGGCCACCTTGTGCTGGGGTGTCAGCCACAACTGAGGAGGCATCTGGAGAACCTTTGCAGACTAGAGGGCTTGTCTTGTGGCCTCCACCATATGGAGAGTACCATTTTAGTGGTACTCATTGATTAGAG
Organism: Viscum album; assembly: GCA_963277665.1. Classification (NCBI taxonomy): domain Eukaryota; kingdom Viridiplantae; phylum Streptophyta; class Magnoliopsida; order Santalales; family Viscaceae; genus Viscum; species Viscum album. The sequence goes on from OY728143.1 coordinate 1,716,329,115, forward strand.
TGTTGGATACCCAGCGTTGAAGACACTGGGTAGGATAGGGGGTCATGTTCTTCATTGGGGCTCGATCCACCTATAGGATCACTAATGTGTGCATCTGCATCGGTTTTCGGGATGCCATTTGGATTGAAGGTTGCTCTGCAAGAACCTTCAATACACATACATGACATACAGACCACAAAACCCCATCAAAGTAGCATTATTTTAAACACATTCATATCTAATGATTCAACTTGGCCCCCTTCACTCTTTTTTTCTATTGGGGGTGAAGGGGATTGAGTGGGGTAAGACTGCCACCTTGGTTAAGGATTCACGTCAGGTTCACCATTTTTGTTCCACCTCTGAGGTGGTGCATTTTTCACATACAGGGGTGAACAAAATGTTCTGATGTGAAATCTTCTTTTGTGTCCATTATCATTGGGGTTGAACCACCACCTTGGTTATGTATTCTCATCAGGTTCACCATTTTTGTTCGGCCTCTGAGGTGAAACATTTGGTGAGTATAGAGGTGAAAAAAATGGTTCGACTTGAAATATTCTTTTGTTTTTTATCATTGGGATAGAACTTCAACATTTGTTAAGGATTCATGTTGGGTTCACTATTTTTGTTCCACCTCCGAGGTGGCGTGTTCCAGGTGATGGTGAAATAGTCTGATTAGTGTAATCACCTGTCTCTTTTTCTAGAGACAGTCTCTTGTCAATTTCACTATTTCTTGTTTTGACTCATTCTGTGTTATTATCCTTTAAAGGAGGTTCGGATTAACCCTTTGGGGACTAGGTAATTCACCCCCCTTGTATTGAGAAGGATATTCTATAGTTAGAGGGTCCCAGCAGGCGATTTCATGGGGTCAAGTACCTGTGAAATCGGTCCTCCTCAGATATAAATTCCATATATGGTCTCCAATGAGTTTATTTGTGGATCCAAAAACACCCAACATCCCTAGTATCCATGATTCATGGACTTGATTTCCAAAGGAATGCATTCGATGAACAATGGTTTGGACAACGACACTTAAGGACTCCATTGGTCGAGAGGATGGGAGTTCGAGATCACCACACCCTTTCTGGGGGAAGATTAATGCCTATTCAAGGAGTCTCTTATAGATTTTTGTCATGTTAATATGTTTGTGAATCCTTGGTTTATTCTCAAATATTGTGTCCATGGGATACCCCTGGTTCCCAGGATCGTCGTAAGAATATATGGATTTGACGCTATGGAGGTACTGCTAACTGGAGTAATTCAATGAGGCGCTCTAGAGTTTATCATCATTCCAGGGGATAGACAGTGACTTGATGTTGAGATTGGAGACATAATATTGGTTTCCTATGTATCCTCGAGATAGTAATCATAACCCACATAGTTCAGACTTTCTGGGGCTTATGCATGGAAGCTTCCCTTTTGAGATGACATGATTGGGTAAACCCTTTTTCATGGGCACCCCTTTGAGCATGGGCCTTCAATTAGGCACCCTACATATCCTAGTTTGATCAAGAATCATAGTTCTCATAGCTCATATGATTGGGGGAACCATTTATGAGAGGGAACCCTTTTGAGCTCGAATATTAAAGTAGGCATCCTACATATCCTGGTTTGATAAAAAATCTGAGTTCTCGTAGTTCAGATGATTGGGTGAACCCTTTATGGGAGGGAACCTTTTTGATATTGGGCCTTCGAGTGGGTGTCCTATGTATCCTGGTTTTATCAGGAATCATAGTTCTCATAGTTCAGTTTTTTGTTAATGTTGTAATCATCACAAACCTCTAAGCCCACGTGATTTATGCTCGGTGTGAGAAACAAGTTGATGTGAGAGATCTAACCAACCTCATACTTCCTCTTATGCTGGTGGTAGAGGGATATCCTAGGATGGATGAGGTTGGGGCGAAGGTGGGAGAGGGCACAGAGTGAGGAACCATTTAATGTGATATGATATTAAAGGTCATGTAGATAGACCTCAGAAAATTAGGGGCTTACCTCAGTGGGAGTTCCCCAGAACATCATATGAGGTATACTAAAGTTTAAAGTCATATAGCTTGGATGATGGCATCATAGTTTAACGTCATGTGGATAGGACTATTTGGGGTCTTGAAGTTTAGGGTCATGAGATGAGGACCACTTTCTATAGAAACCATGATTAATTGAAGGAAAATAATGTTTGGGTGTTTCAATGTGCCTCAGACATGAGAGGGACAGAATGTGTAAACTGTGATTATAGAGGATCCCATATCAGAAGAACTTATAAGATGATTGGAATACATTGAGGCGTACAGAGGTAGGAGAGGCCTATCCTGAGGATGAATTTTTCTCTTATTGACAGATCATTTTTGTGGGAAACATATGCAGAGCCACCGGGGCATGATATGCATAGTCAAGAAGACATGTCCTCAAGACACTGACCATCCATTCTGATGGTCAGGGATGTTTATGAAGATCTGAAATCACATAGCATACTATAGTTTAAAGTCATATAGCTTGGAAAATGGAATTATAGTTTAATTTCATGTTGCGGGGACTAATACTGAATATTTCAATGTCATGTGGTATGAATGATAATTCAAAGTTTAAGGCCATCAAGTTTGGACCATTTTTTATAGAAACCCATGATTAGTTGTAGGATAATTGGGATGGGATGTTATGAAATGCCTAGAACATGAGAGGGAAGTAATGTGTAAACAATGACTCAAGGATTTCCATATTAGGAGAAATGATATATGGCATGGAATCCATTGAGGCGTACAAAGGTAGGAAAGGACTCTTCTCAGGAAGAATTTTCCTTTGGTTGGCAGTCATTTTTTTGGAAAACATATGCATAGCCATCGGGACATGATGTGCATTATCAAGTAGAGGTGTCCTCAGGACATTGGACTTCCTCTTCTAATGCCCATGGATGTTTATGAGGATCCATAATCACCATAGACATGGATTTTGAAATATGGGAAAGATGTGTCCGGGAATTTATGAAACATTCAGGCTATGATTGTCCATTGAGTTTTGGGACAACCTGGTATAGGAGTTAGGTGATAGGATTTTCGGGAGGTGTATCAGGAATGTCTCTTCTCATTGTATTTTAAGGGACGGTTGTTTGGGCGGTATAAGGGATCATTTCAAAATGTCATCGACCCGGCCCAAAAAGATCACGGTGTGACTCTCCATTTTTCATGGGGGTCAGTGATGGTAGAAAAGGGACTGGCCCGGAGGGCCAACACTGATCTCAAGCAGGGGTGCGTGGTCACAACCCTAGATTTATGGACCAGTAGGTGTGAATGGTTTTCCACATAAGGCTATTTGCTTAGGATCATCCACATAAGAGCTAATTATGAACTGTCTGTTTGTGAAGGAGCTGGCCGTGTAGGAGCCTGCCACATACAACAGTACATGGAAGAGATAACCTCCAAGGACCGTCCACATACTCAGTTCCGTATATGGGAGTTTGTGTACTTTCTTCCACATGTGGGCATTCATGAACCATTTTTATTATATATATTTTTTTATTTGCTTTTTGGTAGGCTGTGGAGGGTGTTCCAAATATGATTCGGGAGATGGAGTCTGCGAACTGCATATGGTTCGTGGGATGGAGTTTGCGAACTGGATATGATTTGCGAGATGGAATCTGCGAACTGCATATAGTTCACAAGATGGAATCTGTGAATGGTTTTTTGATACGGGATGGGGTATGGAGAACTACTTCAGGTGTAGGATAAATTTATCGCGCACCCACTATGTTATTTTCCCCCTTTTCTCCCATCCCATAGCTCTCTCCCCATATTATTTTTTTCCTTCAGTTTATCTGTCTTTCCTTTTATAGAGTTTCAGGGAAGCTGTATCTAAAATTCACGCGGTACCTTTTGTGTAAGCCCATGGAGGAAACCAATCCTGTTGATGACTTAGTCAACCATGATTAGTGGAGGTTTATGACACTTCTAGCTTCCCCTCATATGTGAACCACATCATTCATGGGGATGGTATGCGGGGAATACATCTATTAGATTCTCGCCAGTGAAAATAGTTCATGGAGGCTTCAGTTTGTGGGTGGAAATTCACCACGAACAACTTCATTCGCTGGCCAATTCCTCATGGTTCAGCACACCTTAGGCCATCTGCATACTGGTGGTTCATGTTTTATACCTTCCGATAACCTTTCCCAATGATGGTACGTGGCCAAGCCATATTCCTTTTAAAAAATTTATTTCTTCAATTTTCTTCTCAAATTTTCAATAAAACATGCATCCATCTTCTTTACCAAACTTTTGGGAGTATTTACCTTCCCTTTTCTAGATTTTTGGGAGCCTACATATATCAATGAAAATTTTGTTGAAAATTGAAATGTCATGAATTACGTAAACCAGAAACAATTAAAAGGTTGTAGAATATCCTACATAAAATCAAAAATATGCAGAAAATCCAAATAGTGGACTCATAGAGGGGATTCACATATGGGATTCATGTAGGTTATTTATCTATGGTATTTAAATAGGTGAATCATATAGGAGAATCGCCACATAATCGAATTTGTCACGTAACTATAAAATTAGAGTAGTTGAATTTTGAAAACTATAGATAACTTGAATTATACAATTTCATACATAAAACATACCTTCAAAACTAAATAATTACATTTATCTTAAGATTAATTATATAAAGATAATTTAATAAAATTTTCATATAACCAATAGTCACCTTATTTGGACATATATATCTTAGGTTATCATTCAAATATAGTAGAAAATTAGTTCTCTAAAACAATAGATTTCAGAATGAAAATATATAGTGACGTATATCCTAATTTAGGAAATCATAAAAATACATTTAGAATTTTATTTCTTCCAATAAAATGGATTTTTTTAAGGTTTAAAATTAAATAATAAAAACTTAATTTGGAGTTCTTATCCCATTTTAGGGTCAAAATACATATGATTCCTAATTATATAAAATTAGTTACATGGTGAGAGTAAATTGGATATGTAGGAGAGAAACCATGTGAATCAACTATGTGGAAAAATTAGCTATATGAATTTCCAATGTGGGAATAGTAAAAGACACCTAAAATGATATTTAAAGTTCTTAGATGACTTATTTGTCCAATGAACACAATATAAAACTTCTAGAACATATTATGAACAATCAAAACATAAAATTTAAATATATTTTAAGAAATAAAAAATTATGATCTAATCAAAGTTAAGAATACTTTATTAAAAAAAATACAAAGTATAAATACTCTCAAAGTAAATAAAACAAATATATCTTTGTAATTATCAGAACATAAAGTTTTTAAAGGAGCCTCTCAATAAAAGAAACCATGGAAAGACAATGGATTTCACTCAATATATCATAATGAAACAATGCAAAAATGGATTTGTTTTATATTAACATAAGGTAGACATTAATACTTCTATCAATAATCAAGACATGATAAACCCATGGAAAATAAAATGGTATCTAATGACATAATATAACATTCTATGTAAATACTATTCAACCATGATAAAAAATAATATGGTATTTACCCCATATAGATAAAGGATGTATATTTAAGCTAATAATGTAATTAATCAATTGATGTATGGAATCTTGATTAAAACCCTTTAATAAATTGAATAAAAATAGGGTATTCACATAGAAAGTTATTTGGGTAAAAAGTTAAAATTACACATAGTAGATAATTAGGAAAAACAAACATAGTAATGGATCATTCCATTAAAAGTGAAGGACATGAAATAGGTCATCCTAATAATGAATTTATAAGGTTACATTATAGAAATTATCATTATTCAAGCATAATTCATGTCAAAGTATGTGGATTTAGATGAAATCCATTTTTAGGAGAACTAAGAAAAATAATTTTTGAAAACGTCCAAGATTTTTAAAAAAATATTCAAATAGGAAAATTTATAAATAAAGAATAATATTGGTATCTTTTATAAAACCATTAAATAATAGAAATTTTTACCATATAAAATGATAAAGATGAAATAAATAGGTATTTACATGGAAAACATTAAAAAGAAATTATTTTTACACCTTGATGAAAATAACCCATATGAAAAACATTACAATTTTATTTAATAATTTTTGAATAAGAATGTGTAATAATAAATGATGCCAAAAAATTATTATGGTATATAAATGTAAATTTTCAAAATCATATGATGAATTAGAAAAAATAAGAAAAGGGATCTTCCGGAACAAAATAAGAGAGGAGGTTTATTTCACTTATAAGAAACACTTTGGGTAAAATGCGAGTCAAGGGGAATGAAATATTTATAGGAATTATAAATTTACTTGAATTAAAAATGGAAATGATGAAAGTTTTTTTATAAATAATAATAATTAATATATGTGAATTTTCATTCAAAAACAATTCTGATTTGAAAATATAACATTCAACAAAACCCTAATAGTTTGAGTAACATTTCAATCAAACCCACATTCATGTTGGGTATCATTTGAATGAATAGAAATATAAATAAATTAGATGATTTGGATCTTAAAATTACATTAATATTAGTAAAATTCATTCAATAGGTAGTAATCAGACCTTATTAAAGGTATCATGGTGCATATTAAGAAATAAATCACAATAAATTAAATTTTAGACAATGAACCTCTTACCTTGTTTTCTCAATTAGTAGAATGCACTCAAATATCCTTTATATGAAATATAAATAACATAATCACCTATTTTAGAAACTTTTTAACATACATATCTATTTAAAATATTTATTTATAATTAATGTCTTCATTTATATTAGTTTGTCATTAATATTGTTTTATGTCTCGTGTGGATAATGTTGATCATTTTGAACCAGTTTCATAATTATGGTGTTGTTATTCATTCATATAATAAATTTCAGAATTAAAATTTCATTAAAATTATGATACATATTAATTATAATGATTTATTATTTTTAAATTTTCTTTTATTAGTACTTTATTCTTTATCGTAGAAGATGAAATCAGCAATTAACATTTTTCGATGAATTTTAACCTTTGAAGGGTGTTTTCTTAATTAATGATTTAAATATTTATTTCTATTTTCCATTAACAAAACATAATAATTGTTCAAATATTTTTTTAATATTATACTATTAATAAATTTTTTCAATCCTTCAAAATATAATTTCATATCATTGTTCATGTTGGTGGTTAAACCAAACCAAACCTGAACATATAATGATCTTTCATGATTAAGTGGTGATTTAGTTTAAATATTATTACACCATAAGAATAGTAATATAATTTAGTTTTTATTAGTTTTATGTATCAAAATTAGAAATTATATTTATGAATAACTAATGTATATTAAAATATTATGGTATTTGAATTAAAAAAAATCCCTCTAAGTATGCTTTTTTTTAAAGATAGAATTAACAATAATTTTTTATTGATCATATAATTAATAGGTTCTATAATTTTCCACAGTATAACATTGAGGGTATCATTAAAATAATATTTATCAATTAAATCCATCCTAATTTCCATACATTCAAGTCAGTGATGAAAAGAAAAAAAATCATTCGTCTCATGGAGGTAGTAGTCCATAATTACGCATAGTTGACAATTTTGTTTTATATAGAACGGGAGAAATGTATAATACGTTTTATCATTTAATAATAATAAATATGTTATAAATATCATATTTATTTATGAAATTAATCTTATATACCAACCATTTAAGTTTTTTAATAAACGAAACGTGATGTTTTCTAGAGACGGTAGTCTACACACACACAAATATCATTTTTTCATTTCTTAGGGAAAATGGAAGGGTGGTTAATGATTCCACATTCATTATAATAACATTCCATTATAATTATTATACTGATGTTATCATTTTAATATGGTGAAATGAATTTTTAGAATGAAGAAATTTATATAAGGAAAAAAATATAAAGGGTGGTTAGGAACTTATACCTCACTTCTTGGATTATATCCTTTGTAAATGGACTTAAACATTTGAAAGATAATATTTTGGGAAGACTTGAACCTCTTTAAGGTGGATAGTACTGTTTAAGATAGTTTTGGGAATATTTTATTCCAAACAAAGGGTGTTTTTTTGTGAGTGGAAGTGAGGAGAGTATATCCCCTTTTTAAGTGAATGGGGGAGGTAATTTTGTAAATTCCAAAAATGTTTCAATAATGGAAATTCACTATGAAGAAAAATGGATCCAAAATTTAGAAATAATATATAAGATAAGATATAGTGTCTATACAAACCTCAACCACTCAATTAAAACATTATTTATCTTGTTTTTTCCTTTACATCTTAGGTTGCTCATTTTTAGCATTTTGGTTTTCACTATGGTAAGTAGTATTTTCCTTGGAAAATTATCCTTTATTCCCTAAAAGTAGTCTTCATTATATAATTTGGACCAAATGGTTCCAAATTTTAATTTTAATTTTTATTTAATTTTAAAAAGTGATAAATACAAATTTTAATACATTAAATGTATAATGTATTAAAAAACTTTCTTTTTAAAAAATATAACTTACATTTTAAAATGTCCAATATGGGTTTATAAAACAATACCTACATTTTTATAATAATAATGGCACTTATAAAATAATAATTTTGTCTTTTAAAATTTTTTCATAAATTTTGAATTCATTCCAATATATTAAAATTTTTATAAAATTCATTTTATTTTAAAAAATGATATTTTTCACTATTCTCATAAAAATAATTTTTTTTGAGAAATTCCAAAAAATCATGATAAGAAAATTTTAACATTCTAAATCCAAAAAATTGAGTTATATTTAACTGATTTTTATTATAAAATTTATAAATATTATTTTTTAAATGAAAATCAAAATATAAAGAAAAACTACTTTTATTGAAAAATGAAATTTTTAAACATTTAGTGTTTTGAATATTATTTCAAATAAATTTATTATTTTAAATATTTTAATAGGATATTTCAGATATAATAAAATTTAAAAACAATTCATTTTAATCTATTAGGATAAAATATAAAAATCTTTATAATGTTTTTTTGAAAAAAAAAATATATTACTTTTATACTAAATATGATTTAATAAATACTATTAAAATTAATTCTATATATTATAAAATATAATTTTACTACTCCATTGATATTAAAATTTTTATTTTTATTTTATATATACATGATAAAATACTTTAATAATAATTATTATTATTATTATTAATAGTATTGTTATTATTATTATGCGTGATGCATAAATATAAATATGTTTGTGTGTGTGTGTTTATAATATTTTAATATTATATTTTTATTTGAGGGTGAGTTATATTATTTCAAATTTATTAATTAATTATAAAATACTTCCAAATACTTAATAGATATATGAAGAATGGTCTTATTTGTGAATACCACATTTCCAATGCCCATATTTTAAATGGCTGTAATTATAAAGGCCAAATTGCATTCCTATATTTTTTTAAGGTTGGGGAAAAAGCCTCATTTATTATTAAAGCAAAGAAAATACCTCTTTTAACTAGGACTATGGGCCATGTAATGGGATAAATTCATATATATATACTTACTAAGTCATTCATTCATTACACTCTCTCTTTCCATGGTACATTAGATATTTTATATTATATATTTTGCATTATACTTTCTTCATTCATATTTATCTTCCACGTTGTATGTTTTTTTGGCTATTCGTGGTCCTCAATGTCTAATATGATCGATGATATTTCCTAGTCCTGAAGATTTTTATATTCTATATCAATTACCCCTATTTATTTATATACTTTTAATAGATATACTATATCCATGGTATGTAATAATCCTTGGTTTCTAGTATTTAGTATTATGTTATTTTTTTGTAATGTCCCACTTATGAATTATTAAAGTGTCTTTATTTCGGTTCATATCTTCTAACGCACATTTTCTAATCATGTTTCAATACTTTTCAAATAATAGAGAAATGTTATTTAAAATTATATCCATAAATAATGATTATGATTATGTTGATGATGATTATTATGATGATGATGATGATGATGATGATGATGATGATGATGATGATGGATTCTAAAACCTCAGGCATTATATCACCCTAAATTAATTGTGTCTTGGTAATTTTAATTATCATGAACCAACATAAAGATTTTAGGGAATATAAAATATATATAAAACTCTAAATGTAATTTCAAGATAGATATTAACCTTAAAAACATTGGAAACATATATCTTTCCTTATAATATTTTTATCCCAAATATTTAATTTTTCTCCTATTTTTTGGTCCAAGAGATTGTCGTTATTTGGTATTAAGACCCATATTATATAATTTATTCCAAGAAGGTGTTTATTATTATTATTTTATTGTTAAAAAATCATAGGATAATATGAAATGTGTTTCTCCTTACTCTAGATAATTTTTCCTATAAGTGTAGGGAACCAACAAATCATTAAAATCACCTTAAATATATCTAAAGGAAGAATAATAATATTTCCACAAGTCACCTTCCTATAATACTTATCTTGTAATATAATAATTATACCACTATAATATTTCTTCAGCAATCAAATCGTCAAGGTGGTGGTTTAATGATCTTGGAAAACTTCATAGATGTACTATATTTCCTATAATTAAATTAAAACAAGACATATATAACTCTATATTGGAGGTTATGTGTACCTTAAATATTATCATTCACTTTAAGAGTATTTCTTGAATATACAATATTTTTCCCATTGGTATTGGAGGTTGGTGATGCTCATCACCTTAGTTCCATCTTAGATTTAGGAAATTGACATGGATAATGATCATATTCCATACACAAAGTCATTGATTTTTTAATGATACATTAGGGTGAACTCTATTTATTTCAATCATGATAATTTGAATATTCATTTTTCTTTCGTTTTTTGATGCTCAATAGATTCATCTTCCCCAATTAAATTATCTTCTAATCCCCTTGATGCAATCTCATTGGTGATTCATTCCACATTTTTAACATATGGGAAATTAAAAAATCATTCCTTCATCATCATCATTGATTGAACTTTCATAAGACTCTATATTTCACTTCAATATTGTGTTTCAAACATTAACTGTGTTCACATTTTTATTCAAATTTATTGATATATGGATTGTCATGATTGAAAGGTTTCTCATTACATATACCATTTCTATGGGTTAATAATTGAGTTAATCTCCACATTTTCCCCCACACCCATGGTTTCATCTAGTTATAGACATTAATAAAACCAAATGGTTTGACATTATTCGAAAAACATTAACAATATGGGGGATTTATCATAAAAATTAAAGGTATTTAAACCATAAATGCCTTGTTCCTTTATATTATTTCCTGGAATATAGAAACGTTTTTCAACCAATATAATTCTCAGTTTAGCCTAGGTTACCTTATGTTGGGTTATCGTATAATTCTCATACTAATACCTCAAAGTAACTATGAAATGAATCCTAAATATTAGTTTGTAAAGTGTATGTGATTAACCAAAGATTATCCCTCAGGATAATCTATAAATTTGTATAATCTTAATCCCCCTCATCATGAATATAGGTGATGATAAAATCAATGCTCAACCAACCGTTTTTAGTGTTATTACCCTTAGGTGAAAATATTCTACATTTACAACCACTTTAAAGTATCAATATATGGATATTTATAGGAAAACTATATACTAAAAACATTACCAATATTTTAGTATTATATCATATACTTAGACTCGTCTCTATGATTTTCATTATGGTTCTCTTATCCTAATCCCAAAAATAATTAAACTAATCATCAAAAATAAATAAAACCTACTCTAATATAAACTATAGAGACCTGCCATTTACATCCCATTATTTTAAAACATTTACATATGGTAAACATTACATCTCATAAATAATCACAAAATCCCAAGAATGGATGGTTTAGTTTCTTTGAGGATGTTCTATATAAGCAACATATTTTACAAACCTTTTTCACATTTATTCATAATTAAGAACACTATAATCCTTATTAAACTTATTCTACATTATACTCATCTTAAAACCCTTAGTAAATGGAGACATAAGAAATTTTTGAGCTCATATGCTCAGTAAGGTTAAGCATAAGAGACAACACGTTAATATCATAAGTGAATATAATATAAGCATACAGGTATAATTAGGATACATAAAAAATCATACCCAAAGAATCATTTATCATAAATCATTTAATATGACTTGTGATAATGTAAGACATGAATCAAAAGAGTTCAGAATCATCATTCTATAACATAATCAAGGATATATTAACACAATCATGAGAATAAGAAAAAAATGTGAAATATATTTTACCATTAACGCAAACATTAGTATGAAGAACTAAACATTCATGAGAAACACTATTAGTTCCCATAAATACATAAAACTAATATATATTCATGTGTACTTATCTCATGAGATATATACTTAAAACCAATGTATTGGATAGAAATATATACCCCAATTTTCATCATCTACACATTGGAGTTCTACTTGAATACAATCACTTACCATATTATAAATAACCCATATAAATAAAATGGTTTTCATAAAACATTCCAAATGAAAATAATTCACTATTATATAATATAAAACCTAGGGGATAAAAATGTGTTTCATTATATTCATCATAAAGAACATAAGGAAAGAAAATGGATATAATAGTGATATGCATAAGGAAATAATTAATAATTAAATCAATAATAATTACATTATAAACCCGTGAAAAATAAGTGGGAATCCAATGAAATCAAGTATATTTTTAAGAAAATACCATTTAATCATGATAATAAAGAATATGGTATTTATATAGTATTGATAAAGGGTATAAGTTTAATTCAACAATACCCCAAATTAATAGATATATAGAACCAATTTTAACACCCTTTAATCAATGAAATAAAAAAAAATTTATTCATAGAGGTAAGGAATTGGGAGAAAATTTAAGATCTCGCATAGTGGATGGTTAGGAAATAATATGGCACTAATTGATCATTCCTCCAAAATAAAAGGAAATTACATAGGTAATACATATAAATAATTTGGATGGTTATGTTATAAGAATAACTTTGATCAATTATAATGAATGTCAAAGGATGTGGATTTAGATGAAAATGATTTTTAAGATTATTAGGGAAAATCACTTTTTAAATATGAATCATTTATGATATTTTTTAAAATATTTTATATAGAAATATTTTATAAATAAATTAGTGTAAGATATTATATTATAAAACAATTAAATATTAGATAAGTTTATCCTAGAAAATTAAATAGATGGAGGAATGTTGTGTTCATGTAGAGAGTGTAAAAAAATATTCTTTTTACACATTGATGCAAATGACTAGTTAAAAAAATGTAAAAAAATCATTAAAACATTTTGAAGGGGATAAATAATTAGAAAATAAACTCAAAAAATTATTTAGTTTTAGATAATAGAATTTTAAAAATCATCCAATGAATGTGGACATTGAAACAGGGAGCTTCCTAATGGAAAAGAAGCAGTGGGTCAGTTTATAAACAATAAGCACGTCATGTAAAATACGACTCAAGGGAAAATGAAATATTAGGGAAATATATAAACCCCCATGAATATACAAAGTAAATGATTAGTTATTTTTATAAGGTATATAAATTCCCTATATATATTATCTTTCAAAATAAATCTTGATTTTAAAATAAGATTGACAATGAAACCCAAATAGTTTCGGTAGCATTTTGACCAAAACCCATTTCAAGTTGGGAATAATTTCAATAAATGGATATTAAATGAAACTAAATGATATATATTATAAAACAAAATGAATATTGGTAACATAAATTCATCAGGTAGTAATCACAAAATATTTAAGGTATCATGGTGCACACTATGAAATAAGTCTGAAGAAATTAAATTTGAGATAATGAACGCTTTACCTTATTTTCACACTTATTTGAATACATTATAATATCATTTATAACATACATAAATATCTTAATCACATATTTCATAACATTTTTCATACACATAAACTTTTATAAACTTCATTAGTAATTATTCTCTAAATTAATATTAATTATTTATTACATATTTTCTATGATGGGTGTGGGTAATCTTGATGGTTTTAAATTAGTATCATAATATAAATGTTGTTATTAGTTAATCTCTAGAAGTTTATCATTACAATTTAATTAAATTTTCTATAATTTAAAACTTATAATTATTTGTGATGTTTAAATTTCTTTTCATGATTAGTTTAATTTGTATCATAAATGATGAAATCGTCAATGAACACTTTTAGGAGATTTATTAATTAATGAGTTAAATATTATTATATAGTTTCAAGAATAAAAAAATAATTATTTACATATTTATATAATATTATACTATTAACTATATTTTAATAATCATTCATGATATAATATCATTTCATTGTTTAAGTTGGCGGTCAAACAAACCCAAACATGAACATGTTATGATAATTGGAGTTTATGAGGTGATTTAGTTTCTATTTAATTATAATATTATAATTATGGAATCATTTAGTGTTATATATTATAATTTTAATGTATTTATAAAAATAGATAATGGATATTAAATTATTACATATTTCATATTAAAGATTTCTTACTTAGTATACTTGTTTTAAATAATTGAATTAACAGTAATTGTTTATTGATCATATTAATAATAGACTATCATATTTTTTAATGTTATCGTAAATATAATTTTAATCCATTAAACCCATTATCATGACCATACATGTAAGGAGGTGATGAAAACGAAAATAGAAATTAATCATCTTAGGGAGGTGGTGGTCCACTCATAAGCATGGTTAACAATTTAGTTTTCAATATAATGGGGGAATTGTATATTATGTTTTAACATTTTTGAAAAAAAATTATAAATAGAATATGTTTTATTTATTAAATAAAACATTAGGACTACCCATTTAATGTGGTTATTGTAAATGAAACAAGGCATTTTGTGGAGGTGGTAGTCCACGCACACACAAAAGGTATTTTATCTTTTCTTAGGGAAAAAGGGAAGGGCAGTTAATTATTGAATTGTCATTATAATAACATACAAATATTACAAGAATACGGATGTTATCAATTTAATATAGTGAAGTTATATTTAAAAAATAATAATTCCATATAAGGAAAAAAAGAAAAGAGAAAGTTAGGTTAGTAACTTGTACCACACTTATTGGAATATCTCCTTTTTAAAGGGAGTTAAACCTTTATTGGGTTGTATTTTGAGAATATTATAACATCTTTAATGTTTTTCTGGGTGTTTATTAGTGTTTTTGGAAGATTTTATTTTAAACTAATGTTTTTTTGTGTAAGGGGAAGTGAAGAGAGGAGATCCCATTTTATAAGTGAAAATGAGTGGAAATTTTGTAGATACACAAGATTATTCAATAATGGAATATCTATCTCAAGGTAAATGCAACAAAAAATGAGAAATAAAATAGGGCTGAAGATATAATGATGATACCCAACTCAAACACTAAATTAAAACTTGTTTTTCTATTTACCTATTAGGATACTCCTTTTTATTATTTTCGTTTTCAATACAGTAACTAGTGTTTACCTAGGTAATTTATCCTTTATGTACAAAAATAAAATGGCCCTTATTATTTAATTTAGACCTAAAGATTATAAATTTGAAAAAAATATATTTTTATTTTATTTTTTATGTGATAAATATTAATTTTATAATGTTAAATTTTATATATAAGAACAATTTTTTTAAAAAAATATAACTTCAGTCCTAAAATGTAAAATATTGTTTCATAAATTAAAATTACATTTTAAAATTATAAATTCACTTATAAAATACATAATTCATCTTAATTTTTTTTTATAAATTTCAAATTCATACTAATATACTAATAATTTCATAAGATTCATGTTATTTAAAAAATTTGTATTTTCACCTATTCACCTAAAAGAAAATATTTTTAGAAAAAAAAAACTAATAAGCTACTTTTTTTATTCTTAATCAAAAAATGAAGTTATGTTTATCAAATTAATATTATAAAATTTATAAATTTAATTTGGAAATTAAAATACAAAATTTAAATAAAAATTACTTTTATTGAAAAATTATGTTTTTAATAATTAAGTTTTCTTTCATATCAAATACTAATTTAAAATATGTTAATATGATAGTCCATATATAATAATATTTTAAAAGTGTTAAATTTAATCTATTGAAAAATTAATATTAATTCTATAATAAATACGCTTCAATAAAAACCATTAAAATGATTTATTTATATTCTAAAATTTAATTAGACTAACCCATTGCTATTAAAATGTACAGTTGAATTTTATATAAAAATTGTATCATTATTTATTGAAAATAAAATTAATATTTATACATAATTCATAAACATATATATGTTTATAAAATTTTAATATCATATTTTTGATTTATTGTTAGTTATATTATTTTAAATTTAATACATAACCATACATGACTCCAAATTACCTATTGTATATATTACCAATAACCATATTTTCAATTACCATATTTTTAATGACCATATTTCTAATGGCCAAATTTCATTCCTATATATAGAATTATGAATTCATTCATTCATTTCACTATCACATCGCAAGGCAGAGTTCTTATTTCATAATATAGATTTCACATAATGATTTATCCTTTAATTTTCATCTTCTTAATCATAGGTTTTGTTTGGTTATTAGTGATCATAAAAGTTAAAAAATAACCTGGTGATTTCCAAGTTTTGAAGATTTTATTCTTTTCTATCTATTGTATCTTATTGATTTATGAACTTTTAATGGATTTACATCATTTATGGTTAGTAATAATCTATGTTGTTAAATATTTAATTTTATGTGATTTTGTTTTCATTTCCCACTTTTATATGAATAGAGTGTCTTTATTTTGGTTCATATAGAGATCTTATTTTTTCATTTTAAGACTTTGAAATATTTATACATGTACTTTTGGAACCAGACGCTAAGAGGATGTGCAATTCCAAGGCCCAAGGTTCCAGAAATTAATTTTATTAATATATTAAATATATTTTATATTATGTTCATGTGGTTTCTTAAGTAAAATGGGATAACACTTAAATTGAATATCATATTATGAATTGTACTCTATATTTGAGTCTGTAATGCAATGTTTACCCAAGGTGTAACCTAAAATAAGTTGGAGTAGTGCATTCAAATAAAAAAATTGGCAGCACATTCTATAGATTAATTAATTGATTAAATAAATTAATTAATTAATCTAACCTAAGCGTTTTTTGCTTTAAATAATTCATAATATAAATTATCCAGGTTTATCCATATAAACCCTAGGATAATTGAGAGACGTTCTTCCTCATTCGTTGGTGAATCAATATTTGATGGTGATGAGACTCCAGATCGAGGAAGATTGAGATGCTACGAACATGATGATTTCTTCCATTCATTAGTGAGTTCATTCTTTGATGATGAACAATCCAATATCTAGGAAGGAATCATTAATTTTTGTATTATTCCCTTATTGATTAAATCTATTGATTGTGATCATCACTTTCTTTGATCTGTGCCAATTTATAGACGTTACATGTGCTCATGTACAGATTAAATTGGTTATTCAATGCTGTTATCACCTCATTTTATCCCAATTGGATTCATTTACTGTGAATACATGGTCAATGATTTTTTTACCCTTGTTATTGTTCTTTTCTCCATTTGATTCTTCATATTCTTCACAATTGGGCTACAATACTGTGGATCTATGTTTCCAGGTGGGATTGAGTCTGATCAGACCCTAGGATTCATAGATGAATTGCATGCAATAAAAAAATCGATGAACATAAGATAAATAAGAATGTGTTGTAGGATATAGGTGACTAATATTGTGGTTTTGGGATACAAAAATGATCAGTGATGGAAGGTGGTGTATAGGATGTGTGATGAACCACCACAGGTTTACGGATACCGATTACTAGCCATCGATGGCTGGAAAGGATGAATAGAGGAAATATCCTTCAACTTTGTGAATCCTTGAGGATGATTCAAACATGGAATGGATGGATCTTGATGTACAGGTCGAGATTGAAGTTTCTATAAAAATCCTAACAACACACAGTGTAGTCTAAATAAAGGTATCGCATGCCATGTGTGACCCACACACACTGTGTGACCTGTGTGATGGCGGTCTAACATGTAATCCAAGAGTACACATGAAAGGGAATGGATAATAACATGTCATGTTTTGAGATACATGGAGATAGCCAGGGATATGGGAAGAACCCCATGTGCAGAGACACATTGGGTACCAAAGTGCTTGGACATGGGCAGGATACATAGACACATCCATGGGGCACGGAAAGGACCCCAGGTGGCTCAAACACACTCTTTAGTCCACCTAGACATCATGTATGGATATATGGGTAGTGATATGTGTACCAGAATTGACACATCTAGGTGATGGAGTTGGACCACATGTTGTGTGGGTCCTCTTACATGTCATGTACCCCTTCTTTCCATATGAGGAAACATCAACCTATCACATCTATTTCTTTAAAACTTGGATTTTGGCCCATGAGTATCCTATCCCTAGTTTCTTACATGTGGAAAATGATGGTGGACACCACAGAGTATTTTGAGATATGATGAGTGGTGTTTCAAGCATTATGTTTATTTATGAGGCACTCAATGACAATAGTGATTGGGTTGGATCATTAGAGTGGAACCCCCTAACAGAATAGGATACGGGTCCTCTATCTACATTATTGGGTGGTACCCCCTATGGATTTAGGGTTCTAGTCCTCTATCTTTACAACAAGTTGTACCCCATGATGGATTAGGGCATGGGTCCTCTGCTTGCTGAGTGGTACCCCCTATAACATTAAGTTGTGTTTACTTTATCTATCTACCGAGTGGTACCCCCTATAGGATAGGGTTCAGGTCCTCCTTATTATGATTGGTACGACCCTATGGAATTAGGGTGTGGTTTCTCTATCTATCTACTAAGTGGGACCCCCCTATCGGACTATGGTGCGGGTCCTCCTAACTTTTGGTGGCATCCCCCTAATGCACTAAGGCATGGATCCTCTACCCTCCAAGTTGTACACCCTTATCAGATATGGAGTGGGTCCTCATTGAACTAATTAGAACCCCCCAAATGTACTAGGTAGCGGGTCCTATGCTCAGATATTTTTTCCCCTTGACTATTTGGAATAGTAGTGAGGTGTGTGCCCTCCATGTGCTTATATATTTAGAAAAACATGTGAGATAATGGGCATCGACAATGGACTTCTTGGAATTGTTATCACTCTTTACCTAGGTTGGGATATAAAATAGATATCCCTTCTCTATTATTTGGTTTTATTTGGTCTGATCGTATATATATTAGTCTCCATGTTGTTGTATTATGTTACTCTCTTTCTATGGGTCACGGTGACACAATGTGTAGTTCACCTACATAACGTTTTGTTCTCCATGTGGTTGGATGAGGTATCTTTCCTTTTTTGAGTTGATATTTTTACTAACAATATTTTTTTATTATGTCTCTTACTACTCCTCATTCAGTTTTCTGGGTGTCCTAATGGGTATGTATATACTCACCCCTATATGGGATTTTCCTGCACATGTCGTCTCTTTTGCAGATGACAGACAGGTCAACGGTGACTATAGAGGATCTTAAGGATACTTAGTACATTGGACTATATATGGTGGTTGGAGCTTATAGAGAATGAGATAGGATCTATAAATGTTTATTTTTTTAGTTTTGTTAGGTTGGGACATATTTTTGGTTGGGAATGTATTTTCCCCCTTTACCTTCAGTTTACACTTTTGTACTCTTGTACACCCTATAGGTTTTTCAAGATTGGTTATTAATCTATATATTTCATATTTTTCTCCTATTACTCTTCACTTTTTCATTTATATGGTTGGTTGTGTTCATACATGTACATTAGGCAAAGACCTCCCATATAGATTTTCTTTTCGGTGCTTGTCACCACCCCCTAGACTATGGAGGTGTGCTTGGGGAAGTTTAAGATCAAGCCCCATTGGTTTGTGTCATAACAGATTGGTATGAGAGTAGTTCATTCCTTGGGAAGGTGTTTGGTGTCGTAGATTTATGATGATTTGGTTGGAATTTAGGTAAACAATGTCAAAGTTTCTTGAGTATGGATATTAGGCCATGAATCCCAATGATGGTATGGGTAGCTGACGTATCCATTCCCCAAGATCTTGACTACCTACATTTAAATATGGAATACTAATACATTTGTTATAGGGGACATTTTACATGCATATCATAGAATTTAGCCTTTTACTATCCTTCTTGATTTAGATATCCATTTTATATATATGATCGTATGACTGTGGTATATCTTGATTACTTTTTCAAGATTCCTCTATGATGAAATCTAGACAGGTTACTAGTTTAGGATTGTGATGATGATCAAATAAGTGATGAGGCCCTAATTCATGGTCTATCCCATGAGATCCCTCCTTCAGGTAGATAGGTTAAAGCACTCCCACCAATTGAGAATTAGATCATACTAGAAAAGAATTCTAAGGATGCACATTGTCTTTGTGCACTTCATGAGTTCCAGTGCCAGTGGATGATGGGGTACTACAATGATCCAAATCACTAGGTAGTGGATAATTGTATAGAGTCTGTGATCTATGATTATGGATTTTATAAACTAGATATCCTAGTTGTACTTGGACCAGTTTTTGGTTTTATTCATCGAGGACATATTCATATGCTCTGTATCATAGGAGGAACATGCAGAGCACTTAAGGATGGTCCTAGATTTGATTCAGGAGCACCGTATTTAAGGTAATCTCCTGAAGTTCTAGTTATGGATTCATGAGGTTAAATTCTTGGGAAATTTTATTTCTGATCATGGTTTATCTATGAACTTAGATAAGATCGATGTAGTGATTTATTGGGATCCACCCAAGAGCGTGTTAGAGGTGCAGAGTTTCCTTTTCTCAGTGGGGTAATATAGTAGGTTTTTGGTATAATTATTCATAATTGTAGTCTAGTTGAACACCCAAATAGGGAAATAGAAGTTGTTTACCTAGATCGACTAGTGCCATATGACCTTTAATAATTTGAGTATGAGGCATATGAGCTCCCATATTTTGATACTACCAGAGGAGGGCAGGGAGTACGTACTATATTATGATTACTTAGGGGATGGTCTTGGTTGTGTATTGATTTATAGGTAAGAAGTTATCACATATGGTTTGAGGTGGTTAATACCCCGTGAGAAGATCTATTTGAATAATGAACTAGATCTGGTAGCAGTAGTCCTCTCCCAGAGGATTTGGAGGCACTATCATCTAGGAGAGAACTTTTTGGTTTACTCAGACCAACAGAGTCTCATGTATTTTTTCATGAAAAGATACATTAACCTTAGACAGTGGTGCTGGTTGGAGTTCCTACAGGACTATGACATCAAGATAGTATATACTCTGCGGAATGAAAACATGGTATAAAATTCCCTTAGCTGTACGTCCTAGGCTCGTTTGGTGCAAGAGGTGTCTAGGCATTTTGATTCCTTGCAGATGACCCTAGTTGAGCAGGAGGGTGCAACTTTTCTTCACTTGATATTTTTTAATCCTCCACTCCTTCAGTATGTGAGAGAGTCTCAACTATGAGAAATTGAAAATGAGATATTTCGTGACTAGGAAACCTCAGAAGATGCACCCAATGTATTTTCTAAAAGAGGTAATCATGTCATTATTTTCCAGGTATGGACAATGGTCTTAGTCCTGATGCAGGAGGAGGTGATGTGAGAGTAACACACTTATCCCTTAGTTATACATCATGTTGTAAGGAAGAAATATAGAGACCTTAATTAGTAGTTTTATTTGGCTGGAATGAGATGAATTGTGGATGATTTTATTTCACATTGCCTCACATGTCTGTAAGTGAAGGCTAAGAACCAGGTTTTGGATGGTTTATTATAGCCCCTTGGAATCCCAAAGTGGAAATGGGATGAAATGTCCATGGACATTGAGATAGGGCTTCTGCAGATAGAAAAGGGACATGAAACCATCTAGGTGATTTTTGACAGACTAATGAAGTCATCACACCTCCTTGATATCAGGGAGCAGTGTTCGGTTGATAGTTTAGGATAGTTTAATGTACAAGATATTGTTCGCCTTAATGGTGTTACCTTGCCTATTGTCTTCGGTTTCGATATGCAGTTCATGTAACGATTATAAGGAGTCTTGCATGAGGAATTCAAGACCTAGATGATAATGAGTATATCCATCCACCCCTAGACATATGGTATGTCCAACAACACTATCCAGGTATCATATTATATGTCAAGGGCTAGCGTGTTAGACTTTTGTTAGAGCTGGGAGGATCACTTGACCTTATTAGAATTTCATACAATAATAGATACCACTCTACTATCAGCCTGGATCATTTTGAGACCCCTTACAGGAGACCCTATAGGTCACCCTTGTGCTGGATAGAGATTAGTGAGGCATCTCTTGTGGGTTTAGATTTGGTGTAGGAAATGATGGAGAAGTTCTAGAAAATCGATGAGTAGAGGAGGATATCCCAGAGCAGGAAACAATATTACGTAGATCAACATCATAGGCCCTTGGAGTTTGATTAGGGAGACCATGTTTTTCTAATAGTACCCAATGAGGAGGATTTTAAAGATTCTATCTGGGAGACAAGTTACCCCTAAGGTTTGTTGTGTCTTTCTAGACATTTCAAAGGGTTGGAAAGGTTGTTTACCATTTCACCCTACCACCATAGTTAGAGCAGGAGAATAATATATTTTATTTGTACCAGTAGAGGATATATGTGCATCACCCCATTCATGTTATTTACTGGGTGTAAGGGACATCAAGTATGGATCCACTTTTTCATATCTCCAGGAAGCGATTGAGGAGCATGCATGAGAGCTCCTTAGAGCAGGAAAGCCAGATACAGGCTCAGTATCTCGATATTTTTGTTTAGTTTTTTTTCTTTTTTATGATGAAAATATTGAAGGATGGAGTGATTTAAAGACTTTATTTTTCCCTTATAAGACTTTGAAATAATTATACATACACATTCAAATCCTAGAGCTGGGATGGAATGTAATTCTGAGGCCCGATGTGTCCATAATTAATTTTATAAAAATAATAAATATATTTTATATTATGCTTGCATAGTTTCTTAAATAAGATGGGTTAACTCTTAAATGGAATACCATATCCTAAATCCAATACCACAGTTGAGTCCATAATAAAATTTTTACCCTATTAATAGCCAAAAATAGGTTTGAATCGGGTGTTCTGATAAAATGACCATTAGAGGTAAGTTTGGTGAATTAATTCATTAAGTAAATTAATTAATTAATTCATCTATCCTAACATATATTACTTGTAATATAACTTTATGTAAATACTACAGGGTAATCCACATAAATCCTTATATAATTGAGTGAATTTATTTCTCATCCATTGGAAAATAAATATCTAATGATGAAGAGACTCTAGATAGAGGCAGATCGAAATGTTGTAAACATAACGATTTCTTACATTTGTTGGTGAGAACATTCTTCAACAATGAATGATCCAATCTCTGGGTAGGACTCATAAATTTTTTTTTATTCCATTATTGATTAAATTGATTAATAATGATCATATCTTTCTTTTATCTATGCCATTTTCTAGATTTTTCATGCACTAATATACAAATTTAATTGGTTATTAAATTGTTTTCTCACCCTAGTTTATCCCAATTGGATTTGTTCACAAAGAATTATTTTCCAATGATCATTTCACCCATTTTATTGTGATTTACTCCATTTATTATTCATTTTCATTATCATTCACCTATGGGGGCATGGCTCAACATTTCCAGGAAGGACCAAGTCTGAATGGACTCCCAGATTCGTAGCAGAATTATTTGAAAATAATAAAGCAATGATCCAAGGATAGATCAAGATGTTTTATAGGATATGGGTGATGAATATTGTGGTTTTAGGATTTTAAACTTATCAGATATGGAAGGAGGCATGTAGTATGTATGAAGAATACCTATGGGTTGATGGACACCGATTTCCACCTACTGGATGGCCGAAAATGATGAACATAGTGAAGATCCTTTAATTTCAGGAAGCCTAGAGGCATATTAAAAGTCAAAAGGGTGGCATCTATATGTGTGGGAATAGATATGATTTTTTAGGAAAATCCCAATTACATGTCATGTTGTCTGAAGAACACTTAGTGTGTATGTCCTTGGTTGTGAAAGCTTGGGTTTTGAGCGATAAAGGTATCACAAAATTGGTGGAACCCCCACACACTGTGTGACCCGTGTGTTGGTGATTTAGCATGTATTTTAGGTGTTCATGGTTAAGGGTATTTCCAAGTACATTCCATGTGGTGCGAAACATGAACATGGTCGAGACATGGTCAAAACCCTATTTTCAGAGACACGTCATGTACCGAAGTACACATACATGGGCAGGATACACGAACATGTCCAGGGGCATGTGAAGAACCACGAGTGTCTTTTACATGTTGTATAGTCAAACTACAAGATATTTATGGATACATGGGTAGTGACCCACAAATTATAATGGAAATTTACATGTGATAGAGTAGGACCACACGTTGTGTACCCCTTCTTTGCTTATGAGTAAACTTCAACATCTTGTATCTTCTTCATTTGGGCTCAAAATTTGTCCTGCGAGTAGACCATCCTAAGTGTTTTTTCACATAGAATACGATGATGGCCTATATAGAAGATTTTGAGGTACTATATTATATTTTCTAGGCATGATTCTTATTTAGGCGACACTCAAAATGGTATTGATTATACTGGATCATTAAAGTGGAACCCCCTGATGGACTAAGGCAAAATTCCTCTCTCTACTTACTGAGTGGTACACTACGGCAAAAAAGGCATTTAGCGGCGGTTTATTCATTTATTCATTCATTCATTCATTCATTTATTCATTTATTTTATTTCGTAATTTTTATTTATTTCTTTATTTATTTATTTCTTTCTTTCTTTCTTTTATTTCGTATTTATTTTATTTATTTATTTATTCTATTTATTTATTTATTTATTATTTATTTATTTTATTTATTTTATTTCGTATTCATTTTATTTATTTATCCATGCATGCATATCCCATGCCCATGCCCATGCATGCCCATGCAATTATTTATTTATTTATTTTATTTATTTATTTATTTTATTTATTTATTTATTTTATTTATTTATTTATTTTATTTATTTATTTTATTTATTTTATTTATTTTATATATTTTATTTATTTTATTTCGTATTTATTTTATTTATTTATCCTTGCATGCATATCCCATGCCCATGCACATGCATGCCCATGCAATATAAATAAATCCTGCGTCAGGTGAGATTAGAACCCCTAACCTCTTGCATATTTTCCAAACACTTTACCACTCCAACAAGCTCGCCATGTGGTTAATAAACAGAAATTAATATACTTATATATATTAATTGAAAAAACAAATAATAGATAAATAATAGATATAAACTCGATAATAATAAATAATAAATAATAAATAATAAATAATAAATAATAAATAATAAATAATAAATAATAAATAATAAATAATAAATAATAAATAATAAATAATAAATAATAAATAATAAATAATAAATAATAAATAATAAATAATAAATAATAAATAATAAATAATAAATAATAAATAATAAATAATAAATAAATATAAATAATAAATAATAAATAAATATAAATAATAATAATAAATAAAGATAAATAATAAATAAATATAAACAATAAATAATAAATAATAAATAATAAATAATAAATAATAAATAATAAATAATAAATAATAAATAATAAATAAATATAAATAATAAATAATAAATAAAAATAAATAATAAATAATAAATAATAAATAAATATAAATAATAAATAATAAATAATAAATAATAAATAATAAATAATAAATAAATATAAATAATAAATAATAAATAAATATAAATAATAAATAATAAATAGTAAATAATAAATAATAAATAATAAATAATAAATAGTAAATAATAAATAATAAATAATAAATAATAAATAATAAATAATAAATGATAAATAATAAATAAATATAAATAACAAATAATAGATAAATATAAATAACAAATAATAGATAAATATAAATAATAAATAATAAATAAATATAAATAATAAATAATAAATAAATATATATAATAAATAATAAATAATAAATAATAAATAAATATAAATGATAAATAAATATAAATAATAAATAATAAATAAGAAATAATAAATAATAAATAATAAATAATAAATAATAAATAATAAATAATAAATAAATATAAATAAAAAATAAAAAATTAATATAAATAATAAATAATAAATAAATATAAATAATAAATAATAAATAGTAAATAATAAATAATAAATAATAAATAATAAATAATAAATAATAAATAATAAATAATAAATAATAAATAATAAATAATAAATAATAAATAGTAAATAGTAAATAATAAATAATAAATAATAAATAATAAATAATAAATAATAAACAATAAATAATAAATAATAAATAAAGATAGATAATAAATAATAAATAATAAATAATAAATAATAAATAAATAAAAATAACAAATAATAAATAAATATAAATAATAAATAATAAATAAATATAAATAATAAATAATAAATAGTAAATAATAAATAATAAATAATAAATAATAAATAATAAATAATAAATAATAAATGATAAATAATAAATAAATATAAATAACAAATAATAGATAAATATAAATAATAAATAATAAATAAATATAAATAATAAATAATAAATAAATATAAATAATAAATAATAAATAATAAATAATAAATAAATATAAATGATAAATAAATATAAATAATAAATAATAAATAAGAAATAAGAAATAATAAATAATAAATAATAAATAATAAATAATAAATAATAAATAAATATAAATAACAAATAATAAATAAATATAAATAATAAATAATAAATAAATATAAATAATAAAAAATAAATAGTAAATAATAAGTAATAAATAATAAATAATAAATAGTAAATAATAAATAATAAATAATAAATAATAAATAATAAATAATAAATAATAAATAATAAATAATAAATAATAACTAATAACTAATAAATAATAAATAATAAATAATAAATAATAAATAATAAATAAAGATAAATAATAAATAATAAATAATAAATAATAAATAATAAATAATAAATTGTAAATAATAAATAATAAATAAATATAAATAATAAATAATAAATAATAAATAATAAATAATAAATAATAAATAATAAATAACAAATAATAAGTAATAAGTAATAAATAATAAATAATAAATAATAAATAATAAATAATAAATAATAAATAATAAATAATAAATAAATATAAACAATAAATAAGAAATAAGAAATAAGAAATAATTAATAATTAATAATAAATCAATATAAATAATAAATAATAAATAATAAATAATAAATAATAAATAATAAATAATAAATAAATATAAATAATAAATAATAAATAATAAATAATAAATAATAAATAATAAATAAATATAAATAATAAATAAATATAAATAATAAATAATAAATAAATATAAATAATAAATAATAAATAATAAATCATAAATCATAAATAATAAATAATAAATAATAAACAATAAATAATAAATAATAAATAATAAATAATAAATAATAAATAATAAATAATAAATAATAAATAATAAATAAATATAAACAATAAATAATAAACAATAAACAATAAATAATAAATAATAAATAATAAATAATAAATAATAAATAAATAATAAATAATAAATAATAAATAATAAATAATAAATAAATAATAAATAATAAATAATAAATAATAAATAATAAATAATAAATAATAAATAAATATAAATAATAAATAATAAATAATAAATAATAAATAATAAATAATAAATAATAAATAATAAATAATAAATAAATATAAACAATAAATAATAAATAATAAATAAATATAAATAATAAATAATAAATAATAAATAATAAATAATAAATAATAATAAATAATAAATAATAAATAATAAATAATAAATAATAAATAATAAATAAATAGAAAGAATGAGAATGCATGAAAACTCACGACAACTCTGTAAAACTCCTTAATAATTCAACATAATCATCATAATATCCCACAAAAAACCATTGATAAAGATAACAAGTCATGGAAACCCAAATAAACAGTAATAAATGGAGCTACTGTTAAAACTCGTCAAAACGGTCATAAAGAGACAAAAACATTAGACTCATATTAACGGAGATAACTTAAGATCCGAGAGTCCGTTTTAGATCCGCGACCTGTCAAATCAAAGATCCTGAAACGATCTTCAACCTGAAAGGTGAAAGAGTCCGAATGGACAGGCGGATTGGAATTTACGACCATTTAAAAAAAAGCTGACGGGGAACGGGTGCTAGAAATGGGGCATTGAAAAACATAACAAACCTGATACCCACTAAAAAGGCCATAACATATGATCTAGGAGTGCATGTGGGCGTCGCGACCAGTCAAACTGAAGCTCATGGAACGAGCTATGATCTGGAAAGTGGAGGAGGCCAAACTGATACGCGGATCGAAAGTTAGGTCCGTTTGAAGACAAGTTCGACGGGACACCGGTGACGGAAACGGGGTTTTGGAGGCCTTCGGAGGGGTTTTTGGGGTCGAAAAACCCGACAGAAGCTTCCTTTTGTCAAACCGGTGCGTAGCTCTCTTCGCTGGCTTCGATTTGATATGTGGTAGAGCCCAAACGGACACCCGGAGCGAAAGTTATGGCCGTTTGAAGTTGGAGAACTTTTTTCAACTTTATTATAACTCTAATATCGTCCACACCTTAGAACTTCTCATGGTTTTGATTATATGTGCCTCTATATCTCTTCATGAGCTTCGATTTGACTGGTCGTGGCGCTTCAACGGACGCCCGGATGAAAAGTTATGGTCGTTTTAGTGATTTCGGGGTTTCTCACGTTTTTTTATTTTTTTCATTTCATTTCACGGCGGTTTTACTGAAACCGCCGCTATTTCACGGTGATTTTTTAAAAACCCACCGCTAATCCTTGAATAAAATTAAAAAAAAAATAAAAAAAAATTTAAAAAAAAAAATTGCCGTTTAGCGGCGGTTTTTTCACGGCGGTTTTTAAAACCGCCGCAAAATGCCAGCCCGAAACGCATTTCGCGACGGTTTTTAAAACCACCGTGAAAAAACCGCCGCTAAACGGCGGTTTTCTTGTAGTGGTACCCCATATGGAATTAATTCATTGGTATTATATCATTACATAGATTTTTAACCCCCTGAAAGATCAGGGGGGTTCCAATTCTTTCTAAGTGGTTCCCCTATAACATTAGGGCTCTTGATGTTTATCTATCTACAGAGTGGTACCCCTTATTGGATAGAGTGTGGGTCCACCTTACTCTGGGTGGTACCCCCTATGGCATTAGGGTACGGGTCCTCTATGTATCTACTAAGTGGTAACCCATATCAGACTAGGGATATGGTCCTCTAAATATCAATTGAGGGGTACCACCTATCAGATAGGGTGTGGTTCCTCCTTACATTTAGTGGCACCCTCAGACATACTAGGTCGTACATCCTCCACCCTTTGAGTTTTATCCCCCTATTAGTTAGGGTGTGGGTCCTCCATACACTGAGTAGAACCCCCTAATGGACAAGGGTGTGAGTCCTACTCTTATATATTGTTCCCCCTCAACTATGTGGTATAATGGCAAGTCCTGGTCCCTCCACATGGTTACTTCTTTGGATAGACGCATGAGATGTTTTCCATCGACGATGGACTTCTTGGAATTGTTTGAACTCTTTTTCTAGGATGGGATATGAGATGGATATCCCCTTCTCTATAGTTTAGGCCTCTTTGGTTTGATAATATGTGTGTGTGTGTGTGTGTGCATTTGTGTGTGTCTATGTTGTTGGGTTTTCTTACTCTCTTTTAATGGGTGGTTGATATGTGACATGTAATCCTTCTACACAATGGGTTGAGCTCCTCGTGGCTAATTTCTTGCTTTGGGTTGAGTTTTTAATGTCTATCTATTCCTACCATGTCTATTACTTCTCCCCCTTTAACATTCATGGAGTCCTACTAGGTATATATATACTCACCCCTACATGGGATTTTCTAGAACGTGTCATGTCTTATGCATATGATGGATGGGTCAATGGTGACTACATAGGATCTTAGTGATACTTGGTGCATCGGACCGTGTATGGTGGTTGGATCTTATAGATTAGGAATTTTTCTCTCTCAAAGTTTACTTTTCCAGTTTTTTTAGGTTAGGACATCTTTCTGGTTGGGCATTTTTTCCCTTTTCTTTTCAGTTTACACTATTGTACTTTTATACACTCTAGAGGTTTTTCATGTATCATTATTACTCTATATAATTCATCTTTTTTATTTTCTTCTAATGAAATTTTTCATTGATATCATCAGGTGTGTGTGTGAATAGGTACATTAGGAAATGGACTCCCATATAGTTATGTCTTTCAGCACTTTTCACCACCCCCTGACCTATGTAGGAATCCTTGGGGGTAGTAACAGATCTTTCCCTATTGGGTCAGGTCATGACAGGTAAAATATTATAAGGCAAATTTTATTACCATGTTTTAATCATTTTTAAATAATAGAGAAATTTTCATTAAAATTATATACAAATATAATTATAAATATAATAATAATTGTTATTATGGCTCCAAAAAATTGAATTGTTATATTTACTACCATTTTCTTTTCTATTCCAAAAAACTAAACTTTCATTCATGTGTTGTGTGGACTGCCATCACCACAAAACAATGTGTATCATTTTAATTCATATCCTTTCATGAATATTACTAATATGGAATTTAACATATAAGTTTTATATTTCTTAAATATTTTATATTCTAAAATGATAAACCATATTACTCTTTGTCCTTGATCTATGGAAAATGAAATCAGTATCCATGTGTACATGTGGACTGTAGCCTCCATGGAATGATTGATTTATATTTTCTTTTCATATCCTCCTTAAAAAGATTTCTATGATAAATTTTTATTGTATAAATAAGATTCTTATGAATATATTACCTTTTTTAAGGACTATTTGAACATCCTGTTATCAATAAGAGTAATAAACAACTATGGTAGATTTAAGAGTCCAAAAGAGTGATCTAAGAGCAAAAAATTATTTCCTCATACTATGAAATAAATTTTTATTAGCTATATTATTATTTAAATTATTTAAAACTACAATATATATCAATTATAAACACTAAATAATATCATTATTATTCTATTCTAATGATATTAAAACTAAATCAATTCATAATCATCCATTAATTATGGCATGTTCTTTCTTCGGTTGATTTAACAACCTACTTGAACAATAATATGAATTTATATCATGTATTACTATGGGAAATTTATTACTAGTATAATAATATATAAATATGTAAATAATGGTTCATTATTTAGTCTATAATTGTAAAATTATTATCAAACTCGTTAGTTAATGAAAAATCTTTCATTCAATAAGAATCACCAAAACACAATCATCATCGATTTCATCTTCATAGATTGTAACCAAAACTACCCAAGAATGAAATTATACCTTTTGAAATATCATTGATCATTGATTCCATTTACATCAATTATCTTTGAATAATAATTTTTTAATAAGAATGAATACAAATGATATTTTTACAAAGCTAGTACAAAGGATCAAACTATAAACACCTGTTGTTAGAAAATATAAAAAAACTAGAACTCATGTAGAGAATGACCATATATGAAGAGTATAACTAAAAATGGATAATATTATGGTTATAAAATAATTTATTAATATATTTATGTTTTTTATACATGATTTTGAAGTATTTTCATCAAAGTTAGGATAAGAGGTGGGAGGTTTTTTGTCTAAAATTTCAATTCCTTGAGGAATGTGTTTGTTATGCACAATGTTTTCTATTGTATGATGCAAAAACTATGCCATTAATATTTTATATCATGATTCTAAAATTATTAAATGAATTTAATTTTCCATTTTATATTCTGTCCATAATGTGTTTTTTTATCAAAATATTTCTAAAGCCATAACAATTTTCTTGGACTCAATTTTGATTCTCTGAGACTTGTTACATGTTATGCACCCTGATTCCATTATGTGGTATTATATTGATTTAATATCCCATGAATGGACTATAATTTATTTCCTAGTAATTATTGAGTTATAATATTAAAAATATAGTTCTTTTATTGAAAATTCATTTGACAAAATTGTTACCCCAGTCATAAGAGTTTTTGGTAACTCAATTTTCATTCATTGAGTTATAGTCATTATTTTAAAGATATTTCAAATATGATGGGTAAAATAAACCCATCTAATATATTTTGAGATATTCTCTCATTTTTTAAATTTTTACAACATAAACCCCTTTTCTTAAACTTTATGATTCATGTAGTATGTCTCCCAAAAGGGATATTGTTAACTCAAATATCATTTCCTTGAGTTATAATGTTTCATATTGAACTTTTATATTCCATGGTTAGGTTCTCCCACATTAATATTTTATTATATATTATTTTTATAATCCTGTATTTGAAAAACAAATTAATATAAATATGTCTTTTTATAATGTAGGTTTTTAATAAAGTTAAATTCAACGTATTAAAAATGTACCTTTCATAACAAAATGTTTTATCACTAGATCCAAATTTCCAATAGAAAACATTATTTCATTTTCAAATATCCATTATTAGAGACTAATTTTAATGTAAATGTATTCAAAATATTTTACTTCACTTTTTCAATATATACTTTTAGAAAATACATGTACTTTTTTATTTTATGTCAATGTTAAAAATGTTTTCTAAAAGCTATATTAATATTCTCAGTTTCATTTTACTATTAATATTCAAAATGATTTGCACTCCAAGAATTTATGTTAAATCATTTAATCTATAGTAAAAAATATAATTATAATTTGGGGTATTAAAATCATCGTATCAAACAATTTTGTTCATGGTCCCTTCTTGTGTGATACCGTTCAAAGCATTATTTTACCGAGATGGTTTATATCTATGTCAACATCATTTTTAGTTTTATTTATTATATTGGGGATATTTTATTTTTTAACCATCAATATTATTTATCTTAATTCCTTTTTTAATTTTCTTTTCTATCAAATATGTGATCCATAACTTCCTTTGTCTTCCTAACCTTCCACCATAAATAGGCATAACATTTTATCTAATGTCTTTTCTTTTTCAATGTACTATTTTTCATTCCTTTGATTAAATAATGTTCAGATATATCATTAATTTATTTATTAAGTAAATTATTGACTTAACCATATACCATTACTTTATATGGTCTTTGTAACACCCCAAACTTCCACGGTACATTTCCTTTTGAATAATGCAATATCTTGCATTGTACGCAACTTCGAGATTCTAAGACACCGCGACCAATCAGACTTGCTGTTATGAATAGTAATACCCACTTTTTGAAAATTTATAAATTTTATATTTCAAAATGGACTTCATTTTTGAATTTGGAATATCAAAATTAGCTTAGGGTGAATTTTTGGTATTTTTCTGAAAACTTTCAATTTTTTGATGAATAGTGAAAAACACTAGGTCATTGATTAAAGCTGACTTTTTATAATTATTTATTTTATTTAAATTTATTTTAGGTCAAAATAGATACATAATACCTATATAAGTTAAATGTAATTCATTGGAGTTATTTTATAATAATTTTAGATATATAAAAATTTTATTGAACTTTTTACCGTCTTTTACCCACATCCTAGGAGCATTTGAGAGTTTGCATAAAACTTAATTTTACCACTTATATGATTTTAATTTCAAAAATCTGAGAGACACGGTTAATATTAGTAAGTAAAATTTGGATCAATAATATGAAAATAATTTTTTATGAATAGTAACTTTTTACTATTATTTACCACGGTTAAAAGTAAATAGGGTAATTAAGGGTAAAAATTATATCATAATTACCCTAACACATTTCTTAATTCTATTGTATAAGTATAATTAGACCAAAAAAAACCTTAGTAATAAAATATGACCCCCTTTGGTCCACATGTATTAGATTATGACATTTATTATTATTTTATTTAAAGAAGAGTTAAAAGAGTTAAATTCAAAGTTTAATAACTAAACCATTTTTAATATAGGGTTAAACACAATATAAATTCGACTATAAATATTAATTATAAAGATAAAAATATTTCCTAAATAATGGTATTTTATCTATAATTTTTAGACATTAAATAAATTAATTTATTTATAACACAATGATGATGTAGTAATTGCCTTAATAATGAAATATTAAAATAATTAATATTATAAATATCCAAATAAATGTAAATTGAGACTTATGATGAATTAAACTAATTTTCTAGGTTAATATGAGATTTTAGGGTTGATTAAATAAAATTTATTCTAAGTAATAAAGTTTTTAAGGATTTCAAAAAAAAATCAAATACTAAATAGTGTCAAAATTGACATAATTGAGTTTTTAAAACAAATACTATATTATTAATTGATATAATATTCCTAAAAATCTAAGTTTTGGCCAAAGGACTTAGATAAGGTTATATATATTAATATTTAACAACATGGGGTTCTCTTGTCTTGTTATAGTAAGTTTATTAACCATATAATATAAAAATACAAAGAGACATGGTAAATGTCAAACTACTTAACTAAGAGTTAAATCTAAAAGATAAGGTTAATACGGTGACCTAAACCATTCCAAAACCTATTGGTTGAGATGTTTTAAACCCATCCCAACATTATACTCTAAATAAATCATTTTGGATCCATTATAAACCGAAAATTATTTTATTATAAAATAATATTTCAAGCATTGCCTAAAGTGACCCTCACCTCTCATATAAAAGGGTACTTCTGATTCTCTTAATTTCACACCTCCAAAGCCATTTTTCTCAGAAACACCCTACCCAAATATCCTCAAAGTTTTCCTCCCTTCATCCTAGATTCATTACTTTGGTCATAAATCCAACCTAAAGAGCCGTTTTGTTCAAATCAAAAGGAAGAACCCGAAGAAGGGGTAAATATTTCATCACCTCTTTCAAGTTCTTTTCTTCTTCCACTTCCTATTTATTTGTTGTTTCAATTCTAAAATAATAAATCCTATATATTATATATACATTGATTTTATTATAAAAATGGTATTACCATATTCATTATTCTATCCATCATATGAATGACAAAGTCCCCATACATGTGTACGTACGGTTTACCGTCTCCACGTCATGGTGTAGTTTGTTATTCAAACACTTCATTATTTGGATGGGTATAATAATGAGTATAAATGATTTAAATAATAAATATAACATGTTAATTATTCTTTATATATGATACACCATCCAGTTACATACGATTTCACCATCAATATAATGATATTGTCGCCCGTGCGTATGTACGGATTACCGTCTCCACGAACGCGATTAGATTCATTCCCCGTCGTAATCATTCAAGAATAATTTTCATTTTATGATTAAAATTAATGTTTATGAACATAATATAATTATTTATATGAATCAAATAAATCCTATCTATAACAAACATGAATAACATAACCAAGCATATAAAGGAAAACAAATTAGTTAACACCTGAAACGATGATACTACTAAAATATTATTAACAAAGAAATATTATAAGATCATGTATGATATCATATTTATGTATATTCTTCTTTTATAATTTAATAACAATGTTTTAACTATTATACATGAGGTTAAAATACCATCGACTAAGGAAAATTACAAGGAAAGGGTTAATTTCACAATCTCTTTATTATTCGAGGTTGTTTTTATGTAAGTATATACTGGGACCTCTTTATCATCCACATCCATGTTTCTTAAAAATGTATTCCAAAACATTTTTACTATTTACTAGACTATGGTTTAAATTCATTTATACCCTTGTTTTAATTTTTATAAAATGGTTTGAAAGGAATATTTCCTTCATTTTCCAAACAAGGTACTTTTTCACCTTTTCGACAAAATTAAGGTAAGAATGTCTTTTTAAACTTATACGGAGGGTGTGTCTATTTTCTGTCATTATATCATTGTCAAAGATTCCCATACAATTTTATAAGAATATTT
The DNA here is from genome assembly GCA_963277665.1 of Viscum album. Taxonomy (NCBI): domain Eukaryota; kingdom Viridiplantae; phylum Streptophyta; class Magnoliopsida; order Santalales; family Viscaceae; genus Viscum; species Viscum album. Next base: position 1,716,365,302 of record OY728143.1, read on the forward strand.
TCAGAATAAATTTTTTCTTTTATAATTATGTGACTTTTATATTATTTCAAAATAGAAAGAGGTATTTATTTCAAATAGTTTTCATTTCATTTATGTCAACATCCTTTGATGGATTTTAAACTTGTTTGAAGTTAATTTATTACAATACAAATCATCCATATTTTATTGAAGGTTTTGTGATATGTTTGAATATGGATGTTTTATTTTTACACCATTCATGGTTTATGGATAAATTATTGACATTTTGTATGCTAGTTATAATATGAATGTTTATGTTAAGTTTAAAAATTTTCATATGAGGAATCCATTAGACTTAGTAAGTGACAGGAAGAGCCCATTATAGCTCCTCGATGCATCAGTAAGTCTCATGAGACAAACTAGTTTCTTGGAACAATGCCTTGACAAAATTTTATTTTTATTCTTTTCATAAGTCCTTGACTATGTGGTTATGAAGTCTGGCAATATGCAATCCATCATTATGAAAGTGGATATTGATATTGCATGAGATTATTAGACTAGTAGAATATCTATTTTAATAAGTAAATGGAATCATTTGATTTTCTCTTTTCCATATTATGCTGAAGTTTAATTTTAAAATGCTTTTGTTTTAGTCTTATACATTGACTTAAATGTTTGTGCTTATTTATGAAAGTTTCCTCTATATTTTTATCCTTACTGAGCATATAAGCTCACCCCTTTCTATGTTTTATTTTTTCTAGGATGTGAAGAAGTATTTTATGGTTGACCTGTAGGGATAGGTAAGGATATAAGTGTGTTCAAAAGGGGACCAAATTTTGTTGATGTTTTTATTTCATGATGTAATGTAAAACTTATGAATGTATCTAGTACTTCCAAGACTACTTAACTGATCGGTCATTCAGGACATGATTCTTTATATCATGCCAATGTTATGTAATAATGCACTAAATCTGGGTAACTAGGGTCAGGGCGTTACAGGCTTATCCTAAAGAATGATTAAATAGAAAACTACTCCATTTATTTATCATGGAACTATTGAAATTTTTTATTTTATTATTATGTTATATTTTTTTATTGATTACTTAGGAATGATTTTTTAATTGTCTGCATTATTTCTCTAGATGCGTTATTATATTTTTATCCCTTTAATTGAAATGGTGTAAGTTATTTTCATTCCATATATTTTTATTCTAATATAGTTTGTTATTAACAAAGTTTATTATGCATCTTTTACTCATTATTTCAAATAGTTAATGTATTTTACATAAACAAGTGGTGGGTTTGGTCGAACATTATATAACCCCTTGGTGTGTTGGTAGGTATCTTGTGATAAACTTTTTTGGGAATTTGGTGTATGTTGGATTTGGTTCCTTATAACCAACTTGTTTAGTACTTGATTACAAGTATTCATTATTAATGAAGTTTTATTACAACAATATTATTGTTCCTCTATATGAAAATTTTATGTGATTATGTCCTAATAATATATGTCACACTAAAAGGTAATAGAAATTCCCCACTATGATGAGAACCTAGTGGTTCCAGCACATTATTCCTAAACCATGTTTTATAGCCAAATGATATTTTTTGATGGGAGATATAAAATATATACTATGAGGGGAAGGAGACCTATAAGACATTGAGACAAACTATTATATAATTTTGCCTTGGAATTATCCAAGATAAGAGGTTATGAGAATATATCCATCAATAAGAAATCCACATTTCCATGTGTTAGTGGATTTTTCTATATACAAATGTGTATATTGAAACTTAGATTTTAATATTATCATTAAGGGATATCATGGATCATGTTCCTTGATTTATTGATGAAAATTGTGATGACATATTATCACTGTGAGTTAGGATACATTAGTTCCATCAAGAGTGATATTGAATTAATGGATAATGAGAGAAAGGATTTATCCCTTCTATCTTACTAAAAAAGTTTATATCTCAATCCCTTTGATGGGAATGAAAATGCCTTTATAAATTAATTTCCATGGTGTTTGGTGGGAGAGTTCATATTTCGAAAGTCAAAGAAAGAGGCATTGATCACATAGGTTAATGGAATCGGCTTCAACCTTCTTGATTCAAGATATCATGATAAAGGGATTATATTACATGGTAAGCATTCATAGGAGGTTTGATATCTTTGTGACATTATATTCTTTCTCTGTGAAATTCATAGAATGTTTCTATATTCTAACCTTGTAATTTAGACATTTATTCCTAATTACACAAAGAAAGAGGCATAAATGTTCACACACTATATGTATCCAAAATCTTATTTAAATTCTAGTATTGAATATAGTAAGTTTGAATAAATAAGATTTATTTGGCTTGGTTGATCTCCATAGTTTAATCATAAATTATTCGAAAAACTAAGTGAGTTAAATAATAATAATAAATAGTTATTCTCATGTTCAGTGAATATAATATTTATTATATTTATCATAGAATAACACAATGAAATTTATTTATTAAATAGTCATTATTCAAGTATCGGTAAATGTTGATGAGGGAAAGGGGACCTAAATTAATGGTCTCATTAGAAATAGTATAAATGATATTTATTTATATTCATAATGCGATTTTTATATCATGTTATTAGAAAAATTATTATTATTAATAGACATGGGGTTAGCTAAGAGTATTAAATATGGATAGGGTACTGTGTGTGATTTTCCAAACCTAAAACTACCATAATAAATATCAAATTATAAATCATTTATAATTAACTTTTGGTGTGAACAATAGATATAGGGATACATTCTAAATCCAAATATTTAATTCTCTATTCTACTTCTCTCATACTTTTGAGAGAACATCAAGAGTTATTACTCATTTGAAAAGAAATCTAATGTGATCAACCACAAATAACGCAAGAAATTAGGATATATAATTCTAGAACTTATTGATTCTATTAAAGTGTTAAATGATTATGGTGCTTGTTTGGGTCACCACTAGAAAAATAAACACTTTTATCCTATTGTAAAATGATAGTAAAATGATATCTAGTTAACTGGATCATCAATAAAAGCATAATTACAAGTTGAGGTAATTATATATCTATCATAGATTAATTATAAATTACATGTGAAGATGAACTTATTTTGGCTTTGAAATTTTAATATAGTCAACTAATCTATGGCTTTCATTCAAAATGACAGTTTTATCCAGTGTGGAAATGATTATGAAAATATTAACACTAAAATATTAGTTGTTCATATCATTAAAGTATTCTTAAGTTGTGCTTGGAACCAAGAAGTGGTAACAGAGCAGTCGTGTGTTTAATTTATAATTATTTATTATTTATTAATTGGTTTCATGAGTTTTTTTACTTGTATTAATTAATTTTAATATTCAAACCTCTTCACCTCTCCCCTTTCCTAATTATTGATTACATAACTTATAATCAGTTAATGATTAAAAATGAATTAGCATTCAATTCATACCATCTGAAGGTGCCGAAATCTGTTCCAATAAAAAATAAAGTACATATAGTTTACTTAATACATACATGTATTGTTCCTTTTTCACATATATATCATGTAATAAAGTTTAATATATCCAATGTAGTCAGATCTACGATCTGACAAAAAAGGATTGGTATGTAGATCTGGATAGACTACCACATGGATTAAAAAACTATATGTAATGTAACTAGTATACACAATGTGTATTCCCCGTTATCTCACTATCAAGAAAATTTGGTGTCTTAGTGATCCATGTATTAGCTACATGACATGGGGACTAATGAGTTGTTAAACTCTAAGGACACACCCTGTGTATTACTAGTATATGCCATGTACCTCGGGCTTTTCCACCAGCAAGAAACATTCCTAGTCCCAAGGTGTATGTTGAAAACATTAGTAACTAATAGTACACACCATATATTTTTCACAATACCCCATGTAATTATTATAAGCCTTCACTAGGAAACACACCCATCCCATGGTGTTTATCTTTATATAAGAGAAGAAGACAAGTACACACCATGTAAAATTTTACATGTCTTGTAGTTTGATGCTAATAGTGTTATAAATTTTTCATTGAGTGAAGAATTAAATATATATTTAAACCTATCTATTATGTGTTATATGTTTAATTAATTAGATAATACACACCATGTAATAGTATTAAAACAAATATATTAAATTACATTCTGTAAAAAAAATCGACAAACACATGAGGTTTCCTCCAAGTACACTCATGTAATACATTAATTTTAAATGAATTCAATTTTTTATCAAAATTATTGATGATGGTTAGTTAAGTGTAGTTGGGTGGATTTAAGATAAATTTAATTAATTATATTAATTAATGGAGTAATATCTGAATTAAAGAATGAATTGAAGTAATTGATAACTGTATTGAAAATATATGATCATTGCTGGATGGGTGGATGATCGTGAGATTTGAATAGTCATTGTATATGATTTTTTGTATTATTATTGAGGGAATTCACATAATCCCACCTCCTTATTATGAAAGGGCATGTGTGTCTATGGTCTTTTATATAAACCTCATTAATCCAATCCATTGGATCCTCTCACATGCATGTGAATAAAATATTATGTAAAGATGGATATCCCAGTTAAAAGGAGGTAGTTTGAGTATATAAGTTTAGAAAAAACCAATCGAGGTGATAAATTTGATCCAAGGTGGGATACTGAAACATGAACCAAGAATTGCTTCAAGGTGTTTTCCCTTTAGGTTGAGGGATAGTTTATCATCTAGTATATATACTAACCATTAGATAATCTCATGATCATGACACTAATATATTATTATTTTTTGTTACGTGGTTAGTTATTTATAGTTTTTAATGTTGTGTGATCACCTAAATATTAATTAAAAATATGGAAATATGGAATAAAATATAATAGGATTATGCATAAAGGTTTAATCATACATGGTTATTCACCTAAGTAAAATCAACTTAATATTAACAAGGCATGTGAAAAAGGAAAAATATGATTTATGTATAAAGGAAAAAATTCCTCAATATATAATATTAAGTTAGAATTGATTTCCACTACAAACATTTAAAATGACATCATAGTTCAAATTTATTCATAAACCCATGTTGGGTAGCTTTTAATTATAATGTAACTTTTATATTGAAGTTTTGGTTTGACTAAAATTAGTTTACATCAAGGGTCGACTTCCTATGCATGAATTAGTGTAAATAAAAATAAAAGGTTCATTAAATCATTAAAATAGGATTTTTAGATTGGGGAGTCCACTCAAAAGATCAAGGAGCTATGAGTTAACATATTTGGAAAGATTACACCTACTTAAAACCATTCAAATAGCTTTCTAGTCCCAATTATGGGTTATGAGAAGGGGAATATGGATCCTTTCCACTATAATATATAAGAGATAATATATTATAAAAATGATGGTGAGTGATATTAGGTTTCTAAAAATAGGGGTAGTTTAATAAAAATTTAATTAACTTTTAATTTATTAATCTATTCTTGTTACAAAAACAAGTACTAATTATTATTTTTTAATTTTTAGAAAATGGAAAATCAAAGGACATCAAAAATATCACTGTGATACATACTTTTGAAATATAATCTTATCACCAATGTGAATTTATTAGAATGGTATTGGAACTTGTGAATTATATTATTTCACAAATGAAAATTATACATGATAGAATACCCAATTTCTAAGTTCATTTCCAAAGAGATGAATGAGCAAAAAGTATTTGTCTATTTAATGAATATGAATGATGTTATGGATGTCCAATATTTCATGATATCCTCTATGACCAATGATATTCTGAATAAATATAAGGATATTGATTTGAATGGCATCATTTATCACCTTAAATTAATTACCGCAACATATGTTCTTTGAACTTCTAAAAATTGATTCCATGTTTTGAATTATTAATTCCAAATTATTTAAATAGTTTACTTTTATTTTTGGGGATTATGAATAGTAACTTCAGTAATTTTTTTATTAATATGGTAAAAGTGTAAATCAGGTAATTAAGGGTAAAAATAATGTTATGAAATTACCCTAACACTTTTCCTAATATCATTGGATGATTTTCTTTCATCCTAAATTATACTTGGGTCAAAATGGGATCTTTTGGAAGCCACTTTGATGGTATTAGGACATTTAATTTATTTTATTTAAATAAAAGTTCAATATGACTTACTCAAATTTTAATAACTATATCATTTTTAATATAAGGTTATAAAGAAGATAAATTCTATTATAAATCCTAATTTGGAAGCTAAAATGTATTTATTTATCATGATAATTTATTTTTTGTTTTTATGAAATAAATAATTACCTTAAAGAGTTATTCTTTAATGATGTTGAAATTGTTTACTTGATGAGGAATCAGTAGAATAATTATTATTAAAGTGATAATAACAATTAAAAGACCCAAAAATATGACCAAATATTATTGGTCGAGTCTATTTAGACCATAACCATCCAAGGGTCAAGTTATTTTCCATTTTAAGCCTTATATAAGAGATTATGACACTTATATTACTTTATTTAAAATGATGATAAACTTGTCACATTCACGTTTTAATAAGTATAACATTTTTAATGATGAATTATACAGAATATATATTATATTATAAGTATTCTTTTAAAATATTGAGTATTTATATTATTTATTGTATTTTATTTTTAATTTTTATTCAACAAATAATCATATTAAAAAATTACTCAAAATTATTGTAGTAATAATTTTATTCAGTAAAATATTAAATAAATAATATTAAAAATATTAAAATAAATATTATTTGGGATAATTATTATGTAAAATGAATTTTATAAATTAAATTTAACTCTTATTAATATAATAAAATAATTTTTTCAAATCTAAAATGTTATATTAATATTTTTAAAAATCATGGAATTGAATAGTGTCAAAATTGACACTATTGATTGTTTATCAAATAATGTTTTATTAAAATATTTAAAAATCATAAAAAAATTAACAAAAAATATAGAATAATTATGATATGGTCTAAAATTTTCTAATTTATTTATTTATGGACTAATTGACATCAAATAAGTAAATATTTTACCCTTTTAATATTGTAAAATTTGTTACCCCTGTTAAAAATTAAATAGAATAACTAAGTGTAAATTAAAATTTTAAGTTTTAAATTGAAATAAAAACTTGTAAAAAATTTATTGGTTTATGATATTACAACCCTATCTCATTTAGTCTTATAAATTGGGATATTTTGGAGGTGTTTGTATGGGTTTTTATGTTATATTACATTAATATTTTTGCAGATTCCAAAAAGTGCCCCTCACCTCAGTCATAAAAGGGAACCTCTTACCTCACCTATTTACTTCACTTTTAGACTTCAAACTCAGAAATACCCTATCCATTTACTTTAAAAACATTAATAGTTACATTCTAGAGGTTCTGTGATTCTTGAAAGACCAACTCTAGTGCTTTAAGAGGAGATTTATAGGGAGCACGTCGAAGAAGAGGTAATCCCCTCTACTGATTCTTTCAATATTCATTCTTATTATACTTACTCTTCCTGAGTTGTTTAATTATAAATAAGTATCGCCAGTATAAAATATATAATGAGATGTTTTTATGATTATGAAACAACCATATTTCATTTTTTATCCATCCTACAAAAAATTAAATCACCATGTGTGCGTACGTACGTTATACCGTCTCCACACCGTGGTGTAGTCTATTTTTACCCATCACCTTAATTGGATGGGTATAATGATGTAAATAATAAATATATATGATTATTATAACATGATATTTATTTATAAATATTATACATCATTCACTTCAATACCATTCAACAATTATTTGAATGATATCATCACTCGTGCGCATGTACAACTCACCATCTCCACGATGTGATGTGATTCATTCTACATGATATTCATTAAAAATGATTATATAAATGAATGGAATGAATCAATATGATGAATATTATACTAATACCATTATGTAAATTATATAACTATAACCTAAGAAGAGGAAAAATTACTTATCTGATAAAACATGCGTAAGAAAATAAAGAAGTTAACACCCAATGGATGATAAATAATGTTACTAACAAACGGATGATAATATGATCATATATGATATCATAAAAATGATTATGATTCTTAAATATGTCAATTAAATTATTTAAATCATTATATAGGAGGTTTGGATACATACAAAGGAAATCAGACCTAAGATAAGGGATAATTTTTCAATCTCATTATTATCCGAGATTGTTTATACGTAAGTATTTATTGGGGTATATTTATCATCCATGTCCATGTTTCCTATTTAAGTATTCCAAAATATTATTTATATTATTCTAAAATTTATTAGATTCAATTTTAACCACTGGTAAATTTTTATTAAATGGAATGAAATGAATCTTTGGTCATTTTCTATATGAGGTAATTTTTGACTTTTTCGACAAAAGTTTGAAGAAAATGTGTTTTTAACTTCTACAAAAAAATGGATTTTTAAAATTTCAAAAATACTTATTTCCACAAATCCTCCTCTACATCATTTAAATTTTATTTTCAAATAAATTCCTTTCTTTTAAAATTTCACAGAATTTTGAGAAAATAAAATTTTTTTGAAGAAGAAAGGATATTTTCCTCAAGAATTAATTTAAAGTGTTATATCAAAATTATTTTCCATCTTAGATGAAATTATTTAATAGGGTTATGTTTCAAGTATAATATCCTTATTATTTTTATGGTTTTTTTATGTAATTATTTTTATTAAATCCATTCGTTTTACATGGATTATGTTATGGTGGAATGATGTTTAAAGAAACCCATTTTATTCCTTGGGTTGTGATGAATGATTTATGTTATTGTGGAACATGTAAGAATGATTTAATTATAAGAAGGTAGGGACCTATATATCCCTAAAATTAATTGGTTAAATATTTATATCCCATGAGATAAACATGGCTGGAATGGGAAATGATCTCGAATCAGTAGTATAGGGTTAGAATGAGGAGTGAACTCATTTCAGTAATGGACTTTGTCTTCTATGATGGTATAGGAAATGAAACATGACTAATATGAAATTATTTTTGATTCTTATATGTATGCCACAAAATATCATGCCTTATGTCATGACTTTTGGGATTATGTTAATTGATTCTTATGAACTTTTATGATTTATCCCACGGCATGATATCACGATCTTTCATATGTAAAATAATATTTAAAATGTTTTGTTATTAGGTATTATGACTATGATATGATTGATATCTCCCTTGTTTACCCTTATTGAGAATCTGAGCTCACCCTTTCATATGTTTATTTTCCCCAGGTCATGAAAAAGGGTATTAAGTAAGATATGTCAAAAAGGGTTCTAGTTATGATGAAATAAGTGGGAGACAGTGAAGATGTCTTATAAACCAGTTGTTTATGTTTCCTAGTTTCTAAATAAACTATACCTATACAGTCCTATCATGGATTTGTTATATCTTTTAATTAATATTTTTCAATTTTTAATTAATATTAATGTATGTAAAGCATGGGTCTTTACAGTTGTTATCAGAGGAAATGTATAGTTAAACATTGGAAACTAGGATGAGATGTAACACCCCAGGTAAATAAAGAATATGACATCTTTATATTTATCCATATTTGTGAATAAAATATTAATATAACTTTAAAGGGGATTCTATGCTCGATGGCGTACCCAACACGCAAAAACGAGTTTCTTGGAAATCTTACGTTGCACTCTAATAATAAAATAATATTATTTTAAATGGTAGTTAACATATAGCCGTTGTAATGGTGGGAATGGATAGAAATAACTAAAATATGATTATATATGTTTTTAAATGTTTTTACATTTATCTAATAAATGATAGAGGCTTAAAATACAGAAAGAATTCAATTTTAGGCGTATATGCCCTAGTTTTCACTAAAGGTTCACTTATCACCTTTTGATGTTGAACCATCATTAAATATAGTTTTTTTCACTCTTAAACATTCTTTTGGACCAAATAAAACTCTTATTAAGAATCGGGACATCAAAATTTACTTTGTGTAAATTTTTGGTATCTTTCCGATAAAGTTCTTTTTTTTAATGAATAGTGTAAAATGTTGTATTTTAATTCAAAACCTCTTTTTAATCTAATTTATTTATATGATTAGATTATCTTTTTAATTGGTTTTAAAGTGAAATTATAATATATTTTTACCATTAAATCCAATAGTGGTCGTTGGAATTAATTTCACTTTGAAAACAGACTTAAACCGGTGTCAATCTTTTGATACTTATTGTTTCATAAAAACACGCTATTTGCTCTGACAGCGGGAATTAATTATTAAATTAATTAATGTGACTTATATGTTTTGAATTTTGTAAAATACACTTCATTTTTGAATTCGGAATATCAAATATAGCTTAGGGTGAATTTTTGGGGGTTTTCTGAAAAACATCAATTTTTGATGAATAGTGACACCACTAAGTGGTACTTATAAAAACTGATTTTTCCGTTTAAATGAAATTTTTCCATATTTTTATTTTTAATTTAGAAAATCTGACATACATGGTTTTCATTAAGAAGTAAAATGTGGTTCAATGGGATAAAAATAATTTTTTGGTGAATAGTAACTTATTAAGTTTTTAATCGCAATTAGAGGTAATTAGTGTAGTTTAAGGTAAAAATAATGTTTTAATAATATGAAATGAACTTGAAACATGTCCTACCCTCATTGTTTGTGTCATGGCCGACCAAGAAAAGCCATGGGTCAACTTGGGGACCCCATGGATCCACTTTGGTTGGGAAATGACATAAATAACTTTTTATTTAATGTAAAAGTAAAAATGACACAAACATGATATGTTTACTAAAACAATTTTTAAGTGGGGTTATACAAGTCAGATTTTTTATTATAAATAGTCATTGGAAAGATAAAAAGATTTCCTACATCATATTATTTTTTTTAGAAATTAAATAAATTAAATTATTTATGACATAATAATGATGCAGCGATGACATCATTATTTGACGATTTAAATAAAATGAGAAGATAATGTAAACTCTATTACCTACACATGTCAAAAACATATTGGATGGGTGGATTTCTAACCCTTATCACGTTAACCACGAATTATATCAATGTGGGACCTTTTAAAACCGAAACACAGTTTCAAATAAAGTAATATTTCTTACATTCCAAAAGTGCCCCTCCTCTCCTCTTATAAAAGGCCCCCACCTCTACCTCATTACACACACTCCTCAAGCCTTTGGCTCGGCAAACCCCTGACCATTTACTCTCTCCACATACCTCTCCTCATCCTAGAGGATTACCTTTGGGAAGAATCCTTTCAAAGGAAGCCTTTAGGCTCAAATCAAAAGGAGTTACACTTTTAAAGGTAATTCATTCTCTCATGTTCATTTGTTTTATTTTGCTTCTCCAACCCCCTAAACTCTTTTTATTTACTTCTTTTGTAACAACAACAGTATCATAAATATACTATGATGTTGTTATAAGATTTATTCGAGGTACACTCTCACACAACTACATCAAATGGTTAAAGAACATACGGTTTCCGTGGATGGCGAAATTCTGCCTCCCGAAACGATGATTGTTCAATACTCATTTAACACCTTCAAAGGTGGCCATTATGATGTCACTATTTTTATATATGATATATAATATGTTTATGTTTTAATTATTCTTCTGTATTTTTCATTTGTGTCTTACCTTTATGGCTTCCATTATGGGTATACGCGATATCTTCATTTTAGAAAGTGCGGACTACCGCCCCCTCAAAGTGATGTGATTCGTTAATGCCATACGTGGGACGTATAAAGGATGGATTTAATGTTATTATATATGATGTTATACTGGAATTATTATATACCTCTATATCATTATTATTTCTTTCCATTAAAGTATGAGATAGAAATGAAAGTAGCGTTCATGCGTACGTACAGCTTACCGTCTCCATGAACGGTGCATTTCATTTCTTATCCCCAAATGTAATGTACTATTATAAGTACATGTATATAATGGATATATATGATGAATGATACATCTAAATGATGAATATAATTCTGTAATTAAAAGATACATACCTCTCATTTAGTTTTAATTCCATTAATATGACAAAGAAATGAAAGTAGCGTTCATGCGTACATACGGCTTACCGTCTCCATGAATGGTGCATTTCATTTCTTACCTCTAAATTATTATGTAATATTATAAATACATGTATATGCTGGATATATATGATATATATGATATCCAAATCAGGAATGTCATTCTGGATTAAGGAACCTTTGACCACACGAACAACATGTAATTGTAAGAAGTCCACTTTCGACTTAAGAACCAAATATCGACAAAACAAACATTATTAACTTAAATGATTACATAATGTTTAAAACATATAAATAAGTGATATAAAAGGAATAATTAACTTGAAAAAGGTTCTTAATCAAATAGAAATTAACTCAAGGTTATTATTCAGGACGTTAAAGAATGATCGAGTCAAGTCGGACCCGAGGTAAGGGATCCTACTCCTCTCTTTCTTTTTAAGTATACACTTTTATGTCATTCCTTTTAAATCTCATCTTTCTTGTTATTGGGATGATCTTTTATATTACACTTACTGTAATTTTTATGTTCATGTTATGAGAGACCCTATTCTCTCTCATCAATCCATTTTGGAAGTTTTGAGTGGCGCCGTTAGGCTGCCGAACTTTCGTAAGAGATCTAACCTCTCTCTTTCTTTTTAAGTACTCTCCTTTATGCCACTTCTTTTAAGCTCCTCTTTGTAATGTTGGGGGATGTTCTTTTATATTCCTATTGCTGTAAATTTTATTGTAATGTGATGAGATACCCTATTTGATCTCATCAATCCATATTCGGAAGTTTTATGTGGCGCCGTTAGGCTGCCGAGTTTTCGTAAGGGATTTTTCATCTCACTTTTATTCCCGTGAGATTTATGCTACATTTGCCACAAATTCCATTGAGTGGTGTATGTACTGTCCATTATTCTACTATTTGTGTAATATAATTTCGTTTATGAGTATTTACATCAATGATCTATTGTCCTTTCATGGGGTGTATGTTTTGAAAGATACCCAAGTCGGTAAGAGAACCTTTCACCCTCCTCTTTTTTTAAAAGACTTCTTTTATTGGGACTTTTAATTTACATATTTTTATGTTGGGATATGTTCTCATATATCCTTATTGATATAAATTTTATGTCCAAGTGATTAGATACACTTTTTATCTCTCATCAACTCATTTTGATGTGATGTCGTTAGGCTGTCAAGGGAACTTTTTAACCCAATTTCGATTTCTTTGGGTTCAACATGTAGTCATTGAATATGTCATCCATTGAATATGTGTGAATGACCTTTTATTGTTTTACACTTAATATCCACTTATATTGGGTGTACTTATATTTGTCACAGATATTTTTGAGATTGATTTGTCCTTAATTTAAGGATACCTTCTCTATAAGGGATTTCATCACATTTGACATTTCTATTGAGGGTTCATTATTGTTATGCACCAATTCACTCTTATATGGTGTATATGCTGTCCTTTGGAGTATTATATCATGAATCCATTTATTCTCATGATATTATAAAGTTCTGACTAAATGTTATTCCTCAATTATTGTATTCAAGTGTCTCTAATTTTGGTAAAACCCCTTTAACCAAAATATCGTTTTAAATGTTTTAATTATTTGTTCTTATTAATATCCATGTTTTCAAAATGGTTTTAAGGATTTATTTATATGGATATTAATGGTTTAAAATTTTAAGCTTCAAGGTGGTATGGGACACTTTGATTCAGAAATCTCTTTATTAAATGTTTTAAATGGTTTTGGAAATGGTTTCTTTTTTAATGGATTCATTATTTCAATATACTAAAATGTTATATTGTGATTGAAATGTGGAAATGTTATGTTTCCTTTATGAATGTTTTATGTGATACATTTATGTTATGGTTCTTGGGCATTGTTATGAAAACGGGTGGTTCCGTGATAAACTAAGGGCAGGTGAGCCCGATATAGCTCTCCAATGCATTGGGTAACGCGAAGGAGTGAAACATTGAGGTTTCTCCGAAGAGATTTAGGGAATATACTGTGATGGGTATTCGAAAACGCAACCAAGAAGGTTACTCCCTACGTAAGAATGTTATGAATGCCTCAAGTTACCTTTTGTGTCTTATGATTTCTATGATTTATTCATGATTTTATATGCCTATGTTTTATGGGCAAAGTATGATTTCATTCTTATGTATACATGTACTCATGTTTCCTTTCCATATCTTTATATCCCTTACTGAGCTTTTTATGCTCATCCCAAGTTTTTGAAATGTTTTTCACAGGTCAAGGGAAGGGTACATGATGTGATGATAGTTTCAAGGATGTGTCAAGAAAGAATCCATGTTTTATTTTAAATATGTTTCCGTTGATGGGAAGAATGAATACTATCTTTTATGTAACCACTTTGTTTAAATGTGGAATGTAATGCAAGTTTCATGATCTAATTCTCTAAAACTCTAAACCTGAAAATATCCTCAACGTGTAATCTTGTGATAACTCAAGATTATGTAAGGTTTAAGGATGGGGCCTTATAGTTGGTATCAAAGGTCGGTTTAGATAACTTTAGAGGTTAGGGTATTCTTTAATCATAAGTGACATTACCATAATGGTTAGGATTTCAGAAAGAGTCCTAGTTTTAGATAAAGTGAATGAGTAAGTATATCTTAGTGTTTCCCTTCCTCATTAGTACATGATGGTTTTGTTGATATACTCACACTGACATTTCTGTTTTTAGTGAATGACTGGATCTCGCAGGCACCAAAGTGACAATTGGTTTGAAGGAAACTGTGGTGGTTCTCTGATTAAGAGACTCGATGAAATGGGGTACTCAATGAGGAAACTCGTGGTTGTTCTAAACCTACTATCAAGGAGTCATGATCAACCACGTGAACCTTGGTATGTTCTATAATGCATCATGTACGAGATAACCAATTGATATGGAAGTTCAGGTAATAATTATAAAGGTAACCATTAGAGTTTATATGATCCTTAATTTTTAGGTAATTATGGGTTATTATATGTTATGATGGAAAATGAAAGGCATGATATAAACATGAGGTTAAAATATGTTATGATCATCTTTGAAGATTTTATCTCATTTTGGGGAATGTTTTAAGAATTATATAGTTTTGGAAAAAGGACAACACGCAGACCGTGTGACTACCCGTCGTGTCGGACAAAGCTGCGGGAATCGAACCCACAACCCAAGGTGCGACTGGTATTTATCGCCTACCACTGGACTACGTGAAGTCCCTGGTTAGTTTTACTGATTTTTTTTAGTTATATGATTTTATGAATTAAGAGTAAGTTGATTTTGGGTTATTTATGAAAATGATTAACCTATCATAGAGGATATGTGATTAGGTTAATTACTTTTCAATACGAGACTTTAGGAGCAACTGATATTGTTTGGAGATAAATGTTACGATTTAACTTCGAAGACTATGTGACTAAATCCTTCAAATTTTTGGGTTTCAATCTTAGATTGGTTTACATTGAGTAATTTTATGGACAAATTGTTTATCGGATGGTCCTCGTTGAACTTTGGGTTTTGTTGGACAAATTTTGGAGATTAAGCATGGATTTTCTTTTTAATGGGTTATCCTTTTCTGGATTATCTGACCTTGTACTAACCTTTTTGGTTTTGGTTTTGGTTAAATCCTAAAGACATGGGATGTATATAGTTCTCTTTTATGGATTAGGTGATTCTCTAGAAGTTGATTACAATACTCTTAATGCGAACAAGTCTTCCTAAAAACTCGTCTTTTGGAGAAAATATGAGTTTGATTAAGGAATCTAGTAAAAGTTGAAAGTCTACGTGACAAGTAAGTATGTTTCATTATGATTTAGTTAAGCTCAAAAAATAAATTCCTCAATAAAAAGTAACTTAAAACAAAAATGTTGTCTATTAGCTTTTCCTACTGGGGAATCGAATACTATTTAACCCATCACAAGTTTGTGATTCTCTCATGGTTAACTTTCTCCTAAACATGTTTTCTATCACTCTCCATCAGAACATGACCCTATGTTTTCTCCTCCATGTCCATGTTTTCATACTTGGAATCCTAGTATGGGTTAACTCGGGTGACCTTTGTACTTATCTTTCTTTATTTTAAAGTGATTGTTTTACCGACTCTTTTTCCGATGTGGGACTTTCAAGGATGTTTCCAAGCCCAATTTTAAAATTGTGAGGACGCAATTCCCAAAAGGGGGGAAGGATGTAACACCCCAGGTAAATAAAGAATATTACATCTTTATATTTATCCATATTTGTGAATAAAATATTAATATGACTTTAAAGGGGATGCTATGCTCGATGGCGTACCCAACACGCAACAACGAGTTTCTTGGGAATCTTACGTTGCACTCTAATAATAAAATAATATTATTTTAAATGGTAGTTAACATGTAGCCGTTGTAATGGCAGGAATGGATAGAAATAACTAAAATATGATTATATATGTTTTTAAATGTTTTTACATTTATCCAATAAAGGATAGAGGCTTAAAATACGGAAAGAATTCAATTTTAGGCGTATATGCCCTAGTTTTCACTAAAGGTTCACTTATCACCTTTTGATGTTGAACCATCATTAAATATAGTTTTTTTCACTCTTAAACATTCTTTTGGACCAAATAAAACTCTTATTAAGAATCGGGACATCAAAATTTACTTTGTGTAAATTTTTGGTATCTTTCCGATAAAGTTCTTTTTTTAATGAATAGTGTAAAATGTTGTATTTTAATTCAAAACCTCTTTTTAATCTAATTTATTTATATGATTAGATTATCTTTTGAATTGGTTTTAAAGTGAAATTAGAATATATTTCTACCATTAAATCCAATAGTGGTCGTTAGAATTAATTTCACTTTGAAAACAGACTTAAACCAGTGTCAATCTTTTGATACTTATTGTTTCATAAAAACACACTATTTGCTCTGACAGCGGGAATTAATTATTAAATTAATTAATGTGACTTATATGTTTTGAATTTTTTAAAATAGACTTCATTTTTGAATTCGGAATATCAAATATAGCTTAGGGTTAATTTTTGGGATTTTTCTGAAAAACATCAATTTTTGATGAATAGTGACACCACTAAGTGGTACTTATAAAAACTGATTTTCCCATTTAAATGAAATTTTGCCATCTTTGTGTTTTTAATTTCCAAAATCCGACATACATGGTTTTCATTAAGAAGTAAAATGTGGTTCAATGGGATAAAAATAATTTTTTGGTGAATAGTAACTTATTAAGTTTTTAATCGCGATTAGAGGTAATTAGTGTAGTTTAAGGTAAAAATAATGTTTTAATATTATGAAATGAACTTGACACATGTCCTACCCTCTTTGGTTGTGTCATGGCCGACCAAGACAAGCCATGGGTCAACTTGGGGACCCCATGGATCCACTTTGGTTGGGAAATTACATAAATAACTTTTTATTTAATGTAAAAGTAAAAATGACACAAACATGATATGTTTTACTAAAACAATTTTTAAGTGGGGTTATACATGTCAGATTTTTTATTATAAGTATTTATTGGAAATATAAAAAGATTTCCTACATAATAGTATTTTTTTTAGACATTAAATAAATTAAATTATTTATGACATAATAATGATGCAGCGATGATATCATTATTTGACGATTTCAATAAAATGAGAAGATAATGTAAACTCTATGACCTACACATGTCAAAAACTTATTGGATGGGTGTATTTAGAACTCTTATCACCTTATCCATGAATTATATCAATTTGGGACCTTTTAAAACCGAAACACATTTTCAAATAAAGTAATATTTCTTACATTCCAAAAGTGCCCCTCCTCTCCTCTTATAAAAGGCCCCCACCTCTACCTCTTTACACACACTCCTCAAGCCTTTGGATCGGCCAACCCCTGCCCATTTACTCTCTCCACATCCCTCTCCTCATCCTAGAGGATTCCCTTTGGGCATAATCCTTTCAAAGGAAACCTTTAGGCTCAAATCAAAAGGAGTTACACTTTTAAAGGTAATTCATTCTCTCATGTTCATTTGTTTTATTTTGCTTCTCCAACCCCCTAAACTCTTTTTATTTACTTCTTTTGTAAAAACACCAGTATCATAAATATACTATGATGTTGTTATAAGATTTATTCGAGCTACACTCTCACACAACTACATAAAATGGTTAAAGAACATACGGTTTCTGTGGATGGCGAAATTTTGCCTCCCGAAACGATGATTGTTCAATACTCATTTAACACCTTCAAAGGTGGCCATTATGATGTCACTATTTTTATATATGATATATAATATGTTTATGTTTTACTTATGATTCTGTATTTTTCATTTGTGTCTTACCTTTATGGCTTCCATTATGGGTATACGCGATATCTTCATTTTAGAAAGTGCGGACTACCGCCCCCTCAAAGTGATGTGATTCGTTAATGCCATACGTGGGATGTATAAAGGATGGATTTAATGTTATTATATATGATGTTATACTGGAATTATTATATACCTCTATATCATTATTATTTCTTTCCATTAAAGTATGAGATAGAAACGAAAGTAGCGTTCATGCGTACGTACGACTTACCATCTCCATGAACGGTGCATTTCATTTCTTATCCCCAAATGTAATGTACTATTATAAGTACATGTATATAATGGATATATATGATGAATGATACATCTAAATGATGAATATAATTCTGTAATTAAAATATACATACCTCTCATTTAGTTTTAATTCCATTAATATGACAAAGAAATGAAAGTAGCGTTCATGCGTACGTACGGCTTACCGTCTCCATGAATGGTGCATTTCATTTCTTACCTCTAAATTATTATGTAATATTATAAATACATGTATATGCTGGATATATATGATATATATGATATCCAAATCAGGAATGTCATTCTGGATTAAGGAACCTTTGATCACACGAACAACATGTAATTGTAAGAAGTCCACTTTCGACTTAAGAACCAAATATCGACAAAACAAACATTATTAACTTAAATGATTACATAATGTTTATAACATAGAAATAAGTGATATAAAAGGAATAATGAACTTGAAAAAGGTTCTTAATTAAATAGAAATTAACTGAAGTTTATTATTCAGGACGTTAAATAATGATCGAGTCAAGTCGGACCCGAGGTAAGGGATCCTACTCCTCTCTTTCTTTTTAAGTATACACTTTTATGTCATTCCTTTTAAATATCATCTTTCTTGTTATTGGGATGATATTTTATATTAAACTTACTGTAATTTTTATGTTCATGTGATGAGAGACCCTATTCTCTCTCATCAATCCATTTTGGAAGTTTTGAGTGGCGCCGTTAGGCTGCCGAACTTTCGTAAGAGATCTAACCTCTCTCTTTCTTTTTAAGTACTCTCCTTTATGTCACTTCTTTTAAGCTCCTCTTTGTAATGTTGGGGGATGTTCTTTTATATTCCTCTTGCTGTAAATTTTATTGTAATGTGATGAGATACCCTATTTGATCTCATCAATCCATATTCGTAAGTTTTATGTGGCGTCGTTAGGCTGCCGAGTTTTCGTAAGGGATTTTTCATCTCACTTTTATTCCCGTGAGATTTATGCTACATTTGCCACAAATTCCATTGAGTGGCGTATGTACTGTCCATTATTCTACTATTTGTGTAATATAATTTCGTTTATGAGTATTTACATCAATGATCTATTGTCCTTTCATGGGGTGTATGTTTTGAAAGATACCCAAGTCGGTAAGAGAACCTTTCAACCTCCTCTTTTTTTAAAAGACTTCTTTTGTTGGGTATTTTAATTTACATATTTTTATGTTGGGATATTATCTAATATATCCTTATTGATATAAATTTTATGTCCAAGTGATGAGATACACTTTTTATCTCTCATCAACTCATTTTGATGTGATGTCGTTAGGCTGTCAAGGGAACTTTTTAACCCAATTTCGATTTCATTGGGTTCAACATGTAGTCATTGAATATGTCATCCATTGAATATGTGTGAATGACCTTTTATTGTTTTACACTTAATATCCACTTATATTGGGTGTACTTATATTTGTCACACATATTTTTGAGATTGATTTGTCCTTAATTTAAGGATACCTTCTCTATAAGGGATTTCATCACATTTGACATTTCTATTGAGGGTTCATTATTGTTATGCACCAATTCACTCTTATATGGTGTATATGCTGTCCTTTGGAGTATTATATCATGAATACATTTATTCTCATGATATTATAAAGTTCTGACTAAATGTTATTCCTCAATTATTGTATTCAAGTGTCTCTAATTTTGGTAAAACCCCTTTAACCAAAATATCGTTTTAAATGTTTTAATTATTTGTTCTTATTAATATCCATGTTTTCAAAATGGTTTTAAGGATTTATTTATATGGATATTAATGGTTTAAAATTTTAAACTTCAAGGTGGTATGGGACACTTTGATTCAAAAATCTATTTATTAAATGTTTTAAATGGTTTTCGAAATGGTTTCTTTTTTAATGGATTTATTATTTCAATATACTAAAATGTTATATTGTGATTGAAATGTGGAAATGTTATGTTTCCTTTTTGCATGTTTTATGTGATACATTTATGTTTTGGTTCTTGGGCATTGTTATGAAAACGGGCGGTTCTGTGATAAACTAAGGGCGGGTGAGCCCGATATAGCTCTCCAATGCATTGGGTAACGCGAAGGAGTGAAACATTGAGGTTTCTCCGAAGAGATTTAGGGAATATACTATGATGGGTATTCCAAAACGCAACCAAGAGGGTTACTCCCTACGTAAGAATGTTATGAATGCCTCAAGTTACCTTTTGTGTCTTATGATTTCTATGATTTATTCATGATTTGATATGCCTATGTTTTATGGGCAAAGTATGATTTCATTCTTATGTATACATGTACTCATGTTTCCTTTCCATATCTTTATATCCCTTACTGAGCTTTTTATGCTCATCCCAAGTTTTTGAAATGTTTTTCACAGGTCAAGGGAAGGGTACATGATGTGATGATAGTTTCAAGGATGTTTCAAGAAAGAATCCATGTTTTATTTTAAATATGTTTCTGTTGATGGGAAGAATGAATACTGTCTTTTATGTAACCACTTTGTTTAAATGTGGAATGTAATACAAGTTTCATGATCTAATTCTCTAAAACTCTAAACCTGAAAAGATCCTCAACGTGTAATCTTGTGATAACTCAAGATTATGTAAGGTTTAAGGCTGGGGCCTTATAGTTGGTATCAAAGGCCGGTTTAGATAACTTTAGAGGTTAGGGTATTCTTTAATCATAAGTGGAATTACCATAATGGTTAGGATTTCAGAAAGAGTCCTAGTTTTAGATAAAGTGAATGAGTAAGTATATCTTAGTGTTTCCCTTCCTCATTAGTACATGATGGTTTTGTTGATATACTCACACTGACATTTCTGTTTTTAGTGAATGGCTGGATCTCGCAGGCACCAAAGTGACAATTGGTTTGAAGGAAACTGTGGTGGTTCTCTGATTAAGAGACTCGATGAAATGGGGTACTCAATGAGGAAACTCATGGTTTTTCTAAACCAACTATCAAGGAGTCATGATCAACCACGTGAACCTTGGTATGTTCTATAATGCATCATGTACGACATGACCAATTGATATGGAAGTTCAGGTAATAATTATAAAGGTAACCATTAGAGTTTATATGATCCTTAATTTTTAGGTAATTATGGGTTATTATATGTTATGATGGAAAATGAAAGGCATGAGATAAACATGAGGTTAAAATATGTTATGATTGTCTTTGAAGATTTTATCTCATTTTGGGGAATGTTTGAAGAATTATATAGTTTTGTAAAAAGGACAACACGCAGACCGTGTGACTACCCGTCGCGTCGGACAAAGCTGCGGGAATCGAACCCACAACCCAAGGTGCGACTGGTATTTATCGCCTACCACTGGACTACGTGAAGTCCCTGGTTAGTTTTACTGATTCTTTTTAGTTATATGATTTTATGAATTAAGAGTAAGTTGATTTTGGGTTATTTATGAAAATGATCAACCTATCATAGAGGATATGTGATTAGGTTAATTACTTTTCAATACAAGACTTTAGGAGCAACTGATGTTGTTTGGAGATAAATGTTACGATTTAACTTGGAAGACTATGTGACTAAATCCTTCAAATTTTTGGGTTTCAATCTTATAATGGTTTACTTTGAGGAATTTTATGGACAAATTGTTTATCAGATGGTCCTCGTTGAACTTTGGGTTTTGTTAGACAAATTTTGGAGATTAAGCATGGATTTTCTTTTTAATGGGTTATCCTTTTCTGGATTATCTGACCTTGTACTAACCTTTTTGGTTTTGGTTTTGGTTAAAGCCTAAAGAAATGGGATGTATATAGTTCTCTTTTGTGGATTAGGTGATTCTCTAGAAGTTGATTACAATACTCTTAATGCGAACAAGTCTTCCTAAAAACTCGTCTTTTGTAGAAAATATGAGTTTGATTAAGGAATCTAGTAAAAGTTGAAAGTCTACGTGACAAGTAAGTATGTTTCATTATGATTTAGTTAAGCTCAAAAAATAAATTCCTCAATAAAAAGTAACTTAAAACAAAAATGTTGTCTATTAGCTTTTCCTACTGGGGAATCGAATACCGTTTAACCCATCACAAGTTTGTGATTCTCTCATGGTTAACTTTCTCCTAAACATGTTTTCTATCACTCTCCATCAGAACATGACCCTATGTTTTCTCCTCCATGTCCATGTTTTCATACTTGGAATCCTAGTATGGGTTAACTCGGGTGACCTTTGTACTTATCTTTCTTTATTTTAAAGTGATTGTTTTACCGACTCTTCTTCCGATGTGGGACTTTCAAGGATGTTTCCAAGCCCAATTTTAAAATTGTGAGGACGCAATTCCCAAAAGGGGGGAAGGATGTAACACCACAGGTAAATAAAGAATATTACATCTTTATATTTATCCATATTTGTGAATAAAATATTAATATGACTTTAAAGGGGATGCTATGCTCGATGACGTACCCAACACGCAACAACGAGTTTCTTGGTAATCTTACGTTGCACTCTAATAATAAAATAATATTATTTTAAATGATAGTTAACATGTAGCCGTTGTAATGGAGGGAATGGATAGAAATAACTAAAATATGATTATATATGTTTTTAAATGTTTTTACATTTATCCAATAAAGGATAGAGGCTTAAAATTCGGAAAGAATTAAATTTTAGGCGTATATGCCCTAGTGTTCACTAAAGGTTCACTTATCACCTTTTGATGTTGAACCATCATTAAATATAGTTTTTTTCACTCTTAAAAATTCTTTTGGACCAAATAAAACTCTTATTAAGAATTGGGACATCAAAATTTACTTTGTGTAAATTTTTGGTATCTTTCCGATAAAGTTCTTTTTTTTAATGAATAGTGTAAAATGTTGTATTTTTATTCAAAACCTCTTTTTAATCTAATTTATTTATATGATTAGATTATCTTTTGAATTAGTTTTAAATTAAAATTATAATATATTTTTACCATTAAATCCAATAGTGGTCGTTGGAATTAATTTCACTTTGAAAACAGACTTAAACTAGTGTCAATCTTTTGATACTTATTGTTTCATAAAAACACGGTATTTGCTCTGACAGCGGGAATTAATTATTAAATTAATTAATGTGACCTATATGTTTTGAATTTTGTAAAATAGAATTCATTTTTGAATTCGGAATATCAAATATAGCTTAGGGTGAATTTTTGGGATTTTTCTGAAAAACATCAATTTTTGATGAATAGTGACACCACTAAGTGGTACTTATAAAAACTGATTTTTCCGTTTAAATGAAATTTTTACATCTTTGTATTTTGAATTTCTAAAATCTGACATACATGGTTTTCATTAAGAAGTAAAATGTGGTTCAATGGCATAAAAATAATTTTTTGGTGAATAGTAACTTATTAAGTTTTTAATCGCGATTAGAGGTAATTAGTGTAGTTTAAGGTAAAAATAATGTTTTAATAATATGAAATGAACTTGACACATGTTCTACCCTCATTTTTAGTGTCATGGCCGACCAAGACAATCCATGGGTCAACTTGGGGACCCCATGGATCCACTTTGGTTGGGAAATGACATAAATAACTTTTTATTTAATGTAAAAGTAAAAATCACACAAACATGATATGTTTTACTAAATCAATTTTTAAGTGGGGTTATACAAGTCAGATTTTTTATTATAAATAGTCATTGGAAAGATAAAAGGATTTCCTACATCATAGTATTTTTTTTAGTCATTAAATAAATTAAATTATTTATGACATAATAATGATGCAGCGATGACATCATTATTTGACGATTTAAATAAAATGAGAAGATAAAGTAAACTCTATAACCTACACATGTCAAAAACATATTGGATGCGTGGATTTAGAACCCTTATCACCTTAGACACGAATTATATCAATTTGGGACCTTTTAAAACCGAAACACATTTTCAAATAAAGTAATATTTCTTATATTCCAAAAGTGCCCCTCCTCTCCTCTTATAAAAGGCCCCCACCTCTACCTCTTTACACACACTCCTCAAGCCTTTGGCTTGGCCAACCCCTGCCCATTTACTCTATCCACATATCTCTCCACATCCTAAAGGATTACCTTTGGGCAGAATCCTTTCAAAGGAAGCCTTTAGTCTCAAATCAAAAGGAGTTACACTTTTAAAGGTAATTCATTCTCTCATGTTCATTTGTTTTATTTTGCTTCTCCAACCCCCTAAACTCTTTTTATTTACTTATTTTGTAAAAAAACCAGTATCATCAATATACTAGGATGTTTTTATAAGATTTATTTGAGCTACACTCTCACACAACTACATCAAATGGTTAAAGAACATACGGTTTCCGTGGATGGCGAAATTCTGCCTCCCGAAACGATGATTGTTCAATACTCATTTAACACCTTCAAAGGTGGCCATTATGATGTCACTATTTTTATATATGATATATAATATGTTTATGTTTTACTTATGCTTCTGTATTTTTCATTTGTGTCTTACCTTTATGGCTTCTATTATGGTTATACGCGATATCTTCATTTTAGGAAGTGCGGACTACCGCCCCCTCAAAGTGATGTGATTCGTTAATGCCATACGTGGGACGTATAAAGGATGGATTTAATGTTATTATATATGATGTTATACTGGAATTATTATATACCTCTTTATCATTATTATTTATTTCCATTAAAGTATGATATAGAAATGAAAGTAGCGTTCATGCGTACGTACGGCTTACCGTCTCCATGAACGGTGCATTTCATTTCTTATCCCCAAATGTAATGTACTATTATAAGTACATGTATATAATTGATATATATGATGAATGATACATCTAAATGATGAATATAATTCTGTAATTAAAATATACATACCTCTCATTTAGTTTTAATTCCATTAATATGACAAAGAAATGAAAGTAGTGTTCATGCGTACGTACGACTTACCGTCTCCATGAATGGTGCATTTCATTTCTTACCTCTAAATGATTATGTAATATTATAAATACATGTATATGATGGATATATATGATATATATTATATCCAAATTAGGAATTTCATTCTGGATATAAGGAACCTTTGACCACACGAACAACATGTAATTGTAAGAAGTCCACTTTCGACTTAAGAACCAAATATCGACAAAACAAACATTATTAACATAAATGATTACATAATGTTTATAACATGGAAATAAGTGATATAAAAGGAATAATGAACTTTAAAAAGGTTCTTAAGCAAATAGAAATTAACTCAAGTTTATTATTCAGGACGTTAAAGAATGATCGAGTCAAGTCGGACCCGAGGTAAGGGATCCTACTCCTCTCTTTCTTTTTAAGTATACACTTTTATGTCATTACTTTTAAAGCTCATCTTTCTTGTTATTGGGATGATATTTTATATTACGCTTACTGTAATTTTTATGTTCATGTGATGAGAGACCCTATTCTCTCTCATCAATCCATTTTGGAATTTTTGAGTGGCGCCGTTAGGCTGCCGAACTTTCGTAAGAGATCTAACCTCTCTCTTTCTTTTTAAGTACTCTCCTTTATGTCACTTCTTTTAAGCTCCTCTTTGTAATGTTGGGGGATGTTCTTTTATATTCCTCTTGATGTACAATTTATTGTAATGTGATGAGATACCCTATTTGATCTCATCAATCCATATTCGGAAGTTTTATGTGGCGTCGTTAGGCTGCCGAGTTTTCGTAAGGGATTTTTCATCTCACTTTTATTCCCGTGAGATTTATGCTACATTTGCCAAAAATTCCATTGAGTGGTGTATGTAATGTCCATTATTCTACTCTTTGTGTAATATACTTTCGTTTATGAGTATTTACATCAATGATCTATTGTCCTTTCATGGGGTGTATGTTTTGAAAGATACCCAAGTCGGTAAGAGAACCTTTCACCCTCCTCTTTTTTTAAAAGACTTCTTTTGTTGGGTCTTTTAATTTACATATTTTTATATTGGGATATGTTCTCATATATCCTTATTGATATAAATTTTATGTCCAAGTGATGAGATACACTTTTTATCTCTCATCAACTCATTTTGATGTGATGCTGTTAGGCTGTCAAGGGAACTTTTTAACCCAATTTCGATTTCTTTGGGTTCAACATGTAGTCATTGAATATGTCATCCATTGAATATGTGTGAATGAACTTTTATTGTTTTACACTTAATATCCACTTATATTGGGTGTACTTATATTTTTCACACATATTTTTGAGATTGATTTGTCCTTAATTTAAGGATACCTTCTCTATAAGGGATTTCATCACATTTGACATTTCTATTGAGGGTTCATTGTTGTTATTCACCAATTCACTCTTATATGGTGTATATAATGTCCTTTGGAGTATTATATCATGAATCCATTTATTCTCATGATATTATAAAGTTCTGACTAAATGTTATTCCTCAATTATTGTATTCAAGTGTCTCTAATTTTGGTAAAACCCCTTTAACTAAAATATCGTTTTAAATGTTTTAATTATTTGTTCTTATTAATATCCATGTTTTCAAAATGGTTTTAAGGATTTATTTATATGGATATTAATGGTTTAAAATTTTAAGCTTCAAGGTGTTATGGGACACTTTGATTCAGAAATCTCTTTATTAAATGTTTTAAATGGTTTTGTAAATGGTTTCTTTTTTAATGGATTCATTATTTCAATATACTAAAATGTTATATTGTGATTGAAATTTGGATATGTTATGTTTCCTTTATGCATGTTTTATGTGATACATTTATGTTATGGTTCTTGGGCATTGTTATGAAAACGGGTGGTTCCGTGATAAACTAAGGGCGGGTGAGCCCGATATAGCTCTCCAATGCATTGGGTAACGCGAAGGAGTGAAACATTGAGGTTTCTCCGAAGAGATTTAGGGAATATACTGTGATGGGTATTCCAAAACGTAACCAAGAGGGTTACTCCCTACGTAAGAATGTTATGAATGCCTCAAGTTACCTTTTGTGTCTTATGATTTCTATGATTTATTCATGATTTGATATGCCTATGTTTTATGGGAAAAGTATGATTTCATTCTTATGTATACATGTACTCATGTTTCCTTTCCATATCTTTATATCCCTTACTGAGCTTTTTATGCTCATCCCAAGTTTTTGAAATGTTTTTCACAGGTCAATGGAAGGGTACATGATGTGATGATAGTGTCAAGGATGTGTCAAGAAAGAATCCATGTTTTATTTTAAATATGTTTCCGTTGATGGGAAGAATGAATACTGTCTTTTATGTAACCACTTTGTTTAAATGTGGAATGTAATGCAAGTTTGATGATCTAATTATCTAAAACTCTAAACCTGAAAAGATCCTCAACGTGTAATCTTGTGATAACTCAAGATTATGTAAGGTTTAAGGCTGAGGACTTATAGTTGGTATCAAAGGTCGGTTTAGATAACTTTAGAGGTTAGGGTATTCTTTAAGCATAAGTGACATTACCATAATGGTTAGGATTTCAGAAAGAGTCCTAGTTTTAGATAAAGTGAATGAGTAAGTATATCTTAGTGTTTCCCTTCCTCATTAGTACATGATGGTTTTGTTGATATACTCACACTGAAATTTCTGTTTTTAGTGAATGGCTGGATCTCGCAGGCACCAAAGTGACAATTGGTTTGAAGGAAACTGTGGTGGTTCTCTGATTAAGAGACTCGATGAAATGGGGTACTCAATGAGGAAACTCGTGGTTGTTCTAAACCAACTATCAAGGAGCCATGATCAACCACGTGAACCTTGGTATGTTCTATAATGCATCATGTATGAGATGACCGATCGATATGGAAGTTCAGGTAATAATTATAAAGGTAACCACTAGAGTTTATATGATCCTTAATTTTTAGGTAATTATGGGTTATTATATGTTATGATGGAAAATGAAAGGCATGAGATAAACATGAGGTTAAAATATGTTATGATCATCTTTGAAGATTTTATCTCATTTTGGGGAATGTTCTAAGAATTATATAGTTTTGGAAAAAGGACAACACGCAGTCCGTGTGACTAACCGTTGCGTCGGACAAAGCGGCGGGAATCGAACCCACAACCCAAGGTGCGACTGGTATTTATCGCCTACCACTGGACTACGTGAAGTCCCTGGTTAGTTTTACTGATTCTTTTTAGTTATATGATTTTATGAATTAAGAGTAAGTTGATTTTGGGTTATTTATGAAAATGATTAACCTATCATAGAGGATATGTGATTAGGTTAATTACTATTCAATACGAGACTTTAGGAGCAACTGATGTTGTTTGGAGATAAATGTTACGATTTAACTTGGAAGACTATGTGACTAAATCCTTCAAATTTTTGGTTTTCAATCTTAGATTGGTTTACTTTGAGGAATTTTATGGACAAATTGTTTATCGGATGGTCCTCGTTGAACTTTGGGTTTTGTTGGACAAATTTTGGAGATTAAGCATGGATTTTCTTTTTAATGGGTTATCCTTTTCTAGATTATCTGACCATGTACTAACCTTTTTGGTTTTGGTTTTGGTTAAAGCCTAAAGACATGGGATGTATATAGTTCTCTTTTGTGGATTAGGTGATTCTCTAGAAGTTGATTACAGTACTCTTAATGCGAACAAGTCTTCCTAAAAACTCGTCTTTTGGAGAAAATATGAGTTTGATTAAGGAATCTAGTAAAAGTTGAAAGTCTACGTGACAAGTAAGTATGTCTAATTATGATTTAGTTAAGCTCAAAAAATAAATTCCTCAATAAAAAGTAACTTAAAACAAAAATGTTGTCTATTATCTTTTCCTACTGGGGAATCGAATACCGTTTAACCCATCATAAGTTTGTGATTCTCTCATGGTTAACTTTCTCCTAAACATGTTTTCTATCACTCTCTAATAGAACATGACCCTATGTTTTCTCCTCAATGTCCATGTTTTCATACTTGGAATCCTAGTATGGGTTAACTCGGGTGACCTTTGTACTTATCTTTCTTTATTTTAAAGTGATTGTTTTACCGACTCTTCTTCCGATGTGGGACTTTCAAGGATGTTTCCAAGCCCAATTTTAAAATTGTGAGGACGCAATTCCCAAAAGGGGGGAAGGATGTAACACCCCAGGTAAATAAAGAATATTACATCTTTATATTTATCCATATTTGTGAATAAAATATTAATATGACTTTATAGGGGATGCTATGCTCGATGGCGTACCCAACACGCAACAACGAGTTTCTTGGGAATCTTACGTTGCACTCTAATAATAAAATAATATTATTTAAAATGGTAGTTAACATGTAGCCGTTGTAATGGCGAGAATGGATAGAAATAACTAAAATATTATTATATATGTTTTTAAATGTTTTTACATTTATCCAATAAAGGATAGAGGCTTAAAATACGGAAAGAATTAAATTTTAGGCGTATATGCCCTAGTTTTCACTAAAGGTTCACTTATCACCTTTTGATGTTGAACCATCATTAAATATAGTTTTTTTCACTCTTAAAAATTATTTTGGACCAAATAAAACTCTTATTAAGAATCGGGACATCAAAATTTACTTTGTGTAAATTTTTGGTATCTTTCCGATAAAGTTCTTTTTTTAATGAATAGTGTAAAATGTTGTATTGTAATTCAAAACCTCTTTTTAATCTAATTTATTTATATGATTAGATTATCTTTTTAATTGGTTTTTAAGTGAAATTAGAATATATTTTTACCATTAAATCCAATAGTGGTTGTTGGAATTAATTTCACTTTGAAAACAAACTTAAACCGGTGTCAATCTTTTGATACTTATTGTTTCATAAAAACACGCTATTTGCTCTGACAGCGGGAATTAATTATTAAATTAATTAATGTGACTTATATGTTTTGAATTTTGTAAAATAGACTTCATTTTTGAATTCGGAATATCAAATATAGCTTAGGGTGAATTTTTGGGATTTTTCTGAAAAACATCAATTTTTGATGAATAGTGACACCACTAAGTGGTACTTATAAAAACTGATTTTTCCGTTTAAATGAAATTTTGCCATATTTGTGTTTTGAATTTCGAAAATCTGACATACATGGTTTTCATTAAGAAGTAAAATGTGGTTCAATGGGATAAAAATAATTTTTTGGTGAATAGTAACTTATTAAGTTTTTAATCGCGATTAGAGGTAATTAGTGTAGTTTAAGGTAAAAATAATGTTTTAATAATATGAAATGAACTTGACACATGTCCTACCCTCATTGGTTGTGTCATGGCCGACCAAGAAAATCCATGGGTAAACTTGGGGACTCCATGGATCCACTTTGGTTGGGAAATTACATAAATAACTTTTTATTTAATGTAAAAGTAAAAATGACACAAACATGATATGTTTTACTAAAACAATTTTTAAGTGGGGTTATACAAGTCAGATTTTTTATTATAAATAGTCATTGGAAAGATAAAACGATTTCCAACATCATAGTATTTTTTTAGACATTAAATAAATTAAATTATTTATGACATAATAATGATACAGCGATGACATCATTATTTGACGATTTCAATAAAATGAGAATATAATGTAAACTCTATGACCTACACATGTCAAAAACTTATTGTATGGGTGTATTTCGAACCCTTATCACCTTATCCACGAATTATATTAATGTGGTACCTTTTAAAACAGAAACACATTTTCAAATAAAGTAATATTTCTTACATTCCAAAAGTGCCCCTCCTCTCCTCTTATAAAAGGCCCCCACCTCTACCTCTTTACACACACTCCTCAAGCCTTTGGCTCGGCCAAACCCTACCCATTTACTCTCTCCACATCCCTCTCCTCATCCTAGAGGATTCCCTTTCGGAATAATCCTTTCAAAGGAAGCCTTTAGGCTCAAATCAAAAGGAGTTACAATTTTAAAGGTAATTCATTCTCTCATGTTCATTTGTTTTATTTTGATTCTACAACCCCCTAAACTCTTTTTATTTACTTCTTTTGTAACAACACCAGTATCAACAATATACTATGATGTTGTTATAAGATTTATTCGAGCTACACTCTCACACAACTACATAAAATGGTTAAAGAACATACGGTTTCCGTGGATGGCGAAATTCTACCTCCCGAAACGATGATTGTTCAATACTCATTTAACACCTTCAAAGGTGGCCATTATGATGTCACTATTTTTATATACGATATATAATATGTTTATGTTTTACTTATGCTTCTGTATTTTTCATTTGTGTCTTACCTTTATGGCTTCCATTATGGGTATACGCGATATCTTCATTTTAGGAAGTGCGGACTACCGCCCCCTCAAAGTGATGTGATTCGTTAATGCCATACGTGGGACGTATAAAGGATGGATTTAATGTTATTATATATGATGTTATACTGGAATTATTATATACCTCTATATCAATATTATTTCTTTCCATTAAAGTATGAGATAGAAATGAAAGTAGCGTTCATGCGTACGTACGGCTTACCGTCTCCATGAACGGTGCATTTCATTTCTTATCCCCAAATGTAATGTACTATTATAAGTACATGTATATAATGGATATATATGATGAATGATACATCTAAATGATGAATATAATTCTGTAATTAAAATATACATACCTCTCATTTAGTTTTAATTCCATTAATATGACAAAGAAATGAAAGTAGCGTTCATGCGTACGTACGGCTTCCCATCTCCATGAACGGTGCATTTCATTTCTTACCTCTAAATGATTATGTAATATTATAAATACATGTATATGCTGGATATATATGATATATATGATATCCAAATCAGTAATTTCATTCTGGATATAAGGAACCTTTGACCACATGAACAACATGTAATTGTAAGAAGTCCACTTTCGACTTAAGAACCAAATATCGACAAAACAAACATCATTAACTTAAATGATTACATAATGTTTATAACATAGAAATAAGTGATATAAAAGGAATAATGAACTTGAAAAAGGTTCTTAAGCAAATATAAATTAACTCAAGTTTATTATTCAGGATGTTAAAGTATGATCGAGTCAAGTCGGACCCGAGGTAAGGGATCCTACTCCTCTCTTTCTTTATTGAGTATACACTTTTATGTCATTCCTTTTAAAGCTCGTATTTATTGTTATTGGGATGATTTTTATATTAAACTTACTGTAATTTTTATGTTCATGTGATGAGAGACCCTATTCTCTCTCATCAATCCATTTTGGAAGTTTTGAGTGGCGCCGTTAGGCTGCCGAACTTTCGTAAGAGATCTAACCTCTCTCTTTCTTTTTAAGTACTCTCCTTTATGTCACTTCTTTTAAGCTCCTCTTTGTAATGTTGGGGGATGTTCTTTTATATTCCTCTTGCTTTAAATTTTATTGTAATGTGATTAGATACCCTATTTGATCTCATCAATCCATATTCGTAAGTTTTATGTGGTGCCGTTAGGCTGCCGAGTTTTCGTAAGGGATTTTTCATCTCACTTTTATTCCCGTGAGATTTATGCTACATTTTCCACAAATTCCATTGAGTGGTGTATGTAATTTCCATTATTCTACTCTTTGTGTAATATAATTTCGTTTATGAGTATTTACATCATTGATCTATTGTCCTACTTTCATGGGGTGTATGTTTTGAAAGATACCCAAGTCGGTAAGGGAACCTTTCACCCTCCTCTTTTTTTAAAAGACTTCTTTTGTTGGGTCTTTTAATTTACATATTGTTATGTTGGGATATGTTCTCATATATCCTTATTGATATAAATTTTATTTTCAAGTGATGAGATACACTTTTTATCTCTCATCAACTCATTTTGATGTGATGCCGTTAGGCTGTCAAGGGAACTTTTTAACCCAATTTTGATTTCTTTGGGTTCAACATGTAGTCATTGAATATGTCATCCATTGAATATGTGTGAATGACCTTTTATTGTTTTACACTTAATATCCACTTATATTGGGTGTACTTATATTTGTCACACATATTTTTGAGATTGATTTGTCCTTAATTTAACGATACCTTCTCTATAAGGGATTTCATCACATTTGACATTTCTATTGAGGGTTCATTGTTGTTATGCACCAATTCACTCTTATATGGTGTATATACTATCCTTTGGAGTATTATATCATGAATCCATTTATTCTCATGATATTATAAAGTTCTGACTAAATGTTATTCCTCAATTATTGTATTCAAGTGTCTCTAATTTTGGTAAAACCCCTTTAACCAAAATATCGTTTTAAATGTTTTAATTATTTTTTCTTATTAATATCCATGTTTTCAAAATGGTTTTAAGGATTTATTTATATGGATATTAATGGTTTAAAATTTTAAGCATCAAGGTGGTATGGGACACTTTGATTCAAAAATCTCTTTATTAAATGTTTTAAATGGTTTTGGAAATGGTTTCTTTTTGAATGGATTCATTATTTAAATATACTAAAATGTTATATTGTGATTGAAATGTGGAAATGTTATGTTTCCTTTATGCATGTTTTATGTGATACATTTATGTTATGGTTCTTGGGCATTGTTATGAAAACAGGTGGTTCCGTGATAAACTAAGGGCGGGTGAGCCCGATATAGCTCTCCAATGCATTGGGTAACGCGAAGGAGTGAAACATTGAGGTTTCTCCGAAGAGATTTAGGGAATATACTGTGATGGGTATTCCAAAACGTAACCAAGAAGGTTACTCCCTACGTAAGAATGTTATGAATGCCTCAAGTTACCTTTTGTGTCTTATGATTTCTATGATTTATTCATGATTTGATATGCCTATGTTTTATGGGCAAAGTATGATTTCATTCTTATGTATACATGTACTCATGTTTCCTTTCCATATCTTTATATCCCTTACTGAGCTTTTTATGCTCATCCCAAGTTTTTGAAATGTTTTTCACAGGTCAAGGGAAGGGTACATGATGTGATGATAGTGTCAAGGATGTGTCAAGAAATAATCCATGTTTTATTTTAAATATGTTTCTGTTGATGGGAAGAATGAATACTGTCTTTTATGTAACCACTTTGTTTAAATGTGGAATGTAATGCAAGTTTCATGATCTAATTCTCTAAAACTCTAAACCTGAAAAGATCCTCAACGTGTAATCATTTGATAACTCAAGATTATGTAAGGTTTAAGGCTGGGGCCTTATATGAGAAAACCTTAGTAATAACCCAAATGATATGTTAAAGTATAGGTTACAATTCTAGTGTTTTATAAATGACCATTAATTACCTAGGATAAAACCTAATGTGTCATAAATTGAAATTTTATTCTTTATTATGTGATTTTTTTTTATGATTAGTGTTTCTCACACTATGATTTTTGGTTTTAGTCAATGGAAGGAACCTGGAGGAACCACATTAATGATGAATGTGATGAGAAATGAAATTATTTTCCTCCTAATAAACCAAATGTTATGGGATGCAGAATGAAAAACCTTATAGTTATACTCACACAACATTCTCAAGATAAGAATCATGCAGGAGTTCCAAATGAGAAAAAGAGGGAACAAAATTTTGTTGAGTCTATAAGGCAGCATCCACCTTCTTCCAGCTAGTCTTCTGATCTATTTTTGGATAAACAATGGATCAGTACCACTGAAAAGATATTTTTAGTTCTTCGATGTTCAGAACATGACAAATTCATCTTAGTAGTCTATCATGTGGAAGATTGAAAGATAACAGATCTTGTAATGGTATGTTCTCGTTTAAGTATTAATTTGAATCCTTTTTTTAGTTAAAAGAATGTTTTCTAGAAGTTTTAGGAGCCTTAGAGGTGTTCTGGCTATTCAAGACATGAAAAAGGAGAAAAAGGGGGGGGTTTTGGAAGGTCACATGGTTTGCACAGGGTTAGTGCTAACCATGCAGACAACCCAGGAAACCATGTAGGAGGTGGGATTTTGGATAGTGGAATCTTCACGGTTTGTGAAAAGTTTGGAAAAACATGTGGGTAAACCGTGTTTCCAAGAAAATTTTAAAAAATAACAATATTTTCACACTGGGATTTTTAATCCCAACTTAGGATTTCCTGCCCATTGCCCCCTATTCACCCTAGGAACAAACCAAATCTCCCAAGACCTCCAATAAATATATCTCCCTCATTTCTAAGGTGTTTTTGGTGCCATTGGTTGCAGATCAAAGCTCCATGTAAGGATAATCCCATGCTTGATTCTCTTTTGAGTTTAGGGTAGGTATATTGTTCTCCTCTCTTTCTAGAAACTCTAAATCGCAACTATTTGGGTGAGATCTAGGTTGAAGCTTCAAGGTTTGGTTGAAGTAGAATCTAAGGGATCGATTAAGAGTGGGTTCACCCATGGAATCGAGGTAGGTGGTATAAAATTTATATCCCATTATTTATTTGTGGATTTTTGCATGTGTGGTTTTGTTCTTGGGTGTCTCTTGGTATGGTTTGATCACCCTTGGAAGGTTTAGGTAAAAGGGTTATTGATAAGGTAAATGGAAACTTTCACGATCCCCATGGGATGCGTGAAGGGTTATGGGACTAATTTAGGTCCACCCATGGGGTGTGCCGACTTTCCCGTGCCTAGGGATTTGTGAAGCACTAGTGAGATAGTTGTGTAGTTATGTAAAGCATTTGATAAACATGTTGATGAGATTTATTGTGTTGTAGTAGAAGCAAGGTGATACAACTAGTATTAATAATAATCTATGGGATATTGGTTTAACATAGAATTGGTTTATATGGGTTCACATGGCTATGTTAGAAGAATTTTGAATATTGTTGGAATGAGTAATGGGTTGACACTTGAGAATGGTGAATGTATAAATGGGTTAATATGTGGATAAGATTAAAGACCATAATATAATGTATTATGATCCTGGTAATGAATCCTATTGAGTTAGGCATGATGAATAAAGACTAGTGAGATAAGCACAATGAATGAATGTTCAGTGAGATAAGTATAATAAAAGTAAATGGGGGATAAATGGATAAATGATGTGAAATGCGGTAAATGTGTTGATGGTTAAAGGCATGGTATTAAATTTTATGTTATTGTTATGATTTATGTTTTCCTTGGAAAATGGTTGGGGTGTCGTGTGAATGGTTAATGGATATGTAGGTTCCAGACACAGTGGAAGCGCATTGGTGGGTGTACCCAACTTTATTTTTTTGCATTAACAACGGTCAATCTGAGATATATCATGATAATAAAACACCAGATCTTCCGAATAGAATGAAGAAAAAAAATAAAATATTGGATTCCCAGAACCATAGATAGAATCATCATATGTTGGTTATAATTAATTTAATAAATTGACAAGAGTTTTTTTGATGGAATTTTTCCTTCATTGATGTTTCCGGTCATGATCCGATGTGATCTATCATTATGTCATAGAATCCAAGTGTAGGATTCCTATAGCGGTGATCCACACATGCTCCAAGTATCTCTAGATATCACCAAAGGGATCTTCGGGTGATAGCACAGAAGAGCCTTCACTTGCGATGTGTGCCTTCAATCGCCTTTATCCGATGGAGGAGGATCTCCCTCTCATAGCTTGAGAGCATTCTTGGAAGAAAAAGGATTCTCTCTTGGCTTGAGAGATTTCTATAGATCTATTGTGCACAACCACAAAAAATGGCTAGGCTGATCAGAAATATATAATTGGGATTTTCAATTACATAGAATAATAAAATG
Organism: Viscum album; assembly: GCA_963277665.1. NCBI lineage: Eukaryota > Viridiplantae > Streptophyta > Magnoliopsida > Santalales > Viscaceae > Viscum > Viscum album. Next base: position 1,716,402,532 of record OY728143.1, read on the forward strand.
AATTAATTACCCAAAATCATTTATTCATTTCATTTAATTTTTAATAATACCCCATGTCTAATAATAATAGTTGACTATTATTATTACCTGACATGCACTCAAAAAATTACACCTAATATTATTTAATTAAATAAATAATATTATTTCCCATGAATTCCTAGAAAAAAATACATGGCGTGTACATTTAATATACACAGTGTGTACTTTTGTTTTTTCATTTTTCTTTATTTCCTCCACCACATTTATTAGACCTTGAATAATGACTATTTATTTCTAAATTAAACATCACTTCATTACTCTCTAATAAATATATTATTTCTCCCATAATATATTCTCTAGAATAACTAGTGTCGAAATAAATGCAATTTGGAATCCTTAAATAATTATTAAACAACAATTTAGAATAATATTTATTCAACTTGTTAAATTAATATTTAAATGAGATACTTGGACACACTTAGTGTGTGACCCTCTAGGCCTATTTCTCAATGGCATTAGGCAGAGCCTGCCTAAATTCCAAGGTTAGGATATAGCAACACGCAAAGGAACCCATAGATAAAGAAGTTTATGCTTTAATGACATGTCACCTCCTACGAATTCTTACCATGTAATATAATCCCTTTTTCTTAATATCTCAAATAAATTGGGTTGCATGCTAGTGGCATCAACCCATATGATCAATTATTCTTTCTTTGACTTTCTGAAACTAAACTTTCCAGTTCCTCACTATGGAAATGGATTTATTTAGGCTATATCAGTTCCATCAAAGGGCCTGAGATATCTACTTCTGTTATGGAACAGAAAGGACAAATCCTTTCTCGCATTATCTATTAATGCAGTATCACAAGTGATGCACCAAGCATATCCTACCTCACTATAAATAGTGTTTTGTCACATTTTTCTTCAATACATCTAAGTGAAAATGTTTTAAAACCCATTAATAATAATCTTAAAGTCCATGGACCAATACACACATCCGCAGATAGGAACATCTAATGACACTATGAAATGTGGATTTCCTACTGGCAGGTCTCGTTCTCATAATATCCTCCTGGATATAACCAAGGGCGCACACCATGAGAATGTGCCTCAAATTTTTATGAGTCCTCACCCCTAATCGCCTATATTATTTTTGTCCCTCAAATAACACCATCCGACCATAGAACATATATTCAAGAATAGTGTTATGGAACTTCTGGGTTCTCATCATAGCAGGGATATACTATGACCCTTTAATGAAATAGTTATCCTTAGGAAATTATCACATGAAGTTTCACATAGAAGAATAGTCTTGATGTGATAAGGTATTTATTAATGAATAAAGTACAAAATATTTGGTTCTAGGCCACCAACTCCAAAAGACTCCCACTTAGACTTGATCCAACTGCTAACTACTTTTAACCCACTAGCTCTCACATGATATTCATGCTTCTACTGAGATAGGCCCTCAGTCATGGAGTCTTCCACATTCTCTTATATGGAAACTCTTCTCACTACAACTTCACCCCTTTGATATAAATCCCTCAATAGGTGATACTTATCGAGTATGTTCTTTGTCCATGGATGTGACCTTGGTTCTTTTTAAATATCCACTATTGTAGTATTATCACAATATAATGTGATAGGATATTTACTTCTAGGCACCACATCAAGCTCTTGGAAAAGGTTCTGAATCCAGACGGCTTCCTCGGTTTCATCAGAAGCCACTAAATATTCAGACTCCACTGTAGAATCAGAGACAACTGGTTGCTTTGAATTCTTCTAGCTCACAGTTCCTCCATTGTGATAGAAAACATAACCAGATTGTGACTTCAGATCATTCTGATCTGTCTGAAAACCAGCATCAGCATACCCTCTGATGACGAGCTCCTTGTCTCCTCCATACACCAGGAACATATCCTTAGTTCTTCTCAGATACTTAAGGATAGTCTTTACAGCATTCCAATGATGTTCTCTTGGATTTTCATGATATCTTCCTACCATGATCAGTTCATAAGAAACATCAATCCTACTACATAACATGGAATACATGATGGATCCTATAGCTGAAGCTTATGTGATATTACTCATTCTATCATTCTCTTGTTGTGTTTGAGGACATATTTTCTTAGAAAGATGTAGTCCATGTGACATTGGAACCAATCCCCTCTTGGAGTTTTCCACACTAAATATCTTTAGTATCTGGTCAATATATATACCCTAACCTAGTTCAAGAAGCCTCTTGGATCTATCATTAATGATCTTGATCCCTAGAATGTAGGCTTCTTCACCCAAGTCCTTCATGGAGAAACACGTGTTCAACTAGTCCTTAACTAACTGTAAGACTGGTACATCATTTCAAATAAGAAATCTGTCGTCAACATATACTACCAAGATAATGACCACATTCCTATTAAACCGCTTAAAAAACATGGATCAAATTCATTCTTAATGAAACCAAATTAATTTATGGCTTCATCAAATCGAATGTTCCATGACCTGGATGCTTTCTCTAATCCATAAATAGATTTCTACAACTTGAAACCCCGTTTGGCTTCTCCTAGTGTCACAAACCCTTCTAGTTGTGTCATATAGACATCTTTTTAAAGGTTACCATTAAGGAATGTTGTTTTGACATCCATTTTCCTAATCTCATAGTCATGGTAAGCTGCTATGGCTAGTATTATTCTTATGGGTTTAAACATAGAAACTTTCAAGAAGTTTTCTTCATAGTCAATTTATTGACATTTTCTGAATAATTTATCCACTATCCTATATTTATATGTGTTAACTTGACCTTCTATGTCCAGTTTTCTCTTGAATACCCATTTGCATCCAATGGGATTTACATCAAATATATCATCGACTAGAACCCAGACTTGGTTCTGATACATGGAATCCATCTTAGAATTTATAGCTTCTAGCCATCTTGCGGATTCTAAGATTTCTAATTCTTCCTTGTATGATAGAGTTTCATAATTTTCCAACAATAATGATTCACCATTATTGGTGACTAGGAAACCAAATCTCTCTAGTTCTCTTACCTCTCTTGAGCTCCTATGTAGTACTTGTGTTTCTGGAACCTCTTCCACAAGGACCTGTGTAACTTGATCCTGTACCAATTCCAGTATATCTTGAGCATCAAATTCTTCAAAGTAAATCTTTATTCCATTATCCTTTTGGAGGATGTGCTCCCTCTCAATAAATATGGATTTTCTGGCGATAGTCACTTTCTTGTCTAAAGGGTAATATAGTTAATATCCTTTTGTTTCCTTGGAGTATCCTATAAAGATACACTTCATTCCTCAAGATGCTAGTTTGTTTTCAGATAGGGTCTTAACAAATGCATCGGATCCCCATACATGTGTGTGAGAAAAAATGGGTTTCTTTCTATTCCATAACTCGGAGGGAATTCTATTTTCCTCCTTAGTTGGTACTCGGTTTAATGTGTATGCTCCAGTCTGTAATGCATACCCCAAAAGGATAATAGAAGATCTGAATGACTCATCATCAACCTCACCATTTCCAACAAGGTGTGATTTCACTTTTCACTAACACCATTATATTTTGGTGTATAAGGAGGAGTGAGTTGAGATATAATCCCAGACTCCCATAGAAGAATATGAACTCTTGGTTCAGATATTCTCCACCTCGATCCGATCGAAGATTCTTTATCTTCTTACCAAGCTGATTTTCTACTTCATTATTGAATTACTTAAATTTCTCTAAGGATTCTAACATATACCACATTAATTAGACATATCCATATCTACTCAAATCATCAGTAAAAGTAATGAAGTAAGAATATCCACCTCCAGCTTCTACAGGAAATGGTCCACAAACATCTATGTGCACCAATCCTAGAAGCTCTGTGTCCCTCTCACCCTACCCACTAAAAGGAAGCTTATTCATTTTACCCTATCAATAAATGTGACATCTATCAAGTGGTTTTAGCTCAGTAGATTCTAAATAGCCATCTTCACAGAGCTTTTTCAAGTTCTTCTCATTTACTTGACCGAGACGGTGATGCCGTAACTGGGTGATGTATGGGTCATGTGAGTTTGTTTCATTATCAATTTCTAGCACTTGGTTTTCATAATTTAATACATAAAAACCATCATTTAAATGTGCCATACCATAACATACATTGTTCTTATAAAAGAATAAACCCTTATTTCCAAACATGAAAATAAATCCATCCATATGCAAACATGATACAGAAATTATGTTTTTGGTAACACTAGGCACATAATAACAGTTATGTAAAACCAAAATCATCACAGTTGGCAATGAGAGGTGTTAATCGCCAATGGCCAACGCATCCATCCTCACGCCATTGCCAGCTCAAAGATCCACCTCTCCACTGAAAATATTTCTAAATCAACCTGGTTCCTACATTTGAATACATATGTGAGCCCCACAAGCTGTATCTAATACCCAATATTTAGAAATGGAAAGATTACACTCGATAATGAATGCACCTTTAGCATCCCCATGCTTATGGGTGTAGTTCCTCTTCAAGTGTCCTATCTTGCCACATGAAAAACATACCGCCTCCCATTCCTTACCTTGTCTCTGGATCTTACCCTTCTTGGAGGGATGATGCTCAGGGGATTCAGACCGTTTATAAGTCCTTGGCCCCTTTTCCTTCTCCTTCCTTTTCTTATTCACCATTAGGACTACAGGTTTATCATGCCCCATGTCCTTATCTACCTTGAAAATTAAGGTCATACATTCTGATAGACTCTTCTCATTGTTTCTCATGTTATATTTGACAATAAACCAAGATAAGGTCTTGGGAAATGATGATAGGATGAGATCTGTATGCAAATCATCCGGGAACTTAATCCCTAAGATGTCCAGGCGTTAAATGTATCCAATAAGCTTGACTACATGAGGCCCAACTAGCGCATACTCTCCAAGATTAGTTGTAAAAAAAGCGTTGGAGATCTCATCTCTCTCCTATCTCGCATTCTATTGGTATATATCCTTAAGGTGATACATCATGCTATACACATCCACATATTCATGTTGCTTCAAGAGATCATTAGACATGGCTGATAGCATAAAACATTAGAAATAGGTGGAATAATCCATATATTTCATATTGATAGATAGTTCCTCATCACTAGACTCTTTCCCAGGTGTAACTGAAACATGATCTTCCAACACATATAATTTCCTCTCTTGGCAAAGGATGACGCGTAAACTCCTCTGCCACTCTTGTAAATTGGTTCCAGTGAGAAGGTTTTCCTTCTCGAGTATGATTCGCAATGATATGTTTGAAGTCATTTTTCTTGTCGTTTCAACAAATTAAGATGAGCAAAGGTTTAGTACATTATTATGATAAAAATGAAAGAAATAAATAAATTAATACTTATTAGTCTCCCACTATTTTTTTGAAATCCAATAGCCCTCACCATTGACTTCAGAATATTTTTTTGCCTAAATATTCTAGTTGAAATGATCCATATTTTCCTTCTCATTACCCCAACTAGGGTTGGTTAAGAAACTTAAAGGGTTTTAGGTAGGCATTCCAAATTTCAACTGCATTAACTTGCTGCTCCTGGATCTGCTGAGTGGACTCCCCAATACTGAAATCCTTTTATTTTGGATTTACTCAACCTTTGCCTCTTGGTCACACCATGTCCTATTGTGGTAGTCAACCCTTGATTAAAATCAATTCAAGTCAACCCAAAACCTTGAATTATAATTCCCTGATACTTGAAATCACCCCAACTAGTGTTGGTCAAGCACTTTGAACTGTGGTTTGATTCTAACCAAGATTATGGAAGGCTATACTGACTTGTTATTTTATTTGAGGGATTTTATCCTTATACATAAATTTCCATTTTATTATATATGATTACATACTTGTTAATATTAAGTGGGATATACTTAAGTGATTAACCATGTCTAAGATAATATTTTACACATAAGCTAGTCTTATTTTAGTTCCATCTTGCATGCTTGTTTAATTCATTAATTGTGTGATTGTGACAACACACCAAGAATAAATAAACCATGCAACTGATATAAATACAATAAATGGTATTATCATGAGCTTGTTATATTGGTTATTTTATCTAGTGGTTGATAAAATAACCCAAGACTTAGGGGAGAAACACCTTGAACCTTTTGGGTTCATGTTTATAGCTTTCCACTTGTACACCATTGTATCTTCTTGGATTGGTTTCACCTTGGCTCCTAACTTGATACACCTCCACTAGCTTGGAAACTCCATCCATTACATATTCTTTTATCTCACACTTAGGTGAGGGGTAAAATGGGGTTTTACATAAAAGAAACCTTGGGCACACATGTCCTACGTATTAATGAAGAGAAGGCTCACAAGCCAACAAATTTAATTTAAATAAATTAATTAAAAGAAACCATTCACATACAAAGGTCTTATTCTAGGTCAAGGTCATCCATGAATGCAACGATATTTATGCATAAATAAAACTAGCATTTAATTATTTAGTCGTTCTTGTTTAAGATAAATCACGCTCAAATCGATTAATTATCTTTAATTAATCAATACTTTTATCTTAAACCATTTTTCTGAATTTCCTTGAGATTGTCATCCATCATAATTTTAAAAAAATAAATTCATTTAAAATTATCTTTGTACATAACTTGTACCTTAGAGGAAACCCGGTGAATTATCATTCATAACTACCCAATGAGTAGAAATGAACATTACGCCGATGTAAAATTAAACACATATATATAAAACACCTATCACATGTTGTGCCTCAGCTTTACGCCTGCACTGTGGTACACGTCTCAAGTGTTTGTATAATATAATAATAAATTTTAACAAATCTGTGTAATTTGGATGAGTAAACGGTGTGTACTTTTGTTCACCATCCATCTGAAGAACACGCCCAGGTACATGGTGTGTAGATGTACATAGGAAATTTTTCAGACTACACTATATGTTCAGTGGGACACACGTCGTGTAGTATCTGCGATACATGGTTTCTATCTGGGCAAGCCGTGTATGGGGTACACGGTCCAACCCTAACCTGAAGGGACTACATGTCATGTTTAGTGGACCACATGGTGTGTAATACAGAAACCATGTTCCACCTATTCCTTATCAACACACAGTGTCATTTAAGACTTAGAAATACTCCAACACATGACCAGATTTGGTGGACCAATCCGATGCATTGCACCTAGACTACACGACATGTACTGCCAAATACACGCTGTGTATTCTGGTGTTGTATGGCCAGGAATGTTTGGAACCTCCAGATTAGATCCTCTATTTTATTTTAATCAAAATTAAAAGAAAAATTTTTTTCTGTAAGGTGAAAGAGAAATGAGAGAGGAGGAACAGATCTCGAGATTCAGATTTAAATAAGGATTAACATTAATTGAAACAACTAAATTATTAAATTCATAAATCACAAACGAAAAAAATAAATAATTATAATCAATTATATGACCCCTTTGATACCACTTGTATGTTCTGGGCGTAGCAGAATCACATTGGTGGGTGTACCCAACTTTAATTTTAGCATTAACAACAATCAATCTGAGATCTGTCACGAGAATAAAACACCAGATCTTCAGAATAAAATGAATAAAAAAAGAGTGGATTCTTGGAACCATATATAATATCATCATATGTTGGTTATAATTAATTTAATTAATTAAAAAGAATTAACTTGATATAATTCTTTCCTCATTTATGTTTCTGGTCAAGATCTAATGTGATATGTTGTTGCATCATAGAATCCAAGTGTAGGATTCCCCTAGCGGTGAGCCACATGTGCTCCACGTATATCTGGACGTCACCGAAGGGATCTCCAGGTGCTAATGCGGAATATCCTTCACTTGTGATGTTCGCCTTTGATGGCCTTGATCTGGTGGAGGAGGATCTCTCTCTCATAGCATGAGAGCGTTCTTGGAAGAAAAAAGATTCTCTCTTGGCTTGAGAGCTTTCTCTAGATTTGTTGTGCACAACCACAAAAAATGGCTAGGCTAATGTGAAATATATAATTGAGATTTTTAATTACATAGAATAATAAAATGAATTAATTACTGAAATCATTTATTCTTTTCATTTAATTATTAGTAATACCCTATGTCTAATAATAACAGTCGACTATTATTATTACTTGACATGAACCCAAAAAATTACACCTAATATTATTTAAATAAATAAATAATATTATTTCTCATAAATTCCAAGAAAAAAATACATGGCATGTATATTTAATATACACGGTGTGTATATTTGGTTTTCCATTTTTCTTTATTTCCTCCACCACATTAATTAGACCTTTAATAATGACTATTTATTTATAAAATAAATATCACTACATTACTCGCTAATAAATATATTATTTCTCATACAATATATTCTCTAGAATAACTAGTGTCGAAATAAATGAGATCAATCATCCTTAAATAATTATTAAACCACAATCGGGAATAATCTTTATTCAACTTGTTAAATTAATATTTAACTGAGATACTTGGAAACACTTAGTGTGTGACCCTCTAGGCCTCTTTCTTAGTGGTATTAGGCAGAGCATACCTAAAGTCCAAGGTTAGCATCTAGAAACACACCAAGTAACCCATAGACAAAGAAGTTAATGCCGCAATGACGTGCCACCTCCTACGAATGCTTACCGTGTAATATAATCACTTTGTCTCGATATCTCGAATCAAGTGGGTTGCATGCTAGTGTCATCAACCCATGTGCTCAATTATTCTTTCTTTGACATTCTAGAACTGAACTTGCTCATTCCTCACCATGTCCATGGATTTATTTTGTCTATATCAGTTTCATAAAAGGGCCTGAGATATCTACTTCCATTATGGAACAAAAGGGAAAAATCCTTTTTCACATTATCTATTAACGCAGTATCACTCATTACACACCCAATATATCCTACCCCACTAAGAACAGTTTGTCATCACAGTTTTCATCAATAAATCTAAGTGTGCATGTCGTAATATCCATTAATAGTAATCTGAAAGTCTAAGGACCAATACACATGTCCATAGATAGTAACATCCAATGACACTATGAAATGAGGATTTCCAACTAGTGGGTTTCATTCTCATAATATCCTCCTGGATATTACCAAGGTCACACACCATGAGAATGTGCCTCAATGTTTTTTGAGTCATCACCCCTAATGGCCTGTATTATTTGTGTCCCTCAAATAACATCATCTAGATATAGAACATATATTCAAGAACAATGTTATGGCACTTTCAAGTTCCCATCATAGAAGGTATCTGCTATGACTCTTTAATGAAACATCTATCCTTAGGATATTATCACATTCATTTTCATGCAGAAGAACAATCAAGATGTGATAAGGTATTTATTAATGAATAAAGTTGAAGTAGTTGGTTCCAGGACACAAAATCCAACAGGATATATATATATATATATATATATATATATATCATGTGAACATGGCTTGGTAGAGTGGGGTATTGACTTGAGGTTCTACTCCCATGGGTCGAGTTGGACCGACGCTCTAAACTACACCCCTAATGCACGATTTAGGGAAGATGATTGAGGCTATGTTCCCCTAACAGTTGCAACCACCCGGACTGAGGCTTCAAGGTGATGATATGGTTTACATTAGGAAGTTAGTCCTAGTGACATAGGATAACAGTTTGTTTTTCTTCATGCATGTGAATGTATACATTAAGACAGTGTAACTTGATTTATTTGATGAGCCCCTGATAAATGGGTTGGTAATGGTAAGTAATGGGAAATGGTATGAAATGGTAAGATATGGATATGGTAATAAATGTTGGTAATGGACCTAAACTGGTTAGGGGAACTAAATATTTTATTATTATTTATTATTCATTTCCCTTTTTCATACACAATTGTTTACACCAGATATTTTGTAGAGACCGTTGGTGGTGGCCTACTGAGTTGTACTCACACCCTGCCTGGGTTGTCATTGGGTACCCGAGCAGACGTCATGTTTTCTTGTCAGGGGAAGGGAAAAGGCCCTTTCTATAGAGTCGAGTTGGCATGGGTGTACATGGTGGATTACCTAGACATGGTGTTGGGACCATTTTGGCGATTTTTCTATTTTTCTTCATTTTGGGTTTTGGTTCACTTTTTCACTTGTAGCACGACATGGAATATTTACTGTTGGACACGGTTGTCCCCATTTTAGAGAATGTTTCTTTATGTATTCTCTTGTATTATTAGTTATTATACCACTATCTTGTTTATCTTCTATTGTGTCTTACTCTGATAAAAATGGGGTACAGTCTCTCCAATTGACATTTTGGACCCTCGCTACTAGTGACAACCTTTGGCATATGGGGAGGCACGCTTAAGGTCATGTAACCACCCTGATAAGAGCACTGGTTTAGTGGCGTCTGGGTCAGGGACGTTATAAAGTGGTATCAAAATATTTCTTTCTTCTCCTTCTCTGGAATATTGCTATTTGGGATGGTAGATGGGAGTTAGGATGTTTTGGTCCTTGGTAATGAGCTTGTTCCTAGGAGTAGCTAACCCATGTAAAAGGGAAAACCCAATTCACCCACGGTGGGAATTGTTTTTCTTAATTGTGTGATGTTACAGTTGACGATATTTCACTATTGGATGATGCACATATTGTGTGATGTGATGGTTCTATGATATTTGGATCATGGCCTTAATGGCATGAGTTTGTTCATTCATGCATCATTGTAGGAACCTATAGAGATAGGTGACATGGATCATGGTAGCCACACATGGGTTGGGTGTGTGCAGCATGAAAGATAGAATGAAACTTTCATCTTGATAATTGAAAAGGCAAAAATTTCATAAATGAAACAATTAAAGTGGGTGAAGATAAAAGAATGATAACTGATGATTAATGAAATATGTGTAATTAAGGGTTTGTAATGAATTGAAAATGTTGTTTGTAACATGTTTTGTGAGCCTTGTGGTGGTGTATGGTTTTTTACTCCTTGTGGACCATGGCATGTGGTAGGTATGTTTGGGGTGAGGTTTTTTGGAATGTTAAGGTTTTTGGGGATGGTGCATGTATGGTGGGTTTTTGTGGCTGGTGAAGAATCTTCTTATTATGAATTTGTGAAAGTTTTATGGTATGTGTTATAATCCTTATGTTTGGAAATGTAGAGAAATTACACCATGATGTCGAGCGCCGGTTAGGCTACAAGAGGATGTTGTTGAGAACACTCCTCTAGTAGAGGAGAAAGAGAATGTGGTGATCCATGAAATTATATAGGAGTAGTTCTAAGAGAACATGGCTCGTTTTATGTAGATTATGGATTGGGACCCAGGGCGGGTTGCACCGAGTATGTTTGAGCTGACCAGAGAGTTTCGGCTACAGCACCCTTCGGCCTTTATTAGAGAGGGTAGGATAGAGTGAGCATAGTTCTAGATAGAGTCTATTCATACAATAATTTATCATATATAGACTCCTATTGGGAAGTGAGTCAAGTTGTCATATTATATGTTGTGGGGCCAAGCAAAGCATTGGTGGGACATCCTGGCTCAGACTGAGCAAGTTGAGGGGATTTTGTGGAAATATTTCTATGAAAATTTTATGGAGCATTTTTACCCAGAGAATTTGAGCTAAGAGTGGGTTATAGATTTCATGAGCCTGACTCAAGTATTGATGTCAGTGATGGAGTGTAATGGCTGCTTCACTAACCTGCGACGCTTTGTTCCAGCATTGTAGGGGGATGAGGAAGCAGTTAAGAAGAATTTCTAGGATGGTATGAGACACAAGATCAGGTCTCAGGTGAATATATTTCTCTTGAAGAGGTTTATAGAGGTAGTGAATTAAGTAATTTTCTTAGAAGGGATCCTGAAGGGAGATTTAGGTAGTGGGATTGTCGTACCAGCTAAGTAGACAAGTGGTGTTACTTCCAAGGTCCGAAAGTGTCATTTTGGAATTTTTTAGCAGGGTGGAAGTGTGAAAGGTGGCTAGAAGGGAGGGTTAGTCTCTCAGAGTGATGATCAGGTGTTCTTCTATCAGTATGATGGGTGAGAGCACATGCGTGGCCAGTGTCCTTGACCTCCAGTTGAGTGTCTATCATACGGAAAATTAGGACATGTGCAGAGGTTCTGTAGGAACACTCAGTAGGTATAGGAAGATTCCAAGTAGAGTTAAGGTATCAGTTTCTCTATATCAAGCAATCAGTTGGAGCTCCTCGGGCCATACTGGTAGGGGTGGTAGATGTGGAACTTCATGGAAGGATCACCCATATTAGTAGGGCGGTGCAGTGGAGGGAACACAGGTTGAAGAATAGGGTAGAGGGGTAGGTCATCTTCATGTTGTTCATTCAGAACCTAGTGATAAAGAGGTAGGGCCATCAACTATTTGAGGTATGATCCTTGTAACTTATATGGTTTCTAGTGAATTTTTTGATACTAATTCCACACACTCTTTTATTTCTTCTCTGTTTTTGGTAGCTTTGGGTTTTCCTATGGAGAGTGTGTGCAGGGTTATGTCAATTGACACTTTGTTGGGGGTGGTAAATGAAGATATCAGGTAGTGTAATGGATGTTCTCTAGAATTAGGTGGGTATCATTTCATATGGGACTCTTTTGTTCTCGAGATGTTGGGATTTGACCTGATCTTGGGTATGGACTGGTTGGTGTTGTATCAGGCACACATAGAATGTTACCGTTGTAGGGTATCATTCAGGTCACATGAGGGTGACTCTTATGTTCATCATGGAGAGTGGGATGTTCGAGTAGGTCATGTGAGACCATTTTGTCAGCATTTGGTAACACTCGCGACTCAATTATCTTGTCATGTTCTTGATGATGAAAGAGGGGAATAGTTTGTTTTCTCTCCAGTAGTGGATCGGTTTCAGGATGTGTTTCCTGAGGATTTATTGAAGTTTCCACCCAAGAGGGATATTGAGTTGATGTCGGGAGTAGAGCTAGATTCTATTACACTATAAATAATGGCTCTGACTTAACTCTAGGAGTAAAAGGTTTATCTTGAGGAGTTGGAGCGTAAGGGGTTTATACGTCCTATTATATCTCCTTGTGGAACTTCTGTGCTTTTTTCAAAGAAGTCTGACGGTCGTTAAGGTTTTGTGTGGATTATCAGAAGTTAAATTGGATAACAGTGAAAAATTGGTACCCAATTCCTAGAATTGATGACCTATTTGACCATTTGAGGGGTGGATCAGTTTTTTCTAAGATTTATCTAAGATGGAGTTATCTCCAGTTAAGGTTGAGGCATGCTAACGTACCACTGACAGCTTTCAGGAGTTGGTATAGGTTGTTTGAGTTTGTGGTGATGGATTTCGGTTTGACCAATGAACCAGCGGTGTTCATGTATTTAATGAACCAAATCATTCATCCATATCTATATTAGTTTGTGTCTTTATTTTTTGATGACATCTTGTTGTACTCGAAAACTCATGACGATCATTACCAACATCTTGACATTGTTCTGAGTACACTAAGAGAGCATCAGCTATATTCCAAGCTTTCAAAACTATAATTTCTGGATTGTAGAATTGAATTTTCTAGGTCACATCATCTCTGAGGTAGGTGTTTCAGTGGATCCATAGAAAGTGAAGGTTGTCGTGTCTTGGGTAAAACCCAAGAGTGTTTTAGATGTTTGTAGTTTTATGAGTTCGGCTAGGAATAATTGGAGGTTCATCTAGGATTTTCCTTGCTTGGAAGCACCACTTTCGGGCTTGAACAAGAAGGGAATTAGGTTTGAGTGGTCAAAGGCTTGTGATAATGCCTTTCAAGTGTTGAAAAAGTGATTGACTACTACACTAATATTGATCTTACATGATCGAGGAAAGATGTATTTCTAATTTTTTAATGTGTCTGATATTGGGCTTGGGGCTATGTTGATGCAAGAAGAGTGGATTATAGATTATGGGTCGAGGAAATTGAGATCGAATGAGTGGAATTATCCCAATAAATATCTTGATTTGGCTATAGTAGTCTATGCCTTAAAGTGTTGGAGTCACTACTTGTTGGGGGAATGGTTCATGGTGTATACCAATCACAAGAGTCTAAAGTATATCGTTTCACAACGCGATTTGAATCTTCTTCAGTGAATATGGGTTGATTATCTCCATTCTATTGACTTTGAGATGGTATATTATAATGAAACATACTTTACATACATTGTTATTACTTTAGAATTGAATCATACTTATTACAACATATAAAAAAACACTGATAGGACCGTATAAGTATAGTGTCTTTAGAAACTGGGAAACATAAACAACTGGTTCATAAGGCATCTACATTGTCTCCCACTTATTTCAACATATCTAGATTCCCTTTTGGCATATCCTACTTAATACCCTTCTTCCTGACCTGGGGAAAAGAAAACATACAAAAAAGGGTGATCTCAAATGCTCAGTAAGGGTAAATAAAGGAAATATCAATCATATCATATTCATAAGAACATAACATTTTGAAAATATTAACCTACAAAAGAGATCATAATATCATAACATGGGATAAATCAAAGTAGTGAAATGTAATCCCAATTATCATAACATATAACATGAAACCTTTTTGCATACACACATAATCATAGAAGATCATTTCTTATTAGTCAAGACTCATTTACAAGACTATCTTAGCAGACAAAGTCCATTTCTGAACTGAGTTCACTCCTCATTTCAGTCCTGTATCACTGAACCAGATTAACTTGTCCTTCCATCCATGTCTATCTCATGAGCTATAAATCTTTACCCAATGCATTGGAGGGAGATATAGGTCCCACCCATCTCATAATGAAACCATTCTTCTGTGTGGCACAAAATCATAAATCATACATCGTAGCATAACCCATGTAATAAAAATGGGATTCTTAAACATCGTGACATCATAAAAAAATTAATATAAGATAAAGGACTTCATAAAAATAATTCCATCACAACATAATCAAATAAATGTAATAATAGGGAAATAAACAGAACCCTATATTATCTTATATGGAAAATAATTTTGATAAAACACTTGAACTCCATTCTTGAGGAAAATATCCTTTCTACTTCAAAAACATTTTTCCTTTCTTAATCATGTCATAACATTTTAAACTAAAAGAAGTTAATTAAAAATAAACTTGAAATCTTTTAAAGGATTCTTCATGGAAATAATATTCTATGGAATCATAAAAATACATTCATGCCGTATAAGTTAAAAAAACATTCTTCTCGTACTTTGGCCGAAAAAGTCAAAAAGTATCTCGTACTAAAAACGAAAAAATATTCCTTTCATATATTTTACTAAAAAATCACCAATAGGTAAAATTGTATTTAAACAATATTAGGAGGATATAAATAATATTACGTATTGATGGAACATGTATGTGGATGATAAATATGCCCCAGTAAATACCGAAGTATAAACAATCTCAGATAAAAATTGAGATTATGAGATTTTCCATTAACTTAGGTATGATATGCTTCGTATGAATCTGAAACTCCTTTATAATGGTATAAATAATGTAATTGACTTATTACAGAATCATATTCATCGTTATGATATCATATATGGTCATATTCTTATCTTCTTATTAGTAATATTTCATTGCTACTTGTTATTCGGGTGTTTATTGCTTTATGCTCTTATGCATGTTTTGTCGAATGAATTATTATTCCTCCTTTTTAGGTTATAGATACATAATTTACATAATGGTATTAGTATAATATACATCATATTTATTCATTAAATTCATTTATATAATCATTATTAAATGAAGATCATGTAGAATGAGTCGCATCACATCGTGGAGACGGTAGGCCGTACGTACGTACGAGCGATGATATCATTCCCATAACTATTGAATGGTTTTGGATTGGAATATGTAATGTTTAAAAATTAGTATCATGTTATAATAATCATATAAAATTATTCTTTACACCGTTATACCCATCCAAGTAAGGTGGTGGTGGAAAATAGATTACACCACGGCATGGAGACGGTATTCCGTACGTACGCATGCGTGGTGAGTTCATTTCTCGTTGGATGGATAGAAGGTGAAATAGGGTTGTTTCATATTTATAATAACATATCAGTATATGATCGATACTTATTTTTATTAATTTATGATGAAAAAATAAAGAAGAATAAGTAGAATAAGAAATAAATTGGAAAGAATCGGTAAAGGATATTATCTCTTCATTGACGCGCCTCTTCTTAACCTCCTCTTAGGGAACTAAAGTTGGTCTTTGAAAAAGACCAGGACCTCTAGTATGTTTCTAGGGAAGTGGATAAGAGAAATTTTTAGGGTTTGGCCAAGATTTAAGGCTCAAAGTGGTGTGAGGAGGAGAGGGAGGAGGTGCCCTTTTATAAGGGAGAAGAGGGGCACCTTTAGAATTATAAGAAATATTAATTTATAATAAATTTCAAACACTCCTAAAAACCTCCAAAAATGACTCAATTATAATATGAGATGAGATAGGGTTGTAATGTCATCAAAAAATAAAATTTAGACAAGTTGTGAATTTATTTTAAACCTTATCAAATTGATTTATCCTTATTTAATCTATTTAATTTTATTTTTGGTAATAATATTCTAAATTTTAAATTGATATAAATAATCAATTATATGATCTGAGTTATCCATAATTAGATAAGTTATGACATTTTATACCATATAAATTTAAATATATAATTTTTAAATATTTTTTGTGATTTTTAAACAATTTTATAATATGTTATTTTTATAAAATAACAATAGTGTTAATTTTTCCACTATTCATTTATTTGAATTTAAATAAAATATAAATAGAGGATATATTCTAAATAAAAGCTTTAATAGATTCATAACATGTTATATTTATCTAAAAATTTTAGTGGATCACATTAAATAGTTCATATAATATTTATTTTAATATTTTTAAAACCATTTATTTGATATTTCAATCAATAAAATAATTTCAACATCACTATTGTGTCACCTTTAATGATATTTATTTAATCCCTAAAAATTATAAATAAATTAACATGATTTAGATAATTTTATTATATTTCTGTAGACTATTCATTTTCTAATTTTCATGAAGTTTATCACTAAATTAAAATTATTATACTTATAAGATTTAAGAGAGTGACATGTTGTCACTTTCTTTGGTTTTAATAATAATTAAATTATTTTCAAGGTCAAAAGCCCATAAAATTAATCTATTCCGACCCTTATGTTATATAGGTATACTGTTAGTTATCCAATAGAATTTTTTAAGGTGTTAGGGTAATTTTATAATCTTATTTTTACCCTTATTTACCTGATTTACCATTAACCGTAGTAAATAAAGATTATTATAGTTACTATTCATAATATCATAAAAATAAAAGTAACCTATTAACATAATTTGGACCCAATGAATTCAAATATGGAATCCATTTTTTAAAATTCAAAACACAGAAGTTGTAGTAATTAATTTAAAATTAATCTCATTGTTAAGAAAACGAGTTTTAAAAGTTAAAACATTGCCAAAGATTGAAACGTTTTACCTATGAATTCAATGTAAAATTAATGGTAATGACATAAATTATATTAAATGGTAAAAATATATTCTATTTATATTGTAAAACCATTAAATATTATAATTTTACCATATAAATTATTGCGATGAAAAAAAGTTGTTTTTAATTAAAATATAACTTGTTTTTACTATTCATTAAAATATGAAAGTTATCATAATAATATGAAAATTTTATCCAAAGTAAATTTTTATATCCTGATTAAAAAGAATAATTTTATTTTGTCAGATTGAACTTATAAACTTGTCAAAAACTATATTTAAGGTGGGTGCGCCATCAAAAGGCGGTCAAACTGCATTTTTTGAAAAATACTTATTTTACCCGAAAAAATTATTTTGTTCACATACCATGTTTTAGAAAAAGTGTAAGATGAATAATAATGTTCAAAATGTAGTTAATTCTATTCATAACTGCTATTCCATAATAATGTTATAACAATATATCATTGTTTAGGGAAACTCGGTATTGCGTACTACACACGCTATCGAGGAAGGTCGTCATTGCATGTAACGCAAGCCAAGCTAGTGTTGTGTGTAGTGAAAGATTCATTTGGAATTGTTTATAACATAATACATATATATATATATATTTCTCATAAAATCTAAGGGTGTTACATTCTACCCCCCTTAAAAATAATTTTTCCCTCGAAATTCGTCACATCGTAACAAACAGATGAGGATACCTCTCCCTAATCATATCCTCAAGTTCCCATGTAGCTTCTTATAATTAGTGGTTCCTCCATTAAACTTTAACCAAGCGAGTGGTCTTGTTTTGCAGAACTTTTTCACTACGATCCAGAATCTCTATCGGCTATTCTTTATAAGAAATATCTTGCTCCAGCAGTACAACTTCTGAGATTAGTACATGTGAAGGATCAGGTAAGTACTTTCTCAGGAGAGATACATGGAATACATCATGAACTTGAGAGAGATTCAGTGGAAGCGCCAATCGGTAATCTATCTTCCCAACACGATCCAGTATCTCAAAAGGACCAATATACCTAGGGCTCAGCTTTCCCTTCTTTCCAAATCTCATTACTCTCTTCCAAGGAGATATTAATAAGAACACTTTATCACCCACTTCAAACTCTAGGTATTTTCTTCAGTTATCGACATAACTTTTTTGTCGACTCTAAGATGCTCTTATGTGTTGTTGAATAGATCGGACCTTTTATGCCATCTTATCAACAAGATTAGGTCCTAATAGCTTTCTTTCCCCAACTTCATCCCAGCAAGTTAGAGTTCAAAATTTCTTTCCATAGAGAGCTTCATAAGGAGCCATCTGAATACTGGAGTGAAAGCTATTATTATAAGAAAATTATGCCAAAGGTAGGTGTTGATCCCAACCACCTTTGAAATTCATAGAGAAAGATCTCAACATGTCTTCTAGATTTTGAATTGTCCTCTCAGACTGACCATATTTATGAGGATGATACGCAGTGCTGAAACTCAACTCTATATCTAGAGTATGTTGAATACTTCACCAAAACTTCGAGGTAAACCTCAGATCCCGATCAGATATAATGTAAAGTGGCACTCCATGAAATCTTACCACTTCCTTCACATATATCCTGGAAAGCTGATCAAGAGAGAAATCTTCTCTAATAGCAATGAAGTGTGCTGACTTCTTAAGACGATCAACTATAACCCAGATATCATTATTGCCTTTGGATATTTTAGGAAGTCCAGTGACAAAGTCCATAGTGATGTTTTCCCATTTTCATTCTGGTATGGGTAATGGTTGTAACATCCCCTTAGACTTCTATCTCTTAACTTTAACTTTCTAATAAACCAAGCATAAAGAGACATATTTAGTAACATCTCCTTTCATGCCATCCCACCAGAAGTACTCCTTCAGGTCCCTATACATCTTTGTGCTTCTAGGGTGAATAGATAATGAATAACTATGAGCCTCATCCAATATTTCATTCTTTAATTTTGGGATGGGAGGAACACAAACCCTATTTCTGAACCTTATTATTTCATCACAATCAATGTGAAATTCAGGAACATTTCTCACCTTCTTTTGTAACTCTACATCTTCTTTATGTGCCTCTTTAATCTTCATATGTATAGATGGTTGAACATTCATTTGAGAAAGATAAGATTTTTTCCATTCCATTATAATTCCACTACTGGAAACTCATGTTTTCCCAATGCTTCTTTACCAACGGTTTAAACAAACCATTGGTAAAGAAGCCCTTTCCCAACGGTTCTCTTGAACCGTTAGGAAAGGGGTGTCCAAGACACCATTTCCCAACGGTTCTTATAGAACTGTTGGGAAATGGTCACCCTTTACCAATGGTTTGTTTAAACTATTGGTAAAGGTATCTTGGACACCCCTTTCCCAATGGTTTTTAAAACCCATTGGGAAATCTTTTCCCTAAATACACAATTGTCCGCTCTCTCCCCCATTTGCGATAGAACCCTAATCATGTCCATGGCTCCACTGCTCTCACGACTTCCCCCATCCGAACCTGTCAAACTACATCCAAATCGTCTCAAATCAGGTATTCTATTCTTCATAAAAATAAAATATTTAAGTGCTACCTTGTTTTTATTGTTATTCATCTCATATTTTAGTTTTATGTTTTGATTTTTATGTGTATATCATTTTTTTTGTTTTGATTTAATCTAGACTTTATCCATTCCAATCCATTTAATTAATTAAATCCTTAACCCTCCATCGACGAAGAAGCATATCAAATTCATTACCGTTGGATTCTAGATTTTATAAGTATGTGTTTTTATTCTTTTTTCCATCTTGTAATTAATTGTTACTTGGAAATTTATTTATATGTGTTTAATAATTTTTAGCAATGTTTTTATGAATGTTTTCCTTAAAATTTCTTAAGGAAAGTGTTTTATTAAAATGAAAATAAAATTTAATAAGGCTTGTGTAATGTAATTTTTTATAGTACACTATGTGACGATGTTTGGTATTTAGTAACATATGAGATAACTGGTGTGTGAGAATGTGTTGTGAAAGAGATTCCATGGTTGGTTCAAGATTATATTTACGTTTTGATCCTATTAATGAGTTGTTTTAAAGATATTTTGAGATATTTAGCTTATGTTTATTGGTGAAAACTGGGAGTTGTAGAGGTGGTTCATGATTAAGACATATAATTACTGCTAAACATGTAGATAAACCTTGGATAGTAGTGAATTCTTGAAATGTTTGATGTTTTTAGTCCTTTTTTATTTGGAGTTTATTTTGATAGTGATGTTTCTTATTGTTACCTATGATGGGAATTTATTTCAGTTTCTAAATCGACTGAGACTCCCCCACCATGCACAGTGTATGCAACCTCTACCCGTATTTAATCATTATGTTTACACGGCGTATGCAACCTCTACCCTCATTTAATCAGTGAACTCAAGTCAATAATTCAAGCCTTCATTCTCACTATCATGTAAGAAATTGAATGATGTAAACCCATTCTCACATTATTTCTTACCTTAGATAGTGTCCAACATATGAAATACGAGCTTTTGAATTCATCATTTTACCAGGATCATATATTCCATTTCCCCCAAGATGACTGTACTAATTTAACTTTAGTGTTAATTAAATATGGTTCTCATTGTACGATGTATATTATGTGTCCTTCTTGGCCAATACTCACTTTTATGAGGGTGGGGTGCTTTTCACTACACATTCTGGCATGTGTAGACATCCATAAAAATGTTAGATAAGTCACAAGTTTAATTCAGTAATGTCGTTATCATTGACATACTTTATTATTAATATCAAATTTAAAAATAAATGTTTTTGTCTATACATAATGAAATTAAATCTTTTTAAAAGCCATGAACAACCTATTAGTGTAGAAGCCTAAAATTTATTCACCCATGGGGTGCGCTTGACTTGGGGAAGTAATTGGGTAATGAAAGGTATGGCCATAGAGGTGCCAATAATGAGTTATTGAACATGAGTGAATGATTTGGGATGCCTATAACACATGATGGGACCTGAGGCCTGTGCCTCTTATAGACCTAATGAAAATGAATATAAATAAATTTTAATTTAATTTATGATTACTTGTTCTTTACATTATTTTAATAGTTCACTACATCAACTAGAAACTTTTTCCTTTATCGTTTACTTAAATGTATTTTTTATTATAGTTTAATGATATTGAATTGTTTATGAAAAAATGACTTATATAAATTCTTTTTACAGAATGGATAGAAGTTGGATGTATGAAACTGATCGTATCTCAATCGATTTTCAAAACAATTTGGAGATCTTTATAGAATTTTCATTTCAAAATGCTTCAGATAGTGGTCGTATACACTGCCCAAGTTCCAATTGTGTTGGTAGACCTTGTTTGAGCCGTAAAGAAGTCAGCTACCACATAACCAAAACTGGTTTTTAAGAAAACTACTTTCTGTGGTATCATAATGGAGAGAAAATGAAATCTAAAATTGGTGATGATCGAAATGAAAGGACCGTAATGGAGAATTTGTTAGATGATCGGTTTCCATTTATTTGTCATCATGAAAAAGAAAGGATTTCTACTCAAGAAGACTTTGATATGGGGACAGCTGATGCTTCTAGTGAAAATGATGATATTGATAGGGTGAAAATATTGAATGATGCTGCCATGACTCCAGTATATCGACAATGCGATAAAATGAAAAAACTGGAATTTTTAATCTGATTGTTTCATGGGAAAACTATGTATGAGATTTATAATACAGAAATAGATTACATTATTACCCTCTTAAATGATTTACTTCCATATGATGCAGATATTCCCTCAAACCACTATATGGAATGGAAGTTAGTTAAGGAGCATGGATTTTCAAGAAACAAAATTCATGCTTGCCCGAAAGATTGCAGTTTATTCTAGGAGGAAACCACTGAACAAAATGATTGTATAAAATGTGGCACATCCCACTGGAAGTCAAAATATGATGGAACACCATCCTGGGTTCCACAGAAAGTAATGTGGCACTTTCCATTGATCCCCAGACTCCAGAATCTTTTTATTTCTGATAACATATCAATAAAAATGAGATGTCATGATACCAAGAGAAAGAAGACTAATGATGAGTTAGTTCATCCTGTAGATGGATTTTCATGGCAGAGATTTGATGCTCGACATCCTGATTTTGCAGCTGACGTGCGTAATGTAAGTTTGGGTCTTTCATGTGACGGTTTTAATCTGTTTGGGAAGATGCTTATTTCGAATAGCACATGGCCAGTTTTTATACACATTTATATTTTTCCCCCATGGTTTTGTATGAAAAAACCTTTCAATTTCATGAGCATACTCATATCTGGTCCTTTTGATCCCAGCATTGATATTGATGTATACATGAAACCATTAATAAAAGAGTTAAAACTTCTTTGGGATATGGGTGTGTGCATATACGATGCATGTTCGAAAGACATATTTCATATGTGTGCTGCACTTATGTGGATGATCAATGATTTTCCAGCTTATGAAATGATCTCTGGATAGAGCATGAAGGGAAAACTGTCATGTCTAGTTTGTATGAATGATACACGATCCAGAAGACTGAAACATCACTGTAGTTTCAGTTTTATGGGAAATCGACGATTCTTGCCAAAGGATAATCCATATAGAATGAATCATCAAATATTTGATAATACCATAGAGACTAATGATCCACCTCAGCGTATGTCTGGAACTAACATGCTTAATAAATTGAAAGATTTTAGTTTTTCATTCAGGAAGGGTCAAATGAAATCTGGAAAGAGAAAGAATGTTTCCACTGAAACCTGTTACAATTGGAGGAAGAGGAGTATCTTTTTTTATTTTCCTTATTGGTCAACCAATTTTTTACGTCATTTCTTAGATGTAATTAATATTCAAAATAATATATGCAAAATGTTTCTTTCAGTTCTTCTAAATGTCAAGGGGAAGACAAAAGATGATTTACGATCTCGGCGTGACTTGGTGGATTGGGGCATCAGACCAGAATTACATCCTGTGCGTATCAGTGAAAATAAATGGAAACTTCCATGTACTTCTTATGTGATGAAACCTACGGAAAAAAACAATTTCTAGAAGTATTAGAGACTATTAGAGTTCCTGATGGCTATTCAAGCAACATATCTAAACGGGTCAACAGAAGAGAGTTGAAGCTAAAATCTTTGAAGACTCATTATTATCACGTTCTACTGCATGAGTTGCTTCTAATAGTGATCCATCATCTTTTTTCCAATAATTTAAGGGTGGATGTTATTTGGTTGTTCCATTTGTTTAGAGATCTTTGTGCTAAGAATTTGTCCAAGTATTTCTTGAAAAAAATGTTGACAGATGCCCCATTAATTTTGTGTGAGTTTGAGAAAATATTTCCTCCATCATTTTTTACATGCATGTTGCATCTGACTGTCCATATTCCCACTGAAATACTTCTTAGAGGACCTATTTATTTTCATTGGATGTATCCAACTGAAAGAAATATGTTCACATTAAATTCTTATGTCCGAAACAGAAATCATATCGAAGGTTCTATCGTGAACGGTTACTTGGATCAAGAATGTATGGATTTTTTCTTAACGTATTTGTCTGATCTTACTACAAGATTGAACAGACCAATGAGAAATGAAGAAGAATAGTATGAGAAAATTGAACCCAGTTTTCCATCACTTCCTCAAACAGGAGGAATTCCTGGATCATATACATTGAAGACATTAAGCCATGAAGAGCGGGAGATGGCACATCACATAGTTTTGTTCAACTGTGATTTGTTCAATGAATATATCATGTAACTAAATTTATTATGTATATCTTACATATATATCTATTAAACTATTCATATTTTTTATCTACAGGGAACATAAAAATGATAAATAGGAAGCATCGTTCTTTATCTTTGAGAAGGAGAGAGACTTTTCATAGCAAAGAGTTTTCTGCTCGGTTAAAATTGAAGGTAAAAATATTAATGTTTAAAATAATTATATCAATATTTAATTAATTTCAATAGTCATTTATATTGCAGGTATTGAGTTTGTCTGCTGAATCTGTCTCTGAGGAAATAAGAGCTTTGGCTTTTGGTCCTAATACCGTGGTTCGTGACTATAAATCAATTGTTATCAATGGGTACAAATTTATTATCACTGAACGAGAAAAGAACATGAGAACACAACATGATGGTGTTCTGGTTACTTCCACAATAGATTTTTATGCCAGTGTATTAGATAGTAGACCGCGATTTGAAAATGTGGGTTATTATGGAGTTGTTGAGAAAATAATAATATTGGATTATTACTCTCATGGATGAGTCACAATGATGAAATTCCATTGGTTTGATTCGATGATGAGAAATGGAACATTTATTTATGATTGGGATTTTGAGTAATTAATATGACTCGAACTCTTGCTACCGAAGAACCATATGTGTTGGCATTAATGGATAAACAAGTTTTTTATATGAAAGACCAACTTTGACCTGAATTTGGTGTCATAGTTGAAGTAATTCCAAGACATATTTTTTATGATGGTGATGATGGAATTGAAACTGTCCCTAGTGCCATTGGAACCAATCCATTTATTTCTTTTGATGACTCCAATAGCTCAATTTTCAGAGTTAATTGTGAACCTGACGTTGTGGTTGGAAATATATAGAATCATTCATCCATGTTATCAATTATTTTGTTTTACCTCGAGTTGTGTTGTTAAGGTTGGTAATATTCAAATTGATTTAGTATTGATCACAAATATGTTTTAACTGACTTGACCATTATGTGAATTTTTAATGTTTATTAGTTGCAGTTTTATTTGAATTGCATTTTCTAATTTAGAATTGAACTGTATTCAAACCTAGTCAAACAATATTTCTAACTTGGTGAACATTACAACTTGTATGATTTATTAAATCCATTCAAGCTCTTCTAAAAAAATTTATTGCTAAATTAACAATGAATCCCCATATTCCCTCATATATTTAGTTTTTTGGGTTACACATTAGTTTCCTTTTTCTAATTAATTACATATTTGTTTTCAAAATTAGGAAATGAAGCCAATTGTAGAGATACGAAGGAAAAAAATGATGGAGAACAATCATTGAATGACGGAGTTGGGAATTCCATCATTAGTGCATGTAGTGAGTACTTTATTTCAAATTGATATAGTTAAAGAATATATAATGTCATGTGATTAATTTGTTTGTAAACATTTTTGTAGGATCCACCTATACGTCGACAATTATTCGATGAGGTGCCTAGTACTGGTCCTACTACTAAGGCCGGTGGTATGAGGAGGGTTCGTACCAGAGGTGGACGAGTAGCTGCACGTACCTGACTAGACCCTGCCCCTCCCACTGACATGTCATCATTCCCACATTCTGATCCCGGTGTGTTGTTAGGGACACACAGGATATTTAGGCCTCCCATGTTTTTGCTACCTTCTACATCTTCTGGCCCATCATTTTCACATCCCATGATGATTCCCACTCCTCAGTCAGAATCTGGTCAGAAAGCTGTCCCATCTTCTTTTCCTTCTACTTCTGTCTCTCGGAGCTTCTATATTCCATCGTCTTTGACTCCTGTTCCACCACAGGGTGTTCCATCAGTTTCTGTGGATCCAGCGGCGCTCAACGATCAGACCGACACATGTATATTTATAGAACCCTAACATATTTTTATGGAAATATTTATTTTCATTATAACAAGTTTTGATAAAATATTTGTTTTTATTTCATGACAGATATATCTACAGATAGGAGGAGTGGGCGGGGGTGTAAATGCATGCGTTCGGTGTGGAACTGTCGCACACAGGTTATGGTGGATTATAATGAAGACAAATAAATTGTTGAGAAAACAGGGCAGTAATATCGGAGTTTTTTGGCGACGCTTACCAAATACTCTGACATCATTCCCATCAACCCGCTATCGTGAAGACATTTTCCACATGAGGTCAAGGATAGATCTTGGACAGAGATATGGGTAAAAAAATATGTTCTATTTAATGCCATGAATCATTTTTTTATTTATATGAATTAATATTTTGATGTCAGCTTTGATTTAATTTTCCTGATGGTGAGGGTACACGACCAGAATGTCTAAAGGATTTAGGAAAGCTTTGGAGAGCCTACAAGAATGAGTTGTATATTGTATGGGTTTCTAGAGTTGGCACTGAGTTAGAGGCGGTACCGGTGGTGGATGATTGTCCTACAGAGCAGTATCGTCAGACGATTACTCATTAGATGAGTACCCATTTTAGGGTATTAATTAAATTTGAGGTATTTAAATAATAACTTTCATATTTTTCATTAAAACTATCTGTTGCACTTTCGAATTTTATTTTGGAATCATCTGGAAAAAATAAAAAAACATTGATGCAAAAAAATACCTCCACACACTGGGATGCACTTTGATGTCTAATCATGAGAGGAAGCAGGTATGACAATTGTTTATAAGTTGTATTTATGACTTACACATTCTTTTGTTTCCTCAATTATTTAATAGTTTTCTAAAGTTTTCATATAACTTTAGCATTCAATGTCATTGTAGAGGCAAATACAAAATATTGAAGGAAGTGTGCCTCAAGTAAAACTGTTTTGCTCGAGTAGACGGAAAAAGGATGGAAGTGTCGTCAATGAAGCGACTCAACAGCAGATTGTAAGTTTTAATCTATTGAATTTATATTTTAATATATATTTTGTACTTTAATGATATATTTATATTTGTAATAGGCTTCTTTAGAGGCCCTCAATGCCCAAGAACCAGACAATTTTGGGCTAACAGATCACTTACATCAGGTCTTGGGAGACGAGCATCCTGGCAGAGTACGCTGTCAAACTAGGATAGCCCCGAAGAGGTATTGTCCCTCCTCAGGTATGAGTTGTAGTGCCACCGAGCTGCAACAAGTTAGGGCACAGGCAGAACAGGCTGAGAAAATGGCCATAGAGACGGCAGAACAGTCTGCTAGGGAAAACAGTGCGTTTATGAAATTTATTGAAGTTCTACGTCCAACACTTCCAGCAGAGGCTAGCCCAGCTTTTGATGAATATATGTTGTCGATACGTTCTATATATGGTGCACTAGGTGGCAGTTCTATTGTTGGTCAGTATGATGTTCAGCTTGACGATTATGATGGTGAGGAGTCTGATGCAGAAGAGGAGGGAGAGGAGGAGGGCGAGGCGGGTGGTGAGGGCGAGAAGGAGGGCGAGGGCGAGGAGGAGGGCACTGAGGAGGGAGAGGACGATGATGGGGATGATGATGGTGGTGATGGTGATGGTGATGTGGGAAAAATTTATCCATTACATTTTTGACTAATATTACTGAGATTTGATATTTAATCTATTCTAGTTGTTGATTTTATCTAGACTTGTAGTATAGTATTGGAGTTGAGTTATTTTTATATATTATCAATTTTTATAGATGTTGTTGTCTTTTAGTGGTTGTGTGTTTGGGAATACCCCTGCTTCCTAGACCCTGGACAACCCTCCACCATCCTTCTTGGACCCCGGACAGCCCTCCGGACAGCCCCCCCCCCCCCACCCCCCCATCCTTCTTGGTCCCCAGACAGCCCCCAGATAACCCCCCGAACATCCCCCCAGACATCCCCCCCACCCTCCTCCCTGGACCCTAGACATCCCCCCAGATAGCCCCCCGGACAGCCCCCCTACCCTCCTCCTTGGACCCCAGACAACCCCCCGGACAGCCCCCCACACAACCCCCCCCCCGGACAGCCCCCCCACCCTCCTTGATTTCATTTACTACTAGAAAATCTATAATATATATTTTATTTATTTTCATAATGATAATCAATGTAAATCACATTTACACATCTAATCAATATCATAGA
This sequence comes from Viscum album, assembly GCA_963277665.1. NCBI lineage: Eukaryota > Viridiplantae > Streptophyta > Magnoliopsida > Santalales > Viscaceae > Viscum > Viscum album. Next base: position 1,716,430,797 of record OY728143.1, read on the forward strand.
TTTTTGGTATATTATAGAAGGGATGTATTCATTGGGCATGACATTGTTAGCTCTGAAATATTTCATAGCATGATAAACTAAAATCTATTCCATACTAAGAATGATATAAAAATATTCTATATGAATGTCCACAAGATTTTAAGTAAATACCATTCCACTAATAGACACATGAGGATTCTCATAAACCATGTTTACCTTAATATTTCCACAAGGTTTTTTAGTAAAAGTTTTATCTTCTATTAATTTTCTGATATTCTCATTTTAAATGTAAATTTTTCATAAATAAATTAATTTAAAGATCCATAGTCAAATAGTTTATTTGAATAATGTGAATAAACAACTAACATACCACTCTAACGGTGTCTCTTTTGTTTAAAATGGACAGGATTATAAGTGAAAAGAAAAACTGGCATATGCAAAACCGACCAAACGCATTCGGATTCTGTTGATAATTTATCACAACGATCCATGGGTCATATGTGACATGTATGAGCCAACCCGGGCTCAATCTGAGGCACGGTGTGGCCGATATTAGTATAAGTGGCTCCCCTTTGTTTAAAATGGACAACATTTTAAGTACATACGGAAAACCGACCAAACGCATTTGGTTTCTATTGAAACATTAGGATAACAATCCATGGGTCATATGTGACATGTATGAATCAACCTCACCTCTATCAGAGACACGGTGTGTCCGGCACCACTCAAAGTGTCTGTCTTTTGTTTCAAAATGACATCATTTTAAGTGAAAAACATCAACTGGCGTATGGAAAACCGACCAAATGCATTCTTATTGTGTCGATACTTTATCAAAAAGATCCATGGGTCATATGTGACGTGTAAGAATCAACCCCACCTCAATCTGAGACGCGGTGTACCCGGCACCACTCAAAGTGTCTGTCTTTTGTTTCAAAAGGACATCATTTTAAGTGAAAAACATCAACTGGCATACAGAAAACTGACCAAACACATTAGGATTGTGTTGATACATTAGGAAAATGATTCATGGGTCATTTGAGATGTGTATGAGTCATACCCGTTTAAATCTAAGATGCGGTGTGGTTGGCACCACTCTAACTGTGTCTCTTTTGTTTAAAATGGACAGGATTATAAGTGAAAAGAAAAACTGGCATACGGAAAACTGAACAAACACATTAGTAATCTGTTGATAATTTATCACAATGATCCATGAGTCATATGTGATGTGTACGGGCCAACCCGGGCTCAATCCGAGTTGCGGTGTGGCCGGGATCAGTCTAAGTGTCTCTATTTTGTTTAAAATGGACAACATTTTAAGTACATATGGAAAACCTACCAAACGCATTCTGTTTCCGTTGGAAATTTAGGAGAACAATACATGGGTCATATGTGGTGTGTATGAGTCAACCCCACCTCAATCCGAGATGCGGTGTGGCCGAAACCACTCATAGTATCTCTCTTTTGTTTAAAATGGACATCATTTTAAGTGCAAACAACAACTGACATATGAAAAACTGACCAAATGCATTTGAAATATGTTGATGCTTTAGGAAAATGATCCATGGGTCATATGTGACGTGTACGAGTCAACCCCGCCTTAATCCAAGGCACGGTGTGGCTGGGATCACTCTAAGTGGATCTCTTTTGTTTAAAATGGACAACGTTTTAAGTACATACGGAAAACCAACAAAACGCATTAGGTTTCCATTGAAACTTTAGGAGAACAATCCATGGGTCATATGTGACCTTTACGAATCAACCCCACCTCAATCTGAGATGTAGTGTGGCTGGCAGCACTCAAAGTATCTGTCTTTTCTTTAAAATTGAATTCATTTTAAGTGAAAACAACAACTAGCATACGGAAAACCTACCAAATGGATTCTGATAGTGTCGATACTCTAGAACAATAATCCATGTGCCATATGTGATGTGTAAAAGTCAATCCCGCCTCAATCTGAGACGCGGTGTGGCAAACACCATTCATAGTGTCTCTCTTTTGATTAAAATGGACATCATTTTAAGTGAAAACAACAACTGACATATGAAAAACTGACCAAATGCATTAGAAATGTGTTTATGCTTTAGTAAAACAATACATGGGTCATATGTGACATGTATGAGTCAACCCTGCCTTTATCTGACGCACGGTGTGGCCGGGATGACTCTAAGTGGCTCTCTTTTGTTTAAAATGGACAACATTTTTAGTACATATGGAAACCCAACCAAACGCATTTGGTTTCTGTTGAAAATTTAGGAGAATGATACACGGGTCATATGTGACGTGTAAAAATCAACCCCGCATCAATCTGAGATGCGGTGTGGCCGGAACCACTCAAAGTGTCTGTCTTTTGTTTAAAATTGACTTCATTTTAAGTGAAAACAACAACTAGCATACGGAAAACCGACCAAACGGATTCTGATTGTGTCGATACTCTAGAACAATGATCCATGGGTCATATGTGACGTGTACGAGTCAACACTGCCTCAATCTGAGATGCGGTTAGGCTGATACCATTCATAGTGTCTCTCTTTTGTTTAAAATGGACATCATTTTAAGTGAAAACAACAACTGACATACGAAAGATGGACCAAATGCATTCAAAATGTGTTGATGTTTAGGAAAATGATCCATGGGTCATATGTGACATGTACGAGTCAAACCCACCTTAATCCGAGGCACGGTGTGGTCGGGATCACTCTAAGTGGATCCCTTTTGTTTAAAATGGACAAAATTTTAAGTACATATGGAAAACCGACCAAACGCATTCGGTTTCCATTGAAACATTAGGAGAACGATCCATGGGTCATATGTGACGTGTATGAATCAACCCCGCCTTATTCTAAGATGCGGTGTGGCCAACACCACTCAAAGTATCTGTCTTTTGTTTCAAAAGGACATCATTTTAAGTGAAAAACATCAACTTGCATACGGAAAACCGACCAAACAGATTATGATTATGTCGATACTCTAGAACAATGATCCATGGGTCATATGTGATGTGTACGAGTCAACCCTGCCTCAATCCGAGACATGGTGTGGCCAACACCATTCATAGTGTGTCTCTTTTGTTTAAAATGGATATCATTTTAAGTGAAAACAACAACTGACATACGAAAAACAGACCAAATGCATTCTAAATGTATTAATGATTTAGTAAAATGATCCATGGGTCATATGTGATGTGTACGAGTCAACGCCTCCTTAATCCGAGGCACGGTGTGGCCAGGATCACTCTAAGTGGCTCTCTTTTGTTTAAAATGGACAACATTTTAAGTACATACGGAAAACTGACCAAACGCATTCGGTTTCCATTGAAACATTAGGATAACGATCCATGGGTCATATGTGACATGTATGAATCATCCCCGCCTCAATCTGAGACACGGTGTGACTGGCACCACTCAAAGTGTCTGTCTTTTGTTTCAAAAGGACATCATTTTAAGTGAAAAAACATCAACTAGAATTCAGAAAACCGACCAAACGGATTCTGATTGTGTCGATACTCTAGAACAATGATCCATGGGTTATATGTGACATGTACGAGTCAACCCCGCCTCAATCTAAGACACGGTTTGGCCGACACCATTCATAGTGTCTCTCTTTTGTTTAAAATGGACATCATTTTAAGTGAAAACAACAACTGACATACGAAAAACTGACCAAATGCATTTGAAATGTGTTGATGCTTTAGGAAAACGATCCATGGGTCATATGTGACGTGTACGAGTTAACCCCGCCTTAATCTGAGGCATGGTGTGTTCGGGATCACTCTAAGTGTCTCTCTTTTGTTTAAAATGGACAACATTTTATGTACATACGAAAAACTGATCAAATGCATTAGGTTTTCGTTGAAACTTTAGGAGAACGATCCGTGGGTCATATGTGATGTGTAGGAATCATCCCCGCCTCAATATGAGATGTGGTGTGCCCAGCACCACTCAATGTGTCTGTCTTTTGTTTCAAAATGACATCATTTTAAGTGAAAAATATCAACTGACATACGAAAAACCAAACAAAAACTTTCAGAATATGTTGATACTTTAGGACAACAATCGATGGGTCATTTGTAACGTGTATGAGTTAACCTCACCTCAATACAAGGCACAGTGTGGCCGGTATCACTCCAGGTGTATGTATTTTGTTTAAAATGGACATCATTTCAGGTAAAAATATATGGTATACAAAAAACAGATCAAATTATGAATTGAATTCCGGATTCCACATATAATTTTCATCTAAATTTTAAATTTAATTCTAAATTAATTATGTATGTTTATGAATTCTAATTTAATTATGGATTTGTATAGTTCCAGGATGCATTATATGTTAAATGTGTATGAATTTGTTCTCTATATGTATGTGTTAGTTGGTTATTGCAGGTACAATAATTCTATATGTATGTGTTAGTTTATTGTAGGTACAATAATTAGATTGAAAATGAGAGGGAATTGAAATAACACTCTAAAACCAACTAACACATACATATAGAAAGTGTCTCATGTTTATTTGAAATAGACAACATTTTAAATGAAAACAACAACTGACATGCAGAAAACTGACTAAACGCATTAGGATTTAGTTGAAACATTAAGAAAACAATCCATGGGTTATATGTGACGTGTACATGTCAACCCAACCTCAATCCGAGGTGCGGAGTGTCCGGCACCACTTGAAGTGTCTCTCTATAGTTTAAAATGGACTTCATTTTAATTGAAAACAACAACTGACATACGGTACACCAACCAAATGCATTCAGATTCTGTTGAAACTTTAGGACAATGATCCATGGGTCATATGTAACGTTTACGAGTAAACCATGCCTCAATCCGAGTCGCAGTGTGGTCGGGGTTACTCTAAGTGTCTCTCTTTTGTTTAAAATGGACAACATTTTAAGTACATATGGAAAACCAACCAAACGGATTCTAATTGTGTTGATACTTTATCACAACTATCCATGGGTAATATATGACGTGCACGAGTCAACCCCACCTCAATCCGAGGTGTGGTGTGGCCGACACCACTCAAAGTGTCTCTCTTTAGTTTAAAATGGACTTCATTTTAAGTGAAAACAACAACTGACATATGGAAAACCGACAAAACGCATTCGGATTCTGTTGAACCTTTAGTAGAATGATCCATGGGTCATTTTTGACATGTATGAGTCAACTCCACCACAATCCAAGGCACAGTGTGGCTGGAACCACTCAAATTGTCTCTCTTTCATTTAAAATGGACTTCATTTTAAGTGAAAACAATAAATGACATACTGAAAACCGACCAAATGCATTCAGATTCCATTGAAACTTTAGTAAAACGATCCTTGGGTAATATGTGACGTGTAAAAGTCAAACCCGCCTCAATCCTAGGCCTATTGTCGGTGGAACCACTCAAAGTTTCTCATTTTTTTAAATAAACAACATTTTAAGTGAAAACAATAACTGGCATACGGAAAACCAACCAAATGCTTTCAGAATATGTTGATACTTTAGGAAAACTATCCATGGGTCATATATAACATGTACGAGTCAACCCCACCTCAATTCGAGCCACGGTGTGGCCGGTATTACTCCAAGTGTATGTATTTTGTTTAAAATGGACATCATTTTTAGTAAAATCAACTGGTATACAAAAATATGAACAAACGTATTCAGATTCAGTTGATAGTTATTCAGTTTTTTATGTATTTTATTGATAATTGATAATTAAATTATGTATGTATTCAATTATTAATTGAATTCTGGATTCCACATATAATTGTCATCTAAATTTTAAATTTAATTCTAAATCAATTATGTATGTTTATAATTACATTATGAATTTTGATTTAATTCTGGATGTGTATAGTTCAAGAATGCATTTTATGTTAAATATGTATGAATTTGTTCTCTATATGTATGTATTAGTTTGTTATTGCAGGTATAGTAATTGCAAAGGAGCAAAATGGAGGTTGGTGTGCAAAATTGGAGGTTGGTGTGCAAAATTGGAGTCTACTGTGCAAATTGCAGGCTGTTGTGCAATTTGCACAGCAAGCCTATGCAAACGGTTTGAAACCATTGGTATAGGCTTGTAATAAGCCTTTCCCAAAGGTTTAAAAACCATTGGGAAAGATTACTATGGATTTTGTTTTGCCAATAGTTCAAAGAGAACCATTGGAAAAAACTATTCCCAATGATTCTAAACCGTTGGGAAAGAGTTTATTTTCACCACTTTTACCAACAGTTTAGTGTAAACCGTTGGTAAAACTTATGCCAACGGTTTGGTTAAACTGTTGGCATAGGTTAATTTTAATAACCTATACCAGAGGTTCTTTGTAAACCGTTGGGATAGGTTTTCCCAACGGCTTACTTCCCCACGGTTTGTAGAACCGTTGGTATATGTTATACCAACGGTTCTGCGGCCTTTCCCAACGGTTCTGAACCATTGGGAAAGTCCCCATTTCCAGTAGTGTTCCAAGATCCATCCTTTTTAAATCCATAAATATTGGATATTTTGTGATCCTCCTCATGGATAAGCTAGCATAGTCTTGTCAACTTAATGCGTCTACCACCTTGTTTGCTTTCCCAGGGTGGTAATGAATTGAGCAGCCATAATCCTTAATCAGCTCCAACCATATTCTTTGGCGCATATTCAGCTTCTTTTGTGTGAAAATATACTTTAAACTTTTATGATCAGTATAAATATCACACCTTTCAACATAAAGATAATGCCTCCAAATATTTAATGCAAATATTACCGCAACTAACTCCAAATCATGAGTTGGGTAATTTTTCTCATGGATTTTCAACTATCGTGAGGCATAAGCTATCACCATATCGTTTTTCATTATAACACACCCCAATACCTTCTTGGATGCATCACTATAGATCACAAAACTCTCTCCACTACAAGGCAGTGTGAGAACAGGTGCACTGGATAACCTTCTTTTCAACTCCTTGAAATTCTCTTCACACTCCTCCGTCCACAAAAACTTAACTCCTTTTCGAGTCAACCTGGTGAGTGGATTAGATAATCATGAATAATATTTCAGAAAACATCGATAATATCCATCCAAACCAAGAAAAACTGAGATCGTAGTTACTGTTTTTGGTCTCGACCATTTTTTATAACCTCTGTGTTTGCTGGATCCATAGATATACCCTCTTTTGAGATTATGTGACCCAAAAATGAAACTTTTTGAAGCCAAAATTCACACTTGGTAAATTTGGCATAAATCTTCTCCTTTATCAGGGTCTTTAATACAATTCTCATGTGTTCTTCATGTTCTTACTTTCTCTATGAATAGACAAGAATATCTTCTATAAAGACTACCACAAACTAATTAAGATAGTCTCTAAATATTCTATTCATCAGATCAATGAAGATAGCAGGAAAATTAGTAAGACCAAATGGAATAACTATAAATTCATAGTGTCCATACCTTGTACGGAAAGCAGCCTTTGGTATATCCTCTTTTTTGACCCTTAATTGATGATACCCTGAATGAAGATCAATCTTGGAAAAGTATCGAGCTCTTTGAAGTTGGTTAAATAAGTCATCAATGTGCGGGGGAGGATATTTGTTCTTAATAGTGATATTTTTAAGTTCTCGATAATCAATGCAGAGTCTCATTGATCAATCTTTCTTCTTAACAAACAAAACAGGTGCTCCCCAAGGTGACGCACTAGGGCGTATGAATCCCTTATCAAGATTCTCTTGGAGTTGTTTCTTCAATTCCTGCAACTCAATTGGGTCCATTGTATAAGGTGTCTTTGAAATTGGCATAGCACCCGGTATGAGTTCTATTGAAAACTCAACTTCACGATCTGGTGTAGGATCTGGAAATTCCTCTGAAAATACATCATCAAACTCCCGTACAATGGAAATATTCTTAATTGTGATTTTATCTCCAACAATTTGAGATAAATAACCTTCATTTATTTGAATCAAGACCCATAAGATGTAAGAAAGTTCAATTGGAAGGTTATATTAATCCTTGCATTGATAGATGATCATAGATTGATCAGGAATACGAAATGTGACTTCCCTTCTTTGGCGGTCGATATGAGCTCCATATAAGGAAAGCCAATCGATTCCAAGAATCACATTAAATTCCACTAGAGGAATGATCACAATATTTTTAGGAAGCACTTTCCCACAAACGTCAATTTGAGATGAATTATAAACTTTTGATGCAACCATTATGCCATTAGGAGTTGTCACAGTTAACTCAACATCTAATTGTTGAGCTAGTACGGTGATACCCTTAGAAAATTCTTCAGAAATAAAAGAGTGGGTGGATCCAGAATCAAATAAAACATTTTCTACTTTAGAGTGGATGGTAAGTGAAACTTTCACCACTTCGTTATCATACTCCACATCTCCAATAGAAATTTCATGTGACATTCCTTTGTCTTTGGCTTTAAGAGTTTATTGATGTCGATCATCATAAACAACCCTCGAATTAGGGCATTTATTAGCATAATTCCCCATTTCCTTTCACTTGTGACATTAAAGTGTAGGAGGTGTATTCTGTGTAGCCTTTTCTTTGTTCGCATCACTAGATATCTTTTTCCCATCATTGCGGCATTCAAATGCCTGATGTCCTTCTTTTCCACATTTGAAACATTTACTTGTCCCTTTAAGACAATTCCCTCCATGTTTATTTCCACACTTTTAGCATAAAGGGAAAACTCATCTTCTTTTTAGTGTGGTATTTAGATTTCCCTTTGAATTACAATTTCCTCTTCTTATCAAACCCATATGACTGATGGCTTACTCCAGTCTCCATCTCAACCTTGAGAGCACATCGAAAAATTTCCTTGTATCTATTGAAATCCCTTATGGATAATGCCCTTCAAAGACTTGGTTTTAAGCCACTAAAGAATCGATCGATCTTACTCTCAGGTTGGATAATAATTCTGGAAGTGTACCTTGCAAGTCTTGTAAAATTTTCTTCATAGGTACCATCCAATTCATCATCCTTTTGCTTCAGTTCAAGAAACTCCTTCTCCATCTTTGTTCGAAGAATATAAAGGAAGTAATTATTGAAAAATAAGTTCTTGAACTCATCCCATTCCATGGACTCAATTTCGTCTCTTTTCCTTGTATTCTTGATAATATTCCACCATTGATCAGCTTCACCTTCCAAACGATATACTACTAAGATGAATTTATCATGTTCAGAACATCGCAGAACTGAAAATACCTTTTCAATGGTACTAATCCATTTTTCAGCCACTAATGGATCAGAAGACCTGCTGAATGAAGGTGGACGCTGCCTCATGAAGGATTCAACAGAATTTTTCTCCTTCCTTTGCTCATTTGGAAATCTTTTATGATTCATATCATGAGAAAGTTGTGTGAGCATAGCTATAATATTTTTCATTCCAGCTCCCATAACATTTGGTTGCTCAGGGGGACAATCATTGCATTGACCGTCACATTCAGCATTAACATGGTTCCTTTGGGTTCCACCCATTGACTAAAACCAATAAGCATAGCATGAGAAACACTAATCATAATAGGAAAACCACATAATCAAGAATAAACCTTTACACTTAAGGTCTTATCATAGGTTATTCAAGGACATTTCTAAAAGACTAATATTGTGTTCTATACTTAGACATATCCTTAGGGTTCTTACTAAGGCTTTCACATCCTAGTTTCCAAAGGTTGACTATACCTTTCCTCTGATACCAACTATAATGACCAATACTTTAGATACATTGTTATTACTTCATAATTGAAGCATACTTATTACAACATATAACAAAACCCTAGTAGGACCGTATAGTTATAGTGTCTTTAGAAACTGGGAAACATAAATAACTGGTTCATAAAGCATCTATATTGTCTCCTTCTTATTTCATCATATCTAGAGTCCCTTTTGGAATATCTTACTTAATACCCTTCTTCCCGACCTGGGGAAAAGAAAACATACAAAAAAATGGGGAGCTCAAATGCTTATTAAGGGTAAAAAAAGGAAATATCAATCATATCATATTCATAAGAACATAACATTTTGAAAATCTTAACCTGCAAAAGAGATCATAATATCATATCATGGGATAAATCATAGTAGTGAAATGAAATCCCAATTATCATAACATATAACATGAAACTTTGTGGCATACACACATAATCATATAAGATCATTTCTTATTAGTCAAGACTCATTTCCAAGACTATCTTAGTGGACAAAGTCCATTTCTGAACCGAGTTCACTCCTCGTTTCAGTCCGGTATCACTGAACCGGATTAACTTGTCGTTCCAGCCATGTCTATCTCATGAGATATAAATTTTTACCCAATGCATTGGAGGGAGATATAGGTCCCACCCATCCCATAATGAAACCATTCTTATGTGTGCCACAAAATCATAAATCATACATTATATCATAACTCATGTAATAAAAATGGGATTCTTAAACATCGTGACATCATAAAAACAATTCATATAAAGTAAAGGACTTCATAAAAATAATTCCATCACAACATTATCAAATAAATGTAATATAGGGATAGAAATAGAACCCTATATTATCTTAGATGGAAAATAATTTTGATAAAACACTTGAACTCCATTCTTGAGGAAAATATCCTTTTTACTTCAAAAACATTTTTCCTTTCTTAATCATGTCAAAACATTTTAAACTAAAATAAGAAAATAAAAAATAAACTTGAAAACTTTTAAATTAATCTTCATGGAAATAATATTCTATGTAATCATAAAAACCCATTCATGCCGTATAAGTTAAAAAAAACATTCTTCCTGTACTTTGGCTGAAAAAGTCAAAAAGTATCTCGTACTGAAAATCACAAAATATTCCTTTCATAACTTTTACTAAGAATTCACAAATAGGTAAAATTGGATTTAAACAATTGTAGGAGGATATAAATAATATTACATATTGAGGAAACATGGATGTGGATGATAAATATGCCCCAGCAAATTCTGAAGTATAAACAATCTCTGATAAAAATGAGATTGTGAGATTTTACCTTACCTTAGGTCCGATATGATTTGTACGTATCCAAACCTCCTGTATAATGATTTAAATAATGTCATTGACTTATTACAGAATCATATTCATTGTTATTATATCATACATGGTCATATTCTTACTTTCTTATTAGTAATATTTCATTGCTTTGTATTCTTATGCATGTCTTGTCGAATAAATTATTATTCCTCTTTTTAGGTTATAGATACATTATTTAAATAATGGTAATATTGTAATATATATCATATTTATTCATTAAATTCATTTATATAATCATTATTAAATTAAAATCATGTAGAACGAGTCGCATCACATCGTGGAGATGGTAGGTCGTACGTATGCACGAGCGATGATATCATTCCCATAACTATTGAATGGTATTGGAGTGGAAGATTGAATATCTCAGAATTAGTATCATTTTATAATAATCATATATAGTTATTCTTTACACCATTATACCCATCCAAGTAAGGTGTTGGTGGAAAACAGATTACACCACGGCATGGAGACGGTATTTCGTATGTACGCACGTGCGGTGATTTCATTTTCCGTGGGATGGATAGAAGGTGAAATAGGGTTGTTTAATATTTATAACAACATATCAGTATATGAGTGATACTGATGTTATTAATTTATGATGAAACAAATAAATAATAAGAATTAGAAGAAGAAATAAATTTGAAAGAATCAGTAAGGGATATTACCTCTTCTTTGACGCGCCTCTTCTTAACCTCCTCTTAGGGCACTAAAGTTGGTCTTTGAAGAAGGAAAATACCTCTAGTATGTTTCTAGGGAATTTTATAAGATAAATTTTCAGGGTTTGGATGAGCTTTAAGTCTCAATGTGGTGTGATGAGGAGAGGGAGTAGGTTCCCTTTTATAAGGGAGGAGAGGGGCACCTTTGGAATTATAAGAAATATTAATTTATAATAAATTCCAACCCCACTTAAAAACCTCAAAAAATGACTCAATTAGAATATGAGATGATATAGGGTTGTAATATAATCAAAAAATAAAATTTATACATGTTTTAAATTTATTTTAATCCTTATCAAATTGATTTATCCTTATTTAATCTATTTAATTTTATTTGTGGTAATAATATTCTAAATTTTAAATTGATATAAATAATTACTTATGTGATTTTAATTATACATAATTAGATACTTTATGAAATTTTAGACCATATAAATTTAAATTTTTAATTTTTTAATATTTTTGTGATTTTTAAACAATTTTATAATATGTTATTTTTATAAAATAACAACAGTGTCAATTTTGAAACTATTCATTTATTTGAATTTAAATAAAATATACATAGAGTATATATTCAAAATAAACCCTTAATATACTCATAAAATGTCATATATATCTATAAAATTTTTGTATCACATTAAATAGTTCATATAATATTTATTTTAATATTTTTAAAACCATGTATTTGATATTTTAATCAATAAAATAATTTCAACATCACTATTGTGTCACCTTTAATGATAATTATTTAATCCCTAAAAATTCTAAATAAATTCAAATTATGTAGATAATTTTATTATATTTCTTGATATATTAATGTTCTAAGTTTCATGAAGTTTATCACTAAATTAAAATTATTATACTTATAAGATTTAAGAGAGTGACATGTTGTCACTTTCTTTGGTTTTAATACAAATTAAATTATTTTCATGGTCAAAAGTCCATAAAATTAATCTATTCTGACCCTTAGGTGATATGGGTAGACTTTTAGTCATCCAATAGAATTTTGGCAGGTTTTAGGATAATTTTATAATCTTATTTTTACACATAATTACCCGATTTACCTTTAACTGCAGTAAATAAAAATTATTGTAGTTACTATACATAATATCAAAAAAATAAAAGTAACCTATTAACATAATTTGTACCCAATTAATTTAAATATGGAATCCATTTTTCAAAATTCAAAACACAAAAGTTGCAGTAATTAATTTAAAATTATTCCCGCTGTTAAGAAAATGGGTTTTAAAAGTTAAAACATTCCCAAATATTGAAATGTTCTTACCTATGAATTCAATGTAAAATTAATGGTAATGACATAAATTATATTAAATGGTAAAAATATATTCCATTTATACTTTAAAACCATTAAATACTATAATTTAACCATATAAATTATTGCGATGAAAAAAAGTTGTTTTTAATTAAAATATAGTGTGTTTTTACTATTCCTTAAAATATGAAAGTTATCAGAATAATATGAAAAATTTATCCAAAGTAAATTTTTATATCCTTATTCCAAATAAGAATTTTATTTTTTCAAATTGAACTTATAAACCTTTCAAAAAATATATTTAAAGTGGGTGTGCCATCAAATGGCGGCAAATCTGCATTTTTTGAAAAATACTTATTTTACATGAAAAAATTATTTTGTTCACATACCATATTTTAGAAAATGTCTAATATGAATAATAATGTTCAAAATTTAGTTAATACTATTCATAATGGCTATTCCATAATAATATTATAACAAAATAATGTTGTTTAGTGAAACTCGGTATTGCGTACTACACACGCTATCGAGGAAGGTCGTGATTGCGTGTAACGCAAGGCAAGTCAGTGTTGTGTGTAGTGAAAGATTCGTTTGGTGTTGTTTATAACATAAGACATAAAAAATATATATTTCTCATAAAATCTCAGGTTGTTACAAATATACACCATGGAAAGGGAATAGTGTTGTTAATGCTTTGAGTAGGAAGGCTCAGAAAATGGTGGTTCATGAATCCAGTAATGAGTGGAAGGTGATGGATTTGTTTGGAAAGATGCACCTAGAATTGTGGGATGAATATGGTCAGGTGACTCTCACTTCCATGGCATTTGATTCAACACTTTTGAGTTGAGTTAGGTAAATTCTGCTCGATAATCCTAAATGTTTGTCCATGAAGGAAATACTTAAAGGTGGGGATCCACCTTCTGGTTGGGCCATCAGTATGGATGGGGTTGTTTGTGTTCATGGTAATGTGGTTGTGTCGGTATGTATGCAAGAAGAGTTGATGTGTGAGTTCCATGCATCAAAATAGGCAGTGTATCCCGGTTTGACCAAGATGTATCATGATCTCTGCATGAAGTTTTGGGGCCTGGAATGGAAAAAGGATGTTGCGGTCTTTGTGGCATGGTTCCTTACCTGTCAGCAGGTGAAGGTTGATCATCAATTCCAAGGTGGTTTGTTACATCCATTTCCCATTTAGGAATGGAAGTGGGATGATGTGATGATGGATTTTGTGGTGGGTCTTTTGAGGATTCTTCAAAAGAATGATGCAATCTTGGTGGTTATGGATCATCTAATGAAAGTGGATCATTTCTTACTGATTCAGGAGACTTGCATAGTTGATCAGTTGGGTGAGTTGTATGTTCGGAAAATAGAATGGTTTCATGGTGTACCGTGGAAAATAGTTTTAGATCGTGATCCTCATTTCACATCACTCTTATGGAAAGGGTTTCATAAGGCTCTTGGTACTCTGGTGCTTTTTATAACAGCTTTCCACCCATAGACAGATGGACAATTTAAGCATTCAATCCAAGTGTTGGAAGATATGTTGAGGGATTGTGTATTGGATTTTGGTGGTTCCTAGAATAATCATATGTCGCTTGTTGAATTTTCCTACAATAACAGTTTTCAGGCTATGGTTCAGATGGAACCGTTTAAGGTCCACTATAAGAGCCTTCGTAGATCTTTATTGTGTTGGTTGGAGGTCGGTGAATCTGAGCTATTGGGATTGAGTCTCGTGCATGAGACTTCAGACAAAGTTAAGATGATTTATAAATTGATGGAAACGGCTCAGAGTAGGCAGAATTCATATACAAATCGAAGGCTATACCTCTTGAGTTTTAGGTGGGTGATAGTGTGTTCCTTTGGGTGGCACCAAGGTTGGGTCACCGACAGATTTGGATACAAGGAAAGTTGGGACCTAGGTATGTGGGATCGTTTGAGATTATGGAGAGGATCGGGTCGGTGATGTAGCAATTGGCTCTTCCACAACAGTATAGAAAGATGCATTATGTTTTTCATGTGTCGCAGCTTCGGCGGTATCACCCTAACCCAACTCAGGTGATGGATGTTGATAATGTAGAGCTTGTGGTTGATGCGTCCATTGAGGAGCATCTAGTTTGTGTTGTGGATTGTAGTGATAAAGTCTTGTGGGGAAAGGTTCTTCCATTAGTGGGATTACTATGGCATCATGGGAATGTTGAGGAAGAAACCTGGTATCTGGAATCAAATATGTGGGATCAGTGGCTAATCTATTTTCCTTGAAAGTGCAATAAAGCTTGGGATCTCGGCTCGAGGATGAGCCATTATAAGGTGGGGAGGTTGTAAGATCCTGGATCTTGGAATGTTATGTTCTCATTTAAGTTTTTATTTGAATCTTTTTTTCGGTTAAAAAAATGTTTTCTAAAAGTTTAAGGAGTCTTAGAGGTGTGCCAAAAGTTCAGGACACAAAAAAGGAGAAAAAAGGGTGTTTCTGAGTAGGTTGCACGGTTTGCACATGGTTAGTTCTAACCGTGCGGGCAGCCTAGGAAACCATAGAGGATGTGGGATTTTTTATAGTATCATCCACACAGATTTCACATGATTTGGAAAATTGTTCATGTAAACTGTGCACCCTAGAAACATTTATAAATTTACAATTTTTCTACTCCAATATTTTAAACTCCAACTCAGGATTTCCTCCCCATTCTATCATCTTCACCCTAGGAATGAACCAAATATACCAAGAGTTCCATGAGATCTATCTCCCTCATTTCTAAGTAATTTTTGGTGTCATTGGTTGGAGATCTAATATTTGGATAAGGCTAATCTCATCCTTGCTTCTCTTTTTATTTTAGGGTTTGTATCTTCTGATTCTCTCTTTCTAAATCTCTAAACCCCTACTCTTTGGTTGATATATAGGTTGTAGCTTCAAGGGGTAGTTTAAGTGGAATCTAATGGCTCGAATAAGAGTGTGTTCACCCAAGGAATAAAGGTATTTGGTCTATAAGTTATATCCCATGGTTTATTTGTGCATTTGTGCATGTTTGGTTTTGTTCTTGGGTGTCTCTTGGTATGTTTTGATCACCCCTATCATGTTTAGGTAAACGGGTTATTAAGGAGGTAAATGGAAACCCTCACCATCCCCATGGGATGTGTGAAGGGTGATGAGACTAATCTTGGGCCACCCATGGGGTCTTCCAACTTTCTTCGACATAGAGATTTGTGAAGAATAAGTGATATTTTTGTGTAGTTATGTAGATCCCTTGATAAACATGTTGATGTGATTGATTGTGTTGGAGTAGAAGCTAGGTTTTTGAACTTGGATTAATAATAACCTAAGGGACATTGGGTTAACATGGAAGTGGTTTATATGGGTTGAACATGGCTATGTTAGATGAATTTTGAATAGTGTTGGAATGTGTAATGGGTTGACACTTGGGAATGATGAATGGATAAATGGGTCAATATGTGGAAATGATTAAAGGCCATTATAGAATGGATTATGATCCTAGTAATGAAGCCTAGTGAGTTAGGAATGATGAAAAAATCCTAGTGAGATAGGCACAATGAATGCATGCTTAGTGAGATAAGTGTAATAAAATGGAATGTGGATAAATGGAAAAATGATGTGAAATATGGTAAATGTGGTAAATGTGTTAATGGTTTAAGGCTTGGTATTAACTCTCTTGTTATTGTTATGATATATGTTTTCCTTGGGAAATGGTTGTGATATTATGTGAATGGTTTATGGATATACATGTATATACAGACTATGCACATGGCTTGGCAGAGTGGGGTATTGACTTGAGGTTATACGCCCACAGGTTGAGTTGGACTGAGGCTCTAAACTCCACCCCTAATGCATATGTTAGGGAAGAGGACTTAGGCTCTATTCCCATAATGGTTGCATCCACCCAGACTAAGGATTTGAGGTGAGGATATGGTTAACATGAGAAATTTAGTCCTTGTGAGATAGGATAACAATGTGTTTTTTCTCATGCATGGGATTGTGTACTTTAATCCTATGTAACTTTTTTGTATTTGATGAACCGATGATAAATGTGTTGGTAATGGTAAGTAATGGGAAAATGGGATGAAATGATAATATATAAAAATGGTAATATATATTGGTAATGGACCTAAACTGGTTAAGGGCACTTAATCTTTTCTGGTCATTTATTATTCATTTCCCTTTTGCATGCACAATTGTTTATACCAGATATTTTGTAGACATTGTTGGTGGTGGACTACTGAGTTGTACTCACACCCTGCTTGGGCCACCATTGGGTACCTGAGTAGACTTTATGTTTTTATGTTAGGGTAAGATAAAAGGATCTTTCTAGGGAGTTGAGTTGGCATGGGTGTATGTGGAGGAGGACTCAAACTTGGTTTCGGGGCCATTTTGGCTATTTTGCATTTTGTCTTCATTTTGGGTTTTGGTTCAATTTTTCACTTATAGCATGACATGGTGTATATACTGTTGGACATGGTTGTACCCTATTTTGGGGAATGGTTTTTTATTCATGCTCTTGTATTATTGGTTATTATTATACTATATTTTTTATCTTCTATGGTGGAATAATGTGATAAAAAGATGGTATAGTCTTCCCAATTTATCTTCTGTACCCCTATGCTAGTTGGAAACCTTTATCATATTGGGAGGTTCTCTTAAGGTCATGTAACCACCTGGCTCAGAGCATTTGTTTAGTAGCTTCCAGGTCGGGGATGTTACAAAGGTGAAGTTGATCAATGGTGAAACCTTATCAAGAATATGAGGTAGAGAAATGAAATTGAATCCATCGAATGAGATGAGTTCAAGAACTTATTTTTCAATAAGTAATTTCCTCTTATTCTTTGAAAAAAGATGGATAAGGAGTTCCTTGAGCTTAAGAAAAAGAATGATGAATCTATTGGTGCTGAAAAATAAAATTCTACAAGACATTCAAGGTATTCTTTTAGGATTATTATCCAACCTGAGAGTAAAATTGATTGATTATTTAGTGACTTAAAACCAAGTATTTGAAGGTAATTATCCATACATGTTTTCAAAAGATATGAGGAAATCATTAGATGTTCTCTCAAGGTTGAGATAGAGATTGAAGTAACCCACCAGTCCTATGGGTTGATATGAATAGAAAAATTGGATTCAAGGGAAAATATAAATACCTCACAGAAAAGAATATGTGTTTTACCTTGTGCTCAATGATTGGAATGAAACATGGAGGAAATTTTCTTAAAGAGGCTAGAAAATGTTTTAACTTCATAAAATAAGGTCATCGGGTAGTTCAATTCCAAAGTGATCGAAAAAATATGTCTAATGATAAGAATAGAGAAAAGGCTACACAGAATAAACATCCTACACTTCAATGTTACAAGTGAAATAAAATGGGGTATTATGCCAATCAATTCCATAATCCAAGGGTTTTTTATGGTAATCAGTATTAGTAAACTTGTAAGGCCAAAGATAAAGGCAAGTTACATCTAATCACTATCGGCGATGTGGAGTATGATAATGAAGTGGTGAAAGGTACACTTACCATCCACTCTAAAGTTAAAAATGTTTTATTTGATTCTATAACCACCTACTATTTTATTTCTAAAGAACTTTTTAAGGTTATCTTTGTATTAAATTAGTAATTAGATGTCGAGTTAGCTATGACGACTCTTAATGGCACAACAGTTACATCAAAAGTTTATAATTATTCTCTGGTTGAATTTTGTGGTAAAGCTCTTCCTGTAAATCTTGTGATCCTTCCTATAGAGGAATTAGATGTGATTATTTTCATGGATTTACTTTCTCTATATCTATCTCATATCAATTTCCAAGGAAAGAAAGTCACATTTCACATTTTTGATCAATCTATGATCATCTATCGATGCAAGGATGAATATGACCATCCAGTAGAGATTTATTCTATATTGTGGGTCTTGATTCCTATAAATTAAGGTTATATTTCTCTAAAGGTTGGGCAGAAACTCAAAATTATGAATACAACAATTTTACAAGAGTTTGATTATGTCTTTTTGGAAGAATAGTTAGGTCTTCCACCAAATCATGAGGTTGAGTTTTCAATAGAACTCATACTGAGTGCTATTCATATTTCAAAGACACCTTATAGAATGTACCCAATTGAGTTGTAGGAATTGAAGAAGAAACTACAAGAGAATCTTGACAATGGATTCATATGCCCTAGTGTGTCACCTTGGGGTGAACATGTTCTGTTTGTTAAGAAGAAAAATGGATTTATGAGACTCTTCATTGATTGTCGAGAACTTAACAAGATCACTATCAAGAAAAAATATCATCTTCCCTACATCAATAACTTATTTGACCAACTATACAGAGCTCAATACTTTTCAAAGATTTATATTCATTTAGGTTATCATCAGATAAGGGTTAAGAAGGAGGATATACTAAAGACGGTATTTCGTACAAGGTATGGACACTATGAATTTATAGTGATTCTTTTTTGTCTTACTAATTCTCTTTCTATATTCATGGATATAAGTAATTGAATATTTAGGGACTATCCTGATAAGTTTTTGGTAGTCTTTATAGATGATATTCTTGTCTATTTGAAATTTAAGGAAGAGCATTAAGATCACTTGAGAATTGTACTGAAGACCCAGAGAAAATATAATATTTATAAAAAATTTACCAAGGGTGAATTTTGGCTTCAAAAAGTTTCATTTTTGGGTCATATAATCTCAATAGAGGGGATATCTATAGATCTATAAAAAATAGAAGTTATTAAAAGTTGGTCGAGACCAATAATGGTAACTAAGATCTGAATTTTTCATGGTTTCTCTGGATATTATCGACGTTTTGGGAAATATTTTTCATGATTAACAAATCTAATCACCAAGTTGACTTAAAATGGAGTTAATTTTGTGTGGACATAGTAATGTGGATAGAATTTCAAAGAGCTAAAAATATGTTTAGCTAGTGCACATGTTCTCACACTTCCTTGTACTGGATAATGTTTTTAAATATAAAGTGATGCATCCAAGAAGAGTATGGGTTGTTTTCTCATGAAAAATGATATGGTGATAGATTATGTCTCACTACAATTGAAAATTCATGAGCAAAATTACCCAACTCATGATTTGGAGTTAGCTACAATAATCTTTTAACTAAAGATATGGAGGCATTATCTTTATGGTAAAAGGTAAAATATTTATACTAATCATAAAAGTTGAAAGTATATTTTTACACAAAAAGAGATGTATATGCATCAAAGAAGATGGTTGGAGTTGATTAAAGATTACAAATTCTCAATACATTACCACCCTGGGAATGAGAACAAGGTGGAAGATGCCTTGAGTTGAAAAGAACATGCTAGCCTAGAATTAATGAAGGATATATTGTATGAGCCTCATATTTATTCATTATTTATTCATCCTAGAAGCACAAAGATGTATAGACACCTAAAATAGTATTTTTGGTTAGATGACCTGAAAAGAGATGTTGCTGAATATGTCTCACAGTGCTTGGATTATAGCAAGTTAATGCTGAGATACAGAAGTATAAGGGGATGTTATAACCATTACCTATACCAGATTGGAAATGGGAAAACATCACTATAGACTTTGTCATCGGACTTCCCAAAACATCTATAGGCCATAATACTATATAGGATATAGTTTATCTCCTTAAAAAGTTGGAACACATCATTTCTATTAGAGAATATTTATATCATGAACATCTTGATAGAATATATGTAAAAGAAGTGGTAAGATGGCATGGAGTACTACTTCCCATTATATCTGATCAGGATCCGAGTTTTACCTTGAAGTTTTGGTGAAATCTTTAGCAGGCTCTGGATACAGAGCTATGTTTCAGCAATACTTATCATCCTCAGAAATATGGTCATTCTGATAGGACAATTCAAACTCTAGAAGCCATGTTGAGATCTTTCTCTATGGATTTCAAAGGTTTTTGGGATCAAGACCTACCTTTGGTTGAATTTTCTTACAATAATAGCTTTCTCTCCAATATTCAGATGTCTCCTTATGAAGACCTCTATAAAAATAAGTAAAAACCCCAACTTGCTGGAATGAAGTTACTGAAATAAAGCTATTAGGACCTGATCTTATTGATGAAATGAAAAAAAAAGTTAGATATATTAAACAACACATCAGAGCAGTTTAGAGTCGAAAAAACTTTATGCTGAAGAATGATGAAAATATATAGATTTTGAAGTGGGTGGAAAGTAGTTTCAAAAAATATCTCCCTGGAGGAGAGTAATGATATTTGGAAAGAATTTCAAGCTGGTCCCTAGTTATATTGGTCCTTTTGAAATTTTGGATCGTGTTGGTAAGGTAGCTTACCGATTGGTGCTTCCACCAAATCTCTCTCAAGTTCATAATGTGTTTCATACATCTCTCCTAAGAATGTATATACCTGATTCTTCACATATACTAAAATCAGAAGTTATACTTCAAGAGAAAGATATTTCTTATGAAGAATAACTGATAGAGATTCTAGATCTTAGTGAAAAAGTTCTACAAAAAAAGATCACTCACTAAGTTAAAGTTTTATGGAAGAACCACCAATTTGAGGAAGCTATATGGGAACTTGAAGATGTGATGAGGAAAAACTATCACCATCTATTTGTTTCCAAATTATTAATTTCGAAGGAAAATTCAGTTTAAGGGAAGTATAATGTAACACCCATATGTTTTTAGGAAATATTTTAAATAATTTTAATTATTCAATAGCTTACATTACAAGCAATCATGATTTTAAAAGAACCACGAGTTGAACATAGTATAAAATGACTATTTTAACCTAGATTTTATGTTAATGAGAATAAATATAACTAATTTATGAAAATGTATGGTGAATTTATTATCTACCAATTATTTATAAAAAAATAATATATAAATCAATTATATATTTGTATTTTTGTGTTAATAAATTGAGTGAATTAATATTAGTAAATGAAATAATTGAAATATATATGTTATATAATTAATAAAATATTTTTTATATTCATACAATAGATATTTTTTCATAGGGTATGAATAAACCCTAATTTATGTATAAAAAGCAATATTTTTTAAAAGGGTAACTTTCTACCTTTTCTTGGAAATCCCCTTTTAAATTAAGATTTTGAAATATTAAAAAATTTTACCTGAAAAAATAAACATTTTATTTTGAATAGTGATATAAAAATTTACTTTGGATGAATTGTTTCTATTTTCGGGTAACTTTCAAGTTTTGATGAATAGTAAAAATACACTAAATTTTAATTAAAAACAAATGTTTTCATCAAAATAATTTATATGGTTAAATTATAATATTTAATGTTTTTAATGTATAAATAGAATATATTTTTATCATTAAATATAATTTTTGTCATTTTCATTAATTTTATATTGAATTCAGATGTAAAAACATCTCAACCTTTTGCAATATTTTAACTTTTAAAACTCATCCTCCCTTTCAAAAAATGGGATTAATTTTAAATTAATTACTAAAACTTATATTCTTTGAATTTTTAAAAATGGGTTCCATATTTGGAATCAGTATTTCCAAATTATATAAATATATTACTTTTATTTTTTATCATTGTGAATAGTAACTTCGGTAATTTTTTTATTACTATGGTAAAGGGGTAAATCGGGTAATTTAGGGTAAAAATAATATTTTTAAATTACCCTAACATTTTTCCTAATATAATTTTATGAGTTTTTTCAACCTAGATCATCCTTGGTTCAAAATTATGTCCTTTTTAAGCCACTTGGATGAGATTATGACATTTAATTTATTTTATTTAAAGAAAAGTTAAATATGTCTTACTCAAATTTTAATAACTATATCATTTTTAATATAAGGTTATACATAAGATAAATTATATTATAAATCCTCATTTTAAATATAAAATTTATTTCTTTATCATGATAATTTATTTTTAATTTTTAGGAAATAAATAATTACTTTAAAGACTAATACATTAATGATGTAGAAATTATTTAATTTGATGAGAAATCAATAAAATAATTATTATTAAAGTAATAATAACCATTAAAATACCCAAAAACTTTACCAAATCGTATTTTAGAGTATATCTCAACCATAACCATCCAAAGGTCTAGTTATTGGCCATTTGGATCCCTATGGAAGATATTATGACACTTATATTATTTTATTTAAAGTGATGATAAACTTGTCAAATTCATGTTTTAATAAGTATAACATTTTTAATGATGGATTATACAGAAGATATATTCAATTATAATTATTCTACGAAAATATAGAGTATTTATCTTTTTCATAGTTTTTAAAAAAAATTATTCAACAAATAATCTTATAAAATAATTACACAAAACTGTTGTAGTAATTATTTTATTAAGGAAAATATCAAATAAATATTATTAAAAATATTAAAATAAATATAATTTGGGATAATTAATATGTCGAATTAATTTTATAGATTACCTTTACCACTTAGTAATATAATAAAATAATTTGTTTGAAGTTAAAATTTTATCTTAATATTTTTAAAAATCAATGAATTGAATAGATTCAAAAATAACACTATTGATTGCTTATCTAAATAATGTTTTATTAAATTATTTAAAAATCATAAAACATTTTTGGAAAAATATATAATAATTATTATATGGTCTAAAATTTTCTAAGGTATTTATTTATGCACTAATTGAAATCAAATAAGTAAATATTTCACCCTTTTAATATTGAAATATTTTTTACCCCAGTAAAAAATTAAATAGAATAACTATGTGTTAATTAAAATGATAAGGTTTAAATTGACATAAAAACTTGTAAAAAATTTATTTTTTGATTATATTACAACCATATCTCGTCTTATATTTTAAATTGAGATATTTTTTAGGTTTTTGGATAGGTTTTTATTTTATATTAAATTAATATTTTTAGAGATCCTAAAAGTGACACTCACCTCAATTATAAAAAGACACCTTCTCTATCATCTCTAGACTTCACTTTCATCCTTAAATAACATTAATACAATACCCATTTACTTTATAAACTTCACTAGTCACATTCTAGAGGTTTTCTTCTTCTTCAAATACCAACTCTAGTGCTTTAATAGGATATTTAGAGGGAGCACATCGAAGAAGTGGTAATCCCCTCTATTGATTCTTTCAATCTTATTTATTCTTCTACTTCCTCTTCATGAGTTGTTTAATTATAAATTAATAACTGTATTATCACTTATATACTTATAATTTATTATGATTATGAAACAACCATATTCCATCTTATATCCATCCTATGAAAAATGAAATCACCACATGTCTGTACGTATGAATTATCGTCTCCTCGCCGTGGTGTAATCTATTTTTCACCACCACTATACATGGATGGGTGTAATGATGGAAATAATAACTATATATGATTAGTATAACATTATATTTATTCTTAAATATTATACACCATCCACTTTAATACCATTCAATAATTATGGGAATGATATTGTCACTTGTGCGTACGTATGGCCTACCCTCTCCATCATGTGATGCAATTCATTCTAGATGATCTTCATTAAAGAATGATTATATAAATGTATGGAATTAATAAATATGATATATATTATAATAATATCATTCTGAAAATGATATAACTATAACCGAATAATAGGATCAATAACTTATCCAACAAAACATGCGTAAGAAAATAAAGAAGTTAACACTCGATGGACGACTAATAATGTTACTAATAAACGGATGATAATATCATCATTTATGATATCATAAAAATGACAATGATTATTAAATAAGTCAATGAAATTATTTAAATCATTATACAGGAGGTTTAGATACATGAAAAGGAAATTGGGCCTAAATTTAGGGATAATTTTGCAATCTCATTATTATCTAAGATTGTTTACGCATAAGTATTTTCTGAGGTATATTAATCATCCATGTCCATGTTTCATAATTATGTATTCAAAAATATTATTTATATTATTATAAAGAAAATTGATTAAATTTTACTCATTGGTGAACTTTTATTAAACATTATGAAAGGAATCTTTTGTCTTTTTTGATATGAAGTACTTTTTAACTTTTCCTGCAAAAGTACGAGGATAATTTTTTTAACTTATATGGAATGAAATGATTTTTACATTTTAATAACACCTTATTTATATGAAACTTACTCTACATTATTTTAAGTTTATTTTCAAATAAATTCTTTTATTTTAAAATGTCATGTAATTTTGAGAAAATATAACATTTTTTAAGAAAATATGATATTTTCCCTAATAACTAATTTCAAGTGTTATATCAAAATTATTTTCCATATAATATTGAATTATTTAATATGTTTATGTTTCAAGTATAATATACTTATTTTACATATGATTTGATTGTGTTTTTTATGGAATGTTATTTATGAAATCCTTTTCTTATATGGATTATGATATAGTGGAATTATGTTTAAAGAAATCCATTTTTTCATTAGGTTATGATGAATGATTTCTTTTATTATGGAACACATAAGAATGATTTCATTATGATATGTGTGGGACCAATATCTCCCTAAAATTCATTGGGTAAAGATTTATATCTCATGATATAGACATGGATGGAATGGGAAATGATTTCAGTTCAGTAGTATAGGGCTGGAATGAGGAGTGAACTCAGTTCAGTAATGGAATTTGTCCTTTATGATGGTCTTCACAATGAACCTTGACTAATATGAAATTATTTTCTATGACTATTTGTATGCCACAAAATTTCTTGTCTTATATATTGACTTTTTAGATTATGTTCATTGATTCTTAAGAACTTTTATGATTTATAACATGGAATGATATCACGATCTTTCATATGCAGGATAATATTTTTTTCAAATTTTATGTTATTATGTCTTATGATTATGATATGATTTAGATCTCATTTTTTTAACTTTATTGGGAATCTGAGCTCACTCTTTCATATGTTTCTTTTCCCCAGGTCATGAATATGTGTATTAAGTAATATATGTCAATAATTGGTCTAGTTATGATGAAATAAGTGGGAGATAATAAAGATGTCTTATGAACCAGTTATTTATGTTTCACATTTTATAAAGACACTATAACTATATGGTCTTATCATGGATTTGTTATATTTTATAATAAATATTCTTAAATTTTAATTAATATCAATGTATGTAAAGTATGGGTCATTATATAGAAGAGGTTCAGTATGGAATAATCAAATATGGTATTAGTGATGGTGTCACATGGAACGTGTCTTTCCCTAAAAATTTTCATTGGATACAAGTGGAAAGAGATATAATGAGTAAGATCCCATATTCTTCTATAATTGGATCCATCAAGTATTTTGTGTTATGTATGAGGCTTGATATTTCCTATGATTTAGGCATGGTAAGAATATATCAAGAAGATCCAGTTGAATGGTATTGGACTATTGTTAATGTTATCTATAAGTATTTGAGGTGAACTCAGGATATGTTTCTATTGTATGGAGGAATTGAAGAGATAATAATTGTGGATTATACATCTATCTTTAATATGGATCATAATGATACGAATTTGCAGTCTGGATATATGTTTTGTCTCAATAGAGGAGAAATGAGTTATAAGAGTTGAAATAAGCTATATATTTCCGATTATATAGTAGAATCAAAGTATATTATGGATTATGATATATACAAGGAAGTAATTTGGATTAAAAAAAATCTAAGAACTTGATGTGGTATCGAGTAGTAAAGACCCCATCAAAATTTACTATGATAACACTACAGTGGTGGGTCTCTCCAAAGAGTTGAGGTCACACCAAAGTAAAAAATCACATTCCTTGAAAGTATATATCTTGTGGGATTTTTTTAATTGAGGTGAAGTTGTAGTCAGTAGAGTATCCATGGTGGAAAACCTGGAAGACACCTTGACCAAGGATTTATCTCTATAGAGGCATGAGTATCATGTGAGAGTCAGTGGACTGGAAGTTATTTTCAATTTTCTCTAGTGCAAGTGGGAGTCTATTGGAGTTAGTTCACTAAAACCAATATGTTTAGTACTTGATTACATTTTTTTATTATTAATTATGTTTTTTATCATGTTATTATTGATCAAATTCATAAAAATGTTATGGGATAATTTCTTATTAATGTATGTCATGTTGAAAGGTCATAGAAATTCCCATCTATTATGGGAACCTAGAGGTGACACGACATTATTGTTTAACCTTATTCTATATATGAAAGATATTGTTTGACTTGACATAGAAGATATAGGCTATTAAGGGTATGAGGTTTATAAGACATTGAGACACCCTCTCACTATGTTCACCCTTGGTAATCTTAAAGATAACAGGTTACGGGAACATACTTGTCAATAAGAAATTCACATTTCCATGTGTCATTGTATGTTCCTATATAAAGATGTGTCTATTAATCCTTAGACTTCAAGATTTTAATTAATGGATATCATGAATAATGGTCTTTAGTGTATTTATGAAGACTATAATGACATATTCTCTCATTTATGTAGTATATGTTTGGTTATTCATAAGTTATATTACATTAATAGATAACGCAATAAAGGATTTACCTTTTATATCCCATGATGTAAGATGATATCTCAATCCCTTTAATAGAAATGGAACTTCATACAGAAATCTCGATCCATGGTGTTCGGTGGGAGGGTTTATTTTCAAAAATCCAAATATATATACATTGAACATATGGGTTGATGGAACCATCATCCAACCTTCTTGATTAAAGATATATTGATTAAGTGATTATATAACATTGTAAGGGCTCATAAAAGGTTGGATATCATTTCTACAATAACTAATTTATCTATTTTATCCTTGACATGTTTCTAGATTCTAACCTTGGAATTTAGGTGGTTATGCCTAATTTCTATAAGATAAATTCATAGAGGGTTATCGACTGAGAGTATTCATAATCTTAGTTAAATTCTAGTATTACGTTTAACAAGTTATAATAAATAAAATGTATTCAATTCTGTTGATTTTGATAATTTAATCACATTTAATTAAAAATAATAAGTGAGTTAAATAATAATAATAAATATTTATTTTTAGGGTCGGTGAATATAATATTTATTATATTTATCATAGAATAATTCAGATATATTTATTTATTAAATGGTATTTATTCAAGGATAAGTAAATGTCTATTAGGGAGTGGGGAATAAACATAATGATATGATTTTAAATAGTATAAATGGTTTTTATTTATATTCTTAATTGATTTAACATGTCATGAAATTAATAATAATAATAATAATAACGGTATTTGTATTAGTGAACATGGGGTTAACTAAGAATATTTAAGATGGTTAAAAGATAGAGGGTGATTTTACAACCCTAAACCAACAATAATAAATTTCTAATTATAACTCCTTCCTAAATAACTTTTAGAATGAAGATAAATAAACACTTTATCAAGACCTAGAGTGAGTTATCACTTCCAACTCTCTTGAAATTTTAGGATAACATCTTGATTTCTTCCTCCTTCAAGAAGAAATTTTCTACAATTAAGCACAACCAACACAAGAAATCGGGATCAGGTGTGCTAGAATATAGTGATTATATAGTGATGTTTGAATATTATTGTTCACATATGGATCACTACTAGAGTGATTCAACACTTTGATCCTATAATGAAATGATGGTATGATGAGATCTAGTTAACTAGATCATCAACGAAAGTGAAATCACAAGTTGAGGTAATTATATATCTTCTCAAAAATTAATTATAAATTATATGTGAGGATACTCTTCTCTTAGTTCCATCATTTTTATATAGTCAAGTAATTTATGACTTTTATTATACATTATGTTTTAATCACGTGGAACAATGATTACATGGGTATTAATACTAAGAGACGAGTTAGTCATACCATCAAATTATGATTATTTTGCACCGAAAACCTACAGTTCTTGCATACCTAATTCAGTAAGATGTCTTGAATGTGTTCTTAATGGAAGGAATGATATCTTAGTTAAGACCTTTATGGTAAGATAAATATATCTGGAATTATGAATTCCATCACCATGAATTTTTTTATTTTTATCCATTTTATCCATTTATTTTCATTACTATCCATATATGTTTTATACTCTCAATTTTAGTTAATTATAGAATTATGATGATTACTTATTCCTAACATAATATTTATTTGATGTTTATTCAATGTTTTACTATGTCGTATGTTTTTTATTAGGAGTCTTTGAGATCAACCCTTCTTATGTTTACATTTCCCTAGGTTATGAATAAAATTATTATACATTATATGACTATAATAATAACATGTTTTGGTGGTTTTTGGAAGATGTTAAAGACTTATTAAATATTATGAAGTTTTGAATATAGTGGAAATATGTCAATTTGGTGAGAAAGACATGGGATTTATTAGTTTATGATTTTTCCAAACTCCCTAATGCTCTAAACATAAAAGGACTTCAGAATGTATGTATTGTAATATTTTTTAGATAATGTAATTATTGTATAGTTATATTCAGGAATCTACAGTTTGTATTGATGCCAGTATGTAACATATGTGTTTGTGGAACCAGATTTAGGAGTGTGGGTCCAGGGTGTCACACATAGAATTGTTGTTCATTTACCTTATAACACATCATATTTAGAAATTTTTGAAATCATATAAAAAATCTTTTAAATAACATTAAAAATTTACTATGGAAAAGAAATAATTCATTTTCAACACATGTTATATCATATGTAGAAAATTTGGAAAATCCATCCAAAAATTCTTTTAGATATCATCATTTTTTTGGGATGATTCTAAATATTTTATACAGTCTTTTTGATAAAATACTTAATACGCATTCACACAAACACAAATTATAAACCCTCAATATAATATATAATTGAAAAAAATATTAATTTATTAATATATAATTATAAATGAAGATAATCCTATAAAAATATTTTTTTAACTCAAACTATAGAAGTATCTGGCATGATCCCAATCAAACAAATGTAACTCTATACATATGTGTACCATTTTTTATATACATTATATATAATCATATAATGACTTTTTCTAATACATTGAGTGACCACGAGAAATAATGATTGTCCATATCATATATACTACTAATATATTTTGGATTATCCTTATAAAAACTAACTAGGAGGATAAAAACATCACATGTTACTCAATCTTGTGAATTTTAACATCACATGACTCTCACATAAATTTAAAATAACAACACATGTTAGTTATAAATGATTATCTAAACTCATCCCCACCCTATTGTAATAAAGTTCATAGATTTTGTACTCATCATATGAGATGAAAAATACTATCTTAGTCAAACCTCAACAAATTACATGATTAGAAACATACCCAATAGCTCTAACCTCAATTTTTGGGTAATAAATTTATTAAAGTATAAAAAATTCCAAGGTAGTTATCTTTTAAATCCTACGTAATATGGATTAAATATGAAATAGAAACCCCTATTATACCAAATACCAAGTGTATTCAACTCCATGTGGTATACATAGTGGGTCTTCCATTACAAAAAACACATTCAAACCCTATGATTGAATTATATATATCTATATAGAACATGATCCAAGAAAATAATCACATTTCATCACAACCTACAGTACTACATGGTGACTATCAATTAAGTAAAACTCAAGGTTATACATTGAGATGATAATTATCCTTTTAGTATTTATGATATATAATTATAACATAAATAATGATAAAGTGGTTATTTACATTTCTATAACAACTTATGACTTATTTATCATTAAAAAACATTAAAAAAATTAATAAAACCATACATAAGTTCCAATTTAATCATATCCCATGTCATAGACCACAAGAGATGCATTATGTTTTCTATAATATTATGGTTTTTTTAACCCATTACATCACTGTGTAATTATTGTCACGTATTTATGTGACCAACACATTTAATGGGATAACATAAATAATGAAATATAGTTTAAATCATTGTGATTTTAGGATATATAATCCATATAGTCAACATTTTGAAAAAAATATTAAAACATTATTACCTCACAACATCCAATGATAAAATGTTAACCACTTTAGTAGTATAATTTCTATGAAATCATTCTATGTTAGTCATTGTCATATTATAACATTTAAATAAAAAAAATTATTTTTTATCATTCGATGATAAATCTTAAATATAACTCTTCATTTTAATATCATTCTTTACTAACATACCCTAAGCTATTTTATGATATAAAGTTGTATTAACTTTAAATTTTGATAGGTAAAATTATTTATTTATTACATATTGATATTATATATTTTCAAAGATTCACCTATTAGCCTATTATAAATAATATTTTCTCAGAAATATGTTTATAGAGTAAAAATTCTTTCATGTTATCAAAAGAAATATTTCCATCATAGAATATTTATAAATTACTAAAAACCACATCTTGAATGGTATACTCTATAATTGAAGAAATATTTTAAAATGAATATTTTATTATTTAAAATATGCCAGAATTATTGAAAGATATTGTCCATTATATTTTTAAAAATAAAATAGATAAAATATTTTTTTAAGGATGGTACCATTTTATCATTAATTTATTTATAAGCATGTTAATGAATTTCTACAATAATAAACATTGTGAATCAAAATCATTATCTCATTTTAGTAAAAATAAATATTTGTTTCCAATTAGAATAATTTCAAAAAAGATATATAAAATGTGGTACAATAAACATCCTTTATTATTAAATTCTTAATGTAATCCTTTTTATCCACATCCTTGATATACTAACCCTTTTCTTCACCACATGAGTGAAATCATAAAGTTCCATTCACTAATTCTTCATCAGTTATGAAATATTTAATAATCATAAAATTATAAAATATAAATTTTGTATAATATACTAATAAAATTAGAAGAATTTATTTATTAATCATTATTACCTAACATATAATTTCAATTAATTCTTCTTTAACCCCTTCAATAATTCAAAGTAAATTTCATTATAAATTCATGTTCATTCTACAATTAAAATAATGTATCTCCTTATTTACCCATCCTTTAGGAATCAATAACCATGGGTTATTATTGTACCCTATGATATTGAATTTTATCTTAAACTTTTACCATTCTATACTATTCATACAATACTATAGTATGGACCTCCAACACCCTACTTAGCTGTTGTCAATAAATTGAGTTGATCAGGTAAAATTTTATTAAACTAATTAATATTATATATACTGTTTTAGGAATTATTTTTGAATAAATTATGCCTCCATGTATAGCCTTAATGGAGACCTAGTCACTCCAATTAATTGACATATTCTATCCTATTGAGTAAATGAGCGGAGACTAAAGTCCTGTAATACATTTCTTAAATATCAAAAAATCTTATAATTCCTACAATAATATGGATCATATTTTTTAACATATTTTCCATTTGAAAAAAAGCAAGGTATTTATTTACTATATATAATTTTCCATCTTATTTGAAAATTATTCTCAAGTTCCTATACCAATATCAAATGTTATTTTGACCAAGATTTTATTTTTCAATAATTGATCTCAAAGTCAATGTTTAATGATGTTGATTCCATTTTATCTTTTATAAAAAAATATCAAAATATTATACTCTTTTATAATAATTTAATTAGGAAGTTAATTAAATTATCTCTCACTAAAATGATTACCCCATTATAATTTTACATCACAATCATTAGTGGGTAAAGATCTATATTTCACTTCTAATTGGTTTAGCTTTATCATTTCACTAATTTAATAACTATTTCAATAGAAAATCATATCAATAATATCATATATGAATCTTTGATATTTTAGTAGATAAATACATACCCAAATTCATCATATATATTATCCTAAATAAGTTACCTTGGTGTAACTTGAAGATCATATCATGATTTGGTTACCTAACTTTCAGTGTTATCCATTTCAACAATACCATACACAATATAATCCATAGTCACGTAGATTTATCACGAACCAACTCACTTGGATAATCAAGTTCATAACATGTGTTCAGTTTAAAAGGAATAAAACACTTATTATTTTTATGGGGTTTGAAAATATCACTAGTTTATCTAATATATTCCCTACATGTATGAATGTATCTAATCATTTATTTTGATATCATATACCTTTAACCAAATTAAAATTTATTAAAAATATTCATGTATAATAGAATATATAACATATGATTTATTTTAATTACCTAAAAATAAATTCTAATTATATTTACACATATCAAAATAAATCCCATATATATTATATATGAAACTATTTCATATAAATAATTATAGTGAAATGAAACCAAAATCACCACAAGATAAATTATAGTGTGATAGGAAACCAATTACACTTTTCAAGATTGAGTCTATGCTTCCAAGAACATGATAAATTTTACTTGAAGCCCCATAATACATAGATCAATACTCAATATAAATCTTAATTCAAATTAAATATTATAGCTAAAATGTATAAAATGTAAATAACTTTTATTATCATGCTCATAACATATAAAAAATTATAGCCTTTGTTGAATTTATGAAAATCATATGTTGTGAATCATATCTAACACTTTATATAAAAATTATTACATTTATAAGATGAAATTTAACACTTTAAACTAAATAAAACTTCCATTCATAATATAAACACTTAATATTCCTGAATTTTAAAATTAAGGAAAAATAAAAATAAATTACCAATTTTTAAATTTATATAGGAGATAAATATTTTTTAACAATTCATAAATAAATAATTATAAAAAATTATAATTTATAAAAACATATATTGTTATTATATAACTTAAATAAATAAATATATCAAATTTATTTTAGTATGAACACTTTCATGTTTTAATTTTTCATGGAATTTAATATGAACTCTTTCATAACTCAAATATATGATATTTATGAAACTTTTATAATCATATAAATATTTCATATTTTTTAAAAAAATTTGCATAAAATAATATAAAATATTTAAATTTATATAAACCATGATCAGATCCATTAAAACCAATTTTATCATGTTTTAATTAAATTTCCAATTAATACCTCTTAAAATGAACATTTCATATTTTTACTTATAAAAACTCCATAAATCTACATAAACAAATTTTGATATATCCTTATTTTTAAATTTATAAACATTTTATCAATTAATAAACCATATAAACTATAGAGACCCTCCATTATCATACATTAACATTACATCATTTTTTTGGAATACTTAATACATTACACAAACAGATGCCCAAAGACCGTATTAGTTTAGTTTCTTTGGAAACATGAAAACATAACCTTGGGTACACGGGTGACCTAAATTATCTCCCATAAGTTTCTTCAGGACTATAAACCTTCTTAGACACATCATACATAATACATATCTTCATAACCTGTGTAAAGTAAATATAAAAATGGGTGATCTCAGATGCTTAGTAAGGGTAAAAAAGGAAGATATGTAAGCATAATCATGAGCATAAGGGTATGAGAACATGAAAATGAGGATTGAAGATCATAACTTGTATATCAAAAGCCATAAAAATGAATAATGTAATAAGGATTGGTGGTTCATATGACAATAATCATAAGTTAATCAATATAATAATCCATGAAATCATAACAAAGGAATAAGATATGGAATTGTGGTAGAAATACAAGCATAAAAATTATTTTCATAGTAGTAAAGGAATCACTACCCAGGCCATCTTATTAGTATGGGTCTACTCTCCTTTCTATCTTGGTAGTCATGGTTCACTCCCATGACCATCTTAGTAGTCAAGGTTTTCTCCCAAGACCATCATAGAGGACAAAGTCCTTTACTGAACCAAGTTTACACCTCGTTCCATCCATGTCTATCTCATGAGATATAAATATTTACCCAATGCATTGGAGGGAGATATAGGTCCCACCCATATCATAATGAAATAATATATACATGTTCCAAAAGATCATAAATAATCACATAATAAACCAAGAAATGAAATGGGTATCAAAAGCATATAATCATATTATAACATGTGGAAAGGATACATGTTTCATAGTCATTTCATCAAAGCATAAATTGTGAAAATAAGTAGGTTTCATAAACATATAACACATGAAATAGAAATGGGTTTCATAAACATAATTCCCTAAAAACATAAACCATTAAGAGAAAGAATATTAATTGAACAATTGGATAATTTCCTAAAAAGAAATGAATAACACCAATAGATTCCATAATAGATGGAAAATAATTTATAAATATACTTTAAAAACATTTCTTGAAAAAATTATCCTTTCTTCTTTGAACAATTCTTTTTAAAATAAAAAACATTTTTAAACACCATTTTCTTTGAAAATATATTTGAAAAATTATAAAGGAAGCATAGAAACCCATAAATAATTTTTAAAATACATTTTCCTAGAAAATTATCTTAAAATATCATTTTAAAACATTTTTGAAAAATGGATCTTTGAAAAGAATATATTTATGACATAAAAGAGAAATGAGGTCATATTTTCTTTAAAACATTTTATTAATTATATTAAGTACCAAATAGAGGTAAATGGTAAAAATACCTAAGTATATAATTATTAACCAAAGGAGAATAAAATTCATGGGTTTCATGATATAACATGTCAAAGGATAGTGTATACACCTCGTAGAATAATATAGGTTCATAACATGGCATGTGTCTCAATGAAGGCAAATTGAGATAAAATTACTTTACCAATTTGGTAACTTTTGAACCATAAACTACATGAAAGGGTGATAATAAAATTGATATTTAAATACCGATAAATTTATGTATAAGAATAATAATATACATACATGATTATTATGTACACAGCACAAAATAAACAATTGGTGAATAAGGTAAAAGTATATCAAAAATAAATGTGAGACAAGAAAACCCTTACCTTACATCTTAACTCTCTCCATACTCATTAAAACCTCTTGTATAATAAATATAATTTTATTATATATATATTAAAGAAAAATATTCTTATACCTAATAACATATATGATTTTATTATGACCTTTTATTACCTTCTTATTAACTCTTCCATGTTAGAGTTATTTTTTTGTGTAATAGCCACTTTGCTTTTCACATGTGTTATGATTTGTTATATTTTTTGTCCTCGTGATTATATCAAGATATAAATAATATAAAAATGATATAAATATCATATATATTCATTATGTATTTATTTATTATAATCTATAAAATATTTAAATATGAAATGGAATACACTGTTCATCGAGACTGTAGGTTGTACGTACGAATGCAAAATGTTTCTATTTTATTATCGTATTGAAAGAATGAAAGTAAATAGAATATATGCGTATATATAAATATATATAATATCATTCTAGGAAATTATTTTTTCATATATATCATATAATTTCACTAAACACATCCTTAATACATTTCATGTAGAGTGTAAACGAATCACATCGCTTTGAGGAGGCAGTAGTCCACACGTCCATAAGAGAAGTTATCATATTTGCACAAAATGTAAATCATGAAGGTATGTGTTATATAATAATTATATAAGTACAAATACATCATAAATATCATATATATCATATATAATAGAGTTTAAATCATAATTCCCAACCATGAGAGGTGGTAAAGTAAAAAAACAAACAATGTTGTTTTGTGAGGCGGTAGTTCGTCATACATAAGAACGGGAAGTTCATTACCCATTTGATGGAAGTTTTTATATGTTTTTTTCAAAAACATAATATAAAAAAATCTAAGTATATTAAATATACTATGTTTATTATGTAATAATGGAATAATAATATTTCATGGGTTGTAGAATGAAAATAAAACAAAATATATTAAAGAAGAATGTTACCTCTTTTTTGGGTAACTCCATTTGGTTTTTACCAAATGGATTTCTTTGATGGATTTATGCCCAAAGGGAGGATCCTGGGATGAAGCTAGAGAATTAGGTAGGATAATTGGGTTATTTTTGTATGATCCAAAATGTCTTGATAGGTTTAATGAGGGGGGTGAGTTCCATTTTATAGTGGAGGAGGAGTGACATTCTTGTAAATATAAAAAGGTAAACAGTATTCAGAGGTATCCCTTATATAATGGGCCTTAGATAATTGTAAAAATTTAATAAAAGATGATACTTGTTATAAATAAGGTAATATAATGGATTTTGGACAAGTTTCTATGTCACTTGGAATTTTAATATTAATGCTTAACCATTAAGTAAACATATTTTTCCCTTAATCACTATAATTAAATTTAATTACATTCACTAATAATTTTGGTCAAAAACTTAGTTCACCTTATCATATATTATAAATTATAAAGATTCCTAATATGGAATCCATTTTATAAAATTCAAATCACATAACTGTAACATATTAATTTAAAATTAACCTTGCAGACTTCCCATGACAATGAGTTTTTAAGCAAAAGTTTTTAAAAGATTGAAATGATTTTATATCCAATTTAATTGTGAAATTGGTTCCAATGACCTAAATTATATTAATTGGGGTAAAATTTATCTAATTAAACTTTTAAACCAAATTATAATATAATTAAACTATATAATTAAATTATATGAAAAAAGAGTTCTGAATTTAAATTTTGTATTTTTTCACTATTCTTCCAAAAATAATGTTTTTCTGAAAAAACTGAAAAATTAAACCGAATATAATTTTGAAATTAAAAATTAAAAAATTAATTTTATTTTATCAAATTCAATTTCAAAATTTTTATAAAATTTATTTTATTATTTTTTATATAGTGACATAAAATGCAGTTTATTTGAGAAAATAGTATTTTAAAACATAAAAAGACATTACAAAAAATTATATGTTTTATTTTTAATATGTTTTATTTATATAAAACTATTATAGATAATATTTTAAAATTAGTTATTACTATTCATATTATTAAGTTAAATTTCTATGTTATAAAAATCTTGTTTAAATAATTATTTTAATAGAGTGTTGTTTCATAGAAACTTAGTGTTGTATTTCACACAAACCAAGTTATTGTTGTGTGTAGTGAAAGATTAACTAGGTATATTGTATAACAAAATTCTAGATTATTTTATCATGAAACTTAATACATCAAATAAAATTAATTTAATCATAAAAAAAAGCTCAAAAAAATTGGGGTGTTACATTATACCGCACTTATAATGAATTTAACCCTATAAATTCATCATTATAGTACAAAAAATGAGGATACCTATACCTTATCATATCCTCAAGTTCCCACATATA
Organism: Viscum album; assembly: GCA_963277665.1. Classification (NCBI taxonomy): domain Eukaryota; kingdom Viridiplantae; phylum Streptophyta; class Magnoliopsida; order Santalales; family Viscaceae; genus Viscum; species Viscum album. The sequence continues at coordinate 1,716,469,014 of OY728143.1, forward strand.
TTTCCTTTACTCGTGATTTTTCTAAAAAACTTTGACTAGGTGAGTGTTCTTATTTTGTAAAATATTCTCTGTATGATCCAAAATTTCAACAAGTTATTCCTCATAAGAAAGATCATTCTCCAGTGGTATGAACTCTATGTTCAGTACATTTGAAGGTTCAGGTATGCACTTTCTCAAGATAGATACATAGAACACATCAGGCACTTGATAGATATTTTTAGGAAGTGTCAAGCGATAGGATGCCATATCGATAAGATCAAGAATCTGAAAGGGAGTGATATACCTAGGGATTAGTTTCCCTTTCTTCCTGAATCTCATAACCTTATAATAGGGAGATATTTTTATAAACACATTCTCATGGACTTAAAATTATAGATCATTCCAACTACTATCAGTATAACTTTTCTACCAATGTTGACCAGCCCTGGTATGTTTTTGAATGGTTCTATCTTTCTCTATCATTTCCTTAGTGATCCCAGATCCCAATAGATTTCTTTCTCCAACTTCATTCCAGTATGTTGGAGCTCTAAATTTATTCCCATATATGGATTCATAAGGCTCCATCTGAATGTTTGAGTGAAATATATTGTTGTAAGAAAACTCAACTAAATGAAAGTGTTGATACCAAACACCTTTTAAATCAAGTGAATAAGATCTTGACATATCCTATAGGGTTTGAATTGTACTTTCAGACTAAAAATCCATATGCGGATGATAAGCATTGTTTTAAATCAATTTTGTATCAATTACTTTCTGAATAATTCTCTATTACTTTGAGGTAAACCTCAAATCCCGATCAGATACAATAGAATGCGGTACTCCATGCAACCTTACCACTTCCTTAATGTATATCCTGGAAAGATAATCCAGATAAAATTATTCTATGATATCAATTAAATATGATGAAATAGTAATGTGATTGACTACCACTCATATAGTATTAAACCCTTTAAGGTTTCTGGGGAGTCCAATGACAAAATCCAAAGTGATATTCTCCCATTTCCATTTTGGTATGGGTAATGCATGAAATATACCCTTAGAATTTTTTCTTTTTGCCTTAACGTTCTCGAATATCAAGCATCGAGATACAAACTATGTGATATCTCTATTCATTCCATCCCAATATAAGTATTATTTCATGCCTCTATACATATTTGTACTTCCATGATGAATATAAAATGAAGAACTAGAAGATTCCTATAATAACTCCTTCCTCAAATCGGGTACGGACGGAACACATACACTATTCTTGAACATTATCATTCCATCTTGATCAAGGTTAAACTTAGGAAAATCTATAACCTTCTTTTATAGCTCTACATCTTCCATTTGTGCCTCTTTAACCTTAACTTGGATAGAGGGTTTAAGATTCAATTGAGAAAGATAATAATTTTCTCCTTCCTTCAGGATTTTCAGGTCCATCCTTTGAAAATCTATAAATATTGGATCTTTTGTGATCCACATCATGGATAATCTAGCATGATCCTTTTGACTCAAAGCATCGGCCACCATATTCACATTCCTAGGGTGGTAATGTATTGAGTAGTCATAATACTTTATCATATCTAACCATCTTCTTTGGTGCATGTTTAAATCCTTCTGTGTGAATATATATTTCATACTTTTATGATCAGTATATATATCAACTTTTCTCTATAAAGATAATTCATCCATATCTTTAATTCAAAAATTAACATAGCTAACTCCAAATCATGATTTGGGTAATATTTTTCATGAATGTTAAATTATATTGAGGCATAGGCTATAACCATGTTATTCTGCATAAAAACACATCCTAACTCCTTCTTGGATGAATCAATATAGATTAAAAACCCTTCTCCACTATAGGGTAATGTCATAATAGGTTCACTGACCAACCTTCAAATCAGTTCCTTGAAATTTTCCTCACATTCATATATCCAAAGAAACTTGGAACCCTTTTAGTTAACTTAGTAAGAGGATTAGATAGTCATGATAAATTATCTACAAATCATTGATAATATCCTGGTAAACCAATAAATCTATGGATATCAATCATTGTGGTTGGTCTATGCCAGCATTTAATTGCCTTTGTCTTTGATGGATCTACTACTATACCATCTCTTGATATTATGTGACCCAAAAATGAAACCTTTTCCAACCAAAATTCACAATTTATAAATTTTACATACACTTTCTCATTCCTTAGTATCTTTAGTGCAATTTTGAAGTGGTATTCATGCTATTTTTACTCTTTGAATGGATAATAATATCATCTATAAAGACTACCACAAATTGATCAGGTTAATATTTGAAGACTCTATTCATCAAACCTATGAAGATAGTAGGGTAATTAGTAAGACCAAAAGGAATCACTATATATTCATAGTGTTCATACATTGTATGGAATGTCGTCTTGGATATATTATCCTACTTGAACCTAAATTAATGACATTTAGAACAAAGTTTAATCTTATAAATGAATTAAGCTTCATGCAGTTGATCAAAAAAGTCATCAATATGGGGAAGATGATAGTTTTTCTTGATTATGATCTTGTTCAACTCCTGATAATAAATGAAAAATTGCATTGATCAATATTTCTTTTTCACAAAAAAAATAGGTTCACCCCAAGGTGGAACACTTTCCTGAATAAATCCATTATCAAGGTTTCTTGTAGTTACTTCTTCAATTCCTGAAACTCAATTGGGTCCATTATATAATCATTGAAATTGGTGTGGAACCAAGTATGAGATCTATTGAGAAATAAAATTCATGTTTTGGTGGAATTCTAGGATAATATTCTAGAAAGGCATCCACAAACTTCTTAACAATAGGCATATCATTGATTTCAATTTTCTCCCCAACCATTTGAGATAGACAACCCTTCTGAAGGGTAATTAAGACCCATACACTGGATGTAATCTCCCTAGGATGTTCATATTTATCATCACTTTGATAGAAAAACCTAGGTACATTTGAAATATAAAACATAACTTCCCTTCCTTGACAATTAATGTGGGATTTATGCAATGAAATCCAATATATACCTAATATGACATCAAATTCAACTAGGATAAGAATGACAATATTTTTAGAAATCACATTCCCACAAATGTCAACCGAAGAGGAATCATGGACTTGAGATGAAATCATAGTACCATTAGGGGTTTTCACTAATAGATCCAAATTGAATCATTTTATTGGAATATTAATACTCTTATAAAATTCTTTAGATATGAAAGAGTGGGTAGGTCTATAATAATATAAAACATTAGCAGTTCTACAGTGGATGGTAAGTGTACCTTTCACCATTTAATTATCGAACCCATTATCAGAAACTATGCTTGTATGATATTTCCCATTATCCCTTGTATTAATATGTTTCTTTAGTCAATCCTCATCATTAATATTATAGTTTTGGCACTGGTTAGAATAATTCTCATTCTTCTTACACTTGTAGAACTGAGGTGGGGAGGTGCATTCTATGCAACTTTCTCTCTATTTTCATTGGTATCTAACTTCTTCCTATCACTTTGGAAATCAAATTCATGTTGAAATTACCTTTTTCACTTAAAAAATTTTCTTATACCCATTAATACAATTTCCTCCATGCTTCTTCCCACACTTAGAGCATAAAGGAAAGATTTTCTTCTTTTCTCAATGTTTTTAAGATATTCCTTTGAACTTCATCATCCTTTTCTTTTCAAACCCATGAGATTGATACATAACTCCAACCTCCATTTCAACTTTGATTATATATTCCGCGATCTCTTCATAGATACAAAAGTCTCTTATGGACAACACCCTTATGATAATTGTCTTTAAGACACTGAAGAACATATCATATTTACTTTAGGATTTGATGATAGTACCATAAGTGTACCTCTCAAGTCTTGTGAAATTAGCCTTTTAGGTACCAACATATTCATCATCCATTTTCTTTAACTCAAGGAACTATTTATCTATATTTTTATGAAGAATAAGAGGAAAGTACTTATTGAAAAATAAGTTATTTAAATCATATAAATTCATCGATTCAATTTCATATTATTGCCTCGTATTCTTGATTAGATTCCACCATTGTTCATATTTTCCTTCTAATCAATAAACAGACAAAATTACTTTCTCATGTTTCAAACACTGAATAACGTAGAATATATTTTCAGTGGTATTGATCAATTTTTCAGCAATAAGTGGATCAGAAAACCATCTGAACAAAGTTATATGTTTCCTCATGAAGGAATCAATGAAATTTTATTCCCTCCTTTTCTCATTTGGAAGTCCAACATGATTTATAACTTTAGAATATGTGTTATCATAGAAAAGAAGTTTTTCATTCCATCTCCCATATCATTCAAATACTCATGAGAACAATGATTGTATTACCCATAACACTCATTATTGACGGGGCTCCTTCAGTTTTCATCCATTAATTAAAACAAAAAATTATAGTGTAAGAAATAATTATCATAGCCAGGAATCATATAATAATGAAAAACCACTTATTGGATGTATAAATTATGACACCTTTTTAATCTATGACACCTTCAGTTTATCCTAGGTTATTCATAGCCAACTTTTATTTAAATCATTAATTATGGTTCATGAAGAGTTTGTGAATTCCCAAAGAATATCCCCTAGGAGTGTCAAACTAGGTGTGCAGCAAGACCCATTATTTTGTACCATTTACCAATCAATTCTAGATCAATACAATTTTTTGAGGTTGTTACCCTATGTACATGTGTGCCAGAGCCACATCAACTTGTAGTATCCAAACAATGATGTATTACTGGGAAACCACTCCCTCTATCCTTTACCAAAATTCCAGGACATTTTCTTATATTTTTATTTATCCTTATACTTATCCATAGACATTTCCTTAGGTTTCTCATTATGTTGTTCTCATCCTAGTTTCAAAATATTAACTAAACATTTTATCAGATACCAACTATAGCGACCCTAGCTTAACATGAATATACATTACATCATTTTGAAAAATATTTAATACATTACACAAAAAAATGACCAAAGGCTATATTATTTTCGTGCCTTTGTAAACATTGAAACATAAACACTGGTATATAACTGAGCTAAATTATCTCCCACTAGGGTCTTTATGACTATCACCCTTCTTAGAGACATCATACATAATACTTATCTTCCTAAAATAGGGTAAGGAAACATAAAAAAGGGGTGATATTATATGATTATTAAGGCTAAATAAGGGAAATATATAAGCAAAAACATAAGAATAAGGGTATGATAGCATGATCATAACATTATATTATCATACCTTGGATATCAAAGATCATAAACATGAATCATGGCATAAATATTGGCAGTTCATATGACATGAACCATAAGGGAATCATAAGAATAATACATGAAATAAAAACATAGGAATAAGACATGTAATTTTGGTAGACACATAAGCATATAAAATTATTTCCATGGTTGTCAATGTATTACTACTAAGGCTATCTACGTGGAATGATTTCACTCCCCAAACAATCTCTGTAGTCATGGTTCACTACCATGACCATATTAGTAGTCAAGGATCACTCTTGAGATCATATTAGAAGATAAATTCATTTACAGAACTAATTTCACTTTCCATTTGATCCATGTCTATCTCATGAGATATAAATCTTTATCCAATGCATTGGAGGGAGATATAGGTCCCACCCATCTCTTAATAAAATCATGCATACATGTGCCAGAAGATTATAAACAATCATATCATAACCCATGAAATGAAATGGGTATCATAAATATGTAATCATATAATAACCCATGGAAAAAGATATAGGTTTCATAATTATTTCATCAAATCATAACCCATGAAAATAATCTAGTTTCAAAAAAATATAACCCTTGAAATAGAAACGGGTTTCATAAACATCATGCCATCAAAACATAAACCATTCAGAGAAATAATATGAAAGGAACCTTTGGATAATTTCCCAAAAATTAATTATTAAAACTAATGGATGTCATATTATATATAAAATAATTTTGAAATATCCATTACAAACATTTCTAGAGAAAAATATCCTTTTTTCTTTGAAAATTTATTTTAAAAACCTAAAACTTTTTTAAAAACTTTTTTCTTTGAAAATATATTTGAAAACTTATAAAGGAATATTTTAAATCCATAAAAAAATTTAAAATACCTTTTCCTTGAAAATTATCTTAAAATATCATTTAAAAATCATTTTTTAAATCATTTTTTAAAACATTTTTTAATACATGGTTTTTTGAATAAACCAAATTGCTGACTGAAAAGAGAAATGAGGTAAGATTTTCTGAAAAACTTTTTCTTAATTATCATAAGTACAAAAGAGTTTAAAAATGGTACTAATATATGAAGATATATTGAATAACTATATTAGAATAAAATTCATGATTTTTCTGGAGAGATTGATCCTAATATTTCATCAATGGAAGAATAATCATAAATAATACAATAAACGATGAGATTGTTTCAATAAACTCTTACCAATTGGTAACTTAGAATCATAATCCCCATATAAGAAAAAGAAATTAAATGAAGATTAAAATATCATGAGAATAATTATATTAATGATATAACATGTCAATTTTAAGTATATACACCTTCTAAAATAATATAGTTTCATAAAAAAACATGTGTCTCAAAGAAAGAAAATAGAGACAAAACTACCTTACTGATTTCGTAACTTTGAACTGTAAAAACCCATGAAATAGATATCATAAAATGAGTATATATATACCCATAAATTTAATGATAGTAATAATATAATAAATTCATGTGAATTATATACACCACAAAAAATAAATTAGTGTTGAATATTATATAAGTCTCAAAGAAATAAAAGTGAGAATATAAATCCCCTTACATTATGTCTTGAATCAAATAGTACTCATTCAAAACTCCTTTATAATAAGTATATGTTTATTATAAATCTATCACATAACCATATTAATATATATAATACCATATATGATATACTTATGACATTATATTAACCATTTATTAACAATTCCATGTTAGAGTTACATTTCGGGTAATAACTGCTTTGTTTTTCAAATATGTTTTAACTTTTTATTCTTGATCCTCTTACATAGATCATGATTTACATACTTAAATAACGTAAAAATAATTTAAATATCATTTATATTCAGTATATATGTATTTATAATAATCTATAAAATATATTAATATTAAACTAAATACATTGTTCATGAAGACGGTAGGTCGTACGTACATATGACTTCTCTTTCCATTTTCTTGTCATATTGAAATAAAGAAAGTAAATGAAATATATATATATATATATATTATTCTAGTAGAATTATTATTTCATATATATAATATAATTTTACTAAACTCATCCTTAATACATTCCATGTATATTGTGAACAAAACACATCACTTTGAAGAGGCCGTAGTCCACATGTCCACAAAAGAAGTTTTCATTTTTACACAAAATGTAAAGCATGAAGGTATGTTTTATTTAATAATTAAATAATAATAAAGAAATAATAAATATTATATATATAATATAAAAATATTTTGTCCATCATAATTTCCAACCATGAGAGGTAGAAATGGAAAAACGAATGACATCATTTTGTGAGGCGGTAGTCCTCTGTACACACGAACGGTAGGTTTGTTACTCATTTGATGGAAGTTTTTGTGAATGTATTTATAAACCTTATAATAAAAAATATAATTATATTTATGATAATTATTTTACTATATAACAATTTAATGAGAATAATTGAGGTGGTGGAGAAATAAAATAAAATAAAAGTGTTGTGGAAGGGTGTTACCTCTTCTTTGGGTAACTCCTCTTGTTTGCACCAAATGGATTCCTTGGTCGGTTTTATACCCAAATGGAGGCTTCAAGTAATAATGGATATACTTTTTGAGGATATTTTTTTAGGGTTAATTTGATACAAAGGGATTTATATGTGTGAATAAGTGAGGGGGTGTGTGCCCTTTTATAGTGGAGGAGGAGTGGCATTCTCGTAAATATAAAAAGGTAAACACTATTGAGAGGTCTTCCTTACATAATGATCCACTAATAATTTCCCATTTTAGATAAAATAGGGTAATTGGTATAAATATTTCCAAACAATGGATTTTTTACATGTTTCTATGGTATTTTTCCTTTTAATATTAAAGTTTAACCATTAAGTAAACACGTTTTTGCCTTAATCACTATAATTAATTTTAATTACTTTCACTAATATTTTTGGTCAAAAAACTAAGTTAAACTTATTAAAAATTAAAACATATTATGATTCCATATATTTAATCCATTTATCAAAATTATAATCACAGAATTGGTAGAAATTAATTTGAAATTAATCCTGCAGATGTGTCGTGATAGCGGGTTTTTTAAGCATAAATGTTTAGGAGTTTGAAAAGTTTTTATATCCAATTTTAATTTGAAATTGGTTCAAACGAACTAAATTGTATTAATTTATGTAAAATTTATCTAATTAAAATTTAAAACAATATTAAAATATATTTGAAATATATAAATAAATTATACAAAAAAAGTAGTTTTGAATTAAAATTCAGTATTTTTCACTATTCATCGAAAAATGATGTTTTTCAGGAAAAAAACCCCAAAAAAATTACCTAAGATAATTTTGAAATTATAAATTCAAAATTAAAGTTTATTTTATCAAATTAAATTTCTAAAATAGTCTGAAATTAATTTTATTATTGTTCATAGAAGAACATAAAAAGCAGTTCTTTTGAGAAAATAACATTTTCAACCATATAAAGACTTTACCAAAAAAATTATGTTCCATTATCAATATGTTTTATTTATATGAAAAAAATATAAATAATATTTAAAAATTAGTTATTAATATTCATATTAATAATTTTAATGGGTAGGTTATAACTATATCATTTAAATAATTATAATAATAAAATGTTGTTTCGTAGAAACTCAGTATTGTGTGTAACGTAAGCCAAGTCAGTGTTGCGTGTTCCACAAGATTTCCTTGGTGTAGCGTATGACAATAGTTTTACTTAGTTTATCATGAAATGTAGTACATTAAATAAAATTAAATTACGCAAAAAAAGTTTCATAAAAACGTGGGGTGTTAAATCAATCATCCAGAGGAAGATATCTAAAAATAAACCTTGCCAAAGATTATTGGAAAATGAAGAGTTCGTACATGACCTTTCTATAATTAATGAAAGTGTTCTCAAATACCTCATACATATATCTATGGTGGCTCAGGATTCTACTTCTATTTCTAAAAATTACATAGATATTAGAGGTAATTTGTAAGGTCCTCCCCACAATATTTATACTAGTTGTTCTGAAGGTCATCCCCGAACATCTTACCATGAATACTTACTCCATATTCAAAATTGGATCGATCTCAAGAGCTGATATTCTTATAAGTTCCATGGTAGCCATCCATGTGGCCAAAATATCAAAAAATAATAAGTCCCTCCCCTTTTTCCCACATACCCTGAAGGTCCTCTTCATAGTACACATTGTAGACTTTCTTCCCACAGTCAAAAGTTAAGTCATGATGGTAGTCCTCCCCAAGATTTAATTCACTATAAAGGTCCTACCCACAATGATATTTCATTTATTAAATAAGTTCCTCCCATTGATGAATCAAATCTGATAAATCCCTTCAATCATGAGGTGCATGGGAAGATGAGTTCAGTCATGCCTAATGTCTCATCATTGACATGAGATATTATTTCTCAACTAGATGATGGGCCAAGGAAACAGTCATTATTTAGACTATCATTGGATCATTTTACTTCTAATACAATAGAGGAAATCTATTTCATCCCCATTATTTAAAATAAAATATCAGAAAAATGTCTACTCTGGTCATATATGGATGAGGAAAATAACATAAAATATAAAGGAGACATACTGATTAAGAGGAGACAATTGGAGAAGGATAATGTACTAGTAATGTTCTGGCCTTTAGCCACTCCCCAATCCAATATTCCAAAGGAATTTTCGGATGATTTTGTACATTAAATTCACCTAAATATATTTAACACTTTTTGTCACTTGAAAACAATATTATTTCCTTATGATGAATATCCAAATCACATCAAGGTAATTGAAGAGATGCGCTGTAAAATTGGATTGGGGAAACTCCAAGATTTATGACACCAAAAATTGGGAAAACATCAAGGATATCTTCAAAGCACATGTCAAGATGAATTAAAATAATTTCATCAGGTGATCACAGATTCTCCATCTAGTGTTTATGTTAGAGGATTGGGTGAACATGGGGAATTTAATTTTTCCTCGCACCTTAATTATAAAATCTCACAAAAAGTGAAATCATGTAGTTTCATATCCTCAGGATGACTTCGAGAAGCAGAATCATATCATAATAAATTTTCTTCTCAACAAGAAATGTCCCATAAAAACTCTCAAATTCATTGGTCCAAAAGAGATCAATCTATCAAAAAACGTTTGCATTAATAATCTAAAAATATCAACAATACCTCTCGGTTAAGGGAATACAAACATCGGGAAGTGGAAATTTCATTGGAAGTAGTTTTCTTAGTTGTGAATTATATCATGAACCCAAATCATGTTCAAAAAAATCTTAGTAAAATCATAAGATCATCCATAGAAACTACACCCATGGTAGTATAGGAGTGACCCTAGCCCGCAGGGTTGGGGGAATTTTTAACACAACACTCAAAGATAATAAATCATGCCCAAAATTTTCTGGAAGTGGAACATGATCACCCTCATCTCATAAGGCTTGGGGAATTTTTATCTCAACCACCATGAAGTTAAATATTATCTTGGTTGGGAGGAGTTCAAAAAAATGAATCTTCTCAGTTCATCCCATCCCGTGATGTAGTTTCCTCTTTAGGGATGTGAAAACCCAATTATCCAGAGGTTCCCTTTAGATTACCCTTCACCAAATAGCTTTCAATGGATCCTTTAAAGAAAGTATTAACTCCCATGAAAATCTCAAATAGATATTCCCAATCAAGAGCACAACCACACCCATCACATATCTTCTATTGGATGCTCCTAGAGTAACCGGTTATCCCATTATTCAAAGATTGGTGATTTTATCACAATGATGTTCATGTTAGTAAATATCATCAACACCTCTTATGACAATACTAAAAAACATCAGGTCAATACAAGAGAACATGAAGAGTATATATCCATTCAAAATATTATCCACATGAAAATAGTTAAAAAAGTGTGTGTACTAGCAATCAAAGGATTTCAAAAAATTTGGGTATTCCTTTGAATGCTCCATTGCCTCCCCCTTGAAGGGAATCAGCTGAAGAAAAAGTTAATTCTATAGTTAAATCCCACCAGTTATATGAAGGTATTGAACCCCTTACACTTGAGAAAATATTGGATCAATACGAGGTAGAAATGAAAGAAATGATAAGGGTTAATATTGAATTACTCTAGGGTTATATTACCACTAGATATATTCTTCCAATTAAACCTCATTTTAATCCTCCTGCTGATGTCCCTCAAAAAGAGAATCTTGTCATTTTGGTGATAATGGATTCACAATGATAAAACAATACTGAAGTAATACAACCAATCTATTTAGAACCAGATATAGATAAATAATGACAATTACCTCTATTGGACAAACAACCAGAACAATATAAATTGAGTTACAACCGGGTTGGTCAAGTATTAGTGTAGGTTGGGGAAACACATCTAGTTTAGCCTTTTGTTCCCCCTACTCCAATCCATACTGAGTTTTCTATCATCATAGGACTTGTTTAAACTATTGAATCCTTAACATCCCAACTATAATCTATAGAGGGACATCATACGTTGGTGCATCCGAAAAGAAAACCTTACCCCAAATGGGTAGATTCAACTCTTCCCCTACCTAATTTTGAAAATCCTATATTTCCAACATTTGATGGTTCAAGAGATCTGAATCATTGTAGAGACCTGAAGCCTGACGTACATTGACATTACATTACATTTGTGGAATACTTATTACATAACAAAAACACACACACAAGTATCGTAATAGTTTAGTGTCTTTAGAAACTCGGAATATAATCTTCTAATCCTGGTGAAAGATCTTCAACATCTCCCATAAAGATCTTCTTCTTTTTTATACCTAAAACCTTTCTATATATCCTGGGGAAAATAAAACATAAAAGGGTGAGCTCAAATGCTTAGTAAGGGTAAACAAAAGAAATATCAATCACATCATATACATAAGCACATAACTTTATGAAATCTTAACCTGAAAAAGAGATCATAATTTCATAACATGGGTTAAATCATGGCAGTGAAATGTAATCACAATAATCATAACTTAAAACATGAAACTTTTTTGCATTCACACATAATCATAGAGAATCATTTCTTGTTATTCAAGACTCATTTCCAAGACTATCTTAGAGGACAAAGTCCCTTTCTGAACCGAGTCACCCTCGTTTCAGTCATGTTTCACTGAATCGGTATAACCTACCATTCCAGCCATGTCTATCTCATGAGATATAAAATATTTACCCAATGCATTGGAGGGAGATATAGGTCCCACCCATCTCATAATGATACCATTCTTATGTGTGCCACAAAATAAACATACATCATTCATAATAACCCAATAAATAAAATGGGTTTCATAAACATCATGCCATCATAATCCATAAACAATGGATATCATTTCATCATAAGAAAATGGAAACCATTTAAATAATAAATCCATTTTACTTGAAACATACACATCAAATAATGTCATCTTAGATGGAAAATAGTTTTGAGAAAAACACTTGAAATGAATTCTTGAGGAAAATATCCTTTCTTCTTTAAAATCATTTTCTTTTCACAAAACTTCATGCAATTTTAAAAGATAAGGGTTTTGTTGAAAATAATCATGCAATCTTGTAGAGGAAGCTTCTTGAAAATGAGGTTTTATGAAAACCGTAAAAATCCTTTCACGCCGTATAAGTTAAAAATAACATTCTCCTCGTACTTTTGTCGGAAAAGTCAAAAAAAGTACCTTATATGGTAACCAAAGGAAAGATTCCATTCATACAATGTGGTAAAAAGTCAATAAAGGGTAAAAATGACTTTAAAAATTCATGGAAGAATGGTAAAAATTTTATAAAAACATTTTTAGAAAACATGGTCATGGATGATAAACGTAACCCCAGTAAATACTTACGTATAAGCAATCTCGGATAAAAATAAGATTGAAAATTTATCCCTTACCTTAGGTCTGATTTACTTCGTAAGTGTCTGAACCTCCTGTATAATGATTTAAATAATGTCATTGACTTATTACAGAATCATATTCATTGTTATTATATCATATATTGTTCACTTATGACTTTATATTACCTGTTCTTTTGTAAATTCATGTTAAAGTAGCGTTTTGGGTAAAATCGTCTCATTTGTCGTTCGTGTTTTAACTTGTAATTATTCATATGATTAATTAGATAATTATTACTTAATTATAGAATATAAAACATGATTTATATATAATATATATTCAGAATATACATATAAATAATGGATCGATAAATGGAAAGAAATACACCGTTCATGGAGACGGTAGGCCGTACGTACGCATGAACGTTGTTTTCGTTTCCTTATTGAATTGAGTGGAATTAATTAGATGACATACATATATATAAACATAAATCCAGTAGATTTATAATGTCATATATTTCATTATTATTTCTTATATATACTTTATAATCATTCTTAAATGGTTAACATGGAGAATGAATCTCATCGCGTCGTGGAGACGGTAGTCCGTACGTACGCACGAGCGATGATATCATTTCCATAATTATTGAATTGAATTGCAGTGGATGATACAATATATAAGAATCATTATGATGTTATAATAACTATTTATAGTTATTCTTTAAACCATAATACCCATCCATGTAAGGTGTTGGTGGAAAAACAGATTACACCACGGCGTGGAGACGGTATTCCGTACGTACGCATGCGCGGTGATTTCGTTTTCCGTAGGATGGATAGATGGTGAAATAGGGTTGTTTCATAATTATAATAACATATCTGTATATGAGTGATACTGATGTTATTACTTCATAATGAAACAACCTAAGAAGAAGGAGTGGAAGAAGAAATAAAGGTGAAAGAATCGGTAACGGACATTACCTCTTCTTTGAAGTGCTTCTTTGAGACCTTCTTTTAGGGCACTAAAATTGGTCTTCGAGGAAGAAAATAACCTCTAGGATGTTTCTAGGGAAGTGGATAGGAGAATTGGGCAGGGTTTGGCCGAGCTTGAAGGCTCAAAGTTGTGTGAGGAAGAGAGGGAGGAGGTTCCCTTTTATAAGGGAGGAGAGGGGCACCTTTGGAATAACAAAAAATATTATTTTATTATAAAGTCAAGTTCTGTTTTAAATAGCTCCAAATTGATTAATTTCTAGGCTAAGGTAGGTATGGGTCGAAATAATCTCATCCAATAGAATTTAGACAAGTTTAGGTTCCTATTTTAACCTTATCATTTAGATTTAACATTAAGTTAAATAATTTTACTTTTACCGTGTCTTCTTGTGTTCTTACACTATAAGGTTAATAAACTTACTATAAGAAGAAAAAAGAACCCGAAATTGTTTATTATTAATATATATAACCTTATATAATTCATTTTTCAGAACCTTAGATTTTTAGGAATAAAATTAAAATTAATAATATAATATTTGTTTTAAAAACTATTTTATGTCAATTTTGACACTATTTAGTAATTGATTTTTTTGAAACTCATAACAGAATTATAAGTTCTAAAAAAGTTAATTAAATCAATAATAACATGTCATATTAACCTATAAAATTAGTGTAATTCATAAAAAGTCTCAAATTATATTTATTTGGGTATTTATAACATCAATTATGTCAATATTTCAATAATAAGATAATTACTTTATCATCGTTGTGTCATAAACAAAATTAAATTATTTAATGTCTAAAAATTACAAATAAAATACCATTATGTAGGAAATCTTTTTATCTTTCTAATGAATATTTATAGTCGAATTTATCTTATGTATAACCCCATATTAAAAATTTTTTAGTAAATAAACTTTGATTTTAACTCTTTTAACCCTTCTTTAAATAAATTAATAATAAATGTCCTAATCTAATCCAAGTGGGACTAAATAGTCATATTTTATTCCTAAGTATGTTTTCGGTCGAATTACACTTATCCAATAGAATTGGGACATGTGTTAGGGTAATAATAATATCATCTTTACCCTTAATTACCCTATTTACTTTTAACCGTGGTAAAAAAAAGTCAAAAGTTATTATTCACCAAAAATTATTTTCATCTCATTGAACCACATTTTAGTTCTTGATATTAACCGTGTCTCTCGGATTTTCGAAATTCCACTCACAGAAGCGGTAAAATTAAGTTTTATGAAAAATTCAGTTTTTTAACTACCACTTAGTGGTTTCACTATTCATTAAAAAATGAAAGTTTCCAGAAAAATACCAAAAATTAGATCTAAGGTATATTTGATATTATGAATTCAAAAATGATGTCTATTTTATCAAATTCAAAACATATCAGTTGCATTAATTAATTTAAAAATTAATTCTCATCGTCAAAACAAATAGTGTGTTCTTACGAGATAATAACTATCAAAAGATTGACACTTGATTATGACTGGTTTAAATGTGAAATTAAATCCAATGAACAACATTGTAATAAATTGTAAAAATATATTCTAAATATACTTTAAAACCACTCAAATTAATAATTTATTACTATTAATTATTTCGATTAAAAAAGTTGTTTTTAATTAAAATTTAGTAATTTTCACTATTCATCAAAATATGAAAGTTATCCAAAAAGTACCAAAATTTCACCCTAAGCTAATTTCGATATTACGAATCCAAAAATAAAGTCCATTTTGAAAAAAAAATTACAAAATTTCAAAAAGTGGTTATTACTATTCATAACGGCTAGTTTTAATAATATTTTAATAGCATATTGCTGTTTAGTGAAACTCGTTATTGCGTACTACACACGCTATCGAGGAAGGTCACGATTGCGTGTAATGCAAGGAAAGTCAAGGATGCGTGTTGTGCAAGCTCCTTTTGGTGTAGCGTACAACACAAGACATTAGTGAAATTAAAAAGAATATTTTTCATAAAATCTTGGGCTGTTACATTCTACCCCCCTTAAAATGAATTTCGCCCTCGAAATTCGTCGGGGTTATAAATGGTTTACTATTCAAAAGTTTCTTTAATAGAAACCCACATCGTAAAAAGGAATACCAAAACCAATCTTTAAAAACGAAAGTATGAAACGTAACGGTTACCCAAATAAACTAATCACTGGGTTTCCACATAGGTGAAAATATGGATATGGAATAGAAATCTAACCATCATGTTCTGATGGAGAGTGGTAGAGAACATGGCTATGGAAAATCCAGCAATCACAAAGCCATAAATTTGTGACGATCTAGGGTACCATCTGATTCATCGGATATAAGGGCACTAGGACAACATTTTTGGTTTTCAAGATCATTTCCCTAAAGTTGAAAATTTGAATTAGAATAAATACTTTCTTTATTTTGGTACAATCTCACTGTTGTTCGTGCCTTGAACAATTTCCACTTCATATCTTAAATAAATGAAGTTGAATTTGTTATTCGTGAAGTGTTAGCAGATCATGTGATAGAATGACGGGTTATTCCATCTCTTTCAAACAAAAGGTTAGCAAAAGTTATAAGTCCATCTTATGGTTAATCGTATATGGTTCCAAAAATGAACTTATACTTCATATATCATACCGCTTAATAAAATAAAACTAGTTTCTACTAACCAGGGACTACCTGTAGGCCAGTGGTAGGTGATAAAGGCCAGTCGCACTTCGGTTGTGGGTTCGATTCCCACAGCCTTGTTCGACGCGATGGGTTGTCGCCCGTCCTGCAGGTTGTCCTTTTTCTAAAACTATATTACTATAACATCCCATCAATAATATCGAAAAAACTTCTATCTTTAAACAATACTAACTTATGTCCAACATAATCCATTCTAATCTTTAGGCTTATCTAAAATACTTCGGTCCAAGCTCATAGTATAAAGAAAATGATTACTTGAAATGTCACAGAACAATCACGTGAATGCCATCATTTATCCCCCATATATCATAAGATATATCTTGTTGGCCAAATTACAAACATGTGAATACCTTAATCATGTATTCTATTGAAGAATGAATACCCATTGAACCTTAGTGAAAACATTAATGCAGTTAAAAGTTAACACTTTCCATATACCAAAATCCTCAAAATTCTATATACTCAAACCATGATATCACTTAGTCCTTATATCAATCATGAGCTCATGAATACTGTCAAACATTTCATTTTCTCCTTATCCCTTAATTATGCGCATATCATCTACTTTCCAAAATATTTGAATCACTTTTCATTGTTACCGGTACCTTAAAATTATTGAAAACCACAATAGACCAATACATAAATATTTCAGTACACCATAAAAGTACCTCAATAACATTATTCTTGAAAACCAATACATAAACACTTTAGTCCATCCACTTCAATGATTGTCCTGTAATAAGTCCTTCCTTGATTTAGAAGTAACTTTTTAGGTCAGGGCATTGAGTTGGGTAATGCCCATGTTCTCCACAAATAAGACATTGAACTCCATAACAATCTGTCACTCTATGACCCTTTTCTCCACACAGATAACATCGGTCCCTCCATTTGAGGTATTCCTCAAGGTTATTCTTCCCTTCTTTAGAAATCTCAATCTTCCTTTCTTTATGCTCCTCAACATGCGAACATGCATAATAGTTTATCTTCTTCTTCTTTGATGAATTAGGAATACCACTAAATTTCACCTTGTTAATCATATATCGCGATGACTGATTCGACATAATCACAATATCTTTATCTCTAGGCATTACACAATTTTGTTGCTCATAGTCACCAATTTGTCCATTGAATTCAATGTTAACCGAATTCCTTCTGGTTCCCTCCATTAACTAAAACACAAAAAGAATTCTGTGAGAGGAAAAATCATGCTAGGGAAGACAACATAGTAAAGGGGGAGTACCCTCAATATCTAACATCTTAGGTTTAAATTCTAAGATCGTTAGCACAATTCTAGGACTATAACCTATACGTATACTTAACCTTAGAGACATCCCTAGACATACCTTAGAAATATCTCTAGGGATCTCACTAACGTTTTCGCATCCTAGTATCCAAAGGTTGATTAAACCTCCCTATGATACCAACTGTAGAGACCCGAAGCCTGACGTACATTGACATTACATTACATTTTCGGAATACTTAGTACATAACAAAAACACACACACAAGGATCGTAATAGTTTAGTGTCTTAGGAAACTCAGAATATAATCTTCTAATCCTGGTGAAAGATCTTCAACATCTCCCATAAAGATCTTCTTCTTTTTTATACCTAAAACCTTTCTTTATATCCTGGGGAAAAGAAAACATAAAAGGGTGAGCTCAAATGCTCAGTAAGGGTAAACAAAATAAATATCAATCACATCATATACATAAGCACATAACTTTATGAAATCTTAACCTGAAAAAGAGATCATAATTTCATAACATGGGTTAAATCATGGCAGTGAAATGTAATCACAATAATCATAACTTAAAACATGAAACTTTTTTGCATTCACACATAATCATAGAGAATCATTTCTTGTTATTCAAGACTCATTTCCAAGACTATCTTAGAGGACAAAGTCCCTTTCTGAACCGAGTCACCCTCGTTTCAGTCATGTTTCACTGAATCGGTATAACCTACCATTCCAGCCATGTCTATCTCATGAGATATAAAATATTTACCCAATGCATTAGAGGGAGATATAGGTCCCACCCATCTCATAATGATACCATTCTTATGTGTGCCACAAAATAAACATACATCATTCATAATAACCCAATAAATAAAATGGGTTTCATAAACATCATGCCATCATAATCCATAAACAATGGATATATTTTCATCATAAGAAAATGGAAAGCATTTAAATCATAAATCCATTTTACTTGAAACATACACATCAAATAATTTCATCTTATATGGAAAATAGTTTTGAGAAAAATACTTGAAATGAATTCTTGAGGAAAATATCCTTTCTTCTTTAAAATCATTTTCTTTTCACAAAACTTCATGCAATTTTAAAAGATAAGGGTTTTGTTGAAAATAATCATGCAATCTTGTAGAGGAAGCTTCTTGAAAATGAGGTGTTATGAAAACCGTAAAAATCCTTTCACGCCGTATAAGTTAAAAATAACATTCTCCTCGTACTTTTGTCAGAAAAGTCAAAAAAAGTACCTTATATGGTAACCAAAGGAAAGATTCCATTCATACAATGTGGTAAAAAGTCAATAAAGGGTAAAAATGACTTTAAAAATTCATGGAAGAATGGTAAACATTTTATAAAAACATTTTTAGAAAACATGGTCATGGATGATAAATGTAACCCCAGTAAATACTTACGTATAAGCAATCTCGGATAAAAATGAGATTGAAAATTTATCCCTTACCTTAGGTCTGATTTACTTCGTAAGTGTCCGAACCTCCTATATAATGATTTAAATAATGTCATTGACTTATTACATAATCATATTCATTGTTATTATATCATATATGGTTCACTTATGACTTTATATTACCCGTTCTTTTGTAAATTCATGTTAAAGTAGCGTTTTGGGTAAAATCGTCTCATTTGTCGTTCGTGTTTTAACTTGTAATTATTCATATGATTACATAGATCATTATTAATTAATTATATAATATAAAACATGATTTATATATAATATATATTCAGAATATACATATATATAATGGATCGATAAATGGAAAGAAATACACCGTTCATGGAGACGGTAGGTCGTACGTACGCATGAACGTTGTTTTCGTTTCCTTATTGAATTGAGTGGAATTAAGTAGATGACATACATATATATACACATAAATCCAGTAGCTTTATAATGTCATATATTTAATTATTATTGCTTATATATGCTTTATAATCATTCTTAAATGGTTAACATGGAGAATGAATCTCATCGCGTCGTGGAGACGGTAGTCCGTACGTACGCACGAGCGATGATATCATTTCCATAATTATTGAATTGAATTGGAGTGGATGATACAATATATCAGAATCATTATGATGTTATAATAACTATGTATAGTTATTATTTACACCATAATACCCATCCATGTAAGGTGTTGGTGGAAAAACAGATTACACCACGGCGTGGAGACGGTATTCCGTACGTACGCACGCGTGGTGATTTCGTTTTCCGTAGGATGGATAGATGGTGAAATATGGTTGTTTCATAATTATAATAACATATCAGTATATGAGTGATACTTATGTTATTACTTCATAATGAAACAACCTAAGAAGAAGGAGTGGAATAAGAAATAAAGGTGAAAGAATCGGTAACGGACATTACCTCTTCTTTGAAGTGCTTCTTTGAGACCTTCTTTTAGGGCACTAAAATTGGTCTTTGAGGAAGACCAGAACCTCTAGGATGTTTCTAGGGAAGTGGAGAGGAGAATTGGGCAGGGTTTGGCCGAGCTTGAAGGCTCAAAGTTGTGTGAGGAAGAGAGGGAGGAGGTGCCCTTTTATAAGGGAGGAGAGGGGCACCTTTGGAATAACTAAAAATATTATTTTATTATAAAGTCAAGTTCGGTTTTAAATAGCTCCAAATTGATTTATTTCTAGGATAAGGTGGGGATGGGTCGAAATCCTCTCATCCAATATAATTTAGACATGTTTAGGTTCCTATTTTAACCTTATCATTTAGATTTAACATTAAGTTAAATAATTTTACTTTTACCGTGTCTTCTTGTGTTCTTACACTATAAGGTTAATAAACTTACTATAAGAAGCCAAACGAACCCCAAATTGTTTATTATTAATATATATAACCGTATCTAAGTTATTTGGCCGAACCTTAGATTTTTAGGAATAAAATAACAATTAATAATATAATATTTGTTTTTAAAAACTATTTTATGTCAATTTTGAAACTATTTAGTAATTGATTTTTGTGAAACTCATAACAGAATGATAAGTTCGAAAAAAGTTAATTAAATCAATAATAACATGTCATATGAACCTATAAAATTAGTGGAATTCATAAAAAGTCTCAAATTATATTTATTTGGGTATTTATAACATCAATTATGTCAATATTTCATTAATAAGATAATTACTACATCATCGTTGTGTCATAAATAAATTAAATTATTTAATGTCTAAAAATTACAAATAAAATAACATTATGTAGGAAATCTTTTTAGATTTCTAATGAATATTTATAGTCGAATTTATCTTATGTATAACCCCATATTAAAAATGTTTTAGTAAATAAACTTTGATTTTAACTCTTTTAACCCTTCTTTAAATAAATTAATAATAAATGTCCTAATCTAATCCAAGTGGGCCTAAATGGTCATATTTTATTCCTAAGTTTGTTTTTGGTCGAATTTCACTTATCCAATATAATTGGGACATGTGTTAGGGTAATAATAATATCATCTTTACCCTTAATTACCCTATTTACTTTTAACCCTGGTAAAAAAAGTCAAAAGTTATTATTCACCAAAAATTATTTTCATCTCATTGAACCACATTTTAGTCCTTGATATTAACCGTGTCTCTCGAATTTTCGAAATTCCACTCACAAAAGTGGTAAAATTAAGTTTTATGAAAAATTCAGTTTTTTAACTACCACTTAGTGGTTTCACTATTCATTAAAAAATGAAAGTTTCCAGAAAAATACCAAAAATTAGATCTAAGCTATATTTGATTTTATGAATTCAAAAATGATGTCTATTTTATCAAATTCAAAACATATCAGTTGCATTAATTAATTTAAAAATTAATTCCCGTCGTCAAAACAAATAGCGTGTTCTTAAGAGATAATAACTATCAAAAGATTGACACTTGATTATGACTGGTTTAAATGTGAAATTACATCCAATGACCAACATTGTAATAAATTGTAAAAATATATTCTAAATATACTTTAAAACCACTCAAATTAATAATTTATCACTATTAATTATTTCGATTAAAAAAGTTGTTTTTAATTAAAATTTAGTAATTTTCACTATTCATCAAAATATGAAAGTTATCCGAAAAGTACCAAAATTTCACCCTAATCTAATTTTGATATTACGAATCCAAAAATAATGTCCATTTTGAAAAATAAAATTTACAAAATTTAAAAAAGTGGTTATTACTATTCATAACGTCTAGTTTTAATAATATTTTAATAGCATATTGTTGTTTAGTGAAACTCGTTATTGCGTACTACACACGCTATCGAGGAAGGTCGTGATTGCGTGTAATGCAAGGAAAGTCAAGGATGCGTGTTGTGCAAGCTCCTTTTGGTGTAGCGTACAACACAAGACATTAGTGTAATTAAAAAGAATATTTTTCATAAAATCTTGGGCTGTTACAATCATCATCTAATTAATTATGTATCTCAATGTGGCCCCATGAGGGGAACATTTTTGAAACAATATTCCTTCAAGATCTAGTGTTTTTACAACCCTTGTAGGGACCAACTTTTGTATGGTACACCAGTTCACCCATAGGGTCGATCAAAGGATAGAAAGAACTTCTCCAATAATGTCTTTACTAGTTCATCTCAATTATGAAAAATACAATGGTCCTCAACCACTCAAATTGAAAACAAAAATAAAGTTAGAGTCTTATAATTAATTTCCATGTGGAAGGGTCTAACTTTCTCCTTGAATTTTTTGTTTCCATGGGAAGAGTTTTTGTGGTTTTTCATAGAAAACATTCGTTATAAGTTGCGAACACCACTTGTTCTCATTAAATACATGGGTGGGTTCTAAGAAATTTTTATAGTTACATAAAGATCAGAATACTCTATCTTTCAAACTATATAAAAAAAAGAATTTTTTATCGATAGCTTAGGGAAACATGATAGAAAAATTAGAAACTGCAACTTTCACTCTAAAATTATCCCATGTACCGGCTCCTCCTCTAAATCATATTCCTTATCATGTAGAACCCCATACATGGTAGAAAAATCAGAAACAAAAAACTCATCAGGATAAAATAAGAGATCCAAAACAATCCTAGTTTGAAGAATAGAAGAATAAAGTATACTCCTTCCAAGATGAGCAGGTTTTTGGATATTTCTTAGTAGACTTGGAAGAAAACCTCTTAACTTTTATGGAACCCAGATGACCTAATAAAGTTGGTATTGAATATTTCCCAAGTTATTGCCCCTCTGAAAAAATATTGGGACACATAATCTAGGATTGTTTCATTTTTAAATATTTCCTACAAAAAATCATTGATTCTGGTCAAGTGAAGCTTTGAAAACAACTCGTACAGGTAGAGTGTGTTTTCTCCACCACTCCACAAAAGGATGGTGAATGGAAAGAGGTTTCCATGAAGAATTCATAGAATTTTAGTGATTGGATGACTAGAAAAACAATCAATCAAACTCATGATATTCTTTGAGCATAGTTAAAATAGACAACTATGCCCCAATTGTTTCTTCTACAACAAGGTTGACTCCTTCAACTCCACGACCCTACAAAGTTTAATCACTTAAAAAGGGCATGGCCGGGAAGGAAGGAAACAAACATTGGAAGATAAACAATAACAAAGACCAAATTTAGCATTAACTCTCTCAAACTTCATTCCTTTGGTCCCAAGGTAGTAAGAGCTACCTTTCCAAATGGTATAATGGGAACCGCCCAGAAAAATGGTACAATGGGTGCTACCCTGTCAAAGGTAAAATAGGCATCAACCCATAAAATAGAGTCTTCATTAGATAAAAAATTGATCTTTGGGTCCATTAATTTCATTCATTTAATGGATCCTTTATCTAATGATAATATTTATTAGGAAATTGATCTCCCCATGCCATATTGGGGAACATGAATCAAGGTCACTGGAGCCAAGGAAGTAGTGGGAGCTGTAACTATGGTAAAACACAATATACCAGATGTATCCCTTCAAGACCTATTTATTCTACTAAAACCTTTGGTAAAACCATTATAAAATCCTATAAATAGTAATAATATTCTTCTAAACATGTAAAAAATCATTTAGAACCAATCATTTTTTAATATTGGTGGATAAATAGGTGACATCCTGACAAACCTAGGAAATTGGGAAGGCTAAGGTGGCTCAGTCCAATGGTAGAAAGAATTCCCTCCAAATATGCTCAGAAACCTAAATCATCTTCTCCCATAAACTTCATCTCTAAAAATACCTTCAAGTTAATAGTTCCCTATGGTTAAATGTGTACCTTTGATCCAAAATTATGACAACCTAAGGAAATTGGTTGTAATTCCAGAAAATATTTCAATTCTGGATGCTCAAAAAATTTCAAAGGATCTATAGGAAGCACTTGTAGAGTCTATGTTGTGCCCTAAAGAGTTTCAATCTAAAATTGTTGTCGTTGAGGTATATTATTCAAAGGTTGACCCTACAGAATTTTATGTACTTATATCCTTCACCGAAGAGGACATAAATGATGTTATACATGAACACACCAGGACCCTGTATGTAGCCAGAAGATTATATTACATTTACATCCATCAAGATTTCATTGAGTCAACCTCGTTATTATAAAAAAGCTTCACTGATTGGGATATAATTAATCTAATTTTTCTCATTCCACTCTAAATCACCATGGGTATGATAAAATCAAACATAAATCCCCCAGTTGTATTAAGCTCAGAGCTTAGTTCAGGGATCGAGTATCTAAATTTGAGTTCTTATTTTTTTGGAAAGATACATCTTTCAATATATTTCTAGGAAGACCTTGATTGCACCAATATGAAAAAATTCCTTAATCTTTCCACCAATGCCTTAAATACTATATAAATGGATGAATTGGGACATTAGAGGGTGAAAAATATCCATTTGAGTCTTGGGAATCTCAATATATTGATGCAGTATTCTACTAGAGAGAAGGGAAATAACCCATAACTAATGATTTCACTCAGATTACTACTTAAAATGGTCTATAAATGACTCCAAATAACCCATTCAAAGACCTCAGTAGTAAATATGTGCTACCCATCATTCAGTTTGAAGATATCATCTCAGATTCAAGGACATGATCGTTGTTCTTCATGATATCGACTATGTCAGTTGTTCCAAGAGGTTTCGAATAAATATTTGATTCCTCCATTAGTAGAGATAACTTAGAAGGAAATGATACAAACTTATACTAAAATATACAGAAAGAGACAACTTCATTCACTAAACTAGTGAATGTAATGATATCACCATTGGAGGCTAGCTCTTAGAAAACTAAAATTTCACCTATCTTTAATGGTTCCCCTTCATCTCACATCCATATCAAAATGGATATAGAAGAAGAATAAGAGTAAAAGGAAGAAGTTAAAGAAAAATATCTTTGATACTCTCCTCCATTATTCAAGGAAGGAGTCTCCACCACTGTTGATGAAATATGATAGATAAATCTCTGTATAAAGGAAGATTCGTGATAGAAATTGATCAGTGCGGTTGTACCCCTTAATGAACAAAATATTTATACCTCTTTTTTTGAAGAAACATAGGGATTATTTTTCTTGAAATTACAAATAGATTCTATTAATTGATCCTAATTTGTCTACCCATCACTTAGGATTTACAAAAAACCTCCATCATTACAAGAAAGTAACCAAAAGGTCACATCAGGCTCATGATGCCAAGGTTGAAGCTGAAATTGACATGATCAACAATTATAATTTCATTTAGTGAGTCCAACACCCAAAATGTCTTTCCAAAATTATTCCATTCAAGAAAAATAATGGGTAGATCAAGGTTTTCATCAATTTTTGATACCTCAACTATCATTGTTTGAAATATGAATTCCTGGTTTTGATCACATAACTTATGATTGATGAAACAACTGTATATCAGGCTCATTCCTTTGTGGATGGATATTCATGGTACAATAAAATATGAATATCCTCATAATATGAAGATTACACCACCTTCAAGGACCCTTGGTAAGTATTCTGTTACTGGGTGATGACCTTTGGTTTAAATAATGATGTCTCTACATATCAATGTTATATGCATCGCATATTCAAACCCTTCCTAAAAAAATCAGTTGATCTTTTTTATGATTATTTGGTTTTAAAATCATAGTAATGTTTTGGGAACCTTTCCAATTTTAAAATCATTTTCGACAAACTTTGGCAACACAGTCTAAATATAAATCCCCTAAAATGAGATTTTGGTGTTACTTCATGAAAATTTCTTGTCTTCATTCTTTTCTATTGTGTCATCAAAGTCGACCCTGATAAGACTAAATAAATTATATGTAAGTATACTCATTTAATCCTTAAATAATTGATAGGAATTCAATTAAACCTTACCAAAATTAAACGCTTCATTGAAAACCTCTCAAAAAAATGTTTTCCCTTCACCATGTTGATGAAAAAAGTGGTCATATTTTAGTGGACTGATGACTTCCAAGAAGAATTTGACCATCTAAAAAAATATCTCTTGAGTCCATCAGTGTTGATGATTCCAATTGAAGGAAATCCTCTCATCCTATATGTGATAGATTTGGAATGATTGTTGAGTTCCTTTATTGTGTAGAAAATGATGTGGGTATAGTCCCCAAAACTTGACATTAAACTGTGTTTCCAACATCCCCACAAAATGACATTAGACTATACTACTGAAGTCCTTGTCACAAAGATGTTAAACTGTAGGACATTATTCTATGTTGTATGATGTTAAATTACATGGTTTCCTAGAATTACATATGGCTTCATTCTTATCTTCACATGATGTATAGTGATTCCTAGAGATCCTATCTTAAGCCCAACCTCAAATATACCTATTTACAATATCATTTTCATGAACCTTTTCCCCCTGAGGCCTCTCTTCACATTATGTTTTTCACTTATTTGAAGGGGAGGCCATATTTCCACCCTCATATTGGTTAAATATTTTTTACCTTAAAAAATTTCAAATCAGTGGTCCTAGTCATACGACCTAAAATTATAGGACATCATAGTCAGAGTTGTATGACTCTAAATGGAATAGCCTAACATCCTAGTCACAAGAAGTTAAAATGTAAGGAAATTTATTTTTCTCATAATGTAAAAATACATGGTGGATTTCTTGTTTTAATGATGTAAAATTGTATAACATCTAGATCCATACCCAAGAAGATCACAAACCTTGGTGTTGGTCTCCTATAACACCTTCATTATAGAACTATGTGTGGAATGATTCTCACTTTGATAGGATACAAAGTGACACCTAGACCTTATGTTATGGTCATATCCGTGAAATAAAAGAAAATACCCCATCTCCTACATATGACCCTAATCCATGCAGGGAATATTAATTTGGGTCCCCTCATTCATGATCCCATCATGGAAATGAAAATGTCCCCTTCCCTACATATGAGTAAGATCTATGCAGGGAACTCCAAACCTCATGGACAATATTGGTTCAAATGCTTCCTTTGTTCTTAGATTAATTCCTTCCACACATCATACTCCATGACCTAGGAAATTTCTGATATCCATAATTTTTCATTTCCCAAAATCAATATAAGGTCGGATTTATGAGGACACCTTTGTTTCGACTATTCATAACATGCCCTAGTTTATCTCTACATAAGACACCCTTAAAATTCTTTTCAACCAGAGGAATAGTCATTCTTAGGAGATATCTATTCTATATTTTTAATACCCAACAACATCATGTGGGAAAATAACTTTCAAACATGGTATGTAGTCACTCCTTTCATACATTTCCTATATCATTTATCCTGATCTGAGAACCCCCATGATCTTGGTTTATAATTTCCTTCCTCATGTTTGAAGTGTTTAAAAACATCCATGATATGGTAAGACTTATATCACTCATAGTTCCCATGACACTAAGTAACCTTAATCCTTTTATTATGACATTAAACTACATGGTTTCCCAAAACTATGTAAGGCATGATTCTCTCTTTGATAAGATGTGTAGAGAAAAATGAAACCTACATCCCGGTCCATCCACCACATTATCTAATACCCATATATTTCATTATAATAGGATTTATGTGGTTAAATAAACCTTTTCCACTCCTTATTTATCAAACTAAGAATAGATCATATGGGCATAGGAGTTTTAGTAAAGGCTTTCCCGCATGATCAAGGTAAATCAATTCATGTTAGGGTTAACATGATTTTAGATGCACTACCTTAGAAGGAAAATATTTTACCCTTATCGTATGACATGCATTAAACTGCATGGTTTCCAATAACTTTGTGTGGATTGATTTCTATCTACATATGATATGTTTTAACACCAAAATCTTCAATTTTGGGTCCAGTCGCAACAAAATAATGCCCCTCTTCATATGGGTTAGACCTATACAGGGAAATTTTTATAAGAACTATGTGTGGATTGATTCCTATTATAATAGGATATGTAGTGATTCCCATATCTTATATACTGGTTTAGTCACAATAAAAAAAATTCCCCACTCTCTTATGTATGATCCAAGTCATCATAGGAGGGTCTAGTATGGGTTCTCACCCTACTTGTTAGCCATAATTCAACAAAAAATGCATCCTATATACATAAAAAACTTGATTAGTGTGGGTAATATTCCCTAGAACTGTGTGTGGCCTGATTATTTCCTTGAAGAGATATGTAGAGATTCCCAAAACCTATGTATCAGGCCCAACCCTATATAAAAAAATCTCTCCCACAATATATGGGTTAGACCTATATAAGAAATATTTCTCCCAATTCTGGAGTGATTATGAAATAAAATGATCATTCCATAATCTTTCTTGTTCCTTTCACAAATAAAACTCTATGGTTAGGAAAAATATTAATCTCCATATACTTTCCTCATCCATTGATAATAAAAACTTAGATTATTAAGGACACCTTTGTTTTTCCTATGAATAACATGCCTCGGTTTGGCTGTATATCATTAACCCTTAAAAGGCCTTTCAACCATAGGCATATTCATTCTTAGGAGAGACCTATTATATCTCCATAAGACCCCAAAATATTTACTTTTTAAACCATTTTTCAAACATGGTCTATGGTTATTCCTTTAATACTTGTCCTATATCACTTTTTGGATCCAGAAGTCCCCATATTACAACTTATAACTTCCCATCTTCATTCCTAGAGGATGATGGAACACTCTCGGTCAGATCATATGGAATGGAAAATAATTAATGTTTTGTTCAATTCCATGCAACCTTAATCCACAAAAATCATATGTCCCCACAACATGACATTAAACCATTTCTCCCAAGTCCTCATCACATGACCCTAAATTGTGGAACTTATGAGTCCTTGTAGAATGGAATTAAACTACATGAAACACGATTAATTCTATATAACCCATTACCTACATGAGAGCCAAATCCATGAAAAGGTACCTGGTACTAGATTTGGATACTTTCATTATTCAAATACCATACTAGAATAAAATATATAAATTCATTTCTCCTATATAAGAATTCAATATGGGGTCCCATCCTTTATTAGGGATTCATTGGTCAAGGTTATTATGCCTAACCATGAGTTTTCATTAACATCAATTATTCCCTTCCATGAAATCTAATTGAGGAAAAAATTCCACCACATGTTCTATTTCATGCACTCCTATGAGGATTTAAATGATCTCCCAAGTTACTTCTTATTTCTCAAACTGAGAAAGACTCATGTGATCTTAGAGGACCAAGAGATTCATTTTCACTAGCATAGTTGAGTTTCATTTTTCTTTATTCAAAGACACAAAACTTTTCCCTATAGAATGATTTATTATGGACTCTATCTTTCCTACACATAAGTATTTGATCCATGTAGAATTATTTGGTGCAAAAAACATCTACGTGATAAAATATTAAGACCCTATTTCCTATGTAAGATTTGGATCAGTACAGAAGATTCTAAAACATGTTCCATAGTTTTTGGACACATTCTAAGAATAAAATTTCTATCTACTTGAACATGAGTCAAATCCATGTAGGGAGTTTCATATTCATGGTCAGCAAGCCTAGTTTGATATTGCTACTCTCAAAAATTTGGTCAATGCTCTTTGACCTAAAATAGCATCTACATTGATCAATCTTTCAAGACCCAAAAATTTCCAATGAAAAGTGATGTAACAATATTTAGGTTGAAAACCTCTAAAAGAAAACCTAGATAAATGTCGAGTCTCATCCCTATAGGTCATATGACCTATGAAAAATTTAAGATAATTTTACCATTCCCATTATTGCAAGTTAAATACACTAATACATGGACATCCTAATAAGAGAGTAAATTTTGGTATTAATATTAAAATTGAAAGGTAAATTTGGAATAAAGATATAGAATATTAAGGAAAACTTCATTTTTATTTCATATATTAGATAGATGGCGGAACATACATGTCCTAGAGCCTCTCCTTGACATTATTGGGTAATGATAAGTAAATTAAATGACTATAGTAAAATTTGAACTTCTTTATCCAATAGATTAGCTAAAACCTGACGTGAGGCATTAAGGGCCTACTCAAGATTGGTTCACTTCCCAACTATCAACTTCATCCAATAGAATAATTTTCTTAACAAAGGTGTCTAACTCTCAAATTTTCTATTTTATGGCTTTTATCCTCATGTTTTTTATGATAGTTGTACCCTTATCCTATTCATGAAATCATCATATTCTAATCTCTCCATGTTATTCACAGCAATCCAATCATGGTGTTATGTTTCTTCAATTGATAAATGATGTAGCTCAGTAGTATTATCCTTTAAAAAATTTACATGATAGTTTTAGAGATTAAATTTGATAATATGCATTCCTGAGTAACCAACTCCCCTCAAGAAATGAGAACTTGATGAATAAGAAAATAAATATGTCAGTAATCAAAACCACCTACTCTTAATCCAAGTAAGAGTTGAAAAAGTTTGTCCACTCTATCAACAATATTTTTTAAAGGAGTCTTTGTGATGATTGGGTAAAAAAGTCTCCAAGCCCATTTTCAGTTGAACTGGTGCTCAATGGAAGTACTAGAATAGATACCCTATTCACCCACTACTACAGGTATATAATCTTGTACCACATTCACTATATAAAAGATTTATCTAAATTATGACACAGTTGTGGAAATTCCTCCATCACTCCCTCCTATTTAATTTTAGGAGATTGGTTGGAAAGTTTGGTTTCGATCGATGTAATTCCCAACACCTGTTACCTGGGACCAATTCTAGTGGGTATGCCAATAGTGTTAATCAAAAATGTCGGGTCTACACTACTCCCAAAAAAGGGGATCTTTAAGAAAAAACTATCCTGGAATTCTTATAATGTTGGTACATATGTATTTATTCTACAGAAATTGTTGAGGAGAACTCTACAGGCAAGGATCTTGGAGAATCCAATGGGTTATTCACCCATTGGACCGGTTTACCCAACAGCCCATCTTGGTAGTATTCTACCCAGTTATTGGCATAACCCCGTGATAATTTAGTTAGATACTTCCAATAAGGTAAAGAAATTTACATGCCATAGTCCTCACACATCATCATCAGCCATAGTTAGAAGAGGGTGACTGGGTGTGATTCTCTTTTAATCCTGATGAGGGGTAAGGATGCAACCTGTTACAGACATCCAAGTTATCATGAGAACCTATGGGGAGAATAAGGATCACAAATGTTCACACCATTTACAAAATTAGTCAGAATCCCATCTTATAATGAGATGATGTAGGATCATTTTTCTGAATTTCCACAACCATTATCTATCACCACACCAGAAGGTGATAGATAAGGAATGAAAGCAAAATGAGAAGGATCTATTAATGACTCAATAGAAATATATATGCCTAGGAATATTGGGATAATGGTGATAATGTTGAGAATATTATTAAAAAAAGGATGAATGAGGGATCATCATGGTATACTGATATTTGTAGCATCAAAAGTGTTCCCCTACCCAACCATATAAAAATTAAAACAATCCACTAAGGTGATGTGGGGATATCCCCTCTTATATATAACCCAAAAACTCATAAATATGATCTAGGGTGGGTATATATGTGTTTTGGGTTGTCCCTTATCTAATTTGGCCACTACCATCAAGGTGAAGACCCTGAAACAAGTATAAAAATAATGAGATGGAAAGATCCATCCACTCAAAAACTTGGTTAAAATCCTACCAACCCAGAGTCTGGATATATATCTAGTTGGATACTATATCCCCATGAAGTGTGTTATAATTCCTCAAGAGTGTCCTAGTATGAACCTAAAACACCTTTATATTGTTGATTCAGATGGGTCCGAGTTCACTAAACCATTTCCCTCGAACCACTAACTTGAAAAAATAGATTTATCTGGATACTAAATATAATAAGTGAATGGGTGTAAAGGGGGTGACCCAATAGCTTCTATTCCATGATCAGGAAGTCTCTCACTAATGGAGAAACTAGTTTTGTGTTTTCCATGGGCTTATATGCAGGAAGGAATGCATCAGACATGTTACCAAGAATGTGAATTCCCCCTAATCATTAGATATCCCACAAATTGATCCAAACTTCATCGTGAATTAAATGGAAATTGTTGTTGATCGAACACCAATGGATGATTAGATCATGAAAGATCCCAATTGGTGAATATAATGAAAACTAGGAAATTTATGTTTCTTGATACATTATAATGGCCTCTAACCATTCAAATAATTCTATATAATTCAGATGCATACATAATTACCATTCCCATTTATCATAAAAAAAACCTCTAGACTACAAATCCAACAAGGAACTCCATCCTCTATTAGGATCACCTCATGAGATGTTCAAAATGGATGGATAATTTTGAATAGTGGACTATGATGATGTATCATGATTATGCTGATTACTTTGATTCTATGATGAACCATTAATAATGAAGAACTTATCTTGAACTAATTTATAAAGGACATGTCCTATAGTGTAAATGTTCATTTGAACATGATTTGAGGACACCTCAAACCAAGTCAGTGGAATATTTTGATCAGCTGGTGGAATCGGATTGTCATCTGGAAGCCCAAAGTTATACAAGGAAATTTTTTTAGACAATAGATAATCTAGGATCTTTGGATAAAGGAGACTCTTCATAATACCCTCCTAATTATTGATATGATATCAATGTTAGATATCAATTTTCTCATAAAGAGAAATTCTTCTATAAATCGAGGTGAAAGTAGTCACTCAAATAAAAAAATGTTGTTTTTTAAAATCTATTCTATCCTTGTGGTAAGAAAAATCAAAAAAAAATTATATTTAGAAAATCATAAAAAAACAAAACTTGGTAAAGTTTAAATCACATAGAATACTACATGGACCATGAAGAACTTCAATCTCTATGAGGAATAATTTATTACTATCTATAAATAATTCAAATACAAAGGAGAATAAATAAGTTTGTAGAAAATACCAGTTTGCAGATGATATTTTTACTATTCAAGAAATTCTATCTATAAAGGAAATTTTATGTGATGAGATTCAAAAGACACAAGTTTTTATCGTGCCACAGAGTGAAAGATTTCAATAAATGAAAAATTATTCAAGAGGCTGAGAAATTTTATAGGCATGGTCCCTCATCTGGGTCCACAAAAATTCAACAAATCATTCAAATGGACTAACTTCTTCCTCATAATGGACTCCTATTCATGTCAATCAGACCCTATTTTGATGAGGGGAATTTTGTTGGGTCTGGAAAAGTTCATGTGGAATATCAGAAGGATTTTATGCATCTAGAAGGGGTAGATTGAAATCAATAAATCCATTTCATAAATATTAAAAGGTTTAAAGTTACAGATCCACAAAGGGAATCACATCTTCTACATAGCATGCTTTCTATGTGAGTCTCTGCTCCACATAACGCCTCTACAAAACACCTCCACAAATAAAAAAAAATCAGAATGAGACATCACTTTTTGGATCCTGAAAACAAAAAATTCATTTTCAGGGTGTGGTGAGTTTCCAGTTCCCCCACAAACTAATTTTTCTTTATAGGGCAAGGTGTCTTTTCTATCCCCCCTCCCCTCCCAAAAATAAAAATTCACTTGTGGGGAGAGGCATATTATTTTGGCCCTAACAAAAAAATATTTATTGAGTGAGGAATCACCCTTTTTACCCAACAATAAAATTTTCATTTAGGGGTTAAGGAATTATCTTTAGGCCATCCACAAACATAAATCCTTCACAGGTGGTGGTTCTTCATTTTTTTGGTTAATTAGAGAGAGCAGTTGCATCCATACCCCTATAAACCCCCACATATAGGGTAAAAATAGTGGGGTAAGTGAGAAAACGTGATAATGTGAAATAGAGGTAGAGAAAGAAACATTTCAAGAAATAAATTTTCAATAGGTAATAAATTACCCTTTATAGACTATAATCTACACAGTAAATACATTGCATACAACTATCTGGATATAAAAAATTCTTTGTGGATAGTCATCTGCATATCACAATCCTTTTTGTGCTACCATCCCATATTGAATTTGTCCTTTTCTCATCCACTTCGTGAACTATATTAGGAAGTATAGAGTTATTTTGGATCACCATCCCATATATAAAATAGTATGCAGGATGGGGCCCTTCAGTCTTGATACCCTTCTTCATAGTGTTTAAACTTACCTTGGCCCCTATGTGAACTTTCTGAACAAGTCCATTCATCAACCTCTCCCAAAAAATGCTAGGACCCAAGTGCACCCCTTCATGATATACAACAAGAATCCCTCTCCCAAAGCCTCTAAATATACCTGATCAAACCAAATGTCACACCAACATGTCCTCTAGATCATAAATTCTCATGGTAAATGAGAACCTAATGGAAACCAACTTAACAAGGTAGATCCTAAAAATGTTCCAAATCATACATTATTATGGTAATGAGGATCCCAACCTTAGATTTAATACTAGGGACCTTTCCATTTCAAATAATAAGAAGAACTAATTTACTTTCCATTTGATGAGGGATAATGTTGGATCCTTCTCTCATCCTCTCTAAAATTGGTAGTATGAAACCCATCATAGAGTAATACCATAGTGTTTCTTTTGGCCCACATCCATATGGGTGCACAAGTCCTGATCCTGGTAATGAAAACAAAATAGGATATGGGCACATCAATTCCCTTTCTCTCCCATAACCATGATCTTATCCACCACTATATGGATGAGATCGTGTGGTTTACCATATTTTATTCCTCTTATTTCTCACACCAATCATGAATCATATGTTCTTAGAGGTTAATAATTTTCATGACATCTACACGATCAAATACCTACCCCAATAAGGGATTCCCTTTCCGAATCTTCCTCCCACCTCCACCTATGGGGATCCAATTTGGTATAATCCCAAAAATCATACCTCAACCTTCATAGGTCCATATTCCCAATGAAGAAAACTATGGTCCTCCTATTTGGTATAATCCCAAACCATACCCACCTATGGGCCTCCTATTCAGTATAATCCCAAACCATACCCAACTATGAGCCTTCTATTTGGTATAATTCTCAACCATGTTTTCATTACCTCAAAAGGTCATATTATTAATGATATAAATGGTATTACTCTATAATTGTAAGCCCCAAACTTCTGAACTATATGAGATTTGATTCTTATCTAAATGGGATTCATAGTAATCCTCCCTTAGGTTCAAACCAAAACCCTAAACTTGCCCTAGTCTTCTCTGTGTCATATCCCTAGTAGATTCAAATCCAACTCAGAAGGCCATATTTTTTTCTAGGTCCTTTTCATCATCATCCTTATTGGGATATATTCCCTATAAGATCATTCCACGCACCTGGATGACTATATTTCTTCCAGGTCCCTTAGGAAACCTTGGTGTAAGTCCCACATCAACCTTGACTAGTCAGCTTTCACCTAGATGTCCTTACTGCATGACATTAAAACGAATGGTTTGGTTCTCATCACATGAACTTAAATTTAATGATTTTTTCTGTTAAGTGGTATTGAACTATGTGGGTTTTGATTCCTTTAACAGGGATATGTAGGAATCCCATATCATGGGCCCAATCCCTAAATAAAAAAAACTACAATCTCCCTAGATGGTGATAAATTCCATAGTTTTCCATGGAATGGATTAAAACCAGAATCAAAATAATAAATGAAATAAGAATCTCTAATACATTTATAAAAGGGTACCATCGATGGATAACCTCATATACATACAGATGATTCTAAATTCAACACATTAAAATGATTTTTCACTAACATAGAGGTGACTTGTTTTATACATGGGATTTAATAAAGGATTTATGAATACATCTTAAATCTATAAGAGAATCTCATAGTAGGTAGAAATTATCCCCAAAAGGGAGGGATGAACCCAAAGTCAAATCCTCTCAGCTAATGTGATTTCTAATTTCTCATTGTATAAACCCATGTGACCACATAACTTTATAAATTAGGTCTTCTTTAGCTCCGAAATGAGTGTAGGTGTGAAACCAGGTCAAGAAATCTCACCAATACTATTCTATTTACTTCCTCGATGTTAGTATTTTCTTTAAACCAACTAAAATACACATTAGAAACATATTAAGGGTTATCTTTCTCTTTAACATTTATTCACCAAAAATATCACCTTACCACTAATTACATATCTTAGTTATCATACTATTAAATATATGCTCTCAAATCCTTAAAAAAATATATTATAGTAAAATCCTTATGCATTTCATGATTCTTATAACCAAAATATCATTGATAAAATACTATTAATTCATAATTCATTAATACAAATACAAAATTACTTTAATCATTCCACTTCTACTCTATAATTTCATAATTTGGACCTTGATCCCTTTTTTTTCTTCTAAGCTGTATTCACTTTATGATTGGGGAATTTGTTTGCATAGTTCTCCATCACCTTATAGTTGAAACACTAAACATTGGAATTTTATTTTCTACCACTGAATTCATGTGATTTTTGGACTTTATCTCCACACTTTTAGAAAAATCACATTCCCTTTAAGTAAGTACTGGGGTTTTTCTTTCCATAAATATCACATGTGGTAAAACCCTTCTTTCCCTTCTTCCCCTTATACATTTTTTATTTATCATACTATTATTCTCTTTCTTCCCTTAAAAGTTATAATACTTATATATTTATTTCTATATCTTGGTAAAACATGATATTATGTCCTAGTAAGATGATAATTTTTGGGATACAAGTTCCCTTATAAATATTATCTTAAGACCATCAAGAAAATGACCACCCATTCTCTTTAGAATATGTGCATTGATATAGTTCCCATTCCTTCTACTATATTTGTTAGGTCCAAAAGGCTGAATACCCTGAGAGGGGGGGTGAATCAGGGTATGACTAATTTAAAATTAAAGCCCGTTATGATCTTGTTTTGCTGTTAAAAAAACTCTTCTCTCTCTCTCTCCTGTTGCATGATGTAAACAGAAAGTAAAGCAAGCATAGGATACAAAAATTTTACTTGGTTCACCGCTAAGGGCTATGCCTAAGCAGCATACGCCGATAGGTTGTCGGTCATACCCAATTCCACAAAACTTCACTAGCTGTGGATTACAAGATTCGGGCTAGATCACTTTTATTCCCAGGAACACTACCTTTACAAGATTTAGGGTCAGCTCACTGCTTTCCCAAGGGTCACTCTCTGTTTCTCACTCTCTGGCTCACTGCCGGTGGAGAGGATCACCTTATTCCTCTTCCTTTTCTCACTGCGTCGGAAAGGATCCACTCACAGTTTATAGACCTATAGGTATCTTCATTTGCATGAAGGAATGCATCTTCCTCTGTAATTAGATGCTCTATTGAAGCCCAATTTTCACCCATAGATGAATCTCTCTTTTCACCGAAGGTATCGAGAAAACTTCCAGCTTCCACGCAGCCTGAAAATCACTACCATAAATAAACCTTACTTGGTGCGCAAGTCTACCTCGGCACGCAAGTATCAGCACGCAAGTCACAACGGGCGCACAAGTCCACCACACACACTTGTTTGACACAAGCTTCCTCAACTCCAAACTTGCACGACTCTCTTCCTTTTATACCCAAACCAATAATGGTGCACAACTACCAACCGGTGTGCAGCTTCTCACACTAGCGCACAACTCCTCACACTGGCGCGCAACTCCACCTGCGCGATCACACACCACTTGTGCGACCACCACACCTGCGTGACGGGAGCTCTGATTTCTCAAAGTGTTGAACTCTGGTAAGGAATGAAGAGGGGTGTTCCAATATTTATAGGCATTTTTTCACCCCTGTGCAACGGCGTCCAAGTCTCTCCTCAGCGTGCAAGTCTCGACGCGCAGGTCTCTTCTCCTGCAAGTCACTTGCGCGACCCAATTCCAAACTTGCACAAACCTCTTTCCTTTTCCATATTTTGATCTTCTGATCTTGAAAACCCACAGGAGCACAAGTTCTCAAGCTTCCAAGGCATCGGCACGCAAGTCTCTTTCATGGCACGCAAGTCACTTGCGCAACACCACCAATACTTGCGCGACACTTGTCCCTTTTCCATATTTTGATGATCTGATCTCGAAAAACATATGGTGCGCAAGTTTCTAAGCCTTCACGTACACGGAGCGCAAGTCTCTTTGACAGAAAACACTTATCTTTATTTGACGATTTTCAGGCCCAAAAATTTGGAAAACACTGGAAAACGGCACCACCTTGTATCTGTTCTTTTGTACCACCTCTAGATCATCCATTTCTCTTGTCGACGTTCTTGTATCAAGCATGGATCGTTGAACTCATCTCTTAAACTTTACATTCCATCATGAAATCCTCTTTGTCAACAAATTCGTATGTCATTGTTTTTCTTTGTCAAAAATCACCACTCATATGTCCACTTTGTCAACAAACACAATCACCTCAAAAATGATTCAATGATACCTTGAGGGATTTTTGCCCAAAAATCTCTCCCTTTGGGTTTGTTGACAACTCTTCCATAAAAAGATACGTCTTTGAATATTCATCCACCATTCGCCTCATTGCGATTCAGATAGAAATCAAGGATTTACTCAACACATACTCTAAGCCCACATGAGAAATGCTCGGCATGAGAAACAAGAGTAAATGAAAAGTTCATCAATGAATCCCATCTACTTTAACATCCACTCTTGACACCAAACTGATACCAATTTTCAAATTGATACCAATTGTTGATACTTCACTTATAACAATTTTTGAAAATATTCATACCACATTCCAACACCACTCTTCTCTTATTCTTTTATCACGATCCTCAGCTATCGTGATATCTATTCTTTGATCGATCACTTCTAGCATCGTTAGATTTAAAAAACTCCCTCTTTCTCATTTCTCCCCCTATCGGGCTCCTCCACTGGTCAGTTTCTCCCCGTATCTATCATGATTTCACAAATAGACACATTGTCTCCCCCTTCAACAATCACTATTTTCTCCCCCTTTTTCAACGAACCCAAATGTCACTCATTTTTAGTCTGTAACATAGTAGAGAAAACATATCAGCACATTAGGTAAAAACACATCATACCTCGGGGAGAGGGGGTTTCACATCCACATGCTTTTAAGTGTGGGGAATCGACTGAACTCCTAGAGTCAGTCGATGCCTTTCGAATGCTTCCTTGGGTAAGGCCTTTGTCAAAATATCTGCAACCTGTAACTCTGTAGGCACATACACCAACTTCACAAGACCTTACTCCACTTTCTCCTTGATAAAATGATGTTTGATCTCAATGCGCTTTTTCCTTGAGTGATGAACTGGATTTTTTCTAATATTGATAGCACTTGTGTTATCACATTGTATTCCGATCAGATACTTCACATCAACTCTCATATCGTCAAGCTGCTGCTTCATCCATAATAATTGTGTGCATGCTTGAGTGGCCGCAATATACTCAACTTCTGCAGTGCTTAATGAAATACAATCCTGCTTTTTGCTTAACCAAGAAATACATAGTCCGCCAAGATAGAATGCACCTCCAGATGTTGATTTCCTATCATCCGATGAACCGGAACAATCTACATTAGTATATCCCAATAACTCTGTCTGAGATTTGTCATTATATGTCAAGCCAAAGTCTACTGTGCCCTTGATATACCGAAGTACTCTTTTCACTACGAGCATGTGACTTTCCTTGGGATTACTCTGATATCTCACTGCTTGGCATGTGGCGAAAACAATATCAGGCCTTGTCGCAGTCCAGTACAACAAACTTCCAATAATTTTCCTGTATTCTGTGATATTAACTGCCTTACCATCCTCATCTTTTGATAATTGCATCTGGGTAGAAACCGGAGTTTTCATCTCCTTGAAATTTTCCATGTCAAACCTTCTTAACACTTCCTTGGAATATTTGGATTGAGAAAATAATGTTCCATTACTTCCTTGTGTCACCTGTAGACCAAGTACAAATGTTATCTCTCTAATCATTGATATTTCAAACTCATTTTTCATGAATTTAGAAAATTGTATGCACTGAGCTTCATCTGATCCACCAAATATTATTTCATCGACATAGACCAGCACCATCATCCTTTGATTACTATTGTTGTTGAAATAAAGATTGTAATCAACTCCACCATGTTGGAAACCAAGATTCTTCAAGTACTAATCAAGCCTTGAGTACCATGCTCTTGGTTCTTGTTTCATCCCATAAAACACTTTCTTCAGCCTACAAACTTTGTTCTCATCCTCATGAATGAGAAAAACATCTGGCTGCTCAATGTACACCTCTTATTCCAGAACCCCATTTAGAAATGTAGATTTGGCATCCATCTGGAACACTTTGAACTTCCTTTGAACTACTATGGACAAAAATAATCTTATTTTCTCCAGCCTTGCAACTGGTGAAAATGTCTCATCTACATCTATTTCCTCTATCTGGGAGTATCCCTTGAACACTAGCCATGCTTTGTTTCGAATCACAGTTCCATGTTCATTCATCTTGTTGCGATAGACCCATTTAGTCCCGATGACATTCTTGTCTGCTGGCCTCAAAACAATCTCCCGTGTCTGGTTCTTCTCGATTTGATCAAGTTCTTCATTCATAGCCTGAACCCATTTTTCATCTTCAGGTGCATCAGAATAACATTTCAGATCCACCAGAGATAAAAATGATGTTTTTTGTTATGATTTCATTCTTCAAGTCTGAAATGGAGTTGTATGATCACCAATGATATTCTTCCTATCAATTTCATCTCAACTCTTTGGCTTCCTTATAGACACAGACTTGACACTTTCTTGTTCATCATCAGTATCTTCTTCTGAGTCAGCCTCTTCCACTTCTACTCCCCCTGTGTCGCTTAACTCATCATCACTTTCATCCAGAAACTGTTCACTAGGTCATTGAGTATTCTGTTCATTTTTTACTATAGTGGCATCATTGATCTCAACAATTTTTCCCAGCCTTTTGTTGAAGCATTTATATGCTTTACTTTTCCCTGAGTATCCAAGGAATATCCCCTCATCTCCTCATGCCTCAAACTTCCTGTGATTTTCTTTGTTGAGAATGAAACACTTACTTCTAAAGATTCGAAAGTATTTCAACATTGGTTTCTTTCCATACCATAGTTCATAAGGAGTCTTCCCTTGCTTCGGACACAACAGAGACCTGTTCGAAACATAGACCGATGTCAAAACTGCTTCTTTCCAAAATTTCTCTCATAGGTCTTTATCAATAAGCATCGTTCTTGTAACAGCCCGAGATTTTATGAAAAATGTTCCTTTTAATTTTATTTCTGTCTGGTGTTGTGCGCTACACCAAAAGGAGCTTGCACAACACACATCCTTGACTTGCCTTGCATTACACGCAATCGCGACCTTCCTCGATAGCGTGTGTTGTACGCAACGCCAAGTTTCGCTAAACAACGATATGCTATTAAGATATTATTAAAACTAGCTGCTGTGAATAGTAATAACCACTTTTTGAAATTTTGTAAATTTTATTTTTCAAAATGGACTTCATTTATGGATTCGGAGTATCGAATTTATCCTAAGGTGAAATTTTGGTACTTTTCGGATAACTTTCATATTCTGATGAATAGTGAAAATTACTAAATTATAATTAAAAACAACTTTTTTAATCGAAATAATTAATAGTGATAAATTATTAATTTGAGTGGTTTTAAAGTATATTTAGAATATATTTTTACAATTTAATACAATGTTGGTCATTGGTTGTAATTTCATATTTAAACCAGACATAAACAAATGTCAATCTTTTGATAGATATTGTTTCTTAAAAACACGCTATTTGTTTTAACAGCGGGATTTAATTATAAAATTAATTAATGCAACTTTTATGTTATGAATTTGGTAAAATAGACTTCATTTTTGAATTCGGAATATGAAATATAGCTTGGGATGAAATTTTGGCATTGTTCTGAAAAACATCAATTTTTGATGAATAGTGAAACTACTAAGTGGTAGGTTAAAAACTGAATTTTGCATAAAACTTAATTTTACCGCTTCTGTGAATGGAATTTCAAAAATCCGAGAGACACGGTTAATATCAAGGACTAAAATGTGGTTCAATGAGATGAAAATAATTTTTTGGTGAATAGTAACTTTTTACTATTTTTACCGCGGTTAATAGTAAATAGGGTAACTAAGGGTAAATATGATATTAATATTACCCTAACACATGTCCTAATTCTATTGGACAAGTGTAATTCGACCAAAAACAAACTTAGGAATAAAATATGACCATTTAGGCCCACTTGGATTAGATTAGGACATTTATTATTAATTTATTTAAAGAAGGGTTAAAATAGTTAAAATCAAAGTTTAATAAGTAACTCATTTTTAATATAGAGTTATACATAAGATAAATTAGATTGTAAATATTCATTAGAAAGCTAAAAAGA
This sequence comes from Viscum album, assembly GCA_963277665.1. Lineage (NCBI taxonomy): Eukaryota > Viridiplantae > Streptophyta > Magnoliopsida > Santalales > Viscaceae > Viscum > Viscum album. Next base: position 1,716,511,882 of record OY728143.1, read on the forward strand.
TTTCCTACATGATGGTATTTTATTTGTAATTTTTAGACATCAAATAATATAATTTATTTATGACACAAAGATGATGCAGTAATTATCTTATTAATGAAATATTGACATAATTGATAATATAAATACCGAAATAAATGTAATTTAAGACTTTTTATGAATTCCACTAATTTTATAGGTTACTATGATATATTAGTGTTGATTTAATCAACTTGGTTCGAACATATAATTCTGTTATGACTTTCACAAAAATCATATATCAAATAGTGTCAAAATTGACACAAAATAGTTTTTAAATCAAATATTATATTATTAATTGTTATTTTATTCCTAAAAATCTAAGGTTCGGCCAAATGACTTAGATAAGGATATATGTATTAATAATATACAATTTGGGGTTCGTTTGGCATGTTATAGTAAGTTTATTAACCATATAGTGAAAGAAAACAAAAAGACACGGTAAAAGTTAAATTATTTAACTTAGAGTTAAATCTAATTGATAAGGTTAAAATAATACCCTAAACTTGTCTAAACCCTATTGGTTGATAGGATTTCGACCCATCCCCACTTTATCTTCGAAATAAGACCCTTTGGAACCATTATAAACCGATTTTGACTTTAATATAAAATAATATTTTGAGATATTCCTAAGGTGCCCCTCTCCTCCCCTATAAAAGGACACCTCCTCCCCCTCCTCCTCACACCAATTTGAGCACTCAAGCTCGGCCAACCCCTGCCAAAATCTCTTCTCCACTTCCCTAGAAACATCCTAGAGGTTCTGGTCTTCCTCAAAGACCAATTTTAGTGCCCTAAGAGGAGGTCTCAAAGAGGCGCTTCAAAGAAGAGGTAATTACCGTTACCAATTCTTTCATCTTTATTTCTTCTTCCACTTCTTCTTCTTAGGTTGTTTCATTATGAAGTAATAACATCAGTATCACTCATATACTGATATGTTATTATAAGTATGAAACAACCCTATTTCACCATCTATCCATCCTACGGAAAAAGAAATCACCGCGCGTGCGTACGTACGGAATACCGTCTCCACGCCGTGGTGTAATCTATTTTCCACCACCACCTTACATGGATGGGTATAATGGTGTAAAGAATAACTATACATAGTTATTACAACATCATATTTATTCTGATATATTGTATAATCCACTCCAATTCAATTCAATATTTATAGAAATGATATCATCGCTCGTGCGTACGTACGGACTACCGTCTCCACGACGCGATGAGATTCATTCTCCATGTTAACCATTTAAGAATGATTATAATGTATATATAAGAAATAATAATGAAATATATGACATTATAAAGCTACTGGATTTATGTATATATATACATATGAATGTCATCTACTTAATTCCATTCAAGACAATAAGGAAAGAAAAATAGCGTTCATGCGTACGTACGGACTACCGTCTCCATGAACGGTGTTTTTCATTTCATTTAAATATCTATTATATATATATATATATACTGAATATATATGATATATAAATCATATTTTATATTCTGTAAGTAATTAAATCATGATATAAGTAATAATAATGTCAAGAACAACAAGTCGAAACACCTACGATAAATGAAACGATTTTTACCCAAAACGTTCTTTAACATGGAATTTACAAAAGAACGGGTAATATAATGTCATAAGTGAACCATATATGATATCATAACAATGAATATGATTCTGTAATAAGTCAATAACATGATTTAAATCATTATACAGGAGGTTCGGACACTTACAAAGCAAGTCGGACCTAAGTTAAGGGAAATATCACAATCTCATTTTTATCCGAGATTGTTTATTCGTAAGTATTTACTGGGGTGTATTTTATCATCCACATCCATGTTCCCTCAATATGAAATATTGTTTCCATCCACTTGCAATAGTTTAAATCCAATTTTACCCTTAGGTGAGTTTTTAGTAAAGAATATGAAAGGAATCTTTTGTCGTTTTTCCGTACGAGGTACTTTTTGACTTTTCCGACAAAAGTACGAAGAATGTTTTTTTTAACTTATACGGCATGAATGGATTTTTAAAACATTATTTTCAAGAAGCTTCCTTTACAAGTTTTCAAGTTTATTTTTAATCAACTTCTTTTAATTTATAATTGTATGACATGTTAAGAAAAGAAAAGTGTTTTTGAAAAAGAAAGGATATTTTCCTCAAGAATGGAGTTCAAGTGTTTTATCAAAATTATTTTCCATCTAAGATAATAAAGGGTTCTGTTTTTATCCCTTTAATTACATTGATTTGATTATGTTGTGAGGGAATTATTTTTATGAAGTCATTTGCCTTATATGATTTTATGATGTCATGATTTTTCAAGAATCCCATTTTTGTTACATGTGTTATGCGATGATGTATGTTTTATGATTATGTGGCACACATAAGAAAGGATTCATTATAAGATGGGTGGGACCTATATCTCCCTCCAATGCATTGGGTAAAGATTTTATATCTCATGAGATAGACATGGCTGGAACGGAAGGTTATTTCGGTTCAGTGATACAGGACTGAAACGAGGAGTGAACTCGGTTCAGAAAGGGACTTTGTCCACTAAGATAGTCTTGGCAATGAGTCATGACTAACAAGAAATGATTTTCCATGATTATGTGTGCATGCCACAAAGTTTCAAGTTTTATGTTATGATTATGGGGATCTCATTTTCACTTCTATGATTTATTCCATGTTAAGATATTATGATCTCTTTTGCAGGTTTTGATTTTCAAAAAGATATGATATGATTTTTATTTCCTTTATTTGCCCTTGCTGAGCATTTGAGCTCACCCTTTTATGTTTTCTTTTCCCCAGGATATAAAGAATGGTTTTTAGGTAAAAAAAAGGGAAGATCTTTATGGGAGATATTGAAGATCTTTCACCACGATTAGAAGATTACGTTCCGAGTTTCCAAAGACACTAAACTATTACGATCCTTGTGTGTACTAAGTATTCCGCAAAAGTATTGTAAAGTCTATGTACGTCAGGATTTGGGTCTCTACAGTTGGTATCAGAGGAAAGGTTTAGTCAACCTTTGGAAACTAGGATGCGAAAACGTTAGTGAGATCCCTAGAGATATTTATAAGGTATGTCTAGGGATTCCCCTAAGGATAAGTATACGTATAGGATATAGTTCTAGAACTATGGTAACGATATTAGATTAAACCAAAGATGATAGATATTTAAGTTACTCCCCCTTTATTATGATTTTTGCATCTAACACTATTCTGTTTGGGTTTTAGAAAATGGCTGGAAACAAGATGATTCACAATAATGGAGGATATGATGGACAATGGAATGATATTCTTCATGAGCAACCAAATGAATTGGGATTTGGAAGTCCAAACATCATTATTATGCCGAATCAGCAATCTCATAATATGATCAATAAAGTAAAATTTGGTAAGTTTCCTGACTCGACTAATAAGAGAAAGATGGAGTTCCATGATGATCATAGAGGAAAGAAAGTTCAATTTCCCCAATGTAAATCATGTGGGAAGAGGCATCAAGGAGAATGTTTCAAGGGAACTGGAAGATGCTTTGGGTGTGGAAAAGAAGGACACAAAGCAAGTAAGTGCAAAGGAAAAGGGTTGGTTAACACCATGGATGAGGATAATGGTAATGCTACGACATCAAAAATGGTTAAGTGTTTTAAATGTGGAATGTATGGGCATTATGCAAACAAATGCCCTAAGGGAAAGACTCATGAAGAGAATCAGTATGGTCATATGGGTAGTATTTATGTGGATGATGATGAAGAGACTACAAATGATATGTGAGATGAAAGAATTTTTGAAGCTCGGTCAATGGTTTGAGAATGTAGTGGAATGATTACATGTTTATCATGTGTAATTTTGGAATAAAGAGACATCTATGGATTGTTACACTGTTGTCTTTCCTTGTGTTTTGAAAGTGTATGATTAATGTTACCAGTATCCATGAAAGGTTATTCCGATATTTTTGGAATGTAGATGATATGCGCATAATGAAGGGATAAGGAGAAAATTAAATGTTTGATAGTATTCATGAGCTCATGATTGATATAAGGACTAAGTGATATCATGGTTTGAGTATATAGAATTTTGAGGATTTCGGTATGTGAAAAGTGTTAACTTTTAACTGCATTCAAGTTTTCACTAAGGTTCAATGGGTATTCAAGAGAGTACGAGATTAAGGCCTTTGAATGTTTGGAATGTGACCAACAAGATATATCTTATGATATATGGGGATCAACGATGGTATTAAATCTCTGGTAATCGTTTTCACTATGTTATGAGAATGGACTACAGTATTATGGATAAGCCTAAAGATTGGAATGGATTATGTTGGACATAAGTTAGTATTGTTTAAGGATAGAAGTTTTTTCGATATTATTGATGGGATGTTATAGTAATATAGTTTTATAAAAAGGACAATCTGCAGGACGGGCGACAGCCCATCGCTTCGGACAAGGCTGTGGGAATCGAACCCACAACCGAAGTGCGACTGGCCTTTATCGCCTACCACTGGCCTACAAGAAGTCCCTGTTTAGTAGAAACTAGTTTTATTATATTAAGCAGTATGATATATGAAGTATAAGTCCATTTTAGGAACCATATATGATTAATCTCACTAGAGATCGACTTATGCATATAATTTTTGCTAACCTTTTGTTTGAGACAGATGGAATGACCCGTCATTCTATCACATGATCTGCTAATAACAAATTCAACTTCATTTTTTTAAGAGATGAAGTGGAAATTGTTCAAGGCACGAACAACAGTGAGATTGTACCAAAATAAAGTAAGTATTTATTCTAATTCAAATTTTCAACTTTAGGGAAATGATCTTGAAAACCAAAAATGTTGTCCTAGTGATCTTATACCTGATGAATCAGATGGTACCTTATATCATCACAAATCTATGGATTTGTGATTACTGGCTTTTCCATAGCCATGTTCTCTACCACTCTCCATCAGAACATGATCGTTAGATTTCTCTTCCATATCCATATTTTCACCTATGTGGAAACCCAATGATTAGTTTATTTGGGTAACCGTTACATTTCATACTTTTGTTTTTAAAGATTGGTTTTGATATTCCTTTTTACGATGTGGGTTTCTATTAAAGAAACTTTCAAATAGTAAACCATTTATAACCCCGACGAATTTCGAGGGCGAAATTCATTTTAAGGGGGGTAGAATGTAACAGCCCGAGATTTTATGAAAAATGTTCCTTTTAATTTTATTTCTGTCTGGTGTTGTGCGCTACACCAAAAGGAGCTTGCACAACACACATCCTTGACTTGCCTTGCATTACACGCAATCGCGACCTTCCTCGATAGCGTGTGTTGTACGCAACGCCAAGTTTCGCTAAACAACGATATGCTATTAAGATATTATTAAAACTAGCTGCTGTGAATAGTAATAACCACTTTTTGAAATTTTGTAAATTTTATTTTTCAAAATGGACTTCATTTATGGATTCGGAGTATCGAATTTAGCCTAAGGTGAAATTTTGGTACTTTTCGGATAACTTTCATATTCTGATGAATAGTGAAAATTACTAAATTATAATTAAAAACAACTTTTTTAATCGAAATAATTAATAGTGATAAATTATTAATTTGAGTGGTTTTAAAGTATATTTAGAATATATTTTTACAATTTAATACAATGTTGGTCATTGGTTGTAATTTCAGATTTAAACCAGACATAAACAAATGTCAATCTTTTGATAGATATTGTTTCTTAAAAACACGCTATTTGTTTTAACAGCGGGATTTAATTATAAAATTAATTAATGCAACTTTTATGTTATTAATTTGGTAAAATAGACTTCATTTTTGAATTCGGAATATGAAATATAGCTTGGGATGAAATTTTGGCATTGTTCTGAAAAACATCAATTTTTGATGAATAGTGAAACTACTAAGTGGTAGGTTAAAAACTGAATTTTGCATAAAACTTAATTTTACCGCTTCTGTGAATGGAATTTCAAAAATCCGAGAGACACGGTTAATATCAAGGACTAAAATGTGGTTCAATGAGATGAAAATAATTTTTTGGTGAATAGTAACTTTTTACTATTTTTACCGCGGTTAATAGTAAATAGGGTAACTAAGGGTAAATATGATATTAATATTACCCTAACACATGTCCTAATTCTATTGGACAAGTGTAATTCGACCAAAAACAAACTTAGGAATAAAATATGACCATTTAGGCCCACTTGGATTAGATTAGGACATTTATTATTAATTTATTTAAAGAAGGGTTAAAATAGTTAAAATCAAAGTTTAATAAGTAACTCATTTTTAATATAGAGTTATATATAAGATAAATTCGATTGTAAATATTCATTAGAAAGCTAAAAAGATTTCCTACATGATGGTATTTTATTTGTAATTTTTAGACATCAAATAATATAATTTATTTATGACACAAAGATGATGCAGTAATTATCTTATTAATGAAATATTGACATAATTGATAATATAAATACCGAAATAAATGTAATTTAAGACTTTTTATGAATTCCACTAATTTTATAGGTTACTATGATATATTAGTGTTGAGTTAATCAACTTGGTTCGAACATATAATTCTGTTATGACTTTCACAAAAATCATATATCAAATAGTGTCAAAATTGACACAAAATAGTTTTTAAATCAAATATTATATTATTAATTGTTATTTTATTCCTAAAAATCTAAGGATCGGCCAAATGACTTAGATAAGGATATATGTATTAATAATATACAATTTGGGGTTCGTTTGGCATGTTATAGTAAGTTTATTAACCATATAGTGAAAGAAAACAAAAAGACACGGTAAAAGTTAAATTATTTAACTTAGAGTTAAATCTAATTGATAAGGTTAAAATAATACCCTAAACTTGTCTAAACCCTATTGGTTGATAGGATTTCGACCCATCCCCACTTTAGCTTCGAAATAAGACCCTTTGGAACCATTATAAACCGATTTTGACTTTAATATAAAATAATATTTTGAGATATTCCTAAGGTGCCCCTCTCCTCCCCTATAAAAGGACACCTCCTCCCCCTCCTCCTCACACCAATTTGAGCACTCAAGCTCGGCCAACCCCTGCCAAAATCTCTTCTCCACTTCCCTAGAAACATCCTAGAGGTTCTGGTCTTCCTCAAAGACCAATTTTAGTGCCCTAAGAGGAGGTCTCAAAGAGGCGCTTCAAAGAAGAGGTAATTACCGTTACCAATTCTTTCATCTTTATTTCTTCTTCCACTTCTTCTTCTTAGGTTGTTTCATTATGAAGTAATAACATCAGTATCACTCATATACTGATATGTTATTATAAGTATGAAACAACCCTATTTCACCATCTATCCATCCTACGGAAAAAGAAATCACCGCGCGTGCGTACGTACGGAATACCGTCTCCACGCCGTGGTGTAATCTATTTTCCACCACCACCTTACATGGATGGGTATAATGGTGTAAAGAATAACTATACATAGTTATTACAACATCATATTGATTCTGATATATTGTATAATCCACTCCAATTCAATTCAATATTTATAGAAATGATATCATCGCTCGTGCGTACGTACGGACTACCGTCTCCACGACGCGATGAGATTCATTCTCCATGTTAACCATTTAAGAATGATTATAATGTATATATAAGAAATAATAATGAAATATATGACATTATAAAGCTACTGGATTTATGTATATATATACATATGAATGTCATCTACTTAATTCCATTCAAGACAATAAGGAAAGAAAAACAGCGTTCATGCGTACGTACGGACTACCGTCTCCATGAACGGTGTTTTTCATTTCATTTAAATATCTATTATATATATATATATACTGAATATATATGATATATAAATCATATTTTATATTCTGTAAGTAATTAAATCATGATATAAGTGATAATAATGTCAAGAACAACAAGTCGAAACACCTACGATAAATGAAACGATTTTTACCCAAAACGTTCTTTAACATGGAATTTACAAAAGAACGGGTAATATAATGTCATAAGTGAACCATATATGATATCATAACAATGAATATGATTCTGTAATAATTCAATAACATGATTTAAATCATTATACAGGAGGTTCGGACACTTACAAAGCAAGTCGGACCTAAGGTAAGGGAAATATCACAATCTCATTTTTATCCGAGATTGTTTATTCGTAAGTATTTACTGGGGTGTATTTTATCATCCACATCCATGTTCCCTCAATATGAAATATTGTTTCCATCCACTTGCAATATTTTAAATCCAATTTTACCCTTAGGTGAGTTTTTAGTAAAGAATATGAAAGGAATCTTTTGTCGTTTTTCCGTACGAGGTACTTTTTGACTTTTCCGACAAAAGTACGAAGAATGTTTTTTTTAACTTATACGGCATGAATGGATTTTTAAAACATTATTTTCAAGAAGCTTCCTTTACAAGTTTTCAAGTTTATTTTTAATCAACTTCTTTTAATTTATAATTGTATGACATGTTAAGAAAAGAAAAGTGTTTTTGAAAAAGAAAGGATATTTTCCTCAAGAATGGAGTTCAAGTGTTTTATCAAAATTATTTTCCATCTAAGATAATAAAGGGTTCTGTTTTTATCCCTTTAATTACATTGATTTGATTATGTTGTGAGGGAATTATTTTTATGAAGTCATTTGCCTTATATGATTTTATGATGTCATGATGTTTCAAGAATCCCATTTTTGTTACATGTGTTATGCGATGATGTATGTTTTATGATTATGTGGCACACATAAGAAAGGATTCATTATAAGATGGGTGGGACCTATATCTCCCTCCAATGCATTGGGTAAAGATTTTATATCTCATGAGATAGACATGGCTGGAACGGAAGGTTATTTCGGTTCAGTGATACAGGACTGAAACGAGGAGTGAACTCGGTTCAGAAAGGGACTTTGTCCACTAAGATAGTCTTGGCAATGAGTCATGACTAACAAGAAATGATTTTCCATGATTATGTGTGCATGCCACAAAGTTTCAAGTTTTATGTTATGATTATGGGGATCTCATTTTCACTTCTATGATTTATTCCATGTTAAGATATTATGATCTCTTTTGCAGGTTTTGATTTTCAAAAAGATATGATATGATTTTTATTTCCTTTATTTGTCCTTGCTGAGCATTTGAGCTCACCCTTTTATGTTTTCTTTTCCCCAGGATATAAAGAATGGTTTTTAGGTAAAAAAAAGGGAAGATCTTTATGGGAGATATTGAAGATCTTTCACCACGATTAGAAGATTACGTTCCGAGTTTCCAAAGACACTAAACTATTACGATCCTTGTGTGTACTAAGTATTCCGCAAAAGTATTGTAAAGTCTATGTACGTCAGGATTCGGGTCTCTACAGTTCTGTCCATGTTGTTGATGATATGATTTCTCCTTTAAACCACTCCATTCTATTGGGGAGTTCTCACTAATGAAACTTGATTCCTTATCCCGTGTTTCTCGAGATAGTCTTCGACTTGAATGTTTGTGAATTCTGTACCATTATCAGTACGAAACTTCAGAATTTTCTACCCAAGCATCCTTTATGATTCCCTTCTATACTACTTTATGCAACTAAACACCTATGTCTTATGGGTAATGATGAATACCCAATACATTCTTCTCTAATCATCAATAAAAAGGACATAGTACCTTTTTCCATTTATAGCTCATGGTGAGATAGGTCCACATACATCAGCATGCACCAATTCGATAACTCTAGTTGATTTTTTTTTCCTTTGGCCTGTATGTCTTTCTGATGATCTTACCTTGTTGACAAGCATCACACGTATGAGTTCAATCATGTGATAGTTTGGGAAGGTCTCTAGTAGCATCACACTTTACCATATCTTCCATGGATGGTTGGCATAGATGACCAAGTCGCTTATGCCACAACTGGTTTTCTTCTTCTCTAGATAAAAAAGCACGAATCTTCTTCCCCACCTACCAGGTAAAGATTTCCATTTGTTCGTTTTCCCTGTAGAATGACTGCTCCATCTTTTCCTTTAACAATACACATCTTCTTGGTAAATCGGATAGAGTTCCCAGAGTCACATAGTTGACTAACACTGAGCAAGTTATGACTGAGACCCTCTACTACCAAGACATCAGCACGTCTCATTTCTTTTCCCCCAAACTTGGATTTCCCTGAGCCAACAATCTTCAGGCCTTCATTGTTTCCAAATTTGAAAACTCCTTCTTTGTCATATTTTATGCCTGTAACAAGATCCTTATTACCCGTCATGTGAGATGTGCAACCACTATCAAGGATCCACACACCAGAGCGATCTGATGCTTTAAGGGAAATCTCTTCCACCATGGCCTTCTCAATTTTCTTCTTCTCAGTCCATACTTTTTCTTTCACACTCGGCATGGATTGAGGCTTCTGTTCTTTCTCAGAGTATGATGGACCATCTTCATCTTGCAAAGCCGAAAATCTATTCTGTATTTTTAACTCACTTGTCAGTTTATCGATCTGCTGCATGCTAACGTTTTGATTCTACTTTGGCACATTTCTCCGAATGGTCGAAGTGCAGTACCTGGCCATGTGCCCAAATCCTCCGCACCAAAAATAGTGTCCTTCGAAATATGTTCTGTAAAACCGTTCTCTTTTTGGCTTACACATCTGTTCTTGTTCCCTTCAGTATCTTTTGGCTATGGAACACGCATACTGTGAATGTCCCATCTTTCCACAACAATAACACCTAATATAAGGTGAATTCCTTCGTGTTACTTCAGCACTACGAGTTTCCCCTTGGGATATCTGAATATTCTGATTCTTCTTTGTGCCCAAATCCACCTTCAATCCCGAGACGGTTGCTTGTGGTTTGATTTCAACTACCACAGATTTTTGTTTCTGATTAAGCCATGAATCAGCCTTAACTTCTGAGCTCAATTGCTGTATCTTTCCTGCTAAACTACTAGGCTATTCTTTCTTCTTTCCAGTCTTCGTAATGACATTATTTCCCAAGAATGTGTTGGGATTAAAGGTTTTTAATTGGTCTTTAACTTTTCTCTGCATACCGACAACTTCCCCTTCAAGCTCTTAGATACGCTTGACGTGATCTTTCACTTTTCTATTCAAGCAATCGATCTCCCTTTTCTGTTCTTCAATCTTGAGCTTATTCTCATCAACCTTTTCTGTGCGCTCTGGCCTGGAAGACTTAAGATTTTCAATTTCTTTCACTAGATCAGACTTCTCTTCGTCCTGTTGTTGCATGTAGAGTTTGGCATTATGTACCACCTTGTTCGATTTCTTTGTTTTTTCTCTCCAAACATCTATCTCTTCAAGATATGCTTCTAATTCATCTTCCATTTCAACACTCCCTTCAATTTCTTCTTCTTCCTCATCAGTTTCAGTTTCTTTATTTTCTTGAGCATTACTGACAATAGACACCATTTCATTTTTTCCACGATCTTTGCAGTTTTCTATCTCTTCAATTTATTCACCCTTAGACTCATCTGAACTGTCTATTTCTTGTGAAAGAAGATTCTTCTTCTTGAAGAAATTTCTCTTGAACTACTTCTTCCCTTTCACATAGGCTGAAATTTTTTCTTGGGAATTTCACCTTCATCTTCATCATTTTCTTCTTGAAACATTTTGGGGCACCTTGCAGCAAGATGACCAACTTTTCCACATCTAAAGCAATAAAGTGGAAGCTTTCCTTTGAACTTTCCTTTTCCTCTTTGAATATTTGAGGAGAGGAATGACATTACCTCATCTGTTTATTCTTCTTCCTGAGAATCTTCAATGGTGAGCTTCTTTATGGGATTAAATTCCAACTCTTTGGACTTCCCCTTTTCCGCAGCCTCATTATCATCATTCCTCATTTCGTATGCAACCAAGGTACTGTGCAAATTGTCCAGTGTCAGCTCTTTTGGATCTTTATCTTCTAGTACTAAAACTTTCGGATTGAACCGAGGTGGAAGTTTCCTCAAGATGCTCTTTATGATATTTATGTCTTCAATGACTTCTCCAAGACCTCACATATCTTCCACAACAATGTTTACCCTGTCAAAGAATGCATCAACAGACTCATTCGAGTTCATTTTCAGATCTTCATATTTGTTCCACAACACCTGCAGCTTGGCCTCTCTGACCTTTGTATCCCTTTCATATATATTCAAAATATTTTCCCACATAGCATGTGATGTTTTTCATGACATCACCTTCATGTAGATGGGATTGGAAAGGGCTCCCCCTAAGGAATTTATTGCTTTGGAATCAACATCCAACTCTCTATGCTCAGCTTCTGATAAAGCACCACTATTAATATCAGTTGTGATACCATGCATAGCTACTGAAAACACATTCATTCCCAAGGATCAAAAATAGTGTTGCATTAGATTCTTCCATATCTGAAAATTACATCCGTCGAAGATCAGAATCCCTTTATGATTAGTGACCTCCATTGAGAGAAGACCTAATATCAACCTTTCCTCTGATACCAATTGTTAGGTCCACAAGGCTGAATACCCTGAGAGGGGGGGGGGTGAATCAGGGTATGAATAATTTAAAATTAAAGCTCGTTCTGATATTGTTTCGCTATTAAGCAAAACACTCTTCTCTCTCTCTCCTATTGCATGATATAAACATAAAGTAAAGCAAGCATAGGACACGGCAATTTTTCTTGGTTCACCACTAAGGGCTACATCTAAGGAGTATACGCTGACAGGTTTTCAGTCGTACCCAATTCCACTAAACTTCATTAGCTTTGGATTACAAGATTCGGGCTAGATCACTTCTATGCCCAGGCTCACTGCCTTTACAAGATTTAGGGTCAGCTCACTACTTTCCCAAGGGTCACTCCCTGTTTCTCACTCTCTGGCTCACTGCCGGTGGAGAGGATCACCTTCTTCCTCTTCCTTTTCTTACTACGTCGGAAAGGATCCACTCCCAGTTTATAGACATGTATGTCTCTTCATTTGCATGAAAAAATACATATTCCTCTATAATTAGATGATCTGTTGAAGCCCAATTTTCACCTGTAGATGAATCTCTCTTTGCACCAAAGGTATCGAGCAAACTTCCAGCTTCCACGCAGCCCGAAAATCACTGCTGGAAATAAACCTTACTTGGCGCACAAGTCTATCTCGGCGCGCAAGTATCGGCGCGCAAGTCACAACGGGCGCGCAAGTCCATCACACACACTTGAGCGACACAAGCTTCCTCAACTCCAAACTTGTGTGACTCTCTTACTTTTACGCCCAAACCAATAATGGTGCACAACTACCAACCGGCGCGCAGCTTCTCACACTAGCGCGCAACTCGTCACACTGGCGTGCAACTCCACCTGCACGATCACACACCACTTGTGCGACCACCACACCTACGTGACGGGAGCTCTGATTTCTCAAATTGTTGAACTCTGGTAAGGAATGAAGAGGGGTGGTCCAATATTTATAGGCATTTGGTCACCCCTGCGCGACGGGGCATAAGTCTCTCCTCGGCGCGCAAGTCTCGTCGCGCAGGTCTCTTCTCCTGCAAGTCACTTGTGCAACCCAATTCCAAACTTGTGCAAACCTCTTTACTTTGCCATATTTTAATCTTTTGATCTTGAAAAACCAAAAGTGCGCAAGTTCTCAAGCTTCCAAGGCATCGGCACGCAAGTCTCTTTCACGATGCACAAGTCACTTGTGCGACACCACCAATACTTGCGTGAAACTTGTCCCTTTGCCATATTTTGATGATATGATCTTGAAAAACAAATGGAGTGCAAGTTTCCAAGCCTTCACGTACATGGCGCGCAATTCCCTTTGCCAAAAACCACTTATCTTTATTCGATAATTTTCAGACCCAAAAATTTGGCAAACACTAGAAAACGGCATCACCTTGTATTTGTTCTTTTGTACCGCCTCCAGATCATCCATTCCTCTTGTCGAAATTCTTGAATCAAACATGGATCATTGACCTCATCTCTTGAAATCCACATTCCATCATGAAATCCTCTTTGTCAACAAATTTGTATGTCATTTTTTTGCTTTGTAAACAATCACCACTCAGATGTCCACTTTGTCAACAAACATAATCACCTCAAAAATGCTTCAATGATACCTTGAGGGATTTTTTCCCAATAATATTCCATTTATAAACAATGTAATATAGTATATTAGATCATAGAATTATGAAACATAATGTATAATCTCAAAAATTAGTGAAACACTTATCATAAATTGAAATTTTAATTTATGACTAATCTCTAAATCATAATCTTGGTTTCTTTGGAAATATTTCCAAATTATAACATAGGGTTTAATTCTTTAATCTATATTTTCCTATATTTATTTCCCATGGTTTTGACTAAACATTATCTAGTATAAACTACAACTACCCTAGATCTTGTAGCCTATAGTCAGTGGTAACTTTATTATATTATCACTAGTTATAAGGAATCATATTCCAAAACATCGAATAGATTAGTTGTCTTGGTAAACTAGATATGTACTTGACACCCATTTTACATTGTTAATTAAACATAGAACATAAAAAAGTAAATTAATATTCATCATTGAACTCATTAAAATATTTCATCATCATATCCTATGGAAAAGAAAAAAAACAATAGTGTGATATTAGATACTTAGTAAGGGTTACATATAGTGGAAGCTATCTTTAATTAATAATCAAAATCAATACAGAAAGTTAAATAAATGAATTCACATTCTATTTAATCAATAACTTGTCTATCATGATAATATAAGGAATAATAATTATATAAATGTAAATAATTGTAAACAAATTCCACTTAATCAATACCCTATGCACAATATGAATCCAAGGATAATATCATAGTGAAAATATCATGGATAATAATAACTGAATTCTTAATGAGGTAAATGATTAATATTAGATGACATGATCTCAAACATCTTGTTATTTATACTGTCAAGACCTTTCATAAGATAGTTTAATCTTTATGGGTAAAAACCCATTTAATTTGGCCAACTGATTTGTCTCATGAGACCTACTGATGCATCAAGGGGATATATAATTCTAGACCCATCCATCACTACAGGTCCAAATCATTCCTCACATATCGAGTGATAAATTTAATTAATTAATCAATACTCCTTGCCAAAAAATATCTATATTAAGTATAGAATTTTAATTTATCAATAATTACCTAGTTAATAAAATAATTTCAAAATGTAACATTATATTTAAAAAAGGTGTACATCTTAAGAAATTATCATATCCATGATACAAGATTATGAATATTTAAGAGAAAGTAAATATTCAATTATAAGTAAGTGAATACTTAAAATTATGGTATCATTAAAAAATATACCTAGTGATGAATAATTAAAATAAAGGTTTGTTTTCATTGATGAATAAAAGTACCATAAAATAGTCAATAAAAATATTTTTGAGGAAAATATATTTTTCAATTTGAAATTCACTTTTAAAAAAACTAAAAAAATATGAAGGAAAGAATTTTATTTGAAAATAACCTTATAAAATTTTAAATTAATATTAAAATAATTAAGGTATCATGATGGTGGGAAAATATTATCATGTCATAAAAGTTAAAAGATCATTCTTTCAATATTTTTTTTAGAAAAATTAAAAAATACATCATTTGGAAAATGAAAAAAAAATCATTTCAAACCAATTTGTAAAAAAATCATACATAGTTAAAAATAATTTAATAAATTCTAGGAGGATATTAAAAACCTTTTTAAAAATATTTTTATAAAACATGGACATGGAAGAGAAATACTACCCAGTGGGGACTTAAATATAAACAATCCTAAAAAATAAAGATATTGTGAAGTAACTATAAATATCATAATAACTATGAAAAGGAAAAATATGAATGAATAACCATGAATTAATAACTTTAAAATGAACTTTAAATATAATTAATATAATTAATTTAATGATATAACATGTCAAATGTTGTTATATATCCCACAAAAAATAAACAATTGGTGAATATGTCAAAAGTCTCCCAAAAATAAAAGTGAGACTAAAAATACCTTACCTGGTGATTTCCTTTAGTTGAACATAATTTAACCTCCTATATAACTATTTAAAACATGTTAATAATTTATAAAAAAACATATTAATATTTATTATATCATATATAACCCTTATATAACATCTTAACACCCATTTATTAATAATATTTCATTATTACCATTTTTGCATGTGTTAATGGCTTCATTTTTTCATGCATGTTTCATCACATAAGTTACGGTTCATGCGAATTAGATATAGATTAACAAATAAAGAATTATTCTTTATTTATCATATTTAACTATTTAATAATTTTTTCGAACCATTATTGAATGTTGGATGTGTAAAATTAGTTGTATCACTTTCGTGGAGATGGTACGTCATACGTATGCACGAGTGACGGTATCATTCCCTTAATGGTGAATGTGTAGGTAAAATTGATTATATATAAATTTTAAAGAATAAATATCATGTCATAATTACCATATATATCCATTATTTACATCATTAGAACCATCCATGTAATGTGATGATGAAATACAAATTGCACTAATGCGTGAAGACGGTAAGTCGTATGTGTGCATGCGCGGTATTTTTTATTTTTCATAAGATGAATAAAAGGTGAAATATGGTTGTATATAAATATTAATAATATATAATTATATATATTAAAATATATTTATTAATTTATTATGTAAATGACACATGAAGAGGATGTATAATTAGAATTAAACTTGAGAGAATTGGTAAAGAGACTTCCTTTAGATCTCTTCTTAAAGGATCTAGGGTTGGTCTTTTGGAATTAAATAAACCTATAGAAATTGTATAAGGATTTTTAGAAGAGTAATGTGTAGGTTTTGGTGATTCTATATGGATAAAAGTGGTGTGAATAAGTTAAGGAATGGGTGCCCTTTTATAATTGAGGTGAGGGGCACTATTGGAATTTTTTCAAAATATTAAAATATAATATGACTATTATAGATCCAAATGCCTAAAAATGTCCCATAAATGTAAATTGTATTAAATTTTAGACCATATATTTTGATGTTTTTTATTATTTAATTATTAATTATTTTTTAATAATTTAATTAAATATTAATCCCATAAACAATCATCTTTTTCAATTTTGATACTATTCGTTACTTTGACTTTAAAAACATCAAGACAACAAGTAAAATTTAAAAAACTTTTTTATTCTATTCTAAAAATATAATTATAATATATAAAAAAAATTATAACCTTAAATATCTCAAATTATATTAATTTTAATATTTTTAATATATTTTATTTGATTATTTCATTAATTAAATATTTACTCCATCAGCGTTGCATGATAATTTAAGTTAATTATTAATTCACTAAAAATTAAAAATATATTACCATGATAAATAAAAATATTTTATATTTAAAAATAATATTTATATTATAAAATATAATTTAATTAATCCCATATTAAAAATATCAATGTTATTGAGAACTAGAGTGTGACATGTTTGACTTTTCATGAAATAAAATAATATAAAATTCATAATCTCATCCAAGTGGACACAAAAGGTCATAAATTAAACACTTGGATTATTATGTTCTATATATACTCATAAAATAAAATTTAGGTAAGTGTTTGTGTAATTTTATGGTTCTTATCATTTTATTTTTAGTCTAAATTACTCGATTTTCCCTTATCATGGTAATAAAATTACTATGGTTATTGTTCATAATGAAAAAAATAAAATAGATATATCTATAAAATTTTGAAACATTGATTCCAAATATTTAATCCATTTTTCAATATTCAAATCACATAAGTTTTAGGATGTAATTTAAAATTAATCCTACAAAATGCAATGAAAACAAATTTTCTTGAAAAAATGTGTTTTTAATCCCAGAAATATACTTATATAAAAATAAGGTATAAGGTTTATTAAAATTTAATTATTTATATAATATATAACTAAATAGTTCTTAAGTTAATTTGAGAACAAATTAAAATTATAAATATTATTTTTAATATTAATAAAATGATGGTTTTATAAAAATTGATATTTTTTACTATTACCTAAAAAATCAATCTTTTCAGAAAGATCTCAAACTTTCACCATAAGATAATTTTAATATTCTAATTTAAAAAATGATATTATTTTTATGAAATAAAATTTATAGAAGATCCATAAATTTATTATAATATTAACTCATAAAAAGTAAGAAAACCATTTTTGAAAAAAAAATAATTTTGAAGAAAAAAATGACTTTACTGAAAATTAATACTTATTAAAAAAGAATAAATAAATACATTAAAAATTAGTAGAAAAATTATACATTTCATAATTTGGTTAATACTATTCATTCCATCTAATTTAATGGTTGGGTTATAATGATCACATGATAATATTTCATTTTTCGTTTAAGTTGGGGTTCATGTATCTTATACGCTATTAAACATAGTGTTATTTTAAAATCTCAGGGTGTTACATTAATTGTGGTGTATAAGGAGGTGCGAGTTGAGATATAATCCCAAAATAAAATGATAATCAATAAACTCTTGGTCTATATATTTTATACCATGTTCTGAGTAAAGTTTCTTTATTTTATCAATAAGCTAATTCTCAACATCATTCTTTTATTCCTTGAATTTATCAAAGGAATTTAACTTATACCTCACTAAGTAGAAGTATCCATATCTAATAAAGTCATAATAAAAATTTATGAAGTATGATTATCGACCCATTAATATAACAGGAAACGATCCACACACATCTATATGAACAAATTTCATAAGATATGTGTCCTTTTCACCCTTTATGCTTAATAGAGATTTGTTCATTTTTCATTGAAAACAAAAATGACATATGTTAAGAAGTTTTATTTTAAAATAATATAAATATCTATCTTTATATAGTTTACTTGCGTGATTTTTGTTTACCTAACCTAAGTGTCGATTCCACAGTTGTGTGTGATATGATTAATGAGAACATGAATCATTATTGAATTCCAAAAAAAATTGTGTGATCCCAAACATAATAAAGACCATTATTATGATGTTTATTACCATAATATATGATATATTTATAAAATAAGAATCTTTTATTTTCAATTTTGAAAATAAATCCATCCATATTGAGAAAGGATATAGATATAATATTGTTTTAACATATGTCACGTAATAAAATTTCTTTAAAACCATGATCATTCATGTTTTAAATGTGAGTAATGATCTCTAATATCTAATATAGTGAGTATAGATCCATTGGAATCTCTTACCTAACCCCATGAAACATTTATAAATCTACTTTGTGAAGTGCACTGTGTTGCATTTGTTGTCAATGAGGCATGAAGTTGTCTTGGAATGAATGGAAGTCAAGGAATGTCACGATGTGAATGAAAAAGGTTGTGATGGTGTTGGTGATGAATGGAGAATGACCATGGTACTAATATGTGTGTCACTTAGGAGATTCACTAAGTGGAATAGGAGATGTGGTTGAAACATTCTCTAGTAATATCTGACGATTGTTGAGCTGCTCTTTAAGTTCTAAGAACTTGTATCAACTGGATACAAAGTCACAACAATGTTTGAAGACCATGCATTGTATTGACAATTCATGAGGAGATGAAGTGATCCATCCACATACTCTAAGTGGATGAAGTGGATTAATGAAGTCCATGCACTATCACTTAGTGCATGTGAATTTGAAGAAGATCCAATTTGATCTCTGATTAGATCAATGAAGCTTATTGGAGATTTTCTGTGATTCAGGAGTTCGGTTGAAGAAGAAGAACCTTCAAGAATTCCACCTCCTAAGTCTAGATTATATGTGAGGAGGATGGAGGAATTCTAATGAAGAAGAAAAATGAATAAGGAAGAAGTGGCATTTGGCATTTTACACTTAAGAGTACTTTGTATACTTAGTGTATATTCAAGCAAAAAATAATCCACCAAGGGCCAGCCTTAAGGGTTCAACCCAAGGCACATGTGGGACTAGGTCACCACGCCCAAGGGGATCCCATGGGGCCAGCCCAAGAGGCTGTGGCCATGTGTAGGCCGGGCCACGCAGGGGATCAGGTCCTGCGCATCATGGGCGCCAGAGCGCGCGCCCGAAGGAGCATAGTGGGCGCCAGTGGCGCGCCCGCAGGGAGCAGAGTGGGCGCAGAGCGCGCCCGCAGGGAGAACACGGTGCAGGGCGGCACCGTGGAGGGGGAAGTACAACTGAGCGTTGAGAGGCAGCACTAGGTTGATAATCCGCGGCAAAACCGCGCCCCGTTTCGATGTGGGACGCGGAAAAATTCCCGGGAGCGCATCCTGGCCGCACGATTGATCGCGCACCAGATCTCCGCCGCTCATCGCATCGCGCCATTCGCGATCTGATCCAGGCCGTCCAAAGTCTTCTGATCGCCTGATCCAACGGCTCCCCGTTCGTCCTCAACCTCGAGCCATGCCAAAGCTTCCCGCGTGCCTCCGTTGAACCAGGAGCAACCCGAGAGAAGAATTCGAGTTCCCGGCCACCGCCGATCAAACCGAAGTGTCCATTAGGATCGTCTGAGCATACCGAACACAACCATGCCTTAAAATATACTTGCATGCAATGAGATGATGAATTCGATGAAGGCAAAAGGCAAACGAAGTGTCGAGGCCTCGGTGTGTTCGTGTTTTGCATGGGATAGAAGAGACAAAGTCCATGCATGCGTTCTAAGTCGCATGCACATGAAGAAAATAATAAATAAAAGAACCCGCGTTGAAACAGAGGAAAGAAATCAAAATTTGGAAAGATTTTGAAGATCCGAAATCTTCGGTGATTCAAGATTTAACACGCGGATGGACAGAGGCATCCCTCTGCCTATATAAGGAGAGCTCGAGGCTCTCATTGTGCTTGCTGAATCTTTGTTGAAGATCTGAAGTCCCGTGAAGCCTCGGTTCTTAGCGAAGAACAGCCTGCGCGCACCACTTGCGCGGCAGTGAAGCCCGGAGCCATCCCTTGGCTCTGTGTGTTCCTTTTGCGCATCTCCTGTGCGAAAGAAGAGAAAGGGAGAGTCCCCTGCGCGCTGCCCCTTTGCGCGACAGGAAGGAGAGGTTGGGCTGCGCCAACTTGCGCACCCCCTCTGTGCACCGCGGCCCCTGCGCGGTAAGCACTTGTGTGCCCGCGGTGTTGCACCGTGCACACCCAAGGCTGGTTGCACCTTGCACCCTGCGCGCCCTTTCCTCTTTTAGGACTTGAGCGGCAGTATTGAAGGAGAAATGCCACACCACTTGCACGCCTACTTTGAAGGTGGAAGACCCGAGACTTGTGCTTGTGTGCCAAGTGAAGGAGGAAGTCCCTACGGCTGGTGTGTGCAAAACAAGAAAGCCAACACAACGTTTGTGTGCAAATTAAAGATGAGGCCGTAGCCCTTGTGTGTGCAAAATGGAGAACCAAGTGTGTGAATAAGTGAAGTGCACACTTTGAAGAAGATTAAAAGGACAAGGAAGTGTGTGTGCTTAGTAAGTGAAGTAGGCCAAGCCTTGTGTTTGCTAATTGATCAAAGGAAGTGTGTGTGTGCAAACAAAACAAGTAGGCCGAACCTAGGTGTGTGCAAAGTGTACACATTTAGAAGAAGAAAGAAGAGGACATCCACACTAAAGTATAACACACTTTTAGTGTGTAGAAAAAAAGAACAAAGTGTGTGAAGGAAGTGAGAAGGTGTGTGCTTAAAGAGTTACACCCTTTGTGGGTCTATTTAACCAAGAGAAAAGAAAGGGAAGTGCATGCTTGCATGCATTCACATGCACACGTGAACAAAGCCAAACCAGCTTGTGTGCATTTGAGTTGACCAAGACCAGAGGTTCTTGAAGAATTTGAGAAGGCCATGTAGTCAGTGCATGAGGAAGCAGAGTTGCCATGCACTCAGTGCATGAAGATGATTTGAAGTGAGACTGGACTAGACTGAAGTTAAAGACATCAGTTGTCTGAGTATTCAGTAATTGAGAAGAGCCTGATCAAGTGAAGTGATCAGAAGATTGCTGAGCAAGACCAACAGACCTTTTCAGAGGCTGTTGAAGATTCTTGAAGAGAGAGGCCAGGTCATCCTGAGAAGAAGGAGATAAATCCTGAGCAAGACGAGAAGACCTGATCATCACAAGTGATCAGAGGTACAGAGCAAGGCCAGCAGTCTTTATCCCAGACTGCTGAAGATACTTGAAGAGCTGAACAAGAAGAAGAGCTACTTGTGTGACTCGAGGAGCCAGGAGAAGCCCCCTGTGAGACTCAGGGTGGAAGAAGTCTTCAGTGGGATTCTGGAGCAGGCCAGTGGGACTCTGGTAACACTGTGGGACGCAGTATAAAGACCCTCCTGTGGGACTCAGGGGAGATACGGTGGGAAGCTGTATCGACCATTGTAATTCTAACAAGTTATAATGGGAGAATCCATGCTGGGAGAGCAAGGAAAGGATGTAGGACTTTGGTGCCGAACCTTGTAAATACTTGTGTCCTGTGCCTTTTCATTACTGCATTATCCGGGAAAGGTTGAGAGACATAAGAAGAGTGGATCGAGGCCTTAACAAGCCATAGAGGTTTAATTGATTAAGAATCAATTAGTAAAAAGTTTTAAAGGATCACTGATTCACCCCCTCCCCCTCTCAGTGATTCACACTGATCTGGGCACTTCAATTGGTATCAGAGGGAGGTTACCTCTAAAAGATCCAAGTGAGTCTTTATGAAGTGCAGATTTGAGGAAATGAGCGACCAGCCTCAAATGGAGATATCTGCCAAGACTCAGAAAAATAGGATGAAGAAACAGGCCAAGAAGATGAAGAAGAAGATTGTTGCTGATAGAGAAACACCTGACAATTCCTTTTATCACTCTTCTGGTGAAGCCTGTCCTAGCTGTGATGAAGATGGAAGAAACAATGATCTTCTAAATGCAATCGAATATCTTCGGAAGACAGTCCCCAGGGAAGTAGCAATGTGTATAGCTACAGGCATCCTTGATCTTTAAGAAGAAAAATCACAGTTAGAAGAAGAAGCCAATACAATGGAAGATCAATTGGCTAAAAGGGTTGGTATAACCAACACTCTCATAAAGCTGGTGAAGGATAAAGATGAAATCGTTTCTCTTTGCAATGAAAGATATGACGACACTGCTAAAGAATTGCAAAGAAGCCTTTCTGAGAAAGAATTCTTTATGATAATGGTCAAAGAAGTTTTCCATGCACTGGAAAAATTGCACAGAGTGTCAATGAATGTCATAGATGCTCAACTTGAAGGCAAAGTCAAAAGGGTGAAGGATCTTGACAACTCATTGCATGAAATAAAGAAGGTGCATGATGACCAGATGGAACAGCTGAAACAGAAGTGGGAAGGTAGGCTAAGATTGGTTGAGGATGAGAAGAACTCCCTCAATATGAAATGCTTTGAACTGGAGGTGATATTGAAAAATCTTCAATCACCCAAAGCTGAAGCCTCCCAGTCAGCTGAAAGGAGAAATGTTGCTACTCAAGTATTCATTGAGCAGGATGATTCTAAAAGAAAGACATCCTCTAATAAAAGGGCAACAACTTCTAAAAAGGAGGTACCATCCATCCCATCTTGTACTCATGTTTCTAAATGTGTTTCTACTAAAAGTGAAGGATGGAATAATGAATCCAAACAAGTATGGATGAAGACATTGAAGAAAGAATGCTCTCCTGAAACAACACAGCAATTCAAGACAAGTACCCTACAATCAGAAGGAATCAAAAGGTCAAGATTTGTGGGTCAATGTTGGTGTTGTAACAAGTATGGGCATTGTGCAAATGATTGTTGGTACAATCCACTGAATGCCAAAGCACAGAGGAAGCCCATGCCTAGGGGGAGCAAGCCAGAGGAAAAGAAGCAGCATCCACAGGTCCAGAGACATCTGTTTACTACAAATAGATTTGGATTAATTGACAACATTTGGGATGATTGCAAAAGTGATCAAAAAGATACATGTCAATCTCCAACTGTATCCAGAGTTAAAAAGAAGAGAAGATCACTGAACCTGGCTAAAATGGAATCCTTGGGAAGCAAGCATAAGAAAGCTGAAGATGCTCCCAAGAAGATTATGAAAAAGGAAGAGAAGACCTTGGAGTCTAAATCCAAGAAGGGTTATGCATCCAGAAGGACCACCAAGAAAACATGCTTCTATTGTGGAAAGAAAGGACATATCATGGATCTTTGTAAACAAGACATGAAATTCAATAGAGTCAGACTGGACTCAAACAGACAATCAATCCAGAAGAAGCAGAAGGGATTGGTTGAAAATAAGTTGTCTAAGAAAGGTGGCTTAACAGTATCAAAAGAACCATGTGGAACTTCCAAAACTGAGGCCACTCTTCCAAATGATTTACTAGTCATATGGCCAAATCAGTTGCAACTTGCCAAAGATCTGCAAAAAGCTGAAGATAAAGTTCTGGCAATTGATAAGGCAAAAGGGAAGAAGAAGATTTCACATGAAGATGTTTTGAGAACCACACCAGCACAATCATCAATGAAGATCAAATGTGCAAGTGTGAAGACTGGTGAAAATGGGACATCTCAGTTGAGAGAATCTTCTCAACCTTGTTGTTCACATTGATGAACCAAGGAGGTTCCATCTTATTCCCTTATACTCTTGGTATATACATGTGCTAACATTGCAGGGAATTGAAGATGATGATCATTCTCATCTGGAGGATGGTTTGGACAGAACGGAGTGCACCCCTTGAGGGGGAGCAAATCTGAAGAAGATGATGTTCTGAGATTAATATCATCTTAAGAAAATGGATGAATGGGGGAGCTTTATCTTTTCACCTGAACATTCTAATGTGTTTTGTGAAGTATGTGCAGGATTCAGCAATTCATTGAATATCTGAAAAAATTCAACCCCTAAGCATGATCTCACATGTGTAGAGAATTGTGGACAGCATTGAGTATCTTGGTTACATCACTCTTGTTTTCTACACCGGGTTAGCCCAAGTAGACTTAGAGTTGATTTACTAAAGGTTCTTTGCTAAAGAAGAACATGTGGCATCATCCCTCTCTTAGTGATTTTCAAGAAGATGCTATTCAAAGGGAGGAAGATATTTTTGAAAGTGAACCACACCACACCTTTGCATTTGATTTCCAATAAGGGGGAGAAAATAATGGCACACATATTGACCCATTCATATGTGCTGAAGTGGTGTATTGACAACAAATACAAAGGGGGAGATTGAAGTGCACTGTGTTGCATTTGTTGTCAATGAGGCATGAAGTTGTCTTGGAATGAATGGAAGTCAAGGAATGTCACGATGTGAATGACAAAGGTTGTGATGGTATTGGTGATTAATGGAGAATGGACATGGTACTAAGATGTGTGTCACTTAGGAGATTCACTAAGTGGCATAGGAGATGTGGTTGAAACATTCTCTAGTAATATCTGATGATTGTTGAGCTGCTCTTTAAGTTCTAAGAACTTGTATCAACTGGATACAAAGTCACAACAATGTTTGAAGACCATGCATTGTATTGAAAATGCATGAGGAGATGAAGTGATCCATCCACATACTCTAAGTGGATGAAGTGGATTAATGAAGTCCATGCACTATCACTTAGTGCATGTGAATTTGAAGAAGATCCAATTTGATCTCTGATTAGATCAATGAAGCTTATTGGAGATTTTCTGTGATTCAGGAGTTCGGTTGAAGAAGAAGAACCTTCGGGAATTCCACCTCCTAAGTCTAGATTATATGTGAGGAGGATGGAGGAATTCTAATGAAGAAGAAAAATGAAGAAGGAAGAAGTGGCATTTGGCATTTTACACTTAAGAGTACTTTGTATACTTAGTGTATATTCAAGCAAAAAATAAGCCACCAAGGGCCAGCCTTAAGGGTTCAACCCAAGGCACATGTGGGACTAGGTCACCACGCCCAAGGGGATCCCATGGGGCCAGCCCGAGAGGCCGCGGCCGTGTGTAAGCCGGGCCACGCAGGGGATCAGGTCCTGCGCAGCATGGGCGCCAGAGCGCGCGCCCGAAGGAGCATAGTGGGCGCCAGTGGCGCGCCCGCAGGGAGCAGAGTGGGCGCAGAGCGCGCCCGCAGGGAGAACACGGTGTGGGGCGGCACCGTGGAGGGGGAAGTACAACTGAGCGTTGAGAGGCAGCGCTAGGTTGATAAGCCGCGGCAAAACCGCGCTCCGTTTCGATGTGGGACGCGGAAAAATACCCGGGAGCGCATCCTGGCCGCACGATTGATCGCACACCAGATCTCTGCCGCTCATCGCATCGCGCCAATCGCGATCTGATCCAGGCCGTCCAAAGTCTTCTGATCTCCTGATCCAACGGCTCCCCGTTCTTCCTCAACCTCGAGCCATGCCAAAGCTTCCCGCGTGCCTCCGTCGAACCAGGAGCAACCCGAGAGAAGAATTTGAGTTCCCGGCCACCTCCGATCAAACCGAAGTGTCCATTAGGATCGTCTGAGCATACCGAACACAACCATGCCTTAAAATATACTTGCATGCAATGAGATGATGAATTCGATGAAGGCCGAAGGCAAACGAAGTGCCGAGGCCTCGGTGTGTTCGTGTTTTGCACGTGAAGAAAATAATAAATAAAAGAACCCGCGTTGAAACAGAGGAAAGAAATCAAAATTTGGAAAGATTTTGAAGATCTGAAATCTTCGGTGATTCAAGATTTAACACGCGGATGGACAGAGGCATCCCTCTGCCTATATAAGGAGAGCTCAAGGCTCTCATTGTGCTTGCTGAATCTTTGTTGAAGATCTGAAGTCCCGCGAAGCCTCAGTGCTTAGCGAAGAACAGCCTGCGCGCACCACTTGCGCGGCAGTGAAGCCCGGAGCCATCCCTTGGCTCTGTGTGTTCCTTTTGCGCATCTCTTGCACGAAAGAAGAGAAAGGGAGAGTCCCCTGCGCGCTGCCCCTTTGCGCGACAGGAAGGAGAGGTTGGGCTGCGCCAACTTGCGCACCCCCTCTGTGCACCGCGGCCCCCTGCGCGGTAAGCACTTGTGTGCCCGCGGTGTTGCACCGTGCACACCCAAGGCTGGTTGCACCTTGCACCCTGCGCGCCCTTGCCTCTTTGAGGACTTGAGCGGCAGTATTTAAGGAGAAAGGCCACACCACTTGCGCGCCTACTTTGAAGGTGGAAGACCCGAGACTTGTGCTTGTGTGCCAAGTGAAGGAGGAAGGCCCTACGGCTGGTGTGTGCAAAACAAGAAAGCCACCACAACATTTGTGTGCAAATTAAAGATGAGGCCATAGCCCTTGTGTGTGCAAAATGGAGAACCACGTGTGTGCATAAGTGAAGTGCACACTTTGAAGAAGATTAAAAGGACAAGGAAGTGTGTGTGCTTAGTAAGTGAAGTAGGCCAAGCCTTGTGTTTGCTAATTGATCAAAGGAAGTGTCTGTGTGCAAACAAAACAAGTAGGCCGAACCTAGGTGTGTGCAAAGTGTACACATTTAGAAGAAGAAAGAAGAGGACATCCACACTAAAGTATAACACACTTTTAGTGTGTAGAAAAAAAGAACAAAGTGTGTGAAGGAAGTGAGAAGGTGTGTGCTTAAAGAGTTACACCCTTTGTGGGTCTATTGCACCAAGAGAAAAGAAAGGGAAGTGCATGCTTGCATGCATGCACATGCACACGTGAACAAAGCCAAACCAGCTTGTGTGCATTTGAGTTGACCAAGACCAGAGGTTCTTGAAGAATTTGAGAAGGCCATGCAGTCAGTGCATGAGGAAGCAGAGTTTCCATGCACTCAGTGCATGAAGATGATTTGAAGTGAGACTGGACCAGACTGAAGTTAAAGACATCAGTTGTCTGAGTATTCAGTAATTGAGAAGAGCCTGATCAAGTGAAGTGATCAGAAGATTGCTGAGCAAGACCAACAGACCTTTTCAGAGGCTTTTGAAGATTCTTGAAGAGAGAGGCCAGGTCATCCTGAGAAGAAGGAGATAAATCCTAAGCAAGACGAGAAGACCTGATCATCACAAGTGATCAGAGGTACAGAGCAAGGCCAGCAGTCTTTATCCCAGACTGTTGAAGATACTTGAAGAGCTGAACAAGAAGAAGAGCTACTCGTGTGACTCGAGGAGCCAGGAGAAGCCCCCTGTGAGACTCAGGGTGGAAGAAGTCTTCAGTGGGATTCTGTAGAAGGCCAGTGGGACTCTGGTAACACTGTGGGATGCAGTATAAAGACCCTCCTATGGGACTCAGGAGAGATATGGTGGGAAGCTGTATCGACCATTGTAATTCTAACAAGTTATAATGGGAGAATCCATGATGGGAGAGCATGGCAAGGATGTAGGCCTTTGGTGTCGAACCTTGAAAATCCTTGTGTCCTGTGCCTTTTCATTACTGCATTATCCGGGAAAGGTTGAGAGACATAAGAAGATTGGATCGAGTCCTTAACAAGCCATAGAGGTTTAATTGATTAAGAATCAATTAGTAAAAAGTTTTAAAGGATCACTGATTCACCCCATCCCCCTCTCAGTGATTCACACTGATCTGGGAACTTCACTTTGTTCCTGTAATTAGATACAAATGTGAGAAACATATCCTGAATCTAATACCAAAATTGTATAAAAAAATAGATTACACTCAATAATGAATTCACCTAAAACTTACCCTTTCTTCATTTTCATGGTGTATTTCTTATTCCAATGGCCCCTATTACCACATGTAAAATAGATGGCATTATGTTCCCTTACTTCCCCTTTAAAATTAATTTTCTTAGATGGGAATTTCAAAGAAACCTTATACTTTGTGTTAGTAGTAAGTACTTTTACCATTCCATTCCTATTATTCACCATAAAAAATAAAATATTTTCATACTTCATATCCTTACCAACCCATTAAATGAGATTAAAAAGATCTGAGTGATTATTATCAATGTCCTTTATATTATAATTCACAATGAAGATAGAGAATCTTTGAGGTGATAATATAAGTATGAAATTAGTGCACAATTATCTTTTTAGATTAAAACCAATAATCTATAGTCTCTTAATGTATCCTATCCTAATAAAGATAAAAAAATTGGGTTTTCATGATCCCCTACACGTAAATGTACCCCTCATGGGCTAGAAATGAGAGAAGAGAGATGGTGATCACCAAAGTCTAACCTCCAGTAAGCCCTAGGTTGGTGACAAGCAATGAGAGTGTATCATACAAAAAATAGGAGGCATTAACTGGTAAGATAACATGTTGAAGAGAGATATAAGACAAATACACCAATTAACTCCTTATCATAAAGATGAAAGAGATCCCAAGTGCATACATTTAATGTCATATAAGAATAAAAAAACTAGAAAAGAAAACTATAAGCGTCAAATGGAAAACCCACCAGTGATCGTGAAGATCAATCATATCCTGCAAAACCATGAGCTAGTAATATCTAGCTTTATCTCCAACTTTCTATTGATAACCTAAAAAATATTAAATATATACATAGGGTGATTATAACATTACACTTAGTAGGATCATCCCTGGAGCCTCTCATGCAAAAGATGAAAAAAGATTACTATATCCCAATGAACAATAAGTAAAACTAACTCATCACCTAAACAAGTATACTATGTTCTAAGCCTCACCATGGTTATTTATCACCAAGTATCACATACAAGATATCATATATTATTTTAATGAAACAAAAAGGGTACCCTTCTATCACTTCCCCACTGGTTTTTTTATCTTCCCCAATTTTGTATGTCTTGATCTATCTCTCTCCAAAAGAATCAACCCCATAGACACCAAAGCCAAGTATCACACCATGCATCTCATTAATCACGTAATCACATCATCCCACCCACATCTCCATATAGTAACCAATTAGTTTTTGGGATCCATCATATCCCATATGTCATTTATCATACATCAGGTATTGTACCCCAGGCCATCACAACCCATACACTGAGTAAGGTACCTAGATCCATCACAATCCATACACGTCATGCCTATAATTACCATTTGGATACTATATCCAGATATACATGTATATGAAATAACCAGGGGCCATAATAGCACTATATACACATATATAGGGAAAAATGACCACCATGCATACTAACACATAATACTACTAAGAGAAGATAATGGGGTCAGAGGGGTTAGTCAACCATCCATCCTCCTACACACCCAGAGTCTACTGGGTGTCAGTCACCCTAACCAACGTGGGTGGGGTAGCATATAAAATCAAAAAGCAAATAAGAAATGATATATCTCATAATCAATCTATGGTAATAACTCGTTCCTAAGATCAACTGTGTCTATTATCACTTAGACACCCAACTTTAACTAGTAAGGACTAGATATCCAATAAGCACACAAGAATTCAAGGAGATGCAATTAAATTACTTATTTTTTTAAATTTATCCTTTCATTAATTAATTATTTAGCTATTAATTAAAATTATTTTGAATTAAATTTCATTAACAATTAATTAACATTTATTAAACAACACTTTAATATCTTTAAGGGAAGTCTATTCCCTCTAAGAATAATCCAAACCGAGTCTATGGTTTCTCAAGATTAAAATATTTAGTATTTTAATTCTAGTAAGAACCAACACCATGGGTTAAACCTTTATTAAACATTATTATCCTTCCATAATTTTGGGTACTCTAGGAAAATATCTTAAGAAACCATCAAATAGATCCATGACCAAGAACATTTAGCTACCTCAAGAAATGGGGAAAGAAATATGGATAAACAATCAACTCATACATTCATCCCTTTAAATAAATTAAACAATCAATCATCTCAACTTTCAACATCACAATGGGTAATCTCATCTTCTACTCATTCCATCATCCTAGTGTCATCCCCAAAACCATCATGAAAATCATCAAGAATCTCTCCATCCTAGGTGTCAACTAAATCCCCAACCTCAAGCCTCCCCCATCCATATATCATCAACCATATCTAGATAAAATCACATATCCTAGAAAGTATCACATATAGAGAAACAATAAAATTAGTAAACAAATATCAAGTTCAATTGGGTAAGTTGGCCCTAAAATAAGGCATTTAGCCTTTAAATGAAAATAGGATCACGTGTCCCCAAACACAAGGTATTTATCCTTCATGGGAAAAGAGGCACTCTCATTCAAAAAAACTATATCTATCAAACAACTAGTTTTTATTCCATCTTGAATTAACTAATTAGATTATCATAGGATCTAACTATGGGTAACCTGAGAAATAATCTATAAAAAGATATTAAATTTACTTAAACATTCTTTATATCATTTTCTAGAGTTAACAAGCTTTAAAGAATAACAATTATCATTTAACATGTCATTTTATCTTTTCAAAAATAAAAATAATTCCATATTCAAGTTATTTATCTAATTCCAACAACACATTGAATAAAATATTTAATTAAAAATTCACACTTTCATCGATTTAATTACAATTAAATTATAAGAAACACAAGATTTATTAAACATTCCTATTCTTTAATCCTTTATCTAGCCACCAAAATTTTACCAAATTTACATTATTTATCCGATTTCATCAATTTCAACATGTTAAA
Organism: Viscum album; assembly: GCA_963277665.1. NCBI lineage: Eukaryota > Viridiplantae > Streptophyta > Magnoliopsida > Santalales > Viscaceae > Viscum > Viscum album. The sequence continues at coordinate 1,716,543,355 of OY728143.1, forward strand.
CTAATAATAAAAACATTCTAAACCGAACATAACATATATAGAACACTATCTAGTAAAACTAGAGGCAAACCATTATCATGGTGGAAAGAAACAACATTAAATCACTAATGTAAACCAATATTTTTCATTATATGGTTTATCCTTTATTAATATTAATTACACTACCACCAAAATAAACTTAATAATGATAACATTATGATAAAACATAATAATAAAAATGATAATTAATAAATCACCTACCTCAAAATTTTTATGTTCTTGAAACAAAAATGGAATGTAATGTGGATCTCTGATCACCTCTCCTATTAGGAAACTATGATCTCCAAAGTAATTAATTCCATGAACACATCATAAAATTAAAAGTAAAAGTCCATTATAACAGTAGATATAAAACTCCATAAAACAAAAAGAATAAATATGGGGAAACAAGATCGAATGGAGAAAAAACCAAAATAAATAAAGAGAAACACACCTTAGATCACTATAGATTTATCTCTAGAAGCCCAGGATTAATCCAGATTGAAAGGGGATTCATGGGACTTTGAAAATCACTCTAGGGAACCTAGGGTTTGATTGAAAGGAGTGGGAGAAAACTGGGTTTAGGGGCCTTGGGGGGGTTTATAGGCATGCATATTTTTGGAGGATCATGTAACAACCCTAAGACCATGTTGAAAACCACCTAGACCATGTCATAGTGGGAGGAGACCATGTCACAGTCCCTGATCAAACCTATTCCCTATAATACACAGCTAGATCTATGATGTAGATCCAATTTAGTTAGAGGAGGTAATATATTTTAGCCTATATCCATGCCCATAATCACCCCCATTTTTGAATTAGCCTAAAAAATGGTTACGGTGCATCCACCTTACTCCATGACACAGTGCTCGACACTAGGGAAGGGCCTACACTTCAACCAACCACAACTATGCAACTATACATAAAAATAAAATATCCTTTATTTTAATCCTTTAGTACTCCATTACCCAGAACTTAGATATCATTCCACATGATCCTAGATTATGGTATAGCCCATGGAACCACACTGCAGCCTAGCCTCAAATGGTAGTAGAACTATAATTATCCATGACTTCCCAACATAACACTTTGATATTTATATGGTTGGAGAGTTATCAGAGGATGATAGAGGAGGTTCAATGGATTTTGGAGCTACAATAGAGCTGATACAAAATTTTTATAGTGTAAAAGATGGGTTAATCCATAATTTTGTGTTTTACATCTTGTAAGGTCGGCAGGTTCATGGCCTGTACGTGGTGAGGGGATAGGAATGAAAAAAAAATTACACCATAAATTAGTAATCTATTTAGTAAGTTAATTATAGTCTAAGGAGTCATATTTGTAATGTAAAATGGGGTTTATAGCCTAAAAGTGGTTTTAAGGCATATGTTTTGTAGGCCGGTGAAAGTTTCAGTGTAAAATTGTAATTTATGATGTAAATTGGGTGAGTTAAAGGTTTTTTATGAACTTAATTCATAAAATTGTTTTATCATTCATAAATTTCTCTATCTATCACATTTTATGGTAAACCCTAGGTTATTTTTGGTGTCATTCCATCCTTTCTTCCCTTACCTTGATCCTTGTGTTTTGGTGGTTTCTATTTGGAAATTTATTGTAAGTTCTCTTTTTCCCATCATTTCCCTTGTGTTATTATTTTTAGGATCCACTATGGTGTTTTGGATTTGGTTTTAGGGTGATTTAGGATGTTTTTTATGGTCCCTTGATTCATTTTAGGTTAATATATCATTTCCTTATTCAGTTGTGGTTTTGGTTTGTTTCTTCTTTTCCCTACGATGTACAGTGACATAGAAAAACTTCTTTAAGGAAGGTGATCCTCATTCTCCCCCCTTTTACATGCTATTTGTGAGATATTCATGGTTTTTATTTCCTTTGGGTGGATAGTAAGGGTTGTAATAATAATTTTAATTTATTGTCATAATAGAAATTGATGGGTATGGGTGGTAATCAAATGATTTTATTTATTTGATAATGTTATTGATAATATTATCCCTTGTTATTTCTTTATTGAAAATAATAGTTGTTTTGATCCTTGTATGTGATATATATGATATGACTTGATACCCTTGATGTGTTTTTGTGTGATCTTACCCTGAATAAAAGTCTATAGAACATATATCTAGCTAAATAATTGGTTTCCCAAGGAACTTATCTTGAGTGATAATACTCATAATAAATAAATAATTAATGTGATGAAAAACCTTGAATAATTTGTGGAAGCTGAAATTTGTTGTTTTAGTGTTTTGTTGCCATATTTTTCTTTCCTTGTGTGGTTTAGGATATTATGTGGTGATGGAGGTTCCCAACTGGGATGTGTGTTGTTTGGGTATGTAATTTAGCGGTTGGTTTTCATGGATGATATGTGGACAAGTGTGTGTTTATTGTAGTGAGATGGTTTGGGTGATGTTTCATGATGATGATAGTGGTTTTGTGGCACTATGGTGGTGGTTGTGTGCATTGGATTAGTTATTGTGTATGTTGTGGTTGTGATAGTTCATTAGTAACCATGTAATAATTTATGATGAGCTAAATGAGTAAGAATGTGGTGGAACTTGATATGTGGTAAATAGATAAATGAATAAATTTGGTGGAACCTATAATTTAAATTAGAATCATGTGTCCTGTGTGAAAGTTGTGTGGTTTATTGCATATAGTGGTGGCAGAAGTTGTGATAGTATATGTGTGGTATAGTGGAGGTGATTGATGTGCACTATTATTGTTAGTGTGAACCCATAGGTTGGGTATTATGTTTAATCTATATATCTTTTATTTTATTTTATTTCTATATGTGTCCCACCTGAGTTTTATAACATTACCAACACTCAAAGGTTTTGGGTTCTGGAGTTGTTTCCCAATATCCAAGATTGGTGGTGATATGGATGGTTGGATACCCCCTCTTCCCCACTATTCCTTTAGTAGTGATGGATCAGGTGTCTTTGGGGGAGATGTGCAGTTATAGCCTTGGTGGTTTCAAGTGAGATGTGATGTGATGAGGTTGTGATGTGATGTGACACATAATGGGGTTAATGCATGGTGGGATGACGGAACGAGGTTGATTTCCTTCACGTTCATGATATCCTACTACCTTGGTTATGTGATGAGGTGTGATGTGATGGCCTAAGAGTCTTCAGGCAAGACATGATGTGATGATTCTTGATGATAGCATCAGATGATAGACCTTACGAGGGTCGGTTAGATAGGGATTAATCCTAACACACACAAAATATGGACCAGGTGTATTCATGAGAGATGTGATGAGATTTGGTTGTGATGTGACATGTATGGAAGGGATGGGAACTAGGGTATTTGACATTGGGGCATTAGAGTGGAAAATCGGTAGGGAAGAGAAAACATGGTTCCTTTTATTGTTTTGATATCAATGATATATTTCTATATTGGATGTATGATTTATTTAGTGATCTATAGTGAGTTTGGGATAGTTATTTGACCTTTCTAGTTCTTGTTGGTTTTTTTATTTATTCACTAGAACATTATTATGTTGCTTTCAAATTTGCACTTTAGACCTTGGTATGTCCCTATTAAGTATACATGTTATCCTCACCCAATGTATATAAACATTTTTCAGATATCTATGAGGACTTTGGGGACCGAACTGGACATTAATATCTTGGGTTTGATTTATTGTTGAGTCATTATCATATACTTGTCTTTTAGTATACTTTTGAGACTTTTATCTATATTGGTTTACTTTATACATGCATTGTGGAATGGTTTGGGTTTATTTTATATTATCTTCAAGAGCTTTTTAGTGGTTATTTATCCTAGCTCATAATCCTATTTTATTATATAGGATAATTCCTCTCATTTGTACGTTTTTTATACCCTTAGTGATTGTCACCAACCTGGGGCCTACTGAAGGTCGGACTCAGGAGGTCATTATCTCTCTTCCTTCATTACAGTATCTTTGGGGGGAGGGGTCATGAAAGAAATCCCTTTTTATCTATTAACCTTATAAACTTCTTAAAACCTCTTACAAGTGCCTTCAATACCCAAAACACACAAATTTAAGGGATATTAACGTCTGGTCCCTTACATGGGTGAGCATAGTGTATGCAACCATGGTTTTGTTTGACTTATAAATTTCACTATTCATGGACTATAATATCAAAAACTATACATATATTTCTCATCCAAGTGTTTCACATAGTCAAAGACCTCCACATCACTCACCTCCTAAGTAAGAAGATTTGGAACTGGGGAATTCAACATGTAAAGCTTCCTTTCTTGATGTCAAACAATGTGCAGGTGCATGTACCAATACTGGAAGTTACTATTGGTTAGGAGTCCATATTTCTCTAGTATATATCTAAAAGATATCAAGGTCAAAAAAATCATTTTCAACAATAATATAAGAGAAAAATATTTAGTAAATTGTTCTTGATTATTAAAATATATGAGACAAAATAATTCTCATTATCTTATTAGTCTCCCAATATTTTATCAAGTCTCAATAACCCTAATCATTGAACTCAAAATTTCCTATCACATGGTTATTATAGTGGATACGATTTATATTTACCTTCTCATAACCCAATGAAAATTATAATAATGTTTTTTGGGTAGGCAGTTGTGCTAATTTTGGTCATACACTCAATTTAAATTTGGTTAAGTTGACCCATCATCATTGTTTCGACTTCTTGATAATTAAAAGTGTACACTAATATGTAATGATTAACACATTAACTATGGGTTCAACATAACTTAGATAATGGAATGATTCATGAATTAATATTTCCTTGAGGGATTTTTCTTACTTATATATAAATACCCTCATTTTATCCTTTAGATTTATTATTAATATTATGTGGATTTTACATAAGTGATTAACTATGTGTTGATAAAATATTTTCACATAAAACCATTTATTTTAATTTATCTTACATGTATTTTTATCTTATTTAATTTTTGTGATTTCTCTTAGACATCGTATAAACATACATATGTATAAAAAAATAAATAATCATGAACTTGAAAAAATAAAATAATTAAAGTGACTTGATCATGAGTTTTTTAATGGTTGATTTATTGAGTGGATAAAAAATAAACCCATGACTCTAGGGGGAACTCCTTGAACTGACCTTGGATCGAGTTGTAGAATTCCTCCATAGATAAGTGTGCTTTCTTGGTTGGTTTCACATCAGTTTAGGTTCTAAACAACCTCCTCTCATTAGAGCTCCATTTTTTACATGTTTTACCCACGTGCGGGTGAGGGGAACAGAGGTTATGATATACATATATAAGTCGTGGACTCACATGTCCTACATAATAAAGGTAAGGTATGAATCACAATATATCATATTTATTTTAATAAATCATTATTACATAATAAAACATATCCAATAATATTAAATTAAATAGAAACTAGTATATACATTAGTCGATCAAAAAAAATGATCAGTTACATATATGCAACAACATCATACTAACACACCATTTAAAGACCTCCCACTCTATATATTGTGATTGGTGAAACAGTGTGTACCAGTGTGATTGACTGAGATATGTAGTGTGTAATAGGGTTACACGTCATGTAACTATGTCATGTAGTTAGGATATCTACAACCTTTGGGTGGTATATCCATGCATTATTTATCTTTTCTTCATATTTTCTTAGTCATGTGAAGGTGAAAAAACATGTATCTAATATTAATAGATTATGAATAATTTCTAAAATTAAAAGTAACAAAATAATTGTAATAATCGGTTAGAAATAAATTATAAAATTATTAATTTAAACATAACCTTTCTTTGATACCATTTAAAGGTTCCAAACACAATGGAATTTGGTCGAGACCATGCCCAAAATTGGTTTTATTTTTGTTAAAACTAACAAATTAATCATAATAAAATAATAAAGAATGAAATATTTGATGATCATATCTGAAGAATCATAATGAAATAATCTAAGAACCAGAGAGAGGATATTTTACATTAAAATTATAACTAGTTTAATAATAAGAAATATACCTCAGTCATGATATTATTTCATAAAATAGGATGTTGATCATTTGAATTTCCATTCGAGATGAACCTTTGTTATGCAATGATGGTCCAAGTAGAACCCCTCTAACAGTGAACCACACATGCTTCTTGGTTTTGGAATGTTTCCAATAGAACTTCGGGTGCTGAAAAAATGTATCAATTAACTTACATCATTCATAGAGATCACAGTAAAATCACTTAGGTTTGAATATTCTCACACTCTTTATATTTTATCCTTGATATAGTGGAGGAGCGAGAGACATCCCTTAGTTTTGGTAGAAAAAACTCTAGAGTATTCTTCATTATTGGGAGAGATCACTAGAGATAAAATCATTCTTCACAACCAATTGATTATAACCTTTTGGTTAACCCAATAAAATAACATAAAAGATTAATATATAGATATAGGGTTTTAATATTAATAATTTATAATAAGTACCTTATAAAATATTAAACTCCGTATATTTCTAATGATAATAATGATCATATTATTGTTATTTCAAATCATGAACTAACACGCACACCGTCAAATATTTTTTATCAAATAAATAAAAAATTATTTATTTAATGATATTTAATTATTACATCATTCTCATCACTAAAACCTTCTTAACCCAAAAATCCTCCTCTACATTTATAGAACTTCAAATAATAAATATATTATTCCTTCAATAAATAAATATATATAATATTTGTGATCTTGAGAATAAATATTTATTTTTAATATTCACATAACTACATAAATATTTATTTAATAAAAAATATAATTATTACATTTTCACATATTTCAAGAGATAAATAAATATTATATTCAATGGTCTTATGAAGAATATTTATTCAAATATCCAACTCACATATAAATAGTTATTTAATAAATGTGGTCAATAAATCATGAATAAATATAACTTATCGATCTTAAGAATAATATATATTCCTACCATTAAATAAAAATATTATTTAACTGATATCTAAGGATTCCCTAAGTGTGTGTACCTTTAGGATACTTCTTTAATGGAATTTGGTTGGCTTGCTTAATATTCAATATCAGTTTCTAGAAACATGTAATGGAATACATATAGGAAAAATTTTATATCACAATAATGAAAACCATATAAAAATTCTTATTATGTAATATAATCACATTGTCTTGATATTTCATAAGAAAGGAGGGAATATGGCCTCTAAGTGCTGGTGTTGCAGGTCCTCAAATCATGAAACAGTGGGTCATCTTTTATATGATAGTGAATGGGCTAGAGGTATTTGTAAGACATTTGGGGCGATCTTTGGTTGGGATGCATTTGGAGGGGTGCAGGATAATTTTCTAAGTTTGTGTTTCAGGGGTACAGATACCCATGGGGCTGAGAGGAAGGCCAGGACCATCATCCTTATTGCTAGTTGTTGGACTATCTGGCAGGCCCGAAACATGGTGCACCATAACCAAGGCTTGAGATCTCAGGTAAGTGTAATTTTTAGAATGAAAAACATCTTGATGGATTTGTTTCAACTATGCCTAGATTGAAAATCAGCACCGTCAGTGAAATCAACTGTTCTGAATCTCTCAAACATCAACCAGGCTGATATTCCAAGGTAGGGAAGGTGGGTTTGATGGAATCTTCCATGTCAGGTTTTCAAGCTTAATATGGATGGGTCTCTTCTCATGGGGGAGATGTGAGGGGAAGGGTCATGAGAGATCAGATGGGTTCATTCATTGAAGCATTCACATCCTCTTATGGAAGAGGAGATGTATTGTAGGCAGAGGCTATGGCCATGGAAACTGAGCTAGAGGTATGGAAGCAAAGGAATATCAGTCTTAAGATAGAGGATACAGACTCCATTGTTCAATGTAAAGATCTGTTGGGTAAGGTCAATATCCCTTGTAACATCTCTTATACTATGAAAAAATGAAATTCTCTCATGGGTACCACATGGAGGTCTCTCATACATGGTGGGAGGGGAACATGGTTGAAGAATTTTTGGCATCTATGGCATCATCAAATCAAATTATGTTTTCTTTATTTTTCATAGGTTATTTTCCTAAGGAGGGGATCAAATTTGTTTTCAATTATTCTCTGGGTTTACATTACTTTAGACCACCATGAGGTTTTTTTTCTTGGGGTTTTTTTACAGTGGCCTTTTCAAAAATCAATAAAAATGTTAATTTTCAGTCATAAGTAAGGAGGTCGCATTTATGTGTCCTAAACTTATGTTCTTGATTTCTCTTTCTTTGAATACCCAAAATGAAATCATCAATACACCATATCCATGTATTTTAGTTCAAAAGTTCCATTACAATCTAATTTTTGAGATATAATATTTTATAAAGATGAAAGGTATAAATCCTTTCTTAACATATTCATTAATAACATATCATCTGTGATGCACCCAACATATCCTACTTTATCATGAACATATGTCATTACTATTTTGAGAAATAAATCAAAGTACAAGATCAATGGTATATATTAATAATAATACTAATGTATTTTTATAAATACACATGTTCACATATATGAATATTAAATGTTTCAAAACAAGTGGAATTGCTACTGGAAGGTCTTCCCTCATAATCTCTCATGTCATAGATTATTAAGTGTGAACTTCATAAGATGAAGTTTCGTCTGCATATGAGTTTCAAGCACCTAAATTTCAACATATTGTCCATCTTATCATAAAATATTATTCTAAATGTAGGATTAAATTTAGTAATATATCATATCACTTTAATAATATCATTATAGAGGGGAACTTCTATGTCCTTTTGAAGAAATAAATATCCCATAAACATTTCCACATTTATATAACATGGAAGAATAATCATCATGTGATAAGATATTTCATTAATATTCATGTATTTGAATATATATATATATAAGTAATCTAAAGTGAAAAAACGTTTTTTATAGGGAAGAAACTCTAATATAATATTCATGATCCAGTCATCACTATATATCCTGTAATAATAGTAATCAATTCATATGTAATTATAATACTCTTAGTATATGGGCCATTTGAGGAAACAAAACTTTAATAGAGAGGACCATACAAGGATGAAAAGTGATTAAATTTATTAGACTTGTGGTTAGTCCCAGGATAAGATATCCAAGCATCACTATGTGTCCTTTATTAATTTGAATCAGAACACATGTAGTTATTAAATATAAAATATCTCTATATAGATATGGCTCATGTATGGGAAGGAAGGATGCCATGTATGGGTTCTCTAGTGAGAGAAATATGAAAAATAAACATGAATTAGGAATGACCTCAACACCATATAAAAATAAATTATGTAAATTGATGTTGTAGATAGGCCTAGGATGGGATATACTTGTATCACTACATATCTTATGATATAAAGAATCAAGCCACACATAGTTGTGATAAATAAATTTTATCCTAGTATAGTAACAATTATGGTAAGACTCAATGTAAATGGGAAGACTATAAACTAATATGCGGTTAGATAATGTTGGAATTTACAGTTGGGCCTCAGATAAGATATCTCAACATCACTACATATCCTAAGTTTATAGGAATCAAGCCACATATAGTTCTAATATATATGATGAAATTATTTTATTTATAGGCTTAATTAACCATGACACAAAGTGAGAAAAATACAACCACAACCATAACATCTATGAAAAAAGTGATCACTCAAATGGGGTGATCACTTGCACATGGGTTAATTTTGGTTACATAGATCAATCTCTTTTATAATGGGAGATTTAAAAACTTGGGGTCACATAGGGTATATTTTTCAGAGTAGTTTAAATTCATAATATATGGACCATATGTTGTATAGTTTAACATCATGGGGTTGAGATGTTGGTTGCACAATTTAAAATCATACTACTAGGATGATGATTTCATGAAATTTAAATTCATATGACAAGGACTATGACCACACGGTCTAAATTCATGTAGATTGGACTGCACAAAGCATTATTTAATATCATGTAACAAGGACTCATATTCCATGTATATTATGGTCATACAATAAGGGAATTTGTGTGTGATATCTTACAGTAATCTAGATCATGTAAAAATGAGATAATCTTATCTTAGTGATGAGTAAATTAGTGAATTTATAGACACCAAGAAAAAGTATGGGTTTGATTATAATTTTCAACTGAAATTGGGTTTGGAGATCTAGTAATCAAGATATATCCCATGATAACATGAATAAATACACACTTAGTTCTGATAAGGGGTAAGTTTTATTCTTCTTCTAGATGAAACATGACACTAAGGATGGCCAATAAAACCATAAATTTTAAATCCCCAAAGAAGGAAACAGATCCCTCTGTAGATTTGGATCTTTTATAGTGGATATACATTTTGATCTAGATCATATGGAATAGACCCTTCTAAGAGGATTAGGTTCATTTGGGAAGGACCACTTTGAAAATTTTGAAGTCTAGTGGGATGGATTATATATCATGAAGTTTAACTTCATGCAATAAGGACTCAAAATTGGGGACATTTTTTATCATTGGTTCATTCATAAGGATCCATAATCGAGGGATTATTACATAGATCTAGATCATATGTAAAGAGTCTAGGTCTCATAGAATAGACCACTCTAGGTAGTTTATAGTCATTCAGGATACACCATAAGCCATTTAGTTTGACATCAAGAGACAATAAATTAGACACCATATATCTTTAAAGACGTATAATGAGAACTGTTTCTTAAAAAAATTAAAGTTATGCATATTTGATTTTATTTCATACAATTTAACATTTTATGATAAATATTTTGGTAGATATAGTTTATAATCATGAAATGAATTCTTTATCATGGATTTTATATTATGTGATAAGGATGTTTTCAAGAAATTTAATTTCTTTCAGAATAGACATGGAGATTTGTGCAGTTTAATGTCATATAGCTATAATTAAAATACACATGGTTTAAAGTAATGAAGATGGGACTATGAAATCAAAATAATTTTTTTGAAATGATTATTATGGAACATCATGTTGGTAGAAGGTTTGATACACACTCCATACATTGTAACCATGGATTAAGATATATTGGATTAGTCCTTGTGTATAATGTAAGGTCATTCTCATTTTGGTTCCATATTCATATATTTCTCCTCATGTATCATAGGATTACTTGGAGCAAGAAAATATCCTCTTTAGAGGAATTATAGTAGATAAACCATCTTATCCAATGCTCGTATGAGTATTTTTTGATGCATATCAAGGTTTTACAATGTGTGGAACCATTTTTCATCAAGTTCTTAAAACAATTTCAGTTGTATTTGGAATTATTCATCTTTGGAAATATGATTATATAAGGAAATGTAAAGAGAGTGCAGTAGAACCTAAATGGTAAGGATTACCTTTATCCCATATGATAGATAATATGTGGTATCTTGTGTGTAAGTATAGTTTGTGGTGTGATAATCCCATAGAACATATAATAATTTTTTAGGAGAAGACTCCATATCCTATTACACCATCTTTTGATGGATATTAGAAAGGGTTTCTTTGAATGATTTACTGGACTCATTATTTTAATAATCACAAAATTATGTTTAGTATGATAACTAATTATTTTCATGTTTTATGTTAGCATTTTATCATGTGAGATAGAATAGATAATTTTTTCTAAGGTTGATTCACCACCAGAAAATATATCACTGTTGAGGTTGAGTAACTACTGGAGAATAACTCACTACTAAAGTGAAATTTGTATAAGTGTTGGAAACAATCACTTCCATATTTTCAGTCACCATGATGGATGTCACCAAGTTAAAAAATTTACAAATTATGTAAAGATTCACTTATAGAAATGACTCATCGTTCTTGTGGAAATATGGAAAAGTATTATAAGACTCATCATCAGATCGATAAATCGGCTAAGTATGAAATTTATCTATCACCAGCAATAAAATACCATTGAACCAAGAATTTGGAAAAGTATAGAGATGAACTAACATCAGAGGAGTCACTAGTATAATGGATATTTGGTAAGTGTTGAAAACATCAAATACTGAGAAGACATGCCATCAGAAGACTCTGCACCAGCCTGACACACCACCAGAGTGTATCATCACTAGACTCTGAGTCACCACCAGACTAGAAACTACCAATTTCACTATTCAAAAGACTCACCTCCACTATTTATTTTAGTTACCTTTTTGAATTAAATATTTTTAATGACTATTTTATGAAATTTAATTCCCAAAGTTATTTTAATGATTATTCCTTAATTACTCAATAGAGATGCATTAAAGAATGTGTCAACCCTGAGTATGAGGAAGCAAGATATCCAGATTACTTCCCATGTGTATGTTATTACTGCTACTACTAATAAAATAGGAATCATACTCCCTCGTGAATATATGTGTAGTGCTATAACATACAGACATACAAAGAAATACACACATAAAGTGAGTTGAACCTCATTGCAAGAACCAGAAGAGATTGCATGTTGGATCATGCTTACACATGATTGTGAGAGTGGAAGATAAAAAAAAATTATATCCTACAGTTAGGACACATAACAACAGTTTGTGATACTCTATTCCTAAAGCATATTTATGGAACATGACTCAAGCTTCATTTTAAAATAATTTCAAGGAGTCACGATCTATAGAGAATATCATACTGAGAAACACTATCCCTTTAAATAATTCATTTGATCTATCTATTTAGTTTTCATTTAAATTATGAGCAATGTGTGTATACTTTGTTTTACTACATGCACACTATATTATACTTTAAATTGGAAAATACTTAGATATATTCTCACTCTCTTTTTAAACTTGTTTCCCACATATTGTGGCAGAGGTTCTGTTGTGACCTTTTGTTTTTGTTTTTTCATGAAAATTGTGGGAGAGGTACCTATGTGACCTGGATAGCTTAGTTGTTGTAATACACGCTTCAGGATATTGATCAAAATTTTATTTATATAAACCAATTCGCAATAGGTGATTACCAAGTGAAGATTACTATGTCTCAGCTTGAGACTGAACTTCTTATATTCAAATTATATTGTGTGATTTGTTTTCTTTATTTTCTGAGCTTCAAAACCAAAACTATTTTAAAAAGTAAATAAAACCAACACTTTAATAGTTATCCTTAATTAGTTTTTTTATGAGATTTTGATTATTTAAATTTATTTCAAAGTAAAATTAATTTGTGTAATTACTTTAACTAAGCCCTAACCAATATTTTGAGAACTCTTTTAAAAGATTAAAACTTATAAAAATATACTATTTTGTTTAACTAGTCTATTTTTAATTAATTACGGGATTTTATTTAAATCTATTTTTAATATAAATGTATATTGGGTACTCAATTCACCCCCCCCCCCCTCTTGAGATACTCGCTCCAAACAACATTTGGTATCAAAGGATAAGCTTTGGTATCAATGTTTTAAAAAATGTAATTTTAGTTGTGCTTTAAAGATATTAGATTTATGTTAGTTCTAAATTTAATTCTTTAAATAGACAATAGAAAAGAAGGTTATGATACCAACAGACCTCCTTTTTGCAATGGTAATAATTATTCTCAATGGAAGATCAAAATGAAAATTCATATTGAAAGTATGGGTTTTCAGATTTGTTCTAATATTGAGATTAAGTATGAGTTACTTAAGACTGTTAAAATTACTTGGGATGATGCTAAAAATCTATCCTATAACAAAAATTACAAATCTATCAATTCCCTTTATTGTTCTCTAAGAGAAGAAGAATTTAATCAAATTTTTGTTTGTAAAACTACCTTTGATATTTGGTGTACTTTAGTTGTTTATCATGAGGGAACCAATAATGTTAAGGAAATGATATTAAATACATATACTATTAATTGTGATACTTTTAAGATGAATCCTACTGAATTAATTTCTAACATGTATCTCACGTTCAAAAAAAATTTAAACATGATGAAGTGTATGGGGAATCTAGTATCTGATAAAGATAAAATCATGAGGCTACTCAGATGCCTTTATGAAAGATAGAGAGGCACATCTGTTTCAATTTGAGAATTAAGAGACATCAACAAAATTTCATTCAAGGAGTTTATTGGTAAATTGAGGATGTATAAAGAAGAATTGAAAGTCAGTAGAGAGGGATATGATGAGCCAAAAAATAAATTCTGTATCATTAAAATATACTTCATCCAAACAAATAAAAAAAGAAAAGGAAAAGACACATGCTTTAAGTTCCAATGGAAGTGAGTCACATCCATACAATGATGAGGAGATATCCCATCTATAGAGAAGATTTAATAAGTTCTATAGAAAAAAAAAAGGAATTATTTCAGAAAACCTAGTTATAAGGGAAAATATAATAGTATATGAACTTTTAAGAAATATTAGAAGAAGGATGGTAAAGAAATTACCTATTATGAATGTAAAAGAAAAGGACATGTTAAGGAAGGCTATCCAAAACTGAAATTCAAAAAGAAATATGATGACAAGGAATGAAGGTATAAGAAATCCATGAAAGCAACATGGAGTGCCTCTAAGGATAGCTCTAGTGATTTAGACTCTACTCCTAAAGAGAAGTATAACAAAGCCAACATGTGCTTTATAACTAATGTCTTTTAGGTACCTAATGTATTATCTGATCTTATTTCTAACAGTTTTGAAAATGAAAAAATTGATGATGATTTGACTAAATAAGAAATGTTTGAATATTGTAAAATATTAAAAGATACTTTTAATGAAATTAAGGATAAATATAAAGTTATTAAAATACATCATGCTTTATCTACCAATTTTAAATATGATTTATCTGTTGAAAAATAAAATAATTCTTAAATAATAAAGTAGAATATAGAACTTAAATTTTATAATGAAAAACTAGGATTTATAAAATTTTACAAATTTTAGAGAATATATTAATCATATTTTAAGAAAACAAGTTGCTCCAAAATATGTTACAGGTCTAGGATATCAACCTGGACAAAGAAGAATGGTAAAGAGAACTTTTATACCTAAGTCTAAACCAGAAATATTTACTACTGGTTATTTTTCTAAAGGACCAAACAATGTTTTTATTTAAAAAAATTATAGCCTATTTATAAGATACATGTTAAAAAAATGTAGGTTCCTAAATCCATGATTACTAACACATTTGGACCCAAGCAAATCTGTGTACCAAAATAATTTTCTATATAAATTCTGTTTTGTAGGAAAACTGCTTGAAGACCTCTTGAAAGAGTATATGGTACTTAGACAGTGGATTTTCAAGGCATATGATAGTTGACTATTCTATTTTCAAGATCCTAATAAAGTTTGATGGAGATCATATCATATTTAGTGATAATTCTAAAGGTAAAATCATTAAATTTGGCCAAATTGGTAACACCGATTCTATTTTAATTTCCAAATTATTGTTTGTTGATGTTTTGAAATAAAATTTGATAAGCATATCACAATTATGTGATGATATTTTAAATGTTAAATTTGAAAATAATGCATGTAATGTTTTTTATTCCAAATATGATTTAGTTTTTACTACTTCAAGGAATGAAAATTTTTATGTTTTTAATCTTAATTCTTTAATTTCTAAAAATGTTTCACGCTTGAGTGCATTTCATAAGGAATCTTGGATTTGAAATAGGAGCCTATTTCACTATAATATTCAATAACTTAGGAATATTACTAGAAAATGTTTGGTCAAAGATCAACCCAAACTAGAGTTCCCAAATGATAAAGTCTATAAACCGTGTTAAAAAAGGGAAATAGTAAAAAAAAATCTTTTAAATAAAAGAAAGAAGTTTCAACTTCTTAACCTCTTGAGTTGGTTCATATGGATTTATTTAGACCAACTAGATTTTCTATTATAAATGGTAAGAACTATATATATATACTATTAGATGACTTTTCTAGGTATACTTGGGTGTTATTTATATCTCAAAAAAGTAGAGTTTGTTCTTAATTTACCAAGTATACTAGATCTATAAAAAACTTAAATGGACTTAGAATTAAGACCCTAATAAGTGATAATGTTCATTAGTTTGAAAATATATAATTTTAATCATTTGGCTCAAAAAATTGATATAGTCATAACTTCTATGCTTCTAAGACCCCTCAGTGGAATGGAGTTATATAAAAAAGAAACAAAACAATTCAAAAAATAGCCCAAAATATGATAAATGAATATGACTTACCAATCTATTTTTGGGAAGAGGTTTTAAATATAGCCTATTATAAAATAAATAGAGTCTTAATTATACCTATCTTGAAGAAGAACCCTTATGAGATTTGGAATAGTGTAAATCCTAAAGTTAATTACTTTATAGTTTTTGTTACAAAGTTTTTTTTCTTAACACTAAGGATAATCTTGAAAATATTTCCTCAAAAAGTGATTAAGGAATTTTCTTGGGTTATTCAACATCCAATAAATCCTATTGAGTTTTTAATAAAAAAACCAAAATTTTAGAAGATTTTTCTCATGTAAAATTTTATGAGACAGATCCACATGATCCCAAGACCCCTTTAGAAAATCTTGAGAATGATCTATCTTCTCTGAACTTAAATTCCAAACCTTATGATTTTGCTGTGAAATAAGAAAAAAATCATCCAATTCTGAATAATTTCTATAAATTCGAGAACCTAAACCTATAGAATAACTAAAAATGAACAAACCTAATTTTTCTAGAGAGTTTAGGACCCTTAAGTACCATCATTTATATGTTGTAGCTGTAGATCTAGATAGAGGTACATAGACTAGATATTCTATTAGAAAACAGGTCAAGCATCAATCATTATTGTCACGGCTTGAACCAAATAACATCAGTGACGAATTCTGGGAAATTTAAATGCAAGAAGAAGTAAATAAATTTGAAAGAAACAAAGTGTGGGAACTTGTTTATAAACCCAAGGAGACCTTAATTATAGGTACTAAATGTGTGTTTAGAAGAAAGTTATATGAGTGAGGTACTATAATAAGAGACAAGTCTAGACTAGTTGCACAGGGTTATAGTCAAGAAGAAGGAATGGACTATGAAGAGACTATTTCACTAGTATCTAGACTTGAATACATTATAATACTTATTGCCTTTGCAGATCATCTAAATTTCAAACTTTATCAAATGGATTTCAAAAGTGCATTCTTAAATGGGTTTATAATTTTGCATAATTTTGTTGAAAAACCCTCATGTTTTCAAAATCCCCATTTTCCAAATAGTTTTTTTAAATTATCAAAATATTTTTATGGTTTGAAACAAACCCCTAGATCTTGGTATGATACAAATATTTTCTTATTCCAAAAGGATTTTCAAAAATATAGTTGATCCTACCATTTTTATAAAATAAATTTCAAAAGATGTTTTAGTTGTACAAATTTATGTATATGATATTATTTTTTTATTTTCAATAAATTCTTTATGTACTTATTTTTCAAAAATGATGCAAAATGAATTTTAAATGAGTTTAATGGGTGAACTCAAATTATTTCTTGGTTTTCAGATTATTCAAAATAAGGAAGGAATTATTTTAAATCAAAGTGAATATACTAAGGCTATTTTAAAACATTTTAACTTGGATAGCACTAAGAGTAGTGATACTCCTTTGAGTACCACCTATAAATTGGATCTTGATGAAGCTGGGAAACTGGTGGATAAAACCAGTTACAGATAAATGATTGAAATTCTTCTCTACCTTACTACTATCTGGCCTAATATAATGATTAGTGTGTGTATGTGTGCTCATTTTCAAGAAAATACAAAATATTCACACTTAAATTCTATAAAAATAATTTTCAAATACCTCAAACATGATACCAATTTAAGATTATTATATCCTAGAGGATAATCATTTTATTTAGTTAGTTATTATGATGCTGATTTTGGTGTATGTATGTTATATAGAAAAAGATCTTTTAAAAAAAATCTACTTTTAGTAAAGTCTATAGTTTATTGGTGTAGTAAGAAACAAAATTTTATTACACTGTCTACTGTCAAAGATGAGTACATAACTGTAGGTAGTTTTTGTGCACAAGTTTTGTGAATGAAACACACATTACTAGACTATGTATATCAATTATGACATGTACCCATAAATTTTGATAATACCAGTGATATAAATATATCTAAGAATCCTGTATCACATTCTAAAACAAAACATATTGATGTAAGACATCACTTTTTAGAGATCATTTTCTTAAGGCTGATATCACTCTTGAATACATTGGTACAGAACATCAACTTGCTAATATTTTTACTAATATTTTGAATTAATAGAGGATGAATTACATCAAACAAGAGTTAGGTATGATTAATTTTAGTTGAATTTAATGTTGGGTGTGTATCACCGTTGGGTATGTCTCGTTGTTGGGTATGTCTCACCATTGGGTATGTCTCATTGTTGGGTATATATCACTATTGGCTATATATAAATATTGGATGTCTCACCATTGAATGTCTCACCGTTGAAGTCTCATGCCTTTTTCATTTTTTGAATGTTTTTATTTTATTCGTCGTTACTATTTATGATTTATTTATTTAATTTTATTCAATTCAATTATATTCTAATTTTTTATTTTCAAAATTGGTAAATCCCTAAATGGTATAAATCATACCATTGTATAATTTCAATGCACACTCTCACTCATACCAAACCTATTATGATCTCTATATCTTGACCATTGATCTTCCCTTCTCTTTCACCCAAGATTTCAAATATAATTCCATGGTAAAAATCAAGAGAGCTTCTGAGCCTTCGTAGAATGAGTCACATTCGTCAAAGAAAAAAAAGGTGAGTCAATCCGATTAGATATTGTGATAGTACCAATGAACCCTGAATTTTTTAAAATAATAGCCATTCTAGAGAAGGAAGTGCAAGATGAGTGGTTTTTATCCATTAAGTCCTTAGTGCATTGAGTTTAACAATACTAAGGTTGATTGGAATGGTTTTCTAGTAATTTGAGACAATTTTATCCAAAATTGGTGTATGATTTCTACCAGTTTTTTTGTTACATATTTTAGGAAAATGAGGACTTGTTAAAAACTATAATAAATGGGGAAAATGTTTTTTCATCATTAAAATGGGCTTCATGTCTTGGAGTACTTCATGAAGAAGTATCCAATGACTATCAAGTAAGGATTATAGATTATAGGGATTATTTTATTTATGAAGATTCGTTTTTTGAGCTGATAGAAGATGGATTTTTCATAGTACATTTATCTTCAGATATTTATAGGGAGTGAAAGATCTTATTTAAGTTTATACATCACATGTTATGTCCAAGAAAAGGATACTTTTCTAAAATAAAATGTCATGATTTCTATATGTTGTGTCTAGTGAAAAGAATGGTGAAGATCAGTCTATGAAGATATCTGATGCTTCATATGGTAGAAATGAGTAAGCCTACCTTGATATCTAATTCATTGATATATCCTAAATTTATTTTAGTTGTATTAGAAACTAAAGGCTTAATTGGTGAAAATTAAGTGTTTGTTTTAGATTGTGGTGGTTTCTACCTTAATAAAATTATTAGAAAAAGGATGAGGATGAGTTGGAATCAAAGGAAAAGAAAATGGGAGGTTGATTATTGACACTATTTGAAAAAGTAACCAAAAATATAGGAAACCTTTGGATATTCCAAAATCCCAAAGAAAGATTCTAAATGTACAAGGAAAAAATCAACAAATACTCCCAAAGCTCTATGCGATGAAGTAGAATCCAGGAGCTTCACGACCAAGCTACGTGGATCAACTTCGTGACCAAGCTACGCAGCTCAGCTTCGGGATGGAGCTACGTGGACAAGCTACGCACGAGAAGATTTTTAATTTCCCTACACGGAGCACCTTAGTGGAAAAGATACGCGAAATACCTTTACAGGAAATTTTTCTTCAACCAGGCCCATCAGTGCCTATAAATAGAGCCCTTAGGCTCCCCATTTCCAGACTGAAAAAATTTGAAAGACTCTCTGAAGCTCCCATTGCATAGCTCTTTCGCTAAGATCTCTAAAATTGTCTCAGGTAGTTATCTAAACTACAAAATAAGGTATAATTAAAAGGAATATGTATGTTTTGAAGTGCTTCCCATTCTTCAATCCTCATCTATACCTACGCGGTATATCTTCGCACCACACCTGTGTGATAGGGAAATGCGGGGTACCTATGATGCATACTTGTGCGAAGTACCTATGTGACCAGCTCAAGTACCCTTTTTAAAGCCATCCATGGCAGGCTATCTTCTTCCTTGGTTCCCTTATCTGAAAGGGGCTAAGTTAAAGCCTCCACCAAAACCTCCTAACTTCTCAAACCTTTGGGTAAAGCACATCAGCATGTATCCAATTTGGGATTGTATTTCCATAGTTAGAGGTTTCCCACATTTGTTTCACAATGGGGTTATGATTCATGGGATGTTTGTGGGTTTGTATATCTACAGTCATATGGAATTTTCTCCCAGAAACAGTGTTGAGAGTTTCCTAGTTTGGAGGATGGTTGGCTATCGGCCTCTCCCTTTTCAAAGAGGTGACTCGGGACCTCAGTTCTCCAGTAGGGAAGGTACACTTCACACTTTCCATTCCACGCAAGTATAAGAGAAGTCTTCCTCCCCTACCAGAACCAATTTCAGGGCATCCATCCCGATATAATCCCCTCACCTTCACACCTTCTTCCTTAAATTGAACCCTTGTCCAATGTAAATAGAATAGAGGGAAGGCTCGTCGCCTCACCCTCTTCCACGGTTGACGCACCCTCTTCCATCAGCAGAGGAGGAAAATTGTGAAGTGTCATTGTTGAATCTTTCACATCCTCTTGTTTCTCACACCGAGCATGAGTCATGTGGGCTTAGAGATATGTGTGGTTGAAACATGTGCACAAACACTCATCAATGAACTACAGGAACTATGATTCTTGTTCAAGACAGGATACGTAGGAAGCTCTTTCAAGGCCCGAGCTCATCCAACCCTAATTCCCCCAATTTTGGAATCCTCCTTAGGAAATAAGACCCAAATTCAATCCTCAAATCATCAAGGCATCCTTTTTCAGGAAGTAAGCCCAAACGCATCTTTCACGGAAGACTATACTCTGCTATGAGATTCATCAAACTATGTGGGATTTGATTCCCATTAATGTGGGATATGTAGAAATCCTCCTTGAGGTTCAAACCTAACACTTCAAATCAACCTTGTTCTCTTTGGGCCATATTCCCAATAGGGTCTGATCCTACTTGGAAGCTCATATCCTTTCCATGTTCCTTGGGATGCTTTAGCATAAGTCCCACACTAAGTTTCAACTAAGCACCTCCCGCTTATAGGTCCTTATCATATGACCTTAAAAGGTATGATGTGTCCTATTAATTGGAACCAAACTATGAGGGTTCTGATTCCTTTCACAAGGATACGTTGGTAGCTCATTTTATGAGCACGATCCCAAGATTAAAACAAACTTTCGTCTCCCTAGATGACAATAAATTCCAAAGAGCCCACTGAGTGTCTTAAAAACCAATTTCATCATAATGATGATTAAAAGAATATCTAATCGATATATTAGAGGATACCATTGATGGAAAACCTTGAACACATACAGATGTTTCCGTTGATAAGGAACCTTGAATGTGTACTGATGATTCTAAAATTTTACACATGTTAATAAGTGATTGTAAATTCCAAGGGATACTTATGATATACTTTGTGAATTAATAGGGATTCATGAAAATATTTTAATTTTACAAAGAGAGTCCTGGAGTAGACAATAATTCCCCTCAAAAGTGTGTGATGAGTTCGACCTCCCACCCTCTCAACCAATGCACGTTCTTAAGTATCGTAAAGTTGAAGAACATAACGAATGCCAGCCTTTGGAAAGTAGGTCCTATTTGGATAAAGAACTATTGGAAGTTTCTGGTTCCATGAATAAATCCAATGGAAACCGCCTGGAAACAGTAATTCTCAAATCTAGAACACACGTTTCAAGGAACTAAAAAACAAAAATGGTGAACCCGATGTGAATCCTTAACCAAGTTAATAATGTTACCCACATATTAGGCCCCTATAAATTGATAAAGGAAGGTGAGACAAAGGAATTAATCACACATGTATCCATCTGAAAAGATGTTGCTTTAATAAATTTTTTCATTGTCCTCAGTTTTCCACAGAACTCCCTTCAAACCAAAGAATGACTTTCTCTAAGAAAACATATGTGAACTTATCGACTGCTGCTCAAGCTGGATATCCATCCATGGGAAGGACGTTATCACCAACCCAGTGTCTTCAACGTTGGGTCTATAATGTGCTGATAAAGGAATATCTCCAGCATGGTACAATCTCGACTTTGGAGGCTTCTCAACAGGCCCTCCAGGTCAACAATAATCCTTGATCATCTGGACAACAACGACCAATGATCAAGAAGCAAAGGGTTCCAACCACTGTCTCCAACCATTTTGGGTCTTTATCCCTGGAACGAAAAAATAAATCTCTCCCATAATACTGGTAGGTGGATTCAAGACGTCACTAAAGGCCTCAATTCATGAATATAGAAGTCCTTCCTGAGGAATCCCAGCAGAAATCGCTTCCAGAATCATGCGGTAGTGTATCCCCAAAATTATGGGGGTGTTGCCTCTGGACATTTGGCCCAGGTCTCTTAGACCCGGGCATATAAGATGAACTGCTAGGGACAACTTCTGGTTAACAAGAAGTAGGTTCTCACCTCTACCTCCACTATAGAAGTCCATTGATCGAATTTGATGGAAAACAATGAGCAGGCACATACATCTAGTCATCCTAATTTTGTTGCTCTGCAGTCTCGTCTGATAGAAACCCACCAATCCCACCATATAAACCCAGTGGAGTACCGTGAACAGGAACATACACCTGTTTACAAGTTATCATCTAGTCAGTAGGCTCTTCTGACTACATTTAAAGATACCTGACAATCTAATATGGTGTCAACTAGTAAACAGGAACATACACCTGTTTACAATCACCAATTATATCATTATTCTCATCTTATAGTATTTAAGGAAACCCGTCAACCATAATTGACGTAGAATATCTAGTGGGAACATACACCTACCAATGTTCATCAAGCCTACCAATAGTCTTGTTTGGTAGAACTCGGAGAAGTCAGTCAGAAAGCTCTGATGAAAAATTTGGGGTAGACCCAGCTCTCTACCCTTATACATGAGTACTGTCAATATCTGTTGATAGGAAAAGGAGTATAGGAGCAGTCACATACACCTACTTCAGATATGTAATGGACGTATATTCATGTTTGAGATGTTGAAGTCACAAAACACATCTTATCAATGGTTAAAGGGAAGACTCATATCCCTGCCCATATTCTGGAAGCATGTCAGGATATTTTAACAACTACTTTTGCAGTATCAGGGGAACAGGCATATAAATTTATCCCCACACATGGGATAACACATCGTCATGCCATCCCAAAGCAGATACATACCTCTGTTTTAGTCCAGGAGGGTCATGGGGCATACTCCCCCATAAAATATGGAAAACAAGATTGGGAACATACACCCTTTCCAATTGGAGGTAACCGGGATGTTCCGGTAACTAATCCAAGGCGGGCACATATACCTGCCCATGATAACTACTTTTCCCAGAAAGTGGCCCCAAATAAGCATATGAGATCATTCAAGAAGAAATATCACCAAATACCATTGGAAAATCAAGATTCAAACTATAATTTAGCTCCTCTTAATGCTGGAGTTCTTGAATCCCCCATACATTTATCTGTTGCTGCTCAAGATTCTACTCTCTATTTACCAAATTTTGGGAGTGGTAATTGTAATTCTGAAGTTTCTCACTGGACACTTCATCATGAAGGATTGCTTCATGAAAATTCGGTCAATCCAGAGTGTCTATTTTTGGATGAGAGCCACGGCAACCCTCCATGGGCCAGAAGACCAAGGAGCAAGAAGATTTATCCCTTATTGTAATCCATCATGGTGATCCTCCCCATAATGTAATTCACTACGAATTTCCTCTGTACAGTAGTATTTCACATTGTCAAAACAATTCTATAATTGACAATGTAGAAATAAGAAAACCCTCCTATCTCGAGGCACTTGCAAGCACAAGGCCAGTAATTTCTAATGCCTTGTCATTTACAGGTGAAACACTTTCTCAGTCAGAAGACATATTAAGGGAACAGTCATTCTCTGAACCTCCCTTGGGTCATTTATCCTCTAATGCAGAGCATCCACTTTGGTCATACCAAGTGGAGAAACCTCTAGTAGAATATGATGAAGACATTTTGAACATAGGGAAACAATTATCTAAAGGAGAAATACCAGTCATGTTCTGGCCTTCATCAAATTCTCAGTTTGATATTTCAGAACTGATGACAGAAGATTGCATTCATGACATTCATCTAAACTTATGGAAAACTCTTCGTCATTTGAAAACTAAATTATTACCATATGATGAATATCAAAATCATATAAAGGTAATAGAAGGGTTACAGTGCCAAATTTACGTGTCTTGTCTTTCAGTTTCCCAACATCCAAGGGTTGAAAAACAACAGAGAACTCTTCAGCATGCATGACTCAATGCTTTGAAGAGGATATGCCAATTAATTTCTGATTCCCCATCTAATGTTCATATGAGAGGATGGGGTGTATATGGAGCATTTCATTTCACTGCACTCCAAAATCAGCAAAGTCCACCAAAAGTGGTCTCATGCAATGTTATTGCCCATGGCCGGCCACAGTCAATAGGTTGTGTATGTAATCAAATGTACGCTCAAGAACATACCTCAAACAGTTATCATCAGAATCAGGCCCAAATAAAAGAAGTTGTTGAATTACTTCTACATCAAGCCTTTGAGAATCTTGGGTAGGCATCCCATTTAGAGGATGTCAAGTGTCAGAGGATGCAAATGTCCGAAATAGCACAATGATCTTTTGAAATAGGTGATTTAAGTAATTGTCGGATGATGCACCCAGCTAATGTATGAACCAAAATTCAAAAAATCAGAAGAACAGTTTCACTAATTTAAGTTGTAGAAGTTTAAGAATTACCCCAGCTTGCTAGGATGGGGGCTCATTTAATGCAACCTTCAAATTCATTAAACAATGTTCTAACATTTGAAGAAGAAGAACATGATCAATCCCAGCCTGCAAGGATGGGGGCTTTTTCGCATCTACAATACCCTCCTCAATGGAAGTCGGTTTTCTCTAGATTAGGGAATAAGTCACAAGGAAAGCGTATAGATAAACTATCAAACGATTCCCTTCATGTTAATATCTTCCAAATAGTTCCATGGAATTCTTCATATAGGAGAACGAAGTTTCGTGAAAGACAAAAAGGAAGACGATTTACCAGAAACTCTAACAGAATGCCACTAATGTGTTATATGTCAGTGAATGTTATAAATACCATTATAGAATATCCTCCAAAAAATAATTCTAGTTCAGGGGAATCCGAAGATGAAGTTCTTTTCCACGATGCGGTACACACCGTGGTAAATGAAGAAGGTGTGTGTACCCAAAATCAGAGGCTTACCCAGAATCTAGGTATACCTTCAAATAACCAACTCCCCCCTCTCCAAAAGGCGTCCAACAAGGGGAAAGGAAAAAAGTAAGATTGCATCTCAATTTTATGCTAGATAATGTTAATCTATTTCACATGAAGAGAGACTTCCACATCAAGAAGAGGAAATTAAGGAGTTGAAAAGACTCAATATGAAGTTGCTTCGAAACAACATTTCTGCTCAACATACTCCCCAGGAAAGTCCTCAACTTGTAAATCCTGTAGAAACTCCTCAGCAAAGAGGATTTGTAGTAACTACAGATACAAATAATGAATTCCCTCTGTTGGGTTTACAATCAAGATAGATATCAGCACCATCATCAGTGGTCTTACCGGTTATTGCACCAGCTCAAGTTCTAGTTGCAATACCTGCACAGAATCCAACTCATCTGGATATTCCCCAAATACTTATGAATACAATTGAGGCATTAACGACTCGGTTGGAAGCTATGGAGGACTGATGTATACCAGTTCATTCAGAAAATAGAGCTTACCCTGAATGGGAGGATGAAATTCCTCCCCCATCAAATTTTTTGAATACCACATTCCCAACTTTTAATGGTTCGGGAGATCTAGAACAACACTTAACACATTTTGTTTCTCGTTGTGATCCTATGATGGGAACTCCTCAACAAAAAGAAGCAGTTAAGCTCAAGTGTTTTGTGTAGTCATTACAAGAACCTACTTTTTTCTGCTATACAGGTTTGCAATCTTGATCAATTACTAGGTGGGAATATCTTCATCAGAAATTCCTTCTTCAATTTAGATCAACATTACCAAAGACAACAGTTTTTGATCTTACCAATTGTAAAAAAAGGTAAAATGAATTTTTTTTTGTTTTCATTGCTCAATGGAAGGGATTAACATATTCCTTAAGTTTAGCACTCCCTCAAGAAGAGTTTCTACCAATCTGTGTGGAAAATATCCATGATGAATTATGCACACCATTGATCCCTGTGAAATACATAGGAGGGTTTCAAGACCTTAATTCAATCGCTCAGTATATAGAAGACTCTATTATACATACTAAGGCTAAAACTCATATAATTCCATCAGTTTTAGGAAGTAGAATAGGAAAGGTAGAATCTGTTACAGTTACACTCAAACAGGCACATGTACTTGCTTCTACTTCAAGACTTTCATCATAAAGAAGGGATCTACTTCCTGAGCATCAGCAGCAAAGACCATATTATCAAGATGGTCAAAGAGATCAAAGGCATAAATAGTTTTAGTAATTAAAGAATAAAATATATTCTTTTAGGAATGAGCAAGTTTTTGTCTACATCATCTCAGCCTTAGAAAACAATTTAGTTCAGTTTCCAAGGCCGAAGAAGCCAAATAAAGATGAAGATGAAGATCGCCTGAATTATTGTCCCTTTCATCAGATGTCGGGACACCCCATTCTGGAGTTCTTTGTTTTCAAAGACCTTCTACAAAATATGGTAGACTCCAAACAAGTGAAATTTAAAAGTTCATCAGCTCAAGTAGTATGTGTTACTACCACCAATCCAGAGGAAGAAGGAGAATGGCAAGAGGTTAAAAGTAAAAATGTACAAAAATATGATGATTGGATTATCAGGAAAACGATCAATAGAACTCATGCTATTTTAAGAACATGGTTTAAACAACCAATTGTGTCTTCTACCACTCCTTCCACATCAAACCCATCTTCATCAAAGGTTTGTTCCTCAAAGAAACAAGGTGGTCATAAGGATAAAGAGCAGTCGGAATAAGATGAGATCGCATCATCGCAAAAATTGTCCTTAACCCTGGTAGATTTCATGCCATCTATTTCAAAATCATGGGCACCACCCCATCAAATGGTATAACCAAAAATAACCTATCAAGAAGAATCTTCATCAGATGAAGAATTGATTTTTGGTTCCATTAATGTTATCCATTTAACAGATCCTTATGCAAATGGTGATTCTAATTGTATTAAGCCAAAATTCATTATGCCTAATTATAGAACTATAGGAAGAGGACAAGGTCAACGATACATGGGAAGACGTGGGAATTCTAGAAACCATAATTTTAACTTTACCCCTACTCGAACCATATATGCGGCAGAAACTCGTGGAAGAACCCTTTTGAGAGATCAATAAGAACAAGGGGTTTCTTCCATGCAAAACAAGTCTAGTTCTGGAACAATTATTCTGTAGGACTGATTATAAGCTACATCGTCTTCTTCTCAGCATATGAATAGACTTATTAAGTCTAATTTTTCAAAGTCAGTAGTATTTCCCACTTCTATTTCAACACAGAATACATCTACAACAGAAGCATCAACTCCCAAAGCACCTGCAAAACCATATCTCCATGCTGGGAAACGCAGACCTTTGGACCAAAATTATGATGACTTGAAATAATTGGCCCAATTACCGTCCAAGTTATCAATCTTTGATGCTTTGAATCTATCAAATGATCTTCGAGAAGCACTTATTGAGGCCTTATTAAGTCCTCAAGAATTTGAAACCGAAGTTGCTGCTACTGAAGTTTACTGTATAGAGAATGATTCTGCAGAATGTCATGCAATCATATCTTTTACAGATGAAGATGAAGAACATGTGGTACATGGACACATCAGACCTTTGTATCTGTCTGGAAAGGTAAATGACATGGATATCCGACGAGTGTTTATTGATAATGGCTCTAGGGTCAACCTCATTCTTGTTTATACACTTCGTCGATTGGTCCTAACTAAATCTAACTTATCTCCTTTGACTTTAATATTGCAAGTATATGAAAATAATGAACAAGAACCTCTGGGTGAAATTACACTCAGAACTTAATTTGGAGATCTTGCGTCTAATTTAGGTTTCATGGTTGTTCGTGAGGAAACAACCTTCAATATTTTTCTTGAAAGGCCTTGGTTGCATCAACATGCAGCCATACCATCATCATATCACCAATGTCTGAAATAATTCTTCCATGGTAAAATTGGAACATTTTATGGCAACAAGTCTCTGTTCAAAACATGTGAATCTCAATACATTGAGGTAGAGTTTTATCACACAAAAGGAACGAGGTCTATGACCAAGGATATAACCATATTTAATGCTCCAAATGGACTGGAAATGATTTCAAAAAATCCATTCATGTATTTGAGTACAAATTATGTGCTACCCATCAATCAAGTTGAAAGGGTAAAGCCAAATCCATGCACTCATCCAAAAATTCCCATAATGTCAATTGTGGCAATTGAGCCTGATAATATGGGAGAAATTATTGATGCACCAAGCAATGATGGAAGCTTGAATGGAGATGTTTTCATTTCATCAACTGAACTACAAAGAGCCTCTACTTTTTCAATCAAAGTAGAAGAAAATGTAGCAATATTAGGGGGATACAAATATGTTGATTCTCAATCCATCAATCCCTCTTTACCGCAAAAAAACCTTTTGTCATCAGTAGGGTCAGATATGATGGATTCTTCTTCAAGATGTTCAAATACTGACTCCTACCCTAACTTTAAGAGTTTTTCCTTGTAATCTACCATGAAAATGGAAACATAATAAATGACACATAATGAAAAAGAAGAGGAAGATCTCAAGGATGCTACTCTATCATTTGAATAAGGTGTTTCTACCACCGTCGATGAACTCAGAGAAATAAATCTGGTTACAAGAGAATATCCACGCCCCACCTTAATTAGTGTGTCCATGACCTCTGAGGAGAAAGAGGTGTATAATTAATTTCTAAAACAAAATCAAGATATATTTTCTTGGAATTATATGTAAATTCTAGGTCTTAATCCTGATGTAGCCACCCATCATTTGGGTTTTCCAAAAGAACATCGTGGGTTCAAGAAAGCAGCAAGGAGAACACACCCAACTCATGCCTCAAAAATTGAAGCTAATGTTGATAAGATTATAAAGGATAAATTTGTCAGGGAAGTTCAGTATCCCAAATGGTTAGACAATATTGTCCCAGTGAAAAAGAAGAATAGGTAAATTAGATTCTTCATTGATTCCAGAGATCTTAACCGGCATTATTCTAAAGATTATTTCCCAATCACGATTACAGAACTTCTAATTGATGCAACAGCTAGCTATGAAGCTCTTTTCTTCATGGATGGATATTTTGGATATAATAAAATTCGAATGGCCCCATAGAATGAAGAATCTACAGCCTTTAGATCTCCTCAAGGTGTGTTTTCTTATCGGGTAATACCCTTTGGCTTAAAGAATGTAGGTGTGACAATCCAACGTTCCATGCACCATATCTTCAAACCCTTCTTAGGGAAATTTGTTGAATGTTATGTGGATGATTTGGTAGTCAAATCCAAACAACATTCCAATCACTTGGATGATTTGGAAACCATATTTAACAAACTTCGACAACATAATTTGAAGATAAACCCCTTAAAATGTGCTTTCGGGGTAACCTTAGGAAAATTCCTTGGCTTTTTTGTACGCCATCATGGTATCGAAGTTGATCCTGAGAAAACAAAATCAATACTCAGTATGTCACCTCCCCAAAATTTGAAATAATTGAGAGGACTTCAAGGACACTTGGCCTATATTTGGTGTTTTATCACCAATTTTTCAAGCAAATACTTACCTTTCACCAGATTAATGAAGAAGGGATTCACTTATCAATGGACTGAGGATTGCCAACAACCATTTCGTATACTCAAGAAATATCTCTTGAGTATACCAATATGAATGCCACCTATTGAAGGAAGACCACTCATTCTCTACATGATAGCTTTAGAGCGATCACTGGGTTCCTTCCTTTCCCAAAAGAATGATGCTGGAAATGAAAATAGACTTTATTATCTCAGTCACACTATTCTTGATGCAGAAACTCGGTATTCAAGTATTGAGAAGTGCTGCCTAGCATTAATCTTTGTTGTTCAAAAATTGAGACATTACCTTCTACATCATGAGGTCCAATTGGTATCTCGTAATAACCCACTCAAATTTATCCTCAATCATCCTATGCTTACAGGACATCTGGCACGGTGGGCGATTATTTTGAAAAAGTTGGATATCCAATTTGTGCCTCAAAATGCAATAAAGGGCCAATACCTAGATGATTTTATTACTGAGAATCCATTCATGGAAGATACATCATTTAATAATGAAGTTCTTGATGAAGAGGTCTTTTATATTCAAGATAATTCCCAAACATGGGAAATGTATTTTGATGGTGCTTCTAGAAGTCCAACCGGGAAGAGACTGGAAAATCCTAAACTCAACAAGGTTGGATTGGGAATAGTCTTTATTTTCCCAGAAAAGGCAGTATTTCCTTATTCTTTTATATTATCAGAAGTTGGTACCAACAATGAAGCAGAGTATCAAGCTCTCATAGAAGGTATGGAATTGGCCCTTCAGGTGAAAATGGATCATTTAAAAGTAAAAGGTGATTTTAGAATTGGTAATCAAACAAATCAATGGGGAATACTCTATAATAAAAGAAGAGTTAATACCTTTGTGTGATTATATCAAAGAGTTAATGGATAAATTTCCCTCAGAGACAACATTTTCCTATGTCCTGCGATCACAAAATGCCCAAGCAGATTCACTGGCTAATGCAGCTACAGCCTTGGAAGATCCAAATCGGGATGAGACAGTTATCAGCATAACCCATGACCGTGTGATTTCACCTTTTTTCAAACCATAAGGGAGGAAATTAATGAAATTATCCCTATTTCTGAACCGTATGGTCATACCATGGGATAGAGAAAATCCATCATTTAATATCTTCAAAATGGGATACTTCCATAAAATAGGGTTGAGAAGGAGCAGATCTGGTGATCAGTGGCCAATTTTACTCTTTATGATAGTCCAGACCACCAAAAGATTCTTTACAATGAAGTATTTGATAGAATTATTTTCATATGTATTGATGGAGAAGAGACCATAGATGTCATGAAAGAAGTACATTCAGGAGCTTGTGGTGCCCACCAATCTGGGCACAGACTCTCCGATTAGATCTGAAGGCTTGGATATTTTTGGCCTTAAATGACACAGGATTGTACAGACTTCACAAAAAAAATGTCATCCTTGTCAAGTGCATTCCAACTTCATTCATAAACCCCTAGAGTTACTACATAAAGCTAAATACTCCAGGCCATTTTCCACATGGGGAATGGATGTAGTAGTGCCTTATCCTCCTGCCACGGCTAATCAGTTCAAGTATATTCTCACTGCTACTGATTTCTTCTCTAAATGGGTAGAGGCAATACCTATCAAGGAATTTGGATCCAAAAGCTTTATTAGTATTGTCAAAACTAATATCATTACTAGATTTGGCGTCAATAATACTATTTTGACAGAAAATGGCACCAATTTTTGTTCTGCTAAAGTAAAAAAGTTATATCGGGAATATAATATCAAATCCAACCATTCATCTTGCTATCATGCGGTGACCAATGGACAGATAGAGGCATTCAACAAAACCATATAAAATATACTCCAGAATATGGTGGATAAAGATAAGAAATCATGGCCTGATAAACTTTTGAATGATTTATGGTCTTATCGGACAACTATTTTTACTACCACCCAAGCAACTCCTTATTCATTGGTATATGGAACTAAAGCGATTTTTCCAATTGAAGTACAATTTCCTTCACATAGAGTTTCAATCTTTGATCACTTATCTACAGATGAAATATCTCAGAAATGGTTTAATGAGTTGGAATGATTAGATGAGAAATGATTGTATACTTTGCATCATATATAAGTCTATCAGAATAGAATAGTGTGATCTTTTAATAAGAAAGTTCATCTTCGTTCATTCCACCAAGGAGAATTGGTATTGGTCCTTAGGACTCCAATGATACCAGGAAAGAAACCTCCAAAACTTGAACCAAAATGGGAGGTACCTTATTTCATACATAATGTCTATTCAAATGGAGCCTATGATTTAATCTCAATGTATGGAGAGTGCATTACATCTCCAACCAATGTGTGATTTTTGAAGAAATACTTTGTGTAATTATACCCATTAGTCCTCACTATAAGACTTAAAACTGCACAGTACAATGTATTTCCTACAAGACTTAAAACCACACAGCAACCAATGTCCTAGTTGCAAGACATTAAACTACATAACAACTATAAGTGTCTATGCTACATGACATTAAACTTCATGACATCATATGTAAAACTAATTTTTTCTCTAGTTAACATTAGAAGCTTCCATAATAAAATGTCGTAAATATCATCAATACTTCTTAGTAGTACATGAGTCCTCTATTTCCTATGTCGAAGTCAGATCTGCATAGAAACCAAGTTTCAAGAACTACGTATGGCTTGATTCTCATTTTCAATGAGATACGTAGAGACACCTAAATCTCAAATTTTGGGCCCAGCCACAATAAAAAAACCCCTTTATATCTTGTATAAAATCAAATTAGCATAGGTAATGTTTAAAAAAAACTATTTATGACTTGATTCTTTCCCCAGAAAGACATATAGTGATACTTGTGTTTTATCACTAAATCCAGTTCCAATATGTATTTCCTTTAAAATAAGTTTATTATCGTCCTTACATCATGAAGTTACACTGAATGAAAGTCTAATACCCCAATTCTTCATTTGTATCACCTTTGAATTATAAAATAAACTCTTACTGCTCCTTATTTCTCACACCGAGCATAGCTCACGTGAGATTAGGAATTGAGTAAATGGATTCTTTATATAAGGTGTTTTAATTTCTTATGGGGTTACTAATGTCCTTATTACATGACTTCAAACTACATAGTATAATGTCCTTACTATATGACTTAAAACTGCACATTACCATATTCATTCAAAGGAAAAAAGAAAAGTCTCCATTTTACATATGAGTCAGATCTATGTAAAAGAAATCAAATTCATGGTGAATATTGATTCAAATATTTCTCATATACATTAGGAATAAACCCCTTCCATATCTCACACTCTTAATATTGAATTTTTCTTTCATATTTTCATAATCTTTTATACGGTTTCTAGTGGAAAGGCTTCCAATATCTGAGAGCTCTCTTGCCTGACTATGTAGCATGTGTCCTAAGGCGAATTTGTATAAGTTTCCTACACAAAAGGACTATCAGCCAAAAGATGCCACTATTTTTCTATGCATTATATGCCCCAGTTGTCCTTGCATAATACAGCCCCCATCACGGGTTTGTCAAATAAAGGTAACTTCATTCTTGGTTATAGTATCTTTGCCCCCTTTGATCTTTGATGACAATATACAAGAATATGTATTTTAAAACATTCATTCAAGTATACTTGTCCCATTATCTTTCTCAGAGTCTAAAAGTCTTCAAGACCATGGTTTACACATTTCCCTCATCATGTGTTCAATACACTATGAAATAATCTTGAAATCACTTGGTCACATGTTATATATTGTTTCCATTTCTGGTCCTAGTTTTATGACCTAAAACTACAGACACCATATCTTTTACATTTGGGTCAGACCTTTGTAAAAGTCTTATTCCTATGATTCTTTGGATATCTTGATTAGAAATACCCTTTCTTTATTTAGGTATCTTTCTCCATAAACATAACTCTAAGATTTTAAAAATATGAATCTCCATAAACATTTTTCATATTTTAGCAATAGAATTTCAAGATTCTGAGAGCTCTCTTTCCTGACTATGCAGCATGTGCCCTTAGGCGGCCTTGCATAAGTTGCCTACATAACAGTATTGTCAGTCAAAAGATGCCACTATTTGTCTATGTAGTATATTCCCCGGTTGGCCCTACATAATATAGCCCCCATAACGGGTTTTTCAAGTAACGGTAACTTCACTCTTAGAAAAGACTTCATCTAATGATTCTAGCCCTTTTTCCATACCATTCCTCATTTTCAGAAATTCTCAAATCACAGTTTACAATTTTTCCTTTCATACATGAATATGATAGTATATTTCTAAAAAAATTATAAAGAAATAGGGAGAGTTTCGTACTTTTATTCAGAGCTAAAGGCTTTAAATTAAAGAAATACCATGTCCTCGCTGCATGACTTAAAACTTCACAGTACCATATCCTCACTGCATGACTGTTGGTTTAAAATAACCCTTTTTCATTCTTAAAATTAATTTCATTGGAAAAACCACCCACTATGGTCTTAAGTCACCCAAATATTATTTTCCCCTATCTATCAACAACACAAATATAAATTCCTAAAGATCACTTTTTCCTGACTATGCATCCCATGCCCTTATGCGGCCTTGCATAAGTTGCCTACATAACAGGCCTGTCAGTCAAAAGATGCAACTATTTGACTATGTAGTATATTCCCCGGTTGTCCCTACATGATACAACCCCCATAACAAGTTTTTCAAGTAATGGTAACTTCGTTCTTATAAAAAAACTTCCTCTAATGCTTCTATCCCTTTTTCCATACCATTCCTTGTTTTCAGAAATTCTCAAATCATAGTTTACAATTTTCCCTTTCATACCTGAATATGATAGTATATTTCAAAACAAATTATCAAGAAATTGGGAGAGTTTCGTACTTTTAGTCAGATCTAAATACCTTAAATTAAACTCGTACCATGTCCTCACTGCATGACTTAAAACTGCACAGTACCATATCCCCACTGCATGATTGTTGGTTTAAAATAACCCTTTTTCACTCATAAAATTCATTTCTTTACCAAAACCACCCAATGTGGTCTTAAGTCACCCATATCTTATTTTACCCTATCTATCAACTGGAAAACATTAAATTCCTAAAGATATCTTTTTCCTGACTATGAATCACATGCCCTTAGGCGGCCTTGCATAAGTTTCCTACATAACAGGACTTTCATCCAAAATATTCCACTATTTGGCTATGCAGTATATGCCCTAGTTAGCCCTGCATAATACTTCCCCCATAACAGGTTTGTCAAATAATGGTAACTTCATTCCTGGAAAAGACACACATTATGTTGATACAAGCTTTAAGATTTGGTATCCATAAAAAACATCATGGCCTAAGATTACCCTTGTAAATGTTTAAAGAATATTAAAGCAATTCTTAACCATAGTGTTTTTTTGGATTTAATTCAAACTTTACGGTCAAAGCTATTTTGACCCTAAATATTAGCCCTTTACAGCCTAACATGCATGACTTTAAACTGCCAGTAACAAAAGACTCAGTACTCATTAGATTGATAACTTTCAAGGGGAACTCTAAACAAAAGTTGAGTCCCATATCACTAAACATACATTTTTGTATGATTTAGGTAATATTGAGAAATAAAAAAAAGTCAAAAGACACAAAAATTGTGGGGTTATCCATATAACTCAAGAAATAGTCAAATTATGCTCATTAGGTCCCTCGGCTTAATAAGAAAATTTTAAGCACTTCATTATTATTATTATAATAATGATTGTTTAATATAAAGGGATCCTTATCATCATTTACCTTTCATATCGCTATCATGAAAAATAGGCATGAAGATTTATATGATTGAAAACAAAATTTCTTTCATTTATATGAAAATAGAGGGCCATCCACAAAATGGAGCCTCTCTATCATGTTTTAGAATAAACTCTCAACATGAATTTTCATTTGTTGGACCGCTTCATAACCTCTATCAGTTGCCTATTAAAGTTGAGATAGTTAAGCAACTCCAACCTTCTCTTCCTGACGGAGTGCTTCTTTTGCTGTTGAAATGGCAGTTATCCCCTCTAATTGGGTTTCTTCTAATATTTGATTCAATTTCTCAAGTTTGTTATGAACAAAATCCAGTTTTTATTGAAGAGATAACAACTCCTTTGTATATTCTTTGATTTTTTGGCTAATCTCGAGTTATTTCTTGTTATGATTTTCCTATACCTCAACTAATGTAGCTTAAAAGCCCTCAATATTGATGAGTCGTTTAACCACTTCAGAACTTTGTCGCATATTATGATCCTACTCCCATCGGCGAATAATCTCTTTCATTGAATCGTAGACTGGATGATAATTGAACCCACCAAATCCCAACACACAGAATAATAATATGAGTTTTGAAAAATGGGACGACAATTCATTTAAAGGATTTTTAGCAATTATGCTCCAAATCTGTCACCATGTCTTTTTACATTCCATGCCAAGAGCATGTTTCGTCTCTAAATCTGAATCTAAGTCACTACCATGAGGTAAAATGTACTCTGGAAATAGGTCACTTAGAGAGCTACCTTGTTCTACTTATCTTGGGACAGTAGAAGCTTCACCTTCTGATCTAGGAGCTGATAACCCTATATAATAAATCAAGGTCATTATTAGTATCAAATTAAGGAAACAAATATGATTCAGATGGCTGATTATATTTACCCAACAATAAGTCAGCTACTTTATTGGATTCATCCCCTGTATTCTCAGCTCTAGTGTTTTGAGTAGGTTTTTCTTGAGATGGGGTATTTCCATCAATTTTCTCAGTTAAGACATTTGTAGACTCTGGAACATATTTGGATGAAAGATCCTCTGTGGGTATTTCCCTAGCTCCAACATAAGGATAAAGTGGAATACCCTATTCTTGAAGAGTCTTTGTGACATTTTCTACAGATAAAGCTGCATAAGATGATATTTTTTTGTAAAGAATCAAATTGAAGAGAAAATTATGTATGTAAAATGAAAAAATAGGGACATAAACCCTTGTAATTCCTCATTAAAATCCCCAAACTCCTTGATGGAACCTGGAATATCAATATTTGGATTAATGGTGTCCATCATTTCAGGGTATACAACCTAAAATGTTACATCATCCTCACCATTTAAGGTATCCAAAAAATTTTGGTTGATGCCCAAATTGGATCCACTGACATTTGGTTCCATTGGCTCCTCAATTGATACGGAAACATCAGGTCCTTCCAGATTTGGGTCAACATCAGCATATGTCTTAGATTTCCCTGGATCTTCATTCCTTTCTTATGAAGAAATAAGAATATCAGTGTTGATTATTTCCGGATTCTTTGAAAAAATCCACTGAGGAATGTATTTAATCTTACCATGGCTTTCCTCTCTCTCAACAGAGCTGGGAGCTAGTATAGTTGAATCTCTTGCCGATTTATCTACTAAAATTGCATATTCGTCAGCATGAACCTGGGTTTCCCCTGGGGCTTATTTTTCTGGTCTTAAAGAATCATCTCTTAATCCCTTGATAGAGGAGGGAGACATAGATCCTAAAAGAGGATAAAATTTGGTTACCAGAATATCTTGAGAAATTTTTATTCCCTAAGTATTGTATAAATACTTACCCTTTCGGTGAATGCTTCGAAGTAATATCATTGCTCTTTTGTGTTTCTGTTCAAAAGATTGAGGGGTGATTGAAACACTTCTCTTAGCGGGGAAAACTTGAGGTAATGGTTGAGGATTATCTATAACCATTACCCCAGTCATGATTCTTGCTCTTGGAGAAAGTTCTGTGGTGACATGGGAGGATCATTCGTTGCACCAATGGGAGAACCTGCAAGACTATACTTAGGTGATTCAAGAATCGGTTCGGATCTTCCTTCTCTACATTCAAGCTACATAATACATTTTCATAAAGATTAATGATGATAAATGATAAATAAGAGTTGAGATGAAATAAAAAGGGAAATACATTCTCAGTAATAACATAAATATCCCACTCCTCCTCAGGGTCGATAATGTCCCCTTCGCGAACTCCTAAGTCCAACATATGAGATACTTGTTTAGAGGCTGGGATTTGTTCATCAGTTTCATATATAAAAGTCTTTAAATCTGTAATATACTTCTGTACTTCATCCAAGTTATTGTCTGGATTGAAATTATAAGGTTCCTTGATATCACCAATCTCTGGTATTTGAATTCCATGCTGAATAAATGTATAGGTGTCCCTAAGATCATGGGTTATACTCTCCCAATGATGAATGGCCAAAGGTCACACATAATTATATCTTGGCCTGGTTAACTGTGGAAGAGCTTCAACACCTTCTGATTGAAGAGCTTCTTCAGATCATTCTTCCTCATAAAGTTCAACAGATTCAATAGGAATATATGTTTGATGGTGGTGACTGGATCGTCTTGGCATTGGAGGTATTGCTTCTCTAGCCTTGGTCTTCCTGGTATACTTCCTGCAAAGACGTTTTGAGGGCTCTGAAACCTCTAAAACTTTTGTACCATATATGGACTTGGACTTCTTTCCATGATTTCCACATGAAACATTCATTTTAGCTTCCACTCGATATACTCCTTTTGTCAGAGCCCCTTGAGGATATGAAGAAACCCAAGCTTTGGCATACCCAACTTCAAATCCGATTAATGCATTTGGTGGAGGTAATGTAATTGATAATTTGGATACCTCTAAAGTTATTAGAATCCATAATTTTCACACTACCCTTGGGTGCTTCTCATGTCTAACATATGTGGGTGGGAAAGTATTTTATTGTTAAATACATTTGAACTAACGATCAAACCTATAGGGTACAAAAGCCTCATAGATAATTTCGCTGTCAATCCTAGTTGATAATACACCATCCCTAAATGCCATCATATAAGATCTCAGATCATAATTATTTTCTTTACCATCATCAATAAATGTTCCAGTTGGTGGATTACTAAAAGGAAATAATTTTAATTATCTTGATACATCCAATACATTCAGTACCTCGTCAGTTCTCAAGTTTATAGGCTTAATACCAAAAACTTTCTGTAAAAATGGGGTGAATCAGCCATTAGGAACTCTAACTGAGTTCAACCCTGAGTATGAAGAAAAATGTGCTGAATTCCATCCCCACAACACTTGGAATGGTCCCGCAATTCTAAATGGATCCTTCCCACTGTATAAATGCAGCGGAAGATGGTAAATTCTTTCCAAAACAGGGGTTTCTAGCCCAATATACTTCCCCTCTACCAATTTATCTGCAATGATGAAAGTCCCTGATCTTACACCTCCTCTGGATTAATGGACTGGAAGCAAATAAACACTTATCCACATATCAAGGAAGGCAGCTAAGCATACTTTTGTATCTATATCATGTTTGACTTTATAACCCCAGTGCTTATAATCACCTCTTTCTAGTGTAGGCCAATATGTGCCTGAACTACCTCGGTTATTGGTAGAAGGAAAAATAGTAGGATGTCCATAGGTTGGACCCTCCTCTATTTTTGGTTCTAAGAAGGCTTCCATCCACACTCTAGCATGAATATATTTCTTATCCTTGTGTAAATTATTCTCTATCTAAAATAATTCATGGGCCAGTGGTGGTGTTCTAGTAACATCACCCCATGTTGAAGTAGGCAGGATGAATTCATCATACATTTCCCCAAGAATAGGAATTCTAGATATTTGATAAATGTCCCAGAGACTAATTCCAACTTCACCATGCGTCAAATGAAAATAATTTGTTTGTGGACTCCATATGCTCAGTAATTCAGGAATGAATTCATTTTTGTAAACATGATTTTTCCCCATCCAGACATCTTCATAGATATGAACGTCTAATAACTCTTTT
Source organism: Viscum album (assembly GCA_963277665.1). NCBI lineage: Eukaryota > Viridiplantae > Streptophyta > Magnoliopsida > Santalales > Viscaceae > Viscum > Viscum album. The sequence goes on from OY728143.1 coordinate 1,716,583,256, forward strand.
CTGAATTCTTCACAAGTCCGACATACCCATAATTCCCACATCCACTCGGATTTTATACCCCCCCCCCTAGAACGAAGGTCCCAGCCTTCTTTCCAACCATTAGATTGATCTGTTTGAGAAGCCCGAAAGGTGGAATCATAACAATGTGGTCTTGGCTCTACAACATGATCCTTCATGTCTAGAATACAACCACTATAATGAAGGATGAAACTAATAGGGATTGTGCCTTCTTGTATTGGAACCCCCCTTGCACTAATATTAATGTAGTTACAGTTGGAATACTGAAGAAACCAATTCTTTGGAAAGTACTTCTTAAAAGATGGAACATGGGCATCTTGCAAAAGTCCATGCCCGTACAGGGGTAAGTAAGGAATTTGTGGATAGTCACACTGGTATGGAATTAGACCCATCTATAACCCAGGAAGAGTACTCTCAACAATGTCATAATAGTCTGGCCTGATGATCCTCATCATTTCATTTTGCCGAACCTTAGCTTCTTCGGTATGGGTCATCAAATGAGTCATTCTTTCCTGCAGAAAAAAGAGAATTACTAAACTTTCAAGTCATATTTTAAAGAAGAAAGTGAAAAATTTTGGCAAAGGAAACTGTTCGCGTAGGTCCTTCGACAAGGTCCTTCGACAAAGTCCTTCGACAATGTCCTTCGATGAGATCAGTCACGTAGTTCCTTCAACAAAGATCCTTGCACAACTCTATCGGTGAAGTCCTTTTTGGCGTATCTCAATCACGTAAACAATTTTACCATGAAAATATTTCAAGAGAATTATGCAAGAGCACAACGCGATACAGTTGGGTGAACGAGCTATGTAATGAGAGCTCTAAATTTTTGAGAAATCACATGTGATGAAAAAAATCAAGAAAGGTTGAGACCTATTTATAGGCAACGGAAGACCTATGTGTTAGTATTGTGCACCGTATCTATGGGACATACCTGCGTGAAGTTCTTGTGCAACAAACGGGTGCTATTAATTAATCTATCTAGATCTTTTTCCCATACGTTCACCTCAGGACTTGACCCTATTTGTATATTTTGGATCCAATCCCGAGGGGGGGATTTTGTTGATGCTACTTGAAAAATTAACCAAAAAGATAGGCAACCTTTGGATAATTCAAAATACCAAAGAAAGATTTAAAGAGTACAAGGAAAAATCAACAAATACTCCCAAAGATCTACGCGATGAAGTAGCATCCAGGAGCTTTGTGACCAAGCTACGTGGCTCAGCTTCATGACCGAGCTATCTGGCTCAGCTTCGCGATGGAGCTACATAGCCAAGCTATGTGTGAGAAGATTTTTTATTTCCCTATGCGGAGCACCTTCATGGAAACCCTGCGTGAAATACCTGCACGGGCAAAGTTTCTTTGACCAGGCCCATCCGTGCCTATAAATAGAGCCCTTAGGCTCCCCATTTCGGGACTAAAAAAATTGAAAGACTCTATGAAGCTCCCATTGCATAGGTCTTTCACCTATATCTCTCAAATTGTCTCAGGTAGTTCTCTAAAATACAAAATAAGGGATAATTAAAAGGAATAGGCATGTTTTGAAGTTTTTCCCATTCTTCAGTCCTCATCCATACCTATGTGGTATATCTTCATGCCACACCTACGCGATACGGAAACGCGGGGTACCTATGTGGCATACTTGCGCAAAGTACCTACACGACCAGCTCAAGTAACCTTCTTTAAATCCATCCATGGCAGGGTATCTTCTTCCCTGGTTCCCTTATCTAAAAGGGGCTGAGTTGAAGCCTCCACCAAAACCTCCTGACTTCTCAAACCTTTGGGTAAGGCACATCAGTGTGTCTCTAATTTAGGTTTGTATTTCCACAGTCATAGGTTTCCCACATTTTTTTCACAATGGGGTTAGGATTCATGGGATGTTTGTGGGTTTTTATATCCACAGTCACATGGACTTTTCTCTTAGAAATAGTTTTGGAAATTTCGTGATTTGGAGGATGGTTTGATACCAGCCTCTCCCTTTTCAAAGAGGTGACCCGGGACCTCAGGTCTCTGGTAGGGAAGGTACCCTTCACACTTTCTATTCCGCACAAGTACTAGAGAAGTCTCCCTCCCCTACCAGAACCAATTTTAGGGCATCCATCCTAGTATAAGCCCCTCACCTTCACCCCTTCTTCCTTACATTGAACTCTTGTCCAATGTAAATAGAACAGAGGGAAGGCTCTTCGCCTCACCCTTTTCCACAGTTGGCGTGCCCTCTTCCATCAGCAGAGGAGGAAAAGTGTGATGTTTCATTGTTGAATATTTCACATCCTCTTGTTTCTCAAACCGAGAATGACTCAAATGGGCTTAGAGATATGTGATGGTTGCAACATGTGCAAAACCACTCATCAATGAACTACTAGAACTGTGATTCCTGTTCAAGCCAGGATATATAGGAAACCCTTTCAGGGCCCGAGTTCATCCAACCCTAATTCCCCCAATTTAGGCATCCTACTTAGGAAATAAGACCCAAATTCAATCCTCAAATCATCAAGGTATCCTTTTTCAGGAATTAATCTTAAACTCATCTTTCTCAAAGGACTATACTCTCCTATGAGATTCATCAAACTACGTGGGCTCTGATTCCCATTAATATGGGATACATAGGAAGCCTTCTTGAGGTTCAAACCCAACACTTCAAATCAACCATGTTCCCTTTGGTCCATATTCCCAATAGGGTCTGATCCTACTTGGAAGCTCATATCCTTTCCAAGTTCCTTGGGTTGCTTCAGCAGAAGTCCCACACTAAGTTTCAACTAAGCACCTTCCGTTTAGAGGTCTTTATCACATGACCTTAAAAGGTATGATGTTTCCTACTAAGAGGCATTGGACTATGAGGGTTATGATTCATTTCATAAGGATACGTAGGTACCTCATTTTATGAGCCCGATCCCAATATTAAAACAAACTTTCGTCTCCCTGGATGAAAATAAATTCCAGAGTGCCCCACTAAGTGGATTAAAAACCAGTATCATCATAATTATGATTAAAAGAATCTCTAATTGGTATATTAGAGGATAAAATCGATGGAAAACCTCAAAAACATACAGATGTTTCCATTGATGAAGAACCTTTAATGCATACTGATGATTCTAAAATTTTACACATGTTAATAAGTGATTGTAAATTACAAGGGATACTTATGATATTCTTGGTGAATTAATAAGGATTCGTGAAGATATTTTAATTTTAAAAAGAGAGTCCTGGATTAGATAATAATTCCCCCCAAAAGGGTGTGATGAGTCTAATCTACCATCCTCTCGACCAATGCACATTCTTAAGTATCGTAAAGTTGAATAACTTAATGAACACCTGCCTTTAGAAAGCAGGTCCTATTTGGATAAAGAAATTTTGTAAGTTTCTGATTCCATGAATAAATACAATGGAAACCAACTGGAAATAGTGATTCACAAATCTAGAGCACAAGTTTCAAGGAAATACGAAACATTGATGAAGAAAATTTATATGTTGAATTCAATCCACTTGACCATCCCTCAAGACCAAGAAACCTTTTTCATCTTGTATTTGATCTAGATTAAGTTATGGAATATTTAGGTAATGATGAAAAAGATATGGCAGTTGTTGTTTATAAAGTTGAGTAGGAATCGTATTCAGTGGATGAGGGTAGTGATCCTAATTTATCTATAGAATCTCATCATATCGCTTATGGATTAGCTAGTCCACCTATGTCTCTCCCTAAATGAGAGAAACTTTTTAAAGAAGAAAGTGATGAGGATAAAACTGAAGTTTCTGGAGAAGAACAGTTCAAGATTTCATCCAAGTCATCTAATGAACATGAAAATGGTAAAAATGATGAAGAAGGTGAATAATAATGAGGAGGAGAAAATTGAGAAGATGAGAATATTGATGGTGATGGAGATGATAATGAATATGAAAATGGATATAGGGGAGAGGATGACCATGATGATGGAACTGATGGTTTTAGTGGCTGAGTTCGTGCTATGGAGGTTGAGATACCTCAATATCTTATTGATTCTCCTGGTGTATCTAAAGATAGACCTAGTTTTGTTGAGAATGTAGACATATCTTCTATAAAATAAAAATAAGCATCAATGTATGGGGATAAATCCCCTAGTTTGGAAAGTATCCATGTTATTGAGTAGATGAAATTAATTTCTTTTGTTGAGTTGTCAGTTGCTGAGAACATGGATGTCGAGTCTTCTCTTGATGAGAAAAATGTTGATGAACATATGGGTAGTGTTCATGTTACCATTGAACCTTCAATATGTGATCATATATATGATTCCCCTACTACTGTTGAGAGTATTGGAGGTTAGAAAGGTCATATGTGTATCTAGAAGTTGTTCCTGCCACTATTGAACCTACTATGGTTATGCCTTCAGTTCTAGATCTCAATCCTGTTAAGTTTTTTTAAGTATTTTTTTAAAAATTATGGACCCAATTGCAGAGTAATTTGAAAAGTTTTTAGGGTATATTAGACTAGTTATTTTATACTCCAACTCAAATGAAGATAGCAGTCCACCAAAGTTTGGTGGATCTGGAGTGGAACCTATAGAATATCTTGGTATGTCTGCTACATCTGTTCCTACCACTTTAATTCCATTGGATACAAATACTCAAGAAATTCAAATTTGTTTAGAGAAATGTTGATTTCTGACATTGGTATTTTATTGAAAATCCAACCTTATTTTACTACCAAACTAAGTGAAAAAGATACAAGATACTTGTTTGAGTTTGTAATCCAACATATTCAAACTAAGATGATGCACCACATTCAGGTGGTAGAACTTGAAAGTCAAAGTTTATAAAATGAGTTTGAATTTCTGATATCTATGATAGAAGGAATGTAAAAATATTTTTCATCCATTATGGATGCATTTCTTGAAAGGGTTGAGAATCTTACTACAATGTATTCTTCATCTGCTACTCCACCTCTTGTTGTTGATCTTGACTTAATCAGAATAGTTATCATATAAGAGTTTAGAGATAATTCTAGTGTTGAATCAAGTGATTCTACTACCTTACCTCTAGGAATTTTGAGAAAGATTGAGCATAATTATGATCATTCACACACGAGGATCAGGGTGTTTTCGAAATATATGAAGTCTAACTAAGAGACCATCCTTGAAGAAATCAAGTATTATCTATCATGGATTTTCACTAAACATGACCTTATTGCACATTTCAAGTGTTTGGATGAAAATATGAGGATGCCACTTATATCATAGGATTTTAAGGAGAAAGTAAACAAGATAAAAGTAATGACTCTGGTGCTGCATTGTTTTATGGAATAAAATGGAGAATTTTTCAGTACAATGGAGCGAGGTGGGAAAATAATCTTGGACATCATAAACCTTATGAAACCATTCCTTCATGTGCATGGAATAGTTGTTTTTTCTCAAGATGTAATCCCTATTATATCTCATATGACTCCTCCATATACATGTCCATAGTATTTCAAGCCTAGGGTGACCATAGATCAGCATGCACCACTACCATCCCATTTTCATCCTTTTTCTCTCACTCCCAGATAAGCAGTGTTGCACCTTTATCTCATTATCATCAGAGAGCCTCATTCTCAAAAATATGTTCCTAAAGATTTTCCTACTGAAACACCATCCTTGGTTTCTACAGCCTCTTCCTTAGTCAAGGGAAAAGGAAAATTAAAATCCTCATATGATTCTTCAACCAAGACAAATAATCTTTGATTTTGGATGGTGTCTCTGATAGGGATATTTTTTGTTTCACGGTATTTGTAAAACTTTTTGGTTATATCCTATTGTTGCCTAAAATTCAAATTTTTCTAATGAAATTATCCTATTATTCCTCTTTTATTCTCCTAATTTTTAGTTTTTAATAATCCCATAAGGGGGATAATATTTATTGAATTTAATTTTTCTATGGTTCTAAAATCATATGTGCCTCTTTATTTTATTTCCTTTGAAAATATCTACCTATGGTACCATTATTTTACTTTGATAATATTTTTTGTTTACTCACTTTTAATACCTTTTTTCCTTTCTTTATCCTTGATATTATATATATCATGATTTATATTTGATATCATGTGTATAATATTCCATGATTTTTTATCATCAAAAAGGAATATTGTTGACCTCCTCATTTTAAGGATAAAAAAATCATATTTATTATGATAACTAATGAGTTTTATATTTTATTTTATCATTTTTTCATGTGAGATAGAATGAATAAATTTTCCTAAGGTTGATTCACTTCCATAAAATATCTCACTATTGCGGTTGAGTCACCACCAGAGAATAACTCATTGCTGAAGTGAAATTTGGATAAGTGTTGTAAACACTCACTGTCGATTTTAGTCACCACTATGGATGTCACCTAGTTGAAAATTTGATAAAGTATGGAAATATCCACCACCAGAAATGAATCATCTTCATTGTGGAAATATGGAAAAGTATCAAAAGACTCACTGTCAGATCAAAAATCAGCTAAGTATAAAATTTACCTACTGCCAGCTATGACATATCGTTGAACCAAGAATTTGGAAAAGTATAGATATGACCTATCATTATATGAGTCACCACTTGAATGGATATTTGGTAAAGTGTTGAAAACATTTACCATTGAGAAAACACACCATCATAAGACCCATTTCCAGTTTGACACACCGCCAGACTCTGCATCACCACCACACTTATACATAACCAGTCTCACCATTCAAAATAATCACCACCACTATTTATTTTAATTATATTTTTTAATTAAATATTTCTAACAGCTATTTTATGGAAATTAATTCCCAAACTTATTTTAATTATTGTTCCTTAATTTCTTGACAGAGATGCATTAAAGAATGTGTCATCCCTAATTATGAGGAACAATGATATCTAGATTTCTTCTCACATGGATGTTTTTGTTTTTGTTGCTGATAAAAGAGGAAGAAAACTCCATCGTGAATATAGGGGTAGTGTTAGAAAATAAATAAATACACATAACTGTGCATGTGAAGTGAGTTAAACTACATTGAAAGAACCATAATAGATTTCTTGATGTATTGTGATTGCACATGAATATGAGAGTAGAAGATAACGAACATTCAGATCCTACAGTCAGAACACAGAACAAGAGTTTGAAACATTGTATTCTATATCATATTTCTGAAACATGATTCAAGATGAATTTCAAAATACTTTCAAGGAGTCATGAGCTACATAGCATATCATACCGATCAGCATTATCCCTTTATATCATTTATTTTCATAGTTTGTATATTTTTTATTTACATTATGAGTAGTGTGTGTATACTCTATTTTAGTACATGCACACCATCTCCTGCTTTAAACTAGAAGATACTTAAATATCTTCTCACTCTCTTTTTATATGTGTTTTCCTCGTTTTGTGGTAGAGGTCCAATTGTGACCTATTCTTTTTTTTCCTCCAATGCAAATTGTGGAAGAGGTCCCCATGTGACCTAGACAACTTAACTATTGTAATACCCAATCTAGGTTTTTGATCAAAAGTTTATTTATATAAACTTCTTGGAATTAGGTGATTGGAAAGTGGAGAGGACTACTTTTTGGCTTGATATTGAACCTCTTGTATTCAAATTATGTTGTGTGTTTTGTTTTCCTAATTTTATGAGCTTTAAAACCAAACCCTTTTTAAACTGTAAACAAAACTAAAAATTTGATATTTATCCTTATTTAGTATTTTTATAAGATTTTGATTAAGTAAATTGATTTTAAAATTAAAAGTTATTTTCATAATTACATTAACTGAGACCTAATTAATATTTTGAGAAATCTTTTAAAATATTAAAACTTATAATGATATGTTGTTTTGGTTAGCTAGGTTGTTTTTAATTAATTGGTGTATTTTATTTAAATCTATTTTTAACAGAAATTTTATTGGGTACTCAATTCACCCACCCCCCCCCCCTCTTCAGATACTCACTCTGACCAACAGGCTTCTATCTATCCATTAAACACAACATAATAGTGGGATGAATGGTTGGAGTTTATGTTATACTACTGATACAACCTTTTCAATTCAGAATCAAATAAAAAGGTTCCATTATCTACTAGTATTATATGGGGGACACCAATTTGGTGATGATATTTGACATCATGAAATTGATGATATCCTTTGTTCCAACTTCCTTGAGGGATATATCCTTTTTCCAAATGAAAAAAAATCAATAGTAGTAAGGATATACTTGAACTGCCTAGATATAATTCCAGGATATGGACCCTTGATTTCAATTCCCTATTAAAAAATGGCCAGTAATATTTAGTGGTGTGCAGTAATTCTTGAGGTTACTGGATAAAGTTGGAATGTATCTGACAAGCATGATACTTCCTGATAAAGTCCATGTAGTCATGTGTCATTAATGACCAAACTTATCTTAGTCTATTTATTTGATGGAAGTGCTTAACTCTATACTAGTGAATATCATAAGCAATGGCATGGAATTCTTAAGTAATAGTGAGTGTTTCACCTCCTTCAATGAACCTATGGAGGACTCCATCAAATTCTTTCTTTTATAGAACTGTTTGGGAATTCATACCATCAAAAAGGAATAAATTTTCTAAGAACCTATAAATATTCTCTTTATTTACTTGATTAGGTGGAAGAATTCCATTTTTAAGGTAGTTTATTATGGGAAACATCCATATGATTTTAGTATAAATCAGTTAGGATATGGGTTATTCTTAGTCAGGGTAGTGTTGATTTCATTGAGCACTTCATTATCATTCATGATAAATGGTAATAATGCCTTACGATGTGCGATGAGAATGACTATATCATCCCAGTTTGGATTATAAAAGGTTATAACTTCATTATACAATGCATATTCATGGGTTTTCTAGGAACATGGGATATGAGACAACATTGTCTCTAAGGGGAATTCAACTATCAACCCTCATACATAATCAAAAAATGGGATCAACTCTTACTTCTGGATGGTGTATTCACCATTGATATGATTTATTGCCAACCATGAGTCTCCATTTATTATTAAGAAATGAACTGATATCTATAGAGCTATCTTAATTATTATAATGAGGTTTTGGTATTTGTCTTTGTTGTTAGTTCATCCTTCTGGAAGTAGGAAGGAATATGGAACAAAAACTTTTGCTGACAAATACAATCCACAAGACAACCCAATTGTTCTTCGATTTTTCTATCCTCCTTCACATTGGGATCTGAAAAACACCATAAAAGTACATATATCATGTTTGGTAAGTGTCATGGAGGGAAAAGACTTCTTCATTGGGAAGTTAGGTTCCCAACAATGACTTCTCTATGACTATGTGTGCTGTGAGGAAATTAGATAATGCCTTCCCTTTTATTTACATCTGATACATGAACTAGATGTTAAACTATTATAGAATGAACACCCACCATGCTAGATTCCTAATTATTATCAAATAAAAATAATATATATGATTTGGTCAACATGAGAGACAAGATAGACTTCATGGTGTACCAAATAATGTCTCAGATTCTTGATAGAAAATATCAATACAAGGTAGTTCTTATCTGTATCTAAAAAATTGGGGCTCAACATCCAACATGATTCTGTTAAGATAGTATAGGTTTCTTTTCCTTACCACGTCATTCTTCTGGGTGATGAATTCACTAAGTGATCGATCTAGGGTTTCCACATAGAATATGAGAGGTTTCCCTATTTTCGGTGGAATCAACACTGGTGGGTATAGGAGATACTTCTTGAGATCATTGAAAGCTCTCTAACAATCTTTATCAAATTAAAAAGTAACTCTCTTCTTTGTAAATTTTTTGAAGGTCAAGAATTTTCCCACGAGTATGGCTATATATACACTATAAAAAATAGGTAATTAGACATGTTTTTTTAGTCGTGTTTTTGTAAAAATATTTCTAATTTAACTGTGTTATCTATACACATTTTAAAACCTTGCTAATTTACATTTAACTACATTTTTAAAACATGGATAAATTAAATAATAAATTAAAAGGTTTTTATTTAATTATATATATATATATACATGCAAACACATACATATTATATATTAGGTGTTTGGGGTTACAATTACATTTAAACACACACACACCTCACACCCAGGCCGAAAAGGCATGTCATAACCCCCCCCCCCCCCAATGGATAGCCCACCCATCAAGCCTTAATTATTCAATAAATGGCCTATAAACCTAGTGGGCATGAAGCTCATTACATGTCCCATAGGCGTAGTGGTCATGAAATCCCATTACATGGCCCTAAAATCCCATAATTTGACCTAACTTCCCACCGGTGAATATTTCTTCTATAGTACCCGAGCAGCTGCATTACTCACTACAATCTTGCCACTTCTATTGTTCCTGCTATAGTTCCCACCATTGCTACAGTGTCGTCGGTGCTATAGTTAGACCACTCCTATGGTCTCCTACAATACATGTACCCAATGGGTTTTGAACCCCCAATCTAGATATAATATTATGGGGTGTTTTACCACTAAGCCAAATCCTAACTAAACATGAACACATACATACATACATAGAAACACACATGTAAAATAAAAAATAATTATAATTAATTAATAATAAATAAATAAATGATTATTATGACACACACACATTCAAATATATATATGAATCTATATATGTTAATATAAATTTATAAGTATATTTATATTAATATATATATATATAAACATATTAATAATATTTGGTATATGATTATATTATATCGCAATAAAAATAAATGTTATTTATATAAAATTAATATACACAAACATATAAACACACAAAAAACATAAAAAATATTTATAATTAATTAAAAATAACTGAACAAATGATCATTAATATATAAATTAATATGTGTGTGTGAATATTTATATAATTTTATAAGTATATTTATATTAATTTATACATATATATATGTGTATTAATATATATATTCATACATATATAAATATGTTTATAATATTACATATATAATAGTATTAAATAACATTAAAAATAAATATTACAATATATATATAGTTATACACAGAGAGATACATACATATATATAAAAAAATAGACAAAAAATTCAAAACATAATTATAATTAATTAATAAGTATTATATAAATGATCATTAATATATAAATTAATATTTTATTTATTTATTTATTTATACATATAAAAATATATATATATATATATAAGTATATTTATATTAATTTATACACACACACACACATATATATATATATATATATTTATATACATTAATACAAACATACTTATAAATTAATATATAGTCATTTATATATTAATATATATATGTGTATATTAATATATTAATTAATATATAAATTTATAAGTAAAAGTATACTAACTTGTATTTAAATATAATATATTTTGTTTACCTAACAAATACAACACCCAGATGAGTGGTCTAGGTGTTTCTTCCTATACATTATGTTGTGGGTTTGATCCAAGTGATGCACAAATAATTTTAATGGGGCAGAATGGGTGTGTCTTCATGAAATGCATCAAAGGTTGTGTAGTTGGTTATTTTGGTTAATGGGGGAATAGGTAGGGGTGAATGGGTTTGTCAGTTGGATGCGGCAGGGTCAAGGGAGGGGCGGTTGGGTGTGTTGACAAAAGGTTTGATCAAGATGCGGTAAAGAGAAAAAAATCAAGCTTAGTGTAATTTTAATTAGAAAAATAATTTCATATGTTTCTAAAATATATGTGTAAATTATTTGTGATTTATCCTCATTTCTTAGAAACATGGGGAATTTCAATTGGAAAATACGACTTATTTAGTGATGCCTCATTTAACATTGTTTTATGAAAAGTGGGTATTCAATTTAGAGATTTTTATAAATTCTACTAACATAAAATATAAATTTACCTAAATAAATTTTTTTATAGTGAGCATCATATATAAGAAATACACCCTTGGATTCCCCTCAGCTCCTTGGGATTTTGAGGAGGTAGAATATCAGGTATTTCCTTAGTCTTATCAGGGTATACTTTGATATCATGATGATGAACCATGAAGCCAAGGAATTTCCATGATGTTACCTAGAAAGAGCATTTCAAGGGTTCATCATCAATTTGTGTTGGCACTTTTTTTTTAAAAAAACTCACAAGATTGGAAAGATGACCATAATTATATTGACACTTAACCACTATATCATTAATATAACATTATATAACCTTCCTTATAATGGGGTTAAAGATATGTTTCTATCACGACCCGTCCTCGGGGCTCGTGTCGTGACTACCCCAAGCCCGCCTTCCATAGGCCAGGGGCTGGTGACTAGCACCAAGGTGTAAATCCCGGTAAAAAGGGAAGGCATTGCCTTTGTAAAGTAAACAAGAACCATAGAGTAAGCAAGCAGAAGAAGTAAACACTAAGTAAAAGCTGGTACAACAGTAAGTGCAGAAAGTAAAGGGGGCCAGAAATACAAGCCCAACTGTAAAGTACAACTGAAAGGGGAAAAACAGCAACTGGAAGGAAAAGCCGCCGCGTCGAGCCGTCCTTTGGAAGTCCCACCTGAAGGGTGAGTACAGATAGCCTCCACAGCTCCTCGGTCCAGTTGTCCGCTCCGAGTACACCCCGCCCAGTGGTCCACCTCCAGGTACCATCCTATTCCGCAAGCCTCCACCACGATCAGCGTTGTTCGTCGTCTGCAACCAACACAACGTAGTGCGGGCATAGCCCATGCAGGGGTGAGTATAAGCTACTCAGTAGAGACCCCGAGACCCCTGAAGGTCTCCCGAAATCCACATAGGATAAACCACAAAGGGATAAGATACAATCACGAAGTAACATCCGACACTGCTTAGGTATATGCCCATACATATACCTAAGTCATCAATTCCCGTTCGACTCCAACATCCGAGCCCTAGCACAACCCAGTCCACACAGGAAAGCAAAACGTAAATCCACACAGGATAGCACAACACAATCCACAAAGAAAAGCAAAACGTAATCCACATAGGATAGCACAACACAATCCACAAAGGAAAGAAAAACGTAATCCAAATAGGATAGCACAACACATTCCACAAAGGATAGTAAACATGACTCATCTCACACAGGTACTTCTTCGTATGACGTTAGAGATGATCAGATATAGTCACTGGTTAATCTAAGCCATCAGACTCAAAAAGGATCTGTAGATACTAACCCTCGCAATGACCCACACAGGATCGATCATGAAGTTGAACCCAAAGCTATTGGGAAACTCCTTCTCCATCAAGTACAGTGGTTATGCCGCTACAACCAAGTGCTTCCCTCTTACCTTGGACTGCTGTAGTACTCCACCTATCGGGTACTTTGGGCCTGCTGCTACAACCAAGCGCTCCCCTGTGCCGCTACAACCAAGCGCTCCTCCGTCGTGGGTCTGCCACTACAAACAAGGGCTCCCCTGTGCCGCTACAACCAAGCGCACCTCTGTCGTGGGTCTGCCGATACAACCAAGCGCTCCCCCTGTGCCGCTACAACCAAGCGCACCTCTGTCGTGGGTCTGCCGCTACAACCAAGCACTCCCCCACATAGCCTCCAGAGGTACTCCTTCTGTTGAGTACCGCGGGTCTACCGCTACAACCAAGCGCTCCTCCACTGTGGGTCTGCCGCTACAACCAAGAGCTCCCCACTGGGCTATCTGTAACACACCGAGTCGTTCGATCAGCATTCATCAAGTCTCAACCGGCTCTAGGGTTTCCGCACACAGCATGCTCGTTCCGGGAGGGTCCACTCCACGAGCTAAGAGGTCGATGCATCAACTGACATGTAGTCCGGAGTTGATGTATCCCAAGATGTACCGTAGTGGTCACTGCCAAAAACACGGAGGATTCCCGTACTGTTTTCATCATCGTCGCAGTCGAATCCACTGAGGATCTCTGTACAGTCGTCGTCATCACAGCAGTAGTTGCAGCCAGCTCTAGGGTTCCCGTACACAGCAAGCTCGTTCGGGAGGGTTCGCTCCACGAGCTGAGAGGCTGATACACCAACTGACACAAAGTCCAGAGTTGATGTATCCAAAAGTTCTGTATCGACAGCAGGAACTCAACGTCGCAGACGGCGCATCAATCGGACGTCCGGTCTGAGAGATATTGGCTTTTTCGTTCCAGGGGCCCAGTTGGTTTTTAAGGAAAAACCAACCCGACAATACTCCACCTACGTCCAAACCTCAGGCGGAGTGATCCAAAAGATCTGTCTCACTTAGAGGAATTCAACAAAGTCGACGGCACGTCAATCGGACGTCCGAAGCTCAAGATATGAGCGTTTCCGCTTCGAGGGCCCGGTTGGTTTCGTGTACGAACCAACCTGGCCGAACCCAAAGTATTCCGAAACCTTGAGTGTAATATACCAAAACGACCGTCCTGATCCAAGGATCGTTTTTCCACTGACGACGCGTCGATCGTAGGTCCGTATCTCAAGATATGAGCAAAATACTAAAATGGTCCGGTAACGGGGGGTCTGAGCCCGGGCCGACCCGGCCTGACCCCCCCTGGGTCGGCCCGAACCGGGTCGACCCGACCCGGGTCCGACCTGGCTGGACCCGGTCCGGCCAGGCCAGGGCGCGGCCCGGCCCGGCCGCGCGACCGACCAACACGGGGGGCGCGCTGCCCCCGCGTGACAACACCGCGGCCCCCGCGGGGGGCAGCTTTGTTCAGCGGACGCGGAAATGCCGCGTCCCGTGTGCGCTGGACCCGCGCGGCCGCGGGTCCGTTGGCACCCGCTGCCGCCACCGCGGCGGCTCCTTCCAGCGGCGCGCCGGCGACCCGCGCCGCCGGTGGCTTCCGCGGGCCACCGGAGTCGCTCCGGTGGTCCGATTCCGTTCCCGTTTGCGCCGTTGTTCCTCCCGGGTTCTGTTCTTCACTGCGGAATCATTAAATCGCCTCTGCGGCACGTTTTTTCATCGCTCGACAAATCCACACAACAACGAAGAACTGCGGAAGGTTGTCGGGTCGTGTTTGTTTGGCCCGCACCCTCCGTGTTAGATGATAGAAACGGGAAGATAATTAACACATGACAAACGTATCAAAAACAATTTTAATAATTTAAAATTGCACTTGATCCAGGTTCTTTTTTTTAGAAGAAAACAACTATGGGAATAAAAAGGTATTTCCAAATAAAATCCCTACCTCATCGTACGTGCGTTCTTCGCGGAATTGACCGTCTTGGAACAAGTGGAGCGTCGCGTCACAGAAGGGTGTCGCGTCGTCGTGGAAGGGCATCGCGTCGACGATCTCTGAGGATCAAGAACATACAGATTTAATTTTAATAATTAAATCCATATTGAGTTATAATCCACAAAGGAATTTAAAGAACCGCAATCTCTCACCTCAACGGATGATCGAAGATTTTGTTTCGGATGAAGGAACATTGCAGAAGAACGTCGCGGGAGAGGAAACGTCGGCATCGCGGCACACGGCGTCACGTCGTCGATTTCCGCGGGTTCGGCGTTCTTCGTCGGAGGCCGGCATTCTTCGCGTTCTTCGCGTTCTTCGTGTTCTTCGCGTTCTTTGCGTTCTTCGCGTTCTTCGCATTCTTCGCGTTCTTCGTGAAGAAGGAGGAAGATCCTTAGAGATTCTCCAAAGGTTTAACACAACATTTCAAAAAGAAGGTGTGTTGGCCTTATTTTATTAACATTCCAAGAAAACGAAAATGTGTTAAGAAACGAATGAAATTAATTCATAGAATTAATTTCAATGAATAAACCGCCCAATTAATAGGAGCATTTAATTGTTTAAGAAAACTCCCCACTTGACTTTTATTTAATAGGGGTTTTCGCGGGTGCGTTACTTAGCGGAAAGAAATGGTGGGGATCGTGCGGGCCCCACCCCACAAATATCCTACCAAGTGGGTAGGATATTTTGGATTGCACCCTATCCGTTTCAACTGAGCTTAAACAGCTTAAAGTGGTCTTTAAGCGGATTTAAGTGAAATAAAAATAAAATTGTCGCACAACTTTATTTTATTTCATAACATAAAACCCAAAAATTAAAAACCACAACCGAGCAAACGCAACTCCGGAAGAGGCGTTTCTAAGAAAATATCGGCGCTGCGATTCCATCGGTGCCCTAGGAATTCGATTCCAGGCACCGGTTCAATAGTTATAAAAACTCGCTCGTCCTTTCACTGAATGTACCCGATCCAAACTTCGGAAAGTGATTCTGGGCACACCGGGCCTCGGAATCAGGTTCCGTCAGAAGATTCATCCTTGTAAAATTCCAAGGAAATTAAGAAAAAAAAATTCCTTGAAATTTATGGGTCTTTACATTACTCCCACCATAGGGCTTTACGTCCCCGTAAAGCTTCACCACAAACTTAGGGATACAAAGGCGGTATTGAGCATGCAACTGAGCCTCCCACTCCCAAGTGCTCTCCTGGAGGTTCCCGAGCTTCCATCTGAAGCGCACTAGAGGAATCGATCGTCCACGTAGGACCCTCTCATGTCGATCCTCGATCTCCACTGGGACCTCCGCAAAAATCGCCCCATCATCAAAGACCAGCTCTCCATGGTCAAAGATTTGCGTCGGGTCGTGCACGTATCTCCTCTGCTGAGATACGTGGAAAACGTCATGCACCCGGTGCAACTGAGGTGGTAGAGCCAGGCGATAATCCACCTCGCCAAATTTCCATAAACCCCGTTGAGGTGAGACCTACAAGAAGACGTGGTCGACATCCTCGAACTCTAGTGGTCTCCGCCTCCTGTTAGTAAAATACTTTTGTCGGCTCTGAGCTGTCCTCATCCGCTCCTGGATGACCTGGACCTTCTCTGTCATGGCCTGGACCATCTCCTGTCCCACAAGAGCTGCTAAATTTTCTTCTTTGCCGATAAGAGAAATCTGGTCTCATCCCCTGGATGAACCACTTCCTTTGCCTAATACAGTCAATCCCGACATGGATGGTACTAATCCATACCAAGGATGATGTCGTAAGGCCTCGATGCTACTACCAAGAGATCCAACCGTTACTCTCGCCTCCAAGGGTTGAGTCACACTGTCGGCATCAGTGTGTGGTAACTGGGTCTCCTCCAGTAGATGTCTCACAAGTGAGGGTCAAGTCAACAGTCTAAACCGGAACCTCTTAGTAACAACACAAAAGAGGACAGGAATAAAAACATCACCAAGGTATGCGTCTTTTATTATTGAAACTCATAATATAAAGACACTACACCATAGCAACAAGGAACTAGAAGTACAAAAGACGTATCCACTAGTTCCACTCCTGTCCATCTGCTCCCGGAGCTCCATGATCGTAGGCCTCAGCTGCCTGAAGCTGAGCTCTCCCATGTCCTCTTGTCCCCTTCGATCGGGGTGGACCTCCTGGTGGTGGTGGTGGAAACACCCTGAAGCGTCGTCCACCTCCAACTACACGGCCATCTCCCCTACCATGGCCGCCTGCTCCTTGCCGCCCACCCTTATCGAACCTATGCCTCTGCCTGGGGGGTCCTTCGTTCATCTGTTGGTCATCCGTATGGCGGGTCAGACAGTCACGAGCCACGTGACCAATCCTGCCGCAGGAGTAACACTGCCCTCTCATGGCAAGTCTTTTTCCACCCCTAGTGCCTCGCACAAATGATCCAGAGTCATGTTGTCGACCACCTGTAGGTCTAGTACTCTTGGACCCCTGTGTCATCTGTCTACTGCCCACTGCAGAAGACTCTGACGCATGCCGGCTAGTGGTGGGTCCTACTGCTGGAGACTGCTCAGCAAGGAAACTCTCCACTAAGAGGGCTCGCTCCAACACCCCTGCCTGAGTCGGAATGTTGAGGGACATCATCGAAGCCCTGATCTCATGCCTCAGTCCCTACTCGAAGGTCCAGGCCCGGAAGAACGGGTCCCGTGCCATACCTGTGGGGTAGCGCGAGAGATCAGTAAATCTCGCCGAGTACTGGGCCACTGTCATGCTGCCCTGTCGTAGTTGTAGCAGCTCTTGGATGCGCACCGCACGGAGGGTGGCTGGGACGAACTCAGAGCGGAAGATGCTCTCAAAGTCCGTCCAGGGGAGAGATGTCTTGTCTTGCACCTGGAGCATCAAGCTCCACCATCTACCTGCTGCCGCGTGCAGGAGGCTCGCTGCGAGGATCACCATGAGGTCTGCTAGTATCCTCACTAATCTGAAAACCCGTACAACTGCCTCCATCCAGTCCTCGGCGGCCTGAGGGTCCGTCTCCCCGCGGAACCTGGGCGGTCGCTGGCGCTGGAACTCATGAAGTGCACTAAGGCGACGTGCATCGTCAGTGGTTGGGGCTGGTAGCATCGGTGGCTCGGCGGGTATAGGTACCGCCGGTGCCTCAGCTGTCAAAGGGCCTTGTACCGAGTCCTCGTCGCTCGGTGGGCTCTCGCCACGCACAACGCTTGGAACCCTAGCTGGATACCGTCGTGGGGCCATCCTGAAAAGGAAACAGGTCCGCCACGGTCAGAACAGTATACCTGGTGAGCTGACATAAAGTAATCACAAAGAAAACATGAAACACACATGCAATCAATGTTTTCATGCATTAAGTCAGAAATCAGAAGTCAGGGTCCTGCTGTACGGATACGTCGGCCACCGCACCAACACTGGACTCCTTGGACTGATAACCACACCCAATACGCTAAACACTATTGCTTCACATAGAAAAGATCAGAGTCTTCGGTAGAACCGACCTCCTCTGATACCAATTTGTCACGACCCGTCCTCGGGGCCCGTGCCGTGACTACCCCAAGCCCGCCTTCCATAGGCCAGGAGCTGGAGACTAGCAACAAGGTGTAAATCCCGGTAAAAAGGGAAGTCATTGCCTTTGTAAAGTAAACAAGCACCACAGAGTAAGCAAGCGGAAGAAGTAAACACTAAGTAAAAGCTGGTACAACAGTAAGTGCAGAAAGTAAAGGGGGCCGGAAATACAAGCCCAACTGTAAAGTACAACTGAAAGGGGAAAAACAGCAACTGGAAGGAAAAGCCACCGCGTCGAGCCGTCCTCTGGAAGTCCCACCTGAAGGGTGAGTACAGATAGCCTCCACAGCTCCTCGGTCCAGCCGTCCGCTCCGAGTACACCCCGCCCAGTGGTCCACCTCCAGGTACCGTCCTGCTCCGCAAGCCTCCACCACGATCAGCGTTGTCCGTTGTCTGCAACCAACACAACGTAGTGCGGGCATAGCCGGTGCAGGGGTGAGTATAAGCTACTCAGTAGGGACCCCGAGACCCCCGAAGGTCTCCCGAAATCCACATTGGATAAACCACAAAGGGATAATATACAATCACGAAGTAACATCCGATACTGCTTAGGTATAAGCCCATACATATACCTAAGTCATCAATTCCCGTTCGGCTCCAACATCCGAGCCCAAGCACAACCCAGTCCACACAGGAAAGCAAAACGTAAATCCACACAGGATAGCACAACACAATCCACAAAGGAAAGCAAAACGTAATCCACATAGGATAGCACAACACAATCCACAAAGTAAAGCAAAACGTAATCCACATAGGATAGCACAACACATTCCACAAAGGAGAGTAAACAGGACTCAGCTCACACAGGTACTTCTTCGTATGACGTTAGAGATGATCAGATATAGCCACTGATTCATCTAAGCCATCGGACTCACAAAGGATCTATAGGTACTAACCCTCGCAATGACCCACACAGGATCGATCATGAAGTTGAACCCAAATCTATTGGGAAACTCCTTCTCCATAAAGTATAGTAGTTATGCCGCTACAACCAAGCACTTCCCTCTTACCTTGGACTGCTGTAGTACTCCACCTATCGGGTACTATGGGACTGCTACTACAACCAAGCGCTCCCCCGTGTCACTACAACCAAGTGATCCTCCGTCGTGGGTCTGCCGCTACAACCAAGCGCTCCCCTGTGCCGCTAAAACCAAGTGCACCTCTGTCGTGGGTCTGCCGCTACAACCAAGCGCTCCCCCTGTGCTGCTACAACCAAGCGCACCTCTGTCGTGGGTTTGCCGCTACAACCAAGCGCTCCCCCTCATAGTCTCTAGAGGTACTCCTTCGGTTGAGTATCGCGGGTCTGCCGCTACAACCAAGCGCTCCTCCGCCATGGGTCTGCCGCTACAACCAAGCGCTCCCCACTGGGCTATCCGTAACACACCGAGTCGTTCGATCAGCAGTCGTCAAGTCTCAACCGGCTCTAGGGTTTCCGCACACAGCATGCCCGTTCCAGGAGGGTCCACTCCACAAGCTAAGAGGTCGATGCATCAACTGACATGTAGTCCGAAGTTCATGTATCCCAAGATGTACCATAGTGGTCACTGCCAAAAACACGGAGGATTCCCGTACTGTTTTCATCATCGTCGCAGTCGAATCCACTGAGGATCTCTGTACAGTCGTCGTCGTCACAGCAGTAGTTGCAGCCAGCTCTAGGGTTCCCGCACACAGCAAGCTCGTTCGGGAGGGTCTGCTCCACGAGCCGAGAGGCTGATATATCGACTGACACAAAGTCCAAAGTTGATGTATCCAAAAGTTCCGTATCGACAGCAGGAACTCAACGTCGTAGACGACACGTCAATCGGACGCCCGGTCTGAGAGATATTGGCTTTTTCGTTCGAGGGGCCCGGTTGGTTTTTAAGGAAAAACCAACCCGACCATAGTCCACCTGCGTCCAAACCTCGGGAGGAGTGAGCCAAAATATCCGTCTCACTTAGAGGAATTCAACAAAGTCGACGGCACGTCAATCGGACGTTCGAAGCTCAAGATATGAGCGTTTCCGCTCCGAGGGCCCGGTTGGTTTCGTGTACAAACCAACCTGGCCGAACCCAAAGTATTCCGAAACCATGAGTGCAATATACCGAAACGACCGTCTCGATTCAAGGATCGTGTTTCCGCAGACGGTGCATCGATCGGAGGTTCGTAGCTCAAGATATGAGCAAAAGACCAAAAAGGTCCGGTAACGGGGGGTCTGGGCCCGGGCCGACCCGGCCCGACCCCCCTGGGTCGGCCCGAACCGGGTCGACCCGACCCGGGTCCGACCCGGCTGGACCCGGTCCAGCCTGGCTAGGGGGCGGCCCGGCCCGGCTCGGCTCGGCGGAGCGGCCGAGCAACGCGGGGGGCGCGCTGCCCCCGCGTGACAACACTGCGGCCCCCGCGGGGGGCCGCCCTGCTCAGCGGACGCGGCAATGCCGCGTCCCGTGTGCACCGGACCCGCGCGGCCGCAGGTCCACTGGCACCGCTGCCACCGCCGGTGGCTTCCGCAGGCCACCGGAGTCGCTCCTGTGGTCCGATTCCGTTCACGTCTGCGTCGATGTTCCTCCCGGGTTCCGTTCTTCACTGCGGAATCATTAAATCGCCTCTGCGGCACGTTTTGTCGTCACCCGCCAAATCCGCACAACAACGAAGAATTGCGGAAGGTTTTTGGGCCGTGTTTGTTTGGCCCTCACCCTCCGCATTAGATGATACAAACGGGAAGATAATTAACACATGAAAAACGTATAAAAAACAATTTTAATAATTTAAAATTTCACTTGATCCAGGTTCTTTTGTTTTAGAAGAAAACAACTACGGGAATAAAAAGGTATTTCCAAATAAAATCCCTACCTCGTCATACGTGCGTTCTTCACGGAATTGACCATCGCGGAACAAGTGGAGCTTCACGTCGTCGTGGAAGGGTGTCGCGTCGATGATATCTGAGGATCAAGAACATACAGATTTAATTTTAATAATTAAATCCAAATTGAGTTATAATCCACAAAGGAATTTAAAGAACCGCAATCTCTCACCTCAACGGATGATCGAAGATTTTGTTGCGGATGAAGGAATGTCGCAGAAGAACGTCACAGGAGAGGAAACTTCGGCGTCGCAGAACACGGCGTCGCGTCGTCGATTTCCGCGGGTTCGACGTTCTTCGTCGGAGTCCAGCGTTCTTCGTGTTCTCCGCGTTCTTCGCGTTCTTCGCGAAGAAGGAGGAAGATCCTTATAGATTCTCCAAAGGTTTAACACAACATTTCAAAAAGAAGGTGTGTTGGCCTTATTTTATTAACATTCTAACAAAACGAAAACGTGTTAAAAAACGAACGAAATTAATTCATAGAATTAATTTCAATGAATAAACCGCCCAATTAAAAGGAGGGTTTAATTGTTTAAGAAAACGCCCCCGTTGACTTTTATTTAATAGGGGTTTTCGCGGGTGCGTTAGTTAGCAGAAAGAAACGGTGGGGCTCGTGCGGGCCCCACCCCACAAATATCCTACCAAGTGGGTAGGATATTTTGGATTGCACCCTATCTGTTTCAACTAAGCTTAAACAGCTTAAAGTGGTCTTTAAGCGGCTTTAAGTGAAATAAAAATAAAATTGTCACACAACTTTATTTTATTTCATAACTTAAAACCCAAAAATTAAAAACCACAACTGAGTAAACGCAACTCCGGAAGAGGCGTTTCTAAGCAAATATCGGCACTGCGATTCCATCGGTGCCCTCGAAATTTGATTCCGGGCACCGGTTCAAAAGTTAGAAAACCCCGCTCGTCCGTTCACTGAACACACCCGAGCCAAACTTCGGAAAGTGATTCCGGGCACACCGGGCCTCGGAATTAGGTGCCGTCAGAAGCTGCGTCCTTGTAAAATTACAAGGAAAATTAAGAAGAAGAAAAATTCCTTGAAATTTATGGGTCTTTACAGTTTCATGGAACACTGATATGTTTCAGTAGCATTCTTCAAGACAAAGGTCATTACTTGATAATAGTATGTCCCTTAGGGTTTCTGAAAGGTAGTGGTCTACTCATTGTTGGGGGACATTCTGATCTAGTTATATAAATAATATCTATATATGATGTAGAGGTCTTGAAACATGTCATTTAATCAATCAGTATCTTTGTGATCGAGACAAGGAAATAATCCTTTGGGTAGTGGTGGTTTAGATCCCTAAAATTTATACACACTCAAATTTTCACATTAATTTTGTTTATAGGGACAATTTTGGTAAGCTATTTTGGGTATTGAACTTCCCAAATAATGTTAGAATTTATGATCTTGTAAACTTTATATTCCAATCTAGTAGCATGGTTCATTTTCATTATCATTTTTGTATGTTTGTTGCTATGATGGTCATTTGGAAAACCCAATTTATGGGTATCCACATTGGTATCAATCAAAAAAATAAGTACAGTTCTAGGACAATACATAACAATAATATTTTAGGAAGGAGATATATGTATCTTTCTCTTGAGGGGTTATGGTGGAGCTAATCAATGTTAGCCGCAGATCTTCCTCTAAACCAAGATTAACTTGCCAAATTTCATCGATAGAGGTGAGGACAACTTCATTGAATGTTGGAGGGGCATCTCGAAGATATCTTTATTCTTATTTTTTTCTACCTAGCTGTTATTTATATGAAAAAATGGACTAACATCTAGAGATGTTCATGATGATGTAGGGGAATTATTATCTCCATGTAAATGACATTTGTAACATCCTGACCCGGGTGCCACACACCGGTGCCCCAATCTGGTTTTTCACATGACTTCAAGCATGCCTCCCCTTAAGCTAGATGCTTCCGACTAGCATCTAGGATCTAATATCAGTCATATGGAGACTATAAAATCTTTATTAGAGTAATACATAAGTGAAAATAAATATAA
The DNA here is from genome assembly GCA_963277665.1 of Viscum album. Taxonomy (NCBI): domain Eukaryota; kingdom Viridiplantae; phylum Streptophyta; class Magnoliopsida; order Santalales; family Viscaceae; genus Viscum; species Viscum album. The sequence goes on from OY728143.1 coordinate 1,716,606,806, forward strand.
AATAACCAAATAATTACATAACCATTTCCAGAATAATACCAATACCACATGCTGACCAAAACAAGAAATACAATATCCAAAACAAGATAGAAGATATATCTTCCCAAGTAAGTGCCAAAATAAAAACCCAAAAGTAAAGAAACAAACAAATCCCAAGTTGTACCCCAACCATGTTTGGTTCCCTCATCTATGATCCATCCCAAATCAGTCATCTAACATAGGTCCCTTTCCCTTAACATATCCTGCAACCATGAAATATTTTCGGGTACCAATCAGGTATCCTAAGTAGGGTGTGAGTATAATTTAGTAGTCCACCACCAACGGTGTCTAAAACAATATCCAGTCAAAATAGTGTATACATTTTTAATATGAGTAAATAAAATAAATAAATTAAGAAAATTTATATTTACTCAATTTCCCTTTATTTAACCACAAAACACCCTGGGTTCCCATGGAAACCCAAACTCTCAAGTAAAATATGAATGTCATTATTACCATTCATCAATCCAAGTCTCGCATGAATTGCGCTATTACCATTAATTATTTCAATTCAAGTCACACATGAATGCTAGTATTACCATTTATTAATTAAATTCACATATGAATTCCACTATTACCATTCATTATTTCAAGTCACACATGAATTCTACTATTTCCATTCATTAATGAAATATCACATGAATTCCACTATTACCGTTCATTAATTCAAGTCACATGTGAATACCATTATTAAAATTCACCATTTTTACCATGCATTAATTCCATTATTACCATTAATCATTTCAATATTACAATACAATATTAATCAATTCACTAATTAATTAATCAAACTTAGAAATTTCATATTCACATCCTTTAATTAATTAAACAATTAATTAATCACATCTATCTCATTACTAATTCAACAATTATTTTCTCACAATTCACAATCTCAAATATCCCTTAATTAATTCAATAATTAATTATTCAACTCACAATCTCAAATATACCATAATTAAATCAAAAATTAATTATTTAATTCAGAATCTCAAATATCCCATAATTAATTAAACAATTAATTATCCACTTCAACAGTAAAATTACCTCATAATTAATCAAAAATTAATTATTCAAAATCTATAATTCCAATATCGCCAATTTCAAATTTCCCCCAATTAATTAATTCACCAAATTAATCAATTAAATCAAGAAATCAATTGAAAAAAAATATTATAATAATTATATAATTACATACACATAATTGTAATAAATAATTTGGGATTTCAATTATAGAACACCTACCTCAATTCATTGATGAGCGATCACCCAATGGAAATCCACAATTCGAAGTGGATCAATCAAGAACACAACGAAGAATACATTTTAGATCTGAAACCTAAATTTGTGATCAAACAAAACAAGATCTATTAATTCTAGATCTAGATACACAATTCCTATATCTAGATCCAAAAATATATCTTGATACAAACAAAAATAGGTAATAATAACCTTAAATGGATGGAATAATAACAAGAAAGATAAAGAAAACTATACGGGATAAGATACTCTTACAAAGAGGGGTGTATATATTCAATTTGGGCTTCAAATCATGAAGAACATAGGTTGGAATGGCTTGTGATATGTCTGGAGGGCTCCAAAATCATGAAAGAAAATTTAGGTTTTAATGGGGGTCAATTTGGGAATAAAATGGGGTCTTGGAAAATTTTAAAATAAAATTTATAGTTAATTTAATTCCCATGCATGTTTTTCTGCTCAGGGAACATGGTTTCTCATAATTGTATGCTTAAACATATGCCTCTTTCAGAGTGGGCATATGGTTACTCCTTTTAGGGAACACAGTTTGACAAACCAGGTTCCAGCCATGCAAAACCTCTTTGTTCAGGGTTGCATGGTTTGTTGGGCCAAGGCACACAGTTAGGGAAAATTGTGCACCAATCATGCACTACCCTCTTTCTTCCATATTTTCTAAAAAAAATTCCCAAACACACCCAAAGTAAAACTCAAAAAAAAGTAATCAACACAAGTAAAAAAGAGTACCTGTAAATGAGCCTGAGAAATCTCCAGAAAAGGATAGGGTTTTATAATCTCTCTACCTTATAAGAGATTATCCTCGATCTGTACTCCCAATCACCTCTAAGATTCTGAGCCAAAAAAGTTCAGGCTATTGATACCTCATATCTAATTCTCTCCCTAGTTTCCTCCTAAACATGGCTATGTTTCCAAAATACAAAAAATATTATAACAGTATTTCCCTCAGAACACTTTCTCATTATGATCTAACACACATATTAGATGTTCCTTAAAGGACGCATCTATCTCAAGCTAAAAATAATCCACATCAATCACATGGGAAGGGTAGGGGTGATACCTCCAAAGTTTTGATACATGGAAAAATATCATGCATAGCATTGTATATCTATGGAAGATTCAATCGGTATACCACCAACCCAATTCTCTACACAATCTCAAATGTTCCAACAAACCTAGGTTCCAACTTGACATGTCTCTATATAATGTGGTTATCCAACCTAGAAGACACTCTAATGAATACATGATAACCCTTTGTAAAATATAGGGGTCATTAATTTCTATCTTTATATGAATTATTCCTACTCTGAGCTATATCCATATGCTTTTGAATCAGTTGAACCTGCTCTGAAATCTCCTGAATGAGACTCAGTCCCAATATCTCTATCTCACCTTCCTTCATCTAGTATAGAGTAGATCTGCATGTCCTACTATAAAGTTCCTTGTATGGTGTCAATTTAATCATCTCCAGATAACTGTTGTTATAGTAGAACTCCACTAAAGTTAGGTGCTTCTCCCAAGATCCACTGAATTATAAGACACATGCTCGTAACATATCCTTAAGCACCTGTATAGTATGCTCCAACTGCCCATTTTTTTGTGGTTGGAAAGTTGTACTCAATAAAACTCGTGTACCAAGTGCCTTCTGTAAGACCTTCCAGAAGCATGAAGTAAAGTGTGATTCATGGTCTAAAACTATTGTCTGTGGAACCCTATGGATATGAACTATCTCCTGAACATACAAGTCCCCCAACTGTTCCATCGACAAGGTCTCATGTATCGATAAGAAGTGAGCTACCTTTGTTAAATTTTCTATATCCACCCAAATAGAATCATTCCTATAAGGTGTCCTCAGTATACCCAATATAAAATCCATATTCACATCATCCCACTTCCATTCCAGAATGGAAAACGGATGTAGAAAACCACCAGGTCATTGATGCTCAGCCTTCCCCTACTGACAGGTGTAACATCATTTCATTAACCCTATTATCTCTTTTTTTATGTCTGGCCACCAAAACTGTCGATGGTGTTCATGTTACATTTTGTTCACACCTAGATTCACTGCCCACTTTGAGGCATGAAATTCAAACATTAGCTCCTTTCGCATGCTTTTAGGCACAAAAACCTGATTCCTAACATAGATGAACTCATCCTCATCTATGGTATAATTGTATGGTGACTCCCCACCTTTAAGGATTTCCCTTAAGTCCAAACAGTCCATATCCTCATACAATTTTTTTCTAATCCATCTAAGAAGTGTAGAATCCACTAAAACTGACACGAGATTCATATTCTCCTAAAAATGATGAACCACAACATGAATTTCATCTAGCAAGGTCATCATCTTCCACTCAGCACTGGACTCTTGAACTTCCTGGGTCTTATTTTTCCAACTCAAAGCATAAGAAACACTTTTTCACTTTACTGGTGTATATGCTAGCTCAAAATAAAATTAATTCATATATTCTACCCACCTCTACTACTGATGATTAAAATATTTCTACTAAAATATATACTTATAGCTCTTATGATCTTTATACATAGTAAACCTTTTTCCCAATAGATAATGTCTCCAAAAATTCAAAGAATAAACCACTACATTTAACTTGAGGTCATGCGTGGGGTAGTTCTGTTTATGTGGCCTCAATTTTTGATACCCATATGCCACAACTCGATCTCATTGCATCAACATTACTCCAATTATGATCCTATAATCATTACAATATACCATATACTCTTCACCCAGATTAGGTAGGATTAGGACTGGTGCCAATTTTAAGTGCTGCTTAAACTCCTAGAAAGCATTATCACAAGATTTTAACCATTCGAAATTTATCCCCTTCTTGGTTAATCCCTAAAGGGTTGCTTCCAAATGAGAAAAATCTTTCATGAATCTTTGATAATATTTTGCTAACCCCAAAAAGCAACAGAAACCAAAAATGGTCCTTGGATTCTCCTAAGAAACCACTACATGAACCTTCTCTGGGTCCACAGACAAACATTCCTCCAAGATTATGTGACCCAATAAGTGTACCTGATCAATCCAAAACTGAAACTTAGGTAGCTTGGTATATAGATGATTCTCTCTCAGTATACTCAAGACAATGTCAAGGTGTTGGGAATGATCATCATGAGTCTTGGAGAACACCAAGATGTCATCCAAGAAAAAAACCTAAAACTGATCTAGGTATGAATGGAAAATTATGTTCATCAAGGATATAAACATTTTTGGTGCATTGGTTAACCCAAAAGGCATTAAAACACACTCATAAAGGCCATACCTTCTTCTAAAATCATTCCTCAGTATATAATATGTCCAAAATCGCAAATTATGATACCCTAATCTCAAGTTAATATTTGAGAAAATCCAATATCCCCTTAACTTGTCAAAAAAACCATTGATACATGGAAGAGGATACCGATTCTTTATAGTCATATGGTTCAACTTTCGATAATCAACACATATACACAGAGTCTCATCATCCTTCTTAAAAAACAACACTGGTGAACCGCAAGGTGATGTCTACGGAAAAATAAGCCCCTTATCCTCCAACTCCTCTAGCTGATTCTTGAGATCTTTCATCTCTGTAGGTTCTTTTTTGTTATGGTGGAATAGAAACTGGCTTATCCCCCAGCATGAGCTCAATTTTAAATTCCACATCCCTCTTAGTTGGGATCCCTGAGAAGTATTTAGGAAACACATCTTGAAATCTATCCACTATAGGTGAAAAAACATCCTACTTCACACCTCCATCATCCAACAATAAACTAGAAACTAGGGTAGTAAGATCCCCTGGTTTTTAATGCCCTATCCCTGCATGGCTCGTTGGGATATTCTATTCTCCAAGGTGGATATATTTTCAACCTTAAGAGATGTAAAAGTGACTCTCTTTCAGTAATAGTCTATGTGTGTTTGGTATGTTAACAACCATTCCATACCTAAAATTAGGTCAAATATTGACATGCCAAGGATGTATAGATCCCACATAAAACGATACTCCCCAACCTTGAGAGAACACCCTTTTCACAAGAAGATATCTCTCAACCATACTCCCAATAGTGTATCTATCATCATAACTCCACTCAAGAGCTATAACTCCAAGTTCAAAACATTAAAAAAATTTATATAGATAATGTAATGAGAGGCACCAATATCAAATAAGGCACTACTTAGCATATTATCTATAAGAATAGTACCTCTCACTGTCAAAGGTCCATCCCCGCTCTCCACAAGTGTAGGCTAAAGTGCATGTAGTTTTCCTACCCATATTCCCTATGATGTAGTCTGAATCCCCTAAGATTCACTACTCTGTTGATATGGTTTATCTTTCCTTGGTGTACCTCGTCCACTACCTCTCTCACTACATCTAATATAACTCCATCTTCCATACTGATATACTGCAGAAGATCCCCTTCTCACACCCTAGTTCTATTTTCTCCTCCGTAACCACCCATTTTTCATGGGTTCCTACAAAACATCTGTAGATTTCTCATATTGACCCAAGATCAGAACTCTATTGGTTTTGGGGTATAGTGTCTTCGATAGTGGTCCGACCTACTGCACTGTTGACAAACAATCTTGGCAAGGTCCTCCATGATGGATCCTTCCCCATGGATGCTCTTCCTACTATCCCCTAGGTAGAATTCTCATAGAAATTCTTCCTAATCTCAGAAGACATACCTCCGGGTCATCTAACAGCAACCACCTATCCTGCACTAGAAGCCACCTTTAGGTTCCCCTCATTATCCTCCAATGGCCCGAAGGCCTTCATTTTTTATTGATTGATAATCCACCTTTCAAGGGATGATGTGGAACCTTATTACATGCCCGTAGTCCATATAGGAACCAATGCCCTTAGGCACAAACATACCATACAACCCAGACTGACAACTTGGAACTGCTCCTCCCCAGCATCTTCATCTTTGAATCAACTCTTCACCTCAGCATGGTTGTTCGGCTAGGAATTCTCGTGCATGCAAAGGCTTGTCTCGATGGAAGGTGACATACCCTCTCTTTATTACAATCCGTTTATCTCCTACTGTGGTGAAATCTCCTTTGCTCATCCTCCTTGTAGAGCTTGTTCCTTGTAGTTTGGTCTGGTTTTGTATCTGAAGGTGACCCGAAGGCTATATGGATAGCTCGAAGGCCCAACTGACCCGAAGGCCTGGGTGCCCGAAGGACAATGAAGGACTCAGGGACCAAATCTGATGCCCAAAGGCCCAAACGGGGGCATATCTCCGGCTTCTATAGTGTCAAACAGTGTCTGCTACAGTACTGCTACAGTTCCTGCTACAGTACCCCAGAAATCCTGCCTCCGCCTGGTTTTGATCCCTGGTCGCTTGGATGCACCATCAGAGACCTTGCCAACCGGGCTAAGGCTCATGTGCTTCCCCTCATTATGATAACCTGATCCACCACCTCAACAAACTTATTTAACCTAAAGATGTTAACCTGGGACTTAATCTCACATTTAAGTCGATCCTAAAAACATCTCTCTGTAATTGTCTCATCCCCTTCCAATGTTGGAGAAAAGAACTGTAAATATGTAAAGAATCCAACATAGTCCATCACATATATACTTCATTGAGTCAGCCTTAGGAAATCATTTTCTCTCTCCTACCTCAACGTCTTTGGATAGAAGTGATCCAAGATCTTATCCAAGAATTCCTTCCATAACATACCATCAGAAAATTCAGTATATTCCTAAATGTCTCAACATCACTTCACTAATCCTTATATAATGTAAGCGTCTAAATTGACCCTCTTCTCGGTTGAAGTATCTAAATGGTTAAGTATAGTCTGGATGGAATCAATCTAGAAAATTCCGACCTCAGGTCCACCCTCTCCAATAAACGTCAGAGGGTGATTTAACTAAAACTCCCTCATCTGGTTTGACATTATTCTCATAACCTGCACTAGGTCTCTTTCCATGAGTTTTATGAAATGAGAAACGTTCTCTCATAACTGATCTCTTACTTCCTCACATGGCACTATCGGTGCCTCAGCTTCCACTATAAGAGGAACATCTTCATCCATGTCCTCCTATCATCCTCCCAAAAAGTATCATCATATAGGAATATATCTAAAATTCCAAGAAAACATCTTAGGACACATAAAAAACATAACACATTTATAGGAATTCAAAATAATCCATAACAATTCATTTCTCCAAACCTCGCCACACGGTCAAAACTGAGGTACTATCACTACTCTTAACCATATTACACCTAGTTCATGGTTAAAAGAGGGTAAAATCATTCTCATTACTCAAGTTTCACATTAGACACCCATTTATTCATATAATTCATCATTATTCAATTTCAATTTATCACTAGGAAACATTTTTCAATTAAATTACACAAGCAATGGAAAAAGGTTCAATTTTAAACAACTTATCCAAAACATGTTTCCCCGTGCATGCCTAAAATAATGTATGACACTAAATGATCTTGAGTTCCTGGAATGATGAATACATACTCAATTATCGTGATATTTTGGGCCATGAGTTAAATATCATAAAATCTCAAAAACAATAATCACATCACATAACAAGTTCATTACTCGAGGTGAAATAACATCAATTGTAACAACACACATCAGTAACATCAATCCCACCCTAGGTACTTGGATTTTACCCTCATACAAAGGTTAGATACTCCTAGGCATGAGCTCTTAACCAAGGGTTGAATAATCCTATTCTCTTTTATACCTTCCCCAAATAGGAAGAGAAAATAAAAAAGAAAAGATAACTCCTCTAATACCACTTTGTAATGTCCTGACCCGGGTGCCACACACAGGTTCCCCAAGCCAGTCAGTCACATGACCTTAAACGCAGATCCCCATATTCCAAAGGATTATGACTAGTGGTGAGGTTATAATATTAGTCATAGTGAGACTATACCCTCTTTATCAAAGTAATAAACCAAAGGAAATAAAGAGACAATAACTAAATAGTGATATAACCATTGCCAGAATAATACTAATATCGCATAATAACCAAAACAGGAAACACAATATCCCAAAAAAACTTAGTAAATATATCATGCCAAGTACATTATAAGTGTCAAAATGAAAACAAAAATTTCAATACAATGAAAACTCCCAAGTGGGTTCCGAACCACATCTGGTTCCCTCATCCATGATCCATCCCAAATCTTTCATATAACACAGGGATCTTTCCCTTAACCTATCCTACAACCATGAAATATATTTTGGTACCGTTCAGGTATCACAAGTAGGATGTGAGTACAACTCAATACGCCACCACCAATGGTGTCTAAAACAATATCCAGTCAAAAATTGTATACAGTTGGAATAATAGTAAACAAAAGAAATAAAGTAAATAGTTCACATTTATTCAGTTACCATTTATTTAACCACAAAAAAATTCAGGTTCCCATAGACACCTAAACTCTCAAGTCATATATGAATTCCATTGTTACTATTCATCCATATAAGTCACACATGAATGCCACTGTTACAATTCATTATTTCAATTAAAGTCACACATGAATTCCACTGTTACCATTCATTAATTCAAGTCAAACATGAATGTCATTGTTACCATTCATTATTTCAAGTCACACATGAATGACACTATTATAATTCATTAATTAAATATCACATGAATACCACTATTTACATTCATTAATTAAAGTCAAATTTGAATTCCATTTTTCACATTCACTACTTTTACCACACATAAATTCCATTGTTACCATTCATCATTTCAATATCACAGTACAACATTAATCAATTCACCAACTAATTAATCAAACTCAATAATTTCATATTCACATACTTCCCTTAATTAATTCAACAATTAATTAATCACATCTACCTCATTACTAATTCAACAATTATTGTATCACAATTCACAATCTCAAATATCCATTAATTAATTCAACAATTAATTATTCAACTAATAATCTCAAATATCCCATAATTAATTCAATAATAAATTATTCAATTCACAATCTCCAATACCATAATTAATACAACAATTAATTATTCAATTCACAATCTCAAATATCCCATAATTAATTAAAAAATTAATTAACCACTTAAACAATCTAATTCCCTCATAATTAATCAACATTTAATTATTAAAAATCTAAAATTCCAATATTTCAAATTTCAAATTTCCCCCAATTAATTAATTGACCAAATTAATTAATTCAATCAAGAACTCAATTTCTAAACATCTATTAGAAATTATAAAATTAAATACACATAATTACAATAAAGACTTTAGGATTTTAATTATAGACCACATACCTCAATTCTTTGACGAACGATCATCCAACAAAAATCCCCAATTCGAAGCAGATCAATAAAAAACACGATAAATAATATAGTTTAAATCCAAAATATAATTCCATGATCAAATGAAACAAGATATCTAAATTATATATCTAGATCCACAATTCTTAGATCTATATCCAAAAATAGATCTATATCCAATCAAAAATAGGGAAGAATAAACTTCAACAGATAGAAGAATAATGGGAAAGAGAAAGGAAACTATATAGGATGAGATCCTCTTACCAAAAGTGGTGAATATATTTAATCTAGGATTTGAATTGCGGAAAATGGAGGTTGGAATGGATTGGGATCTGTTTGGAGGGATCCAAAATTATAAACGAAACTTTAGGGTTGAATGGGATCAATTTTTGATTAAAATGGGGAATCAAAAAAAATTAAAATAAAATTTTGGGTTAATTTAATTCTTGTGCATGGTTTGCTGCTCAGGGTGCATGGTTTCCCCTAACTGTGTGCCTTAACTATGAACCTCTTTCAAGTGGGTGCACAATTACTCCTTTTATGGTGCATGTTGACAAACCATGCGTCAGCCATACAAAACCTCTTTATCTAGGGTTGTGCAGTTTTCTGGGCTAAGGAGCACGGTTAGAGAAAACTATGCACCAACTGTTCACTACCCTCTTTATTTCATATTTTCTCAAATATTCACCCAAACACACCCCAAGTAAACCCCAAATGAAAATTATTCTACAAAAGGAAAAGGAGTTCCTATAAATGATCCTTAGACATCTCTAGAAAAGGAATGGGTTTTACAACATCCTCCCCCAGAATAGTTGGGTTTATCTTATGTAACCAATACAATAAGGATAGGATAGAATATGGTGAAAAATAATTTTATCCTTATTTTTATAGGATTCATATAAATTTTTTCATATAGAATTGTCTAAATCAACTAAATCTAATGATCATTTATCCATACGCTATGGTAAAAACACTTAAGTTCTAGGGTGATATGTTTGGACTGCTCATCGGGATTTTCCTTCTATATAGATGGTTGATCACTAGAGATGTTCTCCCAGTAAATTTATAAAAGTAATTTTATCAAATTATTTAGATTATTATCTAATATAACACACATGTATTAATGATAAACTATATTGGAAGTTTTTGTTTCAATTCATTTAATCAGAAACACACATCATTTGTTGAGTTTGCTTCATGGGTTGATAGGGTTAGTTTCCAAGATATTAGGGGAATTTATTCTGATGGAATTATCTACCATCAACTAATTACCATCCCTTTTTTATAACTATGTGTTTATATATTGGGATTCATATAACTCGAATTTGTTTTATCACCATATAGTACATCGATCTGTCTATTGATAGAGTATTTAAGGCACAAATAGTTAGATGATGAAACTATTATATTCTTATGGATCCACTAGATTCCTAGTAGGACATTGAACACTTTTTCTTGGGAAATATAAATAAATAATGGGTTGAATAAAAAATAAACAAACTAGGATCTGAGTTTGATCCTCCCAAGTGGATTTTTCTCACTTTTTATATACCCTTGGATGGTCAAGTTAGAATGGGTCAATATATATTCATTGTATCCCAAGTAGTGCAATGTCTGAATTAGGATGAGATTAATCCTAAAACAATGATCAATTAGGTCCTGATAGACATCAATATCGCCCATATTTCCAAATATATATAAGTATATGATGTGATCATATATGGTAGCTTCTTATTATTGTTCCATAAAGAAGATTACCATATGACACTTGGTGGAACTAGTCTCTACAAGATATGTCTCAACTAATGTAACATCAACCTTGAACTCTTATGGATTAAGATATCCCTGAGGAGGTATTACAAGAGTGTGAAGTGTATCCAAGATGTAAATATTAGTATAAAAAATAACAATATTTTTTTAATATGTTATATTTCTAGACTAGGGTTATATACTTATTATATTGAGGTTGTTCCAGGGATTGGGGTTTAGTGTTTTATATTGAATACACCAGCAATTCCTTCCCTTGATAGGAAATGGGGGAATCTTTGGGGCCTGCAGATTAGGCTAAGCCAATCTCCTTATATAATTACATTGACTAGAAAACTTCATATCTGTAAGTAGGTATTCTAGTATGATTAGATCTTAATGATTCCTATTAGATTCAGGGTGAGATTTATTCTCCTATTGAACACATTAGAGTTCTTGAATTTAGGTATCTATGTCATATATGCCCTCATCAAAAATGGTTTATGAGTATTAAGGAATATTATAACCTTATTGTTGGGAAACAATCCCTCAAGGTATCATTGAAGCATTTTTGAGGTGATTGTGTTTGTTGACAAAGTGGAAATCTATGCTGTGATTCTTGAAAAAGAAAACAATGACATACAAATTTGTTGAAAAAGAGGATTTCATGATGGAATGTCGAGTTCTAGAGCTGAGGTCAATGATCCATGTTTGATTCAAAAACATCGACAAAAGGAATGGATGATCTGGAGGCGGTACAAAAGAACAGATACATGGTGGCGCCGTTTTCCAGTGTTTGCCAAATTTTTGGGCCTAAAAATCGACAAATGAAGAAAATTGGTTTTTGGAAAAGGGACTTGCGCTCCGTGTACATGAAGGCTTGGAAACTTTCGCGCCATATTTTTTTCAAGATCAGATCATCAAAATATGGCAAAGGGATAAGTGTCGTGTAAGTATTGGTGGTGTCGCGCAGGTGACTTGCGCGTCGTGAAGAGACTTGCACGCCGATGCCTTGGAATCTTGAGAACTTGGGCGCCTGTGGTTTTTCAAGATCAGAAGATCAAAATATAACAAAGGAAAGAGGTTCACGCAAGTTTGGAATTAGGTCGCGCAAGTGTCTTGCAGGAGAAGAGATCTGCGCTCCGAGACTTGTGCGCCGAGGAGAGACTTGCGCGTCGTCGCGTAGGGGTGACCAAATGCCTATAAATACTGGACCACCCCTCTTCATTCTCCACCAGAGTTCAACACTTTGAAGATTCAGAGCTCCCATCGTGCAGGTGTGGTGGTCGCGCAAGTGGTGGTGTGTCGCGCGAGTGGGACTTGCGCGCCAGTTTTGGAAGTTGCGCGCCAAGTGTTGGTTGTGCGCCTGAGGTGGTTTAGGCGAGGAAGGAAGTGAGTAGCGCAAGTTTGGAGTTGGATAATATTTTTTCGCACAAGTTTCTAAGGAGGACTTGCGCGCTAGTTGTGACTTTCGCGCTGATACTTGCGCGTCGAGGTAGACTTGCGCGCCAAGTAAGGTTGATTCCCCGACCTTATTTTGGGGTCGCGTGGAAGCTGGAAGATTGCCCGATACCTTCGGTGCAAAGAGATATTCATCTACGGGTGAAAGGTGTACTTCAACAAATCATCTACATACATAGGAAGATGCATTATTTCATAAAAATGAAGAGACCTACAGGTCTATAAACTGTGAGTGGATTCCTTCCAAGAGCAGTGAGAAAAGGAAGAAAAAGAAGGTGATCCTCTCCACCGGCAGTGAGTCAAAGAGAGAGAAATAGGGAGTGACCCTTGGTAAAGCAGTGATCTAACCCTAAACTTGTTAATGAAGTGATCTTGGTCTTAGAAGTGATCTAGCTCAAACCTTGTAATCCACAGCTAGTGAAGTTTAGTGGAATTGGTACGACTGGCAACTTGTCGGCATATGCTCCGTGGACGTAGCCCTTAGCGGTGAACCAAGTAAAATTTTTGTGTTCGGTTCTTGCTTTACTTTCTGTTTATATTGTGAAATAGGAAAGAGAGAAAAGGGTGTTTTTCTTAACAGTGAAACAAGATCAGAACGGGCTTTAAGTTTAAATTAGTCATACCCTGATTCACCCCCCCTCTCAGGGTATTCAGCCTTGTGGACCTAACACTTATCTTTCTAAACCTATTTGGCCTCCATAACCTCTTACTCTATTATAGATATTAATTTTTGGTTTATATGTGTTATATTCATCAATTAATGGGTCAATTAGGGGGATAAAATTAATAGATCCATATTTTTATTCTTCATCCGATGAGGGTACAATTTTTAGGGTGGCTCCCATAGTCTCATTTGGTGGGACAATTTACATCCCCCCAATGATGAGGGTAGGAATTATAAGAGTATTTGGATTATATTAGGTACCAATAAAGACTTTTCCTCATGTAACTTTTTTCACTACATATGATTTTTCCAACCTTTTTTGGGTTGTGATGAATAGGACACAACCTCTAGTTTCATGGAGGAAACTGAGGTCATAACCAGCTGATTCAACTATTCCCTGAGTATGTTATGTTCCCAACTAACTAATTTCTTGGTTATAAAATTATTTGATTTCTACATGGCCTATATGTTATTTCCACCCATTTCCCTTATTAATTTGGTGGAGCTGTAGAAATGTGAGTTACCTACACCAGTGGTCCACCCATCCTGGCTTATCCAGAGTCAAATATCTTATGAAGTATATCCATAAATAAAAATTAGTCTTGGATATTATTCCCCAAAATTCAATAAAATGATAAGTAATCAATATTATCATTTAAACTGAATTCATTTAGTTTCCAGATCTCTATCAGTTTGAGCAGGTTGTTCTATATGGTAGTGACGGAGTGCACTACAACCTGCTCTCTTCAAAAAGAATAGTTTTATTTATTATATTCCTTGAACTTTGGATAATTTTTCTATTTATTTTCCCTATTAATGAGTATATTGTTTCTAATGTTGTCTTTCAAATCGAGGAACCACATGATATTATGCAATCTTGGTTTCTTAAGCTGGTGTTGGTTCTAGCTTGAGGGTAACAATCACAGTCTCTACTCTACCAAATTTATTCCCTTGATATCCTAATTTTTCCTAATATTTATATTTATACCATTTTATATAAAATTATATCCCTTTTAAAACTAATTAAAACTTGAAAAAAATTATTAGGGTACATTAAAGGAATTAGCGGTGCTATAAATGATTCGGGAAATTTCCTATATAAATATATAATAGAATATATTAATGGAGTTTCATATTTATTTAATAGGTTAATCCATTATACCTATAAATAACATCTATAAAAATTTAATTTTCATGTTTTTTACATTTAGAGTGGTCAAGGATAGTTTTTTTCTTTAGCGTGGAGTTGAACTGATAGAGAAACTATCTTCAAAGATTTTCCCAATTGGTAATGGATCCTGATGGCATATTATTATTCCATATGAATTCCAGTCCTTCCATTTTCTTGAAAAAACACTTTAGTTTTAATTCCTCTTACTATTATAATGTTCCAATATTGGGGCCACACCAAGACCTAAATTTCATGAGATGCTATCCCAAATCTCCGTTGACAATGAAAACTGTGAGGGTGGAATTTCTAAAGTTTAGAGGAGGGGATATCATCCACCCAATCAATATATGGATACCTCTCTATATTCACTTGATCACATTTCCCCTCCGTGGATTCAATTCAATTGTTAAGGGACTTTACTAAGTCTAATAGTTTTGGAAGCAATGTCATATGGATTGATTCCCTAGTAGAGACAATGAGTAGAGTTTAATATAGTCATCTCACCTATGTTGGCTATTAATATCTATTCTGATCCATCCTAGAGCGGATTTTTTGTAATGATTGTGTTATTCTATAGTGATGTAAATTATGGATACCCATCGGCCACTATGTTTACATAAACCAAAGGTCGAGATCCTAGTCAATTTGGATTTCTAGACTCTTCACATATTGGTTGAGAAAAACCTTCTTTTTGAAAAATAATTTATTGAATGAGAAATATTATACCCTCCCTATGAGTTTTACTCAATGGGAATATTACCTCTGAGTAATTAATCATTGATAGTTCCTAACTTTTCCAACTTGATTTCATATTGAGCTAACTTCTCCTCAATAGATATGGGTTCAATTTATTTGGGTGGTGGGTGAGATATAAATGTATCATTTTTCTTGTTTAAATCTCACCACATATGTGGTAGCTAAACATTTTTAATAAATCCCAAATTATAATCATGCCTATGATGTTAGGTACAAACACATTCTTTAGATACTTTGGTATGGATCATGTTTGAGAAGAGGTCTCTTCATCATGTCATTCCATGTTAGGTTCAATCCCAAGGTTATCTTCAATTCCAATGCTAATGAAATTTATTGACATGAAGAGAACAATAAGGATCTTTTCCTCATTCACCCCATAATATTAAGGGGACCTACTTCCCTATGAATATATATTGAGAGATAAATCATGATCCTCTATTAGATTCACCTTATTGGTAGACCATTTTGGTTGAAAACCCATACAAGGATTTATCTTCCCTCCTTGATGGAAGGTGACCTTGAGAGTCTATAGTGACATTTACTAAGTGTTCACCTAATGAAGGAGATGGGTCACGTAGTGGTAGAAAGTATGATACTTATTCCTATGAAGATGATCCTAACCTTGAAAAACTGATTTTAATAGAGGAGGAGAGTGTCATAATTACCAAAACCCTATGGTATGTTGTTGATTTTGTCCTACCACCATCACATCATGGAACCACTATGTATTTGATGATCCAATGTGGGGTGGTGGTAAATTTTTCACCATCCCTACAGGCTGGGTGGCCCTGTAATGTTGTTGGGGCCATTATTATCATAGCCTTCTGATATTTTCAGGCCTCTAATCATGCATGAGTCAGATGTATCATAATTTCAAGGTGATTACTTATTTATATTTAGGAATCCTATGTAGTTATAGGATTCTCTCACCTCATATAGGATGCATGTTTGACTTTATTAGTGGATTGATATAAGCATTTTTCAATAGCCCACTCCTATTGAGCGTATCTCTTCTAGGATTTAGGGATGGTAGGGATGTTCTTGAAATATAAACTAGAATATATGGATCCCAGACCTAAAACCTAGAATTAATAAATTATGTTACTTGATGATTCCATCAATGGGATTTTTTGGCTGATGAGTGGGGTGAAGTTCAGATCTCTATAAACATCCCATCCATTAATTTGTATTTCGGGTGGAGCATCATTAACCATATGAAAAATAACCTTCATGTTTTTTATTAAATTTCATTAAAGGATATCATGTTGCTTCCCCACGCTAGGGTTTCAAGCCACTAAGAAGTAAATGAAGTCTACTTGATAGTATATCTATCTCAATGCCTTTATATGGTTATCATACTCATCATAACATTTTTTTATTGATATGGAAAGAGTCTCTCATGGGTTTTCTATGACAACCCTACCTTTTAATACAAACTTAAACATGATTTATTACATAAAACTTCACTTGATACAATAAAGAAGATCGAGAGGTTTAGTGTCTCCAACTTTGAACTCAATGTCTCATCGACGATTATCTGCATAACTCTTATGTCGACTCTGGGCTGCCTTGATATGCTGCTGAATGGTTTTCACCTTCTCCACCATTTCCTCGACCATTTCTGGTCCAATCATCTTACGTTCACTGACCTCATTCCAACATGCCGGTGTTCTGCACCTTTTTTCATACAGGGCTTCATATGGTGCCATTTGGATGCTTGATTGGAAACTATTGTTATAAGAGAACTCAACCAGAGGAAGATGTTGATCCCATCCTCCTTTAAAGTCCATTGAGCACTCTCTCAACATATCCTCAAGTGTTTGGATAGTCCGCTCAGATTGGCCATAAGTTTGAGGATGATAGGTTGTACTAAAGTTCAGTTCAGTATTCAGAGCATGTTGAAGACTCTTCCAAAACATAGAGGTGAATCTTGGAACTCGGTCAGACACAATAGATAGTGGTACCCCATGCAACCTTACCACTTCCCTAATGTATATCTGTGCCAGTTGATCCAAAGATAAATCCTCCCGAATAGCAATGAAGTGTGCAGTCTTTGTAAGACGATCCACAACAACCCAGATTGCATTGTTGCCTTTGGATGTCCTTGGAAGTCTGGTGACAAAGTCCATGGTAATTTTCTCCCATTTCCATTCTGGTATGGGAAATGGTTGCATAATCCCCTTAGACTTCTGCCTCTATGCCTTCACTTGCTGACACACCAGGCACTTTGATGTATATTTAGCGATCTCCTTCTTCATATTATCCCACCAAAAGTTTTCTCGGAGATCTTAATACATCTTTGTGCTCCCTGGGTGAATAGAGAAATTTAAACTATGTGCATCATCCAAAAGTTCCTTCTTCAGCTCCTGATTTGATGGAACACATATTCTTTTCCCAAACCGCACAATTCCTTCTTCATTAACATTAAACTCCAAGGATTTCACTTTTTTGATTGCTTCCACTTTTTCTTGAATTCCCACATCATCCTTTTGAGCATCCTTTAACCTTTCCCAAAGAGACAATTGAGCAATCATTTGTGAAAGGATTGATGATGTTCCCTTCTATATGATTCCCATGCCCATCTTAATCAAGTCTAAGAAGATTGGATCCTTCTCAATTCTCATCATTGATAGAATCGTTGGGTCCTTTCTACTTAGGGCATTGGCCACCTTGTTCGCTTTCCCAAGGTGGTAATGTATTGAACAGTCATAATCCTTGATGAGCTCTATCCATCTTCTCAGGCGCATATTAAGCTCTTTCTGTGTGAATATATATTTAATACTCTTGTGGTCAGTATATATCTCACATTTCTCTCCATAGAGATAATGCCGCCATATTTTCAAGGCAAAGATCACCGCCGCTAACTCCAGATCATGCGTTGGATAGTTTCGTTCATTGATTTTCAACTGCCTTGAGGCATAGGATATCACTTTATCATTCTACATCAGCACACAGCCTAAGCCCTTCTTTGAAGCATCACTGAATACCACAAAAAGTTCCCCACTTGTGGGTAAAGTGAGCATGGGCGCAGTGATAAGCCTCCTTTTCAACTCCTTGAAGCTTTCTTCGCATTCATCACTCCAAGAAAACTTTACTCCCTTCCGAGTTAGCTTGGTAAGAGGGTTGGACAATCGTAAGAAATTCATCACAAATCATCGATAATATCTAGCTAACCCCAAGAAGATATGGATATCAGTTACTGATGTTGGCCTCGGTCATCCCTCAATTGCATCTATTTTAGATGGGTCCACAGATATCCCATTGCTTGTGATGATATGGCCCAAGAATGAGACCTCATTAAACCAAAACTCACACTTTTTGTACTTTGCATAGAGATTCTCCTTGCGAAAAGTCTCCAGTACAGTTTTTAAATGCTCCTCATGATCCTCCTTGCTTTTGGATTATATTAGAATATCATCTATAAAGACTACCACAAATTTGTCAAGTTAATCTCTAAAGACTCTATTCATCAAGTCCATGAATATTGTTGGAGCATTGGTGAGTCTGAAAGGAATTATTATGAATTCATAGTGCTTGTATCTTGTATGAAAAGCAGTCTTGGGGACATCTTCCTTCTTCACCCTTACTGAATAATATCCCGACCGCAAATCCACCTTGGAGAAGTATTGTTCTCCATGCATCTGATCGAACAAGTCATCAATTCTTGGGAGAGGATACTTGTTCTTTATCGTGATTTTGTTAATTTCATGATAATCGATGCAAAGCCGCATTGACCCATCCTTCTTCTTGATGAAGAGGACTGGTGCACCCCATGGTGAAGCACTTGGGCGTATAAACCCTTTATCCAGATTCTCCTCTAGTTGTTTCTTCAGCTCTTCAAGCTCAACAACATCCATTCTATATGGATTCTTGGATATTGGTAGCTCCCCAGGTATAAATTCAATTGAGAACTCAATATCTCTTCTAGGAGGAAGACCAGGCAGTTCCTTGGGAAACACTTCAGCGAATTCCCTCACAATAGGTATTTCTTCAAGGATGGTTTCTTCCTTGGACTCAATCATCTGATCTAGATACGCGTGCTCATAAGGCAGTAATATCCATGCTTGAGATGATGGATCTAAAGGAGATTCATCTTCCTCCCGACACTTGTAAAGAATCGGGGTTCGATTATCCATATGGAGTGTGATTTCCCTCTCCCGACAATTTATATTGGCTCTATATAAGGAAAGCCAATCCATGCCAAGAATTGCATAAAATTCCACCAGAGGGAGTATGATGAGGTTCGACGGGAAATTTAATCCACAAATTATAAAAGGGGAGGACTTATATTCATGGGATGCAAGGATTGCCCCATTTTCTGTACTCACTGACATCTTCACTTCCATGATTTGTGGTGGTGCTGGGATTGTTCTACTAAAATTTCGAGATATAAAAGAATGCGTGGAACCTGAATCAAAAATTATGTTTGCTATTCTTGAATGAATAACTAGCGTACCTGTCACCAATTCATTGTTGGGGTTCACTTCGGCATAAGTGATGGCAAACTCTCTCCCTTGCTGCCTTGGAGGTTGTTGGTTGTCTTCGAAAACCCTTGGATTAGGGAACTGATTTGAAAAATGACCCGGTTCTTTGCATTTGTAGCATTAAACAACGCTTTGAGGTTCAAACGGAGCGTTCCTCTCCTCTGTCACAGCCGTGGGTTTTTCTTGCCGACAATTAACAGCTAGGTGCCCTTCTCTTCCACACCTAAAGCATTTTCTTATCCCCTTAAGGCAATTTCTAGGGTGCTTCTTCCTGCACTTTTGGCAAGTGGGGTGCTGGATCTTCTTAGCACCGTTGGATTTATCCATCGGACCACCAGCATTGAATTCCACCTTACGCTTCTTTTCCCCATGATACCCCTGTGATTCCTCGATCTCTATTTCAACCTTGAGGGCACATCGGATAATCTACTCATAGCTGTCGAAGTCACGGATTGCTAATGATTTCCGTATTCTAGGCTTCATCCCACCAAAGAAGCGGTCAACTTTGCATTCGGGGGTAACGACAAAGCCGAAAGTGTATCGTGCAAGCCTTGTGATGTTTTCCTCGTATGCTCCAATAGATTCTTCATCTTTTTGCTTGTGGGAAAGGAAGTCCCTTTCCATCTTAAGCCAGAGGGTGCGCAGAAAATATTTATCAAAAAACATCTTCCGGAAATCCTTCCATTCCAACGCCTCGATCTCCTCCTCAGGCTTCATATTTTTTATCAACGTCCACCATTGATCAGCTTCACCCTCCATATGATAAGTAGCCAGGATAACCTTCTCTTTTTCCGAACATTGAAGGATGAAGAAGATCTTTTCAATGGAGTTGATCCATTGTTCAGCGATAGTGGGATCGGATGATCCACTAAAAGTAGGCGGCCTTTGCCTCATGAAGCTCTTGATAGTGACTTGTTCCTTCTTAGGGGGGTTTGTACGTTCCTCTTGACCCGTGTTTCTATTCAATTCTTGAGTTATCTGAGAGAGAATCATGACAAAGTTCGTGATTCCTGCTCCCATTGGATTGGGCATCTCATTAGTACAGTCATCACACTGATCTTCACATCGGTTGTTAGCCCGAGTCCTCCTATTACTGGCCATTGGCTGGAATAAAAGGAATGTTAGGGGTAACACATAAAGGGTAATCCAAAGACAAAATTTGATAACTTATAAATAAACTTTTATTTCCTTACTCATGAGTCTATAGGCTTCAATCTAGGCTTTTCATGATCTACTTTATAACATATATTCGTAGGGGCATTTTTTTTAATTCCCTTAATAAGGGTTCATACTAAGATTGTGAATTTATCAAAACATATCCCCCGGGAGTGTCGTAACCAAGAGTGAAGCAAGGCCCGTTGTCGTGCACCAGTTCCCGTTCGAGTCTAGCTCAAAGCAGTGTTTTCGGGTTTTACCCCTAGGATACATCTGTTCTAGAGCCGCCTCTACCTGCTCGTATCCAGACAGGGATGTATTTGTTTGATAAACCACTTACTCAGTACTTACCAAAACTTAGGGATGTTTTTATTGTACTTAGTCCTATATCTAAGGCTTTACTAGGGTTTCTTAATCCCAAATATAACTAAACCTATCCTTTGATACCAACTATGGAAACTCTGCCTTATAATACAAACTTAAACATGATTTATTACATAAAACTTCACTTGATACAACAAAGAAGATCGAGAGTTTTAGTGTATTTGGGGCTTAGGGTCATTACATAAAAACTTAAAACATGAAATACAACATCTTTATTGAAAACTTCCTTTACATGACCACTACATTCCCTCGTACTTAGCATTACAGGGGATAACCTGAGGACATGCATAAGAAAAGGGTGAGCTATAAAGCCCAGTAAGGGAGTACACATGGAATAACATGAGGAGTAAAATACATGTTAGACAATAGGAATATCAATAGATTGTAATAAAAACATGAACATAAAGTCATGATAAAGCATGATAATCATAACATGGAAATGTGGCAACAACACTTAACATGGAAGTAGCATGAGCCAAGGCTCATTGCACATGGAGCATGAGTAGATCCTCATTGCACATAAAGCACGAGTAAACCCTCGTTGAACTTGAATTAGAATGAGTCAAAACTCATTGCACATGACATATCATGATACTATACTTTACCCAATGCATTGGAGCACTATAAGGGCGCACCCTTCTTAAACATTTCATTTCATGCATAAGTGTGCCACATGAATCATAAAACATGGATTCATAAAACATAATCATTTTTTTCATGATAAAGGAATGTGGAATTAATAAATGAAACTTTATAATCAATAAGTAAATGTGCATAAAGGTGAATACGCTTGATGGATAAATGGGCATGGTATTCACTACACAATGGCATTGGCTTAGAAAATCGGTGTGATTTCGGCAGCGTAACGGCGTGACATAAGAATTCATAAAAATGGTTGATGAGAGAGAAATGGGATCCTCATCATATTTACATGTAATGGATAGTAAGGAGTTCATATAGATACATGTCCCAACAATTGTAATGGAATTTAGATTCATGATACAAAAATATTTCTTGAATGTAAAAGAGGAGAGAGAAGTTCCTTTCGGAATTTTGGCATAGTAACGGGTGTACATGGGAGGCATTTAATGAGAGAGAAAGGGGGTATCCCATCATTAAAACATAAATAGGGCAGTATGATGGAGGTGACAAACCATACCCCAACATTCATAATTGAAATTAAAAGCCAAAACAACTTAAAGAAAATTGGACAAAAATGAGAAAGGAAGAAAAAACTCTTACTTGGAAGTGTGCTTCCAAAGGCTAGAGAGAGGCTTGTGAGAGGCTTCTTGGGAGATTGGGGCACCTTGGGAGGATTCTAGAGAGAGTAGGGCAGAGGTTGGACGAACTCCAAGGTATTTGAGTGAGGAGGAAGTGGGAGCTTGGGTGGGTTTATATAGGAAAGGTGAGGGAATTCTTTATTATTTAGGTTTGGGACCCCTTATATTAAATTAATCCAAACCACAAACCATCCCATGGTTTTTGCCCATGGTTTTTGGAAAAGGGAAGAGGAAAACATTATTTTATAAGGCCAAAGTCCTAACTTCTTAAAATAATAAGGTTGATTATGTGGAGGTGAGTCATACTCCCATGGAAATTAATTTAAAAAAGCAAAGTGTTGAATAAGTCTTGAGGGGTCCATTAATGCTTTGAAAAATAAGTCAAACAAACCCGAAATCACTTTATTTTAATTTTAAAACATATATTGGCCGAAAATAAAGATTATAGTACTTTATTACATCACTATTGGGTCATTATGATGTCATAAAACACATTATATATTTAAACGGTATTTAATTTTTACCCAAAAATTTGACTGTCTCAGAAAATTATGAAAAATTAACGGTTGGATAATTTCAATGTCCTGATTCAAAAAATAAAATTTATTTTATCTAAATAATTTTCTAAATATGTTAATTTTCACTTTTAAAATAAAAAACCGACATTTATAAAAAATTCACGGGTTTTGACAGAAATGGTTTCCAAACCTTAATAAAAAATATAATTGCATTCATAAAATTATAAGATCATTTATATTTAATAAAAATTAATTTAATAATAATAATAATATTTTATTAAAATATTATTTAATTCAAAAATCCCTTAATTTAATAAAATATATTTCTAAAAACACCATTTGTACTTTAAAAACTATTTACAATGTATCAAAAATGACTAGAAGTTATATTCATTATTATATACAAAAATAATGTACATGAACATAGTACTACTTATTTGTTACATAACCCCTTAAAACAGCCGTATAAGACCTAAGGGTAAGGTGTGCGATGGTGAAAGACTCTTGGGGTGGCTCAGATAACATCGCTCGAGTGGTAATTTCAATCAACTTCCTCTTTTCCCATAGATGGTCACATTCGAGCTTGACAAGATGAAGCTCAGATTGGGCTTGGTCAAGAGCGAAGCCCAAAGACTCCAACTCTTTTCCAAGCTCCGAAAAATGGGCTTCGTATGGGGAAATTCTACTGGATGAGGTCATCGTTTCCTTTTTCTGAGTAAATTGGATTTGTTAAAGTCCTATATTTATACTAATCATGTGATCACTGTTCAACGGTTATATTAGCAATGGTCAAAATTCTTAACATAAAACCAAAGAAGTTGACATTTTATATAAAGATAAAGAGACATTTAATTAGATCAAGATGGATTTCCATTAATGAAACTTTGGTTCGTTACATTTTAGCATAGATAATACAACACCCAAAATATATATATATATATTGAAATTTTCTTTCTGAATAAATACTATTTATCATATTTAAGAATGTAATATACTTTAAACACATGAAATGCACAATTATTTATTTCATTAATTAGAAATATTACATTTTAAAAATAAATATTTTAACATCCTATATTTTTAAGGTATGCTCTTTTTTATGTTTAAAATTGTGTTTCTTGAGTTTGGGGGAATCAAGAACCATTTTGGGAATTTTTCAATATATCTTGGGTTGGGTTCTACCTAAAGGATGTTTTTATATCATAAGATTATAAATTATGGTATAAATAATTTGTGGGTAACAATCCATGAAAATGTTTTGTGGCATAAATCCATTTATGTTGTAAATCCCCTTTTTATAGTGAAAATATGTCACAAGGGATAAATTAACCCAAGGCGATGTATTTTTCAGAGTACATGGGTTATGGTGATTCTACACTATAAATACCTTATTTACAACATAAACCCCTCATTACCTATAGTTTTTATGTGTTATAAGACTAAATCATAATTCATTAAAATTTTGTCTCCCTACTTCAAACCCTTTGTACTTTCTAGGTGATTTTAGGTGACTCTTCCTCTTCTGGATCACTTCATTCAACACTTGTTCTCCATGGTGGTTTTTCTGCATCTCTCTTAGTAATATGCCTTTCTTCTCATTGATTTCCATTAGTCATGATAGCGGTGTTGGTATGATTTTATAGGAATCATTTATCACATGTTGATTCTTGTTTGTTTCTTCTAGATTCGTTGAACGGTCTTCTTCTAGAGGCCCACCCCTGTGTTGGTTGTGGTGAAAAGGACATGTTTCTTGAGGTATGTTGTGATATATTCTCTCCATAAACTATCTCATCTATGGTATTGATTATAATATTTGTGAATCATTGTTAGGTACTTCATAGTTTTCTTTGTGTTCCTTCTAATGTTAGTGGATCCCATTGTGGGTAGTGTTCAACCTGATTTTGAGGTGGTTGGTTCTCTCTCTAGCCTATGTTATGTGAGCCATTGATTGATCTTTTTTTAATAAAAGGTTCTCTAAATAAAATGGCATGATTTAATTCTTTATGTGTGTGATATGGGTTTTTCAGAAAAATATGGTTTTACCATTGTTTTTCTAAAAGAAGGATGATCTTCAAAGCATTACGAAATGAATTGTGAAATATGTTTTCAAATATGCTATTAATAGAAATAAAGGGGTGTTTGAAATTTTATTATGAAATGTATAATACCTTTTTAATTATTTGATATTATTCATAATGGATCCTTTGGTACTTAGGTGGGAGGTGTAGTATTGGGGATCATCTTTTGATATTACTCAAAAGGATCACTTTCTGGGGTGTTCTTTTGTTCCTAGATAAAGATGCATTTAGCTCTTAGACTTGACTAGACATTGTATTAGGATTAATAATATGGGTTTTTCCTCTATTACCTAGACCTTTACTCATGGGTATTTGGGACTTTTAGTGTAAACTAGTCCTAACTAATGTATGAGTAACCTAGAAAACCTAATCACGAGTTATCCTTGCCATGTTTATCTTTTGTGTGTTGGATTTATACTTATTTTATTTGATATAAATTTTTTAAGAAATAGAAATGACTTTTGGATTTATGATTTGAAACTATTTTACCTTGTTTTTTTATAACTATGTAAAATAGGGAATTTTTTACCATGCTTTTGATATAAAACTTTATTACTGCTTACCATACCATGTGTTATAAATTGAGCATATGGAATCACTGTACAGAGACCTGGTATGTAAAAACTTAGTGGTATCCAACTAAGACTATTTAACCCACACCTTTCACACCCCTTCAATGGTGTGTAGACTTGGTATTGTATCTTGATGTGGAAAAGTCAAGGTGTTATAGTGAGGATGTGAGGTTTATGTCGGCTGAGTATGGGTAGCTTTTAGTGAGATGGTGGGATGTTTCCCACATTATCACATAGAGTAGTTGGTATTTTTTTAGTTTTACTTTATTTTTGAACTGGTAATTTGTATTTTATCTAACTATTTTGATTTATACCATTATTTTCTTTGGTTATCAAATATATCTCTTTTAGTTAACTTCAAATATTTCTTTCCATTGTAAATATATAATCCATTCAGTTTGTTTTCAATTTTCATGAAATTGTTCTCTCCATTATTATTTTATGTTTGGGTGTTATTCACTAGTCCATGGGGATCGAGAATTCCCATTAAGTATGTGGATGATTGGTTTGGGTGTTAGTTTTAAAGGTATCCTAGGTTGGTTCTTTACAATTTGGTATCAATTCATGTTTATGCTCATTCTTGGGAAGTTGGTAGATTAGAGATAGGATCTCCAGAACTTGAAATTTAGGTTTTGGTGAGTTACTAGCTATATCTTACCATAAAAAGCCTCAATTTACCATGTGATTTTGGAATTTGTGTCTCCTATGTTGATTTTTAATCTAAATCTCATTTTATTTTATTTTTTATCTAGTTTAAACTGAGGTTTTTCTAGTTGTTTGGTCATTTTATTCTATTTTTAGTGTGTATCAATATACCTTCAAAATGTCTTCCTTGGGTTCCTCTATAGGTTTCAGCGAGAGATACTCCTCAAGGTAATACACCTTTGGATTATAATCTTATAGAGACTATCGTGTGAGCAGTTCTTGTTATTAACTGGAATGTACTTCAAGTTTTGAACCCAGTTATTGAGGGATAGACTTGAGTTTACAAATACATAGATCGATCATGAGAGTTCCTACATGATAAAACCCAATACTTTATGGTTATGAATAAACCTCAAGAGGTGTAGTAATGGTTGGAAAATATTGATTAGTTCATTAACTTCCTAGATACACCTAAGGCTATAAAGTTGAAGTGTGAAACATTTAGGATCAAGGTTCCTAGCAATTGGTGGTGGGATTCCATGGTATAGGAAAACCAGTATGTGGGTTTAGATTTTAAGGGTTTCAAGACCCTATTATTTTGACTATTTTTCCAAAATATCTAAATATAGTGAAGTCTGTGGAGTTCCTATATTTACAGTAGGGAGATAGCTTGGTGTTATAGTAGATCAATAAGTTGATGGAGTTGGTTCATTTTTCTCTAGAGGTAGTTATAAATAAATAGTTGAAAGCTCAGAAGTTCCTGTAAGGTTTGAGACTAGACATTTGATCTTAGGTTCATATACTAAAGTTATGTACCTATGCTGATATGGTAGACAGAACTATAAGTAAAGAGATGGATATGATGGGTAATATTAGTTGTTCTTCCCTTTCCCTTCCATACTATATAAGCTTCAGTGGCGCACAGGGAAATAAGAGGAAGTGACATGATCATCACAGGGGTGGTGGGGTAGTTTATAGACATGCACTTCCTTCATGCCACCAGCAGCCACTAGTAGTATTCCTTTGACTTTCTATTAGTGTGGCAAGGTAGGGAACACCTGACATACTTTTCCTGCACCTACCAAGATTTACAGTTCTTGTGGAGACCAAGACCATCTGTATAGTTTCTTCCAA
This sequence comes from Viscum album, assembly GCA_963277665.1. Taxonomy (NCBI): domain Eukaryota; kingdom Viridiplantae; phylum Streptophyta; class Magnoliopsida; order Santalales; family Viscaceae; genus Viscum; species Viscum album. The sequence goes on from OY728143.1 coordinate 1,716,634,449, forward strand.
ATTATGTCTATACCTCATTCTAGTATAGGGTATTTAGTTCCAAAGTCTACTGTGGCGCAGTCAAGTGCTTCAAAGTCTATAGGGATCCCGCAGCAATACTCATGAGTTAAGCACCTTCATGTAGTGTATGAGTTTTTGATAGAGTTTGATGTGGGTCTAGAGACAATGAGAGGTAACATTTTTATTTCATCTTCTATAGAAACTACTTTATTTAATACTGGTGCCTCACATTCATTTATATTTTCCTATTCTATTTATTTTTTAAAACTTACAATGAAGATTATATCATTTGTTATGGTAATGGTGAAACCTCTTAGAAAAAGGGAATAGTAGGGGTTTCATTGTCCATACTTTTCTCTATTGATAGCTAATGTGTAATTATTCTAGGATTTCCTCATTCTTGATATGGATCTATTTGGCATCATCATCAGGATGGATTGGTTTGTTGATCATTGGGATGAGATTGATTGTTATCATTGGTTAATTTCATTCTTTGATACTAATGTGATATCTCAATTGTTTAAGGGAGAGTGGGATCCGAGGTATGTTCATGCAATACCTTTCCCCATAGAGCTCAGGATCTTTTTGTCCACCTTTTTAGTTGATCCCAATGACACTTCATCTGTTGAAGATCTTCTCATGATTCTTAGGTACTTTCCTAATGTCTTCCAAGAAAAATTTTCTGATCTTCCTCCAAATATGGAGGTAGAGTTTATGATTTATTTTCTATCATGTACCCATCCAATATCGATACCCACTTAATATATGGAACAAGTGGTACTGAATTATCACATGATTCTGTTGGATGATCTGATGGAGAAAAGCCTACCTTCACTCTAGTGTTTTTCTATGGATAGATCATGTGTTTTTTGTAAAAAAGATAGATGTTTCAATTTATTTTTGTGTGGAATATAGAAATTTGAATCAATTTAAAGTTAACAATAAGTACTATTTCCCCATGTGGATGACTTTCTTGATCAGTTAAAGGGGGTGAGGTGGTTTTTGAAGATCAATCTTTGATCAGGTTATCATCAACTCAAGGTTCAAGAGTCTAATATACCAAATATGGATTTCATGAGAAGGTATGGCCATTATGAATATTTTGTGATGTCATTTAGTCTAACTAATTCTCCATCAGTTTTTATGGATTTGATGAAAAAGATATTCCATCAGTATATTGACATATTTTTCATTGTTTTTATGGATGATATCTTTATTTATTCAAGATCTAAGAATGAGCATGAGCACCAATAGGGTTTTCTAAATTATGAGAAACCACTAAATTTATGGAAAGATTTTGAAATGGAATTCTAGGATTCAAGAAGTGAAGTTCTTAGAACAAATTATTTTTGAGTAAGTATCCTTATTCAATCTTGAGAAAGTGAAGGCTTCCTTTACATGGTAGGATCCATAGAACATTTCATGACTTGTCCTAGAGGGGACCATGTCATGACTACCCCAAGACCACCTCTGATAGGCCAGGGGATGGCAACTAGTGTCAAGTAGGAATATCTCACAATTGGGAGGAATTTCCTAAGTACATGTGCACACACGCACATATCCAAGACCCAAAATATTGAAATGTTAAAAAACTAAGTAAAGAATTCATGCATAAACTTAGATACCAACAACAGAGTATGATAGGAAAGTAAAGTGCAGTAAAGTAAAACTGGGCCAGAATAAAATCCCACCAAAAAGAGTCTACAAACCAAAAAGTCCAACCTATAAAAAAGTACTGGGATTGTTGTCTATAGTCATAGGAGCACACCCCAGTTTATCTCAAATCACCAAGCATATTATGGTCATGTTCTGCTTGGAACTCTGTAACAAGGTCAAACTTTTTCACAAGACATGACACATGCAGGAAAATCCCATGTAGGGGTGAGTAAAACAATACTCAGTAGGAAACCTTGAAAACACAAATTAATACCACAAAGAAAACACCACGAAGAAGATACCATGTAGAAATATCACAAAGGGAAAACACCGCTAAAAAGATATAGCCATATCAAAATAGGTATATGTCTATAGCACATATAAAAATAACATCCAGGTATACTCATAAATAATCACAAGCCTCAAAGTCTCACCTACTTCCAGCTACGTGGTTCCGCTCATAGCATGATCATCTCGGGAGATCTGACTCCTCAAACTATCTGATATAAGCACGTATAACAGGTCTACCAAAAGTACCCAAGAGAACACTAGGGTCTCAATAACTTATATAGTTTCCCTGAGACATCCAGTCTTTCTAATACATGGAGTTTTGATAACACATGGAGTATCAATAAACCACGGAGTGTCGATTACACAAAGAGTGTCAGTAACACATGGAGTTTAGGTAACACATGGAGTCTCGGTAACACATGGAGTGTTGGTAACACATCGAGTATCGGTAACACATGGAGTGTCAATAAGTCATGCAGCACCTAAGTCATGTAGTCACAAAGTCACAGCCAAACATCAACCATTTAAAACTACCCAAACCACACTCATTGGGTCTAGTCACATAGAATGGAAATAATATGATCTTGATACACATATAGGGGTCTTCTACACCCAAGGATCACTGGGAGGACTCCTTGTGTAACACCCCAACCCCTCTGTACTGGAGTCGATGCGTTACTAATGATATTGGAATGGTTAGAAGGAATGAAAAATCATGAAGGAATGATCAGTTTAGTAGTCTTAAAGAAACTAGATACATAGATGTAACACAAATTACATTGAAAAAGTTTACAAGATACAATACATAACAAAACTAAAAGTTGCAACCACATGAACTCAATAAATGACCTTTTATTCATCACCTGTTGAAGGTAAACAATGAAAGGGGTGAGTTCAAATGCTCAGTAAGGGTTACAAATAGCAGAAGCATGAGCACAATAATAATTTAATCACAATCAATCTGACATAATCAATATGGCATAGTGAATAAGTTAATAATTAATGTCATTAATAAAATGAGAATGAAACTGCATCCATAGATTTTTTCATAGTGAAAACCTCATGGATAATAATAATAACGGATAATGAATAAAGAGAATGCTTGTTAATTGGATTTCATGTATCTGGCACATCAAACCATAATACTGTAAAAATGGTTTAGTTCTATGGGTATAAACCAATCAAATTTTTTGGAAACAAACTCTAAGGGTTTGTTGCCAAACTTATTTGTCTCATGAGACCTACCAATTCATCGAGGGGCTGTAGTGGGCCCCACCCGCCACTGTATGTCCAAATAATTCTTTATAAATTTAATCAACACAAGATCAATATTCCTTTTCAATATCCGTATAGATTAGAGTATACAGATTCATCTATAATTCCATAATTATAACAACTTTCCAAATAAACATCGTATGTAAAATGGTATACGGTTTAGAAAAAAAAACATATCCATGATATGAGATTATGGATATTTAATATAAATATAATTTCAAACGAAAAGTTATCTCAAATGGGTAGTAGGTACACCACATAAGGATTATTAGGTGCACAATACAAAGTTAGTCACAACAAAATAGTAGTTGAGAAACAGTGTCTTACCACAATATAACCGGTTGAATCATATGACCGAAACTTAATAACTGTAACGACCCGAGTCCAGAGCCCATCCACTGGTGCCTCATACCCAGTTCGCCACATGACCTCAAGCATGTTTCCCCAAACACCAGAGGCTCCCGACTAGCAGCGAGGGCCTTGGTGAGTCGGTGGGGAAACTATGCCCTCATTCGGTAAAGTATGCAGCGGAAAACAACCAGACACAATAGTGGAAACAATAAATAGCATACAACAACTGAACTGAATAGTGAAAGCAATGGATAAAATAATGATGATGCAACATGGTACATATGTCTACGGAAAGTAGAAAACAAACCAACGTGCTGAAGTACAACTGAAAAATGAAGTGTAAAGGAAAACAAAATAAACTCCTCAGCATCGCGAGCCACGTCTCGGTCCCATGCTCTCCAGCTCCAGTGCAATCAAGAACCTAAAGTGGAAGGGCACTTTCCCTTATCTATACCTGCAAAAATATAGTCTTTTTAGGCCCAAAATCATGGCCCAAATAGGGTGTGAGATACAATCCCAATAGACAATCACCCAAATATTTGTGCCTAACAATCAATGAATACATGGAAGTAATAAAACAAGAAGCAGTAAATAGGAAATCACAAGCAGCTACAATCCATAGTTCTAACAAATAAAGTACACAAGTAAACATCCAACAACAAGAAGGAAACAGGTAAACCTCTGGGTAGATCTCACTGCTTAACCCCTATGGCTCAACCTATAATTACTAGCAACCCTCTAGGAGGCACACAGAGTCTCACCCCTCTGGTTCAGCTATGAATTAATAGACTCTCTGAGGAAGCACTCACCGTCAATTCCCCCTATAGTCTCGTATCGTACTAAAGGCTCTCTGGGGAAGCACTCAACGTCTCATTACCCCTGTGGCCCACGTCGAGGAACTACAGACTCTCTAAGGAATCACTCATCGTCAATTCCCCATGTGGTCTCGCATCGTATTAAAAGACACTCTGGAGAAGCTCTTACGTCTATTCTCTCTGTGGTCCACTACACTAGGTCCTCACAGTCCTGTGTGAAACTAACATGCTCAGCATGCGTATATCGTCCAAGTAAACCTCAAGAACTACTTGACTATCAATCTAAGGCATGACAGCATAACAAAGCAACAGTTCCACTATCCTACAACTAGGCATGGAAACTGGCAACCACCAAAAGGTAAAACAAGCATGGAAAAGAAACCTGAGCACAAAACATTTTACTCTACTCATAAGCATAAACCTCTACTACAGCAATCAATAAAAGTAGGAAAATAGTAGGGAAAAAACAAGAAATCCACAATTCCCCGCCCAAGGGAATTTGTGGAAATTGCACAAAATACACAAAGACTTTCTACAAAAGGGCACAAACCACCCACCTCGATCCTAGGAGATCAATATACTTGAACCACGGTGATTGATTCCCCTTAGAACGTCATATATCTAAGAAAACAAACAAAACACTCAACCCATGATAACTTGAGTACAAGGATGAATCATGGAACAAGGCTAAAGCAGAAGAGAGAACTCATCGCTGTGCTTCCAACGCAATCTACCATGCTCGAATCGGAGAACGGCTGGAGAAGTAGGAGATCGAGGAAGATTCGGTCGTACGGGTCGCTCTCGAATGAACCAGACCTAGAAGAAGATGAATATCGTGATGAGGCGCGACCCCGGTCCGTTTAGTGAAAAAAAATAGAAAAGTACATAGTGTGTATTTTTAAAGTACACGGCGTGTAGTGGTTTTTTCTGTACTCCACTAAAAACGGCCCCCACATCACCCCTACACACCATGTTTGTGGCCTGGGCACGGTCATCACACGACTTCGAGCCGGAGAAGAGTACACAGCGTGTACTCATAAAGTACACGGCGTGTACTTTGAAAATTTCCAAAAAGTTCATTTTTCTTAAAAACTCTAGAAAAAGGAAAACATACCTGAAACGAAGATCCAAGTTCTTAAAAACTTCCCCCCTTAAAGAAATTCATCCCCAAATTTCCCTAACGTGGCATAGAAGAATAATCCACGAACATCTCCAGCCAATGTGATTGTACATCGGCCTCCCTTTCCCAAGTCTCGTCCTGTAATCACTCGTGCTACCATAGCACCCGTACCAGAGGAACAGACCACCCACGGAGAACCTTCGTACTGCGATCGACAATCCGGATAGGATGCTCCTCAAATGAAACATCCGCTTCAAGATCAACCTCCTCAGGTTGAAAGACATGAGACGGGTTTGAAAAGTAGTGTCGGATCTGAGAGACATGGAAGACGTCGTGCATGGCTCGGTACCTCTGTGGTAGCTGCAACTGATAGGCGACCGGCCCCACTCTCTCCAAGACCTCAAACGGCCCGACATACCGTGGTGAAAGCTTACCTTGTCTCCGAATCCTTTTGTGTCCCAACCTCAGTGCAACATGAAGGAAAACCTGATCTCCGACCTCGAACTCCAAATGTTGTCTCCGCTGATCAGCATAAGACTTTTGTCGAGACTGTGTTGTAGCCATCCTCTTCCGAATCAGTTTTATCTACTATGAAGTCTCCTGAACAAGACAAGGTCCCAGTAAGGCTGCCTCTCCTGCTTCCAGCCAGTATAAGGGTGATCGACATGGCCTACCGTACAAAGCCTCATATGGTGTCATCTAAATGGTTGCCTAGAAATTGTTTTTGTATGCGAACTCCACTAGAGGAATATGCTTCTCCCAAGAACCGCCAAAGTCTAGGATGCAAGCTCGGAGCATATCCTCAAGAACCTGGATCGTGCGCTCAGACTGGCCATCAGTCTGGGGATGGTATGCCATACTCAGAAGTACCTGCGTACCCAAAGCATTCTGAAGTCCCTACCAAAATCGAGAAGTAAAGCGCGCATCCCTGTCTAAAACGATGGAGTGTGGAACTCCATTTAGACGAATGATCTCCCTGATGTACAGTCATCCTAGATCATCAAAACTGAAGTTCTCCTTGATCAGCAAGAAGTGAGCAACATTCGTGAGCCTGTCGAGGACAACCCAAATAGTATCGTTCCATCAAGGCGATCTCAGCAACCCGGTCACGAAGTCCATCGCAACATCGTTCCACTTTCACTCCAAAATGGGTAATTGCTGTAAAATTCCTGCTGGTCACTGGTGCTCTGCCTTCACCTACTGACAAGTAGGACACCGTAAGACGAAACCAGAAACATCTTTCTTCATACCTGGCCACCAGTACTGGCGATGAAGATCCTGATACATCTTGGTGATGCCAGGATGAACTGTCCATACAGAGGAATGAAAATCCCGCATCAGCTCCTCGCGTATGTTTTCTAGCACCCATACGCATCCCTGGAAACATAAGATCTCATCCTCGCTCACTGTCCATCCAGGAAGAGGGTCATCTCCTAACACACCCTCTCACAGGACTAAGCCTTCTGAGTCTGATAGCTAACTCATCCATACCCAATCAAGAAGTGAATAGGTAACAACTACAGAAGAAAGGAAAGGTTTTCCCTGTCTGTTGTGCACCTCCAGATGCATCTCAGAGAACAAAGCCATTAGATTCCACTCATCGCTGGCCTCTTGAACCGCCTAAACCAGAGTTCTCCTGCTCAACGCATCAGCCACTACGTTGCCCTTTCCTGGCATGTAGGAAATATCGAAATAAAACAACTGAAGATACTCGACCCACCTGTACTGCCTCAGATTCAGATCACGCTGAGTGAAGATATACTTGAGACTCTTGTGGTCGGTGAAGGCCACAAAGTGATCTCCCTGCAGATAGTGTCTCCAATAGCGTAAGGCATGAACAACAGCTGCCAACTCCAGATCGTGCGTAGGGTATTTCCTCTCATGTGGCCTTAACTGCCGAGACCCGTACGCAACGAATCCATCTCCTTGCATAAGCACAGCTCCTAGTCTGATACCTGAAGCATCACAGTAAACAGTGTAACTCTTGCCTGGTTCTGGCAAGACTAGTATCGGTGCTGACGTCAACCTCCCTTTCAGCTCCTGAAAGGCTGACTCACAAGAATCTAACCATAAGAACTTTGACCACTTCTTAGTCAGACCTGTCAAAGGTGCTGCTATATGAGAAAAATTCTGAATGAAGTGTCTATAGTATCCAACCATCCCTAGTAAGCTCCGTACCTCAAAGACGTTCTTCGGCTGCTCCCAGGAAACTAAAACTCTCACTTTCTCTGGGTCCATAGATACTACTGCCTCTGAGATGACGTGACCCAAGAAGTGAATCTAATCCATCCATAAGTGGCACTTCGAGAGTTTATCATAAAGCTGGTGCTCTCTCAATGTACTCAGAACGATCTCAAGATGTGTGGCATGGTCGTGTCGAGTGTGAGAGTACACCAAGATATCATCCACGAAGACCACGATGAAAGATTCCAAGTAAGGATGGAAAAATAGGTTCATCAGTGCCATGAAAACTGCTGGTGCATTCGTGAGACCGAACGGCATGACTATATACTCGTACAGACCATACCTGCTCATGAAGGCTGTCAAAGGTATATCTGATGTTCTAATGTGAACCTGATGATAACCAAACATCAAGTCGATCTTCAAGAACACCCAGGATCCTGGAAGCTGATCAAAGAGGTCATCAATCCTCAGCAAGGTATATCAGTTCTTGACCGTCAACTGGTTCAGCTTCCGATAATCCACATAAAGCAGAAGGGTATTGTCTGCCTTATTCGCAAACAGGATAGGCAAACCCCAAGGAGAAGTACTGGGTTGGATGAAACCCCTTGCCTGCAACTCCTCCAACTACTTCTTGAGATCCTGCAACTCAGGTGTAGCCATCCTATAAGGATGAATGGACACCTGTGCTGCTCCTGGCACGAGTTCAATAGAAAAGTCTACCTCATGCTCCAGAGGCAAACCCGAAAAGTCCTCTGGAAAGACGTCCCTGAAACGATCCACCACTGGAGGAAAGTACAACTGCGAAGTCCCCTGATCGTCCAGATAAAGACTAGCAATCTGGTTTGTCACCCTTCCTAACCCATGGTGCTCGAGTCCTACTCGACTTGCCTGAACATCCCATTCGCCTCTATGAAGAAAAGATTCACCCTCTGGTGAAACGAAACTCACTCTGCGGCGATAACAGTCGACGACTGCCTGGAAGGGAACCAACCAGTCCATTCCGAGAATGAAATCATAGCCTGTCATCTCTAGGACATAGATATCTCATAAGAAATGATACCTTGCAATCGCGAGAGTGCACTCTCTACACTGGTGTACACTAGATGTCCTCGTCCCCAAAGGTGTGTCTAGTGTCAACGAGTTGGAAAAAGAGAAGACACAGAGCCCAATGCTCTCCACAGCAGCAATAGAGATAAAACTATGTGTAGCACCAGTATCAAAAAGAGCTGAAGATAAAACTGAGGCTACTAAAATAGTACCTCGAACTATAGAAGGGTCGGGTTCCTGCTCTTGATAAGTCTGATTCACAGCGAAAGACTGGCCTACACCGCGGCCCTGCACCCCTGGATGACCACTCTGAGATCAACCTATCTACTGGTGCTGAGGGAATGGTGGCTGACCGCCATGGCCCTGACCTCCACCTCGGCCCGAACGGCCGGAAGAACTCCAGTTCCCCGACTGGTGAGAAACAAGTGGGGCTCCTCCTGAATGAGGTGTCATGGAAGAACCTCGGTCACCAGCTGAGGGTGAGAAAATCTGGCAGAAACGCTGAAGGTGACCCATCTGGTTGCAAGATCGGCACTCCACAGGGTCTCTCTGGCATTGCGGCCTCATGTGCCCTGACCAACTACACCTGCAGCATGTCACCTGGCTTCCTGACGATGCATCACGCTTCCTTGGGTCACCGTGCGTAGACTCTCTATGGCACTTCTTACTGTCATCTGGAGGAAAACTAGCTCTGGAGGTAGAACCGCCATGGCTCGCAGCTCCAAAGTATCTCAGATTGTGCTCCGCAATCAGTTCCTGGTTGACGATGGAAGTGATGGAAGTCAGCTGGAAGATATTCACCTGCGAGCGGATCTCCCGCCTGAGACCATCCTTGAACTTCCTTGCCAATAACACCCCACTTCCATTATGGAGGGGTGTGAAATGCTACAGCTCGGTGAAATGAGAGGAATACTCCATGACAGAAAGAGTACCCTGCTCTAAGCTCATGAACTCCCAGGCTCAGTCGGCCCTCAGGGTCTCTGGGTAGAAGTAGTCGTAGAACACGCGCTGGAACTCCTCCCAAGCCATAGCCTACTGTTGACCCGCCTATGAGATCACGTCCCACCACCTCTTGGTGAAGTCTCGTAGCATGTAGGTAGCGATCTTGACTCGCCTCTCTGGAGGCGTCTCCAGATGCTTGAAGATAGTCAGCATGGCTTCCAGCCATGACTCTGCAGCTTGAGGTCCCCCTTCCCCCAAGAAAGTAGGAGGATGTTGCTGCTGGAAAACCCGCGTTAAGTCTGCCATAGTCGTGGCAGGAGGCGGCTCTCCCTATAAGGCCTTCATCATCCTCATGAAACCTTCCTTGAATTGCGCATCAGCGCCTGTAACTGGTATAACAGCCAGTTCCAAGGCTGGCCCGACTAGAGGATCGGCAGGAAGTCCCTGATCAGCCCTGTCTGGCATCTGATCACTGCCTGACGATAGACGTATGATCGGAGGACGTCTCGGAGGCATAGCTCTGAAATATCAGAAGCACGCCTTAGATCATGAAAACAAGGACAGAGAACACAAGAGTACAAAATGGAAATAGGGGAAGGAAAACACACAAGTTTACAAAACTTGACTACACGGCGTGTATAAAAACTACACGGCGTGTCTTATTAAGCCACTGACATGGGCGTGTTCTCCTACCCTACAAGTCATGTGACACCTCAACTACACGGCGTGTTGACCCCAACACACAGCGTGTACCTGAAAACTATTCCCCCGCCCGAGTCTCTTACATGGCTGACCCACACAGTTTTCTTAAATTGAGACTACACGGCGTGTTCCCTGAGGACACGTCGTGTAGTGGACAAGGCTTCGGTGGCCCGTGTTGTTAAACACACGGCTGAACCTTACACGGAGTGCTCTGAACAAACACGGCATGTATAGGCGAAGGCGACACCGCCCCATGTTGTTCATGACACGGTCGAGTCCCTGAACAAGACTACACGGTGTGTTCCGAACAAACACAGCATGTGGAAAAGAAGGTAACGTCGGCCCGTGTTGTTCGTGACACAGTCAAGTACCTGGACAGGACCACACGGCGTGTTCCCTATAGACATTTCGTGTTCAACCCGAGCTTCCCTGACCCATGTTGTTAGTGACACGACCGGGTACACGGCTCATTACTACACGGTGTGTACCTACCAAACACAACATGTTCCTAAAGTTACTTTCACGACACCATGCTATGCTCACACGGTCAGTGACACGGACTGAAAAATACACGGCATGTATCCAAAAATTACACGCCATGTATTCTTGGTTTTTATGGCTAGTAGCTCATAAACTGCACAAAATCCCAGAAACACTAAAAACAATGCAAAGAGGTGCCAAATTCCAATCCGTCAGGGCCCATACTCCCCATGAATCAAAGATTGGAATCTCCCATTGTCATATACAAGAGAAAAAAGGACCATGATCCACCAATTTCTGATTAATGAGGGCCCATGACAACTCAAGAACCAAAATTTGGCGTTCATTTAAAGTAAAGAACAAAACAAATAGTTTTATAACATAACAGCAGGGAATCTATCAAGCATCTATCACAATAGCATGCATTATCTACACAAAGCCTATCACAACAGCATGCAATCGCTAATGCACCCAAGATGGCATGGAAAGAGTGTATGGAATGTGATTTATACAAGTTTTTATATGATTCATGAGACAGCATACCCTCATCTCATCGGGTTGCGACAGAAATAGAACCGCAATCATCAAGAAAATAACAACACAAAGTATGTGAATCACTCTAGGTGAAATCGTATCAACTGGAAATCTCAAAACCAGCAAACTGCAATTAGTGAGGTAGTATGGCTTTTCCCTGTACGTGGGTTAGCTACTCCCAAGCACAACTTAATACCAAGTACTAAATCCATATTATCCCAGGCTAAAGTCTCCAAACAGTAGAGAAAGAGAAAAGAACTCCTCAGATACCACTTTGTAATGACCCGAGTCCGAAGCCCCTCCACCGGTGCCTCGTACCCGGTTCGCCACATGACCTCAAGCACGTTTCCCCAAACGCCAGAGGCTGCCGACTAGCCGTGAGGGACTTGGTGAGTTGGTGGGTAACTATGCCCTCATTCGGTAAAGTATGCAGCGGAAAACAACCAAACACAATAGTGGAAACAATAAACAGCATAGAAAAACTGAACTGAACAGCGGAAGCAATGGATAAAATAATGATGATGCAACATGGTACATATGTCTACGGAAAGCAAAAAACAAACCAACGTGCTGAAGTAAAACTGAAAAACAAAGTGCAAAGGAGAACAAAATAAACTCCTCAGCATCGCGAGCCACGGCTTGGTCCCATGCTCTCCAGCTCCAGTGCAATCAAGAACCTAAAGTGGAAGGGCGCTTGCCCTTATCTATACCTGCAACAACATAGACTTTTTAGGCCCAAAAGCATGGCCCAAAAAGGGTGTGAGATAAAATCCCAGTATAAAATCACCCAAAGATTTGTGCCTAATAGTCAATGAATACATGGAAGTAATAAAACAAGAAGCAGTAAATAGGAAAGCACAAGCAGGTACAATCCATAGTTCTAACAAATAAAGTACACAAGTAAACATCCAGCAACAAGAAGGAAACAGGTAACCCTAAGGGTAGCTCTCACAGCCTAACCCCTATGGCTCAACCTATAAGTACTATCAACCTTCTAGAAGGCACACACAGTCTCACCCCTCTGGTTCAGCTATGAAATAATAGAATCTTTGAGGAAGCACTCACCGTCAATTCCCCCTATAGTCTCGTATTGTACTAAAGTCTCTATGGGGAAGCACTCAATGTCTCATTACCCCTGTGGTATGTGTCGAGGAACTACAGACTCTCTGAGGAAGCAATCATCTTCAATTCCCCCTTGTGGTCTCGCATCGTATTAAAAGACGCTCTGGAGAAGCCCTTATGTCTATTCTCCTTGTGGTCCACTACACTAGGTCCTCACAGTCCTGTGTGAAACTAACATGCTCAGCGTGCATATATCGTCCAAGTAAACCTCAAGAACTACTTGGCTATCAATCTAAGGCATGACAGCATAACAAATCAATAGTTCCACTATCCTACAACTAGGCATGGAAACTGGAAACCGCCAAAAGGTAAAACAAGCATGGAAAAGAAACCTGAGCACAAAACATTTTACTCTACTCATAAGCATAAACCTCTACTATAGAAATAAAGCAAAGCAGGCAAATAGTAGGAGAAAAACAGGAAATCCACAATTCCCCACCAAAGGGAATGTGTGGAAATTGCACAAAATACTCAAATACGTTCTACAGAAAGGCACAAACCACCCACCTTGATCCTATGAGATCGATATACTTGAACCACGATGATTGATTCCCCTTATAAAATTGTAGATCTGAGAAAATGTACAAAACGGTCAACCCACGATAACTTGAGAACAATGAGGAATCATGGAACTAGGCTAAAGCACAAGAGAGAACTCACCGCTACGCTTCCAACGCAATCGACCGTGCTCAAATCGGAGAACGGATGGAGAAGCAGGAGCTCGGGAAAGATTCGGCTGTATGGGTCACTCTTGGACGAACCAGACCTAGAAGAAGATGAATATCACGATGAGGCGTGACCCCAGTCCGTTTAGTGAAAAAACTAAAAGTACACTGCGTGTATTTTTAAAGTACACGATGTGTAGTGGGTTTTTCAGTACTCCGCTAAAAATGGCCCACACGTCACCCCTACACACCGTGTGTGTGGCCCAGGCACGGTTAGCACATAGCTTCGAGCCGGAGAAGAGTACATGGTGTGTACTCAGAAATTACACATCGTGTACTTTGAAAATTTCTAGAAAGTTCATTTTTCTTAAAAACTCCAGAAAAAGGAAAACATACCTGAAACGAAGATCTGGGTTCTTACAATAAACCTCAAATGAATCATTTAATAACATGTATATAAAGATAATCATGTTATTATATATCAAATGGCAGTACACATATACCACATACAAGATATAAGTGGTGAACAATGAAAATCTCGCGGAAATGAAAGTGAGATGAGAAACCCCTTACAAACATTTTGGCATGGTAATGAGTGTTATTGCTAGGGATTAATGAGAGGTAAAGGGGTATTCCATTATTTATATTTCACAAGAGAAGTATGGGGGAGGTTTGAAAACATACCCCATCATTAAGAATTAAAAATAAAAGGGCACAACATATGGGAGATTCTTGAACAAAATTGAGAGAGAGGATCCCTTACAAAGATTGTGTCATTAGAGTGATGATAAATCAATGAAATATTTATGTGTGACAAATAAAAATCCACAAAATATAAGTGGATATAAATTATAAAACAATCAGAGTTCATTCACAAATATTCTTGGAAAGACAAAACCAATGACATAGATGTGTAACTAAATAAATGGAAATTGAGTTAAGATATCCCTTACAAACATTTGGACATGGTAACGAGTGTTATTTTGAGGGCTTAATGAGAGGTAAAGGGGTATTACATTATTTATATGTCACAAGTGCAGTATGGTGGAGGTGAGAAAACATACCCCATCATTAGGAATTAAAAATAAAAGGGTACAACATAGGGGAGATTGTTGAATAAAAGTGAGAGAGAGGATCCCTTACAAAGATTATGTCATTAGAGTGACGATAAATCAATGAAATATTTATGTGTGACAAATAAAAATTCACAAAATATAAGTTGATATATAGTATAAAATAATCAAATTTTATTCACACATATTCATGGAAAGACAAAACCAATGACATAGATGTGTAACTCAATAAATGGAAATTGAGTTAAGATATCCCTTACCTTATGCTTGAAGGTGTTATTGACTTGATATTTAAGACCTGAATAAACAAATTAGGATTATTAATTAATAAGTCCAGAACCTCTTTATATGTAAATTATTTATTAAAACCGTTTTTAGTTCATTAAATGCCTTTTTGATTAGTTATAAGGTTCAATTTCATTGTTCAGGCTCATTTGTTTACTTGGTTTTAAATGATCTGTTCACTTATATTCAAGTTCGGATAAATATATAAGATGGATGTGGTTGTCTATAAATGAAGTTATATTATATTAGTAAACATCTAGAAGATTAAATAGTTTTAAATTTAATTTGATTACTTATATTGAAGTCGAATTATTATTTATATATATATATATATATATATAACCTTAGTGACAACTATTTCGGCTAAACGGTGGGTTTGATTACAATGAACATGTTTTGCTTTATAACTTAATACCATTTGTACAAAAGGATTAAAAAATAAAAATAGGATATATTAAATATATAATAATATGGTTCAACCATAAAACAAATGGTTTCATGACCAGAATTAAATATTATAATAGAAATTGATAAATTGTTTCCCTTGAATGTGCTAAATTAGCACATCTCAAACAGTGCTTTCATTTCTTTCAATTAAATTGTGGGGAAAGGAGAGAAGATAATGAAATATCCCATTAGCATAAAAAAATTATAGTACATGTATGTTACTAGAGTTATCATACCATTTGGGTGAAGGTAGGTGAGGAAAGAAACAAAAAAGAAAAGAACTTAAAAGAAATGAAGGAATTGGAAAGAGGAATTTACCTCTTGAGACTTACTCCTTTGAGAACCTCTTAAGGGGAGAGGTTTTGGTATTTTTAAGAGGCTAGGAGATTTTGGAAGTGGGGGATGATCTTGGGGAGAGACTTGGGCAGAATATTGGAAAGTCACAAGGCTTGAGTGGTGTGAGAGGAAGACGGGGTGAGGGTGTTTTATATAGTGGAGGGGAGAGGAGTTTTCTTAATATTATAATCATTAATTTATTATTTCCTCTCAAGACAACCAATAGTGAGTATTCCATGACCAAGAATAGTAATATATGCATGTGTCTTAGAACCAAATGGGCTTACATCATCATATCATCATCAATGACTCAATTAATCCTTTATTTAGCATTTATTATGAGTTATCGGATTTTACTATTCATCAAAATTTTAAGTATTTCATAAAAATCACAAAAATTCACCCTAACCATTTTTCGATGTGTAGAATCTAAAAATAAAGCCCAGTTTTCAAAAATAATTTTATAAATATTATTAATTAAATATTTAATTAAAATAATTATTTAATCTAAAAATATAAACACTTAAAATATCCATCTTCATTTTTAAGGTGCCTAAATTCATTTATACATTCAAGGGCATGGATACCATTCATAAGAGTCATACTAATATTCATAAGTGTAAGTTATTATTCATAAGGTTAGGTTATTATTCATAAGGGTAAGTCACTATTCACCGAAAATTAAGTTAATTCTATCAGACTTCAAATAACTTACTTACCGCAAATATGTATGTTAGATTTTCAAAATTCACTTCATAAAAGTGAAAAAATTAGGTTTACTTGGCTTGGTTGTAACAAAGTGGTGTTTTTAGAGACTTAGTGATCTATGAATTCTATAATAAATCTATTTGAAAATTTTTGGGGCGTTACATTATTCCCACCTTCGAAAATTTCATCCTTGAAATTTTATTTACTTATTAAAAAGTGAGGGTACCTTGATTATGGTGTCCATATGGTTTCATCATCATGTTGCTCACGTAAATAGAAGGTCCATGCATTGCAACAATGATTTAGAGATCCTTCAAAATCATTTGCTTCCTTCATCCAGATACACCTTGTACAACTTGGGTCATACGGGTGTTCACATAAAAATATTTTCAGAAAATAATTATGTATGACATATAATTTCAAAACATCTGATAAAACTTAATTTTTATAAAACAGTCGGACCGAATATGAGTTGAAACTTTCAATAAATGGTCCTTTTAAAATTCCATAAGTGTGTGTTGAAAGATTATATTTCAAAAGAAAATATAAATATGTTGCACAAGGGTCTCCTTCTTCAGCACCTTTTTTAAAATCATAATATGCTTCAAAATCTTGTGATAAGGTAAAATATTTGAAAATGCCTTGATAATATTTACCTTTCTTGAAAATATGAGAATATTTATAAAATAGGATTTGATTAAATACAACCCATGATCCACGGTGGTATAGAGGTATAGTGGAGGAGTTTGATATCTCAAACAATTTCTTGAAAATGAGTTGTATGTTAGAAAATGTTTCAGAATTGTCGGGGCATGACTTTGTAATAATTATTGCAAGCAAGTCATCAGGAAGGGATAGAAATGTCATTTGAGATCCTCCTCCTTCCATTTGTAACTGACTTTCCTTGATCTGAAAAGTTATAAAAAAGGGTTTAACTTAAAGAATAGACATGGACACTAACCATATGTTTAATGAAAACTCATAATCCATAAAGGTGCCATTCCTAAATAACGGCATACACTTGATTAGGTTGTGAATCTAAAATAGAAGGGCACTTAACATAGATTGACATTTTATGCATAGATAATCTCATAAACATGGTTTCTCTGAGTAAAATTTACATTTCAATCCTTCATAAAGGCTTGTAAAGAAAATATGAATTATCCTTAGAATATCCCTCAGGAGTGTCATAACCAAGAGTGCAGCAAGACCCGTTATCGGGTACCAGTTCCCATTCGAGTCTAGATCAAAACGGTGTTTTCAGGTTTTACCCCTAGATTCATCTGTACCAGAGCCACCTCTACCTGCTTGTATCCAAACAAGGATATTTGCTTAAAAGATCCACATAATCTATTCCTTACCAAAATACTAGGATGTTCTTGTATGTTTATCCTCAAATACTACCTTAGGGCTTTGTTCCCTACTATACATTTCCTACTCAAGTTTCCAAGTTTCCTACTAAACTTCCTCTGATACAAACTATAACACCCCGACCCCTCTAGACTAGAGCTGATGCATTACTTGTGATATTGGCATTGTTATAAGGAATGAAAAATTCCGAAGGAATGATCAGTTTAGTATTATTTAAGAAACTAGATACATAGATGTAACATAAATTACATTGAAAAAGGTTACAAGATACAATACATAACAAAACTTAAAGTTGCAACCACATGAACTCGATAAATGACCATCTCTTCATCACCTGTTGAAGGTAAACAATGAAAGGGGTGAGATCAAATGCTCAGTAAGGGTTACAAATAGTGGAAGCATGAGTACAATAATAAGTTAATCACAATCAATCTTACATAATCAATATGGCATAGTGAATAAATGAATAACTAATGCCATTAATAAACTGAGAATGAAACTGCATCCATAGATTTTGTCATAGTGAAAACCTCATGGATAATAATAATAACTAATAATGAATAAATAGAATGCTTATTAATTGTACTTCATGTATCTGTCACATGAAACCATAATACCGTAAAAACGGTTTAGTTCTATGGGTAGAAACCCGTCTAATTTTTTGAAAACAAACTCGAAGGGTATGTCGCCAAACTGATTTGTCTCATGAGACCTACTGATGCATCGAGGGGTTGTAGCAAGTTCCACCTGCCACTGCATGTCCAAATCATTCTTTATACATTGATTCAATATAATATCAATATTCCTTTTCAATATCTGTAGAGATTAGAGTATACATATTCATCAATAATTCCATAATTAAACCAACTTTCCAAGTAAACACCATATGTAAAATGGTATACGGTTTAGAAAACAAACATATCCATGATATGAGATTATGGATATTTAATATAAATATAATTTAAAATGAAAATTTATCTCAAATGGGTAGTAGGTACACCACATAAGGATTATTAGGTGCACAATACAAAGTTAGTCACAACAAAATAGTAGTTGAGAGAAAGTCTCTTACCACAATGTAATCAGTAAAATCATATGACCAGAATTTAATAACCCTCAAATGAATCATTTAATAACATGAATATAAAGATAATTGTGTTATTATATAGAAAATGTTAGTACAAAAGTACCATATACAAGATATAAGTGGAGAATAATGAAAATCTCACAGAAATGAAAGTGAGATGAGAAACCCCTTACAAACATGTCGGCATTGTAACGAGTGTTATTGAAAGGGCTTAATGAGAGGTAAAGGGGTATTAAATTATTTATATGTCACAAGGGAAGTATGTGGGAGGTGTTAAAACATACCCCATCATTAATAATTAAAAATAAAAGGGCACAAACAGGGGATATTCTTGAACAAAAGTGAGAGAGAGGATCCCTTACAAAGATTGTTTCATTAGAGTGACGATAAATGAATGAAATGTTTATGTGTAACAAATAAAAATACACAAAATATAAGTGGATATACAGTATAAAACAATCATAGGTCATTCACACATATTCTTTGAAAGACAAAACCAATGACATAGATGTGTAACTCAATAAATGGAAATTAAGTTAAGATATATTATACAAATATTTCGGCATGGTAATGAGTGTTATTGCGAGGGATTAATGAGAGGTAAAGAGGTATTCCATTATTTATATGTCACAAGGGATGTATGGGGGAGATGAAAAAACATACCCCATCATTAGGAATTAAAAATAAAATGGTACAACAAGAGATTATTTAATAAAAGTGAGAGAGAGGATCCCTTACAAAGATTGCGTCATTAGAGTGACGGTAAATCAATGAAATATTTATTTGTGATAAAAATCAATACACCAAATATAAGTGGATATAAATTATAGAACAATCAGAGGTTATTCACACATATTCTTGGAAATACAAAACCAATGACATAGATGTGTAACTCAATAAATGGAAATTGAGTTAAGATATCCCTTACCTTGTGCTTGAAGGTGTTCTTGACTTGTTATTTAAGACCTGAATAAACAAATTAGGATTATTAATTCATAAGTCCATAACCTCTTCTACATTTAAATGATTTATTATAACCCTTTTTAGTTCATTAAAGTCCTTTTTAATTAGTTATAAGGTTCAATTTCATTGTTCAGGCTCATTTGTTTACTTGGTTTTAAATGATCGGTTCACTTATATTCAAGTTAGGATAAATATATAAGATGGATGTGGTTGTCCAGAAATTAAGTTATATTATATTATTTAACATCCAAAATATTACATGGTTTTAAATTTAATTTTCTTACTTAGAGTGAAGTCGAATTATTATATATATAACCTTAGTGACAACCGTTTTGGCTAAACGGTGGGTTTGATTACAATGAACATGTTTTTCTTTATAACTTAATACCATTTGTAAAAAAGTATTACATAACTTAAAATAGGATATATTACATATATAATAATCTGGTTCAACCATAACACAAATGGTTTCATGACCATAATTTAATATTATAATCGAAATTGATAAATCGTTGTCCTTGAATGTGCTAAATTAGCACAACTCAAACGGTGCTTTCATTTCTTTCAAATAAAAAGTAAGGGAAAGAGATAAGATAATGAAATATCCCATTAGAATAAAATAATTCCAGTACATGTATGTTACTGGAGTTATCATACCATTTGGGTGAAGGGAGGTGAGGAAAGAAACAAAAATAAAAGAACTTAAAAGAAATGAAGGAATTAGAAAGAGGAATTTACCTCTAGAGACTTCCTCCTTTGAGAACCTATTAAGGTGAGAGGTTTTGGTATTTTGAAGAGTCTAGGAGATTTTGGATGTGGAGAGGATATTGGGGAGAGACATGGGCAGAATATTGGCAAGGCACAAGGCTTGAGTGGTGTGAGAGGAAGAGGGGGTGGGGGTGCTTTATATAGTGGAGGGGAGAGGAGTTTTCTTAATATTATAATCATTAATTTATTATTTCCTCTCAAGACAACCAATTGTGAGTATTCCATGAACAAGAATGGTAATATATGCATGTGACTTCGAACCAAATGGGTTTACATCAGTAGATCATCATCAATGACTCAATTAATCCATTATTTATCATTTATTGTGAATTATCAGATTTTACTATTCATCAAAATTTTAAGTATTTCAGAAAAATCTCAAAAATTCACCCTAACCATTTATAGATGTGTAGAATCCAAAAATAAATTCCATTTTTCAAAAAAAAATTATAAATATGATTAATTAAATATTTAATTAAAATAATTATTTAATCGAAAAATATAAACACTTAAAATATTCATCTTTATTTTTAAAGTACCTAAATTCATTTATACATTCAAGGACACGGATACCATTCATAAGATTCATACTACTATTCATAAGGATAAGTTACTATTCATAAGGCTAGGTTACTATTCACTGAAAATTAAGTTAATTCTATCATACTCCAAATAACTTACTTAAAGCAACTATGTATGTTAGATTTTCAAAATTCACATCATAGAAGTGACAAAATTAGGTTTAATTGGCTTGGTTATAAAAAAGTGGTGTTTTTAGAGACTTAGTGATCTATGCATTCTATAAGAAATCTATTTGAAAATTTTTGGGGTGTTACACCTTGCCCTAATGAAAACATCATCCTAGACAGGGGATAGGTTTCTGTGTAGATATTGGTCACGCCTTCTCCAAAAACCCTATCTAAGGAACCATGAAGAGAAGTGAGGACCAACTGGGCCTCTTGCTATGATACATACGCTAAATTAATATTTACAAATCAAATTAATGGTTGTTATTCCATAAGTGCCTTGACTGGAAAAAATGAACGCACCGAACGTGCCTCTGAGATTTCAAAATTTGTCGCCCGTTGCGGCGGAGCCGGTCGTTCTGGGAGATTTGGCGTCGGACAAGATCCTGCCCCTGGCCCCTAGTGTAAAGGGTTCTCTAGCTTCTTCGTCTCAAACGGGGGATCCCTGTCCGTTCAATCCTGATATTGTTCCTGGTACATCGTGGAAGGATGTTCTTCTCATGTCCACTTCTCCCCTTCCTCAGGTGTCTTCTCTTTTTCCAGCGATTTCCTTGGAATCATTCAACGCTGAGCAGTCGGATGGTCTCCTGATGCTTTCATTCTCCCCTTCTGCCTTTTACGACACTGCGGATCAGCTAAGATGGACTCTGATTGCTCGTTTTGGGGCCGATAAACCTTCGTTGGGCGTTTTCCAGGCGTATGTTCTATCGTGGGGTTTGGAGCGGCCGACCACGGTCTTGGTTTTGAACAGAAGATCCTTTTGCATGGTTTTATCTTCTCGTGAAGATTTTGTCAAAGCATGGTCGATGCAGCAAAGATCTGTCGGTAGATGGAATTTTTAGCTTTCTCAGTGGTCAATGGAGGTTCACCGAGGCAAGGATTCCCCTATAGCGGCAATTTGGGTTCATCTCCCCGGTCTACCTCTTCCTTTTCATAACTTATCTTTCCTGGAGAAAATTGGATCCTTACTTGGGGAGTTCCTTTGCGCAGATGATTGGTTGCTATGCTTGGAGGAATCTTCGTCGGTGATGATCTGCGTTGCCATGGATCTGTCTTCCCCTCCACTGTCTTAGCTTCTCCTGCGCGCTGAAGGAGTGTTGGAATGGAGGCAGGCTCTCGTGTATCCTAAGTTGCCGCGTTTTTTCTCTTCATGTTGTCTTCTTGGGAATGATTTTTCGGAATGCAGAAGTCGTTTATCTCATCCCTCATCTTCGATCCATCAAGATCACTCAAACAATGGTGGAGCTCCATCACCGTCGGTGGGGGTGCCTCGGCCATCCGATCGTGGTCCTTCTTCGATATGTGAGGGCGCGGATAACCCGTTGGACTTCTCTCTGGCATCCTCCCTTTTTCCTGTTAGTTCACATAGTAGGTGGATGGTTCCTCCTTCCCCTTCCTGTATGGATCTTGTCCCTGTGTCCTTAGATCGTTTTTTAAGCCATTTGAACCTCAAGGTCCCTCCACAGTTAATCTCGTTATCTGGTCTACTTGCTTGCATCCAGCCTTCGTCAACATCATCCAGTGCTTTATGTTTTTTGCATGGAATCTTGGATTATCCCTTAGTTAATGCAGATATCCATTGTTTCTCCACATCAGAGATGGTCAATTCGAATATTTCTCACTTTTCTGCAAGACTGGGTAAGTCCAGGACTAGGTTTGGGGACTCTCCACCACATCATGAAGTTGTCAAGCCAATGCCTGTTTCAGAGGTTTCTTCTGCAAGTCTTTTTGTTCAGGAAATGGAATTGGTCGCGGATTCCCCAATCCCTATCTTAAATAGATTCAGCGTATTAAAACATGAACAACAGGTTGTGGACCTATGTTTCACAGCTTCACCTTCAGCCTCAAATGGAGTATGTACAAGATCCAAATCGAGATGCAAGATGTCAGGTTCATCTCCTTTAATCATGAGTGCTCTTTCGCCTGGGGCCAAAACCAGGAAAATTGGCTCCAAATGATCTTTACAATGATATGGAATGCCCGTGTTCTTGGGGAATGGGTTAAGACTAATTATTTAGCTAATGAAATTAGACAGAATAAGATATCTATGTTGGCTGTTCTTGAACCAAAGAAAAACAATTCCAGAATAGAGGTTTTCTATCGAAGGATTGGTTTACGTTCCTATTTGCATGGGGACCTTTTGAATCACCATATTTGGATCTTCTGGGATTCCTCTATTACTATTGATAGAGTTAATGTCTCGGAACAACATATCACGACTAAAGTTAGTTATGGAGGGCAGTGTATTTTATTCACCTTTGTTTATGCGAAATGTGATCGGAGAGAAAGGGTGATCCTATGGTCGGACTTGGAATCCTTCAATGCAGGTGAGTTGGCATGGTTTGTGGGTGGGGATTTTAACACCATAATGGATGATTCATAGAAGAAAGGAGGATGTGCTTATCTATGGAGAGATCATTAAGATTTTGTCTCCTTTGTGGCCAAGGCCGACCTTTTGGATTTGGGCTACACAGGAGACAAATATACATGGTGTAACAACCAAAAAGGCAGGTGTCAAACCTAGTGTTGGCTCGATCATATTCTATGAAATCTTCAATCTATTTCTATATTTCCGGATTCTAGAGTTAATCATCTTGTTCGAGCCATTTCAGATCATTCTCCTTTAATATTACGAATGGTTATTAGCAGGGCAGACAGGGATCGTTTCTTCTATTCTAAGCAGTGGGGTGATTATCAGACATATCATGAAGTGGCAAAAAATTCATGGTGTAAACCAATACATGGGAGATCCTGGACTAGATTTCAAAACAAGCTCAAAAGTTTGAAGGCGGATCTTCAAAACTGGTATAAACAGCAACCATACCATTTTGCAGATCTAGATAATCTTAAAAATGAAATTGATCGCATCGAATCTGATCTTGAAGATGATTGGGATGAGGAGTTTTTTCTAAATCTTTTTAATAAGAAGGAACACCTTAATGAAATTCTTCTTGAACAAGAAAGGGTTTTTCGAGACAAAGCTAGGGCCACCTGGCTTAAAGAAGGGGATAAAAATACAGCATTCTTTCAGGCATGTATCAAAGAGAAAAGTCGAGGGATCATACCAAATATTCGCATAGAAAATGGAACCTTTTCTAATGATCTAGAGATTATTGGAGGTATGGCTGAAAACTATTTTAAATCTTTTCTTGCTGATGTTAACCCAAGTATACAGGATGGTTATCCTCATGGTCTATCTGAGCTCTTTGATGGTATTCCTCATGTGGTATCCAATGATGTCAATGATTTTTTGAGGGACATTCCTGAGGAGCAAGAAATCTTTGAATCTTTTAAGTCACTCAACCAGAATAGTTCTTCCGGCCCTGATAGTTTCCCTGCATCTTTCTATGTGGTCTCTTGGGAACTAATTAAAGAGGATTTGATTGAATCGATTCAGGATTTCTTCCATGGAGGGCCTCTTCTGAGGGTGGTTTGTGCAATCGTGCTCATTCTGATTACAAAAGTGAAAGACCCATAATCTTTCAATAAATTTCGGCCAATAATTATGTGTAATGTTTCTTATATAATCCTGGCTACTATTCTTAACAGGAGAGTGGCAAGATTCCTGAAAGATTGGGTGTCCAACGAACAACATGGATTTATTAAAGGAAGGTCCCCACAAGCAGCCATTGGTATTGCTCAGGAAATGCTTGTGGATATCAAAAAAAAATCATGGTTCGAACGTGTAAATTCAGATTGATATGGATAAATCTTATGATAGGATGGAATGGGGTTTTATTCTCAAGGTTATGGCTTGTATGGGTTTTTCCAATTGGGTGTGAGACTTGTTTTTCAGATGCTTTAGCTCTCCCTGGATCTCAATATCGCTGATGGGTAAGAGAACTGGTTTCTTAAAATCTGTTAGGGGCCTTAGACAAGGTGATCCTCTTTCTCCTAGTCTTTTTATTATGATTCAGGACCCCCTAAGTAAACTCCTGGATAACAAGATCAGCAATGGCTACATTCAAACTTTTAAATGCAAGAATCAGACCAATGGAATATCTCACCTTCTCTATGCAGATGACATGATCTTTTTCATTAATGGAGGATGTAGATCTATTAGAAATCTTAAAAATGTTCTGGAAGAGTATAGTAAATGGAGTGTTGAGAAAATTAAGTATGATAAGAGTAATCTGTATTTTCCACAGTCATGTTCAGAAAGGCGGATAAGAAAAATCGAAGAAGTTACGGGTATCAAGAGAAAACAGTTTCCTTTGAAATATCTTGGAGCTACCTTATCTCCTGGAAGATTGAGAATTAGACACTGTGAAAGGATTGTTAATAAAATTATCAGTAAGATCAACAATTGGAAGAACCATTTTCTGTATTTTGGTGGTCGTATTACCCTGGTTAATTGAGTTCTATCTTCAATCCCTATGAACATTATTTTAGTTCTCAAAGTTCCTAATGAGGTTTTGAGAAATATTTAAAGGACCTTGACATCTTTTATCTGGGATTCTCATGGGGAAGGAAGATACCACTGGGCATCTTGGAAAAAAATGGCTAGGCCGGTGAATAATGGGGGTATTAATCTCTGCAGTGTGGACGGCTCTATGCACTGTCTTCAAGAAAAGTTGGTCTGGGAAGTCCTTGAAGGTGATACCTTATAGAGTAAGTTTATTAGAATGAAATATGGGACTAAACTAGATGTCCCGAGGGGTAATATATCTTGGCTATGGAGATCACTTCGTGAGCACATTCTGACTCTCAATTTGTATTCCCGATGGATTGCGGAAAGGGGTGATATCAATTTTTGGTATAGTAATTGGTCTGGTTCGATCATTGGATTTCCTACTTGTCCTACGCCTAATCTGACTTTTTCCCAAGCAAGTATTTGTCCAGATTTCATTCATTCCATTCTTAATAAGTAGCAACAGGAAATTTTTGACAGCATCGACCTCACTGTAAGTGTTGATCGTCTGTTTTTTACAAATTCTCCCACGGGGGTCTTCTCGTCTAAGAGTTACAGAATGACTCTGACTTCTTCAAATTGTGGAAAAAATTTTATGAATGCATATTGGTGTAAAGAGTTTCCTATAAAATACAATTTCCTTTTATGGAGGATTTATAACAATTGTATTCTGACGGATGACCTGGTCTATAGGAGGGGTGTTCAGATTATGTCGAAATGTTGGTGTTGCAAGTCCGCAAGTTCGAAAACGGTGAAGCATTTATTTTTTTTGGGTGAATGGGATACAGTGGTGTGGAGCTGCCTGGGTAGCCTCATTGTTATTGACATTCATCATGAATTTGGTTTTGATTTCCTTCTTAACGACTCTCTCGGTGCTGGCTTGAACGAGCATGAGCGAAAGGCCCAGTCTGTGCTAATGGATGCAGGTTGCTGGACTTTATGGAGCGCTAGGAATAAAGCCCGCCACGAAGGTAATAATAGCTCCTTGCTTTCCATACAGGTCTGGTTCAAATGCCTGGTAGTGGAGTTGGGATCTTTGATAAAGTAAGGGAAGGAAAGTAAAATCCTGACAATGTTTTGCACTGCTAGAAGATCTGCTTCTATTCAGGAAGCGCATGGTAGACTGAAACATGGAAAATGGGTAAGTTTGAACCCACCTACTAGTGGATATAAGCTAAATGTTGATGGATCGTGTGCTCTTGGAATGATACGTGGAGGGGGATTCATCTGAGATAACAACGGTTCTGTTATCACTGCTTTCAGTAGCTTCTTCGGGCAAGGAGACTCTATCAGAGTGGAGGATAATGCTCTTCTTGAGGGGCTTGAAATATTTAGGGGCTTCATTTTGTCTCCCTCCTTGATTGAAAAAGACTCTACAATGATTTATAATTCTATACAGCACAAGACAAATACCCCATGGTCTATTGATTATTACATTCGAAGGTGTATCTGTTACATTCCTAATGGTGGGGCTGTCCAGCATACATGGCATGAAGGTAATAAAGTGTCAAATTTTTTATCCTCCAAGGGTGATCAAAATGATCCTCAGATTATTTTCTCTAATATGGGCAGTCTACCTTCAGAATGTGTTGATCTTGTTCGGGCGGATGCTCTTGGTTTGCACTATTTTAGACCTCCCTAACTCCCTTTCATTTAGATTTCTTGTTGTTTTTTCTATGTGACCTTGCTCCCACATTTTAATAAAAATCATTTTTGTTGTTGTATGATACATGATCTAACCCACTGAGTAAACTATCGAAGCTGGGGTAAGATAACTCACTTTAGAATACGATCCATCCTCTATAATGAGAATAGGATCCTATATCAAACCCTCATAGTAAATGACAAAGGTGTTGGGCGGAGAAAAAGGGAGTGATGGCAAGAGGGGGGGTGAATTGCCTTTTAAAAAATGATTAACAAATTAAAATCAAAGTGAAGGTGCAGCGGAAATAAAAAGGCAAGACACAAGAATTGATAACGGAGTTCGGCCAAAAACCCGGCCTACGTCTCCGCTCCCAACTCAACCGTTGAGAGATTCTACCGCTTGATTTTCAATGGTTGTAGCAAGAAACCCACTAGCCTTTTTACAGGTGAAGGCTAGCTCACCTATTACAGCTTGTTTTTAATGGTTATGCAAGAACCCACTTGCTTTTAATGGTTGAGCAAGAACCCACTAGCCTTTTTACGGGTGAAGGCTAGCTCACCTTTGTCTCAAGCCTTTTAAAGGAAAGGCTTGACCAACCTCTTCACACCTTAGAGGTGATGTGAAAACCCAAAGAAGAGAGGATGAGAGAAAAGGGGGTTTGTAGGCACAAACCCAAATTTATGCTCAAAATGATAAAAACAATAAAAACCGTAATTGGGAAGACTTAGGCGCCAATGGATTGATGGAGCTGATGAAGGGCGCTCCCAAGCTTCTTTGGTGGTGCTCCTCGGATGTGGAAGTGTGTTGGAGCAAGTGGGGTTCCCTTGAAGCAATCCGCCGGAGGTTCGCCAAATGATCAAAAATGTGTCTGTGGGCTTCCTTGGCTTGGATATGGTTCTGGTATTGTTCCGGGGCTTCAAGGTCCTTTATTTATAGAGGGGGAACCCTCATATGGCCGTTGGAGGTCTTCGGAGCCATTGGAAAGGGCTTCGGAGCCGTTGGGAGGCAAGTGGACAGGCTGGTCAAAAGCCCAATGGCTAGTTTGACTGGCTCCACCGGCTGACCGGTACAGAGCCACCGGTTGGCCGGTGTGAGCAAAATGGAGGAGGGTTTCTGTCCAGGCGCCACCGGCTGGCCGGTGCTGAGGCCACCGGTTGGCCGGTGGTGAGGCAGTAGCTCAGCCTTCTGTCCAGGGTCCATCGGCTGGCCGGTGGTGAAGCCACCGGTTGGCCGGTGGACTGAATTTCAGTCCATTTTGGCTTTTTTGCCTTCTTGGCCTTCTTGGCCCAATTCCTTGGCACCCTGAATTAAGCCTATCATCCAAAAACACTTAAAAGAGGATTAGATAAACAAGAGGGTGATTGTGATCATGAAAATAAAACCACGAGGGGTTCGAGAGGTACAACAATCTCCCCCTATTTTGATGATCACAATCACCAAAACAAACAATGTAGAAAATGAAATGAACAGCATGATTTAAAGGATTTCTCCCCCAATCAACCAAGAATTTCTCCCCCTTTGTGATTATCAAAATAGCACGGGGCATTAAAACTTGATTGAGGGATTACGTTGAAAAGCGAGATAGAGAATTGAAACCAATTGAAATTTGAGAAATTTGAATTGAAAGATTTGAAAGTAAATTTTGAATTAAAAGTTTTGAATCGAAAATTTTGAAATGAAAATTTTGAATTGAAAGTTTTGAATCAAGAATTTTGAAATGAAAATTTTGAATTGAAAGTTTTAAATGAAAAATTGAATAACAGTTTGAATTGAAAGTTTTGAAAAGAGAATTGAGAAACACTTTGAATTGAATATTTTGAAATGAAAATTTTGATACCAAGTGTTGAAATTGAAAGTTGGAATCGAAAATTTTGAAATTGAAATCAAAAGGGCTTAAACGATCCTAACTCCCCCTAAATAAAAACAACAAAACTCCGGGGAGAGGATTATCAAACCGAGACAAATTTTGGGCCGGTAAGACTTGCTAAAAGGGATTTTTCAATCCATACTTGTCTAGTGGCGGGTCTTCTCCTATAAAATTCATCATTTAAGAAAATAGTTTTAGGCCTACCATACCGGGCATTTTTGCAATTGCACTCATAAATTAAGTGCCCGAGTTTTTTGCAATAATTGAAAATTTTAAATTGGGAGCTCCCCCTTACAAAAATAGTGGGTGCATGGGAGGAGGAAGCTTGGTTGGTGTAGCCAAGTCCATGTGTGGTTCTAGAAACACGTTGAGAACCAAGGAGTTTTGAAAGGTTTTGTTCTCCGTTGGTGAATTTAGCAAGAGATTCCCTTAGATCTTTGATTGTTGATTCCAAGGAATCAACATTGGGAATGTTTTGTAATTTGAGGGACAACTCCTCCTTCTCTTTGAGAAGTTGTTCCTTTTCGGAAGAGAGTTTTTTGAAATTCTTTTTTAAAGCAACGAATTTGGAAGAAAGTTCGTGAAAACCATTTTCTAATTGGTCTCGCACATGTTGAAGTTCTTCATATGATAAATGATTAAAAGAATTTGAAGATGAGGACGAGGATGAGGAATCGGAAGAAGTTACCTCGTGAAATGCCATTAGGCATTTTGTACCTTGGTCGCTCGAGGAGGAGGAGGAGGAGGATGATGAGGAGGTGTCACTCCATGTCGCCTTGAGGACCTTTTTCTTTCCTTTTTCCTTAGCCCGTTTCTTGTTGAGTGGGCAATCGGGCTTGTAATGGCCCTTTTCGCCGCACCCGTAGCATTTTACCTTGGGCTCCGATCTTTTGTCGGGTTCTTGCTTTCGATGCTTGCGGGATTTCTTCTTCTTGTGCTTCTTCATAAATTTGTGCATTTGGCGGGCGAGATTCTCCATTTCCGAGTCGCCGCTTGATGATGAAGAAGATGAAGATGATGATGATGAGGAGGAGCTTACTTCTTTTTGTACCTTGAGGGCGATGTTCTTTGGTGTCTTGATTGGTGTGCCCTCCTTTTGAGCTTGCCTCCTCATGGTGATCTCGTAGGTCATTAGAGATCCGATGAGCTCTTCTACCGGCATGTTTTTGATGTCCTTTGTTTCTTGGATTGCCGTTACCTTCGGTGCCCATGAGCTTGGAAGGATCCATAGGATCTTCTTAACCATCATCTCTGCAGACACATCATCTCCAAGAGATTTTCTACCATTGCAAACGTCAGTAAAACGTGTAAACATTTCAGTAATAGATTCATTTGGATGCATGGAGAATGATTCAAAATCTTGACGAAACATGTCCAATCGAGTGTCCTTTACTTTGTTGGTCCCCTCATGGGTAACCTCCAAAAGTTTCCAGATTTCATGTGAGGAGGTGCATGTGGAAACTCGATTGAACTCATTACGATCAAGGCCGCAATGAAGAGCGTTCATGGATTTGCCATCAAGCTCGAAATTTTTAATATCGACTTGAGTCCATTTGGATTCATCGGGGGAAGAGAGAGTGTAACCTTGCATGACAATTTTATAAATGGGATAACCTATACTTCTAAGAAAAGCGGTCATGCGGGTTTTCCAATAGGTGTAGTCGGTTCCATCAAAAAATGGAGCACGACCCAAAGAATAGCCTTCGGGGGCGAAAGAGGTTGAAGCCATCACAATGGATCTTTGAATTTGTAACCGGTTAGGGTATTACACAAATTTTACCTCTGATACCAATTGTTGGGCGGAGAAAAAGGGAGTGATGGCAAGAGGGGGGGTGAATTGCCTTTTAAAAAATGATTAACAAATTAAAATCAAAGTGAAGGTGCAGCGGAAATAAAAAGGCAAGACACAAGAATTGATAACGGAGTTCGGCCAAAAACCCGGCCTACGTCTCCGCTCCCAACTCAACCGTTGAGAGATTCTACCGCTTTCTTTTCAATGGTTGTAGCAAGAAACCCACTAGCCTTTTTACAGGTGAAGGCTAGCTCACCTATTACAGCTTGCTTTTAATGGTTATGCAAGAACCCACTTGCTTTTAATGGTTGAGCAAGAACCCACTAGCCTTTTTACGGGTGAAGGCTAGCTCACCTTTGTCTCAAGCCTTTTAAAGGAAAGGCTTGACCAACCTCTTCACACCTTAGAGGTGATGTGAAAACCCAAAGAAGAGAGGATGAGATAAAAGGGGGTTTGTAGGCACAAACCCAAATTTATGCTCAAAATGATAAAAACAATAAAAACCGTAATTGGGAAGACTTGGGCGCCAATGGATTGATGGAGCTGATGAAGGGCGCTCCCAAGCTTCTTTGGTGGTGCTCCTCGGATGTGGAAGTGTGTTGGAGCAAGTGGGGTTCCCTTGAAGCAATCCGCCGGAGGTTCGCCAAATGATCAAAAATGTGTCTGTGGGCTTCCTTGGCTTGGATATGGTTCCAGTATTGTTCTGGGGCTTCAAGGTCCTTTATTTATAGAGGGGGAACCCTCATATGGCCGTTGGAGGTCTTCGGAGCCGTTGGAAAGGGCTTCGGAGCCGTTGGGAGGCAAGTGGACAGGCTGGTCAAAAGCCCAACGGCTAGTTTGACTGGCTCCACCGGCTGACCGGTACAGAGCCACCGGTTGGCCGGTGTGAGCAAAATGGAGGAGGGTTTCTGTCCAGGCGCCACCGGCTGGCCGGTGAGGAGGCCACCGGTTAGCCGGTGCTGAGGCAGTAGCAACCACTATTCATCTGGGTGCCACCGGCTGGCCGGTGCTGAGGCCACCGGTTGGCCGGTGGTGAGGCAGTAGCTCAGCCTTCTGTCCAGGGTCCATCGGCTGGCCGGTGGTGAAGCCACCGGTTGGCCGGTGGACTGAATTTCAGTCCATTTTGGCTTTTTTGCCTTCTTGGCCTTCTTGGCCCAATTCCTTGGCACCCTGAATTAATCCTATCATCCAAAAACACTTAAAAGAGGATTAGATAAACAAGAGGGTGATTGTGATCATGAAAATAAAACCACGAGGGGTTCGAGAGGTACAACAAAAGGTTATGCTCTAAACCTCTTATGATCCAACTAAAAACCCACCAAGACACCTCAAAAGGACCACCTTATTCCAAGGGTCCCAAATCTATATAAGAATCATCAAATAGACCTTCTGTTTGAAAGTTATTGCCTTTTTAGTGAAAATTCATGATTCTGTTCAGGTCTGGGTCTGACCCAGCCTAGTCCGGCTCAAACCAGCCTATCCCGCTAGGACTACTGGACCAGAGCCTATGTCATAGGCTAGTTTTCTTGCACTGCATGTGGTCCTCCGGACCGCATACCTCTGCTGCATTCAACACGGATGGCCACCGCATCCCAGCTCCCCTGTGGCCTGCTGCCACCGCAGGATTCCATATATGTGAACCCCATCCATGTATGTAGCTCCCTTATCCACATCCTTGGTCACCATACACAGCACTGCTCCGGCTCTGGGCTCCCACATGGCCCCATCAGACCACGTTCCTCTTCCTTTGGCCGTCGCCGGTGATCTTCCATTGTCTGTTGCATCCACACACGGCTGTCTCCGTGTGCCACCGCCACTACATGCCACCACCGGCCACTTCCACCATCGGTCATCAGTGTCGAAATGTTGTTGGCCCCTTCCATGGACCACCGGTTTTCCTCTAGTGCTCCTTTTTTTCAAAATGGAAGCATGCTTGTGATCCTCGGGTCATGTTCTTCATCTCCCTGGGCTCAGATCAACGTTATGATTCATCTCGATGAAAAACCACTCAAACAACATTATCTCTTAAATCACTTCAATCCTTCCTTCATCATCATCATCACACCTCCATCATTACATGATGATCCTAGATCTATGATATCATATCATTGAGCTATGGATTGAGTGCACAACGATCGATCGATCAAAACATGTTGAGTTGCGGGCCAAATGAAGAATGTCTGCAATGAATAAAGAACGGGGGGAGAAAAGAATAAATCAACCAAGAAAAATGGACCTTGATCTATGTTCATGTTGATATTGGTTCATTACCATTTTAATAATAATCGAAATCCAACAAATAATCAGAAGATCATTCTCCCAACAAAACCCCACAAAGCTAAATCCCATCCCACAACAACAATCAATCTACAGGTCAATCTGTTTGTTGATTGGTATTTATTATCCATGGAATTAATGAATGGTGAAAATAAATCAAATCAAAAATTCCTACCTCTATTTGGTTTAATCGCTAATGAAGAACAGTCATCGTGTCATTGTCATGGGTGAAGATCCATCGAAATTGAGGTTCATCATTAATTAATGATCCATGATCAACTGCTGTTCATCGAGACTCCTTGCCTTAGAGGAATTATAGGGTTATGGTGATAACCTTGGATTCTATGAAAAATTCTTATTAAAATAAAATGCACCACTGCGTCAAGAATAAAATATTTTAATGATGTTTACGTCCAAAAACTATCTTTCATAGTCAGCTCGTGCTATCCAATGTTAAGCCTCACCTAAGGGAAAAAACCTTACAAACTCAATGGTGGTATAAGATTTTTGATTCAGGTTACTATTTATGAGTTATTAGGATTTTAAAATAAAATAAAATAATTTAATTATTTTATTTACAGTTACACCCCTAGTAGATTTTTCTACAGATGACCCACACCGACCAAGGTTTGGTTTCACCTAGGGTAAAGACACTATTTGGAGATCAATGGTGCCCTTGGATTTCCGATCATGGAAACCACTTAAAAGTTATTTCACTTTTTTATAAAATTCGTATGTGTGTTCTATTAAAAACATAACATTTTTCAGTGAAATATTCTGGGAACACCGGGTCTCGGAATTTCACGTTGTCTTAGCACCTGGTCTCAGAATTTTCCCAAATAATTTATAAAAATAAATTTTGGAAAATCCGAGTCATTACATTCTCCCCACCTTAGGAATTTACATCCCCAAAAGTCAAAACAAAGTGCTACTCATACAATTGAGTGTAGTGAGTATGAATATGATCCTCCCACTACCATGTTCTCTCCTGGAGATTCCCATGATACCACTGAAGGTGCACCAAAAGAATCAACTACCCAAGAAGGATCCCCTTCTATCAATCCTTGACCTCCATCAGGTTCTCATCAAAAGTTTCTCCAGTCAATGATGTGCGATGAATCATGCATGCATCTCCTCTGATGAGACACATGGAATACATTGTGTAACCAGTCCAACTACGGGGGTAGAGCCAAGAGGTACACCACCTTTCCATCTCTACACAGTATCAGGAAAGGGTCGATGAAACTTAGAGATAGCTTTTCATCTCAACCAAATATCAATATCTCGCATTGAGGAGAGACCCGAAGGAACACATGGTCTGCCTCCTCAAACTACAATGGCCTTTGTCACCTATCAGTATAAGATTTTTAACAGCTCTTTGTAGTTTTCATCCACTCCTGGATAACCTATACCTTCTTTGTAGTTTCTTGCACCAACTTCAATCCCATGAGCACCAACTCTCCAAGGTCAGTCAAACATGGTGGTGGCCTATAGGGTCACACATACAGAGCCTCAAATGGTTCCATACTAATGGTGGAGGGGTAGCTATTATTATATGTAAACTCCACCTTAGGTAAGCAATCCTCCCAAATGAATCCAAAACATAACATGTAATACAAAAGCATGTTCTATCAAACCTGAATGGTTCTCTCCATCTAGTCATTTTTTAGGGGATAAAACTCCTTGCTCAAGCATAACTGAGTCTCCAACGCCTCATGAAATCCCTTCCAAAACCAGTATGTGAATCAAGGATCACTATCTGAAACAATCTTCATTGGAACTCTATGGAGTCGAACTATATCCGTTACATAGAGGCATCCCAATATGTCTAATGAACTCTTCTCCCAGATATCTAGGAATTGGGATGAATTTTTGAGTTAGTCATTGATCACTCAGATGGTATTATGCCCCCTAGATGTATGTGGTAAACCCATCATAAAGTCCATTGTTATCTCATCACACTTCCATTCCGATAACTCAAGGGGTTGATTCAAACCTGCTATAACCTAATTCTCAGCCTTTATTTTTTGACAAGTAAGGCATTGAGACACAAACTTTGTAACTTCCTTCTTCATCCATATCCACCAAACTGATGTCGGAGATCCTG
This sequence comes from Viscum album, assembly GCA_963277665.1. NCBI lineage: Eukaryota > Viridiplantae > Streptophyta > Magnoliopsida > Santalales > Viscaceae > Viscum > Viscum album. Next base: position 1,716,669,516 of record OY728143.1, read on the forward strand.
GTACATCATTGACACGCCTGGATGTACTACTAATGGGTATTCATGAAACTCCCTTAGAACCTCCTCTCACAACACCACTAGTATCATTATGCATCCTCTAAAAATAATAGTGTGATCCCCACCTTTCAAATATCCATTAGTGGCATGCGCTGTGGACATTTGAGCACCTAGAGCCTTGCATTCAGTATCCCTAAGTTGCGACTCCCTAAATCTCCGTAATAGTGGATGGGTTACAACCATTGATTGGATATAATCTTTCCCAAGTCCATCCACAAAGGATATCTATAATAGGGCTAATTTATCTGATGCTCCATTTAGTAACTTCAAGCTAGATCTCATGCTGAGGGAATAAATTACCATGTTCTCCTTCCCATGAGTATAGAAAATATCCAAGTCATAGTCTGGGAGGAACTCTAGTCATCGCCTCTATCTCAAGTTCCAATCCTTTTGAGAGAAGATATACTTGAGGATTTTATGGTTGAAGTAGAGGATAAACTGATCTCCCATCAGTTCGTGTCACCACATCTTCAATGAGAAGACTATTGCTATTAACTCAGGATCATGGGTAGTGTAGTTCTAATCATATGATTTCAACCGGCATGAACCATAGGCAATCACTTCTTTTCTCTACATCATGACACAACCAAGCCCAGTTCCTAAGGCATCACATAACACTACATACTCGACACCCTCCTATGGAAACCTCAAGATGATATTTCTTGTCAAACTCCACCTCAACCTTCACTGGATCCATTGAAATTTCAATATCTGAGGTGATATGTTCAAGATCAATGAATACCGCCTAGGGATTATTAGGGTGAAGTACTAGGTATCATGAATCCCTTCCCTTGTAAGTCCTCTAACTCTACTCTCAGTTCATGAAGCTCTGTTGGAGCCATCTGATATGCTGGTGTAGATATCGGTGTTGTCCTGGGTGTAGATCAATGCAGAAGTATAACTCTCTATGGGGAGGTAAACCTGGAACATCTTTAAGGAAGATGTCCTTATACTCCGCCACCATTACAGGAAACTGAGGACTCAAAACATCCACTACATTGAGGGTCAGTCTGGCCAACTAAAGAGTAATTAGTAGCTCCCTCCTATGCGTGAGTCCATTCTGAGATACAAGGGTTTCCCTTTTACTAATAAAAATGGAAATTTGGTTCTATTATCAAGGACGAACCACACCCTTTTCCTAAAAAAAATAAATCTGATCATGAACTATCGATACTAGTTCATACTGAGAATGATATTGTAAGGCCTCAAAACTACTACTAAGATATCCCAATCGAAACTCTCACCATTAAGATTTAGGTCACACTATTGACAGAAGTGTGTGATCATTGATTCTCCTCAAGTAGGTGTCTCTAAGCATAAGATTCAAGTTAAAAGTCTAACCAAAATCTCTAAGTATCAAACAAGAAAAGTGGTAGGAAAGGAAGCCACTAGAATAGGTGTCTATCTACTGCAGCTAAAGTAAAAAAAGACACATATCATACCTTGAACCATTCCCAGAGTCTTGGGGTTATAATCATCGATAGCCTTCAACTATATCCTCCCTTATACTTCAGCTCCCTAAGTCTGGTACAGAACACCTTGGGGTGGTGGTGGTAACATGTCAAAATGTTGGCCACCTCTTACTGCTTCCCTAGCTCCTCTCCCACATCCGCCGCCTGACAGATTTGTCTGCTCCTTCCACTGCCTCTTATGTGGTAGTTCATCAACCTCCTCTATGAATGTAGCCTGAATAGTGGGACAATCTCACGTGGAATGTCCCTTCCCATGAAAACCATAGCAATGCATCTTCCTCAAGGAACTAGAACGCCCCTGGAACTTCTGACGAAACCTCATATTCTACGGCTAGCGTCACACACCTATTATCAGTAGGTCTTTTTGACCCTACATCTCAGGTTATCAATACCTTGTAATCCTATGAAAATCATTTATACCCTATGTGTCATCATTTAGCGCCATAATATCCATCCATACCTCATTTTTTTCAAGTTACATCCACTTAAACCATTGTAGGTGGGTCGACGAACTGATAAATAGGATAAAGCACAACCTGCTAACCATCCTGAAGAAAAAATGCTTTTTTATTGGCTCCCCTCAACGAGGCCTCATCAAAAATCAGGTCGAACTCTCGATCCTTCTATAGAAACCTCAATGGTTGGCATTGTGAATACATCCTATAAGAAAAAAAAATATTTAACACAGTTAAAAGTGTATACCTGGTGAGATAACTCATGAAGGACATGGAAAAAACTCATTCCTATATGATGTGTGTACCATTAAATTTTCTGCAACTAGTGTTTTCATGTATCTAGCCAAAAAGAAGGTGTCTAGAGTCCTTGTGTATGGATACATTGGCCACCACACCAATACTGGATTCCCTAGCCTGAAATCCTAACTTGAAATACTCAACACTATTGCCCCAAACCAACCTCACGGACTCCCAATCCTTAAGTAGAACCAACCTCCTTTGATACCACTCTATCACGACCCGTCCTAGAGGGGCCCGTGTCGTGACTAACCCAATCCCACCTCTGATAGGCTAGGGGATGGTGACTAGCATCGAGTAGGGATATCCCACAAATGAGTGGAATTCCCTAAGTACTTATACACACACACACACACACACATCTCCAAGCCCCAAAATACTAAAATGTAAAAACACTAAGTAAACAACACATGCATATAATAAGATACCAACAACAAAGTATGACAGGAAAGTAAAGTGAAATAAAGTACAACTTGGACAGAATAAAAACCCACCAAAAAGAGTCTACAAATCACAAAGTCAAACTTGTAAACAAAGGTATCTGGACTATTGTCTATAGTTGTAAGAGAACACCCCAGTTTTTCTGAACTCGCCAGAATCATCTGGTCCTGGTTCACCTGGAACTCTGTAATAAGTTCAAAAGTCTGAACAATACATGACTGTGCTAGAAAATCTCGTGTAGGGGTGAGTAAGACAATACTCAGTAGGACACCCTGAAAACACAAAGTAATACCATAGAGGAAACACCATGAAGAAGATACCATGCAGAAATACCACAAATGGAAAACACCCCTAAGAATATATAGTCATCTCAACACAAGTATATTTCTATAGTACATATAAAAATAACATCCAGGTATACTCAGAAAAAATTCCAAGCCTCAAAGTCTCATCCACTTCAAACTACGTGGTTCCGCTCGTATCATGATCATCCTAGGGGATCTCACTCCTTAAGATATCTGATAGAAGCATGTAGAACAAGTCTACCAAAGGTACCCAAGAGAACACTAGGGTCTCGAAAAGTTACATAGTTTCCCTAAGATATCTAGTCTCAGTAATACATAGAGTTTAAATAACACACATAGTGTCGGTAACACACGAAGTGTCGATAACACATGGAGTGTCGGTAACACGCAGAGTGTCAATAACACACAGAGTGTCGATAGCACACAGAGTGTCGATAAGTCATGTAGCCCCCAAGTAATGTAGTCACTAAGTCACAGCCAAACATGAACCACTGAAAACTACCTAAAGAACACTCATTAGTTCTAATCATGTAGAATGGAAAGAATCTAATCTTGATACATATATAGGGGGTCCTCCATACCCAGGGCTCACTAGGGGGACTCCTCTCCCTACTAGAAACATCATACTATATAGGGGATATGTTCCTGTGTAAATATTGGTCACACATTCTCCATAAACCCTATTTAAGGTACCATGAACAGAACTGAGCCTCTCGTGTGATACATGCTCCAACCCATTGAGTCAACTATCAAAGTTGGGCTGAGACAACTCACTTTAAAATATGAGTCATCCTCTATGATGGGAACAAGATCTTTCATCAAACCCTCATAGGAAAAGACCAAGGGTACACTCTAAACCTCTTCTGATTCAAATAAAAACCCACCAAGCCATCTCAAAAGTACCGCCTCATTTCAAGGGTCCCAATTACATATAAGGATCATCAAATGGACCTTTTGTTTTAATTTTATGTCCATTTTAGTGAAAAGGCATGATTCGGGTCTGGTCCGGGTCTGACCCAACCCGCGCAGACCCAACATGACATGCTGGCCAACCTAACCCGACCCGAGCCAGTCCAACTCAAACCAGCCTAGCCCACTAGGTTACTAGAGCATCCTAGCTCATATGGTTTAGCATGCGATGTGGTCTGGTTTGGTTACACTGCAAATAGTCCACCGAACTACGGGCCTCCACCTAGTCAACACAGCATTGCCACATTCAATGTGGATGGCCACCACATCCCAGCTCCCCCATAGCTTTCTTCCACTGCTATCTCCATATACACCTCATCCGTGTATGCATCTCCCTTCATCGCAGACCCAATCCATGTATGAGGCTCCCTTCGCCGCGTCCCCGGTCACCGAACGCGACAGTTCTTCGACCACTGGCTCCCACGTGACCTCGTCAAGCTGTGTTCCTCCTCCTCTAGCTGACACCAACGTCCCTCCTTCGTTTCCCGAATCAGCACACGATCACCATTGTGGGCCACCTATTCGCCTCCAGTGCTCCATTTTTTGAAATGGAAGCATGCCTACGATCCTCGAGTCACATTATTAATCTCCCTAGGCTTGGATAAATGCTACGATTCATCCTAATAAAAACCCACTTCAATGATAATATCTCTTGAACTACTTTGATCTATCTATCACTATCTTTGTCACAACTCTTTCATGCCATGTCGATCCCAGATCTACGATATCTGATCATTGTGATAAGTATCAAGTGCGCAATGATTGATCGATCACAACATGTTGAGTTGCAGGAAAAACAAATAATTCCCATGACGAACGAAAAATGTGGTGAGAAAAGAATAAATAAACCAAGAGGAATAGAACTTGATTGATGTTCATGTTCATCATGGTTCATTTCCATTAGAATGAAAATTGAAATCCAACAAGTAATCACAATATCATTCTCCCATCAAAACCCCAAAAAGGTAAATCTCATCCTGTAACAATGATTGATCCATGGGCTAATCTATTTGTTGATTGGTACACATTTTCCATGGAATTCATGAATGGGGAAAAGAAATAAAATCAAAAATTCTCTACCTTTATTCGGTTCAATCACTGATGAAGAACAGTTATTGTGTTGTAGTCATGGTCAAAGATCCTTTGAATCTGATATTCTTTGTTGATTTTTGATTCTCCATCATTCATCAAGAGATCTCCATATCCTTAACTCGGAGGAATTATAAGGTTATAGTGATAACCCTAAATTATCTGAAAATGCATATTAAAATAAAATTAATCATTACATTAAGAATAAATTATTTTTATTAAAATATTTTAATGGTTCTTATGTCCAAAAACTATCTTTCATAGCCAACTCGTGCCGGACGATGTTAGGCCTCACCTAAGGAAAAAACCCTTACAAAATCAATGGTTGTCTAAGATTTTCGATCCGAGTTACCATTTATGAGTTATTAGGATTTTAAAATAAAATAATTTTATTTAATTATTTTATTTACGATTACGGCCCAAGTGGATTTTTCTACATATAACCCACGCCAACCAAGGTTAGGTCACACCTAGGGTAAATCCACTATTCTAATCTCAATGGTGACCTTAGATTTCTGATTAGTGAAACTACTTAAAAGTTATTTCACTTTTTAAGATAATTCATGCGCGCGTGCTTTTAAAAACTTAACATTTTTTAATGAATCATCTTAGGCACACAGGGCCTTAGAATCATACGTTGTCTTAGTTCCTGGTCTTATTATTTTCCCAAATAATTTATAAAAATAAATTTGGGAAAATATGAGTCATTACAGAACAATTTCAAGATTTAGAGTTTCTTGGGTCTTTTTGGATACTATTAGTAGTTCGTCAATGATTTCTAGAAGTTGGAATCACCATTAACTAATTTTATGATAAAATAGGTGAAATTCATATGGTATTATATGTTTAAGATATATTTTTTTAATTTTAAATTAATTTTAATGTCAGAAACTATTTCTATCATACCTAAGCTCTATAAGGGTTATATTGTATATTGTGATGCTTATCCTATTGGTCTGGTTTGTGTGCCTATATAGGATGATCATGTGGTGGCCTATGTCTCTCTATAGCTTTAGTCACATGATAAAAATTACCCCACTCATGACTTGGATCTTGTCACAGTTATGAATGTGCTTAAGTGTTGGAGGCATTATCTTTTTGGGGATATGTTCATAGTATTTTTAGACCATAAGATTATAAGTTATATCTTTTCTCAGAAGGACATGAATCTCATACAGGGTTAGTTAATGGAGTGCCTTTATAAATTCAATTTTGACATCACCAACACCCCAGGGAAGTTGAATGTCATTAAGGATTCTCTCAGTAGGAGAGTTCCATCTCAAGTTATCTTGGAATCAAAGGAAGAGTGGAACCTTATAGGGATCTTCACTTAGTTGAATCTGGATACTTGGGAGGAAGATTATGGTATGGTTATGACCAATGTTCAGTTATCATCATCCCACCTTGATTCTATTTAGTAGGTTCAATAGTAGGATGATAAGTTTAACGGAATCAAGGAAACTCTTTATAGTGGGGAGATAGTTTATGGTTGGTCTCTCCCTTCTGATGGTATTCTCTACTTTGGGGATTGATTTTTCATCCTAGATTATATGATTATTTTAGTTTTTTTACTATTATAGTTATTAATTGATCGTTCATTTGGGTTCTACAAAGATGTATTATCACATAAGATGACGTTTCTGGTGGTTAGGTATGAATCGTGACATTACTGATTTTGTGTCTCATTATTACACCTACCAATAGATAAAGCTAAAGAATTTGAAACCTTCTAGTTTACTCAACCCTCTTCCATTTATGGTTTAGAAATGGGATGAGGTGTCCATGGACCTTATTGTTGGATTACCATGGACTCTTTGAAGGATGAATTAAATCTGGGTGGTGGTTGAATGGTTGATACAATCTGCTAATTTTATTCTGATCAGGGACACCAATAAGGTTGAAAATATGAGTAAAATGTATGTACAAGAGATGAAGTGACATTTCAATGAGGATGATCCCATAAGGGGCACAATGCTCGGCTAGGGTTTCTCTCATGTCGCCTCCCTCATCCTAGATCTGCACTCCTTCTTCCCTGGTTTGAAGGTTTGAGGTGGTGTTTTCTATACTACCGCGGCCTTGTATCGGCTTGTCTTGCGCGCACCGGGGTCTTCGTGACTTGGTGTTGATTTTACACCTGAGTCCCTAGCTCGACGATTCGAGATCAGCACTTTGGCCATCAATCTGGGTGTTTGGAGGTTGAGCATTGCATCTCTGGTTTTTCGGATGGCGGCGTTGGGATCTTGTTTTGTTTCGAGTTGATGAGGATGACGTCGGGAGGTTTTGTCATACAAACTCTTGTTCTTGGGGTTCGGTGTGTGATCGTTGAGGCTGGTTTTTGCTTGAAATTGGTGATGTACTGTGTTGTTTGTTCATTTTGATTTTCTCTTTTGGGTGATTTCTGGGTTTCTGGTGATGTTCTTCCTCTCGCAATATTTTATGCGAGTGCTTATTGGTTTTCACAGATGTTTCGTGTTGTTTTGTATCAATCTGGTGGTGGATTTTTGCTCTCCGATTTCATCCTGGTTGTTCTTGGCCTCTTAGGGCTTGTTTCTTGGTCTAGTTTTTCGTCAGTGTTGTCGAAGGATGATGGTGAAACTTGCAATGATCTGGTTGAAGCGGATGAATCGTTTTGCTGTTCGTTCAAGACAGGTCGTGGATTGTGCATCAGGGTTTGTTCTCCGGTGGATAGGGTGAAGGTGGTGGTCTGACAGTGCTTCGGCAATATCGTCAGCTGATGGTTCTAGAGTCTTCCTATGGTGAACGGTGGTGCGTGGTGTTGGATCTTGGTTTGCCGGTGACGACGCCTCTGACAGTCTCACCGGTGACCGGCAGGGATGATGTGCGTTTTTCGATATAGTGTGATGGTTTGACCTGCAGTGACTGAAATTCAGTGAAGGCGACATGGGTTCGAGTCTCGAGGTGTGGCACGTGGCTTTTGAGGGATTCTTTTTTGTTTGAATTTGAAATTTGAAATCTGGTTTTGGGGACTGTTTGTACGGGTACCGGGAACCCATAAATCGGCTATTGAAAAGGAAAAAAATGTTTCGGTATGTACAAAAGATCATGAGTTTATATGGTGTTCCCTGTATCATTATTTCATATAAGGATCCTAGTTTTTCATCTAGATTTTGGAATATTCTCCAAGAGGCAATGGTAACAAAGGTCAAATTGAGTACAACTTACCATACATAGACATACATTCATATGGAGCATGCTATTTAGATCTTGGAGGTTATTCTAGGTGCCTATTTCTTATATTTTAGTGGATCATTGGATAGCCATCTGGGACTAGTTGAGTTTTCCTGTAACTATATTTACCAGTCATCGATCAGAATGGAGCCATTCAAGGATTTTTATGGTCACTTGTTCATGTCACCTCTTTTTTGGGAAGAGGTTGGGTGGGACTCTCTTTTGGGATAGAGTCTCATTCAGGATACATATACAAGTATTTAGAACATACATCAACATTAGGTTACAAAACATAGTTAATATAAATCATATGTGGATCATTCAAGTTATCCTCTAGAGTTTTCCATAGGTGACTGGGTTTTCTATAAAATTTATCTTGTGAAGAACTGACTTGAATACCCTCTCAAACTAGTACTTGGACCAATATATCACATACTTAAAGGGCATTCCTGATCACCATGGGTTGGAGACTAGTACTCAGGCATGAAACAACAACCATAGGTAACAATTTCGGCCAACCCAAGGAAACAACCTAGCATGCACACACACACACACATATATATATATGATAGATACATCATCAAAAAAGATAAATATATTCCATAATTGGAACTAAATAGTAGAAACCAGTAACTCAAGAGAAGAAAAAATATCCAAGTATAATTCTAACCACAAAGGACAACCAAAACAGAAAAAACCACTACTCCATGTGATATAGTGGGAAAAATTCCACCATCTCCCCACCAGCTACCCATATCAGCTAATAGAAAACCTCATCATCTTAGTACAGTGCCTTTCCTTTCCCTATATTGAAAGACATAACCAGGTCTATGCACTGCTGAATAGGTACACAGGGTGTGTGGTAATAGGATTAGTAGGGTCTCACCCAGGTGTTCCATATCAAGTCTCTGAAAAATAATCCAATCATACTCAAATTTAAAGAAAACAAGTCATGATAACATATTTACAGTTTTTATATCAAAATCATGGAAAATAATTTTAATTTCCCATTTTTCCATATTTTCAAATAAATATGGTAAATCAATTTCAAATCATTTCATATCCATATATCTTAGTAGATATACCAAGTCAAAAAACCAAGCATGTATGATTTCTCATATCATGTCTATGGTAGTACAACAAAACATTACAAACCAAAAGCAGAATCCCAAATTGGCCAAGAGGCATAGGTAACATCAGATCATGAATCACACTCAGTCGAGATAGTTAGAAAACTCATACATAATATAGAAAAAAGTGTACACATCAAGCCACTAGACATATAAATTGATTCTAGTGAGTAAAGAAACACCCAAACAAGTGAACCTCCCAACAGGTCTAACAAGTTCTTAGAAAAATATCCCTAGGGGGTAGAGGAAAGCCCCATGAGAAAACCCCCCAATGGTGGAAGAGACCTATAATTATACCTTACACCTAAGTAATTAAGGCTTCCCATTTTCTCTATTTCTCAAATCAATCCATTAAACCATTTTCAACAAACCATGATTTTATAACCATTTCACAAAACCATTTCATAATGTTTTGAAAACCCTTTTTCATTTATCAAAATCAGGGGAAACCCATATTTTATGAAAACCCAGTTTCACACATACGAAGAAAATCAATCATATCATGATATTTAATTTAATAAAACAATTTATCAAAACATGAGAAATAAATTTCACCAACACAGGCTAGAGATGGAACCACCTACCTCAATACTTGGGTCACACACACCCACAATAGAATCCACTAACAAGTAGGAACTAACAATGAAAATAGAGGCCCTAGAAACAATATAAACATATTATAATTGATTCAATTTATAAAAAGGATTAGTCAATAAGAGGAAACAACACAAACCTCAAGAACACACACCCTTTTTACTACAACCAAAAAAGGAATAGACCCCAGAATAAGATCTCACAATGTATATAGAAGGAAATAAGAAGAAACATTACCATGAGTCAACATATCTGATAACTCAACACCAAAATGCTACCATGACCAAATAAAAAAATAAGTAGAAAGTCTCACTCACCTGAAGAGATAAAAACCAACCAAAAAAGTGATAAATCACTGATAAAATTTGATCCATGCCAAATGGAGACTCCTAAGATCACTGAAGAAGCATTCTAGTTTGAGATCCAAATGAGATATAGATGAATAAAATGAAAAATAAACCAAGAGGAACCATAAAAACCCTTCCCATGATAATTACATGGTGTGTAATCCCTTTAAATGTCATGTAATCCATGGGGATCACATATGACAAAAAACCCATCGTCTTTTTATTAAAACCATAATTTTTAACATGACACAGATTTTAACCTCTACACAGCATATACTCCCTTCATGTTATGTACAAGGTTCATGAAATCCACCCTACATAACTTACACATCATGTACTCCCATTATACAGTGTGTATTTACCCTATAGACTGTAAAAAATAGATTCTTACATGAAAACACAAAACACCTCAAACATCCTCTGAGCTCTAGGAAAATCCCACAAAACCATTAACACACTTATACCCAAACTTCATTAATTTAAATAAATATACATACTCAAAATTTAGTTCATTTTCCCCCAAAAACATTTCCATCCTCGGGGGTCCCAAGATGCAATCAATTAAAGAGAAAAAAATTAAGGATAATGGAATTAATGTAAAGTGGGTAATGGGATGTTACAAACTTCCCACCATAAGAATTTCCATCCCTAGGAATTCAGGTGGAAGAATGAAGTCTGTTAAAGAGGTGAGGCCACTACTCCCTCATCAAAAACTCATGCTCACAAGTCTCATGAGAATCTGATCCATGTTTCCATAACACTATGACCAATGGAATTGAATTCCCACATAAGGATTTCACTTGAGAGTCAATGATCTAAATTTCCTTCTCAATAATAGAAAAATCTGGCTCTAACTCAATATCTTCCCAACTCAGAACATGAGAGGGATCAGGATAATATTTTCTGAGCTATGATACATGGAAAAATCATCAATTCCTGTCAAGTGAACTATAAATTCCAACCAATAAGAAACATTCCAAAGAAAATCAATGACCAAAAACAGTCCCACATATCTCGAATCCAACTTTCCCTATTTCTAAAGATGATGTGACCCAACCGAGTATAAACATTCAAGAAAAACCGGTCACCTATGAAAAAATACAAAGGACTATGTCAACGGTCCATATAATATTTATTCCAAATCTTTACTGTAATCATATGTTGATGTATATCTTGAATCATCATAGATGTCTCCTGAACCAAACTTGATCCCACCAAAGAATCTTCACCCACCTCTGTCCAACAAAGAGATTGCCTATATGGTCAAATAAACAAAGCCTCAAAAGGATCCATTCTGATTGATGAATAAAAACTTTTATTATAATAAAACTTAACCAATCCCAAATTTCAATCCCATAATCCACCAAATTCTAAGACAAAATCATGAATCATATCCTCTGGAACTAGAATAGTATGCTCCATCTGACCATCTATCCATGGATGTTAAGCTAAAATCAATCTAACCAGAGTCCCCATAACCTCTTGAATAATTATTTAGAATATAAAAGTAAACCTATTATCCATATATAAAACAATGGTATAAGTAACCCCATGTAACCTCAAAACTTCCTATATATATAGGTTACCCAAATATTCAACTTTTACCATGTCTTTGATCGGAATGAAATCAGCTGACTTTGTCAACTGATCAATCACCACCCAGACATCATTTATCCCTTGGGGAGTCTATGAAAATCTAATAAAAAATTCCATGGATACCTTTTCCCACTTCCAAATAATCACTAGAAGAGGCTAAATCAAACTAAAAGGTTTCAAATGCTCTACCTTGATCTATTAGCAGGTGTAACAGTGGGACACAAAATTAGCAATGTCATGCTTCATACCCGCCACTAGAATCACCATATCATGTCATAATACATCTTTATAGTTCCCAAATTAATGTCCCATAAATAACTATAAAAATCAAACAAAATTGAACTCCTCACAGATGCTGGAATGAAAAAATGATTCCCAAAACAAAGAATACCATCTGACAAGAGGGACAAACTAGAAATGGTCTCCCCACCATATAGGGTTTCTAAAATTCCTTTGAACTTGTCATCCTGCTACTGAATCATCAGAATAGGCTCTAGGAGTGATGCATATAATTGAACATTTACCAAAATTATGCTTGAAACATTTTAATGAGCATCCATATGCAACTGAGCAAAAATCCTCATAAGGTTTCACTCTTCCTTCAATTACAAAATAGCTTGTGATGGAACTTTCTAGATAAGATTGTCTATAATGAAATTTCCATTCCCTAGGGTGTAGTCAATATTGAATTAAAATTTATAAAGGTATTCCACCCACCACCATTATCTAAGATTCAAGTATTTATGAGAAAAGATATAACTCAAACTCTTATGGTCAAAAAAGACTGTGAACCTTTCCCTAAAAATATAATGTTTTCAACATTTAAGTGCATGAATAACTATAGAAAGATATAAATCATGATTGGAGTAATTATTCTCATGTAGTTGAAGCTTACAAGAGCCTTAATATACCACATGATCATCCTATATGATCACACAACCCAAATTAGTGCTTGAAGCATCATAGAAAACCACATCCCCCTTAACAGGCATAGGTAAGGTCAGTATAGAATCCAATGTCAGAAACTATTTCTTATTTTGAAAAGAAGACTAAAACTTTTCATCCCATGTTAATTTCACCCCTTTCCTAGTAAGAGTAGTGAAAGGTGATGACAATTTTGAGAAAGACTTGATGAACCATCAATAACATCTAGTAAGACCAAGGAAGATCTAAATCTTAAAGACATTTTGTGGCTCCACCCACAACAATACAACCTTTACCTTCTTAGAACCAATTGATAAGATATTCTTGGAAATCATGTTCCCTAAGAACTTCACTTCTTGAATTCAGAAGTTTAATTTTGAAATATTTCCATAAAAATGATGAGTCCTCAGGATTTACATAATAAAACTCATATGGTGCTCATTCTCGCACTTAGATCTTTAATAAACCAAAATTTCATCTATGAACACTACCATAAAAGTGTCAAGATACTAATAGAATATCCAATTCATAAAAGTCATGAAAATTGTAGGAGAATTATTTAGACCAAAAAACATCACAATATATTCATAATGGCCATATCTTCTCTTGAAATCTATATTTATTATATCACACTCCAAAACCCTAAGCTAGTGATAACTTGACCAAAGATCAATCTTTGAAAACCCCTTTTCCCCTTTAACTAATTAAACAAATCATATGAATGAGGTAAAGGATACTTGTTCATAACTGTAACCCAATTAGATTTAAGATAGTCCACATATAGTTGGAGTGAACCATATAATTTCTTGGAAAAGAGCATTGGGGATTACTAAGGTGAAAAGTAGGGAAAAAAACCCTTCATCACCAGATCATCCAACTAAATCTTTAGCTCTTTCATATCTATTTGGGTCACATGATAAAAAGATATTTATATCAACTACTTCTCTGACACTAGGTTAATCATAAACTCTACCTCCCTCTATGGGGGAATCCCAAAGAAATTGTCTTGGAAAATTTTAGGAAAACCCTGAACAAGGGCAGGAAGATCAATAATAGATGAAACATCATCGAGCTCAACTACAATAGCATACAAAAACCCCTAATCTCTGGGTGGGAAGGTCTTTCATAAATAGACCTCATATACCACTCTCCCTGAAATTCCCATGTGCTCCCATTGACTATAATAAATGAGATGTGTTGATTATAATAATAAACCTCATCATGGTGAACAAAAAGATAATCCATCCCAATGATAATGTCAAAAAAATCCAGATTGAGAACAAGAAAATCTCAGACTAACTCAGCATCATCTATCAATAGCACACAAGAAGGAAACTAAAACCCCTACTCTTTCATCTTCCCAATAGGTGTCTCTAAATCTATAAAAAAGTACATGAGCTCCATTTTAAGGTTAATCATATCAATAAAATAGGCAGATATAAATTAGTGGGAAGCACCAATATCAAATATATAAATCTCTACTGAGGATAAAATAAAGATAATTCCCCTCACCATCACTGGACCCACATATACCTCAGCTAGAAACTCATCCACTACATGAAAGTTATTCACTACAGAGGATTTTTCCTATATCTATATAGTCTTTGAAGCATCTCACTACTCTATAGTAGCCTTTGGAGATAATCATCCCAGACCATATCAAGAAGTAGACATATCCTAATAGGAATGATATAGATAACCATAACGTCCACAACTATTACACATCTTTATAGTTGAATAACCATAAAGTTGTGTGTGTTCAACCTTACCACCCTGATAGAAATTCATAGGCATGCCACTAGCTAAAATTGGAGGTACTGAAGAGGCCTTCTGTCGAGAACCACCTCCACCACTCCTGTGATGATCCTGCCACTTTCTCTTTTTTTCTAGCATGCCACTGAAGATTCTAATAGGTGGAAGATAAGGGGTGGAATATCCAACCTTGCCTTCCATATTCATCTATTCCGTCATAAACTTGTCTATTATCACCACATAGTTTGAAAGCTTCATCATAAATACCTTTGATATAATATCCAATCACAAACCCTGTAGGTACTTCTGAGCTTTTAGCTTGTTATTCTTTACAACCTATAGTGAAAAACAAACCATCTCATCAAACCAATTGGTGAATTCTGGCACTAAACCTTCTCCTTACTAAAAATAGAGGAACTCCAGATAATTTTCCATCATTAGTGACTCTGGAAAAAACTTTTGGAAGAAGATAGTCTTAAACCCATTCAATTCCAAGCCCACGTGCCTATATTCCTATACCATAGGATCCTACCAATATTTTCTAGGACCTTAAATTCTAAATTCTACGAAATTAACTTAGAAACTCTCAGTTGTATCCAAGAATTAAAAATATTATTGATCTTTTCAAGACATTACTCCACCTATTAAGGTTAATTAATACCTTTAAAGGATGGTGGATTCTCATGAAATAACTCCCATGATCGATATATTTCTCCTAAAACTCTTGGTTGTACATAAAAAACTATTTTTTGATCTTGTGGCACATATTTGTCAATATCACAGACTGCTCGCACAATTGGATCGATAAAGTTTTGATCCATTGGAGGATTCCATTGAGGAGCATCAACTACATCCTCCTAAGGAACTCACATAACATGTCTAAGAGGCATACTTTTTCACATTTAAATAAAATAAATTATCATACAATAGAACAATATCTGTTTAAACTAGAAAACCCATAAGAAAAATCTAAGATTAACACACACACACAAATCAAAGAATGAGACACACATCCCATAATCCCATGGTAAATTGAGTCTCATAATCCAAATATTTGGCCAGGAACTCACTGAAAGATACCTATAAATCCCTAAAAATACTATCTCTAGTCTACTAAACATCTCAATACAAGTAATCTTGAGAATAGATCACCTTTGATACTAAACTATGATGAACAAACTAGAATACCCTCTCAAATTAGTACCTAACCTGATATATTGTTGGAACGAATGATGTTATTTTCTAGAAATGGTGTATTATTTCTATTTGTTTTCAATCTTTGCATGGAATATCAGGGAGTTTTTAAGGAAAGGGATCTTACATTTCAATCTAACAAAATATTTGAAGGTGGAATTGTTTCCCAGTGTTTGCCAAATTTTTGGGTTCCAAAATTTGGAGGATGGATTTCAATGCAAAAAAGTGGATTTTATTAAAGGATTTCTGAAAATATGGAAAATGAATGAGTTTTTTGAAGATATAATTCGAGAATGGTATTTCTTAAAGGGTCCAAGAAATATGGTGGTCATCTAAGTGATAGTGACGAGCATCGTGAACAATGAATAATTGGTGCATCATGAACGGTGATGGTGATCTTTGTGATTACGAGAATTGGAGCTTTGCGATGCATGATGGTTTGATGTAAATATTTGGAAAAATGTTAAATCACCATGGATAATCATTAATGGAGGAGCTATATAATGGTGGTTTTGAAATATTTGAAAAATCCTCTAAGATTTAGTGGATCATAGTGAACTTCTGAGCCTATAAATATAAGGCTACCCCTCTTCATTTTATAATACTTTTTCCAAGGAAAATATGAAATCTCTCTGATTTTTTGAAACCAGGGGAGATTCATGAATCTAAAATTCCATGTGATCTTGAGCATTGTGAAATGAATAGTTTAGTCTTTACTGATTCAATTGCTTATAAGAAAAGGGTTCTTCATAGTGATGGGGTATTCTATATTGACTTGGTGAGCTTCATGAGGGAATTTTGTTCTGGGATAGCAGGGTGCTCCATGAAGGAGTGATCTTTATGAATGAGCTTCATGAAAGGAAGTTATGAACATCAGGTTTAAGTAAAAAGTGATTTTAGAGTGAATCAACTTAGTTCTATGGTGAAATAAGAGTCTTGTGTTAGATAGGGACAAAGAATTTAATTCCAATCTATTGAAGTGGCCTTCAAGTCGATAAACTGAGTAAGACTTCACCCAAGGTAGTGAGCTAGGGGGAGTCAATGGAAGTGTTTCGAGGGACACAGTGAGATATCCCTAAAGTCTTTTTAATTTAGTGTTCCTGTAATAGAGTGACTATGTATGAACTTTTTTATTCCATGAGTGAATATTAGTGGATTTAGGTGCGACTAGAACATTGTTGGCATATGCTCCTTGGACTAGCCCTTAGTGGTGAACCAATTAAAATTTTTGTGTTTTCTCTATGCATGTGAATGCTTGATTTCTAATCAAATCCATCATACAGGTTTAACAAATTCCTACCAACATGAGAACAAGATATGTCATATTAAAAGAAATTTGACACCCTAATTCACCCCTCCCCTTTCAGTGCGTTCCAAGGTCCTACAAGTGGTATTGGAGGGAAGGTTCACATATGTCGGATTCTCTATAGTAAAGTTATTCTCTATTGAATATTTAAGTTTTCTTTCCTATTTAAATAATGAAGTTAACTCTTGATGAAGACCTTTTTATCTCTTAGCATAAGTCTATATCCACCAAGATCATGATGAACATGAAAAAGAAAGAGAAGAGACAGTTGAAGAAGTCTATATTATCTAAAGAAGAATGTAGTATCTAGTTCTCCATTATTTTCTGACAATGAAGATATATTAGGCTTCAAGGTAAACATAAAGTGTATTAGGTTTTTACCAAATAAAAGGATAACACTTCAACCTCATGTAAATCAACATTTTCAAGTGATTAGGAGGTATGTGTTAGAACCTTTGAACATTTTCCTAAAAATAAATATCCTGGCACAAGTGTTGACATTGTTCAATCTAGAACCTCACATGATATTTCAATTGAGATATTGAGAAATTATATTCATGTTATTCCTAAATAAATAGTCTCTTTTGTTTGAAAAATATTTTAATGTGTATAGGTAGAGATCACCCAGTTGGAAGGAGAAGTTGATGCAATGGAAAGGGGCTTGGATGGGAAAGTTCTTTAATGTTTAAAGATCTCCAAACAGGTTGAATACTTTGAATAAACAAATAGGAAACTTTAAATAAGTTCCTTGAAATGCCTCAAATAATTCAAATAGAAAGAGGAAGTTAAAAAGGCTCTTAAAGAAAACATTCATGTGCTTGAAGAGAAATTTAAAAATAGCACTAATGTCAAGGGTCTATAATTGGATAGAATATCCAAGAAGATCAAGGAACTTGACTCTTTGATTCAGAATAAAGTGATTCAACAAGAAGAATAAGTTTTTACAATGAACAATTCTTGTGAAGAAAAGATGATTATGATTGAAGATTAGAAAATCATCCTCAATATGAAATGTCTAGATTTGGAAGCCCAGTGGAAGATCCAAACTTGTTTAAACAATTCCCAATGACATGTTGGTTATTTGTCCTGAATATTTGTAATTAATGAGGAATCTTGATGATACATAGTCTAAGGATGGTAAAAAATTAAAAAATAAAATATTACACATGATGAAGACAAAATTCATGAGGGTGTTCAAACAAAAGGAACTCATGTGTTAAAGAAGTTGTGTGTAAGAGATGCATGAAATCTGGTCACCTTGAAAAAGGAAATTAACCTTAAAACCATAGCAAGAATCAATCCTTAAGAGGAGTAAGAATTCATCATCCATGATGGTTGTTGATAATAATAATTCTCCAAACAAAGCAGAAGAAAATTTGAAGAGATCCGTTCCATGAAAATATAAATCAGAACATATGTTCAGATGTGCATGCATAAAGAGTGGATAAAATGGAGCAACCTGGTTTAGAAGATCATCTCAACCATGGAGTTCATAATGATGAAGTAAGTATGATACACCTTATTTAATTAATCATTTGTGTACTTTATTTGTGCTTAATGCAGGAAATTTAAGGTGAAACAAGTTCTCAAGGGGAGAACCTGAGAAGCAGGGAAGGCTTTCAATTCTTGATATCCAAGCTAAAGAAGTCATCATCTTTGAATGATTCCTCAATTAGATATTCAAATATAGATATAATGGAGGATCATTATTTGTTGAATATAAAGATATTATATTCTGGAAAATTAAGATAATGAAGTCACAATATTAAGAACCATTATGGTGTTTTCTCCAAATTAAAATTTCATAAAATCCCTTCCTAGTGAGATCCACCATTATGAAGATTTTGAGAAGTGATTCCCTTGAGGAGGATACAAATTATGAATGATAAAGAAGATTTCAGAATCATTATTTCAATTGTTATCTAACATGATTATACTAGAAATTTCTTAAAGATCATGTTACTGTAAAAGGAGTTTCAGGTATCATGATTAATGGTCAAGAGACTGACTCAGATGTTGAAATAGTGGAAGGCTTGTAAAATATTCTAGGCTGACACAAAGAATATGGTTCATAAGAAGAATTGGAAGAAGAAACCATGGCTGAATAAACTTCATCTAAACCTCATAGGAGAAACATAAGATAAGAAATTAATCAAAACAATATCATTGGTTATTGGACCACACCAACATAAACATAGGATAATTGAAATGTGATCATAAACAAGGCATGTCTAGTGTGTAAAGGCTATGAACTGATTAAAGGAATTGATGTCAAAGAAACATTTCCTCCAATGGTGAGACTGGAGTCGATCAGTATTTTCCTTGATATAGAAATCCAAAGAGGATACAGATTTTATCAAATGGATGTCAAAACAAAATTCTTAAATGGTATTCTTGAATAATAATTCTACAATGAAAAACCAATGGTTTTTCTAATTAGTAATGATTAAATAAAGGATTATAGATTGAAAAGGGATCTCTATAGTTTTAAGTAGGAACCAAGATCTTGGTATTATATTCTAAATTCTTATCTGAAGGAGCTCAAATTCAAAAGAGGAGGTGTCGACCATAATCTCTATGTGAATAATTTGAAGGAAGATCAATTTATAGTGATGGTATAAAAGGATGACATTATATTTGGAAGAATTGAGTAGGGAATAGTGTAATAATTTGTAGATCATATGAAATAAAAATTTGAAATGTCTATGATTGGTTAAATGACTTATTTCTTAAGGCTTCAAGTTATTTATAAGGATTAAACTTTCATTTCTCTAAAAAAATATGGGAGATAATTTTTAAATAAATTCAATATGCATGACTCTAAACCAATGTCGACTCCGATTTAATTTGGGAAAAAATGGGAAATAATGAGAATAGGACATCTGTAGATCTCACAATGTATAGGAGAATCATTAGAAGCTTATTGTACCTGACAATGACACGACTATATATTTTCTTTACAACATTCTTAGCGGCCCTCTTTCAAAGAAATACGAAGGAATAACATATGGAGGTAGTGAAAAAAATCATGAAGTACATTCAAGGTACTCAAAATTATGGCTTATACTTTGTTGTAGGAAGAGATAGTGAACTATCATCATTTTATAATGCTAACTGTAATGGAGGTGTTATTGATATAAATTTCACAAGTGGTGGAGTATTATTTATTGGGAAGAAAATTATGGGATGGTTGAGTAAGAAATAGGAAAGTGTGTCTCCTAGTACTGTTTAAGCTGAGCATATCTCTGTTATAAAGGCTTTCACTCAACTGTTATGGATGAAGAAATGACTTACTAATATTGAATATGAGGTGAAACAACCAAGGTGATTCACTATGACAACAATAGTGTGATTGATATTACAAATAATCTTGTATAGTATTATTGTATGAAACTTATTGAAATTATATATCACTTTATCAAAGAAAAAGTTGAACAAGGAATGATTAAAATGGATCATGTTGGAACTGATGACCAAGTGGCTGACATTCTGAATAAGTAATTGGGATCACATGTGTTCGAGAAACATCAGTTGAACCTTGGTGTTTAACCACCTCCTAGTGCATTATGAGGTTATCGATATTCCCCTATCCCAATTTTAATTAACTTTTTTAATATTTTTGTGGAAGTGATGCAATTTTATGGGGGAGATATAATCTAGGGGGAGTGTGTTTTAGAGCTCTACAATTTACAAATACTGGTCTTTGGGTTTATTTCTAATGGGGTAGAATGGAGAAAATTTAATGGTATAGAGTTTGTGGATAATGAAAAAGGTGGAGAATGAAAAATTTATTTTTTTCTAGATGTAGGAGGATGGAGAATTTAGTTTCAAGTTGTTTTAAAAAACTAATCAATGCTTCTGTGACATGATGAGATTTTGGTATTATGAGGAAATAAATAGAGATTATCTTAAACATCATTAAGTATTCCAAGGCATAAGAACCCAATAAATTCTCCTCTTATTTTTTACACTGATATTTTCTCATGTAGACTTAGAGTGTTGGATGTTTTTTTTTCTTGTGTATCAGGTCTTTTTTGTGGCTGGTTCTTTTTTGAATTTATCTATAGATTGCCAACAAACCCAAAGGGGGAGATTTTTGGAACCAAGGTTGTTCTTTTCTGAAAATAGAGTATGTTTTTTGTTTATTGTCAATACTCACATGGAAGATCAAGAAGTTTGTAAGGAAAGGGATGTTACAGTTCAATATGACAACAATATTGAAGGTGGCATCATTTCCCAATGTTTTCCAAATTTTTGGGGTCCAAAATTTAGAGGATGGATTTCATCGTGAAAATTGGATTTCCTTGAAGTCCTTATGAAAATATGGAAAATGTATGAGTTTCAAAAATATGGGATTTGTGAATGGTGTTTCATGAAGGGTCCAAGAAAGCTGACAATGCTCTACAAAACAGTGGTGAGCATCGCGAAAGATGAAAAAATAGTGCATCATGAATGGTGATGGTGCACTCCGTGATTACAAGAATTGGAGTATCATGACACATGATGGTTTGACGGAAATCTTCACAACAACATCAAATCACAATGGAGAATTTTTGAATGGAGGAGATACGTGAATGTGGTTTTTAAAGATCTAAAAAATACACTGAGAATCAGTGGAACATCATGAATGGATGAACCTATAAATATAAGGCTACCCCTCTTCATTTCATATGGATTTTTCCAAGGAAATTCTAGAATCACTCTGATTTTTCAAATCCAAGGGAGCTTCATGAGTCTAACAATCTATGTGAGCTTGAGAATCATGAAAAAACTATTTTAGTCTTAACTGATGCCAATGCTTATTAGAAAATGTTGTTTCATGATGATGGGGTATTACATGTTGACTCAGTGAGCTTCACAAAGGTAGTTTGTTTCGCAAAGGCAGGGTGCTTTGTGAAGGAGTGAGCTTCATGAAGGAGCTTCATGAAAGGCAGTTCTAAACATTTGGTTTAAGTAAATAGTGCTTTTAGAGTTCATCAACTCAGGTCTATGGTCCAAGAAGAGTCTCATGTTATATAGGGGAAAATACTTTAATAATAATCCATTGAATTGACCTTCAATTCGGTAAAATGAGTAATACTTAACCCAGGGTAGTGAGCTAGGGTGATTCGATGGAATTGTTCTGATGGACATAGTGATTTATCCCTAAAATCTTGTTAAGGTAGTGTTCCTGGCATAAAGTGACTATGTCTGAACTTTTTTATTCCACAGTGATTGAAGATTAGTGGATTTAGTTATGACTGAAACATTGTCAACATATGCTCCTTGGACTATCCCTTAGGGGCGAACCAAATAAAATTGATGTGTTGTCGCTTTACATGTGAATTCTTGATTGTTGATCGAATCTTTCATATGGGTTTGATGAGTTCTTACCATCATGGGAACAAGATCCATCATATTAAAAGAAAAATTTAACACCCTGATTCACCCCTCCCCTCTTATGGTGTTTCTAGGTCTTACATATGTCACATACCTGAAGGGAGTTCCCAATCCCCACGGGCTTGATAATAGCACCCCATAATCAAACAACAATCAGAGGGAATGATTTCACCCAACCTGAAGCAACAAACTAGAACACATATATATATAACTTAGACAATAGCGAAAAATATAAATATATTCCATAACTGAAACCAAATAGCAAAAATCAACAACTCAATAGAAGAATAAATATCTAAGTACAAGTATAACCACAAAGTACTACCAAAATAGTAAAACCCACTACTTCATGGGATAGCATGGTAAAAATTCCACCATCTCACCACCAACTACCCATCTCAACTGATAGAAAACCTCACCATCTCAATGAGTCACCTTACATTTCCCACATCAAAAGGCATAACTAGGTCTACGCACCATCGAAGAGGTATGTAGGGTGTGAGATAATAGGATCAATAGGGTATCACCTAGGTATTCCATGTCAAGTCTCTGAATAATAATACAATCATGCTTAACATTAAAGAAAAAAATTCATGATAATAGTTTAATAGTTTTTATATCAAAATAATTGAAAAACAGTTTAATTTCCCCTTTTTCCATATTTCCAAATAAAGTTGGTAAATCAATTTCAAATAATTTCATATCCGTATATCTCAGTAGATATATCGATTCAAAACAAATAAAATCATGTATCCATTATCATATCAAGTCTATGGTAGTACAACAAAACAATACAAACCAAAAGTAGAAGCCCAAATCGGCCAACAAGCATAGGTAACATCATGTTAGGGATCACACTAGGGTAGGATAGCTAGGAAACTCATACCTAACATATAAAACCATTAATGCATCAATCCATAAGATATAGGCATTGAGTCTAGAGAGCATAGTAAAATCCTAACAAGTGAACCTCCCAACAAGTATATCAAGTCCCTAGAACAATGCGATTATGGAGTAGAGGAAATCCATATGATAAAACCCCCCTGATAGTGGACGATACCTATTACTATACCTTTCACCTAAGTACCCAAGGCTTCCCATGTGCTCTATTTTCAAAATCAATTCATTAAACCATTTTCATTAAACTGTGCTTTGAAAACCATTTCAAAATGATTTGAAACCCCTTTTCTATTTACTAAAATCAAGAGAAACCCATATTTTATGAAAACCCAATTCCACACACAGAAATAAAATAAACCATATTATACTATTTCATTTAATAAAATAATTTATCAGAATAGGAGTAATTCATTTCACTAACAAAGGTTAGAGATGGAACCACCTACCTCAAAACTCAAGTTGGACATGCCCACAGTAGAATCCACCAATAAGGAGGAACCAACAAAGAAAATGGAGGCCCTATAACTAATCTAAATATCTTATAATTGATCTAATTTATGAAAATTATTGGCTAAAAATAGGAAAGAAAACATGCCTCAAGAACGTGCACTTGCCGCACTACAACTAACAAAGGAACAGTCCCTAAAACAAGATCACACAATGGATCTAGAAATAAAAAAGAAGAAACATCACCATGGGTTAACGGATCTGATAATGAAATTCCATAGTGCTACCATGACTAAATAAATGAAGAATAAAAAAGTATCTCTTGCCTAGAGAGATGAAAACCAACTACAGCGATGATCAATTGCCGAAAAAATTGATCCAGACCGAACAGAGACTCCCAAAATTGTCAGAAAATCCTTCTAGGTCAAGAGCCAAAGGATCTATGGATGAATAAAATAGAAAATCGACCAATAGGAACCCTAAAAACCTTGATCGCAACAATTTCATGGAATGTAATTACTTTACATGTTGGGTAATCCATGATGATCACATATGCTGAAAAACCCATCGCCTTTTTATTAAAACATTATTTTTAACATTACATGGTGTTTAACCTCTACACGGCATGTACTTACTTCAAGATTTATACCAGGTTCATGATATCTTTCTAGTAAGACATACATTTTTTGTACTCCCATTACACGACGAGTATTTTTCCAGTAGACTAAGGAAATAATAGATTCTTACACAAAAACACAAAACACCTCTGGTGTCCTCCAAACTCAAGGAGAACCCTACAAAACCATCAACACACTTATACCCAGACTCCATTAATTCTTCTAAACATACATCCCCAAACTTTAGGTAATTTTTTCCAATAAATGATTTCCATCCTCGGTAGTCCCAAGACACATCCAATTAAAGAGGAAAACAAGTAAAGAGAAAGGAATTACTTGAAATTGGGTAACAGTATGTTACATATCCTCATTGGGGTCATCTTCAGCTTAGGAAATAGGGGAAGATGGATATGAGATATGTTGTAACATTTAATTTCACTAACCGGATTGGGAAGGTTGCTTATTGGTTGGAATTTTCATCTTATTTGACAAGTGTACATTATGTTTTCCACATATCACAGTTCAGGAAGTACCATCCTGATCTCTCTCATGTTTTGAGTTGGGAAGATATTGAGTTAGATTCGGATGTTTTAGTTGTGGGCCAACCAGTGGAGATTAATTATTCTCATATGAATGTCTTGTGTGGGAATTTCATCCCATTGTTCATAGTGGTATGGTGACATGGATTAGATTTTTATGAGACTTGGGAGAATGAATCCTCAGTGAGGGAGTAGTGGCCTCACCTTTTTTTAGACCACCCTTTTATGCATGACTTTCAAGGGACGAAAATTCCTATGGTGAGAAAATTATAACATTATTGATTTTTAAATTATGATATTTTTTAAGTTTAAGAGTGTGATTATCGGGTTTGGGGTCATCAAGAATCATTTTGGGATTATTTCACTAGATCCTAGGTTAGGTGTTTTTTTAAGGATGTTTTTATGTCATAAGATTGTATATTATAGTTTAAATAAGTCATGGGGAACAATCCATTAAATTTTTTTTGGTGTAAATCAATTTATGTTGTAAATCCCCTTTTTACAGTATAAATATGTCACTAGGGATAAATTAACCTAAGGCGGTGTATTTTTTTATATGCATGAGTTATGCCGATTTTACGTATTAAATCCCTTATTTATGATGTAAATCCATCATGATATATTAGTTTAATGAATTAAAATCCTAAATCTTAATCAATATATCTTTTTTATCCCTACTTTGAACCCTAGGTACCTTCCAAGAGATTTTGGGTGTCTCTTCCTCTTCTAGATTGCTTCGTTCAGCACTCAGTCTCTGTGGTGGTTGTTCCATGTCTCTCCCAATAAGCAATTTTTCTGCTTCTTCATGACCATTGGTCATATAAGTGGTTTTAGGATAAATTTATAGGATCTATCTATCATATATTGATTCTTGTTTGTTTCTTCTAGATCCATTGAGAAATATTCTTTTGGTGGATAACCCTAATGTTGGTTATGGTGTGGCATATGTGTTTTTCAAGGTATGTTGTGATATATCCCCTCCATCAATCATATCATCTATGGTATTGATTCTAAGATGTTATAATCATTATTAGGTACTTCATGGTTATCTATGTATTCCTTTTGGTGGTAGTGGATACTATTGCGGGTAGTGTTCTCCCCAAATTTGGGGTGGGTGGTTCCATCTCTGGCATATGTTTTGTGAACTATTGATTACTCTTATTCTATTGAATAGTTTTCTAAATTAAATGGAATGATTTACTACTATGTGTGAGTGAAATGGGTTTTTGATAAAAATATGGGTTTTCCCTTATTTTGGTAAAATAAGGATAATTTTCAATGGATTTTGAAATTATTTATGAACTGGGTTTTCAAAGTAGGTTTTAATGGAAATAAAAGTGTGTCTAAAATTGTATTGTGAAATGTGTAAGACCTTTTGAAATAATTTGATAAGCCACGCAAGGGATCCTTAGATACTTAGGTGGGATGTGTATTATTAATGATCGTATTTTGATATTACTAGGAAGGTTCACTTTATAGGTTATTATTTAATTCCTAGATCAAGATGAATTTGGATCTAGGACTTTACTTGACATTGTTGGAGGGTTCACTTTCTAAGGATTTCCTCTATTCCATAGACCTTTATGCATGGTTACTTGAGACTTGTAAAGTGAACTAGTCATGAAAAATGTATGAGTGACCTAGAAAACCTAACCATGATTTATCCCTTTCATTTTTATCCTTTTTTGTTATATTTTTAATAATTTTATTTAATATACCTATTTTGATGAAATAGAAATGGATTGATGGATTTATTCTTTAAAACTAATTTACATGGATTTGATTTAGAACTTTGGAGAAGGGGAACTGTTTACCATGATTTTGATATAAAAATGATTTAATATTTATCATGTCAAGTTTTATAAATTTATTATATGTTATCATTGTATAGAGATCTGATATGGAACACCTATATGGGATCCCACTTAGCATGTTTAGCTTACACCCCTTTGGCAGTTCGTAGACCTGGTATTGTCTTTTAATGAAGGAAAAAGAAACAAAACATAGTGATTTAGTGATTTTTATGTCAAATGGGAATGAGTATCTGATTGTGATATAGTGGGACATTTCCTACATTATCACATGGATTAGTTGGTCTTTTTTTAGTTCTTTATTGTTAGACTTATACATTGGGTTTGATATGACTGTTTTGAGTTGTGCCATTGTTTTCTATGGTTACGGAATATATATATTTTAGTTATCTTATGTTGTTTCTTATATATATATATATATATATTCCAAGAAGTTTTTTTAGGTTGTGATAATTTATTCCCTCTATTGTTGTTTGATGCCTGGGTGCTAGTCGCTAGATTGTGGTGATCAGGAACACCCTTTAGGTATGTGGAGGATCAATTAAAGTACTAGTTTTGAGGGTATCCCAGGTTATTTCATTATAAATATGGAAAATAAAATGGAAAACAATACAATGTGATAATAAATGCAAAAAAAATATTATAACTAAAAAATATGGATTGTGTTGATCTCCTAGAATTTTCACACTCACAAATAGCACTGGAAAAAATGATGCAAAACATTATTAATCCAATCAATATTTTAGAAATGAAAAATATATAACTGTGATTTGAATTTAGTTAAATGAGGAATGAAGGAATTAATAGGTATTTATAGGTAGTAATATGACCATTGGAATAGTAATATGACTTTTATAATTGTAATATCACCATTAAGAATAATAACATGATCATTTGGAATAGTAACATGACTGTTCAAATAGTTTTTTAACCTCAAAAGAGTAAAATTATATATAAATAAAATTTTCAATGAATAGTTTAAGAAAATATAAATATTTTAATTCCACAAAATATATATCAAGATTAAAAACTCAAAGAAATTATAAGCATATTTTTAATAAACTGCATTTTAATGTATTTCATAAAAATCATAAATTTTATGTTAATAATTAAAATTACGTATATTATAAATTTATTTTGATAAAATTAATTCCATTTATAGATTCATCAATTAAAAATGTTCTAAGGGTGATTTTTTTTTAATTTTCAAAAAAAAACTTCAATTTTTAAGTGAATAGTAAAAATATCATTTTTATATAATCGATATGTTTTAAATTACATCATTCTGTAGGAACCCGGGACACCCTGAGAGGGGAGGGGTGAATCAGGGTGGCAACTTTTTCTTCTTTTAGTTGTGGATCTTGTTCCCACGTTGGTAGGAACTACATAAACCTGTATGATGGATATGATCAGCAATTAAACATTCACATGCAGAGACAGATGACACAGCTATTTTTACTTGGTTCACCACTAAGGGCTACGTCCAAGGAGTATACGCCGACAGGTTGCCGGTCGTACCTAAATCCACTATGCTTCACTAGCTGCGGATACAAATGTTCGGGTACAGACACTCTGTCCCAGGCTCACTGCCTTTACAATTGTTTAGGGATAGCTCACTGCGTCCCTCGGGTCACTCCCGTTGACTCCCCCTGGCTCACTGCCGGTGGTGAAGTCTCACTCAGTTTATAGATGTGAAGGTCTTTTCAATAAATTTGCATTGAAGTCTTTGCCTCTGCTCAGCACGAGACTCTGCTTGCATCGAAGTCCTGAGTTGATGCTCTTTTGAAATCAATCTTCTACTTCAGTGCAATACCTGAATGCACTAAAACTCCTTCTCTTCCTTCAATTCCCAATTCTGAAACCTGAGTGTATCGATATATTTCTCTCTCTGTGCAGATCAGATTTTGGTTGCACGATCGTTCTTCTTCTCTTCGCAAAGCAGATTTGAGAGTGCTAAGCACCTGTCAAAAGGCCTGCGGGACCCCCAAATTTTCCGCGCACCCTTCCCGGGGGCTTGCGCGTAAAATTCAAACCTTGCGCGTAAAAATAACTTTTGTCGCGTAAAAGGCTTTTCGCGCTGCTCTTCTTTTTCGCGCAAAACTTCCCTTTTTCGCGCAACACCTTCTTTTTCGCGCAACCCTCTGTACCTTAATTTTTCCGCGCGCCGGAGCTCAGGATTTTGTCTAAGTGTCGAGCCTCACTCAATGAGAGGGGTTCACCTCATATTTATAGACGTTTTTGATCCTGCGCGTAAAACCCTCTTTCTTGCGCGTAAAACTGTCTCTCAGTTCTTTGAATTACGCGCACCTTCCCATTTTTCCGCGCACAACTCTGGTTTTTCGCGCATCCCATGCCTTTACCATTTTTCAACGTTCTGATTCTGAAACATCATTTGCGCGAAAAACTATTTCGCGCATCCTGCTGTTTTCCGCGCCCAACTTAAGTATTTCGCGCACATCCCTGATTTTCCGCGCAGCCCATGCCTTTGCCATTTTTCACCTCTCTGATTTCGAAACACTGTTTGCGCGAAAAAACTATTTCGCGCATCCCGCTGTTTTTCGCGCCTAACTTAAGTATTTCGCGCAAGCCTCTTATATTTCGCGCACCACTTCCTTTTTGTGCGAACCTCCTTTTGCAGACAATCCATGTCTTCATTTTCCGATTTTGAGGCCCAAAAATTTGGCAAACACTGGAAAACGGCGCCACCTTGTATCTGCTCTTTTAGTCCGCCTCCAGATCATCCATTCCTTTGTCTACGTTCCTTGAATAAAAACATGGATCATTATTCCACAGTCCTTCAACTCGACCTGCCTCCATAGAAACTCTTTTGCCAACAAATTTGTATGTCGTTTGTTTGCTTTGTCGACAAGGACGATCACCTCAACAACGCTTCATCTTGGTGATCTGTATACTTCAACAACTCTTCTGCTTTTATCACAACCTCCACAATTGTGATATGTAGTCTTTGAAGGAACAGCTTTAGCATCATCATCTTCTATGATAATGTGATGTTCATGACTATCTCAGAAGTCCAATCATTGCACATTGTCTTCTTCATCAACAGGTATGATGTACTTCATGCAAACCGATTCAATTCGTCAGGAAGTCTCTTGCATGGTTCTCATGCAATCATGAGTAATTGCATGGACTTCATCCAAAAACCTCATTCTTCTTTGATCATCCTTGGATGGATTATACCTTGGATGGATTATACCTCACATTCTGCATTGTTGTAAACAATGTATCACCTTTGACACATGTTCTTTGAACTTCCGATCAGTACAACAATCGTCTGAATCACCACTCCTCTACTTCATCGGAGTACTTCATGATCTCCTTCATTTTGATCTGCATTGACAACTATTGACAACAAATACAACCTTATACACAAACTGGTTCCAACAATCTCCCCCTTTGTATTTTGTTGTCAATACCTTACACATCTTCTGAAATGAATCCGTCAATGTCAAAATGAGAATCTTCTGCATTTCACTTTCTCTCCCCCTTATTGACAAGAAATACAAAGCACATGGTAGGGAGGGTATCAATCCACACTTAAGCAATGTTTCATTAATCATTTCACTCTAAGTCTACTTGAGCAATGCTCGATGTAGAAAACAAGAGGATTTGATTAAGTCAACAAGGCTGTCCATTATCCACAGATCATGATACCAACATTAGATGATAACTCATGTATCTTGTCTTCAAGGGTTTACCACTTTAATTCCAGGTAGAAGAAGATCAACTATGATAGAGAATAATCAACCTGAAACTCCTGCACTCACTTCAGCAAATAGATCAAAAACATTCAAGTGCAATTGGCAGGATAAGTGACCTTGGGGCACTTCCATTCTCTTTATGTCACTGATCAATTCAGTTACTCCCCCTTTGTAAAATAATCTTTGATCTAAGTAACCAAGGGATAGTGATTGAGAAATGACATACCTTCTCCATTGGCGTGTTCTTCAAGAAATTCACAGAGTAACTACTTTTGAGTCCAGCTGGAGTTGATATTGATTGAAACAGTGATTATGGAAGCTTCTTCATTCTTATCCCCCCCAAGGGAAACACTCATCAACATCTTCATCAAGAGTGATCCTTCATCATCATAATCCTTGAATATCAATTGAAGAATCTACCAAGGATGGAAACTTCTTCAGCTTGGCTATCAAGAGTTGACAGCATTCACTACTTCTCAGGTTCTCCCCCTGAGAGCGTTCTTCACCTTCAATTCCCGGCATTATTAGCACAAATACAATACACAAATGATTACGGGAATAAGGTGGTTCCTTATTGCTTCATCAAGAAGACTTGCTTGGTTGAGGTTCTTTTCTCAACCAAGTTCCTCTGTTTACTCCAGTCTTCATGCCTGCACATTTGAACATGTGTTCTGACATATGTCGGTGTGGCATGGCTCTATTCACATTCTCTTCTGCTTTGTGTGGAGAGTTGTTTTGCTTAGCAGCCATCATGAATGATACATTCTTACTCCTCTTAAGGACTGCTTCTTGCTCTGGTATTAAGGTTAGGCAACCTTTTGCAATGTGACCAGATTTCTTGCATCTCTCACACAGAACTTCTTTGACACGTTTGTTTCTCTTTGTTTGCAATCTCTCCTGCACTGTGTCTTCATCATGTGAAAGTTTTCCTTTTCCTTTGTCACCAGCCTTGGCCATCTCATCTTCAAATTTCCTTATTCTTTTCAAATCTTCTGGCCAGATGACCAATATGTCATGTGGAACTTTTGCAGCTGGTTTAGGTCTTCCACATGGGTTCATCTGAGATTCATCCCACTTAGTGTTTCCTTTGGATGAATGACCCTTCAATTTCATGGATCTAAAATCCTGGGTCTTCTCAGCTTGCCTACTTGATATCTTCTTAGGGAGAGGTGTGTTCGCCATATTCTTCTGATTTCTTCCCAAGGTACTTTCTTCGTACTTGGATGGTTTGTGTGGTCTTCTGTTCTTATCAGCTCTGGATATCTGTTGACCTAGGCATGCACCATTCTTGTGACCACTGCCATTGCATGCATCACAGATGTTATCAAGAATTCCAAATCTGTTTGCTGTAAACAGATGCTTTTGGACCTGTGGATGTTGATTCTTCTTCTCCGCCTTCCTCCCCTTTGATATAGGCTTTCCCTGTGATTTTCCATGAAAGGGATTATAAAAACAATCCAGTGCACAGTGCCCAAATCTATTGCAGCACCAACATTGACCCACAAATCTTTTCTTCTTTGTGTCTTCTGTATTAAGTTGTTGGGCCATTTGCTTAGTTGTTTGTGCTCTATTTGAGGAAGAAGCTTCCTCCTTTTTCTTCCCATCCACCCTAGTCATGGTGGTAGGTTTCTTCTTCTCACCTATCCTCATCCATACTTGTTTAGAGCTTTTCTTCCCACCTGCACTGATTGTCGGACTGTATTTAGAAACATGAGTGCAAGATGGTCTGGATGGTACCTTCACTTTCTCAGTTGTCTGTGATAGATCGATGAGAGAAGTCATGATCTTCTTATCACATGTTGGAGGTCTTTTGAAAATAGAATCCTCCATTGAGCATTGAGTACCGACAGCAACTGATTCTTGATGTGGATAATCAAGAGTTGTCATAATCTTCTTATCACATGTTGGAGGCATTTCAGCTTTAGACTCCTCCAACGAACATTGAGTACAAGCATCACTCATTTCATTCTTTTGTGAAGTCTCAATATGTGTGTTCTCAATCTTGGTCAACTGAGCTTCCAATTTTTGACTCACAATATTGAGGATGATCTTCTGATCTTCAATAGTGATCATCTTCTCTTCACAGGTCTTCTTCAACCTTTCAACCTCATCTTCATGCATCTTAACTTTGTTTTGTAACAAAGAGTCAAGTTCCCTGAATTTAATGGATGTTTCTTCCAAACAAAAATTCTTGACTTCATTGCTCTTCTTCAACTCAGCTTCAAGTGCATGGATCCGTTCTTCCAGAGTATTGCTGACTTCGCCTTTTTCTTCAAGGGCTTTCACCCGTTTGATGAGCTTCATACTTTCCATAATTTTTCCTTCCAGCCCCTTTTCCATATTGTCTGCTTCTCTTTCAAGTCTAGTGATCTCAACCTGCATAGATTGAAATAGGCTACAGATAATAGCAACCCTTTCTTCTGGAATATCATGCAGATATGTTCTGAGTTTTTCCTGAAAGCTTGAATAGGGGGTGTCATCCTTTCCTCTGGAAGAATTCTGAGCCACCTGCTCGATACTTTCCAAGCCCGATGTTTCTTCATTATTGGAATGGCATGGAGAACAAGACATTGCATCTTCTTTGGATATGAGGGACTTCTTCAGCTGCTTTTTCTCTTTCTTTTTCCTGTTTGACATGGTCTTGCTAGATGTAGACGTCTGCTCAGAAACTTCATCAAGACTGCTCTTCATTGTTGACTTTAGGAAAGAAACTCAAATCCTCTTCTCAATAGAATTACTGAAGAATATCCAACATACGTTAACCTGGCTCTGATACCACTTGTAGGAACCCGGGACACCCTGAGAGGGGAGGGGTGAATCAGGGTGGCAACTTTTTCTTCTTTTAGTTGTGGATCTTGTTCCCACGTTGGTAGGAACTACATAAACCTGTATGATGGATATGATCAGCAATTAAACATTCACATGCAGAGACAGATGACACAGCTATTTTTACTTGGTTCACCACTAAGGGCTACGTCCAAGGAGTATACGCCGACAGGTTGCCGGTCGTACCTAAATCCACTATGCTTCACTAGCTGCGGATACAAATGTTCGGGTACAGACACTCTGTCCCAGGCTCACTGCCTTTACAATTGTTTAGGGATAGCTCACTGCGTCCCTCGGGTCACTCCCGTTGACTCCCCCTGGCTCACTGCCGGTGGTGAAGTCTCACTCAGTTTATAGATGTGAAGGTCTTTTCAATAAATTTGCATTGAAGTCTTTGCCTCTGCTCAGCACGAGACTCTGCTTGCATCGAAGTCCTGAGTTGATGCTCTTTTGAAATCAATCTTCTACTTCAGTGCAATACCTGAATGCACTAAAACTCCTTCTCTTCCTTCAATTCCCAATTCTGAAACCTGAGTGTATCGATATATTTCTCTCTCTGTGCAGATCAGATTTTGGTTGCACGATCGTTCTTCTTCTCTTCGCAAAGCAGATTTGAGAGTGCTAAGCACCTGTCAAAAGGCCTGCGGGACCCCCAAATTTTCCGCGCACCCTTCCCGGGGGCTTGCGCGTAAAATTCAAACCTTGCGCGTAAAAATAACTTTTGTCGCGTAAAAGGCTTTTCGCGCTGCTCTTCTTTTTCGCGCAAAACTTCCCTTTTTCGCGCAACACCTTCTTTTTCGCGCAACCCTCTGTACCTTAATTTTTCCGCGCGCCGGAGCTCAGGATTTTGTCTAAGTGTCGAGCCTCACTCAATGAGAGGGGTTCACCTCATATTTATAGACGTTTTTGATCCTGCGCGTAAAACCCTCTTTCTTGCGCGTAAAACTGTCTCTCAGTTCTTTGAATTACGCGCACCTTCCCATTTTTCCGCGCACAACTCTGGTTTTTCGCGCATCCCATGCCTTTACCATTTTTCAACGTTCTGATTCTGAAACATCATTTGCGCGAAAAACTATTTCGCGCATCCTGCTGTTTTCCGCGCCCAACTTAAGTATTTCGCGCACATCCCTGATTTTCCGCGCAGCCCATGCCTTTGCCATTTTTCACCTCTCTGATTTCGAAACACTGTTTGCGCGAAAAAACTATTTCGCGCATCCCGCTGTTTTTCGCGCCTAACTTAAGTATTTCGCGCAAGCCTCTTATATTTCGCGCACCACTTCCTTTTTGTGCGAACCTCCTTTTGCAGACAATCCATGTCTTCATTTTCCGATTTTGAGGCCCAAAAATTTGGCAAACACTGGAAAACGGCGCCACCTTGTATCTGCTCTTTTAGTCCGCCTCCAGATCATCCATTCCTTTGTCTACGTTCCTTGAATAAAAACATGGATCATTATTCCACAGTCCTTCAACTCGACCTGCCTCCATAGAAACTCTTTTGCCAACAAATTTGTATGTCGTTTGTTTGCTTTGTCGACAAGGACGATCACCTCAACAACGCTTCATCTTGGTGATCTGTATACTTCAACAACTCTTCTGCTTTTATCACAACCTCCACAATTGTGATATGTAGTCTTTGAAGGAACAGCTTTAGCATCATCATCTTCTATGATAATGTGATGTTCATGACTATCTCAGAAGTCCAATCATTGCACATTGTCTTCTTCATCAACAGGTATGATGTACTTCATGCAAACCGATTCAATTCGTCAGGAAGTCTCTTGCATGGTTCTCATGCAATCATGAGTAATTGCATGGACTTCATCCAAAAACCTCATTCTTCTTTGATCATCCTTGGATGGATTATACCTTGGATGGATTATACCTCACATTCTGCATTGTTGTAAACAATGTATCACCTTTGACACATGTTCTTTGAACTTCCGATCAGTACAACAATCGTCTGAATCACCACTCCTCTACTTCATCGGAGTACTTCATGATCTCCTTCATTTTGATCTGCATTGACAACTATTGACAACAAATACAACCTTATACACAAACTGGTTCCAACACATTCAACATATAATAATGACATAATCAATTATATAATTTGAGGATAGAAAATATTTTGTTAAATAAGTTAAATAATTCATAAAATTTTAATTCCAAGCCTAAAAAGTATTTTCCAAAATTAAAAGTTTAAAGTATTTCATTAGAAAACATTTTACATTTTTTCACTTTTCTTTTTAATAAACTAATTAATTTGGTTTTTAAATAATTTTTAAGTCTAAAAAACATATAATTTTAATAAAATATAAATCAAAAATATCACTATTGAAAGGTTTATCTTAGAAATTATATTTTATTCAATATTTTATCCTAAAAATACCCCTCTTCTCAAGTATAAATACTCCCTCTACCTCCCCTTATAAAACCACTTCACTTACACTTTCAAAAGAAACATATCTACCCAATTACCATCTATTAATACCATTATAATCCTTAGGTATTTTTTGGAGTAATATAAATCCCATATTTCACGGAGTTAAGGTTCGTAGCAAAGGAATAACACAAAGGAGGAGGTTAGATTCCTTCGTCTTATCCCTTTCATTTTACTCTTCTCTTCCTCAATCCTTATATTATTTTTCTATTAAAACCCTTATAAATATAATAATGTAGTTTTTTTAAAATATATTAATGATATTTACCTAATTTAATGATTTAATTTTTAACATATTTATATGTTATATATATCTCATCTCTTTTTTAAACAATGTCTCATTAATATTAGGTTAACCGCCAATGTGGACATTGAAAATTATATTCATATCACCACCTTTATGGATGGTTATAGAAAATTATTTATGATATATAAATGTATAAATATATGTATTTATAAGATTTTTTCTTATTATTGTATAAATATAAATAAAATAAATTCATGAAATCGAACCAAGATGGGATATTTTAAAGAAAATAAAATATCAAAACATTTCAACTTTAACAAAGAAAATTAAAAAATAAAATCCAATTATTATAATTGATCAAGGGTAAAAAATGAATATAATTTACTTATATTTCTATGTTTTAATAATCATAAGTTTATTATAATGGGAGATAAAAAGGTGATGCAACGAATCAAGAACTAAGTTAAGGGGAATCTTGAATGCAACTCATTCTTTTTAGGTTTATCACTTCTTTATCTTAATTTTAATTTTTGAATATTATAAATTACATTAAATAAGATATTTCACTCTTATTTACCTTTTTTTATTTCATGGATACATACATTATTCTACTTATTAAAGATGATTTCAATGGTACCTATAATGATTTCCAAAATACCTTATTTTTAAAAACATATCATTGATTAATTTAAAAAAATCTTCTTATTACCATGATATATAATATTTTATGAAAACATTTTATGTCCAAAAATATGTTTGTATATTCTTATTTAGGTAACCTCAAAGTCTGTTAATTGAAATGTTATTCATGATACCCTTATGAAACCCATTCTCTTTCTATGGGCTTATTTTATATATGTCATTATAATATGTTCCCTTTCTATGTGGAATGAATAATTCTAATAATTTTATGATGTGATAGGTGGGACATGAATTATATAGACCTAAAATTTGTTGGGTAATTTGATATATCTCATGAGATTATGTTTATTATGCATAAACATGATGATATATTTCTTCATAATTATTATGTTATGATTTATGCACATATGTTTTATGTGGACATGATGTTATATTTGTTAACAACTTATATATGGTATTTGACCATTATATTGTAATGTTTCATTATTATTCATATTCCATATCCCATGACCTTTTCAAATGGTTCCCTCATGCTTATGATTATGATCTTATGCATATTATATGATGATTATTATTATGACAACCCATGTACTATTGATTCATGTATCTTATTCCATCCATGTTATTTCTCCCTACACTAGGAATTTTTCTCACCCTTTTATTTGATATAAATTCTAAAGTTAATACATGTACTAAGGAGAACATGAGATATTTTAGGAGGATTATGGTTAATAATTTAAATAATGATTAGTATTTATTATGTATAAGTGTTTTATGAGCCTATTTTTTCCAAGATACAAAATTTTTTTATTCTAGAATGTATTATTATTATGTTAGTTTTTTTAGAAATGATGTAATATTCAATTAAGAAAAATCTGGTTCACTATAGTTGGTATTAGATAAAGGTTTAGTTAATTTTGGAATTATGACTAGAAAACATTATATAAAACCCTATGGATAGTTTTAAGTAAATGAACCTAAATTTTGGTAGAGTATAGGGTGTATGGTTTACTAGAAATTACATTTCTCTTTGGATACTTGAAAGTGTGTGTGGAAGTTTCATAGATACACCCAATGGTAATCATCCTAAAAAATTCTAGTTGAGTATAAAATTTATCTTCACTCGGTGCACAATGAGTGGGATTGAAACTATAGATCTTTCTAGATTCTCTTAGGGGATATGATTCGGATATTCCATATTCTCTTTACAGACCATTATAAAGGATTTGAATATAATTTTATTTTAGATAACTTAATTGTAAATAGACCATGGGTAACCAATATTGAAACCTAAAAATTCATAATATTGGGTATATATGTAATTTATAAGTTATTCATTATAATTTAATGCTTTATCATTTATATTCTTATTATTTTGAATACTCTCACCCCCTAATTTTTCCTTTAATTTAGAAAATGGTTGGAAATAGAAGGAGTCATGTAAAAAATTTATACAATGAGAAATGTTATTACTTACCTAATAAAATGATTAATATAACGGGATCAGTAATCGAGAAATTCGTGGTAGTACTGACATAACTGACTCAGTTTATTATTAATTACATGAATCATGTCAAATTCCCTCCTTCACCTAAGAAATAGAAAGTCACGGTTGAGTCTTTTATGTGAAAAAAGCCTCCAAATTTTAGGGTATCTTCTAATCCTTTAATTTTGAAACAATAAATTAGCTCCATTGATAAGATATTCTATATCATCAAATGATATGACTATGAGAAATTCATACTGGTTATTTATCACCTAGAGAGAGAAACTGATCAATGGTGGACATTGATGGAGAATACGAAACCCAAGGAAAAAATTGAATCAATGGAGTGGGAAGGAATCAATAAAATATATTTCAATAAATAATTTCCCCACACACCTCATCTTAAAATAGAGAGAGAATTCCTTGGAATCAAATAATATAAGGATGAATCTATTGTTACTTATGAATAAAACATCAAAATTCTTGCATGATATGCCTCCATATTTGTCATGGATACTTAAAGTAAGGTTGACCTCTTCTTTAATGGATTAAAGATGAGTCTCTTAAGAGCTTTAGTGATTCAAGACTTTGACCGTATGAGTAAATTGGCTGATGTGACATAAAAATCAAGATGGGTATTGTGGATTCTCAGTGGTTCCATGGGACTAAATATAATAAGTAGATAATTAAGTTTAACTCTAGAGGATCATAGGACAATACTCATAGAGGTAAGAGAATCCAAATACCCACATGCCATAAATGTGGGAATAATCATCCAAGAAATTGTCTCAAGGGGAAAAATAAGTGTTTAAAATGTTGAATGGAAGGTAATTAAGATAATAAATATTATAAGAAGTTGAATAATCCCACTAATGTGGTAGACTAAAATAATGATTTGATCAATCCTTATCCCATGGTTTAATACTTCAATTATAAGGAGTAGGGGCACCATATAAGCCAATGAACCAAACCAAGGGTATTCAAGGATAATCAACATCAACAACTACCAAGGCCTGGGAAGGGAAAGCTTATACGATCACTGCCACTAAGGTGTAAAATGAAAATTAAGTCATGAAAGGTACACTTATTATTCACTCAAAAATGGAAAAGGATTTATTTGACTGTGGTTTTATGCATTCATTTATATCCTGTAAGTTTTCTAGAACTATTGAATAACTTCCCTAATACCTTAAAGTATTGATATCCATGAAAACACTTAGTGGTGAAATCATTTCAACCCATGTGTTGTACTTTTATCTAGTTAGATTTTGTTGGAATATCTATCCATTGAATATCATAATACTTCCCTTTGTTTAATTTAAGGATTTAGTATGCATGGATTGGATATCATTATATATACCCCACATTAACTATCAGGAAAAGGAAATCTATTTCTATATTCTGGACCTTCCTATGATCCTATATAAATACAATATTGGTCATGAGTATCCTTTATTAAATCCATAAATGGTGTGAGTGTTGATACCTAGTGAAGAGGAATATTTGGCCCAAATTTTTGAGTTAATGTAAAACATAAAACTATATGAAAAAACAATTTCAAGGTAATATTTTGATGTATTCCATAAAGAGTGTATCAGAGTTCCATTGGACCATGAAGTAGAGTTATCAATAGAACTCATACATGGAACCACTCTTATCAACAAATGCCACTATAGGATGGACCTAATATAACTAGAGGAGTTAATGAAGTAAATACAAGAAATGTAATAACCCAGGTTTTGGGACTCTGAGACTTTGAAAATTTTCTTGATGTCATTCCAGAGTAGGTCGTTCAGACGGCGTGCGATTCCAAGTCTTGGTGTGCCCGGAATTAATTATATAAAAATTTTAAGTG
Organism: Viscum album; assembly: GCA_963277665.1. Taxonomy (NCBI): domain Eukaryota; kingdom Viridiplantae; phylum Streptophyta; class Magnoliopsida; order Santalales; family Viscaceae; genus Viscum; species Viscum album. The sequence goes on from OY728143.1 coordinate 1,716,709,541, forward strand.
TTTTTATATTATGCACATGTGGTTAACTAAATAAAATGTGAAATCTCTTAGATGGTTGATTATATTTGAAATCCAAGACCATGGTTGGGTCCGGAATGCGGTTTTTACCCTAGGCGCGACATAAAATGAGTCGGCGTGGGACGTTCGGACCCCTCGCTCATTGGCGGTGTGTTAAATGGATAATTAAATTATTAAATTATTCATTTAATAGATAAAATCTGAATAAATCCTAAACAGTTGCTCAGATGGGAAAACCGAGGGCATTGTTGACTCTAGAGTGGGCCGTTTACCCTAGGTGGGGTGTAAAAGTGGCGGGCGCGGGCCTGCTGTGAGAGATGTCACCCAGGGGCAAAATAATCATTTTGAAATAATGACTTAGTGATTTTTATCATTGGAGTCCTTTTCAAATAACTTTTGAACGAAGCCTCGGAATTGAAGTCTGAGAGTTCTTTTGAGTTCGAAATGTGCCGTTTTTTCCTAGGCGCAATATAAAATGAGAGGGCGTGGTGATTTCGGATTCCGCGCTAAGCAAGTTTTCCTATAAATACGAAAATTGTAGTTGGGGGTTCTCCCTTATCTCTCCTTTCTCCGTCTATCTCTCTATCTCCCTCTCTCTCTCATCCGTTCTTCGGTTTTCTTCATCATTCTTCGTTGGATTTGTAAGGGTTGGTGTCCTGATAACCAACTGTTTTTTGCTTTGATTACATGAATGTTCACTTATTAAATATTGTTCATTGTTCTGCATGACTATAATATAATAATGTCTTGGAATATTTTTTTCATTGATAATTTCATGGAAGATCTCCACTATGATGAGAACCTTGAAATTCTATAACAATATTCTTAAATAAATTTCTAGGGTTGGATGAAATACTATGATAGGACACATAGTATACAGACCGTCATGTGTGAGTACTCGTAAGAAGACGAGACTCTCTCTCATGGAGTTCGCACTTGGTAATCTCCAAGATGGGAGATTATGAGAACAGACCTGCCATTAGCAATTCTGAATGTCTTGGTGTCATTGGACATTACTATCTACAAGCATGTGTAATGGTCCTTAGACTGGAATATTATCATTAACTCATGTCATGACTCGTGCACTTAGATTTACTGGAAAAAACCATCACGCAAACAGTTGGCGAGAAGTAGGGTACGTTGGGTGCGTCACGAGTGACATGTTGTTAATGGATAAGTCGAGGAAGGATTTGTACCTTCCATTTATGGAAGTTGATATCTCATCCCTTTGATTGAAATAGAATTGTCGCATTAAATTCCATGGCCATGGTGTAAACGATGAGTTTATTTCAGGTAGTCAAAGAATGACGGATCAAGCATATAGGTTTATGACACTACCATGAAACCTGCTTGATGAGATATCGAGAAAAAGGGATTAAATTACACAGTAAGAGTTCATATGAGGTGATACGTCAATGCGGTGTCAACTTCTTTCTCTTGGGTGCCTTGACCCGTTGCTAGACAGTAATCTTGGACTTTAGGCAAGCTCGCCTAATGCCAATAAGAAAGAGGCCTAGAGGGTCACACACTAAGTGTATTCAAGTGTCTCAAGTAGAATAATTATTATTCTCATATGTGGTTTAATAATTATTCAAGTAAGCCTAAATTGTTTTAATGTTGGAGGAAGAATAAAATAAAACAAGTACACGCTGTGTAGTTTTATTTTGAAAACAAGTACACATAGTGTATTATTAAATGTACACGCTGTGTAGTTTTAATTTTGGAAAGGAAATGAATAAATGAAAACAAGATATTCACGTTGTGTACATTAAATGTACACTCCATGTAGTTTTCAATGAAAAACAAGTACATGTCATGTATTTATTAATACACGCCGTGTAGTTTTTCCAGACGGGATTTTGAGGAAATATAATTTTATTAAATGATATTTATTATAATCAGTGTGAGTGTATGTCAAGGAATTAATGACTCGACATGGGTTTTCAAAATGGATTTAATGAATTAAATAAAATGTGTAACACGTTTATTTATTGTCATAACTCTATAACCTCAAACCCGATTATAAATATCCTCACAACCCCAACTCTTTTCCTAACACAGGAGAATCGTTGTGCACAACAACTCTGGAGAATTATTTCAAGGCCGAAAGAACCTCTTCCTCCAAGAATTCTCTCAAGACCGAGAGAGATCATCTTCCATAGAATTGAGATGATCTAATGTGGACAAAGCAAGCAAAGTTTTATCCATGCTAGCACCCGGAGACTCCTTTGGCGACGTCTTGAGATACGAGGTACACGTGTGGATCACTGCTAGAGGAAGTCTACACTTGGCTTCTGTGACACAATGACGAATCACATCGGAACATGATCAAGAACATCAATGAAGAAAGAACACCCAAAATGTATTTATTTTAAATTGATTAAATTAATTATAATCAACCTGTAACGATCTTACTTTGTGGTTCTAGGACTTTCCTTTTCTTTGTCCATTTCTATGATTTGATCCGTGGAGACTGGCGTTTATCATCGTATTGATCCTAGATTGATCATTGTTAATGACAAAAAGCCAAGTTGGCACATCCACCAATGTTCTTCCACTGTGCCCAGAACCTTCAAATGGTATCAGAGGGAGGTTACAACATTAATTATAGTTATTTAATTTTCATTGATAATTTACTCATTTATATTTGATTCAATTCAAAATAAATTGTTCTATAAATCTGAATAAATGAGATCTGTTATTCCTCATTCGTTTCTCAATTCATATCACAGAAATGGCCTTTTAATTTTAATTTTGATTAAAATAAAAATGAGGATCTCATCCGAAGGAGCCGTTCTTTCTGTCTGTGAAACACAGGAATACATTGCGTGTAATGAAAACTACATGTCGTGTACTTAGGTTCAATGAACCAGTACTGGTCCGCCAAACAACGCCATGTGAATTGATTACACCTAAGTATTTAACACCTCGTGTTGACCAGAATTAAACGGCGTGTGGGAACCATAATACACAGCGTGTATGTTGGAGAAAGACACCGTGTAGTCCGATCTGGCCCAAGTGAAACCGTGTACAAAGGAGAAGTCGTGTACCACGTACATGGGATCGCCAAGCCGGTTACCATGTAAAAAGGAAGTACACACTGGGTATTATTTATCTACATATTGTGTACTCCAAAATTTCCAAAGTACAAATAACACGCCAAATCCCCCGGCGTGTACTTTGGATAAAAGGTGAAAATAAATACACGCCGTGTAAATATAAACTACACGCCGTTTACTTTCCAGAAATTTCACTAGGTATCCTCCAAAAGTACAAAGACCTGTACAAGGGATATGGATGATAAGAATCTCAAGGAAATTCAGAAAGGAATTTAAGATAAAGAATTTATTAATTATAATATCATAATTAATTGAATTCAAGTGCAACTTATCTTTAATAATATAATGATTAAAAGAATTTGAATTCTAAATATGCGTAAATGTCGTTGCATGCTATGGATGATCATGATCTAGAACAAATACTCTTTATATGTGTGTATGTTTTCATTTAAATTTGTTTAATTTAAATTCATTGGCATGCGAGCCTTCACCCAATAAAATGTAGGGCCTGCGTACCCATGGTTTCTTTAATGTAAACCCCATGTAATAGAGGATCTCCCAAGCCAAAGGAGACGGTTCGAAATCCAAAACTAAGGCGAAACCAACCCAAGAAGATACAAAGGTGGATAGGTGGGAGCTGCAAAACACGAACCATCAGGTTCAAGGTTTTTTACCTAGGTTAGGGTTAGTTTATCAAAACCGCTAGATAAGTTAACCAATAGAAGCTCATGATCATGCCATATTATTTTATTTCTGTCTGATTGCATGGTTTATTTATTATGTATGTGTTGTCGTGATCACATAATTAATAAAATGAACAAGCATGCAAAGATGGAATAAAATAAAAACCGGACTATGCGTAAACATTATCAGAACATGGTTAATCACTTAATCTAGCATCACTTAATATTAACAAGCATGTGATAATGTAAAACTACGCATAAAAGATTAAAATCCCTCAATACCATATTAAGTCAGACCAAGCCTTCCGTTACTTGATTAAGGGAAATACTCAATAATACTATGTGTTTAACCAACCCTTGTTGGGACACTTACTTTTATAAAAGAAGCCCTTATGAAAGGTTTCGGGTTGACTTAACCATATTAAATCAAGAGGAGTATCCCTTTCTAGACTTTATGTAATATTGGAGGCAAGAGTTGAGAAAATCCAAGTCAGGATTTCAGGATTGGGGAGTCCACTCAACAGATCAAGGAACTATAAGCTCACAGTTGGCAAATACCTCCCTACCTAAATACCTTCCAAATAGCTTGATCAACCCTTGTTGGGGTTATGCGAAGGGGAATGTGGATCCTTACCACTAGAATGTCAAAGCAACTGGACATTCTGAGTTCAATGGTGAGGGTCATTGGGACTTGATAAAATAGTGGGAGAATTAATAAACTCATTTATTATTTCTCATAAAAATGTAATCAAGAAAGTATTGATAAATCTGCTCGTTTAATTTGTAGAATCAAAATGACAAACTTTTCAACCACATTTTCTCTTCGATCAATACTGGATAAAGAAAATATTCTCACCAGCAGTAACTTTCAATAATGGTTTAGGCGCCTTCAGGTTATCCTATGTTGTGAACGAAATTTTTACATGCTGGAGTCCTCACTTCCTGATCCGCCTACCCAAGGGGCGAGTGATGAAGATTTCCTGGTCTATGATCAAAATTTGAGAGATGCACTCGACGTTCAATGTTTGATATTGTCATCAATGTCTAGTGAGCTCATAAAGTCTCATGAAGACATGGATGCCTACATCATGCTAGATCACCTCCATGGTCTATACCAGGAGAGAGCAAGACAGGAAAGGTTTGAGATATCCAAGGCTTTATTTCAGAGCAATCTTAGAGAGGGTGCCCCAGCTGGGCCTCATGTAGTCAAGCTCATTGGCTACATTGAGCGCTTGGAGGTTCTAGGGTTTAAACTCCCCGAAGAACTGGGTACCGATCTCATTATTGCATCACTTCCCCAGAGCTTCTCAAACTTTGTTGTGAACTTCAACATGAACAACATTGAGAAGTCTATGTCTGATCTTCTTATCCTCATTAGCTAAGTGGATAATGACATGAAGTGTGAAAAACCTTCTATCCTTATGGTGAATAAAATGAAAGGGAAGGAGAATATCTTTAAGCCCAAATATTATTCAAGTCCTTCTAAGAAAAGGAAGATCAAAGGGGAGGAAAGGGAATAGGATGTTGTTTGTTTCGCATGTGGCAAGAAGGGCCACTGGAAGAAAAACTGCACCCAGCCAAGGAAGCAAGGGGAAGCTTCAGGTGCATTTGTCATTGAATGAAAACTATCTATTTCTACAAATTGGGTATTAGATACAGCTTGTGGTTCTCACATATGTATCCAAATACAGGAACCAAGTATATTAAAGAAGATTAATTGAGGGGAGGTAGATCTACGAGCAGCCAATGGAGTCAGACTTGCTATTGTAGCTATCGGGGACTACCACCTCACATTGCCAACTGGAATGATCTTGGTGTTAAAAGGTTGTTATTATGTGCCTTCTATCACCAAAAACATAATTTCAGTATCCATATTAGATACTGATGGATTCATCTTCAAGTTTGGAAGTAGATGTTGCTACTTTTATAAAGATAGCATTTGTTTTGGTAGGGAACATTTATATAACGGCCTTTATGTGTTAGACTACACAAACCAAGTAATGGAAATCGATGACAAAGTAAATTGATATGACTCATACCACACCCAACTTTGGCATCACTGGCTAGGTCATGTCAATGAGAAACGTTTGACAAAATTACATCAAGATGGGTATTTAGATTATTTCGAACTAAAACCACTTGGTGTATGTCATCCGTGTCTACAAGGCAAAATGACCAAAGCCCCATTTAGTGGGAAAGGTGAAAGAGCTAAAGAGCTTATAGAATTAGTTCACAGAGATGTGTGTGGACCATTTCTAGTTAAAGAAAGGGTTGGGTTATCATACTTCATAACTTTTACTGATGATTTTAGTAGATATGGATATATCTACTTAATGAGGTATAAGTCAGATTATTTTGATCGGTTCAAAGAATACAAGAATGAAGTTGAGAACCAGATTGGTAAGAAGATTAAGAAACTCCACTCAGACAGAGGAGGAGAATATCTTAATCAGGACTTCATTGATTTCTTACGTGAGTTTGGGATTCTATCTCAACACACTCCTCCTTACACACCTCAGTGGAATGGTGTAAGTGAAAGGAGGAACCGCACCCTGTTGGACATGGTGAGATCAATGATGAGTCATGCGAGTCTTCCATTATCCTTTTGGAGATATGCGTTACAAATAGTAGCACGCATACTAAACCAAGTACCAACTAAATTGATAAATGGTATTCCATATGAGTTATAGAGTGGACGCAAAGCCATGTTGTCAAATTTACATGTGTGGGGTAGCGAAGCATTTGTTAAGGCCTCTTCAGGTAAGAAACTTGCACCTCGAGGCACAAAGTGTATCTTTATAGGATATCCCAAGGAAACAAGGGCATATTACATATACAACCCCTCAGACAAAAAGGTTATAGTGGAAAGACATGCCATATTCTTTGAGAGAGAGAAAATCTCCAAAATAGATAGTGGGAGCGAGATAGACTTTGATGAAGTCGAGGCTCAAGATACACAGGAGTTGGTACAAGAATAGATTCCCCAAAGCCTTGTGGAAGAACAATATGTTCCAGAGACACAAGAACTGCGTAGGAGCATGAGAGAGGTGAGAGAACCAGAATGATATGGTTTTCTTGTCACCGAGGATGGTGGCTCATTATTGGTTGACAATGATGATCCTCTTACCTACAAGGAATCAGTTGAAGGCACAAACGTTGCCAAGTGTCAAGAAGCCATGAATTCTGAAATGGATTCCATGTACCAAAACCAAGTCTGGATTTTGGTAGATCCTCTAGTTGATGTAGATCCTATTGGTAATAAATGGGTATTCAAGAAGAAACTGGACGTGGAGGGGAAATTCATCACCTATAAGGCACGATTGGTTGCAAAAGGTTTTAGACAGTGTCAAGGAATTTACTATGATGAAACCTTTTCACTGGTTTTGATGAAGAAATCCATCAGAATTCTATTGGCCATTGCAGCTTACCATGAAGTTGAAATTTCTCAAATGGATGTAAAAATAGAATTCCTTAACGGGAACCTCTAGGTTGATGTCTACATGACACAACTTAAAGGTTTTGTGACTCCAAAGGATTCCAACAAGGTATGCAAGTTGCAGAAATCCATTTATGGATTAAAGCAAGCATCAAGGTCATGGAACATTCATTTTGATGAAGCTGTAACGAAATTTGTCTTTGTTAAGAACGAATGTGAGCCTTGTGTCTACAAGAGGTTTAGTGTAAGTTCAATTGTTTTCATAATAGTATATGTTGATGACATATTACTAATTGTAAATGAAGTACATGTCTTACAGTCAGTTAAGGCATGGTTTCATAAATGCTTCTCCATGAAAGACTTGGGCGAGGCAGTATATATTCTTGTGATCAAGATCCATCGTGATAGATCCAATAGAATGTTGGGCCCGAGTCAAAGTACATACATTAACAAGATACTGAAGAGATTCAGTATGGAACAGTCCAAGAGGGGATTGTTTCCAGTGTCATGTGGCATTCATCTTTCCAAGAAAATGTGTCATAAGACACATGAGGAAAGAAAGAGAATGGCAAGGATACCTTACACATCCGTGATTGGGTCAGTCATGTATGATATGCTATGTACAAGGCTAGATGTTTCTTATGCATTAAGTGTGGTAGGTAGATATCAAGCTGATCCAAGAGACCTCCATTGGATGGCAGTCAAGACTATCCTTAAGTATTTGAGGCATAATAAGGATATGTTCCTGGTTTATGGAGGAGATGAGAAACTAGTCATCAGAGGACATGTAGATGCTAGTTTCTAGACTGATCAAGATGACATGAAGTCATAGACTAGATACATCTTCAGTTTTAATGGAGTTGCAGTGATCTAGAAGATCTCAAAGCAAAGTGTGGTGGAAGATTCTATAGTGGAGTCCGAGTATATCGCAGCTTTTGAGGCAGCTAAAGAATCAGTATGGATGAAAAGCTTCATCCAAGAGCTGGAAGTAGTACCGAGCAGTAAAGATCCTATCACACTCTATTGTGATAATACTACAGCGGTGACACTTACAAAAGATCCAAGGTCACATCAGCAGACAAATCACATACTTTAGAAGTATCATCTCTTGAGGGATTTTTCTCAAAGAGGTGAAGTTGCAGTGAATAGTATCTCCACGAAAGACAACGTGGTGGACCCCTTGACTAAAGCCTTGACTCAGCAGAAACATGATCATCATGTGAGGTCTAAAGGACTAAAAGTCATAGGCAGTTGGCTCTAGTCCAAGTGAAAGTTTGTAAGGGTTGGTGTCCTAAGAACCAACTCTTTTGTACTTTGATTACATGAATGTTCACTTATTATATATTGTTCATTGTTCTAAATGACTATAATATAATAATGTCCTGTAATATTTGTTGCATTGATAAGGTCATGGAAGATCCCCGCTATGATGAGAACCTTGAAATACTATAACAATATTCTTAAATAAAGTTATATGGTTGGATGAAATAGTATGATAGGACACATAGTATACAGACCATCATGTGGGAGTACTCGTAAGAAGACGAGACTCTCTCTCATGGAGTTCGCACTTGGTAATCTCCAAGATGGGAGATTATGAGAACAGACCCGCCTGTAGCAATTTTTCATGTCTTGGTGTCATCGGACATTGCTATCTACGAGCGTGTGTAATGGTCCTTAGACTGAAAGATTATCATTAACTCATGTCATGACTCACACACTTAGATTTACTGATGAAAACCGTCATGCAGACAGTTGGCGGGAAGTAGGGTATGTTGGGTGTGCCACGAGTGACATGCTGTTAATGGATAAGTCAAGGAAGGATTTTTCCCTTCCATTTATGGAAGTTGATATCTCATCACTTTGATTGAAATATAATTTTCGCATTAAATTCCATGGACATGGTGTAAACGATGAGTTTATTTTAGGTAGTCAAAGAACAATGGATCAAGCATTAAGGTTTATGACACTGCCATGAAACCTGCTTGATGAGATATCGAGAAAAAGGGATTAAATTACAGATTAAGCATTCGTATGAGGTGATACATCAATGTGGTGTCAACTTCTTTCTCTTGGGTACCTTGACCCGTTGTTAGACAGTAATCTTGGACTTTAGGCAATCCCACTGAATGCCAATGAGAAAGAGGCCTAGTGGGTCACACACTAAGTGTATTCAAGTATCTCAAGTAGAATAATGATTATTCTCATATGTGGTTTAATAATTATTCAAGTAAGCCTAAATAGTTTTAATGTTGGAGGAAGAATAAAATAAAACAAGTGCACATCGTGTATTAATGATTACACACTGTGTAGTTTTATTTTAAAAACAAGTACATGTTGTGTATTATTAAATGTACACGCTGTGTAGTTTTCATTTTGGAATGGATATGAATAAATGAAAAGAAGATATACACGCCATGTACATTGAATGTACATTCCATGTAGTTTTTAATAAAAAACAAGTACACGTCGTTTATTTATTAATACACGCCATGTAGTTTTTCCAGTCGGGATTTTGAGGAAATATCGTTTTATTAAATGATATTTATTATAATCAGTGTGAGTGCATGTCAAGGAATTAATGACTCGGCATGGGGTTTTCAAAAGGGAGTTAATGAAATAAATAAAATGTGTAATGCGTTTATTTATTTTCATAACTCTACAACCTCAAACCTGATTATAAATATCCTCACAACCCCAACTCTTTTCCTAACAAAAGAGAATCGTTGTGCACAACAACTCTAGAGAATTATTTCAAGGCCGAAACAACCTCTACCTCCAAGAATTCTCTCAAGACCGAGAGAGATCGTCTTCCATCGAAGGGGGACCACAATGAAGGCATCGCCAACGACGAATGGATCCAAAGAGGTAGGATTCTTGTTAATTTTCAGCTCCTTTGTCAATTTTTTCGTTTAATTTCTAAAATTTTGGAATTTGGAATGATGGTTGAATGAACACGGCCATCGTCTGATCCCTGTTTTCACTCCTCATTCTTGGGCGTTTTTCGTCCCAATTTTTGGACGTGTCAAATCTGGTCAGATCGCGGATCGGGGGCAGGCGCTGCAAAGGACTCGCCCCGAGGATCTAGAATCTTCTTTCGATTTTGGAATCAGGCCGCCGGAGTGGTGGTGGCGGCTGTCGGAAGTCCTGGCTTCGGTAAGGGCAGTGGCCGGAGGTCGGGGAGGCACATCAGTTGTAGCCGGGAGCACGGTGCTCTGGCGAGGTCTAGTCGAGGGTTCAGATTAGGCACAAGAGGCGTTGAGCGGTCAAGCGGAGGCCGAAGGTGTGGCCTTGGGCGCAGGTGAGCTGAGGTAGTCGTGGCGTTCGGCAGGCCAGCGTACGGTAGCACGTTCGGTGGAAGGAGGCGGCGGCCTTGGCTGGTCGAGGCCGAAGGCGGAGCGCGGGGGAGCCTGGGCGGCAGCGGCGTCGGGTGGAGTTGTCTCAGCAGTGCGCCTCGCAGGATGGCAGAGAGGCGGCGCGGGGCCTCAACGGAGCTGGCGGCGAGCAGGGGAGGCTGCAGTATAGGCGGCCAGTCGTTGTCAGTGGAGGAGGACCTCAAGGTTGCGCCTCGGGGTGTGCGGCGTGGACAAGGACCCACATACCGCGGGTCCTGTTGAGCGACGAAGATAGGCCAAGAGGCCAGTCTGTTGAGGAAAAACCGGACCCAATGGGGGGGGTCTAGTTCGGCTAGAGTGGACCAAGTCATTTCAGGCCGGACTCGCGGATGGGCCACGGGCTGGCGGTTCGGTCCGGGCCGGCCGGGGTGAACCGGCCCGGTCGAGCCCCCTTGAATTCGGGGGGCCGTATTTTCTAAACGGCGTGTCCATTTGACGCGTCGTCTATGGTTGTGGGTCTGTCTCTTTGAGACGGTCTTTTCAAGATAGGTTTTGAGGTTTTTGGGTGTTGCGCCCGAAGACGGGTGACCCGAGGATCTTTAATTAAATAATAATAAATTATTATTAAAGTTGTGACGAACGTGGCTCGCGAGCCGGACGTCCGTTTGAGGTGCCATCAAAGGCGCGGTGGCCCCGGAGTTGAGATGGTCCTTCCAAAGTTGGTTCAGAACCTTTGCGGGTTGGTTTCGTTGCTCAGTGCCATGAAACACTAAATGTGAATAATTAATTAATTAATTAATTAATTAATTGTTGCGTCGAACCTAACTCCTGCTTGGGATGTCTGATTGACGCGTTGTCAGTGGCAGTGTGACCCCAATCCTCGTGCGGACTTTTTGAGATGCTTTCCAAAGCATTCTGGTTGGAGACAAGGTGTGGGGCCCACAGGGCCTAGTTCGCACATTTTACGGTGAAACGCCACTTCTTTATCTGTCATCCATTTGGAATGTTTGGGCACTCGTTTTTGGGTGTTTTTCTGATGGGATTGCAACGATGAAATCTGCCTACCTAAATTCAGGCCCGAGGCATGGACCCCACAAGGCAGCTTTCGGACGTTTGCTGTGTTTTTACGACTTATGCTATATAAGTCTGTTCGGGGCAAACAAATAGCCTATCCCACATGGTTATCTGTAAGGAACGTGATGGTATGATCTGCATGACGTGTTTTGGGGTCGAGGTGTGGGCCCCATAGGGCCCCGCTTGCATGTAATGCGAGGAGTTGCAGCTTCCGCATCCGAAGTCGGTTTTAAGTGCCATCAGCGATTTTGTGACCCTGGCATCAAGACAGAGTTGACTAGGGTGGTATCAGGCATTGAAGCTGGTCTTGAGGTGTGGGCCCCATGGGTCGTCTCTTAAGTTGTGTGTAGTGTACTGCGACTTTTTCATCAGGCGTCCGTTTGGGGCATATGAATAGTCTTTTTGGTGTGTTTTCTGAGATAATCATGGTGGCGTAGTTCACCCGACCTCTTTTGAGACCGAGGTGTGGGCCCCACGAGACTTCTTATGGGAATAAAGTGGTGTTGAATGACTTTTCCACCGGGAGCTCATTTAGAGTGAGTAAGTAGTCTATCTCATGTGTTTTTTTCATGAGTAAGTAGTCTATCTCATTAAATGTGGAAACATGAAAGGGAATTGGTCAGAGGTTCCTTTGACGCACTCTGAACCTACGCACGGTAGCAGCATTAGTGGAACCCAATGATGGCACGGGTAGTGTGGAGTTATCGGCCTAGTTCTGGGTTTACCCTCTAGCAAGGCTAGGCATTGGGATACCTGTTGACCTTATGGTTTACCCTCTAGTGGGGCTGGGAAGTGGGTCATCATAGACTTATTTAGGGTTTACCCTCCAGTAGGGCTGGGTAGTGGGTCACCTGATGATTTATTATGTTTTACCCTCCATCGGGGCTGGGCAGTGGGTCACTGTCGACTTATTTAGGGTTTACCCTCCAGCAGGGCTGGGTAGCGGGTCACCTGATGATTTATTATGGTTTACCCTCTAGCGGGGTTGGGCAGTGGGTCACCATCGACTTTTTTAGGGTTTACCCTCTAGCAGGGCTGGGCAGTGGGTCACCTAATGATTTATTAGGGTTTACCCTCCAACAGGGCTGGGCATTGGGTCACCTGATGATTTATTACGGTCTACCCTCCAGCAGGGCTGGGCAATGGGTCACCATTGACTTATTGGGGTTTACCCTCTAGCGGGGCTGGGCAGTGGGTTACCCGACGACTTATTTCAGACTCAGTCCTTTTTATGAGGCTAGTTGGTGACTTTTCTCCGTGATTACTGGAGTAGGACCCCGGGTGGTACGGTTTAGTGATTAGATAGCTTTGACGTATAGGATTTTTGGGCATCAGTGATCGATATCCTTTGAACTAATGGTGACTCTTCTTAGGATAATATTGATGATAGAGATCCCCTTACACACTCGTTTCAGATTCTTGTTGAGAATATATATACACCCTACTTTGTTTCCACTTCTTGGGATCGGTTACTCTCATTCTAGGAGAGGCGAAGACGCGCGGGGTATGCCACGTACTTTCTGTGTCTAGATCCTCTTGGATTGGATGATTCTACTTCTGTCCTTTTGTTGGGTTGAGATGTACTCTCTCTTTTGTACTCTTTCACTGTTCTTTGTTCTGTCTACTTCTCACCGATTTAGTACCTCCTTTGTTGCTCCCTCGAGATTTTGGGGCATCCTATTGAGTATCATTATACTCACCCATGCTTGGGCTTTTCTTGCACTTAGTGTGCCCTTATAGACGATGGACAGGTCTATCGATATTGTGGAGGAGCGTAGAGGACATAGGAGCTTAGGCCGCATTCAGTGGTCACAGTAGGACTTTCAAGCAAGAGACTCACCAGCGGTTTACTTTCGTTTTACATGTTGCTGGGTTGTGGCACCTTTCTAGTTGGGTGCCTGTTTTTCCACTTCTACTGTTCATTTTACTTGTCAGTACTTTTCCGAACTTTACTTGTACTAGTTAGTGGTCGATTCATGTATGTTGGTTTCCCTTTTTGTAGTAGTGTTGTATCTTGCTTTCCTTTCTCTACACTTTTGCATTGAGTTACTATGTGTGTGCATACAGTTTCTTAGGCAAAGGCCTCTCCTAGTTTGTTGAGACTTCGGCGCTAGTCACCAGTCCCTGGCCTATGGAAACGGGCTTGGGGTAGTTGCAGCTCGAGCCCCGGTACAGGTCGGTTCGTGACAAAGTGGTATAAAAGGTGGTTCGTTCCTTGGGGTGTTGTTTTGACATCCCTAAAAAGGAATTGGTTGAGTTTGGGGCAATAGTGTCAATGAGTCTTGAGATAGGCTCTCAGTAAAGGGAGTCCAGTGTTGGTGCAGTAGCTGACGTATCCATTCACCAAGACCCTGATAACCCACTTGTCAACTCGGCACACTAAGACACTTGTTGTAGGGAATTTGGTTTATGCATCATATAAGATCGAGTCTTTGACTATCCTTGAGTCAGCTCCCCATCGTTGTCGATATATATGTGCTTATTTGATTGTGGTACTCCTTGATCAGATTCAGGATGTCTACACGATGATAGCCATCTAGGATACTAGCTCCGGTTTGTGACAACGATTCTGTGAGCGATGAGGCCTCAGTTCAAGATCCATCATACGATTACCATTTTCTCCAGGAGGACAGGCAGTAGCACCTCCACCTGTGGAGTAGCAGATAGTACCGGAAGTGAGGGATGATGACGAGCAACACCTGGGCGCGCTATGTGAGTTCCAGCATCAGAGACCACTGAGGTTCCACGGTGATCCATGCCCTCAGACAGTGAAGGGTTGGCTAGAATCGGTGGTCCACCTCTTCAGGCTTGTTCGGACACTGACAGGCTAGATTGCGGCTTTGACATCTAGGGTTTTTCCACCAAAAAGTTTGGCATTGGTAGAGCCAGGGTAACTCGGATACACGATGAGTCTGTACTCGCGTGGTATGACTTTTAGCAGCTATTTCGTGAGAATTACTACCCCTCCTACTTATGCTTTTTACAGTTTCGGGAGCTACTAGAGCTTCAATGGGGACTGATGGCAGTGGCTGAGTACGCGGCTGGGTTCACATACCTTACTTGATACTCTTTGGATGTGGTCTGTGGTGGAAACTTTCGAGCATAGAAGTTTGAGCGAGATCTCTATAGAGGAGATTCGTGCCAGCATAGTGCCCTTGTGCATCCTCACCCATCACGGGGTGCTGGAGTAGGCACTGGAAATAGAGAAATTTCTGGCAGAGGAACATCGATTGGCAGGGCCTCAACGCCGAAATTCTCCCCTTGATGAGACTCAGGCACATGGTTGGGGATAGTGTAGAGCACCAAGACATCCCAATGAGGACTATTGCTATGTTTTTTATGTGCAAGGTCACGTAGTGAGAGACTATCCGACCAAATGTGCTGAGTCTTCCAGATAGTTGGTAGATGCACTGCCACAAAAAAGGTGGTGTCGTGATCAGAGAACCCCTAGGTGAGGACAGGGTGGTCCCCAGGGAGGTGGTGTTGGTAGAAAATCAAGAAGAACTATGTTTGGAGGACGACGTTTCGAGGTCCTTCCACCACCACTAGGCGGCCTATGTCAGGATCAGGGAGCTGACGGACGGGGCCGCGGGTGGTTGTGTGCTAAGGATGTCTACAATCCTACAGCATAACAGATGATAAGAGGTACGCTCTATGTATTTTATAATTTTATCATTAGAATTTGTTAGACACTGTGTGAGGTACTCTTTACGTCTAACTCCTTGTTCGAGGGGTTACTGAGGGTGATGTAAGGCATCAGTATAACCCTGTGTTGGTGTTGTCCGGCGTAGCTTTGAATGCACGGGAAAGAGGGGTTATTCCCCCACTGAGTTGAATTTTTTTGATGTGATAAAAACCATGAGGGAGAGTCAGTACCACCCAAAACAGATAGTATTGAGGCGCAGTGGATTAGTCCATCTGACATGTACATTCATGGCAGAGTTGTGCGGTGGAGCATCAGGGCAGGTTCTGGTTTTTTCATTGGGGCTTTTCGGCTTGAACTCCCTTTTGGCAGAGTGCCTATTTTGGGGATTACTCTCCTTCCAAGAGAGGCAAAGACATGTGGGGTATGCCACTTTCTTTCTGTGTCTATCCTATAGTGGTTGGATGAGTTTTCTCACCTTCTCGGTTCGTTGGTACCTTACGTTCTCAACATCAACCTTGATACAGTTATCAAGTAAAGGTCGAGGTAATAGGAACCCCATAAACAAAACTACACAATTCACTATGTGGTGCTGGTGGTATTAGTCCTTGTGCTGAGAATGTGGAGACATTATCTTCTGAGCGAGCACTTTTTTGGTTTGGTCAGACCACCAATTTCTCAGGTGCATCCTCACCCAGAGATACTTGAACCTGATACGATGGTGCTGGTTGAAATTTCTGCAGGAATATGACTTCGAGGTAGTCTATGTTCCGGAAGATGGTAGTGTTGTAGCAGCTTCCCTCAGCATAGAGCCTCATTTGTGATGCACCAACTGTGAAAACTCATGTGACCAGATATCCTTGGGTGTCTCACCAGATGGTAATTCTGAAGGAGGGAATCACGAGGCCATGTTCCAGGAACAATCCATGATTTTGGTCATGGTGTGGAAAGTAGAGGTTCGGCCGGGGAAGACCCAAGAGTTTATTTGGTCCGTATGGGAATCGTACAAGCGGTTGGGCGGTTGCCTACCATCTTTCCCTACCCTACCAATAGTAAAAGTGGGCGCACGACATTTTCCATGTGTCACAACTGATGAGGTTCATGTGTATTCCTACGCATGTCCTTGAGAGTAGCATACCTTGTGAGTACGAACCATCCCTATGGTTCACGTGTTCTTCCAACTTGGAGTTTTGAAAGTTTTCTTGGGTGTGGGAGATCTAGGTGTGAGCTCTGTATCCCGAGTTGTTTTTTCCTAGTTTTTCTTTTCAGGGATGAAAATCTTGAAGGAGGTAATGATGTAAGAACCCAGGTTCTGGGACTTTGAGACTTTGATAAATTTCTTAATGTCATTCCAGAGCAGGGTGTTCAGACGGCATGTGATTCTGAGGCCCGATGTTCCTGGAATTAATTATATAAAAATGTTAAGTGTTTTTATATTACACGCGCTTGGTTAACTAAAGAAAATGTGATATATCTTAGAAGGTTGATCGAATCAGAAATATGAGACCATGGTTGGGTCCAGAACATGGATTTTACCCTAGGCGCGACATAAAATGAGTCAATGTGGGACGTTCGGACCCCTCGCTCATTGGCGATGTGTTAAATGGATAATTAAATTATCAAATTATTCATTTAATAGCTCAAACCTGAATAACTCCAAAAAGTTTGCTCGTATTAGAAAACTGGGGTCATCATCGAGTCTGGAGCGGGCCATTTACACTAGGCGGGGTGTAAAAGTTGTGGGCACGGGCCTACTGTGAGAGATGTCACCCAGGGGAAAAATTGTCATTTTGAAATAATGACTTAGTGATTTTTATCGCTGGAGTACTTTTCAAATAACTTTCAAACGAAGCCTCGGAATGGAAATCCGAGACTTCTGTTGAGTTTGAAATGGGGTGTTTTTCCTAGGCTCGATATACAATGAGAGGGCGTGGTGATTTTGGGTTCTGCGCTAAGCAGGTTTTCCTATAAATAGGAAAATAGGAGTTGGGGGTTCTCCCTTCTCTCTCCTTTCTCCCTCTCTCTCTCTCTCTCCCTCTCTCTCTCTCATCTGTTCTTTGGTGTTATTAATCGTTCTTCATCGGATCGAGGAGCGATCTTCACCGAGACCTCGACGGATCAAAGGTGGAGCGCAATGTTGGCATCGCCAACGACGAACGGATCCAACGAGGTAGGATTCTTGTTAATTTTCCGCACCATTGTCAATTTTGTCATTTAATTTCTAAAATTTTGGAATTTCAAATGATGTCCAAATGAACACGGCCATCGTCTGTTCCCCATTTTCACTCCTTGTTCTTGGGCGTTCTTCGTCCCAATTTTCAGACACGTCAAATCTGGTCGGATCGCGGATCAGGGGAAGGCGCTGCGAAGGCCTCGCCCCAAGGATCCCGAATCTTCTTTCGGTTTTGTAATCGGGCCGCCGGAGTGGTGGAGGTGGCCGTCAGAAGCCCCAGCTCCGGCAAGGGTGGTGGTCGGAGGTCAGGGAGGCACAGTAGGTGCAGTTGGGAGCACGGTTCTCTGGTGAGGTCCAGCCGGGGGTTTGGATTAGGTGGGGCAGTGTCGAGCGGTCAAGGGGAATCCAGAGGTGCGGCTTCGGGTGCGGGCAAGCTGACGCGGCAATGGCGTTTGGAGGGCCAGTGTGTGGTGGTGCGTTCAGCAGAAGGTGGTGGCAGCCTCGGCTGGTCGAGGCCGAAGGCAGAGCGCGGGGGGGCCTGGGCAGCAGCAGCGTTAGGTGGAACTGTCGTGGCGGTGCACTTCGCAGGACGGCGGAGAGGTGGCGTGGGGCCTCAGTAGAGCCAGAGTTGAGCAGGGGAGGCCACAGCACAGGTGGCTGGTCGCGGTCAGCGAAGGAGGACTACTAGGTTGCGCCTCGGGGTGTGCGGCGTGGACAAGGACCAGCATACCGCTGGTCCTGCTAGGCGACGAAGACCGGCCAAGAGGCCGGTCTGCTGAAGAAAAACTAGACCTGAGGGGGGTCTAGTGCAGCTGGAGTAGGCCGCAGCCAGTGGGCCCCGGCGGTTGAGGCCAGACCCTTGGGTGGGTCATGGGCTGGTGGTTCGGTCCGGGCTGGCCGGGATGAACTGGCCCGGTCGGTCCCCCTTGCATTCGAGGGGCCGTATTTTCTAAACGGCGGGTCTGTTTGACGCGTTGTCTGTGGCTGTGGGTCCGTCTCTTCTAAATGGACTTTTCAAGATAGGTTTCGGGGTTTTGGGTGCTACAATAGAAGACAGGAGACCCAAGGATCTTTAATTTAATACTAATAAATTATTATTAAAGTTGCAACGAACGTGGCTCGCGAGCCGGACGTCCGTTTGAGGTGTCGTTAGAGGTGCGGTGGCCCCAGAGTTGAGATGGTCCTTCCAAAGTTGGTTCAGAACCTTTGAGGGTTGGTTTCGTTGCTCGATGGCATGAAACTCTAAATGTGAATAATTAATTAATTAATTAATTAATTGTTGCGTCAGACCTAACTCCTGTTTGGGATGTCCGATTGATGCACCGTCAGCGGTAGCGTGACCCCAGTCCTTGTGCGGACTTTTTGAGATGTTTTCTGAAGCGTTCAGGTTGGAGACAAGGTACGGACCCCACAGGGTCTAGTTCGCACATTTTATGGTGAAACACCACTTTTTATCCTGGCATCTGTTTGGGGTGTTTGAGCACTTGTTTTTTGGTGTTTTTCTAAGGGGATTGCAATGGTGAAATCCACCCACCTAAATTTGGGCTCGAGGCGTGGACCCCATGAGGTGGCTTTCAGACGTTTGTTGCATTTTTATGACTTATGCTACATAAGTCCATTCAGGAAAAACGAATAGCCTATCCCGTGTGGTTAACTGCAAGGAATGTGGTCGTACGATCCGTGTGATGTGTTTCGGGGTCGAGGTGTGGGCCCCATAGGGCCCCACTTGCGTGTAGCGCGGGGGGTTGCAGCTTCCACATCTGGAGTCTGTTTTAAGCACCATCAGTGGCGTTGTGACCCTTGCATCAAGATGGAGTTGACCACAGTTGTATCAGGCGTTGAAGCTGGACTTGAGGCATGGGCCCCATGGGCCATCTCTTAAGCTATGTGTAGCGTACTGCGACATTTTCATCAGGCGTCTGTTTGGGGCGTATGAATAGTCATTTTGGTGTGTTTTTCTGAGAGTATCACAGTGGTGTAGTTCAGTCGACCTCTTTCGGGACCAAGGTACGGGCCCCATGAGATGTCGTATGGGCATAAGGCGGTGTTGAATGACTTTTCCACTGAGAACCAGTTTTCAGCAAGTAAGTAGTCTATCTCGCATGTTTTTCCGTGAGGATTACAACGGTGTAATCTATTTGGGCATGCAGAGCCTCTTTCAAGATCTCATTAAATGTGGAAACATGAAAGGGCATTGGTCAGAGGTTCCTTTGACGCACTCCGAACCTACGCACGGTAGTGGCATTAGTGACACCCAGTGATGGCACAGGTAGTGTGTAGTTATCGTCCTAGTTCTGGGTTTACCCTCCAGTGAGGTTGGGCAGTGGGATACCCATTGACCTTACGGTTTACCCTCCAGCGGGGTTGGACAGTGGGTCACCATCAACTTATTAAGGTTTTACCCTCCAACAGGGTTGGGCAGTGGGTCACCTGATGATTTATTACGGTTTACCCTCCAGCAGGGCTGGGCAGTGGGTCACCGCTGACTTATTTAGGGTTTACCCTATAGTAGGGCTGGGCAGTGGGTCACCTGATGTTTTATTACGGTTTACCCTCCAACAGGGCGGGGTAGTGGGTCACCCGATGATTTATTATGGTTTACCCTCCTACAGGGCTAGGCAGTGGGTCACCGTTGACTTATTGGGGTTTACCCTCCAGTGGGGTTGGGCAGTGGGTTACCTGACGACTTATTTCAGACTCAGTATTTTATATGAGGCTAGTCGGTGAATTTTCTTTGTGATTACCAGAGCAGGACCCTGGGTGGTACGGTTTAGTGATGAGATATCTTTGAAGTACGGGATTGTTGGGAATTAGTTATGGATATCCTTTGAACTATTTTCGACTCTTCTTGGGCTAAGCTTGATGATAGAGATCCCCTTACACACTTGTTTGGGATTCTTATTGAGAATATATATACACCATACTTTGTTTCCACTCCTTGGGATTGGTTACTCTCCTTCTAGGATGGGTGAAGATGTGTGGGGTATGCCACGTATTTTCTGTGTCTAGATCCTCTTAGATTGGATGAGTCTACTTCCTTCCTTTTGTTGGGTTGAGCTGCACTCTCTCTTTTGTACTCTTGCATTGTTCTTTATTTTTTCTACTGCTCACCGTTTTAGTACCTCCTTTGTTGTTCCCTCGAGCTTTCGGGAATCCTACTGAGTATCTTTACACTCACCCCTACTTGGGCTTTTCCCACACTTGGTGTGCCCTTGGAGACGATGGACAGTTCGATCAAGACTGTGGAGGAGCATAGAGGATAGAGAATCTTGGTCCGCATTCAGTGGTCGCATTAGGACTTTCAGGCGAGAGACTCACCAGCAGTTTACTTTCGTTTTACCTGTTGCTGGGTTGTGGCGCCTTTTTGGTTGGGCATCTGTTTTTTCCCTTCTACTATTCAGTTTACTTGTCAGTACTTTTCAGCAGTTTACTTGTATTGGTTAGTGGTCGATGCATGTATGTTGGTTTCCCTTTTTTTAGAAGTGTTGTATCTTTCTTTCTTTTCTCTGCACTTTTGCATTGAGTTACTATGTGTGTGTGTACAGATTCTTAGGTAAAGGCCTCCCCTAGTTTGTTGAGCCTTCGATGCTAGTCTCCAGCCCCTGGCCTATGGAGGTGGGCTTGGGGTAGTTGCGGCTCGAGCCCGGGTACGGGTCGGGTCATGACAAGAAATTTTGGACAAATGGTTCATACACCCTAATGAAAACCCTTAGGGTGTTCTGTTTTTCTTTATAAAGATGAAGGATGGATTAATTTGACTATGCATCAATTATCAAAAACTAAATAAGATCACCATATAGAATAAGTATCCCCAACCAAGGACTTATGACTTGTTCGATCAAATTCGTGGAGCTTAGTGCTTCTCAAAGGTGGGTATTTATTCTGGATATCAACATCTAATAGTGTAGAGGTTGTATATTTAGAATAAAATATTTCATACAATATATGGACACTATTATTTCATAGTTATTCCCTTTATACTTAATAATTACCCTACAATATTTATAGAATTAATGAATAGAGTCTTTATAGACTACATTGTAAAAAATGATAGTTTTTATTGAATAAAATCCCATCTAATCCAAGAGAAATGAGAATATGAAGAGAATATAAGTATTTTTATAGATATTTTAAGAAAGGAGATGATGTTGGCTATGTTTATTTTGACTTTTGGATATATAAAATCACATTCTCAGGTCATGTGATTAGTAGTGACAGAATTTTTGTAAACCCCACAAAGACAAAGGTAATTGAAGAATGGCATAGGACCTCAAGTGTCACCTAAATATGTAGTTTTATTGAATTATTTGGATATTATCAATAGTTTTTGAGAAAATTTACAAGATTTTATATCTCCCAAAATAAGTTAGCATGAAAATGGGTAAAGTGTATTTGGATAGAATAATGTAAGGAAGCCTTTAAGGAGCTTAATAATAGGCTAATCAAAACACCATTACTCACAATAATATCATGTGGACAAGGTTTTGTGATATACATTGATACTTAAAATAAAGTATTGGGATTTTTACTCTTAAAAATGATAAATTGATAGTATTCACATTATAAAAGTTTAAGATCAATGAGTAGAATAACCCAATTCATGACTTGGAGTTGGTTGCAGTAATCTTTCATTGAATATTTGGTGGCACTACCTCTATAGTGAGAAGTGTGACATATATACATATCAAAAGAGTCTAAAGTATATAAACACATAGAAATATATTAACATGAATAAAAAATGATGGTTAGAGTTAACCAAGCACTATGATTGTTTTTTTCACTTCTATATTATAAAAGGGTGATTAAGGTATCTAATTCTCTTATAAAGAAATATTATTCTACTCTATCCATGATAAAGATTGAGAAAGACCCTACCATTATGGATATTCAAAGGATGGATCTGGAAATCATAATGATGGGTAAGACATACTATATTACCTAAATGATTTCCCAACCATCCATCCAAGAGAAGATCAAGGATTCATAAAGGGATGATTTAGAGTTTCAAAAGAAGGTGATAAAATCAAAGGAAGGTAAGTTTCATGAATTCAACATCAAAAAATATGGTATCATTTAGTTTGGAACTAGAACTTGTGTGCTATCATCACTTGGGATAAAGAAATATATATTGGATAATGCTCATATATCAATATCTCCATCTATCCTATAAGTTCCTGTATGTATCATGATTTCAATAGCACTTATAGTGAAACAAAATAATGAAGTATATTGATAATTACACTTCAAATTTTTTGATATGTCTCCAAATTAAATCAGAGTGATGAAAGTCCAAGGGGATGATGCAATCATTATCCATACCCATATAGAAATAGTAGAAAATCACCATGGACTTGGTCACAGGTCTAAAAAATACATATAAATGAAACAATGATATATGGATTATGGTGGATCAACTCACCAAAACTTCCCACTTAATCACTATTTTAGAAGATTTCACACTTGACCAACTTGACAAGATATATGTAAAGGAAGTGGTTAGGATTCATAGAGAACTAATTTCAATCGTATCTAATCTTTATCCAAGGTTTATATTTAAATTTAGTAGAATTATTCAACAAGATATGAATATTGAATTGAACTTCATTATAGCCTATCACCCATAAACCGATGTCCAATATGAAAGGAACATTCATAAAGTTAAGGACATATTTAAATCTTGTTCAATGTAATTTAAAGGAGGATGGGATCAATATCTACCATTGGTTAAGTTCTCATACAACAAAAGATTTCACTCATGTATTAAAATGAACCCATATGAAGCTTTATATGGGATGACATTTATAACTCCTATATGTTGGTATGAATTTTGTGAATTGAAGTTGATGGGACTATATCTTGTACACTAAACGATATAGAAGTTTCAAACCATTCATCGGCACATTAAATCTACTCAAATTTGATAAAAGAGTTACATGGATAATCATTAAAGGGGATTTGAATTTTAAGTTAGAGATAAAGTTTTCCTTTTAATATCACCATGGAAAAGAGTCATGTAGTTTGGAAATAAATGAAATATTGGACCTAAGAACATCAGACCCTTTGATATCCATGATCACATTATAGTTTTGGACTATCGGTTATCACTTCTACTAAACATGGATTAAGTTCATGATGTGTTCCATATATATCCCATGAGAAAGCATATAACTTATCCCTCATATGTACTAAATTTGGAGGTGGTAAAACTAGAACATGGCATATTCTATGAGGAGAATATGGAAAAGATATTAGACCATAGAGATAATGTCTTTCACAACAACATAACTCAACTCTTTAAAGTTTTTTGGCAGAACCAAAAGTGTGAAGAAGCAACTTGGGAACCAAAGGAGTCAATGAAACAGAATTACCCTCATCTATTCTCAACCTAGGATGTGATTTGAAATTTAGAGGATGAAATTTATACTAAGGGGGAGAAAGTAACACCCTAAAATTTTATATATATTGAAATTTTTCTTTTGAATAAATAGTATTTTTTATATTTAGGAATACAATATATTTTAAATACATACAACACATAATTTTTTATTTTATTAATTGGGAATATTACATTTAAAAATTAAATATGGACAAGAAAATGGAAAATAATACAATGGGATAATAAAAAAACTATTAGAACTATAAAATATAGATCATTTTGACCTTCTATAATTATTACACTCATGAATAGAACTAATAGAGATACATAACATTAGTTGTCTAATCGTCATTTTAGAAATGAAAGATATAGAGCCTTAATATGAAATGAGTTTAATAATGAATAAAGTAATTAAGATGTATTTATAGAAGATAATATGACTATTGGAATAGTAATATGACCATTGGAATAGTAATATGGCCATTAGATATAGTAACCTTGCTATTAAGAATAGTAACCCAGCCCTTTGAATAGTTAATTAACCTCAAAATTTGTAAAATTTAATATAAATAATATCTACCATGAAAATTTTTTGAAAAAAAATAAATATTTCATTTTCATAAAATAAATATCAAGATCAAAAACTCAATGAAATTATAAGCACATTTTTAATCAACTAAATTTTAATGTATTTTGTAAAAAACATAATTTTTATTTTAATAATTAAAATCATTTATAATATAAAATTATTTTGATGAAATGAATTTCATTTTTAGAATTATAAATTTGAAATTTTTTAAGCATGATTTTCTTTAAATTTTTATAAAATATTCATTTTTTAGTGAATAGTAAAAATACAGTTCTTACATAATTTGTATGTTTAAAATTACATAATTAAACATGTAAAAATTAAATAATCAATTATATAATTTTAAGATCATACAAAAATAATTTAATAAGATAAATAATTAATTAAATTTAAATTCCAAACCTAAAAATTATTTTTCAAAGTTTAATGTCTAAAGTATTCCATTAAAAAACAATTTTTCATTTTTCCACTTTCCTTTTTAATAAATTATTAAATTCAATTTATAAATGGTATAAACTCTTAAAACATATATTTTTATCCAAATATAATTCATAATGTCAAAAATATCACTATTAAAAGGTTTACCTTGAAAATTATATTTTATTCAATATTTTATCTTAAAAATACCCCTCTACAAGTATAAATATCCCCTCTATCACCAATTAGAAAGCCAATTAACTTCTACTTACCAAATAAAACATTATACCCAATTACCATATCTTAATACCCTTATAATACATAGGTATATTATAGAGTTATATAAATCCAAGTTTTCAAGGTGTTAATGGTCATAGAAAATGAGCAGCATAAAGAAGGAGGTAAGATTCCTTTGCCTTTTTCCTTACACTTTCCTCTTATCTTCCTAAATACTTATATTATTTTTCTATAAAAACCCTATTAAAATAATTAATTTGTATTTTTAAAATATTAATGATACTAACCTACTATGATTATTTAATTTTCAACATTTTATATGTTACACTTATCTCACCTCCTCTTCAGACAAATGTAAGATCCTATGTCCGTATGAGTTGAATTTTTTTGAAGGAATTTAAATTTTCATTACTGAACAAGTTGAAATTTTTAATCAAGACTTGGAATTAAAATATGAGAGTTTTAATTCCTAAAATTTTTTCTTTGATATAAGGAATGAGGCTCAATAGGTAGCTCGGGTGTTCGAATGAGTATCGAAGGATTCAAGTTAGTTTTGAGAGTTTTGGAGTTTTCTGGAAAGGGTGTAGGGTTTTGTGTACATGGTTTAGGATAAATCAATCAACACCTTTATGATTAGTACATATTCATTTAATTTTTAACTTATCATGGTTGGGTTTCATGGTTACTGCATGATTAAGGAAAAATCGTGCAGGGTTCAATGGTAAATCATCTGAGGATGAGGGTCTAAGACATGGTTCATAGCCTACACACAATTTCAGATAAACCATTCACCTAATTACATAAGTTTTTTAGTGGGGTTTTCATGGTTTTAACATGGTTTATAAAACCATATAGGTGGTTTTTATTGGACATTTTCAACCATAGGGTTGGCGTACGATTTGAAAAAACCATATGGCTACCCAAAATCTCATTAAAATTGTGATTTTACCATTTTCCCTTTCGATATTTTAACTTACACCTCCCCTTTCTATTCCCCGAGTATACATAAAATAGAGGATGGATTCTCATTCCTTCCCCCATTCTTCAAGCCTCGTCTAGGAGGTGTTCTTAGTAGTTTTATTTGACATTTTTAGGTAATAATCAACATCTAGTGACTTCCTTCCTTCATTTTCTTGCTTCTCTCTAATTGTGGAGGTCTTCATTTTAGGTTTTGTTAATGATTACACCAGATCATGGTGGAATCTTCTATCTCTCATGTGTATTTTGGTTCGATTGTGTATAGGATATCCTAATATGAGTTTTTCACATTCTTTCATGGAATTTTGATAAGGAATGTGATCATGGTAAATTTTTCTTAGGTTTTCCTAGATAAATTAATTTAATTAAGTGTTAAAATGTTATCTCATATTAGGTATTTTCCTAATAATGGTTTAGGGATTAAATTGTAGACCTTCCACAGTTTTTTATTGGAGTTTTTATTATAGGTGAGCACCCGATGAGCACCCGGTGATCTTTCCAGCAATATACTGAGTTTGGGTTTAATTCATTAATTATTATAATTTTTATAATTAATCAATTTTTTATGCTTTGTGTGAGGTTAGAGATTATATAGTTTTGGCTATATTTATTAGATGATAAATATGTTTTATAGGACTTGTATGGACCTCATCAAGGTCGTTGTGCTTTGAAAATGTTATGGAAAGCTTCACTGATGAGGTAGGTAGTCTAAGATCTTTAGCCATAGTATTTATAGTTATTTTAAATGTGTATGTGGTATGTGACTTATAGAATTTTTTTTGTTTTCCCCCTTAGTTTAATTTTATGTATTTGTAATTTAATTTGTTTCCTTGGACCCTCCACGGATCATTTTGGATCCACGGTGTTGTGAGATCGGACCTACAGCCACCCATGGGGTATGCTAATATTTGAAATGGGGCATTAACCTCAAGGTGATTTTAAAGGGGTTTTCAAATGAGATTCAATTGTTGATTTGAAATGGGTTTGTGGTCACCCATTTGGTGAAAGTGTTTTGATGGATATTTTAATGGTATTGATGGAAAATGAAGGTCTTGTACCTTATTTGGTTTCTCAAGAGGAAGACCCGTGTTTCTAAGGGTGTCTTACAAATTTTTGATAATGATGTTTGGTTTTAGTATTTTTTAGTCATGTGAAAGGTTTTGAGCCTTATTGGGAAATTTTTTGGTTTTAAAGGCCATTGGGACCTTGGTAGATGGTGAAATGATAATGGGTATTGGATATTGATAAATTAATTATGCTTCACCATTGATGTTAATACTTTAAAAAGGTTAAGTACATTAAACCTTGAATAATCTAATTGAAATATAATGTAATGGTTTAGTATGTTGAGCATGGTGTTCATTATCCATGGATTAGGTGTTATATTGATGATCCAGGAACCAATAATATTATATATGGTTGGTGAAATTTTTCATTGATGATCTTCTCCCTTAGGCGGGATAAACTGATGCTCTAGGAATACCGGTACACCATAGTTTTGGAGGATGAACAAATTCTCCTAACTCTAAGGGTATGCACATGGTGTTCTATATCATGGTTTGGGATGATGGACATATAATTCCACATAATTATTAGGATGGTCAAACATGGTGTTCTGAATCCTATTTGGATACTTAGACTGATAATCCTTGTTTACCAACCTAAAATCCCAAGAATATATGGTTTGGATAGTCATACATGAAGTTCTAAATCCTAGTTGGATAATTGGAATGATGATCCTTGTTTATAGACCTATAAACCATATGATAAATGGTTCAGACAATAGGCATGGGATGAATCAAGTTTGATGGATATGGGTACCACTTGGAACTAAGGATAAATGTGGTTAATCTGAAAATTATTACAAAATGAAGCCTATTTTATTTAACTTCTTGTTTACAATTTGTTCAAAATTCTATATACACTACTATTTAGACTAGTATTTGATTTAGATATCATTAGTGGTGGTCTATTATGTTTTACTCACATCCTTCTCAAGTCGCCACTGCACATGGGTGCATGATTAGCTTTTACATGTTTATTATAGGTAAAGGTTTGGGTTGAGGTTCATGTTGAGTTTTTCATGGTCAAACGGGATATCTTAAATAGTTTTAAGTGACTAGATGGGTTTGGCTTAAGATATTGTGGATACTTTTATAGTTTATTTTATTCTTGGTATGTTATGTAACCATCCTAGTGGGTGGTTGGTTTTATGTATGACATGGTCGTTCGATCCTTTACTATATTTTATTTTATTACAGTATTCCATTATTTCAGTGTATTTATTCTTTCTTATTACTATTATTTTTATGATATTTTCTTATTTACTTATGGTTGTTCACTTTGATATGGGGTTATAATCTCCTCACAATACCATCTTAGACCCCTACTTCTAGTTGGCAGCCTCTGGCATATAAGGAGGAACTCTTGAGGTCATATGAAAAACCAACTTAAGTCACTGGTTTAGTGGAACCAATGATGTGGTGTTACAAAATAATATCATATATGTTTAATTTACTATTATTTTACTATTTGGGATTTGGTATATAGGAGATATAGGAATGTGTTGGAGCTTTTTAAGGATATCGGGTTGGTGCATTGTGAACACCTATTACGGTAAGAAGTCCAAGTTTCCAGGGGCTGGGATTTTTGTTATGGTTTGTGATGTTATAGTTGTATATGATTTTTTCTTCTAGAGATGCACATGTTGTTTTGATTTAATGGATTATTATATATTTCTAGATTTTTTTCATTATCCAAAGGCATGCATCTTGATTTTGACTCATGTCCTATAGAGGCCAGAGGTATATCATTCATCATGTTAGGCACATAGGATCTACATGTTATAGGCCTTCTAGTGTGTGAATTTGTGGATTTTATTCTAATTTTAGGTTATGTGGATCTATGGTGAAACTCTCAATGATGAAGATTCTAGTGCGGTACTTGTTCATAATTGGTTTAATGACCCTGGTGGGTTAGGGTGGCATAAGTGTATAACTATTGGACCCTTGTGGGTGGTTTTAGTGTGAGTTTGGTAGTATGTATGGGTCCTCCAGGGAGAGATATGATGTGAATATTCTCAGAGAGGATGGATTCTCTAGTTATGGGTGGTTTTTGTTTGGATTAAGGTACTTGTATATGTTCTAGTGTATACATCCTGGTCCTCCATGGAGCGGTTTGAAAATATATTCTTAGAGAGGAAAGGTTCCCTGGTTGTGAGTGGATGGTTTGACAAGTGATGACTTCCGTATGTGAGACCCTATATATGGGTGTTTTGACATGTTGATGTCACATGGCATTGGGACATGAGCATTCTTGATGCCTTGTTAGTTGTGGACTTCTGTGAGTTATCATAGACCTAGGTGGATAGACCCAGTGACCTTTGTGAGGCTTGATTGATGGGGCTAAGTGGGATATCCCAATGACCATATATATGTGACTTTGGTTTAGGGATTTAGTATAGTGTGGCCTTTTAGTGTTACCCATGAGAGGGGTTGACCTAGTTTTAAGTCCTTTTGGGTTCATGAGGCATAGATGGATTCTTTGGAATTTTGACAATGGTGCATGAAGGGTGAATCTAGGTTTGACGTTTAGACTCATTGGATATCTTTTGTTTTTAAGAAGGTTCACTTGTGTGCTAGTGATTCAGACTTGTGGTTGGTTTCAAAATGGGAAGGTATGTTCAAGTTCATATACCAGGTAATGGTTTCATAGGTGGGTTGTTCCAAGTGGTTATGATTTAGATTAAGAGTATAGGAAGTGATGAAAGGAATGTGGTTTTTGATGCAGGAGTTTACTTGGGTTATGACCATATAGGTGAGATAGAATTTGTATATTCATAGTGTGAGACACACATAGGTATCTAGTTTTCTTGATATGGAAAGAACTTGAAATATTGATGCTTCAGTATAACTTTTGGTTTTCAATGGTAAGACCAATTAAGTTCCTAGCCTGAGTAGCACTGGATGCATCTTCAGGAATGCGATGAGAGTGTAAATTATCTTAGTGTAACGTTTGGATAATGACCAAGTTATGAGTGGTCAAACAAGTGGTTTTGGATAAGTGAGTTTCCTTTTGTTTTATGAATCACCAAGGGTGATCTATATTGGGTGATATGGGCATGTAAAAGAGGCATGACTAGTGGATAGGAATTTGGAGCTGAGGTTTCATGAAATAGGAATCACTAGTATTGGAGATGAGTTTTGTGGTTGGGTTACACAATAGAATTTAATGAATAAGAATTAATGGGATATTGGGGGTATGAGAATGCAGAGATGTTTTATGTCATTTTTCTTGTGGATCAAACATTATGGGATTTTACACTCGAGGTTCTTGGGTTAATCAGGCATCCATGAGTATACTGAGAAGCAATGTGGGTGTGATGAGGTTCTTATAGGCAGGGAGTCCCATTCCATTTTAATGGGTTTTTTATGTCCCTGTAGTTAGAGGTGAAATCAGAAATGGATGAGTTATGGTAGTATTCATCAGTAAAATCTTAGTGTACAATCAATTTAAATATGATCATTCCCAATATCTTGACATAATCCTGAGTATGTTTGGAGGGAAATGGGTATAATCCTAGATAAATTATTATTATTATTTATGGTTTGATAGAGATAATCCTTGGAGGTGGAACTCATGGAGTGGTGTAAGTGGAGTTGTATAGTGGTTTCACACCAACAGTTTTCTGTGAGTAGGTCCTTGTGATGGATTGTATGTCAGTGAATACCATGGATACCATTCTCAGAATCCATGGATGGGTGATAGTTGATTTTTTTTCTTCTCTATTGAAAGTTAGAAATACATGTCTAATTCTTGGGTTTGAAATGAATAGAACATGGGTCATTGTGGTTTAAGTTTTTTTATGACAATGACACTCCTATGGTGGGGTTACCTATCATTCATGGAGATATGACCCTCATGTTGGAAGGGTCATAGGTGTGGATAAATGGTTTTGGATCGTTCATGGTGGAATTATGATTCCACTGAATAACTATTGATTTGAATTCTTAAATTACACAGTGAATGCTAATGGGGAATGAGCTATGGTAGATGGTGGATCTGAGCATTAAATTTAGGATCGAAGTGGTACCAAAAAGTAATTTGAGGTGCTTGTGTTTTAGGTGATTATGTGTGTGGTAGGACATGACTATGGTTTTGAGTCAGTAGAGGATATGACTATGGAATATCATTGGGAATCAGGTATGGACTCCAGTGGGCATGTTTAGGTGGTTTTGGAATGCCATTGGGAGTGAAGGAATTATGATCAGGTGAGATGGAAATGGGTTGTAAGTTGGATTTGGTCACTTTGGGGAAGAGTCGTCCAAGGATATTCCAACTTGTGTTAATAAAAAAGTGGTTGTGGAAGGTTAAAAATTGTGTATATCATATCATTTTGGGAATAATGGGTGTATTTTGGGTTTGAATTAGGCCTTCTAGGAAATCTGATATGTTCTTAGTTCATTCTTAGGTAGAAAGTTTATGTATGTTCTAGATTTTTTTAGTGATGAGTATGGGGGTGGATGATGATTAATGTTTATGTGGATGTTAGGGAACAATAAGTTGGAAACCATTCTTGTATAATTTTAGGATAATTAGTTCAATGTTATTTTAGTATTTTTCTAGTGGTTTAGGTTCTAATCATTAGAATTTAGTGGTTATAAGCTGAAGCTTATAATGGGGAGTGTTATAGATTGAGTGGTTGGATGATAAAATACATAATCAGTGTTTCATTTATATGGTCTTGGATAAGAACCATCTCAGTGTTTTTATTTTCACAACAATCATTATCTTGAGTTTTGGATGGTTGAGGGCCTTGAGTTTGAGTTTGTGATTTGGTTGTTTTTTTTTTTTGACATTCAGAAATGGAATGAGTTTGTTGGTTATTACTGGTGACTAAAGTAGTTAGGAAGGTGTAGATGAATGACCACCAAGACTTCTCAGGGATTATAAGTATTATGGTGAGGAGGTTGTAAGATCCTATGGCCAGGTGATTTAAATTTTTTTGAAGGAATTTGAATTTTCATTATTAGATGGGTTGAAATTTTTAATCATGTTTTAGAGTGGAAATATGAGATTTTTAATTCCTAAAAGTTTGATTTTGAGATGAGGAATAAAGATATGTAGGTAGATCAGTTGTTTAGATGAGTATTATAGGATTTGAGTTAATTTTTGGGATTTTTAGATTTTTCTATCAAGGGTGCACGATTTGGTGTGCACGGTTTTGGAGAAATCATGTGACACTTTTCTACTTAGGACATTTCTAGTTCATTTTTAACTAAGAACGGTTGTGTTGTGTGATTATTGCATGGTTACAGAAAAACCATGCATGTTTCAAGGGGATATCATGTGAGCATGAGGGTCTAAGATATGGTGCACAACTTATTAATTGTTTTAGAAAAACTATGCTCCTAATTTGAGATGTTTTTCAGTGGGGTGTGCATGGTTAGTGCATGGTTTGGACAACTATGAAGGTAATTTGGCTTAGAAAGTTCCAACTACACGGTTGGTTCATGGTTTTTATAATTGTGTGGATACCCATAATCTCTTTAAAATAGTTATTTTACCATTTTCCCCTCCATGGATTTAACATACCCCTTCCCTTTCTCTTCCCCTTGTGCGTACAAACTAGAGGAGGGTTGATACTCCCTTACCCCCTTCTTAAAGCCTTATAAAGGAGGTGTTCTTGTTTGTTTTCTTTAGTGTTATGAGGTAAGAATCAGCCCCTAATGACTTCCTTCATTCCTTTTCTTGATAATATCTAATTTTATAGGTCTTTAGTTTAGGTTTTATTTATGATTCAACTAGAGCATGGTGAAATCATCTATTTCTTATGGGTATTTGGGTTGTCTTGCATATAGTAGATCCTAATACAAGTTTTTTATGTTGTTTCATGGTGTTTCAATAAGGTATGATATTGTGATGAATATTTTCTAGGTTTTATTAGTTAAATTAATTTAATTAAGTGTTGAAAGGATTTTGAATATTATATATTTTCATAATAATGGTTTCATGAGTCCATTATAGACCTTCCATGGAAGTTTCTTAGAGTTTCTATAAGAGGTGATCACCTAGTGAGTTTTCCATCAATATTTTGATTTTGGGTTCAATGAATTAATTAATCATAATTTTTATAATTAATTATTTGTTAATTATTTTTGTTATGTTGGAGCTTGGATGGTTGTGGATAGCTTGATTTGGATTCCAAATAGGTTGTAAGGGACTTTTATAGACATCTTCAAGGTCATCATGCTTTGGAAATGTTATGGAAAGCTTCAATAATGAGTTAGGTAGTATAATATCTTTTCCCATAGTCTTGATAATTGTTTTACATGTGTATGTTTTATGTGACTTAGATCCCTTGTGTGGTGTGGTTTTCCCCTTAGTTTAAGTTTATGGATTTGGAATTTCATTTATGGACTTCAACATTCCATGGATCTCATTGGATCTATAATGTTGTTAGACCAGACCTATGGCCATCCATGGGGTGTTCCCGTCTTTGAAAAATGGAATGTTATTGGTGTTGAGATTTGTAAAAAATCATATGAGGCCTTTTTAAATGATTAAATGACGTGATATGGATTTTTATTTGTTCATTCTTTTAAATGTTGTAAAACTGTTTTTTAAAATGGATGTTGTTTTTAAATGGGGTGTTGAACTCAAGTTGATTTTAAAGGGGTTTTCAAATTAGATTCAAATATTTATTTGAAATGGGTGTGTATTCACCCCTTTAGTGAAAATGTTTTAATGGATATTTTAATGGTTTTGATAGAAAATGAAGGTCCTGGACCTTGTTTGGTTTCTCAAGAGAAAGAAACATGTTTTTTAGGGTGAATTCCAAATGTTTGATAATGATGTTTGGTTTTAGTATTTTTTTGACATGTTAAAGGGGTTGGGTCTTATTGAGGCATGTTTTGTTTTTAAAGTACATTAATAACTTGGTAAATTTTGAAATGATAAATGGTATTGAATATTGTTAAATGAATGTTGGTTAACCATTTATGTCAATACATTAAAAGGTTTAAGTGAATTGAACCTTGAGTAATGGAATTGATTGATAATATAATGGTTTAGGATATTGGACATGGAATTCCTCATCCATAGATTAGGTTTTAGACTAATACTATAGGAACCACTAATATTATATATGGTTTCTAGGATGTTGGAATGATGCTCCTCTCCCTTAGTTGGGCCAAACTAATGCTATGGGTTCCCCATTGCACTATCGTTTTAGTGGATGGACTGACTCTCCTGAATCCATGGGTATGGATGTGGCATTCTATATCATAGTTTGGGATGATGAACGTGGTATTCCACATCATGGTTGGGATATTCAGACCTGGAGTTCTGAATACTGGTTGGATACTTGGATTGATTCTCATTGTTTACCAAATTGTGACCCTTGTAATATATGGTTTGGAAGGTCGTACATGACATTCTAAATCCTAGTTAGATACTTGGACTAATGCTCCATGTTTTCCAACCTATAACCCTTATATATGATAAATGGTTCAGATGATTAGAATGGGTTGAAGTGGGTTTTATGGGTATGGGTACCACTTGGAACTGAGGAAAAAATGGTTAATTTGAATATTTTTACAAAATGAAACCTATTTTATTTACCTGCTTGTTTATGGTTTATTCATACTTCTACATACACTGCTATTTAAACTAGTATTTTCTTCAAACACCATTGGTGGTGGCCTACTGAGTTTTACTCACACCTTACTCAGTATTCCACTACACATGGGTACTTGAGTAGCTATAACATGTTTATTGTAGTCATAGGTTTGGGCTAAGGCACATGTTGAGTTTTTCATGGTAGGATGGGATAACTCATATAGTTTCTGGTGACTGTATGGGTTCAGCTCTGAGATGTTGTAGAGGCTTTTTGTAGTTTATTTTATTTTTAGTATTTCATGTAACCGGATCAATGGGAGGTTGGTTATATGTATGATATGTCCATTAAATCCTTTATTGTATTTCATTTTATTACAATATTCACTTATTTTAGTGTATTTATTCTTTCTGCTTAATCTGATGTGTATGATATTTGGTTATTTACTTTCAATTGTGCACTCTGATATGGGGGTATAGTATCCTCATAATACCATCTTAGACTCACACTGCTAGTCGGTAGCCTTTGTACTATGAGGAGTTATGCTTGATGTCATGTGGAGAACTAGTTCAGGGCAACGGTTTAGTGGCACCCATGATAGGGCATTACAGACAATGACTCAATAACAATTGGTTAACCGTCAATGAGGATGTTTCCAATTCTATTATTATCACTAACTTTATAAATGGTTATAATAAATTATTTATGATATATAAATGTATAAATCTATGTTTTTATAACCTTTTGAAGTTAATTTTATTAATTTTTAAATAATAATAAAACAAAATCATGAAATTGAAGTATGATGGTATATTTTAAAAAAATATCAAAACATTTCACCTTTAATAGAGAAAATTAATAAATAAAATCCAATGATTATAATTTAATAAGAGTGAAATAATTAATACAATTTACTTTTGGTGTTTAGTTTTTAATAATCATAAGTTTTTTATAATGGGTTCAAAAAGGTGATGAAATAGATCAAGATCTAAGGTAAGGGGACTCTTCAACCAAACTCCTTATATTTTTTATCACTTATTTCTCTTCATTTTAAATTTATAATATTATAATTTCCTTTAAAAAACCATTTCAATAATCTTTTCATTTTTTATTTCCTGAGGATATGCATTCTTTTACTTCTTATAGATGATTTTAAAGCTACCTATAATGATTTCTAAAGATACCTTATTTTCTGAAACATCTCATTGATTTGTTTCAAAATGATTCTTCTTATCACCATGACCGATGAAATTTTATTAAAATATATAATGTCCATAACTATGTATTTATTTTATTATTTTTGGAACCTCAAAGTTTATTTAGTGAGATATGATTCATGATACCCTTATAAAACCCATTCTATTTATGTGGGTTTATTTCATGTATACCATTGAAATATGTTCTCTTTCTATGTTGAATGCATGATTATGATTATTTTATGATCTAATGGGTGGATATAGGATTATATATCCCTCTAATTAATTGGTTAATGTGATATATCTCATAATATTATTTTTATTATGAAATAATGTGATGTTAGGTTTGTTCACAATTATGATGCTATGATTTATACACATATTTTATGTGTCAACGTGATGTTAGATTTGTTCAAAACTTATGTGTGTTATTTGACCACTATGTTATGATGTTTTATTATTATGAATATTCCATACTCCATGCCTTTTTCAAATGATTCTTTCATTCTTATGATGATGATGATGATGATGCTCACCCATGTACTATTGATTCATGTCTCTTATTCCATACATGTTATTCCTCCCCTTATTGGGATTTTAGCTCCCCCATTTCTTTGATGTATATCCTTAGGTGAATATATGTATGAAAGAGAACATTAGATCTTTTAGGAGGACTATTATGAAGTATTTAAATAATGTTTAATTTTTATTATGTACAAGTGATGTATGAGTAAAATTTTTCCAAGATACTAAACCTTTTGATTCTAGAATGTATTATTATTATATTATTTATCTTATAAATGATATAATAGTAATGTGAGACAAAATCTAGTCTCTATAGTTAGTATCAAAGTATGTTTTTGTTAATTGTAGAATTGATACTATAAAATATTAGAGAAACCCTAGGGATAATTTTTAAGGAATGATCTAAAAGTTTTGGTAAAGTATATATTTTTTGGTTTCCTAAAAATTGAATCTCTATCTAAATACTATAAATTGGATGTGGTTTCATCGTAAATTAACCTAGGGGTAATCACCCTAAAAAGGATGGTTTATTATAAAATTGATCTCTACTCAGTGCATGATGAGTGTGCCTAAGACTACACACCTAGCTAGACACTCCCAGGGGATATGCTTCAAATAATTCATATACTATTTATAAACCATTATAAAGTATTTGAATACAATGTTAGGTTGGATATATTAATAGGAAAAAATCATGGATAAATTAGATTGAAACCTAGAAATTTATAATATTGTGTATATATGTCATTTATGATTTATTCCTTCTATGTTTATAGTTTCTATTTTTATATTCTTATTAGTTTTAATACTCACATGCCTAATTTTTCCTTTATTTTAGAAAATGGATGGAAATAGAAGGAATCATATCAATGGTGTATATGATGGGTAATGTGATGATTAACCTAATGAAATTCCCAATACAATGGGATAAAGCGATAAGAACTTCGTGTAAGTACTATAAAAACTGACTCAAGTTATGAGTAATGACATGAATTAAGTCGAACACCCTATTTCTATTAAGAAAAATCAAGTTTTGGTTTCGTCCATTATGATACAAAGGACTATTACTTTTAGTGGATATTCTAATCCCCTATTTTTTTAATAATGTATTAACTCCATTGAGAATATATTCTCTTTCCTCAAATGCTATGAGTAAGAAAAAGTAATACTTGGTTATATATCTAATAGAGGGATAAGTTTATTAGTGGTTGCACTGATTGATAATATGAATCCCAAGTAATAAATTAAATCAATGGAGTGTTAAGGACTATAGAAAATATTTTTCGACAATTATTTTCCTCACACTCTCCTTATTAGAATGGAGATGGGGTTTC
Source organism: Viscum album (assembly GCA_963277665.1). NCBI lineage: Eukaryota > Viridiplantae > Streptophyta > Magnoliopsida > Santalales > Viscaceae > Viscum > Viscum album. The sequence continues at coordinate 1,716,747,231 of OY728143.1, forward strand.
TTATACTCATAAAAAAGAAGGATTAATCTATTGGTGCTTATAAAGAAAATTTTATAAGAATTATATAATATTCCTACAGATTTTTCATGGATACTTAAAGTATGATTGACTAATTCTTTAGTGGATTGAAGCTGAGTCTTCAAAAAGCTTTACCGATTTGAGATTTCAATGACTATAGGGAAATTTTATGATATTCCCTCAAAGTTGATATGAAGATTGGTGATTCTCAGTGGTCTAGTGGGATTTGATATAAGAATTATATAATGTATTTTAACACTTAAGGATCATAGGATAATCCTCATGGTGGAAAGATAATCCAACTACCCACATGCCATAAATATGGAAAGAAGAATATCAGAAATTGTCTCAAGGGGAAAGAGAAGTTTTTCAAGTGTGTAAGGGAAGGGTGTCAAGTTAATGAATTAAAAATGAGTTAAAAATACCAATAATTTGATAGAGGAAAATAAGGCTGTGATCAATCCTTGGTCCATGGTTTAATGATTCAACTGTAAGGATCAAGAGAAATATATAGGGAAATGCACTAAACCAAGGGTCTTTAAGGATAATAAATATAAGCATCCACCAAGGTTTAGGGAACAAGATAAATCTTATTCCATCACCCACACTAAGGTGGAACATGAAAATGAAGTCATATAAGGTACAATTCCTATTCACTAAATAATGGGAAAAAGTTTTATTTGACTATGGTTCTACACATTCCTTTATATCCGAAATTTTTTTTATAACTATTGAATCACCTCCATGATACCTTGAAGTTGAGATATATCATAAAACACCTAGTGGTGCAATCATTGCAAACCAAGTGTTATAATCTTATCCAGATAGAATTTGTGGGAATATTCTTCTAGTGAATCTTGTAATACATCCCTTGGTAAAATTTAACATTATACTAGGCGTGGATTGAATATAATTGTATAGAGCACACATAAAATGTTGGGAGAATGAAATCCATTTATATATTCCTAACTATCCCATTCTCATATATAAGTTTAATAATGATCATGAGTCTCTTTTATAAAATCTCTCAATGGTGTGGATTTTGATACCCAATAAATAAGCATATCTGGACCAAATGACTAATTCAATGGAAAGAATAAACCTCAATGAAATTACAACTATGAGGGAATATACTGATGTATTATTTGAAGAGTTTCATATAATTATCCTGAATCTTGAGGTAGAGTTCTCAATATAACTCATACATTAATCCACTCTTATCACAAAATACCCCTATAGGATGGCTTTGATGGAACTGTAGGTTAAAATAAGTAACTATAAGATAATTTGGATAAATTTTTCATACACCTAATTGAATCATCTTAGGGTGTTCCAATTATCATTTTTAAGAAGAATGATAGATCATTGTGGTTTTACATCAATTACTGAGAACTCAACAAGATCACCATAAAGAACAAGTATCCCCTACCAAGGATTGATGAATTTTTCAATAAAATTTTAGGAGGTTCATACTTCTCAAAGTTGGGTCTTTGTTGTGGATATCATAAACTAAAGGTGAAGAGGTAAGATATTCATGAAACATACTTCTTTATAATATATACACACTATGAGTTCATAGTGATTCCATTTAGACTTACTAATTCCTCTTCAATATTTATAAACTTAATGAATATAATCTTTAGAGGATTTCTTTAAATATTTGTGGTAGTCTTTATTGATGAAATTCTCATATACTTAAAGAGTAAGTAGATACATGAAGATGGTATAAGGATTATGATAGAGACATTAAGAAAATAGAATATGTGTTCTATGTTTAGAAAGTGTGACTTTTTTATGAAGGAGTTCACATTCTAAGGGATTGTGATCACTAGTGAGGTAATTTTTCTTGATCCTACAAAGAAAAAGGAAAGTAAATAATTGACTATACCTTCAAGTTTCATATAAATCCATAGTTTTATTTGATTAGTTAGGTATTTATGATTGAGTGTGAGAAACTTCGCACTATATTCTACCCCACTAAATAATTTAACACATAAATCGGTAAAGTATATTTGGATGGAATAATCTCAGGAAAGTTTTATTAAGCTCAAGAAGTGGATAATCATAGCACTTGTACTCACACTACCCTTAAGTGGAGAAGGGTTTGTGATATAAAGTGATGATTTAAATAAATTATTTGGTTGTTTACTCATGTAAAATAATAAATTGATAGTCCACACCTCCCAATGGTTGAATATCCATGAGTAAAACTACCTGATGCATGACCTATAGTTAGATGTAGTAGTCTTTGTATTGAAGATTTGGTGTTACTACCTCTATGTTGAGAAATGTGACATATATAAAGATCATAATAGTCTGAATTATATATTCACACATAAAGCGATCAACATGCATCAAAAAATATGGTTAGATTTAATAAAGGGTTATTCTTACTCTATTCACTATTATCCTATAAATGCGAATAAGGTAGATTATGCTCTTAGAAGAAAATAAAAAGCTACTCTATACATGATGCAATTTGAGAAAAACCCTATATTTATAGATATGAAATGAATGGATCTATAAATCATAATGGAAGTGAATAATTCCTAAATTTCCCAAATTATTTTCTAACCATTTATCTAAGAGAATATCAAGGATGAAAAAAGATTTTATTTTGAGCTTCAAAAGAAGTTGAAAGAAATTTTAAGGGAAGTTTCATGAATTCAACATTGACAAATATGGTTTTAATCAGTTTCGAACTATACTTTGTGTGATATAATCACCTGATATAAAGAAAGATCTATTGGATAATGCTTATATATCATCTTTCTCCATCTGTCATGGAAGTACCAACATGTACCATGGTCTTCAAGAGAACTTCTGGTAGACAATGTGAAGAAGGATATTATTGAGTACGCCTCAAAGTAATTAGTATATATTTAATTTAAATAATATCAATATAAGTCCAAGGTAATAATGAAACCATTACCATACACACATATAAATAGAAGAAAATCATCATGGACTTTATCACTTGTCTCTCAAAGACATAAAAAGGAAGAAATGTGATATGGGTTGGTGTGTATCGACTCACCAATAATTCACACTTCATCGTTATTTATAAAGATTTCCCTATTGACCAAATTTCCAAGATATATGTAAAGGAAGGGGTGAGTCATCATGGGGAACCACTTTCAATTATATCTAATCATGATCTATGGCTCACTTCTAAATTCTGGAGAAGTCTTCAACAAGCTATGAATATTGAATTGAACTTCAGTATAACTTATCACCCCCAAACTTATGGTCAATTTGAAATTACCTTTCAAACACTCAAGGTCATGCTGAGATATTTCTCAATGAAATTTAAAATAGGATGGGATCAACATCACCCATTGGTTGAATTCTCAAATAACAATAGTTTCCACTAAAGTATTTAAATGGACCCATGTTAATATCTATATGGTAAGTTATGTATAACTCATACATTTTAGGACAAAGTAGATGAACATAATCTAGTAGGACTTGATATTGTACAAGAAATGATAGAGAAGGTTAAATCCATTTTTAAACACATTAAATATTCTCAAAGTTAACAATGCGACTATATTGATAATCATCAAAGAGACTTGTAATTTCAAGTTAGAGACAAATTTTTCCTTTGAATATCATCATGGAAGAGAGTCATGCAGTTTGTAAATAATATAAATTTGGGCCCTAGGTATATTTGACCATTTGAGATCTTTGATCTCTTTGGAGTTGTGGCCTATCATCTAGCACTTCCACCAAATATGGCTCAAGTTCGTGATGTGCTCCACGTATCTCTCTTGAGGAATTACATACCTAATCTATCACATGTACTATATCTGGAGGTGGTACAACTTGAAGATGATCTCTCCTATGAGAAGCAACCAATGAATATATTAGACTATAGAGATAAAATTCTGCATAATAAGAAAACTCACCTCATTAAATATATTTAGAGGAATCATAAGTATAAAGAAGAAACTTGGGAACCTGAGGAGGAAATAAAATAGAAGTGTCCTCATCTACTCTCAACCACAGATATGTGTTGAAATTTTGAGTATGAATTTTCTACAAGGGTGAATAATATAAATCCCAAAATTTTATATATATTGAAATTTTCCTTCTGAATAAATAATTTTTTTTATATTTAGGAATATATTATAGTTTAAACACATGTAACACATAATTATTTATTTCATTTATTGGGAAAATTAAATTTATATAATAAATATAGCCATGAAAATAAAAAATATATATATAATTGGAAAATAAACACACATAAAATAAAATATGTAGAACTAGAAAATGTGAATCATGTTGATCTCCTAGAATTATCACACTCATGAATAGAAATGAAAAAAGGATACAAAAAAAATAGTTATTCAATCGATATTTTAGAAATGAAAAATGTAGAATCTTAAGATGAATTAAGGTGAAAGAGGAATGAAGTACTTAATTGGTACTTATAAGAGGCAATATGACCATTGGAATATTAATATGACCATTTTAATAATAATATGGCCATTATGAATATCAACCTAATTGTTAGGAATGGTAACATGGTCATTGGAATAGTTAATTACCATCAAAATAGTAAAATTTAATATAAAAAATATTTAAAATTTATAAATTAAGAAAATATAAATATTTTAAGGCCTTAAATAAATATAAATATTAAAAACTAAAATAAATTATAATCACGTTTTTAATAAACTCCATTTTAAAATATTTCATAAAAATCAAAAAATTTATGTTAATAATTAAAATTTCCAATTATAGAAGATTGTTTTGATAAAATTAATTTCATTTTTAGAATCAACACATTAAAATTTTCTAATGTTTATTTTTGGTAATTTTTGTAAAAACGTCGATTTTAAGATAAATAATAAAAATATAGTTTTTATATAACTGGTATGTTTTACATTACATCATTCAACATATAATAATTAAATAATCAATTATATAATTTTATACATGACCAAAAACATTTTTAATAAGTTAAATAATTAATTAAATTCAAATTTCACACCTAAAAAATATTTTCCACGGTCTAAACTCTAAAGTATTCCATTAAAAAAATATTTTTTCATTTTTCCATTTTCCTTTTGAATATAAAAATGAATTCGGTTCCTAAAGGGTTTTAAAGTTTTAAAAACATATATTTTTAATCAAATATAATTTATAATGTTAAAAATATTACAATTACAAGTTTTACCTTCGAAATTATATCTTATTCATTATTTTATTCTAAAAATGCCCTTCTCCTCAAGTATAAATACCCCCTCTTTCTCTCCTTGGAAAACCACTTCACTTACACTTACCAAAAACAAATATCTAAAAAATTATCATCTATTAAACCCCTTAAAATACTTAGGTACATTTTTGAGTTATATAAATTCAGTCTTTCAAGAATTTAAGGGTTTTAGAAAATGAACAACATAAAAAAGGAGTCAAGATTCCTTTATCTTTTCCCTTTAATTTTAATCTTCTCTTCCTCAATAATTATATTATTTTTCTATCCCAAACCTCCTAAAAATAATTAAGTGGTATTTTACAAATATATTAATGATATTAACATATTTTAATGATTTAATTTTTAATATATTTATATATTATGCATCTCTCACCTCCTCGGTAGACAATGTCCCACTAGTAGTCAATTAAAAACCAATAAGGATATTTCCAATTCTCTTCTTTTCACCACCTTTATGAATTATTATAATAAATTATATATGATATATAAATTTATAAAAATATGTTTTTCTAATATTTTTGATTTAATCTTATTAATTTATAAATAACAATAAAACAAAATCATGAAATTGAACCAAGACGGTATATTTTTAAGAAATTATAATATCGAAACATTTCACCTTTAAAAATAAAAATTAACAAATAAAATAAAATGATTATAAATTATCAATATTGAAAGATGAACATAATTTAATTTTGTTTTCATGTTTAATTAAACATAACTTTATTATATAGGGAGTAAAAAGGTGATGAAATAAATGGGGATCTAAGGTAAGGGGAATCTTGAATCTAACACCTTTTGGGTTTATATCTTTTTTATCTTTATTTTAAAAGTGTAATATTATCAATTACTTTAAATAATCCATTTCACTCTTCTTTCCATTTTTTATTTCCACGGGATATGTTTTCTTATACTTCATAGAGATGATTTCAAAGCTACCAATAATGATTTTCCAAAAGATCTTATTTTCTAAAACATCTCATTGATTCCTTTTAAAAAAATTCTTCATATCACTATGACCTATGATATTTTATGAAAACATTTTATGTCTAAAACTATTTTTTCCATTATTATTTTGGGAACTTTAAAGTTTGTTCACTGAGATATGATTTGTGGAACCCTTATGAAACTCATTCTCTTTGTGTGGCTTTATTTCAAGTCTATTATTATAATATATTTCCTTTCTATGTGGAATGGATGATTATGATAATTTTATAATGTTATGGGTGGGCGTGTAATTATATATTCCTCTAATTAATTAAGTAAAGTGATATATATCCTGATATTATGTGTATTATACCTGAACATGGTGCAAGATTTGTTAATAATTTTGATGTTATGATTTTTTCACATATGTTATACATGAACATGATGATACCTTTATTCATAGATTACATGTGGTATTTGACCACTATGTTATGATGTTTCATTATTATTAATATTCCATATTCAATTCCTTTTTCAAATAATTCACTCATGTTGATGATGATGATGATTATGCTCACCCATGTACTATTGATTCATGTCTCTTATTCCATCCATGTTATTCCTCCCCTTACTAATATTTTAGTTTACCCATTTAATTAATATATATCCTTAGGTTAATATATGTACTAAAGAGAATATGAGAGCTTTTAGGAGGTATATAATGAAATATTTAAATAATGTTTAAGTTTTATTATGTACAAGTGATGTATGAGACAAATTTTTCCATGATACTAAACATTTTGATTCTGTAATATATTAATATTATGTTATTTATCTTATAAATTATGTAATATTAATGTAATAAAAAGTTAAGTCAATATAGATAAGGTATGAATTCCTCTCTCATCATCTCATGAATGTCATACATGGGGGCATCCATATGCTAGAACATGACTGTGATTATTTCTCTAACCAACTAATTATGGTATTATCCTCATCCTAAGTGATGGATTACTTGAATTAAACAGTCCATATAATTTTGTTCCCTGATACTTTAATAGAGGGAGTAGGATCATTTGGAAACTCCTTAGTTGTATTGAAGGGTAAGTGATATGAGGGTATAATTACAATTTCCCTAAACTGAATTTATTTGGGATGACATGTCTCTAGTCAATGATGAGTCACTTGGTGTAGTCATCCTTAAAATCATGAGTTCCTCTCTATATTAGGGTATTCTCATATTATTTTTAACATGGGGGTCTTCATTCCAAGAATAGATATCACTACAAGGAATTCCTCCACACTGAATACCAAAGGGAGGGCATTTATGGTTATTGTCTTAGCTTCTATGGGGATGACCTTCAAGGTTAACAGATATTGATAGGTTGGAAGGGGGAATACCTTATTTCCTTATGATATTTAGGCTATGGGGAGGACCTCCACAACTTAAACCATGTAGAGGAGATTAATGGTTGATATTTATATTTCCATGGAGAGGACCTCCTTGGAAGGTTTCCTAGGGACGACCTCCAGAGCTTCTCATCATGAAACTATTTGGAGTAATTTCATGCATATATATTCTTTCTTCTATTATGAAGAACCAATAGATTCATATTCCACCACTTAAATTAAATTAAGGGCCTCAATAATGTCAAAATTGACTAGGGAAATCTTATGATCATGCTCCTCAATTATATAATACCCTTGATGAAACCTTATAGGTCTTTGTAGTTGGGTGAACAAGTTTGGTACCTCGATCATGATTGAATTCACATAGTGTGGGGAATAAACATCATGCATAAGAATACTCCTAGGAAACCCCATTCATGTCATCATAATCTTCTAAACACTCCCTTATATAGCTATCAAAATATATAGGCATTTTTTTTAAGAATTAGTTTAAACAAGGATATAATTCTGATTCTGGTCTTTGATCACTATTATAACATTCCAATAGGATTTCTAGGTGAGTATATGCATATATACCTACTCCTTAATGGGTTGCACTAGGATATTATTATGGGATTATACTCATCGTAAAGGATATAAACCTAACCATGTTTTTTCACCAGTATATATTACTGATCCTCATAGGTTGTGGTGGGGGTATGAGCTTTCACCTGAGTGACTATCAGGATATGCCAGGGAAATCCTGTGGTGGAGGTAGGGATATGAGTTTGACCTATATTGACTTCCACCTAGAGTGACTTCCAAGATATATTGGTGAAATATAGTAAGAAAAATTATATAATGCCTCCTCTAGTATTTATTTTTCACTTAGATATGTCGATGATCCTCCTAAATAGGAGTGGGGATATAGTTATACTTCTAAGTATCCACCAAAATATACCCATAATCTCTATTAATTTTGATGCAAACAATAATATGGGACTTCCCTCTAGTTTATTCCAAAATATACTAATGGGTTTCCTTTTTCCTTCTAAGGATATACTGGTAGGCTTGGAAGTCATGGGTAAGGATACATACCTTCTCTTTAGATTATTCTATGAAATACTGATGGGATTCATGAGTGGGAACAAGAATATGAGAATATTTCTTAACTTCAGTGGTATTTTCCCTCAAAAATACCTCCTTCTAGGTTCTCTGGTCTAAGTGACTAAGTTCGTTAGATCTCATATGGAATCCTTAATATATTTTTCAGGGGCTAGGGTTTTGAGGCATTAGTAGCAGTGATGGATAGAAGTGTCCCTCCTAGGTAGATCTTAAATAGAAGTGAGGATGTTGGTGAAAACCTCTTATACCTCCCTTATATTAGGAATTCAGGTATTTTCACACCCTAATGATAGACTCCCAAAGTGTTTGGACATGGTATTAAGTTCCACATGCTTCTCTACATTCCATTATTGATAGGATAGACAACATAGATTCACCACTTTAAGGATTTTACAAGTTTACTACAATGTTGGGATATATCCATTAAGATAGTACTCCCAGATTATCACATTAATTATTTTACAATATAGGAACTAGGTTTGAGTTGATGTCCTCTTGGTTTTCTAGGTCATATATTTTATCACATTTTATGAATACATTGGGAACCTCGACAAGTGAGTAGTATTAGCCTAAGGAGCTCCATGGTGGCTAACATTTTGTACAGGTAGGATTATTTGAGATGATGTGTGTATTGATGTTTCTGTTTTGATTGAATGTAGTTTTATGAGATTTTCTAAAAGTCTTGAAAGTATCAATGACCATAAAAGAGAATTTTTTAGATACATAATTTCAAGTAAGTGCATGTTTAATTAGTCTCTTTCACGGGTAAAGGTTTCACATCTGGTTCACCATTCTACTTACAAATTTCCACTAATTCCACGCATTTTAGTTTAATAAGGGCCTATTTTATAAATTAAGGTGGTCTAAGGGACTTTACTAGTGATGCTTTGTATTTCAAATTAATTGATAGGATATGATTTCAAAATCATCTCACCCTTTTGAGGGGAATTATTTCCTACTCCATGACACTCTTAAATATTTTAGGCATGTTTATGAATCCTAACTAGTAATAATATTACTACAGTTTACCTCCATATGAGTGATTTATTGAGGTAATTCATTAAATATTTATATTTATATATTAGAGGTTCTCTATGTTTCATTTACTTGGTTATTATACTAAGGTTTAAAGTTTAAATGATGGGAAATATAGAATTTATCATCATCCAAGGAGATGGTAGGTGTTGTGGAGTTGGGATTAGGCCTATGAGAGAAGTTTAATTTATATCATTATAAATAGAATCAAAATCCATGTAGTTTATTACTTCTTAAAGGGAAACATCATACCATTTAAGGTCTCATAACAAGGACTAATGTGGTTCCTTTTAAGGCCATACAGCCATGACCAAGTAAAGTGCCTTTTATGGACATATGTTAAGGACCTATAGGGTATTGGGAATGAACTATAGAGAGGTGTCCTATATATAATTTTTAACATGAATCAAATCCCATGTAGTTATAGTGCAAGTATTAGGGACATGTGACATGAAAAAACTCATGAAGTTTATCATCATGAGATAATGACATTTTTCTATGCATTTTAAATTCATGCAACTGGAACTAATAGGAGAAGGATTCCTATAAATGGTTTGTATAAATCTTACACATGAGTGACACTTTTTAGTTCATAATTCATGATGGTAACTAAATAAGATTTGGTATGGTTGGACTTATAGGAAATATGGCCCATTTCAAAAGGGTATCTCTCATGGAATATGCCCCTTTAAGGAAGGTTAGCTCTTAAGGAATATAAAATTTTGATAAATGATGGATCACATGGAATTCATCCCTTTTAGATGGGTTTCATGGGGTATATGACCCCCATGAGGATGAGTTAGTTCTTATTCATAGGCTTCTTAGTCCTTTTTTAGGAGTTTGAAAGATATGTATGGGGATTATGTATATAATTCATGGCCTATGCTTGGGAGAAATAGGCATGTATGTTACCCAGAGATTCCTAGCCTAATAGGTGGGTCAGTTTAGGAAGGTTTACAAGGATTACACCTAATATGAGGACCATGATATGTCTCTAGATAATTAACTAATAATAGATATTAGATCATTAATGATAATATGGTTGAGGATTACACCTATAGAGGACTCCTAGGTTTATTCATATCTTTTTGAGTAGACCAGGGGAGTCAACTTGACACTTTGGTATTCAATATGATCACATTAATCTAGTAAGGGTTTCAATTCTATACACATGATAGGGTCCCTCATTGTCAAGGGAGTTCATGGTCATGATCACCCCAAAGGTCTTATTGGCTAGGTAGGATTTCTCAGGATCTATATATTATCAATGGAATACATTATCAAAAGAGTTCATAGTAATGTGAATAACCGGGTCATTCATTTTAGGAGGTCATGGAGGATGCCTAAATAGGTAGGCTCCCGGATAAGAGACCCTAGTGAAGTTGGGGGGAAAGTAAATTGAGTGGGTGATGATGGTTCCAATGTAGAATACCTGGGGGTTCCCATGAATGAGGATCTAGGTGAATTATTACCCTAGTAGGGTATATGGGTGAATTATCATCTTAGTGGGTGGGTGAATTATTTCCCTAGTGGGGTACTATAGAAAATTCTCAACCTATTATTTAAAGGAAGGTAAATTGTCACCCTAGTTATTTAGGATGGATAAATGTACCCCTAATAGTCGTCTTAAGAAATGTTTCATGTTGGTTATGGGGTAGGGTGAAGGTTCTCTATAGTATGGTGTGGTTAAGGATTCGATCTAGTATAGTGTATGGAAAGGATTTTCCATAGTTTGGGAATGGAAAAATATGGAACCCTGGAGAAAGGTAGGGAAAAGTGTCTCCCTATTTTTATGGTTTGGTGAAGGCTCTCCCTAATTTGATAGTAGGTAAAAGTGTCACCCTAGTGGAGAGTGGGGGAAAGTCCCACCCTAGTTAGAGAATTTGGTGAAGTGTCGCCTTGATGAGAGTCTTGGGTGAAGTGTCACCCTAGTGAGGAGTCCACGGGTTGGGGTACCTATCCCTAATACTTTAGTATCATTATGGAAGTAATATTTTGTGAAATTTTGTGTGTTAAATTCTTTTGATGTTGCAATTAACCTAAATTTTATTCAATTCCTTCATGTTTCGTCTTAATAAGATACCTAGACAGGTTTGAAGACTTGGGCACATGAACAAGTCCTCTCTCTTGAAAATTTGTCTTGTGTCTCTTCATATTCCTCTATGTGTGTTAAATTAGGAGCTAATAGGGTCTATTTATAGACAAATTTTAAGAGCAGATCCCATGAGGTTCGAGTGAATAAGTTCATCTGTACAAATATCAAGGCATGGAAGTCAAGTGTAAAAGTTCCACAATGCCTGTATGTTTTGAGTCAATGTGGACCTTTATTTCAATGGAATCTAGTCACTCGGACTTTACCGACGATGTTTTTGGTTACACATTGATAGGTAAAATGGGATCTTGGGATCATATCACCCTTTTGGAGGGCATTATTTCCTACTATAGAACTCTCTAAAGATTTAATACTTTTTCTTGAATCCTTCCCAACTAGTTACCTCCATGAAAGAAATTAATTGAGGTCATGCATCAATGGTATCATTATTATATATCAAAGGTTATCTATCTTTTATTTACTAGGTGGTTATACTATGGTTTAAAGTTGCACAGCTAGTCACTCTATAATTTACCATCATCTAGAGTGGTGGTAGGTGTTGTGAAGTTGGTATCAATACCATGAAAGGGGATTCCTGTATATATCTATGATGTGAATTAGAATCCATGTAGTCTGGTGCCAATTAATAGGACATTTCATACATTTTAAGTTTATGTGATAAGGGCCAATGTTTTACTTCTTAATGTTGCACAACCATGATCAAGTGAAGTTCACTTTAGTGTTGTTCATCCAATACCTATAGGGTATTAAGTTGAACCTTATATAGATTTCCTATATATCCTTTTTGACATGAATCAAAGCCTATGTAGTTTGGGTGTATATTTTAAGGTCATGTGGCAAGAACAACCCATTTAGTTTAGCATCATATGGAAAAAAATATACTACACATATTAAAATCATGTAATGTGAACTATTAGGAAAAGGATTAATAGAAATGGTTAGTGTGGGGATTACACATGAGTATACCTTTTGGGTCGATCCTACTTATTGGTAACTAAGCAGGAGATGGTATGATTAGAATCATAGGGAATATGATCTTTTGAGAAAGGTTATCTCATAGGGAATATGGTCCTTTGAGTAAGCTTGGCTCAAATTGAATATTTATTGTTGATAAAGGTTGTCTCATAGTTAATTTGATCATTTGACATGGATTTCATAGGGGATATGGTTCTGTGAGAATGAGTTGGGTCTTACGCATAGGCTACCTGGGCCTTTCTTAAGAATAGGAAAGATATGTTTGGTGCTTATTCATATGATTATTGGCCTATAATTGGGATCAATGAGCATGATGTTGCCTATAGATGCCAAAATTAGTAGGTGAGTTGTGTGTAGATGTATTTTTAGGGATTAAACCAAGTAGAAGACCCATGATATTTCTCTGTCTCGTTAATGAGTTATAGGGATGATATCATTAATGGGAACATGGTTGTGGCTTAAACCTAAATAGGGTGATAGATTTTTTCATGGATTATTGAGTAAACTAGGGGGATAAATCGGTATTTAGGAATTCAATGTGTACATTGAGCCAAGAGGGGTTCCACTGGTATCCCCATGATAAGGTTTCATGTTATTAATGGAGAACACAATTGTGATCACCATGAGGGTCTTATTAGATAGGGTACTTTCTGAGAGAGGCCTTTTATCAAGGGAATACATGATTAATGGGGTCTATACTGATTTATATAGCAAGGACAATCACTTTAGGGGTCCATGAAGGATGTATAACTAAGAATTCACCCATAAAGGAGGCCTTGGAAAAGTTGGAACCCAGGTAAATTGATTGAGGATGGAACCCAAGTAGGATACCCAGTTATAAGGGGTTCCCATATGTGAGGACCTAGGTTAATTGGAACCCTTGTTGGGTACTTCGGTGAAGTCTCATGCTAATATGGAGTGGAGGGATAAGTGTTTCCCTAGTTATAGGGGAGGTTTAATGGGGTTTCCTAATGGTAGTCCTTGATGAAATGTTTCCTTAGTTATAAGGTAGGGTTAATTTTTTCTCTAGTATAGGGTAGGGTGAGAATTCTATCTTTTATAAAGTAGAGTAAGGAGTATCTATATTAAAATAATGGGAGAATGTGGTGCAATGGTGTAGGGTAGGGAAAAAATCCATATTTTTAGGGTGGGGTGAAATCTCACCCTAGTTATAGGTTAGGGTAAATTGTTACCCTAGTGGAGAGGAAGTAAAAGTGACACACTAGTAAGAGACTTGGAAAAAGTGTCTTGTGAATGAGGATTCCATGGGTTAAGATCCTTCTCCCTGGTACTTGAGGATCTAGTATAAGTGATATTTCATAAATGGTTGAGTGTTAACTTCTTAAAATGATGCAATTATCCTTAATTTTAGTTAATTAACTTAGGTTTCAGCTTTAATAAGCTACCTAAAGGGGGTTGGAGACTTAGAAATATGAAAAATTTCTCACTATTGAGACCTTGGATCATATCTCTTCATCTTCCACCATGTGTGTTAAATGGGTAGCTAGGGTGAAAGTTTACAGTCAGAGTAATGTATCACTGAGGGGGTGAGGGGGTGAATTAGTGATACTCTTTTTATTTTTTGTTTCTTTTCAATTGAAATAACCTTTGCCTCCTATTTGATATCTGAAAATAAACTCAACACACATCCATAGGAACACAAATATTTACAGGGTTTACTATTCAATAAGAATATATACATCCTTGGTATGGTTTGAAAATGATTAAATACCATACAATACACTAATAAAACAATACTTGGATTACAATGAGTAGGAAGTACCCTTACACTAATGTAGCACTATAAAAAAATACAACTAGTGCTTGTTCATACTCTTAGCACAATATGGTAATACAATTTTTTTGTAACAACTCATGTTACCTCCACTTATTTTCAATTCAACAAATGTATTCAAATTGTAATAAAATTCATCAATTCCTTACCCAGAAGAAAGGTAAGAACCACCTGGACTTTTTTATGAAACACTGAGTCTGATCTTTTCTGAATCTGGTTCCTCTAAGTCCGATTCTTTCAAAACAATACTCCCAATCCAATTTTTCTAATAGAAAACAATAGAGCAGAATCAGCACCACTTCAATTCCCAAATACAATTTTCATGCCAAATAGAATATGAATGAATTGGCACCATCCAAAACAATTTTCAATAGGAATGGAATTGATCTCTTCTTCTCTCTAGAAACCTAGAGCTTCTCTCTCTTTTGAAGTGAATTGTACAAGTCACCCAAGTACAATATACTTCACACCTTTTATAGGTGACCCAAAACTTTTTTAGGAAGGAATCCCAAAACACTTTTCTGCTCACTTAAATTCACCCAAATCTGAATTTCTCCTAAAATCTCAGAGCAATTATGACATCGTCAACGCTTCTCGATTCTTCTAAAAACTTCCACAATCTTTATATCTTCTTTTCTAGACTTCTATTTCAAATGTCAATACGATTATAATTGATGATCAAAACATGGTTCCAATCATATGAATCTGATTCTTTTATGATGGTTTCTTCAAAACAATGCTTGATACCATACCAATTGAATGTGTTTAAAAAAATTCACTACTCCACTTAAGATACAATAATTCTTTTAAATGAAAGGATCCCCCTTTAAAAATTCATTCATCAGCCTCATTATCTTTTCTTTTCTCTTTACCCACTTGAGAAAACACACTTCATTCACCAACATGTTCTTGTATCATGACTACCTTCATGACTTTGGAATCATTGAGGATCAACTTTAGCATCATTTGAATTCAATTGGAAAGTATTATAACTTTCCATTCATTCCTGATTATTTCTTTTCATATCAACCCAAGTATGATATTTTTTGAATAAAAAAGGTCTGGATGTGATCATCCTGAATACGATCATTTCTGGTTACAATCGTTCTGGTTACGATCATTCTAGTTATGATCATTCTGGTTATGATCATTCTAGATACAATCATTCTGGTTACAATCATTCTAGTTACGATCAATCTGATTATGATCATTCTAGATACAATCACTGGTTAAAATTTCTAGGTATGATCATTCTGATTATGATCATTCTGGATATGATCGCTGGTTATGATCATTCTAGTTATGATTTCTAATTACAATCAAATACAATCTAAAAATAATAATCTACCCAGATATGATACACAACAATCTAAATGTGATTCATTCTAAATCAACATCATATCTTTTTTTCTTCTAACTGAATATGATTGTTTTGAAAAACAATCAATGTAACATCTTCTATCAGTATCACCTCTTCCATCGACACCATTTCGATCGAAACCACTTCCCATCAGCATCACCTTTCCCATCGACATCACCCTTTTCATCGGCACCACTTCTTTTAATTTCAACACCACCTTCATCAGCACCACCTTTCCATCGGTAGCACTTTCATCGGAACCACCTTTCCATAGGTACCACTTAGATTAATTTCACTTAGAATCCAATTGTTTTGAAAAAAAATTGATGCAATCTGGATATGATTGTTTTGAAAGACAATCGATACAATCTGGATATGATTTTTTCTAATTTCTTTGAATTATAATTGGCACCACTTATTTCACTCTACCTCTAGGTATGATAAATCTGAATATGATTATTTTATAATTTTTTTGGAAAACAATATGAATAGGATTATTTTCTGATTGTTTTATAAAAAAATTAGTACCACTTATTTCTTTATTCCATCTAGATATAATAAATCTGAATACGATTCTTTTCTGATTGTTTTAGAAAAAAATTGATACCACTGCTTTCTTTCTTCCATCTAGATATAATAAATCTGAATATGATTCTTTTCTGATTGGAAGAATCTCTTTCACTCCTCCTTTCTTCTATCAAAATTTCATCACAAGTTCTCACATCAAATCATGATTTATATGAAATAAAAACCATAAAATCATCGTCATAATTGAAACACAAGTTTCACATCAGTTCCAATGTGAAACTGATGAAAATTCACTTCCAACATGATACATTCTCCTGTGAAATCATTTTTTCCTAAAACCGATCAAATATTTCATAAAAAAGATATCAAAACAATTATTGCAAAAATAGAGTGAAGTGATTAATTTTCTTCAAAACCAACCTTGACAACAAAAGACAACTCTTAAATACAAAACACCTTCATCATCATCTTGGTCTTAACAATCTCCCCATTTGGATTTTTTTGTCAAACAAGTTTCATAAATCACTGAACTTTGTAACCTCAAGAAATGGATTACATATCAACAATTCTAAGACTATGTGAGCTAAATAATTGTAGGAAACAAGAATCATTAATATAAAAACCATGTTATCCAAAATAGTGATCATGACCACCTCTTTCTTTTCTTCATTCTTCCTGGAAAAAAATAAATTTATTTTCCTACAAACACTCCAACAAAAAGTTAGAATAGTCCACACACACAAAAATGCTGAATTCACAGCTTAACCATAACTCTCTATTTTGTGCAATAGATTTATGAAACAAAACAATTATCCCCCTTGAAAAAACAATCCAAAGGTAATATGGGAGAGGGGATAGTTACACATACCTCAATCTTGAAGAGAAAGAGGTTGGACACCCATGTGCAACCTCATTTTTGAGAATAATTCCTTTGATAAATGTTTTTTGAAGATATCATCAACTTGTTCCAATGTTGGAACATACTCCATATTCAATTAATTCTTATCCACATAGTATTTGATGAAATGAAATTTTATATCAATATGTTTTGAAAAATAATTTTGTTCTAGATTCTTGGTTAGATTGATTATACTTTGATTGTCACAACCCAAGAGCAAGGGTAACTTCACTTCAATAAGTAAATCTTCCAATTGTGTTTTCATCCACATAAGTTGAGTAGTGTCTTGAGTAGCATCAACATACTCAGCTTCATCCATACTGAGAGTTATTGAGTTTTGTTTCTTAGAATTCCAACTAACACAATTCTTTCCCAAAAAGAATGCACCACCAGATGTGGATCTTCTATCATCAACATTTCCTACCCAATATGCATCATAATACCCAAATATATCAATACTATCTGAGATTCAATACCTGATTCTGAATTCTTTTGTGCCTCTAATGTATCTAATAATTCTTTTTATGGTAATAATATGTGATTCTCTTGGATCACTCTGAAATATTTCACATAAGGTAATATCATAAACAATGTTGGGTCTTGAGGCAGTAAAATAAAATAGACTTACAATCATCTTTCAATAATCTTTATGATCCACTTATTTTCCATCTCCATATTTACTCAGATTTGTTCCTACTAAAATGGGTGTGGAAATAGGTTTTTAATTTTCCATTCCAAATCTCTTGAGAAGTTCTTTTGTATACTTTTCTTGGGAGAGGAAAATGTATTATTTATTTTGCTGGATTTGTATCCCAAGAAAGTATTTCATTTATCCCATCATGGAAATTTCAAATACATTCTTCATTTCTTCAACAAATATTTCACAGCTTCATTCATCATTCCCAGTAAAGATAATATCATCCACATAAACAATTACTATGAAGGAATACTCTTGAATTTCTATTATGTAAATATTTTTATTCACTATTCCTTTGTTAAAATTCTTATTTCTTAAGCATGTATCCAATTTGGAATACCATTCCCTCAGAGCTTGTTTTAGGCCATACAATTACTTTTTCAATCTACACACATAACCTTCATCTTTTCCAATAATAAATCCACAAGGTTTTTCAATATAAACCTCTTATTCAAGATCACCATTTAGGAATGCAGATTTAGCATCCATTTGAAAGATATTGTAGCCTCATTGTACAACCATAGAAAGAAAGATTCTGATTGTTTCAATTCTTTTCACTGGAGAAAAGGTTTCATAAAAATTAATACCCTCAATCTGTAAATACCATTTGAAAACCAATATTTCTTTGTTTCTTATAACTTTTCATTTTTCATTCATCTTTTTCTAGAAAACCCATTTTGTGCCAATAATTTTTTTGTTTTCAGGCTTGGGTATGAGTTATCATGTATTGTTCTATTCAATATGATCCAATTCTTCATTCATGGATTGAACCCATTCTGGATGCTCAAAATATTATTTCACATCATTCGGTTCCACTTTTGAATACAAATAAGTATGTGTAATGGAATTGGTTGTTCTTCTTGTTTAAACCTTCTGATGTTGATCACAAATTATATTCTGTGCTTCCACATGTTTCCTTAGCCTTGGATGATATTTTCTATTATCTTCATCACTTGAAATAGTTTTTTCTAATTCTTCTTCTTGAGAAGGAATACAAATCTTTGTATCCTTATCATAATTTTTTTTTTCAACTTGATCAACTTCACTGTCTGCCTGAACATGTTTCTCTTTCTCGGATACTTCAATCACTTTCACATCAACTAAATCAACAATTCTTTTTGTTTCTTTGTTGTAGCATCTGTATCCTCTTCCTTCTGGAGAGTAGCCAAGAAATATTTCATCCCCACCTTTCTTCTCAAACTTACCATAGTTTTGACCTTTCTTTTTTATAATACAAGGATTCCAAAAAACTCTAATGTGCTTCAAACTTGTATTTTTTCCATAAAAAAATTCATAGGGAGCCATACCTGATTGATGTCTATAGAGACAACGGTTCTGAATATAAATAGCAGTACTCATGGATTTCCTCAAAAAGTAATGAGAAATTCTATGCTCAAGTAACATGGTTCTTCCAATTTACACCAAGCTTCTATTCTTTATTTCAGAAACCCCTTTTGTTGGGGAGTATATGGAGAGATATACTCATGCTTAATTCCATGATTCTCAATATAGTCTTCAAACTCTTCACTTTTTTATTCACCACCATTATCATTTCTCAACTTCTTCACAAAATACTCACATTATTTCTCATATTTTCTTATAAAACTTATAAACTTTTTCAAATAATCTGATTTTTGTTTCATGTACATAACACAAGTAATGCCAGTAAAATCATCAATGAAAGTAATGATGTACTTATCTCCATGTGTTGATTGTTTTCTCATTGTCCCACATATATCAGAATGAATCAACTCTAGGGTTTGTTTTGAACAAATATCAACTTTCTTATGCATAGTATTTGTAAATTTTCATTTCTGGCGGATAGTGAAACACCAATATCTTGTTCTTTTAAAAACAAGAATGTCTTGAACACTGTCTCTTTTGAATAACTTTCTCATTTCTCTCTAACACATGTGTCCAATCATTTTATACCATAACTGATTCTCTTCCACCATACTCATGTAATGGGAGTTTTTTGAATCACCAACTTGAAAATAGTTTCCTTTTGTATGTTGGCCTCTTATAACAATCTTACCATCTTCTTAACTCTTTAAAACAAATCGATATTTCTTGAAGATAACCTTTTTTCCATCATCACACAATTGTGAGACACATAGAAGGTTGTGTTTCAGCCCATCAATATACAATGTTTTCTTAGATTTCATCTTTTCTTTTCCAATAATGGATGACCCAACACCTTTTATTTTCAATGATTTATCATTTCCAAATGTAATTTTTCCTTATTTATAATCTTTCACATCCTTCAAAAATTTCATATCTCCTTTCATGTGAGAATAGTACCCACTATCAAGTATCTAGTGTCGTTCTCCTTTCATTTCCTTTAATGTAGTTTCAACAACAAGTGCCTTTTCTCCATTCTTTTCATTATTCACCTTCAAATTTTGAGAATTGAGAATATTTTGCTAAGCCGGTATCAAAACAAGACATACTTTTTCAAGGTTTTTAGGTTGTTCACATATTTCACAAATAGTTTCCAAGGGTTAGAACTTATTTTCAATCTTCACTTAATTCTTTTCAGATTTCTTCAATACAACCTTCTCATTTTTCTTTCTTTGAGGAGATTGAATCCCCCTAAATATCTTCCTTTCAAAACCTATGGGATAATAGTAATGTTTTTTATTGAACCAACACATACTTGTTATGTGCCCAAATCCCCCAAAATACCAGCAATACCCATAGAAAGAGTATTTGCCTCTGAAACCTCCATACTGATCAGAATTGTGAAAACATTTCCCAGTCATCTTCTTTTCACTTTCAATAGAATTATTCCTATTCTTTTTAGAATTGATAGGATCAGAAGTATTTAGAACTTTTCCAGATCTAGGATTTTTTGAAATATTTTCATATTTAGGTTTCCATAAGACTTCAGAGCTTCAAACATTCTTCTTTTTAGAAACAAATTCATTCTTCCTCTCACCCTTTGAAGGTATATTTTGTTGAACCTTCTTAAGTTTCTCATTACGAGAACATTCACAAAATTTAGTGAAAGGGTTTTGAAAACATAGACTTTTCTTTTCATCTTCAGAGAGTTTTTATTGGACAAGTTCTAACTCTTTTTCTTTTTCTTTTAGCTTTACTTATAAATTCTCATTACGATTCTTTACTACTTTGAGATATTTCTTCAAATCATTAATCTCTTTAACCAGCTTTTCTTTCTCACCAGCAAAACATTCTTGGTTTCTTGAGCATTAATCTTCCAACTTTTTGTTTTTCTTTTCAATACATCTAATATTTCTTAGAAATTCTTTCAACTCCTCTTTCAAATGCATTTCAAGATGAGTTTTTTCTTCTTCAGAACTACTACTTCAGAATTATTCATTATTCACTATTGCAATGAAATTATTTTCATTACCATACTCAATGGATTTCTTGGATTCAACATCACTCTCTTCTTCTTTATCATATTTGGACAAGAAACTTCCTCTTTTTTATTTGAAGAATTTCTTTTCTTTTCCTTTGTCTCCCTTTTTCTTCCATGATATTATTGTCTTTATTTCTTCAATATCACTATCCTCTTATTTATTTATTTGAGGAAAATTATCTGAAAAGTGACCAACACATCCACATTTAAAAAATTTCAAGGGAATATTCCCTTTGTATTTCTCTGTACCTCTTTTAAAATTGTTATAAAATATGTATAATATTTCATCAATATTTTTACATACCTCATTTTCAGAGTCAGAATCACCAGCTTCATCTTAAACAACAATCTTCTTTGACCTTTATTTCTTCATAGCTTTGAAAGAAATTTCTCTATCAACCTTTTTTTTGTGCTTCATATCATTCTCTCTTCTCATTTCATAAGTGATAAGAGTGCTATATAAATCATCAATAGATAATGTTTCAGGATCTCTTTCTTCCAATGAAGAAACTTTTGCATCGAATTTTTCAAGTAGGATTCTCAAGATATTTTCAACAACTATAGAGACTTCCAGTGTTTCACCTAGATATTTGATAGTATTCACAATGTCATTCACCCTGGTAAATAATTCCCTAATAGATTCATGCTCACCCATCTTCAAATCTTCATAATTCAATATCTATATTTATAACTTTGCCTTCTTTACTTTTTTATTGCCTTATTATATGTTTTTCAATTTATCCCATATACCTTTAGTTGTGGAAACACATTTTAATCACAAGAATTCACTTTTAGAAAGTGATGATAATATATCATTCTTGTCCCTTCCATAATTCTCAAGAAACTTCTTATCAATAGGTGTAAGTGGAGCACTATCATCAATGGGAGGAAACCCAAAAGTTAGAGCTTCAAGAATATCATAACTAATAGACATAAGATATGGCAGTATTCTATCTTTCAAGATATGATAGTTCTTTCCATCAAAGACTGGAATACCTTTACTATTAACACTATTCACGTTACCTATCAGCAAAGAATAGTGAAGGGAACCAGGCTCTGATACCACTGGAAAGTGTCCAGTCGGAGTAATGTATCACTGAGAGGGGGAGGGGTGAATTAGTGATACTATTTTTCTTTTATGTTTCTTTTCAATTGAAATGACCTTCACCTCCTGTTAGAGATTTCAATTCCCAACTGAAAACAAACTCAACACACATCCATAGGAACACAATGATTTACAAGGTTCACTATTCAATAAGAATATCTAAGTCCTTGGTATGGTTTGAAAATTATCCAATACCATACAATCCACTAAGAAAATAATACTTGGATTACAATGAGTAGGAAGTACCCATATACTCATGTAGCACTATGAAATAATAAAACTATTGCATGTGCATCCACTTAGCACAATAGGTTAATACAATTCTTTTGTAACAACTCATGTTACCTATGCTTATTTTCAATTCAAAAAATGTATTCAAATTGTAATACAATTTATCAATTCCTTACCTAAAATAAAGGTAAGAACCACCTGGAATTTGTTATGAAACACTAAGTCCAATCATTTCTAAGTCTAATTCTTCTGAGTATAAATTTTTTAAAACAATACTCCCAATCCTATTTTTCTGATAGAAAACAATAGATAAGAATCGGAAGCACTACAATTTCTAGATACAATTGGCATGTTGAATAGAATATGAATGAATATGCACCACCCAAAACAATTTTCAATCCGAATAGAATTGATCTCTTATTCTTTTTAGAAACCCATAGCTTCTCTCTCTTCTGAAGAGAATAGTACAAGTAACCCAAGTACAATGTACTTCACACCTTTTATAGGTGACCCAAAACATGTTTAGGAGGCAATCCCAAAACACTTTCCCGCTCAATTAAATTCACCCAAATCTGAACTTCTCTTGAAATCTTGGAGAAATTATGACTTCATCAATGCTTCTCGATTCTTCTCGAAACTTCCAAAATCTTCATCTCTTCTTTTACAGACTCCCATTTCAAATGTAAATACGATTACAATTGATGATAAAAACATGGGTCTGATCATATAAATCTAATTATTTCATGATGGTTTCTCAAAACAATGCTTGATACCATACCAATTGAATGTGTTTGAAGAAATTCACTTCTCCACTTGTGATACAATCATTATTTTAAATGAAAGGCTCCCCCTTTGAAAATTCATTCATTGGTCTCCTTATCTTTTCTTTTCTCTTTACCCACATGAGAAAACACACTTCATTCACCAACATGTGCTTGTATCATGACTACCTTCATGACTTTGAAATCATTGAGGATCAACTTTAGCATCATCTGAATTCAATTAGAAAGTATTTTAAATTTCCATTAATTCTTGATTATTTATTTTCATCTCAACCCAAGCATGAACTTTTCTGAATACAAAAGGTCTAGATATCATCATCCTAAATACGATCATTTTTGGTTTCGATCATTCTAGTTACGATCATTCTGGTTATGATAATTCTGGTTAGGATTATTATGGATATGATCATTCTGGTTACAATCATTCTGGTTACAATCATTATGATTATGATCATTCTGGATATGATCACTGGTTACGATTTCTTTATGGATACGATCACTGGTTATGATCATTATGGTTATGATTGCTAATTACAATCAAATGCAATCTAAAAACAATGATCTATCCGGATACGATACACAACAATCTAAATGTGATTCATTCTCAATCGACGCCATCTCATTTTTTATTCTACAAGAATATGATTGTTTTTAAAAACAATTGTTGTCACATCTTTCATCGGCATCACCTCTTCCATTGGAACCACTTCAATCAAAACCACTTTCCATTGGCATCACCTTTCCCATCGGCATCACCCTTTTCATTATCACCACTTCTTTTACTTTTGTCACCACCTTCATCAACACCACCTTTCCATCAGTACCACTTTCATTGGAACCACCTTTCCATTGGTACCACTTTTATTAATTTCACTCAGAATCCAATTATTTTGAAAAACAATCGATACAATCTACATATGATTGTTTTGAAATATAATTGATACAATTTGGATAATATTGTTTTTTGATTACTTTGAAAAACAATTGGCACAACTTATTTCTATCTTCCTCTGAGTACAATAAATCTGAATACGATTATTTTATAATTGTTTTAAAAAAAATATGAATATGATTATTTTATATTTGTTTTGGAAAACAATCGGTATAACTTATTTCTTTCTTCCATCCAGATACGATAAATCTGAATACGATTCTTTTCTAATTGGAAGCATCTCTTTCACTCCTCCTTTCTTCTATCAGGATTTCATAACAAGTTCTCACATCAACTCATGATTTATATGAAATAAAAACCATAAAATCATCATCACAATTGAAACACAAAGTTCACATTGGTTCCAGTGTGAAACCAATGAAAATTGGCTTCCATCATGATACATTCTCTTGTGAAACCGATTTTTCCTAAAACTGATCAAATATTTCATTAAACAAAATCTCAAAAACAATTGTTACCAAAACAAATTGAAGTGATTTATTTTCTTCAAAACCAACCTTAATAACAAAAGACAACACTTGAATACAAAATACCTTCACCGTCATCTTTGTCCTAACACAGTGGGTTTTTTATAGAAAAATATGGGAAGCAATCTTCATGATGGTTGAGTGTGGAATAAATTTTGTGTAAGTAGTAGGGTGTGGTTGTTAGGGTGCATAAGTTTTCTCATGTAAGTAAGTTGTATGAATGGGTTAGGAGAACTGGTGCACTCACACAAGTAAGTTGTGTGAGTGGGTTATGGGGACAAGTATACTCACCTAAGTGGACATGAGAATGGAACATAGACATGCCAAGAGACTTAAGAAAATCAACCTTAGTGACCGAATGTACATGGGAACTATTCAAGCACCCACTTTATCAGGAATTATAACCACCCAACCAAGGATTATGTCCTTTGAAAAAAAAAGGAGTGCCAACAATCCAGGTTGTATAAAATTTATTGTTTTATCAACAATGTTAACAATGATTAAATTTAAATCTAGGAATCGATAAAATGATAAGAGTTTTACATAATTTATAAAGCTATTTTAATACATACTTCCTGAAGACAGTGATCTACCAGATTCACATTAAAATGAAAAAACAATATTATGCTTATGGGATTGGGATATAAGAATATACATGTGTGGCTCAATGATTGTGTCTTATATATAAAGGAATGTTATGTTCTATCATGGTGTCCTAAATATCATACATCATAGTATAATTTGAAAGAAAAATCATATGTTGAATTATCTATTATTCCAAGTATAAAGACATATACTAATTCAATTTGGTATCTTCCTATAATTCCTCATTTGAAAGACTTGTTTTCAAATTAAAATGAAGAAAAAAAGGTTAATATTACATGTATATTAGTAAATATATTATGGAAAATTATGTCATCTAACTGATTGTCCATAATGGAAGAAAATTGATCAATAATTTTATATATTCAAAAAAAAATTTATAAATATGGGACATGGATTGTACACATATGGAATGAATTCATATAAAATCCTTAGTAGAAAACGTCTTTCATGGTATATTTTTTTAGTAATTTATATCTAATCTCCTAGATTTTGTTTGAATAAAAAATATATCATGTTGAGTTTAATGATTTCTAGACTAAAATAGTTGAGGAACAATATTGATGTTTACTTGTAACCATTAATTGATGATTTGAAACTCTTATGGGAGGAAGGTGTTAGAGTGTATTATTATTATAAAAAGAAGTATTTTTAATTGCAAGTAATTATTATGTTAACCCTAAATTACTTACCAACATATGTAAATTTGTTTGGATATAGTGTTATGGTGTATAAATATTTTCCAATTAGATAATAAGGGGCTTCATGTTATCAACTACAACATGGGAGAAAACAATGTACATGAGTCATCAAATATTTTTGTATGTGGATCACTCATATAAAATATTAAAAGAGGCATTAAATGGATTGTAATAATTTGATATTTCTATAAATCATTTGTAAACCAATAAGTATTTTAAGAGGGTGAAAAACATTGATTTCGCAATTGGAAACACACAAATATCTGGTAATGACATAGATATATAGAATAAATAATAAATATTTTTTGAGCTTATATAGTGGAGTTAGTATAAGGTCAAAAATATCATTGATGTGTTGAATTTTGAGAAGAATATTTATGATTGTTTGATTAGAACATTGTTTTATATTAAAGGTAAGAGTAAGGGTGGTTTGAATGCAATATTGGACTCACTTTCAATAGTAATACATTTGGAGTTAGTACCCACTCTTAAAGGAAAACAAACATACTCACTCTATATTTTCATATATTATCCAAGAGGGATAAAATCAAATTTTGTTTATTCCTCCATGGTATCAATGTTCCTCAGGGTAATTCTTAAAATGTAAAAAAATTGTGACACTAAAATATTTTATGTTAATAGGCATGAAATAGAATGATTTACATGTTATGGTGGAGTAATTCCTTTGAGTTTCATTACATGGAATACAATCCATATTTGTTAGTTTGAAAATCATTCAGGTTTGTTATTTTTTTAATTCTATTTGAAATAAATTTATGGATCATAATTCATTGAATAATTTAGAGAATGATGCAGTCAATATACTTTTTCAATTATAACTGCACTTTTTTACCACCTTTTTTGATATTGTGGTACATTTAATGTTTCATTTTGTGTGATAAATAATTCATTGTTATCTTTTACACCTACATTAGATGTATCCTTTTGAAAGGTATGTGGAAATATTAAAGGGGGACATTAAGAATCCACATTGACTAAAAACCTCTATTTTTTATAAGTATATTTCTAAGGAGGTGGAAACAATTTTTAAAAACTACTTGTTTGTATTGGAGCACATCATTTTTCTTATATCTTTCCATGAATGGGTAAATTTTAGGGGAAAGGGGATTCATGGATTAAATATAAAGTTTCTAGTAAGTGAAAAAATAATACAGGTATATTTATACATCTTGGATAACATAGATTACACTCATTCAAATATAAAAATGCATACTGATGTTTTAAAATATCATTATCTAAAGAATCAAGATATTTTGGTACTGAATGAGTATAAGAAAATATTTTTTCCATAATTTAAATAGACTATACATGGTAGATCTGATGCATCAGAAACATTAATATGGTTATCCAAAAACCTAAGTTGAAATGTGATGACATGGTCTAAGTATGACATTATTTCCTATACATTTTATATCATAGACTAGGACAATTAAATTTTAGTTTAGAATAATGATTTATTGGTGTTTTCTAAAGTAGTGCATTATTTGAGTGAAAAAGACAAAAACCCAATCTTCACATCAATTTCATATTATAGAGTTATTGGATATATATATATATGTGTGTGTGTGTGTGTGTGTAGGATATTTATTGCATTAAATTTTGAGTTCATGTATTCAATTATAAATGGGTTGTGATAACATTAGTGTTGAACACAATGAATTAATAATGACACTAGTAGATATTAAAATATTGGAATGCACATATGACCCTTTTATCATGGAAACACATGAAAAACAAATTTTTTATTTTTTGATCCATCAAATGTGCAGTGTCCAATTATGTTAAAAGGAAAAATAGTATTTGGTGCTAAAAATGTAGTCTATAATGATGATTTTATGTGATATCCCTGCTTCTATGGAAATATTATCAAAGGCTATTCATGATCACTACTTAGTCATGGTTTGTTCCATATGAAATGATTATGTATAAGTAATATGGATAAACTATCATTTATTAATATCCTAATATTAAAGGTACTATATAATTATTTCCTATTTAATTGTTCAAATTTTTTAAAATATGAGATATATTATTTATAATTTTATTATTTATTTAAGTTGCGTATTTTAAGAAATATGAAAAAAAAATTGTTTAGTATTTGAAAATTCATTACATATAAATATTAATTTTAATGATAATTTTATCATTTCAAATATTAAATAAGTTTTATTTCTTCTATTTATATCATTTCATGTCTCATAAATGTTTTCAAAAGTTTTTTATCATTTTAATTAACTAATTTAATGAAAATGATAAAAAGTTTTCTTAGTTTTTTTGCATCATTTTCCAATTGATATTTAATTTTATATGTAGTAGTTGGATTTGTATAATATATTTTATAAATATTATTAAAGTTATATTTTTTCTATCTATATCATTTCATGTCTAATAAATATTTTCAGCATTATTTTAGCATTTTAGTTAACTACTTTAAATAATATGATAAAAAGTGAGTTTAGTTTTATTTTGTTTGTATCATTTTATAATTATTATTAAATTTTATATGTAATATATAGATTTTTCAAATCAGTTTTTTAAATAATACTTATGTTTCTTTTTTCTTATCTATGTTATTTCATGTCACATAATTATTGTCATCATATTTTTAGTATTTTAGTTATTTAATTTAGAATATATGAAAAAATCTTTGTTTAGTTTAGTTTTGTTTTGTTTAGTTTGTATCATTTTCCAATTATTATTAAATTTTATATGTAATAGTTAGATTTGTATAATCAATCTTTTAAATATTACTTGTGTTTTGGTTTCTTATCTCTATATCATTTCATTTCTCATAAATTTTTTCACCATTTTTTTATAATTCTAATTAACTTATTTAATAAATATGATAAAAATCATGTTTTTAGATTATTTTAGTTTATACCATTTTCCATTCATTATTCAATTTTATATGTAATATATGGATCTTTATGATTAGTTTTTTAAATATTACTTTAGGTTTTTTTTCTATATGATTTCATGACTCATTAATATTGTAAGTATTTTTTTTGAATTTTATCCAAGTGGTTTAATGAATACGATAAAAAGTGTGTTTAGTTTAGTTTATTTTATCTTGTATCATTTTTCAATTTTTATTCAATTTTATATATAACAGTGGTGTAAGGGATTGTGTTTTTTCAGACTAAAAATTTGAGCAGAAATTTAAATTTTTTATTTCAAATGATTATAAGAGGTAAAATGGTCTTTTTTTCTAGAATATGGCCTCAGTTAATTTTTATGACCACTCTATTGTTCCCAGAATAGGGTATTTATGTGAAATAATTAATATTTAATGTATATTTAATTAAATATTAATTTATTCACACATGTTCTTTTAGCTATATCTTTTTAATGGACCATCATATTGATATTTCATCTCCACCATTGATTCAAAAACTGGGAGTTTTACCTTAGCAAGGCATAAATTCATGCTAGGCATTGGGGTTGGGCCCTTTTTTCTTTTTCTTTTTCTTTTTCTTTTCTTTTTCTTCATTTTATTTTTCCTATTTTCTTTCTTATCCTCCCCTATCTTCTCACATATTACCCCTTGGTCCACCTATGTCATGTGACCAAGATATAAAAGGTAGAGGGAAATATAAAGAGAGGGGGAGAGGGAGGAAGAAGAGAGGTGTCGCCGCAAAGCTCAGGAGGAGCCAAATCATCATGTGGCCAGTAGTGGAATATAAATTAGTGGAAATATTTGACAGATTCCATCCAAAGGTAGGTTGTTTTTACATTTTTTCATAAATCCTCATATATTTACCACTTTCTAGTTTTAGATCCCATTTATCGCTATTTAGGACCCCTTGAGGTTTGATATATAGCTTTTGGGGAGAAAACATAGTTTCAGGCTAATTTGAGGGGTTTCCCATTTGGAAATCATGATCAAATGGTGTGTAGTTTAGGAACACATATCATGTATTCTTTCCATTCATGGGAAATGATATTTTTGGATTACAAACCATGTATAGGGTATATACGTCGTATACTGGTACTCAGCCATGTAGTGGTGTACCTAGCTAGATAGACTATGTAGGGGCACTCGGCTGTGTGAAGTACATGGCTAGACCTTGGGTGGGATGAATTCCATGTAAAAGTACATAGCCAAGAATAATACATGTTCATGGTATACACTCCATGTCTGTCTGAAATACATGCATAGGTGAGGCTATGAGGGTACACAGAGTGTAACAGGGTATAAATGTCGTTTACTCCTCTCTTACTACCCTTTTAAGTATTTTTTCCATATTCACACCCCATAAGTATAATTGGACACTTGAGTAGTCCATATTGATCATTTTTTCATATTGACATGATGGTGGAACCCTTAGGGTGATTCAAGGACTCCTAAAAGGTGTTTTGGGTGAATGAGATATAATTGAGTGGTGTTTCATCCAATAATCAGATTCAGTTATCTCATGAGAGTGAGATATATTGGTTGGGTTTTCAGACCAACCTAGATTGAAACCCCTGATTTGATATGGTATATGATCCATCTCTCTAGTATGATGTTCAAACACTTTTCCTTTTAAGTGAAGAGGTTATCTTATCTTTTTACCTAGAGGATCCTTTGTAGGATGACTCTACCTTATTATGGTTACCAAGGGTCCCCTATGGGATTCCTTCACTTACATTTTGACCTAGGGAATCCTTTGTATCATCCCTCTACCTATTTACTCTTCCTAATGATCCTGTATAGAATGCCCCTTCCTATATATACCTTTATCAGGATCCCATGTAGGATGTATCTGCTTATGTTCAGCCTATAGGATCTCATGTAGGATGCCTCTATTTTCTCACTTTTTCTAAGGATCCCATATAGGATGCCTCTGGTAGCTTACTATTTCTGAGGATCCTTAGAGAGATTTATTTACTTATTTATAGACTTCTAGGATCCCAAATAGGATGCATCTTCAGTGTTTTGACCTAAGGGTCCTAGTGGATACCTCATTGTTTGACCAAACCTAAGCTAGTATTTTGGGTTTGGGTAGATATGGTAGTGAGTGTCACCTTAAGAACTCATATTGAACATGTAATTCATGAGGCTATGGCAGTAGTGGTGGGTCTAGGAATTTATCCACCCTCATTTTTTTATACATTCACATGGTTCCTCATGATACAACCATGATTTCCATAGGTTATTCCTGGTATTTGGCTGATGAGCCTGACACAATGAATCATTCTTAATTAGGATGTCCAGACATATTTCCTAGGATCTATCTTTTGAGCCATTTTATTTATTATTTTATTGAGGATTGCTGAATGTACTTCATGGGATCCATATTATGTACTTATTCGTTTCTTGGGAAGCCCAAATGTACTTCTTGATATCTGGATTCTGAGCCTTTTTATTGTTTTTTAATATTATTGGGATACCCAGAGGTACTTCCTGGGATCTGTCTATTGAGACTACATGTTTGACTATTATATTATTGGTATACTCGTATGTACTTCCTAGGATCTAGCTTATGAGATATACTCAGGGATTATTTCTCTCTCATAATCAATAGGGATGATTATGATCTAGAAAATTGATTACTTGACTATGGTGTTGGACATGGAACTCTACATCAATGATGAAATCAAGGATGATTACACTCTCTCAAGTGAGGGGGTGATTATACT
The DNA here is from genome assembly GCA_963277665.1 of Viscum album. NCBI lineage: Eukaryota > Viridiplantae > Streptophyta > Magnoliopsida > Santalales > Viscaceae > Viscum > Viscum album. Next base: position 1,716,779,181 of record OY728143.1, read on the forward strand.
CTCTCCAGTCAATTACTTGACTGTATTTTTGGACATGATGATCCACATCATTGATACACTTGAGGATGATTATAATTTCCCTATCGATACCTAGGATGCTCCCAGGGTCGAGTGGATGCACCATTACATTACTAAACTCACCATACTTGATTGGGTGTGGGTTTTTGAGCCATTTATATGAATGGATTTTGAGTATGTACTTGGATCCGAAGAGAATTCCTTTTATAGATTTCCCAAGAGTTATTCCACTAAGGGTTTATCTGAGCTCCAATGTTGTGACTGTCTATGTACTGAGACCTAGGGCTCAGACATTGGGTTGTATTTACATGGAATGAATGGTATGACATCCAAATTAGTACCATATTTATATATTGTCTATATATTACCTGAAATCCTTCATTATAGTGATTGGAAGTGAGTATGGGTGAACCTAGGTCTAGGAAATACATCCCCCTATGGTGACGTAGCTTACTCAGAGACATTTCTGATGTTGTCCAAAGAAGGTATTATCGATTGGTATTATGGACCAAAGAATTAACTTAATTATACATGGCTTGAGTGGTACAATATCCAGCTCATAGCCCTTTTCATAGGATGTCTTTTCTATTGGATCTAGGATCTTAGGATTGACTGTGGATGGAGTTGTCTTATGATATTTTTCATGGATGCCTTGGTTGTATGCCTCTAGTCCTTTTTATTATCATGTGTGTGTATATATATATGTATGTATGTGTGTGTGTGTGTGGGCATATATATATATAAATATGATGGCTCTAGTCTAGGAACATTTTGACCTAGGTTGTTCAGTATGGTTAATTGGGATCATGGATCCATGGATCAACTGTGGTTTTATTTTATTTATCATTTCCAATTGTGTATTAGATAATATGAGCATATTTTATTAACATGCACTTATGACAGCATATTTATAGGTTAAATGTTAGGGTGGACTAATAAGATTATTTTTCACCATTATAAATGCACCTCAGTGTGCGTAGAGACCTTATGTCCTCTTTTCAGGTTGAGCATAGATTACATAATGGATAGGGTTAAGACCCAAGGTTGCATGATTGAGCGAAGCCACTCATGTGGATTCTTTTGATTAGGCTAGAGTTTCTCGACAATGTCTTGGAGAATAGGTATGTGGTATAGCTTAGAGTTAGTAGTAGAGCCATGTACTTTTATTTTAGTTTCCTTTATGTACTCTTACATGTATGGTGGGCCCAGTGGGTGACCAGTATTGTATATTTAATATGGATGTTTGGGATTTTATTGAATTTCATTTATTATTACAGCATGAATCTATTTTAGTTTATTTACTTCTTTTTCACTCTATTTATTTAATACTTTATATTACATCTAATTATTTCCATTGTTTTTTACTCTGATATGAGGGAATAGACTCTCCACAAACACACCTTAGGCCCTCACTACTAGTTAGTAGCCTCTGGTATATAGAGATGCAGACTTGAGCCATTTTGGTGAATCAACTTGGAGCACCAATTTAGTTTCATATGGGTAGGGCCGTTATAATTTGGATTTGTATAATTAGTTTCTTAAATATTATTTAATTTTTTTTCTTCTATTTATATCATTTCATGTCTCATAAATATTTCCAACATTTTTCAATATTTTAGTTAACCACTTTAATGAATATGATGAAAAGTGTGTTTAATTTTTGCTTTGTTTTGTTTGTATCATTTTCTAATTTTTATTCAATTATATATGTAACAGTTGGATTTATATAATTAGTTTTCCAAATATCACTTAAGTTTTTTCATTCTATCTATATCATTCCATGTCTCATAATTTTTATCAACATTTTTTTAGCATTTTAGTTAACTAATTTAACTACCCACTGAACTAATTTGTTTGTTACTTCAAAGAAAAACTTTTAAAGTTTAAGTGTGTACCTACACAAAAGAAAAAAATATTACATTATAATGAAATCCTCCAAATCATTTCAAATAACACTTAATAGGTTGGTATCATAGGCCCTATAGACACAAAAATCCATATGAAAATTATCATATTATAGCTCTTTATGGATGAGGTCCTCAAAGATAGAAGAAAATTTGTATCAAATTTTCAAATACTCCTCCAGTTTGGTCTTACCTTCATTGAATCGATAGATTAAAATTTGATATTGGGTGTCTAACCAGTATGATTGTTCCCATTAAGATTGACTTGGATGTTACTTTCAAAAATACTACCTACCTCTTCCTTCAAAGATTTAATTTTAAATTGACCTTCCACTATCTCCTTAGATTGTATCAAAAAATCCATCATGGGCAACATCCCAAGATTTTATGATATATTTCTCTTTAAATAAAATTAATTTATTCTATAGCTAGTGATACACGCAACCCAGAGTCTAAATGAATTATAATATAGTATAAAATTTTAACCTAGCCATTAAATTGTTGTAATGAATAGAAATAACCAAATTTTGAAAAATATATATAAAGGTTTTATATAAATAAAACATATTGATAAAAAAGTAATAAATTTTTAGTAAAGCCTTTATATGCTCCAAAAATACATTTTTCCTCAAAAATGATTTTTTTTATTTTTATGATAAAATAAAATAATTAATTTTTTGTCACTTTTAGAAGAATTATTTAACAAAATGAACTTAATTTTTGAAATCATCATGTCAAAATTATCTTATATTTAAATTTTTAGAATTATTTGAAAAGATTTACTTTTCAATAAATATTGAAAAATATTACTCTGTATTGAAAACTATATTTTTGTTTCAAAAATTTACAAAGTTTAATTTTATTTTAAAATTATTTAAAATTAAAATTAGTTAATTTATATTATTATTAATTCAATTAAGGTAATTATAATTATTTTTATATTTTATTTTTGAATAATACTTTTATAATTCATAAAACATTTTTTTCTGGAAAACTATTTTTCATCACATTTTGTGGGATTAATTTTAAATTAAATTATTCCACTTATATGAATTGAATCTTAAAAAATGGGATCTATGTTTGGTAATAGGAGGAAAAAAATTAAATAGGACTATTTTTTTCCATTATGAATAGTAAATTTGGTAAATATTTTTTTCCCTATGTAAGGGTAAAAATGGGTTAAAACTTTGGGATAAGGATTTTAAAATTTCTTCAAAACTTAGATTTATTATATTTGATAAGTGTAGTTTTGATATTTACATACAAGTATTGAATATATATCCACTTGGTGTCATTTTTATTTGATTATGACCTTTATATTATTTTAAGAAAAGAACAAGTACAAAATGTCACTCTCTTGACTTTAATATATCTAAAAAATTTAATTAAAGATAAAAGGTGTATAAGTTCAGTTATAAATGTTTATTAGAAAAATAAATTAATTTTTTTTATCATGGTATTTTATTTTTTATTTTTATTTATTTAATAATTACTTTAAATTCTTACATAATGTCAAGAGAGTATTTATTCAATTAATAGAAAAATAAAATAAATTATTTTAAAAATATTAAAAGTAATACAATTTGGATGGCACATGAGCCTCAGCCCAATTGGTGAGGACTCCTTAAGTGCATCCAAGAGACCCAGGATCAAATCTAGGCTGAGGCATATTTCCAGGGTGGGTATTGTAGTAGTACTGTAGTAGGTACTATAGCAGGTACTATAGAAATATTGTAGTAGGGGTTGTAGCGGACTGTAGCAGGTGTTGTAGCAGGACTGTAGTAGGTGCTGTAGCGGGAACTGTAGTAGTACTGTAGTGGGTACTGTAGTGGGAACTGTTTAGCACTGTAGCAGTTGGGACTATTCCCCTATTTGGGTCTTTAGGCCACTGATTTGTTCCATGAGTCCTTTAAAGCCTTCGGGCCACCCAGGCCTTTGGGTCAGTAAGGCCTTCGGGCCACCTCAAGGCCTTCAGGCCACCTTAATGTAGATGAAAACTAGACAACCTACAGGGATAAAGCTCTAGAAGGAGGATGAGCAAGGATCATTCACCATTTTAGAAGCTAAATGGATTTAAATAATGAGAGGGTATGGCACCTGCCATCGGGACAATCTTGTGCATGCATGGGAAAACCTATCCAAACAGCCATGCGAAAGTAGAGAGCCGATTTCACGATGAATATGCTAGGGAGGAGCAGTTATAAGTAGTTAAGTCTGGGTTGTATGTAATGTTTTAAGCCTATGAGAAATTAATTCCTCTAAGTCCTATGGTCCTTGTAATACTTACACCTACGGGCCTTGTAGGGGTTCCACATCACCCCTTGAAAGGTGGATTATCAAAAAACAATAAAAATGAAGGCCTTAGGGCCATTGGAGGAATACAATTTGGATAAATTATTGCGTTCTACAAATATTTTAGATAAATATAACATATTATTTATGTTTTAAAGGATTATATTCAAATTCCAACTTTTTCTTGATGCCTTTAAATTCAAATTAAATGAAGAGTGTCAAAATGGCATTAATGATATTTTATGAAAATAATATTTTATTAAATTATTTAAAACCCATAAAGAAAACTTGAACTAGGAAAAGGTGGATAATATATGGTCTAAAATTTTATACTTTGGTCATTTATGAGTCAATTGTTACCTTATAAATAAAATTATAACCCTTTGAGATTGAAATAGTTGTTATCGCGGCTATGGTTAAAAATGATTAATGATGGGGTTAATCAGAAATATAAGACATAAAATGAAACCAAAACCTATCTATATTTCATTAGTTGATGTTATTTTAATAATATACTCTTTTTATTTTAATTCATGGATATTTGGAAGCATTATACATGAGAAATACTTTAATTATATTTAAATATTTTAATAAATTCCTAGAGTAACCTTCCCCTCACTTATAAATGATGGTTCTGAGCACAACAGAAGCATGCAGTGGTGGGCGATATATTAAAATTTATTTTAATATTTCTAAGATCGAATCCCCAAGAAAGGATCTTACACATCAAATCTATAAATAATTTATTTAATATAGGAAGAAATGAATACCTGATCTAAGAATTATTTCTTTGATGTAGATGTCAATCATCTGAAAAAGACCTTTCAAATTTTCTTTGTTTCAATATGGGGATCCAAGGATAAAATCTCTCTATTGATGATCCGCACATGCTCCTTTTATCTATGAGAAATTCAAATCGATCTCCAAATGCTAGCGTAGTGATTCAATTGTCTTGCATTATTCATGTTGATCATTTATCCTTTGATCTTAAATGGATTCCTCTTAAGTTTCTCATTCTTGAGAGGAAGAGAAATGTAAGGAGTAGAGACAGAGTTTCTCTATGCATAATTATTCTCAAGTTTTTATTTTGAATGTAATACACAATAGTCATAATGTTCTATTTATAGAGCTAGGGTTTAGGTTAAAATAATTATTTAATTGCATTTCAACCCTTAAATAATAATAATAATCCTAAATAAATATCATTCCACATAATAATAATAATATTATTATTATTATTATTATATGTCACGTGTCAACTTGCCCAATAAAAATTATTATTTAATCAGCTTGTTGATTAATATTTTTCACCAGATTTGGTCTTATTCCATTCGAACTCCTCTAGCATTTATTAAACTCCTGAATAAATATTTAATTTAAATATTTAATTCATCAAAAAACATTTGTGACTGATAAAGCATGAATAAAATTATTCGTTGGTCTTGAGAATAATATTTATTCAATTAATTAAATTCAAGTAGAATTTAATCGTGATCATCGGTAACACTTAGTGTGTGACCCTCTAGGATTCTTTCTCGTTGGAATTAGGTGATATTTCTTAAAGTCTAAGATTATTATCTACCAACAAGTCAAGGAACCCAAGAGAAATAAATTAATGTTGTAATGATGAAAACCAAATATGAATGTTCATTGTGTAATATAATCCCTTTATTATAATATCTCATTAAGAAAGTTGTATATCCATGTCACCAACCTATATTCTCGATATGTCTTTCTTTGACAATCTGAAATAAACATGTTGTTACACCATGACCATAGAATTTAGGGTGATGGTTTTATTCCAATCAAAGGACTGGGATATCATCTTCCATAAATATGGAAGGGATAAATCCTTCCTTGAATTATTCATTAATGACATGTCAATCATGACGCATGAAACGTACCCTCCTTCACTATGAATATATGGTGGCACGATTTTCATTAGAAAATATTAGTGCATGAATTGTGACATGCATTAATGATAATCGTAAAGTCTAAGGAACATTATATATGCTTGTAGATAGGAATATTTGATGACACCAAAACATATGAAATTCTTACTAGCGGTTCTGTTCTCATAATCTCTCATCTTGGAGATTATTAAATGTGAAATTCATGAGAATAAGCCTCATTTTCTTATGAGTACTCACACTTGGCATCCTACACAATATTTTTTCCATTGTAGTACATTATCAAACCACAGAACTATACTTAATAATATCTATATAAAACTTCAAGGTTATCATTATAGTGGGGAACTACTATGAACTAATCAATGTGAAGTATACTCTTGGAAATTATTTCATTAAAATCATTATTAATAATGAACAATATTTAATAATAAGTTTTATTAATATAAAATACATTGAACAAATATATAATCAAAGTACAAATAGTTGGTCCTAAGACACCAACTCCAACAAACTCCCACTTGGACTAGAGCTAACTGTCTATGAATTTTGGTCTGTTAGAACTCACATGATAATCATGTTTTTGCTGATTCAAGGCTTTATTCAAGGTTTTTTCCACATTTTATTCCATGGAAATATTGTTCACTACAACTTCACCTCTATGATAAAAATCCATCAAGATATGATACTTTAGAAGTATGTGCTTCATCTGGTGGTGTAACCTTGGGTCTTTTATGAGATCCACCACTATAGTATTATCACAATATAATGTGATAGGGTCTTTATGGCTAGGTACCATGTCAATATCTTGGATAAAGTTTCACATCCATATTTCTTCTTTATATACCTCAAAATCCAAAATATACTCAAATTGTACTGTATAATTTATGACCACAACCTTCTTTGATCTTTTCCAACTCATAGAACCTCCAAGCATAGTGAATATGTATCTTTTTTGTGACTTCAAGTCATCTTGATCAATTTGGAAACCAATATATTCATATCCTCTGGTGACTAGTTCCTCATATACTCTATAAAATAATATCATATCCTTAAACCCCTCAGATAATTAAGGATAGTTTTGACTTCTATCCAATAGTGGTTACCTAGGTCATCTTGATATCTTACTATTGCACTTAATGATTAGGTGACATCTAGCCTAGTACATAGCATGTCATACATTAATGACCCAATCACTAATGTGTATGAAATTTTTTCCATTCTATTTCTTTCCTCATGTTTCTAAGGACACATTTTCCTATAAATATGAATGCCATGTGACGCTGGAAACAATCACCTCTTGGATTATTCCATACTGAATATCTTTAGTATATTATCAATGTATGTACTTTGGAATATGTTGAGAAACCTCTAGGGTCTATCACTATGGATCTTGATCCTAAGAATATATGTTATATCACCTAAGTCCTTTATAGAGAATCATTTATTCAACCACACCTTAACAGACTGTAAGACTGGTATTTTATTTCCAATGAGTAATATGTCATCAATGTATACTATTAATAAAATGAATAAAGTTTCACTAAACCATTTATAGATATAAGGCTCTCAATAATTATTTATGAAACCAAATTCTATCATGGATTCATCAAAATGAATGTTCCATGACCAAGATTCTTGCTTTAATCTATAAATGGATTTTTGAAATTTTCATATCTTTTTGGAATCCTTTGGAGTCACAAAACCTTTAGGTTGTGTCATATAGATATATTCATAAATTTTCCTATTAAGGAAGGATATTTTGATATCCATTTTCCAAATATCATAGTAATGGTAAGCTGTAGTGGATAGTATAATTATAATAGATTTATGTATTTCAACTGGTGAAAATGTTTCATTATAGTCAATTCCATGATGTTGTTTAAACCCTTTTTCAACCAATCGTGACTTATAAGTACTTAATTATCATGTTATGTCCAATTTCTTCTTAAATACCCATTTACAACCAACAAGATTTACATCCACTAGAGGATCTACCAAAATCCAGACTCAGTTTTGGTACATGGAAATCATTTTAGAATTCATAGATTCTTGCCACTTGGAAATATTTGTGCCACTTACTAATTCCTTATATGTCATAGGATAATTATTTTCAACTAATAATGTGTCACTATCCTCAGTTACTAGAAAACCATATTGTTTTATCTCTCTAAGCTATCTAGTACTCCTACATTGTAATTGTTTCTATGGAACAACTTCTTCTTACATGGAGCTTTGTGCAATTTTTTATATTCTAAATCTTGTGTATCTTGATCCTAGAATTCATCAAACTCTATCTCGCTCCCATTAACTATTTTAGATATAATATCCTTCATCAAGAAAATTTTTTCATCTTTCAACCACAAACTTTTTGTTTAAAGTATTTTATAGGTAGTCGTAACATCCTGGTTTCGGGTGCCGCCTAAAGGTGCCCCATACGCGGTTGTTCAAATGGCCTCAAGGGCATTTATCCGAACACTAGAAGCTTCTGACTAGCAGTGAGGGTCGTGGTTGTGATAGTGGGAAACTATGCCCTCATTGGAAGAGTAAGCATAATAGAATAACAAATAATAACAATAGTGGAATCAATAATATCATACAACAAGTAAACAACAGAAGACTGAAAGTAAATAAACAATTGGAGCACATATATAATGATGCATGTCGCATATGTCTAGGAAAATGTCCAAACAAGTCACAATGTTGTAAATACAATACTAAACCAAAGTACTAAAAATAGTAAATAAACTCCAACAGCATCATAATCCCCATCTTGGTCCCATGATTCTCGGCTCCACAGCAATCAGGTACCTGATGTAGAATAATGCTTTCCCTTATCTATGCCTGCAACTATATAATATGTTTGGGTCCAAAAGCATGATCCAAACAGGGTGTGAGATGAATCCCAATAGGAAACCACCAAAATATATATGCCTAACTATTAGTGAATATATATAGTAGGCAATATGCATAAATGAAGCAATGACTAGGAAGTACTCAAAAGTAAGCAATACTAAAGTTTCTAATTAAATTCATTTAAATTTATTAATTATTCAAACTATTGAATAATGTAACCTCAGAATCTAGAATAAGCTATATATCCCCCTATACAACCATAACAAACAAACATCTCAAAAGACCTTCTAATGATAAAGTAAGATTGAGTCCAAGATTGTGCTTTGGCTTGTCAGACTCATCACAATCATAAAACCATTTCAAAACAACCCTCTGGGAAAGTACTTGCAGCCTAATCCCCTTGGTTAAACATATCCTCAAACTAATAATAATAACAACCCTCTGGGAAAGCTCACGTAGTCTAACCCCCTTGGTCTCACAAGAACTAATCAAATAAAAATGACCACCTGGGTAGCTCTCATGGTCAATACCTCTTGGTCTTCATAGCAAAAATAAAGTATAATGACCCTCTGGAAGCTCTCATAGTCAATGGCCTATGGTCTAAAATTTATTTAGGGATGACCCTCTGGGTAGATCTCATAGTCTAACCCCTATGTTCAATGACCCATGGTAGCTCTCACAGTCAATACCTCTAGTTAATTATAATAACAATTCATAATTAAAAGACCCTACTTTGGGAATCTCTTACAGTCAATTCCCAGGGTCATAATTTCATAATACGAAACACATGTATCTCATATAAACAGCAACTCTATCCTAACAACACTAGTCATGGAAACAAAGCAGCCTAACATGTTTTCTAGACCCAATGGCCATAACCAAATCAAACATGGGTAACACCTCTATAATCAGGGTAATACAACCTTATTCATAACAATAACCCTTTCTTAAACAACATACCTTATCAGGCATTAAATAGGGTTAAATTCAAAAAACATGCATTACCCGAAATAAGGGTATTCGTCACTTAGGCATATATAACTAAAAGAAAAACTACGATAAGGCACAAACCACCTTCCTTGACGTTGTATGATGATAAACCTTAAACGTAATCCCTTGAATCATCCTATAACAACATATATCTACAAAAACATAAAAAAAATATCAACCTTGAATAACTTAAGAGAGAGAAGAAATCAGGAGGAGATATTCAAGGAGGACTCACCAGTGGGATTCCAATGAACCCGCTAGAGTTCTATTCAGAGAACATACGATGGATTGGTGGATCTGAGAAGAAACATTTTTCTTGGCTACTCTTGGACAAGACAAGGCTAGAATAAGATGAATATGACTATTAGACATGAACTCGGTCTGTTTAATGAAATAAAAGAAAAAGTACATGGTGTGTTCATTTAATGTACATTCCATGTACATGCTTCAATTGGTCTCTGCTTTAGGTGGTATCCAAGTCACCCCACACGGCCATGTCTTAGCCATTACATGGCCAACACATGGCTACCTGCGATAACCTAGTACACAACGTGTACTTCTAAGTACATGGCATGTACTTCTAAAATTCCAAAATCTCCCCTTTTTTTCAAAAAAACCCAAAATCAAGATTCATACCTAAAATGAAGATCCAAGTTCTTACAAACTTTCCCCCTTAAATAAATTCATCCCTGAATTTCCCTAACAAGGTGGTGAAGAAGAATCCTCAAATAGCTCCAGCCACTACGATAGCACATCATCCTCCCTCTCCCAAGTCTCGTCTTGTACCTTCCCATGCTGCCATAGCACCCATACAAGAAGAACAGACTAGGCATGAAGAACCTTCGTGCCTAGATCAATAATCCAGATAGGATGATCTTAAAAGGATGCAACCACCTCTAAATCAACCTCCTCAGTTTGAAAAACATGATACAGGTCTGAAAAGTAGCACCATAGATGAGAAACGTGGAAGATTTCGTGCATATCCCAGTACCTCTGAGGTAAATGCAACCAATAGGAAACCAGCCCGACTCTCTCCAAAATCTCAAATGGCCCAATGTATCTCGGTGAAAGATTTTCCTGTCTCTTAATCCTCCTGTGTAGCAACCTCATTATGACACGTAGAAAAACCTAATCTCTGGCCTCGAACTCTAGAGGTCTTCTTTGTCGATTTTCATAAGACTTCTATCATGACTGTATAGTATATATCCTCTTCCAAATCAAATCCACTTTCTATGTGGTCTCATGGACAAGACAAGGTCCCAGAATAACTGCCTCTCCTACCTCCAGCCAATATAGGGGTGATCATCATGGCCTACCGTACAAGGCCTCATATGGTTCCATCTAAATAGTTTCCTGGAAACTATTATTGTTGGAAAACTCCACCAAAGGTATGTGCTTCTCCCAATAACCTCCAAAATCTAGGACGCATACTCGAAGCATGTCCTCCAACACCTGAATCTTGCGCTCAGACTGGCCATATGTATAGGGATGGTAAGATGTACTCAAAAGTACCTATGTACCCAAAGCCCTCTATAGTCCCTTCCATACATGATAAGTAAAGCGAGCATCCATGTCTGAAACAATAGAGTGAAAAACCCCATGAAAACATAAAATATCTCGAATGTATAACCTTCCAATATCATCAAAACTGAAGGTATCCTTGATTGGTAAAAATTGTGAAACCTTCATGAGTCTGTTAATGACAACCCAGACTCCATCAATCCCTCGAGGCAACCTTGAAAACCCTACCATGAAATCCATCACGACATCATGCCACTTCCACCCAGGAATGGGTAACTGTTGTAAAAGCCTTGTCGGTTGCTGATGCTCCACGTTCACCTACTGACAGGTGGAACATCTCATAACAAAACAAGCAACATCCCTCTTCATACCTGGACACCAATATCGACGGTGTAGATATCGATATATCTTGGTGACACCAGGATGAACTGTCCAAAATAAGGAATGAAAATCCCACATCATCTCCTCACGTATATCTGCTGACACCCACACGCATCCATGAAAACGTAAGATCTCATCCTCACCTACAGTCCATCCAGGAGTAGGATCCTCTCCTAACACACTCTCATGTAGGACTAGGCCTTTGGAATATGATATTTTCCTCATTATCACTCAATCAAGTAGAGTATAGTTAATAGCTATATAAGAAAGAAACATCTACCCCTATCCATTGTGCACCTCCAAATGCTTCTCAGATAACAGATCCATAAGCTATCACTCACTGCTAGCCTCCTAAACTACCTGTATTTGATTCCTCCTTCTCAATGCATCAGCCACTATGTTTCCTTTCCCAGGCATGTAGTAAAGCTAAAAGTCAAAAGACCGAAGGTACTCAACCCACCTTCACTGTCTCAAATTAAGATCATGTGGAGTAAAGATATACTTGATACTTTTGTTGTCAATGAACACTACAAAATGATCTCCCAAAAGATAATGTCTCCAACAGTGCAAAGCATGCACAACCTCAGCCAACTCGAGATCGTGCGTTGGGTAATTCCTCTCATGTGGCCTCAAATGTTGATAATTTTATGCAATGACTCCTTCCTAATGCATAATAACTGCTCCCAGACCGATAACTGATGCATCACAATAAACAATGTAGCTCTTTCCTGGCTTTGGAAAAATCAGTATTGATGCTGAAGTCAACCTTCCTTTTAGCTCCTAAAAGGCTGAATCATAGGAATATGTCCACAAGTACTTCGCCCCCTTCTTAGTCAGGCCCATTAGTGGAACTAATAAGAGTGAAAAGTCCTGTATAAAATGTCTGTAGTAACCATCCATCCCCAGAAAAATTTATACCTCAAAGATGTTCTTCGGCTACTCCCAGGAAACTACAGCTCTCACTTTCTCTGGGTCTACTGATACTCCCGTCTCTAAGATAACATGGCCCAAGAAGTGAATCTGATCCATCCAAAAGGGGAATTTTGAGAGCTTAGCATATATATGATGCTCTCTTAGTGTACTCAAAAGGATCTCAAGATGGATGGCATGGTCGTGTCGAGTGTGAGAGTACACCAAGATATCATCCACAAAAACAACCAAGAAGGAGTCCAAGTAAGGATGGAACACTCATTTCATCAGTTCCATAAAAACTGCAGGTGCGTTCGTGAGACCGAACGGCATAACCACATACTCGTATAGACCATACCTTCTCTGAAAGGTTTTAAGAGGTATATATGATGTTCTAACACAAAACTGATGATAACCGAATCTCAAGTAAATCTTTAAGAACACCCAGGTTCATCGAAGCTGGTCAAAGAGATCATCAATCCTCATCAAAGGATATCGGTTCTTGACCATCAACTAGTTCATCATCCAATAATATATGAAATATCTGAGGGTATCATCTACATTCTTTGCAAATAGGATAGGTGAACCCTAAGGAGAAGTACTGGTTAGGATGAAACCCTTCGCCTATAACTCCTTTAACTTCTTCTTGATCTCCTGTAACTCTGGTGTAGCCATCCTATAAGGAAGAATGGACACTGGTTCTGATCCTGGAACAAGTTCAATAGAAAAATCTACCTCTCACTTAGGAGGAAAACCTGAAAAGTCTTTTGGAAGGATATCCATGAAACAATTGACCACCAGAGGAAAGTCCTTCTATGAAGTCCCCTGCTCATCAAGATATAAATTAGAAATCTGGGTTGTAACACCCCTCAACCCATGATTATAGTGACCCAACATTTTCTTACATTACTATTACATCATTTTAAAGATAAAAAACGTAATAGTATTACACATAGAGGATCCAAAGTTTTAGTGTCTTGGGAAAACAAGGACCATACATAACAATTACAACATCAAGCATAAACATTTATTTAATTCCTTCTCCCCTAGCTTCTTATTGGAACTTGACCTCTCCTTAGTACATGTAGTCACCTCAGGATATACATCAAAAGGGGTGAGCTAAAATACCAATAAGAGGATATATAAGAGCAATATAACAATGGGTGATAATAACCATAACATAGGCAAAGGATGAGAGGAATCATTAATAAGAGACTTGAAATTTGGAAATGCATAAAAAATGAAACATCGTGTCTTAGTGGTTAACTACCACACATAGTTGTGAACAATCCTATCATCATGTACACACATCGTTTAAATTTTACTCATGATATTCATCACTTTACCCAATGCATTGGAGCGTTGTATAATTCTGGGCACACCTGTCACATTCAAACATTCATATTGTACTATATAATTCCGGGTGCACACGTTACACCATAAGATTATCATTATCATGCATGCCATATATATCAAAAATGAACATAAATGACCCATGTAAAGTAATGGGTTTCATCTCATAATAACACATTCATGAACTTTGTATTCCTAAAAGAAAGTGGGAATAACATACTTGATACAAGAACCATCCACCTTTACTAAGAAGTAAAAGGTGTGTTTTTGAAAGAAGAGTTATTTTGGAAAACATTGTATTTGACATAAAATATAGTGGAGAACATTTATATCCTAGAATAGGTAATATAATTATGAAAAATTTATTTTTAAGGAGTAATAATACCAAAAATGGAGTGAAAGATGGAGAACCCAAAGAAAGAAGGTTGGGTTCGAGAATTTCCCCTTACCTTGTATCCGAACACTTTCTTTACTTTAATGTCCTATATAACCACATTAGAATCATTAATTGAAAATTACAGAACCTTTTATACATTAATAGGGTTTATTTTTGTTTCATTATGTTATTTAATGGGCCTTTTGATGAGTTATAGGTTTTGAAAACATTGTTCAGGAATGTTCGTTTTTATGGTTTTCTTGAGTGGTACACTTGTATTCTTAAATGAAAATTCATGTAGAACATGGATAAACATCCCGAAATGATATTTCATGTTATTAATGAAATTCCATAATTTTAAATGATCTTATAATGAGTTATATTATATACCATGTGGATGAATCATTAGATAAGAATTAAATGATGATTGTTTGGGTTAATTTGGGTGGTTTTTCGACCACAACGAACTTGTTTTGATTAATTATTTAGTAATATGTACATAAGTTAGTTCCAGAACTTTAAATAGGACAT
This sequence comes from Viscum album, assembly GCA_963277665.1. Classification (NCBI taxonomy): domain Eukaryota; kingdom Viridiplantae; phylum Streptophyta; class Magnoliopsida; order Santalales; family Viscaceae; genus Viscum; species Viscum album. The sequence goes on from OY728143.1 coordinate 1,716,794,222, forward strand.
AATACACATAACATATTCTGTTTCAACCATAAAAAAGGTTTCATGACCAGATATGATGGTAGAAATGGAAAAATAAAACATATTGTTCTTGAAGGTGATAGATTAACACCTTACGAACAATGTTTTCTTTTATAAAATAAAAGGAAAATAAGAAGGGGATTAGATGGTATAACATACCATTATTATAATAACATTATATTATATGTATGATATTTGAGTTACCATACCATTTGGATGAAGATAGGTGGAGATATAATAATAAAAGAACTTGAAATTGAAAGGAATTTAAAGGAAAAAGAGAGAAAGAAATACCTCTTGAATCATCCTCTTGAGATCCTCCTTAAGGAAGCTAGGATTGGTCTTTTTATGAGAACAGAAGCTCTAGGATGTGGGGGAGGGGCTACTAAAGTTTTTTGGATAGATTTTAGACAAGTCTTGAAGCTTGAGAGGTGTGAAAAAATGAGGGTGTGAAAGGTGGTTTTTATAGTGGAGGGGAGAGGGGTTTTCTCAATATAAAATTCATTAGTTTATTATTTCCCCACAAGATGAGGAATAGTGAGTCTTCAATGACCAAGAATAGTAATTTTATCATGTTATATTGAAACAATTGGTCTTACATCAGCATAACATCATGCATGACTCTATAATTAGCTTATTTAGCTTATTTTGTAAATTATGGTATTTCACTATTCATCAAAAATTCAAGTATTTCAGAAAAAACCCAAAAATTCACCCCAACCATTTTTTGATGTGTAGTATCTAAAAATGAAGTCCATTTTTCAAAAAAAAAATCTAAATATTATTATTTTAATATTTAATTAAAATCATAATTTAGAATCAAAAACCAGTTTTAAAACAGTCGTTTACTTATTATAAAATATAGTTATATCATACTTTCAACTTTAATATTATTTATATATTATCATAGGTAAGGTTACTATTCATTAGGGTATATCACTATTAATAAGGGTATGTTATTATTCATAAGGGTAGGTTACTATTCACCAAAAATTATGTTTTTCTTATTGGACTCTAAATAACTTACTGATTGCAACTGTGTATGTCAGATTTTTCATAATTCCAAACACAGAAGTGACAAACTTATGTTTAAAGGTCACTTAGAACTTAGTAGTTCATTATGTTGTGTTTTAATGTGATTTTATGACATATTTATAAGAATATAATTTTCATTGAAAAACATTGGGTCATTACATTCTTCCCCCTTATGAAATTTCACCCTCAAAATTTCACTTTACACAAACAGGTGAGGGTACTTCTCCTTCATCGCCTCCTCCAGTTCCCAAGTTGATTCTTTAAAATTCTAGTTCCTCCAAAACACTTTGACAAGGTGGGTTTTCTTGTTGTGTATAACCTTATCTCTTCAGTCCAGAATCTCTACTGGATGCTCCTCATAGGAGAGATCATCTTCCAGCTGTACCACCTCTGAGTTCAGTACATGTGAGGGATCAAGTATGTACTTCCTCAGGAGTGATACGTGAAACACATCATGAACTTGAGCCATATTAGATGGAAGTGAAAGAAAATAGGCCACGTATCCTATGCTTTCAAGGATCTCAAAGGGGCCAATGTACCTTGGGCTTAGCTTCCCTTTATATCCAAATTGCATGACTCTCTTCCATGGTGATATTCGAAGGAAGGCTTTTTCTCCAACATCGAACTCCAAGTCCCTTTGACGGTTGTTGATGTAGCTCTTTTGATGAATCTAAGTATATTTGATGTGTTTATAAATTACTTGAACCTTATTTGTCATCTCTTTCACAGGATTGGGTCCAAGTATCTTTCATTCTCCAACTTCATCCCAACGGGTTGGAGTTCTACATCACTTTCCATACAGAGCTTCATATGGAACCATCTAAATACTTGAGTGGAATCTATTGTTGTATGAGAACTAAACCAATGGGAGATGATGATCCCATCCACCTTTGAATTTTAGAGAGCATTCTCTTAGTATATCTTCAAGATTCTGAATAGTCCTTTCAGATTGGCCATCAGTTTGGGGGTGATAGGTCATGCTAAAATTTAATTCAGTACTCAAATCATGTTGGAGACTCCTCTAGAATTTAGATGTGAAACTTGGATCATGGTTAGAGACAATTGAGAGTGGAACACCATTCATTCTCACAACTTCCTTCACATATATCTTTGCAAGTTTTTCAAGTGAGAGGTCCTCCTGAATAGCAATAAAATGGGTAGTCTTAGTGAGTCATTCAACCACAACCCATATCGTATTATTTATCTTCAACATCTTCGAGAGACCCGTGAAAAAGTCCATAGTGACATTATCCCATTTCCACATGGGTATAGGTGATGGATGCATCATATCTTTGGACTTTTTCACTCTAATTTAACTTGATGACATACCAAGCACCTTAATATATATTCTGCAATCTCCTTCTTCATGTTATCCCACCAGAAGTGTTCTCGGAGATCACGGTACATCTTGGTACTCCCAGGATGGATAGAGAATGTTGATATATGTGCATTTTACAATATATACTTCTTTATCCCAGGTGATTAAGGCACACAAATTTGTGTTTCAAACCAAATCACACCATCATCGTCGATATGGAACTCTTGCAGCTTCCCTTCCTTTACTAAACTCACCCTCTTTTGTATCTCCACATCATCCCTTTGTGATTTCTTAATCTTCTCTTGGATGGATAGTTGTTCAATAATTTGGGAAAGGTAGGGTGTATCCCCTGCCCTTATAATTTATAAATCCACTCTTTTCATATCCAATAAGATAGAGACTTTCTCAATCTATAACATGGATAGAGTAGCAGGTTCTTTTCTTCTTAGAGCATCAGCTACCTTGTTCACCTTTCTAGGATGACAGTGAATAGAGTAATCGTAATACTTGATTAGATCTAACCATATCCTTTAACGCATGTTGATCTCCTTTTGTGTGAATATATACTTTAGGATCTTGTGGTTGGTGTATATGTCACACTTCTCACCATTAAGTTAGTGCCACCATATTTTCAAGGAAAAAATCATAGCTGCTAGCTCAAGATCATGTGTCGGGTAGTTCTGCTCATGGATCTTCAACTGGCATGAGGCGTAGGCTATCACATTGTCATTTTTAATTATTACACAACCCAAGACTTTCTTTGAAGCATCACTATAAATCACAAAACTTTCTCCACTTTTCGATAGTGTAAGTGCAGGTGTAGTGATCAGCCTTCTCTTTAGCTCCTTGAAGCTTCCCTCACATTCTTCTATCCATACATACTTTACCCCTTTCCTTGTTAACTTAGTTAGCGTGCTTGACAATCATGAGAAATTTCTCACAAAACGTCGGTAGTACCCAGCTAATCCAAGAAAACTATGGATTTCTGTGACACTAGAGGGCCTAGGCCATTCCTCAATTACCTTTATTTTTTAAGGGTCCACAAAAAATCCATCACTTGTGATCACATTTCCCAAGAATGTGACTTACTTCATCCAAAAGTTACACTTTCTAAACTTGGCATAGAACTTCTATTTTCTCAATGTCTCCAATACAAGTCTTAGATATTCTTCATGTTCCTCCTTTCTCTTGGATTATATGATAATATCATCAATAAACACTAATACAAATTTGTCGAGGTAATTTCTAAAGACTCTATTCATCAAATCCATGAAGATTATAGGGATATTAGTAAGTTTGAAGGGAATTGCCAAAAACTCATAGTGTCCATACCTTGTAAGGAAGGCGATATTCTGAATATCTTTTTTCTTCACCTTTAACTGATGATATCCAGAACAAAGATCCACCTTTGAGAAATATTGTGCTCCTCTTAACTGATCAAACAAGTCATCTATCCTTGGAAGAGGATACTTGTTCTTTATGGTGATCTCATTGAGTTCCTGATAATTGATACACAACTGCATTATTCCATCCTTCTTCTTCACAAAGAGCACTGGTGCACCCCAAGGTGATTCACTGGGGCATATAAACCCTTTGTCCAGATTCTCTTGAAACTTATTCTTTAACTCCTCCAGTTCGATAGGATCCATCCTATAGGGACACTTTGAGATAGGAGCAGCTCTGGGTATGAGTTATATTGAGAACTCTACCTCATGATCTGGGGGAATTCTGGGTAACTCTTCGGGAAATAAATCATTGTATTCCCTCACGATGGGCATTTCTGCAAGGTTGGAACTTTCCTTCGACTCAACCATTTGGGCGAGGTATGCTTCTTCATAGGGAATCAACACCCACACCATTGAAGGATTTTTAAAAGGAGATTCATGATCTTCCTTGAATTTATAGAGGATCATGGGATGGTTTGGAATTTGAAAAGATATTTCCTTTTCCGGATAGTTGATATGTGCTCTATATGATGAGAGTCAATCCATTCCCATTATAGCATCGAATTCCACAAAGGAAATTATTATGAGATTCACTGGAAGAATCTTCCCACATACGCCAATAGGAGAAGAGTAAAACACTTGGGTTATGATGATTACACCACTTGGTGTTTTTATAGATATATTTACATCAAGTTTTTGGGGATTCGATTCTATAGTTCTAGAAAACTTTCAAGATATAAAGGAATGCGTAGAACCAGAATAAAATAATACTTTTTCCATTCTTGAGTGAATAGGAAGTGTACCTTGTACGACTTCATTATCTTGCTCCGCTTCTGCAGTAGTGATGGAATAATCCTTCCCTTGTTCCTTTGGATTTGGTGGCTACTTACACTGATTACCCTTGAGAACTTGAGGTTTAGTGCACTGGCATGCATATTTCCCTAGCTCCCTACAGTTGTAGCATTGAACCATGGGTGGTAATCTCCTTTCTTCCACCAAATTCTCCTTCCTTTTCATGTCTTTTTAACACTCTTGAGTATGGTGTCCTTATTTACCACACTTTAAGAACTTCCCCATCCCTTTTAGACAGTTCACATGGTGCAACTTGCCACATTTTTTGGCATGTGGGTCATTGAGCTTTCTTCCCACCTTTGACATTAGATCCATCATCTTGAAACTTCATCTTTCGTTTCTTATCACCATAGCCATGGGACCATTATCCAAACTCCATATCCACATTGAGAGAACACCAAAAAACTTCTTCATAACTCCCAAAGTCTCGAATTACAAGAGCATTTCGAAGGTGTGGTTTTAATCCACTAAAGAATCTATCAATTTTGATATCATTGTTGATAACAAAACCCAAAGAGTACTGTGAAAGCCTTGTAAAATTCGCTTCATAGGTTGTGATAGATTCTCCTTCTATTTTCTTGAGCTCTATGAATTATCTCTCCATATTCGTGTGAAGATTTATTGGTAAATACTTGTTAAGAAACATTATCTTAAAGTCTTCCAATTCCATCTCTTCAATTTCCTCCCTTGGTTTGGTGTTCTTAATCAAAGCCCACCATTGATCGGCCTCTCCATCTAGGCGATAAATGGCTAGTGTTTCCTTATCCATCTCAGAACAGTGAAGCATAGAAAATATCTTCTCCATGTATTTGACCCACTATTCCACAACTAGTGGATTGAAAGATCCACTAAACATTGGTGGTTGTTGCCGCATAAAACATTCGATAGCTAGTTTCTCCCTCTTTGGTGAAGTAGGACATTCCCCATTATTATGGTTATTTTTAATAACTTTATATAGTTGGGTAAGAATCTTCATGAAGTTCTAAACTCCACCTACAAAATCATTGGGGATATTGTTCACGCAATCGTTGCATTGGCCCTTGCATGAGTTGTTGGCCTAGTTTCTCCTGGTACCCACCATTTTCTAAAATAGAAAAGGTTAGAACAAAACATAAGTCAAAAATTCATAAATAACTTATTCATTTTATCAATTTATACTAAAATCATAACATATGGGATCCATATGTAAAGCTTCTTGTGTGAATATTTGTACTTAGTCTCATGCTAGAGGTTTTCTCTGGGGTTCACAAATCCTAATTCCCAAATTAACTAAACCCTACCTCTAATACCAACTATAGCAACCCAACCTTTTCGTACATTACTATTACATCATTTTAAAGATAAAAAACATAATAGTATTACACATAGAGGATTCAAAAGTTTAGTGTCTTGGGAAAACTAGGACCATACATAACAATTACAACATCAAGCATAACATTTATTTAATTCCTTATCCCCTAGCTTCTTATTCGAACTTGACCTCTCCTTAGTACATGTAGTCACCTGAGGATATACATCAAAATGGGTGAGATAAAATACCAATAATAGGATATATAAGATCAATATAACAATGGGTGAGCATAAACATAACTTGAAATGTGGCAATGCATAAAAAATGAAACATCATGTCTTAGTGGTTAACTACCACACATAGTTGTGAACAATGCTAGAATCATGTACACAAATCATTTCACTTTTACTCATGATATTCATAACTTTACCCAATTCATTGGAGTGTTTTATAATTCTGGCGCACATGTCACATTCAAACATTCATATTGTGCTATATAATTCTAGGCACACCTGTCACACCATAACATTGTCATTATCACGCATGCCATATATATAAAAAATGAACATAAATGACCCATGTAAAGGAATGGGTTTCATCTCATAAGAACACATTCATGAACTTTTTTTTCCCAAAAGAAATCGGAAATAACATACTTGATACAAGAACCATCCACCTTTACTGAGAAGTAAAAGGTGTGTTTTTGAAAGAAGAGTTCTTTTGGAAAACATTGTATTTGACAAAAAATATAGTGTAGAACATGTATATCCAAGAATAGGTAATATAATGATGAAAAAATGATTTTTAAGTAGCAATAATACCAAAAATGGAGTGAAATAGGGAGATCCTGAAGAAAGAAGGTTGGGTTCGAGAATTTCCCCTTACCTTGTATCTGAACGCTTTATTTGCTTTAATGTCCTGTATAACCACATTATATTCATTAATTGACAATTATAGAACCTTTTATATATTAATAGGGTTTATTTTGGTTTCATTATGTTATTTAATGGGCCTTTTGATGAGTTATATGGTTTAAAAACATTTTTCGGGAATGTTCATTTTTATGGTTTTCTTGAGTGGTTCACTTGTATTATTAAATGAAAGTTCATGTAGAACATGGATAAACATCCAGAAATGATATTTCATGTTATTAATGATATTCCAGAAGTTTAAATGATCTTATAATGAGTTATATTATATACCCTGTGGATGAATAATTAGATAAGAATTAAATGATGATTGTTTGGGTTAATTTGGGCGGTTTTTCGACCACAATGAACTTGTTTTGATTAATTATTTAGTAATATGTACATAAGTTAGTTACAGAAATTTAAATAAGACATAATAAACATAACATATTCTGTTTCAAACATAAAAATGGTTTCATGACCAGATCTGAAGTTATAAATGGAAAAATAAAACATGTTGTTCTTGAAGGTGATAGATTAACACCTTACGAACAACGTTTTCTTTTATAAAATAAAAGGAAAAGGAGAAGGGGTTGGATGGTATAATATCACATTAGTATAATAATATTTCAGTATATGTATGATACTGGAGTTACCATACCATGTGGATGAAGATATGTGGGGAGAGAATAAGAAAATAACCTGAAATTGAAAGAAATTTAAAGGAAAAAGAGGGAGAGAAAATACCCCTTGAAAACTCCTCTTGAGATCCTCCTTAAGGAAGCTAGGCTTGGTATTTTGATGAGACCAGAAGCTCTAGGATGTGGGGGGCTAGGGAATGTGCTTGGGAAGATTTTAGACAAGTCCTGAAGCTTTAGAGGTATGAGGAAATGAGGGTGTGAAGGGTGGTTTTTATAGTGGAGGGGAGAGGGGTTTTTTCAATATAAAATTCATTAGTTTATTATTTCCCCACAAGACAAGGAATATTGAGTCTTTCATGATAAAGAATAGTAATTTTATCATGTGATACTGAACCAATTGGTCTTACATCAGCAAAAAATCATGCATGACTCTATAATTAGCTTATTTAGCTTATTTTGTAAATTATGGTATTTCACTATTCATCAAAAATTCAAGTATTTCAGAAAAATCCAAAAAATTCACCCAAAAATTTTTCAACGTGTAGAATCCAAAAATGAAGTCCATTTTTCAAAAAATAATTTTCTAAATATTATAATTTTAATATTTAATTAAAATCATAATTTAGTATCAAAAACCAATTTTAAAACAATCATTTACTTATTCTAAAATATAGGTATATCATACTTTCAACTTGAATATTATTTATATATTATCATAGGTAAGGTTACTATTCATTATGGTATATCACTATTAATAAGGGTATGTTACTATTCATAAGGGTAGGTTACTATTCACCAAAAATTAATTTTTTCTTATTGGACTCCAAATAACTTACTGATTGCAACCATGTATGTCACATTTTTCAAAATTCCAAACACAGAAGTGACAAACTTATGTTTAAAGGTCACTTAGAACTTAGTAATTCATTATGTTGTGTTTTCATGTGATTTTATGACATATTTATAAGAAGGTAATTTCCATTGAAAAACATTGGATCGTTACAATGATGCTCGGGTCCATCTCTACCCGCCTGGACATCCCATTCGCCCTTATGTAGAAACAATCCGCCCTCTGGTGATGTGAAACTCACCCTACGGTGATAAAAATCGACAACTTCCTTGAAGGGAACTAACCTGTCCATTTTGAGAATGACGTCATAGCCTTTCATCTCTAAGACATAAAGGTCCCATAAGAAGTGACACCCACCAACCTCAAGAGGGAACTCCTTGCACTGACGTACACTAGTCTTCCTAATCCCCAACGGTGTGTCTAGAATTATAATATCCTCAAAAGTAAAGATACAGAGCCCAAGAATATTCACAATGTAAATAGATATAAAACTATGGGAATCCCTTGTATTGAAAAGAGTAGAATCTAAAACTGATGTGACCAAAATCATACCTCTAACCATAGAGGGTATGGGATCCTGATCATATTGGGTCTACTCCACTGCAAAAGTCTGACCTGCACTGCGGCCCTACGACCCTGCCTGATTACCTTGAGTTGATCAGCCTTGTTGTCACTGAAATCCAGAAGCTTGACTACCATAGCCACGGCCACCTCCTTGGCCTGAATGGACAGACAAACTCTAGTTCCTTTCTTAATGAAAAACTGGTGGTCCTGCTACTAAATGTGGAGTCATAGCAGAACCCTCATCACTCAATGTTGGTGAGAACACCTGGCAAAAATGCTGAAGTTGGCCCATCTTGCCACAAGATCGGCACTCAACTGGGTCTCTCGGGCAATGTGGTCTAGTATTCCTACTCTTCTCGCACTAGTAGCATACCACTTGGATACCTGAAGAAATGTCACGTGTAAGCTCCCTACAGCACTTCCTACTATCTATCGAAGGAGTACTAGCCCTGGATGTTGAACCTCCCTAGATGACAGCTCCCAACTCTCTCAGATTACGCTTGATAATCATCACTTGATTCACTATAGTCACCATTGAAGTCATCCTGAAGACATTAACTTGTGACCAGATTTCATACCTGAGACCATCCTCAAATAACTTAACCAAATATAACTCGTCACCTCCCAGAATAGGTGTGAATACCTGCAGATCTATAAAACGATAAGATTACTCCATCACTGAAAGAGAATCATGCTCCAAATGCATGAACTCTCAAGCTTGATCGGCCATCAACATCTTAGGATAGAAGTATTCATAGAAGGTACTCTAAAACTCTTACCAACCATATCACGATGATTTCCCACCTGTGAGATAACAAATCACCATCTCTTGGAAGAATCACATAACATGTATGTCACGATCTTCACCCTCCTCTCCAGAGTCATCTCTAGATGCTCAAAGATAGCTAGTATGGCCTCCAACCATGAATCTGCAACCTGTGGTCCTCCATCCCCAGAAAAAGTGGGAGGATGATGCTATTGGAACACCCACATCAGTTGTTCCACAGATGGGGAAGGATGTATTTCTCCTTGGAAGGTCTGCATCATCCTCATGAAGCCTTCTCGGAACTGTTCATCAGCACTAGTGTCCAGTATAATAGCTGGTACAAATGCAGGCATGACGAGAGGATCTGCTGGTAGTCCCTAATCTCCCATTTCTGGTTTCTGATAATTTACCTGTATCTGACATAAAACCGGAGGACCTCTTGGTGGCATGACTCTACAAATTCAAGCGCACACCTCAGTTCAAGATTTACAGGGACTAGAACTTAGAAGTGAAAAAAAGAAACATGAGAATAAACAACCATGTTTTACAAAATATGGGTACACGGTGTGTATAAACCCTACACGGCATGTTCCCTTTGGATTTTAACATGGTGTGTACCTCTTCCAAACCTGGTCATGTAACACCCCTACACACAGTGTGTTCTCCATGAAACACATCATGTTTTTGAATCATTTCCCCCTGTCTGAGTTCTTCTACACAGCTAAACACACAGTTCTTCCCTACGTAACATTACACTATGTGTTCTCCCTAAACATGATGTGTACCCCTTAAGTTATAATCACCTGTGTTGTTAGTCACACAGTCGGTGACACGGTCGACTCTACACGGCATGCAAGAACGGAACGCAGTGTGTACAGCCTAAGTTTCATCCACCCATGTCATTGGTCACACAACTGGATACACAACTCTTACAACATGGAATGTACTCCAAGTACATGATGTGGGTCACCCAACATTTCCCAACCTCGTGCCTCTAATCACACATTCATTCACACAGATAAGGATTACACGGTGTGTACATATAGTACACGGTGTGTACTTAAGAAAAACATTTTCTTCCCAAACAGAAGGATACATGGCATGTATTCATCATCACACACCGTGTATTTTGGGTTTTTCTGGACATTAAGCCTTAGAAACTACTCCAGAACCCCCATAAAAACACTAAAACAAGTATTAAAGTGCCAAATTCTGATCCGTGGGGGCCCATACTCCCCGTGAATCAAATATTGGCATCATATTCATGTCATATCACAATAGAATTCAGTTAAAGTTCAATATGATTCACCAAATTCCAATACAAGAGGGACCATAACACCTTAGGCACCAAAGTTTGGTGTCCATCCAAATGAAACTTTGTGTATTCCAATACCCTATCAAAATAGCAAGCATTCTATCATGGCATCTATCACAACAACATGCAATCGGTAATTCAACATAAATGACATGACAAGAATGCATGACATGTGATCCCTATCAAGTGCCTATATGATGCATGATAAGGAATACCCTCATCTCATCAGGTTACAACAAAAATAAAATCTTAATAATATCAATGATAATAGCACAAATCATGTGAATCACCCAACGTTGAAATCAAACCAACTGTAACAATTTCAAAACCAAAAAAATTGTAATAATCGAGGTAAATTGGTTTTTCCTTGTACACGAGTTAGCTACTCCTGGGCACAACTTATTAACAACTACTCATTCCTTCATATCCCTATCTATTGGCTCCAAAAATTAAGAAAAAGTAGAAAAGAACCTATGCTCTGATACCACTTTGTAACATCCCGGTTCCAGGTGCCGCCCAAAGGTGCCCCGTACCCGGTTGGTCACATGGACTCAAGTGCATTTCCCCGAACACCAGAGGCTGCCAACTAGTAGCGAGGGCCTTGTGTGTGATAGTGGGGAAACTATGCCCTCATTACCAGAGTATGTACAGTGGAATAACAAATAATAACAGTAGCGGAAACAATAATACCATACAACAAGTAAACAGCAGAACAATGAAAGTAAATAAACAACTCGAAAACATATATAATGATGCATGTCACATATGTCTAGGAAAATGGCCAAAAAATTCACAATGCTGGAAATACAATACTAAACCAAAGTAATGAAAACAGTAAATAAACTGTAATGACCCAAAATTTTATTAATGGAAATTCCTCTTGATCTAATTAAATGTCTTATTATGTAAAATGGTTCTATAAAATATTAACTTCTTTGGTTTTATGTTTTTGGATTTTAAAATACTGTTAAGAATTGTGACCATTTCTGATATAGCCATTTAATAGTGATCACATGATTAGTATAAATATAGGGCTTTAAGAAATCCAATTTACTCAGACAAAGGAAGTGATGGCCTCATCCAGTAGACTTGCCCCTTACGAATCCCATTTTTCGAAGCTCAAAAAGGAGGTGGCATCATTGGGCTTTTCTCTTGACCAAGCCTAATCTGAGCTTGAATAAATTAATCTTGAGAAGAACCACCTACAGGAGAAGTGGAAGTTGATAGAGATTACCACCCGATCAATGTTATCTGAGTCACCCCAAGAGTATGTCACCATCGCACACCTTACCCTTTGATCTTATGCAGGTTTTATAAGGGTTTATGTAATGAGACCTTAGTATTATGATTATGTACACTATTTTTTATAGAGAATATACATTAATTTTATTATTGTTACTTTGTAAATAGTTTTTAAAGTGCAAATAGTATTTTTAGTTAATATTCAACTAAGAAATATATTTTGATGAATTAATGGATTTTTGAATTAAATAATATTTTAATAAAATATTATTATTATTAGTAAATCAAGTTTTATTAAATATAAATGATCGTATAATTTTATGAATGCAATTGTAATTTTTATTAATGTTTGAAAGCTATTTTTGTCAAAACCCATGAATTTTCGATAAATGTCAGTTTTTATTTTAAAATTGAAAATTCACATATTTAGAAAATTATTTGAATAAAATTAATATTATTTTTTGAATCAGGATGTCAAAATTATACAATGGTTAATTTTTCATAATTTTCTGAGACAGTCGAATTTTTGGGTAAAAATTAAATACCGTTTAAATATATAATGTATTTTATGACATCATAATGACTCAATAGTGATGTAATAAAATACTATAAACATTATTTTCGGCTAATATATGTTTTATAATTAAAATAATTTGATTTTATGTTTTTTTATTTATTTTAAAAAGCTTTAGTTGACCCTCCAAGACTTATAAAACATTTTAGCTTTTTAAATTGATTTCTTTGAGGGTGTGACTCACCTCCACATAAGCAGCACTATTATTTTAAGAATTTAGGCCATTTTACTAATAAAATATTATTTTACACTCCCCTTTGGAAAAAAACCATGGTAAAAAACAATGTTTTGGTTTGTGGTTTTGATTAGTTTAATGTGTGGTGTCTCAAACCTAAATAATAAAGAATTCCCTCTCCTTTCCTATATAAACCCACCCATGCTCCCACTTCCACTTCACTCAAAGCCCTTGGAGTTCATCCAACCTCTTCCCTCATCTCTATAGAATCCTCCCAAGGCACCCCAATCTCCCAAGAAGCCTCTCTCAAGCCTCTCCCAAGCCTTTGTGATCACACTTCCAAGTAAGGGATTTCTTCCTTTCTAAATTTTGTCAAAGTTTCTTTATATTGTTATATACACTTTATTTCAATTAAAAATGTTGGGGTATGATTTATCACCTCCTCCATACTTCCATTATTATGTTTGAATTTATGATATAACCCTTTCTCTCTCATTAATACTTCCCATGTACACTTGTTACCATGCCAAAATTCAGTAAGGAATTTATCTCTCATCATTTACATTCAAGCAATTATTTTTTATTATGAATGAAAATTCCATTAATTATGTTGGGACATGTATCTATATGACCCCCTTACTATCCATTTCATGTACATATTATGAGACACCCATTTCTCTCTCATCAACCATTTTTATGAATTCTTATGTCACGTTGTTATGCTGCCAAAATTGCACCGCATTTTTCCAAGACAAAGTCATTGTGTAGTGAATACCATGACCATTTATATATCAAGGGTATTCACCATTATACACATTTACTTATTGATTATATAGTTTCATGTATGAATTACACATTTCCATTATCATGGAATAAATTATGATGTTTAATGAATCCATGTTTTATGATCCATGTGGCACACTTATGCATGAAATGAAATGTTTAAGAAGGGTGCACCCTGATAGCGCTTCAATGCATTGGGTAAAGATTAGTATCATGATACATCAATTGAAATGAGTATTTACTCATTATAATTCAATTTCAATGAGTATTTTCTCATTCTAATTCAAGTGCAATGAGGGTTTACTCATGCTCTATGTGCAATGAGGCTTGGCTCATGCTAATTCCAGGTTAAGTGTTGTTGCCACATTTCCATGTTATGGTAATCATGTTGTATCATGCCTTTATGTTCATGTTTATTTATGATCCATTGATATTTATATTTCCTAAAATGTATTGTATTATTCATTTTATTCCCTTTTTACTCCCTTACTGGGCTTTATAGCTCACCCTTTTCTTATGCATGTCCTCAGGTTATCCCATGCAATGCTAAGTACGAGGGAATGTAATGGTCATGTAAAGGAAGTTTTCAATAAGATTTTTCATTTTATGTTTTAATTTATTATGTAATTTTCCTAATCTCCAAAGACACTATACCTCTCGATCTTCGATGTTGTATCAAGTGAAGGTTTTATGTAATAATTTATGTTAAGTTTGTAATAAAAATCAGGGTTGTTATAGTTGGTATCAGAGGATAGGTTTATTTATTTTTGGGATTAGGCTTAGAAAACCCTAGTGAAATCCTTAGGTATAATACTAAGTATAATAAAAACATTTCTAAATTTTTTTGAGTATTGAGTAAGTGGTTTATCAAGAAAATACATCCCTGTCTAGATACGAGCAGGTAGAGGCGGCTCTGGCACAGATGTACCTAGGAGTGAAAACTCCAACAAGGAGTTTTGGGCTTGACCCAAGGTATCCGGGTACACGACAACAGTCCTTGGTTATGAAACTCTTGGAGGATATGATTTGGTAAATTCACAAGCTTAGTATGAACCATTTTTAAGGGAATAAAAAAATCCCATAAGAATATATGTTGGAAAGTAGATCATGGATAACATAGATTGAATCCTATAGATTCATAAGTTAAGAAAATAAAAGTTATTTATAAGTCATCCATTTTTTCCTTGGATTACCCTTTATGTTTTACCCCTAACTTTCCTTTTATTCCAGCCAATGGACAGTAATAGGAGGACTAGGACTAACAACCGATGTGAAAATCAATGTGATGACTGTTCGAATGAGATACCCAATCTAATAGGATCAGGAATCACAAACTTTGTCTCGATACTCTCTCATTTAAATCAAGATTTTAATAGAAACATGGGTCAAGAAGAATGTTCAACCCCCTCCCCCAAGAAAGAACAAGTCGTTATCAAGAGCTTCATGAGACAAAGGCCTCTTACTTTTAATGGATCATCTAATCCCTCAATCATCAAACAATGGATCAACTCCATTGAAAATATCTTCTCCATACTTAAATGTTCCAAACAAGAGAAGGTTCTTCTGGATGCTTATCATATGGAGGGTGAAGCCGATCAATGGTGTACTTTGATCAAAAATATGAAGCCTGGGGAGGATATAGAGGAATTGTAATAGAAGGATTTCTGGAAGATGTTTTTCGATAAATATTTTCTGCACACCCTCCGACTAAATATGGAAAGGCACTTCCTTTCCCTCAAGAAAAAAAGACGACGAATCCATCGGAGCATACAAGGAAAAATTCACAAGGATTTCACAATATGCCTGTATCTTTTTCATTACCCCCGAATGCAAGGTTGACTGCTTCTTTGGTGGGATGAAACCTAGGCTGCGGAAAGCCCTGGTGATCCGTGACTTCGACAGCTATGAGGAAATTTTCTGATGTGCCCTCAAGGTAGAAATAATGATCAGATAATCTCAGGGGTATCATGGGGATAAGAAGCATAAGGTGGACTTCAATTTTGGTAGTCTGATGGATAAATACAATGGTGATAAGAAAATCCAACACCTCACTTTCCAAAGGTGTGGAAAGAAGCACCCCAGAAATTTCCTAAAGGGGATGAGGAAATGCTTTAGGTGTGGAAGGTAAGGGAACCTATCCATTAACTGCTAATAAGAAAAACCCACAGATGTGACATAGGAGAGGAACACTCCATTAGAATCTTGATGTGTTTTTCATTACTTAAAATGCAAAGAATAAGGGAACCTTGCAAATCAGTGCCCCAAGCCAAGGGTTTTCAGAGGCAACCAAAAACCTCCAAGGCGGTAAGGGAGATATTTTTCCATCACTACATCTGAAGTGAACCCTGACAACAAAGTGGTGATAGGTACGCTAGTTATTCATTAAAGAATAGTGAACATACTTTTTGATTCTGGTTCTACGCATTCGTTTATATCCTGAAAGTTTAGTAGAATAATCCCCACACCACCACAAATCATGGAAGTAAAGTTTTTGGTGAGTGGGGAAAATAGGGAAATAATTTCATCCCATCAATATAACTCCTCCCCTGTCATAATGTGTGGATTGAACTTCCCGGCGAACCTCATCATACTCCCTCTAGTGGAATTTGATGCAATTATTGGCATGGATTGGCTTTCCCTATATAGAGCAAACATAAATTTTTGTGAGAGGTAAATCACTCTCTATATGGAGAATCGACCCCTGATTCTATAAAAGTGCAAGGGGGAAGATGAATCTTCTTTAGCACCATCATCTCAAGAGTGGATATTACTACCCTATGAGCACGTGTATTTGGATTAGATGATTGAGTCTAAGGAGGCGACCATCCTTGAATACATGCCTATTGTGAGGGAATTTTCTAAAGTGTTTCCTGAGGAATTGACTAGTCTTCCTCCTAGAAAAGATGTTGAATTATCAATTGACCTTATACCTGGGGCATTGCCAATATCCAAGACTCTGTATAGAATTGTTGTTGTGGAGTTTGAGGAGCTGAATAAACAACTATAGAAGAATATAGATAATGGGTTTATACACCCAAGTGATTCACCATGGGGTGAACCAGTCCTCTTCGTCAAGAAGAAGGATGGGTCAATGCTCCTTTGCGTAGATTATTGTGAGCTCAACAAAATCACAATAAAGAACAAGTATCCTCTTCTACGAATTAATGACTTGTTCGATCATCTGCATGGAGCATAATACTTATCCAAGGTGTATTTTCGGTTGGGATATTATCAAGTAAGGGTCAAGAAGGAAGATATCCCCAAGACTACATTTCGTACAATATATGAGCACTATGAATTCATAGTAATGCCTTTCAGACTCACTAATTCTCTAGAAATCTTCATGGAATTGATTAATAGAGTCTTTAGAGATTACCTCGACAAATTTTTGGTAGTCTTTATAGATGATATTCTAATATACTCCAAAACCAAGGAGGGTCATGAGAAGCATCTAAGAACTATACTAAAGACCTTAAAAAAGGAGAATATCTATGAAAAGTACAGAAAGTATGAGTTCTGGTTAAAGGAGGTCTCATTCTTGGGTCATATCATCACAATCAAGGGTATATATGTGGATCCCTCCAAGACAATTGTAATTGAGGGATGGTTGAGGCCAACATCGATAATGGATATCTGTAGCTTCTTAGGGTTATCTTGATATTATCACCGATTTGTGAGAAATTTCTCATGATTGTCCAACCCTCTTACCAAGCTAACACAGAATGGAGTAAAGTTTTCTTGGAGTGATGAATGCGAAGAGAGCTTCAAGGAGTTAAAAAGGAGGTTTATCACTACACTCATAATCATATTACCCATGAGTAGAGAACTTTTTGTGGTATTCAGTGACGCTTCAAAAAAATTCATGGGTTGTGTGTTGATGTAGAATGATAAAGTGATATCCTACACCTCAAGGCAACTAAAAATCCATGAGCAAAACTATCACACGCATGATTTGGAGTTGTCAGTTGTGATCTTCACGTTGAAAATCTAGCAACATTATCTATATAGGGAGAAGTGTGAGATATATATTGATCAAAAGAGCCTAAAATATATATTCACACAAAAATACCTTAATATGCTCCAACAAAGATGGATAGAACTCATCAAGGATTATGACTTCTCGATCCATTACCACCCTGGTAAAGCGAACAAGGTGGAGGATGCTCTAAGTAGAAAGGATCCTGCATCTTTATCGATGATGAGAATTGAAAAGGATCCAATATTATTAATTTGAAGAGGATGGACATGAGAATCATTAAGGGAGTAACATCATTAATCCTTTATCAAATGATTGCTCAACCATACCTCATGGAGAAAATAAAGGATGCTCAAAGAAAGGATGTGGAAATTCTGAAAAAGATGTAAGCTATCATAAATGGGAAATCTTCAGAGTTTGTGGTTGAAAAGGATGGAATTGTGAGATTTGGGTCGTGATTATGTGTACCATCTGATCCAGAGATAAAGTAGCTTCTGAATGATGCACATAGCTCAACCTTCTCTATTCACCGAGGGAGCACAAAGATGTATCGAGATCTCTGAGAAAACTTTTTGTGGGACAATATTAAAACAGATATTGCTGAATATAAATCAAAGTGCCTGGTATGTCAAAAAGTGAAGGTCAAGAGGCAAAAGTCTAAGGGGATGATGCAACCACTACCCATACCAACATGTAAGTGGGACAACATTACCATGTACTTTATCACTATAATTCCAAGGAAATCCAGAGGAAACAATGCTATATGGGTTTTTATGAATAGTCTTATGAAGACAGCTCACTTTATTGCGATTCGAGAGGACTTCTCATTGGATCAACTTGCACGGATTTACATCGAAGAATTGGTAAGGCTACATGGATTACCACTATATATTGTATCTGATTGTGATCTAAGATTCACCTCGAAGTTCTAGAAAAGTCTTCAGCATGCTCTAAACACTGAACTGCACTTCAGTACGGCCTATCATCCTCAAACTGATGGCCAATTTGAGTGAACTATTCAAACACTGGAAGATATGTTAAGATCATGTTCTATGGACTTCAAAGGAGGATGAGACCAATATCTTCCACTTATTGAATTCTCCTACAATAACAGTTTCCACTTGAGCATCTGAATGGCACCATATGAATCCATTTATGGGAAAAGGTGCAGAACACCGGCTTCTTGGGATAAAGTAGTTGAGCATAAGATTCTAGGACCTGAAATGGTCGAAGAAATGGTGGAGAAAGTGAAAACTATTCAGCAGTATATCAAGTCATCCCAAAGTCGATAGAAGAGACATGTAGATAACCATCAACGAGACCTTGAGTTCAAAGTTGGAGACATGTTATTTCTATGCATATCTCTATGGAATAAGTTCATGAGGTTTGGAAAGAAATGAAAGTTAAGTCTGAGGTACATCGGCCCCTTTGATATTCTTGATCGTGTCAGGGTTGTGGCCTATCGACTAGAACTTCCACCCACCATGGCCAACGTACATGATGTATTTCATGTATACCTCTTAAGGAAGTACATAAAAGACCCTTCACATGTACTCTCTTCAGAGGTAGTACAGTTAGAGGATGATCTTTCTTACAAGGAGAAACCAGTGAAGATCTTAGATCATAGAGAAAAAGTTCTACAAAATAAGACAATGCCCCTCGTCAAGGTGTTGTGGTGAAACCACAAGTTTGAAGAAGCAACGTGGGAATTGGAGGAAGTGATGAAGTAGAGTTACCCGCATTTGTTTTAGTGTGGGAAAAGTGAATTTCAAAGGTGAAATTTCTTAAGGGGAGATTATAACAACCCAAACTTTTATTAATGTAAATTCCTATTGATCTAATTAAATGTCTTATTATGTAAAATGGTTATAAAAATATGAACTTATTTGGTTGTATGTTTTTGGATTTTAAAATACCTTTAATAATTGTGACCATTTCTAATATATCCATTGAACAGTGATCACATGATTAGTATAAATATAGGGCTTTAACAAATCTAATTTACTCAGACAAAGGAAGCGATGGCCTCATATAGTAGACTTTCCCCTTAAGAACCCCATTTTTCAAAGCTCGGAAAGAAGGTAACATAATTGGTCTTTGCTCTTGACCAATCCCAATCCAAGATTTAATACATTAAGCTTTAGTAGAACTACCTATGGGAGAAGTGTAAGTTTATAGAGATTACCACCCGAGCAATGTTATCTGAGCTACACCAAGAGTCTGTCACCATCGCACACCTTACCCTTCAATCTTATATGGGTGTTATAAGGGGTTATGTAATGAGACCCTAGTACTATTATTATGTACACTATTTTTGAATAGATAATATACATTCATTTTATTATTGTTACTTTGTAAATAGTTTTTAAAGCGCAAATAGTATTTTTAGTTAATATTAAACTAAGAAACCTATTTCGATGAATTAATGGATTTTTAAATTAAATAATATTTTAATAAAATATTTTTATTATTATTATTATTAAATTAATTTTTATTAAATATAAATTATCATATAATTTTATGAATGCAATTGTAATTTTTATTAAGGTTTGAAAGCTGTTTTTTTCAAAACCCATGAATTTTCAATAAATGTCAGCTTTTATTTTAAAAGTAAAAATTCACATATTTAGAAAATTATTTGGATAAAATTAATATTATTTTTGGAATCAGGACATCAAAATTATCCAATGGTGAATTTTTCATAATTTTCTAAGACAGTCGAATTTTTGGGTAAAAATTAAATACCGTTTAAATATATAATGTGTTTTATGACATCATAATGAACCAATAGTGATGTAATAAAATACTATAAACATTATTTTCGGCCAATATATGTTTTACCATTAAAATAATTTTATTTTAGTTGTGTTTTATTTATTTTACAAAGCTTTAGTGGACCCTCCAAGACTTATAAAACATTTTAGCTTTTTAAATTGATTTCCTTGAGGGTGTGACTCACCTCCACATAATCAACCCTATTATTTTAAGAAGTTCAGACATTTGAATTATAAAATATTTTTTTCCAATTCCCTTTGGCAAAATCCATGGGAAAAAACCACGGTCTGGTTTGTGGTTTTGATTAGTTTAATGTGTGGTGTCCCAAACCTAAATAATAAGGAATTCTCACTCCTTTCCTATATAAACCCACCCATGCTCCCACTTCCTCTTCACTCAAAGACCTTGGAGTTCATCCAACCTATTACCTCCTATCTCTTGAATCCTCCCAAGGAACCCCAAGTTCCCAAGAATCCTCTCTCAAGCCTCTCCCAAGCCTTTGGTATCACACTTCCAACTAAGGGATTTCTTTCTTTCTAAATTTTGTCTAAGTTTCTTTATATTGTTATATCCTTTTATTTCAATTAAAAATGTTTGGTTATGATTTACCACCTCCCCCATACTTCCCTCCTTATTTTTGAATTTATGATAGACCTCTTTATCTCTCATTAATACCTTTCATGTACACCTGTTACCATACTGAAATTCCGTAAGGAATTTCTCTCTCCTCATTTACATTCAAGAAATTATTTTGTATTGTGAATCCAAATTCCATTACTTATATTGGGACATTTATCTATATGAACCCATTACTATCCAATTCATGTAAATATTATGAGACACCACTTTCTCTCTCATCAACCATTTTTATGAATTCTTATGCCATGTTGTTATGCTACCGAAATTGCACCACATTTTTCTAAGCCAAAGTCATTGTGTAGTGAATACCATGCCTATTTCTCTATCAAGGGTATTCACCTTTATGAACATTTACTTATTGATTATATAGTTTCATGTATGAATTCCACATTTCCTTTATCGTGGAATAAATTATGATGTTTAATGAATCCATGTTTTATGATCCATTTGGCACACTTATGCATGAAATGAAATGTTTAAGAAGGGTGTGCCCTAATAGTGCTCCAATTTATTGGGTAAAGATTAGTATCATGATACATCAAGTGAAATGAAGATTTACTCATGATAATTCAATTAAAATGAGTATTTACTCATGATAATTCAAGTGCAATGAGGGTTTACTCATGCTCCATGTGCAATGAGCTTTGGCTCATGCTAATTCCATGTTAAGTGTTACTACCACATTTCCATGTTATGATAATAATTATATATCATGCCTTTATGTTAATATTTCTTTATGATCCATTGATAATCCTATTTACTAAAATGTATTGTATTCTTCATGTTATTCCCTTTTTACTCCCTTATAGGGCTTCATTCTTACCCTTTTCTTATGCATGTCCTCAGGTTATCCCATACAATGCTAAGTACAAGGGAATGTAGTGGTCATGTAAAGGAATTTTTCAATAAGATGTTACATTTTATGTTTTAAGTTGTTATTTAATGTTCCTAGTCCCTAAAGACACTAGACCTCTCGATCTTCTATGTTTTATCAATTGAAGGTTTTATGTAATAATTTATGTTAAGTTTGTAATAAAAATCAGGGTTGTTATATAAACTCTAACAGCATCACAAGCCTCATCTTGGTCTCATGCTCCCCATATCCACAGCAATCAAGTACTTTATGTATAAGAAAGATTTCCCTTATCTATTTCTACAACCATATAATCTATTTGGGTCCAAAAGCATGACCCAAATAGGGTGTGAGACAAATACTAGTAGGAAACCACCAAAAAATATGTGCCTAACTATTAGTGAATATATATATCAGGCAATATGTAGAAATGAAGAAAAAACTAGGAAGTACTCAAAAGTAAACAATCCTAAAGTTTCCAATTACATTCAATTACATTTACTAATTATTCAAACCATTGAATAATGTAACCTCGGGATATAGCCTAAGCTCTATATCCCCATGTACAACCATAACAAACAAACGTCACAAAAGACCTTCTAATGATAAAGTAAGACCGAGTCCAAGCTTGTGCTTTGGCTTTTCAGACTCATCACAATCATATAAACATTTCAAAACAACCCTCTGGGAAAGTCCTCACAGCCTAATCCCCTTGGTTTAACATATCCTCAAATTAAGAATAATAACAACACTCTGGGAAAGCTCACATAGTCTAACCCCCTTGGTCTCACAAGAACTAATCAAATACAAATGACCACCTGGGTAGCTCTCACGGTTAATACCCCTTGGTTTTAATAGCAATAATAAAGTATAATGACCCTCTAGAAGCTCTCACAGTCAATGCCCTATGGTCTAACATTTATTTAGAGATGACCCTCTGGGTAGATCTCACATTCTAACCCCTCTGGTCAATGACCCATGGAAGCTCTCATAGTCAATACCTCTTGCCAATTATAATAACAATTCATAATTAAAATACCCTATATTGGGAATCTCTCACATTCAATTCCCCTGGTCATACTTTCATAATGTGAAACACGTGCATCTCATATAAACAGTAACTCCATCCTAACAACACTTGGCATGGAAACAAAGTAGCCTAACATGTTTTCTAGACCCAACAGCCATAACCAAATCAAACATGGGTAACACCTCCATAATCAGGGTAATAAACCTTATTCATAAAAATAACCCTTTCTTAGACAACAAATCATATTAGGCATTAAATAGGGTTAAATTTAAAAAACATGCATTACCTGAAACAAGGGTATTCAGTACTTAGTCATATATAACTCAAAGACAAACTATGATAAGGCACGAACCACCTACCTCAATGTTATATGATGATCACCATTAAACTTCGGTCCTTTAATAATCCTAGAATGATATATATCTACAAAAATTTCAAAAATTCTCAACCTTGAATAACTCAAGAGAGAGAATAAATCAAGAGGATAGATTCAAGGATAAGGAAGGACTCATCGGTGGGAGTCCAACGCACCCATTGGAGTTCGATTCGGAGAATGGATGACGGATCAGTGGCTCGGAAAATAAATGTTTCTCTCAGCCACTCCTGGATGAGATGAGGCTAGAATAAGATGAATATGATGATTAGATGAGACCCTGGTCCATTTAATGAAATAAAATAAAAATTACACAGCGTGTTCATTTAATGTACACACAATGTACATGCCTCAACTAGTCCCTTCTTTAGGCAGTCTCCAAGTCACCCCACACGGCCATGTCTCAAACATTACACAGCCATGTATCGTCCATTACACTTCTAGCACATGGCTACTCATGACAACCTGGTACACAGTGTGTACTTCTAAGTACACGGTGTGTACTTCTAAAATTCCAAAATCTCTCATTTTCTCAAAAACACCTGAAATCAAGATTCATACCTGAAATTAATATCTATGTTATTATAGTATTATCCCTCTATTTCTTTGGTATATCCTATAAAGATATACTTTGTGCCTTATAGTGCAATATTTTTACCTAAATAGGCCTTAAAAAACACTTTAAAACTCCAAACATGTAAGTAAGAAAACATGGGTTTCTTTCCATTCCATAATTTGTATGGTTTACCATCTATATATTTAGTAGGAACTTAGTTCAATATGTATGATAGTGTTTGTAATGTGTATCCCCAAAAGGATGATAGAAGACTCACATGAATCGCCATTGATCTCACCATATCCAACAAGGTGTGGTTCCTCATTCCGCTTACACCATTCCACTGAGGCGTATAAGGAGTGAGTTGAGATAGTATCCTAAATTCTTGTAAATAATCAATAAATTATTGATTAAGATATTCTCCACCATAGTTTAAGTGGGGATTTTTAATCTTCTTTACAAGATGGTTATCAACTTCATTTTTCTATTTCATGAATTTATCAAAATAATATGAATTATACCTCATTAAGTATACATATCCATATATACTAAAATAATTAGTAAAAGTTATGAAGTATGAGTAACTACACCTTTATTAAACATGAAATGGTCTACACACATTGGTATAAACTAATTCAAGAATCTCTTTATCCCTTTCACCTTTCCCACTAAATGGGAATTTGGTCATTTTTTCTTATAAACATGCGTGACATACACCAAGTGGTTTTAGTTCAAACGAATCTAAATATCTGTCTTGATGTAATTTAGTCACACTGCTAGAAAAATACCCTATACCAACAGTTTGAAACCATTGGTATAGGCCTCCAAACCATTGGTATATCTTATACCAACGGTTTGGAGAACCATTTGCTAGTAAGCCATGGGGATAGGTATATACCAACGGTTTTGGAAAAATCATTGGTATAGACCTATACCAATGGTTTTCAAAACCATTGGTATAAGTAATAAGATAAATCTATACCAATGGTTCCACAAAACCATTGGTATATGTATTTCATAAAAGAATCATTCTATTGGTTTTGATCTCAGTACCTCCAGTTTATGATTGAACGACCTAACCACTAACCAAACTTGACTTTTGTAAACATAATTTCATAAATATATATATGTATGTATTATTATAAATATTTTAAATTTTGATTTATTTAATGTTCACTATAAGAATATTCAATAAAAAATACATGTAACTATACCAATGATTCTCAAAAATGTTGATATAGACCTATACCAACGGTTTTGAGAACCGTTGGTATAGATTCTTTGATTTTGGGACCTATACCAATGGTTTGGGGAAAACCGTTGGTATAGGGTCTCTATTATGGACTTATACCAATGTTTTGGCCAAAACCGTTGGCATAGATCCATATAAGTGACCTATACCAACGGTTTTCCCCAAACTATTGGTATAGGTCCCCACTATACCAACGGTTTGTCCAAAATCGTTGGTATATGTCCAAATTAGTGACCTATACCAACAGTTTTGGCCAAACTGTTGGTATAGGTCCATATAAGTGAATTATACCAACAGTTTTCCCAAAACCATTGGTATAGATCTTATTTATAGTAGTGTCAAGTGTTTTTCTTTTACAAGACCTATCTAATGATGCCAAAGTTGGGTGTGGTATGATTCATTTAAAGTAACTTCATTATTGTTTTCCATTACTTGGATCATGTAATCCAACATATAAAGACCATTATTGAAATGTTCATTACCATAATAAATGTTATCTTTATAAAAGAAGCAAGATTTATTCCCAAATTTGAAAATAAATCCATCTATATCAAGTTTGGAAAAAGAAATAATGTTTCTAGTAATGGATGTCGCATAATAAAAACCCTTCAAAACTAATATCATTCTGGTCAGTGATGTGAGGTGGCAGTCTCTGATGGATACAATGATAATTTTAACTCTATTTTCTACTTATAGAACTACCTCCCCTCAGTCAATATTTTTAAATCTACCTAGTTCCTATATTTGAATACATATGTGAGCACTAAAAGTTGTATCTAATACCCAATTTTTAGAAATATATAAATTTTACTGGATAATAAATACACCTAAAACTTCCCTTTCTTCTTTGGATGGATGCAGTTTTTCTTCTAGTGGACCTTCTTTCCACATGAGAAACAGGATACATCTTATTCCCTTACTTTCCCCTTGATCATGCTCTTCTTGGAAGGGTGTTAAGATGTTGTGGACTTAGATCTCTTCTCTTTCCCTTTCCATTTGTTCACCATAAGGATGGAAGTATTTTTATGCGTTGTATCCTAATCTAATTGACAAAGGAGAGTAAGTAGATCTGGGAGAGATTTATCAATGTTGTTCATTTTAAAAATGTAAAACAAAGCTAGAGAAGCTATGAGAAAGTGATACAAGAATGAGATTAGTGCCCGGTTATTTAGGGATTTTAAACCTTAGAACATATAGCTATTCAATGTAGAAAATGAGCTTAACTACATGAGGTCCATCTGGAATACCCTCAAAAAACCTTACTATGAAAGATTGGTTTGGAGATATCAAACCATTTTTTAACATCTCTCTCCTGGTATAAACTTTGGAGGTTCTCAAGAACACTATATGTATCCATGTTTTCATGAGACTTCATGAGTTAACTAGACATAGATGAAAGCATCAAAATTTTAATGTCGACCACTTCATTGAAATGATTTTTATAGACAATAAACTCTTCATCACTCATCTCCTTGGCGAGTGGATCATGCATTGAAGATTCTAGCATGTAATATTTTCATTCATGCCATAACCCAACCCCAAGGAATCTAAACCACTCCTATAAGTTACTTCCAGCGAAGAGGTTTTCTTTCTTCAATATTGATCGTAGCGATAATTTGGATGATGATATTTCTATTTTATTCTACAATTAAATATCATATTATTAGTACTTTTTCTTGATTAAAAATTATGTGATAAATAATAAATTAATTGAATTTATTAATTAAATCTCACACTATTTTTTCAAGTCTCAATATCCCTCACTATTAAAATCAAAATGTCTAGTTTCTAAGAGATTATAGTAGAAAGGATCCTAATTACTTTTCTTAATGATCTAGAATTTGTCCATTAAAACAATAAAAAATTAATTATGTAGGAGGTCTTGACAATTGTGGGCTTTCAACTCCTTGATCCGTTGAGTGGAATCCCAGGTCCTAAAATTCTAAATTGGATTTCCTCAACACTTGCCTCCATATTTGTATTGAATAGACTTTGGACTTTAAACTCAACACAAGTTCAGTTAACTCAACCCAAAACCCTTATGAGAACTCCTCGATAAACATAAGTGTCTAGAATTTTTCTATGTACTACACTTAGTTCTACGGTTTTATTCCCAATCAAATAATGGAAGGATTAGTCTAAATTAATATTAGGTTGATGGATTTTAGTTAATTATGCATAAATTTTATCATGTTTTATCCTTTACATGTCTTTTTAATATTGAGTGGGTGTTAATTAATTATCCATGTTGGATAAAACTTTACACATATTCCATTTATTTAAATTCCATATTTTCACATTAATTCATTTATTTATGTGATAATGGTCTTGCATCCATAAAATAAATAATTCATAGACATAAATAAATAAATAAATAACCTGATCATTAGCTTATCTAATGGTTGGTTTAATAAGTGTACGTTAAATCAGCCTTTGACTTAGGGGTAATAAATCCTATTGTCAATCTTGGCATGAGTTTCAGCATTCCACCTATCCACCTATGTATATCCTAGGTTGGTATCATTATGGTTCTATCTTGAACCGCCTCCATGCTCCATGGGATACTCCATTAATTACATGTATTTATAATTCACATGTATGTGAGGGGAACCAAAGGATTGGTTAAGTGGGATTACATAAATAACCGTAGACATGTGGGTCCTACATAATAACGGAGGGAGGGATGAATCACAGGCCAACATATTTAATTTAATAATAAATAATTGAAAACCCATGCAATAAATTAAATTAAAATATCAAAAACAAACATAGGTCTTGTTCAATCTCATGAATGGTCATACATGCAATGTATATGAAAAAGTAAATGGATATCATTCATTTACTATTCATTATTTATTATTATTATAAACATGGTTTCACTAATTAATTAATTAATTAATTCTCTTTCATCTTAATGATTATCTAAATCCTCTTAAAGATAACCATCATAAAGGAATTAATGTAAAATAAAAGAAATAACCAAAAATTGCATATTTATTATAATAAATTAATTGAGCGTTTAATATTATTTAAAATCCTTATTTAATTGTCAAGAGGTTAAAGTTACAATCAAAGTGATAAGGTTTTAATGCAACAATTTTCAATTTAATGTAATTTAATTCTTTCAGTTTTTGGGAGACTATATGGAATTTATTATCTATCTACACACCATGTACCTCAATTGTTGTGTATCTAGGTTACACGCCTAGGGTTTTAGCATGTTTACTTGGCTAGAATACATGGCATGTACATTCCAACTACAGAACATGTAGTCTAAATGTTGTATGCATATGAAACCTACTGAAAGAATCGGTGTGTTCTCAAGAGAGAGACTACATGATGTGTGCCTCCATCTACACGTCATGTATATCTAATTTTGTGTGTCTGAATAACAAGATTGAGGACACAACGTGTATCTTAGACGTGGGAATTGATGAACTACATGTTGTGTGCACTGAATACACATCGTGTATATTAAAAAATTTACAATTTTTCAGTCTCACATAGTTTGATTGTGTACAATGACCACACGGATTGCACGATTTATGCCACTGACTAGTGAAAATTACACGGTGTGTACATCATATACATTTCATGTAATATGACATACCATGTACCAAGTTTTCTGGTCAACACATGGTGTACACCACGTGTAATAACTACATGGAATTACATGTATCCCAAGGAATATCTAGGTACAGTGTACTAGGCTACACGGCATGTACTCTATCTATACGCCGTGTAACCCTGTCTTACCAGCCAATAATTTGGTAGTTCCCAATGGCATCTTTGATCATTCTTCATTTGTTATTAGATATTTGAGAAAATGAAACACTGAGTGAAACAGATTAAATAATAAATAATATGAAATAAAAATTCAACCACGATTGTGTGTGGATCAATAATAAAATAAACAATTATAAATTTAAAATGTGACCCCTATGATACCACTTGATGGTTCTAGGCATAGTGTAAGCATGCAGTGGTGGGTGATATATTAAAATTTCTTTTAATATTTATATTCCCAAAACCATGAGCGAGGATCTTGCAGGTCAATTTTATAATTAATTTATTTAATATTGGAAGAACCAAATACCTAATTTAAGAATTATTTCTTTGAATTAGATTTAGATCATCCAAAAAGATCCTTTAGGGTTTCCTTTGTAATATTGTGAGGATCCAAGGATAGAATCCCTCTAGCGGTGATCCACATGTGATCCTTTGATCTCCAAGAAATGGCAATCAATCATTAGGTGCTAGTGTGGTGATTTTATTATCTTGTGTTATTCATGTTGATCGTTATTCCTTTGATCTTGAAGGGATATCTCTTTCATTTCTCATTATTGAGAGGAAGGGAGAAGGTAGGAGTCAATAGAGAGTTTTTTTGTGCACAATGATTCTCAAGTTTTGATTTTGGATGCAATACACAGTAGGCATAACGGTCTATTTATAGAGATGAGTTTTAGGTTAAAATAATTATTTAATTATATGTTGGCCCTTAAATAATAATAATAATGCTTAATAAACCCCATTCCCATATTATTATTATTATTATTATTATTATTATTATTTGGAACGGGCCAACTTGCATAATAAAAAATATTATTTAACCTAATTTTTAATTAATATTTTTCACCAGACTTGGCCTTGGTCCATTCAAACTCCTCTATCATTTATTGAAATTTGAAATGAATATTTAATTTAAATATTTCATTATTTCATAGTTCTTTTAAACGTGTGTTCTAGTTTTAAGAATCACTGCTTCCAGGTGGTTTCCATTGGATTTATTCATGGAACTGGAAACTTCCAACAGTTCTTTATCCAAAGCAGACCTGCTTTCCAAAGGCAGGAATTCATTAAGTTTGAACTTTAAGATACTTAGGAACGTACATTGGTCGAGAGAATGAGAGGTCGGACTCATCACACCCTTTTTGGGGTAAATTTTTGTCTACTCTGGGACTCTCTTTATAAATTTAAGATATTTTCATGAATCCTTATTAATTCACCAAGTATAACATAAATTTCCCTTGGAATTTGTAATCACTTATTAACATGTGTAAAATTTAGAATCATCAGTATGTATTCAAGGTTCTTCATTAATGGAGACATCCATGTGTATTTGAGATTCTCCATCAATGGTATCCTTTAATATACCATTTCAAGATTCTTTTAATCATCATTATGATGATACTGGTTTTTTAAGCCACTCAGCAGGGCACTCTGGAATTTATTTTCATACAAGGAGATGAAGGTTTGTTTTGATATCAAGATCGTACCCATAAAATGGGCTACCTACGTATCCTTGTTAAAGGAATCAAAACCCTTGTAGTTTGGTGCTGCTTAATGGGACACATCATACCTTTTAAGGTCATGTGATAAGGACCTAACCATACAGTTTAATATCATGTGGTAATGAAAACTAAGAAAAAGGTTCTTGGTCAAAGTTTGGTGTGGGACTTATGCAGAAAACAGACCAATGAACTTGGAAAGGATATGGGTTTCTAAGTTAGATTAGACCCTGTTAGGAATATGGCCCAAGGAGAACAGGGTTGATTTTGAAATGTTGGGTTTGAACCTCAAGGAGGCTTGTTACATATCCCATGTGTATGGGAATCAAAACCCACGTAGTTTGATTAGTCTCATAGGAGAGTATAGTCCTTTGAGAGAAATGAGTTTTGGCTTACTTCTTGAAAAGGATGCCTTAATGATTTAGGGGGTTTAATTTGGGGCTTATTCCTAAGGAGTAAGCCCAGATTAAGGGAATTAGGGTTGGATTCCTAAAGAGGATATCTAGTGATATCAAGCCCTGAAAGGGATTTCTATGTATCCTAGTTTGAACAGGAATCCGAGTTCTTATAGTTCCTTCAATCATGAGTGTTTGTGAACATTTTGTAATCATTAAGAATCTCTAATCCCGCATGAGTCATGATCAGTGTGAGAAACAAGAGTATGTAAAAGATTCAACAATGAAACATGCACTTTTCCTCCTCCGCTGGTGGAAGAGGGTGCACCTATAGTGATGAGAGTGGACGAGTCCTGAGTTGACCCGAAAGAGGGTGAGGCAACGAGCCTTCCCTTTATTCACTTTACATTAGACAAGGGTCCAATGAAAGGAGGAAGGGATGAAGGTTAGGGTCTTATACCAGGATAGATTCCCATGGTGAAAAAGCTCAACAGGATAGGGAAAGGGTAAAAAAGTCTTTGTGCCCATCTCCCCTATAGTCTTTGGCACCGAAGAAGAGAGGAGCAATGACGCAACCTCCTACAAGAAAAGATAGGGGATTACGTCAGGATGGTTGCCCTAAAATTGATCCTGGTAGGGGAGGGAGACTTTTCCTTTGATCAAAAGGAAGAAAAGAAAGTGTGAACTTTACCTTCCCTACTAGAGACCTGAGGTTCTGGTCATCTCTTTAAGAAGGGATAGGCCAAGACCCAACCCTCCTTCAAACCGGGAACTTTCCAACACTTTTCTTGGGAGAAAGGTCCATGTGACTGTAGATATACAAACCCATATACACTCCATGAATCCTAACTCCCTTATAAAACAAATGTGGGAAACCTATGACTGTGGATATACATACCCAAATAGGAGACACGCTAATGTGTCTTTCCTAAAGGTTTTATAAGTCAGGAGGTTTTGGTGGAGGCTTCCACTTAGTCCATTTAAAATAAGGGAACCAAGGAAAGATATACCCTGCCATGAATGGATTTAAAGAGGGTACTTGAATTGATATGTAATATTTATACTAAGATCTTCCGTGTAGGTACCTTTCACAAGTGTGCTGCGTAGGTACCCCATGTTGTTGCACCGCGCAGCTGTAACGCGCAGGTATGTCATGCAAGTGTGGCGTGAAGGTGTGCTGCGCAGGTGTGTATGATGATTGAAGAATTTATTTCACATAGGATAACCAAACCTATGTAAAAAATTGTGAAAATAATTTCAAAACATGCTTATCCCATTTAATTATCTCTTCTCTCGTACTTTAGAGAGATACCTAAGATAATTTGAGGGATCTTGGTGAAATAGCTATGTAATGGGAGCTTCTGGGAATCTTTCAACTTTTTCATTCCTTGAAATGGGGAGCTTAAGGGTCCTATTTATAGGCATGGATGGGCCTGGTCAAAGAAATGGTTGTCTGCATAGATCCTCCGCGCAGCTCTGTCACGTAGGGGTGCAGAAATTATTCCGTCATGCAGCTTTGCCACGCAGGTTTGTGGCGTAGGTCTGTCACGTAGCTCTGTCACACAGATCTGTCCTGTAGCTTTTTCCGTTCAACCCTTTGGAGGATTAGGCTTTCTTTTGAATTATTCAAACCTTGCCTTGGGATTTTGAAATCTCAAGGGCTATCTTCATAGTCTTTTTGTATTCTTAAGTGGTGTCAACATTCATTCATCAATAAACATTTATGATCGATAAAACGTGAATAAAATCATCCCTCGGTCTTGAGAATAATATTTATTCAATTAATTAAATTAAAATATAATTTAATTTAGATCATCGTTAATACTTAGTGTGTGGTCCTCTAGGGTTCTTTTTCATTAAAATTAGGAAATTTTTCCTAAAGTCTAGTATTACTTTCAAACAATGGGTCAATTCATCCAAGATAAAGAACTTAATGTTGCAATGATGAAAACCACATACGAACACTCACTGTGTAATATAATCCCTTTATCACGGTACCCCATCAATCAGGTTTCACATTTGTGTCACCGATCTATATGATCGATGTGTATTTCTTTGATTTTTTGAAATAAACACATAATTATATCATAGACATGGAATGTATGGTGATGGTTCTATTCCAATCAAAGGGCCAAGATATCTGCTTCCATAAATATGGAAGGGACAAATCCTTCCTCAACTTATCATTTAATGACATGTCAATTGTAACGCACCCAACTTACTCTACTTCACTGTGAACATATGGTGTCATGGTTTTCATCGTCAAATCTAAGTGCATGAGTCGTGAAATATATTAATTATAATCTCTAAGTCTAAGGACCATTACACACGCTTGTATATAGGAATATCTTATGACACCAAACATATGGAATTCTTACTGGTGGGTCAGTTCTCGTAATCGCCCATCTTGGAGATTACCAAGTGAGAAATTCATGATAATAACCCTCATCCACTTACGATTACTCACACCTAATAGTCTATATACTATGTGTCTCATCATAGTATGTTATTCGATCACAAAACTAAGGTTCTCATTATAGTGGGGAACTTCTATGGACTTATCAATGTGATGTATAATCTAGAAAATTATTACATTATATTCATGCATAATAATGAAAAATATGTAACAAAAAGGTTTAGTGATATTCAATAGATCAAATATAAATGTGATCAAAGTACAAATATTTGGTCCTAGGACACCAACTCCAACAATAAAAGGACACCCCTTATCTATTTTCTTTATACCCCTTTGAGCAACCTAGATTGACCAACCCTTAGATAATTTTCTTATAAACTTTCCTAGGAACAAATTAGAGGTTATGGTCTTCTTAAAATACCATTCCAAGGATCGTTAAGAAAGAATATAAAGGAGGTTTCCTATAGAAGAGGTAATTGTCATACCTGACCTCTTTCAATTTATTTCTTATACCTCCTCTAAATCCATGGTATCCATTCCAAAATAATTAATTAAATATCTAAAATATATTTAAGTATTATACTAATGATGTAATTACCATAATCCACCTACTTACCATGCATTTGAAAATAATAGTTTCGCTTGTGCGTACATGTGGACTACCACCTCCACGAAGTGATGTGATTCGTTTTTCATTTCCTCTTTACATGGATGGTAATAAGGGAAGATTTAATAAATATATATGATATATATGATATAATAATGATTCTAGAAAGTTTAATTATTATTTACCTTTCTTTTGTTCTATTTTTTGAAAAGTGAAAACATCATTCATGCGTACGTACAACCTACTGTCTCTATGAATGATATAATTCATTTTTCTGTCTCTTTATTTTATGGATAAATATATATATATATATATAATGAATATATATTATATTTATATAATGATTAAAATTTTGGATATGATGGAACCATGATCAAAATACAAGGGCTGGATGATAGAGCACTGTCGTGGGTGCCCTCAAATGATTAGTGTGATTTTGGGGTACTTAGGTACACCAGAGTGGCTGACCAAGGTCGTCTCTCAAAGGAGGAAGTGAATTAAAACAACTTCTTAGAGGTATTCTAAAAATAAAATAAAAGAGAATAAAAACACTAATTGAATGGATGGAGTTTTTTTTATAGTTTATAGATCTAGAAGAAGTTTGCTGGAAGAATATTGCATTTTTTTTTAATTTTGAAATGATGTTTGATTAAAAAGACACAATAAGAAGATATTTTTTTAGAAATCTATTTTAAAAGGCGTAATCGATCTAACTCTATATCTTAATTAACTTATTAATAATTATCATTTAAATCAATATCCACTCAATTATGATCCCCTAATTTGTTATCCCTTGAACCCTACGAGAGTTAACTTAACCACAAAGATGAAATTACTTAAACCCTAGGCTAGATTCGGAACACGCAATCGCAGCACCCTGCTTTGATTGTTGTTCTAAGGATAGCTTATGGTCAGTGGTTAATTAGAGCACATATCCATTCTGTAAATGAGGATGAATTGTGTTTAGGGATTATATTTGAACTCTACAAATTTATCCCGTATGGTCTTGTATTACCGATTAAGATTGCACTCTCACAATTTACACAATTCCCGACCTCGCGTGTTTTGTGTTAATTGTTCAATTTCTTGCTTAGTTTCTTGTAATTTAAAAACACAATTCATGGATCATATTATGTTAATTACATTGGCTCATTGATTCAAAATAATTAAATGAAGAAGGTAGAAGATAGATCGATTACTAAAAGACTACTCTTCCATGGGTGGCGTAATCATCGTAGAAGCGTTTTGCATTTTCAAAGGTTTATAATGGGTATAACCCAATAACGCTTCTACTCAAGAATTCCAGACCAAAGAGGAAGATTAATAGAATAATAAATTTAAAAAAAATAGAATAAAAGAGAAGAAATAAAAGAATAACAATGAAGTTTATTACACAAATGAAAACATTACAAAATGAAGAAGAGAAGGAGGCTTCGATGAGGGGATCCTTGCTTCAAGAGCTACCCCTCTTACAATGGTTGGAGAATTTGGGTGAAACAAATTCTCATATGCCTCCAATATCCTAATGCACGTCTCAACCCCTCCAAATGAGAAAAACTCTAATTTATAGAGGGGGGGGGAGGAGAGGTTACAAGTGGTTTCAAGTGTGAATGTGGAAATTCGGCCAAATATTTTATGCCAAATTTCACCGCCCATTTGACCACCAAAAAGAGTGCATTTTCCGGCCTTCCAGAAGGATAAAATTTTCGGATATGGGTCCTATATCTCCTCTCCAAATTTGGGCTCAATAAAGGCCCATATGAAGGAGTTATGGCCGAAATACAGAAGCTTCTCCATTCTGGGGAGCCCAGCCCAACTTTGAATTCATGGCCCATTTTCATCAACCAAATGAACTCTTTATATCTAGTGTCCTGAATAAAAGTTATATATAATTAAGTTAGTAACACTATTACAAAATATCAAATTTAAATAATAAATATAAAACTATTTATCTTCGAAATAATACAGTGAACTATAAAGGGTAAAACTGTAATTTTCATCAAATATTCAAATGAATGATCTAATCCCAAATACTTTCTAATTAAACATATTTAACACAATGTGAGGAAATTATATCATTTATTATCAATGAAATATTCAATAAAATAGTGTTTTATCAACTCCCCCACACTTACCCTTTTGCACTCCTCGGCAAACCCTCATATCAAGTAAACATTAATATCAAATCAAAACCAATTTTAAAACACATATCCTTGAGATCAAACAATTACACCCCAAGAAACAAAAGATATCATGCCTCATAAAAAACCATTATTTCAAGTTCTTCATTTATATCATTCAATATATTTCCACTTTATTTATCCTCCCATGCACAAAACACTTACCTCGTTTGAATTTTCTCTCATCACTCAAATATCAATTTTTTTGCAATGTCTTTATCATCCAAACTCATACAAGGGTCACCATAAGCTTGATAGATTCCTACATCACTAACCGATGTGAGTCAAGGACATATGTTTATCATGAGGACTTTTCAGGGTTGTTCTATGGCTTTCGGTTGGTAGGATTAAGATGTGAAAAACTATGAGGCTGAATGAGGAGGGCTTGACTCTTTTAAAGCAAAATTGCATTAATCTAATTTTCACTTAAATATGGTCTTCTCCTCAATCCCCATAGTATCAATTCAGCTCCATCATCATGAAAAGTCATGAAAGGTTTACATCATTCATCATTTCAGTATAAAAAATTTCAATCTTCTCAAACATGATTTTCTTGAAAGCTCCAGATGGGCACAGCTTTCCACCTCAATTAGAAGCTCCAGAAAAGGCACAGCTTCACTTGTCATGAAAGCTCCAGAAAAGGCACAGCTTTCAATATAATGAATTTCTTCAGTATCAAACACATCTCTTCATAATTTAATTTTCCACCCAAAGTATCATAGAATGTGGTGGCAAAACACAAGACAACTTCCCCCACACTTAAGCTCAACTAGATTATGCAATTTTACTTCAAGAGTTGGTTGGATAGGGAAAATTGGCTTGTAATGTGGCTAACCTAATAGGATGTGCATGGATTATAAGGGATAAAAGGATTAAATATTCAAGGTAGGCCATTATAATAAAGTATTCTTGGAAATAGGGGCTTTAATACCAAACAAATTCCTCATTCATTTAAACATAAGTACCTCAAACCCTCGAGTTTTGATAGGAATAAATCAAATTCTGGTTAAATCAATCATGGTTTGGTTCTCTCAAGAAGTGAGGTGAATGTAAATAATATGAAAATAATGGTTCAGAAGCCTCACAGGAAAGTGATTTCAAATATAAAGATAGTGAGATGTGGCATGGGATTCAAAATTCGGTGTACTTTCCATGAAATTACTAAATATTTGAACTTGAAACAAAGTTATTTCAGCATTCATTTAAGCTTAGTTTCAAGGGGTAAATTGTTTCACTTATTTATATGGATTTAAAAATGGCGATGAGAATCATTTCAGCTCAAAAGTTTCAAAAACACACAGAAAATTGTAAAATAAACACACAAAATTTGAAAAACACACAAATTTTTTTTTTGGTTTTTTTTTTTAACAGGAAAGCAATTGAAATTACTAAACTAAAAGGTTCCCTCCCCCACACTTAAAATATTTCATTGCCCTCAATGTGAACCTATGAGATGATATATGCAAATGAAATGCAGAATTTTTAAATAGGACAAATAATATAAAAGTGAAAGGGTTAGGAACAGCCTGATGTGCTCAAGTGATGATGGGGTCATGCAGTGTGATAAAATCCACTGCATCAGTAGGAAGTCCCTCAATGTATCTCTTCAAACGTTGCCCATTGACTGTAAATCTCCTTCCGGTGTCCTCTTGTGTGATCTCCACTGCACCATAAGGAAAAACATTAGTCACAACATAAGTACCTAACCATCTAGAATGCAACTTACCTGACATCAGCTTCAGTCGTGAACTGTAGAGAAGGACTTTCTCTCCAACATGAAACTCCCTTTGTTGGATCATTTTGTCATGAGCTGCTTTTGATCTTTCCTTGTAGAGCCTTGAGTTCTTATATGATGATAATCTAATCTCCTCAAGATCTTGAATTTGCAGCTTCCTTTGGATTCCAGCTTGGGCCAAATCCATGTTGCATTTCTTTATAGCCCAATAAACCCGATGCTCAACTTCCACGGGGAGATGACACACTTTCCCAAAAACAATCCAAAATGGGGACATACCAATGGGGGTCTTGTATGCTATCCTATAAGCCCACAATGCATCATCCAAGCACTTGCTCCAATCATTCCTATTTGGCTGCACAGTTTTCTCCAAGATTTGTTTCAACTCACGATTTGAAACCTCAGCCTGGCCATTTGTTTGGGGGTGGTATGGTGTTGATGTTTTGTGTGTCACCCCATAATTTCGAAGGAGGGAAGCAAAATTACTATTGAAAAAGTGTGTCCCTTGGTCACTGATGATGGCCTTTGGTACTCCAAACCTGCAGAAAATTTGAGCCTTGAAAAAATCCACTACAACATGAGAATCGTCAGTCCTGGTGGCCTTAGCCTCCACCCATTTACTCACATAATCAACAGAAACCAAAATATACAAAAATCCAAATGAACTAGGAAAAGGACCCATAAAATCAATTCCCCATACATCAAAAATCTCACAGAATAGTATGGGTTGTTGGGGGATCTCATGTCTCTTAGAAATGTTCCCAGTGTGTTGGCAATGAGAGCATGACTTACAAAACACATGGGCATCATGGAATAATCTAGGCCAATATAATCCAGAGTCCAAAACCTTCCTAGCTGTCCGTTGGGGTCCAAAGTGTCCACCACAAGCAAATGTATGACAGAAATGCAAAACAGACTCAAACTCATGATCGGGAACACACATCCTAATGACTTGGTCACTACACATGCGCCAGAGGTAAGGATAATCCCACACATAAAACCTAGACTCACTTTTTAATTTTTGGACTTGATGTTTCTTTAAATTTGTAGGCATTTCAGAGGCAAAAATGTAGTTCACTAAATCAGCATACCAAGTATGCATACCTGAGATGGAATAAAGATGCTCATCGGGAAAAGTGTCCTGAAGTGGTACCTAGTCCAAGGTGTCATCCTCTAGTGTGTGAGTAATCCTACTCATGTGGTCTGCCACCAAATTCTCTAACCCCTTTTTGTCCTTTATATCAAGGTCAAACTCTTGAAGAAGGAGCATCCAACGGATAAGTTGTGGCTTTGCATCTGGCTTCTTCAGGAGGTACCTCAAAGCTGCATGGTCAGAAAAAACAACTACTTTAGAGCCCAATAAATATGAACGGAATTTATCTAAAGAAAATATGACAACAAGAAACTCCTTTTCCATGGTTGTGTAGTTTTATTGGGCTGAATCCAATGTCCGTGATGCATAGGCAATCACATGTGAACGTCCTTCCACCCTCTGAGATAAGACAGCTCCAACTGCGAAGTTGGAGGCGTCACACATAAGCTCAAATGGAAGGTCCCACCATGGGGGCTGTATGATAGGTGGAGTGGTCAGACACTTCTTTATCTCATCAAAGGAAGTCCTACAAGAATCATCAAACACCAAATCAGAATCTTTTTGAAGTAATCATGACATAGGAAGAGCGATCTTACTAAAATCTTTGATGAAGCGCTGATAAAATCCTGCATGCCCTAGGAAAGATCTAACATCACGCACACATGAAGGATAGGGTAAGGATGAAATAATTTCTACCTTAGATCTATCGACCTCTATCCCATGTTTTGACACCACATGCCCTAAGACAATGCCATGCTCTACCATAAAATGACACTTTTCAAAGTTCAGGACCAGATTCTTCTCAATACAATGATTCAACACCTTTCCCAAACTACTTAGACATTCATCAAATGAAGACCCATACACTGTAAAATCATCCATAAATACCTCCATGTAGGTCTCAATAAAATCAGAAAAAATACTCACCATACATCTCTGGAAGGTACCTGGGGCATTGCAAAGTCCAAATGGTATCCTCTGGTAGGCAAATGTGCCAAAGGGACAGGTGAATGTAGTCTTCTCCTGATCCTCTGGAGCTATAGGAACCTGAAAATATCTAGAAAATCCATCCAAGAAACAATATTGTGTTTTCCCAGCTAGTCTCTCGAGCATTTGATCAATAAATGGGAGGGGGAAACGGTCCTTGCGAGTGGTCTGATTTAGTTTCCTATAATCAATACATACACACCAACTGTTTTGCACCCTCATTAGAACTAAATCTTCTTTCTCATTTTTAACAACATTAAAACCAGTTTTCTTAGGCACAACCTGAATTGGACTTACCCACTGAGAATCTGAAATGGGAAATATTATACCTGCCTTGAGCAATTTCTCAACTTCTTTTTTAACAACTTCCAGGAGGGTGGGATTGAGTCTCCTTTGTGGCTATCTCACCAGTTTAGCCCCATCCTCCAAGAGAATCTTATGCATGCAAATGGAGGGGCTAATACCTGATATGTCAGCCAAGGTCCACCCAATCGCCCTGATGTTCTCCCTCTAAATATTCAAAATCTTTTCTTCATGTTCAAAAGGGAGATTGTTAGAAATGATAACAGGTAATCTCTCGCCACTCAACAAGTATGAGTATTTATGATTTGGTGGCAATGGATTGAGTTCTAATGAAGGAGTGTGTAGTATGGATGGAGACATTGAAGGAACCGAAATATGTGCACAAAGAGCATCGGTATCAGAATATACATCATCAAAATCAGAGAATAAAGCATCAAATCCATCAGCATACTCTATAGTCATGTCATAATCAGAGTTCACATGAACAAGATCAGAATATGAATCCATTTCAAAATCAAATCTTAGAGAGTCTTGTTCATTAGAAATAGGTGTGGAAGTTCTCTTAGACATTAAACCAGAACCAATACTCATAATCTCCCTAAGTATAGGACAATCAAAATCCATGGAGTTTTTACTTGGTGGTTCAAAATGGGAGATAACAAAAGCAGAATGGTCCTCAGAGGGGTACTTCATGGAATCCATAACATTAAATATCAAAACTTCATCCCCAAATTCCATGGAAAGTGTACCCTCATTGACATTTATGATAGTTTTTGCAGTTTTGAGGAAGGGACTACCTAAGATAATGGGGGCATGAGAACTTACCTGATCATCCTCCATGTTAAGAACATAGAAATCCGCTGGAAAGATCATGTCTCTTACCCGGACAAGTACATCCTCAAGGACTCCCACTGGATATGTCGTAGCTCTATTAGCCAATTGCACCACTACTCTTGTTGGATTCAACTCACCAACCTGCAAGGAAGAGAATACAGAGTGAGTCATCACATTTATTGAAGCTCCTAAATCACAAAGAGCATCAGAGAAGTGCAACTCCCCTATGGTACATGGGATGGTGAATGTCCCGGGATCCTTGCACTTTGTTGGCATTACTAGAGTTGGTGTAATGAGTGCTGAGACATTCCTTCCAAGGTTGATCCTCTCATTCCCCTTGAGCCCTCTTCGATTGGTGCAGAGTTCTTTTAAGAATTTGGTATACCTTGGGATTTTCTTAATGGCTTCAAGTAGAGGAATGTTGATCTCCACACGCTTGAATGTGTCCAAAACCTCCTTTTGCATTGCTTCTTCATCCATCTTCTTGGTTTGAACAACCCTGTTTGGAAAAGGAAGGGGTTTAGGAGGTACATCATAAATCTTTTTCTTACCTTTATCTTTCTCCTTGG
This sequence comes from Viscum album, assembly GCA_963277665.1. Lineage (NCBI taxonomy): Eukaryota > Viridiplantae > Streptophyta > Magnoliopsida > Santalales > Viscaceae > Viscum > Viscum album. The sequence continues at coordinate 1,716,835,860 of OY728143.1, forward strand.
ATTGCTCATCAGTTGGTATGGAATGCAGCTTCTCTAGAGTAGAGGTGAATCCCGGTGGAATGGTAGGTCCAGATGTATCATTCATTTGCATCCCACTTCCAAATGTGATGGCACTAACATTACCCTTTGGATTTGGAGTGGGTTGGGAAGGTAGATTTCCAGAATTCTTACTCACAAGTTCATGGAGGGTGGTGGCAATCTGACTCATTTGAGTCTTTAACTCTCTCAGCTCCGAACCTTGACTCTTCAGCTCATTCTGTTGATTAAGAACAATTTGTTTCAAAAGATCATCAGTGTTAGAGTCTACCTTGTGTTGGATATTCCCTTGTTGCTGACTTGTTGATGTTTGAGCTTCGAATCTCCTTTGGGGTTGTTGGAAACCCTATTGGTATGGTGGAGGCTGCTGGAAGTTTGGTTGAAAAGGGGGCCTTTGTTGTTGTCCAGAGCCATACCTCATGTCTGACTGATCTTTCCACCCTTGGTTGTATATTGTATCAAACTTCTTTTGGGGATATGGTTGTTGTTGTTGCTAATGAAATGGTCTCCCAGGGAACACTGCTGCACAATCTTCTGTCTCTTGTAGTTGTGGGCAACAGTCGGTTGGGTGGCTTGTCTTAGTGCAAATGCCACATGGCCTTGAAGGAGGGGGTTGGGATGTATTTTGATCCAATGCAATCTGCCTCACCATAGTTGTCAATTCTTCTAACTTAGTATCAATCAAATGACTTTCAAGAGAAGAAGGACTTACTTGATGTACTCATCGAACATGTGGTGTACCTATATCACCGAATTGTTGAGAGTTTTGGGCCATTTTGTCGATCAATGCTCGTGCAGCTACTGGTGTCTTGTCCACCAATGCTCCTCCAGCTGCAGCATCCACCATGCTCCTCTCCATGGGTGTGATTCCTTTATATAAGTACTGGATGAGTAGTTGCTCACTGATTTGGTGATGTGGGAATCTTGCACACAACTTCTTGAATCGCTCCCAGTACTCATACATTGACTCCCCTTGTGATTGCTTAATCCCCGATATCTTCTTTTGAATGGATGTGGTCCTTGATGCTGGAAAAAATCTTTACAAGAAAAGACGTTTCAAATCATTCCAACATGTTACATCTTCAGGTTTCAAATAATACATCCAATCTTTTGCAGCTCCATCAAGTGAGAATGGGAATGATCTTAATTTGATTTGATCTTCAGAAACATTTCTTGGTTTTAATGTTGAGAAAACCACATTAAATTCTTTAAGGTGTTTGTTGGGATCCTCACTAGAGAGGCCATGAAACTTTGGAAGTAAGTGAATTAACCCAGATTTCAGTTCAAAGTCCGATTCGAGATTTGGGTATGCAATACAATTTGGTTGATAGTTAACATCAGGTGTATCCAATTCTCGAATGGTTCTATTAAGTTCATTTCCATTGTTTCCAGCCATTGGTTCCTCTTTTATGTTTTAATTTGTATTGCTTCCAATTTCAATGTTTCCAAAAGAGAGGAATTCACCAACTGGTTGAATATTGAAACTTCCCATAGATTGAGAATTTCTGATTCGAGCCCTAAGGCTACGTTCAATCTCAGGGTCAAGATCTAAGAGATATTCGGGATTAGTTTGTGTCATAGATCAAATAAAAATGAAAATAAATAAAGTGGACCATATTAAAATAAAAATGAGAAGTTTGAGTTGATGGTCCAAAAATAAGTAGAAGAAAATAAAAGAAGAAGAAGAAAAATCAGATTGGGTAAAGAAGGAAGAAAGAAGAGAGGAAGAGAATAAAATGTAAAATAAAATAAATACCTATAATTGGTAGAAATAATTACTTGCCTCCTCGGCAGCGGTGCCAATTTGATAGAGCACTGTCGTGGGTGCCCTCAAATGATTAGTGTGATTTTGGGGTACTTAGGGGCAGCAGAGTGGCTGACCAAGGTCATCTCTCAAAGGAGAAAGTGAATTAAAACAACTTCTTAGAGGTATTCTAAAAATAAAATAAAAGAGAATAAAAACACTAATTGAATGGATGGGGTTTTTTTATAGTTTATAGATCTAGAAGAAGTTTTCTGGAAGAAGATTTCATTTTTTTTTTAATTTTGAAATGATGTTTGATTAAAAAGACAAAACAAGAAGATGTTTTTTTAGAAATCTATTTTAAAAGGCGTAATCGATCTAACTCTACCTCTTAATTCACTTATTAATCATTATCATTTAAATCAATATCCACTCAATTATGATCCCCTAATTTTTTATCCCTCGAACCCTATGAGAGTTAACTTAACCACAAAGATGAAATTACTTAAACCCTAGGCTAGCTTCGGAACATGCAATCGCAGCACCCTGCTTTGATTGTTGTTCTAAGGATAGCTTATGGCCAGTGGTTAATTAGAGGACATATCCATTCTGGAAATGAGGATGAATTGTGTTTAGGAATTATATTTGAACTCTACAAATTTATCCCGTATGGTCTTGTATTACCGATTAAGATTGCGCTCTCACAATTTACACAATTCCCGACCTCACGTGTTTTGTGTTAATTGTTCAATTGATTGCTTAGTTTATTTGTAATTTAAAAACACAATTCATGGATCATATTATGTTAATTACAGTGGCTCATTGATTCAAAATAATTAAATGAAGAAGGTAGAAGATAGATCGATTACTAAAAGACTACTCTTACATGGGTGGCGTAATCATCGTAGAAGCGTTTTGCATGTGCAAAGGTTTATAATGGGTATAACCCAATAACGCTTCTAATCAAGAATTCCAGACCAAAGAGGAAGATTAATAGAAGAATAAATTTAAACAAAACAGAAGAAAAGAGAAGAAATAAAAGAAGAACAATGAAGTTTATTACACAAATGAAAACATTACAAAATGAAGAAGAGAATGAGGCTTCGATGAGGGGATCCTTGCTTCAAGAGCTACCCCTCTTAAAATGGTTGGAGAATTTGGGTGAAACAAATTCTCATCTGCCTCCAATCTCCTAATGAACGTCCCGACCCCTCCAAATGAGAAAAACTCCAATTTATAGAGGGGAGGGGAGGAGAGGTTACAAGTGGTTTCAAGTGTGAATGTGGAAATTCGGCCAAATATTTTATGCCAACTTGAACCGCCCATTTGACTACCAAAACGAGTGAATTTGCCGGCCTTCCAAAAGGATAAAATGTGAGGATATGGGTCCTCTATCTCCTCTCCAAATTTGGGCTCAATACAATCCCATATGGAGGAGTTATGGCCGAAATACAGAAGCTTCTCCATTCTGGCGAGCCCAGCCCAACTTTGACTTCATGGCCCATTTTCACAACCAAATGAACTCTTTAGCTCTAGTGTCCTGAATAAAAGTTGTATATAATTAAGTTAGGAACACTGTTACAAAATTTGAAATTCAAATAATAAATAAAAATATTTATCTTCGAAATACTACAGTGAACTATAAAGGGTAAAACTGGAATTTTCATCAAATATTCAAATGAATGATCTAATCCCAAATACTTTCTAATTAAACATATTTAACACAATGTGAGGAAATTATATCATTTATTATCAATGAAATATTCAATAAAATGGTGTTTTATCAACTCCCCCACACTTACCCTTTTGCACTCCTGGGCAAACTCTCATATCAAGTAAACATTAATATCAAATCAAAACCAATTTTAAAACACATATCCTTGAGATCAAACAATTACACCCCAAGAAACAAAAGATATCATGCCTCATAAAAAACCATTATTTCAAGTTCTTCATTTATATCATTCAATATATTTCCACTTTATTTATCCTCCCATGCACAAAACACTTACCTCGCTTGAATTTTCTCTCATCACTCAAATATCAATTTTTTTACAATGTCTTTCTCATCCAAACTCATAAAAGGGTCACCATAGGCTTGATAGATTCCTACATCGCTACCCAATGTGAGTCAAGGACATATGTTTATCATGAGGACTTTTCAGGGTTGTTCTGTGGCTTTCAGTTGGTAGGATTAAGATGTGAAAAACTCTGAGGCTGAATGAGGAGGGCTTGACTATTTTGAAGCAAAATTGCATTAATCTAAGTTTCACTTAAATATGGTCTTCTCCTCAATCCCCATAGTATCAATTCAACTCCATCATCATGAAAAGTCATGAAAGGTTTACACCATTCATCATTTCAGCATAAAAAATTTCAATCTTCTCAAACATGATTTTCTTGAAAGCTCCAGATGGGCACAGCTTTCCACCTCAATTAGAAGCTCCAGAAAAGGCACAGCTTCACTTGTCATGAAAGCTCCAAAAAAGGCACTGCTTTCAATATAATGAATTTCTTCAGCAGTAAACACATATCTTCAGAATTTAATTTTCCACCCAAAGTATCACAGAATGTGGTGGCAAAACACAAGACAACTTCCCCCACACTTAAGCTCAACTAGATTATGCAATTTTACTTCAAGAGTTGGTTGGATAGGAAAAATTGGATTGTAATGTGGCTAACCTAACAGGATGTTCATGGATTCTAAGGGCTAAAAGGATTAAATATTCAAGGTAGGCCATTATAATAAAGTATTCTTTGAAATAGGGGCTTTAATACCAAACAAATGCCTCAATCATTTAAACATAAGTACCTCAAACCCTCAAGTTTTGACAGGAATAAATCAAATTCTGGTTAAATCAAGCATGGTTTGGTTCTCTCAAGAAGTGAGGTGAATGTAAAGAATATGAAAATAATGGTTCAGAAGCCTCACAGGAAAGTGATTTCAAATATAAAGATAGTGAGATGTGGCATGGGATTCAAAATTTGGTGTACTTTCCATGAAATTACTAAATATTTGAACTTGAAACAAAGTCATTTCATCATTCATTTAAGCTTAGTTTCAAGGGGTAAATTGTTTCACTTATTGATATGGATTTAAAAATGGTGATGAGAATCATTTCAGCTCAAAAGTTTCAAAAACACACAGAAAATTGTAAAATAAACACAAAAAAATTGAAAAACACACAAATTTTTTTTTTGGTTTTTTTTTAACAGGAAAGCAATTGAAATTACTAAACTAAAAGGTTCCCTCCCCCACACTTAAAATATTGCATTGTCCTCAATGTGAACCTATGAGATGATATATGCACATGAAATGCAGAATTTTTAAATAGGACAAATAATATAAAAGTGAAAGGGTTAGGAACAGCCTGATGTGCTCAAGTGATGATGGGGTCATGCAGTGTGATAAAATCCACTGCATTAGTAGGAAGTCCCTCAATGTATCTCTTCAAACGTTGCCCATTGACTGTAAATCTCCTTCCAGTGTCCTCTTGTGTGATATCCACTACACAATAAGGAAAAACATTAGTCACAACATAAGGACCTAACCATCTGGAACACAACTTACCAGGCATCAGCTTCAGTCATGAACTGTAGAGAAGGACTTTCTCTCCAACATGAAACTCCCTTTGTTGGATCATTTTATCATGAGCTGCTTTTGATCTTTCCTTGTAGAGCCTTGGGTTCTCATATGATGATAATCTAATCTCCTCAAGCTCTTGAATTTGCAGCTTCTTTTGGATTCCAGCTTGGGCCAAATCTATGTTGCATTTCTTTATAGCCCAATAAGCCCGATGCTCAACTTCCACGGGGAGATGACATGTTTTCCCAAAAACAATCCGAAATGGGGACATACCAATGGGGGTCTTGTATGCTGTCCTATACGCCCACAATGCATCATCCAAGCACTTTCTCCAATCCTTCCTATTTGGCTGCACAGTTTTCTCCAAGATTTGTTTCAACTCACGATTTGAAACCTCAGCCTGGCCATTTTTTTGGGGGTGGTATGGTGTTGATGTTTTGTGTGTCACCCCATACTTTCGAAGGAGGGAAGCAAAATTCCTATTGCAAAAGTGTGTCCCTTGGTCACTGATGATGTCCTTTGGTACTCCAAACCTGCAGAAAATTTGAGCCTTGACAAAATCCACTACAAGATGAGAATCGTCAGTCCTGGTGGCCTTAGCCTCCACCCATTTACTCACATAATCAACAGCAACCAAAATATACAAAAATCCAAATGAACTAGGAAAAGGACCCATAAAATCAATGCCCCATACATCAAAAATCTCACAGAATAGTATGGGTTGTTGGGGCATCTCATGTCTCTTAGAAATGTTCCCAGTGTGTTGGAAACGTGAGCATGACTTACAAAACACATGGGCATCATGGAATAATCTAGGCCAATATAATCCAGAGTCCAAAACCTTCCTAGCTGTCCGTTGGGGTCCAAAGTGTCCACCACAAGCAAGTGTATGACAGAAATGCAAAACAGACTCAAACTCATGATCGGGAACACACCTCCTAATGCCTTGGTCACTACACATGCACCAGAGGTAAGGATCATCCCACACATAAAATCTAGACTCACTTTTTAATTTTTGGACTTGATGTTTCTTTAAATTTGCAGGGATTTCATAGGCAACAATGTAGTTCACTAAATCAGCATACCAAGTATGCATACCTGAGATGGAATAAAGATGCTCATCGGGAGAAGTGTCCTGAAGTGGTACCTGGTCCAAGGTGTCATCCTCTAGTGTGTGAGTAATCCTACTCATGTGGTCCGCCACCAAATTCTCTGACCCCTTCTTGTCCTTTATATCAAGTTCAAACTCTTGAAGAAAGAGCATCCAACGGATAAGTCGTGGCTTTGAATCTGGATTCTTCAGGAGGTACCTCAAAGTTGCATGGTCAGAAAAAACAACTACTTTAGAGCCCAATAAATATGAACGTAATTTATCTAAAGCAAATATGACAGCAAGAAACTCCTTTTCCGTGGTTGTGTAGTTTTATTGGGCTGAATCCAATGTCCTTGATTCATAGGCAATCACATGTGAATGTCCTTCCACCCTCTGAGATAAGACAGCTCCAACCGCGAAGTTGGAGGCGTCACACATAAGCTCAAATGGAAGGTCCCACCGTGGGGGCTGTATGATAGGTGGAGTGGTTAGACACTTCTTTATCTCATCAAAGGAAGTCCTACAAGAATCATCAAACACAAAATCAGAATCTTTTTGAAGTAATCATGACATTGGAAGAGCGATCTTACTAAAATCTTTGATGAAGCGCCGATAACATCCTGCATGCCCTAGGAAAGATCTAACATCACGCACACATGAAGGATAGGGTAAGGATGAAATAATGTCTACCTTAGATCTATCAACCTCTATCCCATGTTTTGACACCACATGCCCTAAGACAATGCCATGATCTACCATAAAATGACACTTTTCAAAGTTCAGGACCAGATTCTTCTCAATACAATGATTCAAAACCTTTCCCAAACTACTTAGACATTCATCAAATGAAGACCCATACACTGTAAAATCATCCATAAATACCTCCATGCAGGTCTCAATAAAATCAGAAAAAATACTCACCATACATCTCTGGAAGGTACATGGGGCGTTGCAAAGTCCAAATGGCATCCTCCGGTAGGCAAATGTGCCAAAGGGACAGGTGAATGTAGTCTTCTCCTGATCCTCTAGAGCTATAGGAACCTGAAAATATACAGAAAATCCATCTAAGAAACAATAGTGTGTTTTCCCAACTAGTCTCTCAAGCATTTGATCAATAAATGGGAGGGGGAAATGGTCCTTGCGAGTGGTCTGATTTAGTTTCCTATAATCAATACACACACGCCAACTGTTTTTCACCCTCATTGGAACTAAATCATCTTTCTCATTTTTAACAATAGTAAAACCAGTTTTCTTAGGCACAACCTGAATTGGACTTACCCACTGAGAATCTGAAATGGGAAAGATTATACCTGCCTCGAGCAATTTCTCAACTTCTTTTTTAACAACTTCCAGGAGGGTGGGATTGAGTCTCCTTTGTGGCTGTCTCACCGGTTTAGCCCCATCCTCCAAGAGAATCCTATGCATGCAAATGGAGGGGCTAATACCTGATATGTCATCCAAGGTCCACCCAATCGCCCTGATGTTCTCCCTCTAAATATTCAAAAGCTTTTCTTCATGTTCAAAAGGGAGATTGTTAGCAATGATAATAGGTAATCTCTCACCACTCAACAAGTATGAGTATTTCAGATTTGGTGGCAATGGTTTGAGTTATAATGAAGGAGGGTGTAGTATGGATGGAGACATTGAAGGAACCGAAATATGTGCACAAAGAGCATCGGTATCAGAATATACATCATCAAAATCAGAGAATAAAGCATCAAATCCATCAGCATACTCTATAGTCATGTCATAATCAAAGTTCACATGAACAAGATCAGAATATGAATCCATTTCAAAATCAAATCTTAGAGAGTCTTGTTCATTAGAAACAGGTGTGGAAGTTCTCTTAGAAATTAAACCAGAACCAATACTCATAATCTCCCAAAGAATAGGACAATCAAAATCCATGGAGTTTTTACTTGGTGGTTCAAAATGGGAGATAACAAAAACAGAATGGTCCTCAGAGGGGTACTTCATGGAATCCATAACATTAAATATCAAAACTTCATCCCCAAATTCCATGGAAAGTGTACCCTCATTTACATTTATGATAGTTTTTGTAGTTTTGAGGAAGGGCCTACCTAAGATAATGGGGGAATGAGAACTTACCTGATCATCCTCCATGTTAAGAACATAGAAATCCTCTGTAAATATCATGTCTCTTACCCGGACAAGTACATCCTCAAGGACTCCCACTGGATATGTCGTAGCTCTATTCGCCAATTGTACCACTACTCTTGTTGGCTTCAACTCACCAACCTGCAAGGAAGAGAATACAGAGTGAGGCATCACATTTATTGAAGATCCTAAATCACAAAGAGCATCAGAGAAGTGCAACTCCCCTATAGTACATGGGATGGTGAATGTCCCGGGATCCTTGCACTTTGTTGGCATTGCTATAGTTGGTGTAATGAGTGCCGATACATTCCTTCCAAGGTTGATCCTCTCATTCACCTTGAGCCCTCTTCGATTGGTGAAGAGTTCTTTTAAGAATTTGGTATACCTTGGGATTTTCTTAATGGCTTCAAGTAGAGGAATGTTGATCTCCACCCGCTTGAATGTGTCCAAAACCTCCTTTTTCATTGCTTCTTTAGCCATCTTCTTGGTTTGAACAACCCTGTTTGGAAAAGGAAGGGGTTTAGGAGGTACATCATCAATCTTTTTCTTACCTTTATCTTTCTCCTTGGATTTCTCATCAGTTGGTATGGAATGCGGCTTCTCTAGAGTAGAGGTGAATCCTTGTGGAATGGTAGGTCCAGATGTATCATTCATTTGCTTCCCACTTCTCAATGTGATGGCACTAACATTCCCCTTTGGATTTGGAGTGGGTTGGGAATGTAGATTTCCAGAATTCTTACTCACAAGTTCATAGAGGGCGGTGGCAATCTGACTCATTTGAGTCTTCAACTCTCTCAGCTCCGAACCTTGACTCTTCAACTCATTCTGTTGATTAAGAACAATTTTTTTCAAAAGATCATCAGTGTTAGAGTCTAACTTGTGTTGTATATTCCCTTGTTGCTGACTTGTTGATGTTTGAGCTTCGAATCTCCTTTGGGGTTGTTGGAAACCCTATTGTTAAGGTGGAGGCTGCTGGAAGTTTGGTTGAAAAGGGGGGTCTTTGTTGTTGTCTAGAGCCATACCTCATGTCTGGCTGATCTTTCCACCCTTGGTTGTATACTGTATCAAACTTCTTTTGGGGATATGGTTGTTGTTGCTGCTGCTGAAATGGTCTCCCAGGGAACACTGCTGCACAATCTTCTGTCTCTTGTAGTTGTGGGCAACAGTCAGTTAGGTGGCTTGTCTCAGTGAAAATGCCACATGACCTTGAAGGAGGGGGTTGGGATGTCTTTTGAGCCAATGCAATCTGCCTCACCATAGTTTTAAATTCTTCTAACTTAGTATCAATCAAATGACTTTCAAGAGAAGAAGGACTTACTTGATGTCCTCCTCGAACATGTGGTGTACCTATATCACCAAATTATTGAGAGTTTTGGGCCATCTTGTCGATCAATGCTTGTGCAGCTACTGGTGTCTTGTCCACCAATGCTCCTCCAGCTGCAGCATCCACTATGCTCCTCTCCATGGGTGTGAGTCCTTCATAGAAGTACTGGATGAGTAGTTTCTCACTGATTTGGTGATGTGGGCAGCTTGCACACAACTTCTTGAATCGCTCCCAGTACTCATACATTGACTCCCCTTGTTCTTTCTTAATCCCCGATATCTCCTTTTGAATGGATGTGCTCCTTGATGCTGGAAAAAATATTTGCAAGAAAAGACGTTTCAAATCATTCCAACATGTTACAGCTTCAGGTTGCAAATAATACATCTAATCTTTTGCATCTCCATCAAGTGAGAATGGGAATGCTCTTAATTTGATTTGATCTTCAGAAACATTTCTCGGTTTTAATGTTGAGCAAACCACATTAAATTATTTAAGGTGTTTGTTGGGATCCTCACCAGAGAGGCCATGAAACTTTGGAAGTAAGTGAATTAACCCAAATTTCAGTTCAAAGTCCGATTCGAGATTTGGGTATGCAATACAATTTGGTTGATAGTTAACATCAGGTGCAGCCAATTCTAGAATGGTTCTATTAAGTTCATTTCCATTGTTTCCAGCCATTGGTTCCTCCCTTTTGTTTGAATTTGAATTGCTTCCAATTTCAATGTTTCCAAAAGAGAGGAATTCACCAACTGGTTGAATATTGAAACTTCTCGTAGACTGAGAATTTCTGATTCGATCCCTAAGGATACGTTCAATCTCAGGGTCAAGATCTAAGAGATCTTCGGGATTAGTTCATGTCATAGATCAAATAAAAATAAAAATAAATAAAGTGGACCATATTAAAATAAAAATTAGAAGTTTGAGTTTATGGTCCAAAAAGAAGTATAATAAAATAAAAGAAGAAGAAGAAAAATCAGATTGGGTAAAGAAAGAAGAAAGAAGAGAGGAAGAGAATAAAATGTAAAATAAAATAAATACCTCTAATTGGTTGAAATAATTACTTGCCTCCCCGGCAGCGGCGCCAATTTGATAGAGCACTGTCATGGGTGCCCTCAAATGCTTAGTGTGATTTTGGGGTACTTAGGTGCAGCAGAGTGGCTGACCAAGGTCGTCTATCAAAGGAGGAAGTGAATTAAAACAACTTCTTAGAGGTATTCTAAAAATAAAATAAAAGAGAATAAAAACACTAATTGAATGGATGGGGTTTTTTTATAGTTTATAGATCTAGAAGTAGTTTTCTGGAAGAAGATTGTATTTTTTTTGTTTTTAATTTTGAAATGATGTTTGATTAAAAAGACACAACAAGAAGATGTTTTTTTAGAAATCTATTTTAAAAGGCGTAATAAATCTAACTCTACCTCTTAATTCACTTATTAATCATTATCATTTAAATCAATATCCACTCAATTATGATACCCTAATTTGTTATCCCTCGAACCCTAAGAGATTTAACTTAACCACAAAGATGAAATTACTTAAACCCTAGGCTAGCTTCGGAACACACAATCGCGACACCCTGCTTTGATTGTTGTTCTAAGGATAGCTTATGGTAAATGGTTAATTATAGCACATATACATTCTAGAAATGAGGATGAATTGTGTTTAGGGATTATATTTGAACTCTAAAAATTTATCTCGTATGGTCTTGTATTACCGATTAAGATTGCGCTCTCGCAATTTACACAATTCCCGACCTCGCGTGTTTTGTGTTAATTGTTCAATTGCTTGCTTAGTTTCTTGTAATTTAAAAACACAATTCATGGATCATATTATGTTAATTACAGTAGCTCATTGATTCAAAATGATTAAATGAAGAAGGTAGAAGATAGATCGATTACTAAAAGTCTACTCTTCCATGGGTGGCGTAATCATCGTAGAAGTGTTTTGCATGTGCAAAGGTTTATAATGGGTATAACCCAATAAAGATTCTACTCAAGAATTCCAGACCAAATAGGAAGATTAATAGAAGAAGAAATTTAAACAAAACATAAGAAAAGAGAAGAAATAAAAGAAGAACAATGAAGTTTATTACACAAATGAAAACATTACAAAATGAAGAAGAGAAGGAGGCTTCGATGAGGGGATCCTTGCTTCAAGAGATACCCCTCTTACAATGGTTGGAGAATTTGGGTGAAACAAATTCTCATCTGCCTCCAATCTCCTAATACACGTCACAACCCCTCCAAATGAGAAAAACTCTAATTTATAGAGGGGAGGGGAGGAGAGGTTACAAGTGGTTTCAAGTGTGAATGTGGAAATTCGGCCAAATATTTTATGCCAACTTGAACCACCCATTTGACCACCCAAACGCGTGAATTGGCCGGCCTTCCAGAAGGATAAAATGTGCGTATATGGGTCCTCTATCGCCTCTCCAAATTTGGGCTCTATACAGGCCCATATGAAGGCGTTATGGCCAAAATACAGAAGCTTCTCCATTCTGGCGAGCCCAGCCCAACTTTGACTTCATGGCCCATTTTCAACAACCAAATGAACTCTTTAGCTCTAGTGTCCTGAATAAAAGTTGTATATAATTAAGTTAGGAACACTGTTACAAAATTTCAAATTCAAATAATAAATATAAAAATATTTATCTTCGAAATACTACAGTGAACTATAAAGGGTAAAACTGGAATTTTCATCAAATATTCAAATGAATGATCTAATCCCAAATACTTTCTAATTAAACATATTTAACACAATGTGAGGAAATTATATCATTTATTATCAATGAAATATTCAATAAAATAGTGTTTTATCACTGGAACTACCAAACTGATATTCCCATGAAAAACAAAACAGTTAACACCCAGAAACAACAATTTTAATAGGTAATTATTAATAAATGGGTTTTGAAATGTCATAATAGGATCATATATGATATTATAAGTGTGTAAATTACTCTAGTATAGATTTATAATAAATTTAAATTTATTATACATGATTTTATATACATTTCAAAGCAATTCAAACTTGAGTTAAGGGTTTTATGTTACAATCTCATTGTTTATTAAGATTGTTTATGATTAAGTTTTTTATGATGAAATTTTATTGTCTATCTCTCAATAAACTGATGAATTTTCTTATACTCTAGTTATTTCTAGATATTACATGTTTTACTTTCATTTTCCTCTCTTTAAGAACTTAGGAAACCAAATTAATGTTTTTAAGGAAACCTGACTTTATTTCTCTCTTCGGAAAAAAAATCTTTTTTCTTCCATATCCATGTTTTCTAAAAATGTTTTCAAGAATGTTTTTAATATTCTCCTATGATTAATAAATTCTTTTTTACCCATGATTTAATTTTTAAAATATGGTTTAAATGGAATATTATTTTTTTTTAAACAAGTTACTTTTGAATTTTTACCGAAAATGTGAAATGACTCTTTGTTTTAATGTACACAGTATGAACAAAATTTCTCACTATCATGACCACTCGATGTTTAGCTTCCTTTAAAAGTTTCCAAGGTTATTTTCAAAGACATTTTTTCTTAATATTTTGGAAATTTTTATATTTTAAATGAGTTGCTTCAAAGTGAAAGGGGTATTTTCCTCAAAAAATATTCCAGATATATTTTAAATAAATTCTTCACTTATGATAGCATCCTTTTATGTTACTATACTTTACTGGGGATATTATACAAGGATACCATCCTTTTTCTTTTTTTTATTTTTTATGATTATAATGAAAAGATGTTTATGAAACTTGTTTATTTTTCATAGGTTATGTTATGATAAAATATTGAAATGTTTATGAAACCCATTTCCTTTTTCATGAGTTATGGAATAATGAATGCTTTATGATCTTTGGCGCACATATGTATTATTTTTATTTTGTGATGGGTGTGACCATAATTATGCATCCCTCTAATACATTGGGTAAATATGGATATCTCATGAGATAATAAGGACTAGAATGGGGAGTGAATCCAGTTCAGTAAGGGACATTTTCAACTATGATAGACTTGAGAGTGAACCTTGACTAAGGATACAATGGTTTGGGAAGTGAACTCAATCCAATATGATAGTCTTAGTAATGATCCTTGACTACTAAGGAAATCATTTTATATGCTTATGTGCATGCCACAAACTTATGTCTTATGCTAATGTTATGATTTCATATATCATCTTCTTTTATTCCTTTATGATTCATGCCTTATGAACTGAGAAGATTTATACCATGATTCGAGGTTATGATCTATGATATGCAGGGTATGTATTTTCAAATGTTAAGCTCATGTTATCATACCCTTATTCTCATGTTATAATTAATTGATCATTTATATCTTCCTTAGTTACCCTTACTGAGAATCTAAGCTCACCCTTTCTTATATTTCCTTTCCCCATGTTATGACGAAAGGTTTAAGTAGGGTATGTCTATGAACTGTGATATGTGGGAAGATATTTATGGGAATATTAAAGATATTTCGTGAAATAATAATATTTTGTATCTAGTATCCAAATACATTGAACCTTTATGATCCTCGAGCACGTATTTGTGAAATGTAATGAATATTCATATAAAAGATGTAATATTTATGTATGAAATGTATGGGTCACTATAGTTGGTGTTAGGGGGTAGGTTTATTCAATCTTTAGAGGTTAGGATTAGATGACTTTAGTGAAAACCTTGGTGGTAAGTCTATGTATAGGATAACATCCAAAAGTTTTGATAAATAATATATTATGTGGTTTTCCTAGAAATAAATCCATGTATGGATACTACAAATGGACATTTTTTGGCATAAATGTATCTAGGGGTAATAACCCAAAAAATAGTTGGTCGAGTATATCTCGACTATCATTCTAATTCATGATGAGTGCTCCATTATTGCATGCTTGATTTTACACTCCTAAGGGGATATGATTGGGTTAATTTGCAATTTATTTATGAACAATTATGAAGGGTTTGAATAGATGATGATCATGAATGACCTAGGTTAAACCTAAGGTGTCATTGATTTAAAATAAGGTGTCAAGATTTAGACAACCTATAAATGATTTTCATGATTATATGATTGATCACTCTAATTAACAATGTTTGATGGTCACACAAACCATTTTAGTTTTAGTACGAGATTGAAGATAGAATGATGAAGTTGATGTGGTAATAGGTATGCTCAAATATTGAAGTAACCTATTTGAGATTAGTTTTATAAATTATGTTATATAATGAAAAGTCTCAAGGAATGTTAATTCATATCCTCAATGATTAGATGTTGAATTATAAGTGAAAACACCTAATGGTGTGATGATTGCATCACAAGTCTATGATTCTTCCTTGATTGAATTTTATGGTAATGTGCTTCCTAAAAATCCCATTATTTTCTCTATAGTTAAATTTGATGTTATCTTAGGCATGGATTGTATTTCTTTACATAAATCCCATATCAATTGTCAAGTAAGGGAAGTCACATTTGATATTACAAACCGACCTATGATTGTCCATTAGTGCAGCAATAAATATGAACTTATGATGGAAATTTCATCCATTGTATGGGTCTTTATTCCTATTCAAAAGGGTTGTTTATCTTAGGTGGTTATAGATAAGCTGAACATCAAAAATATATCTATTGTATGAGAGTTTTTTATGTTTTTATAGAGGAATTTCCTAGAATTCCTCTGAATCGTGAAGTTTATTTTTCAATAACTACACCTATTTGAAAGACTTAATATATAATGTCCCTAATTGAGTTGTAGGAATTGAAGAAACAACTCCAGGATAATCTTGAAAAGGGATTAATTCAGCCAAGTGTGTCACCATGGTGTGCACCCATTCTTTTTGTTAAGAATAAATATGGATCGATGCGACTCTGCATTGATTATCGAAAACTTAATAAGATCGCAATCAAGAATAAGTATCATATACCCCATATTTATGATTTTTTTTGATCGGTCATAAGGATTTTAATATTTTTCCAAGATTGATCTTCAATCTGGATACTGTTAGTTGAGGGTCAAAAGTGAAGAATACCCAAGACAGCCTTCTATACAAGGTATGGACACTATGAATTTATAGTGATTCTATTTGGTCTTAATAATGGCTCATGATATCTTCATGGGTTTAATTAATATATTATTTATATATTACCTTGATCATTTTTTGTAGTATTTATAGATTATATTCTAATATATTACAAGGAAGAGCATGAAGATCACTTGAGGATTGTACCGAAGACCCTAAGGAGAAGTTGTATGAAAAGTTCACTAAGTGTGAATTTTGGAGAGAAAAAGTTTTATTTTGGGCCATATAATCTCAAGAGAGGATGTATTATTGGATCTATCAAAGATAGAAGTTATTGATTGTTGGCCCAAATTAACTACTGTGATTATGATTTGTAGTTATCTTGGTTTGGTTGGATATTATCTATGCTTTGTGGAGAATTTCTCATAGATGTATAATCCACTCACCAAGTTAACTTGGAAGGTATCCAAGTTCCTCTAGATAGATAAATGTGAGAAAAATTTCAAGTAACTGAAGAGAAGTTAAATCAATGCACATTTTCTTACACTTACCTATAGTGGGGAAGAGTTCTTGATCTATAATGATGCATTGAAGAAGGAACTGGGATGCATTCTCATAAAGAATGATATGGTGATATATTTTTCCTCACAATAATTGAAGGTTCATGAGAAAAATACCATATATATATATACTGATCATAAAAGATTAATTCATATATTCACTTAGAAATATTTGAATATGCGCTGGAGAAAATGGTGGGAGTTGATTAAAGATTATGAATGCTCAATAATTACCACTCTTTGAAAGAGAACAAGGTGGAATATGCTTTCATTTGAAAGGATCATGGAAGATTATCTATGATAAAGATCAAAAAAGATCTAATATTTTTGGATTTGTAAATTATGGATCTGGAAATCTTGAGGGAAGCAGAGAAATCTTATCTTTCTCATATGAATTTACAACCTTATATCCATGTGGTGATTAAATAGGTGCAAAAGGAATATGTAGAGCTGAAAAAGAAGATGAGAAATATTCTTGAGTTCAAAATTGATTGTGATGGAATGATAAGTTTTAAGAACTGAGTATATGTAAGGGTGAAATTTTGGCCCGGCGGCCCGAAAGCCCGACATGCCCGGCCCAAAAGCCCGAGCGGCCCGGCTCAGCAAAGCCCGTGTCGGGCCAGGTTAGGCTCGGGCTGTAAGTACATCGGGTCGGGCCTCGGCCTATCCATGAAGGCCCGCAAGCCAGGTCGAGCCAGCCCGAAAAATCCTGACCCGTAGGCCCGCGTGAAGCCCAGCTCATTTGAAGCCCGTCTGTAAAAAAATATAATGTGAAATTGGTGGTAAGGAGATTCGATCCCCCTACCTCAAGCTTTCAAGGCTGCGCCTGTTATGTTATCAATAGACTGTATATATATATATATATATCAATGATATATATATATATATCATTATATGTTAACAAAAAAATATATATATATTATATATATATAATAATGTCTACATATACATATAATTATTATTATATATAATTATAATGTGTGTGTGTGTGTATAATATATACAACGATATATAATTATATATATATATATAATGTATATATATAAACAAATCCATTAATAATATATATCAATTAAGTGTGGCTTTTAAAAATCCATTAATAATATATATATAAATGATTTAATATAATATATAAATAAACAAAGCTATTAATATATATATATATATATATCAATGATTTAATATTATATATATATATAATAACTTGTTGTATATTAATAAAAAAATAACACACTCACCTAATGATGTTCGTGCACGTCTCTCAACCTCTTTAATTTTTTTAAGTATGTTGCAACTTACATATATTATATATACTATACATATATAAATCTATTTAGAAAAAAAAATTAACCCACCCACTGCGGCGCACCCCCCCAACCCCTAATTATTATTTTTATAATTTTCTCATATTATATATATATATATATATCAATCATTTAACATTATATATATATAATAACTTATTGTATATTAACAAAAAAATAACACTCACCCAATGATGTTCGCGCACACCCCCCGACCTCATTAATTTTTTTAAAATATGGTGAAACTTACATATTATATATATGTATATATAGATATATAAACAAATCTATTAATAATATATATATATATAAACAAATCCATTAATAATATATATATATAAAGATATTAATAATATATATCAAGTGTGCCTTTTAAAAATCCATTAATAATATATATATGTGTGTGTGTGTGTGTGTGTGTGTGTGTCTGTATGTATGTATATATATAAATGATTTAATATAGTATATATATATATATATCAATGATTTAATATTATATATATATAATCACTTGTTTAATATTAACAAAAAAAATAACACACTCACCTAATGATGTTCGTGCACGTCCCCCAACCTTATTAATTTTTTTAAGTATGTTACAACTTGCATATATTATATATAAATCTATTTAGAAAAAAAATTAACTCGCCCACTGTAGTGCACCCCCTAACCCCTAATTATTTTTTTTACAATTTTCTCATATTATATATATATATATATATCAATCATTTAACATTATATACATATAAAATAACTTATTATATATTAACAAAGAAAATAACTACCCACCCAATGATGCTTGCGCACCCCCTAACCTCGTTATTTTTTTAAAATTGATGAAACTTTCATATATTATATACACTATATATACTATATATACATATATAAATCTATTTAGAAAAAAAATTACTCACCAAATGCTGCGCACCCCCCCCCCCCCCAACTTCTCATTATTTATTTGCACATAATATATATAGATTCGCATATATAAATCTAATTAGAAAAAAAAATATATCTACCCACTTTAAAATGTCAATAAAATAGAAAATAAACATTTTTACAAAAAAAATGTTTAACATTTAATAAAAATACATATAAAAAACATGCATTTAAAAAACATTTAAAAAATGTTTTAAATTAAAAAACACTTAAAAATACTTTTCATAAATAAGTTAAAAAAAATAAATGTAAGAAAATGTTTTAAATAAATGATAAAAAATGTTTAAGTAACAATGCTTTTAACCCACCCACTATTGCACACCCCTGATCCCTCATTAATTTTTTTTTCAATTTTCACATAATATATATAAATTCGTAGGCATATATAAATCTATTTTGAAAAAATAACATATCTACCCACTATAAAATGTAAATAAAAAAATTACATAAAACATGTTAAATGTTTAAAAAACAAGCATTCAAAAAACTTTTTAAATTAAACGTCTAAAAATAAATGTGAAAAACGTTTTAAACAAGTGTTAAAAATGGTTCAAAAATGTTTAAATAAAAAAAATAAACAAATTTTTTAAGAAGTTTTTAAAACAAACATTTAAATTAATATTTTTTAAAAACACTTAAAAAAACTTTTTACATTAAAATTTGAAAATAAAGCTAAATGTTTTAAAAAAATACTAGTAAAAAGTATGCGTTTAAAAAAATTAAAAAATGTTTTAAATTAATCATTTAAAAATAAATGTAAAAAAAATTTGAAACAGATGTTAAAAATGATTTAAAAAAATGTTTAAATAAAAAAATTAACAAACGATTAAAAATTTATAAATAAGTTTAAAAAATAAATTAAAAAAAATAAAATAAATATTAAAAACGTTTAAATAACAATGCTTTAAAATCACCCACTATTGCGCACCCCTTAACCCGTCATTAATTTTTTTTACAATTTGCACATAATATATTTAGATTCACTGTACATAAATCTATTTAAACAAAAAAAAATAACATATCCACCTACTTTAAAATGTTAATAAAAATAAAATAAACGTTTTTATAAAAAAAACATGCGTTTAAAAATAAATGAAAAAAACATTTTAAATAAATGTTAAAAAAATATTTAAATAAAAACATTTAAAAAAAAGATTTAAAATAAAAAATTGTTTTGAAAATAATAAAAGCCCACCATGGGCCGACTCAAAAAAGCCCAGCCCAAACCGAAAAAGCCCGGCCCACCCTGATGGTTTGGGTCGGCCCAAGGTCGGGCTCGGGCCACCTCATGGGGTTTTTCGGGCTGGCCTGCCCCAGCCTGAATAGTTGTCAGTGGCTCGATTTTTTGCAGGACAGGCCCGCCCCGGCCCTGTCCAGGCCGAGCTGAAATTACACCCATATGTCCCATCAATACCAGGCTTGAAGAAAAATTTATTATATGAAGCTTATAATTCATCATTCTCTAATCATCCTGGAAGTGTAAATATGTATAAAGATCTAAAAGAATATTTTTGGTAGGATAACATGAAAAGAGATATTGTAGAGTATGTATCTTGATGCTTCGTATGTCAGCAAGTCAAGTCTAAGAGATAGAAGTCTAAGGGAATATTACAATCATTACCCATACTAGAATGTAAATGGGAAAACATCGCCATGGATTTTTCCATCAAACTCCCCAAAACTTCTAAAATCCATAATGCTATTTTTGTTGTAGTCGATCACCTTAAATAGTTAAAACATTTAATTTCTATTAGAGAATATTTCTCTCTTGATCAGCTTTCCAGAATATACATTAAGTGGTAAGGTCTCATGGAGTGTCACATTCTATTGTAACTTATCGGTATCCAAGGTTTACCTTGAAGTTCTGGAGAAGTCTTCAGCAAGTCCTAGATTCCGAGTTGTGTTTCAGTGTTACTTATCATCCTCAGACAGATGGTCATTCTGAGAGAACCATTCAAATTTTAGAGGATATGATGAGATATGTTTATATATATTTCAAAGGTGGTTGGGATCAACACCTTCCTCTAGTCGAGTTTTCTTACCATAATAGCTTTCACTCGAGCATTCAGAGTGCTCTTTACAAATACCTCTATAGAAAGAAGTATAGAAATCCAATGTTCTAGGATGAATTTGGAGAAAAAATATATTAAGACCAAAGCTGGATAGGAAAACGATAGAGAAATTCATAGCCATTCAGCAACACATCAAGGCAACTCAAAGTCGATAGAAAAGTTATGCTGATAATCATTGGTGAAATATGGAATTCAAAGTTGGTGAGAAGGTATTCCTATAGATTTATCAATGGAATAAGGTTATGAGATTTAGAAATAAGGGAAAGTTGAGCCCTAGGTATATTGTCCCATTTTATATTCTTCATCGAGTAGGGACAATAGCTTATCTCTTGGCGCTTCCCCCAAACCACTCTCAAGTTCACGATGTATTTCATGTATCACTCCTAAGAAAGTACATATCTGATCCATCACATGTACTGAACTCAAAGTTTGTACCACTATAGCATGATTTTTATTATAAAGAACAATCAGTAAAAATCTTGGATCATAGAGATAAAGTTCTAGAAAACAAGACTACTCACCTGGTTAAAGTTCTCTAGAGAGATCAAAAATTCGAAGAAGCTATGTTGGAACCCGAGGATGTGATGAAACAAAGATATCTTCATTTTTTATATTAAAGTGATGATATTTAAGGGTAAAACCCATTTTAAGGGGTATGGAATGTAACACACTGAGATTTTATAATATATTTCTTTTTAAATAATTTTTATTTCTTTGATAGTTTGTGATACATGCAACCCCAACTCTAAATAAACCGTAATATGGTATACCATTATAACCTAGCCGTTAAATTGGTGGAGTGAATAGGAATAAGAAATTTTTTAAAATTATATCTAAAGGTTTTAGATAAATCAAATATATTGATGAATAATTACTCAATTTTTAGTAAAGCCTTTATATGCATCAAAAATACATTTTTCCTCAAAAATGGTTTTTATTTATTTTTATGAGAAAATAATATAATTAATTTTTTCCAATTTAAAAAAAAATATTTGAAAAAATGAACTTAATTTTTTAAATAATCATTTCAAAATTATCTTAGAGTGAAATTTTGAGAATTTTCTAAAAATATTGATTTTTCAATGAATAGTGAAAAATACTAATTTTTATTGAAAATTGTATTTTCATTTCAAGAATTTACAAAGTTTCATTTTATTTTAAAATGATTTCAAAGTAAAATTAGTTAATTTATATTATAAATAATCCAATTAATTTCATTGTAATTAATTTTATGTTGGATGTTTTTATAAAAACTTTTATACTTCAGAAAACATTTTTTTTGGAAAACTGCTTTTCAACACGTTTTGTGAGTTTAATTTTATATTAAATTCTAACACTTTTGTGAATTAAATCTTGAAAAATGGATTCCATATTTGAATTCAGGAGGATCAAATTTTTGAAATGGGTCCCTTTTATTTTTTGTCATTATGAATAGTGAAGTTGTTAAATATTTGTCACCACGGTAAGGGTAAAATGGGTAAAATAGGGTTAAAACTTTGGGATGAGACTTTTAAAATTTCTCCAACCCTTTACTTTATCCTATTTTATTATTGGATTTAATCCATTTCCATAAAATTCCCAATATGTGGCCACTTGGTATCATTTTTCTTTGATTATGATCATTATATTATTTTAAGAAAAGAATAAATACAAAATATCACTCTCTTGACTTTAATATCTCTAAAATTTTTACATGAGGATAAAAAGAGGATAAGTTTGGTTATAAATTTTTATTTGAACTATGAATTAATTTTTTTATCATGGTGTTTATTTTTTATTTTTAGTGATTGAATAGTTACCTTAAATGCTTATGTAATGTTAATACGATATTTATTCAATTAATATAAAAATAAAATAAATGATTTTAAAGATATTAAAATTAATATAATTTGGATGAATTTATTTTGTTCCATGAGTTTTGTAGATAAATATAACATATTATTTATGTGTTAAAATATTATATTCAAATTCCATCTTTGTCTTTCATCTTTAAAGTCAAATTAAATGAACAGTGTCAAAATGATATTAATGATATTTTATAAAATTAATATGTTATTAAATTATTTAAAAATCATAAAAATATTAAACTATGGTAATTTAGATAATATATGATCTAAAATTTCATCCCTTGGAAATTTATGATTCAATTTTTACCTTATAAGTAAAATTATAACCCTTTAAAATTGAAATAGTTGTTACTGTGGTTAAGGTTAAAAATGGTTAATGATGTGTTTAATAAAAAATATAAGTCTTAAAATGACACAAAAACCTTTGTAAATTTAATTGGTTGATGATATTTCAAAAATAACATGTTTTCATTGAATTCGTGGTTATTTGGAATCATTATACATAGAAAATAATTTAATTATATTTTAATATTTTAATAAATTCCAAAAGTGTCTTTCCCCTCACTTATAAAAGGACACCCCTCTCTATTTCCTTTACATCACTTTGAGAAAAATATATCGACAAAAAACTCGCCAATTTTCTTATAAACTTTCCTAGATACAAAGTATAGGTGATGGTCTTCTTAAAAGGTCATTCCAAGGGTCCTTAAGAAAGGATCTAAAGGGGGTCTCCTCAAGAAGAGTTAATCGTCTTACCCGACCTCTTTCAATTTATTTATTCCTCTACCTACTCTAAATACAAGTTATACATTATAAAATAATGAATTTGGTATCTTAAATATACTATATTTTTATTTTTATAATGGAATAACCATAATATATCTTCTTTCAATCCTTTTGAAAAATGATAATGTTGTTTGTGCGTACGTGTGGACTACTACCTCCATAAAATGATGTGATTCATTTTTCATTTCCACTTTACATGGATGGTAATAAAGATAGATGTAATGAATATATTATACATATAATATATAATAAAGATTCTGGAAATTTAAATTATTATTTACATTTCTTTCTTTTCTTTTGTTGAAAGGTGACAGCGGTGTTCACGTGTACGTACATCCTACTGTCTCCATAAACAATGTAATTCATTTTTCTATCTCTATCTTTTATGTATAACTCTAAATATATATAATGAATATATATGATATTTATATCATGATTAACAATCTGGATATGATAGAACATGATCTAAATACAAGTACCGGAACTACCAAACCAAGATTCTCATGAAAAACAAAATAGTTAACACTAAGAAATGATGATTTTAATAATTAATTATTAATAAATGGGTTTTGAAATGTTATAATAGGATCATATATGATGTTATAAGTACGTGCATAACTCTAGTATAAAATTATAATAAATTTTAATTTATTATACAGTAGGTTATAGCATCATCGAAGCAAGCCAACCTTGAGGCAAGAGTTTTATGTTAAAATCTCATTGTTTATCAGGATTGTTTATGATTAAGTTTCCAATAACGAAATGTTATCATGTACCTCTCAAGAAACTCATGAATATTATTATTCACTGGTTATTTTTGGATATTACGTGTTTTCCTTTCATTCTCCTCACTTTAATAACTCAGGTGAAAAAAAGAATGTTTTTGTGGAAAATTAACTTTATTTCTCTCTTCGATCGAAAATATTTTTTTCTTCTATATCTATGTTTTTTAAAAATGTTTTCAAGAATATTTTTAATATTATCCTATGATTTTTTAAAGTCATTTTACTCATGATTGAATTTTTACAAAATGTTTTAAATGAAATCTTCTTTTCGTTTTCCGAATGATGTAATTTTGAATTTTTATCAAAAATGTGAAAGGAATCTTTATTTTAACTTACACATCTTGAATAGAATTTCCCACCATCATGAACGCTAAATTATTTGAATCTTCATAAATAATTTTACAAATTTGTTTTCAAAAAAAATTCCTTGATATTTGGAAAAAAAATATTTTAAATGAGTAATTTCAAAGTGAAAATGGTATTTTTCTTAAGATATATTCCAGTGATCTTCTAAAGAAATTTTTTATTTATGATAACATATTTTATGTTAATTATTCTTTACTGGGGATATGATCCAAGGATTCCATCCTTATTCTTTCTCTGGATGGTTTATGATTATGATGGAAAGATATTGTTTATGAAACCCGTTTATTTTCCACAGATTATGCTATGATGAAATGTTGAAATGTTTATAAAACCCATTTACTTTTTCATGGGTTATGACATGATGGATTTTTTATGATATTGTGGTACACATATGTATCATTATGTGATGTTTAGACCTGAAAGTATATATCCCTCCAATTCATTGGATAAACATAGATATCTCATGAGATAATAAGGAATGGAATGGGGAATGAACCCAGTTCAGTAAAGGACTTTGTCCACTATGATAGTCTTGTAAGTGAACCTTGACTAAGGATACGATGGTTTGGGGAGTGAACCCAATCAACTATAATAGTCTTTGCAGTGATCCTTGACTACTAAGAAAATGATTTTATATGTTTATATGTATGTCGCAAACTTTTTTCTTATGCCAATGTTATGATTTCATGGATCATGTTCTTTGATTCCTTTATGATTCATGTATTATGAACTACCGGTATTTATGACATGATTTGAGATTATGATCTATGATATGCATGGTATGGATTTTAAAATGATAATCTCATTTTTTCTTTCCCTTATGTCCAAGTTATACTTAAGTGATCATTGATATCTCGTTTATTTACCCTTACTGAGAATGTAAGATCACTCTTTCTTATGTTTCCTTTCCCTAGGTTATGAAGAAAGGTTTAAGTAGGGTATGTCTGTGAAGAGTAACATGTGTGAAGATCTTTATCGGATATGTTAAATATCTTTCATGAAATAAGAATATTGTGTATCTTGTCTCCAAACACACTAAACATTTATGGTCCTCAGGCATGTATTTTTTAAATGTATTTAATATTCATCTAAAAATATGTAATATTTATGTATGAAAATTATGTGTCTCTATATTGTGGGTTCTTTGTATTTATCTCCTCTAACTTCCCTTTTAGTCCTAACTTTATTCCCTAATTGACCTTGTTCTTTTATAGCCTCAAACACTGCCATTTGACCCTCTTTCAGAGATGGAAGACCCCACGGATTTTCTTGATCAAGTTCAATATACTATTTCCTATGATATTTGTAATCATTACATTTCCTCACATATCTTTTCACCATGGGTTTTCCTATGTGTGAGCAGTTTTTATGATTTTTGGATTTCTTCCCTTTATTCAGTGAGTGGCTTCCTGCATCAAGGGTTTACTTCTTCCCTTTTTTATTATTGGATTGGTAGAGATATATTATCTAAAATTCATCTTCATATGTTGATGAAAATAGAGGGGTGGATTTATAATCTAAAGTAACCTTGGATGAGGAAATAACCCCTATTATAATCATATCCTCCTATTCTGGTCCATTTGGCAATCTGACAGCCCGAACAGATCCCTTTTTTCCAATATTTCACTAGAACTTTCACTGTAACCACATCATCCCTTTAGTTTAGTTTTATTTGTATAATTTTCCAATTGTTATTCAATTTTATATACAATGGTTGGATTTGTAAAATATTTTCCTAGTTGTGTGTTAATTTGATTTTTAGGATCATATCAAATAAAACAACTGAGTCATATCGATCTTATAAGGAGAACCCTTCACATACTTCTATTGAGGAGCCTCCTCATTCCTCTACATAAGAACCTCCTGCTTCTATAGGTAAATAGAATGCTTCCTGGGTTGGTAAACATGGTATCACATGTTTATCTAAATTATCACTTACTCGTAGTAAGAAGCGGATGGAATCTATTGAGTTTGATGATCATAGTAATCCTATAGGTTTAAATTTGAAGTAATTTAGAATTTTTTGTCTATTTAAGATTGATAAAAAATAATCATTTTGATTTCTAATTGGAGAAATGTCGACTGGGCAATGTTATCTCGTCTATCAGAGACCATTTTGGTGATCTCTTTTATTATTATTTTATCTATATTGACATGTTTTTAGTAATATAGGTTATTTTTTCATCTCATTAGATAAAATATGATTTAACTAAAACTAAATAAGTTAGGAGGAGATGTTGATATTTTACTACAATGAGATTTAGTGATTTTAAATCAATGCTAACTTCATATTTCATTGTTAGCGAAAGAAAAAATGAAAATCCATCTGAAGTATATGGTTTTTTAGATAAAGATATGTAGAGGATGTTTGTTGAATGTAGATAGCAGTAATCATTTTTGGAAATTGAAATTCACACTTTTTAAAGTTTTTTTGGGTATAATATCTAAAAATGTACATATTAATGATTTTTTATCCTTAATTTATAGAAACATATGAAATTTCATCAAGAAATCCAAGAAAATAATGTATACCCTCATGCTTTATCTCATGGAGAGTATTTATTACTTGAAGAACAAATGATGGTAGAAAAGTTTGAAAATTTTAGAGTCGAGTCTTCAAGATCTACATTGACCCCCCCCCCCAAAGTTATACATCATAAATGGAAAATGGTTCAAATAATAAAAAGGGGAAATATCTTATAGAATATTTCAAGGCTATAGCTGAAAAGATTGTAAAAATTAATTTATTTTATTTCTAAACTCTATATTTTTGTAACACTGGAAAGTTTTTCAAATATTCTTAACATGAAGCCCTTAAGGATAAGATCACAAATGGGACATTCATACCCATGAGTAGGAAGGATATTTTGTCTACTGCATTAGGAAATAAAGAACATCAAGTTCGCATATGAGGATACGAGGTGGGTGTTTGTATTAAAAAAATTATGGTCGTTCTGGTACTTCAAGGGAGGATATATATAAAGAAAAAATAGACTCTTAAGAAGCTAAATATTAGAAGATGGGTGAGATGATGGATGATAGGATTAGATCATCGGTATTGTTTATGTTTTCATACATGTAGAGATAGTTTCATGTTGTATATCCAATCCTCCACCTTTTCCTATATTTCCCTCTCCTTCACCTCCTCCTCCACAATTTCCCACCTACTATGAGTTATATGTTGAGGATCTCCTATATCTTATTATAGAATATGGGGTCATACATTATATTTGGGAGACCTAACATCATCAGTGTATGGAGATGGATCATGTTAGGGTAATAGTATGGGGCATTATAGATGCATTGGATAGAGTATTATTCCCAATTGATGTGGTTTCTATAGTTAACCAAAGTGTCGAGCATTTTTTACTATGGTCATCTAGATTTTTATGAAAACTCACCACTAACATATTCATAGATTATATCATTTATTTAAAATTATTAGTAAATTGGTTTTAATATTTATATATATATATATATAAAGAAACAACTTGTTGAGTCCCATTCGACTTCGCATATTACTTTTTTTAAATGAATTTACAAATTATCATCATATTCATTTATGTTGTTGGATGTTTATGAGATTAAAATGATTGTTAATGTTTGTGGTCATAATTATTCACTAATAATTTGTAAGAAAGATATCTTGGATGTAACATCCCAAGAAACTATGTTATGTAACGATATGTTTTATATTACTATGTCTTCCTTTAATCGAACAAGCGGTCCTCTTATATAAAAAAAATATATAACAATAAAATAGAGTAAATGCACCAAAATGAACAAAAGGCTCGTTTATTCAAATGAGGAACACCTGGGTAACTACAACTCACAGTGATCAAACAGGAAGCTTAGCTAACCAAAGATTCCAACTAAAAACCCGATTAAAATTACAGGAAGACCGCTCAAAACCACAAGAACCCCGAGAAGGTGATAAGGGTCTTTGGCATCCATCAAAACAAACATAAGGATGGCCGAAGCCACTGAAACTGTACTGAGCACCAGAGGAATAACTTGAACCATCTCCTCCTCTTTCTTCTTCAATCTCCTTGAGTTTGGGATACCCAGAGACCAAGTTTTTATAGAACACTTATCTGACTGTTAGACACCAACGGCTATAATTATAGTCGTTGGCACCCCCATGATCCAATATCTTCTAATGTTTTAATTTTCAATCTGAACCGTTGAAGCTAAGAATTAAATACCCCCCCCCCGAAAGGTTAAAAAAGGTTAAGTATGTTATTTGATTTAATGATTTAATAACAACAACAATAATAATGATAATACAACTAATTCATTGTTTGTTTTCCCAAAATGTGAATCATATGAGAATGCTATTTTTTTATATAATGCAAAACAGTGGGAATTAATATTATTATTTTCCACTATTTATTATACACGTTTTTAACTTGAGCAAGTAAATATTTATTTTATGAATGATTATATTAAATCTGGTGGGGATTTTTTTTAGTCTATGAAAATATGTGTTCAAACTCTTGGGTTATATATGTGTGTGTGTGTGTGTGTGTGTGTTACTTCAAAATTTAAGTTAAATGTATTATACTTACTTCTAAATTAAAAAAATAAGTAATAATAATAATGCAAATGTTTATAATTTGATCTCTTTATAATTAACAGTTTTGAAATTGTGTCAAATTATGGTTTCATTTGTATTACAAATTTTGTTTCATAATGTTAATATTTACATCAATGCACTCTTAATTGTGAAACTTGAAAATAATTATTAATGCTATTATGTTAAATGTCTAATTGTATTAACAACATTTATATAGATCTTTAATTATAGAGATTAAGATAATTAATATATATAAGTCAATAAAGGAAAATAATAATATGATATAGATAGGGGTAAATAATTTAATATATATGTGTATTAAATGACCATTGACTCACCTTAAAATAATAAAAGTTGATTAATAATTGTATGTAATAATAATAAAACCGTTTTTTATTATTATTATAATAAGTGTAATAAAGAAGTAAAAAGTATTGAAGATAGAATAAAAAAACGAAGGAAGAGAGGCCGCGGTTCTTTAAAAACACCGCAACCCTCTCGGGTCGTCTGATCCTCCTCTTGTCCAATCGCGGTCGTCCGTGGATTTTAATGCAGCAACGCTTCTGAGCCATCCGATCAAATTCCGGTCTAATCATGGCCGCTTCTTTTTCTTCTTTTTCGGATCTCGGTTTCTCCTGCGTTCGTTTCTTCTTCCTCGCGCGTCGAACCAGTAGATAGGGTTGCGTTTTCTTCACCTAGGCCGGCGAGTGGACCCGGCTGCCTCTTCTTTCCACGGGTTGGAACCGCCCCGGCCTTCGGATTCCCCATCTACATCACCGCGCAAGGAAGAACTCCATGTTTTTAAACCTAGGTTTTCACTGAAAGAGAGGTAGTTTTTGCACCGTGTTTCCTTGGACCTTCGGCCACCTCGTCGACGTCTCATGCACCTCCTTTCCCTCCTCTCCAAGCGAAGGTAAGGGGAAAAGTCTTGCTTTACGTTTTTTTAGCTTCGGTATATATATATATATATTTATATATATACCTATATGTATATACACCTTGTGTATACACATATGTATGGCCTTGAGAATCGTTCATATCCGCTTCTGCATGGGGAACCCAAATCGGGGTAAGGGAAAACTCAGGAGCATTGTTTTATTTCGGTTCTAGTATTTGTATATACCTATATACACCTTGTGTATATATATTTATATACATATATATAAGATGATATATGCAAGTATACACTTTTCTTTTATATGTTTATAACCCTTGTTTTATTCCGCTCTATAGAAAATGGGGATTTCGGGTA
Organism: Viscum album; assembly: GCA_963277665.1. Classification (NCBI taxonomy): domain Eukaryota; kingdom Viridiplantae; phylum Streptophyta; class Magnoliopsida; order Santalales; family Viscaceae; genus Viscum; species Viscum album. The sequence goes on from OY728143.1 coordinate 1,716,866,270, forward strand.
ATTCCTATGAACATAAAAAAATATATATATACAAGTACATGTATTATATATGTGCATATGAATACTTAGATGTATATGTACATTTATGTGCGAACATAAGGATGAGCATGATTATTTGTTTTAAAATTTATCCCTATGTAACATGATGATCTGACCAAGTTGCAATCTACTCTTAAAATTTGTTCTGTAAAGTGCGATATTAAATTATGTAAGTACATATAATAGGTAAGGTTTAAAAAGTGTTTCCAATAACAAAATAGTTTTCCAAAGGGACAAGTCTCATTTATCATCATGATTGTCAAATCTTTTGTTTTTATGAAAATGTGATTTTACCTAGGTATTGTGGAAATCACTTTGACATTTATATTTCATGTGTAAGAACCCCACTTGGACTTACCAAATTATAATCATGTTTAAAGTAAGTATATCTGGAGAAATATTCTTTTAGTACAGTTTAATTTGGTAACCTATGCATATATGTATATACATTTAAACATATACATATATAAGTATATACAACCTCGCATCAATATGTTTTCTTCAAATCCAAAAATTCTTTAAAGAAATGTCTTAAGATGATATTTATTTAGTGTGAAAACGAATTTTTACATAACCATGTATACATCTATACAGTTTGTATATATTCATATTTATACATACTTGACTACCCAAGCTAAACCGATTCGCACACCATGTAAACTTTACTGTGTAAACATAAGGGTATGCTCACAGTTTTAAATAAACTACCACCGCGCCCATTTATCAGCATATATTCTAAAAATGAATGACCTTGTTGCTAACTCTGGGTTGAGATGTATGAAGTATTAAGGTGTTTATGTTCATTTGAATCTTTCCATTAAGTCCCAGTTTTCAATTGTTAAGTTAATGTCTAATGTGTACAGATTTTTGTTACCTATGTCTTAGTTTTATTAATGTTTGTACTGTTCTTCCATGACTATGAAATCTGTATATGAAAAGGGATGATATGTAATGAATGTAAGAATGAAACCATATGAATGTAATACCACGTCAAATATGTGAGGGATGTATTAGACTTAAATGATTATGGATGGGTGCGCCCTGAATTATACAGCGCTCCAATGCATTGGGTAAAGGATGAGTCTCATGAGACGTTATGTGTGACGGTCTTGGCGGTTAGTCTTGGCTTGTACTACCATAGAAATGGGGTAGGCGGTTAGCCTTGACCCGTATTAAGTTATGTTTTATGGTCATGACGCAAGGTCTTGACAAAGTCTGGCATTATACATTCCCTCCGTATGTGAAGATAAATGGTCAACCAGGGGATAGTTCAACTAACAGGACATCCCCTAGTTGGAAATTCCCTCGACTATGAGAATGAGATTATGAGATATGAACTGTAACACATGTGGTATGTTGTTATAAGAACTTTATGCGCCAATGAATCATGATATGAATGTTTTCTCTGCTTACACACAATCTTTTAGAACTGAATTAATTGGGTTGTAAATTATGCATCATCTATTATTCACATGCTTGCGCTCTCTGATTTATGTCTTCTTTGAAGTTTATTTTAGGAAAGTACTTCTTTTCTGTGTAAGTGGTTTTCAAGAATGTAGGATTTACATGTTTTAAGGAAAAGATAATGCCTTGATTTTAATGAAGTGTTTTATCATCTTCAAAATGACTGCTTTGAGAGAGAATTTTCTTTAAACGTTTTAAAACCCCTTACTGGGCATATTTTTCTCACCCTGCGTTTTTGTTTTAAAAATTTTCAGGCATGGATTTGTTCTAAAGAAGTTTTTCAGAAGCAGCTGGTTTCCCAAAATCCTGAGCCTCACGATCTTCTGTAGTAATGGGACATGATGTATTATTGTAACTATTTGTAATAAATTTTTAGTACATCATGCCCCATGGGCACCCGGGAATTGGGGTCCTTACAGTTGGTATCAGAGGATGGGTTCAGGAAACTCTAGAAAACCAGGTGGTATGAATATATTACTATGATTGACTAAGTAAATATGTTATAACTTTCAGATGGCTGATGGAAATGTATCTACCAATCTATTGTCACTTCCCACTGAGGCCCTAGAGACCATTGTGTCTCTGGCTAGTCGGGAGAACTTTCTTAATTACGCCCATATTCGCATGTCATGAAAGCACCTGTATGATGTGTCAAACTCACCTAGGGTGCTTAGTCTTCACTGGGGATTGGGAATGGATTATCTCCTAATGATGATGACTCAATTCCCCTCTTATGCACGTCGGGGAAGGTACCACGAGGGACTCTTCTGAGTGTTCACGACTGGCGAAGAATTTGTCACGATGCTCGATAACCCCTTTCAAGAAGCCGCTGCTGCCAGAGACCTCGAGCGGCCTACCTGTGTCAGATTTTGCACTACGGCTTCGGGGGCCAGTTGATGGACTTTGGGGTGTTAGAAGATGAATCCACCCATTTGTCTTATAGGCAACAGGTGTATACCGACGTTTCTCAACTTCATACCCCTCATGCTAAACTCGGTAGGCGTCATAGATGTTCTCATGAGTTTAACCTCGTCTGTTCAGCCTGTGTGTGGTTTGAAGAGTTAGGGAGTTTTGCCTCTCTTTGTGGTGTTTGTTTAGTAAACTCAGGCCTTGTTATGTAAACTTTTGTGTATTTGAAAGTTTCTTGTTTCCCTTCCTGTCTCTACCTTAACAGTGTTGTTATGTGAGTTCTCCTAAATGTTCTTTTTTTCAGATGGTTGGTCAAACGAACATCTCATCTCTACCTGATGAGTTAGTAGAGGTTATTTTGATCAGAGCATGCACGGTGGATTATCCATCCTTTCTCCGCCTGCGAGGGTCTTGCCAACGTCTGCTTGACTTAGCAAACAGTCCTGAGATTCTTTGTTCGTGTCAGGGGAATGACCATGTCTTTCATCTCATTGCCACTACCCAACTCCCCTACCATAGGCGAAGGGGGAGATACTACGAAGGCCTCTTCCAGTGTTTTACTCTGGCGCAAAACTTTTCTGCCAGAGCGTGCTTCCTCATAGCTGCTCAAGATGGACACCTCAAGGCAGCCTTTATGTTCCAGGTCTTAAATCTCAGTCTCCTCAATCGCATCATCCCTCTCGAATACCTCGAGTGTGATGTAGTTCAGAGGGTTATCAGGGAATTTTTCCACTCGGACATTTCTGAGCTTTTCACTGCACGAGCCTCCCTATGGGAGCCTGTGTGTAGTATACATGAGCAGGGATTCAAAACCTACTGCTCAAGGTGCATCTGGGCTAGGGAAACGGAGGAATTATGTACCAACTTGGGTATTCTGTTAACCGAGCCGGATCTCCTGTTTCGGTAATGTTGTACGACTGGGGTTTCTGTTTTTCTTTTTATGAAAAGAATTGCGAGGACGCAATTCTTTGAAGGGGGAAATAATGTAACATCCCAAGAAACTGTGTTATGTAACGATATGTTTTATATTACTATGTCTTCCTTTAATCGAACAAGGTGTCCTCTTATATATAAAAAATATAAAACAATAAAAAAGAGTAAATGCACCAAAATGAACGAAAGGCTCGTTTATTCAAATGAGGAACACATGGGTAACTACAACTCACAGTGATCAAACAGGAAGCTAAGCTAACCAAAGATTCCAACTAAAAACCCGATTAAAATTACAGGAAGACCGCTCAAAACCACAAGAACCCTGAGAAGGCGATAAGGGTCTTTGGCATCCATCAAAACAAACATATGGATGGCCGAAGCCACCGCAGTTGTACTGAGCACCAAAGGAATAACTTGAACCATCTCCTCCTCTTTCTTCTTCAATCGCCTTGAGTTTGGGATACCCTGAGACCAGGTTTTTATAGAACACCTATCTGACCGTTAGACATCAACGCCTATAATTATAGTCGTTGGCACCCCCATGATCCAATATCTTCTAATGTTTTAATTTTCAATCTGAACCGTTGAAGCTAAGAATTGAATACCCCCCGAAAGGTTCAAAAAGGTTAAGTATGTTATTTGATTTAATTTTTTAATAACAACAACAATAATAATGATAATACAACTAATTCATTGTTTGTTTTCCCAAAATGTGAATCATATGAGAATGCTATTTTTTTATATAATGCAAAATAGTGGGAATTAATATTATTATTTTCCACTATTTATTATACATGTTTTTAACTTGAGCAAGTAAATATTTATTTTATGAATGATTATATTGAATCTGGTGGGGATTATTTTTTTTTAGTCTATGAAAATATGTGTGCAAACTCTTGGGTTATATATATATGTGTGTGTGTGTGTGTGTGTTACGTCAAAATTTAAGTTAAATGTATTATACTTACTTCTAAATTAAAAAAAAATAAGTAATAATAATAATGCAAATGTTTATAATTTGATCTCTTTATAATTTACAGTTTTGAAATTATGTCAAATTATGGTTTCATTTGTATTACAAATTATGTTTCATAATGTTAATATTTACATCAATGCACTCTTAATTGTGAAACTTGAAAATAATTATTAATGTTATTATGTTAAATGTCTAATTATATTAACAACATTTATATAGATCTTTAATTATAGAGATTAAGATAATTAATATATATAAGTCAATAAAGGAAAATAATAATATGATATAGATAGGGGTAAATAATTTAATATATATGTGTATTAAATGACCATTGACTCGCCTTAAAATAATAAAAGTTGATTAATAATTGTATGTAATAATAATAAAACCGTTTTTTTTATTATTATAATAAGTGTAATAAAGAAGTAAAAAGTATTGAAGATGGAATAAAAAAACGAAGGAAGAGAGGTCGCAGTTCTTTAAAAACACTGCAACCCTCTCGGGCCGTCTGATCCTCCTCTTGTCCAATCGCGGTCGTCCGTGGATTTTAATGCAGCAATGCTTCTGAGCCGTCCGATCAAATTCTGGTCTAATCCTGGCCGCTTCTTTTTCTTCTTTTTCAGATCTCGATTTCTCCTGCGTTCGTTTCTTCTTCCTCGCACGCCGAACCAGTAGATAGGGTTGCGTTTTCTTCACCAAGGCTGGCAAGTGGACTCGGTTGCCTCTTCTTTCCACGGGTTGGCACCGCCCCGGCCTTTGGATGCCCCATCTACATCACTGCGCAAGGAAGAACTCCCTGTTTTTAAACCTCAGTTTTCACCGAAGAGAGGGAGTTTTTCACCGTGTTTCCTTGGACCTTCGGCCACCTCGTCGACGTCTCCTGCACCTCCTTTCCCTCCTCTCCAAGCAAAGGTAAGGGGACAAGTCTTTCTTTACGTTTTTTTTAGCTTTGGTATATATATACACCTATATGTATATACACCTTGTGTATACACATATGTATGGCCTTGAGAATCGTTCATATCCGCTTCTGCATGGGGAACCCAAATCGGGGTAAGGGAAAACTCAGGAGCTTTGTTTTATTTCGGTTCTGGTATTTGTATATACCTATATACACCTTGTGTATATATATTTATATACATAAATATATAAGATGATATATTCAAGTATACACTTTTCTTTTATATGTTTATAACCCTTGTTTTATTCCGCTCTATGAAAAATGGGGATTTCGGGTAATTCCTATGAACATAAATATATATATATATACAAGTACATGTATTATATATGTGCATATGAATACTTAGATGTATATGTACATTTATGTGCGAACATAAGGACGAGCATGATTATTTGTTTTAAAATTTATCCCTATGTAACATGATGATCTGACCAAGTTGCAATCTACTCTTAAAATTTGTTCTGTCAAGTGCGATATTAAATTATGTAAGTACATATAATGGGTAAGGTTTAAAATGTGTTTCCAATAACAAAATAGTTTTCCAAAGGGACAAGTCTCATTTATCATCATGATTGTAAAATCTTTTGTTTTTATGAAAAGGTGATTTTACCTGGGTATTGTGGAAATCACTTTGACATTTATATTTCATGTGTAAGAACCCCACTTGGAATTACCAAATTATAATCATGTTTAAAGTAAGTATATCTGGAGACATATTCTTTTAGTATAGTTTAATTTGGTAACCTATGCATATATGTATATACATTTAAACATATACATATATAAGTATATACAACCTCGCATCAATATGTTTTCTTCAAATCCAAAAATTCTTTAAAGAAATGTCTTAAGATGATCTTTATTTAGTGTGCAAACGACTTTTTACATAACCATGTATACATCTATACAGTTTGTATATATTCATATTTATACATACTTGACTACCCAAGCTAAACTGATTCGCACACCATGTAAACTTTACTGTGTAAACATAAGGGTATGCTCACAGTTTTAAATAAACTACCACCGCGCCCATTTATCATCATATGTTCTAAAAATGAATGACCTTGTTGCTAACTATGGGTTGCGATGTATGAAGTATTAAGGTGTTTATGTTCATTTGAAGCTTTCCATTAAGTCCCAGTTTTCAATTGTTAAGTTAATGTCTAATGTGTACAGATTTTTGTTACCTATGTCTTAGTTTTATTAATGTATGTATTGTTCTTCCATGACTATGAAATCTGCATATGAAAAGGGATGATATGTAATGAATGTAAGAATGAAACCATATGAATGTAAGACCACGTCAAATATGTGAGGGATGTATTGGACTTAAATGATTATGGACGGGTGCGCCCGGAATTATACAGCGCTCCAATGCATTGGGTAAAGGATGAGTCTCATGAGACGTTATGTGTGACGGTCTTGGCGGTTAGCCTTGGCTTGTGCTACCATGGAAACGGGGTAGGCAGTTAGCCTTGACCCGTATTAAGTTATGTTTTATGGTCATGATGCAAGGTCTTGAAAAAGTCTGGAATTATACATTCCCTCCGCATGTGATGATAAATGGTCAACTAGGGGATAGTTCAACTAACAGGACATCCCCTAGTTGGAAATTCCCTTGACTATGAGAATGAGATTATGATATATGAACTGTAACACATGTGGTATGTTGTTATAAGAACTTTATACGCCAATGAATCATGATATGAATGTTTTCCCTGCTTACACACAATCTTTTAGAACTGAAGTAATTGGGTTGTAAATTATGCATCATCTATTCTTCACATGCTTGCGCTCTCTGATTTATGTCTTCTTTGAAGTTTATTTTAGGAAAGTACTTTTCTGTGTAAGTGGTTTTCAAGAATGTAGGATTTACATGTTTTAAGGAAAAGATAATGCCTTGATTTTAATGAAGTGTTTTATCGACTTCAAAATGACTGCTTTGAGAAAGAATTTTCTTTAAACGTTTTAAAACCCCTTACTGGGCATATTTTGCTCACCCTACGTTTTTGTTTTAAAATTTTTCAGGCATGGAATTGTTCTAAAGAAGTTTTTCAGAAGCAGCTAGTTTCCCAGAATCCTGAGCCTCACGATCTTCTGTAGTAATGGGACATGATGTATTATTGTAACTATTTGTAATAAATTTTTAGTACATCATGCCCTATGGGCACTCGGGAATTGGGGTCCTTACATTGGAGCTCGCAGTTGCAGATATGTTGGGCCTCGTAGTGATTAAAGATTTTCCATGTAAGTCCATTATCATATTCAGTTCAATAATATCAATTTGATATAACTTTCTACCTATGTTTTTATTAGGTATCTTTATACACTTTATACTCACTATGATAGGATGTCAGCTTATGGATTAATGGACCAATAATTTATTTCTCCAGTAATTAAGATAGTGTGTGGTGAATCAAAAACTGAATATGGTTCTCAGAGATTTCATATTGAAGAAATGTGTTTGATGCTTCCTTATCTTGATAGGTATGAAACCAATATTTCATATAATGTAATTTCACTTAATTAAATGATCACTAACATTTTATTTTTGTATATTGATGGAAATTGGATGTTATGTGTTTTTGTCTATAAGAAAACATTTCTTACTTGTTATGATTCATACATAGTGATGTGTGAGGAAACTTTAAACAAGTATTAGAGAAGTGCGTTTGATTATTTTATTACTTATATATTATAATAAATTTATATTTTATTTCATACAAATCATTTTCAAAGAGATCATGGGATCACTATAACCAGTCATTAAGATGGTAAAAAAATCTATTATGTGTGTGTAAAGGTGCCTTATTTTATAAGAACTATAATTTAGACGGTACTTTTATTTTCAATTGAGAACTTCTTTTGAAACTGAATTTTCATCAACAATAAGTGGTCAAATTCAGGCATTATGTTCTAAGATTTATGTATGAAATAATTACAAATTGGATGGTTGAAACTTTCTATAAGGTTGGGTTTTATTATTAGTTTTCCTTTGATTTATCATATTATTATATTGAGAATAAATTTTGAATAGTTTCTTTTAAATTTCATGTTTTTTGATGATCCTCACACGTATAATGGAAATTAGTTAAATCATCAATGGGGATCATGGGATGATTGTTTTATAAGTTTTATTTAGTTTTATTTTATCTCTTTATATTTGTAATGTAGATTTTGTGTTTTAAATATGAAATTGTAAAGTTTTTCTAATTGTAAAAAGGTTATGATTTTAATAGTTATTATATAATTGTACTAGATATTCTATTGTTGGGGTTTTCTATTGTTTATATTTTTCTTGTATTATTGGATTGGGTGTTGTATTTTTAAATAATTTTAAAAAATAGTATTTTTTACATAGGCTATAAAAAACAATGATATAAAAAATATATGTCACATCGGTTATAAAATAACCAATGTGGAAATTAGATTTTAACATCGATTATTTTATAACTGATGTGGAAAGTTCCTCAATTTTCCATTTTATGAGGGTTTTCAATGTCGATTATATAAATAATGGACATAGAAGTTATTTTTTATATTGTTTAAAATAACTAATGTAAAATATTTAGTTACAATATCACTTACAAATATTCCACTTGTTGGCTGACATTAAAAATGAAAAAAATGATGTTAAAACCCCTTTTCTATACTAGTGAAGTTAGCATAGTAGTAGACAGTTGAACCCAATCAAATTTTAGTGTGTGATATAAAGGCTTAAACAATTTCTAACTAAGTGAAAATGATATAGAGGTTTGATACTTGGATTGGGAATTTTTATGGAGAAAGTGTGTGATGTTAACAATGATATGTTAACAATATTAAGGATTTGGAGATTTCATGATGTGCAATTTTTATAAGATCTAGAGAAGACCTGGTCTAAGAATCCTATAAAACGTGTGATTCATTTTTTAAAGGTTTGTTATCACAAACTAAACCACACTTAAATAGAAAAATCCCTATCAAGGATTTTTCATTGTCAGTGCACTAGGTTTACCTCTGTTGAGTATGAATAATAGAGAAACAATAAATAAAGGATAAGTTTTAAGGTCATCACCATAGTCATATTGTCATATGAATAGATGAAAAGGCTCAACTTTATTCATCTATATAGACTATCAATTTTATAAATGATGAAATAATCTTTGAAAATTATTAACAAATTTGGATTAAATTTCAATCCATAAATACTTAAACTTGATCCAAAAATATATTCATTTCAGAGATGATTTGAAATGTTATGCTTGAAAGAAATTGGACTTTCATTTATTGATTCTTTAGCTTAGTTATAATATAATAACATGTCAAATGAAGTTGATGTGGAATAATTTAGTTTAACATAATAGAATTCATGGATGAAGTAAGAATGTATTACAGTAGCATAACCAATGTTCCTTGGATATAATTTACACAAAAAGCATGTTTAAACAAATGGAAATAATAAATTTTTTATGTATATTTGATAAACAAATCTTGAAAATAAAGAAAACAGGCGGGGAAGAGATGAGAACCCAACTCTATGAAGATTTTAATCCTTCGGGTTTTCCTTTCAAGTCCATGTTAGAAGTTAGGTCTTGAATGTCATTCACACTTGGTTAAGAGTTGTCCCTCACATCCCAGAACTATTAGAAGTCTCCCCTTATCATCCAGATCTGGGGTCAGATAACATAGGATCGTGTGACCAGTTGGGTGGGATCCGAGTCTAGGAGTGCGGCACAAAGACACAAATACTTACTAGGCTACGACGAGAGATCACGGTGGCAGTTGGGTGCATATCTATATTTGAGTTTGCAATCTTTAATGGAGATGTTCTAGAGGCCATTGGGTATCATCGGATTCAAGTGTGGTTCAGGGGAACCTGATTTTCAATTGTTTTGATCTTGTTATTTGTTTTTGAGTGTGGTTTGGTTGGTTTCGCACTGCTTTTGGGATGTATTTTTTTTATTAGGATATTAATATCTTTGCAAGAACTTGAATCTATCTTGTTGCATTTGGCAGACGGTGCAGCTTTTTATAGGTGTTGCAAGGTGGGAAGCCTTGAAAGAGGGATGGGTGTGATTACACCCATCATCCATCCATGTCATCATTTTTTATATAAGGATGGGAACCTTGCTATCGACTTTGCACAGTGTCTTCAGTCTGTTTTTGCATTGCATTAGGTTGACATTGCTGTGAGTTCCTCACATACTTTATCGGGTGGGCGGATCATGGCGCAAATTCTTGGCAAGGGGTGACACATCATCATCAAATGGTTTTACTGGTGCATTGTCTGGAAAGGGGAAATGAGGCTTTTTCTGGTGCTTTCCTTGATGTTTTCTTCCCTTTGGATATTCGTGACCATTTTTAGACCTTCGGGTCATGTTTATTTAAGAATTTTATGCCTCTGTGTCATGTAATGGGTTCTCTCTTTACCCAGCTTTCAAAAGAGGTTTACTTTTTTATGTTCAATAAAGGGGGCTTGAACCTCAACCTATTAAAAAATGAGTTAAATGAGGTTGGGAATACATTATTGGTGTTGAATCATAGCTTCACTAGAGTGATTTAGGAATTATACCCATCAAAATTTGGAATGGTTTAGTTAAAAAGGATTCATACTTGTATTATTAGAAGTAAATGGATTCATAGTAAGTATCTAGAAATTCTTATGTTGATTGTTTTTAGAATTATTGGAGGTGTTGAGCTACTTTTGGTCATAGTTAAGTTGATGGTGGAAATAGTTTAAAATTTGGAAAGACTTGGATAGATAATGAGATACTTTTCACAAGACCGGGAAAAGAGGGACTACTTATATCCAAGAAAGGAAGATGTCCTAGACTGGACTTCTAACCTAGAGTTGAGAGACAGATCATATGGATTTAATGCTTCATAGAGGGGAGGTCTCGTCTCCTCAATTCTACTTCAACTTAAATTGAGATTCTATTCTATTAGAACTAAATTGAATAATTGATAGATAAAGGTCTAGTTTATTTCAATATTATCATTTCAAATAAATTTTGAAATAAATCTATTTTTGGAATAACTTAAAGTATCTATAGATGAAGATTTAATACAATTCTATTAATCATTTTCAAAATTATTTCATCATCTCCAAAAATTAACACTATAGATAAATGAATTTTATCTTTCTCATTTAGTTATATGACTATAACTATTGTGATGATCTTAACACTTATCCATTAGTTTTCCATGATCTAGCATTCACACTTGATAAAGGTAAACCTAGCTCATTTACAATAAAAAAATTATCAATAGATATTATTCTATTTTAGTGTGGTTTAGTTTATCATAATATAACTTTAACAAATGAATTGCACTTTCTTCTAGATGATTAAACGAAGAATTCCATAGATCTCATAAAACATTTCATCATCAATTCTCAAACTCCATAACATTATTAACTAATCATTGTAAACATCACACAATTTCTCCATCAAAATTCGTAATCCAAGTATCAAACCACCCTGTTGTTTCCTGTGCTTAGTGTTGTAAATCAATGGAATATATAGGGGTGTGATCTAGAACTTATAGGATCAAAATTTGTACGCATGTTGTGGTTACCATTGAAACACTATGTGGAAGTGTGTCTATAACCCATAATAGAACCCTCAATAACCTTAAGAAAACCAAAACTTTGACTGCATGGAAAGTGTAAATAAACTCTTCAACACCAAAATTAATGATCTTAATTGATGAGTTTGATCACGTTCATGAGATAATGCATAAATGTAGAAAATTTTAAATGGTGTGTTAGATGAAAAATTTAAAGAGATTGAAGGGAAGTATTCTTCAATAAACAATTCTTTAAGAGAAATGTATTATCCTAAGGAGTGAAAAGACCCTAAAGGAGGGTGATGTAGAAGAATGTGAGTGTATGGTGGGAAGTGAGCAAGGAGGAGGATCAAACCAGTCAGTAATAATCTATGAAAGAGGATATTTTCAAACATCGAGTATAGAAAATTTATCAATGGGTTTTAAATGTGGAAGGGAATATTTTATTGTCATTTGGGACCTAAACCTGAAAATGCTTTCTTTTATATGATTTTTTGATGGATTAGTAGTTGAGGTTGATGAAAAACATGAAATTGAAGATTCTCCATTTAAAAACTCTTTCATTTTCCCCCCAAATTATTGAGTGATGAGATAGAGCTTGAAGTTGGGGGATTTGTGTAAGAAAATATCAAACTGAAAAAATGTTTATTTTGAAAGTTTTGATTCTGCTCTTCAATGTGATATTCCTTGTTTTGAAAGTATAAACCCATTAGTTCTTTTAAAGTCTCTTGATGAAGAGGATGAGGGAGTGGGCTTAGAAAAAATAACAACTAATGAACACTCTTTCTTTGATCCTCACCTATGATTTCTCTCTATCATTTTCTGATGAATGGGGAGTCAATGTTATTCATTTAGGGAAGGAATACATAAATATAGAATTTTCATATTTTGTTTTTAATGGGATATAATTAGTGTTTTCCTTCCCCAATATTGACATAGAATACCAAAAATATATTACATCTGATTTAGGGGATGATGTGTTGGAGTTTGAACTTGAGTTTTTGGTTAAACGCACACTATTTGGTATAGCCACAAGCAATTTATCTAAGTTAACGAGCGTTGGTAGTGTTTTAATAGTTGAGAAAATTATGGAAAAGAACCATAATATAAAAAAAACATGATTCTAAAATTTTTCATGTTCAACAAAAAGAAATTATTCCCTATTATTCAATGAATCCTGAATCTATTAGTTCATCTTTAGGGCTATAAAAACTAAAACTTTAAGTAATGGAATACACTTAATAGATAAGAATAATGAAAAATATGGTTCATGTATGGTTAATGATGATTCAATAAATCTTCAAAGTATCATTGAAAAATCCCTTCTTGAATTTTATTTTCAAAATTCAACAATTTATACCTTTGAAATTGTTGACTTTAAGGTCTCAAACCAGAAGAGGAGTAGTGAGGATAATTTTACACCCTTGTAACACCTTATATTGTGTCTACCCTTCAAGTGTGTTTTAAATGGTTCAACATAGACTTTATTATATAGGTGGGTATTCTTTTTTTCACCACTATCAAGGGGTGTCTTCAAGGATATCTTTCTATTGTCAAGGGATTTTGTTGTTTCCCTATAATTTTTTGATCCCATAAAACTTATTTTTCACTTAAAAACAATTGGTCCATCAACATGTGGTGGTTCATGGATAAGAATTCATCTCATCCTAGTGACTATGGATGGTTTCTTTAGAGAGATAAGCTGAAGAATATATATGAGTGTTTTATATAAATTAACCCATGTAGTCTATATTTTCGATAAAAATGTTTTTGTTTTCATTCTTAAATACTAAAAATAAAAATGTCTCGCCCCATAATTATTCTACTTAGTATCATGGATAACTCCTTTGAATCCAATGGATAATTAGAAATGGAATCCATATTTTTCACAGTGCACTACATGAACCTGCTCGATTAGTGCCAAATTGTCACATAATTCTCATCATTAATCTAGCTTCAATTTTTCATGAACATAAATTCAATTAAAAAAAAGTTGATTCTCTTTATTCTATAGGTACTGATCATAGAGATGATGTTGGATGGATAATCTAATGGTAGAATACAACATTGCCTAATCAATAGAAAAAATGCTAACACTCAATTTGTTGTTCATGGTGGGAGAAGTTGTAATGGACCCATGGATTCCATGGTTACTTTTTGAAGGAAATTTGAATTTTTAGTCCCAAGATAGGAGAATTTTGATTATTTGGGATTCAGATTGGAAATATAAGCATTTTAACATCTATAAAAAGATGTTTGTGGATGAGGAACGAGGCCCTTTTGGTGGTTCGGGTGCTTGGGTGAGAGTCAAAGCAAGGCTCGAAGGCCTTACTGAAATGTTATTGCTATAAAAAGTTGTGTTGTGACCCATAGGTTATGTTGTGATGACCTGCAATGAGGAGGCATCACATCATAGCCAAGGTATTCACAACATGGTTGGTTTTGTGATTTTTGGAAAAGGGAGGAACCCTATTAAAGGGGTCACACAAAGAAGGGGTAGTTGCATCGTGATTATGAACCTTATGAAGTTGGATGATGAACCTTACAATGTCAGTTGTTTCATGAATCTTAGGACATGCTATGAAGATGATTGTCTAAGGGTTAAGCCCTCTGCCTAGGGTGCTTCATTCCATGACCTTTACTCACACCGTGACTTTTTCTGGTAGAGGGTTTGTGTCATGCTACGACCCCTTGGTCACATCGTGACTGAGGCTTGGGTCCGTTTTTTTAATGGGTGGAAACCCATATTTTTTGGGTCTTCCCCCTTCATTATTTAAGGGAAAATGGGAGCATGGGGGTGTTAATCTTGGTTGACCCTCTCCCTCTCCATTCATCTTTAATCCCATTTGGAAAGGGACGGTTTTTGTGTGATTAGGAAACAATTCTGAATACATTCCTCCTCATCCCTTCTTCCATTTTGGTTTTCCATTGTAGCCCCTTGATTTATGGAAATCTTATTTATGGTTTATTGACTATTTCCATCAGAGTACAGTGGAAATCATTTGGAATATGGAGATTTCATGTAGCTTTTTAGAGGAAGACCTGGGAGGATGAACGCATGCCATTGGGTGCAATTCTAGTGAAGGGACAATGCTTGGTGAGTTTTTTATGAATATTCCTCATATGTAATTAAATAATTAATTATAATTTGTTATATTTAATTATTTATGTGTATAGAGTGAGATAGGAGCTCGGGTGGTAATATGAGCTTGGACAAGGCTCTCCCACTGACCTCGTGAGGGAGTACCTCATCGAGTGTCATGGTGGCCCGGTTAGCATGATGACCCAATGAGCAAGTTTATTTATTCATTCCCTTTCCTCATGTATACACATGCATATGATATCATATATTTGGGGTTCTTAGTGACATCCTATTGAGATATACACTCACACCTTTCATGTAAACTACTGTTTCCTCATTTTCATACATGTTTGCCACATCATTTTTATGAATTTTGGATGATTTTGTATTCAAAATGTGCTTTGGATGGTAAATAATTGAATCTTGTTTATTTTGTATTGAATTTATAATTCTTTGAATATTTGTATGAAAAAATGAGATTTTGGTGAAAATTTGTTAAATGTTCTTACATTAAATTAATATTTTTGAAGTAATGTTAATGTTATATGGGATTTAAATATTTCAATTTTCCATGGTTTTTATCGTGAAAAAAATTATTGGAATGCACTTTAATATTTCATTTAAGGTTTTTAATTCATTTATTTTTCTGTTTGAAAGTTCGGTTTGCATTTTAAATTAATTAAATTCATGAAGTTAAAATTTGTTGCTTTACAGACCTATATAAAGGCACCTTCATGCTTCAATACAACTGCGTCAAGGCTGTTTAGAAGCTATGTTAAGGTAATTGTATGGTTCAGAAGGGCTATATGAAGGTCATTGTCAGACCTAGGTAAGGGTCAGCAACTCTGTATCAAGATAACTTTAGCGCATTGAGGGCTACATCAAGGTAACTGCAGCGTGGCAAGGATAAATATGGGTAATCTCATGGCTTCAAAATCTATGTATGGGTCATTTAGGAGCTATGTCAAGGTCAAGCACTTAAATAAGCTATGTGAGGGTCAACCCATGGGTTTAAGAGATACAGCAAGATCATGAAGGCAGCAAGATCATGAAGGTACGGTAAAGGATTAAAATTCTTAGTGAGGCCTAATTCTCAATTCAAATCAAAGGGAAGTTCAAGCCGACTCGAGAAAGAGTTCATGAGTATCCTTAAAGAAGCTAGGGGGAAGGAATAGAATCAACAATCACATGGGATTTCAATATTCCTGGGCTGGGAGAAACTTGAGTTACAGGTTGAAGATAATGAATAGTGACATGCACCATGTGGAGACCTGTTATTTGACCCGGGTTGCTAACCATGAGCTGCAGTAATAGGAGATGGAACGCAAATAAATTTTAAAAGACTAGAACCTGAGGATCATTGATTGAGGTGGGGACAAGAGGCCAGGACTCAAAGCAGAGGTGCAAGGGAACAGGATCTGGAGAAAGGATCAAGCTCGGTAGAGAATATCCCTCTTTCTATTCCCTTTCCAAAGTTCATTACTATTATTGAGATGCATTTGTTGGATTTGTTTTCTGTTTTATTTAACATGAATAACTAAATTCTTGTAGGTAATTGGGTTGAAATTAATTGAATTATTTTCTTCTATTCTATCTTGGTTTATCATTTTTACACTATTTTATGCATCGCCAAATGAAAAACATTGGATATCTACATTAAAAGATTCAACAAAAGCACTTGATTATAAAAGGTCGAGGTTTAACTTTTTCATGAATGAATCATCATTTCCATAAGTTATTGGTTGAAAATTCAATCCCTTGGCGAGTCTTTAGAGCGGTGGGAATTTCTAATTGGTTGTGAGGTGATTCAACACCATCATTTCACAGCTTAGGAAAGACTATCATTTTCTTAAGGCATCAACAGAACCCATTTTTATCAATTCAAATCAGTCTAGTTCCATAATTTACCAATAGTTCATCCATGTCATCTTTCCTTCTTGGTTGTTTCAGCCTTTTATCTAGTGTTTCCCATCCATTTCAGAACTGATTCACACTTCCCATTTCCATTTTCAAAATTTCTACATGTTTTGTTACTGTTTTGTATTGTTTTGCTTTTGTTGTGGGTTTCACACAACTTACTTTCTCTATGGTATAACCCTACTTAGCACTATATAATTTAAGGAGGTCTTATAAATACTATTTTTGATATTATTCAATGACAACTTATCAGGCACCCTAGTGCGTGTCTAGACCTTATGTTCGTCATCAGGTCAGAGAAAAAGATATTTAGTTGATCAGGCTAGAGTAGCTCGAAGGGTATTAATGACAGGGTTTTGAGGCTTGGGGATGGTAGTAGGGACTTCATGTATTTTTTTTCTTTCATTTATTCATGTATGTGATCAACCTAGTGGGCGATCAATTGTGTGTTTTGTTTGAAAACATCATATATGTTTTTGTATATATTATCTATTTATTTTTTGTACTCTAATGTTTGTATGTGGATGATGTTTATATCATTATGATATCGAGGGGATAGTCTCTCCAATGTGTGATTTAGGATCTCATCGATAGTCGGCAGCCTCTGACGTATGGGGAGGTACATCTGAGATCACATGACTCTTTGACCAGAGGCACTACCGAATAGACAATGGGTCATGGTGTTACAGAGTGGTATCTGAGTGTTTTTGTTTGGTATTTTGGACAATGGTAAAAAAGTGATCTAGGAATGTATAGAAACATGTGATGGACCTTGGACTGGTGCATCGCAAAAACCTTTCAAGTGGAGAGTCCTGGTTACCAAAGTGTCGGGATTTCATTTTTTGGCTTTCAATGTTAGGGTTTGGATATTGATTCAAGTATGTTGTGTGTTTTTTAGATCGTTATTATGGTTTTTGGATCTTTTCAAGTAGAGGCAAGATGTGTCATGCATGAATAATGGTCAGTGTGTAGGATTCACATGACATTCATGTGCTTATATGTGAGTGATTTCACTGATGAGAGGTTCAGCTATTTGAAGTGTAACAAAAACTTGTATGAAATTTTCACATATAACTGTTGGTGGAATTATACTCAGCTGAACCATGGTATTTATTTGATGACATCTCATTTGGATCTATAGTGGGTGTTCTCTAGCGATGTCTATACAGCCCCTTTGGGGATGTATATGAACACTTGATGGGGTGGCCCAGGCATTTGATACCATGGAGGTGACTCGATGATGGTGGAGTATGCTTAAAGGGTGATTCAAAGAGATGGGTTTGGTTACTTAAGAGTGTAAATAAAAACCTATATAGTTTTTTCCCATATGGATTCTTAGTGGCACTCTACTTAACCGAACCGGGTACTTGTGTGTGGAAGTGGGAACCCTAATGGGGTGTGAAAAGATTGTAAATGCCTTGTAGAGCACCTGAGGTGCTCTTGGTATCGAAGTTAGGTTTTGAAAGGGCAAGATCAGTTGGATTTCTGGCCCTGTTGGATTCAGATAGTGGATGGTTGTCCTAGATTGTCAGATCTTGCATGGTTGGAGTATAGGGAGATGCTTGTGGTTTTGGAACAATGCCCAAGTGGCTGGTGATCATGTGGTGGACCATTGTATGAGTGGAAAGCCTTGATTTTGGGAAGAGAGAATCAAGAGTGCTTTGATTAGATGAGACTGATATGCGAGAGGACCATGTTCAATAGTTTAGGTGTGTGATCCTAGGTTCAATGGGACACAACCCATGTAGCATGATTTTAATTGCATTATTGGGTTGTAAAAAATTGTGCACTTGTTGGGTTCAGGTGACATCGAGGTGGATAGTGAGTAAGAACTTATGAGGGGGATCTTCGGAGGTTCGCTCTACCTCAAAAAGTGGAGAGTGAGGTTCATGAGGCCTTTTAGGAAAAGTCTCGATATGTGAGGTTTAGGGAGAGCTGGTTACGCGTGATGCCAGTTTGGTTTGTGGATAGGTGAGTGACCATGTGCAAGCCAAGAACTGGTAGTTTTAGTGAGATGCTTATTGGCATAGTGGCCTGACTGTTGGATGAGGATGGGAGATGTCCCATGGTGGTGAGAGGGGATATCAAAAATTGATCGGGGTACCATGGCAAGACCAATCTGGGTGTTCCTTGACCGAAGTGTCAGAGATTGACAAGCATTGATAGGTGGGTGGGTGTGGCTCAAGAGGAGTGGCACGCATGTCGTGTTTGGACCCATTCTAGTCGGCACTTGAGGGCGGTGTAAGGAAAGGCATTTGGTGGGGATCACACCATTATCTGGTAGAGTGTGACCCTCATTTTGGATGAATTTTTGGGGGTGGTGAGTATGACGTTCCTGAGGAGCCGGGACGGACTGCGTTGGGTGTTTCATCATTTCTATTCATTGGGTGATGATAACAATACTCTTATAGTGGGGAGTATTGTATCAGTCATGAGTGTATGACCCTCGTGTTGGCAGGGTCATGGATGCGATGAGGCTAGTTGGTAGACAATCGCGACGACACCCAGATGTTGGTGTAGAAATATCCACTGATATTTAGTTCCATGGGAAGCACTAGTTTTGGGATTCAGATACGGTGTTGGCCAAAGTCAGTGTTGGCATCGGACTCGGAAGGGAGTTCAGGTGGTCCGAGGGTGAGTCCGATCGGAGGTGTCTCAATGCTTGGGGTGAGAGCATGACAGATGGAGGGGGGTTGGTGATCCAACCATGGGATTACTGGCGCACTCCTGTCGTATGGCATGGAAAAAGAAATTTAATTTCATAATGCAGCACAGAGGCTAACCAAAGTCGTCTCACTTGAGAAGCGTTGCAGTAGATTAAATCGCTGATTCTAGTTCACCTATTATGATTTTTTTTATTATTATTATTATTTATGAAAACAATGGTTTTGGGGTTTTGGGAAATCATGAAATTAAAATAATGAAATCAAACATTGAAATTTAAATGCAGATTAATACAGGATGAATTTAGGGAAGAAAGGTCTTGATCCAGGGTTTGATAACACAGGTTCATTCATTATTTATTTGTTGTTTAAATTCAATTTAATAATTCATTTGACGAAACCTCATTAATGAATTAATTTCTTTTGATTTATTGAGCATGAGATTTTAGCATGCCTTCAGCAAAACAAACCCCGCCTCCTCCAATAGTCAAATAGGATAACACCTCAACGGAGAATGCATTTCCTAAAAGATTTGGATCCTCCGTGTGTCGTTTCATCTCTTCAGGCAACCCCAACTCCACCATATAAAGGGTTTGCCTGAGATAAGAGAGGGAAAAAGAATTAATCAAAGAAAATGAATGAAATTGGAAATGATGTTGTGGTGGATGACTGTCGCATCCATGTAATACTCTCGCATCCACCACAAATAGATTTAAAACATGTTGAATTGAAGCGCAATAATAAAGAACGTCGTGAAACCTCCCCCAGAGCCAAGCCTTAGGTTAGTCACTTTCCATTTCAAAGTGAATAGAGATCATGAAGGAAAGATGAAAGAGAAATAATGACATTAGGGTTAGAAGAAAAAGAGATATGGAAGAAGAAAAGAGAAACACTTTAATAAAAATGAAAGATGAATGCGTTACATGGGAAAAGAAAACAAAAATAAACGAAATGAAAATAAAAAACCTAAAGCATGGTTGTCGTCTGAGATTCCCTCTCCGAGCAATCTTATTTTCAATCCATCATTTTCCACTTATTTATAGGCATGGAAGTGGTTTGGGGGTTTCATAACGGACCATTAATGACTTAGGGGTCATAATGGGTCTTTAACGGTTGAAATTTCAGTTGCAGAATACTACTTCAAAAGTATCTGCATGTTACCTGTAGATGGGTGAATTCCCCTTACCTCAATGTGAGGTGAGGATATTCTTTTATAGATTAGGAAACCAATATACAAGACGGGTAAGTCCGATGTGGGACTCACCCATTTACACTTAAATGGGTTCCAACACTCCCCCTCAAGCTGGACATGCCCAGATTGGATAGAATCCCACACAAAAAGAATAACAAGACAATCTCAAACTCCCCCTCAAGCTGGGCCATGGAGGCTGTGAATACCCAGCCTGGAAGTGAGAGACTCAAGACGAGCTCCAGGAAGACCTTTGGTGAAGAGATCGGCAAGCCGATCGGCCGTCGGGATATGGCCGAAACCGATATGGTGCTGCTCCAGATGGTGGCGGAGAAAGTGACAGTCCACCTCGATATGCTTCGTCCATTCATGGAAGACGGGATTCGAGGCAATCTTCGTGGCGGCCTGATTGTCACACAAGATATGAGCAGGAGTCGATGCTGGGAAACCGAGCTCCTGGAGAAGATGACGAAGCCAGAGGATCTCAGTGGTGACAGTGGCCATGGCTCGATACTCGGCCTCGGCACTCGAACGGGAGACCACAGTCTGCTTCTTGCTGCGCCAAGAGATGAGATTACCGGCGAAGAATACGGCGAAACCCGAAGTAGACCTGCGGATAGCGAGGCAACTGGCATAGTCCGCATCACAAAAAGCTTCAATATCCAGGTGAGCATGATGTGAGTACCGAAGGCCACGTGCAGGGTCTTTCTTGATGTACTTGGCAATGCGGAGGACAGCAACCCACTGAGAGCAGGTGGGATGTTCCATGAACTGGCTTACTTCGCCAACGGCACAGGCAATGTCGGGACGCGTCATGGTGAGGTAGTTGAGTTTACCGACCAAGCGTCGATAGCTCTCGGGATGAGGAAAGAGTTCCGAGTCGGCATGAAGGGAGCGTTCCCCAGGCTCCAGGGGAGTGTCAACTGAGGTGGTGGTGCTCAACCCGGCATCCTGCAAGATATCAAGAGCATACTTGCGCTGGCAGAGAAAGATAGTGTCCGTAGTTCGGGAGACCTCGATGCCAAGAAAGTAGGTGAGGGGACCAAGATCTTTGGTGTGAAAGTGCTGGTGAAGATGCGTCTTGAGGCTGGCGATGCCTCTGGAGTCGCTCCCGGTGATGATGATGTCATCAACATACACGACAAGCAAGATACAGTCGTGTGCCGTCGTACGGAAGAAGACGGTGTGATCTTTCATACTCCGAGAGAGGCCAAAGGCGGTGACGACAGTGCTGAAGCGGTCAAACCAGGCGCGAGGAGACTGTTTGAGGCCGTAGAGGGAGCGACGGAGACGGCAGACATGGGAGTCGGCACCAGAGGCAGAGAAACCAGGGGGCTGCTGCAGGTAGACTTCTTCGTCAAGAGAGCCATGGAGAAAAGCATTCTTAACGTCGAGTTGATGAAGCGGCCAGTGGTGATGAGCAGCCAGAGAGATGAAGAGGCGGACAGAGGCCATCTTGGCGACGGGAGAGTAGGTCTCAAAGTAGTCAACGCCATATGTCTGAGCAAAGCCCTTGGCGACAAGCCGGGCTTTGAGGCGACAGAGAGAGCCATCAGGATTGAGACGGATTATGAAGATCCATTTACAGCCGACCGCCTGTTTGTTTGCCGGAAGGGGAACAAGATCCCAAGTATGGTTGGCATCTAGAGCCTGTAATTCATCCCGCATTGCGGCTAGCCACCCGGGGAGAGATTTGGCTTCACCGACCGTTCGAGGAAGCGACACGGTCTCCAGAGCTGACAGACCCCTGTAAGAAGATACAAAGAGAGGAGTAGTCTGACAGGATCGAGTACCTTTCCGGAGCGCAATCGGTACATCGCCGGGAGCTGTGTCAGGAACATCAGTCGAAGCGGGAACAATGGTTTCCTCGGCCGGGATGAGGGGTACAGCGGAAGGACGACGAGAGTAGGTCTGTCCAAAGAGATGACCGGTCGGAGGAGACACCAGAGGTGGGTGAACCATGAGCGGAAGGCAATCATCGATGGTAGTGTCAGGAGGAGGAGAGGGGAGAGTGAAAGGAGAGCTCTCGACAAACGATACGTCGGCAAAGGTGATATACCGGCGGAGGTCTGGAGAGAAGCATCGGTACCCGCGCTGAGTGCGGGAATAACCGAGAAAAATGCAGCGAAGGGATTTGGGTGATAGTTTGGAGAGATTTGGGCGAGTGTCCCGAACATAACAGAGACATCCGAAAACGCGGAGTGGAAGGGAGTGAGGAGGGAGAGAGGGAAACAAGGTATGAAAAGGAGTCTCCCCCTGAAGGATGGAGGGAAGACGATTGAGAAGGTAAGTAGCAGTGAGGATGGCATCCCCCCAGAAGAGAAGAGGTACCTGGCGCTGGAAGAGGAGGGCACGAGCGGTTTCCAAGATATGTCGGTGTTTGCGCTCGGCCACCCCATTTTGCTAAGGGGTATCAGGACAGGAGGTCTGATGGATGATGCCGTGGGCCCTCATAAACTGCTGAAAATGAGTGGATAAGTATTCTCGCCCATTGTCAGATCGAAGACATTTCACAGGGATAGAAAACTGTGTCTGGATTTCCTGAAAAATGTCTGAAAGGTGGAGAGAACCTCTGTTCGATCGCGAAGAAGGTAGAACCATGTCATACGGGAATAATCATCGATGAAAGAAATGTAATATTTATAGCCGGATTGACTCGAGGTGGCACAGGGACCCCATACATCAGAATGCACCAAATCAAAGGGTTGGGCGGCCCGTGTGTCAACTCGAGGAGGATAGGATGTGCGATGGTGTTTCGCAAACCGACACGACTCACAAGGAAAAGATAAACGGGGGCTAATATCGGGAAAGAGCTGATGAAGTGTTGTGGCGGAGGGGTGGCCCAACCGAGAATGGAGGTCGGCGGCACGAGCAGGGACAGATGTGCAGGCGATGGAAGTCGGGCCATCGAACATGTACACCCCATCCCGAAGCTGGCCTCTACCAAGTTCCCGGTTCGTCGCCCGTTCCTGAAACACAACAGAAGACGAGGTAAATATGGCATTACAGTTGAGGTCCTTGGTTAGCTTGCTGATGGAAAGTAGGTGAAATGGACTGCGGGGAACATGAGCCACCGAGGAGAGGTGAAGGGAGGAGGAAAGGGAACAGGTGCCAAAGCCGGCGATGGGGAGAGTGGAGCCATCAGCAACAGTGATGGCCGAGGATCCACTATAAGGGCGGTAGTCGGAGAGTATACCTGCATCCCCGGTGAGGCGGTCAGACGCACCTGAGTCAAGCATCCATGCAGGGGTGCGATGACTGAGAAGAGCAGTGGGACCCCCGGAATGGGCAAGAGAAGCGAATGAAGAGCCCGGCATAGTGGTGGCCCGGTGATCGTGAATCAGCTGGAGCTCAGCCAGCGAAAGATCCAATGATGGGGAAAGAGCAGCAGGTGATGACGCATCGCGGATCGCAGTCTGGCCCTGCCGGGGGTGCGAATCGGGACGACCATGTAGGACCCAGCAGTGGGTTATCAGATGGCCGAGTTTGCCGCAGTGCTGGCAGAGGGGGCGAGGTCGGCCATCTCCACGGCCGCGTCCTCGTGGGCCGGTAGGGCGGCCACCACCACGGCCTAGGAGCGCAGTGTGATCCAGGATGGGAACGGGTGGGGCAAGGGCCCGATGAGCCTTCTGCAGGCGATGATAGACCTGCGGGATATCCAGTGTAGACGGGCTGGCGAGCATCTCAGTAGCCGTCGTGGCGTAGTCCGGTGCAAGGCCATTCAAGAGATTGAAGAGGCATAACTGGTCCCGTTGAGTCTGCGCCTCTGCCGGAGTCTGAGGAATAGGCCAAAGTTCTTGCAGCTCGTCGCGGAGACCCTTCCATTCCATGAAATAGTTTGGAAAGGTCCGGTCCTGCTGGCGGATGTGGGAGAGACGCTGTAGAACATCTGAGACCCGAGCCAAGTTATTGGTCTCGGAGAACATTACAATCAAGGAATCTCATAGCTCTTTGACTGTGTTGGCAGTCCTGGTGACATCCTTCACGGACCGGTCCATGGAGTTGACCAGTAAGGCGAAGATTTTGTTGTCCGCCAGCTGCCAAGAATCGAATTTGGGGTCAGTGAGGGCAGGGGGGGTTTCTCAAGATGAGAATAAAGTCTCATGCCGCGGAGGGACATCAAGACTGTCTTCCGCCAGACGGAGAAGTTTGTGGCATCCAGGCGGTCATCAACAAGCCGTGAGGAGGCCGTGATCAGGGACGGAAGAACGGAGGAGGTGTCCATGGGGGATGGGCGCTGGACCTGGCGGCCGGAAGTCGCCAGGTGGAAGGGAAGCGGCCTGGCAGGGGCGCTGCGGGGGCGCAGGCGCAGGGGCTAGGGCGCGGGCGTCGGGCGAGAGGCCGGCGAGGTTGAGGGCGCGGCTGGGAAGGGGCGCGCTGTGGGAGGGCGCCGGAACCGGGGCCGGGAGCCACGTCGAGAGAAAGAGCGCCGGGAGGGGGGGGGGCGCTGAGGCTAGGGCGCGGGCGTCGGGCCGAGGGCAGGAGGCCGGGGCGCTGGGAAGGGAGCCGCGGCGGAGGGTTGGTCGCGAGAGGAGCCGCAGGCGGAAGAGTCCCGAGCGGGAGGGATCGCGCCGTCGGGGAGGAAGTCCGCAGGGAGGAGCGCGACAGAGGAGGCGCGGGCCGCGTCGGGGAGAGAGAGGGCCGCCGGGGAGAGAGGGGCGCTGGGACGGGGGCCGTGCGGGTGAGGGCGTCGGGAGCCGCGGGGAGGGAGCGCCGTCGGGGAGGAAGTCCGCAGGGAGGAGCCGACGGAGGAGGCGCGGGCCGCGTCGGGGAGAGAGAGGGCCGCCGGGGAGAGGGCCTCCGGGGAGAGAGGGTCGCCGGGACGGGGGCCGCGCGGGTGAGGGCGTCGGGAGCCGCGGGGAGCCGCTGGGAGGGAGCGTCCTGGGAGGGAGGGCCGCCGGGAAAGGGCAGGCCGGAGAGGAGCCGGGCAAGAGGGCTGCGCCGGGACAGGAGAGGAGGCCCGCCGGGAATGGCTAGGGCAGTAGGGAGAGAGGCGGGGCCGGGAGGACGCCGGGAATCCGCAAGGGAGGGAGGGTTCGGGATAAAAATCTCTCTGATACCATGTAGATGGGTGAATTCCCCTTACCTCAATGTGAGGTGAGGATATTCTTTTATAGATTAGGAAACCAATATACAAGACGGGTAAGTCCGATGTGGGACTCACCCATTTACACTTAAATGAGTTCCAACATTACCCAAATCAAATGGCCAAATTGGGGACAAGTGTCTTCATAAAAGTTGTTCGAAAATATGTTCTGAATTGGTCCTAAAAATTTCACATTGATTGGACGTGTTTAGAGGACGTTATGGAATAAATATTGAGCATTACTTTTTCTGGACGAGAATTGCAGTTCCAGCTATTATCCAAAGTCTGATGGTAGTTGAGGCTTCTTGGATTTAAACCACCACATGTGGTCTTTCCCAGCTTCCATTTCCTTATTCTTTTTTAAGAGAAATCCATGTGTATAGCACACTAGATCTTCCCCTTTCGCAATGTGGTACAACTTGCATGGCGGGAGTAGGATGGAGTATGGAACCTCCTCCTCCTTCGTTGCTATGTGTGCAACGTCTTCTTCACAATCCAGTGGTTTCTCAAGATGTGTTGCATGAAAAGAATAATCAAAGGGAGATTCAAAATTTAAATTTGAAGTATTTATTTCAAAATATTCTCTTTTAATATAGGCAACTTGTGTCTCTTTTTCTTCAGGAAAAGCCACTGGGGTCTCTTCTTGTACTCCTTCCGGTAAATGTTCAATGTCTTCAGGGAGCTCTAGGTGTTCCTCGACAGGTGCGTCTTCTTTTTCATCATCTTCCTCCAAGGTATAATATGAGTTGGTCGAATCTGAAAATTCAAAACTATTAGGGGTGATACTCAAATTAGTTTCAATAAAATTAAAAGAGTTTAAGTTCAAGATTGCAATCTCCCTGAGTCGGTTCGGCTTGAATCACTTCGATGGAAAGTTCCTCTTGGAGTTCATCATCGTTAGATGGAGGTAGGTCTCAAGCTCCTCTATTTTGAGTTTGGCCTCAACTTCTTGGATGTCCTCGGTGAAATTAGGGAAAACCAATGGCACTTATTTCTTGCCCTCAAATCTTTGCAAGTCAATTCGGAGTTCATCGATCATGCTCATCAAACCTTGTGGTGAGATTCATGTCTCTTGGCCTCTTTGCAACTGTATGAACATTATCATAAGAGAATCACCCCCTTCATTGGAGTTCCTTCTCAATATAATCTATTTTTTGTTCTTGCACTTGTGAGTAATCTTCTCATGCATAATAATTTGAATTTGAATACATCATGGAAAAAGGTTTTTTATGGTTTTTTAATATAAAAACGAAGTTTTTTTAAAAAAAATGTAAATTTCACAAAAGTGAGCGAAATAACTATTTAGCTCCCCAACAACGGCACCAATTTTGGTGCACATCTATCGTAGGGCGTGACAAAAGCAATTTAATTTTATAATGCAACACAGAGGCTAACTGGGGTCGTCTCACTTGAGGAACGTTGCAGTTGGTTCAATCACTGATTCTAGTTCACCAATTCTAATTTTTTTTTTTATCATTTATGAAAACGATGCTTTTGGGGTTTTGGGAAATCATGAAATAAAAATAATAAAATGAAAAATTGGAATCTAAAGACAGATTAATACAAAATGAATTTAGGGAAGAAGGGTCTTGGTCCAGGGCTTGATAACACGGGTTCATTCATTATTTATTTGTTGTTTAAATTCAATTTGATAATTCATTTGATGAAACCTCGTTAATGAATTATTTTCCTTTGATTTATTGAGTGTGAGATTTTAGCATGCCTTCGGCGAACCAAACTCCATCTCCTCCAGTAGTCAAATAGGATAACACCTCAACTGAGAATGCATTTCCTAAAAGATATGGCTCCACCGTATGTTGTTTCATCTCTTCAGGCAACCCCAACTCCACTGTATAAAGGGTTTACCCAAGAGAAGAGAGGGAAAAAGAATTAATCAAATAAAAGGAATGAAATTGGAAATGATGTCGCGGTGGACGACCGCTGCACCCATGCAATGCTCATTCATCCACCACAAATAGATTTAAAACATGTTGAATTGAAGCGCAATAACAAATAATGTCGTGAAACCTCCCCTAATGCCCTCGGGTTAGTCACTTGCCATTTCAAAGTGAATAAAGATCACGACAGAAAGATGGAAGAGAGCGAATGATATTAGGGTTGGAAGAAAAAAAAAGATGTAAGAAGAAAAGAGAAACACTTTAATAAAAATGAAAGATGAATGTGTTACATGGGAAAAGAAAACAAAAATAAAAGAAATGAAAATAAAAATCCTAAAGCATGTATGTTGTCCAAGATTTTATCTCCGATCAATCTTCTTTTCAATCCACCATTGGCCTCTTATATATAAGCATGGAAGTGGTTTTGGGGTGTCATAACGGACCATTAATGACTTATGGATCATAATGGAACTTCAACGGTTGAAATTTCAGTTACATAATATTACTTCAAAAGTATCTGCATGTTACCCTAATAAAATGTCTGAATTGGGGATAGGTGTCTTCATAAAAAGTTGTTCGAAAATATGTTTTGAATTGGTCCTGAAAATTTCACATTGATTGGACACGTTTAGAGGAAGTCATGGAATAAATACTGAGCATGACTTTTTTGGCCGATAATTGCATAATTCTTCTTTCAATGTATAACGTCCAATGACCCTCTTAATGAGTGCAAAACTCCATAAAATCCATTTTAGAAACGCGTCTATGTTTCCTCTTTCAAATCCTTTTGGAATCACCTCAATTTGAGGTGTATAGCCCGATTTATGCCTCATTTCCTAAGGTGGGGTCTACCATGTCCACCCAAACAATATGTCAACTTGATTGATTTTTTCGGGTCTCAAGTTGTTCGAATCATCTTTTGGTCCAGAATACAAAGTTGAAGAAAATAAATCAAGTCATCCTACAAAAAAAGAATCACTCAAATTGGAATAATAATTTAAAAGGTATGCTCAAAAGACCCTTATGATAAAAATCTGTCAAAATTCCAAAATTAACCATTTTTCACATTTTAGCCCAAAACACACCCTAAATCCAAAATTGATGCAAATAATCTCAAATTGATAAATTTGGAGGGTTTAAATAATTTAAATACATATAAAAAATGAGGAAAATATTAGCTCTATCAATTACACGGATAGTGGGATTCAGACTTCAGTGTTCGTGCTTTGGCGATTTCATGATACCGCCAGGTGTTAAGGAATCATGATCGGGCGTTGTAATGTCACACTGGTGTTGGGTGGTGTGGTGATGCATCGATAGTTAAGGGTGAGTGTTTTTGAGAGAGTTCAACAAGAGGAAGATTGACTAGTGTTTTTGCATGGAATTTGATGTGGTGGGGTGGAACCCCATTGAGTGCGTCGGTTGTTCGAATCATCTTTTGGTCTAGAATACAAAGTTGAAGAAAATAAATCAAGTCATCCTACAAAAAAAGAATCACTCAAATTGGAATAATAATTTAAAAGGTATGCTCAAAAGACCCTTATGATAAAAATCTGTCAAAATTCCAAAATTAACCATTTTTCACATTTTAGCCCAAAACACACCCTAAATCCAAAATTGATGCAAATAATCTCAAATTGATAAATTTGGAGGGTTTAAATAATTTAAATACATATAAAAAATGAGGAAAATATTAGCTCTATCAATTACACGGATAGTGGGATTCAGACTTCAGTGTTCGTGCTTTGGCGATTTCATGATACCGCCAGGTGTTAAGGAATCATGATCGGGCGTTGTAATGTCACACTGGTGTTGGGTGGTGTGGTGATGCATCGATAGTTAAGGGTGAGTGTTTTTGAGAGAGTTCAACAAGAGGAAGATTGACTGGTGTTTTTGCATGGAATTTGATGTGGTGGGGTGGAACCCCATTGAGTGCGTCGGTATTCGAAGAGAATTTTTCATAGGTGATTCCCATGGTGCGGAGCACCATGGCTCGAGATTGGCCTTTGTGAGCTAAGTCTTGTGGTGGGGATCACCATAAACTTAGGGATGGATTTGTTGAAGACACCATAGTGTCTCAGGATAAGCGGGTGCGGTGAGCACCATCTCAGTGTTCTCATTGTTGGTGAGCGGGTGGCTTGACTTTTGAGGAATATTGTGCTATGATGTTTGGAGTTGCGTGGCAGAAGCGCCTTTGGCATTTGGGGATGGAACACAGCTATTTGGCAATGAATTAACCGTGGTAGGTTGGGTTTTTTGGATGGGTGAATATTGTGGCTTCTCAAGGATGAGAAGTGTTATGGTGAGAACTTTATAACGACTCTCAAATTGTAGGGTCATTACTTTTTTAAAGGAATTTGAATTTCCAGTCCCAAAGTTGGGAATGTTTAGTAAATTAGGATTCAAATTGAGAATCCAAGCATTGGAACATCTCTACGAGATGTTTTTGGATGAGAAACGAGGCCCGGTTGGTGGTTCATGTGCTTGGGTGAGTGACAGAGCAAGGACCAGAGGCCTTGATGAAATGCTATCGGTGGTCATAGTTGCGCTGCAACTCATAGGTCTTGCCAAAATGGCCTGCAACGAGGAGGCATAGCATCATGGCCAAGGGATTCATTGTGTGGCGGGTTTCATGGTTTTTGGAAAAGGGAGGAACCTTATGAAAGTGGTCGCACTGCGAAGGGGGTAGATGTGTTGCGACCATGAACCTTATGAATTAGGGTCGTAAACCTTATGGAGCAAATCATTTTGTAACTCTTAGGTCACTCATAAACGCATAGGTTGTGTCGTAATGGTGGTTGTCCAAGGGTTGATCCCTCTGCCTGGTGTGCGTTGTTATGTGACCCTCGGTTGCATCATGAATTTGTCAAGTGAAGAGGTTGTGTCGCTCTGCGACCCCCTAATTATGCCATGACTGGGGACTAGGTTTGTTTTTTTAGCAACAGAAACCCGTCTTTTGGGGTTGACACCATTCATCATTTAGGATAAAAGGGGAGAATGGGGGCACCATTCTTGGCCAACCCTCCATCTCTCTATCCTCGTTTGATCCCTCGTGGCAGGCAATGGTTCTTGGTGTGATTTGGCGACAATTCTGGCTACGTTCCTCTACCCTCCTTCCATTTTAACTTTTAGTTGTTTCCCTTTGATTTGTAGCGATATTGGTTAGGGTTTATTGATGATTTCCACCAGAGCATGGTGGATATCACCCAGAACGATGGGGCTTTTATGCGGATGGGATAGAGGAGGATATGGGAGGATAAACGTACGTTGTTGGGTGCAGTTCTAGTAATATGGCGATGCCTAGTGTTTTTTTTCAAAGAATATGTCGAAATTAATGAAATTTGATAATTAATTATAATTTTTTTAATTAATCATTTATGTAGTATGACATGAGATAGGAGCACGAGTGGTGGTACAAGCTTGGACGAGGCATAGACAAGCCTGGATAGTGTAGTGTGGTGGCTTGTTAAGGGAATAACTCTGTATTGAGGTAGGTGGCCCCTATGATATAAACTCATATACGGGTTTATTTACAAGCGTTCACACCTGTATAATTGATTGGGTTCGGGTGTGATAATTAGAGACCAAGGGTTCCCTGAGTAGAAGAGATAATATGGCGTTGAGTATCCTATGCTTGGAATAAGTGTTATTTAGGACTTAGGTAAATTGGGATCACCTGAAAATTATGTCACTGAGGGGAGAGTGTCGATTGAGTTGATGTGTTGCGTAGGTCTATGGGAATGAGTAATGATGTAAGGTAGCCTATGTGAGTTACTTAAGGCTAGTTATTATGCATGAGAGGCTTGGGGTCGTGTGATGATGGGAGAGATGGTCATACATCTCATGTGTGATGAGAATCTCCCTCTTGAGGTCATAGGAGAGTCTAGGTGTGTGATACATGTGAGATAAGTTCCATGGGACTTGATGTGTGTGACGAAGAGGGGTTTCCTCCAGGTGACGAGCTGAGAGATCTCCCTAAGGAGATGTGAGACAAGACTTAGTTAGGGTTATGGGAAGTTCTTAAGGACTTGGCGTTAGGATTCCAAGGGGATTTTGGATGGGGATTAGACCCCGCCTATTGAGGTTAGGGTTGGGTAGAGCTTACGGGTTGTGAGGTAACCAAGGGGTGATAGACGTGAGTTGATGTCAATGATTAGAGATGAGGGGCTTGGTCCCAAGTGACTAACGCCCTCCTGATGATATAGTAAGCATGTGTGATAGGTTGTGGGCACTGGATTTTTTTTTTTTTTTGCTTATTATGTGCTCTACAGGTATGTGCTTGGTGGCGAGTTGTGTGACCATGGGTCCTAAGCCCTGGCCCCTCCATGGGTGAGATGGTGTTAGGAGGACTGTCATGAGAGAGATGGAGTCCTAGTTCTATGAAGTCTGGGCTAGCCTTAAGTGAGAAGGTATTGATTGAGATTGTAGCCTCACCGTGAGTGAGACGGTGTTGGCATGGGCCATCCATGAGTGGGATGGTTGGGCCTGGGAATGTGATGAAGGACTTTACCATGAGTGAGATGGTAGATGTCAACTGCCATGAGTGATATGGAGTCCGGGTTGGGATATGACATGAGCAGGGACGTTGGGACCACATTGAGTAAGAAGGATGCACCTGGATGTGTTGTAGGATCAGATGGATGGACCCTACCTTGAGTGATGAGGTAGAGGTCGGTCTTGGCCATGCAACCTCCCCAAAGTGACGTGTTAGTTTGGATACTTGGTACATGACCCAAACCTGATGTGGGTAACGGTCAAGACTTGGATGATGCACTACCCCAAGTCTTCAGGTATGGGCCAACACGTATGGAATGATGTGATGATGAGATTTCAGCATGGCGTCAAAGTAGGTATGGTTGGGCATCGTGGTGGCCTGGTTAGCACACGGTGGCCTGACGGGCATTTGTACCCCATCGAGTCTCGTGGTGTCCTGGTTAGCACACGATGAGCTGAAAAACATGTTTCTTATGTATTTCCTTTCCTCATGCATATACATACATATGGTGGTGTATATTAGGTTTTCTTAGTGAGACCCTGCTGAGTTATACGCTCACACCTTGCATAGGCACCCTAGTGAACGTGCAGACTTTTTCTTTTAGGTCAGAGTATAGGACATGCAGTAGATCGAGCTCGAGCAGCTCGATGGGTATTGGAAACAGGGATGGCAATATGACCTTTGTATATTTTTTTCATTTATTTATTTATGTATGTGATCGGCCTAGTGGGTGATCATTTGTGTGTTTTGTTTGATGGAATCATATATGTTATTGTATATGTTGTTTATTGATTCTTCATACTTTGTTGATTAGATATGGATGGTGTTTGGTTATTTATTTTTTATTGATCGTAATGATATCGAGGGCATAGTCTCCCCAATGCGTGATTTCAGCCCTGGTCATTAGTCGACATTTTATGGCGTATGGGGAGGTGTGCTTGAGGTCATGTAGCCCCTCGACCCCACAGGCAGTGCCGAGTGAACCTTGGGCTTGGGCATTACAAAATGAATAAAAAAAGGTCGATGACAACTTCATATCATCTAATGAAGTTCATTTTATTTTCTAATGTTGTGCTAGCTTATTTATGGGCGTTGGGATCACAAATTGAAAATACTTTAATGGTTTATTACCTTTGATAATTTTTAGTGTGGTGCAATTGGGTTTCTATGTTCAATTTCAAATAAATATGATTTATCACTACGAACACGCATAAATACATTGAATTCTACTCTTACTGCTGGATTCTTTACATGTTTTTCTCTTGTGGTAAGATTAATTGTGCTGCCTTACGCAATCTGCTTGTTTGCAAAAATTTATTGTTGTTTGTGTGATCGGTTCACTATTTTTTATTATAAAACCATGATTAATGTACTCTATTGACATGAAAATTGTTATATGTTTAATAGTTAAATTCATGTAATCTTGTTGTGTTTATTTTCGGTAAGTTTTATATACTTTTTCCCTGGCATGTTAGTGGTATAATGCTACTGTTTTGCTGAATTTTTTACTACTAGTGCATGCTCCTTAATTGATTATATTATAAGACTATATAATCTAATAAAATTTCCTCCATCCCCCTTAATTACTACAACAATTCGGGGAGGGGGATGCAAAGAAAGAAAGAAATCTACCACGCCTACAAGTACTCAGGGAGACTTGAATCAGAGACCACCCACGAGACCCCTCAATTGCGAAACCACTAGGCTAAATCCTTGAGGAAAAATGGGTAATTGGGTAACGGGGTGTAGGTGGGTGTCACACCACACCTGTCCTGGGCCCCGACATATCAGGGTCTCAATTAGGTCACTCACAAAGGAGGACCATGAATGGTGAAGAGGTGTCGCTATGCAGTATGAGGCGTTGCATGGGGAGTGTGTGGAGTAGGTGTCAGTTGCAAGGGATTGATACCCAGGGAGCGGCGCCACGAGGGGGACTGCTTCCCAGGAGGGGCGCCGCGAGGGGGCTCCTACCCAGGAGGGAGGGTGCTGCGAGGTGGCATGCTGCCCAGGAAGGGTGCTGCGAGGGGGCCGCTACCCAGGAGACCGTCGCGCTAGGGTTGGCGTGGGAGGGAAGTCACGCAGAGAGGAGGGCAACCAGTTGGAGACGTCACACCAGAAGGTTCCGTCTGGGAGGATTCGTCGGAGGATTCACCTGGTAGGAGAGGCGAGCAACTATGGATCCGGTCGGTGCTGTAGGAAAACGTTGCGCAAGGGAACGCGCAAGCTAGAAGGTTCGTCGCACAAGGGGCGAAAGCGAGCCATCGCAGGAGACCGCTCAAGAGGAGGTCGTCGGGAGTTGCCACTCGGGATGAGGGTCGTCCGGCAAGGACGAGGCGCTCAGGGTGGGGCTTCGTCCGGCAGGGAGGAGCGCTCCAGGTGAGGGCGGCTCGCAGGGAGTCAGCACGCAGGGGGCCAGCGCTGTTGGATCCGGCGCTAAGGGTTTTTGGTGCACAGAAGGCACTAGGAGGGAGGGTTGGAAAAATTAACCCAGCCCTCTAATACCATGTTACAATGGAAACTTCGTACCTAACAATGAGGTAGGGTGAACAATATATAGATGAGAAAATGAGTACAATGGGTTACTCACCCAAGTGAGATACAAATATTAAAAACATTCAACTCTTAACAATTTCGATTGTTACAACTCTTTTGAACCATCTTTGATTCCTTCTAGATGATCTTCCTCTAGTTGTCGTAAATACCTCTGATGCGGAATTCTTGTGGTCATACTTGTCCTTCTACCTAAACTCAATGTTAATCAAGCCATTTGATACATCAATAAATTTTACCTCATCCATTTCGTACAGCAACATAATGGTTAGATGATCATAACTCTTTCGTAGAGAGTTCAGCGATAAGAGGGTCTTATCTTCAACTCTGGTTGTTACTTCTTGTAGAATGGGAAACCGTCTTACCTCAAGGTGAGGCGGAGGCCTTCTTTTATAGATTGAGAGAGAGGAATACACTAAACAAGACCAGACACACTCCCCCTCAAGCTGAGTCTGCAGATACTGTGGATGCCCAGCTTGGAATTGAGCGAGGCCAGGTGAGCCCCTGGGAGACCTTTGGTGAAGATGTCAGCAAGATGGTATGTCGTCGGGATGTGGCTAAAGCTAACATGATGGTGCTCCAGGCGGTGTCGAAGAAAGTGGCGGTCCACCTCAATATGCTTCGTGTGGAAGACGGGATTCAAAGCAATCTTGGTGGCTGCCTGATTGTCACACCAGATGTGAGCAGATGTCTATTGAGGAAAACCAAACTCCTGGAGGAGTTGTCGAAGCCAAAGGATCTTCGTAGTGACGATGGCCATGGCACGATACCCAAACTCTGCACTAGATCGGGAGACAACAGTCTGTTTCTTGCTGCGCCAAGAGATGAGGTTGCCTGCTCAGAACACGGCGAACTCAGAAGTAGATTTCCGAGTAGCAACCAGCATAGTCAGCATCACAGAAGACCTCAATATTCTGAGAAACGTGATGGGAGTAGGGCAGGGTCTCGTTTGATGTATTTGGCGATGCGGAGTACAGCATCCCACTGAGAGGTGGTCGGATGCACCATGAATTGGCTCACTTTGCCAACAGCGTAGGCAATGTCGGGACGAGTCATGGTGAGATAGTTGAGTTTGTCCATCAGTCGACGATACCGCTCTGGGTGTGAATACGGTTCTGAGGAGTCATAGAGAGATCGTTCCCCAGGCTCAAGAGGAGTGTCAACAGCGGTGGTCTGTGTCATCCCAGCATTCTGGAGAATATTCAAAACATATTTCTATTGGCAAAGGAAGATTGTGTCCGGAGAACGGGAGACCTCAATGCCGAGGAAGTATGTGAGAGGGCTGAGATCTTTGGTGTGGAAGTGTTGGTGAAGATGCCCCTTTAGGTGGGTGATACCAGCAGAGTCACTCCCGGTGATGATGATATCACATCCACATAGATAATCAATAGGATGCAGCTGGTGGATGTCGTCGTGTAGAACATGGTGTGATCCTTCATACTGCGAGAGAACCCAAAGTCGATGACGACGATGCTGAATCGGTCAAACCAAGCACGAGGAGACTGCTTGAGACCTTATAGAGAGCGGCGTAGTCGACAGACTTGGGACCCGTAGCCGAAGGCGCAAAATCTGGGGGGTTGTTGCAGATAAACCTCTTCCTTAAGAAATCCATGGAAGAAGGCATTATTGACGTCCAGTTGGTGAAGCGGTCATTGATGATGAGCGGCCAAAGAGATGGATAATCAAATGGAGACCATCTTGGCAACTGGAGAAAATGTGTCAAAATAATCGACACCATACGTCTGAGCAAAGCCCTTGGCCACAAGTCGGGTTTTGAGTCGATGGAGAGTGTCATCGGCGTTCAGACGGACTGTGTAAATCCATTTGCTGTCGACCGCCTGTTTTCCGACAGGGAGGGGAATCAGATCCCAAGTGTGATTGTCCTCCAGAGCCTGCAATTCATCTCTCATCGCTTGCAACCACCCCGAATGAGATTTGGCCTCACCAACTGTGCGGGAATAGATAGTCTCCAGAGCTGACAAACCTCTGTATGAAGATGTAAATAGAGGATTGTTCTGGCAAGAGCGAGTACCTTTCCGTAGTGCAATGGGCAGGTCGTCCGGTGGTGGTGTAGGAGCATCAGACGAAGCTGGGACAATGGTCTCCTCGGCCTAGATGGGGGGCACAGTCGATGGGCGACGGGAGTAGACCGTACCAAACCGATGATCAGCAGGAGGCAGCACTGGAGGAGGATGGATGATGAGTGGAAGATAATCATCGATGTTAGTATCTGGATGGGGAGAGGGAAGTGAGAATGGAGAACTCTCAACAAATGAGACGTCAGCAGAGGTGATATAACGTCGTAGGTCGGGAGAGAAGCACCGGTATCCGCGCTGAGTGCGTGAATATCTGAGGAAGATGCAGCAGAGAGATTTGGGAGAAAGTTTAGAGAGGCTGGGACAAGTGTCACAGACATAACAGAGACATCCAAATACACGGAGTGGTGGTGAGTGAGGGAGGGAGGAGAACAAGAGTCCGAAAAGGAGTCTCCCCTGAAGGATGGAAGAAGGGAGTCGATTTAGAAGGTAGGTGGCAGTCAAGATGGCATCGGTCCAAAAACGGAGGGGCACCTGCATGTGGAATAGGAGGGCACGAGCAGTTTCCAGAATATGACGATGTTTCCGCTCCGCCACTCCATTCTGCTGAGGTGTATCAGGACAGGATGTCTGATGAATGACGTTGTGATCCTTGAGAAACTGCTGAAATGAAGTAGATAAATATTCTTGTCCATTGTCAGAGCAGAGACATTTGATGGAGGTAGAGAATTGAGTATGAATTTCATTGTAAAAGGTTTGAAAGGTAAGAAATACTTCAAATGGATCACGAAGCATGTAAAGCCATGTCATGCGGGAGTAGTCATCAATAAATGTGATATAATAGTTGTAGTACCACCGGTTTCTGGTATGTAACCATTTCTTGATGCTTTTAATGGGTTATAAAGTTAAGGGTGGCGATTGGGAGAGTCAGGAGAACTTGGAATAAAGTTTTGAGGCAAAAAGGGAAGTCGCACGGGCGGTGCACGGTTTGTCTAACAGTGCGGCCAAACCGTGCGAGAAGGGTGGCTGAGGCAGTAGCTAACGCACGGTTAGCGCACGATTTGTCAAACCGTGCGAACTAACCGTGCGGGCACTTAAACGAGATCCTATAAAGGTGGATCTCACGCGTTTTTGTCTCTAAGTGCCTCGTTTTTCCTCCTAAGCGGCCCTAACTCGGGATTTTGCTTCTCCTAAAGTCAAAGAGGGTTCTCTCATCGTTCCGGAGGTGATCCGAAGGCTTCTCTTGGCGAATCGAAGTCGGATTCTTGAGGTATGTGATCATTCTTCATCGTTCTTGGTCGGTTTCTTAGATCTACTTAGATCTACTTCTCTTCTCCTCTCGGTTTTTTAGATCTTCGCTCGTTATGGGTAGATCTAAGTGTGTGGATGCCAAATATGATGAGATCTGGTCTTGATCTTGCTAGGAGAAGAGATCTAAGACGGGTTTTTGGAGAATCAACCCGGGTTTCTTGAGCGTTCTTCGACCGTTGTGGTTTTCGTCAAAACCTTTGAGGTAGGAGGCTTCACTCTCGACTCCTCTTGCTAGAATTGATTGGCTTAGATTCAAATTGGTTTATTTGAATGGATTTGATTATGAAAAGCATAGAATAAATCTTCTTTAGTGATGATTTATGGTTTTGATGAGATTGTGAAATCTTGGTGAATTGTTGTGCAAAGTGATTTGGCTTGTTGAATTTAAAATTTTAATTTTAAATTATGGATTTGCTGAAATTGTAAATGGTTTGATGAAAAATGGGTTTTCAATAAAAAGGGTGTTTTATTGAAATGGTTTGAGATTGAAATGACTTTGATGGAATTGGTTTTCAATAAAAAGAGAGTTTTATTGAAATGGTTTGAAATTGAAATGGTTTGGCTTTGAAATGGTTTTGATGAAAATGGTTTTCAATAAAAAGGTGTTTCTATTGAAAGGGTGTTTTGGCATGATTGATGGGCAGATGTGGTGTGTGTTCATATTGCATTCGGGACGAACAAGGGTCAGGAGTCTCCCCATCAGTGTTGAGATGGATAAGGGTTAGGGCTCTCCCCCG
This sequence comes from Viscum album, assembly GCA_963277665.1. NCBI lineage: Eukaryota > Viridiplantae > Streptophyta > Magnoliopsida > Santalales > Viscaceae > Viscum > Viscum album. Next base: position 1,716,905,068 of record OY728143.1, read on the forward strand.
TCAAACATTCATATTGCATTCGGGACGGATAAGGGTCAGGGGTCTCCCCCATCAGTGTTGGGATGGATAAGGGTTAGGGCTCTCCCCCGTCAAGCATTCATGTGCATTTGGGTTGGATAAGGGTAAGAAGTCTCCCCCATCATGGTTGGGATGGATAAGTGTTAGGGCTTCTCCCCTCTTCCAGGTAGCATGCATGGTTGGTTGCATGGGTTGTGGAATGGTTGGGTATGCCAAAAAGGGATATTGTGAAATGGTTCTAAAGCTTGTTTGGTTATTTTTCTGGAAAAATAACTTGCTGGAAAATTGGTTTCAATTGCTCTTGGAATGCCTTTGGTTATGAATGGTTTTGGAAACTTGTTTATATTTAGTTATAAACTGCTTTTGAGAAAATGTTTTATATAAACTGTTTTTATATAAATGTTGCTAACTCTTCTATCCTAGTGGCGTGAGTAGGGAAGTCATTGGGGAAAACCTACTGAGTTTTATACTCACCCCTCAGTGTTGTCAAAGGCGCGAGGTGCAACTAAGGCGCATGCGCACATAATTAATTATATTCAATTTTTAATAATATTTTAAATTTAAAAAAACTTAAATTCAATAAAAAAATGCAAATTAAAATAGATACCGATAATTTTTAACCAAAATCATAATCAAATAATCAATCCTTGAGAACCTAAACATCAAAATCATCATCAATGGAAGTTCCATCATTAATGAAAGCTTCCTAAACATCAAAATCATCATCAATGGAAGTTCCATCATTAATGAAAGCTTCCTAAACATCAAAATCATCATCAATGGAAGTTTCATCATTAATGAAAGCTTCATCGTCAGTGTTCCACCTTTCATTTGACTCATATGCCTCTGAATCTTCCTCTTCAACATCATTCATCTCATCAACAACTCGTGCACGCTTTGTACCACCATGGGATTTGGAAGAAGTGGAAGTTGCTAAGTTTGATTTCGATCTGAAAGTATATTCAGGCTCTTCAATCCCAGCGGCAGCAGCATACGCACCCCATGTTAAACCTTCAGCACCCTCGTCATTAAATAAAAAGTCGTTATCAGCATCATCATCCTCTTCAATCCTCCCAATAAGTCATTCATTGCTATCATCAATCTCTTTGAGTGTAATGGGATCAATGGTGTCACGGATTTGAAATCGACGTTTCAATGCACGATTATATTTGATGTAGACCAAATCATTTAGTTTTTGTTGAGACAGCCTATTCCTCTTTTTGCTATGAAGCTGCAATATAAATTATAATTCAATTGTTAATATTATAAAGTTTATAATAATAAAGAAAATGCATTTAGAAAAAAAAACTTACATGCTCAAATATGCTCCAATTTCTCTCACATCCCGATGCGCTGCAAGTGAGATTAAGAACCTTCAAAGCAAATTTTTGCAAGTTTGGGGTTGAAGATCCAAACATAGACCATCATTCAGCAGGAGCCTTCTTGTTCCGAAGTCTAATTGCCAAAGAATTTGCAAATAGACCCTCGGCCTCCTTGTACAAAGTGATTTCATCCATGATTTTTTCTTGAATCTCAAGGCTTGAAACGAGTCTTTGAATGGATTTAATTGATCCATCTTGTACTTCAAAATCCAATTGGATATTCGGATTTGAATAACAAAATTCAGGATTCAAGAAATACCCCGCAGCATGCAAAGGCTGATGAAGTTGAATCTCCCACCTACGATCAATAATAGTAAAAAATTCTTTGTACTTCTCTTCCTTCGTTGAAAAAGCCCTCATGATTGCCGCTTTAGCCCTATCCATGGCTTCATAAATGTATCCCATCGGTGCCTTTTTCTCTCCATCAACCAATCTAAGCACTTTTACAAGTGGATTGGTCACTTTAAGACAATACAAAATAGAAGTCCAAAATGATGGCATCAATATGATTTTAGAAACTTGTTTGCCTTGAACCTCTTTAGCCCACTTACTTCTTGCCCACCCATCCGATGTGAACATTTTCCTCAAATTCTCCTTCTGCTTATGAATACTTGTCATTGTGAGGAGAGCGGTAGCAAATCTAGTTTTTGCGGGTCGAAGCAACTCTTTTTTCCTTGTGAATTCTCTCATCATATTCAACACCCCTGGACGAGTATATATGAAAGAGCTCAAAGAAGTTGCTCGTTTCAATGTCCGAATGCTTATGTCAAGTTTCCCAATATCCTCCAATATCAAATCCAAACAATGGGTTGCGCAAGGAGTCCGGTAAAGATTTGGATACTTTACCTCAAGCATTTTCCCTAAAAATAGGATTTAAAAAGAAAAAGAAACAAACATAAATAAAATTCTTAATATGCATAACATAATGTATATGTATAAACTTATATACTAATAAGGTGGATATAAATAATACCTGCTAAAACATTTGAAGCGCTATCAGTGACAACTTGAACATTTTCTGAACCAATACGTTCCACAAATTTGCTTAGCAATTCAAATATTTTGTCTCCATTTTTGCAAAATGATGAAGCATCGATTGAATCAACGAACATGGTCCCTTTGCGACAATTCACTAAGAAATTGATCAATGTCCTTTGCCTTTTATCTGTCCAACCATCAGACATAATTGTGCAACCATTTTTTGCCCAATCTTGTTCATGTTCTTCCATCATTGTCTTTGTGTGCCCCATTTCCTTATTTAACAATCGAACTCTCACCTCGTGATAGCTTGGTGGCTTCATTCCTGGACCAAATTGCCCAATTGCTTCAATCATGGGATGAAAGCTATCATATTTCACAGCATTGAAAGCTATTCCCGCATCATACATCCATCTTGCAATTTGTGTACATGCTCTCTCTCACATTTCTTTCTTGTGCTTTTTGGTTTTGTATGCATCTATGATCGTCTTTTGTTTTCCTTTCCTACCATGAACAATTTCTTCCGGGTCACGTGTAAAATATGTATCCATTGGTCCGATATTACGCGGTGACTTAAATGATGACTTTCCCACGGAAGTTCTTCCAGCTTTCGGATTGATCTTTTCAATGTCATCATCATCTTCATCTTCATAATGGAAATCATCAGTATCTGAAAGTATGTTTCGTTGTTTCTTTTCTTCTTCCCTTTTTTTCATATGTTGTCTTATCTCTTCCTTCACGTGATCCGGACATTTCTTACAAGCAGTAGTATTTCTATATCCTCCAACCATGTGCTGTTTCATTCGACTAATACCTCCTCTTTTTGTTTCTAAACAGAAACTGCATGTTACTGAATCTCTGTCGCCAGGATTTCCTTGATAAGCATACGTTCAAGTCGGGTCTTTCCTTACACTACTTGGAGTTGCACTAGTTGGTGTTTCGGCACAATTATCACTCATAATTTCACTGCTTGGTGGTGTTGCAGCTGATGTTGATGGAAATAGAAGACCCGGAGTTTGAGCGGAAGATGAAAACAAATGAGAATGAGATATAAATAGAGAAAAATTGAAACAGAGGTTGAATAATAGGAGATAGAAATATAAATAACCTTTTGGATGTAGAAGAATGTAGCGTGCAGCGAGGTCCAGCTAGGTGTAACAAGGTCCAGTGCAGCGAGGTGCAGGTGCAACGTGATGGCAAGCATCCAATGTAGCGAGGTGCCGATGCAGCGAGGTATCGATGCAGCGAGGTGCCAGTGCAGCAATGGCAGCGTGGAGAGTGGTACAGCAAGGGCAGCGTGGTGGAGAGTGGTGCAGCGAGGAGAGTGGTGTAGCAGCAAAAAATTGATGTGTAGTGCTGTGCGGGGAGGTGTTGTTCTGTGCGGCGAGGAGAGTGGTGCAGCAGCAAAAAAATTGTTGTGCAGTGCTGTGCGGGGAGGTGTGTTGTGCGGCGCGGTGCTGTATGAAATTTATATTGTTTTATGTTATGTTTATTTATTAATATATTAAATGTGTTAATTAAAATTTAATAGGTGAAGTGAAGGGAACAATTCCCGAGCGTTGCAACTCGCGTCCCTTCCCCGATTTCCATTGGCGATTGGCCTGGGTCCCTCCCCGATATTCTTCATCCACCGCGTCCAGCGTCCCTTCCCCGATTTCCGCCAGTCACTGCGTCGTCCCTTCCCCGATTTCCGCCAGTCAATGCGTTCCTTCCCTGATTTTGAGCTGCGCCCCTTCCCCGAACTCCTTCCCTGATCTCAGCCAGTCGATCGCGCCCTCACCCACCCACCCTCGATCTCGTCACCGCCGCCTGTACACCCACGATCTCGGCCGCCACCCACTATCACGTCGCTCAGCTCACCCCCCATCTCCGTTGTCGCCCTGTTGTGTTGCCCCCGGTCCCATCGGCCACGGTGCGCCTTACTGCGCCTGGCGCTTTTAGCGCCCCTCTGTTTGGCGCGAGAGGCGCGCACCTTTGGCGCGCCTCGGTGAAGCCGGACTGCCTCGCCACTTTTGAGGCGCAGAAGGTGCGCCTCGCCTCGCCTCGCCTCGTGCCAAGGCGGGGTGAGGCGAGCGCCTTTAACAACACTGTCACCCCTACTTTGGCACTTTGGTGCTTTTGCAGATGTCGTAATCCAAGACACAGGTAAAGGTAAGGCATCTCATTGCTAGTGTTTCGTGGTGATGCTTGAGAGAAGTGGTGGTGCTTGGAACATGGAGCTTGGTGTAGAGTCGTGGAGTGTGTCTTGGTTTACTTTGGGTATTTTGTTTACTCTTCCGCATAGCACTCTGATTTTGTGTTAGTTGTATTGGTTTATGGGTTGTATTGTGGAATAGTGTGTTTCCCTTTTGGTAATGGATGAGTTGGTTGTTTCGTTGACATGCATCATGTAGTTGTTGTTAGTGGATCCTTTGGTTGGTTGGTTATTTGGTTTATTTCTTAAAGGGTAAATCGTCCCCCAACTTGTATTTGAAACCATTTGGCATTTATTGTTAGCCTTTGGCGTCTTGGGGATGTCGCTTAAGGCCTAGTAATGACTCGTTGAGCTCTCAAGCCAATGCGAATTGGCAGGTCATTACAATAGTTGTACCCGGACTGGCTCAGAACCCTGCAAAGACTTCATACATCGGTATGAACAAGGTCAAAAAGATTTACTACACGTGGTTCATGTCGAGGAGAATATGTTACCCGATGATGTTTAGCAAACTTGCAGGATTCACAATGGAATGATAGGTGAGAACTGAATTGGGGGCACATTTTATAGAGGATGGAAGCCGGTGGATGACCAAGACGAGAATGTAGGTCAAGAGTACGGGCCAAGGTAGATGAGCAAGCGAGATATGGTGGGGTATCGAACATGTACACCTCATTCCGAAGATGACCCCGACCAAGTTCCCGATTCGTCGTCTGCTCCTGAAAAACAACACCAGAAGACGTAAAAGTAGCGACACAATTTAAATCTTCGGTGAGTTTGCTGATTGAGAGAAGATTAAAGGGACTTTGAGGAATATGAGCGGCTAAATCCAGGCGAATAGATGGGATCAATTGGCATGTGCCAAATCCGATGATGGGAATTGTTGATCCATTTGCAATAGTAATTGTAGAGGCACCGGTGTACGGATGGTAGGTAGTAAACATACCAGAGTCCCCCGTGAGATGTTTCGATGCACCATAACATCCATGTTGTCGATTGTTGAGATACACATGTGGAAGATCTGTCGGTCTGGGCAATGGGAGCTGGAGAAGAGGACGGTGGCACAGTCGCCCGATAAGATTGGATCCAAGCACTTTCTTCTACCAAGAGTGTTGTTTTGTAACGGGTGTTGGATGAAGGGGAATGGATGTGCGGCAGAGCCGATGACAAGGCAGGGGATGGCGTCTCAGGTAGGCGTACAGATTCACGGATGCATCGTGGTGCTGCTGGTTGGAAAGGCCGACACGGTGAAAAGTCTATGGTTCGGAAAAACGCCGCAGGAGGCGGGTCGGGAGTGCCTAGCAGGGAAGGGTCGGGATGCATCGTCGGAGGGTACCGCGAGTCGGGAGCGTTGCTGGGAGCGCAGGGAGGTAGGTCGGGTAGCATTGAACTGGTGTACAGGAGGCCGGCGACAGGAGGCACATCGGGCAGCGGGGGCGCAGGGAGCCGTGGCCCGCGTCGGGTGGTGCAGGGGCGACGGGGAGGCCGATGGGAGCTTCGTCGGGCGGGAGCCGGGTGTCACCGGGAAGTCGCTGGAGGTTGGGGCAGGATCGAGAGGTGTCGTTCAGTCGGGTGAGGGCCGACAGGCGTTCCGTTCGGGGAGGAGCGTCGTAGGCGAGGTCGCCTGGAGTCCGTCGTGCGTCTAGGGAGGTGGTCGCGCTAGAGAAGCCGACGCGAGGAGGTGACCACCAGGAGGGAGACGTCGCGCATAGAGGGAGAGCCGCTGGGGGCCGACGACGCCACGAGCAGGGAGCAGCAAGAAAGAGGCGGGTCGCGGGCCGATCGCGCCTGGACGTGGGCGTCGGAGATGCATCGGGCGAGCCAAAAGTCGCGCGGGAGGCCGCCGCGAGAGGGGGGTGGCGACGGGAACAAACTGTGTCGCGCGGGATCGGGCGTCCGGACGGCGAGTTGCGCGCAGGAGTGTCGTCGGGATCGGGACGCCGGAAGTCGCGCAGGAGGACGGGGCCTCGCGCAGGGTAGCAGCGCAGTGAAGGAGGCACTAGAGGGCCGCAAAGGAGGCGGGGCCTATTGTCGTCGGGAGTCCGTCGGGATGGGAGCCGCGTAAGGCAGGAGGGGGGTGGCCGCGTAGGGCAGACCAGGAGGAGGGGGGTGGCCGCGTAGGGCAGACCCAAGGAGGAGGGGGGTTGTGGTCGCGTAGGGCAAAGCCGAGAGGAGGAAAAAAGTTAATGGGATTTTCCCTCTGATACCATATAGAATGGGAAACCGCCTTACCACAAGATGAGGCGAAGGCCTTCTTTTATAGATTGAGAGAGAAGAATACATATAGGAGTATTCCGATGTGGGACTCGGAAATACCCAAAATAATAAAAGAGGGTTTAACACTTCTAAACTTTGGAAATCTTCCAAAATTTTATTAAAACGGTCTATGTACTCAAATATTAGATATACCTTTCTTTTCTCCTCGCGTGGCATGGGTGGTATCGTACTACTTTCGGTTTGAGGTTTCTCTATTAGATCAAGAAACGAATTATAATTTCCAAAAAAAATAGCACTAATTAATCCGAAATAGCCGAAAATATTAAAAAAGACTATTTGATCACTTCAATTCGACCACAAATGAATATCAAAATAGAGGCTTGTAGGAGGATAAAATGAGAGAGACCCGAACCCCCAAAGTATATCTCCAAAGGAGCCCTTGGGGTGTATTTATAACAAATAATAAAGACCACACCGGACCTCAAGTCCGCTGTGGGATGCAGACTCCAACACTCACCCTCAAGCTAGGTGTACCTAGCTTGGACACATAATGAAAAGAAAACAATAAAACAGACGCTAACACTCCCCCTCAAGCTGGACATACCCAGCTGGATGACAAAACATGACGAAATAAAAAGAAAGCTGCAAAAGTTGCTGCTCCCCCTCACGATCGAAGCTCCCCCGCAGGATGATGGATGGAAGATGTTGCGGGCGCAGCAAATGACCACGCAGACCGGCCAGTTGACGGAACGCCAGGAATGCCGCACTAGTGGGGCCGGTCGATGAAACACCGGGAAATCCAAACTAGCACCGGGAAAACCGCACTTGCGGGGCCGGCGACGGGAGGCGGGGATTCCGCAGAAGTGTTGCGGGATCTAGCGGCGCCAACGGGGCCCGAATCCTAGGTGGTCGAGTTGCTGCGCTAGCGAATGGACGTGCCGGCGGACAGAGATGCGGCTGTCGGGAGGTGCCGGGAGATGCCGGCAAGGCGGGGATGCCGCAGGAGGAGGCCGGCGAGGGTGCAGGAGGCCGGGAGGCGGCGCGGGAAGCCGGAGGAGGCCACCTGCGTGGAGTGGCCGGCACGGGTGGAGGCCGGTTGCTGGCCGGAACAGTCCGGATCTGCCCGGAACAGTCCGGATATCGCCGGATCTGGCCGGATCTGGCCGAAAATCGCCGGATCTGGCCGGAGTAGCCTGTATCAGGCCGGAGCCGGCCGGAGCCGGCCGGAGCTGTCCGGATCTGGCCGGAAATCACCGGATCCGGCCGGAGCGGTCCGGAGCCGGCCGGGAACCGCCGGATCTGGCCGGAAAAACCGGGAAGGGCCGGGAGGGCGCGCGCCGGACTGGAGGGAGATCCGCCGGGAGCCGGGAGAAGCACCGCCGGGAGAAGAGGGAGAGCCGGCTGGAGTCGCGCGCAGGACGGAGCCGCCGGGAGGGAGGGCCGCTGGGAGGAGACGCCGGGAGCCGGGGGGGCGACGCGGCGAGAGGGCCACCGGACAGGGAGCCGGCTGCTCGGGAGGGAGGGGAGGGGCGACGGCAGATGGCAGGAGGCGCTGCGGGAAGGGGCGGCGACGAGCGGGCCGGCGTGCGCAGGGAGTAGGGCCGTCGGTGGGGAGAGCCGCCGGGAGGGAGAGCCGGCAGGAGGGAGGGCCGCCGGGAGGGAGGGCCGCCTAGGGCAACCGAGAGGAGCAGCGGAGGGAGGGGGGGCGGCGGCTATTTGGATTGAAGCCGCCGCCCCCGGACGGGGAAAACCCTAAAGCAAGGGAGAGAGAAAAAAAAAATTAGGGAGGGAGGGACGGGATTAAAATCCCTCTGATACCATGTAGGAGGATAAAATGAGAGAGACCCGAACCCCCAAGGTATATCTCCAAAGGAGCCCTTGGGGTGTATTTATAACAAATAATAAAGACCACACCGGACCTCAAGTCCGATGTGGGATGCAGACTCCAACACTCACCCTCAAGCTAGGTGAACCTAGCTTGGACACATAATGAAAAGAAAACAATAAAACAGACGCTAACAAGGCTAAAACCAGAGTTGCAGGTGGAGGTGTTTATGCCGACAACAGTTCCAAGGGTTCGTAGGGGCAGGGATAGCAACCTCGAGGGGTGCAAAGAAAGACTTTGAGCAAGAAGCATATATAGAAGCATAAAGGCATTGTACAAATGTGGATATCGAAGCTATTGTGATTTCTTCGTATACCAATTTTTTGTTTGGAATTTTACTCACATGCAAAGATATAAAATAAAACATAAGAATTACATGGTTTGGTCAGATGACCTAATCCACGGGAAGACAGTGAATCCTTATTCAAATAGGGAATACAACCGATTATATTCTTTTGTCCACGATTTGCACCCATATTTGTAACATGGGGATGAGAAGAATTAAATGGTCGTAATAAGTTTTAAATTGGTGCTATAAGTTTTAAATCTGAGTGGTCAAGTCATTTATGTAGGTCGTCGTTTTTGTTCAATATTCAACTGTCGAATCTCCATTAACATTTTGTGACTGGTGGATCAATAGAGGGATGAGGGCGAATTTTGGAGGAAATTATTTCGACCATAGCCGTATCCATGAAGTTCTTTGTGTGGGTCACTGCAAATCATGGGGTGCTGGTCACTGAGTTCGCACTGTGGGCCAAGACCACCACCGACGACTTCTTCATCGCTTTCAAATTATGGTTACTTTTGTCAAGCTGTTGTTGGGTTGTTTCTAGTTCAAGTAGAGGCAGTCGATGCCACTGGGTTTTTCATGTTTGAGTTAGGAAAGCCATCTGGGGTTCAAAGCTTGAAGTAGTTGCAAGTTTGTTCGTGTAAAGAAGCTTGAAACAAGTATTCTTTAGTCTTTCTTTTACTGCCACTGCTGGTTCAATGTTTGTAAGTTTTGGTTTGGGTATCGCAGCTGTATTGATGTGAGTTCAAGTAAGTCTGATAGGGAAGAAGGTTCGCTACATCTTGCAAGTGGAATTAGATCTACAAGACGCCGTGTGGTGCTGTTGCGAAGCCAAATGGTGACCTGGGTTTGAACCAGTTGGAGGTGTGTTTTGTCTGGGCGTCATGGTGAAGTTGGAGCAACATGGAAGCTAATGTGTTCGCTACAGGTCTGATCAAGCTAAAGATTGGGAGTTCGCTACAATTTTTGGCCTATGCAGGTTGCTTGTTTGAGTGATGTCTACCGGTGCTGTTGGTTCCTTCAAAAGTAGAGTTGTAGGCTGACTAATAGATGCTCGATAATATGTTACTGAATCCTAATGGTTCACATTAGTTCGCCGCAGCCCTACATTGTGTGCGCCATCTGCCAAATTAGTGCAACTTGAAGGCAGATCATGTGGTGCTCATTGGGATAGAAGACCGAAGCTGGTGGTGTGCTGATGGATTAAGTTAATGGCAACTCATCCACCGAAGTATGGAGTCTGTCCATTGAGCTTGGAGCTCGGTAGTTCAAGTTTCTTCTAGTGTATTTGGGGCGTGGAGTGTTACCTTAAGTGATTGATTGTTCCGCTGTTGATGTGGGTTCGAGTAGGTTGTTTGTATGGATGTCGAGGACTGGTGTTTGTGGCTATAAAGTTATAGATCTGCTGGATCAGTTGCATGCTTAAAGTCAATGAGAAGCAGATTGGTCTGTAGCTAGGCAATATACTTTTAAGGTGTTCAAGGAGCTTGACTAATGATGCTTGGGGTACATGAGTTGTTGCTACTCTGGCAAGTAGACAACAATAGGAAGAAGCTTCCAGATGAGATATTCATGTGATTTAATTGGTCTGTAGCTAGGCAATATACTTTTAATGTGTTCAAGGAGTTTGACTAATGATGCTTGGAGTTCATCAACAATAGGAAGAAGCTTCCAGATGAGATATTGACGTGGCTAGGAATTAATTGTCTTTCTCATGCATGCAAAAATAGTTGGATTTATTTTTTGTGCTCTTATTCTGTAATTGAAACTATGTTTGCTGGTATGGGCTTATTTTCCATATGGGCTTTTCCACAGGGCTTGCTTTTGGGCCGCTTGCCTCTTCCCTGCCTCAGGCCCATGTAGCACTGCGGCCCTGCCGCTTCATCGATCCTCCTTTTTTGCCACGGGGATCCCTAGAGCCGTTTATGAGCTTTTATCTGAGCTCATCCCAGCCCTCCACTTGTGCGGTCCTGCCGCAGGCCCATGTAGCACTGCAGCCCTGCCGCTTCATCAATCCTCCTTTTTTGCCGTGGGGATCCGTAGAGTCGTTTATGAGCTTTTTATCTGGGCTCATCCCAGCCCTCCACTTGTGCGGTGCTCCTCCTTCGGTGTGTTTCAGTCGGCACCTCACGCCGTGTCAGGGAAGTTGATGACCTCCCTGCTTGCTCACTGTTCCTGGAGCGCTTCCAGTCTCAGTCTCGGCGTCCCGGAGAAGGAGAACCAATCCCAAAGTAGATCTTCAGTGGAGATTCAGCGAGCTTTTGTTGCAAGGAGTCATCTCAGCGTGCGCTTCCAGTTCCAGAACCAAGAACCGCACCAAAATCACAAGCTTCGGAGAAGGAATTTTCAGTCAGAGTTAAGCTGACTGACCTTTTGTGTGCTTGCATGCTGCTGGATTGTTCATCTTCTTGTACTTCTTATGTGTGCTTGCATGCTGCTGGATTTTGGAGTGTAGTTCTGTTTTATTTTGAGCACAAATAAAAAGCGTGTGTTGGGTGGTGTTTTTGCCGTGCACGTGGGACCAAAAGGTCTAAAGCACATTATATTTGGTGTTCTTTACCGCTTTCTTGTTCAGTTTAGTTGTTTCTGGTTATTTTTCATTGGCTGCTTTTTAATCTCTCATCACAATTCGCCCTTTCTACGCCGCTCATTGCGTCTATAATCACCATCACCACATTTTCATTTCTGTTTTGGATACTCTGTGAAACTAAACTCTTATCCGGTGTTCCTAGGCCGTTTCTTGGGGACTTACCATTCAGTGTTGCCCCAACAAATTGCTTTCAGAGCTTCCGAATAAGTAATGACATCTATGAATAATGAAATCGAAAAATTTGATGGCTACAACGCTTTTAACCTGTGGCGAATTAAGATGGCAGCTCTGCTTGTGCAGCAGGGGCTCATCGATGCATTGCATGGTCCCAAAAAATGCATACTCACCCAGTTTGACGATGGCTAGACTACAACCACCTATGAAGACATCTCAGTTGATGTTCTTCAAAAGACCCATAGTTCCCTTTTATCCTTAGGCGATAAAGTGCTTAGAGAAGTTGTCTTTGAGACTTCGGCTGCTGGAATATGGTTACAACTAGAGAAACTTTATATGACTGCCTCACTAGTGGGTCGCCTCTATAAGAAACACCGAATGTTCACATTTAAAATGCGTCCTGACACCTCGATTAAACCTCATTTAAATGAATTCAACAAAATTATGTGTAGATGGGTGAATTCCCCTATCCTCAATGTGAGGTGAGGATGCTCTTTTATAGATTAGGAAACCAAAAAACAAGCAGGGTAAGTCCGATGCGGGACTCACCCATTTAAACTTAAATGGGTTCCAACACTCTCCCTCAAGCTGGACATGCCCAGATTGGATAGAGTCCCACAAAAAAAAGAATGACAAGACACAAGACCATCTCAAACTCCCCCTCAAGCTGGACCATGGAGGCTGTGAATACCCAGCCTGGAAGTGAGAGACTCAAGACGAGCTTCTAGGAGACCTTTGGTGAAGAGATCGGCAAGCTGATCGGCCGTCGGTATATGGCCGAAACCGATATGGTGCTGCTCCAGATGGTGGCGTAGAAAGTGACAGTCCACCTCGATATGCTTTGTCCGTTCATGGAAGACGGGATTCGAGGCAATCTTCGTGGCGGCCTGATTGTCACACCAGATATGAGCAGGAGTCGATGCGGGGAAACCGAGCTCCTGGAGAAGATGACGAAGCCAGAGGATCTCAGTAGTGACAGTGGTCATGGCTCGATACTCGGCCTCGGCACTCGAACGGGAGACCACAGTCTGCTTCTTGCTGCGCCAAGAGATGAGATTACCGGCGAAGAATACGGCAAAACCCGAAGTAGACTTGCGGGTAGCGAGGCAACTGGCATAGTCCGCATCACAAAAAACCTCAACATCCATGTGAGCATGATGTGAGTACCGAAGGCCACGTGCAGGGTCTTTCTTGATGTACTTGGCAATGCGGAGGACAGCATCCCACTGAGAGCAGGTGGGATGCTCCATGAACTGGCTGACTTTGCCAACGGCACAAGCAATGTCGAGACGCGTCATGGTGAGGTAGTTGAGTTTACCGACCAAGCGTCGATAGCTCTCGGGATGAGGAAAGACTTCCGAGTCGGAATGAAGGGAGCGTTCCCCAGGCTCAAGGGGAGTGTCAACTGTGGTGGCGGTGCTCAACCCGGCATACTGCAAGATACCAAGAGCATACTTGCGCTGGCAGAGAGAGATAGTGTCCGCAGTTCGGGAGACCTCGATGCCAAGAAAGTAGGTGAAAGGACCAAGATCTTTGGTGTGAAAGTGCTGGTGAAGATGCGTCTTGAGGCTGGCGATGCCTCTGGAGTCGCTCCTTGTGATGATGATGTCATCAACATAAACGACAAGCAAGATACAGCCATGTGTTGTTGTACGGAAGAAGACGGTGTGATCTTTCGTACTCCGAGAGAGGCCAAAGGCGGTGACGACAGTGCTGAAGCGGCCAAACCAGGCGCGAGGAGACTGTTTGAGGCCGTAGAGGGAGCGACGGAGACGGCAGACATGGGAGTCGGCACTAGAGGCAGAGAAACCAGGGGGCTGCTGCAGGTAGACTTGTTCATCAAGATAGCCATGGAGAAAAGCATTCTTAACGTCGAGTTGATGAAGCGGTCAGTGATGATGAACAGCCAGAGAGATGAAGAGGCGGACAGAGGTCATCTTGACGACTGGAGAGAAGGTCTCAAAGTAGTCGACGCCATATGTCTGAGCAAATCCCTTCGCCACAAGCTGGGCTTTGAGGCGGCAAAGAGAGTCGTCGGGATTGAGACGGATCGTATAAATCCATTTGCAGTCGACCGTCTGTTTGCCCGCCGGGAGGGGGACTAGATCCCATGTATGGTTGTCATCCAGAGCTTGCAGTTCATCCCGCATTGTGGCGAGCCATCCGGGGTGAGATTTTGCTTCACCAACGGTTCGAGGAATCGAAACTGTCTCCAGAGCTGACAGACCCCTGTATGAAGATACAAAGAGAGGGGTGGTCTGACAGGAGCGTGTACCTTTCCGGAGTGCAACTGGCAAGTCGTCTGGTGATGGGGCAGGAGCATCGGACGAAGCGGGAACGATGGTGTCCTCGGCCTGAACGGGGGGGACAGCTGATGGGCGACGAGAGTAGACCCTCCCAAAGCGATGATCAGCAGGGGGAGGCACCAGAGAAGGGTGAATGATGAGAGGGAGGCACTCATCGATGGTAGTGTCGGGATGAGGAGAGGGAGGAGTGAAAGGAGAGCTCTCAATAAAGGACACATCGGCAGAGATGATATAACGTCGTAAGGCAGGAGAGAAGCACCGGTATCCGCGCTGAGTGCGGGAATAGCCTAGGAAAATGCAACGGAGGGATTTAGGAGAAAGTTTAGAGAGGTTGGGGCGAGTGTCCCAAACATAGCACAGACACCCAAACACCCGGAGGGGAAGTGAGTGAGGAGGGAGAGAGGCGAAGAGAGTCCGGAAGGGAGTCTCCCCGTGAAGGATAGAAAAAGGGAGACGGTTTAGAAGGTAGGTGGCAGTCAGGATGGCATCAAACCAAAAAAGGAGAGGCGCCTGCATGTGGAATAGAAGGGCACGAGCAGTCTCCAAAATATGACGATGTTTCCGCTCAGCCACGCCATTTTGCTGAGGCGTGTCAGGACAGGAGGTCTGATGAATGATACCTTTATCCTTGATAAACTGCTGAAAGGAAGTGGATAAATATTCTCGTCCATTGTCGGAGCGGAGACATTTAAGGGAGGTGGAGAATTGAGTATGGATTTCATTATAAAAGGTCTGAAAGGTGGGGAAGACTTCAGACCGATCATGAAGTAGGTAAAGCCAGGTCATGCGGGAGTAATCATCAATAAAGGTGATATAATATCTGTACCCTGACTGGCTAGGAACCCTGCAAGGACCCCAGACAACGGAATGAACAAGAGCGAAAGGATCCGCTGCACGTGGTTTCGGGCGAGGAGCATACGTCGTCCGATGATGTTTGGCAAACTTGCAGGATTCACAATGGAAGGAGAGGTGAGAACTGAATTGGGGGCAAAGTTTATGGAGGGTGGAAGCCGGTGGATGACCAAGGCGATAATGTAGGTCAAGGGCTCGGGCTGTGGTGGATGAGCAAGCAAGGGATGGTGGGGTATCAAACATGTACACCCCATCCCGAAGATAACCTCGACCAATTTCCCGATTCGTCTTCCGCTCCTGAAAAACAACACCAGATGAGCTAAAAGTAGCAACGCAATTCAACTCGGTGGTGAGTTTGCTGACAAAGATAAGATTAAATGGACTTTGAAGAACATGAGCGACCGACGTCAGGGGAAGAGACGAGGTCAAGGAACATGTGCCATAGCCGGTAATAGGGATTGTTGAGCCATTAGCAACAGTAATGGCAGAGGCACTAGTGTACGGATGATAGGTAGTGAACATACCAGAGTCTCCTGTGAGATGTTCGGACGCACCGGAGTCAAACATCCAAGCTGTCTGCCGATAAGAAGCACAGGCGGTAGAGTTGCCAGTCTGAGCAATTGGGGCTAGAGAAGAGGATGGTGGCGCAGTCGCTCGATACGATTGTACCAATGCAATCTCCGCCGGCGAGAGTGTCGTTCTGTAACGGGTACTGGATGAATGAGGACCGCTGGGCGGTAGAGCCGATGACGGAGGATGGGAGGGCTGCTCGGCAGATTGCATAGGTGCTCGAGAAGGCCGACAATGGAAGGGAGGGTGCGGCCTTGCAAGAATGTTGTCATCCGGAGGTGATGCCGGAGGGCCGCGGGCAGACACGCCCGCCATGGAAGGCAGGTGCACAGAGGGCGCCGCCAGGAGGGATCGCCGGCAGGGCTGGCGCACTGGAGTTGGACGGGAGGCGCGTCGCGACGGGATGCTGCCGCGTCGGTAGGGAGAGCTGCCGGGAGAGAGGGTCGGCGGTAGGGAGGGCCGCCGGGAGGCGCTGCTTCCGTCGGGGCAGTGCGCAGCGGGGAGGAAGCCCGCAGAAAGCAGGCGTGGGCGGGAAGGCCGCCGACGGACGTCACGCAGAAGCAGAGGCGCGGACGATGGGGAGCCGGGACGCCGGGGAGCCGGGAGCCGCGGGAGGGCGTCGCGCCAGGAAGGAGGGCGATCCGCGCAGGAGGCGCGTGCCAGGAAGAAGGGCGATCCGAGGGCGAGGCGCCGCTGGGCGAAGGTCGGCGTGCGCAGGGGGGGAGACGCCGGGGGAGGAAGCCCGGCAGGAAGGGGAGCCGATCCGCCGCGGAAGGAGAGGTCGGCTAAAGGAGCGCCGCCGGGAAGATCCGCGGTCGCCGGGGGCTGCGTCTGAAAATGGCGACGGGAGTCATCGGGAGTCGGGACGCCGCGAAGCCGGAAGTCGCGCCAGGAAGAAGGGGGGGCCGGCAGGGTGGGGGGCGCCTCGAAGGATGGAGCCGCGTTGGGAGCACCGTGCGGGAGGCGGCCGCGCGAAGGAGGAAGTCGCGCCGGGAGCCGCGCTGGAGCCGCGCGAGAGGAGGGAGGCGCGACGGGAGCCGCGTACCAGGGAGGGAGAGGGTCGTCGGGTCGAGGGCGGTCTGTCGGGGCGAGGCCGAGGGCAGGAGGCCGGGAGCCACGCCGAGAGAGAGCGCCGGGAGGGGAGCCGCTGGGGCTGGGCGCGCGCACGGCGGGGCTGACCGGGAGCGCCGCTGGGAGGGGGGGCCTGCCGGGAATGGCGAGGGCAGCAGGAAGAGAGGCGGGGCCGGGAGGACGCCGGGAATCCGCAGAGGGAGGGTTCGGGATAAAAATCTCTCTGATACCATGTAGATGGGTGAATTCCCCTATCCTCAATGTGAGGTGAGGATACTCTTTTATAGATTAGGAAACCAAAAAACAAGTAGGGTAAGTCCGATGTGGGACTCACCCATTTAAACTTAAATGGGTTCCAACATTATGCTTGATTTGTCTAATATAAATGTATCTGTTGAGGATGAAGACCAGGCAATGATTCTGTTAATCTCTCTTGATAGTTCTTATAGTACTCTAGTTGAAACCATGATGTATGGTCATGAAACCCTGTCCCGGGAGGAGGTTAAATCAGCCCTGTTGTCCAAAGAAATTCACAGTAAAAAGAAAGCGAACATTGGGACTACTGGCAAGAATAATAAACAATCCAAGTCTAATAGATTTAAATCAAATCCAAATCCAAGTAATCTGTTATAATTGCGGCAAACCTGGACATATTGCTCCAGAATGTCGCAAACCAAAACAGAATAAAAAGCCTGATGAACCAACTGACCAGTCTCTCTTTGTGGACGCTGGTTAGCATTGAAGTCCTCGATGTGTCTAGTCATGACATCACTAACAAGTGGGTCTTAGATTCTGGTTGTTCCTTTCATATGTGCCCATGTAGAGAGTCCTTCCTTGAGTTGAGTGAGAGAGTAGAATGGGAAGTTGTTCTTAGCAACAATAGGAGATGTCAGGTTTTGGGTAGAGGCTTCGTTATGATTGAGCTCGATGACCATTCGGCAGTCACCTTACTAGATGTTAGGTGGGTGTCCGACCTGCACAGGAATTTGATCTCCCTGGGTGTTTTGGATCCAAAAGGGTTCACCTTCAGATCTGAATTAGGTTACCTAAAGATCTCTTAAGGCTCCAGAACAATTATTAAGGGTTCTCTTCCGAATGGGCTTTATGTTTTAGATGGAAAGACCCATTGTAGGCAATTGGGCAGCACTTACATTACAAATACTGATAATACCATGTTATTACATGAGGCTGAGGCATGTAAGCTCTAAGGATCTTGAGGAACTCAATAAAAACAAGGGCTCTTAAATGATGTAACACCTAGCAACCTGCCCTTCTGTGAGGATTGCATTCTGGGAAAATATAAGAGTCGGCTTCAATAGGTCTTCATCTAAGGGAAGTCATCCCCTTGAATACATCCACTCTGATTTGGGGGGTCCTGCAAGGACCGCCTCTCCTGGTGAAGGGTCTTATTTTGTGACTTTTATTGATGACTTCTCCCTAAAGATGTGGATTTATATCTTAAAAAATAAATCCAATATTTTTGAAACATTTAAAACCAGGAAAGCCATTGTAGAGAATCAAACTGGAAGAAAGATTAAAACTATGAGAACTGATAATGGATTACAGTACCTGTCAACTGATTTCATGCACTTCTGTGAATCAGAAGGGATTTTGAGGCACCGTGCTATTAGGAATGCTCCCCGACAGAACGCGCAGGTCGAGTGCATGAACCACACCATATTGGAGCAGGTCCGAAGAATGTTAGCATGCTCAGGCCTACCCAAATCTTTTTGGGTCGAGGCTGCATCCACTGCAATCTATTTGATTAATAGATGCCCTTCGGTTGTCAACCAATTCAAAACCCCAGAGGAATTGTGGAACAATAGACCCCCTTCATACAATCATTTAAGAGTTTTCGGGTGTATAGCATATGCTCATATTAAAACCGACAAACTTGAACCTAGAGCTCTTAAGTGTATTTTTGTGGGGTAACCTGAAGGGGTAAAGGGGTAAAGGGGTACAAACTCTGGGTTGATAAACCCGGTTATCATAAATGCATTATAAGCCAAGATGTGTTTTTCATGAATATGCTTCCTTCAAACCTAAATCTCCCAATGATCATACTGACCACACGCCTCAAATTGAGGGTGTTGAGATTGATCAGTCAACTCAGTTTGTGTTGCGGAATCGTCGGGAGTCACAATGACAGAAACGAAAAACGAAAGAAAATGCAGAAGAAAAAAAGCACATAGAACACACAAATTTACGTGGTTCGGGAATAATCTCTGCGTCCACGGAGAGTCAGAATTCTCATTATAATCGGGAGCACAAATTACAGAGTTTTTTTTTCAATCCGAAACTCTAGCCCCAAATAGGCTACATATGAAAAAGACGATCCACTATTCCGATGAGGAATTCCGCGTCGCTACAGTGAAAGCCACCTTTGTCAAAAGTATTACAGTGACTACCGGCTAGAAGTCAAAAGTGCAACAGTATAGTTGACTCCGAACTCCGCACTGTTACAGTGTCTGTCGGTGTCGGTCGATCAGCTCTGCTACAGTGGTCAAAGTTGCTACAGTTACCGAAAATTTGGGCCGGGGGGCCTTCGGCCCCCGAACCAGGGACGCATTGCCCCCTGCAACCCCCAACGAGCTCACCGCGGAGCTCGACCCGCGACAGTTGCGGGCCACAAGCATTCGGTCCAACCGGATCGGGCTACACCAATCCAACAGTTTGGGTTGAGGCTCCCACTGAGTCTTCTCCACCTGAACCTAAACCTGTGACTCAGTCTCACTCAAGCTCTGATTCAGAGTCAGATGGTGATCCTTTTAATGCTACTAGTGATTACCAACTTACAAGAGATAGAGCAAGAAGGGTTATCAGACCCCCCCTCCCCCCCTCCCACTGAGTCTTCTCCACCTGAACCTAAACCTGTGACTCAGTCTCACTCAAGCTCTGATTCAGAGCAAGGAGGGTTATCAGACCCCCCCCTGAGACTTACAAACAAGCTATTAATAAACCACTTAAGGCCAAAGTAATAGGGTGCAGGTGGATATACAAAAGAAAGGAAGACAACATTGGAGATAAAAGGATAAAATTCAAGGCCAGATTAGTGGCTAAGGGATTCCTTCAAAGAGAAGGGACTGACTACACTGAAATATTTTCTCTTGTGGTTAAATACTCATGCATTGATGCGGAAACGTCGAGAGTCGCAACGACAAAAAAAAACGATTCACAGAAGAGTAAAATGGGAAAAAAACGCAAAGATTTACGTGGTTCGGGAATAATCTCTACGTCCGCGGAGAGTTAGAATTTCACTATGATTCGCAAGCACAATTTTTTCATGGAGTTTCAAGGTTCTTTTAACACATGAAACCCTAGCCTGAAATGGGATAATGAGGATGAAGCACTATTTCACCAACCGTCGAAAAGTCTGTTGTGTTACAGTGAAAGGTGGCCACCCAAGTCAAAAATGCTACAGTGGTCGACGACTAGAAGTCCAAGAAGCTACAGTACTGGCAAGCTCTTAAGTGGGTTCTTAAATACATGTTTGCTTCACCATCATTGTCTTTATGTTTTGGTATAAATGTGAATAACGATGAAATTGTTGTTGGCCATGTAGATTTGGATTATGCATGAAATGTGGACAAAGGGCAATATTTTCACTGCCAGTGGAGGACCCATCTCCTTGAAATGTAACATGCAGTCTGTGGGGGCTCTCTCAACCACCGAAGATGAGTACATTGTCGTAACTGAGGCAATTAAAGAGGCTATTTGAGAAAGCATCCATAAAAAAATTAACTATACAACTTGACTGAAATAGAATAATAAGTGGTATAATTATAAGTTTTTCTAATGGTTAGTTTATTTAGCGGATGATAAACAAACCCGCAACCCTAGGAGAAAACACCTTGAACCGTAACTTGGTTTGTATTGCACCATCTCATATGTCCAACTATGTATCGCCTGGATCGGTTTCTTCTCGGCTATGAACTTGAACCGCATCAACTCACCTGGGAGCTCCATTCATTGCATAAATATTACTCATGCAAATGAGGAGAACCAAATGATAGATTAAATGGTTTAAATAAAAGAAACTGCGGGCACGCAGGCCCTTACAGAATAAGAGGCGATGACGCAGGACATCATTTAATTTAATAATAATAAATTGAAGAAACCATTCACTTCAATTTGTTCTTTTAATTAAGATAAAACTTCTCCAATTAATCTAACTAATTATTTGATTAATAAATTAATTCAATTTATATTAATTTCATCCAAATCATCCTGAAAATTTTCATCATCCATAATTTTAACCAAATTAAATTAATTAATTTTATTTAAAATTAACAATGTACACATGTGTACTTGGAGACAACGACGTGTACTCAACCAAACCGCCCGACATGGTCCTTGTATTGTGTACTCACAAGGCATCCGGCATACTTGGCGTGACATATGGACACATGTAAATTACACAACATGTAATGTTATTAACACGCGTGGATACACTACAATTAAAGACCATACACAACTTGCATTTCAAAATTTAACACGAAAAATAATTTAATATCTAATTAATAATTCTATCACATGGCGTGTAAGGTCAATAAATGACACATTGACACATTGGTTAGGTTTAATTATACAATTAATTTTCTTTTCGCATCAAATTAATCACACAAGGTGCAGTTGGTTACGCAGTGTGTACTAGGGCTACACGTCGTGTAACATCCTCTGCTCATGTTTGCGACACACGCTTAGGGACTGGACGTGTTTGTCGGTCGCAGATGTGTACAAGGTGTAGGTTCCGGGCGCAGCAGAAGCTCGTGGGTGGATGTGCTTACTTGGCTTTTTGTCATTAGCAATGATCAATCCGGGATCAATACGACGATAAACGCCAGACTCCACGGATCGAATCACAGAATTAGACAAAAAAAAACAATAGTCCCAGAACCACAAAAGAGGATCATCATATGTTGGTTATAATTAATTTAATTAATTGACAAGAGTTACCTTGATGGAATTCTTTCTCCGTTGATGTCTCCGATCACGATCCGATGTGATCGGTCGTTGCGTCGTAGAATCCAAGTGTAGGATTCCTCTAGCGGTGATCCACACGTGCTCCACGTATCTCTGGACGTCGCCAAAGGGATCATCGGGTGCTAGCTTGGAGAAGCCTTTGCTTGCGTTGTCCGCCTTAGATCGCCTTGATCCGATGGAGGAGCATCTCTCTCGGTCTTGAGAGCATTCTTGGAGGAAGAAGTTCTTTCGGTCTTGAGAGAATTCTCCAGAATTGTTGTGCACAACGATTAAGAAAAAGTGTTGGGGTTGTGAGAATATTTATAATCGGGTTTGAGGTTATAGAGTTATGACAATAAATAAACGCGTTACGCGTTTTATTTATTTCATCAACTCTTATTGAAAACCCCCATGTCGAATTATTAATTCCTTGACATGTGCTCACGCTGATTATAAAAAATATCGTTTATTAAAACGATATTATTTCCTCAAAATCCCGACTGAAAAAACTACATTGCGTGTAATCATTAATACACGGCGTGTACTCATTTTTCATTTCCTTTCCAAAATGAAAACTACACGGTGTGTACATTTAATGTACACGGCGTCTGTATCTTGTTTTTTCATTTTATTCTTCCTCCAACATTAAAACGATTTAGGCTTCCTTGAATAATTATTAAACCACATACGGGAATAATCTTTATTCTACTTGAGATACTTAGATACACTTAGTGTGTGACCCTCTACGCCTCTTTCTCGTTGGCATTAGGCGAGCTTGCCTAAAATCCAAGATTACTGTCTAACAACGGGTCAAGGCACCCAAGAGAAAGAAGTTGACGTCGCATTGACGTGTCACCTCATACGACCGCTTACCGTGTAATTTAATCATTTTGTCTCAATATCTCGAATCAAGCGGGTTGCATGCTAGTGTCATCAACTCATGTGCTCGATTATTCTTTCTTTGACTTTCCGGAATTGAACTTGCCCATTCCTCACCATGACCGTAGATTTATTTAGGCTATATCAATTCCATCAAAGGGCCTGAGATATCTACTTTCGTTATGGAACAGAAGGGACAAATCTTTTATCACATTATCTATTAATGTAGTATCACTCGTGACGCACCCAACGTATCCTACCTCACTGCGAACAGTGTGTCGTCACAGTTTTCGTCAATACATCTAAGTGCGCGAGTTGTAATACCCATTAATAATAATCTTAAAGTCTAAGGACCAATACACACGTCCGCAGATAGGAACATCCAATGACACTATGAAATGTGGATTTCCTACTGGCGGGTCTCGTTCTCATAATATCCTCCTGGATATTACCAAGGGCGCACACCATGAAAAGGTGCCTCAAAGTTTTATGAGTCATCACCCCTAATGGCCTGTATTATTTGTGTCCCTCAAATAACATTATCCGGTCATAGAACATATATTCAAGAACAGTGTTATGGCACTTTCGGTTTCTCATCATAGCAGGGATCCGCTATGACCCTTTTTATCCTTAGGACATTATCACATGCATTGTCACGCAGAAGAACAATCAAGATGTGATAAAGTATTCATTAATGAATAAAGTACAAAGTAGTTGGTTCTAGGCCACCAACTCCAACAGACTCCCACTTGGACTAGAGTCAACTGCTAACAACATTTAACCCACTAGCTCTCACATGATATTCATGTTTCTGCTGAGATAGGCCTTTAGTCATGGGGTCCGCCACGTTCTCTTCCGTGGACACTCTGCTCACTACAACTTCACCCCTTTGATAGAAATCCCTCAAGAGGTGATACTTCCGGAGTATATGTTTTGTCCGTTGATGTGACCTTGGTTCTTTTGCAAGAGTCACCGCTGCAATATTATCACAATACAACGTGATAGGATCTTTACTGCTAGGCACCACATCAAGCTCCTGGACAAAGTTCCGAATCCAAACGGCTTCCTTGGCTGCATTAGAAGCCGCTATATATTCGGACTCCGTTGTAGAATCGACGACAACTGGCTGCTTTGAACTCTCCAACTCATAGCTCCTCCATTGAAACAGAAAACATATCCAGATTGCGACTTCAGATCGTTCTGATCTGTCTGAAAGCCAGCATCAACATACCCTCTGATGACAAGCTCCTCGTCTCCTCCATACACCAGGAACATATCCTTAGTTCTTTTCAGATACCTAAGGATAGTCTTAACAACAGTCCAATGTTGTTCTCTTGGATCTACTTGATATTTGTTTACCATGCTCAGTGCATAGGCAACATCAAGCCTGGTACATAAATGGCATACATGATGGATCCTATAGCCGAAGCGTATGGGATCTTACTCATTTTATCTTTCTCTTGTTGTGTCTGAGGACACATTTTCTTAGAAAGATGCAGGTCATGTGACACTGGAACCAATCCTCTCTTGGATTGTTCCATACTAAATCTCTTTAGTATCTGGTCAATGTATGTATCAAATAGTCCAAGCAGCCTCTTGGATCTATCACGAATGATTTTGATCCCTAGAATGTAGACTGCTTCACCCAAATCCTTCATGGAGAAACACTTGTTCAACCAGTCCTTAACTGACTGTAAGACTGGTACATCATTTCCAATAAGCAATATGTCATCAACATATACTACTAGTATAACGACCGCATTCCCATTAAACCGCTTATAAACACATGGCTCACATTCGTTCTTAATGAAATCAAATTCCTTTATAACTTCATCAAATCGTATGTTCCACGACCTGGATGCTTGTTTTAATCCATAAATGGATTTCTGCAACTTGCAAACCCGTTTGGCTTCACCTGGTGTCACAAATCCTTCTGGTTGTGTCATATAGGCATCTTCCTGAAGGTTCCCGTTAAGGAATGTTGTTTTGACATATATTTGCCAAATCTCGTAGTCATGGTAAGCTGCTATGGAAAGTATGATTCTTATGGATTTAAACATGGCAATTGGCGAGAAGGTTTCATTATAGTCAATTCTTTGACGTCGTCTGAATCCTTTAGCCACTAGCTTTGCTTTATAGGTGCTAACTTGACCTTTCATGTCCAGTTTTCTCTTGAATACTCATTTGCATCCAATAGGCTTTACATCAACTGGCTCATCAACCAGAACCCAGACTTGGTTCTGATACATGGAATCCATCTCAAAATTCATAGCTTCTAGCCATCTTGCAGCTTCTGAGCTTTCTACTGCTTCCTTGTAGGAGAGAGGTTCATCATTGTCCAACAATAATGATTCACCATCCTCGGTGACTAGGAAGCCAAATCTCTCCGGTTCCCTTATCTCTCTTGAGCTCCTACGCAGTACTTGTGTTTCTGGAACCTCATCCGCGGGGACCTGTGGAACATGTTCCTGTACCAACTCTTGTGTATCTTAAGCATTAACTTCATCAAAGTCAATCTTGCTCCCACTATCCTTTTTGAGGATGTGCTCCCTTTCAAAAAAGACAACTTGTCTGGCGACAATCACTTTCTTGTCTGAAGGGTTATATAGGTAATACCCTTTCGTTTCCTTGGGATATCCTATAAAGATTGTAAGAACTCGGTTCTTATTTTGAGGTACGGGTTTCTTCTTTTCTCTTTTCCTTAAGTGTTTTTGAGAAAATATGGAAAATGGGAAAAATCCTAAATTTTGGAAATACACGCCGTGTACCTTTTCCACACACCGGCCGTGTGGAATGAGTACACAGGGCGTGTGGCCATGCCGGCGATGAAGGGTGTAGGAGCCGACTACACGCCGTGTAGTGGTCCTTTACACGCCGTGTAGTCAGTCGGCAGGCAAATAGTAAGGCGGTGGCCAGCTATGCGACAGAACACGCCGTGTACTCGTCAAGACATGCCGTGTACTCGTCAAGACACGCCGTGTAGTCATGTCGGCAGGTGAACAGTGTCGCGCTGGCGGGAAGCCGCTAGAGTAACAGTTTAAAAATGGGAAGTACACGCTGTGTACTTTGTTTTTTTCGCTTAAAATGGGCAGTAGCCTCCCCTGTTCATAGGGAAGGCTTAGAATCGGACGGGAGCTCGGGAGAGGACAGCCAAACCTTCGGAGATCCGTCGACCGCGAACCGGGAATCTGTTTCCACCCCGGACGATCTCGTTGGAACCGCACGGGTAAGGGCTTCTGTCTCCTTGGGTACTTCTTACCAATTCTTCTCCTAACGGGAGTTATTTGGGTTTGAATGATTTATCTTTTACCTCAGATCTACGTCATTTTTGGGCGTTTCGGGGATCGACGATCGTGTATAGCGCTCGTTGGTGTTAAGGGTAGGTGGTTTGGTGTTTATTTTCCAACTGTTGTGCATTTTGTGTGTTTTTGTGCTACGAACTCATATTTGGGGTGTCGTGTGGCTGGGGCCGTGGCTATTTTAAATACCTAGAATTGTATAGGTAATTAAATGTGATATTAAAATGCTGTTTGGGATCGCTGCTTGGATCCAGGACCACCCCGGGGGTGCGTTCCTCTGTTTAGCCGTTTGGCCAGGATACCCGCGGGTATGCCTTTAAAGTAATGATTGTAAAATTGCCTTGAGAGGAATTGCTTTTGAATGTTTATTTACATGTTGGGCATGGCCCGGTTACTTGCGCCTGAGGGCAGTGTTTTACTTAGCCCGTGGGCGTTGTTTGCTTAGCCCGAGGGCAGTTGTTATCCTAGCCTGAGGGCAACTTCTTCCGTGTCTGTGGGCAATAGACTATGTGCCTGAGGGCGACACTTCGTACGCCTGAGGGCAATTTATGTTACGCCTGAGGGCAATACCTGCGAGTTGGATTCTGATTACCTGAGGGTGAGATTTTGTTTGTCTGAGGACGCTGACTGGTTACTTAGAAATTCACTGTGGTGATTTCTTAATATTAAATGGTTAAATGAATAATTAAATGGCAATATAATTGGTAAGTTACTTTTGAGTACTGCTTAGTTATTACATTTACTTTTGCACACTGTCGTTGCATGTTTACACACAGTTGAGCACGGGCCTTTGGTGGGTGCCTACTGAGATATATTTCTCACACCCTGTTTGGGTCATGCTTTTCGACCCAAACAGATTACGTTTCTGCAGGTGTGGATAGGGGCAAGAGTCCCTATACAGGTACTTGACTGTTGCTGAGGAGTAGGAGGGCATGGAACCGAGCCTAGGCTCGCGATGCTGTCAGCTGTTTTGTTTCGTTTTGTTGTACTCTGTATTGTATTGTATTGCACTGCTATGTAACATGTTCTGACTGTTTTCTTAGAACTTGTGGCATGTTGCATCGACATTTATATACTGGTTGGTTATATCTACTGCAGTTGTTTATTCCAGTTATGTGTATGGTTTATTGCTTCCGTTGTTGTTGTATGTTATATTATATTCCGTTGCGTTTCACTTTGACAAATGAGGGCATAGTTTCCCCACTATCAGATATGGGCTCTCGCTGCTAGTCGGCAGCCTCTGGAGTTTGGGGAAATGCACTTGAGGTCATGTGGCGAACCGGGTTCAGGGCACCCGTTGCGTGGCACCCGGAACTGGGATGTTACAAAGATACACCTCGTGCCCCGGGGTGCTAGTTTGTTGTCTGAGAATGTCATAACAAACGCCTTGCATCCCCATACACGTGTGTGCGACAAAATGGGTTTCTTTCCATTCCATAACTCGGAGGGAATTCCATTTGCCGCCTTAGTTGGCACTCGGTTTGATGTGTATGTTGCAGTTTGTAATGCATATCCCCAAAAGGATAATGGAAGATCTGCATGACTCATCATCAACCTCACCATTCCAACAAGGTGCGGTTCCTCCTTTCACTAACATCATTCCACTGTGGTGTATAAGGAGGAGTGAGCTGAGATAGAATCTCAGACTCCCGTAGAAGATCGATGAACTATTGGTTCAGATATTCTCCACCTCGATCCGATCGAAGCTTCTTTATCTTCTTACCAAGCTGATTCTCTACTTCATTCTTGAATTCCTTAAATTTCTCTAAGGCTTCTGATTTATACCTGATTAAGTAGACATAGTCATATCTACTCAAATCATCAGTAAAAGTTATGAAGTAAGAATATCCACCTCTAGCTTCTACTGAAAATGGTCCACACACATCCGTGTGCACCAATCCTAGAAACTCTGTGGCCCTTTCACCTTTTCCATCGAAAGGCGGCTTGGTCATTTTTCCTTGTAAACAAGCGTGACATCTATCAAGTGGTTTTAGCTCAGTAGAGTCTAAATAGCCATCTTGGCAGAGCTTTGTCGAGCACTTCTCGTTTACATGACCTAGACAGTGATGCCACAACTAGGTGATGTATGAGTCATGTGAGTCTGTTTCATTATCGATTGCCAACACTTGGTTTTCGTAATTTAATACATACAAACCATTATTTAAATGTGTCATACCATAACATACGTTGTTCTTATAAAAGAGACGACCTTTATTTCCAAACTTGAAAATAAATTTATCCATATCCAAACAAGATACAGAATTACGTTCTTGGTAACACTGGGCACATAATAACAGTTATGTAAAACCAAAATCATCCCAGTCGGCAATGAGAGGTGGTAATCGTCAATGGCTAACGCAGCCAGCCTCGCGTCATTGGCAGCTCGAAGATCCACCTCTCCTATGGCAATCTTTCTAAATCTACTTGGTTCCTGCATTTGAATATAGATGTGAGCCCCGCAAACTGTATCTAATACCCAATGTGTAGAAATGGAAAGATTACACTTGTTAACGAACGCACTTTTAGCGTCCCCACGCTTCTGGGTGCAGTTCCTCTTCCAGTGGCCTTGTTTGCCACATGCAAAACATATCGCCTCCCGTTCCTTGCCCTGCCTCTGGATCTTCCCCTTCTTGGAGGGACAGTGCTTGGGGGCTTCAGACCGTTTATAAGTCTTTAGCCCCTTTGCCTTGTCCTTCCTTTTCTTATTCATCATAATGACTGCAGGTTTGTCACGCCTCATGTCCTTATCTACCTGGCGAATTAAGGTCAGAAGTTCAGATAGACTCTTCTCATTGTTGCTCATGTTGTAGTTGACAATAAAGCTAGAGAAGGTCTTGGGCAGTGATGATAGGATGAGATCTGTACGCAACTCATCCGGGAACTTAATCCCTAAGATGTCCAAGCGTTCAATGTAGCCAATTAGCTTGACTACATGAGGCCCAGCTGGCGCAGACTCTCCAAGCTTAATTGTAAACAAAGCGTTGGAGATCTCATATCTCTCGTCTCGTCTTCTCTTGGTAGAGATCCTTAAGGTGAGACATCATGTTATACGCGTCCATGTTTTCATGTTGATTCAAGAGCTCATTAGACATGGCCGATAACATGAAACACTGGACATTTGTGGCATCATCCATATGTTTCATATAGAGAGATAATTCTTCATCACTGGCCTCTTTCCCAGGCGCAACTGGAACAGGCTCTTCCAGCACAAATAATTTCCTCTCGTGGCGAAGGATGATGCGTAAACGTCTCTGCCACTCCTGGAAATTGGTGTCGGTGAGAAGGTTTTCCTTCTCGAGTATGGTTCGCAATGATATGTTTGAAGTCATTTTCTTGTCGTTTCTACAAATTAAGATGAGCAAAGGTTTAGTACTTTATTATGATAAAACTGAGACAGATAAATAAATTAATATTTATTAGTCTCCCACTATTTTATCGAATTCCAATAGCCCTCACCATTGACTTCGGAATATTCTGTTGCCTGAATATTCTAGTGGCAAGGATCCATATTGCCCTTTGCATTACCCCAACTAGGGTTGATCAAGCAACTTAAAGAGTTTTAGGTAGGCATTCCAAATGCCAACTGCATTAACTCGTAGCTCCTTGATCCGTTGAGTGGATTCCCCAATCCTGAAATCCTTTTATTTTGGATTTCCTCAACCTTTGCCTCTTGGTCACACCAAGTCTTGTTGTGGCAGTCAACTCTTGATGCGAACCAAGTCAAGTCAACCCAAAACCTTGAATTAGAATTCCTCGATGATTGAAAGCACCCCAACTAGGGTTGGTCAAGCACTTTGAACTATGGTTCGATTCTAACTAAGATTATGGAA
Source organism: Viscum album (assembly GCA_963277665.1). Classification (NCBI taxonomy): domain Eukaryota; kingdom Viridiplantae; phylum Streptophyta; class Magnoliopsida; order Santalales; family Viscaceae; genus Viscum; species Viscum album. The sequence continues at coordinate 1,716,934,564 of OY728143.1, forward strand.
GGCTATACCGACTTAATATTTCTTTGAGGGATTTTATCCTTATACGTAAATTTTCATTTTATTATCTTTGATTACATGCTTGTTAATATTAAGTGGGATATACTTAAGTGATTAACCATGTGTCTAAGATAATATTTTACGTATAAGTCGGTCTTATTTTAGTTTCATCTTGCATGCTTGTTTAATTCATTAATTTGTGTGATCGTGACAACACACCCACAATAAATAAACCATGCAACTAACAGAAATAAAATAAATGGTATGATCATGAGCTTGTTCTATTGGTTAGTTTATCTAGCGGTTGATAAACTAACCCAAGACCTAAGGGAGAAACACCTTGAACCTTTCAGGTTCGTGTTTACAGCTTTTCACCTGTCCACCTTTGTATCTCCTTGGATTGGTTTCGCCTGACTTGAGCCACCTCCACTAGCTTGGGAGCTCCGTCCATTACATATGCATTTATCTCACACGCAGGTGAGGGGTAAAAAGGGATTTTTACATAAAAGAAACCTTGGGCGCGCAGGCCCTACATATTAATGAGGAGAAGGCTCGCATGCCAACAAATTTAATTTAAATAAATAAATTAAAAGAAACCATTCACATACAAAGGTCTTGGTCTAGCTCATGATCATCCATACATGCAACGATATTTACGCATAAATAAAACTAGCATTCAATTCTTTAATCGTTCTTGTTTAAGATAAATCACGCTCGAATCAATTAATTATCTTTAATTAATCAATCCTTTTATCTTAAATCTTCTTTCTGAATTTTCTTGAGATTCTCATCCATCATAATTTTAAACAAATAAATTTATTTAAAATTATCTTTGTACGTAACTTGTACCTTGGAGGCAACCCGGTGAATTCCCATTTACGCAGATATTAAATTAAACACGTATATATAAAACACTTATCACGTGTTGTGCCTCAACTTTATGTCTGCACTATGGTACACGTCTCAAGGGTTTGTATAATATAATAATAAATTTTAATAAATCTGCGTAATTTGGATGAGTACACGGTGTGTAGTTCCGACTACACGGCGTGTACTTTTGTTCACCGTCCATCCGAAGTACACGCCTGGGGACATGACATGTTTTTGTACTTCATAAATTTTCGGAGTACACGGCGTGTTCAGTGGGACACACGCCGTGTAGTGTCCGCGTTACACGGTTTCCGGTCAGGCAAGCCGTGTACAAGGTACACGGTTCAACCCTAACCCGAAGGGACTACACGCTGTATTCAGTGGACCACACAGCGTGTAATCTGGAAACCGTGTGTCACCTGTTCCTGGTCAACACACGGTGTCATTTATGACTTAGGTACACAGCTTGATTTGGTGGATCAGTCCAATTCATTGAACCTAGACTACACGGCGTGTACTACCGAATACATGCCGTGTATTCTGGTGTTGTACGGCCAGGAACGTTTGGCACCTCCGGATGAGATCCTCTATTTTATTTTAATCAAAATTAAAAGAAAATTGTGTTTCTGTAAGGTGGACGAGAAACGAGAGAGGAGGAACAGATCTCGAGATTCAGATTTAAAGAACGATTAACTTGAATTGAAACAACTAAATTATTAAATGCGTAAATCACCAACGAAAAACTAAATCCGGGATCAATACGATGATAAACGCCAGACTCCACAGATCGAATCACAGAATTAGACAAAGAAGAAGAATAGTCCCAGAACCACAAAGGAGGATCATCATATGTTGGTTATAATTAATTTAATTAATTGACAAGAATTACCTTGATGGAATTCTTTCTCCGTTGATGTCTCCGGTCACGATCCGATGTGATCTGTCGTTGCGTCGTAGAATCCAAGTGTAGGATTCCTCTAGCGGTGATCCAAACGTGCTCCACGTATCTCTGGACGTCGCCAAAGGGATCTTCGGGTGCTAGCGTGGAGAAGCCTTTGTTTGCGTTGTCCGCCTTAGATCGCCTTGATCCGATGGAGGAGGATCTCTCTCGATCTTGAGAGCATTCTTGGAGGAAGGAGTTCTTTCGGTCTTGAGAGAATTCTCCAGAATTGTTGTGCACAACGATTAAGGAAAATTGATGGGGTTGTGAGAATATTTATAATCGGGTTTGAGGTTATAGAGTTATGACAATAAATAAACGCGTTACGCGTTTTATTTATTTCATTAACTCTTATTGAAAACCCCCATGTCGAATTATTAATTCTTTGACACGTGCTCACGCTAATTATAATAAATATCATTTATTAAAACGATATTATTTCCTCAAAATCCCGACTGGAAAAACTACACGGCGTGTAATCATTAATACACGGTGTGTACTCGTTTTTCATTTCCTTTCCAAAATGAAAACTACACGGCGTGTATATCTTGTTTTTTCATTTTATTATTCCTCCAACATTAAAACGATTTAGGCTTCCCACATACGGGAATAATCTTTATTCTACTTGAGATACTTAGATACACTTAGTGTGTGACCCTCTAGGCCTCTTTCTCGTTGGCATTAGGCGGGCTTGCCTAAAATCCAAAATTACTGTCTAACAACGGGTCAAGGCACCCAAGAGAAAGAAGTTGACGCCACATTGACGTGTCACCTCATACGACCGCTTACCGTGTAATTTAATCCTTTTGTCTCAATATCTCGAATCAAGCGGGTTGCATGCTAGTGCCATCAACTCATGTGCTCGATTATTCTTTCTTTGACTTTCCGGAATTGAACTTGCCCATTCCTCACCATGACCGTAGATTTATTTAGGCTATATCAATTCCATCAAAGGGCCTGAGATATCTACTTTCGTTATGAAACAGAAGGGACAAATCTTTTCTCACATTATCTATTAATGTAGTATCACTCGTGACGCACCCAACGTATCCTACCTCACTGCGAACAGTGTGTCGTCACAGTTTTCGTCAATACATCTAAGTGCGTGAGTTGTAATACCCATTAATAATAATCTTAAAGTCTAAGGACCAATACACACGTCCGCAGATAGGAACATCCAATGACACTATGAAATGTGGATTTCCTACTGGCGGGTCTCGTTCTCATAATATCCTCCTGGATATTACCAAGGGCGCACACCATGAAAAGGTGCCTCAAAGTTTTATGAGTCATCACCCCTAATGGCCTGTATTATTTGTGTCCCTCAAATAACATTATCCGGTCATAGAACATATATTCAAGAACAGTGTTATGGCACTTTCGGGTTCTCATCATAGCAGGAATCCGCTATGACCCTTTAATGTAACAGTTATCCTTAGGACATTATCACATGCATTGTCACGCAGAAGAACAATCAAGATGTGATAAAGTATTCATTAATTAATAAAGTACAAAGTAGTTGGTTCTAGGCCACCAACTCCAACACAAGGTACACAACGTGTACTCCAGCTACACGTCGTACGGCTTCGATGTTGCGCGATTTGTTAATCTTCGTGTCATTTAATAAATGCATGATACGGATTTGACCCTGCGTTTTTCGATTACAAAAACATGTGCATTACACGTCATGTAAGCCAGTTAAACAATGTGTAGTTCGAAAAACCGTGCGTCGGCCTAGCCCAATCAACACACGATGTGCATTTAATACAATTTGCGTGTATTTACAGTAGTACGACCCGGATTTCTAGAGGTTTGTCCCGGTGCAGTGCACACAGGTACATGGCGTGTACCAACGGGCTACACGTTGTGTAGTCTTGTGTTACTTGGCCAGAACCCCCGGCACCTCCTGATGGACTGTAACACCCGACCTTCAATTATAGTAAGTTTTTCTTTCTAGAGAAACAACATCACAATACACAAAGCTTTATTAAAAAATATGATTAAAACTTAATTTCTCATTTCTAGAAATTGTGTTTGAGGAAATGAATATCATTTTCGAAATCAACATGTCAATATTAGTCTAGGATTAATTTTTGAGATTTTTTTGGGAAAGAACTATTTTTAAGTGAATAGTAAAAAATACCAAGCAAATACATCCTTGTCCGGATACTACAAGTGGATGTGGCTCTGACACAGATGTACATAGGGGTAAAACCCGAAAACACTGTGTTGAGCTAGACACGACCGAGAACTGGTGCACGACAACGGGTCTCCGTGCACGCCTGGTTTGACACTCCCGGGGGAAAAGCTTTGGTAAATCCATGAGCTCGTTACGAACCATTATTAAGGAAACAAAAAATACCCATAAGAATATATATTAAGAAATAAATCATGGATAACATAGATTGAAGTCTAAAAATTCATAAGTTAAGAAATTACATATAATTTATAAGTTATCTCTTTAATGTCATTGGATTCCCGATTATGTGTTTAAAAGTTAAAAATACTCATCCCTAATTTTTCCTTTTTTTCTAGCCAATGGCCGGAAATAGAAGGAACCGAGTAGACAACCAATGTGAAGGGAAATGTTATGACTGCCCCAACAAGATGTCCAACCCGATGGGAGTCGGAATAGCGAACTTTATGACGATACTTTCTCAGCTGATTCGAGTTATGAATAGAAACTTTGATTAGGAGAAGCACCCAAAACCCCCTAAGAAGAAAGAACAAGCTACAATTGAGACCTTTATGCGATAAAGGCCTCCGACTTTCAATGGATCATCTGATCTCTTAATCGCGGAACATTGGATCACCTCCATTGAGAAGATCTTCTTCATCCTTCAATGTTCCGAGCAAAAGAAGGTTTTATTGGTTGTTTATCATATAGAGGGGGAAGCTGATTAGTGGTGTACATTAATCAAGAATACGAAACCTAAAAGAATTCCAGAAAATGTTTTTCAATAAATATTTTCCTCGCACTCACTTAAAATGGAAAAAGATTTCTTTGCTCTCAAGCAAAAAGACGACGAATCTATCGGGCCGTACGAGGCAAACTTCATAAGGCTTGCACGATACGCCTTCGGCTTTGTCGTTACACCCGAATGTAAGGTTGGCTGCTTCTTTGGTGGGCTAAAACCTAATCTACAAAAAGCTCTGGCAATCCGAGACTTTAATAACTATGAGGACATTGTCTGATGTGCCCTCAAAATCGAAATGGAGATCGGCGAATCTCAAGGGTATCACAGGGATAAGAAGCGAAAAGTGGGATTTAATTCTGGCGATCCGATGAAGAAATCTAACGGTGCTAAGAAATTTCAACCTCACTTGTTAAAAGTGCGGAAAAAAGCACCCTGGAAATTCCGTAAGGGGAACGAGGAAATGCTTTAGGTGTGGGAATGAAGGACACCTAGCTAGCGATTGCCAACGGGAGAAACCCACTAATGCGATGTAGAAAAGTAATGCTCCAGTCAACCATCAGCGCATTGTTCATTGTTTCAACTACAATGAACCAGGGCACTTTGCAAACCAATGCACTAAGCCAAGGGTTTTTTGAGACAACCAACGAACTTCAAGGCAGCAAGGGCAAGCTTTTACTATCATAGTCGTTGAGATGGATCCCGACAACGAAGTGGTGATAGGTACGCTAGTTATTCATTCAATAATAGCGAACGTACTTTTTTATTCTGGTTCTACGCATTCCTTCATATCACGAAAGTTTAGTAGAACTATTCAAACATCACCACAATGCATAGAAGTAGAGCCGTCGGAGAACACGGCAAATGGGCAATTATTGCATCCCAAGTACATAACCCCTCCTATGTCAAAATTTGTGGGTTGAACTTCCCAGCGAACCTTATCATACTCCCTTTGATGGAATTTGATGCAATTCTGGGTATGGATTGATTTTTCTTATATAGAGCCAACATAAATTATCGCGAGAAGGAAATCACTCTCCGTATCGCGAATCGTCCTCCGATTCTATACAAATGCAAGGAGATGGATGAATCTTTTTTAGCACCAACATCTCAAGCGTGGATATTATTATTGCCCTACGAGCAAGCATATCTAGCTCAAATGATTGATTCTAAGGAAAGAATCATCCTTGAAGACATGCTCATTGTGAGGGAATACGCTGAAGTGTTTCCCGAATAATTGTTTCATTTTCCTCTTGGCCGAAAGGTTGAATTTTCAATAGAGCTTGTACCTGGGACGTTACCATTATTCAAGACTTCATATAGAATGGTTGTTGTGGAACTTGAAGAGATAAAGAAACAACTACAGGAGAATCTGGATAAGGGATTCATACGCCCAAGTGTTTCACCATGGGGTGCACTAGTCCTTTTTGTCAAGAAAAAGGATAGGTCAATGCGTCTTTACATTGATTATCGTGAGCTCAACAAGATCGCGATAAAAAACAAGTATCTTCTGTCACGAATTGATGACTTGTTCAATCAACTACGTGGAGTACAATACTTCTCTAAGATGGATCTGCAGCCGGAATATTACCAAATTAGGGTGAAAAAAGAGGATATCCCCAAACTACTTTTCGTACAAGGTACAGGCACTATGAGTTTATAGTAATGTCATTCAGACTCACTAATGCTTCAGCAATCTTTATGGACTTCATGAATAGAGTCTTTAGAGATTACCTCGACAAATTTGTGATAGTCTTTATAGATGATATTTTAATATACTCCAAAAGTAAGGAGGAGCATAAAGAGCATCTGAGCATTGTGATAAAAACCTTACAAAAGGAGAAGTTTTATGCAAAGTACAGCAAATGTGAGTTCTGGTTCAAGGAAGTATCATTCTTGGGGCATATGAGGCAATAGGATATTTGTAGACCCTTCAAAGACAGAAGCAATTGAAGGATGGCCAAGGCCAACATTTCTGACAGATATCCGTAGTTTCCCTAGATTAACTGGGTACTATCATCGATTTGTGAGAAATTTCTCAGGATTGTCAAGCCCTCTAACCAAATTAACTCGGAAGGGAGTCAAGTTTGCTTGGAATGATAAATGTGAAGAGCTTCAAAGAGTTGAAAAAGATGATTATCACTGCACTTATCCTCACACTACCCAAGTGAAGAACTTTTTATGGTATTCAACGATGCTTTGAAGAAGGGCTTGGGTTGTGTGTTAATGCAGAATGACAAAGTGATAGTCTGTTTCAAGGCAGTTAAAAGTTCACGAAGAGAACTACCCAACATGTGATCTGGAGTTGGCTGCAGTGAGTTTCGCGTTGAAAATCTAGTGGCATTAACTCTTTAGAGAGAAGTGTGAAATATATACAGAGCACAAAAGCCTCAAGCATATATTCACACAGAAAGAGCTGAATATGCGTCAGCAACGATGGTTAGAGTTGATCAAGGACTATGACTGCTTAATCCATCATCATCCTAAAAAAGCGAATAAAGTGACAAACGCGTAGAAAGGAACATGAGAATCATAAAGGAATGAACATCATCAATCCTTTCACAAATGATTGTTCAACCGTCCCTTGGGAAGATAAGATTTGGAAATTCAGAAGAAAATGAAAGCTATAATAAAAGGAAAATTCTTGGAGTTCAATGTTAATGAAGGAGTTGTAAGATTTGGGTCATGACTATTTGTACCATCAAACCCTGAGTTAAAGGAGTTGTTGGATGATGCACATAGCTCGACCTTCTCTATCCATCCAGAAAACACAAAGATGTATCGAATTTTCTAAGAGCACTATTGGTGGGACAATATGAAAGAGATCGCGGAATATACATCAAGATGTCTTATATGTCAGCAAGTGAAGGTAGAAAGGCAAAAATTCAAGGGGATGATGCAACCATTACCCATACTACATGGAAATGGGAAAACATCACCATGGACTTTGTCACTGATCTTCCGAAAACATTAAGAGGAAATAATGTTTTATGGGTTGCGGTGCATCGTCTTACAAAGACTGCACAATTCATTGCAATTTCTCACTCAATCATTTTGGGAAGTAGGGAAAGCGTAGTCCAAGATACATAGACTCCTTTGAGATCCCTAATCGCATCGGAGCAGTGGTTTATCGACTAACACTCTCACCTAACCTATCTCAAGTACATGATCCCTCTTGAGAAAAAACATTATCCCTCTTGAGAAAGTACATACCAGACCCCTCACATGTACTCAATCCGGAGGTGGTACCGTTGGAGAATGACTTTTCCTATGAGGAGCAGCCGGTGAAGATTTTAGATCGTAGAGACAAAGTTATACGAAATAAAACAATGCACCTAGTCAAAGTATTGTGCAGAAACCACAAGTTTGAAGAAGCGGCGTGGGAACCGGATGAGGTGATGAAACAGAATTACCCTCATCTGTTTTAGTGTGGAAAATGAAAATTTTGAGGGCGAAATTTATGAATGGGGAAGATTGTAACGACCCAAACTTTTATAAATAAAATTCCCCTTGCAATTTAATTAAATGTCTTATTATGTGTTATGATTATAGAAAACACATGTACTTCTTCGGTTTTATTATATTATATCGGATTTAAAAGACTGTTACGCATCTTTACCGTTGATAATATAGTCATTAAATAGTGATTACATGATTAGTATAAATATAGGGTTTTAATAAATCAAATTGACACAAACAAATGAAATGATGGCCTCAACCAGTACCATCGTACCCTATGAAGCTCATTTATCAGAGCTTCTGAGGGAGATAGCATCACTGGACTTTGCCCTTGACCAATCTCAAGCTGAGATCCAACTTAAGCATGAGCGAAACCGTTTACAAGATAAGTTCAAATTCATCGAAAGCACGGCCCAAACCATGTACGTCGAACCACCTCATGAAAATCTCATAATTGCGCACCTTACCCTTAGGGCGCTTGTTGGTGTATTAAAGGGATATGTATCAAGATCCATACTTGTCAAATAGCATCGAAGTGGTCGCGTCGCAGTGCGCAATCCTTCCAGTCGCGCCACAATCACAGTATCGCGGATCGCGCGCAATCTTGTTGGCCTACGACGCTGCAGTCGCACCGACCCCTTGTCGACGACGCCCCCTGCGCACTGACCCCTCAACACCAACGACCACCTCTGCCCCCTGTGCATCGACCCCTCGACGTCGACGACGAGCCCGCAGCACCAACCCCTCGACGTTGTCGATGACCCTCCTACCCCCTATGCACTGACCCCTCAACGCTGCCAACGACCCTCCTACCCCCTACGCACCGACCCCTCGGCGCCGACGACCCCCCTGCCCCCTACGCACCAACCCCTCGACGCCGACGACCCCCTACCCCTTGTGCATCGATCCCTCGACGTAGACGCCGACCCTGCCGCACCAATCCCTTAACGCCGCCGACAACCCCCTTGCCCCCTGCCACACCGACCCGTCGACGATGACCTCCCTCCCCCCGAGTTTTTTGTCCATTTTTTTTATGGGTTTTGATATTTGTTTGTTTTCTGGTTTGTGCCGCGTATAAGGTGCCCCACTTGTCCCTCCCATTTTTTGTTTTTTGTTTTTTTTATTTTATGCGTTGTTTAAAATTTTACATTCAGCGGCCATTTTTAAAGTTTTCTTTCTTTTGTTATTATATATGCATTATTTTAATTATGTTTTATCTTTTATTTATCATATTTTAATTTTTCAGCATATATATGTATAAAAATTATATAATTTAAATATTATTTAATGGCCTGTGATTGGATAAAAAAGTGGTCGCGACGCGATCCGCGTCGCCGCGATCCCGGTGTAGGACCCCACCACATCGCGCCGCGATCTGAGATTGACTACTTTGTCAGGACCATAATAATATGAAAATGTATATTGTATTTTTCAATAGAATAATGTTTATATTTACTTCTTATTGTTACTTTATAAACAATTTTGATTTTGATACAATAAAACACAAATTGTATTTTCGGGTAATATTCAAATTCAATTAAAGAATCTATTTTGATGAATTAATAGATTTTTAAAATAAATAATATTTTATTGAAATATTATTATTAAGTAATGTTTATTTAATATAAATGATCATATAATTTTTATGAAGACAAATGTAATTTTTATAAGGGTTCGAAAACTATTATTGTCAAAAAACCCAGCATTTATTAATAAATGTCAATGATTATTTTAAAAGTAAAAATTTGCATATTTAAAAAATTATTTAGATAAAATGAATATTATTTTTGAAATCAGAATATCAAAATTATGCAAAGATGAATTTTTCATAATTTTCTAAGACGAATTTTCGGGTAAAAATTAAATACGGTATAAATATACAGTGTGTATTATGACATCATAATGACTCAAAAGTGATGTAATAAATACTATAAAGGGTATCCATGACCAAATCTATGTTTCCCCTTCAAAATAATGTGATTTTAAAGCTTATTTGATTAATTTTATAAAGCCTTTATGAATCCTCCAAAACCTATAATATATTTTAAGGTTTTAAAATCATTTTTTTAAGAGTATGACTCACCTCCACATCACCAAGAGTAGTATTTTAATAAGTACGGCCCTTGGCCTAATAAAATAATGGAAACCACCCCTTTGGTAGAAACTATGGAAAAAACCATTGGAAGGTTTGTAGTTTTGGTTATTTTATTATAGAGCCCAAAACCTATGTTTGAGAAATGATAAAGAATTCTCCACTCATTTCCTATATAAACTCACTCAAACTCCCACTTCTCTTCACTCAAAATTTATGGAGCACGTCCTTACTTTGCCCTCCCCTCACTAGAGTCCTCCCAAGGTGCTCTCAAACTCTCAAGAAGCTCCTTCATTTGGAGTCACACTCTCAAGGGATCTTCACCTTCTCCTCTTTATACAAGTTTCTTCATTATCTTATGTCTTTTATTTCCAATTTCTAAAGTTGGGATATATTTTTCCATGTCCATATTATTGATATCCAAATGATGGAAGACCTCTTTCGCTCTCATCAACCCATTTTATGAAACTAAGTAAATTCGTTATGCTGCCGAAATTTCACCGCGATTTTTCATGCCAAACAAATGTGTAGTGAATACCCATACTAATTTCCAATCAAAGATGTTCACCTTTATGCACTTATACTTATTTGATTGGGGCATTACATGTATGTATTCCACACTTCTTGATCGTGGAATAAAATATAAAGAAAAATGATTCCATGTTGTATGATATATGTGGCACGCTTAAGCATGAGAATAAAATGAAAGTGACGGGTGCGCCCAGAATTATATAGTGCTCCAATGCATTGGGTAATGTTTTAGTCTCATGAGACGTCATGCAAGGGATTAGGGAGTGAATCTAATCCATCACGGGACTTTGTCTATCATGATGTCTTGGCAGTTAGTCTTGACCTATGTTTATGATACAGTGTTTTAAGTTGTCGCATTTCTCACGTTGTCTTTATATTATCATGTTATATCATGTTTTATTATTCATGTTTATGATTCTCACTCCTTTTATACTCCATTGATATGTCTATTGTCTAACATGTATTACTTTCTTCATGTTATGTCATGTTTATTCCCTTACTGGGCTTAGCTCGCCTCTTTCTTATGTATGTCCACAGGTTATCTCATGCAGTGTTAAGTACGAAGGAATAATATGATCAAGTTAAGAAAGTTTTCAATAAAGATGACCAAAGACACTAGACTTCTCGATATTTCGGGTTTTATTAAATATAATCTTATGGAATAAATCATGTATTAATGTGAAGTAAAGAGCTTGTCATAGGCAGACTTGGTCTAATGCATTGGGCGAGTCGGCAGGGCCGAGGCCTGGTCTCCCTAACAAGGATTGATGTAACAACACTAACTAAACTTTCATGTAATGGGGATTGGAGGCTCGAGCACGACCATCGTGTCCAGGAGTTGTGATCACCGAGAGTACGTGTAAGAACCCGGTTTTCCTATGAGGTATGACCCTTTAAATTTCGGTCTAATTCTTTATCTCGGGCCTATTATGGATGCCTAGTGAGGCTATGGAGGAAACGAGAGTGTTCGGGGCTTGTTCGGAGCCCGGAACCTCAGCCGATGGGAGAAAGCACTGGGTCGCACGGTTAGTAGAAACCGTGCCGCCCAGCCCGCACGGTTTCTCTTAACCGTGCGGCAGGGCATTTCAGAGGGCAAAGCAGGGCGCACAATCTACACTAACCGTGCGCCCAGGGCCGCACGCCCATGCGGATGGTCTGTAATTTTTAACAGAGCCATATAGCACGGTTGGCACATGGTTTCTCAAACCATGCGGCCAAACCGTGCGGGTACCCTCCTTAAGCAGTGAGCCACGCACGGTTGGCGCATGGTTTGACCAACCGTGCGGCCAAACCGTGTGACCCGAAAAATTTGGGCAAAATTACCATTTTTCTCTTAATGAGTTATATCTTTAACCAACCTTTTTATTCTTCATTCCAGCGGACACCACCTCCCATTTTCCTCCCGGGTGAGCTCTTCCTCCCCTCTTCATAGGTTTTGATTATGTTTCGTCGTTCGAGCTCAGATACGAGATCTAATCATCTCGTTGGATTCCTCAAGGTACGCTCTTCGGTCCGTAGTCGCAGTTCGTCGTTTGTCTTTCCCTCAACGATGTTATTTTAATGCAGGCTCACATGCCCTATTTTCAGAGCAATGATCCATTCTTCAGTTTTCTTCCGATCCAGGCCAAACTAAGGGCTGATACTGGACGAGGAGAGTGTTATAGGCTCGAGATAGGTGGTATATGACTTTTTCCTAAAGGTCTCATCGTTTATAAATTGTCGTTGTGTGCACGACGGTTTCACCAGACGTTGCCCTTTAAAATCCATTTGTCTTTATTATAATCATCGTACTCGTATTCTAGAGCCCTTAATATAATTGTTCTTTGTGTCGTTGGAGGTTGTAGGGTGTGCTCTCTATTATGCCTTTAGTGGCTTGGTTATGGCTATTTGCGTCGTCATGCGGGAGTGTTATAACTTGACCTTGATAAGGTAAGTGTTTTAATTAATTAATTAATCTCTTAATTGTTAATGGGCAAGTATACTTCTAGATATCACTTGGCCTGGATTTTTATGATAAATTGAATGGATTGCATGTCATATCTAGCAAGTATATTATTATTGGATATCATTTGGCCTAGTTAATTATAATTGAATGGTAATTGATTGCATATCCTTAACACGCCTTGCCATGTATAATTAAAGGTAAAGAAATGAACATAATAAACGATTAATTAAAGTAATAAGAGGTTGCATATCCTTGATTAACCTTGTCATGTTAAAGAAAGGTGATTGCATGAACCTAATGACTTATTAAATGACATGAGTATTACATGGCCTAAAATGAATAATGATATATGTATAAGGTGCCTATTGCATATGGGCCTTTTCATCTTTTTAGGAGTGGTCGGACTTGAGTCAGCCTTGGATTCCCGAGGGAACACCTTTAGCACTCGGAGGACGTCATTCCAATTCGAGGAGTCGGTTGCCAAGGGAGATACCCACCTTGGAACATGGTCTTTGTCTACTAGCAGATGGCTGGCATGATGTTGTAGGAACCCTTCACTATCTCTTCGGATATTAGGATGTCGTGAATACACTCTTTGGATTCAACTTGATGTCTTCGGACACATGGCGCCATGGATTCACCCCATTGGGCCCAGTCATGCTTAGCCCATGATTACCTTGGATGAGATCCTTGAAGTCGGTTAGAATATATTACAGTGAAACGCTTTGGGCGAGACCCTTAGATTACACTCAGCTCCTTTATTATCGGACTGCATGAGTTACCACTATGAGTTGGTTGACCCCTGAGGTCAATGATGTTTTGGTTACACATCCCATTTCATTATTATTATGGTCTATTTCAGTGCTATTGACACTTTCACATGATTTATCTATATAAATTGAACTTCAGTTAATTAGTTAAATGATCTCATGTTCAGAGACATTACCGGTCGAGGCTGAAGCAGGTATGAGTTATTATTGTGGCATTGCTTTGTTTTTATATATACCTACACACTGCTCAGTTTATATTCACAGACTTAATTTGTATAGACGCCATTGGTGGTGGCCTACTGAGATTTATCTCACACCTTATCCGGGTCGCCGATAGTACCAGGCAGATTATATATATGCAAGTGCTAATAAGGGGAAGCGCCCCGCTTTGGAAACCTGACTTGCCTGCTTGCTTAGGATAGAGCTTTGTAGCAGATGATCGGGCCAATGCTCAGGATGCTTGGGTAGTTTTTGGTTTCTTTTTGTTCCTTTTGTATAGCATGTATCGTATTGTTGTCTATTGGCACGTATACTTGTTTTCCAGATTTGTGGAGACATGACATGGCTATCATTTTGTATATGATTCAGTTTCCATCTTTTGAGTTATTGTCATTTGGTTAATTATGCTTATCTTTCGCTGCCAGTTTTTTTATTCTTTTATCATTATGTTTCCGCTGTTATTATTCATCTATTTTATACATCTATATCCGCTAAACTCCACTTTGACATGAGGGCATAGTCTCCCCACGGACACATCCTAAGCTCTAACTGCTAGTCGGCAGCCTTTGGCGCACGGGGAGGCACACTTGAGGCCATGTGGCCCGCCGGCTCGGGGCACCTTTGAGTGGCACCCGGGTCGAGACGTCACAACGAAGATCCTAGGACCCGCTAACCCTAGTACCTTAGGGATTGCCCATGGTGCTCATGTTATGGTTACCATTCAGCTTGTTATCGTCCTTCCCTATTTGATTTCAAAGCATGTTTTTTTTTAAAAAGCATCTTCCTTTTTCTTAAAACCGGCATATTAATTTGTCATCTAATGTTAATGTATAGAATCTCTTTTGGTGGTATCCTACTGGGCACTTGGCTCACACCCTACATACACCCTCAGGTGTATGTAGATCTTGTTATGTTTGACCCAGGTAAAAGCAAGTCTTTCCGTGGTGGTGATGGTGGATCTTTGTGTTAGTAGTTCCTGTTGGAGATGGTGGCATGAGGGTGTTGACCCTCTTGTTGCATGGAGACTTGGTTGCATGGTTGGTCCCCCTCCCCGTCTTGGTATTTTGGGCTTTTGGTTTTTGCTGTAAAATGCTAAATGTTTAACTCATGTTGATTATGCTTTTTTTTTTGTCATGGCTTTTAATTGTGGTGTGATGGATGTTTATTGCTTATGGTTTATAGTTGATTCTCATGGGAGAAATCATTCTCAAAGGTGTTGTTTGATGCTCGGGCACTAGTTGGCAGTCTATGGGGATCGAGAACGCCCTTCGAGTCATTCCACGGGCCGAGTCAGGTGTCGAGTTGGATGGCACCCTGGCCTAGCTCGTGACAATAATAATCTTAAAGTCTAAGAATCATCACACATTTGTAGATAGAAACATCCAATGACACCTATAAATATGGATTTCCTACTGACAGGTTATGTTCTCATAATCTCCTGCTCTGAAAATCATCAAGGGCGTACACTATAAGAAAGTGTCTTAAAATCTTATGAGTCACCACCCCTGATAATCTTTATCATTTGCATCCTATCAAATGATATAATTATGTTATATAATATATATTTAAGAATACTATCATGACACTTCTAGATTCTCATTATAGCAAGGAACTGCTAGGACCTTTCAGTGCAACAAGAATCCTTAGGACATTATCACATACAGTGTGACGCGGAAGAATAATCATGATGTGATAAAAAAATTATCAACATTCGAAACAACGAATACAGGTAATCATAAAATACAGAGGCTTGTTCTAAGGCACCAACTCCAACATCAATAGCTAGATATAAAATTAAAATTTTCTCGTTCGACATCATATGTAATGGCCCAGACCCTCGTGATCCATTACTTTGTCAATACCTGGTGTTGGGGCGCCCAGGACCCATCAGTGAGTCGTGAGGGCGGCGGTGTCGGTGGTAGGGTGTCACTGTGGTGTCACCCATCGGTGTCACCAATCGGTCACACCGATCGGTGTGTCCCCGATCGGTCTCACCAATCGATGTGTCCTGATCGGTGAGTCACCGATCAGTGAGTCACGAATCGGTGTGTTACCGATCGGCACCACACCCGATCGGTGCCACGGGGTTGTCAGGGGTTTCTTTCCCCAGTTTCTCGTAACGCTTCCTTTAAGGTTTACTTTCCTTGGTGCGTTTGGAGTCCCTCTGCCCGAGGCGAGTCGTGCGCCCGTGCTCGAGCCCTTCCTGCTCAGCCTTCGTGAAGTTTTTCATGCTGCTCGCGCAACCACAGTTTTTAGCGCGAGGAGGAAACGTCGATCCTTGATCAACCAAGTAGGGTTCTTCCTTCGTCTCTCTTTACTGTGTATCATGTGGGGTGGGTATGATAATGTTCCTTTCGGGGATGGATGAAACCAAACTTTAACAAAGATGATAAATGAACCTTTAAAGAATGAAGGGGTGAGAATGATGATATTGTTGTTGTGTTTTACCTTTGTTGTTATATTATGAATTGTATGGGCTTTTGTCCACTGAAAATCGTGGCCATTGGTGGTTCTTCCTTGTGCACTAATGATCCTCTGCTTTTTTGGTTAATCATGTGATTGAATGGTTGTAACATGGAAACTGGTTAATCACGTAAACTTGATTGATTAAATGGATGTTCAATGAATAAAAATCCTTGTGTAGTCACCCCGGTTAACCAAACGGGAAGACGGAACTAAAGAAATGGTGTGTTTAAATCTGAAAACTCCCTTGCTCTGTTCTTGTAATGTGTATGGTTGTTATGCTTGATGCTTGTGAGGTGACATGGATGGGGATGGGATCCTCTATTGTGCAGTTGTTAGTTTGTGGATTTGGGGCCATATGTTGGGGCTTGGTTTGGTTCTAATACTTCGAGGGATTTCACGAATCCCTTTTGTTGTTGTGACTTTACAAGATAACCGGGTGTGAATGCTTAATTTGTTGTTTGGTTGTTTTTCCTTCCTTGGCTTGTGGCTATGCCTATTAGTTGCCCGGTAGTGAAGAATCATTTAAATGGAATCACTTGAATATGATAACAAGAATGGGTTCCATGAAAAATTGTTTTCCGGGAATGAATTGTGCCTTAGTTGTGGTTGTTGTGCTTTTTATGAATGAATAATAACAAGGGTATTTGTGTATGGGCTGATTTTGAACCCTTAGGTTGGGATGAGTGCTTGTTTACCTATATGTATAATTTAGTTCTTAAGTTTCTTATTTGTGCCCCATCCAAGTTGAGCATTTCGTGCCGAACACCCTCATTTCATGGGGAGAGTGTTTTTCCCAACACTCATATGAGTGGCTGGTTATTAGCTCTTTTTCTGCTCTCTTTTCTGAGTAGCCCAAGACTCTTCGGGCAGGCTGTGACGGCCTGAGGTCCATTATAGCCCAAGATTCTTCGGGCAGGGTATTTTGTGGTGGTTGGCCCAAGTGTGTGCAGGCAGGTTGTTTCCCAAGTGTCTTCGGGATGAGGCCCAGGTGTCTTCGGGCGTGGCAGTAGTTGTTTTGGCTCAGGTGTTTGCGGGCGTGGTTACGTTTGGTTGTGGTGGCCCAAGTGTCTGCGGGCGGGATACGTGGTTATGGTGGCCCAAAATGTTGTTGTTGGGGCGGCAGTGGGACTGCGGTGAGAATGACGGGGGGGTCTAACGCGTAGGATGTCTTCAATAACCAGTGGGAAAGTGGTGCGGGGTACCCAAACATCGATGTGTTATTACTATTACTTTACTTTAGTTGCGTTATTTGGGGAGTGTGCTTTGGTGAGGTTTGGGTGGATAGTTTCATTGTTAGGTGCTTTGGTTATCTCATTTTCTCACGAGGGATTGGAATGTCTCCCCACTTGTGCGCGAGAGCTTTTGGTTTTCCCTACTGAGTATACCTGTATACTCACCCTACGGATATAAAACTGCTTTCAGGTTTCCAGGAGGACTTCGAGGACCGTGTCGGACCCTATTAGCTCAGACGCCGGGACCGTTGACATCGTTGCTTTTCTTTTCTTTTGGTACTTCCTTTTGGAGTTTTCTTGTACTTTGTAGCACTTTATTTGAAACATGCATATGGAAATGGATTTTTGGTTTTACTTTACTTCTACGTTCAATTTTGGAGTTGTTTGGGTTTTTACCATCATATCTCCCGATCCTACTAAATAAAAAGGGTAATGTCTTCCATATTACGTGTGATTCTATACCCTTTGTGCTAGTCGTCACTCTGGAGCCTACTGAAGAAGGGACTCGGGGGTCATTATCTCTACTTCAAAAGCACAATTAATACATAAAAATAAATGAATCTCGATATCCAGTAAAGGTGGCCTTTGTTTTTTTGAAGAACCAAGAAGGTAAAATATTTCAGTTAATAATTACGGCGATGGATTTTTACCCACGAAGGTAATACTGTCAGCATAACTGATAAGACTTACCAAATATCTTGCAGATATGAACAGGAGCCACGGACAGACAGTCCAAAGCAGCTTATCTGTTCCTCAAGCCTCTATTGCGATTTTCCTGTCACAAGTTCAAAGATTTGCACTTTCAATAAAACTGCAAGAGAGAGGTTATCATTGGACGCTAACCTATTTTTCATTCAACAAATTACATAAAGGGAATAGTATTTGGATCCTCACCACTTTTGGTGGACAATATGAGAGTTTATTTTTCCCTTTGGATGCATATCGGTGGTTAAAATTGCAATATCAACTAATTGTAAAACATAAGGCTAGAACCATCAAGGTCAATCAGGAGAAACAAAATTGATAATGGAGACTCGCCTGTTCAAGAACCTTGGCTGAAGTTTTTTCCACTGCCCGGGTCAATCCCTCGAGCTTTTTAAGCATCTTCTCATACAGGTTCTCCAATCCAGAAGTGTAATTTGAGGCTTCCGAACCCAGCAAACGACTCAAATTCGATAGCTCAAATCCCTCCGCGCACATGTCCAGTTCCCGCTGGTCCTGTCTTCTCGTTTCATCATTCACGGTCCCTTCATCCCTGTCCTCCGCCGTTGCCGAATTGGAACCCCTAAAGTCACTATACAAGGTTGGGAATGGAGAGGTCGCGGAAAAACCACCATAATGACCCCGGAATATAGGGCCAAGATTGACAATATTCATTGATTTTGGATTGAAAAGGCCCGTGGACGGAGAATACTGATACGCTCGGAACTCGTGCGTGTGGATGATCTGATCGGTCAGAGGCGTTGAGAGGAGAACAAACACGCTGGGCCTGTACTTAAACGATGCGGAAGCGTCCTTCATGGGGAAGGAGGACTGGAAAGCCTCGGATAGCGATAAGGAGACGGAAAACTCTCTCATGGAAGGGCGTGGAGGGGTCCGACGGCGACCCGAAAACCATCCCAGGAGGGAGGCGCGCGGGTCCCGGTTGGCCATTATTCGACCAAGGAGGGATAGGCGGAGGCGGCCGTTAGGGTGGTAGAAGGAGTATGAGGGAAGGGGGGTGGACGTGAAGCAAAAGAAGCCGGTGATGGCGGCGACGACCGAAGGAGGGTCTTCAGACGGGGCGGAGGGGCTGTCGTCGTCGGTGAGGTTAGAGGGGAGCACCTGAGCAACGTCGCCGAAGAGGAGGCCGTCAACGTCGCCGGGAGCGGATGAGAATCGATGGACCAAGGACGCAAGGGTGGGGGCTGAGATTGCAATGTTCTGCAGCGGGAGGTCGTCCATGGTGGTGCCCTACGCCCGCTTCGCGCAACCACAGTGAACAGACTAAGATGGAGGGAAAGTTGGAACGGGAATCCAGGTTTTCAGACGTAGGAGGGGAGGATCTTCAGATGTTCGCTCTCAAAACCGCCGGCGGCGTGCGAGGAGCCCGTCGATAGCTGAGTGTACATGGAGGCTGGGGAGAAGGGTAGCGAACAATAACAAGATTTGCTGTCTTGTTTGCCGAAGACGGCCAGTCAATCGATACAGAGGAGGCGGTGGATGTCGCTATAATTCAAATCTAATTTTCAAAAGTGTATTAATAGTTTGAATAGTTGATAATGAAAATTAGTTAAAAATAAATTATAATTACAGATTTAGTGATAGATAATAATGAAAGAAATGAAAAATAATAACATGTATCATAAAATATATATGAAAAGAAATGAAAAGGAAATAACATGGTGTAATAAGATCCAGGAAAACATGACATATCATTAAGTATATATCATAAAGAAAGAAACATTATTTTCACCAGGGGGAATTCATATAATGTGATGTATGAGACATCTGTAATAAGAAATACTAAAAATTAACATTGGAACTCCCAATTTGAAATTGTGATAGTAAACTATTACATATTTTTTTCAAACCAAGGACACATAAGAACATGTCTACAAAGAATGATTTCTTTGCAAAAAACATGGGTGAAAACTATAACAATAGGTACTGTTTTTAGAGTATGTGCTCTACAATTCATAGTCACACAGGTTGAACGACGTCTCTGTTATTAATATCCTGACAGAAGTGCCCTGTGTAATGGTTGCAATGATCTAGCACTTGTAGATGTTGATTGGAATCATAGTGGTTTTATGCAACACGTCAATATAGCTCATAAAAAATAAATATTAAAATCTGGTTACTGTACATTAATTTGATCATCATAGAGGATAAAATTATGGCTTACATGTACTGCTATAGGTTTTAGGTATACTTTAATAAATGGAGAGTTAAATGCAAAACTATAAATGTAAAAGTTAATTTCAAAATAATAGATTCAGTAAGGATTTTCCATTACCTTGCAGTTGTAGAATCACATTAGTCAAATTTTTCTGTTTTCTTGTTTCTATTTTCCTTTAAACGGGAATGAAATTTTTTGACTTGGATTTTTGTTTCTGCATTTTCTCTAGAATTTGTATCATTGCATTGGACCGCATCACCAGCATCAAACTCAATCGACAGTTTTTTCCACATCAAAAAATGACTTCAATCAATAAGTTAAAAAAACAGTGACAAGTGTAATCATTAAAGTAGTAATATGATGTTTACCAGTTTGAAATGATAATACCAAATGGAGTATGTTTTAATGATATAGTCAATGTGAATGAAAGTGTAAAATAATCAGTAATGTCTACTCCAATGATGTAATGAAAATAAAAGACAATGAAGATGTAAATCTTAATACCTATGTAGGGTAGCATGGAGAATGCTTGCCTATTAAATAGTTTGAATGATTTGAAAGAGTTTTAGATTGATGTTTTCAACTTTTGTAGATTTTAACTAACTGGTTTAATCCTAAATTTCATCCTCTTCCACCACACTCACGTTTTCAAAGTCCACCATTTTATTTTCTTCATGACTCCATTCAAATATATTATTATGTCAACTTTGCATGCAACTCCCAAGTATGATTTTTCAGCTTGTTTGACGCAAAATTCATTATCATTATCAATATTAGCACTAATTTTCATCAACAAATGTTCATGTTTGATATCATGTTTGGGCTCACGTAAGTTTTGGTTTTCTTGAAATTGATGGGGACTAATAAGGATGGTTATAGATACATTTTCTTGCAATATACCAATAACAGACAGAACATATGATTTTTTTTCAATTAATTGATGTCAATCTCTAATGTGATCCATTGGTTTCTCCTATAGAAAAAAGAATGAACTTTAGCAGTTGTAAGAACCCGGACCTTCGTTCAGGTATGTTTTTCCTTTTTTCTGGAGTTTTTAAGAAAAATGGTTTTTTTGGAAATTTTCAAAGTACACGCCGTGTACTCTGTTCCGGCTCGAAGCCGTGTGCTGGCCGTGTCCGGGCCACACACACGGTGTGTAAGGCTGAGGTGGAGGCCGGTTTTTCGGAGTACGGAAAAAAATTGAAGTACACACCGTGTACTTTTTTTTTCATTAAACGGACCGGGATCGCGCCTAACCCCCATATTCATCTTCTTCTTCAGTTTTTGACCGTCCGAGAGCGTCCGTACGGTCAAATCTTCTCCGAGCTTCCGCCTCGGTGTCTGTTCTCCGATTCGAGCACAATCGATTGCGTTGGAATCGCAGCGGTGAATTCTTCCTTCTGCTTGAGCCTTGTTTCTTAATTTCTCCTTGTTTTCAAGTTATCATGGGATGAACGTTTTGTGCGTTTTCTCAGATCTACGTCGTTCTAAGGAAAATCTGTCGTCGAGGTTCACGTATATCGATCTTCTAGGATCGAGGTAGGTGGTTTGTGCTTTTCCGTAGAAAGTTGATGGATATTTTGTGCAATTTCCACCAATACCCTTGAACGGGGTATTGCGTGTTTCCTATTTTGCCCTTGTTACTTGCCTGCTTTCCTTGATTGATCTAGTAGAGGTTATTGCTTGTGATTAGAGTATTTTGATTGTGCTCAGTTTGCTTGCCATGCTTGTTCTGCCTGTTTGGCGTTTTGCCAGTTGCCATGCCTAGTCGTAGGATAGTGGAACTGTTGTTTTTTTATTGCTGTTGAGCCTTAGTTGATAACCAATTAGTTCTTGGGGTTTACTTAGACGATACACACGCGTTGAGCATGTTCAGTTATACTCAGGACTATGAGAACCTAGAGTAGTAAACCAAAGGGAGAATTGACGGAAGGGCTTATCCAGAGTGTCTTTTAATTATGATGCGAGACTATAGGGAGAATTAATGTTGAGTGCTTCCCCAGAGAGTCTGTAGATCCACGACGCGTGCCACATGGGGAATTGACGTTGAGTGCTTCCCTAGAGAGCATTTAGCATGATATGAGACTATAGGGGGAATTGACGGTGAGTGCTTCCCCAGAGAGTCTGCTTAATTATGTAGCTGAACTAGAGGGGTGAGACTGTGTGTGCCTCCCAGAGGGTTGCTAGTACTATAGGTTGAACCATAGGGGTTAGACTGTGAGAGCTACCCATAGGGTTACCTGTTTTCTTCTTGTTGCTGGTTTCTTGCTTGTGTACTTTACTTGTTGGAACTATGGATTGTAGCTGCTTGTACTTTTCTGTTTACTGCTTCTTGTTTATTTACTATCACATATTCATTGACTGTTAGGCACAAATCTTTGGGTGATTGCCTACTGGGATTGTATATCACACCCTGTTTGGGCCATACTTTTGGGCCCAAGCAGACTATGTTGCTGCAGGTATAGACAAGGGCAAGCGCCCTTCTACTTCAGGGTCTTGACTGCATCAGGAGCTGGGGAGCATGGGACTGAGCTGTGGTTCGTGATGCTGAGGAGACTATTTGTTTTTCTTTTGCACTTAGTTTTAGTTGTATTTCAGCACGTTGTTGTGTTTGCTGTTTTCCATAGATACTTGTACATGCTGCATCATTTTCATCATAGTTATATATCTACATTGCTTCCGTTGTTTGGTTTCTGTTGTTGTGCATGTCGTTTACTGCTTCCGTTGTTTATTGTTGTTTTCTTACCTTGTGTACCTTACCGAATGAGGGCATAGTTTCCCCACCGACTCACCAAGACTCTCGCTGCTAGTCGGCAGCCTCTGGTGTTCGGGGAAACGCGCTTGAGGTCATGTGGCGAACCAGGTACGGGGCACCAGTGGAGGGGCTCCGAACTCGGGACGTTACAAAGTGGTATCAGAGGAGTTCTTTTCTCTTGCTTTACTGTTTGGAGACCTTATCCAGGGATAGGACGGATTCGGTACTTGGCATTAAGTTGTGCTCGAGAGTAGCTAACCCGTGTACAGGGAAAAGCCATACTACCTCGTTAATTGCAGATTTCTGGTTTTGAGATTTTATGGTTGGTATGTTTTCACCTAAAGTGATTCATATGACTTGTGCGGTTATTGTTTTGATATTTCGGTTCTATTTCTGTTGCAACCCGATGAGATGAGGGTATTCCATCTCATGCATCATATAGACACTTATAGGAATCACATGACATGCCATCTAGGGTGCATTAGCGATTGCATGCTATTGTGACATACTATGTGTAGATTATGCATGCTGTTGTGATAGTTGCTTGATAGATTCTATGATGTTATGTTAGAAAACTATTCGTTTTGTTCCTTGCTTAAAATGAATGCCAAATTTTGGTTCTTGAGGTGTTATGGGCCCTCACGGATCGGAATTTGGCATCTTTTCCCTCGTTTTTAGTGTTTCTGGAATTCTGCGCAGTTTCTGAGCTACTGCCCAGAAAAACCCAGAATACACGGCGTGTACTTTTTAGATACATGCCGTGTAATTTTCAGGCTGTGTCACTGACCGTGTAAGCTGAACACGGTGTTGTGGGAGTAACTTCAAGAACACGCCGTGTACCATTGGTACACGCCGTGTGAGTTCGGAGCCGTGTACCCGGCCGTGTCACTAACAACACGGGCCGGGGAAGCTCGGGTAGAACACGCCGTGTCCGTAGGGAACACGCCGTGTAGTCCTGTCCAGGTACCCGGCCGTTTCACGAACAACACGGGCCGGCGTGACCTTCTTTTCCACACGACGTGTTTGTTCGGAACACGCCGTGTAGTCTTGCCAGGTAGACGGCCGTGTATTCAACAACACGGACCGCCAAAACCTCGTCTAGTGCACGCCGTGTTTTATTCGAACACGTCGTGTAGTCTCGGGTTGAGTCGGACCGTGTGGGTTAGCCGTGTAAGGATACTCGGGCAAGGGAATAGTTTTCAAGTACACGCTGTGTGTGAGGGTTAACACGTCGTGTAGTTTGTAGTGTACACGACTTGTAGGGCAGGAGTACACGCCCATGTCAGTGGTTTAAGTAGACACGCCGTGTAGTTTTATACACGTCGTGTAGTCGTGTTTTGCAATCTTGTGTGTTTTTTTCCCCCTGTTCCCATTTTGTACTCTTGTGTTCTCTGTCCTTGTTTTCCTGATCTAAGGTGTGCTTTTGATCTTTCAGAGCTATGCCTCTGAGACGTCCTCCGATCGTACGTCTATTGTCATACAGTGATCAGACGCCAGACAGGGTTGATCAGGGACTTCTTATCGATCCCCCAGCCGAGCCAGCCTTGGCACCAGTTGTTGTACCAGTTGCGGGCACCGATGCGCAGTTCAGGGAGGGTTTCATGAGGATGATACAGGCCTTCCAGGGAGCACCGCCTCCTGCCTCGTCTATGGCGGACTTGACGCGGGTCTTTCAGCAGCAGCATCCTCCCACGTTCTCGGGGGAGGGAGGTGTTGGGCGGAAAAGAAAAGAAGTGATGGCAAGAGGGGGGTGAATTGCCTTTTAAAAATTAATTAACAATTTAAAAACAAAGTGAAAGTGCAGCGGAAATAAAAGAGGCAAAACACACAACTTGATAACGGAGTTCGGCTTAAACCCAAGCCTACGTCTCCGCTCCCAACTCAACCGTTGAGAGATTTACTACCGCTTGCTTTTCAATGGTTTTAGCAAGAAACCCACTAGACTTTAAGGTTAGTCTAGAACCTATTACATCTTGCTTTTAATGGTTATGCAAGAACCCACTTGCTTTCAATGGTTGAGCAAGAACCCACTAGCCTTCTTACAGGTGAAGGCTAGCTCACCTATGTCTCAAGCCTTTTAAAGGAAAGGCTTGACCAACCTCTTCACACCTTGAAGGTGGTGTGAGAACCCAAAAGAGGAGATGAGAGAAAGAGATGGGGTTTGTAGGCACAAACCCAATTTGATGCTCAAAATAAATAAAGCAATGAAAAACCGTAATGGGGAAGTCTTGGGTGCCAATGGATTGAAGGAGTTGATGAAGAGCGCTCCCAAGCTTCTTTGGTGGTGCTCCTTGGATGTGGAAGTGAGTTGGAGCAAGTGGGGTTCCCTTGGAGGAATGCGCCGGAGGTTTTCCAAATGATCAAAATGTGTCCCGTGAGCTTCCTTTGGCTTGGTTATTGTTCCGGTATTAATCCGGGGCTTCCTATTCCTTTATTTATAGAGGGGGAACCCTCAAATGGCCTTTGGGAGGCTTCAGAGCCGTTGGGAGGCAAGTGGACAGGTCTGGTCAAAGGCCCAACGGCTAGTTTGACTGGCTCCACCGGTTGACCGGTGCAGAGCCACCGGTTGTCCGGTGTGTGCAAAATGGAGGAGGGCTTCTGTCCAGGAGCCACCGGCTGGCCGGTGAGGAGGCCACCGGTTGGCCGGTGCTGAGGCAGTGGCTGACACTGTTCTGGCTGGGTGCCACCGGCTGGCCGGTGCTGAGGCCACCGGTTGGCCGGTGCTGAGGCAGTGGCTCAGCCTTCTGTCTGGGTTCCACCGGCTGGCCGGTGGTGAAGCCACCGGTTGGCCGGTGGTCTGGACAGAGGGATGCCTTCTGTCTAGGCCTCTATCGGCTGGCCGGTGGACTTCCACCGGTTGGCCGGTGGACTGAAAAACAGTCCATTTTTGCTTTCAGCCTTCTTGCCCCAATTCCTTGGCAATCTGAAATTATGCCTATCAACCAAAAACACTTAAAACAATATTAAATAAAAAAGAGAGTGATTGTGATCATGAAAATTAAACCACGAGGGGTACGAGAGGTACAACAATCTCCCCCTATTTTGATGATCACAATCACCAAAACAAACAATGTAGAAAATGAAATGAAAAGCATGCTTTAAATAATTTTTCCCCCAATCAACCAAGAATTTCTCCCCCTTTGTGATTATCAAAATAGCACGGGGCATAAAACTTGATTGAGGGAAAGAGTTGAAAAACAAAAGGAGATTTAAAACCAATTGGAATTTTTGAAATTTGAATTGGAAAATTTTGAATCGAAAGTTTTGAATTGAAAAAAGCTTAAACGATCCTAACTCCCCCTAAATAAAAACAACAAATCACCGGGGAGAAGTTTTTGGAACCGAGACAAATTTTGGTCCGGTGAGACTCGCTAAAAGGGATTTTTCAATCCACACTTGTCTAGTGGCGGGTCTTCTCCTATAAAATTCATCGTTAAGGAAAATGGTTTTGGGCCTACCGTACCGGGCATTTTTGCAATTGCACTCATAGATTAAGTGCCCGAGTTTTTTACAATAATTGCAAAATTTAAATTGGGAGCTCCCCCTTACAAAAAAAGTTGGAGCATGGGAAGAGGAATCTTGCTTGGAATAGCCAAGCCCTTCGGTGGTTCTAGATATGCATTGGGAACCTAGGAGTTTGGTCAAATTTTGTTCACCTTGGGTGAACTTAGCAAGAGATTCCCTTAAATCCTTGATTGTTAATTCCATAGAATCAACATCGGGAATGTTTTGGACTTTGAGGGACAACTCCTCCTTTTCTTTGAGAAGTTATTCCTTTTCGGAATTAAGTTTTTTGAAATTCTTTTTTAATGCAACAAATTTGGAAGAAATTTCGTGAAAACCTTCCTCCAATTGATCTCTAGCATGTTGGAGATCCTCATATGATAGATGATTAAAAGAATTTGAAGTACTAGAGGATGAGGAGTCGGAAGATGTTACCTCATGAAATTCCATTAGGCATTTGTTACCGTTGTCACTTGAGGAGGAGGAGGAGGATGTGGAGCTATCACTCCATGTGGACTTGAAAGCCTTCTTCTTCTCCTTTTGCTTGGCCTTTTTCTTTTTGAGTGGACAATCGGGCTTGTAATGGCCTTTCTTGCCACACCCGTAGCATGTTACCTCGGGCTTGGATTTTTCGTCGTGTTTTTCCTTTCGAGCCTTGCGGGATTTCTTCTTCTTGTGCTTCTTCATGAACTTGTGCATTTTGCGGGCAAGATTCTCCATTTCGGAATCGCCGCTTGAAGAGGAAGATGATGAGGAGGAGGAGCTTTCTTCTTGTTGAACTTTGAAGGCGATGTTCTTTGGAACCTTGATCGGTTTGCCTTCCTTTTCAGCTTGCCTCCTCATGGTGATCTCATAAGCCATGAGGGATCCGATGAGTTCTTCGACCGGCATGTTCTTGATGTCCTTTGATTCTTGGATTGCCGTGACTTTCGGAGCCCATGAGCTCGGTAGGATCCATAGGATCTTCTTGACCATTGTCTCTGCAGAAACATCATCACCAAGGGACTTTCTCCCATTGCAAACGTCAGTAAAGCGTGTAAACATATCAGAAATATTTTCATGTGGGTGCATGGTGAAAGACTCAAAATCTTGACGGAACATATCCAATCGAGTATCCTTGACTTTGTTGGTCACCTCATGGGTAACCTCCAATAGTTTCCAGATTTCATGTGAGGAGGTTCATGTGGAAACTCGATTGAACTCATTACGATCAAGGCCGCAATGAAGAGCGTTCATGGCTTTGCCATCAAGCTCGAAATTTCTAATATCGGCTTGGGTCCATTTGGATTCATCGGGAGAAGAAAGAGAATAACCATGCATGACAATTTTAAAAATAGGATATCCAATACTTCTAAGAAAAGTGGTCATGCGAGTTTTCCAATAATTATAGTCGGTTCCATCAAAAAATGGAGCACGACCCAAAGAATAGCTTTCGGGGGCGAAAGAAGTTGAAGCCATCAAAATGGATCTTAAATTTGAAACCGGTGAAGGTATTACTCAAATTTTGCCTCTGATACCAATTGTTGGGCGGAAAAGAAAAGAAGTGATGGAAAGAGGGGGGGTGAATTGCCTTTTAAAAATTAATTAACAATTTAAAAACAAAGTGAAAGTGCAGCGGAAATAAAAGAGGCAAAACACACAACTTGATAACGGAGTTCGGCTTAAACCCAAGCCTACGTCTCCGCTCCCAACTCAACCGTTGAGAGATTTACTACCGCTTGCTTTTCAATGGTTTTAGCAAGAAACCCACTAGACTTTAAGGTTAGTCTAGAACCTATTACAGCTTGCTTTTAATGGTTATGCAAGAACCCACTTGCTTTCAATGGTTGAGAAAGAACCCACTAGCCTCCTTACAGGTGAAGGCTAGCTCACCTATGTCTCAAGCCTTTTAAAGGAAAGACTTGACCAACCTCTTCACACCTTGAATGTGGTGTGAGAACCCAAAAGAGGAGATGAGAGAAAGAGATGGGGTTTGTAGGCACAAACCCAATTTGATGCTCAAAATAAATAAAGCAATGAAAAACCGTAATGGGGAAGTCTTGGGCGCCAATGGATTGAAGGAGTTGATGAAGAGTGCTCCCAAGCTTCTTTGGTGGTGCTCCTTGGATGTGGAAGTGAGTTGGAGCAAGTGGGGTTCCCTTGGAGGAATGCGCCGGAGGTTTGCCAAATGATCAAAATGTGTCCCGTGGGATTCCTTTGGCTTGGTTATTGTTCCGGTATTAATCCGGGGCTTCCTAGTCCTTTATTTATAGAGGGGGAACCCTCAAATGGCCTTTGGGAGGCTTCGGAGCCGTTGGAGAGGCCTTCGAAGCCGTTGGGAGGCAAGTGGACAGGTCTGGTCAAAGGCCCAACGGCTAGTTTGACTGGCTCCACCGGCTGACCGGTGCAGAGCCACCGGTTGGCCGGTGTGTGCAAAATGGAGGAGGGATTCTGTCCAGGAGCCACTGGCTGGCCGGTGAGGAGGCCACCGGTTTGCCGGTGTGTGCAAAATGGAGGAGGGATTCTGTCCAGGAGCCACCGGCTGGCCGGTGAGGAGGCCACTGGTTGGCCGGTGCTGAGGCAGTGGCTGACACTATTCTGGCTGGGTGCCACCGGCTGGCCGGTGCTGAGGCCACCGGTTGGCCGGTGCTGAGGCCACCAGTTGGCCGTTGTTGAGGCCACCGGTTGGCCGGTGCTGAGGCAGTGGCTCAGCCTTCTGTCTGGGTTCCACCAGCTGGCCGGTGGTGAAGCCACCGGTTGGCCGGTGGTCTGGACAGAGGGATGCCTTCTGTCCAGGCCTCTATCGGCTGGCTGGTGGACTTCCACCGGTTGGCCGGTGGACTGAAAAACAGTCCATTTTTGCTTTCAGCCTTCTTGACCCAATTCCTTGGCAATCTGAAATTATGCCTATCAACCAAAAACACTTAAAACAATATTAAATAAAAAAGAGAGTGATTGTGATCATGAAAATTAAACCACGAGGGGTACGAGAGGTACAACAGGAGGACCTCAGGCCGCAGAGTCATGGATGGAAGCCATGCTGACTATATTCGAGCATCTGGAGACGCCTCTAGAGAGGCGGGTCAAGCTCGCCACCTACATGCTCCGAGACTCTGCCAAGAGGTGGTGGGACGTGATCTCACGGGTGGGTCAGAATCAGGCTATGACTTGGGAGGAGTTCCAGCACGTGTTCTACGACTACTTTTACCCGGAGACCCTGAGGGTCGATCGAGCTCGGGAGTTCATGAGCTTAGAGCAGGGTACTCTATCTATCATGGAGTATTTCTCTCGTTTCACTGAGCTGCAGCGTTTTACACCCCTTCGAGATGGGAGTGGGGTGTTCTTAGCGAGGAAGTTTGAGGATGGACTCAGGCGGGAGATCCGCTCGCAGGTGAACATCTTCCAGCTGACTTCCATTACTTCCATCGTCAACCAGGCACTGATTGCGGAGCGCAATCTGAGAGACTCTGGAGCTGTGAGTCAGGGTGGTTCTGCTTCCAGAGCTAGCTTCCCTTTAGATGACAGCAAGAAGCGCCGTAGGGAGCCTACGCGTAGTGATTCGAGGAAGCAAGACGCATCATCAGGTAGCTAGGTGACGTGCTGCCAGTGTGGCCGGATAGGGTACATGAGGCCGCAGTTCCAGAGAGACCCCATGGAGTGCCGATCATGCAGCAAGATGGGTCACCTTCAGCGTTTCTGCCAGGTTTTCTCACCAGCAGCTGGTGACTGGGGTTCTTCCATGAATCCTCGTTCAGGAGCAACCCCACCAGTCTCTCACCAGTCAGGGAACTGGAGTTCTTCCGGCCGTTCAGGCCGAGGTGGAGGTCGAGGCCGTGGCAGTCAGCCACCAGTTCCTCAGCACCAGCAGGGAGGTTCAACTCATAATGGTCAGTCAGGGGCGCAGGGCCGCGGTGCAGGCCAGTCTTTCACCGTGGAGCAGACTTATCATGATCAGGATCCCGACCCTTCTACTGTTCGAGGTATGATTTTAGTAGCCTCAGTTTTATCTTCATCCCTTTTCGATACTGGTGCTACGCATAACTTTATCTCTGTTGCTATTGTGGAGAGCCTTGGACTTTGCATATTTTCTTCTGCCGACTCATTGACACTAGACACACCTTTGGGAATGAGGACATATAGTGTACGCCAGTGTAGAGAGTGCCCTCTCGAGGTTGCAGGGTATCATTTCTTATGGGATCCCTATGTCCTAGAGATGACAGGCTATGATGTCATCCTTGGCATGAACTGGTTGATTCCCTTCCAGGCAGTCGTCGACTGCTATCGCCGCAGAGTCAGTTTCATCTCACCAGAAGGTGAATCTTTCCTTCATAGAGGCGAATGGGACGTTCGGGCAAGTCAGGCAGGACTCGAGCATCTTGGGCTAGGAGGAGTGACGACCCAGATTGCTAGTCTTTATCTGGATGATCAGGGGACTCCACAGTTGGACTTTCCTCCAGTGGTGGATCGCTTCAGAGATGTTTTTCCAGAGGACTTTTCGGGTTTGCCTCCGGAGCATGAGGTAGACTTCTCTATTGAGCTCGTGCCAGGAGCGGTACCAGTGTCCATTCCTCCATATAGGATGGCCACACCTGAGTTTCAAGAGCTCAAGAAGCAGTTGGAGGAGTTACAGGCTAAGGGTTTCATCTGACCCAGTACTTCTCCTTGGGGTTCGCCTGTTCTGTTTGCGAAGAAGGCAGATGGTACCCTTCGGCTTTGTGTGGATTATCGGAAGCTGAACTAGTTGACGGTCAAGAACCGATATCCTTTTCCACGGATTGATGACCTTTTCAATCATCTTCTAGGATCCTGGGTGTTCTCGAAGATCGACTTGAGGTCCGGTTATCATCAGTTGCGCGTTAGATCATCAGATATACCTCTGACAGCCTTCAGGAGCAGGTATGGTCTTTATGA
Source organism: Viscum album (assembly GCA_963277665.1). Classification (NCBI taxonomy): domain Eukaryota; kingdom Viridiplantae; phylum Streptophyta; class Magnoliopsida; order Santalales; family Viscaceae; genus Viscum; species Viscum album. The sequence continues at coordinate 1,716,966,030 of OY728143.1, forward strand.
GTATACGGTCATGCCCTTCGGACTCACGAACGCACCTGCAGTTTTTATGGAACTAATGAACCGAGTGTTCCATCCTTACTTGGATTCCTTTGTCGCGGTCTTCATGGATGATATCTTGGTGTACTCTCACAATCGACACGACCATGCCACACATCTTAATATCGTTCTGAGTATACTGAGAGAGCATCGACTTTATGCTAAACTCTCAAAGTGCCACTTATGGATGGATCAGATTCACTTCTTGGGTCACGTCATCTCAGAGGCAGGAGTATCTGTGGACCCAGAGAAAGTGAGAGCTGTAGTTTCCTAGGAGCAGCCGAAGAACGTTTTTGAGGTACAGAGCTTCCTATGGATGGCTGGATACTACAGACGCTTCATTCGGGACTTTTCTCGTCTAGCAGCACCTTTGACAGGTCTGACCAAGAAGGGGGAGAAGTTCTTATGGTCAGATTCTTGTGAGTCAGCCTTTTAGGAGCTGAAAGGGAGGTTGACGTCAGCACCGATACTAGTCTTGCCAGAGCTAGGCAAGAGCTACACTGTTTACTGTGATGCTTCGGGTATCGGGCTGGGAGCTGTGCTTATGCAGGAAGATGGAGTCGTTGCGTATGGGTCTCGGCAGCTGAGGCCACATGAGAGGAACTACCCTACGCACGATCTGGAGTTGGCAGCTGTTGTTTATGCCTTACACTGTTGGAGGCACTATCTTCTGGGAGAGCACTTTGTGGTCTTCACTGACCACAAGAGTCTCAAGTATATCTTCACTCAGCGTGATCTGAATCTGAGGCAGTGTAGGTGGGTTGAATATCTACAGTCCTTTGACTTCGAGCTTGCCTATACGCCGGGAAAGGGCAACGCCGTGAAAGATTCTTTGAGCAGGAGAACTCAGATTCAGGAAGTTCAGGAGGCTAGTAGTGAGTGGCAGTTGATGGTTCTGTTCTCTGAGATGCATCTAGAGGTGCACGACAGACGGGGACGGACCTTTCTATCTTCTGTAGCTGTTACCTCCATGCTACTTGATTGGGTACGGATGAGGCAGCTATCAGACTCGGAAGGCTTAGTCTTGTGGGAGAGTGTGTCAGGAGAGGACCCTCTTCCTGGATGGATAGTGGGCGAGGATGAGATCTTGCGTTTCCAAGGACGCGTATGGGTGTCAGCAGACATACACGAGGAGCTGATGCGGGATTTCCATTCTTCAGTTTGGGAATTTCATCCTGGCGTCACCAAGATGTATCAGGATCTTCATCGCCAGTACTGGTGGCCAGGTATGAAGAAGGATGTTGCTGGTTTTGTCATGAGATGCTCTACTTTTCAGTAGGTGAAAACAGAGCATCAGCGACCAGCAGGGCTCTTACAGCAGTTACCCATTCCGAAGTGGAAGTGGAACGATGTTGCAATGGACTTCGTGACCGGGTTGCCGAGATCACCTTGAGGGAACGATGCTATTTGGGTTGTCGTCGACAGGCTTATGAAGGTTTCTCACTTCTTGCCGATCAAGGAGACCTTCAGTGTTGATGATCTAGGACGACTTTACATCAGAGAGATTGTGCGTTTGTATGGAGTTCTGCACTCTATTATTTCAGACAGAGATGCGCGCTTTACCTCTCGGTTCTGGTAGAGACTTCAGAATGCCTTGGGTACACATATACTTTTGAGTACAACATACCATCCCCAGACTGATGGCCAGTCCGAGCGCACGATCCAGGTGCTTGAGGATATGCTCCGAGCTTGCATCCTTGACTTTGGCAGTTCTTGGGAGAAGCATATTCCTCTGGTGGAGTTCGCCTACAACAACAGTTTCCAGGTGACCATCCAGATGGCACCATACGAGGCTTTGTACGGTAGGCCAGGACGATCACCCTTATGCTAGATGGAAGCAGGAGATGCAGCTTTGCTGGGACCTCATCTTGTTCAGGAGACTTCAGAGCAGATAGAGCTGATTCGAAAGAGGATGGCTACAACACAGTCTCGACAGAAGTCTTATGCTGATCAGAAGAGACGACCTCTGGAGTTCGAGGTCGGTGATCAGGTTTTCCTATGTGTCGCACCGAGGTTGGGACACAAAAGGATTCGGAGACAGGGTAATCTTTCGCCACGGTACATCGGGCCATTTGAGGTTTTGGAGAGAGTGGGGCCAGTCGCCTATCGGTTGCAGCTACCTCATAGGTATCGGGCTATGCACGACGTCTTCCACGTCTCTCAGCTCCGACGTTATTTTCAGACCTGTCTCACGTCTTTCAGCCTGAGGAAGTCGAGCTTGAAGCGGATGCATCGTTCGAGGAGCATCCTATCCGGATTGTCGATCGTAGTACGAAGGTTATCCGTGGGTAGTCTGTTCCTCTGGTACGAGTGCTATGGCAGCATGAGCGAGTACAGGACGAGACCTGGGAGAGAGAGGCCGATGTATGATTGCAGTGGCCAGAGCTGTTCGGGGATCCTTCTTCTCCACCTTGTTAGGGAAATTCGAGGAAGAATTTCTTTAAGGGGGAAGTTTGTAAGAACCTGGACCTTCGTTCAGGTATGTTTTCCTTTTTTCTGGAGTTTTTAAGAAAAATGGTTTTTCTGGAAATTTTCAAAGTACATGCCGTGTACTTTCTGAGTACACGCCGTGTACTCTGTTCCGGTTCGAAGCTGTGTGATGGCCGTGTTCGGGCCACACACACGGTGTGTAAGGCTGAGGTGGAGGCCGGTTTTTCGGAGTACGGAAAAAATTGAAGTACACACCATGTACTCTATAAGTACATGCCGTGTACTTTTTTTTTCATTAAACGGACCGGGGTCTCACCTAACCCCCATATTCGTCTTCTTCTTCAGTTTTTGACCATCCGAGAGCATTCGTATGACCGAATATTCTCCTAACTTCCGCCTCGTCGTCTATTCTCTGATTATAGCACGATCAATTGTGTTGGAATCGCAACGGTGAGTTCTTCCTTCTGCTTGAGCCTTGTTTCTTGATTCCTCCTTGTTTTCAAGTTATCGTGGGATGAACGTTTTATGAGTTTTCTCAGATCTACATCATTCTAAGGGGAACCTGTTATCGAGGTTCACGTATATCGATCTCCTAGGATCGAGGTAGGTGGTTTATGCCTTTCTGTAGAAAGTTGATGGATATTTTGTGCAATTTCCACCAATACCCTTGAACGGGGTATTGCGTGTTTCCTGTTTTTCCCTTGTTACTTGTCTGCTTTGCTTGATTGCTCTAGTAGAGGTTATTTCTTCTGATTAGAGTATTTTGTTTGTGCTCAGTTTTCTTTCCATGCTTGTTATGCCTGTTTGGCATTTTTCCAGTTGCCATGCCTAGTCGTAGGATAGTGGAACTATTGTTTTTTTTATTGCTGTTGAGACTTAGTTGATATCCAAGTAGTTCTTGGGGTTTACTTGGACGATACACACACGTTGAGCATGTTTAGTTATACTCAGGACTGTGAGAACCTAGAGTAGTAGACCAAAGGGAGAATTGACGGAAGGGCTTCTCTAGAGTGTCTTTTAATTACGATGCGAGACTATAGGGGGAATTGACATTGAGTGCTTCCCTAGAGAGTCTGTAGATCCACGACACAGGCCACAGGGGGAATTGACGTTGAGTGCTTCCCTAGAGAGACTTTAACACGATACGAGACTATAGGGGGAATTGACGGTGAGTGATTCCCCAGAGAGTCTGCTTAATTACGTAGCTGAACCAGCGGGGTGAGACTGTGTGTGCCTCCTAGAGGGTTACTAGTACTATAGGTTGAACCATAGGGGTTAGACTGTGAGAGCTACCCAGAGGGTTACCTGTTTTCTTCTTGTTGCTGGTTTCTTGTTTGTGTACTTTACTTGTTGGAACTATGGATTGTAGCTGCTTGTACTTTTCTGTTTATTGCTTATTGTTTATTTACTGCCACGTATTCATTGACTGTTAGGCACAAATCTTTGGGTGATTGCCTACTGGGATTGTATCTCACTCCCTGTTTGGGCCATGCTTTTGGGCCCAAGCAGACTATGTTGCTGCAGGTATAGACAAGGGAAAACTCCCTTCTACTTCAGGGTCTTGATTGCATCAGGAGCTGGGGAGCATGGGACCGAGCCGTGGCTCGCGATGCTGAGGAGACTATTTGTTTTTCTTTTTCACTTGGTTTCAGTTGTATTTCAGCACATTGTTGTGTTTTCTGTTTTTCTTAGATACTTGTACCTGCTGCATCATTTTCATCATAGTTATATATCTACATTGCTTCCGTTGTTTGGTTTCTGTTGTTGTGCATGTTGTTTACTGCTTCCGTTGTTTATTGTTTTTTTCTTACCTTGTGTACCTTACCGAATAGGGCATAGTTTCCCCACCGACTCAACAAGGCCCTCGTTGCTAGTCGGCAGCCTCTGGAGTTTGGAGAAACACGCTTGAGGTCATGTGGCGAACCGGGTACGGGGCACCAGTGGAGGGGCTCTGGACTCGGGATGTTACAGCAGTTGAGAATAATCTAAAACAACAAACAAATTCAGGAGATAAAGACTACACAGTAGCTTCAAAATACCAAAATAGTAGACAAAAAACAGTGGTTATTAGCTCTAAGAACACACAAAACTGTTAGCAGGAATATGATATTTACCTATTTGAACTGAGAAGAAGAAATGTAGTTTGCTTTAATGATATAATCAATGTAAATGCAACTGGAAAAATCAGTAATGTCTACTCTAATAGTGTAATGAAAATAAAAGACAATGAAGATAGAAATCTTAATACCCGAGTGGATAAAAAATGTATAGTTTTAACAAATCATCTGTCAGTGTTGCAGCTAACTCCTAAACATCCAGTGCTTTCACGTTCCTATAACACAACAGTAAAATAAATTGTACAAAATTGTGGATTCTGTTATTTCATAAAATGAAATAGAAAGAGTCAAAGAAATCAAAACAGTTTATATGATGGTGAAAATAAATTGTGTTATCTATTGAAAACTAATCAAAATTGAACAAAACATATGTGAACTAATGTGAACAGAACATATGTGAACATCTACAGAAAACATATAGATAATATTTGAACAGATGTGATGCAGATGCCTTCAATACAAAATTATGTAGATATAAACATTTGGGGGTACTCCACAACTTTTAATTTCTTCGAAAATAGTAAAAGCATGGGATCGTTCGTAACTGAGACACATACCATAAATTATAGCATTAAAACATTAATAGTTTATAAGAAGACCTCTAAACCTCAAATCCCTAATAAGACCCAAAGTAAGTTCCGTATTTCCAGAACTGTAAAGCCCATAAATATATATATCATATGTTACTACAGTAGGTTTCATTACACCACTTTTCAATTATTTTAAAATCTCAAAAGCTTGTGCATTATCAATTTCACACTACCTTAGATGTCGCTTATAATAAATGTTCACCGTACTGATGTAGGTGTGAACATTAAGTGACAGTCCATAAATTTATAATTCCTTAAAAATATATTTGATGAATTTTATTTCATTTTCGATAGCCAAACACTTTAATAAAAAGTTACATGACCTGATGCTTGGATAAAAACCCACATTCATAGCATAGAAAATCATAGTATTTGCATACTTGATTATTAAATTTTCTTTGAGGAATTTAATAGGATCAATTATTACAACATTTGACCCCTCTGAAATTGGACGATTTCAATAAAATAGGAAAGCAATCACAAAATTCAATATGAATGAATTGTGAATAGAACATATGTGAACATATATAGAAAACATCTCAAAAAATATGTGAACAGATGAGATACAAATGCCTTTAATCAATAATTATGTAGGTGTAAGCATCCAGAGGTATTCCACAACTTTTAATTTCATAAAAAACAATAAAAGCATGAGATAGTTCACCACTGAGACACAAACCATAAATAACAGCATTTTAACATTAACAGTTGACATGAAGGCCTCTAGACCTCACATACCTAATAATACCCAAAGAAATCTCAGTATGTCCAACATTGTAAAGTCCATAGATATATATATCCTATGGTACTGTAATAGGTTTCATTACAGTTCATTCCAATTATTTTAAAATCTTAGAAGCTGGTGCATAATCAATTTCACACTGCCCTAATTGCTGCTTACAATAAAATTTCATCATACTGCAGTAGGTGTAAACATTCAAGTATGTTCCAGACATCTTTAATTCCATGAAAACATATTTGGTGAATTATATTTCATTTTTTGTATCCAAAAACTTCAGTAAATAGTTACAGGACCTGGTTCTTGGGTAAAAACCATCTTTCATAGACCAAAAACACATCAGTTGCATCCTTGAGCATTAAATTAGCTTTTAGGACCTTAATAGGCTCATTGATTACAACATTTGACCCCTGCAATTGGGAGGTTCCAATAAAATAGGGAAGAGATCACACAATTCAATATGAATGAATTGAAATAGATATAGTATGAAAATGGAAAATAAAACATCAAAGGAAACTTTCAAATGATTATAGAAATTAAATAAATCGTACATCAAATTGAAAACTATTACCAGGAAATATACATAATGGGGAAAACCTGTTCATTCTGTAAAAGTTTGGGCCTGGTGCAGATAGAAACCTGAAGTATAAAACCTAAATGGATAGTTTACAAAACATACAACAGAAAAATGTCAGTACAAGAAAAGATATTTTGAGTCCCCACCATTATTTAAACAACAGTCAAAATTTATAATTACTTTTTGATTAATAATCTACCTAATCCATATTATACATAATAAAATTGAAGGGGAACACATAGACAACATGTTAACATATAAGATAAAATTGTTGGGTGTAATGGAGGGGGTTGACTGCAATACTATAAAACATAGGTGTGATTTATTATATTCATTTCCTAATGCTTTGATGTTATTATAGATCCAAGGCAGTATGGAACAATTATTGATAACTAACATCATAGAAAAAATGGTGTATTTGAAATGAAATAAGGTCTAGTTAAAAGTGTGTGAAATAATGATAACAAAACACAAAAGTTTAAGCCATGACAACATGCACAAATAAGAACATCAACATGAGTAGTGTAACGTGAGGAACAAAAACATCATACTACCACTGAATCTCAGTCATACCATGAGAAGTAGAAAAACCACTGTCAAATAACACCTTCTCATACTATCCATATTAAACATAATAAAATTGATGGTAAACACATAGACAACATGTTAATATATATGATAAAATTATTGGTTGCAGTGGAAGGGGCCGAATGAAATACTATAAAAAAGAGGTGTAATCTTATTATATTAATTTCCTAAAGCATTGATTCTAGTATATATCCAAGGTAGTATGAAAAAATTATTGATAAATAACATCATAGGACAACTGCTATGTCTGAAATGAAATAAGAACCAGTTAAAAGTTCATGAAACAATGATAAAAAAACACAAAAATTTAAGCCATGAAAACCTGCATAGATAAGAACATCACCATGAGAAGTTTATTTCGAGGAACCAAAAAATCATACCGCCACTGAATCTCACCCATACCACGAGAATAAGAAAAACCACTATCGAATAGCACCTTCACAGACAATCCATGAATCACTTTTTCATAATGAAACTCCTTGAAAGGATGCGAGAACATACCTGTTGTGGAATCTGGAATAGTAGATAGATATGTGAATAAATATTGTCTAAAAGTTTGAAATAGATGTTGTAATTGGATAAAGCGGAATAAATATCAAATGGGAATAAATTAACGGGTTACCGGAGGGAAAAAAAGGACAATTGTTGTAGAATGTGTTGAAAGATTAAGAAATATCTCTGATGAAGCTGTCGCACATGCATCTGGGAATGAAATGAAGCAAGTGTGAAAATTTCTTCAAAATGAGGAGGACATAACTTTTGTAGATATGTACATCTATCAGATTTTTGAATATCATGTTGGTTATGGTAAAGGGGTTTGGGAGAGGGATGTGAGAGGATGGGTTTAGCGCGAGGGGGACGTGATAGGGATGTCAGAAGGGGCGGTAGAGGGATAGGTAGAGGTTGTGGGTGGTCGAGGAGGAATATGCGGTGGTAGAGTATGCATAGGCGAAAGAGGGTATGAAAAACGACTGAAACCCTAATCACAGTGGAGGGAAACGAATATCGACAGTAGGTGAAGTGCGACAGTAGCTGAAGCGAGAGCGGGAGGAGAAACACAGGGAAACCATGTGCGGAAGAGGGAGGGAGGGAGGGAGCGAAAGGGTTTCATGTGAAGAATCACGTCGCGCGAGCGAGTGGAAGGAAGGCGTTGAGTGGTGGCTGGGGGAACCCTAGATCAATTGGAGAGGAATCATGAGAAGGAGGATAAAGTGAGGGAAACACCATGCTAAGGATGGATGGAGGAACAAAAGTGGAAGAAAGGAAGCCCTGGAGCATGGAGCATTGATGAAAGGACACACATATTGAAGGGATACTTAAGATTAATATATTTAGTAGATTCCAGACTCAGGATATAGACACGTTTCATAAAACAATCTCAATCGTCCGTGCAATTTTTAATAAGTTTTATCCTGTATTTATTTCTAAATCCATTTTTTTCTTTTAGCGCCCCTAAGAATTGGGCATTAGGCAAATTCCTGATTTCATCTCTCTCTATTTCAATCCCATTGAAGATTTGGGGTTTATGTATCAACCAATTTCTTTATCACCGTAAAACTAGTTTTTTGCTAGGGTTTTAGGGTTGTGTTGTTCCCCAATAAATAATTTGGTCACCATATTTTGTTATTTGAAAAACTGGCTACAAGTCATTGATATCTACGAGGACCAATGACTTCTACTAATATTTTTTAGATTTATTTTTTTTAATTATTTTTCAAATTTATTGTTAATGTTGATTATATGTTGACTTTTTCAATAAAAGAATGACTTCATTTTTGCTAAAGGTTTTTAAAACAATGACTTCTACATGTTTTTTTAATGTTAACTCGTACTTGCTCACAGTAAAATTGATTATCTTGAAAAAAATGCAACTTTATAGAACACATTTTTGTATTATAACTATGTTTTATAAAAATCAAATACTAAGGGTATTTACAATTTTTCATCACTCAGAATCAACCCGGTACTGAAAATTGTGTTTATAGTCTATTGTTATCGACAATTATACCAGTGATTAGAGCATGTCATGAGAACTGAAATTGTGTAAAAAAAACCTTCATAAATATTTCAAATAAAAAAAATCCAGATAGATTATTCATCACCTATCAAACAAAAAAAAATGCAATTCTGAATGGTTAGAACCACCCCATGAAGCTGGTATTAACATCTTTGATGATGTTGTTGTGCATGTGGCACCCTAGATAATCATAGTAATGAATTAATTTTATTATTTATATGTAATCATTTTATGGATTCCTATTCATCGTAGTTTTATAAATAATTTAATTTAAATTTTTTCAATCAAAAGTGAAATAGTTGTTATTTTAACTAAATTGTTTTTCCATTTATTACATGATTTTATTTAAATGTTTATTTTTCTAAATCTTAGAATTTGAATTTGATAAAAAAATCATTTTTAGATTCTCGAATTTAGCTTAGGGTAAATATTTGAAATTTTTTCGAAGTAGCTAATATTTTGATGAGTAGTGAAATATATATTTTTACAAAATACCACAACTTTATGACATCATCATGATGTAAACTTGATTTAAAAATTCAGAAAACACTTAGCTAGATCAAAGATGCATTTAAAGAGTAAAACGAAGTATTTAAAAATAGTGTTTTGAATTTGGAAACTCATGTTTAGATTTTTGGAATATTAGTTGTATTTTATTCTAATTAGAAACTATTTTTTGATCTTTACATTTAATGAAGGTTTCAGATGCAGTAGAAGTGCGTGATGGGTTGTGTCAGACATTAATTTTTGTTATGATCGATTATCCATATGAGATTTACACGACAATAAACGTCATGATCAAAAAAATTAAACCAAAGAATATAGACAATGGATAAAACGCTGGAACCAGAGCACAAAATTATCACATATTATTTATAATTATTTAAAACAATTAAAGAATTACCTTGAGATAATTCTTTCTTCATTTATGGATATAAAAATGGATATACATCATACACTACCACAAAAACAGGTTTTCGCAACGTCACCCTTTAACAACACTAATAAAGGGTACTTTTAACAGTGCTAAAAAAAGATCTGCTAAAAGTACCCCTTTATCAATATTTTTTTAGCACTGATAAAGGTACCCTTTTTATCAGCGTTTTTTAATAACGTTTTTAAAGGAACCCCATTTATCAGCGTTTTTTTAGTAGCGCTGATAAATAGGGATCTTATCATCGCTTTTTTTACTAGCATTGATAAAGGATATATTTAAAAAAAACATTAAAAATAGTATATCAATATATAAATATATTTATATTGATATAAATATAATATATATATTTTAAATATGTTTTAGATAAGTATTAATAGACATTTACACTTAATATATAAGATATTTAGTGAAAATGACTTATAAAATATTTTTAAAAATATTATTAATTAATAATTTGCTAATTATATTCGAGTAATAGTCATTTAACCACAATTTGATTATAAAAAAAATCAAAAAAATAATAAAAGATAGAAAATAAGTTAAAAACGTAACTCGAACTTCAAATGACCATAACTTTTGATCCAGATATCTGTTTGAGCTATACCACATGTCAAATCAAAGTCTGCGACGAGATATACACTCTCAATAATAGAGGTAGAAACTTGTCACATTTTTTGAGGCCAAAAAAGGTCCAGAAGTTTTCCAAAACTGAGTTTTTAGTCAGGGTACCCCAATTTTTTAACATTCGATGGATTTTCAGTCTCGTTTAAGGGGGTCTTTTTGCCCTTTTTTAGTGGGTACTGAATTATTCTTAGGTCTTACATTCATATTGATATCATGACCTTGAAATTTTATCATTTTTCACAATGTACTTTTATTTATAATCAAATATATAACAATATATACATATTTTTTATACACTCACACATAAAAATTTGATTTTATAAATAAAAAATTAAACATATTTACATATAAAATATATTTCTCAATATGTAAGCCTTATCTAAATACAAAATAATATTCATTTTATTTTAAATACAAATATATGAATATTTATACACCTATATAACGTGTGTGTGTGCGTGTTAGTGTGTGTATTAACAAACTGATATATATTATCTATATATTCTAACATATAAATATACATATTAATATATAATATATGTAAATATATATAAATATGTATAAATATGTATAATTATACTTACAAATACACACATATATAATATATATACATGTGTATGCATGTTGTATATATGTATTTATTCATTTATTTATAAATAAACACAAAAAAATATATTTTATAAATGTATCTAAAACTAATCTTATAAATATATATTAATATACAAATAAATATAAATATATATATAGAGATATATCATTAAATGAAGAACAAAACAGGATGAGCGAGTGATAAAGGTACATGTGCGCAAGGGAGAAGTCTCGAGTTCGAATCCAAGTGGAGGCAGGGGTGTGTGGGCGAGTGTAAGGTGGTATAGCACTGTTAAAGGGTGGGGGGGGGGGGCGCCTAGTGATGTTAAAGGGGTGGTGGGCGCCAGGGCCGGCCCGGGCAATGTTATTGCCCAAGATGGTTCTTCAAAACGTTTCCCTTTACCATGTGTAGATTAATATAAAATATAAATCAATAATGATAACAATAAAATTACCTCTTGTTTGATGAATGAACCCAATCACCTGATGCTTGAAGAACGAACCCATTTCAATCACCATTTCACATGTATAACAAGGTAGGCATGATAAGGGGGGAATTTGCAGGGTGATGCGAACAGACGACATCGGGGAAGGTGTGTGGTGGAGGGAAAAAATGGAGGTGGGTTGGCCGGATGAGTACTTGCATCTACAGGGAGAAAGCTATGTGAGAAGGAATGAAGGTATGTAGGGAGATTGTGTTGTAGACATAGAATCTGTGAAGTGTAGGGGCGAGTAGTTGCGAAGAAGAAAGAGGACCCATGCACCACCGTCATTGACCACCTACCCTAAACCTGCATTGTGCATCCCAACGGTAGCTTCACCACCACTAATTGGGATTTGAAGCTAGGGCACCCAGATTGCACAAATTAATAGAGTAAATGTATCCACTGGAAATAGAAGCAACTGCTGATGACAAATGCCTCTCCATCGTCGTTAGAAAATGCTGAGGGGGGCACTAACACGAACCAATTCTGGGTGTGTGGCAATGGTTGGGGGACAATGAAGGTTGGTGGATCAGATGAGGTTATAGGGAGATTTAGGGAATTGCGACAGTGGAGGCAATGCGAGGAGCGGCCAGTTCTAGTTACGATTGGGGAGAGGGCGGCCGGTTGCCCCTTTACAGGTTATTGCCCTAGCCAAGTGGCTCGCGGGGCTTGCCCTTAGGCTGGGCCTAACGAGCGTGCACGTGGGACTTCCCAGCGCTATTGAAAGGGGGTCAAGCGCAGTTGTGCATCATTGCGTTATAGGAATCAAGGGCATATTCCCTCTAGTGGTGATCCACAAGTGTTCCAAAAATATTCGAATATCGTCATAGGAATTTTTGAGTACTAGCACGACAGATCTTAACACATACATCACTCACATTTGATCGCCTTAAGAATCGATTCTTAAGGATTCTTTTTTATCTCTATATACTCAAGAGTGGAAGGTGGAGGAAGATCAATCTCCATTCTTGAGAGCGTTATTAGAGATGAAAACTCTTCAGGGTCTCTAGATGTTTCTTTGGATTCATTGTGCATAACAAAAAAATGAATTGACTCTATTGAAAAATATTATTATTGAGTTTATATATTGCTAGTATTAGAAATAAATAATTGCATAAGTTCCCTTTAATATTTATTTAATCTCTGCGGAACTTCATGTCTATAATAATAATAATAATATTATTATTTCTCAACATACGCTAAACTCACAAAATTAAAATTAAATATTATTTATTCAAATAGTATTCAATACACATTATTTCTCACCAGACCATTAAACTCGGTCCATCATTCCTCTGTGATATTTATCGGGTCTTAAATAATGATTATTTATTTAATAAATAAGTACCACTACATTATTATACAATAAATAAATAAATATTATATTCAATAAAAAGAAAATAAATATTTATTAAATATTCTGCTCACATAATATTCTCTTTAATAACTAGTGACATAATACATGTGATGTCACGAACCAACCAGGGTCGATCCTGAATCGGTCACCCAAGCCGGCCCACGACAAGGCCCGAGAGGCATTCCTGATCCTCTTGGGTTGGCGCCAAGCACCAAGGGCATCAACAAAGTGACAATGAGAATGATTTCACCCATTATAAATAAATAAAAATAGTGGAATAATAAAAGAGCATCCCAAAATAAATAAACAAAACAGAACGATTAAGTAAGAACTGAAAAATAAAATTAACCGAACTTGATGACCACTAAAACTCCATGTGAGTCGCACTCTAATCACAAGACTGAACATCACCCACATCGATTGAGATCAAGATGAAACCTTCACCTGAGACTAAAAATAAGAACAAAGTATAGGTGTGAGTATTAAAACTCATTAGGCATGCCCACATAATCTATTTCTAAATGCATTTCCTTTAAACAAAAGAATCATCAATTTCAAGTTTAAACTACAATATATAAAAGTAAGTTTTTCACACATTTTCCCGTAAAAGAAAATCACAGTCCATTTCCCCTTTTATTTAAACTAATTTCTTTTCTAAGAATGAAGCTTTAACCTTTTAAAGAAAGAGGGATAAAAAAGAAGAAAGTGCAAGGCATTTTTAAAACCATTTTCCACAAACATTTGAAAACATTTAAACAGTTTTGGCATGTAAATCCACACTACTCGAAAAATAAGCACAAGAGTCATACAACAAGGACAATGGAAAGATATCACACAAGAGTAACCAACCAAATGATGCACCAAAATCATCCGCCATAGATAACTAAGTGCTGAAATACATGGGAGAACCTAGGAGTTCGTGAATAATCTAGAACGTACTATACATGTGACTCATCCCAAAGGCATGCCTTACCCGATTACATCATAACGCCCAAATGCCTGATCATCACCCTACCTGACTTGACCAAGGGGCCCAATCCCATAGTAATAATAACAAAATATCCCCCTACTATGAGCCACTATCCAACACGTAATCTAAACTAGCGCATCAATCGTTCACTGAAAATTCGCTCGCTATGCTAGGTTCCCATGGCATGGATAAGGGGGGGGGGGTGAGCCAACCAATGTCAACCAAGAATCCAATCACCAACAAAACACACACACACATCACACGTAAGCAACTAACACAACGAGTCACCCCCCAAGTTACTCTAAGGAATAAGTCCCTTTCCTTTCAACTATTTGATCACAAGGGAGTCATACCCGACGAACCTCCCACAACATACAACATAACCAAACAAGGCAAGTGGACCATCTAAGTGGTGTTTTATGATGAAACCATTTTTAAAGTGCCAATCGGGCCTCACATAACCATCACATGCTAAACCATTTCTTAAATAACCACACACACATCAAATCATTTCCATGAAATCAAATAAACACCATTTCCAATTTCAAAACAATTTGGAACCCCGTTTAAGAAATATATTTGAGCAACCCACACACATTTACAACCCATTTTCAAAAGAACCAACACACGCCACCTTCAAAACCAAAAATACACTTAGACACTCATTTAAGAAACCCAAGTCACCATTTAAAATCTAAAACACATTTATAAAGGCCAATTAGGCATTTTGTCAAGCACATAACGTGAAAAAAAGCAATCAAACCATTTATTGAAATATATTACAAGAAAGAAACCACTCCAATTCAAGACATATGAGTTCACTAACAATTATATATCAATAATTAATATAAAAACTAGGTGTGAAATACAAGAAATAAATGATTCTTAAAATTAAAGGTCAATGCATAGAGATCTTACCTCAAAAGGAGAGAACCAAGCCCAATAATTTGGCACCTGATTCCTTTGATGAAGATCGCTCTATAATTGCACACACATACACTCCTATATATATATATATACCACTTAATCCAATGCACATATTCCCTGTTCCATGAGAGAATATGTGCAAGGAGGACACACACACACACACATACCTAGGTATGCGTGTGCAACCCTTCAAGGAGCCACCAAAAAAACTAATTAACTTATAGGGACTCAAAGAATCACCAAATACTCTAAATAAATTGAAACAAACAAAGGAGGGTAAGATAAATCAACCTCAAATGGCGGCGAATGAACCATAATGGACCGAAGCACTTTGACTTCGGTGGCGGATGCCGAAACACGCATGAGGAAGACCTAGGAGACCCACCGCACACCCTAAAAACAAGAGAAACATAAAAAAATCATCACATCTAAAACCCTAGGGTTCGGTCGAACCAAATGGAGCGAAGAGAAGAGGGGAAATCGGTTGGAAACACAGGATAGGGGGAGCAATGACCTTACTTGGGAAAGCTTAGGGAGAGGCCATGGAGAGGGGAGGTTCACCGAAAGGAGGGAGCAAAACCAGAGGTTTGGGAGGGGGGTTGACATCATGTGATCAAAGGAGGGGGGCATCATCCAATGAGATAGGGGGATAAGATAGATTAGGGTTTTTAAAAAAAAAATCATTTTAGTTTTAATTTTATTTTGATTTAAATTTAATTAATTTAATTTTAAAAAAACAACGAACTCGGTGGCATGCAGTTTGGGTCGAGGTGTGAAAATTCTCTCAACCATGACACTTTCTGCCCCGATAGATCCCCAAGAGGTTCAGTTGATCAAAACCAAAGAAAAGATGAACTACAACCCATGACAAAACCTGAAAACTTGAAGACCGAAGAACCAACATTTACTTCCATTCAAAACCTGAATCTACGGATTCCAAAAAGAATCTATGAGACTTCCCTAAAGAGAAGCCAAACATCCATGAAAGATACCTCACAAGACCCAAGAGCTCAAAAAAACAACAAAGAAACTACAAAGAAGAGACTCTATCTTTTCTAAACACAACCCAACAAGGAACACCCTGACCCCAAACATAGAAACCATCAAAGAAACTCATCTTGGTCTGTTTGGGATTTCCATGAGCATCTGTTACACAACCCACTATCCAAGATAACCCATTACTATGATCAGGGTTGGGTAGAGTGGAAACAAGAAAGTGCTCCATCAATAACACTTGGAAGTTAGATTCACCATGAGCTCATCATTTGGTGGTCTCCCCACCATATTAGGACTCCAGACCAACATTGATTTCTCAATCCATAATAACTCTAGAATTCTAATTAAGGCCAAAAAAACCCAAAGAAAAGAAGCATGGGATAACAAACACCAACATTCTATGTCAACAACATTAAAAACATTAAAAATAAATTTCAATTAAAAAAAGTTCCAAAAATACCTACAACATCATTCTCCATACCCAAAATAAGACATCCCCACAAATTAAATTAATTACAACAAAAGGGAATTTATATAAAAAGATTCTTTTGATTGAACTTGCGCTAGTGCTACATATGTACAACTGAGCAGGAAGGTTCTCCAAGGAAGTGGATCTGGATCCATGTCACTTTCTAGTTCCATCCTGGAAAAACCTTTGCAAATGACCTAAATGGCCATAGGTATGACATATATTAGGTGCTTCATGACATGAAAACTTCCTATTCCTCGACTTCCCACACTGAAAACACATCTAGAACTTAATCTTAGATGAATCTGGTGAGGCGAAAAACGATGGTTATAAAAATTAGATTTTAACATCAGTTAAAAAAATTAATGATATAAAATATATGTCACATCAGTTTTAAAATAACTGATGTGGAAATTAGATTTTAACATCAGTTATTTTATAACTAACATGGGGAGTTCCCCAATTTTCCATTTTATGAGGGTTTTCAATGTCGATTATAAAAATAATAGACATGGAACTTATTTTTTTATATTGGTTAAAATAACTAACATAAAATATTTATTTACAATATCACTTACAAAGATGCCACTTGTTGGCCAACATTAAAAATGAAAAAAAAACAATGTTAAAACACTTTTTATATACTAGTGAAGCTAGCATAATAGATGATGGATAGAATTTTTGTGCGTGATCTAAGGGCTTAAAAAATTTATAATAGGGTGAGAAGTATATAGAGGTTTGATACTTATATTGGGAATTTTGATGGATAAAGTGTTTGATGTTGAATATGATATGTTAACAATGTTAAGGAGTTGGAGATTTCATGATGCGATATTTTTATAAGATCTAGAGAACATCTGGTCTATGAATCCTATAGAATGTGTGATTCATTTTTTAAAGGTTTATTATCACAAACTAAATTTCAATTAAATAGAAAAATCCCTATCAATAATTGTTCATTTCCAATGCACTGGGTTTACCTCTGTTAAGTATGAATAATAAAGAAATAATAAATAAAGGATAAGTTTTAAGGTCATCACCATAGTCATATTGTCATATGAATAGATGAAAAATATCAACTTTATTCATCTACATAGACCATCAATTTTTATAAATTATCAAACAATATTTGAAAATTATTAATAGATTTGGATTAAATTTCAATCCATCAATACTTGAACTTAATCCAAAAATATATTCATTTCAGATTTGATTTGAAATTTTTTGACTGAAATAAACTAGACTTTCATTTATCGATTATTTAGCTTAGTTATAATGTAATAACATATCAAATGAAGTTGATGTGGAATAAGTTTTTTTAACGTAATAGAATTCATGGATGGAGTAATAAAGTATTACCATAGCATAACCAGTGTTCCCTAGATAGAATTTACACAAAAGTTATGTTTAAACAAATTGAACTAATAAAGTCATGACATATATTTGATAAACAAATCTAGAAAATAAAGAAAAGAGGTGAGGAAGAGATGAGAACTCAAATTTATGAATATTTGAATCCTTTTGGTTTTCTTTTCAAGCCCATATTATAATTTAGGTATAGAATGTCATTCAAACTTGGTTAAGAGTTGTCCCTCTCAGCCTGGACCTATTAAAAGTCTCCCCTTATCGTCCAGATTTGGTCACCATCATCACCTTTATTGTTGTTGAGAGCTTTATGGAGGAGGAAGCCTAGTGGCCAAACAACATGGGGTCGTGTGGGATTTGATACTAAGAGTTTAGCACAAAGATGTGAGTGCTTACTGGGTTATGGTGAAAGATCATGGTGGAAGTTTGGTGCATATCTGTATTTGAATTGGCGGTCTTCAACGATAGTATTCTAGAGGCCATTGGGCATCACTAGATTCAAATTCGGTTAAGGGGAACCTGATTTTAAATTATTTGAATCTTGTTATTTGTTTTTGAGTGTGGTTTAGTTGGTTTCACATTGGTTTTGGTCTGATTTTTTTATTGGGATGCTGATATCTTTGCAAGCACCTGACTCCATCTCATTGAATTTGGTATGTAGTGCAGCTTTTTGTAGGTGTTTCTGGGTGGGAAGCCTCAAAAGGGGGATGGGTGTGATAACACCCATCATCCATCCATCTGTCATAATTTTTTATGGACATATGGGCACCTTGCTATTGAATTTTGCACAATGTCTTCAGTCTATTTTTACACTGCATTATGTCAACATTGAAGTGAGTTCCTCACATTCTCTGTCAGTTGGGTGGATCAAAAGGGATAAAGGAGTGTTGGAACCTTTCATCCGACCCTCCCCCACATGTCTATGTGTACTGGAGGGGTGATCTACCATGTTGTGCTAGTCTATCATGGTGAAACTTATTGGCAGGGGTTGACACATCATCATCAAATGGTTTCACTATTTCATTATCTGGAGAGGGGACAATGAATATTTTTCTAGTGCTTTCCTTGATGGTTACTTCCCTTTGGACATTAAGGGCCATTTTTAGACCTTGAAGTCATGTTTATTTAAGGTTTATATGACTTTGTATCATGTAATGGGTTCTCTATTTTCCCAATATTCAAAATAGGTTTACTTTTTTTACATTCAATAAAGGGGGCTTGACCCTCAACCTATTAAAAAAACGAGTTAAATGAGGTTAGGAATACATTATTGGTGTTGAATCTGGGCTTAACTATAGTGGTTTAGGAATTATACAAGTCAAAATTTGGAATGGTTTAGTTAAAAAATATTCATATTTGTATTATTAGGAGTAAATGGATTCATAGCAAATATCTAGGAATTCTGATGTTAATTGTTTTTAGAGTTATTATATTTGTTGAGCTACTGTTGGTCATATTTAAGTTGATGGCGGTAATAGTTTAAAAAGTGGAAAGACTTGGAAAAATAATGAGATACTTCTAACAAGACCTGGCCAAGAGGGGAGTTCTCATCTCACCCTCATTTCTTTTCTTTTCTTTTCAAGATACACCTTTCAAATATATATTGTGACTGCTTTAGTTTCATTTTTTAACATGTATTTTGTGTAAATTCTATAGAGTTATTTTTATGTTATTATAATACTTTCTTACACAAATCATTAATTTTATTAAGTTTAAATAAATTTTTCTACTTCAACTTCAATTGAGATTTTATTATATTAGAACTAAATTGAATAATTGATAGATGAAGGTCTATTTTCTTTCAAGGTTATAATTTCAAATAAATTTTGAAATAAATCTATATTTGGAATAACTTTAAGTATCTATATATGGAGATTTAATCCAAAATTGGTTAATCATTTTCAAGACTATTTCATCATCTACAAAAAATAATATTGTAGATAAATGAATTTTATCTTTATCATTTAGTTATATGACTGTAACTATTGTGATAATCTTAAAACTTATCCATTAATTTTCCATGATCAAGCATTCACACTTGATAGAGGTAAACCTAGCTCATTTATAATAAATAATTCTCAATAGATATTATTCTATTTCAGTGTGGTTTAGTTTATCATAATAAAACTTTAACAAATAAAGTACACTTTCTTCTAGATGATTAAACCAAGAGATCCATAGTTATCATAAAAACATTTCATAATCAATTCTCAAACTCTATAACATTATTAAATAATCATTGTAAGCATCACACAATTTCTCCATAAAAATTCACAATCCAAGTATCAAACTCCCATGCTATTTTGTGTGCTTAGTGATGGAAATTAATGGAATATATAGGGATGTAATATAGAACTTATAGGATCAAAATTTGTATGCATGTTGTGGTTTCCATTGAAACACTATGTGGAAGTGTGTCTATAAATCATAATAGAATCCTTAACAAACTTAAGAAAAACAAAAATTTGACTGTATGAAAAGTGTAAATAAACTCTATTTATAACCAAAATTAATGATCTTAATTGATGAGTTTGATCACGTAAATGTGGAAAATTCATGCGGTCACACATAAATGTGGAAAATTTTAAATGGTGTGTTAGATAAAAAATTTAAAGAGATTGAAGGGAATTATTCTTCAATAAACAATCCTTTAAGAGAAATGTATTATCCTAATTAGTGAAGAGACCCCAAAGGATAGTGGTGTAGAAGAATGTGAGTGTGTGGTGGAAAGTGAGAAAGAAGTTTAGGATCGAACCAATCAATAAGAATATATAAAAGAGGAGATTTTCAAAAATTGAGTATAGAAAATTTATCAATGGGTTTTAATTGTATAAGGGAATATTTTATTGTCATTTCATGATTTAAACATAAAAATACATTCTTTTATAGGTTTTTTTTGAGGGATTAGCAGTTTAGGTTGATGAAAAAACATGAAAAATGAAGATTTTACATTTAAAAACTCTTTAATTTTTCCCCAAATTATTGAGTGATGAGATAGAGCTTGATGTTGGGGGATTTGTGTAAGAAAACATCAAACTAAAAAATGTTTATTTTTAAACTTTTTATTCTACTCTTCAATTTGATCTTCCTTGTTTTGAAAGTATAAACCCATTAGTTATTTTAAAGGTTCTTGATGAATAGGATAAGGGAGAAGACTTTGAAAAAACACCCACCATTGCTATTCCATTTAGCCTCACATATATACATTCCCGTGATAGCTTAATCACCCATCCACTTACCACATACATGCATCCATATACATATATGTGATCACTCATAGTAATACCAAGATTTAGATAAAAGAAATATTATCACTTTCAAAACCACTTTAAAATTATCCCAACCAATTTTAAAACCACATCTCACTATCAAAGAAAAAAAATTCTCTAATTCCACAGTCATTCTTTTCTAATTTCAATTTATCAAAACCTTTAACCCCCCCCAAAATTGTCCAAAATAACTCCCATTTTCAAAAAAACATATTTCACTCTCTAAAAGACTCAAAGTTTTGGTTTTGGAAGTCTCATTTTTGATAAACCAATAACCTTTTTCTTGAACCAAACATCATTTTAAAATCTAAATAAGAACACCCCAAAACCATCCCATCAAACATTAAGTACAACGAAAGCAACCTACCATTCAATGGGTCAAAAATACAAAAATCTCAAAAGGACCCAAAACAAATCATCAGGGGAAACTAGTGTCGATGAGTGACTTAGCCATATGGTTGGCGACCATATGCCAATCGAACCACCATCATGGAGAATCTTCTAGGATCATGTCCCCAGCTCCACATGGCTTGTCAGGCCTTGTGAGATCACTGAGACAACTGACCCAACTATTGTTTCATTTCCCAAAATACTAAGCAACCCACAAGAACCAAATAAACTAAGAAAAACTAGACTCCCCATGGTAACCCAAGGTTCGGTATAAAAAGTTTTGTCCAGACACTTCCTCATACCTACAACCTAAGTTCTGACTGTTATACTCCATCTACCTTAACAACCAAAATAACAAAGGGTGATTAGAAATATAGGTCCTCTAAAGAACCTATGCTCTGATACCATTTTGTCATGAACCAACCCGAGTCGACCCTGAACCGGTCACCCGAGCCAGCCCGTGATAAGGCCCGAGAGGGGTTCCCGATCCTCCTTTGCTAGCGAAAGCACCAATGACATCAATAGAGTGATGATGGGAATAATTTATCTCAATATATATATATAAAAGTAGTGGAATAATAAAATATTAGCCCAAAATAAATAAACAACACAAAATGATTAAGCAATAACTAAAAAATAAAACTAACTGAACCTGATGACTGCTAAAACTCCGCGTGAACCCATGGGTCACACTCCAATCACAAGACTCAACATCACTTATGACGATCGAGATCAAGCTGAAACCTACACCTAAGACTAAAAACAAGAACAAAGTATAGGCGTGAGTATTAAAACTCAGTAGGTTTTCCCAAGTAATCTATTCCCAAATGCATTTAATTTAAACAAAAGAATCATCAATTTTAGGTTTGAAATACAATATATAAAAGTAAATTTTTCACACATTTTCCCATAAAAGTAAATCAAGGTCCATTTCCATTTTTATTTAAACTAATTTCTTTTCCAATAAGGAAGCTTTAACCTTTTAAAGAAAGAGGGATATAGAAGAAGAAAGTGCAAGGCATTTTTAAAACCATTTTACACAAACATTTGACAACATTTAAATAATTTTAGCATGTAAAGACACGCTACTCAGAAAGTAAGCACAAGAGTCATACATCAAGGATAATAGAAATATATCACACAAGAGTGACCAACCAAATGATGCACCAAAATCATCCGCTGTATATGAATAAGTGCCAAAATACATGGGAGAACATATGAGCTTGTGAATAATCTAGAACATACTATACACGTGACTCGTCCCGAAGGCATGCCTTACCTGTTGACATCATAACGCCCAAAAGTATGATCGTCGCCCCACCTGGCCTGACCAAGGGGCCCAATCCCATAACAATAATAACAAAATATCCCCCTGTTATGGGCCACTATCCAGTGCGTAATCTAAACTAGTGAAACAACCATTCACCAAAAATTTGCTCGCTGTTCTTGGTTCCCATTTCACAAATAAAAAAGGTGTGATCCAACCAATATCAACCAAGCATCCAATCACTAACACAAATATATATATATATATATATATATATATATATCACATAAGAAACTCACATAAAGAGTCACCCCTAAGTCACTCCAAGGAACAAGACCCTTGCCTTTCAATTATTTGATCATAAGGGAGTCCTACCCGGCAGACCTCCCACAACATACAACATAACCAACCAAGGAAAGTGGACCATTAAAGGAGAGTTTTCCGATGAAACCATTTTTAAAGTGCCAACTAGGCCTCGCATAACCATCACTTTCTAAACCATTTCTTAAAGAACCACACACACACCAAATCATTTCCAAGGAATAAAATAAACACCACTTCCAATTTCAAAACAACTTGGAACCCCGTTTAAGAAATAAATTTGAGCAACCCACACACATTTACAATCCATTTTCAAAAGAACCAACACACACAACCTTCAAAACCAAAAATCCACTTAGACACTCATTTAAGAAACCTAAGTCACCATTTAAAATCTAAAACACATTTATAAAGGCCAATGGGGCATTTTTTCAAGCACTTGATGTGAAAAAACACAATTAAACCACTTATTACAATACATTACAAGAAAGAAACCACTCTAATTCAAGATAAAAAAGTTCAATAACAATTATATATCAATAATTAATATAAAAACTAGGTGAGAAATGCAATAAATAATGATTCTTAAATTTAAAGGCCGATTCATAGAGATCCTACCTCAAAAGGAGAGAACCAAGCCAAACAATTCGGCACCCGACACCTTATCACTCCACAATTGCAGGCACATACACTCCTATATATATATAACCCTTAATCCAATTTACACAACCCCCATGCCATGAGGTAATATGTGTAAGGATGATATATATATATATATATACACACACCTAGGTATGTGTGTGCAACCCTTTGAGGAGCCACCAAACAAACTAATTAACCCATAGGGACCCAAAGAATCACCAAAGACTATAAATAAATTGAAATAAATAAAGGAGGGTAAGAAAAATCAACATAAAACAATAAAAGATGAACCAGAATGGAACAAAGTGCTTCGCATTTAGTAACAGATGCCAAAACACGCATGAGGAAGACCCGGGAGACCCACTGCATGCTCTAAAAACAAGAGAAGCATTAAAAATCACCGAATTTCAAACCCTAGGGTTTGGTTGGACCAAATGGGGTGATAGGAAGAGGGGAAATCAGCCAAAAACATAGGATATGAGGAGTAGTGACCTTACCTAGGCAATCTGAGGGAGAGGCTGTGGAGAGGGGAGGTTCCCTGGAAAGAGGGAGCGTGACTGGAGGTCTAGGAGGGGTGGGGGTCGACGCCACGTGACCAAAGGAGGGGGAGGGGGCAGTGTTAAGTGAGATAGGGGTAGGGGGGAGAAGATAAATTATGGTTTTTTTAAAATTTCATTTTAGTTTTAATTTTATTTTGATTTAAATTTAATTAAATGATTTTTTTTAAAAAAACAACGAACTCAGAGGCGCACAGTTTGAGTTGGGGTGTGACATGTGATCAAGAAAACATGAAACCACATGCGAGAATAATATTTATTCAACTTGATAAATAATAATATATTATTTAACTAAGATTCTAGATATACTCAATGTGTGACCATCTAGGTTTCTTTCTCTGTGGAATTAAGTGAAGTAGTCTTAAGTCCAAGATTAGTTTCTAGAAACATGCCAAGACACCCATAGAGAAAGAAGTTAATGTCGCAATGACATAATACCTTATATGAACATTCACTATGAAATATAATCTATTTATCATGATATCTCTAATCAAATAGGTTGCATGCTGGTGCCATTAACTTATGTGCTCTATGTATCTTTCTTTGAATTTCCAAAAATCTAACTTGCCTATAGAACACCATGATCATGGATTTATTTAGGCTATATTATTTCCATCAAAAGACCTGAGATATCAACTTATGTTAAAGAATTTAAGGGGAATTTTTTCTCTCTCATTATTCATTAATGAAATACTACTTGTGACTCACCTAACATAACCTACATCATTACAAACATGTATCATCATGATTTTTATCAATACATCAAAGTACAAGAGTTATAATACTCATTAATAATAATCTTAAAGTATAAGGATCAATACAAACATCCACATATATGAACATCCAACGACACATATAATTGTGAATTTCCTACTGCTGAGTCTCGTTCTCATAATATCTTACACTGGATATTACTAAGGGATTACACCATGAGAAGACACCTCAAAGACCCATGAGTATACACCCCCAATAGTTTGAATTATTTGTGTCCCTCAAATTATTTAATCTGTATATATAATATATATTTAAGAATATTGTCATGGCACATCTAGGTTCTCATCATAATGGAAAACTGCTATGACCATTCAATGCAACATCCACTCTTAGGACATTATCACATATTATGTCACATACAAGAACAATCATGATGTGATAAGGAGTTTATTAATACTCAAAACAATGAATAAATGTTATCATAAAGTACATAAAAGTTGGTTCTAGGACACTAACTCCAACAGAATTCCACTTACACTAGATCCAACTACTAACAACCTTCAGTCTGCTAGATCTCACATGATACTCATGCTTCTGCTGAGATATACCTTTAATCAAGGGGTCCAATACATTTTCTTCTATGAGAACTCTGCTTACTAAAACTTCACCCCTCTTATAAAATTCTCTCAATAGGTGATGCTTCTAGAGTATGTGCCTTTTCTCTTGGTGTGACCTTGGCTCTTTTGCAAGATCCACCGTTGTAGTATTATCACAATACAATGTGATACAATCTTTATTACTAGGTACCGCATCAAGCTTCTAGAAAAAGTTTTGTATCCAAATGGCTTCATTGGTTGTATCAGAATCCATTATATACCTGGACTCTACTATAGAATCACTGAAAACTGACTGCTTTGAACTCTTCCAGCTCAAAATTCCTCCATTGAGACATAAAACATAAACTGACTATGAGTTCAGATCATTCTGATCTATTTGAAAACTATCATCAGTATAACCCTTTATGACTAGCTCCTCGTCTTTTCCATACACCAGGAACATATCCTTAGTTCTTCTCAGATTCTTGAGGATTGCATTAATAACAGACCAATTTTGTTCTTCTAGATCTGCTTGATATCTACCTAACATGCTTAATGGATAGGCAACATCAAGTCTAGTGCATAACACAACATACATGATTGATCCTATCACCGAACCATATGATATCTTACTCATTCTCTCTTTCTCATGTTGTGTTTGGGGACGCATTTTTATAAAAATATGTATACCACATGACACTGAAACTAATCCCCTATTGGAATATTCCATACTAAATATCTTTAGTATCTGGTCAATGTATATACTTTAACTTAGTCCAATCATTCTCTTGAATATATCGTGAATGATCTTGATCCCTAAAATACAGGTTGCTTCACCTAAGTCCTTCATGGATAAACACCTATTTATCCAATCCTTAATAGATTGTAAGACTGGTATATCATTTATAATAAGTAATATGTCATCAACATATATTACTAGGATGACAACTACATTCCCACTAAACCTCTTGCAAACACATGGCTCACATTCATTCTTAATGAAATCACATTCTTTTACGGCTTAATCAAATTGAATGTTCTATGACCTAGATGCTTGGTTTAATCCATAAATAGATCTCTGCAGCTTGTAAATCTTTTTGACATCACCTAGAGTCAGAATGTAATGGCCCAAAATTTTATCAATGGAAATTATTTTCTTATAATTGTGTTATATAGTATAAACCAAATAAAATCACATAGAGAACACAATACAAAATTTATAAATGAATAATGAATGAAATAAGAAGTATTTATAGAAGTTAATGAACCTATAATGATAAAATAATAACTTGAACTTAGGAATAGTAATATGACCCTTATGAATAGTAAACCAGCCAAATGAATTGTAAACTCACCCATTAAAATATAAATAAAATTTAGGCATCTTATAAATAAAAGTATGATATAATTATATCATAGTATAAGTAAATAAATGTTTTAAAAATTATTAATTAAGTGTTAGTATTTTTATAAGTCATAAATATTTAATTACAATTTTATGATTAATTTAATAATTTAAAAGAAATTTATTTTCATAAAATATATTAATAAATTAATATTTTATTGTCTTATGATTTTAAGACAATTTTATGAGACCTTAGTAAAATTTTCAAAGTGTTATAAAATCAGTTATAATTTTAAAATCTATATTTATTGAGTAAATGATGATTTTAATTAAAAATTAAATTTCTCATATTTATAAAATTATTTTCATAAAATGGAGTTCATTTTTTAATTCTACACATAAAAAAATGGTTAGGATAATTTTTTGGGATTTTTCTAAAATACTTGAATTTTTTGTGAATAGTAAAATACGTCAATTTACGATAAATGCTAAATATATGAATTATTGAGTAATATATGATGTATGAATAATCTATGATCATGATATCAAACCATTGTTCATTATTTTAATATGTTTAGTGATAATGCTCAAACTATTCATATTTTTGAGCCAAAATAATAAACTAATGAATAAAATAATGAGAAAACACCCCTCTGCTCCACTATAAATGTTGGAACCATGGTTTTCTTTTCATGATTTGGAGTATGTTTTGTGTTTGTTTTAAATCCTCAGTGGATGTTCAGAATATGTGCCAGCAAAGTGATCTTACAATTCAAGCAGATAATAGTTTTGAAGGTGGCACCGTTTTCCAGTATTTTCCAAATTTCTGGACCTCAAAATTGTCAAATGGAGAAAAGTGTTTTTGGCAAAGGGACTTGCGCGTCGATTACTTGGAGGCTTGGAAAATTGTGCTCCTTTTGTTTTTCAAGATCAGAACATGAAAATATGGAAAAGGGAGAAGGGCACCCAAGTTTGGAAGTTGCTCGTGTAAGTGATTTGCGGGGGCAGAGACTTGCGCGCCGAAACTTGCGCGCCGAGGGGAGACTTGTGCGCCATTTAATAGGGTATAAAAATACCTATAAATACAGGTAAACCCCTCCTCATTCGGTACGAAGTTCATACTTAGAGAAAATTAGAGCTCCCGTCGCGCAGGTGTAGTGGTCGCGCAAGTGGTGGTGGGTCGCGCAAGTGGTGGTGGGTCGCGCAAGTTGAAGTTGCGCGACAGTTGTTAGTTGTGCGTCCAAAGTGGTTTGGGAGAGAAAGGGGTTGAGTTGCGCAAGTTTTAAGTTGAAGAAGTGAGTGTCGCGCAAGTGGTTGAGGTGAACTCGCACGCTGGTTTGGACTTGCGCGCCGAGACTTGCGTGCCGTCTTGAAACTTGCACACTGGGCTTGGAGAAGCGCGCCAGGTGTAGTTGAAGCACGCCAGTCTTTTTGGAGCTGCACGAAAGTTGGAAGATTGCCCGATACCTTTGGTTCAAAGTGAGATTAGTCTATGAGTGAGAGTTGGACTTCAACAGATCATCTACATACAACAGAGGATGCATTCTTTTGCAATGATGAAGAGACCTTCACGTCTATAAATTGAGTGGGACTTTACCAAGGGTAGTGATCCAGGGGGAGTCAACGGGAGTGACCTAAGGGACGCATTAGGCTATCTCTGAACAATTGTAAAGGCAGTGAGCCTGGGACAGAGTGACTATTCTCAAACCTTTGAAATCCACAATGAGTGAAGAATAGTGGAATTTGGTACGACCGACAACCTGTCGGTGTATGATCCTTGGATGTAGCCCTTATTGGTGAACCAAGTAAAAAGTTTTGTGTCATCTATTTTCATGTGAATGTTTTATTTATTCTCATATCCATCATACAGGTTAAATTAGTTTCTACCAACGTGGTAATAAGATCTGTCAGTTTAAAAGAAAAAGTTGTCACCCTAATTCACCCCTCCCCTCTTAGGGTGTCCCGGGGTCCTTCAAGTGGTATCAGAGCGAGGTTACTGGCATTTGATCTGTTTTATACCGCCATGGAAAATTCAGTCAGTGTTAGGGGAGTTCCCCTCTTTTATGGAAGTAATTTTCAGATTTGTAAGAACAAAATGAGATCTCATCTAAGATCCCTTAGAATGGATGTTCTATTTTCCACTATGCAAGGTATACATGTTACTGATCCAACAGGGCTGGCTATGACTGATTCCGATAGGAAAATTCTTGATGCTGATGCTAAAGTGCAGAATGCTCTCACCGCATCCCTTTCTGATCAGATCTATCTAAAGGTGATGAGTTGCACCTCATCAAAGTCCAAGTGGGATAAACTTGAAAATATTTATGAAGGAGATAGCAAAGTGAAGGAGGCGAAACTACAAGTCCTACACAATAGGTTTGATGATCTAAAGATGACTCCTGATGAGAATGCAGACTCCTTCAATCAAATTACTAAAGTGGTTGGAGAAATTTGGGGTCTAGGTGAAGAAATCAAAGACGTTGACATTGTAAAGAAAATATTAAGAAGACTTCCACCCTTGTACAATGCAAAGGTGTCATCCCTTGAGGAAATAGATCTTTTCAAAATTTCTTTGGATGATCTGTTGAGAAGCCTAGTGGCATATGAAATGAGAGTCAAACCAGAAGATGCTACTACACGAGTAAGCAAGGAAATGGCATTCAAATCCACAGATAAACTAAAAATTTCAAAAGATAGTAGTGGTGAAGATGATGAGGGAAAAAAAATCTATCTCTCATTTCCAAGAAGTTCCAGAAGGGAAAAGGGAAATTCAAAGGGAAGTTACCTCTAGCTTACTTTTGTTGTGGAAAAGTCAGGCACATTGCTTGTCAGTGCTTAAGAAAGATCAATGATGATGATAGCGATGCTGAAAAAATTGAGAAGCCTCAGAAAAGGTTTTTTAAGAAAGGAGACTTCAAATCTAGAAAGAAAGTTCTTAAGAAGAGCTTTGTCTGTGAAGAGGAAGAAGATGATAATGAATTCTGTGATGAAGAAGAACCGGAATTTAAAACTGGAAACCATGCTTCCATGATGGCCACTGTTGAAAAATCAGAAGGTAATGGTGGAGACAATCAGTTAAAAACTAGTGGCAATCCTGAGTTGCAACTTAAGTATGCTGTTAGTAATCTTAATATAAAATGTAAGAGTTGCAATAAGTGGAAATCAATTGTAGAGGAATCAACTGAATATGTTGATCAACTTGAAGCTGAAATTGAACGAATGGAAGAATTTGTGAAATTACAGTCTAAAATCCTTGAAAGCAATGATTATGTAGTGGATCTAAAGCTGAGAATTGAAGAGCAGGGAAAGGTCATTAATGAACTCACATCCAAACTGGAAGAAAATAACAAGGCTTCTGAGGGTCTTGAGGAGGAAGTTTTTACTCTTAGGAGTAAACTTGAGACTGAATCAATTTCAAAAGAATCAAGGAAGAAAATATAGTTTGGAAGGTTCTCAGATGCTGAGCTGTTGGAGAGAGCAAAATGTGGCTCTAATGGAGTTGAAAAGATTTTAAATGATCAAAGACCTGCCTACATGGGAAATAGTGGAATTGGTTGTGAGGCAGAATTGTCAAATGCTACAAATAAATGTGACCAAAATAAAGGTAAGATGAAAGTAGGTGATGTGGGAAAGTCTTCTGAAGTGATGAAATAGAAACCACCAATTCAATCTGAAAGAAGAAAAGAAGATTATCCTTGAGTCTCGTGAAAAAAGGATCCCTCATACTACTATCCCACATAAGAATGAATGAAGATAAATAGAAGTGAGAAGACATTTCCCCTCATGAAGTGTCAGTTCTATGGATATTTGGGCCATACCATGTCTTATTGCGAAGAGTCAAGAAGCTATCTGAATAGAGAAGATATAGGAGTTCAACAGAGGAGAACAAATTCATATCCTGATTCTTTTAGAAGAAACAATTTATATGGATATTGTTTTATTTGTTCTAACTTTGGTCATAAGGCTGTTAATTGTAGGAAGATAAGGGACATGTAAACCTCATACCAAAGTTCGAGACAATTCAAGTCTCGTCAGCAAGACAGTGTTTCTCTTTCAAATAGGTTTTCTCCTCTCAAAGAAGATTTTGACTATGAAGAACCTAGGTACATGGAAGAGATAATTGAAAGGCCATCAGTGCTCTATACTCAATCTAATGTCTCATGGAAAGAAAGGAATCGCTGATAATGACACTGGACGAACAATCAAAGTGTTGTGATCTGACAATGGAGGGGAATACACGTCCATTGAATTTGAAAATTACCTGGAGAAGAATGGGATACACCATGAGGTAGATGCTATGAGAACTCCAAAACAAAATGGAGTTGTTGAATATAGGAATCGACAGGTGAACAACATGGCACGAACTATGCTGATTGAGAGTCGTATTCCATGACATTACTAAAAAGAGGTTGTTCAAGTTACAGTGTATATTCAAAATCAAACAGGACTTTATATGGGTGAGATGAAGACACTATATGAATTGTGGCATGGAAGGAATCCCTATTTAAAATACTTTAGTGTTTTTGGAAGTAAATGCTTCATCAGAAACAAAGAAGTAAATCAAGGAAAGTATGGTGATAATACAGATGAAGGAATTTTCCTCAGATACTCAATGAACAGCAAAGCCTACAAGTGTTTCAACAAGAAATTAGGAAGGATTATGGAAATAATTGATGTTAAGATAATTGAAGAAAAAACCACAAATGCTTCAAGGACGTCATATGATGATGTGATAGAAAGTGAGGAAGAAAGTGAATGTGGATAAAATAAAAATACAGAAATAGAGTAAGATGTACAAAACACTCAGCAGTCACATCATGATGTTGACTCAGAAGAAGAATCTGAAGAAGAAACTATGGCTGGAAAGAATGAAACTGGACCTCACAAGAGAAATCGAAGAACTGAGATTGATCCATCTAACATAATTGGAAACAGGAGTGCACCCACACAAACAAGGAGGATGAAGAATAACACGCAATCTGCATTTCTGTCAGTTGTGGAGCCATCCTCATTTGAAGAAGCTGTAAAGTATGAATCATGGGTTAAAGACATGAATGAAGAGTTAAATCAGATTGATAAAAATCAGACATGGGATCTGGTCCAGAGAAACGAAGGTCACAATGTGATTGGTTCAAAATGGATCTTCAAGAACAATTTTGATGTGCATGGAAGTGTTATTAGAAACAAGGCTCGACTGGTATGTAAAGGATATTCCCATATTGAAGGTGTTGATGTTGAAGAAACCTTTGATCTAGTGGCTAGACTGGAGTCAATCAGGCTATTCCTTGACATGGCTCTCTAAAGAGGATATAAAGTATATCAAATGGATGTAAAGACAACATTCTTAAATGGTGTACTCGAAGAAGAAGTCTACATTGAACAACCATTGGGGTTTCTTCTTGGTACTGATGAAACAAAGGTTTTCAAACTAAAGAAATCTCTTTATGGCTTGAAACAGGCACCACAGGCGTGGTACTCCTGGCTAGATTCTTATCTCAAGAAGCTGAAATTCAAAAGAGGAGGAGTAAATCACAATCTATATGTGAATAATTCTCCAAAAGATCAATTCATGGTTCTAGTCTATGTCGATGATATCATATTTGGTGGTAGCAGGTATAAATCAGTGGATGAATTTTCCAATCACATGAAATCAAAATTTGAAATGTCTATGATTGGGGAGCTCACATATTTCTTGGGGCTCCAGGTGATTCAAAGGTAGGATTACACTTTCATTTCTCAAGAAAAGTATGCAAGAGAGCCGCTAAAGAAGTTTAATATGCAAGACTCTAAACCAATATAAACTCCGATTGCATTTGGAACCAAACTTGGAAAGCATGAGGATGGGGTATCTGTAGACCCCACTATGTATAGGAGGATAATTGGGAGCCTACTATACCTGACAGTGACACGGCCATATATTGTATTTGCAACCTGTCTAGTGGCCCGCTTTCAGAGTAATCCAAAGGAGGAACATATGACATCAGTAAAAAGAATCATGAGGTATATTCAAGGTACTCACAATTGTGGCTTATACTTTGTTGCAGGAAGAGATAGTGAATTATCATCATTTTATGATGCTAACTAGGCTGGCGATGTAGTGGACAGAAAGTCCACCAGTGGTGGAGCATTATATATTGGGAATAAATGTGTTGGCTGGTTGAGCAAGAAATAAGAAAGTACTTCTCTTAGTACTGCTAAAGCTGGGTATATCTCTGCCACAAAGGCATGCACTCAACTGCTATGGATGAAGCAACAAATAACATATATTGGTGATGAGGTGAAGCAACCAATGGTAATTTACTATGATAACAAGAGCTCAATTGAGCTTATGAAGAATCATATTTAGCATTCTCATACAAAACATATTGAAATCAGGTATCACTTTATCAAAGAAAAAGTTGAGCAAGGAGTGATTAGAATGGATCATGTGGGGACTAATGAGAAAGTGGTTGACATCCTGACCAAGCCACTGTCAGCGGCTATGATTGAGAAGCATCAGTTGAACCTCGGTGTTTACCCACCTCCCAGTGCATAAGGAGGTTACAAAATTCCCCTCTCCCCAGTTATGTTAATTGTTTTTAATCTGTTTATGGATGCAATGAAGGTTTGTGGGGGAGATACTATCCAGGGAGAGTGTGTTTTGAGATGTTCAATGAGAAAATACCGATCTTTGGGTTTATTGCCAATGGGGGAGAAGGAATAAATTCAGGTAGGATAAGAAGGAATTCTTTGGACATGTAATGCTTCTGGAAAAATTTAAGAGAATTACCTGGGCGTCATTAAGAAATTCCAAAACACGGGATCCCAATTCACACTTCCCCTCTTGTTTTCTACACCGATCATTACTCACGTAGACTTAGAGTGTTGGCTGAGTTGATTCTTGAATTTCAGATTTGCATGTGGCTGGTACTCTATTGAATTTATTTACCAAT
This sequence comes from Viscum album, assembly GCA_963277665.1. Classification (NCBI taxonomy): domain Eukaryota; kingdom Viridiplantae; phylum Streptophyta; class Magnoliopsida; order Santalales; family Viscaceae; genus Viscum; species Viscum album. The sequence goes on from OY728143.1 coordinate 1,716,999,875, forward strand.
TACCAACAAACCCAAAGGGGGAGATTGTTGGAACCATGGTTGTATTTTCATGATTTGTAGTATGTTTTGTGTTTGTTGTCAATCCTTAGTGGATGTTCAGAATATGTGCCAGCAAAGTGATCTTACAATTCAAGCAGATAACAGTTTTGAAGGTGGCACCGTTTTCCAGTATTTACCAAATTTTTGGACCTCAAAATTGTCAAATGGAGAAAAGTGTTTTTGGCAAAGGGACTTGTGCACCAATTACTTAGAGGCTTGGAAATTTGCGCGCCTTTTATTTTTCAAGATCAGAACATGAAAATATGGCAAAGGGATAAGGGTGCCCAAGTTTGGAAGTTGGTCACGCAAGTGATTTGCGGGGGTAGAGACTTGCGTACCAAAACTTTTACGCCGAGGGGAGACTTGCGTGCTATCGCACAGGGTGTCCAAATGCCTATAAATACAGGTCAAACCCTCCTTATTCAGTATTAAGTTCATACTTAGAGAAAATCAGATCTCCCGTCGCGTAGGTGTAGTGGTCATGCAAGTGGTGGTGGGTTGCGCAAGTTGAAGTTGTGTGACAATTGTTAGCTACACGTACAAGGTGGTTTGGGAGAGAAAGGGGTTGAGTCGCGCAAGTTTGAAGTTGAAGAAGTGAGTGTCACGCAAGTGGTTGAGGTGAACTTGCATGCCAGTTTGGACTTGTGCGCCGAGACTTGCGCGCCTTCTTGAAACTTACACGTTGGGCTTGGAGAAACGCGCCAGGTGTAGTTGAAGCACACTTGTCTTTTTGGAGATAAATGAAAGCTGGAAGATTGCTCGATACCTTTGGTGCAAAGTGAGATTAGTCTACGGGTGAGAGTTAGACTTCAACAAATCATCTACATACAACAGAGGATGCATTCTTTTGAAATGATGAAAATACCTTCACGTCTATAAACTGAGTGGGACTTCACCAAGGGCAGTGAGCTAGGGGGAGTCAATGAGAGTGACCCGAGGGATGCAGTAGGCTATCCCTGAACAATTTTAAAGGCAGTGAGCCTATGACAGAGTGACTATTCTCAAACCTTTGTAATCCACAACGAGTGAAGAATAGTGGAATTTGGTATGGCCGACAACCTATCAGCGTATGCTCCTTGGATGTATCCCTTAGTGGTAAACCAAGTAAAAAGTGTTGTGTCATCTCTTTTCATGTGAATGTTTTATTTATTCTCATATCCATCATATAGGTTAAACTAGTTTCTACCAACGTGGGAACAAGATCCGTCAGTTTAAAAGAAAAATTTGTCACCCTGATTCACCCCTCCCCTCTCAGGGTGTCCTGGGGTCCTTCAATAAATACCACCCCTCGACACCTCTTCTCCTCACACATTCCAAGATTTAATCATTGTTTAATTTATTCTCAAAACTCTTCCCAAGACCCTCCTCCAAATCTAAGATTTCTTGGTCTCATCAAAAGACCAAACCCTTTGTAGGTTCCGGGCGCAATAGAAGCATGTGATGGGTGGTGCCCAACTTTGTTTTTTTCCATAATCGATGATCAATATGAGATCTATGAAACTATGAACACCATGATCAATGGAATTGAATCAAAGAAATAAACAATTGATAATTATTCTAGAACCGAGAGAGAGGATCACCACATATTATTTATAATTAATTTAATTAAATAAAGAATTAACTTTGTTGGAATTATTTCTTCATTGATGAATCCAGTGACAGATGTGTGGTGCACCATCATTGCATTATAGAAACCAAGTGTAGATTTACTCTATCATTGATCCACACATGTTTCATGAATCTCCAGATATTGCTGAAGGAATCTCTAGGTTCCATCATGGTAGATCCTTGCGCTGGCGTCGTATGCCTTTAATTTCTTTGAGAACCGCTTCCAAAGCATTCTCCTTGAACCAGTGGAGGAGTATTTCTCTCTGTTCTTGGGAAAATTCTTGGATAAGGGAGATATCTAGGCTTGATAGGATTTTCCAAATCTATTGTGCACAACCATGACAAATGAACTGGATGAATGAGAAAATAACATAATTAGGTTTATATATCGCTAGGGTTAAAATAAAATAATTGCACAAGTGCACTTAATTTTTTATTTAATCCTAGCGAAAACCCCATGTCAAATAATAATAATATTATTATCTCTCTACATGTGATTAACTTGTTAATTATATTAAATATTATTTAATTAAATAATATTCAATATTTATTATTTCACACTAGACCTAAAACTCGGTTCGACATTCCTCCACATTATTTATCGGGCCTTGAATAATGACTATTTATTTATGAAATAAATATCACTTCATAAATTTTTGATAAATAAATAAATACTATATTCACTAAATTGAAAATAAATATTTATTAAATAATCTTCTCACATTATATTCTCTCGAATAACTGGTGACCAAATAAATGCGATGAAGCAAAAATGAATAATTATTAAACTATATGCAAGAATAACATTTATTCAACTTGTTAAATAATAAATAATATTATATTATTTAACTGATATTCTGGATACACTTAGTGTGTGACCCTCTAGGCCTTTTTCTCAGTGGCATTCAACGAAGCAGCCTAAAGTCCATGGTTAGTGTCTAGTAACATGCTAATGCACCCATAGAGAAAGAAGTTAGTGCCTCAATTACATGTTACCTCATATGAATTCTTATTGTGTAATATAATCCCTTTATCACAATATCTCTAATTGATTAGGTTTTATGCTAGTTCCATCAACCTATGTACTCGATTTCTCTTTCTTTGACTTTATATAAATAGAACTTGCCTATATCACACCATGGTCATAGATTTATTTAGGCTATACCATTTCCATAAAATGGTTTGGGATATTATCTTTTATTAAATAATAGAAGGGATAAATCCTTTCTATCATTATTCATTAATGAAATATTACTTGTGACGCATCCAATGTATCCTACCTCACCACGAACATCTATCATCACAGTTTTCATCAATACATCAAAGTACACAACTCATAATAATCATTAATAATAATATTAAAGTCTAAGGACCAATATACATGTCCACAGATAGGAACATCCAATGACACATATAAATGTGGATTTCCTACTAGTGGGTCTCGCTCTAATAATATTATACTAGATATTACCAAGGGAATACACCATTAGAAGGTGCATCAAAGTCCTGTGAGTCTCCACCCCTGATAGCCTATATTATTTATGTCCCTCAAATGATATTATCTAGATATAGAATATATATTCAAGAATAGTGTCATAGAACTTCTGGGTTCTCATCATAGTAGGGACCTACTATTACCTTTTAGTGCAACAAATAATCTTAGGATATTATCACATACTATGTCACCTAGAAGAACAATCATGATGTGATAAACAGTTCATTAATATTCAAAACTATGAATACATGTTATCATAAAGTATATATAAGTTGGTTATAGGGAACCAACTCCAACAGACTCCCACTCTCACTAGAGCCAACTACTAACAATCTTTTATTTGTTAGCTCTCACATAATAGTCATGCTTCTACTAAGATAGGCCTCTAGTCAAGGGGTCTGCCACGTTATCTTCTATGGGTACTCTTCTTACTGAAACTTCACCCCTCTGATAGAAATACCTCAAGAGGTGATACTTCTCAAGTATTTTCTTTGTCCATTGGTGTGACCTTGTCTCTTTTGCAAGAACCACTACTGCAGTATTATCACAATATAATGTGATTGGTTCTTTACTACTAGGTACCACATCATGCTCCTAGAAAAAGTTTTGAATCCAAATGGATTACTTGGTTGCATCAAAAGCCTATATATACTCAGAATCCACTATAGAATCAACAACAACTAGATGCTTTAAACTCTTCCAAATCACATATCCTCTATTGAGATAGAAAACATATCCTGATTGCGATTTCAGATCATTATGATCTTTCTAAAAACTAGCATAAGTATAACCCTTGATGACTAGCTTATCATATCCTCTATACACTAGGAACATATCCTTAGTTATTCTCAGATACTTAAGGATAGCCTTAACAGCAGTCGAATTCCATTCTCCTGGATCTGCTTGATATTTTCTTACCACACTCAATGTATAGGAAACATCAAGTCTAGTACATAACATAACATACATGATAGATCTTATCACTTAAGTGTATGGGATCTTCCTCATTCTCTATTTCTTATGTTGTGTCTAAGGATACATTTTCTTAGAAATATGTAAACCATGCAAAACTAGAACCAATCCCCTCTTGGATTGTTCCATACTAAATATCTTGAGTATCTGGTCAATATATGTACTTTGATTTAGTCCAAGTATCCTCTTGGATCTATCACAAATGATCTTGATCCCTAGAATATATGATGTTTCACCTAAGTACTTTATGGAGAAACAATTTTTTAACTATTACTTAACTAACTGTAAGACTGGTATGTCATTTATAATAATTAATATGTTATCGACATATACTACTAGGATAACGAATGCATTTCCACTAAACCTCTTGTAAACACACGACTCACATTTGTTCTTAATGAAACCAAATTACTTTATGGATTCATCAAATTGAATATTCCATGACCTGGATTCTTTCTTCAATCCATAAATGGATCTATGCAACTTGAAAAAACTTTTGGCATCACTTGGAGTCACACACCCTTTTGGTTGTGTCATATAGACATCTTCCTGAAGGTTTCCATTAAGGTATGCAATTTTGACATCCATCTCCAAAATCTCATAGTCATGGTAAGCTATTATAGAAAGTAGAATTATAATGGATTTAAACATGGAAACTGGTGAAAATGTTTCATCATAGTCAATTCATTGATGATATCTAAACACTTTAGCCACTATCCTTTTTTATAGGTATTTAATTTACCTTCCATGTCCAATTTCCTCTTAAATACCCATTTTCACCCAATGGGATTTACATCAACTAGTGCATTGACTAGAACCAAAACTTGGTTCTGATACATGGAATTTATTTCCGAATTCATGGCTTCTTTCCATCTTGCATCTTCCGAGCTCTCCACTACACCCTTGTAGGAGAGAAGTTCATTATTTTCAACTAATAATGAGTCACCATCCTCAGTGACTAGAAAACCATATCTCTCCAGTTCTCTTACCACTCTTACACTCCTACGCAATAATTGTGTTTCAGGAACTACTTATTCTATAGGGACCTATGGAACTTTTTCCTGCTCCAACTCTTGTGTATCTTGAGCATCAACTTCATCAAAGTCAATCTTGCTCCCACTATGCATTTTTATGATGTTCTCTATCTTAAGAAATACGTCCTGTCTGACAATAATCACTTTCTTTTATGAGGGGCTGTATAGGTAGTATCCCTTTGTTTCCTTAGGATACCCTATAAAGATACACTTTGTGCCCCGAGGTTCTATTTTGTTGCCTGAGAGGGCCTTAACAAATGTCTCGCAACCCCATACATGTTTATGTGACAAAACAAGTTTCTTTTCACTCCATAAATCAAAGGAAATTCCATTTTCCACTTAATTTTGAACTCAATTTAATGTGTATGCATCAGTTTGTAATGCATATCCCCAAAAGGATAATGGATGATATTCATTACCCATCATTGACCTTACCATGTCTAACAAGGTATTGTTCCTCCTTTCACTAACACCATTCCACTATGGTGTGTAAGGTGGAGTGAGTTGATATAGAATCCCAAACTCCCTTAAAAAGTTGATGAACTCTTGGTTAAGATATCCACCAACTCAATCCAATCAAAGCCTATTTATATTCTTACCAAATCAATTCTCTACTTCATTCTTGAATTCCTTGAATTTCTCAAAGGACTCAAACTTATACCTTATCAAGTAGACATATCCATATCTACTCAAGTCATCAGTAAAAGTTAAGAAGTAAGAATATCCACCTCTAACTTCTACTAGAAATGGTCCACACATATTAATGTGTACCAATACTAGAATCTCTATGGCCTTTTCACCCTATCCACCAAATAGTAGTTTGGTCATTTTTCCTTGTAAACAACCATGATATCTATCAATTGGTTTTAACTCATAAGATTCTAAATAACCATCTTGACATAGCTTTGTCAAACGATTCTCGTTTACATGACTAAGACAGTGATACTAAAGTTGGGTGTTATATGAGTTGTGTGAACATGATTTGTTATCAATTTTCAAAACTTGTTTTTTTTAATTTAATATGTAAAGACCATTATTTAAATGTTCCATACCATAACATATGTTGTCCTTATAAAATAAATAACTTTTATTTCCAAACTTGAAAATAAACCCATCTGTATCTAGGCATTATACATAAATTATGTTCCTGGTAACTGTAGGTACATAATAACAATCATTAAAAACCAAAATCATTACCATTTTAAATGAGACGTGGTAGTCACCAATGTCCAGAGCAGCCAACCCCACACCATTAGCAGATCTCATATTCACCTCTCCTCTGATAATATTTCGAAATATACTTGGTTCCTACATTTGGATATAGATGTGAGTACCATAATCTATATCCAATACCCAATGTGTAGATATGGAATGATTTCACTTGATAATGAATGCACCTTTAACTTACCCTAGCTTCTAGGTGTAGTTACTCTTCCAGTGGCCTGACTTTCCACATGCAAAACATACTACCTTCTTTTTCTTACCTTGTCTCTAGATATTGTTCTTCTTGGAAGGATGATGATCGATAGATTTATATTATTTATAAATATTATGACCCTTTTCCTTGTACTTCCTTTTTTTATTTACCATAAGTACAACAGGTTTATCATGCCTCATGTTATTATTCACTTGGATAATTAAAGTAAGAAGTTCTGAAAGGCTCTTCTCACCATTTCTCATATTATAATTGATAATAAAACTGGAGAAGGTCTTTGTCAATAATGAAAGTATGAGATCTGTATGCAACTTATCTGGGAATTTAATCCCTAATATGTATAGGCATTCAATGTAGTTAATAAGCTTGACTACATGAGGGACAGCTAGTGCATACTCTCCAAACATAGTTGTAAACAAAGAATTGGAGATCTTGTACCTCTCTTGTCCTACCTTCTCTTGATAGAGATACCAAAGGTGAGACATCATGCTATAGGCATCCATATACTCATGTTGCTTCAAAATCCCATTGGAAATGGATGATAGCATGAAACATTGAACATCTATAACATCATTAATATATTTATTATAGAGAGAAAACTCTTCATCACTTGACTCATTTCCAAACACAACTGGAAAATGTTCTTCCATCACATACAATTTCCTTTCATGGTGAAGGATGACATGTACGTGCCTTTGCTGCACTTGGAAATTTTTTCTGGTGAGAATGTTTTCCTTCTCAAGTATGGATTTCAATGATATGTTTGATTTCATTTTTATTGTTGTTTATAAAAAAAGATAAGCATATATTTTAGTACTTTATCTGATAAATTTTAGATAAATAAATAAATATTATATTTATTAGTCTCCCACTATTTTATCGAAACCCAATAGCCCTCACTATTAGATTTGGAATATCCTGTTGCTCGGATATTCTAGAACCAATGATATACATTCCCATTCTCATTACCCCAAATTTGGTTGGTCAATAAACTTGAATGGTTTTAGGTAGGCATTCCAAATTCCAATTGCATTAACTCATAGTTCCTTGATCCACTGAGTGGACTCCCAAATCCTGAAATTCTTAAACGGATTTACTCAAAATTTTCCTCTCATTTACACCAAGTCCTACTTTGGAAGACAACCCTTGATATGAACTAAGTTAAGTCAACCCAAAACTTCAAGTTAGAATTCCCTGATAATTGAAAGCACCCCAACTTTGGCTGGTCAATCACTTTGAAATATGGTTTGATTTTAATCGAAGTAGTGGAAGGATATACTAAATTAATATTTTATTGAGGGATTTTATCCTTTTATGTGTAAATTGTGAATTATTATCTTTATTACATGATTGTTAATATTTATTGTATTTACTTAAGTGATTAACCATGTCTAAGATAATATTTACATATAAGCCAATTTATTTTAGTTCTATCTTGCATGCTCATTAATTTCATTAATTTATGCGATTGTGAAAAAACAACTATAATGAAATAACCATGTAACTGATAGAAATAAAATAATAAAGTGGTATGATCATGAGATTTTACTAGTGGTTTTATTATATAGCAGTTGAAAAACTAACCCTTGACATAGGGGAAATAACCTTGAACCATTTAAGGTTCATGTTGCAGCTTTCCACCTATCCAACTATGTATCTTCTTGGATTGGTTTCGCCAAGCTAAAAACTTGAACCGCCTCTACTAGCCCGAGATCTCCATCCATTACATATGCATTTTACTCACACATAGGTGATGGAAAAAGTGGTTTACATAAAAGAAACCATGGGAAGTAGTCCCTACATAATAAGAGGAGAGAAGGCATGCAAACCAACAATTTAATTTAATAGAAAATTAAATGAAACCACATACAAAGTTTTGGTCTAGATATTAATCATCCACATGCATGAAATGAATTACACATTTAATAAAACTATCATTAAATTCTTAATCGTTCTTATTTAAGATAAATCGTTCTTGAATCAATTAATTATTATCTTTAATTAATAGATTCTTTTATCTTAATTATTATCCAAATTTACTTAAGATTATCATCCATAATAATTTTAAATAAATTAAATAAATTAATTTAAAATTAATTATGTACATAAATGTACCTTGGAGGCAATACGGTGAATACCCGTCTGATTCTACCCAACATGTATTATGCTCATATACTGTTTACTCTTGTGACATATGGCATACATTAATTATCTGATACTTTCACAATGTGTAGTTTCAAATTAATTATTACACGAATTACATGATTTTTTGGTCACATGTTATGATTCAATGCACGTAGAGTAACAATTGTAATACAACTCATACATGATATACAGATCTGAACATTACACAGATATTAATTAAACATTTATATATAAAAATATTTAAACCCACCACATGGAATGTCCTATAAATTTAATGACCACACACAATAAAATGTCTCAAGGTTTACATAATATAATAAATTTTAAATCTCCGTAATTTTGTATAAGTACATGACATGTACATCCGAGCACACAACGTGTATGACTCTCACCGTCTATCTGAGGTACACGCCTAGGGACTCAGTGTGTAGATCATACCTTGGAAATTGGAGTACATGGCTTGTACAATAGGCTACACACCATGTGATCTCCAAATTACATGATCACAAGTCAGATAGGCCGTGTATTGAAATACACAACCTATCTTTGACTCAAAGGGACTACACACTGTGTATATGGGAAACATGGCGTGTACTCCGGTTGACTATGTGCCAATCAATTCCAGTCAATATGTGGTGAATTTAAAGAATTTAATTAATGAATACAATCTTGAAATAATTTTCGAATCAATTTAGATGCATTGAACATGACTACATGGCGTGTAACTCCAGTTGCACGGCGTGTAGTCATGTGTTGTTTGGACAAAAATCTTAGCACCTCCGGATGAGTTCCTCGATTTTATTTTAATCATAAAATTAATAATTTCAATTAGATATATGAGAAATTAAGGTGTAAAGACCCAGAATTTCCATGTATTTTTTTTAATATATGGGAATTTTACAAGTCCGTGAAAATCGACGGCACGTGATTCCGAGGCCCGGTGTGCCCGGAATGAATTTCTGAACTTTTTTTGGGTACGTTCAGTAAACGCGCGAGCAGGTTTTTCTAAATTTTAAACCGGTGCTCAGAATTAAAATATGAGGGCGCCGTTGAACTCATAGCACCAGTATTATCTTAAGAAGACCTTCACCTCGATGACAGTTGGTCAAGGGTGAAAGTTAATTTTTGGGTTTTTTGTGAAAAGAATAAAATAAAATAAAGTGTGTAACATTTTATTTTATTTTGTTTTGAAACTCCCATGTGGAAGTTTTACAGGTGGGGACCACCTGAATTAACCCCCCATGAGAGGTTATGGTGGTGGGGACCACCCGAGGCTTAAATCTCTTGAACTTCCCTCTTAATGATGGAGAAACCTCTCAACTCCCTCTTTAATGTGGAGGAGCCTCTTGAGCTTCCTCCACATTAATTGTGCCAACGCCATACTTTAATTTTTTCCAACATGTGTGTGTGTGTTCCAACATAATTTCTTCTTAAGTTAAATTATATTGACACCTCTTTCTTTTGGAGGGAAAAGGAGAAGGAGAGAACTCTTTGGAGAAACGTGGAGAATTCCATCCTCCAACGAAGAGCGCTCTCCCCGAAGAAGAACACATTCGACTACGAAGAACCAAAGAACGAGCCCAGGATCAGAGGCATGTGGTGGGTGCGACGAATACTGATATCTTAGACTTCCTCCAACATGGGGCATCTTCATCTACAACGAATCTACATCCGTACTTCCTTCTCGCGCCAACGTCAACAAACAATCCAAGGTAGGGGGTTAATATTAAATTATTGAATTCTATCATTTAATTTTCCTCATTCTTGGAAAGCATGGAGAACATGGATCAACTAAAATGAGTTGAACCATGAATCATATTAAATTGAAGAGTTTCTCGTTCTTGACTCCTAATTTTGTTGAGCCACTTGTTATCGCTCTAACACAGAGGGTGCGGGCCAAAAAAACATGGCCCGACCCCTCCGCCATTCTTCCTTATTGTGTTCTTCGTGATGTAAGAAAGTGGCTTACACCACGACGACAAACGAAGAGAGAGGCCGGCTAAACTGCTGCCATCCGAGCCGCCGTCGCCGGGCCGAGTCGCCACTGCCATCCGGGTCGAGTCGTCGTTGTCGTCCGAGCCGCCGCCGCCGTACGGGCCGAGCCACCGCCACCATTTGGGTCGAGTCTTCACCGTCGTCTGAACCGCCACTACCATCTGAGCTTCCACCATCAGGCCGAGCCGCCACCTCCATTCAGGCTGAGCCGCCGCTGCCCGGGCTGAGCCGCCGCTGCCCAGGCCGAGCTGTCGCCACCGTCCAAGCTGCCACCGCTGGGCCAAGTCACCACCGCCGTTCGGGCCGAGCCGCCGCCGTGCTACCGCTGCTGGGTTGAGCCACCATTTGATCCACCTCCACTGTCCAGGCTGAGCCACCGCCTGAGCCACCACCACTCTTCTAGCCAAACCGCTCCGGTCGAGCCGCCCCGCGGCCTCGCTTCCTCGCAACACCCTCCGCGGCCTCACAGCCACCCGTGGCCCTCCACAGCCCCTCATGTCCTACCAGGCCACCCAGTGGGTTGGGCCAGACCTAGTGGGTCAGGTTGGGCCGACCTTAACCAGGTCGGCCCAGGTCGGGTCGGTTCGACCGGGTCGGACCAGACCCAGACCCACTATGACCCATTTACGCTCTTTTAACCATAGCTTTGGCAATGGACGTCCGTTTGATGAACCGTCAGTAGTGCTAGTAACGTAAGAGTGAGACAGTCCCTTTGAGTATACCCCACTGGAGTTTTTGATTATGATGGGGTACAGTTAGGTTGGATCAAGCACAAATCCAACTGGGCCCTCGGGACAAAAAGGCTAATAACTCACAGACCGGGCGTCTGATTGACACACTGTCTGTTGCGTTGAGACCCCTATGACGTGGCGAACCTTTGGGATACTTCTTCATGGGAAATTGTGGTAGTTGTAGAATAGACCAGTGGCTTGGGGAACAGACTCTCCCAGAGACGAGCAATCCCAGTTCAAAAATCTAGTAGCTGGTTGTGACGAGAAGAGTGCTCCTAGCGATCCTGTGCGGGTCAGCTCCTAGAGAACCTATGCGGGTCAGCTCCTAGCCATCCTCTGTGGGTCAGATCCTAGAGATCCTGTATGGGTTAGCTCCTAGCGATCCTCTGTGGGTCATCTCCTAGCGATCATATGTGTGTCATCTCCTAGGGATCCTGTGTGGGTCAGCTCCTAGCGATCTTGTGTGGGTCAGCTCCTAGCGATCCTGTGTGGGTCAGCTCCTAGCGATCCTGTGTGGGTCAGCTTCTAGCAATTCCATGTAGGTCATTAGAAGAGCCTCTTGACGGAATAAGATGATTCAGTATTTATAACTAATCATCTCTACTACTGTACCTAAAGATATACCTGATGTGAGCTGAGTCCGTACCTATGTGGTACTTTCCTTTGTGGTAATACCTTGGTGGTATTCTTCTGTGTGGCGTACCTATGTGGTATTTTCCTTTGTGGTTTTCCTTCCTTTATGGAACAGTTGATATTTGGGATTTTGGGTTGGAACCTGTGTTTCCTCATGATTGTGATGGGTATACTTGATTACTTAGGTATATGTATGGGCATATACCTAAGAAGGGTTATCAGTTGTTTCCTTCCTTTGTGGTTTATTATTTGTGGATTTTGTGAGACCTTGAGGGTCTCAGGGTCCCTATTGAGTATCATTATACTCACCCCTGCACGGGCTATGCCCACACCTCATTGTGTTTTGTGCAGATAACAGACAACGCTGACGGAGGACGAGAGTACCAGGACTGGAGGTAGCTTGGAGGTGGACCTTAGACGAGGCATACCGTAGAGATGACCATTCAAGAGATGTACCTACCCTTCAGGTAGGATCCGTGGTGGATGATCTAGGAGCTGTTCCAGTTTACTTGTACTTTCAGTTTCGTGTACTTTCCAGTTGGGCTTGTATTCTGGCCCCTTTTACTTACTGTACTCACTCTGTTTACTATTCAGTTTACTTGAGTTCGTATTTTCTGTGTGCTTAGTTGCCTATGTTTACAGGTTATAAAGCCAATGCCTTCACAGTTTTAGGGAATACGCATTCAGTGCGAGTCTCCAACCCCTAGCTTATGGAAGGCGGGCTTGTGGTAGTCACGGCACGGGTCTCGGGGGATAGGTCGTGATAAATTGGTATCAAAGGAGTCGGTTCTACTGTAGAACATAGGACTCTGATCTTTCTTTTTAACAACACTAGTGTTAAGTGTAGTGAGTGTGGTTATCAGTTTAGGGAATCCAGTGTTGGTGGGGCGGTCGATGTATCCATACACTAGGACCCCGACTTCTGATTTTTGACTCAGTGCATGAAAACACTGATTGTGTGTGTGTTTTCAAGAGTTTTCTTTGTGATCTCTTTGAGTCAGCTCACCAAGTATAACTTTTTGACCGTGGCACACATGTTTCTTTTCTGGATTCCTGCACGAAGACAACCAGCTAGGGTTCTGAGAGTAGTATGCACTGATAGCCCACCGAGTGATGAGGCCTCGGTGCAGGGCCCTCTTCCTGTAGAGGCACCAAAGGTACCATTACCTGTTGGGCCACCGATGCTACCGGCCCTAGTAGCAGAGAGTGCATGCCACTTGAGAACGTTTCACGAGTTCCAGTGCCAAAGGCCACCCAGGTTCAGGGGAGATATGGACCCACAGGTAGCTGAGGATTGGTTGGAGGCTATAGTGAGAGTCTTCTGACTGGTAGGGACACCAGCCGATCTCATAGTGATCCTTACTACCAGCCTTCTATAGGCAGTAGTGGGCAGATGGTGGATCTTGATGCTCCAGGTTCACGATGAGGTGATGCTTCTCTGGGCAGACTTCGTGAGCCTGTTTTAGGCAGAGTTTGTCCCAGCGACTCTTCGCGCGGTGCACATACAGGAGCTTCTTCATCTATAGTCGAGAAACATAACTGTGGATCAGTACTTAGTGTGGTTCACTGACCTCTAACGCTACTCCACAAATATGGTGCGAGACCCATTCTCCAGGGCCTGAACCTTTGAGTAGGGACTCAGGCAGGAGATCAGGGCTTTGATGATCTCACTCAGTATCCCGATGCAGACGGGTTTGTTAAAGAGAGCCCTCTTAGTGGAGAGTTTCCTTGCTAAGTAGTCACCAGCAGTAAGACCCACTACTAGTCATCATGTAGCAGAGTCTTCTTCAGCTAGAAACAGACAAATGTCACAGAGGTCCAAGAGGACCCAACCTATAGGTGGACCACCACAGGATTCAGGGTTGGTTGTGCGAGGCACCCGAGGCAGAGCCAATCATGCCAGGAGTGGGTAGTGTTATACATGCATAGGGTGAGGTCACATGGCTCTTGACTGTCCTACCCACCGTATAGATGATCAGCAGATGGTCGAAGGACCTCCCAGTCAGAGATAGAGGTTCGAACGAGGAGGTCCATAGGGAGAAAGCGGACGTGGCAGAGGAGATGGTGGTGGACGACGATTCGAGATGTTACTGCCACCACTACCAGAAGGTCCACCCCGACCATAGGGAGCAGGAGGATAGGTGTGAACTCAGCTCCACGTAGCTGAGGCCTACGATCACGATGCTCCGGAGATGATACAAGGTGTGATCTGTGTCTACTCCACCTTAGTTGCAGTACTTATAGACACAGGTTCCAATCATTATTTTATTTCCACTACCCTCGTTCAAAGCTCGGAGATTCTGAAGGATCCGTTGGCTTGATCCTTATGGCTAGAGAATCCTACGGGAGCAGATTCGATGATTATGCACTAGTTCCGACAGTGTGAGCTTACTCTAGGAGGTGAGATCTTTGGCTGGGATCTCCTAGTAGCAGCGTTAAGGCCTTATGAAGTCATCTTGGGTATGGACTGGTTATCTACTATCCATTCTCAGATATATTGTATTAGGCGCAAAGTGTGGTGTGTCCACACAGATGGGACCAGGTTTACCTTCACCGATGAGAAGGGAGCCTTTACAGCACATGATGGACTTACCTAGAGAAGAGTGCATCCGATCACTCATCAGTTGGCTAGCCTTACCCTTGGAGTAGTTGATGTGGAGAGTCTGAGTTATCCTATAGTGGTGGACCAGTACGTGGATGTCTTCCCTAATGATGTTCTGAGTCTACCTCCTCGGAGAGAGGTGGACTTTTACATTGAATTTTACCCCAGGACGACACTGATATCTACACCAGCGTATCAGATAGCTCCCGCGGAGCTTCGTGAGCTATGGGTATAGCTAGAGGAATTATAGGGGAAGGGATTCATTCGGCCCAGTGTTTCTCCTTGGGTAACCCTGATTTTGTTTGGCAAGAAGGCAGATGGAAGTTGGAGACTTCATGTTGACTATCGGCACCTAAACCAGGTGACCGTGAAGAACAAGTACCCACTTCTGAGGATTGACGACCTCTTTGATCAGCTGAAGGGAGCACAGTGGTTCTCTAAGATAGACCTCAGATTAGGCTATCACCAGCTCAGAGTACAATATGAGGATGTGCATAAGACGGATTTAAGATGTTGGTACGACCATTATGAGTTCTTGGTTATGCCATTCGGTGTAACCAATGCTCCAACAGTGTTCATGGGACTCATGAACAGGATCTTTCAGCCATACCTTGATCACTTTGTAGTAGTCTTCATCGATGACATTCTGATCTACTCATCTACTGAGGAGGAGCATGCCTATCATTTATAGGTAGTACTGGACACACTCCGAGAGCACCATCTTTATGGTAAGCTCTCGAAGTTCTAGTTCTAGATCCGAGAGGTTCACTTTCTAGGACATGTCATATCAGAGGCTGGAGTTACAGTGGATCTAGAAAAGATTGAGGCGGTACTTGATTGGGAGCCACCCAGGAGTGTGAAGGAGGTACAAAGTTTCTTGGGGTTGGCCAGTTACTACTGGAGATTTGTGACATATTTCTCCAAAGCTACATCACCACTTTCAGCGTTGACGAAGAAGGGGCAACCCTTCGTGTGGTCAGAGAGATGCCAGTTGAATTTTCAGGATCTGAGGTAGAGGATGACTAGTGCCCCCATCTTGAGGCTTCTAGAGGAGGGCATAGGGTACGTAGTTTACTACGACGCATCAGGGACCGGACTCGGATGTGTCCTGATAGAGGAGCGAGTAGTGATCGCCTATGGTTCTCGACAGCTGAGACAACATGAGCATAACTACACTACCCATGACCTGGAGTTAGAAGTAGTGGTATTCACCTTGAAGATATGGTGGCACTATCTGATGGGCGAACATTTTACAGTCTACTCAGATCACAAGAGTCTCAGGTATATCTTCTCTCAGAAGGACCTGAACCCGAGACAAGGACGTTGGATTGAGTTCCTCCAGGACTATGACTTCGAGATAGTCTATACTCTTGGAAAGGGAAACATTGTAGCATATGCACTTAGCAGAAGGACTGGTATACAGCTGTTAGGTGAGGAGACGTAGCAGCTGGCTGCTTTGAAGATATCCTTTGTGGATAGAGATGGGGCAGCTTTTCTTCGGTCTCTTACAGTCACTCCCCCACTTCTTCAACGAGTCAGGGAGACATAGCAAGGGGACATTGACTGCGAGACACGACGTGCTCAGATATCCACAGGATAGGCACCTGATGGATTTTCTGAAGGTCGGGAGCACGTCATCCTCTTCAGAGGATGTACCATGGTACTAGTGTCACTTCGGGAGGAAGTGATGAGGGATTTCCACACATCCACTCTAGCGGTACATCCAGGAGTGGAGAAGATATACCAAGATATCCAAAGACAACACTGGTGTCTGGGAATGAAGAAATTAGTAGTAGAGTTTGTTTCTCAGTGCCTCACTTGTCAGCAAGTGAAGGCGGAGCATCATGTACCAGTAGGCTTAGTTCAGCCTTTAGAGGTCCCAGAGTGGAAGTGGGATGAGATATCCATGAACTTCATGACATGACTTCCATGTACATCCAAGGGCCATGACTCGATTTGGGTGATCATCGACTGACTCACCAAGTCGTCCCACTTCCTACTGATCAGAGAGCAGGGTTTAGTAGAGAGCTTGGGATGCATCTAAGTGTAGGAGATTGTGCGGCTACATGGAGTACACTCAACGATTATCTTATATCGTGATGCACATTTTACTTCTCAGATATGTAAGGGGTTTTAGGAGGCTTTTGGGACGCAGTTTCATTTGAGCACCACCTTCCATCCTCAAACAGATGGCCAGACTGAGTGGACCATTCAGACCCTTAAGGACATGTTGCATGCTTGTGTCCTTGACTTCAGTCACAACTGGGAGGATCACTTGCCTTTGGTGGAGTTTACATACAACAACAGCTATCACTCCACCATTGGGATGACACCTTTTGAGGCATTGTATGGGCGACCTTGAAGATCACCTTTGTGATGGACAGACCCAGGGGAGTCAGCACTAGTGGGACCAGAGATGGTACAAGCTACCACAAAGAAGGTGCAGATCATCTAGGAGTGGATGAAGACTGCATAGAGCAGGAATAAGTTGTATACAGATAGGAGACAGATACCTCTGGAGTTCGAGGATGGAGACCACATCTTTTTACGGGTCTCACCTTGACGAGGTTTGTAGAGATTTGGACGAGGCGACAAGTTATCTCCGAGATTCATGAGAAATTTTCAGGTCCTCTGCAGAGTTGGAGAGGTGGCATACTGCTTACTCTTCCACCTCAGTTGTACCGGGTGCATGGCGTCTTACACATATCCCAGCTGAGGAGATACGTGCATGAACCTTCCCACATCATCAACCATAGAGAGCTGGATGTTGACGATGGGGCGACTTTTACGAAGATTCCAGTAGAGATTGAGGATCGACAGGAGCAGGTCCTTTATGGACAGTTGATACCTCTGGTGCGCGTTCGCTGGAAGCACGTGAACTTCCAGGAGAGCACATGGGAGCAGGAGTCCTAGATGTGTGCTCAGTTCCCTCACTTGTTTACCTAGTTTGAGATGTGTCTTACTAGGACGTAGAGCCCTAAGGCGGGGAGAATGTAAAGACCAAGTTTCCATGTAATTTTTTTAATATATGATAATTTTACGAGTCTGCAAAAATTGACGGTGTGTGATTCCAAGGCCCAGTGTGCCCGGAATTAATTTTTGAACTTTTTTTTGGGTACGTTCAGTAAACTTGTGAGCGGGTTTTTCTAACTTTTAAATCGGTGCTCAGAATTGAAATCTGAGGGCACCGTTGAACTCACAGCACCAATATTCACTTAAGAAGACTTTCACATCGATGACAGTTGGTTGAGGGTGAAAGTTAATTTTTGGGTTTTTCGTGAAAAGAATAAAATAAAATAAAGTGTGTAACATTTTATTTTATTTTGTTCTGAAACTCCCATGTGGAAGTTTCACAGGTGGGGACCACCTGAATTAACCTCCCATGAGATGTTATGGTGGTGGGGACCACCCGAGCCTAACCTCCCATGAGAGGTTATGGTGGTGGGGACCACCCGAGGCTTAAATCTCTTGAACTTCCCTCTTAATGAGGGAGAAACCTCTAAACTCCCTCTTTAATATGGAGCAGCCTCTTGAGCTTCCTCTACATGAATTTTGCCAACACCATACTTTAATTTTTTCTAACATGTGTGTGTGTGCCAACATAATTTCTTCTTAAGTTAAATTATATTGGCACCACTTTCTTTTGGTGGTCAAAGGAGAAGGAGATAACTCTTTGGAGAATCATTGATAATTCCATCCTCCAACGAAGAATGCTCTCGCCAATGAAGAACACATTTGAATACGATGAACCAAAAAATGAGCCTGGGATCAGAGGCGTGTGGCGGGTGCGATGAACGCCGATATCTTCAACTTCCTCCAACGTGGGACGTCTTCATCTACGGCGAATCTACACCCGTAATTCCTTCTCGCACCAACGTCAACAAACAATCCAAGGTAGGGGGTTAATATTAAATTATCGAATTATATCGTTTAATTTTACTCATTCTTGGAAATCATGGAGAACATGGATAAAACAAAATGAGTTCATCCATGAATCGTATTAAATTGAAGAGTTTTTCGTTATTGACTCCTAATTTTGTTGAGCCACTTGCTACCGCTCTAACGCGGCGGGTGCGGGCTAAACAAACATGGCCTGATCCCTCCGTCGTTCTTCCTTATTGTGTTCTTCATGATGGAAGAAATTGTATTACACCACAATGATAAATGAAGAGAGAAGCCGACTAAATCACTACCGTCTGGGCCGAGTCACCGCCGCCATCCGAGTTGCCGCCGCCGGGTCGAGCCGCTGTCGCCATCCGGGCCGAGCCACCACTACCGTCCGAGCTGTTGCCGCCAGGCCGAGCCACCACCACCGTCTGGGCCGAGCCACTCCCGAGCCGCTGCCGTCGGGTCGAGCCGCCGTCTGAGCCACCACCGCCATTCCGGCCGAACCGCTTCGGCCGAGCCGCCCCATGGCCCTGCGGCCTTGAAGCACCCTCCGTGGCCTCACGACCACCCGCAGCCCTCCATGGACCCTCGCGGCCTGCCCGGTCGCCCAGCGGGCCGGGTCGGTTCGACCAGGTCGGACCAGACCCGGGCCCACTATGACCCATTTACGCTCTTTTGGCCATAGCTTTGGCATCAAATGTTTTTTTGACAAACTGTCAGCGGTGCTGGTAACCTCGGAGAGCGACAGTCCATTTGAGTATACCCCATTGGAGTTTTGGATTATGATGAGGTATGGTCAGGTTGGATTGAGCACGAATCCAACTAGGCCCACGGTACTAAAAGGATAATAACTCACAGACCGAGCGTCCAATTAACGCATCGTCTATTGTGTTGAGACCCCTATGACGTGGAGAAACTTTGAGATACTTCTTTGTGGGACATTGTGGTAGTTGGAGAATAGACCATTGGCTTGGGGAATGGACTCTCCCAGAGATGAGCAAGCGTAGTGCGGAAACCCAGTAGTTGGCTGTGACGAGAAGAGTTCTCCTAGCAATCCTGTGCGAGTCAGCTCCTAGTGAACCTGTGAGGGTCAGCTCCTAGAAATACTATATGGGTCATCTCCTAGAGATACTGTGTGGGTTAACTCCTAGAAATCCTATGTGGGTGAGCTCCTAGCGATCCTGTGTGGGTCAGCTCCTAGCGATCCTGTGTGGGTCAGCTCCTAGCGATCCTGTGTGGGTTATCTCCTAGCGATCCTATGTGGGTCAGATCCTAGAAATTCTGTGTAGGTCCACAGTAGAGCCTATTGATAGAATAAGATGATTCGGTATTTATAATTAATCATCTATACTACCGTACCTAAAGATATACCTGATGTGAGCTGAGTCCGTACCTATGTGGCACTTTCCTTTGTGGTAATACCTTGGTGGTATTCTTTTGTGTGGCTTAACTGTGTGGTACTTTCATTTGTGGTTTTCTTTCCTTTGTGGAACAATTGATCTTTGGGATTTGGGGTTGGACCCTATGTTTTCTCATGATTGTGATGGGTATACTTGATAACTTAGGTATATGTATGGGCATATAACTAAGAAGGGTTATCAATTGTTTCCTTTATGGTTTATCCTTTTTGGATTTTGTGAGACCTTGAGGGTCTCGAGGTCCCTATTGAGTATTGTTATACTCACCCCTACATGGGCTATGCCCAAACCTCATTGTGTTTGGTGTAGACGATAGACATCGCTGACAGAGGACGAGAGTACCAGGACTAGAGGTAGCTCGGAGGTGGACCTTAGACGAGGCGTACCGTAGAGACGACCGTTCGAGAGTTGTACCTACCCTTCAGGTAAGATCTGTGGTGGACGATCCAAGAGCTCTTCCAGTTTACTTGTACTTTTAGTTTCTTGTACTTTCCAGTTGGGCTTGTATTCTGGCCCCTTTTACTTACTGTACCCACTCTATTTACTATTCAGTTTACTTGAGTTCGTATTTGCTGTGTGCTTGGTTGCATGTGTTTACAGGTTATAAAGGCAATGCCTTCCCAGTTTTAGGGAATATTCCTTGGTTTCAAGTTTCCAACCCCTAGCCTATAGAAGGCGGGCTTGGGGTAGTCATGGCACGGGCCCCGAGGGACGTGTCTTGAAAGAAGGAGGAAGAAACAGATCTCACAATTCAGATTAAAAGAACGATTATAATTGAATTGAAAAACTAAATTACAAATATGTAAATCACCAAAAATATTTAAATAATTATAAATAATTATGTGATCACTCTGATACCAACTATAGATTCTGGGCGCAGTGGAAGCATGCGATGAGTGGTGCCCAAATTTGATTTTTTATATAATCGATGGTCAATCCAAGATCTATGCGACGATGAACATCATGATCAATGAAATTGAGTCAAAGAAATAGAAAATGTATAATTATGTCGGAACTGAGAGAGAGGATCATCACATATTATTTATAGTTAATTTAATACAATAAAGAATGGCCTTTGTTGGAATTATTTATTCATTGATGAATCCAGTGACAGATCTGTGGTGCACCATCGTTGCATTGTAGAAACTAAGTGTATATTTCCTCTATAGGGGATCCACACATGTTCCACGAATCACTAGATTTTACCAAAGGAATCTCCAGGTGATAACATGACAGATCCTTGCGCTTGCATCGTCTGCCTTTGATTGCTTTGAGAACCGCTTCCAAAGCATTCTCCTTGATCTGGTGGAGGATGATTTCTCTCTATTCTTGAGAGTGTTCTTGGATAAGGGAGCTCTCTAGTCTTGAGAGAATTATCCAAATCCATTATGCACAACCAAGACAAATGAATTAGATTAATGAGAAAATAACATAATTGAGTTTATTTATTGGTAGGGTTAAAATAAAATAATTGCACAAGTTCCCTTAATTATTTATTTAATCCTAGTGAAAACCCCATGTCAAATAATAATAATAATATTATATCTCGACATGTGCTTAACTTTAAAATTATATTAAATATTATTTAATTAAATAATATTAAATATTTATTATTTTCCACCGGACCTAAAACTAAGTTTTCCATTCCTCCACAATATTTATTAGTCTTTGAATAATGACTATTTATTTATTAAATAAATATCACTTCATTATTAACTAATAAATAAATAAATATTATATTTACTAAATATAAAATGAATATTTATTAAATATTTTTCTCAAATTATATTCTCTTGAATAACTGGTGACAGGATAAATATGATCAATAAAACATAAATAATTATTAAACCACATGTGCAAATAATATTTATTAAACTTGTTAAATAATAAATAATATTATATTATTTAACTGAGATTCTGGATACACTTAGTGTGTGACCCTCTAGGACTCTTTCTCAGTGACATTAGGTGAATAAGCCTAAAATCCAAGGTTAGCATCTCGTAACATGCCAAGGCACCCATAGATAAAGAAGTTAATGTTGCAATGAAATGTTACCTCATACAAACACTTACTATTTAATATAATCCCTTTATCACAATATCTATAATCCAGTAGGTTTCATGCTAGTTCCATCAACCTATGTACTTGATTTCTCTTTCTTTGAATTTTTAGAAATAGAACTTGCCTGTATCACACCATGAACATGGATTTATTTAGGATATATCATTTCCATAAAAGGGCTTAAGATATTAAATTTTGTTAAAGAATAGAAGGGATAAATCCCTTCTCACATAATTCATTAACACAATATTATTTATGACACACCCAACATATCCTACCTCACCATGAACATTTGTCATCATGGTTTTCTTCAATACATCAAAGTACGCGACTCATAATAATAATTAATAATAATATTAAACTCTATGTACCAATAAACATGTTTGAAGATAAGAACATCCAATGACACATATAAATATGCATTTCCTACTGGCAGTTCTCGTTCTCATAATATCATACTGGATATTATCCAGGGAGTACACCATGAGAAGGTGCCTCAAAGTCCTATGCATCTCCACCCATAATAGTTTGTATCATTTTTGTCCCTCAAATGATATCATCTAGATATAAAACATATATTCAATAATAGTTTTATAGCACTTTTGTGTTCTCATTATAGCAGGGAACTGCAATGACCTATTAGTGCGACAATTACTCTTAGGACATTATCACATACTATGTCACGCAGAAGAACAATCATGATGTGATAAGTAGTCTATTAATATTCAAAACTATAAATAAATGTTATCATAAATTACATAAAAGTTGGTTATAGGGTACCAACTCCAACACCCTTTCCCCTAAGGAGGTTCTCAAGGGGGAGAAATTCAAGAGGTAAAATCCTCTTTCTTTTTCTTTTAATTTATTTTTATTTTCTTATTCTCTCCTTACCTCATCTATCCAAATATGCATGATAACTCCAGTATATTTTATATACTATAATGATATCATGTTAATGTAAGATACACCATCGAACTTCTTTCTCTCTCTCTCTTTTATTCTAAAAATGAAATCATCACTCATGATGTGTCAATTTACCGGAATCATGGACGATGCATTCTCATTTTCCCTTAACGAATTCAAGTCTGAATATAAGACCATTAAATGGTTGAAAAAATATTTTAAAGTGTATGTTATAACCCTTTTTATGTTCTGGAACTAATTTATATACATAATATTAAGTAATAAAACAAAATGAGTTCATTGTGATAAAAAACCACCAAATTAATCTAAATAATTATCATTAACGTTTTATCTAATGATTTATCCTCATACCATATAACCAAATGATTTATAAGATCATATAATCTTATAGAATTTCATTAATAACATATAATTACAATTCTATAGAATTATTCCAAATTTACATAAACTTCATTACTTATAAACAAGTGAACCGATCATGAAAAACAAGAAAACGAACACTCCTAAATGATAAAATTAAACTCTATAACTCATCAAAAAGCCCATAAATGAACTTAGTAAAACTATAATGAATATAATTAATGCATAAAAGGTTCTGTATTTTTTAATTAATGAATTTAATTTTATTATCTAGGATATTAAAAAGAAGAAAGCGTTCAGACATAAAGTAAGGGGAATTCTCGAACCCGACTCCATTTCCTTGGGTTTTCCCTCTTTCACTCCATTTTCAGTATGGTTATTACATTAATGTTATTTAAATATCATTTATTTTTTTCCTTAACTTTTCTTTTCTATGATATACATGTTTCTAATCTAGTTTTATGACAAATTCAATGTTTTTTACAAAAGAACTATTCTTTTCAAAAACACATCTTTTATTTTTCATGAGATTGTTTCTTATCCACCCAAGATCGATGATTCTTATACCAAGTATGTTATTCCATCATTATTTTGGGAACCCAAAAGTTTATTCATGAATGCAATCTTTGTGAAATGAAACCCATTTATTTTCATGGGTTATTTTATTTCCAAGATTGATATATGTTTTATGTGGAATGCATGATAATGTAAATGTTATAATGTGATGGGTGCACCTAGAATTATATAGAAAATGAAAATTTTATGATGCTACAGGTGTGCCCAGAATTATATAGTGCTCCAATTCATTGGGTAATGTGATGAATCTCATGGTCTAAAGTGAAATATGCATGAACATGATGCTAGCTTCGTTCACAACTATGTGTGGTAGTTAACCACCAAGACATGATGTTTCATTTTTATGCATTGCCACATTCCATGACTTTATCTAAAGTTTCCTCTCATGATTATGATTATGATCCTTTACTTATATTATGATGATGAAATTTATGCTCACCCATGTTTCATATCTCTTATTCATCCTCTTACTAGGCTTTTAGATCACCCCTTATTTTGATGTATATCCTTAGGTGATTACTTGTACTAAGGTGAATTAGAAGGCCACTAAGAATTTTGAGAAGAAGGAATTAAATAAATGTTTATGTTTTATTATGTAAATGTTATATATGGTTCTAATTTTCCCAAGACACCAAACCTTTGGATCCTAGATTTATAGCACTGTTATATTGTTTATATTTAAAATTATGTAATAATAATGTAAGAAAAAATAGGGTTACTATAGTTGGTATTAGAGAACAATTTAGTTAATTTGGGAATTAGGATTAGAGAACCTTATTGAAAACCCTTAATATGAAACTAAGTATAAGTAATCACCCAAAAAGATTTGTTTTAGAAAAATTCTAAACACATGGATCCCATAAGATATGTCTTTAGACTTATTTCCAAAAATAAATAAATTATTTATTCATGACTTGTTGGATTAAGTTTTATTCTAACCTTTTATATTTTAAAAAATAGTGGGAACTAGGAGAAACCAGTCCAACAAACCATGCGAGGGACAATGCAGCAATTGCCCGAATGACACCCCTAATGCCTTGGGAGGTGGAGTTCAAAATTTCATGGTGATTCTTACCAAGTTATCTTAGTATATGAACAATAACCTGAACAATGTGGAATTTCCTCCTTCACCTAAGATGGAGAAACTGGATATCGAGTCTTTTATGTGGCAATGACCACTGACATTTAGCGGATCTTCCAATCCACTAGTCATGGTACAGTGGGTCAACTCAATTGAGAAGATATTTTCTATAATTTTCCATTCTAAGATAGATAAGGTGACTCATGCCATTTATCATTTAGATGGAGAGGTCGATCAATGGTGGGCATTGATTAAGAACACTAAGTCGAAGGATAAAATTGAAGAGATGGAGTGAGAAGACTTTAAGATAATGTTTCTTAAAAAGTATTTCCCTCAGAATAATCATACAAAGATAGATATATAATTCATAGATCTGAAGAAAAAATAAGGTGAATCTGTCACAACCTATAAATAAAATTTCACAAGTCTTGAAAGGTACACTTTGGGTTTTATTATCAACAATGATAGAAAAATTGATAGTTTCTTTAGTGGTTTAAAACCATTCATTCGAAAGGCTCTAGAAATTCATGACTTTGGGAGTTATGAAGAAATTTTTCTATGTGCTCTCAAATTGGATACAAAGTTTGGAGAATAGTCCCATGGATATAGTGATAAGAAAAAAATGATGGAGTTTCAAGCCAGGGGATCTAATGAGAAAAGTGTAAAGAAAACTCAACCACCGACATGTAAAAAATGTGGGAAGAAGCATAATAGGAACTACCTCAAAGGGATAAGGAAATTATATAAGTGTGGGAGATAAATCCACCAAGATCATGAATGTATAATGGATATGATGAAGCTGGAAAATATGGTGGAAGAAAGGAGAGCACCACATATGGTTCAATTATTCAACTTTAGGGAGCAAGGGCACTATGCAATCCAATGCACTAAACCTCTAGCCCTAGAGGGTAATCAATGTCAATAGCCACCAAATCCAAAAGAGCAAGGGAATAATTATGCCATCACTACTACTAAGGTGGAGCTCGATAATGATGTGGTGATAGGTACGCTAGTTATTCATTCAAGAATAGTAAACATAATATTTGATTATGGTTCTAAACATTCTTTTATATCTTTCAAGTTTAGTATAACTATTCAAACACCACCTCAAAATATGAAGGTTAAGTTATCTATGAGAACAAAAAATGGGAAAATTATTACATCCAAATTATATAACTTCTCCATGGTTAATATTTTTGGACTAAACCTCCCAGAAAATCTTTCTATACTTTCTTTGATGGATTTTTATGTTATACTGGGCATGGATTTATTATCTTTATATGAAGCCAACATCAACTGTCAGTAAAGGGAGATCACTCTTCACATCTTGAGTCATCCTCCAATTATATAAAATTGTAATGAGGAGGATGAATATTATTTAGATCCATCATCTAAAGTGTGGATATTATTTCCTTATGAGCAAGCATATTTCACTCAAATGATTGAGACAAAGGAGATAATCATACTCGAATACATTCCCAATTTAATGGACTATACTGATGTATTCCTTAAATAATTTCTTGTACTTCCTCCTTATTGAGAGGTTAATTTATCAATTTAACTTATTCATGGATCTCTTCCTATATCAAATAAACCTTATAGAATGACCACTAGTGAGTTGGAGGAACTGAAGAATAAATTACAAGAGAATCTGGACAAGGGTTTTATATGTCCAAGTGCCTCACCATGGGGTGCACCAGTTCTCTTCATAAAGAAGAAGGATAGATCAATGCGCCTCTGTATTGATTATCATGATATAAAAAAATAATGATAAAGAACAATTATCCCCTTACATAGATATATGACTTGTTCGATCAATTATGTGGGGCCAAGTATTTCTCTTAGGTGGACCTTTGACCCGGATATTTTCAATTAAAGGTAAGGAAGGAAGATATTCCCAAGACTGCCTTTTGAATGAGGTATGAAAACTATGAGTTCATAGTGATTCAATTTGAACTCACTAATGCTCTAGTGATATTTATGGACTTGAATAGAGTCTTTAGAGATTACCTTGACAATTTTTTGGTAGTATTTATTGATGATATTCTAATATACTCCAAGAGCAAGGAGGAACATGAGGAGCATTTGAATACTATGCTAAAAACTTTGATAAGGGATAAAATTTATGCAAAGTATAGTAAATTTGAGTTATGGATGGAGGAAGTATCATTACTGGGGCATGTTATCACCAAAAAAAGGAATATCTATGGACCCTTCCAAGATAAAGGAAATCAAATATTGGCAGAGGAAAAAATCTGTAATAGAGATCAGTATTTTCCTTGTTCTATATGGGTATTAATAGACATTTGTGAAGAAATTATATCGATTATAAAACCCACTAACCAAGCTGAATTAGAAGGGAGAATTTTTTTTTGGACCAGTGAATGTAAATACTACTTCAAAGAGCTAAAACGAGGCTTATCACTACGCCAATACTCACACTTCCGACAAGTAGGAAACTTTTTTTGGTATAAAATGATGCATAAAAGGAGGTATTAGGTTGTTTAATGATGAAAAATGATAAAGTGATAGCCTATGCTTCAATTTATTTGAAAATTCATGAGAAAAACTATCCTATGTATGATTTAGAATTAGTGGTTGTGATATTTTCATTGAAAATATGGAGGAATTATCTCTATGGAGAGAAGTGTGAAATATGTACTGATAACAAGAATCTCAAATATATATTCACATAGAAGGATCTTAATATGCACCAGTGAATATGGTTATATATCATCAAGGATTATGACTTCTCGATCCACTACCATCTTGGTAAGGAAAATAAAGTGGTAGATGCTCTAAGTAGAAAGGATCTTGCAACATTGTCAATGATGATAATTGAGAAGGATCCACTCTTCTTAGATTTAAAAAATATAGACATGTGAATCATTAAGGAAGGAACATCATAAATCCTTTCTCAAATGATTTCTCAACTGTCCCTTATAGAGAAAATAAAGGATGCTCAAAGAAATGATGTAAAAATTCAGAATAAGGTGGAAGCTATGATAAATGGGAAATCCTAAAAGTTTAAAATTTACAAGGAAGGATTTGTAAGATTTGGGTCATGATTATGTGTACCATCTGATCCAGAGATAAATAAGGGGCTTCTAAATGACGCACATAACTCAACCTTCTCTATTCACCCAGGGAGTACAAAGATGTACTGAGATCTCTAGGAGAACTATTGGTGGGATAATATAAAGAATGTGATCATTGAATATACATCAAAGTGCTTGGTATGTCAGAAAGTGAAGGTTGAAAGACAAAAGTATAAGGGGATGATACAACCATTACCCATACTAACATGGAAATGTGAGAACATCACCATGGACTTTGTCACTATAATTCTGAAGACATCTAGAGGAAATAATGCTATATGGGTTGTTGTGGATTGTCTTACAAATACAACTCAATTTATTATAATTTTATAGAACTTATCACTGGATCAACTTGCATGGATATACATTAGAGAAGTGATAAGGTTACAAAGAGTACCAATATCAATTGTATCCGATCAAGATTTGAGATTTACCTCAAAGTTTTGGAAAAGTATATAACATGATATAAACACTGACCTGGACTTCAATATGGTTTATCATCCTCAAACTGATGGTCAATCTGAACAAACTATTTAGACATTGGAATTCATGTTGAGGACATGTTATATGGACTTAAAATGAGGATGAGACCAACATCTACCTCTATTTGAGTTCTCTTACAAAAATAGTTTCCACTCGAGCATCCAAATGGATCCATATGGATACCTTTATGGGAAAATATGAATAACACCCATGCGTTGGGATGAAGTTGGTGAATGTAAGCTGCTAGGACAAAAAATGGTGGAAAAGGTGAAAACTATTCAGCAACACATCAAGGTATCCCAAAGTTGATAGAAGATCTATGTAGATAATCGTTGATGAGACCTTGAGTTTAAGGCTAGAGACATGGTATTCTTTTGCATATCTTCATGAAAAAGTATCATGAGATTTGGGAAGAAAGGAAAGCTGAGTCCCAGGTACATCGACCCCTTTGAGATTCTTGATCGAGTCAGATCTGTAGCCTATCGAATGCACTTACACCAACCATGTCTCAAGTAAACGATGTATTCTATGTATCGATCTTGAGTAAGTACATACTAGATCCCTCAAATGTATTGAATCCATAGGTGGTACAGTTGAAAAATGATCTCTCTTATGAGGAGCAGCTAATGGAGATCTTGGAACATAGAGATAAAGTTCTATGCAACAAGACTACTCATCTGGCCAAAGTACTATAGTGAAACCATAAGTACAAAGAGGCAACATGAGAACTAAATAAAGTGATAAAGTAGAAGCACTCTAAATTGTTTTCACTATAGTATGTAAAACAAAATTTTAAGGGTGAAATTTCATAAGGGGAAAAGAATGTAACGACCCAAAATTTTATCAACATAAATTCCCTTCTTATAATTGTGTTAGTATAAACCACATAAAATCACATTGAGAACAAAATACAAACTTTATAAATGAATAATTAATGAAATAAGAAGTATTTCTAGAATTTAAGAAAACTATATTGATGAAATAGTAACTTGACCCTAGGAATAGTAATATGACCCTTATGAATAGTAAACCAGCCAAATAAATAGTAACATCACCCATTAAAGTATAAATAAAATTTAGGAATCTTATAAATTAAATTATGATATAATTATATCATAGTATAAGTAAATAAATGTTTTAAAAATTATTAATTAAGTGTTGGTGTTTTGATAAGTCATAAATATTCAATTAAAATTTTATGATTAATTTAATAATTTAAAAGAATATGTATTTTCATAAAATGTATTAATAAATTAATATTTTTTTTCTTATTATTTTAAGATAATTTTATGATATCCTAGTTAATTTTTCAAAGTGTTATAAAATCAGTTATAATTTTAAAATCTGTATTTTTTGAGTAAATGAAAATTTTAATTAAAAATTAAATTTTTCATATTTAGAAAATTATTTTCGTAAAATGGAGTTAATTTTTGAATTATATGCATCAAAAAATATTTAGGGTGATTTTTTGGGATTTTTCTAAAATACTTGAATTTTTTGGTGAATAGTAAAATATGATAATTTTCGATAAATGCTAAATATATGAATTATTGAGTAATAAATGATGTATGGATGATGTAATCCCATAATATCGAACCATAATTCACTATTTTAATATATTTAGTGACAATTCTCAAAATATTCATAGTCTTGAGCCAAAATAATAAACTAATGAATACAATAATGAGAAAACACCAATCTCCTCCACAATAAATACCACCCTTCAACACCTATTCTCCTCACACCTTCCAATATTTTATACTTTTCCAAGTTATAAAAAATAATCTTCCAAATAACCTACCCCACATCTAGTAGCTATTGGTCTCATCAAAAGACCAAACCCTTTTCCCTAATGAGGTTCTCAAGGAGGATAAATTCAAGAGGTAAAATCCTCTTTATTTTTCTTTTAATTTCTTTTAATTTCTTTTTATTTTCTTATTCTCTCATAATCTCCTATATCCAAATATTCATTATAACCCCATTATATTTTATATACATAATTTTATCATTTTAATGAATGATCCATCATCAAAATCCTTTCCCTCTTTCTTTTATTCTAAAAATGAAATCATCACCCGTGAGGTGTTAATTTACTGACATCATGGACGATGCATTTTCATTTTCCCTTACCACCTTCAAGGATGAACATAAAATGATCAAATGGTTGAATTTTTTTTAAAGTGTATTTTATAGCCCTTTTTTATTTTCTGGAACTAACTTATATACATAATACTAAGTAATAAATCAAAAAGAGTTTGTTGTGGTAAAAAACCACCAAATTAATCTAAACAATTATCATTAAATTTTTATCTAATGATTCATCCTCATACTATATAACCAAATGATTTATAAGATCATTTAATATTATGAAATTTAATTAATAACATATAATTATAATTATATAGAATTATTCCAATTTTACATAAACTTCATTACTTATAAACAAGAGAACTGATCATGAAAACCAAGAAAATAAACACTTCGGAATGATGAAATTAAACTCTATAACTCATTGAAAAGATTGTAAATGAACTTAATAAAACTATAATGAATAAAATTAATTTATAAAAGGTTCATAATTTTTTAATTAATGAATTTAATTTGATTATCCAGAATATTAAAGAGAAGAAATCATTCAGACATAAGGTAAGAGGAATTCTTGAACCCAACTCCATTTCCTTGGGTTTTCCCTCTTTCACTCAATTGTTAGTATGGTTATTCCTTTAAAGTTCTTTAAATATCATTTCTTTTTTCCTTACCTTTTATTTTCTTGGATATACATTTTTAAAACATGTTTTTATGAAAAATGTAATGTTTTTTTTCAAAATAACGTTTTCTTTTTCAAAAACACATCTTTTACTTTTTGTGAGATTGTTTCTTTTCCACTCAAGATCGATGATTCTTATACCAATTATGTTATTCCATCTTTATTTTGGGAACCCCAACGTTTATTCATGGATGCATTATTTGTGAAATGAAACCCATTTCTTTCCATGGGTTATTCTATGTCCAAGATTGATATATGTTCTATGTGGCATGCATGATAATGTAAATGTTATGATGTGATGTGTGCACACAGAATTATATAGCGCATGAAAATGTTATGATGTGACGGGTGTGCCCAAAATTATGTAACACTCCAATTCATTGGGTAATGTGATGAATTTCATGATATAAAGTGAAATATGCATGAACATGATGCTAGATTTGTTCAAAACTATGTGTGGTATTTAACCACTAAGACACGATGTTTCATTTTCATGCATTTCCACATTCCATGAATTTATATAAAGTTTCCTCTCATGATTATGATTATGATCCTTTTCTTATATTATGATTATGATGATTATTATCACCCATGTTTCATATCTCTTATTCATCCTCTCACTGGGTTTTTAGCTCACCCCTTCTTTTAATGTACATCCTCAGGTGATTACTTGTACTAAGGTGAATCAAAATTCCACTAAGATGATAATTAATAAGGAATTAAATAAATGTGTATGTTTTATTATGTAAATGTTATGTATGATCCTAATTTTCCCAAGACACTAAACCTTTGGATCCTGTATTTTTAGCACTATTATGTTGTTTATCTTTAAAATGATGTAATAATAATGTAAGAAAAATCTGGGTTGCTATACAAAAACCCTTCTAATTGTTTCATATAGACAGTTTCTTGAAGGTTCCCATTAAGGAAAGTAGTTTTTACATCCATCTACCAAATTTCATAGTCATGGTAAGCCACTATAGCGAGTAGAATTCTAATGGATTTAAATATATAAAATGGTGAAAATGTATCATAGTAGTCAATTCCTTGATGTTTTTTAAACCCTTTAGACACTATCCTTGATTTATATGTATTTAATTTACCTTACATGTCCAGTTTTCTCTTGAATACCCATTTTCACCCTATGATCTTTATATCAACTAGTGCATCGATCGAAACCCAAACTTGGTTCTGATACATGGAATCCATTTTAAAATTCATGGATTCTTTCCATATTGTAGCTTCTGAGCTCTATACTACCTCTTTGTAGTAGAGAGGTTCATTATTGTCTACTAATAATGAGTCACCATATTCTATGACTAGAAAACCATATCTTTTTGGTTCTCTTACCTCTCTAGTGATCCTACACAGTACTTGTGTTTTAGAATCTACTTGTTCTATAGAGAGCTATGGAATCTGTTCCTATACCAACTCTTATGTATCTTGAGTATCAAATTCATCAAAGTCAATCTTTCCCCCACTATCCTTTTTGAGGATGTGCTCCCTCTCAAGAAATACACCTTTTTTGGATACAATCACTTTCTTGTTTGAGGGGTTGTATGGGTAATATCCCTTTGTTTCCTTAGGATACCCTATAAATATACACTTTGTGCCTTAATGTTCTAGTTTGTTTCTTGATAAGACCTTAAAAAACTCATTACATCCTCATACATGTGTATGTGACAAAACAAGTTTCTTTCCACTCCATAACTCATAGGGAATTCTGTTTTTCGCTTTAGTTGGTACTCAGTTTATTATATATTCTATAGTTTCTAATATATATCCCAAAATAATAATGGAATATCTACATGTATCATCATTTAACTTACCATGTATAACAAGGTATGGTTCCTCCTTTCACTAACACCATTCCTCTATGGTGTGTAAGGTGGAGTGAGTTGAGATAAAATCCCAAAATTCTATAAAAAGTTGATAAAATCTTAGTTAAGATATTCACTACATCGATCTAATCAAAAATCATTTATCTTCTTTCCAAGTTTATTCTATATTTTATTATTGAATTATTTGAATTTATTAAAGGACTCAGACTTTACCTCATCAAGTAGACATATCTATATCTACTCAATTCATTAGTAAAAGTAATGAAGTAAGAATATCCACCTCTAGATTCTATTAGAAATGGCCCACACACATTAGTGTGTACCAATCCTAAAAGCTCTATGTCCCTTTCAACCTATCCACCAAATGGTGGTTTGGTCATTTTTCCTTATAAACAATCATAACATCTTTCAAGTGGCTTTAACTCAGAAGAGTCTAAATAACCATCTTGATATAGTTTTTTCAAATGCTTCTCGTTTATATGACCAAGACGATGATGCTATATCTGGGTATTATATGAGTCATGTGGACATGATTTGTTATCTATTTCCAATACTTGGTTTTTATAATTTAATACATAAAGACTATTATTGAAATGTACCATACCATAACATATGTTGTCTTTATAAAAGAAATAACTTTTATTCCCAAACTTGAAAATAAAACCATCTACATCTAGGCATGATACAAAAATTATGTTCTTGGAAATAGTTGGTACATAATAACAATCCCTTAAAACCAATATCATTCTTATTGGAAATTAAAGATGATAGTCACCAATGGATAGAGCAACCATCGTTACAAAATTGGTACCTCAAAAATCCACCTCTCCTTTAGAAATATTTTAGAATCTACTAGGTTCCTACATTTGGATACAAATGTGAGCACCACAAGATATATCTAATACCCAATGTGTAGATATTGAAATATTAAACTCAATAACAAATGCATACGTAGCTTCCACTTGATTTTGGGTGCAGTTCTTCTTCTAGTGCCCTTGCTTGCCACATTCAAAACATATTACCTCCTTTTCCTTACCCTGTGTCTGGATCTTAATCTTCTTGGAAGGAAGGTGCTTGGGATCTTTATAATTATTATGAGTCTTAATCCCTTTGCCTTTTTATTCCTTTTCTCATCTACCATAAGGATCATGAGTTTGTCATGGCCCATGTCCTTATCTACTTGGTGAATCAAAGTAAGAAGTTCCAAAAGACTCTTCTTATTACTATTCATATTATAATTAATAATAAATATGGATAAGGTCTTGGGTAGTGAGAAAATTATGAGATATGTGTGCAAATTATCTAGGAATTTAATCCCTAATACATCTAAGCATTCAATATAGCCAATAATCTTGACTACATGAGTCCTAAATAGTGCCGAATCTACAAGGTTAGTTGTAAACAGAGCATTGGAGATCTCCTATCTCTCTTGTCTTGCCTTCTATTGATAGAGATCCTGAAGGAGAGACATCATGCTATACATATCCATGTCCTTATGTTGCTTCAAAATTTCATTGGTCATGGATGATAGCGTGAAACATTGAACATATATATCATCTTTAAAATACTTCTCATAGAGAGACAACTCCTCCTCACTAGACTCATTACCAAGAACATCAAGAATAGGTTCTTCTAGTACATACAATTTTATTTCATGGTGTAGGATAACGCGTAAGTGAATTTTCCATTATTGGAAATTTGTGTCAGTAATAAGGTTATACTTCTCAAGTATGAATCACAGTGATATTTTTGAAGTCATTTTATTGTTGTTTATAAAAATAATATGAGCAGAGTTTTAGTACTTTATTTGATAAAATTTAGAAAAATAAATAAATATTATATTTATTAATCTCCCACTATTTTATCAAAAATCAATACCCCTCGCCATTGGATTCGTAATATCTTATTTCTTAGAAATTATAGTGTCAAGGATATATATTATCTTTTTCATTACCCCAAATTTGGTTTGTCAAGAAATTTTAAGTGTTTTAGGTGGGAAATCCAAATGCTAACTGCATTAACTCATAGTTCCTTTATTAGTTGAGGGGACTCCCCAAACTTGAAATCCTTAAATCAGATTTCCTAAACCCTTGTCTCTCAGTTACACCAAGTCCTGATTTTACAGTCAACCATTGATATTAACTAAGTTAATTCAACCCAAAACTTCAATTTAGAATTTCCTGATAATTGAAAGCACCCCAACTTTGGCTGGTCAAGCACTTTGAACTATGGTTCGATTCTAACTGAAATAGTGAAAGGATATACTGACTTAAAATATATGATTGAGGGGTTTTATTTTTTTTCATAAACTTCCAAGTATTGTCTTTATTACATTCTTGTTAATATTAGTGGATTTACTTAAATGATTAATCATGTATTAGATAATATTTACGCATAAGCCAATTTATTTAACTTCTATATTGCATGCTTGTTAATTTATTAATTCATGTGATTGTGAAAAAACATCCATAATGAAATAACCATGAAACTTAATAGAAATAAAATAATAAAGTGATATGATCATGATATTATAATAATGGTTAGTTTATTTAGTGTATGATAAACTAGCCATTGACCTAGGGGAAAAACACCTTTAACCATTTATGGTTTGTGTTGTAGTTTTCCACCTATCCACCTATGTATCTCTATTAGATTGGTTTCACCTAGGCTCCAAACTTGAACCGCCACTACTATATTAGGAGATCCATCCATTACATATGATTTTACTCACATGAAGTTAAGGGGAAAAGGTTTACATAAAATAAACCATGGTCATGCAGGACCTTATATAATAAGAAGAGAGATGGCACACATACCAATAATTTAATTTAATAATAAATTAAATGAAACCAATCACATAAAATGGTCTGGTCTAGGCTCATGATCATCCATATGTATGAAACGAATTACACATTTAATAAAATTAACATTCAATTATAATTATTTTTATTTAAGATAAATGATGCTCAAATCAATTAATTATCTTATCTAATTAATCAATTATTTTATTTTAATTCTCATCAGAATTTCCTTTATATTATTATCCACCATATTTTTTTTTAAAAATATATAACTTTAAAATTAATTATCTACAAAAATGTACCTTAGAGGCAACATGGTGAGTACCCATATGAACTACCCAACATGTATTATACTCATATACTATTTACTCTTCTGAAATGTGTCATATAAAACTTATCACATACTTTCATGACATGTACTATCAACTTAATGATTACATAGATTACATGATTTTTCTATCACGTGTTATGCTTCAATTCGTATAGAGTAATAACTATAGTATAACTCATACATGATATGAAGATCCTAACATTACATAGAAATTAATTAAACATTTATATATATTAAAAATCATCACATGGCCTATCCTATCAACTTAATGACCACACACAATTACATATTGATAAGGTTTAAAAAAAATAGTAAATTAATTTTTAATTATTAACAATTTGGTGTAAGTACATAATGTTTACCATTCTCACTATCTATCTTAGGCACACGCCTAGGGACTTGGAATGTAAACCATGCCACAAAAAATATTGGAGTACATGGCATGTGCATGGGCTATATGGTGCATGGTCTCTGAGTTACATGGTAACCATTCAGGGAGGACATGTAAAAAGATACATGGTCTGTCTGTGACTAAAGGAGTACACATCATATACAATAGTTACACAACATGTACTTTGACTGACCATGCTCCAGGCTGACCCGGTCAACATGAGGTGTATAATAAAATGCACCGCATGTAATAAATTCACTCACCTTGAATTAATTCCAAATTAATTCTTGGTGCATTGAACACTAGTACATGACGTATACCTTTGGGTTACACGGTGTGTACTCTTATGTTATTTGTTCAGACTCATCGACACCTCTGGATGATATCTTCAAATCTATTTCATTCATAAAATTAATCAATTTGATTATATTTACAAGAAAATAAGAGGAAGAAGTAGATCTCACAATTCTAATTAAATAAATACTAAATTGGAATTGAAAACCAATTATTTATTTGTAAATCAATCAATGACATTTAAATAATTATAAATAATTATGTGACCCCTTTGATACCACTTTAAGGTTCCGGGCATAGCAGAACTGTGTGATGGGTTGTGCCCAATATTTCGTTTTGTCATGACCAATGATCAATTCGAGACTTACACAACGATAAACACCATGATCAACGAAATTGAATCAAAGAATATAGACAATGAATAACACTCTAGAACTAGAGAACATGATCATCATATATTATTTAAAATTAATTTAAAAATTAAATAATTACCTTGAGATAATTCTTTATTACTTCCTGCCTGAATGAACCAAAGGCCTTCATTTTTTATTGATTTTTGATAACCCCCCTTTCAAGGGATGAGGGGGAACCCTTACAAGGCCCGTAGGCTCAAAGATTACATGTCCCGTAGGCTTAGTATATTACATGACCCGAAGGTATTAGGGAATTCAACCAGACTATCTACAAGGAACTGCCCCTCCCCAACATCTGCATCCTAATAGTAGCTCTCCACCTTTTCATGACTGTATGGCTAGGATTATCATGCAAGCACAGGATGGTACCAATGGCATATCCATACCCTCTCATTCTGACAATCTATTTGGCTTTGCTATGGTGAGTGCACCTGCTCTGAATCCTCTTTCGGGGCTGCTCCTTTTTTGTAGTGTGTTTGGGGCCTGCATTCATGTGGCCCGAAGGCCTTAGGGTGGCCCTAAGGCCATAAGGTGGTCCGAAGGACTTGAGAATCAACTGGCCCAAAGACCTTGGGTGGCCCAAAAGCCTTGTAGGACCCAATGACCAAACCGGTGGCCCGAAGGCCTAGATGGATGAATAGTTCTGGCTGCTACAGTACCAAACAGTGCCTACTATAGTGCCTTCTACAGTGCCTGCTACAGTACTTCTATAATACTGCTACAGTACTACTATAGTACTCAGAAATATGCCTCCACCCGGATATGATGATAAATCTATGTCGTATCGTCATTGCATTGTAGGAATCATGGAAAGATTATTTCTAGCGGTGATCCACACGTTTTCCAAAAATCTTTGAATGTCATCATATGAATCTCTGGGTGCTAGTATGGTAGATCCCAATGCTTATATAATTCACCTTTGATCGCCTCAGGAATCACTTCCAAAGGATTCTTATTGATATCTTTAAACTTGAGAGTGGAATACGGAGGAAGATAATGCTCTATTCTTGAGAGCTTTCTTAGAGAAGGGAGGTCTCTAGGGATTCAATAGGATTCTCTAGATTCATCATGCACAACAAAAGAAATGAATTGACTCTCTTGAAAAATAATATAATTAGGTTTATATATTGGTAGGGTTATAAATAAATAATGGAACAAGTGCCCTTTAATATTTATTTAATCCTCGCAGAACCCCATGTCTATAATAATAATATTACTATTATTTCTCAAAATGTGCTAAACTTGTGAATTAAAATTAAATATTATTTATTCAAAAAATATTCAATATATATTATTTCTCACTGAACCATTAAACTCAGTCCTCCATTCCTCCATCACATTTATCGAGCATTGAATAATGACTATTTATTTAATAAATAAACATGACTTCATTATTTTCTAATAAATAAATAAATATTATATTCACTAAAAATAAAATAAATATTTATTAAATATTATTATCACATAATATTCTCTCGAATAACTAGTGAAAGAATATATATGTGATCAAGTAAAGATAAATAATTATTAAACCACATGTGGGAATAATATTTATTCAACTTGTTAAATAATAAATAATAATATATTATTTAATTGAGAGTCCAGATACACTTAGTGTGTGACGCTCTAGGCCTCTTTCTCAGTGACATTAGGTGAAGTAGCCTAAATTCAAAGGTTATCATCTAGAAACACACCAAGACACCCATAGAGAAATAAGTTACTACTACAATTCCATAATTCCTCATAAGGAAACTCATTGTGTAATATAATACCTTTATCATGATATCTCTAAGAAAGAAGGTTGTATGATGGCACCATCATCCTATGTGCACGATGTATTTTTCTTTGAATTTTTGGAAATTTAACTTGCCTGTAGAACACCATGGCCATGGATTTACTTTGTCTATATCATTTCCATCAAAGGACGTGAGATATAAACTTGTTTTAATGAAAATAAGGGGAAAATAATTTGTCATGTTATTTATTAATGAAATAAAACTAGTGACACACCCAATGTATCCTACTTCACTGTGAACACATGTTATCATGGTTTTCATCAATATATCAAAGTATGTGTTTTATAATACTAATTAATAATAATATTAAAGTTTAATGATCAATACACATGTCCGTAGATAGAAACATCAAATAACACATATAATTGTGGATTTCTTACTAGCGGGTCTCATTCTCATAATATCCTACACTAGATATTACCAAGTGCATACACTATAAGAAGGTGCATCAAAGTTCTATGAGTATCCACCCCTGATAGCCTATATCATTTGTGTCCCTCAAATGATTTCATCTATCTATAGAATATATATTTAATAATACCGTCCTGACATTTCTGTATTCTCATCATAGTAAGGAACTATTATGAACTTTTAGTATGACAACTAATATTAGTACATTATCACATACTATGTCACATAGAAGAAAAATCATGATGTGATAAGTAGTTTATTAATATTCAAAACAATGAATACAATTAATCATAAAGTACACAAAAGTTGGTTCTAGGGCACCAACTCCAACATTTAATAGTGTGGTTGGAAGGTTCCATTCAATTTTTACATGATAAGAATATCATATAACTTTAATTTTTTTAATTATAATCCAATTAAAGTCATTATAATTAATTATATACTTAATTTTGGTGTCAAATCATTTTTATGCTTAAAACATAAGTTTTTTCTAAAAACCAATTTTCATGTGTTTTGCATAATAATATTAAAAGTAAAGTCTATCACCATTAGAAAGTGAATCTGATAAAATGGATTCAATATTTGGAATTAGTCTGTCCAAATTTATCTATAAGAACCCCTTTATTTTTGGTCATATAAATAAATTATCTAAGTAAAAAGTTGAGATATCTCAATAAAGGTTAAAATGGGTTAAACTAGGAGATAAGATTTAAAATATCTATATAACTTGTTTAAATGTGATTGATTGAGTGGATTTAAACCATACCACATATTATTTTTTTGAAATTGGGTTTCCTTGGTGCCACTTTCCCATGAATAAGACTTTATATTATTTTAAAACCTTTAATAACTACAAGAGTGACACTCCCCTCACTTATAATAGGAAACCTCATCTACTTGCTTCTTCACACACTTTGAGACCTATAACTCAACAAAAACTTACCCAAATCAATTCCCAAATATCCTCCACATATCCTATAGGTCCTATTTTTCTTAAAATATTAATCATAGAAGGATTAAGGTGTAAGAAAAAAGAGGTTTTCCAAGGAAGAGGAATAAGCCCTAACTAAACTCTTTTGAGTTTATTTATTCTTACACCTCCTTATAATATGTTATAATTATTATAACATAATGAAATAAATATATTATTTATAATTAAATGTTATAATGTTGATGTAATTGTTTTAAGTGCACATATAATCTCATGCATGTGTTGCATGGTGAATACATGCATGTGATGCTTGAGGATACCACCTCCACTCCTGAATCATTTTACATCATTTATTATCCATAACATGGATCGTACTAGTTGGTAGATTCACATTCATTGAAGTTGTTCAATGAATGAACATCAATAGGATGAAATTCTCAGGTTTCATGTGATGGAACCCGATCCATTATGATATAGCTGATGCTCTTCATTTCATGAAGAGTGTTGATGGAGTATATATAAGAGTATGTGATCCCCTCCTGTTGGGAGTGCAATACTCGTGAGCCATTATTGAACTTATCTCACTTCCCATAAACTATTTATCACCATTAGTGAAGGCACTACTATAATATATTAGGTTTTTCCTTGAGATATGGATCTTGTGAATTTCAGTTTAATTCTTTGGTTTTGACGTAATGTGAGTGCCTAATGAACCTATCGAGGAAACAAGGGTGTTTAGGGATTGTTTAGAGTCTGGAGCCCAAGTTTTTAGAAGTGGAAACTGGGCTGTATATATATTAGAAACCATGACTCCCAAGCCACATGATTTGAGTAAACCGTGTAGGGTGGTCCAACCCACTATCCAAGGCCACACGATTTGATGAAACCGTGCAATAGGGTTTGAGCACCTGTGCGTGGATGTTGAAATTTTTAATAGAGTGAAAATGCATGGTTAGCACACAATTTTTCTAACCATGCGCCATGACCATGCGATAGGGGTTCTTGTATAGAGAAGGGTGCACCGTTGGCATATAGTTTGGACAACCATGTGGCCAAACCGTGTGACCCAATTTTTAAAGGGTGAAAAGTATACTTTTCCATTAAAATTATCTTTACTTAAATCCTTTTTTCCTTATTTTTCTAGTGTATATAATTCCTTCTCCTACTTCACATTGAATCTCTTAAGCTCATCTCCACCTAGTCTTTTCCATATCTCCCCAATCAGGACTCTAATTCTTCCGCCACCGATCTCCTCAGATACATTCTAGAGATTTATATATTCTACTTACACCTTTCACCATTTCTATTCTCCTTAATGGAGTTATTTTGGTTTAGGATATTATACCATATTTTTAGGGTGTTCATCCATTCTTCCATTTTATTCTGATCTGGGTTGAGTTATGAGTCGATACTGGATGAGTGTTCTATCACAGGCATAAGGTAGGTGGCCTATTTATTTTCTCTTAAAGTCTAGTTATTTTATACCCTACCACCATTTTACCGCACACCATACTTTATAGGCATTGCTCTTAAATTAATTTAATTCCTTGATTAAATTATTACAAACTTGTTAGGTTGACCACTTAGAACCATGTGATGGTTGGAGGTTCCATGAGGCATGTTTATGTATCTTCCCCATGATATACCACCCAATTGGATGCGTGTGAGCTCACCATCTTAGTGGGAGCCTTAATAAATTAAAAGAGATATTAAAAGACAGCTATTCCTCCTTTTCCATGTGACTACAAGTTATTAAAATGATAAAATGGATTAAATGAAAACATGGAATGAGTTAGATGAACTTATGGATTCTATATGATAATGGAATGGGTTATTAAATTATTAATGGAATTATTAAGATTACATTGAATTCCATGGAAATTTCTACTCCATAGATATAGATTACTTTGGATGCTAAGGACATTTATACTCCTTGGATATAGCTGTCAGGGATGCCATGTACATTTCTACTCCATGGATCCAGATTACTTTGGATGCCAAGGAATTTTATACTCCTTGGATCTAACTTTCTTGGACCACCTTGTACACGCTCCTTGGCCTCTACCCAAGTTGTTACTGAGTTTTCTATGGAGATTATCTACATACTCGATGTGGATGA
Source organism: Viscum album (assembly GCA_963277665.1). Classification (NCBI taxonomy): domain Eukaryota; kingdom Viridiplantae; phylum Streptophyta; class Magnoliopsida; order Santalales; family Viscaceae; genus Viscum; species Viscum album. Next base: position 1,717,042,549 of record OY728143.1, read on the forward strand.
CTTGGTCATTTTATACCTTAGATCCGACCCATATAGTCCTGACACTAGATTACTTGGTATAGGATATTGTGGATGCTTTACCATGTTTTATAGTTGACCCTTATTTATAATTTCTTATTTATAGTGATCCATGGTAGGTTGGAAAGTATCAACTTTACATGTATCACTTTATTCTTGTTATATATTGCATACTATTCGCCTTATATATACAGACTTTACTTGTTATAAACACTGTTGGTGGTGGCCTACTATGTGTTATCTCACACCATGTTTGAGGAACCATTGGGTACCTAGATAGACTTCATAAATATAGGTAAGTATCACATCAATCACCCACTTTATGATGCTTGATTGATCGTTTCTTAGGAGTAGGGGAGTACAGGACCAAGCTATGGCTCGTGATGCTATCCAGAGATAGTTATTTTTAGTCCTTTTGTATTTTGATACATTTATTGTGTTGGATACCTATTTCCATACCATTTTTTATATATACATGACATACTCAAATTATATATGATATTTCCCTTGGTTTTGTTTACTACTGCTTTCATATGGATGTTTATCTTCTGTCACCGATTTACATTATGCTTCCGATTATTTATTCACTTATAAAACTATTGTGTGAATCTAATCATTAGGGTATAGTATCCACATGTTATTACATTAGACCATCACTACTAGTCTACAACTTCTAACTATAAGGACCAGTGTTTTTCCATACTGGAATTTTGAGCAGAAATTTGAATTTTTGCTATCATATACTTATAAGGGGTAAAATAGTTCTTTTACCCTAGGATATGATCTTGGATAATTTTTATGACTACTCCATTGGTCCTATAATAAGGTGTTTACCCTAGGACATGAGTTTTTTAGAATTATTATCCATTTTAATTTTAGTAGAAAAATTAAAAATTAAAAAATAAAAATTAATTAATTAAATTTTAATTTATTCGCGCAGGTTCGTTCAGTCATATCTTTTGAATGGATCATCATATTGAGATTATTTCTCTACCGTTGAGTCTATAATGAGGATTTTTTTTCTAAGCAAGGCATAAAATAAGTTTGGGTTCTGGGGTCGTCCCGAGCCCCCTTTTCTTTTTTCCTTACTTTTTCTCATTTTCTTTCTTTTCTTTTATTTTTCTTATTTTCCTTCCCCTAATTCTCATGTATTTCTAGGGGGATCCTCCTTCATCATGTAACCATTATATAAGAGGTATAGGGAGATATATAAAGATGTAGGGGGAAGAGATGTACCACTGTGAAGCTCAGGATATGCCTGATCATTGTGCAATAGCCGTGGAGCATGGAAACGAGCAAAGCTTCGATGGAATCCACCCAAAGGTAGGCCATTTTTTATTTTTTCTATAAATCAATTTAGATTTATCATTTCAAATTATTAACCCCTTATATGCTTTCTTAGTATCCCTTAAAGTTCGATTTGTAGCCTTTGGGGAAGAAAATGGGGTTTCTGGCCGATTTGAGGGATTTCTCGTTTGGAAATCACAATCACACAACATGTAGTTCAGGGAACATATGTCGTGTGTTCTTTATGTTTGGGGAAGATGATATTTTATAAGTATAAACTGTGTATAGGTTATACACTATGTGTATTAGGGTTCAAAAATGTAGTCGAGTACCCAGTCAGACAGCTCGTGTAGGGGCACATGGCGGTGTAGAATACATGGAAAAACCCTGTGTGGGTGGAATGCCATGTAAAAGTACACTACCAGGATTTATACATGGCCAAGACATGTGATGAAAATGGAAAGGTACCCCGTGCAGGTTACACACCATGTTCATGATAAAAATTCCATGTACATGGGCTTTACATGCCATGTCCAGCTGAGGTACACACCTAGGTGGGGATTTGGGAGAACATTTCGTGTACTGTGTATACATGCTGTGTATTGAACCTTTGCCACTCTTTTTGGGGTTTTCATATATTTATGCTCATGAGTCGGAATTAGACCCATGAGCAGTCCATTTTGAGTATATTTTCATGTAAATCATGATGGTCAAACACTTATGGTGTTTTAAGGACTCCTAGGTGGAATTTCAGGCTTTTCCCTAAACAAAGAGATTCTTCCTCCAGAAATTGAATCTAGTTGTCTCTTGAGATTGAGACATTTTCCTGAGATAAACCATGATCTATCTCTATAGAATAATTATTTACAGATATTCCATTGAATACATCTCCCATATGAGATGTTCTCTTCTAGACCATGAGGCCATGAGGTTAGTTGCTTATGAGGATCCCCTGTAGGATTCCTATGCTTAAGTTTTGACCTAGAGGATCCCATGTAGGACAAGGGTAACTTGAGGGATGACTTAACTTAATTATGACTTAGGTAATCCCTTGTAGGACCCCTTTACCTGAATACCATTCTAAGAATCCCATGTTGGATTCCTCTGTTTCTTATGCTGATTTTGAGGGTCCCATGTAGGATACCTTTTCTTATATACAATTTTGAGGATCCTGTGTAGGATGCCTATGATTTATTTTCATCAAGGATATCATATAGGATTCCTATTTTTACCTTCATAGCTTAGGATATCTAGTAGTATTCCTTCACTTATGCATAGACTCAAGGATCCCAACTAGGATGCATCTTTAGTGTTTTGACTTGAGGGACCCAATGAGTTCCCCGATGTTTGACTGACTCTGAGCTAGTAGATCGATTTAGGGTATAGATGGTATTTATTTTCACCTTAGAACCCATAATAAACTTTTAATTCCATTATACTATGGAAGTAGTGGTGGGTTTAGGCATTTGAACACCCTCACTCTTTTATTTATACATTCACCTATTTATTGTTGATGCAACGATGATCACCAGAGGTGGTTCCTAATTGGTGGATGATGAGCCTAACCCAATGTGTTATTTTTTCTCCTTGGTATGTCCATACATTCTTCTTGGGATCCTTCTTATTCATTATTGGTATGCCTAGATTTATTTCATGGGGTCCATATTTTGAGCCTATGATTATTATCTATGGGCATGACATCCCTAGTAATGATAACCATGGATGATTACGCTCTCCTAGGTGATGAGGATGATTACACTCTCCTAAAAGTTTTATATATTTAGGATGATTCATCTCTACTCTAATTGAAATGTGACGAGGATGATTATTCTCTCCTAGATCTGATTATACTTGTGGATGATTATGCTCTCCCAAGTGATAGGGATGATTACGATCTCCCTGAGCGGTTACTAGACCACAATGTTAAACATGGATTTTAACATTGTTGGATACTCATGGATGATTATGCTCTCCTAAGTTATAGGGATGATTCTATCTCCCTGATTAGATACCTATAGGGGTGTACAAGATGTCTCACTGATGATATCTCCTTGAAATTCTCCTAAGGGTCAGGCCCTTAGGGTTCATCCAAGACACAATGTCATGACTGCCTATGGACTGGGACCTTAGTCTCATACATTGGACTATATTTAAAAGGAATGATTGTAATAGCATCCAAATCTATTACATTTATAGGATGTCCAGATGCACTTCCCTGGAATTCATCATTATAGTGATTGGAGCCAAGTACGAGTGAACCTAGGGTCAGGACGAGTACCCCCCTACGATGACGTAGCTAGCTCAAAGAAATTTTAGCATTGGAAAAAGAAGGTATTGTTGATTGTGATTATAGAACCATAGATTGAATTAATGATACATGACTTGAGTAGTATGACATCCATCTCAATGCCCTTTTCACAGGATGTCTGGGTGATCGGGATTGCATACCCAAGAATCAACTACTTTTGTTTATGTTATTTATTTCACCATAATTATGTATATTAATATTTATGTATATATGTATATTTAAGGTAATATACATATATATTCATATAAATATAGATATACATGAAAAAAAATTTCCCAGTTGATCGAGATCATGGAATCGGGGATCGACTGTGGTTTCATGTTATTTATTTTATTTATCTTTCCAGTTGTGTCTCGGCTAGGTTGATCATATTGCATGAGCATGAAATTATGAAAATAGATTTATAGTTTCATAATTGTGGTGGCCTACTAATATTATTTATCACCCCTATACATTCACTTTGGTGTGTGTACATACCTTATTTTTTTTTTAGGTTGATCACAGATTCATGGTAGATAGGGATGAGGCCCAGGGTTGCATGATCGAGCAGAGCCACTCATGTGGATTCTTATGACTAGATGGTGCAGTTCATCAGTGTCATGGAGACCAAGTATGTTGTGTGAATCTGAGTTATTAATATATCCTTGTACTTTTATTTCAATTTTCTTTATGTAATCTTGTATGTATGGATAGCCCAGTGGGTGAACCATGTTGTATGACATAGATGTTCAGGATTTTATAACATTTCATTTATTATTACAACATATTCTATTTTAGTTTAGTTATTGCTTCCACATCCTATTCATTTACTTATTTGGATGTTATCAAGTTATTTCCATTATTTTTTACTCTGATATGGGGGAATAGTCTCTCCATGGACACACCCTAGGCCCTTAATACTAGTTTCTAGTCTCTAGCATATGGAGAGGCACACTTGAGGCCTGATAACGAACCAGATCGGAGCACCAGTTTAGTGGCATCCGGGTTAGGATGTTACAAAGTGGTATTAAAGGTGTTATTTTCCTATTATATTACTATTTGGGATATGGTAGATAGGATTACTAGGAATTTGTAGAAACCTGTGATGGATATCAGTTTGGTGTGTCGAGAACACTTGTTCTGGTTAGAAGTCCTAGTTTCTAGGGATATAGGATTGATGTTTTGATCTGTGATGTTACATTTGTATATGAATTTTTCTTCAAGCGATAAACATTTTTTGTGTATGTTATGATTTATTATGTATTTTTGGATCTTGGACCATTTTCAAGAGTCCATGGACTGATTTTGACTCTTGGTTAGTAAATGTAAGTGGTGTCTCATGCATCATATTTGGAACATAGGATTCACATGTTATAGGCCCTCTAGTGTATGATTTTACTGATTAAAGAGGCCAATTGTTTAAAGTGTCAATAAAATCCTAAATGGTGTTTTCTCATATCAGTTTTTAGTGGAATTTTACTCAATTGATCCTACTTTCATATATATTTTTATATATATTTCCTTTTGATGGTAAGTGGTGTGGATCTACATTGAGACATTTGATGGTGAGGTTGATGATTCAGTCCTTGTTTACGGGAGGTGCATAGACCCTAGTAGGTTTATAGGGAACATTATTCCAATGTATTGAACCCCTCATAGGGTTTTATTTCTTAGGTTTAGTATTTAAAGTGTCAGCTACAATCTATATAGTGTTTTACTACATATATTGGAATGAAATTTTACTTAACTGACCTAGTTTTTGGTTATCTAGTTGAATCACTAAGTACGATACCGATGGGTACCAGGAAATTTATCATGAACTATAAATCGAGGAGGAAATTACCATATATGGATTCTTGGTGAGTCTCATATCATTATCTCTTCTATATTGATATCATGAACCCCAGGGAGCAGTTCCTTATGAGGATGATCAGAGAGGATCTGGGCCCTTGTAGGCTATGTTGATAGTTTTGACCCTTGTAGGTCATTGCGATCTTTACCTTCCATGGAGAGGTTTGATATTTTGGGATTGGTAGTTAGAACTTGTGACCCAGTTGTGAGACTTGATCATTAGATCTAGGTGTGTGACCTAGATACCCTAAGTTTTGAATTAGAACCTTGTAGGTTGACATTTTTTTTTGATTAAGGGTAGCCTGCTTGAGAGGTTGGACTTGGTTTATGAATTCCTTTTTAGTTAGTGAGATAAATTATATGCTCTTTTGAGACTGATGCACAAATAGTGATCGAGTTTTGTGATATAGTCATGTTTATGCATTTAGATTTTAGTGAATCACTTCAGGTGCTTTAGTATCAAGACTGACATCGATGTGCAAGACTGTTTGGGTGACTGACCTGGTCAAATAGTGTTTTATTTTTTGCTAATATAGTTATATCATGGGTAGAATCTCATGAATAGAATGATTCCGGGTGACATGTGGTTATGGAATAGATCATGGTGTGGGTGAGGTGATCGATTTTGAAGAGGAGTTCCAAGGGAGCTTCTAGCTTCTTTGAATTGAAGTGTTGTGTAGCATGGTTATATTAATTTTAACAGTAGATGAATTTTCAAAGTATGAGTCAGGTGATAAAGGTACATTCTAGTTATATGCGGTACTGTTTAACTCATAAATCAGTGAGTGTCTGAGTGTGAGTCAAGGAACAATGGTTTCAAATACTTTCTATGGGCATGGTTTCCCTAGATTTGTGGTTAAATGATTAATGTCCCTCCATCATAGAGGAGACATAGGGAAGAAATCAGGTACCGTGAGATGGTTGAATCATGTTTGGACCTGGGCACGCAATGTTAGGATACGTGGTGTTAGGTGTTGGTTAAAGGCAAGTTTATCCTTGTTGGATGTGATCATGTATCAGAGAGAGATGTGCATTCCTTTTTGATGGAATATTAGTGTACTTCTAATTAAATATGATCATACTCTATCTTGAAATCATATTGAGTATGCTAAGACAGCGTCAGATCTACACCGAGCTTATTTTATTTTAAATATATTTCCTATATTTGTAAAGAAACCTATTTAGGTTGTGATCGAGGAGTGGTATAAGGTAATCCATATGGTGGGGAGTAAACCATTGGCCGTTGAGGGTGGTGACCCTCATTTCAGTTGAAATTATGCATTTTCTGTGAGTCTTTGAGCTTGGATTTTGATTTTGTGATGACTATAAGGGTATTCTTATGGTATGGAGTACTAGATCAGTCATAGTTAAATGCCTTCCTTTATGGAAGGATTGTTAATGTTATGATACTAGTCATTAGATAGTCAAGATGATGTTATTTATATAGATGATTGAGTTAAGAGCATGACTACTGGTTTTTCCACTAAGTCTTCTTGAGGACATGAAGGTTTATAATGGGGATATTATAAGGACCCTTGTTTTTATAGATTGGAATTTTGAGAATAAATTTGATTTTTTGCTATCAGACGCTTATAAGGAGTAAAATGGTATTTTTACCATAGCAGTTGATCTCGAATATTTTTTATGACCACTTTTTTGGTCCTATAATGGGGTGTTTAACCCAGGATAGTAGTTTTGTAGAATTATAAGCTGTTCAAATTTTAGTGGAATAATTAATAATTAATAATTAATTAATTAAATGTTAATTTATTCATGCAGGTTCATTCGGCCATATCTTTTGAATAGAGCATCGTATTGATATTATATCTTTTACATTGAGTTCAAAATGAGTAGTTTTTACTAGGCAAAACATAAACTCAGTTTGGGTGCCAAGACTGGGCTGGGCCCCCTTTTCTTTTTCTTTAATTTTTCTCCTTTTCTTTATTTTATTTTATTTTTCTTTTTTTTCCTTCTTTGTCTTCTCGCATACACCCAGGGAGATCCTCCTTCATCATGAAACCAAGAGATAAAAATGGATAGGGATATATAGAAATAGTTATAGGTAAAGATAGGCACTGTCGTGAAGCTCGGGATTCCCCAGATCGTCGTGTGGTAGCCATGAAGTGTGGAAATGAGTGAAAATTCAGTGGATTACACCCAAAGGTAGATTTTTTTTAAAATTTTCTATAAATCTCCATTGATTTACCATTTTCAAGATTTTAACCCCTTATATGCATGATTAGGACCCCTTGAGGGATGATATGTAGCCTTTTGGAAAGAAAATGGGTTTTCAGGCTGATTTGAGGGATTTCCCATTTGGAAATCCCGATCACACAATGTATAGTTCAGGGAACACACAATGTGTGTTCTTATTGTTCGAGGAAGATGATATTTTAGAAGTACACACCATGTATGGGGTATACATGCTATGTATAGAGGCTCGACCATGTATCCAAGTACCTGACCAGATAGCCAGTGTAGGGGCATATGGCTATGTAGATTACACATCCAGATGCCGTGTGGGTGGCACACTATGTAAAGGTACATGAAAAGGATATAAACATGTCTATTCAATGTGATGTACATAGACGGGTACCCCATATAGGGTACAATCCATGTGCATGATGAACATACCATGTACATGGGCTTGACATGTCATGTTTGGTTGAGGTACATTCCCATTTGGGGATTTGGGAGAACACACCGTGTACCATGTATACATGTTGTGTACTACCCCTTCTCTACCCTTTTTGTGATTTTCATATCATTGAATCTAGGAGTTGAAATTGGAACTATGAGTAGTCTATTCTAAGTATCTTTTCATATATATTGTGATGGTGAAACCCTTGTATTGTTTTAAGGACTCCTAGGTGGTGTTTTAGGCTTTTACATAAATGGTGAGGTTCTTACTCTGGTAATTGAATCTAGTTGTCACCTAAGAGTGAGATGTTGTTCTTAGATGATCCATGAGCTATATCTCTAGATCTATGCTTCATAGATATTCATTTTAGAATTTCTACCATGCAGGATGTGACCTTTTGGCCTAGGAGGTCGTGAGGTTAGTTGCTTCCGAGGACCCCCTATTGGATTCCTCTGCTTACGTTTCAACCTTGATGATTCCTTGTAGGATTCCTCTATCTTCTTCCTATTACCAAGGATCCCTTTAGGGATGACTTTTATTAATGATTACTTAGGGAATACCTTTTAGGATCCCTTTACCTGTATACCATTATGAGGATCCCTTGTAGGATGTCTTTGTTTCATACACTACTTTTGAGGGTCCCATGTAGGATGCCTTTTCGTATATACCCTTATAAGGATCCTGTGTATGATGCCTCTGCTTTCTTACCATCCAAGATCTCATATAGGATTCCTCCTTTTACCTTTACAATTGAGGATCCCAAGTAGTATGCCTTATCTTATGCGTAGACCTAAGTATCCCAAGTAGGATGCCTCTCTAGTGTTTTAACTTGAGGGATTCAATGGGTGACATGTTGTTTGACTAACCCTGAGTTAGTATGTTGGGTTTTGGTAGAGATAGTAACATGTGTTACCTTAGAATTCATGATGAACTTGTAAGACCATGAGGATGTGTAAGTAGTGGTGGGTTCAGAAATTTGGCCACCCTCACTCTTTTATTTATACATTCACCTATTTTCTGCTAATGTAGAAATGATCACCAGAGGTGCTTCCTGGTTGGTGGTTGATGAGCCAGATGCGATACATCACTATTTCTCCTTGGGATGCCTAGACATTCTTTCCAATTATTAGGATTCCTAGACATATTTCTTGGGAACCGGATTTGAGCCTAGGATTATGATATATGATCATGGCATCCTTAGTAATGATACTTGTGGATGATTATTCTCTTTTGGGTAATGAGGATGATTCCCCTCTCCTCAAATTGTTATATTTTGAGGATGATTTCGATCTCCTCTGACTGACATATGATAAGGATGATTATATTCTCCTTGATATGATTATACTCATGGATTATTATGCTCTCCCAAGCGATAAGGATAATTACGCTCTCCCTGATCGATATTAGACTGAAATGTTGGACATAGAATTTCACATTGTTGGATACTCATGGATGATTATGCTCTTTTAAGTGATAGGGATGATTCCACTCTCCTTGATAAGTTAACTATAGGGTTGGGAATATTGTCTCACCGATGATCTCTCATTACAATTCACCTAAGGGTCTGACCCTTAGGGTTCATCCGAGACGTAATGTTGTGAAGACCTAAAAATTGGGACCTATGGATCATACATTGGACTGGATTTACATGTAATTCATGGCATGGAATCCAACTCTAGTCCATTTATAGGATTTCCATACGCAATTCCCTATATTCCATCATTATAGTGATTAGAGGTGAATACGAGTGAACCTAGGGTTAGGATGAGTATCCCCCTATGGTGACGTAGCTTGCTCAGAGAAATTCTGGTGCTAGATGAAGCAGGTATTATTGATTGGGATTATGGACCCAAAGATTGAATTAATGATACATGGCATGAGTTGTATTACATCCAACTCAATTCCCTTTTTGTAGGATTTCCAGGAGATCAAGGTTGCAGAACTAAGGATCGAATGTTGTTGTTTATGTTATTTCTTTCACCTTAATCATGTATATTCACACACACACACATATATATATATATATGTTTATATTTATAGGAATATAAATATATACATATATAAAATGGATATACATGACAACACATTTCTTAGTTGACTGGGATCACAAACCCGGGGATCGACTGCGGTTTCACATTATTTATTTTATTTATCTTTCCAGTTATGTCTCGGTTAAGCTGAGCATATTACATGAGCATGAACTTATGATAGAAGATTTATAGGTTAATCATTAGGGTGTAATACTTATATTATTTATCACCCCTTTACATGCACCTCAGTGTTCATAAAGACCACATGTCTACTTTTCAAGTTGATCACAGATGTATGGTAGATAGGGTTGAGGCCCAAGGTTGTATGATCGAGCAGAGTTGCTCGTGTGGATTCTTATGATTGGCCTAGTGTAGTTTATCAGTGACATGGAGACCATGTATGTGGTCCATATCAAAGTTATTATTAGATACTTTTACTTTTATTTCACTTTTATTTATGTACTCATGTATGTATGGTCGACCAAGTGGGTGATCAGTGTTGTATGACATAACTATTCATTCTTTTATAACATTTCATTTATTGTTACAACATGTTCTTTTTTAGTTTAATTATTGCCTACACACCCTATTCATTTACTTATTTGGATGTTATCTAGTTATTTCCACTATTTTTTACTCTGATATGAGGGCATGGTTTCTATATCGACACACCATAGGCCATCGTTGCTAGTTGGAAGTCTCTAGAGTATGGAGAGGTGCGCTTGAGGCCTCATAAAAAACTAGACCGGAGCACCAGTTTAGTGTAATCTGGGTTAGGATATTACAAAGTGGTATCATATGTGTTCATTTCCTATTGTATTACTATTTGGGATATGATAGACAAGATTATTAGGAATGTGTTGGAACCTATGATGGATATCATACTAGTGCATTGAGAATACTTATTCTGATAGGAAGTCATAGTTTCGAGAGATATAGGATTTTTGTTCTGATATGTGATGTTATAGTTGAATATGATTTTCAATTTGAGCGACACACATGTTTTGTGGATGTTATAATTTATTATGTATTTTTGGAACTTGTGCCATTGTCAAGATTCTAGGGACTGATTTTGACTCTTAGATAAAAAAGGAAAGTGGCATCTCATGCATCATATTTGGCACATATGATTCACATGTTATAGGCCTTCTAGTGTGTGATTTTACTGACAACAGAGGCTACTTGTGTGAAGTTTCAACAAAAACCTAAATATTTTTTCCCATTTAGGTTTTTGGTGGAATTTTACTCATTTTATCCTACTTACACATACACATATATATATTCTTATAATTTTAGGTGATGTGGATCTATGTTGAGACATTTTATGGTGAGTCTAATGACTCAGTCCTTGTGCACGAGAGGTGTAGCGACCCTAGTAGGTCTATAGGGTGCATGATTCTCATCTGTTGAACCCCTAATAGGGTATTGTTTATTAGTCCTAATTGTTTAAAGTGTTATTAAAAATCTATGAAATGTTTTCCTACATCTATTGGAATGAAATGTTACTTAATATACCTCATTTGTGGTTATCTAGTCGGATCGTTGAGTACGATACTGATGGGTACCAGGACATTTCTCGTGAACTAGAACTCGAGGGGGATATTACCGTATATATATTCCAAATGAATGTTATCTCATTATCTATTATACATTGATATCATAACCTCTAGGGAGTAGTTCCTTATGAGGATTCTCAGAGAGGATCTGGGCCCTTATAGGCCGTGTTGATAGTTTTAACCCTTGTAGGCCATTGTGATATTTACCTTCCTTGGAGTGGTTTGATATTTTGAACTAGGTGGTTAGAACTTATGACCTTGTTTTGAGACTTGATTAGTAGGGATAGGTGGGAGACCTAGAGACCCCTATGTTTGAATCATAATCTTATAGTTCAACATTTGTTTTGATTAAGGGCAGCCTGCGTGAGAGGTTGGACCCGGTTTATGAATCCCTTTTTAGGTAGTGATCTAGGTTATATGATCTTTTGTGACTAAGTCATAGTTAGTGCTCAGGTTTTTTGATATAGGAATGTTGATGCCTTTGGATTTTGGAAAATCACTTCAGGTGCTTTGGTATCAAGAATAAATTCAATGTGTAGGACTGTTCATGTGCTTGGCCCGATCGACTAGTGTTTCCATTATTACTAATGTTGTTAGACCATGGGTAGAAAATAACGACTATAATGAAGTTGGGTTACTGGAGGTCATGTAATAGGTCATGGAATAGGTGAGGTGATCGATTTTGAAGAGGAGTTACAAGAGATATTCTAGCTTATTCGGACCGACATTCCCTGTAGCACGGTCAACTTGGTGTTAATAACAGATGACTCATGGGAGTATGAGTTGATGATAAAGGTACACACTAGTTACATGTGGTACCATTTAACTCATAAATCGATGAGTGACCGGGTGTGAGCTGAGGACCAATGGTTCCAAAGACTTTTCATGGGTATGGATTTCTAGGAGTTGTGGCTAAATAATGAATGTACCTCCATGGTAAAGAAGACATCAAGAAGAAATAGGGTACTATGATATGGTTGAATCATGTTTGGACCTGGGCATGTATTGTTAGGAGATGTGGTGTCAGGTGTTGGTTAAAGGAAAATGTAGCCTTATTGGATGTGATCATGACTTAGAGAGAGATGTATATTCCATTTTGATGGAATCTTAGTGTAATCCTAGTTAGAGAATATTATAATATATCTTGACATTATCTTGAGTATGCTGATAGATATTTGGCTCTACACCAAGATTATTTTATTTTAAATACCTTTCCCATCTTGGTAAAGGAACCTATCGAGGTTGTGCTTGAAGAGTGGTATAAGGTAATCCATATGGTGGGAAGTGTACCATTGTCTATTGAGGGTGGTGACCCTTGTTTTAGTTGAAATTAAGTGTTTTCCATGATTTATTGTGATCATATTTTGGTTTTGGGATTATTATAAGGGTATTAATATTATAGGGGGTACTAGATCGGTCACAATTAAATGCCCTCCTTGATGTAAGGGTTGTTGAAGCTATGAGACTAGTCGTTGGACAATCGAGATGGCATTGTTTGTACAGATGCTTGGGTTGATACCATGACTACTGGTTTTTCCACCAAGGCTTCTTAGGGATGAGAAGGTTTATTGTGGGGAGATTGTAAGGAACCATGTTTTTCTTGACATATATTTTGAACAAAAATTTGAATTTTTGCTATCAAATGCTTATAAGGGGTAAATAGTCTTTCCCCTAGAAAATGATATCAAATAATTATTTTGAACACTATTTTGGTCCCAGAATGGGGTGTTTATCCTAGGACAAAAGTTTGGTAGAATTATAAGTCATTTAAATTTTATCAGAATAACTGATAATTGATAATTAATATTTAATTAATTAAATGTTAATTTATTTGTGTAAGTTTGTTCAACCATATCTTTTGAAATAAGTGTCGGATTGATATTTTTTCACTTTTATTGAGTCTGTAATGGGGAGTTTTTCCTAGGTGGTTCATAAAATTAGTTTGGGAACCAGGGCTGGGCTGGTCCCCCTTTTCCTTTTCTTTTCCTTTTCTCATCTTCTTTCTTTTATTTTACTTTTTCTTCTTTTCCTTACTTGGATTCTTGTGTACGCCCATGGGATCCTCCTTCATCATGAATCCAAGAGAGAAAAATGGAGATATATAGTGTCACGACCCACCTTCACCAAGATGAGGGAAGGAACAGAAGATTGTCATACCCTTCCTTCTTCAAGTTGAAGGAGAGATAATGACCCCCAAGACCCGCCTTCAATAGGTCCCGGAGTGGCGAATAGCATCAAGGGTATAGAATCACACTCAAGATGGAAGACATTACCCTTTTTCATTCATAGGATTAGGAGATAAGATAGTGAAACCCAAAAACACCAAACTGGGGTAAAAGTAAAACCAAGGAAAACCATTCCCATATGCATGTTACAAAAATAAAATCCAGAAACGTTCAAGGAAAATACAAAGGTAAAGTACCCAAAAGAAAAGAAAAATAGCAACTGCAATGTCCCCACGCCTGAGCTATAACAGCTCTGCATGATCCCTGAAGTCCTCCTGGAAACCTGAAAGCAGTTTATATACGTAGGGTGAGCATTCAAGTATACTCATTAGGGAAAACCAAAGACTCTCCTGCACAAGTGGGGAGGCATTCTAATGCCTTGTGAGAAAAGAAACAACCAAAGCACCTAGCAAGGAAAACTATCCACCTAAGCCTCACCAAGGATCACTCCCCAAATAACGCAAATCAAGTAAGGTATAGTAATAGCACATAGATTTTTGGGTAGCCCATGCCACTTTACCACTGGTTATTGAAGACATCCTACACATCGAACCAATCCCACCATTCTTATTGCAGTCCCACTGCCATACCCACCCACACACACCTGGGCCACAACCACACATCCCGCCCGCAAAAACCTGGGCCACAACAACTATCCCACCCGCAGACACCTAGGCCATAACAACCACATGTAACCATGCCTGAAAACACCTAGGCCAGAACAACCACTGCCATGACTAAAGACACCTAGGCCAGAAATCTACTGTCATGCCCGAAGACACCTGAGCCTCATCCCGAAGATACTTGGGAAACAAACTACCCACAAACACTTGGGCCAACCACCACACTACCCTGCCCGAAGATTCTTGGGCTAATAATGGAATTCAAGCCATCACAACCCGCCTGAAGAGTCTTGGGCTATTCGGGAAAGGGAGTAGTAAAGGAGCTAATAACCAGCCACTCAGAGGAGGGTTGGAAAAAACACCCTCCCCCATGAAATGGGGGTGTTCAGAACTAAGTGCTCAACTTAGGTGGGGTGCGAATAAGAAACATAAAAACTACAGATATATGTATAGTTAACAAGCACTCATCCCAACCTAGGGTTCCCAAAGCCAACCTAAGCATAACACCCTTGTTAATATTCATAGAATGCACACTACTCACAGCCGAGTCACAAATCGTTCCCAAAACCAATTCCCCATTTAACCCATTCTTAGTTTAATGTTCGAGTGATACCATTTAAGTAAATTTTGCACTACTGGGCAACTTGCAGGCATAACCACAATCTAGGAAAAGATAAACAGCCAAACAAAAATTTAAGCATTTACACCCGGTTCTCTGGTGAAGTCACAACAACAAAGGGATAAGTGAAATTCCTAAAAGTACTGGAACCAAAGAAGGCTTCAAGATACAACCCCACATCCCCAAAACCATGAACCAACGATATTCCAATAGTAAAGGATTCCACCCCAATTCGTATCACAAGCAGATAAACCACAAAGTTTTAGAATCACAACCAAGAGGATCCTATCCTCACCCACATCACCCCATAGGCAATCAAACAGAACAACACACCTACTACCAAAAAAGAGTAGGGAAAATTCCAGGTTCACGCACATCATTCATTAAGTTCTTCTTTTTGTTGGTTAACCGGGGTGACCACACAAGGATTTATGTTTACTAGGCATCCATTTAATCCACTGGGTTTACGTGATTAACCAATTTCCATAGTGCAACCATTTAATCATCACAGAAGACAAGAGTTTATTAGTGCACATAGAAAGACCACCAACGTCCATGATTTTCAGTGATCATAGCCCAACAGTTCAAAACATAAGCATCAAGGAAGAGAAGAAAAACAGAACAGTAGCACATTGTTCACATCCCTCCCCTTCGTTCTTTAAAGTCCGTTTGTTATCTTCATTAAGGTTTGGTTTCATCCATTCCCACAGAAACAACAGCGTACCCACCCCACATGATACACAGAAAGGAGAGATGAAGGAAAATACCTACCTGGTTGATCAAGGATCGAAGCTCTTCCCCACACGCCAAGAATAGGGGATGCGCGACTTGCAGGGGAGGAACGTCGAGGACTCCAAGGACGAGCAGAAAACTCCAACACAAGCAAACCACAAGCCTCGGGAAGGAGGGACTCCAGGCACACAAGGAAGAAAGAAGAGAACCATCTGAGAAGAAGAAGAAGGAAACACTAGCTTGAGATATAAAGAGGAGATCCTACTGTTACAGGATGTGGAATTTTGAACGCCTGGAAAGTCGGATCTTGGTTTCCTTCACTGGTGGGAAATTACACATGATGATATTAAGGTGTTATTTAATACCCCCCATCGGGGAGGTTTCTTGGTATTTTTAGGAATTAATTATGGTCTTTAAATGACTTTAAAAAGGGTATTAAAATTAATTTACGTCAAAATATACGTTGCGGGAGAAGGAAAAGTCGGGGACTGGAAAAAAAAGAACGAAGGGCTCGACGAGGACACAGTGCCACCGTCACGGTGTCACCATGACTGGTGCGACTGTCACAGTGCCACCATGACCGATGCAACCGTCACAATGCCACCATGACCGGTGCGAACATCATGGTGCCACCCTAACCGGTGCCACCATCGCGGTGCCACTGTGACCTGTGCCACCGTCACGGTGCCACTGTGGCATGTGCCACTATTTTGGTGGAGCCGTATTTTGGCAAAGTAAATGGCCAGGAAAGTCTGGGACATTACATCAGATACCTCTCAAACTATTCTCGCCCTCGAGAATTAAAACTAGAACCGAAGAAAGGAGAGGGGTCCGAACAACCACCTCGAAAGATACCTCTCAGGAGTAGACCTCTTTGTTACCACGGAACGCCCCCTTCTCCATCTATCTCCTGAACAATCATAATCATACTACTCCTATCCCCCATGAAGCCAAGAAAAAACAAAAGACTAAATTGTCCGGTCATGTGGGTGAGGGGTTTCCCCTCCTCCATGTTAAGATACTATCCGCTTTGGGCGGCACTGAATCGACCGCATGGGTTTAGGCACATCCAATTTAATGCGTCTTAAACTAGGGATCAGGTCCTCCCCTCCCCACATCTCAGGAAACTTCACACACATCTAGAGAAAAGGAAAACCGCACATTCCATAATTAGCAAAGTAAAGCGTTCCATCAACCAAGTACAAACAAAATAGAACAAAACTTAAAACAACTCTGGGTACTGGGCGCACATCTGTGTCTCTCGTTCCTAGGTACTTTCCTTAAGCCCACCGTGTCTCAACAACACACGAACCAAAGGAATGGTTCGTCCACAAAGCACCTTCTCTTCATGACCTTCGATCATCACTGGTTGCTCCATGAACGTTGTATTGTTCCCGATATCTAGCTCTCCCTAGTCAAGGATGTGTGAATCTTCGTGCAGATACCGACGGAGCTAGGACACATAGAAGACATCATGAACCCTTTGTAGCTGTGGTGGTAACGCCAATTGATAAGCCACCTCACCGACCCGCTGCAGCACTTCGAACGGTCTGACAAACTTAGGAGAAAGATTACTCCCTCTGCTGAATCTCCGCTGCCCATGCCGAGGGGAGTCCTTCAAAAACACGTGGTCCCTGACCTCAAACTCCAAGGGTCTCCTCCTATTATCGGCATATTACTTCTTCCGATTCTGGGCTACCTTCATCCTTTCCTGTATAAGCTGAACCTTCTCCGTCGTGATCTGCACCACCTTCGGGCCAAGAACACCTACTTCCCCAACCTCAGTCCAAAACATGGGTGAGCGACATCGCCTCCTATACAAGGCTTCGAATGGATCCATGCCAATGGTAGAGTTAGAGCTATTATTATAGGCAAACTCTACCAGAGGCAAGCGTCGCACCCATGATCCTCCGAAGTCCAGGATACATGCCTGTAGTATATCTTCCATTGTCTAGATGGTGCGCTCCGTCTTCCCATCTGTCTGGGGGTGGAAAGCAGTGATAAGACGTAGCTGGGTACCAAAAGCATGCTGCAATCCTCTCCAGACTCATGAGGTGAACCATGAATCCCTATCTGAGACTATGGACCTTGGAACTCCGTGTAACCGCACCACCCCATCCACATACCTCCGTGCTAAGGAATCCACTACACCCGACTCCTTGATCGCCAGGAAGTGAGCCAATTTCATCAACCGGTCCACCACCACCCAGATGGAGTCACAGCCTCCTTGAACCTTGGGTATCCCTGTGATGAAATCCATTGAGATGTTGTCCCACTTCCACTCGAGGACATCTAAGGGTTGCAACAAACCACCTGGAACACAGTGTTCAGCCTTCACCTGCTGACACACTAGGAATTTGGCCACGAACTCTGCCACCGCCTGCTTTACCCCGGGCCACCAAAACTGTCTCCTCAGACCCTGGTGCATCTTAGAAACTTCTGGGTGCACTGCTAGGGGTGATTTGTGGAACTCACCAAGAACCCTTCTGCACACCGCCTCTGGGACAAACAACTTCCCTTGGAAAAGCATCTGATTTTGCCATCCTCTGTCCACCCTTCCGGGGCTTCGCCTTGGTTAACCTGGTCACGCATCACTTCACTCTCTGAGTCTCCCCATTGAGACTCCTCTACCCACTGCAACAGAGAAGACTGTACTATCATATGATACAGGAAACCTCTACCATTATCCATCCTTTCATCCAGGTGCAGGGCAGCTAACTCCTCCATTGCCCTCCAAGCATCTTCCGACTCTCGAACCGCATCCTTCTACGACTTCCTGCTCAAGGAATCAGCCACCACATTCCCTTTTCCTAAGGTGTAGGAAATTTCGAAGTCGTAGTCCTGAAGGAAATCCATCCAAATTCGCTACCGTAAGTTCAGGTCCCATTGGGAGAAGATATACTTCAAGATTTTGTGATCCGTGAAGACCACAAAGCGCTCCCCGATGAGGTAATTCCACCAAAACTTTAGCACAAAAACGACCACCGCAAGCTCCAAATTGTGGGTGGCATAATTACGCTCATGAGGACGTAACTTCCTAGACTCATAAGAGATCAACCCTTGTTGTTGCATCAGCACACACCCGAGGCCTTGTCCTGAAGCATCACAGAACACCTCATACGCCGCCCCTTCTTCTGGAAATCTCAGCACTAGGGCACTAACCAACTCCTCCTTCAGATAGCTGAAGGCTGTCTCACACTACCCTCTCCACATGAAATCCTAGTCCTTCTTGGTCAAAGCCATCAAAGGTGCTGCAACTCAAGAGAAATTGGGTACGAACCTCCGGTAGTAACCTTCTAGCCAGAGGAAACTACGAACCTCTGCCACGTTATTGGGTTCTGACCAAGAAACAACCACCTAAACCTTCGATGGGTCCACTAATATCCCCTTCTCGGACACCACTTTCCCAAGGAAGTGCACCTCTCGTGTCCAGAACTTTCACTTGGACAACTTCCCATAGAGATGGTGTTGTCAGAGGACTTCTAAAACCGTCCTTACACTACTGGAAATCCCATATATACCAACACTTTTTTCCCAACAGTTTATTCAAACCGTTGGTATAAAAAATCTGTACCAATGGTTATTTGTAAAGCGTTGGTATAGAGTAATATATGCCAGATATATGCTGGGTTTTCCAATTATTTTAGGAAATTGTCGGAAAAAACCACCTCAAATACCAACGGTTCATATGAACCGTTGGAATAGAAACACCTAAACCCGGTTTCCATCGAGATTCTTCTCCCATCCACACTGCCCCTCACGCACCACTTCTCTAGCCCTACGACACCTCTCCTCCTGACCCCCCCTCACCGCCACTCCCATCCCGACCCCCCTCGCCACCACTCCTATCCCTACCCCCCTCGCCACCACTCTCATCCCCCCACGCTCCCCTCCTCCCATTCCAACTCCCGTTCGCCGCTCGACGCTCGCCGCTCGACGCTCGCCGCTCGCCGCTCACCACTCGATGCTCGACACTCGCCGCTCGCCACTCGCCTCTACCCTCCTCCCATCCCGAGCCCTAGCATCCGTCGCTCGCCCCTCCCCCGCAAACTCTGCGCTCTGCGTGTCATCCACAAGAAGTGAACAAAGGTAGAATTTCTGATTTCAGAAGTGTATGTTTCGGGTTTATTCATCGATTTCACTGAATTATGGTGAAATCAATCATTTGTGATAGATATTTTGCTATAATTAGGAATAGGGGAACCAAAAATCAATGTTTCATATTCTGTTTTAGGGTTATTCAATGTTTTGTATTCAATGTTTTCTATAATTAGGATTAGGAAGGGTTATTCATCGATTTTTCTATAATTAGGAAGGTTTATTCATCCTTTCCTGTTTTTTCACATAAATCCATTGAGGTATTCAATGTTTCATATTCTTCCAAGGGGTTTTTCCCAAAATCAATTTTATTAGTTATTGAATAGGCATTTTCAATTGGGGATTTGTGTAGCCGAGATTCATGGATGTATTGGAAGTGACATAGCAGAATAACAACACTATATGAAGGATTCATTTTGAAAAATTATTTTCCTTTACAAAAAAAATATATATATGAAGTGTGTGTTATGTGACATTTCCAGTCTGTCTATGCTTACAAGTCCTCACCACCACACTAACTCAGGTACCATGTTCTATCAGTATTAGAAGAGCTCTCAAGACCACTTGTTGAAGGAAAAATATCTACGTCACACCATTTCTAGTCCTTGAGAAATAATTATACCTATTTCACACATCATATGTCATTCCACCATTAGGAGTGTGCTCCCTTCCCCAGATGGGGGGGGGGTAATTTTTGTTTTTTTTGCATGTGACTAGTTTTTGTATCATTCACAATATTTTGGTCCTATAAGATTATCCTCGACTCGACTTTACATGGCTTTGACTTTACTGTCAATGTCTCCTTCTAGTAACATGTCTCATGTATTTTGAATCGAACCATCAAAATGGGCCTAACCCTTGCATGTCTTAACTTCATAATCCTCATCTTGGATATTTCCATTTAAGGATGATTTTATGGGTATTTTAAAATATGTTTTTGACCTATTTTACATTATATCTTAAACTATATAATTTTATACCTATTGAATTTACTAAAACTGTGTGATACCTTAGTCCCCACCTCAGAGGATAATCCCTACATGACATTGGACTCCCACCACACTGCCCTCTAGGAAAATGTATGGCTTAATTCCCACTATACATGATACATAGTGATGTCTAGACATCATGTCCTAGACCAACACAATTTTCATTCCATCCTAGATCTTAGGGATTGTGACACACTCAAGTCAAACCCCTACCCAGCCTAATTCTCAGATGATGCCCCTTCCCCCGAGTATTAGCTATATTTGTGTGAGAGGTTCACTTGGTTTTTCTTGGGTGATAAGGACATACTAAATTCACATAAATAATTATTTCCCATCGTAGCATTTCCCATCCTTATGTACATGATCATGGTCTTTATAGAAATATGCTAGTCCAAACACAATGACCTTAAAATCTATGCAGTCATACCTGAGGTGTTCTTAATAATCCTTAGGCTATGAAAACATGCTAAGTTCATTTTCCCCCTATTTATTTATTTGCCATATATCCCCTTGTTCCTTGCTACAAGACCTTAAAAATTACACCCCTACACTCTAGGCTATATGACCTTAAGGGTTATCCCCCCACTACTAGAAATCGAGCCTATACCAACACTTTGTTCCCAACGGTTTAGAAAACCCGTTGGAAAAAAGAACCTATACCAACGATTCTAATAAACCGTTGGTGTAGGCTGTTTTATTTTGTGTTTTCCCAACGGTTTAAAAAACCATTGGGAAAGAGAACTATTACCTACAGTTTTAATTAACCGTTGGGAAACATTATACCCAAATTAGGGCTCCCTCCCTCAAGACATTTCATCCCCGCGCACTCGTCCCCTCCCCGACCTCGACCTCCTCCCGCCCCCCACCTCCGCCTCTCAGCCTCCGCCTCTGCCTCCGCCTCTCAGCCCCCCTCCCTCTCCTCCGGTGACATTACCCTTCCCCTCTTGGCTCATTCTATGATGACGACGTCCCCCTCCCCTCTCGGCTCCCGGCGACGTTCCCCCCTCCCCTCTCGTCTCCCTCTCTTGGAGACATCCCCCTCCCCTCTTGGCTCAATCTCCTCCTCCGACGTCCCTCAGCCCCCTCTCCAGTCGCACGCGAGACCCCCCATGGCTGAACACCCTACGGGACGTCCCCCTCTCTCGGCTCCCTCTCCTCCCGCCTGGGCAATAATATTGTCGGGGCCGACCCATGCCCCCCAAGAGTTAGAGGTAAATTGTTTCCAAATCAATGCGTTGGACTGCCCATCTGAGGTAGAACTGACCTCTCCTGAAGTCTAATATCATGGTTTCTGTGTTTGTGGATATTTAGTTGACAATTTTTTTATGGTTTAGGTGTAATCCAAATTTTCCATTTTTTCATTTGTTTGTACAGTCCTGATGGACAAAATTTTTCATCTGTTAATCTTCACAGGTCTAACTCAACTATGTTATTTTTTTGTTCGTTCAAATGTGCAATTAATGGTTTAGTTGTTCCCATGGTGCTTGTAATTGAAATAGTTGGATCATGGATACTATATGTGATGAGAGGTATAGGAGTAGGTGAATCTATTGGACTGTAAATGGGAAAAAATGTCTTATTAAGTTCAGTAGGCATTTGGAAATGTGCAAAACTTTGGTTTGAAAATCAACATAATGAGTTCTTAGTGGCCTATTTTCAGGAGTCTATTGGTTATAAAAAATGAAAATTTTAGTAGTTTGGTTATATTTTATAGATCAGAAATCCAAAGGCATGGAAAATGAATCATTGTCACTCATTAAAGGGCATAAGTATGAAATTAGACAGTTTGGTGTGGTGGGAGAGGGGGGGGGGATGAAATGCCAATGACTTCAACCCAATTGCAGACATAAATGGAAAGGGTTCGGTTATGACATCTAGTGTTATACAAATTGCTGAATAGGTATGTAATGAGGCATGGTACATATCAATATTTTGGGCCGGGTCCTAGTCCAAGTCTTTTAAAAAATGTAAAATGTAAAAAATAACATAAATTAATAATAATAAATATAGCAAACTTACAATTCATCAAACTAAAATAAGATTGAACAAAATTATCAATTGGGCTGGGCCAGGCTTGGTCTGGGCTTGGGTTTGGTCTGGCTTTGTTGGGACTTCACTAGTTCAAGTCCTACCCTAAACACTACTTGGGCTGGGCCCATTGTAAGAAATATGTCTCACAGACTGTCCAGGTCTACGCCAGGCATCAGGCCATTTTTACACCCCTATTGAGTTTAACAACTAAGTTGTTATGTTATTTTTTTACATTCAAGATTATTTTTGGACTCTAAACATTGAGTTATTACATTCATGTTACTTTAAATAGAACTTTTACTTAAATTAACATTGCAATGTTACAGTTTTTCCAATCCCCAACACAACAACCACTTTCTCTGCAATTATTTTACATTATAACCACTCAACAGGCTAGTAAGATGGGGTGTTGAGAGTGTTGGATTGATATATGTATTAATTTTGTTTTAATGCATTATAGACCGAGTTCACAATTGACCGGGGAATGGTGGATGCTAGCAGGAGAGCTATTTAAGACACAAGGGCAATATATGCCGAATTTCATTTTATGACGCATTAGTTATTATTCACCATAGTAGTCAATCTCGGATCATGGTACGACACAACGGGGTTCTAGCAGGGTTATGTGCACAATCTTCAACTCAACTAATGTAGCATAGGTGCATATTCAATGGATAAGTGTACTAGTATGGTGTTTCCAACAACGTTCTATATAAAGAACATAATGAAAAATGAAGAGATTATTAAATGGAACTATTTCCCCCTTGCTTGTAGGAACATGATTTGACCCATGGGGTGCTGTGGTTCTTATATATTGGGCGGTGACATGTATAGTCACAGGATACAGGTATGTTTTTGTTTAGTTTTTATTTTATTTTCTTTATCGCATTGGCCACTTAGGTATTTTACTTTTTTCTACGGACGAAGGGTAGTGATTCTATCCTAACTAGTTGAAGTAGATCACTTGTATACTATAATACCATGAGGTGTGAGTGTGAGGAAACATTGGAAGATAGAGGAGCCTTGGGGTCTTCCATGAGATGGATTTTTTTTCTAAAACATAGTGTAAGAACATTTCTGGAGTATGTTGGAGTCATGAAATAACCACAAGTGTCTCGATGAGATAGCATAAATAACCCCAAGTGTCTCCATGCATCGTATCATCCTTGCATGGGTTGGCCACTCAACCAATACTAACAAACCTATCCTTTTCTATCCTCTCAGTCACATAGTCTAGACTCATCTCTCTAGGATCATCCCATGCCTCGATGAACATCTCATCATCCAACTAGACAAAGAGGATTATTCACCTTATGATTTTCCTAGTCACAAAAGCACACCATGTCGAACATATCTACATTATATTCTCAATAATACGGTCAAGAACCTCATCAAAATCATGTATTATAACCCAGCCCCACTAACCAGGTTCCATCCTAAGCTAAATCACACCAAGCCTCTTGGCATTATAATGCCAATCTGTCCGACAATACCCAATACCCACACTAGCATCTCATCCTTCATCTCTTTAGTTGAACTCCTGAATCATTAAATGGAGTAAAACCTTTCATAATACATTTTATATACTCAAAGGGACCATCCCACTCTAAGAACCTACCAAGATTCCAATCCATACTCATAAGTATTGCCTCATCAAATGCTATATGTACAATTGCCACACCTATCACTACAAGGCCCAATCCTCTTAGGAATATTTTACTTGATCTAAATCCTCATCGTTAGTGACATCAATCACATTAAAGTGCATAAATGTCAACTGAACCCAAAATTCCAAGAATTATTCATGTGGACAGGCCCCATAACAAAAAACTAAGAACTAAAACCATAAATAATAATGCCAAATACATGCATCATTTTTAAATAAATATCTCAAGTGTAAACATAAAAACCAAGAATAATAAGACCTCATCCCTTTTATCGAACAAAACCAAACTAAGTTGAAACTTGGGCCAAATTGATTATATAACATTAATAGGAAGAGTAATTGTTAAATAATAGTAATGTACTTTTTGATAGTATCATTTTGAAACATTGATATATTTCCCCTTTGCTTGAAGGAACATGATTTGACCCATGGGGCACTGTGGTACTTATATGTTGGGTGGTGACAGGTATAGTCCCAGGAGATAGGTATGTTTTAGTTTAGTTTTTATTTTATTTTCTTTATCGCATTGGCCACTTAGATATTTGACTGATTTCTATGGACAGAGGGTAGTTATATTCTACGAAGGGTTCCAGAAGGAGTTCAGATTGATTCAGTCCACCGGATTTGATCCGATGTAAGATTATATCATTACTACTTGTCTCGCACCTCATGTATTTGGGGATTTAGTGTTTTTGACTCCATATTATGTTTTCGGTAGGGAATTGGATCGTTGTGTGTTGGTTCAGGTGGATTTGGTTCTCCACTGCCAATCTAGGTAAGTATTTAATGCCATTGGTTGGTTTCTCACTAGTTATGTAGCGTCCTTCATGTGTTTTAAGGTTCTTAATATCCTTTGTGTAATGCGTTGATCCCTGCTTGTTGGTTGGTTTCTCACTAGTTATGTAGTGTCCTTCATGTGTTTCAAGAGTCTGTTTTTTATAACATAAGATCAGTTTCTATAATGTGAAGGACAACTACATAGGATTTATTTGGAATCCTGGCTGAAAGATGCTGCTTTGCGGATGTCGCTGGACCGGGCCAACATGCCACGGTCTCACTACGGTCACATCGCGGTGACACCACGGTGACGTTGCGGTCACGCCGCAGTCACGCCGCAGTCATGCCACGATCACACCGTGGTCACACCGCGGTCACGCCACGGTAATGCCGTGATTTGGCCCTGCTCCAGGACGACACCCTGTGGTGGTTCACAGTCTTGTTATAATTCAATGTATGATACCTAGATAGAGTTTTAGATACATTACCCATCCATAGTTAATGGGGAGGGAGGCGACGGCCGGAATGTTGCCCCGCTTCCTCCCGCTCCCTTTGCTCCTGGTCGAAAGATGCTGCCCCGCAGATGTCCCTAGACCGGGCTAACACGTTGCGGTCTCACTGCGGTCTCGTCGTGGTCATGCCACGGTAATGCCGTGATTTGGACCTGCTCCAGGATAACACCCTACGACGGTTCTCATTCCTATCAGAATTCAATGTACGATACCTAGATAGAGTTTTAGATACATTACCCATCCATAGTTAATGGGGAGGGAGGCAATGGCCGGAATGTTGCCCCGCTTCCTCCCGATCCCTTCACTCCTGGCTGGAAGATGCTACCCTGCGGATGTCGCTGGACCAGGCCAACACATTGCGGTCTCGCCACGGTCTCGCCACGGTCACGCCGTGGTCACTCCGTGATTTGGCCCTACTCCAGGATGACACCCTGCGGTGGTTCGCAGTCCTGTCAGAATTTGATGTATGATACCTAGATAGAGTTTTAGATACATTACCCATATATAGTTAATGGGGGGAGAGGCAATGACTGGAATGTTTCCCCGTTTCCTCCCTCTCCCTTCGCTCCTGGCTGGAAGATGCTGCCCTCCAGATGTCGCTGGACCGGGCCAACACGCCGCGGTCTCGCCGCGGTCACGCCGTGGTCACGCCGTGGTAATGCCGTGATTTGGCCCTAATCTAGGATGACACCCCATGGTAGTTCGAAGTCCAGTCGGAATTTGATGTATGATACCTAGATAGAGTTTTAGATACATTACCCATCCATAGTTAATGGGGAGGGAGGCGTCGACCGGAATGTTCCCCCGCTTCCTCCCGCTCCCTTCGCTCCTGGACAGAAGATGCTGCCCTGCGGATGTCGCTGGACCGGCCCAACACGCCGCGGTCATGCCACGGTCATGCTGTGGTCACACTGCGGTCACGCTGCGGTCACGCGCGGTGTGGCAGGTATCACTCTAACTGTCTCTCTTTTGTTTAAAATGGACATCATTTTAAGTAAAAACAACTGGCATACGGAAAACCGACCAAACGTATTCGGATTGTGTTGATACTTTATAAAAATGATCCATGGGTCATATGTGACATGTATAAGTCAACCCCGCCTCAATAAGAGGCGCGCTGTGGCCGACACCACTCAAAATGTCTCACCTTTATTTGAAATGGAAAACATTTTAAGTGAAAACAACAATTCACATACAGAAAACCGACCAAACGCATTCATATTCTGTTGATACTTTATTAAAACGATTAATGAGTCATCTTTGACATGTACGAGTCAACACCGCCTCAATTTGGGGCACGATGTGGCTGGTATAACTCCAAGTGTATGTCTTTTGTTTAAAATGGACATCACTTTAAGTGAAAACAACAACTGACATACGGAAAATTGACCAAACAAATTCAGATTATGTTGAAACTTTAGGAAAATGATCCATGGGTAATATGTGACGTTTACAAGTCAACCCCACCTCAATCCAAAGAGTGGTGTGGCCGGCACCACTCAAAGTGTCTCTCTTTTATTTAAAATGAACATCATTTTATGTGAAAACAACAAATGACATACGGAAAACTGACCAAATGCATTCAGATTCTGTTGAAAATTTAGGACAATGATCCATGGGTCATATGTGACGTGTAAGATTCAACCTATCCTCAATATGAGGCACGGTGTGGCCGACACCACTCGAAGTGTCTCTCTTTTGTTTAAAATGGACAACATTTTAAGTGAAAACAACAACTGCCATACGAAAAACCGACCAAATGCATTCGGATTCTGTTGAAAATTTAGAACAATGATCCATGGGTCATATGTGATGTGTAAGAGTAAAACCCGCCTCAATACGAGGCATGGTGTGGCCAGTATAACTCTAACCGTCTCTCTTTTGTTTATAATAGACATCATTTTAAGTAAAAACAACTGGCACACGGAAAACTGACCAAACGTATTATGATTTTGTTTATACTTTAACAAAACAATACATGGGTCATATGTGACGTGTAAGAGTCAACCCCACCTCAATCTGAGGCGCGGTGTAGCCGAAACCACTCAAAGTGTCTCACATTTCTTTGAAATGGAAAACATTTTAAGTGAAAATAACAACTGGCATACGGAAAACCGACCAAAAACATTCAGATTTTGTTGATACTTTATGAAAATGATTCATGAGTCATATGTGACGTGTAAAAGTCAACTCTACCTGAATCCAGGGCATGGTGTGGCCGGTATCACTCCAAGTGTATGTCTTTTGTTTAAAATGGACATCACTTTAAGTGAAAACAACAACTGACATATGGAAAACCGATTAAACGCATTTAGATTCTATTGAAACTTTAGGAAAATGATCCATGGGTCATATGTGACGTGTATGAGTCAACCCTGCCTCAATCCAAATCATGGTGTGGACGACACCACTCAAAGTGTCTCTCTTTTGTTTAAAATGAACATCATTTTATGTGAAAACAACAAATGACATACAGAAAACCGAACAAATTCATTTGGATTATATTGAAAATTTAGGAAAATGATCCATGGGTCATATGAGACGTGTACGAGTCAACCCCGCCTCAATATGAGGAGCGGTGTGGCCGACACCACTCAAAGTGCCTCTCTTTTGTTTAAAATGGAAAACATTTTAAGTGAAAACAACAACTGACATACGGAAAACCGACCAAATACATTCAGATTCTGTTGAAACTTTAGGAAAACGATACATGGGTCATATGTGATGTGTATGAGTCAACCTTTCCTCAATACGAGGTGCAGTGTGGCCGGTATCACTCTAATCTTCTCTCTTTTGTTTATAATGGACATCATTTTAAGTAAAAACAAATGGCATACAAAAAACCGACCAAACGTATTCAGATTATATTGATAATTTAAAACAACAATACATGGGTCATATGTGACATGTAAGAGTCAAAACCACCTCAATCTGAGGCACGGTGTGGCCGAAACCACTCAAAGTATCTCACCTTTCTTTGAAATGGAAAACATTTTAAGTGAAAATAACAACTAGCATACGGAAAACTGACCAAACACATTCATATTTTGTTGATACTTTATGAAAACTATTCATGAGTCATCTGTGACGTGTAAAAGTCAACCTCTACTGAAACCGAGGCACTATGTGGCTGGTATCACTCCAAGTGTATGTCTTTTGTTTAAAATGGACATCACTTTAAGTGAAAACAACAACTGATATACGGAAAACTGATTAAACGCATTAGGATTCTATTGAAACTTTAGGAAAACAATCCATGGGTCATATGTGATGTGTATGATTCAACCCCGACTCAATAAAAAGCACAGTGTGGCCGACACCACTCAAAGTGTCTCTCTTTTGTTTAAAATGAACATCATTTTATGTGAAAACAACTAATGACATATAGAAAACCTAACAAATGCATTAGGATTCTATTGAAAATTTAGGAAAACTATCTATGGGTCATATGTGACGTGTACGAGTCAACCCCGCCTCAATTTGAGGCGCGGTGTGGCCGACACCACTTGAAGTGCCTCTCTTTTGTTTAAAATGGACAACATTTTAAGTGAAAACAACAACTGACATACGGAAATCCAAAAAAATGTATTCGGATTCTATTGAAACTTTAGGAAAACGATCCATGGGTTATATGTGACGTGTACGAGTCAACCCCACCTCAATAAGAGGTTTTGTGTGGCCGGTATCACTCTAACCGTCTCTCTTTTGTTTATAATGGACATGATTTTAAGTAAAAAAACTAGCATACGAAAAAACAACCAAATGTATTCTTATTCTGTTGATACTTTAACAAAATGATCCATGGTTCATATGTGATGTGTATGAGTCAACCCCACCTCAATCTGAGGCACGGTGTGGCCGACACCACTCAAAGTGTCTCACCTTTCTTTTAAATGGAAAACATTTTAAGTGAAAATAACAACTGGCATACGAAAAAATGACCAAACGCATTCAGATTCTGTTTATACTTTATGAAAACGATTCATGAGTCATCTGTGATGTGTATGAGTCAACCCCGCCTGAATCCGGGGCACGGTGTGGTCGGTATCACTCCAAGTGTATGTCTTTTGTTTAAAATGGACATCACTTTAAGTAAAAACAACCGGTATATGGAAAACCGAGCAAACGTATTCAGAATTATGTATGCAAAATAATTCATTTTGTATGTGTTGTTGATCATTGTTGTCAAAGGCACGCTGAGGCGCGCGCCTTGGCAAGGGGCGCGATGAGGCGAGGTCGGAGCGCCTCACCACCTACATGGCAAGGCAACTTCGCTGAGGCGTGCTAATGGCGCACGCCTCACCCTCCATTCCTTGAGGTGCTTGGGCACCATGCGATGTAAAGGCATGCCTCACTCTCATATTCCTTGTTGGGAGGTGACAGTGCTGGAAGGTAGAGAAGCGGATGATTTTGGCGACGACTGGGGTTTTGAGTGCGTGACAGATGAATCGTTGTAGCATAGATCGGGGTAGGAGGAGGAAAGGCAGGAAAGACGGAAATCGTGGTAGGAGGCAGAAATCACGGTGCACCATGATGGAAATTTGGGCAGTCCTAATTTCAATTAAATGTACTATTTAATATATTAATAAAAAAACACAGCAGACTAATTTTTTTTTGCAAGGAAAAACATAGCATACTATAAAAACATTGTTGTGACATCACTCACAGCAGAACCTCTTAAAAAATATCTGTATGTATTTTATTTTGAATTTTTTTTATTGAATTTAAGTTTTTTAATATTTAAAATATTGTTCAAAACTGTATATAATTAATTATGTGCGCATGCCCCTTAGCCGCGCCTCACGCCGCATCCCCAAACGGTCTTTGCGCCTTATTGCGCCATGCACCTTTGACAATATTATCTTTCACTGATTCAGTTTCTCTTGGCTCTTGGTGAACTTCATGGGAAAGTCTTACGGTTTCTTCAAGTCTACCTGATGCATTAGGCAAGGGGACCCTATCTCGCCATCGCTGTTCATCATCATTCCGGATGTTTTTAGCCGGCTCATCCAGAGGAGTATCAATAATGGAGGAATTTTTCCCTATCGTCATCGATCAAGGGCCCCAACAATTTTCCACCTTATGTTTGCTGATGATACCTTATTATTCCTAAATGGAAAGAGCAGATCAATACGAAGTATGAACGGAGTGCTGGAGAAATACTGTCGTTGGAGTGGCCAGTCTATCAACAAGGGGAAAAGTGATTTCTTTATCTCCCACAAGTGCTCCATCGAGAGAGTGAAAACTGTTAGTAGTCTTCTTGGCATCCAAAGGAGAAAGTTTCCTATGGTCTATCTAGGTGCACATGTCTCGCCTGGGAGACTTCGGATTCAGGAATCCAATGCACTCTACACTAGGGTTTCAGATAGGGTGTTTAACTAGAAAAATAAATTCATATCCTTTGGCGGACGCATTGCCCTAGTGAACAGCGTTCTGGTGGCCTCTCCGATTCATGGTCTGTCCTCCGTCAAAGTTCCCAAGGGAGTTATTAAATCGATTTATAGGATACTTTCCAATTTCATATGGGATCCATTATTAGAGAGAAAGAAACACTGGGTAGCCTGGGGGAAAATGGCGTGGCCTGTGAATGAAGGAGGCATCGAGGTGCGCAACTTGGTGAATACCCTTTATTACATGCATGTGAGGCTTGCATGGAGTGTCTTGGAATAACGTACCCTATGGGGGACTACCATGCATGTGTACGTGACGTGCCTTAGCGCTCCGGGGGAGGGGCATATTTCTTCCCTTTGGTCGGTGATAGGCCCTATTGTTGAGATCCTTCGTCCCTTTTCGAGATGGGTGGTGGGGAAGGGAGAGATATCCTTCTGGCATCAAGATTGGTGTGGCACAGTGCTGGGTTTCCCTGGATGCCTGACTACGAATATTTCACTCAAGGAGGCTAGCCTATTTCCTAGCTTCACCAACTCAGTTTTGGATAAGGAACAATAGTAGTGTTTTTAACTCATTGAGCTTAATTAATAGGAGGAAAAGTGTGTGTTCACAGCCTCCTCCTCGGGCCTGTTATCATCGAAGGATTTTCGCCGCATTGGTAATGGACAGGAGTAGAATGAGCTTTCATGGGTGAAAAAAATCCCCACCAAGATCAACTTCTTCACCTGGAGGATTCATAACAAAGGCCTCCTCACGGATGAAAATATTCATAGGTGTGGTATCCCCCTTGCATCCAGGTGCGTATGTTGTAGTGTTCATAGTGAAGAGATCACTGGCCATCTGTTCTTCGACAGTGATTGGGAACGCGAGGTCTGGAAAATCCTGGGGGACTTTGCATTCCTTCCCTCGGATGGTTCCGTCCCTGCCTTTCTTGATACGTGGTTCCAAGGTTCTGAGGGAAGAGGTCCGGAGAGGGTGGCCCGTGCAGTAGTACTGCATGTGGGGTGCTGGACCATTTGGCAGGCTCAGAACAAATCAAAGCACTAGGGGGTGGGGGTTTCGGCTCGTGCCATTATTGTTTGGGCGAAAAATCTGCTATTGGATTTGAACATAGCTGTGAGGACATGGAAGGCATCCCCTATGTTTTTTCGGCTCCAAATGGGCTCCAATATGGACATGACACCTATAAGTAAGGAAGGAAATTGGGTTCAATGGAAGCCTCCTTCGGTGGGTTTGAAACTTAATACAGATGGCTCTTGCGTCCAAGGGAACCTGCGTGGAGGAGGAGTACGTGACCACAATGGTTTGGTTTACCTCACTTTCTCGGCCAGACTGGGCCAGGGGTCTTCTCTGCAAGATGAGGTGAAGGAAATTCTCACTGGGCTCAACCTTTTCATGGAAAAGGGTCTCGCAATCTCTGAAATCGAAACAGACTCCATTATTGTGCACAACTCCTTGAAAGGGTACACCGAGTCTCCTTGGTCGATTAAATATGTCATCAGAAAATGTAGAAGTATGATTAATACTAGAGTGAGTATCCTTTACACCTGGAGAGTAGGGAACAAGGTCACAGATCACTTGGCCGTGGTGTACGTCAACAACACAGAGGAGGTGTTTCTTCACACTGTAGGGAGTATCCAACCCAAGGGGATTGACTGTATCAAAGGGGATGCACTGGGTCTTCATCACTTCAGTCCACCCTAGGACATCTTGGCTAAGGAGGGAGGGGTCTTCCCCCAGGGTCTTTTATGTGTTTCTTGTTTTTCCCTTTCCCTTATATTTTTTTCCTTTGTACTTTTCCCCTCTTTCAATAAAAAATTACATGATGATGATGAGAATTCAATAATGAATTCTGTATTTCATAGGGTAATTGGGTTCATATACATGATTATAATTTTGGTACATTCCATGGTTATAAGAGTATCCTCTTTTTATGTGCTTTTGTGTGCTATAGCAGGTGTTTGTTGCTCTTAACAGTGTATTCAGGTGTATGTAGTTGAGTGTGCAGTGGTTTTGTTGGTGTATGTAGTTGAGTGTGCAGGTGGTTTTGTTTGTGTTGAGAGTAGAATGTGGTTTTTTTGGTGTATGCAGGTGTTTGTTCTATATTCCATGGTTTTGTTGAGTGTGCAGAAGTGGTGTTTGTTATGTATTCCATGGTTTTGTTGAGTGTGCAGGAGTCGTGTTTGTTCTATATTCAATGGTTTTGTATTCCATGGTTTTGTTGACTATGCATGAGTGGAGGAGATTCTGGGTGGATGGTATGTAAATTCTGGTATAACACTATACCAACGGTTTAATAAAACCGTTGGTATAGCGCTAAAACATGAAAATGAGTATTGCCAACGGTTTGAAAACCATTGGGAATACTCATATTTCACACCACTAGCAGCCAATATTTCCAACAGTTTTCAAACCGTTGGGAATACTCCTATTTAGAAGCCCAGTATTGCCAAAAGTTTTCAAACCGTTGGGAATACTCCTATTTCACACAGTATTGCCAACGGTTTTCAAACCTTTGGGAGTAATTTTATATACCAACAGTTCAAATAACCGTTGGGAAACTCTAGTATTACACTGCCTTTCCCAACGGTTGTACTAAAACTGTTGGTAATGGGCTATCCCAATGCCTTACTTGCCTACGGTTTTCCAAACCGTTGGTATATAGTATACCAACAGTTTGGTAGCCTTTACCAACAGGTTAAAACCATTGGTAATGCCTTAGTTTCCAGTAGTGTTAGGTGCTCAGCGTGATCCTCCTCTAATCTTGAGTAGATCAGGATGTCATCAATGAACACGACTATGAACTGATCCAGGTATTCCCAGAATATGGAGTTCATGAGTCCCATGAACATAGTTGGAGCGTTCATAACGCCGAACGACATGACTACAAACTCGAAGTGCCCGTATCTTCACTTGAAGGTAGTCTTAGAGATGTCTCCCTCCTTCACCCTCAACTGGTGATATCCATAACACAGATCAATCTTAGAGAACCATCCTTCCCCCTTCAACTGGTCAAAGAGATCATCTATCCTTGGAAGGGGGTAGTGATTCTTGACCGTCACCTGATTCAGTCTCCTGTAGTCTACGCACAGCCTGAGACCACCATCCGCCTTCTTTGCGAACAAGACTGGATCACCCCATGGCGATGCACTTGGTTGAACAAAACCCTTCTTTATCATATCGTCAATCTAAATCCACAACTCCTGTAACTCATAAGGTTCTATCCGGTAGGGGGACATCGAAATTGGATGGGCACCAGATTGCAAGTCTATCCCGAATTCAACATCACGTCGGGGGGGGGGGGGTAGAGTTTTCACTTTTTCAGGGAAGACGTCCATAAAATCACTGAAGACCCCTGGAACTTCCACCATCTCTGCGTCCACTGACTCCACTGACAATTAAGATAACAAGGAAAGGAGAGGTTCCTCTCACCTGCTGCTCTTCTGGCCACCCCGCTCGCCGATTAAAGTTACACGTCGGCCACCCAAGTCTGAAAAAAAACCTTCCTCAGAAGCAGTCAATGATGGCACATACAGAGAAAAAATAGTCAATGCTTAGGATGACATCATATGGATGTATCTGTAATAGTTGAAGATCCCTGACTGACTGGTGTGGCCCTATCATTAGCCTACACCCCTGGAAAACATAAAACAAGTCGGTCTGACCTCCGACTAGTGTGCTCAGCACCAGGGGCATTGAAAGTCTCTCAGTGTCTAAACCCAGAGCACGAGCCATAATAGGTGCAACAAAGGAGTGCGAAGCTCCTGTATCGAACAAGGCATAAGCAAGGGTACTAAAGAAGCTGATTGTACCTCGAACGACCTCCGGTCCTGCTGAAACTGCTGCCTCCACAGCGTGTAACTGCCCACACCCAGCTCCTCTGCCTCTCGGCTATCGGCTGCCTCCCCAACCATGCCCTGGTCAAGGTCCCTGAGGAGCACCCTGAGGTTGGCCTCCTCCTACAACGTTTGCCCTTGGAGGAGTGGGAGCTCGCTGACCCTGCTGCTGCTGCTGAAAGGGCCTAGATAGAAACTGCTGCTACTGAGGTGGGTGCTAAGCCTGCCCACCACCGTCGTACTGCACTCTATCCAAGAATTGATTTTGAAGGTTCCCATGGCTTCCACAGATGAAGCATCTCGACCCTGGGCCCGAAAGGAAAGGGTGAGGGACAGGAGATCGGAACTGGAACTGCTGAGGCCTGGTCCCTGCTGGTTAGAACCTAGAGGGCCCTGATGCTGGAGGCCTGCTACTGACGGCCTTCCCCTTCGACGAACCCAACTTGATTCCCTCTCTTGATACACCTCCCAATGTGTGAATCCTTTCCACCACTTCAGCCTTCTTCTGGACCTCCAAGTACGTCAGTAGGGTGAAGGGAGTAACATCATACTGGAGAGAAGGTCGAACCGTCTCCTCCAAATGTCTCACCCGAGACTCCTCATCCAGAAAGAGGTCCAGAGAAAAGAAGAGGAGATCCTTAAACTTGATCCCCAACTCTCTTACTGACATTCTACCCTACTGGAGGGAAAGTATCTCCTGCCTCTTCTCAGCCTTCATCGTGTAAGAGAGGAATTCCGCCCGGAACTCCTTCTCAAAATCAGTCCACATCACCTCAGCCTCCCTCTTCTCCCTAAGGTAAAGCGTCCACCACTGACGCGCTGCTCCCCGCATCTGGCTCACAGCCAAAGGAACCCAATACTCTATCGGAGCCCAGATCAAGCCGAAATCTATCACCAGCTTCTCTAGCCAGCTCTCTGTCTCCACGTCAGAGATGCTTCCCTCATACTTCCCGAGGGTTTACCGCTGAAAGGCACGATGCGTCTTCTGCCACTGATCATCCTCCTCTTGTCGGTCCATCACTTGCCGATCAGCCAAGTCAACCCTCTAGGCCTCGATCACCCATACTACTTGTGGTCATCTCCCAGGTTCCATAGCTACAAGGTAAACAAGGAATTCCTAAGCCCAAGTAGTGCAGGATATTGTTCTTAATTTTTTTTCTTAGACTTATTATTCATTTTAAATCCCCAAAAAACCCCAAAAACACGAGAACACAAGTCATTATGATGCATATACCTTTCCTAGGGTCTCTACCCTACAATTAGTGTAGCCTCACTTGGTCGTTAGGTAGGTCCAGAGTCCTTGCATCGGATCACGGGGGCCCCTAAAATCCCGTGTCCTAGCCGGTCTTCCTTGGCATATTTCACGCACCAAGATCACCCAACACTGTCGCCCAACCATCCCATGCAATCCTCACTGTGGCTAGCTCCAAACTCTATCCAATCTCTCAACCCAACCTCCCTTTGATACCATTCTGTCATGACCCTCCTTCACCAAGATGAGGGAAGGAACAACAGATTTCTAGACCCTTCCTTCTTCAAGTTGAAGGAGAGATAATGACCCCCGAGACCCGCCTTCAATAGGTCCCAAAGTGGCGACTAGCACCAAGCTTATAGAATCACACTCAAGATGGAAGGCATTACCCTTTTTCATTCATAGGATCAGGAGATAAGATAGTGAAACCCGAAAACACCAAACTGGGGTAAAATTAAAACCAAGGAAAACCATTCCCATATGCATGTTACAAAAATAAAATCCAGAAAGGTACAAGGAAACTACAAAGGTAAAGTACCCAAAAGAAAAGAAAAACAGCAACTGTAATATCCCCAAGCCTGAGCTAGAACGACCCTCCATGATCCCTGAAGTCCTCCTGGAAACCTGAAAGCAGTTTATATACATAGGGTGAGCATACAAGTATACTTAGTAGGGAAAACCAAAGACTCTTGCGCACAAGTGGGGAGGCATTCTAATTCCTTTTGAGAAAAGAGATAACCAAAGCACCTAACAAGTAAAATTTTCCACCCAAGCCTCACCAAGGATCACTCCCCAAATAACGAAAATCAAGTAAGGTATAGTAATAGCACATCGATGTTTGGGTACCCTATGCCACTTTCCCACTGGTTATTGAAGAAATCCTACGCATTGAACCAATCCCGCCATTCTCATCGCAGTCCCACTGCCACACCTTCCCGCACACACTTGGGCCACAACCACGCATCCCACCCGTAAACACCTGGGCCACAACAACTATCCCGCCCGCAGACACCTGGGCCATAACAACCACATGTAACCATTCCTGCAAACACCTAGGCCAGAACAACCACTACCACGTCCAAAGACAACTGGGCCAGAAAGCTACTGTCATGCTCGAAGACACCTGAGCCTCATCCCGAAGATACTTGGGAAACAACCTGCCTGCAAACCCTTCGACCAACCACCACACTACAGTGCCCAAAGAGTATTGGGCTAATAATGGACTTCAGGCCATCACAGCCTACCCGAAGAGTCTTGGGATATTCGGGAAAGGGAGCAGAAAAGGAGATAATAACCAGCCACTCAGAGGAGTGTTGGGAAAAACACCCTCCCCCATGAAATGGGGGTGTTCGGCACTAAGTGCTCAACTTGGGTGGGGAGCGAATAAGAAACGTAAAAACTACAGATATATGTATGGTTAATAAGCACTCATCCCAACCTAGGGTTTCCAAAGCCAATCTAAGCATAACACCCTTGTTACTATTCATAGAATGCACACTACTCACAGCCGAGTCACAAATCGTTCCCAAAACCAATTCCCCGTTTAGCCCATTCTTAGTTTCATGTTCAATTGATCCCATTTAAGTAAATTCTGCACTACTTTGAAACTAACAGGAATAACCACAAGCCAGGAAAATAGAAATAACCAAACAAAAATTTAAGCATTCACACCTGGTTCTCTGGTGAAGTCACAAAAATAAAGGGATAAGTGAGATCCCTAAAAGTAATGGAACCAAAGCAGGATTCAAGATACAAACCCACATCCCCAAAACCATGAACCAACGATATTCCAACAATAGAGGATTCCACCCCAATTCTTATCACAAGCAGAGCAGCCACACAGTTTCAGACTCATAACCAAGAGGATCCCATCCTCACCCACATCACCCCATAGGCAATCAAAGAGAACAAAACACCTACTACCAAAACAGAGTAGGGAAACTTCCAGGTTCAAGCACATAATTCATTAAGATCTTCTTTTTATTGGTTAACCGGGGTGACCACACACGGATTTATGTTTACCGGGCATCCATTTAATCCATCGGGTTTATGTGATTAACCAATTTCCATGTTGCATCCATTTAATCATCACAGAAGACAAGAGTTTATTAGTTCACAGAGAAAGACCACCAACGACCATTATTTTCAGTGAGCATAGCCCAACATTTCACAAAATAAGCATCAAGGAAGAGAATAAAAACAGAACAACAGCACATCGTTCACACCCCTCTCCTTCGTTCTTTAAAGTCCGTTTGTTATCTTCATTAAGGGTTGGTTTCATCCATTCCCACATAAACAACAGCGTACCCACCCCACATGATACACAGAAAGGAGAGACGAAGGAAAAGCCTTACTTGGTTGATCAAGGATCGAAGCTCTTCCCCATGCGCTAAGAACAGGGGATGCACGACTTGCAGGGGAGGAACATCGGGGACTCCAAGGATGAGCAGAAAACTCCAGCACAAGCACACTACAAGCCTCGGTAATGAGGGGATCCAGGCGCACAAGGAAGAAATAAGAGAACCAGCTGAGAAAAAGAAGACGAAAAAACTAGCGTGAGATATAAAGAGGAGATCCTACTGTTACAAGATATGGAATTTTGAACGCCTGGAAAGTCGGATCGTGGTTTCCTTCGCGGGTGGGAAGTTACACACGATGATATTAAGGTGTTATTTAATACCCCCCATCAGGGAGGTTTCTCGGGATTTTTTGTAATTAATTATGGGCTTTAAATGACTTTAAAAAAGGTATTAAAATTAATTTACGTCAAAAGATACGTTGCGAGAGGAGGAAAATTTGGGGACTGGAAAAAAAAGAACAAAGGGCTTGGCGTAGTTACACCGTCACGGTGTCACCCTTACAGTGCCACTGTGACCAGTGCGACTGTCACGGTGCCACTGTCACGGTGCCACCGTGGCCGGTTCCACCGTCACGGTGCCACTGTGACCGGTGCCACCGTCACGGTGCCACTGTTTTGGTGGAGCTGTATTTTGGAAAAGTAAATGGCCAGGAAAGTCCAAGCCATTACATATAGAGAGTGATAAATATGGAGAGGAAAAAATCGGCACCTCCGTGAAGCTCAATATGCGCTGAATCATCGTGCGGTAGCCGTGGAGCATAGAAATGGGTGAAGTTTCGGTGGATTCTTCCCAAAAGTATATTGTTTTTAAGTTTTTCTATAAATACCCATATATTTATTGTTTTTAAGTTTTTAACCCCTTATATGATTTCTTAGGACCCCTTGAGGGCCGATCTATAGGATTTGGGGAAGAAAATGGGGTTTCAGGACAATATGAGGGATTTCTCATTTGGAAATACCAATCACACGACGTGTTGATTAGGGAACACACATTGTTTGTTCTTCCTATTTAGGGAAGATGATCTTTTATAAGTACACACTGTGTATATGGTATACACGCCGTGTACAAGGGCTCGATCATGTAGCTAAGTACCTGACCAGACAACCCATGTAGTTTCATATGGCTACGTAGATTACATAGCCAGACCTCATGTGGTTGGTATGCTGTGTAAAGGTACATAATCGGGCTATATACATGGTCAGGCCATGTGATGTACATGGGTAGGTACCCTATGTAGGGTACATGTCATTTTCATGATGAACACACCATGTAAATGGGATTGACATGCCATGTATGGCTGAGGTACATGCTTAGGTGAGGATTTGGGAGAACACACCATGTACTATGTATACACACTACGTAATGCACCTTTGCTCCCATTTTTGGTGTTTTTCATATCTTTATGCCTAGGAGTTTTAATTATAACAATTATTAGTCCATTTTAAGTATTTTTCACATAGATCGTGATGGTGAAACCCTTATGGCGTTTTAAGGACTCCTAGGTGGCATTTCAGGCTCTTACATAAATGGAGAGGTTCTTCCTCCCATAATTGAATCTATTTGTCTTCTAAGAGTGAGACATTGACCCGAGATAATCCATGAGATATCTCTCTAGACCAATGCTTCATATCTATTCCTTTGAGGATGCATCCCATGCGAGATGTGCCCTTACGGCCTAGGAGGTTGTGAGGTTAATTGCTTCTGAGGATCTCCTATAGGATTCCTCTACTTACGTTTCAACATTGAGGATCCTGTATTGGATGCCTCTATCTTCTTCCTGTTACCAAGGGTCCCTTGAGGGATGCCTTTTCTTAATTCTGACTTATAGAATACCTTGTAGGATCCCTTTACCTATATACCATTATAATGATCCCATGTAGGATGCCTCTGTTTCTTATGATACTTTTGAGGGTCCCATGTAGGATAAATTTTCTTATGTACCATTCTGAGGATCCCATGTAGGATGCCTCTACTTGCTTACAATCAAGGATCTCATGTAGGATTCCTCCTTTTACCTTAACATCCGAGGATCCTGAGCAGGATTCCTTCACTTATGTGTATACCCAAGGATCCCAAATGGGATTCCTCTCTAATGTTTTGACTTGAGGGACCCAGCGGGTGCCCCAATGTTTGACCGAGCCTGAGCTAGTATGTCAGGTTTGTGTGGAGATGGTAGCAGGTGTCACCTTAGAACCCATACCAAACTTGTAAGACCATGAGGTTGTGGTAGTAGTGGTGGGTTTAGGCATTCATCCACACTCACTCTTTTATTTATACATTCACCTATTTATTACTAATGTGGTGATGATCACCAAAGGCACTTCCTAGTTGGTGGATAATGAGTATGACATGATACATCATTCTTTCTCCTTAGGATTCCCAAACATTCTTCCTAGGATCCATCTTGTTTGTCATTAGGATGCCCTAACACACTACAAAATATGCCCCGATTAGAAGGGGTTATAACCCCTTCTAAACACATTAGCATTAGTTACAGGTAACCGCCGCTAATGTTCCCGCCACATTGTGTTAGCGGCAGTTTTCGCAAAGTGCTGGTAAAGTAGCTCGCAACTAGCGATTGTTAGATTAGAGGCAATTTTAACCCCCTTTAATTTTACTGAAATATGTTAGATTAGAGGGGGTTTTAACCCCTGATAACCACAAAATCAAAGTAAATGTGGTTGTAAACCGCCTCTAATAGAGTTGTAAGTTCCACATTAGGGGCGGTTTTTGAAACCGCCTCTAATGAAGACCCATATTAGAGGGTGTTAAAACCCCCTATAATTGAGAAAATTATTAGAGGCGGTTCATTTAACTACCTCTAATAAATTTTTAATATTACATATTAATTTTTTTAAATCCCATAACCCATCCCTCCCCCATCAAATTTCCCACATGGACCCTGTGCCGCCCCACCCCGCTCACCTTCTATTCTCCTGTAGCGCCACCGCCTCGCCTCCCGTTCTCATGTAGCGCCCTGCTCGCCTCCCGTTCTCCAGTTCTCCTATAGTGCCCCGCTCACCTCCCGTTCTCTCGTTCTCTTATAGCTCCCCCACCCCACCTCACCTCCCATTCTCCTATAGAGCCTCTCGCCAAGCCTCCTCTCTAGTTCTCCTAAAGCGTCGCTGCTCCCTTATAAAATTTTATCCCGGTGGGTTTCAAACCCAGGATCGGTCGGTTAACACCCAACACCTCCACCACTAAGGAAAATTCTATTATATTAATATAAGTACATATTATTATATATATATATATATATATATTATAATGCTTTTTTTAAATAAATAATATTTGAATAAATATTTAAATATATATAAATATTTAACATATATATATTCTTTATATAGATTAATATATACTTTTTTATATTATGTATTTATGTATTTATATTATAATACATTTATATTATATTCAATTTATACATTCATATAAACTACATATTTTATATGTGCTTACATAAATTTGAGTAAATATATTTTATAATTCTATTTATATTATGTATATACACATATATTTATATATTTAGGTAAATTATTTATATACTTAAATATATATTTATAAATTATGTACATGTTTATAATCTACATATATATTTATAAGTATTTATTTAATATATTTATATAATTTATTTCAAAACATATTTTTATTATTATGTCCATTAATATATATTTATTTGTATAAATTGTATAATATTATATATAATTAATGTATAATTAATATTATATTAAATACAATTTATACAAATATTTATTTTATATATAATTAAAGCTATATGAAATACAATTTATTCAAATATTTATATAATGTTATATGAAATACAATTTTATATTATATATAATTAATATTTATATTATATATATTTAATATCATATGAAATACAATTTATAAAAATATTTATATAATGTATTTAAATACATATATTTAATATTATGAACGCTAATATATATTTATTTAAATAAATATAATTGTATAATATAATATACATTGATATATATGTGTATTTCAATAAATATAATAGTTTCATATTGTGTATATTAATATATATTTATTTGTATAAATTGTATATCATATAATATTAATTATATATAATATAAAAGCATAAACATGTCATTTAAAAATACATTTATTATTATTATAATATAAGTTATAAAAACTACAAGCTTGAGTTTTTATATGACATATTTTTTAAATAAAATATATTTTTGTAAATATTTATATAATATTTTTATTCTTTTATATTATATATAATTAATATTATATGAAATTCAATTTATACAAATAAATATATATAAATGTACATAAAATTATACAATTATATTTATGTATACATATGAATTCAATTAAATACATTCACATAATTGGAAATATATAATATAATTAAATGATATATATATATATATTTACTAAATTAATTTAAAATTTATGTGGTATACTTAAATATATATAAAATAATTATATACTACATATAAATTTATACATAATAAAATATTTATAATATAATATATATAATATAATATATATTTATATTTATATTTAATTCTGTATATATTATATTTATTTGTTTACATAATATAATATAAATGTATTTATACATAAATATAAAATAAAAATATATTTAATAAAATCATAATATAAATGTATAGTATTTATAAAACCATGTATAAATTTTATATA
Organism: Viscum album; assembly: GCA_963277665.1. NCBI lineage: Eukaryota > Viridiplantae > Streptophyta > Magnoliopsida > Santalales > Viscaceae > Viscum > Viscum album. Next base: position 1,717,086,004 of record OY728143.1, read on the forward strand.
TTTGAATAAATATATTTATAATTACATTTATATTATGTATACCAATATTTATATATATATATATATATACATTTTTGTTTGTATGTATAAGTATTTATTTAAAGAATTTATATTATGTCTTTATATATATGTTTATAATGCATTTAAATACATTTTTATAATGTGTTTATGTTACACACACACACACACATACATGCACACATATATATTATAAATTTTGAATTTATATGAGATTTATTTTAAAAAATAAATAAAAATTTAGAGGGGGCTAAAAAACCCTCTAATCAAACTGATTAGCAGCGATTCATGAACCCCCTATAATGTCATAAATTAAAAGGGGTTTACAACCCCCTCTAATTTATTAAATTAGAGGGTTTCAAAACCCCCTATAATGTCATATATCATATGGGGTTCACAAACCCCTCTAATTTCATAAATTAGAAGGGGTTCAATACTCCCTCTAATCTAAGTGATTAACAATAGTTTGTGAATCCACTCCAATTTAAGAGATTATAGGGGGTTGTGAACCCCACTATTTCCTTTAAAAAAAATTCCATGTTATATATACATACCCTCTAATATCCTAATGAATCATATATGTATGTGTGTATATATATATATATAGTGTCTTTAAAATCCAACTGGACATATATGACCACTAATTATTAAATTAGCATTGGTTTTGACACAACTGCCTCTAAAATCCAACCAAATATTACAAAACAAATGCTAAAAAATTTAGAAGGGGTTGTAAACCCCCTCTAAATTTGATGATTAGAGGGGGTTGTGCATAACCACCTCTAAAATTAATTTAGAGGGGGTTGTGCATAACCCCTTTTAAAAAACCACCATTAATCTGTTGTTTTTTTGTAGTGGCATATTTCTCATGATCTGGATTTTGAGCCTATGATTATGATATATGGGCTTAGTGTCCCTATTAATGATACTCATGTATGATTACACTCTCCCAGGTGATGAGGATTCCTATCTCCTCGAATTGTTATATGTTTAGGATGATTCCTCTCTCCTCTAATTGACATGTGATGAGGATGATTATACTCATGGATGATTATGATCACCCGAGCGATAGGGGCGATTTTTCTCTCCTTGATTGATTACTAGATCACGATGTTAGAATTATAATTTCACATCATTGGATACTCATGGATGACTATGATATCCTGAGTGATAGGTATGATTCTTCTCTCCCTCATTAGAGACATCGAGGGGTGTTTATGACATCTCACTGATGATCTCTCCTTACATTTCACCTAAGGGTCAGACCCTTAGGTTTCATCTAAGTTGCAATGTCGTGAACGCCTACTAACCGGGACCTAGGGATAATACATTGGACTGTAGGCCATTGTGTACAACTATAGGCCATTTATAGGATATCCAAATTTACTTCCTTGGAATCCATCTTTATAGTGATTGGAGGTGAGTATGGGTGAACTCAGGGTTAGGATGAGTATCCCCCTATGGTGACACATCTTGCTCAGAGACACTTCGGTGTTAGCCAAATTATGTATTTTATATTGAGATTACAGAACCAAAGACCAACTTAATGATACATGACTTAAGTGGTTCGACATCCAACTCAATTCCCTTTACATAGGATGTCCAGGCAGTTGGGATTACAAACCCAAGGATCAAATGCTATTGTTTATGCTATTTCTTTCACCTAAATCATGCATATTCATATTTATGTATATATATATATATTTATGGTAATATACATATATATGAATATAAATATGGATATACATGACATCACATTTCCTAGTTGGCTGAGATCATGGACCTGAGGATCAACTGTGGTTTCATGTTATTTGTTTTATTTATACTTCTAGTTGTGTCTTAGCTAAACTGAGCATATTACATGATCATGAACTTAAGAAAGAATATTTATAGTTTCACCATTATTTTTGAATAATGAGATTATTTATCACCCATGTATGTGTACCTTAGTGTGCATGAAGACCTTATGTACGCTTTTCAGGTTGAGAAAAGATGCATGGTAGATAGGGCTCAGGCCCAAGGTTGCAAGATCATGTCAAGTTGTTCCTACAGATTCTTATGATCAGGCTTGTGTCATTTAAAAATGTCATAGAGAGTAGGTATGTGGTCTGTATTGAAGTTAGTAGTAGAGAATTTCACATTATCTTAGTTTCCTTTATGTACTTCTGTATGTATGGTCGACCCAGTGGGTGACCAATGTTGTATGACAAACACTACTATAAATAGGGATTTTAAAAGCGCTAGAAACTACCTTTAATAGTGCTAGAAAATCACTGTTAATCATGGAGAAGATAAAGGGACACCTTTATCAGTGCTATTTTGAGCGCTGATAAAGGCCCAATTTATCGGCACTATTTTGAGTAATGATAAATGCCCAATTTATCAGTGCTATTTTGAGCACTGATAAAGGCCCAATTTATGAGAGCTTAATTAGCACTGATAAAGGCCAAGTGGCCTGTGATATACTATTTATTTAACAGCACACCCAACACCTGTACAACACCTCGACACCTACACACCTGCACACAAACAACACCTGCACAAAACAACATAAAACAACACCTACACACAAAACAACTTCACAAAACAACACCTACAAAAAACAAAGTATAGAAGAATAAAAAAACACCGCACAAGAGTTTTACAAATGCTATATACATTTACTTGACATCATGAATACAAAAAAACACATTGCAATATAATTTTCAAACAATGTTTTATATGGTTACAATTACAATTATTCAACAAATAGTTAAAAACATTAATGTTTCATCCTTTTTGCATCTGTGATCCCCTCTCAAAAATTTTCTTCCATGGTATTAGTTACCGAAAAAAGCATCCTAACTCAATAAAAAATTCCACCTATATAAGAAAACAAATATTATGTTAGTATTACAATAATGAAATAAATTAAACATTAATATGAAATAATACATTAATAAAATGTCAATTTTTAATAAAAAAGACATGTTTGGAGTTATACCGGTCACACTGTGTGTCTTAATGATGTGGGGTTAATTTCTACATGTCACAAATGAGTCATAGATCATTATTTTAAAATATTAAAACAATATGAATGGGTTTTCTCAGTTTTGAGTATGTCACTTGTTCTTTTGAGTATGTCAGGACTAGGTACAGATCTTATGTTTGGGTGATTTCATCCCCATGCACAGGGGACAATCTAAGTTTCCAATAGCCGTAAATTGATGTTTTACTTTTCTCTTTTACAATTGATTTTATTTCCACCTTAGGTGGCACACTTGGGTGTGATATTTAGTTATTATGTGGATTTTGACTCTTGTCCTAGTATGACAAGGGAGGTTTGATTATGCATCATGATAGGAACTTAAGCTCATATGATGTATGCTTTCTTATGATTTTCATTGGGAACATGGATTGAGATAAGAGGGGTTAGACTGCTTAAAGTGTCAGTAAAGAAGCTAAATCTTTTTTTCTAAATTAGCCTGTTTTGGTGGCATTCTACTTAGCCAACCCAAACATGTGGCTCTAATGTGGTTCTAATGAGATCGATTAGGAGCCTTCTCTTCTAAAGCTGGTTGTAGCATCCTCATTCCCACATCCCAACACGATCAATGGAAAAATCTTCTCTGGCTCAAGTAAATCCCTTCAAAATTCAACTTTCTTACATGGAGGCTTAGGAAGGGTGCCCTTTACACGAATGAAAATATAAAAAAATGTGGTATCCCAACTATTTTCTGCTACTTGTGCTACAATGATCACAAAGAGGAAAGTATGGAGCATCTTTTCTATGAGGGGGTCTGGGCCCAATAGGTCTGGAATACCTTTTGTGCGTTCACTGCTATGCACAACTATGATCCAAATGATGCGCCTTTCATCACCTTTTGGCTTCAGGGTTCGGGTGATAAGGGGGTGGAATGGATGGCCAGGGATTTCATTTTGCATGCAGGTGCATGGTGTATTTGGAAAGCATGAAATAAATCACGCTATGAAGGGATTGTATCCTTAGGGAGGACTATCATTTCCCACATCTGCTGCCTTCTTCTCAATCTAATCAGATACATTAAGGGGTGGAATGATGCTTTCTCGATCCAGTTTTTTCAACATTTTATCCACGGTCTCCTAAATGATGTCCCTCATGGAAATTGAGTCTGGTGGAATCCCCCTTCCTATGGGTTGAATATCAACATGGATGGATCCTGTTCTGAGGGGATCATGAAGGGAGGAGGGGTGGTCCGTGATTCCAAGGGTTCCTTTGTGTTCGGTTTCTCGATTTTCTTGGGAAATGGTACCTCCATCTAGGAGAAAGCCATCTCCCTCTTTTCAGGCCTTTCCCTCTGCTGGTAGGGGGCCTTGTCATCACCGAAGCTAAAACAAACTCCCTCATTCTCCTCAACCCGCTACAAGGCACTTTCCCTACCCCTTGGTCCATCTCATACTGCATCAAGAAAAAAAGGAGTATTCTCTCAAATACCTGGGTGAAGCATATGTGGCGTGAAGGGAATAAGGTGGCAGATCATATGGAATCAATTGTGGTCCAATGTGATCAGGTTTTGAAGGAGTTTCATGCGGGAGACAAGATGATCCAATTGGGGAGGTTCTTTAGGAAGCCTTACTAGATAAGTGGGAGCAAGGGAATAGGGCAGACTCGGGGATCTAAGGTCGGACTGAGAGTAGTACCAGGAGTGGGTAGTTGGGATTTAGCTACACGTGGAGGTCTTGTAAAAGATAGTGAGACCCAAAAGCGGGATCAATGGCTAGTAGTTGGTGGAGCTCCACAGGGAGGCCATAAATTAGGTAGTCGAGCATCAGGCTAGAAGCACACTATCAAGTTGTTAGGGTTATATTAGGATGGTGATCTAATGATAGTTGGTGGTATGTTGTGGGTGTGACCATTATTTTCTTTCATTTTGTATTTGGACGGTTTTGGTGCATGAGGTGCATGAGTATTGTTTTTGGACTAAATAGGAACTGGTTACTAGGTTTCCATCAATTATGATGTGAGATGTTTATATATATATGAGGTTCATTATCATTGAGATTTATTTGGGAATCGAAGTGATGCAGATTTGTATGTGAGGTGTGTATGCATTTGGGCATTGATGTGATGCTGGTTCTGTATGAGGTGTGTAGGCACCCAAATTTTGATGGGCATGCATATGTATATATGATATGGGTTGTTTGATTGAGAACCTAATAAATTAAATACATGTTTATTAAATTGTTTTAATGGTTTTATGAGATGCATATGGGCATGCTCTTTCTCCACTACGATTGGTTATGCCGAGTAAGAGGTTTGGACTAACTTGGAAAGTTTAGGCTGAGTGTAAATTTGAAATAATAAAATTGTTATATTGGTTACTTGATTCCATGGGAATGTAATGGGCTTGGACTTAGGATTTAGCTGGGTGTTGATCATCTGGATTGAGGTGATGTGGTTTGTCAGGTGGGGCTTGGCTCAGATACTTGGAGTGACAATGATTACCAGGTTGAGGTGACTTGGTCATCAAGATTTGAGGTGATGAAGTTATCAGGACAAGGTCATGGCTCTCGAGACTTGATTTGGTGTTGACCATCATGATTTTAGGGACATGGTCATAGGGCCAATTATTCTAATACCAACTATAATGACCTAAACATTTCATACATTGATATCACATATGAGTTGATTAATGTTCTTTACATAAAAGAAATAAATTAAACATAAATATGAAACAATGTAGCAATTATATGGACAATGATTTTACTATGAAAACATCAAGATTACCCCCGTGATTGAGTATACACAGCGTCACTTCACTTCTTGCAAGAGTTTGTCACATGGATAGAAATATCCTAAAATAAACGAACACAACAAGGAATAATGAAAATCAAGTCAGTGTTTCATTATATAATTTTTCGTTAAAATAGACATATTATATCGTAACATTACCTTTAATTCTTTATAAAGGATTTCATTGGTCTAGATATAATCTAATAACAAACTAATGATTATTTGTTCACTTTAATACTATTGGTAACTACCGCTTATCATAGAATTTGATCCAAACTTCCGATCCTGTGTCCCCCTGATGCTCTCATCGGACACCATCTATATGATATCATCATTCATAGTTCACTTGTCCTTCTCTTCCTACACCCATTTACCCTAGTAAATGGGTGTAGGAAGAAAAGGAGAAGTGAACGATGAATGATTATATCATAGAGATGGTGTCTCATGAGACCATCAGGGGGATTCCCAATCGGAAGTTCAGATCAGATGGTATGGTAAGTGGTAGTTAACAAACAATAGTGAAGAATCCTTAGTTTTGTTATTAAATTTGTGAGTGTTTCACAACCAATATTCTTTAAAAACACTAAATTAGTAGAAACACTTGCATAAATGACCAAAATAGAGAATATAAATGATTCATTCCATAATAGTTTAGGTCTAGTTCTTTTGGAAACATGAAAACATAAAGAACTAGTTCATAAGAGTCTCTCATTAAGTTATGCTTTACTAAAAAGAAAAAACATTTCTAAAACCATTCTTCATAACCTAAGGATATAAAACAAAATAAAGGGTGATCATACATGCTCAATAAGTGTAAATAAGGGAGATATAAATTGATCATATAAGGATAACATAAGTAGTAGGAATTCACCTTCATCCTATTTGTGTACAATCTTCCTTCAGGTATACTGCCCATTCATTTCTAAACATATCTATATCATCTTGTGAATATGAGTTTTTATGACAGTCATGGTAGTACTAAAAAAATATAAATACACAAAGGATTAAAAAATACTTTAAATGAACTAGTAATTATTTTTGAAAATACCTCTTTAGGGATTCTAGTTTGTTGATGAAATTTGTTCTATTTCATAAATTTACAAACATAATAACCAAAGTACTTTTCGTTTGTTTATTTTGGACACTACAAAAACATCTAAAAAAATAATTAATTTTTTTATATGTGTTTGGATAGTGAAATATTATTATATATACCAGGATACTTGTCCAATTGTAGATCTTGTGGGCATTCTTTTCATTAGGACCTAGATTCATTCCATAAAGTAGATGATATTGATGCACCACCCTATCATAATAGAATCCCCATTAAAAGATAATATAAATTATATAACTAGATATTTAGTTCTAAAATGTTAGATCTAGTGTACTACAAATTGAAAAATGCCATCATGTGTGGTTGGTTTGTTGCATGCAATGAATCCAAAAAATAAATCTTTATAATATCCAAATTGACTGCAGTCAGTATACAATACTTCCTAAAAACACAAAAAGAAATAAGTAATGAAAGAAATGAAAATATAGTTGATATGATTAAATTAAAGAGTTTTACCCTTTCATAATTGGTATTAAAAAGAGTCTATCATCCATTATTATTTTTTTAAATGATTTGAGTAGGGATGACATTATTTCACATGCTTTATAAGAATTTATTTATTCTTTTGAAGAGGTGATGTGAGGATTAACGAGTCCAAATTTTTTTCATGGGTAAATCCCTTTAATTGTTTTTAATACATATTCCTGCAAAAAATATGAAATTTATTTAGTCATAATTATCATATTATATCATATTTTTTAAAATCAAATCATGAAAGCATACCTCATGTACACATTTACAACTCAGGTGCCTATCCATTCATACTTGAGGATTTCATTTATATTTTTAGCACTAATGAAATCTGATTTTTCCTCTATGTACATATTTTTTTCAAAATAAACAATGTGAGTATTGTCGTCTATCAACTTTGTATCTACATGATCCTGTAATGATATTAAATGTGGATTTAGAACGGGTGGTGTGAAGGTTCTCTCAGTAGATAATTTCAATGGGTTGGTTGATCCTTGAGATATTTTTGAGGAGATATTTCATTTCACCCCCTTCTATTTGTCGTTCTATAATAACATTCATCAGTTCAAACATTTTTTCATTAAATGTTAAAGTTTCATCTTGAAAAATAAATTGGAAATGAATACCTTTTTGTTGACATGTTTTTGTACAAGAATTGATGGCCATGCGATGAATGTTCTAAAAACTTGTTTGACCATATGAATGTCATCATCATCATTTGGAATAGGTATCTCGATGATCGGATCATTAGCTATGTTAATCTACACTCTAACATGATCTTTTGGAAGTTGTATGTTGTGTAGCCTATCGTTATGCATATTGAACACTGTAGCCCTTGCTACAAGGCGATAAGTGGGAGTTGATGGATATAAATCACAATCATTTTCACCCTATAGAATATTAGTACAGGAAAGGAATCAGTGTATATGTGATTTACATTTCACAAAACAATTATTAGAACATTTATTACCTCATCCAAGTCAGGTTTTTGAGGGAAATGGCTCGACTCAAAGCTGGTGGGGGTGGGGCAGGATCTTCACGCATGGTTTTTTGTTGAGTTGTTTCTTATCTTTGCCTACCCCATCAAGATTTATATCATATCTCTCTGGTATTGTAATTCTTATCGAAATATAACTATTGTTTCTCTCATCTTTTTCATTTTTTCAGTTTGATCATCCGCTTGTTTTTTATTCTGAAAATATGTTCGCAGTGTCACCCAAAAACCCAAACCTCTGACGTGACCATACTGTTCCGGCTACTTTATGGCCTTTGAAAGTATGTCTGCATCTGGTGTGCGTGTTGTGGATTCCTAGGACTATGTCAGATAGAAGATATAGGAAAATAAGTATTCATTGTTATGTAATAGTGATTTAAAGCAAATCAAGTTTATATTATGTCATACTTACACATGTTTCCCACAATTTTTGCATGTTTTCATCTATCAGTATCCCCTATTTATTTACAAGAGCCTCCTTCCATAGTACATGACATGGGATGGAAGTGGTTTTTGATTTTGATTCATCAATTTGCATATAAATAGAGGAACATAGTTACGGTGTTGTTTTTTGTCACATAAAAGTATTACGGTAGATTTAAAATATGTACCAATTTTTTCTCAAGTGAAGAGTACCCCATCCTTGATTTATGGTAGGGGTACACTGGTTTTGTTGTCCATTATTTATTTTCATCACTCAGTTGCTGTTTCATAAATAAAAATCTGTCAATCAAAGTGATGAATACAAGCAATGTAAAACAACGTAATACCACACACAATGTACCTGAAAAGTCTGCTCCGCACGACGGCTGCTAAACACATCCCACGCTCCTTAGGATATCAAGTGTGCATAAAGAGGAGGGGGTGGGGGGGGGGTGTCTTGATTTTCCATTCAGTATCATTAAGATGATATTTCGTAAAAATTGTACGGAAGCCTCTATGAATCCTTCCTGCAACTCTCAATACACATTCCTTGTGCGAGGAATCTATTATAAATTCACTCTGCAATGGATGATGAAGAGTAATTCAATATTTTAGTATTTTATTTTATTTTAATAAATTAAAGAAATGATATCATAATGTTACTGTAATCTCTTCCCACATAAGTGTCTTAATCCCAGTGACAACATGGTGCCACGACTGTACATCAATCAGCACGCGTTTCCGAGTAGCGCCCCGCCCCGCCTCTTGTTCTCATGTAGTGGCCCGCTCGCCTCCCATTCTCCGGTTCTCCTATAGCTCCCCACTCGCCTCCTATTATCCCATTCTCTTGTAGTGCCCCCACCTCACCTCACCTCCCATTGTCCTATAGTTCCCCCACCAAGACTCCTCTCTAGTTCTCCTATAGCGCTGCCACTCCCTTATATAATTTTATCCCGGTGGGTTTCGAACCCAGGATCGGTCAGTTAACACCCAACGCCTCCACCACTAAGGCAAATGATATTATATTAATATAAGTATATATATATATATATATTATAAATATTTTTTTAAATAAATAATATTTGAATAAATATTTAAATACATATAAATATTTAACATATATATATTTTTTATATAGATTAATATATACTTTTTTATGTAATGTATTTATGTATTTATATTATAATACATCTATATTATATTCAATTTATACATTCATATAAACTACATATTTTATATGTGTTTACATAAATTTGAGTAAATATATTTTATAATTCTATTTATATTATGTATATACACATATATTTATATATTTAGGTAAATTATTTATATACTTAAAAATATATATTTATAAATTATGTACATGTTTATAATCTATATATATATTTATAAGTATTTATTTAATATATTTATATAAATTATTTCAAAAAATATTTTTATTATTATGTTCAATAATAAATATTTATTTGTATAAATTGTATAAAATTATATATAATTAATGTATAATTAATATTATATTAAATAAAATTTATACAAATATTTATTTTATATATAATTAATGCTATATGAAATACAATTTATTCAAATATTTATATAATGTTAAATGAAATAAAATTTTATATTATATATAATTAATATTTATATTATATATATTTAATATTATATGAAATAAAATTTATAAAAATATTAATATAATATATTTAAATACATATATTTAATATTATGCACGTTAATATATATTTATTTAAATAAATATAATTGTATAATATTATATACATTAATATATATATGTATTTCAATAAATATAATAGTTTAATATTGTGTATATTAATATATATTTATTTGCATAAATTTTAAATCATATAATATTAATTATATATAATATAAAAGCATAAACATGTATTTTAAAAATATATTTATTATTATAATAATATAAATTATAAAAGCTGCGAACTTGAGTTTTTATATGATATATGTTGTAAATAAAATATATTTTTGTATATATTTATATAATATTTTTATTCTTTTATATTATATATAATTAATATTATATGAAATTCAATTTATACAAATAAATATATATAAATGTACATAAATTATACAATTATATTTATGTATACATATAAATTCAATTAAATACATTCACATAATTGGAAATATATAATATAATTAAATGATACATATATATTTACTAAATTAATTTATAATTTATGTGGTATACTTAAATATATATAAAATAATTATAATATATATATAAATTTATATATAATAAAATATTTATAATATAATATATATAATATAATATATATAATATAAATATAATATAATATATGTTTATATTTATATTTAATTCTGTATATATTATATTTATTTATTTACATAATATAATATAAATGTATTTATACATAAATATACAATAAAAATGTATTTAATATAATCATAATATAAATGTATAGTATTTATAAAACTATATATAAATTTTATATATTTGAATAAATATATTTATAATTACATTTATATTATATATACCAATATATATATATATATATATATATACACATTTTTGTTTATATGTATAAGTATTTATTTAAAGAATTTATAGAATGTCTTTATATATATGTTTATAATGAATTTAAATACATTTATATAATTTTTTTATGTTACACACACACACACATGCACACATATATATTATAAAATTTGAATTTATATGAGATTTATGTTAAAAAATATATAAAAATTTAGAGAGTGCTAAAAAACCCTCTAATCAAACTAATTAGTAGTGGTTCATGAACCCCCTCTAATGTCATAAATTAAAGGGGGTTCACAACCCCCTCTAATTTATTAAATTAGAGGGTTTCAAAACCCCCTATAATGTCATATATCAGAGGGGGTTCAAACCCCCTATAATTTCATAAATTAGAAGGGGTTCAAACCCCCCTCTAATCTAAGCGATTAACAATAGTTTATTAATCCACTCTAATTTAAGAGATTATAGGGGGTTGTGAACCCCACTATTTCCTTTAAAAAAAATTCCATCTTATATATATACACCCTATAATATCATAATTAATCATATATGTATGTGTATATGTATATATAGTGTCTTTAAAATCCAACTGGACATATATGACCACTAATTATTAAATTAGCATTGGTTTTGACACAACCGCCTCTAAAATCCAACCGAATATTACAAAACAAATGCTAAAAAATTTAGAAGGGGTTGTAAACCCCCTATAAATTTGATAATTAGAGGGGGTTGTGAAAACCCCCTCTAAAATTAATTTAGAGAGGGTTGTGCAGAACCCCTTTTAAAAAACCACCGTTAATCTGCTATTTTTTTTGTAGTGACATATTTCCTAGGATCTGGATTTTGAGCCTATGATTATGATATATGGGCATAGTGTTTCTATTAATGATACTAATTTATGATTACACTATCCCAGGTGATGAGGATTCCTCTCTCCTTGAATTTTTATATGTTTAGGATGATTCCTCTCTCCTCTAATTGACATGTAATGAGGATGATTATACTCATGGATGATTATGATCTCCTAAGCGATAGGGGTGATTATGTTATCCTTTATCGATTACTAGATCATGACGTTAGAATTAGAATTTCACATCATTGGATACTCATGGATGACTATGATCTCCTGAGTGATTGGTATTATTCTGATCTCCCTCATTAGAGACCTTGAGGGGTGGGCATGACATCTCACTGATGATCTCTCCTTACAGTTCACCTAAGGGTCAGACCCTTAGGGTTCATATGAGTCATAATGTTGTGACCGCCTACTAACCGGGACCTAGGTATAATACATTGGACTGTATTTACATATAATGAGTGGAATTTTGTCCAACTATAATCCATTTATAGGATATCCAGATGTACTTCCCTGGAACCCATCTTTATAGTGATTGGAGGTGATTATGGGTGAACCCAGTGTTTGGATGAGTATCCCCCAATGGTGACATAGCTTGCTCAGAGACAATTCGGTGTTGGACAAAGTATGTATTTTAGATTGCGATTACAGAACCAAAGAACAACTTAATGATACATGACTTAAGTGTTTCAACATCAAACTCAATTCCCTTTACACAGGATGTCCAAGCAATCGAGATTACAAACCCAAGGATCAAATGCTATTGTTTATGCTACTTCTTTCACCTAAATCATGTATATTCATATTTATGTATATATATATATATTTATTTATGGGAATATACATATATATGCATATAAATATAGATATACATGACATCACATTGCCCAGTTGGCTGAGATCATGGACCCGAGGATCAACTATGGTTTCACATTATTTGTTTTATTTATATTTCTAGTTGTGTCTCGGCTAGGTTGACCATATTACATGATCATGCACTTAAGAAAGAATATTTATAGGTTCACCATTCAGGTGTCCTAATGAGATTATTTATCACCCCTGTATGTGTACCTTGGTGTGCATGAAGACCTTATGTATTCTTCTCAGGTTGAGAAAAGATGCATGGTAGATAGGGCTGAGGCCCAAGGTTGCAAGATCATGTGAAGTTGTTCTTGCAGATTCTTATGATCAAGCTTGTGTCGATTGAAAATTTCATGGAGATTAAGTATGTGGTCTTTATTGGAGTTAGTAGTAGATCCTTGTACATTATTTTAGTTTCCATTATGTACTCCTGTATGTATGGTCGACCCAGTGGGTGACCAGTGTTGTATGACATACACTACTACAAATAGGGATTTTAAAAGTGCTAGAAACTACCTTTAACAGTGCTAGAAAAGTGTTTTTAATCACAGTGAAGATAAAGGTCCACCTTTATCAGTGCTATTTTGAGCGATGATAAATGCCCAATTTATCAGTACTATTTTGAGCGCTGATAAAGACCCAATTTATCAGCACTATTTTGAGCGCTGATAAAGTGACACCTTTATCAGCATTATTTTGAGCGCTAATAAAGTCCCAATTTATTAGCGCTTAGTGAGCGCTGATAAAGGCCAAGGTTCCTGTGATGTGATATTTGTTTAATAGCACACCCAGGATCTTCACAACACCTGAACACCTACACACCTTCACAAAACAGCACAAAACAACACCTACACACAAAACAGCTCCACAAAACAACACCTACACAAACAAAGTATAGAAGAACAAAACAACACCACACAAGAGTTTCACAAATGATATATACATTTACTTCACATCATGAATACAAAAAACACATTGATATATACATTTCAAACAATGTTTTATATGGTTACAATTACAATTATCCAACAAACAGTTAAAAACATTAATGTTTCATCCTTTTTGTATTCGTGATCCCCTCTCAAAAATTGTCCTCCATGGTATTAGTTACCGAAAAAAGCACCGAACTCAATAAAAAATTCCACCTATATAATAAAAAATATATTATGTTAGTAATACAATAATGAAATAAATTAAACATTAATATAAAGGAATTCATTAATAAAATATCATTTTTAATAAAAAATACACATTTGGAGTTATACCGGTCACACTGTGCATCGTATTGAGGTGGGGTTGATTCCTACACGTCAAAAATGAGTCATAGATCGTTGTTTTAAAATATTAAAACAATATGAATGGGTTTGATCAGTTTTGAGTATGTCACTTGTTCTTTTGAGTATGTCAGGACTGGGTACAAATCTTATGTTTGGGTGCTTTCATCCCCATGAACAGGGGACAAACTAAGTTTCCAATAGTAGTAAATTGATTTTTTACTTTTATATTTTAAAAATGATTTGATTTCCACCTAGGTGTCACACTTGGGTGTGATATTTAGTTATTATGTGAATTTTGACTCTTGGCCGAGTATGACAAGGGAGGTTTGATTACGCATCATTATAGGCACTTAGGATCATATGATGCCTTCTTTCTTATGATTTTCATTGGGAACCTCGATTGATATAAGAGGGGTTGGACTGTTTAAAGTTTTAACAAAGAAGCTAAATAGTTTTTTCTAAATTATCCTATTTTTGTGGAATTCTACTCATCCAACCCAAACATGTGGATTTAATGTGGTTCCAAATCGATCAGGAGCCTTCTCTTCTAAATCCATCTATAGCATCCTCATTCCCATGGCCCAACATGATCAATGAAAAAATATTCTCTGGCTCAAGCACATCCCTTCTAAATTCAACTTTCTTATATGGAGGCTGAGGAATGATTCCCTTTACATGAACAACAATATCAAAAAATGTGGTATCCCTACAGTTTCCCATTGCTTGTGCAACAACGATCTCAAAGAGGAAAGTATGGAGAATATTTTCTATGAGGGGGTTTGGGCCCAATAGGTCTGGAATACCTTTGGTGCGTTCACTATTGTGCACAACCGTGATCCAAATGATGCACCTTTCATCACCTTTTGGCTTCAGGGTTCAGGTGATAAGGGGGTGGAATGGATGGCAAGGGATGTCATTTTTCATGCAACTGCATGGTGTATTTGGAAAGTGTGGAACAAGGTGTGCTGTTAAGGGATTGTATCCTCAGGGCAAACCATCATTTCCCACATCTTCTTCCTTCTTCTCGATCTAATCAGATACATTAAGGGGTGGAATGATGCCCTCTCACTCCAATTTCTACAACTGCTTTTCCACGGTCTCCCAACTGCTGTCCCTTATGGAAATTGGGTCTGGTGGCATCTCCCTTCCTATGGTTTGAATCTCAACACATATGGATCCTGTTCTGATGGGATAATGAATGGATGAGGGGTGGTCCGTGATTCCAAGGGTTCCTTTGTGTTCGCTTTCTCGATTTTCCTGGGAAATGGTACCTCCATCCAGGTGGAATCCCTCACCCTCCTTTCAGGCCTTTCCCTCTGCCAGCAGGGGGGCCTTGTCATCCCTGAAGCTGAAATAGACTCCCTCATTCTCCTCAACTCACTACAAGGCACTTTCCCTACCCCTTGTTCTATCTTATACCGCATCAGGAAAATCAGGAGTATTCTATCAAATACCAAGGTGAAGCATATGTGGCACGAATGGAATAAGGTGGGAGATCGTATGGCATCAATTGTGGCCCAATGTGATTAGGTTTTAAAGAAGTGACATGCGTGAGACTAGATGATCCATTTAGGGATGTTCTGTAGGAAGCCTTATCAGACAGGTGGGAGCTAGGGAATAGGGAAGACTCAGGGATCTGAGGTCGGACTAAGAGTATTACCGAGAGTGGGTAGTTGAGATTTAGCTACACGTGGAGGTCTTGTAAAAGATAGCAGGACCCAATAGAGGGATCAATGGCTAGTGGCTAGTGGATCTCCACAGGGAGGCCAAAACTCAGGTAGTCGGGCATCAGGCCAAAATCACACTATCAAGTTGTTAGGGTCAGAGTAGGATGATGATCTAATGATAGTTAGTGGTATGTCGTCGGTGTGACCACACTTTTCTTTCATTTTGGATTTGGATGGTTTTGGTGCATGAGGTGCACGAGTATTGTTTTTGGACTAACTAGGAACTGGTTACTAGGTTTCCATCAATTATGATGTGATATGTTTATATATATATGAGGTGCGTTGGTATTGATATTCATGTGGGAATCAAAGTGATGCATATTTGAATGTGAGGTGTGTATACATCAAAGCATTGATGTGATGCAGGTTCTCTATGAGGTGTGTAGGCACCCAAATTTTGATGGGCATGTATTTGTATATATGATGTGGGTTGTTCAAGTGAGAACCTAATTAATTAAATACATGCTTATTAAATTGTTATAATGATTATATGAGATGCATATGGGCATGCTATTTCTCCACTACGATTGGTTATGCTGGGTAAGAGGTTTGGACTAGGAAAGTTTAGGATGAGTGTAAATTTGAATTAAATCAAATTGTTATATTGGTTACTTGATTTCATGGGAATGTAATGGGCTTGGCCTTAGGATTGAGTTGGGTGCTGATCGTCTAGATTGAGGTGATGTGGTTCGTCATGTGGGTCTTGGCTCACATACTTGGAGTGACAATGATCACCAGTTTGAGGTGGTTTGGTCATCGACATTTGAGGTGATGAAGTCATCAGGACAAGGTCATGGATCTCAAGACTTGAGATGGTGTTAACCATCATGATTTTAGGGACATGGTCATAGGTACAATTACTCTGATACCAACTATAATGACCTAAAAATTTTATACATTGATATCACATATGAGTAGATTAATATTCCTTACATAAAAGAAATAAATTAAATATAAATATGAAACAATGAATTAATTCTATGGACAATGATTTTACTGCAAAAAATCAAGATCACCTATGTGATTGAGCAGACACAACGTCATTGCTCTTCCTACAAAATCTTTTCACATGGACATAAATATTCTAAAATAAACAAACACTTCATGGAATAATTAAAATCAAGTAAACATTTCATTATATAATTTTTCGTTAAAATAGACATATTATATCGTAACATTACCATTAATTATTTCCAAAGGGTTTAATTGGTCTAGATATAATATAATAACCAAACTAATGGTTCTTTATGCACTTTAATACTGTTGGTTAACTACTGCTTAGCATAGTATCTGATCTGAACTTCCAATCCCGCGTCCCCGTGATGATCTCATCTGACACCATCCTTATGCTATCATCATTCAGAGTTCACTTTTCCTTCTCTTCCTAAACCCATTTACCTAGTAAATGGGTGCAGGAAGAGAAGTAAAATTGAACTCTGAATGATGATATCATAGAGATGGTTTCGGATGAGAGCATCAGGGGGAGTCCTGATCGGAATTTCAGATCAGATGGTATGGTAAGCGGTAGTTAACCAACAGTAGTGAAAAATCCTTAGTTTTTTTATTAAATTTGTGAGTGTTTCACAATCAATATTCTTCCAAAACACTGAATTAGTAGAAACACTTTCATAAATGACCAAAATACAAAATATAAATGATTCATTCCATAATATTTTAGGTTTAGTTCTTTTGGAAACATGAAAACATAAAGAACTACTTCATAAGAGTTTCTCATTAAGTTATGCTTTACTAGAAATAAAAATCATTTCTAAAACCATTATTCATAAAATAAGGATATAAAACACAATAAAGGGTGATCATATATGCGCAATAAGTGTAAACAAGGGAGATATCAATTAATCATATAAGGATAACATAAGTAGTAGGAATTCACCTTCATCCAATTTGTGTACAATCTTCCATCAGGTATGCTGCTCATTCGTTTCTAAACACATATATATCATCTTGTGAATATGAGTTTTTGCGATAGTAATGGTAGTATTGAAAAAATATAATTACACAAAGGATTAATAAATATTTTAAATTAACTGGTAATTATTTTTGAAAATACCTCTTCAGGGATGCTACTTTGTTGATGAAATACAATCTCTTTCATAAATTTACAAGCATAATAACCACAATACTTTCCATTTGTTTGTTTTGGACACTGTAGAATCATTGAGAAAAATAAGTAATTTGTTTTGATATGTGTTTGGATAGTGAAATCTTATTATATATACCAGGATACTTGTCCAGTTGTAAATCTGGTGGGCGTTCTTGTCCTTAGGCCCTGGATTCATTCCATAAAGTAGATGATATTGATGCACCACCCTATCATAATAGAATCCTCATTGAAAGATAATATAAAATATATAACTAGATATTTAGTTCTAAATTGTTGGATATAGTGTATTACAAATTGAAAAATTCCATCATGCGTGGTCAGTTTGTTGCATATCCATGCATTGAATCCAAAAAATAAATCTTTGGAGTATCCAAATTGACCGCAATCAGTATCCAATACTTCCTAAAAACACAAAAAGAATAAGTAATGAAAGAAATGAAAATATATTTTATATGATTAAATTATAGAGTTTTAACCCTACATAATTGGTATTAAAAATAATCTTTCATCCATAATTTTGTTTTCAAATGATTTGAGTAGGGATGACATTATTTCACCCTCTTTATTGAAATTTATTTCTTCTTTTGAAGAGGTGATGTGAGGAATAACGAGTCCAAATTTTTTTTCATGGGAAAATCTCTTCAATTGTTTTTCATATATACGCCTACAAAAAACATGAAATGTATTTAGTCATAATTATCATAGTATATCAGCTTTTGTAAAATCAAATCATGAAAAATACCTCATGTATACATTTATAACCGAGGTGCCTAGCCATTCATACTTGAGGATTTCATTTACATTTTTAGCACTAATGAAATCTGATTTTTCATCTCTGTACATATTTTTTTCAAAATAAACTATTTGAGTATTCTCGTCTATCAACTTTGTATCTACATGAGCCTACAATGATATTAAATGTGGATTTAAAACGAGCAATGTGAATATGCTCTCAGTAGATCGTTTCAATAGGTTGGTCGATCCTTGAGATATTTTTGAGGAGATATTTCATTTCACCCTCTTCTATTTGTCATTCTGTAATAACATTCATCAGTTCGAACCTTTTGTCCATTAAATGTTAAAGGTTCATCTTGAAAAATAAATTGGAAATGAATACCATCTTGTCGAAATGTTTATATACAAGAATTGATGGCCATGTGATGAATGTTCCAACAACTTGTTCGACCGTATGAATGTATTCATCATCATTTGGAATAGGTAGCTTGGTGATCGACTCATTATCTATGTTAATCAACACTCTGACATGATCTTTTGGAAGTTGTTTGTTGTGTAGCCTGTCATTATGCATATTGAACACTGTAGCCCTCGCTTCATGGCGATAGGTGGGAGTTGATAGATATAAATCACAATCATTTTTACCCTGTAGAATATTAGTACAGGAAAGGAATCAATGTCTATGTGATTCACATTTCATAGAAACAATTATTAGAACATTTATTACCTTAGCTATGCCAGGTTTTTAAGGGGAATGGCTCACCTTGAAGCTGGTGGGGGTGGGGAGGGATCTTCACGCACGAGTTTTTTTTGAGTTGTTTCTTCTCTTTTCCTCCCCCATAAAACTTGAAATCATATCTCTATAGTATTGTAATTATTCTTGAAATATATCTATTGTTTATATCATCTTTTTCATTTCCTCAATTTGATCATCCCCTTGTTTTTCTTTCTAAAAATATGTTCGTAGTGTCACTCTAAAACCTGAACCTCTAACGTGACCATACTGTTCTGGCTACTTTAAGGCCGTTGAAAGTATGTCTGCATCTGGTGTGGGTGTTGTTGATTCCTGTGACTATGTCAGATAGAAAATATAGGAAAATAATTATTCATTGTTATGTAATAGCGATTTAAAGAAAATCAAATTTATATTATGTCATACTTACACATGTTTCCCACACGTTTTGTGTGTTTTCATCTATCAGTATCCCCTCTTTATTTACAAGATCCTCCTTCTATAGTACATGGCATGGGATGGAAGTTGTTTTCAATTTCGATTTATAAATATGCATATAAACAAAGAAACATGGATATGGTGTTGTTTTATGTCACATAAAAGTATTACGATATATTTAAAATACGTACCAATTTTTTCTCAAGTGAAGCGTACTTAATCCTTACTTTATGGTAGGGGTACGCTGGTTTTGTTTCCCATTATTTATTTTTAGCACTCAGTTTCTGTTTCATAAATAAAAAACTATCAATCAAAGTGATGAATACAAGAAACGTCAAAAAAGTATTACCAGACACAATGTACCTGAAAATTCTGCTCTGCACGACAGCTACTAAAGACATCCCACGCTCCTTGGGATATCAAATGTGCATAAAGAGGAGGCGGGGTGCATCTTGATTTTCCCTTCAACATCTTTAAGATGATATTTCGTTAAAATTATGCGGAAGCCTCTATGAATCCTTCCTGCAACTCTTAATACATATTCCTTGTGTGAGGCATCTACTATAAATGCACTCTGTAATGGATGATGAAGAGTAATTCAATATTTTAGTATTTTATTTTATTTTAATAAATTAAAGAAATGATATCATGATGTTACCATAATCTCTTCCCACACAAGTGTCTTAAGCCCGGTGAAAACATGGTTCCATGACTGTACATAAATCAGTACGCGTTGCCTCCGGTTCTCATGTAGCGCCACCGCCTCGCCTCCCATTCTCATGTAGCACCCCACTCGCCTCCCATTCTCTAGTTCTCCTATAGTGCCCCGCTCGCCTCTCGTTCTCCCATTCTCTTGTAGCTCCCCCACCTCACCTCACCTACCTTCCTCCTATAGCGCCCCTGCCGGGCCTCCTCTCTAGTTCTCCTATAGTGTCGCCGCTCCATTTTAAAATTTTACCCCAGTGGGTTTCGAACCCAGGATCGGTCGGTTAACACCCAACGCCTTCACCACTAAGGAAAATGCTATTATATTAATATAAGTACATATTATATATATACATATTATAAATATTTATTAAATAAATAATATTTGAATAAATATTTAAATACATATAAATATTTAACAAATATATATTTTTTATATAGATTAATATATACTTTTTTATATTATGTATTTATGTATTTATATTATAATACATTTATATTATATTCAATTTATACATTCACATAAACAACATATTTTATATGTGTTTACATAAATTTGAGTAAATGTATTTTATAATTATATTTATATTATGTATATACACATATATTTATATATTTAGGTAAATTATTTATATACTTAAATATATATTTATAAATTATGTACATGTTTATAATATATATATATATTTATAATTATTTATTTAGTATATTTATATAATTTATTTCAAAACATATTTTTATTATTATATTCATTAATATATATTTATTTGTATAAATTGTATAATATTATATATAATTAATGTATAATTAATATTATATTAAATAAAAATTAAACAAATATTTATTTTATATATAATTAATGCTATATGAAATACTATTTATTCAAATATTTATATAATGTTATATGAAATACAATTTTATATTATATATAATTAATATTTATATTATATATATTTAATATTATATGAAATACAATTTATAAAAATATTTATATAATGTATTTAAATGCATATATTTAATATTATGCACGTTAATATATATTTATTTAAATAAATATAATTGTATAATATTATATACATTAATATATATATATATGTATTTCAATAAATATAATAGTTTAATATTGTGTACATTAATATATATTTATTTGTATAAATTGTATATCATATAATATTAATTATATATAATATAAAAGCATAAACATGTCATTTAAAAATACATTTATTATTATAATAATATAAATTATAAAAACTACAAGATTGAGTTTTTATATGATATATTTTTTAAATAAAATATATTTTTGTATATATTTATATAATATTTTTACTCTTTTATATTATATATAATTAATATTATATGAAATTCAATTTATAAAAAAAATATATATAAATGTACATAAAATTATACAATTATATTTATGTATAAATATAAATTCAATTAAATACATTCACATAATTGGAAATATATAATATAATTAAATGATATATATATTTACTAAATTAATTTATAATTTATGTGGTATAATTAAATATATATAAAATAATTATATAATATATATAAATTTATACATAATAAAATATTTATAATATAATATATATAATATAATATATATAATATAAATATAATATAATATATATTTATATTTATATTTAATTCTATATATATTATATTTATTTGTTTACATAATATAATATAAATGTATTTATACATAAATATACAATAAAAATGTATTTAATATAATCATAATATAAATGTATAGTATTTATAAAACCATATTTAAATTTTATATATTTGAATAAATATATTTATAATTACATTTATATTATGTATACAAATATTTATATATATATATATATATATACATTTTTGTTTATATGTATAAGTATTTATTTAAATAATTTATATAATGTCTTTATATATATGTTTATAATGCATTTAAATACATTCAAATAATGTGTTTATGTTAGACACACACACACACACACACATGAACACATATATATTATAAAATTTGAATTTATATGAGATTTATTTTAAAAAATAAATAAAAATTTAGAGGGGGCTAAAAAACCCTCTAATCAAACTGATTAGCAGTGGTTCATGAAACCCCTATAATGTCATAAGTTAAAGGGGATTCAAAACCCCCTCTAATTTATTAAATTAGAGGGTTTCAAAACCCCCTATAATGTCATACATCAGAGGGGGTTCACAACCTCTTCTAATTTCATAAATTAAAAGGGGTTCAAAACCCCCTATAATCTTAGCGATTAACAACAGTTTATGAATCCCCTCTAATTTAAGAGATTAGAGGGGGTTGTGAACCCCACTATTTCTTTAAAAAAACAATTTCCATGTTATATATATATACCATATAATATCCAAATGAATCATATATGTATGTGTGTGTGTGTCTATATATATATAGTGTCTTTAAAATCCAACCGGACATATATGACCACTAATTATTAAATTAGCATTGGTTTTGACACAACCGCCTCTAAAATCCAACCGAATATTACAAAACAAATGCTAAAAAATTTAGAAGTGGTTGTAAACCCCATCTAAATTTGATGATTATAGGGGGTTGTGCAGAACCCCTTTTAAAAAACCAACGTTAATCTGCTGTTTTTTGTAGCGACATATTTCCTAGGATCTAAATTTTGAGCCTATGATTATGATATATGGGCACAATGTCCTTATTAATGATACTCATGTATTATTACACTCTCCCAGGTGAGGAGGATTCCTCTCTCCTTGAATTTTTATATGTTTAGGATGATTCCTCTCTCATCTAATTGACATGTGATGAGGATGATTATACTCATGGATGATTATGATCTCCTGAGCGATAGGGGTGATTATGCTCTCCTTGATCGATTACTAGATCATGATGTTAGACTTAGAATTTCACATAATTAGATACTCATGGATGACTATGATCTCTCGAGTGATAGGTATGATTCTGCTCTCCATCATTAGAGACCTCAAGGGGTGGTCATGACATCTCACTATTGATCTCTCATTGCAGTTCACCTAAGGGTCAGACCCTTAGGGTTCACCTGAGTCGCAATGTCGTGACCGCCTACTAACTGGGACCTAGGGATAATATATTGGACTATATTTACATAGCATGAGTGGCATTGTGTCCAACTATAGGACATTTATAGGATATTCAGATGTACTTCCTTGGAACCCATTTTTATAGTGATTGGAGGTGAGTATGGGTGAACCCAGGGTTAGGATGAGTACCTCCCTATGGTGACATAGCTTGCTTAGAGACACTTCAATGTTGTCCAAAGTATGTATTTTAGTTTGTGATTACAGAACCAAATACCAACTTAATGATACATGACTTAAGTGGTTCGACATCGAACTCAATTCCCTTTACATAGGATATCCAGGCAATCAGGATTACAAACCCAAGGATCGAGTGCTATTCTTTATGCTATTTCTTTCACCTAAATATTGTATATTCATATTTATGTGTATATATATATATATGTATGGGAATATACATATATATGCATATAAATATGGATATAAATGATATCACATTGCCCAGTTGGCTGAGATCATGGACTCGAGGATCAACCGTGGTTTCACGTTATTTGTTTTATTTATATTTCTAGTTGTGTCTCAGCTAGGCTGAGCATATTACATGATCATTCACTTAAGAAAGAATATTTATAGTTTCAACATTGGTGTGTCCTAATGAGATTATTTATCACCCCTATATGTGTACCTCAGTGTACATGAAGACCTTATATATGCTTTCTAGGTTGAGAAAAGATGCATGGTAGATAGGGCTCAGGTCCAAGGTTGTAATATCGTGTGAAGTTGTTCATGCAGATTCTTATGATCGAGCTTGTGTCATTTGAAAATGTCATGGAGAGTATGTAAGTGGTCTATATTGGAGTTAGTAGTAGAGCTTTGCACATTATTTTAGTTTCCTTTATGTACTATTGTATGTATGCTCAACCCAGTTGGTGACTAGTGTTTTATGACATACACTACTACAAATAGATATTTTAAAAGTGCTAGAAACCGCCTTTAACAGTGCTAGAAAAGTGCTATTAATCACAGCGAAGATAAAGGGCCACCTTTATCAGTTATATTTTGAGCGCTAATAAAGGACCAATTTATCAGCACTAGTTTGAGTGCTGATAAAGGCCCAATTTATCAGCGCTATTTTGAGGGCTGATAAAGTGACACCTTTATCAGCACTATTTTGAGCACTGATAAAGGCCCAATTTATGAGCGCTTAATTAGAAATGATAAAGGACAAGTGGCCTATGATGTGCTATTTATTTAATAGCACACCCAACACCTACACAACACCTAGACACCTACACACCTGCACATAAACAACACCTGCACAAAACAGCACAAAACAACACCTACACACAAAACAACTGCACAAAACAACACCTACACAAACAAAGCATATAAGAACAAAACAACACCGCACAAGAGTTTCTCAAATTATATATACATTTACTTGACATCATGAATACAAAAAAAACATATTTCTATATACATTTCAAACAATGTTTTATACGGTCACAATTACAATTATCCAACAAACATTTAAAAACATTAATGTTTCATCTCTTTTGCATCCGTGATCCCCTCTCAAAAATTGTCGTCTATGGTATTAATTATGGAACAAAGAACCGAAATCAATAAAAAATTATACCTATATAAGAAAAAAAATATTATGTTAGTAATACAATAATGAAATAAATTCAACATTAATATGAAAGAATACATTAATAAAATGTAAATTTTTAATAAAAAAGATACATTTAGAGTTATACCAGTCACACCATGCATCTTATTGAGGTGGGGTTTATTTCTAAACGTCAAAAATGAGTCATAGATCGTTGTTTTAAAATATTAAAACAATATGAATGGGTTTGCTTAGTTTTGAGTATGTCACTTGTTCTTTTGAGTATGTCAGGACTGGGTACAGATCTTATGTTTGGGTGCTTTCATCCCCATGAACAGGGGATAGAATAAGTTTCCAACAATAGTAAATTGATGTTTTGTTTTTCTATTTTACAATTTATTTTATTTCCACATCAGGTGGCACACTTGGGTGTGATATTTATTTATTATGGGGATTTTGACTCTTGGCCTAGTATGCTGCTACTGAAAATTAATTTTTTTATTTCAAACACTTTTAGGAAAAGTGAGAAACCATGAGTCACTTTAAGGGTAAGTGGTAAACTGAAAAAAACACAACCAACACCAAACAAAAACTAAGAGAACAAAAACAAAGGACAAGAACATATCAGCACAACCATTACCAATCATAATATCCATACTCATCACCACACCCCACATAGGAGGCCTCTTCCACCGTGGCTGATTCCCATTTAGAAGTTGAATTATTGATGTTATTAATATTTTCATGACTTATTATATACCACCTTTACTTATTTTATATGAAATGTGCATAATTTGTGTGAAATATTAATGTTTTAATACTAAGTATAATTTTTGAGCATTTTTAGAAGTAGTCCAATTGATTCATTTTACTATTTTATTTATAACTCTCACTGTACTGATTCAAATTGTGTGGTTCTTGTTTTTTAGGATTAATTATTCAATTTATCACATATAATTAGAATGAATCATGGGCCAATTACACCATTTTAAGGCTCATATGGCCAACACAAGAAGACCCAAAGAATTTGTGATGAAACTAGACCATCAATGAGGATTGAGTTACTGGTCAAAATCCCGAAGCCGAAATTTTATGAAACTCCATAATATGTTAGACACTATCGAAATTAATCATTGATAAAAATTTTAAGGTCCAAATACAAGAAAAAGGGTCCCAAATAATGCCTTGAAGTCCAGCCCACCATTCTGGCTGGGAATTAAAATCCAGACACTATTTATGACATATCTCATGATGTAATCATCAAATCGATCTGATATTTTTTAGTGTGAAAGAGGAGATATATGCGGACTACTTTGTTGAAGAAATAATTCAGCTTTAAAGGCATATTTCTATTCAAAAACCCTTTCAAATTTTGGACTTCAAAAATATTAGATTGAAATGGATATATTAAAATTGTTTAATAATCCGGCCATAACTTTTCCTCCATAGGTCCAAATGACTCCAACTTTTGAGAGAGGCCTTCCAAAATTATTATCTACAACTTTGAAGAAGAATATATCTCGATATTAGGCTGTCTAAATTTCCAAATCATTGAGCCAAGTGGAGGGACAAATTGGGAATGCAAATAGTCCACTTCCTTGGGCTATAAATGCATCCCCCTCCTCTCCTTCAAAGGAGTTGGAATTTCAGAAGAGAGGAGAATAAATTGGAACAAAAAAATCCTTTAAAAAGTATTGTTAGGACCTTAAATAATCATGTTTTTACTTGAGAGACCTTTCCCCCTCTCTTTGTTTCCTTTTACTTTTGTGTTCTTCATTAATGTAATCTTGTAAGTCTTTTTTTTGTAATTATGTTTTAATGAAAGTTTCTTCTTCAATATCTATTATTCTCATCCAAATTTTGTAGTTTAATATTAATTTTCTTAAAGTTTAAATACATTTGAATCCCCTTCCCTTCTTTTTCTTCCTCATTCAATCGAAATTCCATTTTTAATTCTCATCATTGTTTGTGTGTGTGTGTTCGACGCACCACTATTTTCTTATCCCTTTATTTTTCTTCTCTTATTAAATTATAATAATAATCATTATAATCATATTATTAAACATACAAATGGATGAGTAAATCTATCATTTGGGTGAGTTATAATTTAGGTATGCTAAGTGATTGAGAGATTTTTCTTGATGAATATTCTTAAAATTAACATTGTGTATGTTGAACATAGCATGTCATGGATTAATGACTTGTTTTGTTTAACACATGGATTCCATGGATTATTGGAACCATAAATACACTACCAAAATCAAGTACTGATTGAGATTATAATCCTAGTTAAGTTAAGGCTTGGATTAAAGCTTTAACACTTAGGAATTCTAATCAACGTCAACTTGTGACATGGGTGTTAATTTAATGCAATATAAAGCAAAGCTCAAGGATATCACAAGCTTAGATACCTAATTATGAACTCACCCCAATCTTTATTAATTTGTTAAATCAAACATAATCCATAAATTATTTCATAAGCTCTGCAAAACCCCCCCCAATCAGAATACAATTAACTAAAAACAACCGACTATTAAAAAGTATCATCGCTGAGGATTCGGCCCGAGTGCTGCTATACACATTAACAGAGCATCAGAACTTTGACCGGTCGATAGGTGATAATCAGCCGAACATTTAAAATGGTTCCATTTCTGGGGATGGTGCCATTAAATATTCATTAGTTTCTGGTTATTGTAAAAAAAAACAAAAAAAAATTAATTAAAAAAAAATTGAAAAAAAACACAAAGAAAAACCCGCCTTCTCACAAAAATCATAAACAGAAAAAAACACAAAAAAAAACCATCTTCCTCTTTCTTCCAAAATCTATCTGAATGCCCCGTAGCCTCAAAACCAATCCCTCAGATTTGTTTGACCCTGAAATTGAGTGAACTCTTCACCAACTTAGGAGGAACTTAAGAGATAATGAACTCATTCAAGAACCAGTCCTTGTCCAACCAGTTGAATTAGATATGGATAATCCTAGGGAACAAACACTTAAAGAACTTTCTGCCCTTGATATGAATTAACAACCTCTTGGTATTCAATATCCAAACATAGAGTCTTATTTTGAACTCAAATTGGGTTTGATTGATCTTCTCCCTTATTTCCACGGGCTAGCCAGTGAGGATCCACATCTACACCTTAAAGAGTTCCAAGTAGTGTGCTCTACCATGAAGCCTCAAGGGGTTGCTGAGGAAAAAATCAAACTCTGAGCATTCCCTTTCTCCCTATATGACACTTCCAATTCATAGATTTACTAACTCCCTCCTGGTTCTATAACCACATGGAATGACATGAAGCGAATTTTCTTAGAAAAATTCTTTCCTGCTTCTCGTACTGCTTTTATCCGAAAGGAAATAAGTGGTATTCATCAATTCCCAAGTGAATCACTCCATGAGTACTGAGAGAGGTTCAAAAAGCTTGTTGAAACCTACCCACACCACCAAATACCTGACCAAATCTTGATTAAATACTTATATGAGGGGTTATTGGCAATGGAGAGAACCCTCATTGATGACACAAGTGTCGGTGCTCTTGTTGATAAAACTCCTACAGCTGCAAGAGATCTCTTAAGTAACATGGCTACAAACACACAAAAATTCCATACTCGAGCACATGATCAAGTCAAACAAGACCAAGATAATCAATCAATTGAGCTGAACAAGATTACCGAGTGGATGAGTGAACTTAAAGGTCTTGTGCAACAACTAGCTGTGGCTACCAAATACCCAACCTCATCTTCTCCGCAATCAATGTTTCCTAGACCTGTCAAAAACTATGGAATCTGCAACTCTTCATCTCATCCGATAGAAACATGTCCAAAAATTCAAGAGGATCAATCTGATTCATCTGTACCAATGGAGCCCAATGCAACATATGCTTAGCAGAACACCAACCCTCAACTATCAGGTTAGTTTGTTAGAAACTTCAACCAACCTCACTCTGAGCACTTCTCTTCTTCTTATAACCAAGGCCTTAAGTATGGTAATCCCATATTTCATCCCCCTCAATTCCCTCCTCAAAACCCAAATCAGTTTCAATATGGTCAAGGTGTTGGTAATTTCCAACAACCTTATCCTTTTATTCCTCAACCTCAAAGGAACAATCCTCCTTATGGATTCCATTATCCTAGTGAGCCTTCCCAATTTCAAAACCAATACAATCGCTTTCCCAAGAACCAAAATCTAGGTAATCCCAATCTGGGACAATCCTCTTCTTCCAAGAAACCATGGGAAAGTGCAGTGTAAGATCTTACCACCTTCACCCATTCCAGCCTCAAGAACATTGAAACCCAAATTGGTTAACTTGCATCCGACCTTAGTCAGCAGCAGCCATCCAATTATTCCCAACTCCCAGCTTAACCATTACCCAACCCCAAAGGTAATGTAAGTGCAATTTCACTTAGATTAGAAAAGCAAATTGCTACACCTCAAGATAAGTCATATAAACCACCTTTAAATGTTGACCTAGAAAATGAAAAGAAAAATAAACTTGAAAAGGAACCTGAATCCATTTCCTCACCTCCTTCTATTCCACATAGGAACCCAATTCCTTTTCCTCAAGCCGTTTTTAAGACAAATAATTCCTTTGAACTTGATCTTGAAATGCTCGACATGTTTAGACGTGTTGAAGTCAATATTACCCTCTTAGATTCCATAAAACAAATTCCTAAGTATGCCAAGTTTTTCAAGGATTTGTGTACCCACAAGAGGAAACTTGGGACCTTCAAAAATTTTTCAACCCAAGAGTCCATACCCATTAAGTGCAAAGATCTAGGGACCATTACGGTTCCATGCCAAATTGGAAGTTCCAACTTTGATGATGCACTCATAGACCTAGGAGCCTCAATTAATGTCATTCCCAAATCCATATTCTCCAACCTTGGTCTAGGTCCCTTACATCCAATAGGTGTTGTCATTCAATTGGCCAATCAAAGCACAACCAGTCCTGAGGGAATAATTGAGGATGTCCTTATCTGAGTCAATGATATTATCTTTCCTGCTGATTTCTATGTCCTTGATATGGAAGGTGAGAGGAACTCTTCTCGATCTCCCCTAATTCTAGGAAGACCATTCCTTATGACTGTGAGAACCAAGATTGATTTCTATTCAGTCTTCTTATCCATGGAATTTGGTGACCAACTTGTCAAGTTCAACATTTTCCAAGCCATGCGATACCCATCTAAGGACCACTCTGCATTCTTAATCCATGATTCTGAGGACACTTCTAAGAGTCAATCGAACCCCAATCCACCATGTTATTCATGTTCTAATGACAAAGGATCTTGTGAAATCTGAAACATGATTAACAAAGTCATAAATGGTGAAGTTGATGTGGACCTTTCATTCATAGGCTCTATCAATCTAGAGGATATAGAAAACTCTCTTGAATCCCACATCAACTCTAATATCTACTGCTCAACCTTGGAAAATATTAAGGAAAATGAATCTGAATCAACTGAAGTCCCTTCTTCCATTCCTGAGTTGTCTAACCCAAAAATGAAATATGATACTGATCTAAAACCTCTTCCTAAACACCTGAAATATGCATTCCTTTTCCATGATCACTCATATTGTGTCATTATCTCTACTTCAATTACTGAAACCGAAGAGTCCAAACTTGTTTAGGTGTTAGAGGAAAAAAAGTCCATAGGTTGGAACCTAAATAACATACCAGGAATCAACCATTCCCTTTGAATGCATCACATCCATATTGAAGAGTCATCCAAACCAATTAGACAACCACAAAAAAGACTCAATCCACTCATACTTGAGGTAGTTAGGGAAGAGATCACCAAGATTCTTCAAGCTGGTATTATCTACCCAATTTCTGATAGTGAATGGGTTAGTCTAATTCAAGTTGTACCTAAGAAGGGTGGGATAACTATTGTCACAAATGAACATGGAGAGGTAGTCACAACTTGAGTGAAGAACAAATGGCATGTGCGTATCGATTATAGGAAATTGAATATTGAAACAAGAAAATATCACTACCCTCTTCCATTCCTTGATCAAATGTTGGAACGATTCTTCGGAAAGTCACACTATTGCTTTCTTGATGGATACACTGGCTACTTCCAAATCCCAATTGCACCTCAGGACCAAGAAAATACTACTTTCACATGCCCCTTTGGAACATATGCATATAGAAGAATGCATTTTGGCTTTTTCAATGCTCCTACAACATTCCAGAGGTGTATGATGAGTATCTTTTCCGAATTCATTGAACACTGCATGGAAGTATTCATGGATGAATTCACCATTTATGGTGATTCATTTGAATCTTTTTTTAATTCACTCTCTCTAGTCCTCCAAAAGTGTGTCAAGTGTAACCTTGTGTTAAATTTTGAAAAATTTCACTTCATGGTTGCAAATGGGATTGTTAAAGGGAATATAGTTTTAAAATATGGTATTGAAGTCAATCCTACCCAAATTGAAGTGATCCAATCACTTCCTCAACCCACTTCTGTTCAAGAAATCCATTCATTTATCAGTCATGCTGGTTTCTATAGAAGATTCATCCATAACTTCAGTAGGATTTCCCTCCCACTCACTCGGTTTCTCCAAAATGATGTCACTTTCCATTTCGATGAGGTTTGAAAGAGAGCCTTTGTTTAACTCAAAAATTCTCTAACATCTACCCCAATAATCCAACCCCCATATTGGTCCTTACCCTTTGAGTTTATGTGTGATGATTTTGATAGAGCTGTTGGGGCCATTCTTGGTCAAAAAAGAGAAAAAATTCCTCATGTCATCTATTAGGCCTCAAAAACATTGGATGAAACTCAATCTCACTACACCGTTACTGAAAAAAAAACTTTTAGCAGTTGTTTTTTCCTTAGATAAATTCTGGCCCTATCTCTTAGGTTTCAAAATCATTATCTTCACAGACCATTATGATATAAAGTTCTTACTCAAGAAAAGTGATTCCAAACCAAGGCTAATAAGGTGGATCCTAATGATCCAAGAGTTTGACCTTGAAATCCAATATAGACCAGGAAAAGAAAACCCTGTGGCTGATCACTTGAGTAGAATTTCTAATTCTTCTCATTCTGAAATCTTCAATCCTGAATTCCCCACTGAGCACCTTTCATCTCTCACTCCAAAAATACCATAGTATGCCCTAATTTTAAATTACTTTATTTCTGGTGTTTTTCCTGAAATTTTTTCAAAATAAAACAAATGAAGTTGAAAAGTGATTCAAAATACTATTTTGGGTAGAAAATAAACTTTTGAAAACTGGGACTGACATGGTAATAAGGAGATGTGTTGATGAAAATTAATATTCTTCCATATTAGAATTCTATCACTCAATGCCTGGTGGTGGCCACTTTGGACCACAAAGGACCTCCCAAAAGGTCCTAGACTCTAGATTCTTCTAGCCTTTACTATTCAAGGACTCACATGAGTTCTGTCAATCATGTCCCACTTGCCAAAAGTTTGGTACAATTTCCAAGATAAATGAAATGACCCAAAAGCCTTTAATTTTCTGTGAGATATTTGATGTTTGGGGTATCGATTTCATGGGACCATTCCCCACTTCCAATGGATTCTCATACATTCTTCTTGTAGTTGATTATGTTTCTAGGTGGGTTGAGGCCAAACCCAATAGAAAGGATGATTCACATACTATTAGTGTGTTCCTAAAGACACACATCTTCTACATATTTGGCATGCCTCGTGCCTTGATCAGTGACTTAGGAACCCATTTTTGTAATAGAGCCATGGAATCTATTTTGAAAAAGAATGGGGATGTACATAAAAATTCAACTGCATATCACCCCCAAACAAATGGAATGGATGAAATTTCTAATAGAGAAGTGAAAAGAGTGCTTGAGAGAATTCTAAAACCCACCATAAAAGACTGGATTGAAAGACTTGGTGAAACACTTTGAGCTTATCAAACTGCCTATAAAACACCCATTGGGGTGTCTCATTTTAGGCTAGTTTTTGGTAAAGAATGTCATTTTCCAGTTGAAATCCAACATAAGTCATTTTGGGTAGTGAAAAATTGTAATTTTGATCTTGAAAAATACGGTGAAGAAAGATTGTTGCAATTGGCTAAACTGGAGGATCTTTGACTTGATTCTTATGAGAATTCTAATCTCTAAAAAGAAAAATATAAGGTACTCCATGACAAACACATCCTAAGAAAGGTATTCCATAAAGGTGAAAAGGTATTTCTCTTCAATTATTGATTTCGAACTCACCTAAGTAAGAGTAATTCTTGTTAGGAAGGTCCTTTTATTGTTTCTCATGTTTACCCATTTGGTACAGTGCAAGTCCAGAACCCCTCTTCAAAAACAACATTCACGGTTAATGGACATCACTTAAATCATAACCATGAAAGGAAACACATCCTAGGAACCACCTTGACTTCCATCGGATCCTCAAATTCTACAATTGAACCACCACTAGATGGAGATGGCGACCCACTAAATCCAAACCAGGGGGCACCTCTTTCCCTTTAACTCTCTCTATCTCTTCCTCTCTCTCACTCTTTCTTATTCTTCCTCTCTCTTTCATTTTTTTACCACTTTCTTTATCAAACCCTTTCTTTTTCAGTTTCTCTTTTGTGTGGGTGTATCTTTATTAAAAACTAAAAAAAACCTAAAAAAAAAGAATCATAACAAAAAAAAACCAAAAAATCAAGAGTCATGATTACTCACCTTACAATTTTCAAATTTTGTCCAACCATTTTGGGGAGTTAACAGACATTTTTTCATCTATTTTTTTTTTGTATTTTCATCATTACTTTGGATAAATAATTTTATGTCAAAATCAACAAATTTTGAATGCTCAATTTTTTATTTCGAAAATGATTTTCCCAAACCGTGAAGAACAACATTTTATTTCATGCCAAGGCCACCTATGACCATCTTTTCAAAATGTGTGTTTTACCCCCCATTTGTGAGTCTTGAGTTTGTGGACCTTCGAGCTTAATTTCCTAATTTAGTGTGAATTAATATGATAGAGGCATTTTTTGAACCACATGAGAATCACAATATCTAAATAGCCTCCCATTTCCCTTAAATTAATCCTCCTTTTGAAAGACCCTTCGATCCTATGAAAACCTTTTCTTTGATAGCCAAATTACAAGCCCAATACCTTTTCCCACCCAATATCAACATGGATTTTTCATTGCATATTTTTTTTTGAAATTTAAGTGTGGGGGGAATGGATTTCATTATGGGTACCCTTTGTTGATTTCACCATGTTATCATATGCTTGAGGGAAAGCATCCATTTCAGTGTGGGGGAGAGGTTTTCATTCAGTGTGTTTTGGGGAATGTAATGTACTTTCATTTATGTAATTTTATAAATGTTATTGACAAGTGTTCAACAAAAAAAATCAAAAAATCAAAAATAAAAAAAAGAACAAAAAAAATTTTGGGTTGTTTCTTGGGTAGGTCAAAAATCACTCTTCCTCTACCTTTGATCTTGTTATAACTATTACAGTTAGTTTCGTGAGGATATCAATCATGGGTTGGGATATGAGTGTGATATCTTTTCCAAGTTCAACTTTCGAAAAAAGAGAAAAAAAGAACACTTGCATTATATTATTATGTCATTGGGAGAAGTTTTGTGGTTTGTAAATATTTCATCTTCTTATCCCCTTCAAATTTTCATCCCTTATTGTGTCTTTCTTCACATAATCATTTCCTTATAAATACATTTTTTCATTTCCTTCCATGTTTTATTTCAAAAAAAATATGCATTGCTTTTTTTATGTAGGTGTTTTACCCCTCTTCTTCTCTCTCTTGGACATTATATTCCTACCATCCCATAGCCACATAAAAAACCCTTAAAAATACCTCTTGATTCTTGTGCACTTTGGATAGGGATTGGAAGCTGATAACTCTTTCAAACTCTAATATTTTCACTTTTGGTTGGTGAAAGAGTGAACCTCCACAAATGAATTTTATCATCTTGAGAGGTGTGAGTTTTGAGTGGTCACATTTTCCATTTCTAAATTTGAGCATGAAAAAATTAATTAGTTTTGGAACATTGTTTATGTAACAACTTGTGGTGGAATTCAAAATGGATGAGTGAAATAGTTAAACCTCCCCTAATTGGAGAAAACAACATTTTAATATTTTTTGGTGAGTGAAAATGATTTTGTTATGTTTTTATATTTGTTGCACATGAGGACATGCACGAGACTATGTGTGGGGGAGTTTATGTTATTAATATTTTTATGACTTATTATATACCCCCTTTAATGATTTTATATGAAATGTGCATAATTTGTGGGAAATATTAATGTTTTAATACTAAGTATAATTTTTGAGCATTTTTAGAAGTAGTCCAATTGAGTCAATTTACTGTTTTATTTATAAATATCACCCTACTGATTAAAATTGTGTGGTTCTTGTTTTTTAGGATTCCTTTTTAAATTTATCACATATCATTAGAAGGAATAATGGACCAATTATTCTATTTTATGGTTCATATGGTCAACACAAGAAGACCCAAAGAATTTGTGATGAAACTGGACCATCAATGATGATTGAGTTACTGGTCTAAATCTCGAAGCCCAAATTTTATGAAACTACACCATATGTTATATATTATCAAAATAAATCATGGATAAAAATTTTAAGGTCCAACTACAATAAAAAGGGTCCCAACTAATGCCTTGAAGTCCAGACCACCATTCTGGCCGAGAATTAAAATCCAGACACTATTCATGACAAATCTCATGATGTAATCATCAAATATAGCTGATATTTTTCAGTGTGAAATAGGAGATATAGAAGAATGACTTTTTGGAAGAAATCATTCAGTTTTTAAGGCATATTCATATTCAAAAACCCTTTCACATTTTGGACTTCAAAAAGATTTGATTGAAATGTATAGATTAAAATTGTTTAATAAAACGACCATAACTTTGGATACATAGGTCCAAATGACTCTAAATTTTGCGAGAGGTCATCCAAAATCATTATATAAAACTTTTAAGAAGGATATATCTCGATATTCGGCTGTCTTGATGTCAAAATAGTCGAGCCAAGTGGAGGGACAAATTGGGAATGCAAACAGTCCACTTCCTTGGGCTATAAATGCATCCCCCTCCTCTCCTTCAAAGGAGTTGTCATTTCAGAAGAGAGAAGCATAAATTGGAACGACCAAATCATTTCCAAAGGTCTAGGAGGACCTGAAATACTCATGTTTTTACTTGAGAGACCTTTCCTCCTCTCTTTGTTTCCTTTTACTTTTGCGTTCTTCATTATTTTAATCTTGTAAGTCTTTTTTTTTGTAATTATGTTTTAATGAACGTTTAATCTTCAATATCTCTTATTCTCATCCAAATTCTGTAGATTAATATTAATGTTCTTAAAATATTTTAAATATAGTTGAATCCCCTTCCCTTCTTTTTCTTCCTCATTCAATCGAAAGTCCGTTTTTAATTCTCATCATTGTTCGTGTGTGTGTGTTCGATGCACCACTCTTTTCTTATCCCTTTCTTTTTCTTCTCTTCTTAAATTATAATCATAATAATTATAACCAGATTATTAAACACCCAAATGTATGAGTAAATCTATCATTGGGGTGAGTTATAATTTAGTTATTTTAAGTGATTTAGAGCTTTTGCTCGATGAATATTTTTCAAATTAACATTGTGTATGTTGAACATAGCATGTCATGGATTAATGAATTGTTTTGTTTAACATAAGGATTATATGGATTATTGGAACCATAAATACACTACCAAAATCAAGTACTGATTTATATTAGAATCCTAGTTAAGTTAAGGCTTTGATTAAAGATTTAACACTTAGGAATTCTAATCAACATCAACTTCTGACATGGGTGTTAATTTAATGCAATATAAAGTAGAGCTCAAGGATATCAAAAGCTTAACTACCTAATAATGAACTCACCCCAATATTTATAAATTTGTTAAATCAAATATCATCCATAAATTATTCCATAATCTCTACAGAAAAACCCCTCAATCAGAATACAATTAACTAAAAACAACCGACTATTAAAAATTATCATCACTGAGGATTTGACCCGAGTGCTGCTATACACATTAACAGAGCATCGGAACTTTGACTAGTAGATAGGTGAAAATCGTCCGTTTGTTTCACTTATACTACCTCAAGATATTATCACATTTGTCCCGACTCCTCATTTGATCCAGTGAGATCTACCCTGGACCATAATTCTTGAAAAAACTATCTTTTTTGAAAGCAAGGATCACCCTGCGATCTCTATTAGATGCAACTCTAGACAAGGGAGGTTTTATTACGCATCATGATAGGAACTTAGGATCATATGATGTATTATTTATTATTATTTTCATTGGGAACTAGGATTGAGATAAGAGGGGTTGGACTATTTAAAGTGTCAATAAAGAAATAAATAGTTTTTTCTAAATTAGCCTATTTTGGCGACATTCTACTTAGCCAACCCAAACATGTGGTTCTAATGTGGTTCCAATGATATCGATCTGAAGCATTCTCTTCTAAAGCCGGCTGTAGAATCCTCATATCCCCAACCCAACAAGATCAATGGAAAAATATTCTTTGTCTCAAGCACATCCCTTCAAAATTCAACTTTCTTACGTGGAGGCTGAGGAATGGTACCCTTTACACGAACGAAAATATCAAAAAATGTGGTATCCTGACTGTTTCTCACTTCTTGTGCTACAAAAATCAGAAAGAGGAAAGTATAGAGCATATTTTCTATGAGGGGGTCTGGGCCCAATAGGTCTGGAATACCTTTGGTGTGTTCACTACTGTGCACAACTGTGATCCAAATGATGCACCTTTCATCACCTTTTGTCTTTAGGGTTTGGGTGATAAGGGGGTCGAATGGATGCCCAGGCCTGTCATTTTGCATTCAGGTGTGTGGTGTATTTGTAAAGCGTGGAACAAAGCACGCTATAAAGGGATTTTCTTCTCAAGGAGGGCCATCATTTCCCACATCTATTGCCTTCTTCTCGATCTAATCAGATACATTAAGCAGAGGAATGATGCTCTCTCGCTCCAATTTCTGCAACCGCTTGTCCAAGGTCTCCCAAATACTCTCCCTCATGGAAATTGGGTCTGGTGGCATCCCCATTCCTACGGTTTGAAGCTCAATATAGATGGATCTTGTTCTAAGGGGATCATGAATGGATGAGGGGTAGTCCATGATTCCAAGGGTTACTTTGTGTTTTCTTTCTTGGTTTTTCTAGGAAACAGTACCTCCATCCAGGTGGAATCCCTTTCCCTCCTTTCAGGCCTTTCCCTCTGCCGGCAAGGGGGCCTTTTCATCGCCGAAGCTGAAACAGGCTCCCACATTCTCCTCAACTCTCTGCAAGTCACTTTCCCTACCCCTTGGTCCATCTCATACTGCATTAGGAAAAGTGGAGTATTCTCTCAAATACTCGAGTGAAGCATACGTGGTGTGAAGGGAATATGGTGGCAGATCATATGGAATCAATTGCAGCCTAATGTGATCAGGTTTTGAAGGAGTGTCATGTGTGCAACTAGATGATCCATTTAGGGTGGTTTTGTAGGAATCCTTATTAGATAGGTGGGAGCCACGGAATAGGGAGGACTCAGGGATTTGAGGCCATACTAAGAGTAGTAATAGGAGTGGGTAGTTTGGATTTAATTACACATGGAGGTGTCGTAAAAGATAGTGGGACCCAATAGTGGGATTGGTGGCTTGTGGTTGGTGGAGATCCACAGGGAGACTAGAACTTAGGTAGTAGGACATGAGGCTAGAATCACACTATCAAGTTGTTAGGGTCAGAGTAGGATGATGATCTAATGATAGTTAGTGGTACATCGTGGGTGTGACCACGCTTTTCTTTCATTTTAGATTTGGATGGTTTTGGTGCATGAGGTGCACTAGTATTGTTTTTGGACTAACTAGGCACTGGTTACTAGGTTTCCATCAATTATGATGTGAGATGTTTATATATATATATGAGGTGAGTTGGCATTGAGATTTATGTGGGAATTGAAGTGATGAAGATTTGTCTGCGAGGTGTGTATGTATCTGGGCATTGATGTGATGCAGATTCTATATGAGGTGTGTAGGCACCCAAATTTTGATGGGCATGCATATGTATATATGATTTGTGTTGTTCGAGTAAGAACCTAATTAATTAAATACATGCTTATTAAATTGTTCTAATGATTATATGAGATGCATATGGGCATGATCTTTCTCCACTACGATTGGTTATATTGGGTAAGACGTTTGGACTAACTTGGAAAGTTTAGGCTGAGTGTAAGTTTGAATTAAATCGAATTGTTATATTGGTTACTTGATTCCATGGGAATGTAATGGGCTTGG
Organism: Viscum album; assembly: GCA_963277665.1. Classification (NCBI taxonomy): domain Eukaryota; kingdom Viridiplantae; phylum Streptophyta; class Magnoliopsida; order Santalales; family Viscaceae; genus Viscum; species Viscum album. The sequence goes on from OY728143.1 coordinate 1,717,125,734, forward strand.
CCTTTGTATTGAGTTGGGTACTGATCGTCTGGATTGAGGCGATGTGGTTTGTTAGGTGGGGCTTGGCTCAGATACTTGGAGTGATGATGATCACCAGGTTGAGGTGACTTGGTCATCGAGATTTGAGGTGATGAAGTCATTAGGACAAGGTCATGGATCTCAAGACTAGAGATGGTGTTAACTATCATGATTTTAGGGACATGGTTATAGGTCCAGTTACTATAATACCAACTATAATGTCCTAAACATTTCATACATTGATATCACATATGAGTAGATTAATATTCCTTACATAAAAGAAATAAATTAAACATAAATATGAAACAATGTATTAATTCTATGGACAATGATTTTACTGTGCAAACATCCAGATTACCTCTGTGATTGAGAAGACACAGTGCTATTTCTCTTCCTACAAAATCTTGTCACATGGAAAGATATATTCTAAAATAAATGAGCACTTCAAGGAATAATGAAAATCAAGTCAATGTTTTATTATATAATTTTTTTGATAAAATAGAAATATTATATCATAACATTACCTTTACTTCTTTCCAAAGTGTTTCATTGGTATAGATATAATCTAACAAAAAAACTAATGATTCTTTGTGCACTTTAATACTTTTGGTTAACTACCGCTTAACATAGCATATGATCTGAACTTTTGATCCAGCCTCCCCGTGATGCTCTCATCTGACACCATCTCTATGATATCATCATTCAAAATTCATTTTTCTTTCTCTTCCTGAACCCATTTACCTATTAAATGGGTGTAGGAATAGAAGGAAAAGTGAAATATTAATGATGATATCATATAGATGGTTTCTGATGAGAGCATCAGGGGGAAGCCAGATTAGAAGTTCAGATCAGATGGTATGGTAAGTTGTAGTCAACCAACATTAGTGAAGAATCCTTAGTTTTGTTATTAAATTTGTGTGTGCTTCATAATCGATATTCTTCTAAAACACTAAATTAGTAGAAACACTTGAATAAATGACCAAAATACAGAATATAAATGATTCATGCCATTATAGTTTAGGTCCAGTTCTTTTGGAAACATGAAAACATAAAGAACTAGTTCATAAGAGTCTCTCATTTAGAAAGAAAAATCATTTCTAAAACCATTCTTCATAACCTAAAGATATAAAACACAATAAAGGGTGATCATATATGCTCAATAAGTGTAAAATAGGGAGATATCAATTGATCATATAAGGATAACATAAGTAGTAGGAATTCATCTTCATCCTATGTGTGTACAATCTTCCATCAGGTATGTTGCCCATCCATTTCTAAACTCATCTATATCATCTTGTGAATATGAGTTTTTTCAAAATTCATGGTAGTAATGAAAAAATATAAACACACAAAGGATTAATAAATATTTTAAATGAACTAGTAATTATTTTTAAAAATACCTGCTAGTTTGTTGATGAAATACGATCTCTTTCATAAATTTACAAACATAATAACCACGATACTTTCCATTTGTTTTTTTTGGACACTATAGAAACATCAAGAAAAATAATTAATTTGTTTTGATATGTGTTTGGATAGTGAAATCTTATTATATATACCAGGATACTTATCTAGTTATAGATCTTGTGGGAGTTCTTGTCCTTAGTCCCTGGATTCATTCCATAAAGTAGATGATATTGATGCCTATCATAATATAATCCTCATTAAAAGATAATATAAATTATATAACTAGATGTTTAGTTCTAAAATGTTGGATCTAGTGTATTAAAAATTGAAAAATGCCATCATGCGTGGTCGGTTTGTTTCATATCCATGCATTGAATCCAAAAAATAAATGTTTGGAGTATCCAAATTGACCACAATCAGCATCCAATGCTTCTTAATAACACAAAAAGGAATAAGTAATGAAAGAAATTAAAATATATTTGATATTATTAAATTGTAGAGTTTTACCCCTGCATCGTTGGTATTAAAAATATTCTTTCATCCATAATTTTGTTTTCAAACGATTTGAGTAAGGATGAAATTTTTTCAACCTCTATTAGAATTTATTTCTTCTTTTTAAGAGGTTATGTGAGGACTAATGAGTCCAAAAAAATTTCATGGGGAAATCCCTTAATTTGTTTTTCATATATATGCCTTAAAAAATATGAAATGTATTTAGTCATAATTATCATAATATATTAGCTTTTGTAAAATAAAATCATGAAAACATACCTCATCTATACATTTACAACTCAGGTTCCTAGTCATTCATACTTGAGGATTTCATTTACATTTTCAGCACTAATGAAATATTATTTCTCCTCTCCATATATATTTTTTTCAAAATAAACTATGTGAGTATTGTTTTCTATCAACTTTGTATCTACATGAGCCTATAATGATATTAATTGTGGAATTAGAATGAGTAGTGTGAAGGTGATATCAGTAAATAATTTCAATGGGTTGGTTGATCCTTGAGATAGTTTTGAGGAGATATTTCATTTCACCCCCTTCTCTTTATCATTTTGTAATAACATTCATCGGTTCAAACCTTTTTTCATTAAATTTTAAAGGTTCATCTTGAAAAATAAATTTTAAATGATTACCTCCTTCTCAACATGTTTTTATAATAATTGATGGCCATACGATGAATGTTCCAATAACTTGTTCAATCGTATGAATTTCTTCATCATCATTTGGAATCGGTAACTCAGCGCTCGGCTCATTAACTATGTTAATTGACACTCTGACATGATCTTTTGGAAGTTTTCTGTTGTATAGACTGTCATTATGAATATTGAACACTGTATCCCTCGCTACAAGGTGATAGGTGGGAGTTGATAGATATAAATCACAGTCATTTTCACCCTGTAGAATATTAGTACAGGAAAGGAATCAGTGTTTATGTGATTCAAATTTCATAGAAACAATTATTATAACATTGATTACCTCATCTAAGTTAGGTTTTTGAGGGGAATGGATCACCTCAAAGATGGTGGGGGGTGGGGTGGGATCTTCACACACAAGTTTTTGTTGAGTTGTTTCTTCTCTTTTCCTCCCCCCATCAAAATTGCTATCATCTCTCTTTGGTATTGTAATTATTCTTGAAACATAGATATTGTTTCCATCATCTTTTTCATTTCCTCAGTTTGATCATCCGATTGTTTTTATTTTTGAAAATATGTTTGCAGTGTCACCCCAAAACCCTAACCTCTAACATGACCATACTATTCTGGCTATTTTAAGGCCGTTGAAAGTATGTCTGCATCTGGTGTGGCTGGTGTTGATTCCTGTGACTATTTCAGATAGAAAATATAAGAAAATAAGTATGTATTATTATGTAATAGTGATTTAAAGCAAATCAAATTTATATTATGTCATAATTACACATGTTTCCCACACTTTTTGTGTGTTTTCATCAATTGGTATCCCCTCTTTATTTAAAAGAGCCTCCTTCCATAGTACATGGCATGGGATGGAAGTGGTTTTTGATTTCGATTCATCAATCTGTATATAAATAGAGTAACATGGTTATGGTGTTGTTTTATGTCACATAAAGTATTACAGTATATTTAAAATACGTACCAATTTTTTCTCAAGTAAAGCGTAGCCCATACTTGATTTACAGTAGGGGTACGCTGGTTTTGTTTCCCATTCTTTATTTTTAGCACTCAGTTACTATTTCATAAATAAAAAACTGTCAATCAAACTGATGAATACAAGCGACATCAAACAATGTATTACCAGACACAATGTACCTGAAAAGTATACTCTATACGACAGCTGCTAAATGCATCCCATGCTCCTTGGGATATAAAGTGTGAATATAGAGGATGTGGGGTGCATATTGATTTTCCCTTCAGCATCTTTAAGTTTATATTTCGTTAAAATTGTGTGGAAGCCTCTATGAATCCTTCCTGCAAATCTTAATACATATTACTTGTGTGAGGAATCTACTATAAATTCACTCTGCAATGGATGATGAAGAGTAATTCAATATTTTATTATTTTATTTTATTTTAATAAATTAAAGAAATGATATCATAATGTTACTGTAATCTCTTCCCACATAAGTGTTTTAAGCCCCGTGACAACATGGTGTCATGACTGTACATCAATAAGCATGCATTGCTGAGTGAAAATTTCAATGTAGCTACTAAAGATGGCTTTGTTGGGGTTAACATATTGGCCTTGCTTATTCTATCCCACCTCAAACTTAACGCATTTTTCTTTTTTCCTTAAGTATTTTGGCTAACACTGTCAAACTATGAAGTTATTGTTTTTTTATGCTGTTAGGGTTTCATTTCCTACCATTTACTCAGAATCATCATCATTATGTTCCTCTGGAGTGCTAGCATCGACACTGGGACCAGCAACAATAGGTTGATAAACCTGTTGTACCTCAGCACTGGGACCAGCAGCAACAGGTTAAGAACCCTATTGTTGCTCTACACTGGGACCAACAACAGCAAGTTGAGAGACCTATTGTGCCTTGGTATTGGGTACTTCAACAGGTGTATAATTCATTATCTGAAGAAGTGGTTTAATATTTAATTTAGATTACATAAAAGCAAAAGCGAATAGATAATAACATAACTTAACACAATATATATTACAATAAAAAAATAACCTGATTATTGAAATATTTTTTTAAAGGCTGAAGAGATTTGAACCCTCTATCACCTATGTAAATCCCTTCATTATGGTCTCCTCTGACATAAAAACCGCCATCTACATTGAGACCATTGTGAAATGATTGCAAAGTCCCAATGAAAGGGTCATTTTTCGTTGAACTTTTATATGACCCTTCAGTTGTTTTCGTCGATAACAGAACAATTGACCAGTTTCTGTTTGTGGGATCTGGAACATAAAATACTTGTAGTTACTCTGATTCCATTATAAATGGTTCATCTTTATCCCCTTACTTACTGAAGTCAACTTTCAAAAATCCCAATTCATCTATTTTAACAACACTCCTGTTATCAACCCACTTTCATTAAAAAATTGGAACTTGGAATTTCGTATAATCTAACTCCCATATTTTTATGATGATGTCAAAGTATGACATATTCACATAAATTGGATTTTTGTCCTTAGCACCGGAAACATGCATCGCTTCAGCCACAAGTGTAACCCCACTATTCTGTATGGTATTTTCTTCATCATGTTCATTAGTATAGAATGTATAACCATTAACTACATAAGAATTGTAATATAATATATACACACTTGGTCTTCCGGCTAGCCATCGAAGTCGTTCTGAAATTGAGTTTGAATTTTCATTTAACTTCTTAAAAATATGGTCCTGAAACCATCCTATAAACTGTTGATAATGTGTATTTGATATCCATTTTCAGCCCTATATGGATTCAAATTCCTTAGAATTTATTTGTGGGTTTGAACATATGGGTCAACGTCAAAATTGTTATGAAAAATGTAAAGGTGGGCCTGATCTTGATCTGTAATATTGATTATGACAACCTCTCTTCTAGAAATTCCTTCACCCTCAAGCTACTCAGTGTTATGAGATTTTGGTAGTCCAATGTTTTCCACATCAGACAGGTATTCGGTACAGAATTCAATGACCTCCTCAACAATATATCGCTCAGTAATACAACCCTCTGGACAACTTCAATTTTTGACGTACCCTTTCAAAATCTTCATATACCGTTCAATGGGGTACATCCATCTATAATGTACATGAAAACATAGTCGAATATCTATCACCAAATGAACCATCAAATGAACCATCATATCAAATAATGTCCATGGTAAGAACATTTCCAATTCATATAATATGATGATAATTTCACTTTCCATATTTGGAAATTTCTCCAGGTCTATAACTTTGCTGCATATAGTTTTGAAGAAGAAAAAGAGCTTCATTAATGTATGATAGACATTCTTGGTCAAAATTCAATGTAAAGCTATATGAATTATATCTTTCATCAAAACATGGTATTCATGTGATTTCAGACCCTTTAACTTTAAATCACTCATTAACACGATGTTCTTTATATTTGATACCCCTATGGAACCTTTACATCATTCAAGAAGTTGAAAAACTGATATATCTCATGTCTGGAAAGAGTGTAAGTAGTAGGAGGAAGAAATGTTCGTTTTTCACCCTTCATTGGTGCTAGCTCTTCTCGTATTAACATATAAAGCATGTACAATCTAGCCTTAATTATATCCTTTGTTTTTTAGGTGTATTTAGAAACATGCCGATGACACTATCACATACATTTTTTTCAACATGCATAACATCAAGAAAATGTATGACATACAGAAAATTCCAATATAGTAATTCAAAAAAAATTGATCTCTTTTTCCAACCAGTTTTCATAAGGTTTTTTGAAAATGGTTTACCAAAAGTAGTGTCCACATATTTTACTTTCTCAAACAATTGATCACCTGTTAGTGGAGGCGGTGCTATACATTCTTCTGAACTTCCATCGAATGATGTCATCTAAGATCGGTACTTATTTCATTAGGATAGAAATCCGCGATATCCTAGAAACATGGTTTTTGATGAATGTTTCAACCTAATTAACTGTGTAACTTGTTCACAAATAGGACACCCTTGAGTTCCTTTAATGCTATATCTTGGAAAATTTCCATAAGTAGTAAAGTCATTTATCATCCCGTACAACATGGCTCTCAAATTGAAATATTCATTTTTGTAAACATCATACAACGTAACACCTAAATCCCACAATAATTTCAAATCCTCAATCAATGGAGCCAAATAAACATCAATATCATTACCTGGTTATTTTGGTCTTGATATAAGCATAGATAACATGATGTATTTTTGTTTCATGATTAACCACAATGGTAAGTTATAATTTACCAACATAACCGACCATGTACTATGATTGCTGGTTTGAAAACCAAAAGGATTCGCTCCATCTGTAGATAATGCAAGACGAAGGTTTCTCAGATCATTTACAAATTCAGGATAATCATGATCAATTCTCTTCCATTGTGGAGAGTCTGTCAGGTGGCATAGTTTCCCATCTTTAATTATTGTATCTGCAAGCCATGTCAATTGTTAGTAGTCTCCTACCTTCCATATAGACTCCTAAACCTTTTAATGATTGGAAAGTACCATAAAAATTTCGTAGGACTGGATTCATCTTTCTTGTATTGAGAAGCACCACACTTTGGGCATTCTTTAAGTGATTTGTAGTCCCTACGAAACAATATACAGTCATTAGGGTAGGCGTGTATTCTTTTAGAGATCATACCCATCAAGTGTAGAATTTGTTTGGCATCGTATGTTTGGATCGGGAGCTAATTATCTTCTGAGAGCATGTCATTCAGGAGAGAAAGTAGTTCCATAAAACTGGAGTCACTCCACCTATTTCCAACTTTCAAATTATACAGCTTCAATATGGCTGACAATGCTATATATTTAGTGAAATCAGTATACAATGGCATCTTTGCACAACTCTTTAACTTATTAAAAAATTTTAGGCAATCATGAAGTTCATCTTCAACTATCCTTGTCATTTCCTCAATACAATATTCATCATAATTCACATCTGTAATCACATCCTTCGTACGATTGTCTTCATTGTTCACGCTTGTAATCATATCAGATGATCCATAGAATGCAGTGCTATTCCAGCCACTACCTACATTTGTTTTTCCCCCATGTTTATTCCAACATGTATAACTTTGATCTATTCCATGATAGATCAGGTGTTCTTCCAACTCTTATGGACTATTTTTTCTTGAATAACAACAGTTTAAACATGGACAATGGATTTAAGAAGGATCATATGCATGATCTTTTTCAAACTTGATAAACTCTTTCATGCCATCTTCATACTCTTTTTTCAACCGATTGGCATTAATCCATTCTTTATTCATATTCATCCTATTTGATACAGTAATATTAATATTTAAAAAAATAATTACACAAAAGATGTTCAACTAGGGTCATCATCCAACTATAGTCAATGGAACTATCTATGGTAAATAATACCCTTACCTCTCCATGCATTACTCATGACCAAATTAGATCACACCCATCTTCTCAACCACCTGATCAATGAAACTATCTATGAGAACCCCTTTCACTAGAATGTTTTAGTATCCCACATGTGATCTATATGCATTATTGTAAACCGGTTTTTTAGTGCTTCTCTAGAAACATAATGTCTCAAGTCAAGAACTATGGTACTAAACTAATATATGGTATGATTTTCAATAGAGTGATTGTGGGTGGAAGGATTCATTACATGTGTTGTTATGGTTATTTGAATAGGGTGTCCATAAAGTGTCTCATAGAGTCCTCCAATGAAGTGGTTTTCTAAGATTTAGTGGAATTTCACTAGTAACAAAGTGGTTATTCCATTGAAATGGGTAAATTTTGGATTGATATTCAATGGTGGAGGAACTACAACATGGAAAAAAATGGAATACCAATCATGCCAACAATCGCAATGCCATACAAACACACAATCATTCTCACAATCGCAACACCATACAAACCAAACAAACACAATTTTAGATTTCACAAAGCATCCCTTATTCAATTCTGTTTGTTAATTCAGGGGTTATCATAGAAGTTTTATCATCTTGGGGAATTAATTCATTAGTCAAGTATATGTAAGTTACCAATTTTTATATTCAAATGTTCAACAGGAACCAACCAACATACAATTAATTTAGTGAGAAAATAAGTACCACCAACGATTATGATTTTCAGCGGGGCGTTTAGTCCGTACATTTCACAACATAACCATCAATATCAAATAGTAATAAAATGATAACAAGATGAAACCAATGAGTAATAGGAGAAAACTCACCGTGAAGGTGTCGTTCAGTGCACGACAGAGGTACGTTCGCGGTAAAGGATAGGTGCGTGGTAGAGGATATTTCCAACTAAAAAGAAAACATAAAATGAGAAATCATATGTTATACCTATCTAAAAAACCCACACAATGGGTAAACAACTCAATGGATTGATTAACATGTTGTTTAAAAACCAACCATTTAAAAACAATGTTCCAAATAGGTATTTAATGCTAAAATGTGGTTCAAAATCCCAAGTGCTTTTACTTTATATAAAATATGGCTTTATAGACTGATATAAACCTCACATAAAATTTAAAACATTTCAAAGCTGCCAAAGAAACACGAATATTCATCTTTCAAATCATTAACCTTTCACAATGCATTCATTTTCCATCAAACCAATTTTCAAATGTCAATTAATTAATTATATCAAGGGGAAAACCACACAATCATTTCAATCAAACATTTCAAATTCATTAGAAAAAACTTTTTAAAACATGTCAAGTTCAACAACTCACATTAAATCAATTTTCTATTTAAAAAATAGTTTTCACTCCATGAATAATTAAATCTAATAAAAATATATCACACACCATTAAATCCATTTCAAAAGGTCTCAATGGTATTTAATAAATTCTTACAAACAAAAATATTTAGTTTCAAACATGAAATTCAAAAGAGAAACATTTATAGTCTTTCAAATCATTAAATATATCCATACATTCAATACAAATCAATTTACAATGAAATAAAAAGCATTTAATTCAAAATGAAATAATTTCATTCAAACACACACCTTAAAGAGTTGTAAATTGAATTAAAACCTTTCAAAACATTTCAACTTCAAGGATGAGAACCCAAATGAGAGACTAGAATCAAGATTGCAGTGAAACAGAATGAAAAAACCAAAATAAATGGAGGAAAAAGATATAAATTAGTTACCACTTACCGATTTGTAATGGGTTCACCACTATAAAGGATCCCATAGGGACATTTTTGTTGTTCGGGGGGGATATAGGAGGGGTTGGGGGGGGGGGTTGTAGGGGTGTGGGGGAGGGGGGTGTGGGATGTCTAAGGAGGGGGGTGTTCGGGGGGTAGGGGGGATGCAGGGCTGTGGGGGAGGGGGGTGGGATATCTAGGGAGGGGGTGTGGGCTATCCAAGGAGGGGATGGGCTATCCAAGGGGGTGGAGGGATGTAGGGGTTTGGGGGAGGGGTTGTGGGCTATCAAGGGAGGGGGGAGGGTGGGCTTCCCAAGTGGGGTGGAGTGGGGGGGGGGGTGTAGGGGTGTGGGGGATGGGGGTGTGGGCTGTCTAGGGAGGGGGGTGAGTTTTCCACTATGAAACGACCATTAGGGATCCTAAAGAGTAAATTATGAGAGGGGAAAACTATGGTTAAGAGGGGTTTGGGTGATGGGGTCGAGTGGCTAATAAGGAATAGGGGAACCTCATTAAAAAGACTAAAAAATCTATTTTCATTTCAAGAATAGGGTACATTATGGTGCAGCCTAAGGGTCTATTGCATAGTGCACCCTATGATGTCATATTGTTGAATTACCAAAAGGTATACACTACAACACTCCTCCCCTAGGAAGAACCATTAAATCTTGATCATGAATTTTTATGTGACTATATCCACTCCCAAAAAACAGTATAGAGGGCATAACATAGCCAACCTCCCACATGATCCAAACCATTAACATAAGGCGGGTCTCATGGATAAACTCACATACATAAAGGAGGACCTAAAGAGGAATAACCAATCTAACCTCTAACACAATCTAAATCATTAATACAAGGTATTCTTCATGGCTAATAAGATATACTAGAAGTGGATTGTGAGAAGGTCATAAAAGAGACAACTTACTACCTGAGAAGGACTACCAATGTAAGAAAGATCCATTGGCTAAATGAACATACATAAATCAGATCCTAGGGGGGTATAACATAGATAACCTCCAACACAATCTAAACCACTAAAATAATTTATGTCTTGTGGAAAATCACATATACCCCATGATGTATAGCCAAACATAAACTTTAAAAAATTTAAAAGAATGTTCACCTTGGTGGAGTATCTTTACATTACAATCCCAAGGTCTCTAGGCCTCATCCTCATCATAGATATATAATAATGATTAATATATAATGAATAATCATGGAAGATAAGCCTCATCCTAGATCTTATCTAGCCAATGATTGATACCTAGCATCGAGCAAGAGGTTATTACATAAGAAGCTCATACATGACCTATCCTAAGCAGCCTCACTAAACGTATCCATAATTAGCATATCCTATAGTTAAAAAAATATATCATGATGATTCTAATACCTATAGGTTACAATATATCAACAAGAAATCTCTTTATTCATATTTAGTTACCAACCTACACCACCCCATGTGTGGATTTTACTACCCTTAAGGTCATAAGGAATCCACATGATCATTTCCACTAACACTATAATCACCCCCTTTCCATGTACTGTACCTATAAGGGTTCTAAGAGAGATGTCACAATTTCATATAGCCATGATAAATATTTTATGTGGGATAATCAATACAAAACATGTACTCAACATGATACAAGATTTAAAATAATCCTTGATATATCTCACACAACAACCTACCCACTAGCTATTCCATCACTAGTACCCACCAAGGCATTTCCCAATCACACTATGTAGTACTACCAAAAAGGCCCAAAACTCAAGATATCCAAATCTCTAGTAAATTCATGGTATTTATTAATAAATTTCACATCACTATCACTCTACCACAATTAAAAATCCATATAAATACCCTTTCCATGTGATTGCCATAATTCTTATATCACAGAAACCTCCACCCATGACCCTTACAACATGATTGATCATAATCCCATTCATATAGTTTCAACCTAGGCTATTAGTAATTAATAACATGAATCAATACCACTATAGGGTCCATTAGACCTAACTCTACACACCAACTATCTTTCTAATGCAGAAGAGTAAACATTCATTACATAAGAGACTCACTGGGGGGAATCCATGCGTTGTAGAGGAGGCTACTAGGACGATCATAGGATGAGGAGGGAATGCCAGAGTAGGTAATGTGGACAAGGGTACTACGCAAGTAAGAGGAGGAGAAGGAGGTGGAGGAGGAGGAGGAGGAGTAGGTGGCTGCGACAGATGAGGATGAGTCAGTGGATAAAGGAGGAGGAGGAGGAGGCAGAGGCGGTGGAGGAGGAGGAAAAGAAGGGTCACGACGGTAGAGGAGGAGAAGGCAGTGATGGTGAAGGAGGAGGAGGACGGTCGTGGTGTAGGAGGAGGAAAAGTTAGCGGAGACAGAGGAGGAGGAGGAGGGGTCACGACAAAGGATAGGTCGACAACGTAGGGTTTAGCTTCCACGAAGGCTTGAACAGGTGCGAGGGAGGAGGGGCCTTTAGGGTTCATTTATAAAAACCACTATAACTTTTATTAGTTCTAGTTAAAAGCATTGATAAAGGTATGTTTTATCAGTTCTAAAATAAAACCTCTAATAAAACATACCTTTACTAGTGCTTTTTTAGAACTGATAAAGATAGGCCTTTATCGGTGCTAAAATTATAGTGATGATAAATACTTTTTTATTAGTACTTTTTTTCATTGACCAAATTCATTGGAAAACACATATACATTCAATAAATTTAATTTTAAATATATATATTAAAAATTATTATATATTTATAAATATAATAAATATAATAAATATAACAAATATAATAAATAAAATGAATTAATCTAATAAATCTAATAAATCTAATAAATCTAATAAATATATTCATTATTTAATGTAATTTATTATAATATTATAATTATTTAATTATATATATATATAATTATAATCTTATAAATAATTTTTTCAATTAAAACATTATATATATATTTTTGAATTATTAAAAAAATATATTAATTATAAACATTTGTTTTTGTTTAATTTATACAAATAAACATTATTTTTGAATATAAATATAATAATTTTATATAAATTAATAATAAAAACTTTTATCAGTGCTAATAATAGCACTGATAAATTTACCCTTTATCAATGCTAAGAAAAGCACTGATAAAGGGTACACCTTTATCAACACTTGTTTTATCACTTATAAAGGGAACATTTATCAGTGATTTTAGATAGCACTGATAAAGGCCCACCCCTTTATCAGTACTTTCTACTTAGCTCTAATAAAGGGAAACACTTCCCTTGACCTGTTTTGTGATAGTGATAGCTATTCAGGCTTTTATATAATTCCATTTATTATTACAGTATGTTGTATTTCAGTTTATTTATTGCTTTTTCATCCTATACATTTACAGATTTGGATCTTATCTAGTTATTTATGTTTTTTTTACTTTGATATAAGGGTATAGTCTCTCCACTGACACACCCTAACCCCTCTCTACTAGTCAGTAGTCTCTGGTGTATGGAGAGGCATGCTTAAGGCCTTATAATGAACCAGATCAGAGCACTGGTTTAGTGGCATCTAGGTCAGGATGTTACACTGACATACAAGGAGGCACGCTTGAGGTTATGTAACCCATCGGCTCAGGGAACCATTTAGTGGCTGCCAGGTTGGGACGTTACAAAGTGGTATTAGTGGATTTACTTTTATTTTATCTTATTATTTGGAAATATTAGATAGAAGATTAGGAATGTGTCAGAATTTGGTAATGAGCTATGTCTAGGAGTAGTTAATCTGTATATAGGAAATAAGAAAAATTGACTGGGATGGGATATTATGTTTTGGATTGTGCTTATTATAGTTTATTTGATTCCACTATTGGGTGATGCACATGATATGTGATGTTATTATTGTTATTATTGACTAATTTCATTTTATTATTGTCCCTATATGGCATAGAAGTATGGATCATGCATCCTTTTAGGCACCTTACAGGATTCACATTCCATGCATATGCCATGCCATATAGGATCTATTTCTTGACTGCATGACATTATTATGCATGCCTTGTGTTATTTAATTATTATATATTAACATTTATTGCAAGATATTGAGAAACATAATTGGTACTTAAAGTGACTTTTATAACCTAAACAATGTTTTCATACGTAGGCTACAATAGACACCTTAAGCAATCAATTATGGCATGTTGAGTCATGGACCACTGGTTGCATGGGCTAGAATGTGTTATGGTTAGGATTAAATGGATGAAAAACTTTAATTTATAAGGTGTATGGGACCATATAAATTGAAAATGGTAATCTATATAATTCAAACATTTAAATAGAATTGTAATGAAAATATGAATTTAAATGATTCCAAATTATTAAGTGGAATGGTCTCCATTAAATAGAGTTTATAGTTGAAAATTAAAGGGTGTTTAATTTGTAAGTTTCAATTGAAAGTCTATATACCAAGGCCCATGATATGAAATAGATATATTTAACCAGACCTAAACTTAGTAGTGGGTAGTAGGTAGTGAGTCTAGTGTTATTTATGATTGTTACCATTACCCAGTTCTAGATTTAGGAGTAGGCAGAGGGGTGTGGATTGGTTATAGGAAGGTTTGTACCTGTCCTATGTTTATGTTTGAGATTTGGTTATTATCGAATATTTTCTGAGGCATGTGTTTATAATTTTTAGAGATATTTTACCATGAATACCTCTAATCATGCACTAGGAGGGTGGAGAAAACCATGCTTTTAAGGTAGTGGGCCCTAAGCTACCAGTAGAACCTCTAGTAGTTCCAATTATGAAACCACCCATTATTCCTAATATGGGTACTAATGCCTAGTTCTGAGGGGGTTTCCTAATCTTTTTGTATATCATTTAGGGAGCCCTATTACCTACCTCATATATAGAATATCCTACCTATGTGTTCCAGCAACAACATTCACCACTTTTTTTAGGGTATGGTGGTCCACTTGCTGATGAGATATGGATTGAGACTATCTTGTTGATATTTAAGAACTTGGAGACTCCTCCCAAGTGGAGAGTCAAGATCACTATGCATATGCTTTGGGGGTCCTCTAAGAACTGGTGGGATGTTATGATCTAGGATAATAGTCTTAGAGATATGGTTTGGATAGATTTTCAATCTAGGTTTTATGACTATTTCTTTCCTGATACTTTGAGATCTGAATGGTCTTGTGAGTTTATGAATTTGGAGTAGGGTGCTATGACTGTTATGGAGTAATCGACCTACTTTATAGAGCTTCTACAATTTACGCCTATTTATCTTGCTGATGAGCCATCTAGGGAGAGATACTTTGAGTAAGTTCTTAAGCATACTATTCAATCATAGGTGAACATGTTTCAGTTGACTACCATAATTGAGATAGTAAATCAGTCACTTATTACTGAACTTAACCTGAGGGAATTTGGGGGCCCATAGGAGGGTAGTGAAGCTTCTTGACCCATTGGTTTAGTTTTATGTGGTAGGAAGAAATGTTTTTGAGATTTATCATGAGGGGAATATCAGCCAGGGTGTGAGTGCTAGTAGTTCTATTTTATGTCATCAGTGTGGAAGGCGGTGACACATGAGGATCTAGTGTGATAGAGACCTAGTTTAGTGCTGATCCTGTGGAAGGATAGACCATATATAGTGTTTTTGTAGGACCTTACCTATAGAAAATAGTGTGAGGGGTTTGATACAAACTCCAGGTTTAGGAGATAGATTCATAGCTCTACTTCAAGATAGAAGCTGAAATACTACCAGTCATTGAGGGGGTGGTCATGGTCAGGGGAGCCAGACACCAGTTGTACCTCGAGAATAGAGTGGGCCTACTCAAGGTTTTCAGGCTATTTCTCATGGCCATGGTTCAGTCCAGATATATTCATTACATGATATACGTAAGGAGAAGAGTGTTGGGCTATCTACAGTGAGAGGTATGATCATAGTAGCTTTTAATCTAATATATATCCCTTTGGATACATGTTATTCTCATTCTTATATATATATATATATACACATGTTGTGGAGATACTTGGGCTTGATGTTTAGTTTTATGATGGAGTTATGGAATTTGATACACCATTGATAATTTGAACAGAGAATATACACTATTGCAGGGAATTGCTCCTTGAGATAGGTGGGTATTGCTTCTTATAGAATCTATTTACTCTTGAGATTATGGTCTTTAATGTCATAATCAAAATGGATTGGTTGGTTCCTTATCATGCCTATATTGATTTCTATCACCGAAGGGTATCCTTCACATAACTAGATGGTGGTAGGTATATCCATAGAGGTGAGTGGGATGTTTAGGAAGGTGGACCTGGACCGAAGCATCTTAGGTTGGGTGGGATGATAGACTAGATATCTAGCCTTTATCTAGATGATTAGGGAATAGGAAAGGATGAATTCCCTTTAGTAGTAGATCATTTCTGGGATGTATTATAGGATGAATTTTCTAGTTTAGCTTCTGAGAGAGATGTGGATTTCTCTATTGAGTTAGTTCTAGGAGTTTCACCCGTATCCATTCCTCCTTATAGGATGACTATTACTGAGCTACATGAGCTCAAAATACATCCATAGGACATCGAAGCAAAGGGGTTTATACAAAATTGTACTTCTCCTGTCACAAACCAAGCCGGGTAGCCAACCAAATTGGTGCCCAACCCAGTCTATGGAAAGACCTGAAGGGTGTTCCTAATTACCAAAGGTTTTCACAAGTGACCAAGTATTATAAAAAAAGGTTTGGGAATAGTTTAATTGAGTTTAGAAACATAAAACAACCAATTACAATGAGTAAACCAAATATGAAAATTAACACCAAACAAGACTTAATAAAAATTAAGAATTGAATTACATATATAGTTTTAAATAAAACTCAAGAGGTACACAAAAAAGAGTAGAAAGTCTAACTCAAAAACCACCACACAACAAGGGGGAATCACCCTCAAGCCATCTCTACAACACTGCACTAAGGAAGGAAGCTAACAACCTGAACTGTCATCTCCAAATACCTTTCCCTTACCCATGTAAAACATTACCAAATATAATTACACCCAAAGGTGTAAGTAGGGTGTGAGCCTAATCCTAATAGGTTTCCACCAAAGAAAATATTCCATGCTATAGACATTATAAGACAAAAATATTGCAAGTTTTTTTAAACAATAAATTTTATTATCAATTTTAACGGTATGCAACTTTAAATAACAACAGTTTTCAAGAGGGTAACTTTTAAGAATGAACAATTTTAATGAAAACACACATGATACTGAATTTACCAACCAAATACACCATATAAATATGATAAGTACAATATAGTCAATGAGCACTAGTCATGGGAAATACTCCTAGGTACTAGCTAATAGTGGGGCCCTAGGTACATTGTATCTCGGTGTAAAAGTAACCCAAAACCACAACCAAATTCGTTCTCATGCATGATCCACTAGGAGGAGACACCCCAATGGCCTAGTGTTATCCAACCAATCATCATTATTTATTTATTGTTGTCATTGTCAAACTTTCTAAGTGAAATCAGGATAAGGCAACTTCTGAATCACTAGTATACTAGTCCTAGTCCACCCATCTAGATACCCAAACTTCCCTCTTTGTGATCAATAAAGTTCCACATGTTTTAAAATATCATTTTCACATAAAAACACCATTTCTAATTCATACACAAACCAACAAGTACACAAACGTGTTTTCACCCTCAATATAATTTAATAAACCCTTTAAAGATTTTATAAAACAATTTCAAGAGGTAACACAAGGGTTTGCACACAAAACCCATTAAAAAATACTTTTTTAAGGTCAAACTCCCAACCATAACATACCAAACTATAATTTTTATCCCCAACATCATTTAATAAAACAATTTCACAAATCATAAAATAACTCCAAATGATACAACATGGAATACACATAAAAAAACACCCAAATTAATGTCAAAACAAAACTTTAAAATTAAAATCCCAATCAATGCTACCAAAAATGGTTTTTGAACCACACAAAATGGATGGTAAAAATACTAAATAGTTTAATAAATCAGGGTAAATTCATCAAAGAATGTTTACACATGGAACCACCTACCTTGAATATCAAATACCCCAAATATTTGTGTGAAACTTCAACCACCACAAAAGTGAGTGAAAATGAACCCTAAAAAAGAATATTGAACCAAGAAACTCAATATTAAATAATATGGACATAACCCTAGATTCTGGAAATTTAGAACCTCAAAAAGGAGGGAAGAAACCCTAAAGAGAAGGAAGGAACAAGGAAGGAATTCACTTACTTAAATAATCTTGAAGTTTCTCCACCAAAAACCTCTTAAAAAATGGGTTCCAAGGAAGATTGAGGGAGATTGTAAGAATTATATGGATGAAATGGTTGAATGGGAGAATAAAGGGGTGCATTAGGTTTATTTATGGAAGAAAAAAATGGTCAAAATTTATTTATTTTTTAATACCTGGACACCATGCATGGTTTGTCTGCACGGTTTAGTAAACTGTACAGCCAAATCATGTGGCCAGTTCTATCCACCCAAAAAACCCTCATTTTCTTCTAAAATTAAAGGGGAATCCTAGGGGAAACCTAGGTGAAAAGTTAGTCCAATAATATAATAAAAAAAATACCTAAAAAGAAGTACATGGATGTGATAATTCTCCCCACCATGAAAACTTTTTGCCTCGGAAAGTCAACCCAAAGATTGATCGGAAAACACGAATGGGAACTCTTGATCAACCCATGAATTCCACTCCCATGTCTCATGCACATCATTACCATTCTGCAAAAGGACCTAGGCTAGTGAAATATACTTTCCCTGAAGCACCTTCTCTTGGGAATCCACTATTCATAATGTATGTTCAAACACTGATAAATTGGGCTCTCTCTTCAACTCTTCCGAATTCAACACATGAGACTGAACCAGATTATACTTATTCAATTAGAAGACATGGAATACTCCATGAATATATGTCAATTGATAAGGCAAATATAACCTGTATTCCACCTTACCAATATGATTGGAGATCTCAAAAGGTCCGACATACCTTGGTGTTAGCTTTCCATGCTTCCCCAAACGGCGATGACCCTAATGAGGGACCACTTTTAAGAATACAAAACCACCAAAAAATAGCTCAATATATCAAACCCTCTAATCATCATAAGATTTGTGGTGACTCTAAGCTATCAATAACCATTGTCTAATCAACTTGACCTTCTTATATGTCTCTTGAACAAGGATCGAACCCAACAATGAGGTCTCACCTACCTCATCCCAACACAGAGGGGACCAACAAGGCTGACCATAAAGCACATCAAAAGGATCCATTTGAATAGAGGTTTGATAAATGTTATTATAAGAAAATTTGACCAAACCCAAATGGCTATCCCAAGATCCTCCAAAATCCAAAACACATGCACGAAGCATGTCCTCTATAATATGATTTTCCTACTTCGTCTGACCATCTGTTCGAGGATGGTATTCTGTGCTCATCTTAATCTACAATCCCAAATCCTTCTTAAGGACTTCCTAAAACTAAGAGGTAAAATGAGGGTCTCTATCTGATAAAAATTCTAACAACACACCGTGAATCCTTACCACCTCCTGAATATACAATCGCCCCAACTCATCCACTTTAGCTATATCTCTGATTGGAATGAAGTGGGATGATTTGGTAAAACAATAAATCACTACCCAAATAGAATTCTTACCCCAAGGTTTACATGGTAATCTGACAATGAAATCCATAGAAACCTCATCCCACTTCTAGGTAGGAATAGGTAACAGCTAAAGCAACCCAGAGGGCCTTTGATGCTCTCCTTTTACCTGCTGACATGTATAAAATTTCATTATGAAATCAACTTTGTCTCATCTCATACCTAGCCACAATAACTGCCTCCATATGTCATAATATATTTTAGTAGCTCCAAGATGAATTTCCCACTAAGATTGGTTGTATCTTGCATCAATACCTTCCTTGGAGACAACAACACCACTGAACGGCCCTTGAAGCACAAGATGCCCTCAAGAGATGAAGACCAATTCGTAGACATCTACCCACCATGAATAAAATTCACAGATATCTGAAACAACTCATCACTCGGTTTCTCTCATTGAATAAACTCCAAAAGAGAAGGAGTCAACTAAACACTTGCCAAGAATGCACCTCCATTATGCTCCTTGGTATCCACATGCATCTGAGAAAAGAGTCCCATCAGAGTCCACTCATCACTAGACTTCCTCAAAGACTGCACTAACACTTTTCTACTCAAGGAATAAGACAACACATTACCCTCGCTTGGGGTATAGATGATATCAAAGTCAAAACCCTTCAAATACTCAATCCAACGACGCTTCCTCAGATTAAGATCCTTCTATGAGAAGATGCAGGCTAAGCTCTTATGATGAGAGTAGACCAAAAACTTAACCCCAAAGAGGTAGGGATTCCAAGTCTTCAAATCATGAATCACTATTTATAAATCCAAGTCATGGGTTAGGTAATTATTTTCATGTGGTCAGAGTTTGTGAGATCCATACACCACCACATGATCACCTTGAATAAGCACACACCTGAGACCCATACCTGAAGCATCACAATACACCACATAGTTCTTTCCAAATTCTATAAATATCAACATGGGGTGGTATTAAACCACCACTTCAACTCCTCGAAGTATTCCTAACATTCTGGGTCCCATTAAAACTTCACCCCTTTCTGGGTGATCCCAGTCATGGGTGAAGAAAGCCAATATAAATCCTGAACAAACTGCCTGTAGTAACTTAAAAGGCTAAGGAAACTTCTAATATTGAACATATTCTTCAGATGCTCCCATAAAATAACTACACTGATATTCTCTAGGTCCATCAAAACCCCATGTTCTGATATTATGTGACCCATAAACTTAACCTCCATGATCCAAAAAGTTCATTTGGACAACTTTTCATAAAGGCGATGATCCCACAAAGTGCCCAACATGATCCGAAAATGATTCTCATGCTATTCCTCAGATCCAGAGTAAACTAGGATGTCGTTCACAAATACCACAACAAAAGAGTTGAGATATTGGTGGAACAACCTATTCATGATTTCCATACAGACCGATGGAGCATTACTCAATCTAAAAGGCATGACCAAGTACTCAAAGTGGTTATACCTACTTTGGAAAGTGTCTTCAGGATATCCACCTCTATCACCCTGACTTGCTGGTAACCTAAAAACAATTCTATCTTATAAAACCACTTTTCCCCTTCAAATAATAAAACAAGTCATCTATTCGAGGAAAATGATATTTTTTCTTGATGTTCACCTTACTCATCTTCCGATAATTGATGTACAACCAAAGGGATCTGTCAGCCTTCTTTGCAAAAAGGATAGGAGCGGACCAAGGAGAGATTATCGGGTGAATGAATCCTTTGGATTCCAAATCATTAAGCTGTATATTTAATTCCCTCAACTAGATGGGGGCCATATGATATGAGGGAAGAGATATCAGCTATGTTCCCAGTGCCAAATAAATCAAGAACTCTATATCCCTCTCTGGGAGAAATCCTAAAAAATCATCTGGAAATACCTATGGGAACTCATCCACTACATGAGGTAATCCAACATTAGAAGAAATTTTTTTTTCCTCTAGTAAAAGAAATAAGAACTGGAATATGAGGTTTCCCAATTCTGGGAGTGGAGGTCCTGCACGACCTGATCAAGGATCCCATTCCCCAAGAAAAACACGAGGACACCCATTAGATTCCATAAAACTCGACGCCACTTATAGAAATGTATATGTGATTGAAAGTTAAGTAGACAATACATGTCGATGATTAAATAAAAAAGGTCCATATCTAAGACCAGGAGGTCCCATTCCATCTCAACCCCTAACAAGGAAAGTGCACATAACGAGCACCTGAGACCTTGATCCTTCTTACCCAACAACATCACCAACTCCATCGTGAAAGAAAAAAATTTATTTGGAAAATTCAAAAGATTCAAAATATGGGAAGAGATAAAAGAAACAGAAGTTCCAATATCAAAGAGAATAGTAGCTATAAAATATGCAATCAAAATGGTACCTTGAACAGTTGAAGGTCCTGCATATGATCCCGCTGGTGCCTGATTCACAACATGAAGATGCCTAGTCTCTTCCTGAGAATGGATGCTTGCCTATGGCTCCACCCTAAACTAGATCTACCCAAAAGAAAATCCTACACTACCACCATAACCACCAAACTGAGATCCCACCATCCTAGACAACTCTGACTTAACCGAAACTCCTCTAGAATCCACATATCCCGACCCACTCTAAAGGGGGCGCGTCACCTATAAAAATCACTAAAAGTGCCATATATATCCACACTGATAACAATGCCTTAGAGTAGATGTATACGTAGGTTGGTTGTGCCCTCCCCTATCACACTGGTGGCACACAACGAACCTTGCATCAGAATCCACAGATGAAAAATATCTAGGAGGATGGCCTGAACCACGACCTCCATTCTTCCCCTTCTCCTATCGCTTCCTTTTATTCTCATATGAACTACCACTTCCCATCACTGATACTATCCCAAAGAAACCAAATATACCCTTCCATTCAATCTCTACCATACAAGATCGATTAACCACCTCAACATAGGTCTTCATCTTAAACATAAAAACCTGAGAATAGATCTCTAACTGTAATCCCTTTTCAAATATATGATCCTTCATCTATTCATTAGAGACTATCTCAAGGGCATATCAGACTAGATCGAAAAATCAGTTGTTATACTCAATCACTAAATGGTTTCCCTGAATGAGGTCCATAAAATCCCAGGATCTAGCATAATCCAAGACTTCAGGACAATAATGTTCATTAAGGATAACCTTCAAGTCCTTCCAGCTCATCTGCTTATGATTCCCATCTTGAAGCACTAATTCCCACCACCTATGACTGTGACCTTCTAGTATAAATGAGGAAAATTTCACCCTGATCTCTTTAGGTGTGTCAAGGAACTCGAACATGCGTTCGATATTCTCAATCCACTTCTCTGATTCCTGAGGCTCCATGATACCTAGTAAAGTAGGAGGATTTTTCTTCAGAAACTCTTGGTATTTTTCATTCTTAGAATTAGGTTCATCTTATCTAACTAGAGTAGGAGAAGGAACCACTTCCTACTCTAGATCCTGGACAACCTAGACAATAGCTTCTACCAACCTCTAATTAAGTGGTGAGGGAGAACTCTATCCAACTTCCTCCCGTGGGTGAATGAGAGATTTTTGGGGTGGCATGTTTCTATAAAAAGAAATAGTCACAAGATAAATCATTAGTACAATAGTTTTGAAAAAAATTATCAATAAAATAAAATATAAATAAATCAAACTCAATAAAATAATAAAATAATCAACCACTTCACCCCCACCCAATGTCCATATGCAGTATGCGGCCCGCACGTCCCACCTAGGAGAGAAGTCAAACAAAAATCCCAGCATCCCATGCTGACTCAAGGTCTTTCATGAGAGGTGTGGTCCAGGAACCCTACTCGCATCCAAAACTCTGAGCCCCGATAGTCCTAGATCCTGTCTAACCAGACTCATTCCAAATAATATGACCCAAAGAGCTTAACCATCCTCTAATACCATTTTTTCACAAACCAAGCCGGGTAGCCAACTAAACCGGTGCCCAAACCAGTCCATGGAAAGTCTATAAGGGTTTTCACGATCCCCATGGGCTGACACAATTTCCCAGGTATTATAAAAAAAGTTTTGGGAATGATTTACCTGAGTTTAGAAACTTAAAACAACCAATAATAACGAATAAACTAAATTTGGAAATTAACACAAAACAAGGATTAAAAAAAATTCATAATTGAATTACAATGTTTTAAATAAAACCCAAGAGGTCCACAACAAAAAAATAGCAGCAATTATAACTAAAAAACCACCACACGACAATGGGTTATCTTCTTCAAAACATCTCCACAACACCACACCAAGGAAGGAAGCTAACAACCCAAACCACCATCTCCAAATACCTTTCCCTTACCTGTTTCAAACATTACCAAATATAATTACACCCAAAGGTGTAAGTAGGGTATGATCCTAAGCCCTATAGAATTCCTCCCAATAAAATATTCCATTCTATAAAAATTATAATACAAAAATCTTGGAATTCATAAATAATAAATGCTAGAAATAAATTTAAAGGGATTCAATTTAAATGACAACAATTTTCAAGAGGGTAACTTTTAAGAATGAAATTTTTTAAAGAAAATACACATGCTACTTAACTTACCAAAAAAATACACCATATGTTGGAAATAAGTAAAATATATTCAACAAGAACTACTAATGGGAAATACCCCTATGTACTAGAAAATAGTGGGGCCTTAGGTACATCATATCTTAGTGAAAAGTAACCAAAAACCACAACCAATTTCATTCTCATGCATGATCCACTAAGAGGGAAAACCTGAATGGACTAGTGGTCTCCAAATAGTCATCATTATTTAGTTAGTGTTGTCATCATAAAACTTGCTAAGTGAAACCAGGACAGGGCCACTTCCAAATCACTAGCATACTAGTCCTAGTCTGACCACCTAGAAACCCGGGCTTCCCTCTTTGTGCTCAATCAAGTTCCACATGTTCTAAAATATCATTTTATATAGAAAAACCATTTCTAAATAATATGAACAATAAACAGTACACAAACATGTTCTGTACCCTCAATGTAATTTAATAAACCCTTTAAACATTTTATAAAACAATTTCAAGAGGTAACACAAGGTTTGCACACAAAACCCATTAAAAAATACCTATTTAAGGCCAAACACCCAACCATACCATACCATTATAGAATTTTCATCCCTAACACCATTTAATAAAACAATTTCATTAATCAGAAAATAATCCCAAATGACACAACATGGAATACACATAAAAAACACCCAATTTCATGTCAAAATGAAACTTTAAAATTAAACCCCCAATCAATGCTACCAAAAATGATTTTTCCACCACAAAAAACAGATGGGAAACATGCTAAATAGGTTAATAAAGAAAGATAAATTCATAAAATAATGTTTACACATGGAACCACCTACCTTTAATATCAAAAACCCCAAATCTTTATGCAAAACTTCAACCGCACCACAACCGCACCACAAGTGAGTGAAAATGAACCATAAACAAGAATATTGAGCCAATAAAATCAATATTAAACCCTAGGGACAAAACCCTAGCTGCTAGAAATTTAGAACCCCAAGAAGTAGGGAAGAAACCCTAAGGAGGAGGAAGGAACAAGGAAGGAATTCACTTACTTGAATAATCTTGAAGTTTCCCCACCAAAAACCCCTTCAAAAATGGGTTCCAAGGAAGCTTGAAGGAGGTTGGAAGACTTATATGGCTGAAATGGTCAAATGGGTGAATAAAGGGGCGCATTAGGTTTATTTTTGGAAGGAAAAAATGCTCAAAATACATTTTTTTAACACATGGACACTGCACAGTTTGTCTGCACGATTTAGTAAATCGTGCGGCCAAACCATGCAGCTGGTTCTGTCCACCCAAAAACACTCATTTTCTTCCAAAATTCAAGGGGGGTCCTAGGGGAAAAATAGGAGGAAAGTTAGGCCAATAATATAAGATAAAAATACATGAAAATAAGGACACGAATGTGACATCCCCATGGGGTTCACTGGTCCTTTTCACCAAAAAGGTGGATGAAACCCTTATGATATGTGTGGATTACCAAAAATTGAACCAATTGATGGTTAAGAATCAATATATTTTTCCCCTATCCATAACCTATTCAACCAGTTCTAGGGAGATCGGGTTTTCTAAAAATTTGATTTGAGGTCAGGTATTCACTTGGTACGTTTTAATCCAATAGATATACCTCATAAAACATTTTATAGTAGGTATGAATTTTATAAGTATCTAGTTATGTCTTTAGACCTAATGAACATGCCATCAGTTTTCATAGATTTGATGAATTGGTTTTTTCACCTGTATCTGGAATCTTTCATGATAGTTTTTTTGGAAAACATCATAGTGTATTATAAGATCTGATAAAATCATACCAAACACATTGACATCATTCTAAATACACTGAGAGAGCATAGTTTGTATGTTAAGCTCTCAAAATGTCAGTTCTGTATAGATAAAGTGCACTTATTGGGCCACATAATCTCAGAGACAAGAGTATCTGTGGACCCAGATAAGGTGAGTGATGTGGTTTCTTGGGATAATCCCAAGAATATCTTTGATATTTAGAGTTTCTAGGAATTTTATAGTTATTACAGGCACTTCATCCAAGACTTTTCATATCTAGATATGCCTCTCATAGGATTTACCAAGAAGGGGGTGAAATTCCTATGGTTTGAAGAATGTGAAAAATATTTTTATAAGCTTAAGGGTAGGTTGACTTCATCACCAATCTTAATAATACTAGATCCCAACAGATGTTATAAAATTTACTATGATGCATCTGTCATCAGGTTGAGAGATTTATTGATTGAGGGGATAGAGTCATGGCATATGGGTATCACTAGTTGAGACGTCACAAGAGTAATTACCCAAAACATGATCTTGAGTTAGTTTCAGTAGTTCATGACTTGAATTGTTGAAGGTATTACTTATTGGGAGAGTGTTTTTTGGTGTACACAGACCACAAAATCCTCAAAAACATTACTAATAAGCATTACTTGAAGCTTTGGCA
Source organism: Viscum album (assembly GCA_963277665.1). Taxonomy (NCBI): domain Eukaryota; kingdom Viridiplantae; phylum Streptophyta; class Magnoliopsida; order Santalales; family Viscaceae; genus Viscum; species Viscum album. The sequence goes on from OY728143.1 coordinate 1,717,152,131, forward strand.
GGGGAGGTGGGTTGAGTATCTCCAGTAATTCGATTTTGAGCTAGCCTATACACCTATTAAAGGTAATGTAGTAGCTGACACTTTGAGCTAGAAGACTCGGATATAAGTAGTTCAGGAGGCTAGTGGTGAATGGAAATTGATGTCCTTGTTCATTGAGATACACTTGGAGGTGTAGGATAATCATGGAAATTTTTTTATCTCATCCTTTGTGGTGAATTCCACTCTTTCAGATAGGATGAGGATGAGAAAAAATTCATATTCTGAGGTCCTAGTATTATAAGAGAGTTTGGAAAGTGAGGACCCACCTCCTGGTTGGACCATTTATGAGAGCTGATGCGAGAGTTCCATGCCTCATTTTGGGTAGTAAATCCCTACATAAACAAGATGTATCAGGATTTACACTACCGATATTGGTGGCTAGGTATGAAATGATAGGTAACTAGTTTTTTTATGAGGTGTTACACTTGTAAGTAGGTGAAGGAAAAACACCAGTGACCAATAAGGATTTACATTAGTTTCCCATTCTCGAGTGGAAATGGAATGATGTTATGATGGACTTCGTGGCTAGGTTTTCAAGGTCATCTTGAGGTAGTGATGTTGTATGGTTCATTGTGTATAGGATAATGAATTTCACCCAATTCTTACCAATTAGGGATACCTTCTTAGTAGATGAGCTTGTGAGAATTTATATTTATGAGATTTTGTGCCTTCATTGGGCCCCTATTATCGATATATCTGACAGGGATGCATGATTTACATCTTGGTTTTGGAAAGTATTATAGAGGTAATTGGGTATATAGGTTCTTTTGAGAATGACATACCTCCATCATACTGATGTCCAGTCGGAACACACAATACAAGTTCTAGAGGACATTCTTAGAGCATGAGTCATTGATTTTGGGGGCTCTTGGGAGAGGAATATACCCTTGTATGAATTATACTATAATAATATATATCATTTGAATATATATATATATATATATATATAACCTTATGAGCCTTTGTACGGTAGGTCATACCGATCACCTATATGCTGGTTAGATGTAGGAGAGGCAGTGCTTCTCGGATCACATCTTGTGCATGCGACTATAGAGTAGGTCCAGTTGATCAGGAAGTAGATGGCTACTGCACAATTTAGACAAAAATCATACACTGATCATCATCAATGACCTCTAGAGACCGGTCCTTTTTATGTATCTTACTAAGGCTGGGGCACATGTAGATTCATAGATAAGGTAATATTTCTCTGTGATATGTTGGGCCTTTTGAGATTATAGAGAGAGTTGATTTGGTAGCCTATCTATTTTAATTACCTTATAGGTATCAATCCATGCATAACATCTTCTATGTATCTTAGCCATGTTATTATTAATCATACCCATCTCATAATCCTTATTCGGATGATTTTCAGCTATAGGTAGATGCATCCTTCAAGGATCATCCTATATGTATCATTGATCAGATCACAAAAGCTCTATGAGGTAGGTCAATTCCTCTAGTTTAGGTGCTATGGAAGCATGATCGTGTGCAGGACAAGACCAAGGAGAGAGTATTAGATGTACGTGATCAGCGACCAGAACTCCTTTTATATGATTTACCACCCTTAGAATAGAAACTTGGGGATGAGTTTTCTTATGAGTGGTAGATTATAAGATCCCATGTTTTTCCTTGTGGTACATATCTTGTTAATTTTAGTTTAATTATTTGGTTTTGACCTAATGTGAGTGCCAAATGATCCTATGAAGGAAACATGGGTGTTTGGGGTTTCTTTGGAGGCCAAAGCCTAATTTTTTGGAAGTTTCATCTGGGTCACATAGTTTGAATAAACCGTGCATCCCATGATTCATGGTTTGAGTAAATCATGCGGGGTGGTCCAACCCACTATCCAGGGCCACACAGTTTGATGAAACCATGAAACAAGGGCTACAAAACCATGCATGGATGCTGCAATTCTTAACAGAGTGAAAAAAGGTTGGTGCATGGTTTGTCTAACTATGTTCCATGACCATGTGATGGTGGTTTTTAGATAGATAAGGGAGCATGATTGGCGCACAGTTTATCCAACTGTGCGACCAAACTATGAAGCTCGATTTTTAAAGGGTGGAAAGTCTAATTTTCCCTTAAAATTATTATAACCTAAATCCTTTTTTTTCTTTTTCCTCCTACGAACATAATTCATTCTCCTCTTTCACGTTGAAGCTCTCAAGCTCCTCTCCACCCAGTCTTTTCTATATCTCACCAATCCAGAATCTGATTTTTCTACCATCAGTTTGTTAGATATACATTGGTGAGTTCTTTATTACCCTTTCACCTTTCGATGTTTATCTTATCCCTGATAGATTTATTTTAGTGTAGGATCTTATTACCTATTTTCAGGGAATTCGATCGTTCTTATATTTTCTTCTGATATGGGTCAAGTTAGGATCCGATACTGGATGAGTGTTCTACCATGGGAATAAGGTAGGCGGTATATATATTTTACCTTAAATTATAGTTGTTTTATACCATGTTTACATTGTGCCACATGCAAGAATTTTTGGGAGGGTCTCCTAAATTAATTAAATTCCTTGATTAAATTATTAAAACCATGTTAGGTTTCCCACTTAACACTATGTGATGGTTGGAGGTTGTCAAACTCAACTCGAACCACCCATGAAGTGTGTTTATGTATCTTTCCCATGATATACCACCCCATTGTGTGCGTGTGATCTCACTATCCTAGTGGGATCCTTAATGAATTAAATGAGATAATAGGAGAGGGTTATGAATCCTTTGACATGTGATTACATTTAAAAAAAAAGGCAAGCAACAAGGCTTCATATAACTAAAAAAGGAAACCTGGGTTACAATAGTCTGAAGGAAGGAAGTTTACATTTATATCTATAAAGGATAGGGAGAATCTCACAAGGAGTGATAGAATAATAGGTGAAAGTGTCATCATTGGACCCCATGTTTGCAAGGAAATTAGAAAGTTGGTTGGCTTCATGGTAGACGTGTGTAATGATATAATGTATTGAAGCAAGTATGTCAAGGCACTTAATCCATTTTGATGTTAGTTTCCAAGCAAGGTGAATCTGACCCATTCTAACCACTTGTATAATGGTGGAAGAGTCACTTTCAAACCAAATTTTCCTCCATTTCCTTCTATGAGAAAAATAAAATGCTTTGATGAGAGCCATCATCTTTGCTTCCAGAGCTGTGGCCAGTCCACACGTACCATGAACCCCATAAAGGAAGTCACCATCATGATTCTTGAAGACAAAACCATATCCAGTAGGTACTATATTACCTCTCAAGGCTCCATCCGAGTTGCATTTAATACAACCTACAAAATGAGGTAACCATAAGACTTCCATGGTTCTAAGAGGCCTAGTATAGTTACCTTGCACGTGCAGTTTTTTCAGAATAGTGAAATTTCTTACTTAGTTGTCACATTTTTCATCATGTAAATTGTTTGCTTGTTGAGATGCAAACACAATTTCAGAGATCACCACCCTGTAATTTATGCCACCATTTGTATGGAGAGCCCTGTTTCTACACTTCCAAATAATGTGAATAACTTCATCACATGCGTAAAGGAAGATTATATGAACCTACTTCGATAATTGGGTCACTGGAAGTAGAAGCAGGAGGTCCGTGATGCTGTTCACATGTAGAGGTTGAATCTTGAACCAGTTGAAGATCATGTTCTAGAGTGAGGCTAAGGTCTTACAAGACATGAACAAATGGTTTATATCATCACAGTGTTGATGACACAAGTCACATCTGGAGTAGAGGGAGATCCCAACTCGTTGCAGGTTATTGTCAACTCGAAGTTTGTTGAGATAGAGGCGCCAAAGGAGTGTAGATCTAGATGGTGGTAACCATTTTCTATTGTAATTAACAGTTCCATTTCTTCTACATTGTATAAGATTTTTGTAGAATCATTTGGAGTTCATAATTACATTTGAGCTCAGTTCCCAAATTAGAATGTCATCTGTTCCCAGAAAATCATAGGAGGAGACCATGTGGTCAATCTGAGGTGGAAGATGATGATACTGCTCAAGATGGTTTTTAATAGTGGAATTTTAGTTTATAGATGGATCTTGTATATCCAAACTATCAATAATGGGGTTCCAATCTAGTTATCCCTCCATAATTGGAGGGAGGAGTGCATGCTGACCAACTAGTGAGACTTCATTTTAACTTTCTGTAAAGTCTTTTTTAGACCAGGCCAAACTGAGGATTGGATGTAGTTCACCTTCCCTGCAATCAACCTTCTTAGAAGTTTAGTTCTGAGGAAATCCAGGGATTCAGATTTATCATTGATAAGTCACCAAAGGAAATGTGCTTGAAGAGATTGATTGAAGAGTTCAATGTTTTTAATACCCAAACCTCCCATGGTATGTGGCAAGAAAAAAATCTTCCATGGATCTGTTATAATCTTAATTTCAAGTATACTTCCACTCCACACAAAGTTCCTCATGAGTGTATTGATACTTTTAAGGGTAGAATCCAGCCAGGATTACACCATGAAGGAGTAAACCATCTTTAATACAATCACATATTTAACCAGGCAGATTCTCCTTGCCATTGAGAGTGACTTACCCTTCCAGGTGGATAGAGTTCTTCTAACTTGGCTCACAACATCAGAAAAATAAGAGGTCCTAGGTTTTCCAAGTAACATTGGGACCCCAAGGTAAATAAAAGAAAGGGACCCTTCCCTTATTCCCAGCTCATGAACCATGCATTTCTTCCTTGAGGCCGAGATGTTTTTCCCAAAGAAAATGAACGACTTGATCCAATTTACCTTTTGGATAGAATATTTTTCATATTGAAGAATATTTCTATTGATATTTTTAAGGTTCCTCCGGTCTCCCTGAGTAAACAGAATGATGTCGTCAGCAAAAAGAAGATGAGAGGGGGCAGTGATACCTCGTGCATCACAAATTGCTTTGATCTCTCCTTTGTTAACTCTATCAAGGATAAGTCAACTGAGATAATATTCAGCAATTGCAAAAATAATAGCGGACAAGGGTTCCCCCTGCCTCACTCCTCTAGAGAATTTAAAGTAGCCTTCTAGAGATCCATTAATAAAAATAAAAATATGAGCAGAGCTAATCAGAGCATTAGCCTAATGAATGAATCTACTGTGGAAGCCAAACTCATGTAGGATATGTCCAATGAAACCCCAGTCGATGGTGTCAAAGGCCTTCCTAATATTAAGCTTAAGAGAAATGTTTCCACCCCGTGTGGTCTTCTGAAGGCGGTTTATAAATTCAGAGGCATTTATAAGGAAATCTTGAATCTTTCTTCCTTTGATATAACCAAACTGGTTCCATGAGACAATTCTATCAGAAATATGATTGAGGTGAATGGATAGGATTTTGGTGATGATCTTGTGGATAGTGTTAATAAGATCAATAGGCCAAAACTGACCAATATCACTTGAATTTTCCACCTTAGGGATTAAGTAAATGAACCGAGCATTAATGACTTGAGTGTGAGATACCTCTGCAAAGAAATGCTTTACCATTTTACACACATCATCTTATATTACCTACCAATAGAATTGGAAGAAATGATTATTGAAACCATATGGACCTAGAGATCTTTCTTTTTTAAGACCAAATACTGCTTTCCTGATATTAATATCCATTGGAGTTGAGGTTAGAAGATTTTTATCCGTATCAGTGACCTACTTTGGTATAATTACATCAATCAATTATTCATTTTTTGTGGGTCCGTTGAAAATATTCATATACAAGGAGAAAATATGTGTTGAGAGACTCTGTCATTCATCAATTATAGATTCTCCATACTTCAAATGAGATAGAGGCCTGTTGACTTTTTTAGCTCTTTGAAGTACATTAAAAAATTTGGTATTCCTGTCACCATCAGTAAGCCACTTAACTTTGAACAAATCTTTCTGAATGTTATCCCTGAGCACAATGAGTTTCTAGAGTTCAGAGGAAACCTTATTCTCTTGGTCATCATTTCTAGGTAAGTTGTTGAGAGTAATAGATTCTTGAATCTCATGAAGTGTTCTTTCCAGAGAATCTATTTCCTGGTCAAGAAGGCCGAACTTGTTCCTGCTCTAATGCTTCATTTTCTTCTTAAGAACCCGAAGCTTGAGAACACAAGAAAGTGGATTGTGATTGTAGTCCTGCATGGACCAAGTGTCTCCAAAAATCTAGGAAAATTCTAGGAGGGTATTCCAAGAATTGTTAAACCGAAAGGGAAGAGGTAGTTTTTCTCCCCTGTAAATGAAATTAACCAGAATTGGATGATGATCTGAATTATGTCATGCAAGAGTAACACATGAAATAGTTTTCCAGTACTCAAGAATATGTATGTTAACAAATGCATAGTCAATTATGATTGCCCTCAAGCCATTCAGATGTTTTCTGTACCAAGTGTACTTAGCTCCCAACAAATTGATTTCAGTCAAATTAGATTCTTCAATAAAAACTTTGAAGTCCGTGATGGAAGTGGTACCTATAACATACCTGAGATTTTCATCTGCATGTAGAATGGCATTGAAGTCTACCATGATAATACATGGTTCCAAGATGGAACTAAATAGATTTTTAATATGACTCCATAAACCTCTTCTAGTAATATAGTTTTTGGAGGCATAAACCATCAAGCATAGAATGTTTCTGCCATAGTGAGTAAACCTGCATGTGATGGCCTATTCATTCTCAGAGATTATAAGAGGGTTAACCACATTATTGTGAGAAAAAAGACATAATCTATCATGACTAGAATTCTATATAGAACCAAGCATTAAATATCCCTTTCCTTGAAGAAAGGAACCATTGTTATGTTTCTTGGTCTTAGGCTTGGATACCCCAAGGATATCAGGCTTATATTTACTTATAAGCAGCCTAAGGGAACATAGAGTGTCAGGGTTGGCCAATCCCTGGCAGTTCCAGAATAATATCCTCATTTTGACTTAAGTTTGGGGTTGAGGACCCCTTTTTCCTGTGTCACAGGTGTCTTATTTCGTTCAAACCTTCTCAGTTCCTCCTTCATGGAAACTGTAGTTGGCAAAATTCTTACCGGCATGGATTCAGTGCAATCCCTACTGTCATCTCCATTTTTAATTCTAAACTCTGCCTCTGAGGGGATATCTTGATCTCCAATTTTATTGCCAACCTCTTCCTTTGAGAAAGTAGCCTCATTCATATGTTGAGTTGAGTTGGGAAGGGTGTTCACTAGTATCTGATTAGGTGAGAGAATGCTGTCAACAGTGTCTACAAAATCTATGTCCAGTGCCTCATTAATTCCCAAACTAATCAGATCTAAAGCAAGTTCCTCATATTGCATACCAAGCACAAGAGTAAAGATATAGTCTACTAATGTTTGAGGATATTTATTCAAAACCTGATCTTCCACTGATATAACCGTTGTTTTATCATGGACAACACCTTCATTTTGGAGAGAATGTTGTTCCTCTTCTTCAGCAAGATCTGACCAATTCTTACTTGTTCCCACCATTTGATCACCTGTAACCTGTTTTGAAGACCTATTATCACTCCTTTTAACACACTGCATTGTGACAACAACCCTTCTTCTAGGAACCTTTTGCCAGGATCCATTATTTGATGTCGACTATACTATTTTTTTACAATATGGCATTTTTCAATCATATGCCCAACCATTCTGTAGTGCTCACAATATTTAAGAAGGTTTTCAAATTCAAAACTAACTTCAATAAGGTGATCATTGGCATCCAGTGATACATGATCAGGAGGTGAGGTCTCCATATCAATTTCAATGAGGACTCTGGCATAAAGTCTAATATCTCCATTAATTTTTCGCTGATCTATCTTCAAAGGTGTTCCAATACCAGAGGAAAGATCATTGAGAATTTTAGGATGCAAGTACATCTATGGAAGTCCATGGATTCTTGCATATACCTAAGCAATGAATTGTTTCTGCCTAAAGGTATTAAAGTTGGCATAAAATTCTGAGAGGTAGAAGATCCCAGGATTCAAGTTAAGGGTTCCGAGCTTCCATATTGAATTCAGTTCCTCCTGCTTCTACAAGATTATATGGAAGTAACCTTTTTCGAGGGGAATAAATCTCCAGTTGTAGAAATTCCAACAATGTGAAATACGCTGTTTAAGTTCAGCGAAAGACCAGGGATTTGACCGTTTTTCATAGGAGATACGTCTAAGCACCGAGAATCTATAGACCTCAAGTCTCTACTTGATCACTTCGGGGTCAGCTACAACCGTGATGGCTCCATCTTCAGATCATTTTATTATAGGTGGATTATTCTGAGGTGGCAAGGTGGATGAGGTTCCTACAAGGGCTTCCTCAAAAGACAATTATTTACGTTGGAGAGATCCCAGATTTGAACGAGTTTTAGTTTCAAGATGATGAGGTGGGAACGATATTTCCCATGCCGGGTTGAATGAGTCCATTGAGAAGCAAGATTAGGCCAAGATTCAATCACCATCTCTTCAGTCAATTTTAATTGAGAAAGATCCCGTGAAAGCTTCAATATCCCTTTGACATGTGATTAGATGTTATTGAAATTATTAAATTGATTAAATGGAAAAAGTGGAATGATATATATGAACTTATGGTTTCTATATTATTATGAAATGGGGATATTAAATGATTAATGGAGTGGTTATGATTACATTGTATTCCATGGAAATTTATAATCCATAGATCTTGATTACTTTGGATGTCAATGACATTTCTACTCCTTTGATCCAGCTGATAGGTATTCCATGGAAATTTCTACTCCATGGATCTGGATTACTTTGGATACTGATGAATTTGATATTCCTTGGATCCAGATTTCTTGGACCACCTTGGACATGCTCCTTGGACTCCACCCAATTCATTATCGAGCTTGTTATGGAGATGTTTCATGGACTTTATGAGGATTCCTTAGTAATTTTATACCTTGGATCCAGCCCATGTAGGCCTGGAACTGGATTAATCAACATAGGAAATTGTGAATGATTTACCTTGTTTGACAGTTGTCACTTTTTTATAATTGATTATTTATAGAGAGCCTTGTCATGATAGAAAATATCACATTTACATGTATCACTTTATTCTTGTTATATATTTCACATTGCTTCACCTCATGTACACAAACTATAATTGTTATAGACTCTTTTTCTGGTGGGCTACTAAGTGTTATCTCACATTTTGTTCGATCTTCTATTGGGTACACATATATAATTTATGGATAGAGGTAGGGACTAGGGAAAGCACCCACTTTATGATGCTTGATTTATCTTTTCTTGGGATTAGGGGAGAACATGACTGAGCTATGGATCATGATGCTATCTAGAGATAGTTCATTCTGGTATTTTTGTATTTTGATAAATGTATTGTGATGGATTACTATTTACATGAATTTACTACAATTTTTTGTATATATACATAACATAATCATATTGTATTTGATATTTTCCTTGTTTTTTTACTAATAATATCATCTAGATGTTTATCTTTTGTTGTTGATCTACATTATTCTTCCTCTTATTTATTCACCTGTGATACTTCTGTTTGACTCTAATCATGAGAGTATAGTCTCCCCATGGTATTACCTTAGACCCTCACTATTAGTCGGTAGCCTCTGGAATATAGGGAGGTGTGCTTAAATCCATGTTACCCACTGGTTCGAGGCACCATTTAGTAGATCTCGGGTTGGGACATTACAACTAGCATCCCTTCAGGTGTACAAGAATCCTCATGATATGATTATGAATCCATTAACAGGTGTATCACCTCAAAGGTAGGGTGATTTTATTCACTTATACTCATGATCCCTCTCAATAACACTCCATCAAAAGAAAGAGATATAAGGTATCATAACAAGTGATTTATAGGGACTCCGTTTTTTGGGTTATTTACACATTGATTTATTAAAGATAGATCTGACTATGTTTTAGGTTATTTTCCACTACTAATGATCATAATATGATTATATGAATCCAAATATTGGTATTAAAGGGATTTTATTCAAGATTTAATCATGTTTGAATCACTGTATTTTTGATTAAATTGTAACTAAAAAATGAAGAAAACATTTTCATAAAAGAGATGAAAGTTACAAACCTTTATGTGAGCTACGTAAAGGTAAATATGATTTACCCTTATGCATGTAGGCTGCATAAAGGTTTTGAACTTAATAAAGGAGGATGAATAAAGGTCATAAGGGTGTTAAACTTACATATATTATCTATGTAAAGGTAACCAATGACAAACCTTTATGTAGAAATTTTCTACATAAAGGTAACTGATATTTTACCTTTACGTATAAAGTTGACCAGAAGATTTACCTTTACTTGAAGGGTTTAGGTAAGGGTATTACATTACTTTCCCATATAATGTAAATTTAATATGGATATTACCTATACACAAGGAGTATGCATAAAGGTATTACTTATATGCAAAGGGTTTTGCGTAAAGGTATTATCTATACACCAGGAGCTATGTAAGGGTTGTTTCCTCCCAACCCTTATGTAATTGGCACTGTGTAAGGGTCTTACCCTTCTATAGAGCATCTTCATGAAGGAAAATTATATTTACCCTTACACAAAGTTTTTGAGTAAGGGTAAAGGGATGATACCCTTATGCATAATAGAGATTCCTCGCAAGGATAAACAAAAAAATATTTTAATTTTTTTAAAATATGTAAATGATTTTTTGGTTTATAAAATGTTTATAAATCATAATAAAAAGTATTTTAAGATATTTTAATTTATAATTAAGTTAAAAAATAATAAATTAGTTATAAATTGTTTATAATTGATTAAATAAATGTCTATGAAACATTTTCCATAAATATTAAAGGTTAATATTATAAAATACATTTTGAAAAATTAAATGGCATGACTTATGATCTATAAATAAAAGGTTTATTTAGAAATCATAAGAGGTGATTTATAAAGTGTTTATAAATTATAAAATATATGATATATATATTATATAAAATGTTTATATAATATAATTCAAATTATAAAATGTTTATAACTCATGAAATATCTTATAAGTGCTATATTTTATAAAAAATGAAGGATTTTATATTGAAATGAATATAAAATGTTTATATTCTTGAAAATTTATAAAATGTTTATACTTAGAATTTATTTATGAATAGTTCATAAATGTATCATGTTTTATAAAATATATAAATTGTTTATTTATTCATTAAATTTCTTAATATTCATGTAAATAAATTATTTTTGAAATGTAAATATTATGTATGTCCATTTATATGATAAATTGATTCTAGGATAGAGTCTCACATGTCCTTCTAGGTTTATTATAATAAAATTTGGTTTTTATCTACCTTGATCTTGGTTTTTAATTATAATTATGATATTGTGAATAGTTTTTGGGCATAGTTTGTGTATATTATGTGTTAGAGTTTTTATAAATTTAATTCTTTCTTGAGTAAAGCACCATTAGGTAGAGATACTTGGAGTCGGGCCACCTACTTTCCTAGAGGATTATTACTTGGATAAGAAAGTGAACAGGGTTATCTATCTACCACTTTGGTTACTCATATGGAGTTTTTTAATCTCATATAACTTATTCCCTTACATGAAGTGTTCATATACCTTATGAATATATTGAATTTGGATATGTATTAATATAATTGGATTTATTATTGGGTGAGTAATGTAGAATTATGGATTTTTTTAAGGATTTACACATTAATTTGGTATGGACACATTAATTTGGCAGGTGGATCGTTAGAATAATTCATACACAAAAGAAATAAAACATGAAAAGATTAAGATTACATATGATTTAATAGTTATGAATTTTATATGCATATGGCGTATAATAAATTGGAGATACCTTAAAAGAAAACCCCATAAATACAAAGTGTGAGATTCCTTCCAAAGAAACACTTTTCAAGATTTTGATCATCTAACCGAATAGTTTCACACCAAAGCGGGGTGCCCCTAGATTATCTTATGTAAGGAAATAAAGTAATGAGTGATTCATAATTATCCAATGGGTAGTTTCACACCAAAGTGGGGTGCCCTTGGATTTTCTTATGTTAGCTTATTTTTAACGTTTCTCTAGGTTACACTTAGCTTGTAAACCCAAAGGGTTGGGATACCAGAGGAATAGAGTTAAGTGAATGAATATGATGGATTTGGATAGAGTTATTTTATCAACCATCCAAGAATAAAAAATGTTGTGATTGGGGTGAATCTCTACCTAAATAACTAAATCAATGAGTTTGACAGCAAAGAAGGGTCATTTCTTAGTTAAATATGAATATTTTTTAAATAAATAGATATAATATCTTGGGTAATCATTTTTAGTAGGATAAATTTCATTTAAAGTACTTTATAAAAATACATAATACATGATACTTTCCCACTAATTTGTCTATATTGTAGATCATGGTATACTTTACCCTAATCATATTGAGATCATTAATAGATATGACCTATAAAATAGTTAAATATTGGTATCTAGGAGTTAGAAGCATTCTTAATAAGAAACAATGTACTCAAATGAGAGTGTTATATAAATAAATTTCTCTAACTATGACTCATGGGTATTAGATACTAGGTGTGAATCACACATTTATGATAACAAATAGAGACTCAGAGATAGGGTGAATTAATAAAGGGTGAAGTAGATATTTATTATAATAATAGAGTATGAGTTGATTCTTTAGAGCTTGGCACTTGAGATATGATTTTACCAAGTTTATTGATACTAGAACTGAAAAATGTTATTATGTTCCCACCATAAACAAGAATTTGATTTCTATATCTTGATTGGACAATATTAAATTTTCATTAATTATTAAGAACAAGAGTCAATCTATATATAAGAATGAAATTTTTATGATATTGGGAATATAATGAATGATTTATATATTCTTGATATGGATAATACTGTTTATAAAATTTATAACTAGAAGTTTAGAGTTGATTCAAATCCCACCTACCTCTTTCATTGTCTCCTTGGAAATATAAATGAGAAACATGTTCTAATAATCCATATATATGGATTATTGAAATCATTTGATTAATAATTTTTTGATACATGTGCATCTTATTTATTGGGAAAAAAGAAAAAGTCACCATATAATAGAAAATGTGATAGGGATAGTGGACGACCGTATCTCAAACATAGTGACGTATGTGGACTAGTGAGTACAGATACTAATGGTGGTTTTAGGTACTTTGTTACTTTTTCCAAATAATTTAGTCAATATGAATATGTGTTTCTAATGAAAAAAAATTATGAAGCTTTTGAAAAGTTCAAAGAGTTTCATAATGAAGTATAGAATCAACTAGGAAAAAGTATTAAAGTCCTCCGATCAGATCGGGGTGGTAAATTAAGCTAGGAATTCATAGATCATATGAGAGATTGTGAAATTGTTTCACAATTTACTCCTCTTGGAACACCGTAATGTAATAGTGTATCTAAAATAAGGAATCATACTTTGTTAGACATGGTTTGATTGATGATGAGTGTATGTGACCTTCCTATTTCATTTTAGGGTTATGCTCGGGAGACTGCTATATTCCTATTAAACCACATTAAATATAAAGCATTCATAAAGAAACCATATGAGATATGGATTATGAAATGTATCATTATGCATTTTATAAGGATTTGGGGTTTTGAAGCACTCATATAATGATTGTATTCTAATAATCTAGGCCCTAAGTTAATTTTTTTTATTTTTTTTGGTGATACCAACGAAAATACTAAGTATTTATGGATTAAGATAGTGTTTTCATAGAAATAAAACACATGGATCAAGTAGTTAGTGAGAGAAAATTTTAACTTAGAGATGTTCAGGACCAACAAATAGGAAGTGTTCCTGAGATGGAGGTTGAGATGATTTGGAAAAGAGTTGTGGAAAAAGAACCAAATCAAGTTAACATGAACCTCAAAGGTCTATTATGATTCATTAGGAACCTAAGAGATATGGATTTATCATGGTGAATGATGATATAGTAACATTCAAAGAAGGAGAACCTATTTCTAACAAATATTTCATTGAGAGTTCCGATTTTGTGAAATGGTTAAAAGACATAGAATCTGAGATGGAATCCATATGTACTAACCAAGTTTAGAACTTGGTGTATACAACTAAATGGGAAAGACCCATATGGTTAAAGTGGATATTTCTATAATAAAATTGACATGGATGGTATAGTTTCTACCTATAAATAATTATTGGTGGAAAAGGTTCACAAACAAGTTATTGGTATTGAATATGAAAATACCCTTTCACCTACAGTGATGATAAAGTCCATTCAAATTTTTATAGCCATAAAAACTCATTATTATTATAATATATATCATATAGATGTGAAAACTATATTTCTTAATGATAATTTAGCTGAGGATGTGTATATGATAAAACTTAAGGATTTTTAAGTTCCAAATAAGTCCGTTAAGGTTTGAAAATTGTAATGGTTCATTTATGGATTAAAGAAAGATTCTTAGGGTTGGAATATTTGATTTTATTATGTAATCAAAGATTTTGGTTTCATCAAGAATACAAATGGTTCCTATGTTAAAATATGCTTAGTGATAGTATATTAGTGTTTTTGATACTATATATAGATGAAATTCTACTCATTGGAAATGACATCCCAACACTTCACTCTGTGAATATGAGGCTGGGTAAATGTTTCTCAATGAAATAAATAGGTGAAGTAGCTTACATACTCGGTATGAGGATCCATATGGATAGATCTAAGAGGTTTCTTTTATCAAGTTAGAAAACATATATTGGTAAAGTGCTAAAGCGTTTTAGCAAGGAGAACTACAAGAAGGGGTCTTTACCAGTGTTTCCTGGCATGAATCTTAAGAAGATACATGGACCTTATAAAGAGTTAGAAAGGATGGATAAAATCCATTATGAATTCATCATAGGATATATCATGTATTCAATGTTACTTACTTAACCTGATGTATCTTATACTTTGATCATAATAATTAGATACCAATCCAATCCTAGTTAGAGTCACTGGATTGTTGTGAAGAATATCCTTAAGAACATAAGAAGGACTAATGATATGTTATTGGTATTTGTAGGATAGGATTAACTATGTGTAAAGGGTTACAAAGATGATAATTATTAATCTTAAAAAGATTATATGAAATATCAATCTATATTCATGTTTTTTTCTAAATAGTGGAGTAATTAGTTGGAAGATTTCCAAAAAATCCACCACAAAAGACTCAAAAATAGAGGTAGAATACATCACTATATAAGATGTTTTGAAGGAAGTTGTTTGGATCTAAAGGTTCACTGATAAACCTGGAGTGGTTTATAACATCAATGGATCAATCAAGCTATATTATGAAAACAATGGTGTTGTTGATCAGGATAAGGAACCCCAATATCATCAAAGGACCAAACACATTATTCGAAAATTCCATATCATATGGGATATCATTAATAGGCGTGATGTAAATATTAATTGGGTTGAAACTTAGAAGAATGTAGCATATTCATTGATGAAACCATTACCACAACAACAATAAGGGGGTCATGTAGAATCTATATGTGTAAGACACATGAGGTATTGGTTATAATGGTTTTAAATGTATCATGTTATTATAATAAAGGCAATATATAATTATCATTCATTCATGTGTTCTTAAATTAATATTATATGAATGTTCTAATGATAATATCCCCTCAAATTATGACTTTGGGTTGTCCATTATCGATGATCATTATGAAGTTTTATGGGTTTTAATTATATGATAAGGTTATAATGAATAGAATCTTTCATTATTTATAAAGATTTGTATATGAGATACAAAGAATAGAATCATGAGGTAATAAGTATAGACTTATTACTTGGATTGATCTTCTAAAGTATATCTCATGAAATATTATACAATAATCTATATACTTAGGGGTGTATGTTCATTATCAATCTTTATTACCTAATGTTATAGAGATATGATATACCTTGCATGAGAAACTTTATACTTTGATAACCAAATTATAAAATTCTACATGTTGACTTAGCTAATACATGGGTAGTTGGGTATATTTCTAATTCTATCATCATTTGGAGCACAAATACGATGAGTTTTTTCCACTTATATGAAAAGTTAAAGGCATCCAACCCTTGATAGAATTAGAATGGGGAAATTCATGACCATGATTAGTTATTTCACATATGATGTGTTCAATTTCTTGGATAAGTGATATGTGATTTACTTATCAAATAAATTAATGACAAGTGATGTACTCATCAACTTGGTCAGTATTTTTTAGAGAATAAAGAAATGATGAGAGATCAATACTAGATTGATATGTTCTATGTCTAGTGGTTTCTCGATGTCATGGAAATAGGAATTATATAGGTATATATATGATTTATATGATATATCTTATGGTGGAAAGTTTTGTATAAATATATGAGTATGTTTGATGGAGATCACACCAGACCCCTTAGTAGATTGATTAACACCAATGCTTTTCTAAAGGACACTCTTTGCTTAAATATGTGAAATAAGAATTTCATAGTTGTTTTTAAAAATCCTAAGGCCCATAGGGTCACACAGTTTAGACCTTGTATATGGATAAAATTTTGGAAAAATGGTTTTTTCAAAATGAAGAGAGTTTGTAAAAACTATATCCAAAATATTTTTGATAGATTCACAAATAATTAAGAAGTTTTTCATAATGTCCTTATGGTATTTTTTGTGTAAGTGGGAGATTTTTGGAATTGAATATAAAATCCCATGAATGAGATGCATGGGGAATATAATCATGTGATTAATATAGTTTCTATCTCCACTCTCAAATAGTTTTACATAATTTATGATCCATAATATGGATTGTACTGGTAGACAGACTCACATTCATTGAATCTATTCAATGAATGAACATAAAAAGATGAAATTATCAGGTTTAATGTGATAAAACCTAATCCATTATGATATAGTATATGATATTCATTTCATAATATCATTGAGGAATTATATATAAGATAATGAGATCATCTCTTATTGTTAATGTGGTTCTTATGAGCCACTATCGAACCAATATTCCTCCCCGTAGCCTATTTATCACCACCTATGAAGGAAATATCATCCCTTTAGGCATAAAAGAATACTCATGATATGATCATGAATCCATTGGACAGTGTATCACCTCATAGGTAGGGTGATTTCATATACTTATCCTCATAATCTCCCTCAAGCACAATCCATTGAAGGAAGGAGACACAAGTTACCACAATATGTAATTTACAGGCACTCCATTTTTTAGATTATTTACATGTTGATTAATTAAAGATATATTTGACTATGTTTTAGAGTATTTTAAACTACCAATTATTATTATATTATCATAGTAATCACATAAAAAATAACTATTTTCTACACCTTTTCCATCATATGGGAAATGAAAACATCACTCGTACGTAAATGTGGACCACCACCTCTACGAAATGATGTGTTTCATTTTTCATCACTACATCACATTTATGGTTAAAAATATGTAATTAATGAATAAATATGAATTTATGAAATTATTATGATAATTTAAAGATATTATATTATCTACCTTATTACCCTTCTATTTGTTGGAAAATGATAACGTTGCTCGTGCGTAAGTGTAGACTACCACCTCCACAAAGCGATGTGATTTATTTTATATTTTATCCTTAGATGGATGGTTATAAGGATGGATTTAGTGAATTAATATGATAATTATAACATAAATATTATTTTATGAAGGAACATTTTATCTAATATATTTCATTTTCACCCATTAGAAAAATGAAAACGTCATTCATGCCTATATACAGACTACCGTTTCCATGAAATGATATGATTCATTTTTCATGAACACCTTACATAGTTGGTTTTAAAATCATATTTAATGTATAAATATGATAATTATAGTATAGATAAGATTCTAAAATCATGAACCCCTAGCCACAGTCAACCTATAAATTATATTTTAAAAATTAAAGAATGAATGACCTTAAAATGTCTGATGCAAAGTTAACTGATTTAGAAAGTAAATAAAACATGATAATAAATTAAATAAAAGAGAAATTATAATGTAATGAATATAAAAAGTTTATTAAGAAATTAAATGACTAATATAATCTTATTATTTAGGAGTTATAGAACATATGATTCTAAATAGGACTTAAGGTAATAGATTTTTCTCTAAAACCTAGTTTTAATGGTTTCTTTCAAACTCTTTTCCCTCCATATCCATATCATTTTAAATGTTTCAAGAATTTTCTTATTTATGATTAAAATGTTGTTAAAGTTAATTTATGAATATTTTTTACTTTCTTTACAATGTTTTTAAAAATAATCTTTTCAATATTTTCCTTATGAGTTATTTTTGACTTTTTACAAAAGAGAAAATAGAATGTTTTTTAAACATATATGGATTAACCGAATTTTCCTTCCATAATTGATGTTATTCATTATTAAAATTTTTATAAAATTTTATATGGATTCTAAAATAAGATCCTATTCTTACTCTCCTAGGAATTTTTTATTTTTAAAATATTCAAAGGAAAATGACATTTTTTCTTATTTTTATGTGAAAATGAAAAGTGATTTACTTATGGGTTCAACTAAGTTTTTAAGGGTTTTATGATGAAAAAGTGAAATATTAAAAAATTATTTGTTTATTATATGGTAATTTAGAATTATAAATGATGATGGGTGTAACATAATAACCTGGTTTAGCAAATAACATTACCTGAATTGGCTTGCCACAAGACCTACAACATGTTCCTGATCACCACGGGATGACGACAAGAACCTGGGTATCATACAAAGAGAAGATGAGAATTATTTCACCCAAAATAGAAATAAGATAAGTTGGAAGAAAACATAGTATCATAGCATATAACTAGAATATATCGTGTGTCATAAAACAACTAAAAATCTCACATTAAATAATTGGATAAAAAGGTATCAATGAAAAACTAAAAGACCATCAACAAATGGAACCCGAACAACCCATGGGTCCATCTCCATATGACAACATGTCACTAATTTCTTGACCCACCATAAGGGAAACACAATCAAAGAGATTCATACTCTACATGATACTATTTCTTTTACTAATATCCTATAAAACAAAGGCTATAAACACCTAAAGGAAAAAGTAGTGTGTGAACTCAAGATCCCAGTAGGATACCACCAAGAATCTATAAAATGTATAACCAAATTCATCCATTAATTATTTAATAAAAATGATTTGTAAAACACTTCAAAAAAATTCCATTCCTTTAAAAACCATTCCATTTTAAAATAAATATAGAAATATAACATATCACATATCCAATTGAATAATTAGATAAATAAATAGTTTTCAAGAATCAATATTGATATCAAGAACAAGTGGGTAAATAAGAATATTGAAAGATCATTCACATATTATAATATCAATATAACCAAATAGGGAAATCCATGACGTGAGAGTGTACACAACCAAACCACTAAGACATACAAATGTACACTAGCTAGCATATGTGATTCATAAAGTTTTGGAACCTTGATCCCTAAGAAAGGATAACCCTATCCTTTATGGAACCAAGATAATCTCCCATAGTGATAGATAACTCCACTTGAGATCATACTTGTTTAGTTTTTCCCCATACCCCAAGGTCTCCCTAATGTGATTCATATCATCATTACATTAAATAAAACAAAAATATTTTTCATAAAACAACTTTGAAGGAAAAATTAATTTCAAGTGCAATCCCACATTACATAAAACATTTTCTATAGTGATCCACACTACTTTCATGATTGAAAAA
The DNA here is from genome assembly GCA_963277665.1 of Viscum album. Lineage (NCBI taxonomy): Eukaryota > Viridiplantae > Streptophyta > Magnoliopsida > Santalales > Viscaceae > Viscum > Viscum album. The sequence goes on from OY728143.1 coordinate 1,717,171,909, forward strand.
CCATTTCCCTTTAGAAATAATCTTTGAGGCAATTTAATAAACATACCATTTTTCTCAAGTGGTTTCCCTCAAAACCCCCATTTTTGAAAACATTTTCACATACCTATGAGAATAAAGACATTTACGATAATTAATTTCAATATTCAAAACCAAAGGAAAGAAACATAAGAACATAAGGCATGCTAAGGGTTAGACCATATGATAGATACATATACTTCAAGATTAATGAAAACTACATCACCTTTTACACCAGTGATTGAATAGGAAAATATCAAATCCTAGAGAACCTATATCAAAGAGAAAAAAAATTAAATTCTCTATGTACATGTTAGATCCAAAGATCTATTCTCAATTGGAAACAAAAGCATGTTAAAGAAGTGAAGAAACAGGAAAGAACGAGTCTAACTCACCAAATTATGATCAACAGAGACCCAATATTCCAATTAATAATAAGATTTTACACCATAGATAAGGAGAGATCCAATAACATAACTTTGGAGAATCTATTATAATAAAAAATAAGTTTGAAACATTGGGTTTGAATTTGGGGGATTAAGTGGCTAATTCAGGTTAAAAAGACAATTCATCCCTTATTAATTTTCATTCCTAGTGGCATCTTCAGCTAGCTATTGGGCCTCACTTATGGGACAATAGGTGCAATAAGAATTATTGCACCTATAACAATTACACCAATAGGATGGTGGAATCCCACCAACTGGTTCATGGCATCTGAAAGGGTGTAATGGTTCTTCCAACTAGAATCAGTTTAATGGTGGCCTCTTATTCCCACCAATAATCCAAAAACCATCTCCTAACTTAAAAATGACCCAAAACATGAAATTACAAAGGAAAATGAGAGATTTTTATCTAGTTACACATACTTTTACATGAAAATTATCCCCACCATGAAATATTTCTATCCTAAAAAAGGATAAACCTTACAAATATGAGAATAGATATGGTCTTTTTTGCATCATCAAGGCCTCATGATACCATGTCTCATGCCTATCCCTACCACACTACCATCTCACTCGAACCAATGGGATCATATTTACACACAACACCTTATCCGGTCTATCCAATATTTGAATAGGTCATTCAAATACTAAGGTGTTGGTTTCTATCTCAATATCCTCCCACTTGAGCATGCGATACATATCTTACTGAAACTTTTTTAATTTGGAAACATGGAACACATTGCATATAAAAGTGAAACAAGTAGGGAAGTCCAAGAAATAATACACCTTCTCGAGTTACTTTTCAATCTCAAATGGACTGACATAACATGGTGATAACATACTCCACTTCCCCAAGAATTTATGTCCCAATTGAGGTGAAAGCTTAAGAAAAACTTTATTACCTACCTCAAATTCCAAAAAATGACAATGCTGATTGACATAAGATTTCTGGTGACTTTGAGCTATCACTAACCTTTTCCCGATCAACTTCATGAAATCTGTCATCTCTTGAATGATTATTAGTCCGACAAAGGAGTGTTATCTAACCTCCACTAAATAGAGAGGTGACCTGCAAGGCCTCCCATACAATGCCTCAAATAGTGCCATCTGGATTGAATCCTGATAACTATTATTATAGGGAAACTCATCTAGGGTAAGATGTTTCTCCCAAGATCCACTGAAGTAAATCATGCATTCTCAAAGCACATACTCAAGAATCTGGATGGATTGATTAGTATGTACATCCATTTTTGGATGATAATCTATGCTCAACTTCAGTTGAGAACCCATTACTATCTATAATCCTCTCCAAAACCAAGATGTAAAGTGATGATCTCTATCCACAATGATAGCTGATGGTACACCATAAATTCTGACAACTCCCCACACATACAAGTTCCCAAGATCCTCTAACTTTGTTAACTAATTTATAGGTAGTAAATAAACTTATTTCACAAGTCGATAAACAATCATCCATATAACATCCTTACCGATAGGATCCCAAGTTGTCCCAATCAAAAATTCCATGTCTATCACATCACATTTTCACACTAGAATTGGTAAAGGTTGAAACAAACCTATAGTTCTTTTATGTTTCACTTTAATTTTCCAACATGTGAGGCATCAAGATATGAAAACTAAAATCGATCATCTCATTACCAACCACCAGTAATGATGTCTCAATTCATGGTATATCTTGGTAGATTTAGGGTGTATAGACCAAATTAATTGATTTCCACTATCCATAAAATCCTACCTAAAGCCTATCATAACAACTCTCCTACCTCAAATGAGTAAAACTCCATTGAGGGACTGAGGCCACTCACTTTATGTCTCCCCAATATAAAATTTACTACTAAAATTCTGACACTATGCATCCTCATCCTATCCAAGTCAAATCTAATCATCCATAAGTGATCTAGCCCTTGTACAAGCTAGGATTACCGTTTCGTCAGCTCTCCCTTCATCCAAGCATATCTCACCAAAAAATCTCATCAATAACCCCTCTTCCCCTGAATATTTCATTGAATGAGTCTATAATTTCCTACTCAAATAATTTTCAACCACATTTCCTTTAATGGGGGTGTAAGTGATATCAAAATAAATTTTTTGAATGTAATCCACCCAACATATCTATATCAAGTTTTATACCTTTGGATAGAGGTATAATTTAGATTCTTATGGTCTAAATGCACTGTAAACCACTCACTGAAGAGATATTGGAACCAAGTCTTAAGTTCATGCATCACTAATTCCAACTCCAAATCACGAGTATATTAGTTTTTCGTATGAGGGTATAACCGATGAAATCCAAAGGCTACTACATTTCTTCCCTGCATCAGAACACAATCCAAAACCATATGTTAGGTGTTTCTATAAAAAATCATAACTAACACTTGTGTTAGGAAGAATCAAGATTGGAGATAAAGTCAATATCAATTTCAAATCCTCAAAGGATCTCTATCATTGATCACTCTAAAAAAACTTTACTCTCTTATGGTTCAAATCTATCATAGGGTATGAAATCTTGGAGAAGCCTCAAAAAAAGCATCTATAATAACCATATAATCCCAAAATACTCCATATCGCAAACAAATTTTTAGGCCACTCCCAATAAATCGCCAATTTAATCTTATTAGGATCCATTTATACACCCTTCTAAGAAATTATATGGCCTAGAAATTTCATCCCTTGAATCCTGAATTGATATTTGGATAACTTCTCATATAGATGATGTTCACTCAATATTCCAAGGATAATATTTAAATAATTATCATGATCCTTTTACAATCTAGAATAAATATAAATATCTTCCATGAAAACAACCATAAAGGAATCCAAGAACTAATTTAATACTGATTTCATTAATTCCATAAATACCACATGAGCGTTGGTAAGGCCAAATAGAAAAACCAAATACTCATAGTGCCCATTCTTTCTCCTAAAAAATATATAAGTAATATATTATTCTAAGAACCTCAGATGATAGTACGCTGATCAAAGGTCAATTTTCATAAACCACCATGCCCCCTTAAGATGATAAAAAAGGTCATAAATCTTAGGAAAGGGATATTTATTATTTATAATCACATGGTTGAGTTTTTGATAATCAATAAAAATTCAGGGACTCCCATATTACTTATTTTTAAAGATCACTAGCGATTACCAAGGGAAAATTTTAGGATGAATAAACCCCTTACCCTAAATATCTTCAAATCGAACCTTTAATTCATTCAATTCAGTAAGTTCTATATGGTATAACGGTACAAAAATGGGTTTTATCCCTATAAAAAAGTCTATAGAGAAATCAACTTCCCTATGAGGTGATAACCTAGAGAAATCATTTGTAAAAATGTTGGGATACTCACACACCACCATAGGAAGAGGGACACTAAGAAATGATTCAACAACATCAAGAAACAACTCTGAAAAATGATAATAGATTATATCAGCACTAAGAGTAATAGGACCTATCCTTTTTGAACTCAGATTCCACTCACTCTGGAATACATGAGTGACTCCATCAGAAGAAATAAATTGTACCCTTTGATGATAAAAATCAATCTAGGACTTGTATATAATCATCTAATCTATGCCAATAATAGTATCAAATATTTCAAGGTTAAGAACTAAAAAGTCCCACATAGTTTTGAAGTTAGAAATCATCACCCACCACTCAATACATTTAAATACCTAATCCAACTTATTTCCCAAAGGAGTGGAAAGAGTCATCAAGAAAGTCATAAAAACCAAAAAAAATCCCAATGTATCGATAAGCATAGAAAATATGAATTAATGTGTTTCACCTATATAAAAAAAATCCATAACCATAAAATATTAAATAAATATCTTACCTCTCACGGTAGTTGGTCTTTCCCTAGTCTCATCTAGTGCACACTTCACTGCATACAAACACCCAACCTTATCCTACTCTTTAGTTTCCACCTAAGCATCAACCTTGACATGAGTTTGAGACCCCACCCCTTTTTCTATGTCAAGTCTAAATAGATATCCCCTAGTAATGGTGTATCCAACTCTATTTCCCTAGGATTCTCTCTCATGAAAACATTGAAGATGAATATATTTCTCACAAGTGCAACACACCCTGGGTGAAACTTTATAATAAGGTTTAAGGTGTCCCTTTTTCCCACACTGGTAAAAAACCACCTAAATCTACCCTGATATCCATTGTTCACTCCCTCCATCACATCGACACTGATAAACCCTCCTCCTTTTTTGACTAGAAAGTGAAAATTTTCTACCTCTTACTATCATTGATTCCCCCAAAATCCTTGTCTTTCAAGATATGAATGCTCCTACCATAATTTATTTGTCCATAACCTCTATGTAGGTGGGTAGGAACATAATATTCAACATAGATCAAATATTTTCCCTTAAAACTATTCCAAACCTCTATTCCTTAACATAATTGTTGGAAATAATATCTGGATACAAGTTTACAAAATTGAAAAACTAAGTGGAATACTCTAAAAAACAATATCCCTACTCCAAGGTAAAAAACTCTCATACCTTTGTAGCTCTCAGAGTCCCAAAATAAAATTACTAATTGAATGATTTTTGAAGGAGGTATAGGTTAGTTCTTTATGAAACTTAGCTTTCACAATAGATTCTCACCACTTCTTTCTCATCCCTTTAAGAATATATGTGAAGAATCTAACCTTGTAGTATTAAGATTTTTCAAAAAGTGTAAAATCATCACAATCATTTTGATCCATTATTATTTATCCTATAGAACCTTATCACCATGGAAGATCAGTGGATGCCACTTAGTAAAATCTAAAACATGGTCCTCTTTTTATTCTGGTTCAACATTGGTGACCTAGAACATGGAATGAATCATTCATATGCTTGTTTCCATTAGAGCTCTATCAACTAGAGTATTTGAATATAGGGATTTATCTAAAAATTCCTCACTATAATTTTAATTGTTTCTTCTTAAAATATCCATAAACTATAAAAAACAGAATGGAAATAATTTTGAACATAATTCAATTCCCTTACCAAAAACTAAATTTAAAGAACTAAAACAAAAGGTTAAAACATTAAACAAGAACACTAGAAAACCGCAGACTTCCCATGGTAACTCGAGTCTTATTATGAAAGTGAGCTAGAAAGGAACACTCCCACACTACCTATTGAGTTTCGATAGGCCTATTTCCATTCTAACAACAATCCCCAAACTCAAGAGGGTGATATAAAAGTATGAACACATGATTTAACACAACCCGATGCTCTAATACCAAATTGTAGTAGACCAACCTAGGTCAACCCATAACATTACCTGAATCAGCCAATCACAAGGCTCAAATTGCATTACCAATCTCCATGGGCTAGCGACAAGCACTTGGATATCATATAAAGAGAATATGGGAATGATTTCACCCTCAATAGATATATAATAAGATGTAATAAAATAGAGAATCACAGAAGATAAACATAATATATCATGTTTCAAACAACAACTAAAAATGACATATCCAAAAAACTAGATAATAAGGTCTCAGTGAACAATTGAAAAAACATAAACACATGGTACCCTAAAAACCCATGGGTCCATCTCCATGCGACAACACACCAAAACTATCTCAATTCACTGAAAGGGAAACATAAGAAAGTATAGTTATCCTATACATGATTCTATTTCCTTTACCCATATCCTACAAAACCAAGGCTACAAATTCCAAAGGAAAATGTAGGGTATGATCTCAATATCCTAGTAGGATACCACCAAGAATATATATAATTTTTAACCATGATAATCCATTAGTTATTTAATAAAATATAATTCTAAAACACTTTATTAGTAATAAGTTTTCTATATAAAAGTCATCTTTTGGTTTCTTTTAAAAAAAAATTACATTCCTTTCAAAACCATTCCTTATTAACATAAATAGAGAAATATGACATATAACACATCAAATGGAATAAATGGATAAATAAACACTTTTCAAGAATAAATATTGATATCAAGAAAAATTGGGAAAATAATCATATCGAATGATCATACACGTATTGTAATCTCAAAGAAACCATAGAGTAAAATCCATGATGTGAGGATGTACACAACCAAACTGCTAAAACATACAAAGGAAAAATAGATAGAATAATTTAATTCTAAAGTATGGGAGCCTAGTTCCCCCATAAAGGCTACCCCTAGACTTCATCACATCAAGAGAACCTCATTTAGTGATAGAAAACTCAACTAAGTATCATCCTTTTTTAGTTTTCCCCATACCCCAAGGTCTCCCCAATGTTCTTTATATCATCATTATATTAAATAAACCAAAACTTATTTCATAAAAAATTTTACAAGGAAAATTTATTTTAAATATAATACCACATGATATAAAACATTTTATATAGATATCCACATCGAATTTATGATTGAAAAACCATTTCCCTTTAGAAATCATTTTTCAGGAAATTTAACATACATGTCATATGACTCAAATGGTTTCCATCAAAACTCCACCTTCTAAAAAAATCCTAGAACTTAAAGAAAAAATTAATTTTAAAAAATTAATTTCAATATGAAAAACCAACGTAAAGTAATGTAAGAACATAAGGCATGATAATTATAACATCCCACCTTTTTGTCACATAAACTTTCATTACATTATACAAAACTGAGGATCTTTAAGGTTTAGTGTCTTGGAAACCAGGAACTTAATACATGAAACAAAAAAAACATTCTTCTTAAACAATTGAAAGGATTATCCTTATATTCATCCTAGGTTCATTACTACATCTCATAACTTGGGTACATACATCAAAAGAAAGGGTGATAAGAAGGCCCAGTAAGGGAAACAAGGGAAACATTTAACATGTGAACTTGAGATACATCAATAAAGTCATGAAAAGAACATTAAGGCATGAGAATGAAATCATGAGGCATATCATAATAAAAATAACATATTTAATAACTTGAAGATATGAATATAACATTTAACAAAAAAAATCATTTCCATTTCACCAAGGTCCATCCCCAAGGTGTCAATAAAAATTACCAAGGTTATTCACCAAGGTATCAGTCTAAATGGTTATCTCTAGAGATTAAGTCTTTACCCAATGCATTGGAGCGCTATTAGGGCACACCCTTAAATTTGCCTTTATTATCATGTGAGACACATATATAATCATCAATAATTTCATAAACAACCCATATAGTATAAAATAAATGGGTTTCATTTCATAATCATAACGTTTTAAAAACTGCTTTAAAGACATGATCTTTATGTCACTTTAAACCCACAGAAAGGGAAAGCGGGTCTCATGTATGTAAATCCCAAAATTTAAAATAGAACATTTTGGTATATATGTGAATACACCTTTAGGAGAAATAGCTTTGAGTATTCACTTAATAAAATAAATTAATTTGAGAATAAGAGAGAGACATTTTGAGACGGAAATTCTGCAGCATAACGGCTATGTTACGAGGTTTTTAGAAAACATTGAAAAGAGAGGGGACATGGGTCACCCAATCATAAATGATCCATAAAACAGTAGGGGGAAAGAATATAAAGTATTTAATAATATGGTAATGAAATTTTAAAGATATACTATATGAAATGAAGAACATGAAAGGAAGACAAAAAAAAGATTTCTCTTATGAAAATTCGGCAGCCTAACGGCGTCACTTAAACTTCAAAAAAAATGGATTGACAAGATCAAATAGGGTCTCTCATCATATGAACATAAAATATCAGTATTATAGATATAGAGATCATACCCCAACATAATAAAAAGGAACTTTAAAGACTTTACATGAGAGTAGAACTTTGAAAAATGAGAAAGGTGACCGAATCCCTTAAAAATTCGGCAGCCTAACGACGCCACTTAAAACATAAAAATACAGAATTGAAGAGATAAAATAGGGTATCTCATCATATGAACATAAAATATCAGTATTATAGATTTAGAGATCATACCCCAACATAATAAAAAGGAACTTGAAACACTTGACATGAAAATAGAACTTGAAAATGAGAAGGGTGAAAGAATCCCTTAAAATTTCGACAGCCTAACGGCGCCACTTTAACATTATTAAAATGAAAAGATGAGAGAAAGAGGGGGTCTCTAATCATATGAAAATGAAAAGGGAAGTAAGAGGAATATAAAAGAACATCATCCAACATAAGATCATGAAGCATAAAAGAAATGACATAAAAGAGATTACTTGAAAAGAAAGAGAGAGGTAGGATCCCTTACCTTAAAACGTAACTCTTAAAACTCAAAGGTTGGGACCGTGAGGGCTTGGGGGCACCTTGGGAGGACTCCTTGGGAGGTAATGTGACCATAACTTCATTGGGGGGGAGTTGGGAGTCGAATGGATGAGATTATGGCTTGGTATTTATAGGGAAAGTGAGGGGACAAGACATTAATGGCCAAGGGACACCTCATTGGTGGTTTTGGAAAAACCATGGGCTTTCCCATGGTATTTGCCCATGGTATTGGCCACATGGGTCCCCCCATACAATAATTCATCACCTTTGGTCGAAAAACCCTTAAAATATCTCATGACATCATCATGACACAGTTATGATGTCATTAAACATACCGAAACCCTAAAACTGTATTTTCACTATTCATCGGAAATTCAACTTTTTTTCAGAAAAATCCCAAAAATTCACCTTAAGCAAATATCGATGCTCTGATTTCAAAAATTAACTCCATTTTATAAAAATAATTTTCTAAATATTTTTAATTTAATTTTTAAATAAATACACTATTCACCGAAAATTCATTTTTTTCAGAAAAATCCCCAAAAATTACCTTAACATAATATCGATGCTCTGAGTTCAAAAATGAAATCCATTTTATAAAAATAATTTTATAAATATTTTTAATTTAATTTTTAATTAAAAAACACTATTCACCTGAAAAAACTAATACTTGACTAATAATTTATGAAACCGTTATTTAACCATTTTATTGAATCACATTACTTAATCAAGGTGCCTAGATTATATTAATACTTTCTTTAATTGAGACTACTAATACATTTGGTCACATTACTAATCCTAAGAATAAAATCACTATTCATAATTTACTATTCATCAAAAATTAAGTTGATCTTATTAGACTCTAAATTTCGTACTGAACATAATTGTAGAAGACCATTTTTCGAAAATAATTACACATTTTTAATTATTTAAGGTTTACATAAACATTTTTAAAATATCCTTTCTCTAAAATTCATCCAAAATATGCATACTATATTTATCCGGACATTTGAAAATTCATAAACTTCATCATAAGAAGAAATCAAATTTTTTATTTAAAACAAAGGGTTACACAAGGCAGTTACGATCTCCTTACATAGCCCCTTATCACACCAGCATAAGACCTAAGTGTAAGGTGTGCTAAGGTGAGAGAATATGAGGGAGGCTCGGCCAACATTGCACGAGTAGTAATTTCTATCAATTTGAACTTCTCGCGAAGGCGATTCCGTTCTAGCTTCACACGATGAAGTTAAGCTTGGGTTTGGTCCAGAGCAAAGCCCAGTAGTGCTACCTTCTTCTCAAGTTCCGTTAGATGGGATTCGATTGGCCCGAGACTACTGGATGAGGCCATAGAATCTTCTTTCTATATTAATTAACCAAGGTCACTTGTATTTAGAGACAAAAGTCGCAACATTCAGTTTTCAACGGTCATACTGACTAACGGTCATATAATAGTCAAAACCCAATAGTATCATTTTTATTATACTCATGTCATCAAATGAAAGAGTTTTGTTGAGTATGAAAAATAAAATAACACACAAAATTAGGAAAAAAGATTTATTAAAAATTTCGGGTCGTTACAATCTTCCCCCCTTAAGAAATTGCGTCCTCACAATTTTTAAAATTGGGTTTTGAAATTTCATTGAAAGTCCCACATTAGAAAAAGAGTCAGTAACACTATTACTTTAAAAGAAAGAAAAGGCAGTACAAAGGTCACCCGAGTTAACCCATACTAGGATTCCATGTAGGAAAACATGGATATGGAAGAAAAAACAAAGGGTCAAGTTCTGAGGGAGAGTGATACAAAACATGATTAGGAGAAAGTTAACAATAAGAAAATCACAAACTTATGATGTGTGTAAACGGTCTTTGATTACCCAGTAGGAAATGTTAACAGACAACATTTTTGTTTTATGTTTCTTTTCATAGTTTTGAGGAATTCATTTACTACATAGAATAAAAACATAAGGAAATATACCAACCTTCTAGTAGAGTTTCATCCTTTAATAAGTTTCTACCAAAACTAATATTTTCTCCAAACGATGAGCATTCAAAACTACTTGGTCTCATCAAAGCACAAGAATCATCTTATAGAGAATCACATAATCCACCAAAGATTAACTATCTATTTCTTATATCTTTAAACATTATCCCAAAAATAGAACAGGTAAGATAAAACGACTCTTCCAAAAGAAAGAACCCTAGAGGAATGGAAACTACTTTAAATATTCAAAGTTCCACGGTACTACCCAAAGTTCATCATAGACCATTCTATATATAACTGTTCTTAAAATTCCTCAAAATAAACCAAACTAAGATTGAAACCCAAATACAAGAAGGATTTTATAACATAGTCTTCCAAAATAAACTCCATTGTTCATCTCCAAACAACATCAACCACTCCTAACATCTTATAACAAAATTAGCTAACCTAAACATATTTTACCCAAGATAGGTTAATCATTTCCATAAGTAACCTAAATTACTATAAGTCTGCCTTAAATTCATCGATTCTTCAAAATATATGTCAACCTTTACTCCTCAATGAAAAATACCATAGTAATCTATTTACCTCGATCATATAGGGTCCCCAAAATAGTGAACGTCTTCCAAAATAATAATCATCTTTTAATACCCTAATCATCTCTGTCATATTAATACGACAATTGTCGTATTTCCTATCACATTGGTTGTTGGGACATGTTCTTCCATTTCCCACCATTAACTAAGAAAAGAAAGTATAATTAGGGGCTTAAATACTTAGCCAATAATCATGAAAAGTAACTTAAATCATATAAGGATAAACTGTAGAAGAAAAGTATACCCTAACTTTTGATCCCCTAGGTTTCAAACTAGGTTATCCATGATCATATATTCTTATGTGAATCTTTATTTTATTTTATGTTTGTTCCTTTAATAATGGTTCATACTAAGCTTATGAATTTACCAAAGCATATCCCCTGGGAGTGTCGTAACCAAGAGTGCAGCAAGGACCGTTTTTGTGTACCAGTTCACGTTCGAGTCTAGCTCAAAGTAGTGTTTTCGGGTTTTAACCCTATGTACATTTGTGCCAGAGCCACCTCTACCTGCTCGTATCCAGACAGGGATGCATTTCTTGGCAACCCCTTACTCAATACTCACCAAAATACCAGGAAGATTTCCTTTATTTAAACTTTTCTATAGGTTTTTTCCTAAAGTTTTCATATCCTAATTTCCAAAAATAACTAAACCATCTTTTGATACCAACTATAACATCCCGCCTTTTTGTCACATAAACTTTCATTACATTATACAAAACTGAGGATCTTTAAGGTTTAGTGTCTTGGAAACCAGGAACTTAATACATGAAACAAAAACAAATTCTTCTTAAACAATTTAAAGGCTTCTCCTTATGTTCATCCTAGGTTCATTACTGCATCTCATAACCTGGGTACATACATCAAAAGAAAGGGTGAGAAGAAGGCCCAGTAAGGGAAACAAGGGAAACATTTAACATGTGAACTTGAGATACATCAATAAAGTCATGAAAAGAACTTTAAGGCATGAGAATGAAATCATGAGGCATATCATAATAAAAATAATGTATTTCATAACTTGAATATGTGGCTACAACATTTAAAAAAGACAATAATTTCCGTTTCACCAATGTCCATCCCCAAGGTGTCAATAAAAATTACCAAGGTTATTCACCAAGGTATCAGTCTAAATGGTCATCTCTAGAGATTAAGTCTTTACCCAATGCATTGGAGCGCTATCAGGGCGTACCCTTAAATTTTCCTTTATTATCATGTGAGACACATATATCATCATCAATAATTTCATAAAAAACCCATATAGCATAAAATAAATGGGTTTCATTTCATAATCATAACATTTTAAAAACTGCTTTAAAGACATGATCTTTATGTCACTTTAAACCCACAGAAAGAGAAAGCGGGTCTCATGTATGTAAATAACATAATTTAAAATAGAAAATTTTGGTATATATGTGAATAACCATTTAGGAGCAAGATATTTTAGTATTCACTTACTAAAATAAATTAATTTGAGAATAATAGAGAGATATTTTGAGACGGAAATTCTGCAGCATAACGGCTATGTTACGAGGTTTTTAGAAAACATTGAAAAGAGAGGGGACATGGGTCACCCAATCATAAATGATCCATAAAACAGTAGGGGGAAAAAATATAAAGGATTTAAGAACATGGTAATGAAATTTTAAAGATATACCATATGAAATGAAGAACATGAAAGGAAGACAAAAATAAGATTTCTCTTATGAAAATTCAGCAGCCTAACGACGTCACTTAAACTTCAAAAAAATGAATTGACGAGATCAAATAGGGTCTCTCATCATATGAAAATAAAATATAAGTATGATAGATATATAGATCATACCACAAAATAATAAAAAGGAACTTGAAATACTTGACATGAGAGTAGAACTTTGAAAAATGAGAAAGGTGAACGAATCCCTTAAAAATTCGGCAGCCTAACGACGCCACTTAAAACATCAAAATACTGAATTGAAGTGATCAAATAGGGTCTCTTATCATATGGACATAAAATATCAGTATGATAGATATAGAGATAATACCCCAACATAATAAAAAGGAACTTGAAACACTTGACATGAAAATAGAACTTGAAAACGAGAAGGGTGAAAGAATCCCTTAAAATTTCGACAGCCTAACGACGCCACTTTAACATTCTTAAAATGAAATGATGAGAGAAAGAGGGGGTCTCTAATAATATTAACATGAAAAGGGAAGTAAGAGGAATATAAAAGAACATCCTCCAACATAAGAGCATGAATCATAAAATAAATGACATAAAAGAGATTACTTGAAAAGAAAGAGAGAGGTAGGATCCCTTACCTTAAAACGTAACTTTTAAAACTCGGAGGTTGGGACCTTGAGGGCTTGGGGGAACCTTGGGAGGACTCCTTTGGAGATAATGTGACCAGAGATTCGTTGGGGGAGAGTTGAGAGTCGAATGGATGAGAGAATGGCTTGGTATTTATAGGGAAAGTGAGGGGACAAGGCATTAATGGCCAAGAGACACCTCATTGGTGGTTTTGGAAAAACCATGGGCTTGCCCATGGTATTTTCCCATGGTATTGGCCACATGGGTACCCCCATACAATAATTAATCAACTTTGGTCGGAAAACCCTTAAAATATCTCATGAAATCATCATGACATAGTTATGATATCATTAAACATACCGAAACCCTAAAACTGTATTTTCACTATTCATCAAAAATTCAACTTTCTCAGAAAAATCCCAAAATTTCACCTTAACCAAATATCGATGCTCTAATATCAAAAATGAACTCCATTTTATAAAAATAATTTTCTAAATATTTTTAATTTAATTTTTAAATAAATACACTATTCACCAAAAATTCATTTTTTTCAGAAAAATCCCCAAAAATTACCTTAACATAATATCAATGCTTTGAGTTCAAAAATGAAATCAATTTTATAAAAAAAAATTTATAAATATTTTTAATTTAATTTTTAATTAAAAAACTCTATTCATCTGAAAAAACTAATACTTGACTAATAATTTATGAAACCGTTATTTAACCATTTTATCGAATCACATTACTTAATCAAGGTGCCTAGATTATATTAATACTTTATTTAATTGAGATTACTAATCCATTTGGTCACATTACTAATCCTAAGAATAAAATCACTATTTATAATTTACTATTCATCAAAAATTAAGTTGATCTTTTTAGACTCTAAATTTTGTACTGAACATAATTGTAGAAGTCTATTTTTTGAAAATAATTACACATTTATAATTATTTAAGGTTTAAATAAACATTTTTAAAATATCCTTTCTCTAAAATTCATCAAAAATATGCATACTATATTTATCTGGACATTTGAAAATTCATAAACTTCATCATAAGAAGAAATCAAAATTTTTATTTTAAAAAAAGGGTTACACAAAGCAGTTACGGTCTCCTTACATAGCCCCTTATCACAACAGCATAGGACCTAAGTGTAAGGTGTGCTAAGGTGAGAGAATCTGAGGGAGGCTGGGCCAACATCGCATGAGTAGTAATTTCTATCAGTTTGAACTTCTCGCGAAGGCGATTCCGTTCTAGCTTCACACGATGAAGTTCGGCTTGGGTTTGGTCCAGAGCAAAGCCCAGTGGTGCTACCTCCTTCCCATGTTCCGTTAGATGGTCTTCGATTGGCCTGAGACTACTCGATGAGGCCATCAAATCTCCTTTCTATATTAATTAACCAAGGTCACTTGTATTTAGAGACAAAAGTCGCAACATTCAGTTTTCAAAGGTCATACTGACTAACGGCCATATAATAGTCAAAACCCAACAGTCTCATTTTTATTATACTCATGTCATCAAATGAAACAGTTTTTTTGAGTATGAAAAATAAAATAACACACAAAATTAGGAAACAAGATTTATTCAAAATTTTGGGTCGTTAAAATAAGGGTTAGACCATAGGATAGAGACACCCACCTCAAGATTGATAAAAAATATTTTTCCTTTTACACTAATGATGGAAGAGGAAAATATTGGATCCTAGAGAGCCTAGATATGAGAAAAAAAGTCAATTATCCATTTTCTTGTTAGATCCAATGATATAGTCTCAATTGGTAACAAAATCATGGATAAGAAGAAAAGAAATAGGAAGGAATGAGTCTAAGTCACCAGATTATGATCAATAGAGACCCAAGATTCTAATTGGGAATAAGATTCACCAGTAGAGAGGAGAGATCTGAGGACATAACCTTGGAGCCTCTAATCTGAGAAAAAATTAGTTTAAGACATTAGGGTAGAATTAAGAGGATTAAGTTACTAATCCAGGCTAAAAATACAATTTATCCCTCATTAATAAGCATTCCTAGTGGCATCACTGGGCCTCACCAGTTGGCCAATAGGTGCATAAAAAATGTCTTCACCTATAGGTGTTCCACTGACCAGCTAGTTGAAGCCCACTAGCTAGATGATGACACCTATAGGGGTGAAATGGTTCTACCAACTAGCACTGAATAACCAGTTGCCTCTTGCTACCACCAATAAGACAAAAAACATCTCCCAACTTAAAAATGACCCAAATATTGAAATGAAAAATAAAAACAAGAGATTTATAACTAGTTCTACATAACTGGGTGTGAAAATGAGTGATCTTGATATATCTCTCCAATGAATTGGGTAATGATTCATTCTTCAAAGTTAAAAATTAGGGAAATAACTGGGTAGGTTACTTCTATGAAATTAACTAGGCTTTATTTATTTTGACACGAGTTAAATATGAGTGAACCCAAGTTATGAATGAGATGATCCAAGATACCTATTTAATGCTTGCTAAGGGTTTATATGGAAATATTTTGATTTCATGGGGAAAGAAAAGTTTTTGATCTTTTAAAGGTGAAATGTTTGTTTTCAAAAGAATGTTTTCATGAGTTCTCATGTCCCTCAAGATGACTTCAAGTTTTTTCTATGCTTCCTATTGGGTTTAGAGGGTTTTATTTGAGAAAATATTTATTTTCACAAGTGGAAATGTTTTATTTATATTCTATGTAGTTTCCAGTCAGGATCCAAGTATCACTGAGAGGGGGAGGGGGTGAATAGGTGATATATTTTTCTTTTTTATGTTCCCTTATTTTTGAAAAAACTTTCACCTCCTATTAAAGAGTTCCTTCCCTACTGAACACACACAACCACAGAAACACAAGATTTACAAGGTTCACTACTCAATAAGAGTAGCTACATCCTTGGTATGGTACAAAATCAATCTAGTACCACACAATCCACTAGAAAACAATCCTTTGTTATGGAATACAATGAGTAGGATATGCCCTTAAACTCATGTGTCACTTTGAAAACAATCCAATAGTGTGTGTGCTCCCTCTTAGCACAAATAGGGTAATGTAATGTTTCTGTTCTTCTTAATGAACTTTCAAAAATCAAATATTTCAAAACAATTCTTCACTTTCCTACCCAGAAGCTGGTAAGAAGCTCCTGGTGAAAACAGATTGTGTGCCACTCCCTACTTGCATGCCTCCCTACTTGTATGCCTACCTGATTGCATTCCACTCTACTTTCACACCTCCCTACTTTCACACCACAAACTACTTGTATTCCACAATTGTTCACAACTCACAATTTGCATGCCACTTCAGGCTTATAAACATAAACTCTTCTTGCACACAACTTCTTTCTTGTACAAAACTTAAAAATTGAGTGCCACTTCTAATTTCAGGCTACTTTTGTGAATAACAAACAACTTGTGCGACACTTCATCCCACACACCACTTTCTACTACTTTCATGATCAGATCTCAAATTTTCTCTAAAGTGTTGAGCACATATAAAATGAGGAGGGTTGCTATCTATTTATAGGAATTTTGGTGACTTGTGTTCCACATCCACTTGCATGCCATTACTACTTGAGAGCCACTCCATCACTTTCGTGCCGCTCCATCACATACGTGTCGCTCTATCCATTGCATGTAACTTTCTTTCCTTTTTCATATTTTGATGTGTTGATGTTGAAATATGACTCGCGTGCAACATAAACTTGTGTGCTGCTTATACTTGCATTCCACTTCCTACTTGTGCGCCACTCTTGAACTTGTGCACCACTTTATTTCCTTTTTCAAATTTTGATTTTATGATATTAAAATATGACTTGCGCAAAAAATACACTTGCATGCCACTTATACTTGTATGAAACTTTTTGACTTGCATGCCACTTTTGAATTGTGCAATGCTTTCTTTCCTTTTCCAAAAACACTTATTTACTCCCCCTATCCTTCATAAAGATTGCATCACAAGTTCTCAAAAATTATGATATTTGTGAAATAAAAATTTTCAAAGCATCATCATAGTTCACCAAGGCTTTTACAAAGTGAATTTATTTATCCTCTTTGACAATAAACGAAAACACTCTGTAAAAGAAAACTCTTCAAACTTCCTTCTACATACAACTTGGTCCCAGAATTCTAAATTTTTTATTATTGTAAAAGGTAAAAAATTTCACGAGTTTTCATGTTTTTCATTGGAATAATGAGTTTATTTTATTTTTATATCCATTACCGAGCTTTTTTTTCTCATCCCATATTTTCAAATTTTTTTCACAGGATCTAAGGATGAGTAGGATCTATAGTAAGGTCAATATTTTTTCTATGATTATTAGTATTAAATGAAGCTAAAGTGTCTTGAATGAAAAGTGTGTGTAAAATTAAATCCTTATTTTTATGGAAAAAATATACATTATGTGGAAGTGTGTCCACTTTGTTATATTTTTTCCTAATTCTCTTAAATTCTAACCCTAAAAGATCATGGGAATGTAAAAATATGAAAT
Source organism: Viscum album (assembly GCA_963277665.1). Classification (NCBI taxonomy): domain Eukaryota; kingdom Viridiplantae; phylum Streptophyta; class Magnoliopsida; order Santalales; family Viscaceae; genus Viscum; species Viscum album. Next base: position 1,717,189,964 of record OY728143.1, read on the forward strand.
CCTTGGTATTATACTCATATTTATGGGTTGTTAAAGAAATGGGTTATTATAGTTGGTATTAGAGTATGGTTTAGATAGATTTAGAATTTATTATGATGTTAATATAAACTCTTAAGAGATTTAGTTTTTTGGTTATATTATCATGAGATATCTTTTGAATATTTCCATGTGGTTTCATCTAATCCATGTCTATTAAGAATGATTTTATATAGAGAAAATAAGGTAGTTGATGTAGGAAGGCATTAAGGAGATAATAACTTTTCAAATCATCAACTTAAAATTATTATAACAATGAAGTTTGTAAAAATGTTAACTCAATTGACACTGGACATTAATGATGGCACTTATGAATAATAATGACCAAATTATCTATAGAGGAACATGTCTATAGTGGATCATTTCATGAAACAAAACCCTATAAATTTTGGGGTATCTTCAAAATAAATAAAATCTAAAGGATAGATAAATTCATTTGAGAATATATTTTATGTTTTGGGATGTATGAAACATCAAAAGGTGATTATTTCTATTTATCATTTTGAAGATGAATTTGATCGATGGTGGTATATGATTAAGAATACCAAGGAAAATGATAATATTGATTCCATGGAGTGGAAAATCTTTAAAAATATTTTTATTGAGATGTATTTTCCTAATGTTCTTCAAATTATAATGGAAAGATGATTTCGAGAGCTGAAGAAAAATTAAGAAGCCTCAGTGGCCACTTACAAATCACATTTTACTAGATTTTCCATGTACGAACTAAATTTTATTCTGTACCGTCAATGTATATTGATTGATTTTACATAGGTATAAAAATAATTTTATGTAAGAATATGGGTTTTTCACTCAGGTATGGATCCTTTAATTTTCAGTCTAAATTTTTACTTTTTACCTAATATGGATGCCTAATGAGTTAGAAAATGTTCCGAGGGTGTTCAGGGATTGATTAGAGACTAAAACCCCTCTTTTTGGAGAAAAATGGCTTGGTGCATGGTTTATATTAAACCATGTAGAAATTCCGCATGGTTTGGAAAACTGTGCGAATTGTGTTTTTTCAAATAGAGCCACCTCACATGGTTAGTGCACAGCCGTGCGACCTAACCGTGCGAACAACCTTTTTTCCCCAGGCACTCGTGCATGGCCTGTGCATGGTTTAATCAAACCATGCAGAGGATATCTTTTCGGGCCAAACCATCTCACACAGTTTGCGCATAGTTTGAAAAACCATGCAGACAAACCGTGTGCATGCTAAAATAATGGCTAAAATGTCCAAAATGCCCTTAATGGTCTATTTACTCCCCTCTTCTTCCCTAATATAAGAACCAGTGTGATTAAGCCCTTTTCCTCTCATTTTGAAGCTTTTTTAAGGCCAAAGCTAGGGATCAATAGATCTATTTTTCCCGATATCTGATCTAGCTTCCATTCATCACGTTGTATGTGCAACAGTAAGTAATTAAGTCCCCATTATCCATTCTTCTTCTCTCTTTCTCTCAACCTATATATCGTCATGTTAGCATTTTTCACCTTTTCTCAGATCTACTCTAATCTGAGCCAAATCAAAGGCCAATATCAGATGAGGAGAGTTGTACAACCCTACGGTGGGTGGTCTATAACTCATCCCTAAAGTTTTTTGATTTTGGAATATCTTTGTGGGGCCCACCGATTTCATTGGGGATCGTTTCTTAAATTTACATGCCATAATTATACTTGTTAGAATTGTATGGTTATGCTCTTTCCAAATATGTGATTAGTTGTTAGCAGTTACAACCACAACTCAATCCGCCCCATGTTGAAGATTATTCCATAATTGTGTTTTTAGTGTTTTGTCACGTTTGAGCCACTGTTCAAGTGTTCCATTGATTGGCCCTCCTAAAGGTGAGCCTTCATATAATAAATGGATTGTTATTAATGAGAATTTCATAATGGCATGTACCATGTATTCTCACCAATTGGCCCGCCTAAGGTAAGTGATTCAATTGACTATTAAAAGAGAAATGTGAAATGGAAAGCATACTAAGTACATAACTTGACCTTAACAAATAAGATTGAATAAAAGTCACCTGTTTGTAGCACCCCTTTCCATATTGATGGAAGGTAGTGGAGTGAACCTAAATAATTCAATATGCCTTAATAGTTAATTAAGACCTGATTAAATGGTTACAATGCTACTTGGCATATCTACACTAATAGAAGACAAGGCTTGAACCTAATGAATGATTACAATATCAAATAGGAATGGAATGACTCGAGCTCACCTTGGATTATGAGAGGAGAATACCTTGGGTCTCGAGAACCTATTCCAATTCAAGGATGCGGTTTTCTTAGGTAGATAACCACCTAGACTTTGGTTCTTGTCTATTCCTCAGATGCCCAGTATACTAATATAGGGTCCTTTACATTATTACAGGATACTTCAGATACACTCCTTGGATCCAACATTTACTAGTAGGTTCCATGGTGAAAGACCATAGGGATATGCACTTGCTTAGACCCATTTTACCTTGGTTGATCAACTTGTACTTGGTAGGTGCCTTATTGTGGAATTCATTCGATTACGCTCCTTGGATTACACTCTTACCCCTTAGATAGGCTCAAATACTACTGATTTAGCAATCCATAAGCTCTATGTTACCTTGTTCATTACCCTGTAACTCCCTCACTGGATACCATTTTCAGGTTGCCTTGTCATGTCTTGGGACCTTGACTACTTATACTATCATGAGGTGATGTCAGTGCAGGCTATGTCTCATGTGACCTATTGAAATTAAATGGTAATTACTTAATTAATGAAATGGTTACATGTTCAGACACCAGCCGTGGGTTGAGGCAGGTACTTGGGTATTTATTTATATTGTACTATTTTCTTTACCTTATATATGCATGCATGCACACTGATATATTCCATTACATGGGCCGGATGTTATAGACACCGTTGGTGGTGGACCACTAAGATTTATCTCACACCCTCTCTGAGTGGCATTTGGTACTCGAAGTAGATTACATGGTTTCAAGTGTTGACAAAGGAAATTATACGGATTCAAACACTTGATTACTTGTTATTTAGGATGTATCTTGATAGTAGATGACCGAGTTGGATCTTGAGATGATTGGAGTAGCCTTTTTTTCCTTTTACTTTGTGGAACATGTTATGTCTATTGTCTTGTATCTTTGTTTTATAGTTTTCTAGTGACATGACATTACATCATAATTGTTTTAGTTGATACAATTATTGTTATTCCATTTTATCTATTGCTTCATTCTTCCTTTTCTATTTAATTACATTTCTTCAATTGTTTACTATTCATTTATATTATTTCCACTATGCTAAACTTTTCTAATGAGGGCCTAGTATCCCCAAAGACACACCCTAGGCCCTCACTTCTAGTCGGCAGCCTCCGGCGTTTGGGGAGATGCGCTTGAGGCCATGTGCCCCACCAGGCCTAGGGCACCCGTTAGGTGGCATCTGGGTTTAGGACATCACAAAGTGGTATCAAAGCTGGTTTCTTTTCTTGATTTACTATTTGGAGACAATAGATTGGAGAATAGGAACACTTGGGACTTGGTCATAATCTATGATTGGGTGTCGCAAACCCATGTTTAGGGTAAAAACCAAGTTTTCTAAATTATAATTATTGTTATACTTTTTCCTATTACAATTGATATTATTTCACCATTGGGTGACACACATGCTATGTGGTGTTGTTGATTATTACTATATTTGAGAATTTATTTCATCCTTATCATGATGATATGAGGGAAAGGAGCATTGTTACATGCATCATTACAGGCACCTAGAGTTCACATGTTATGCATATTGCCATGCCATATAGGCACATTTCACTGCTTTTCATTGCTTGACATGCTTGTGATTGTTGAGTGATGTTGTGATAGTTTACTTGTACTTATATTAATTCTGCTATGATTGAGTGATTTCCTATCTCAATTCATGAGGTGTATGGGTCCTCATGGATTGGGATGAGTAATTTACCAAGTCGATCCATTATGCTATAAGTAAGTGGGTGCCGTTTTTGGTGATAGGTGTATGGGCAATGATTCATTAGAAATGGCTATCCATTATAAAGTGAATCCCGGAATCTAAAATAAATTGGTTGCACATCCTTATCCCACCTTATCATGTCTATGAAAAGTAAAGGAGTGAACCTAGAAATTAACTACAAAATTACATGAAACTTATACTCAAGCACTTACCGATACCTACTTGTCTAAATAGGTAGTTTGGGGTAGTATGCCTTAGGTAGTGAGTTTTATTAGGTTTAATTTCCTCTAGTGATGATTTTTCCTTTCTTCTAATCTTGTTCCGAGGAACATGATTGGCATTTGTAGACTAATTCCACCATGACATCCTCATGTCGTTCGCTAGGAAGGTGGTGATGATCATGCTCCAGACATGGTGGGCCCTAAGCTACCAGTCTTACCTCCAGGAGTGCCACTTGAAGAACTTACTACTATACTTTATCTGGGAACTGATTCCCAAGTATGTGATAGTTTCCTACATCTCATGAGGTCCATGCTTGGTGCTCCACAGGTTGCACCTATGATGGCTGATCTGACCCGCGAGTTCCAGCAGCAGCATCCTCCTAATTTTTCATGGGATGGTGGTTCTCAAGTTTCTGAGTCTTCGCTAGAGTCCATGTTGTCTATATTTGATCATCTATAAATGCCTCTACATTGGAGAGTCAAGATTTCTACATACATGCTTTGGGATTCGGCCAAGCATTGGTGGGATGTGGTTACCCAGTCCAATCTTCATGAGGGCATGATATGGGTTGATTTCCAGACTACCTTCTATGATCAATTCTTTCCTTAGGAACTAAGAGATAACAGAGATAGAGAGTTCATGCATCTTGAGTAGGGTTCTATGTCAGTTATGGAATATTCAGCATGTTTCACTGATTTACAACACTTTTCACTGCTTCTAGACATGACGATATTTCACATGCTAGACGTTTTGAGTATGGGATCCATTATGCAATCCAAACTCAGGTGAATGTATTTCACCTTCCTACATTTTCTATAATAGTTGATTAGGACCTTATCATTGAGCATAACCTGATGGAGAACATGAGTACGGGGTTTAAAGGATCAGTGATGCGTCGGGCCAGTAGTTCTTCCAGAGGTAGAAAGCATTCCTTTTAGGTTTCTCATTAGGGCAGTGGTAGCTAGAGTATCCAGTTTTATAGCTCTATGGTGTTTCATCAGTGTGGAAGACTAGGGAATAAGAATCCCCAATGTGATAGAGATCCTATAGATTGTTAGGCTTTTGGATGTATGTGTAATATTCAGCATTTCTGCAAGACCTTTCCACCAGCTTAAAGTGGAAAAGGATCAGCATCTGCTCCACCTACAGGAGCGTGTTATTTTTCACCACATCAGTCGGGGAGTTGGAATAGAACTAGTAGGTCTAGCCGAGGAGGAGGTCGTGGCCATGGTAGTCCAACCCATGGTCACCAGTAGCACCAGTAGAGCAATCATGATTGTGGTAGTCCATCTATTGCACAGGGCCATGGTTCAAGTCAGTTGCATGCTTTACAGCTAATACCTAAAGATCAGGTTGTGGGACCATATATAGTACGAGGTACTATTCTAGTATCTTCCACTATTTTCTCTATTTTTTTAGATATAGGTGCTTCAAACTCTTTCATTTCTGCATTTATTGTGGAAATTATTGGACTAGAGATACAGTATCATTATGGTGTAATGACCCTCGACACATCGTTGGGAATACAGATGGAGGGAATAAACCAGTGTAGAGACTGTCCCCTTGAGATAGGTGGTTACCCTTTCTTGTGTAATATCTTTATTCTAGAGATGACGAGCTTTGATGTCATTATTGGGATGAATTGGTTAGTCCACTATCACACCTTTATAGACTTCTAACACCATAGGGTATCTTTTACATCACTATAAGGCAGTAATTATCTTTTCAAAGGTGAGTGGGATGTCCAGGATATGAGAGATGGACCAAAGTATCATGGGCTAGGTAAAGTGACCGCCCAGATTGAAAATATTCTCATGGAGGATCAGGGTTTTCTTTAAGCTGATTTCCCTCCAGTATTTTATCATTTCAAGGAAGTATTTCCCAATGACTTTTTTGGATTACCTCTTAAAAGAGAGGTAGAGTTCACAATTGATCTTGTTTTTTGAGTAGCTCCAATGTCCATTCCTCCATACAGGATGACACCTACTGAGCTTTATGAGCTCAAGTGGTATATAGAGGACCTAGATTCCAAAGGATTTATATGACCTAGTACATACTCTTGGGGTTCACTTGTGTTTTTTTCCAAGAAGGTGGATGGAACCTTATGTATATGTGTGGATTACAAAAGGTTGAACCTGCTTACAGTCAAGAATCAGTATCCACTTCCTTGAATAGATGATCTCTTTGATCAGCTTTGAGGAGCAATGTTTTTCTCTAAGATCAACCTGAGATCGGGTTATCATCAGGTGCGAGTCAGACAATCAGACATACCTCTTACAAATTTTCATAGTAGGTATAGTCTATATTATTATATTGTTATTCCATTTGGTATTATGAATTATCTTTCTGTTTTTATGGCTTTAATGAATAGGGTTTTACACCCCTATCTGTACTCTTTTGTCATGGTCTTTATGGATGACATCTTGGTGTATTATCGCACTCATAAAGACCATGCTAAAAATCTTGAGATAATTATGAGTTCATTAAGAGAGCATCAGATTTATTCCAAGATTTCTAAGTGTGACTTATTTATTGAAAAAGTCCACTTCTTGGGTCATATTATCTCAGAATCAGGAGTATCTATTGAACCTAAAAAGGTTAGTGCTGTAGTTTCCTAGGAGAATCCCGAGAACATGTTTGATATCATGAGTTTCTTAGGGCTCACTGTATATTAAAATCATTTAATACGAGACTTATCACATCTTACTTAACCTATTATTAGACTTACAAAGAATGGTGTTAGGTTCTTGTGGTCAGAAGCATGTGAGAAAGCTTTTCAGGAACTGAAAGGGAGGCTTCTCTCAACACTGATTCTGATTCTTCCAAAACTAGGTAAAGGTTATGTCATCTTCTACAATGCATTAGAAATTGGCCTAGGAGCAGTGTTGATACAGGAAGACAAAGTATTTCCGTATAGATATCAGCATTTGAGGCCTCATGAGAGAAATTACCCGACACACGACCTTGAGCTAGCAGAAGTTGTCCATGCCATACGTTGCTGGAGACATTATCTATTGGGTGAGTGTTTTTTGGTGTATACAGATCAAAATATCCTAACTTATATATTTTATTAGTGTGACTTGAACCTCAGACAATAGAGATGGGTCAAATATCTATAATCCTTTTATTTTGAGCTTACCTATACACATGTAATGGGCAATGTGGTCACTGATGCACTAAGTCGGAAAACTAAAACACAGTCCGTACAGGAAGCCAGTGATGAATGGATGTTAATGGACCTATTTTATAAAATTCATATGGAGTTTCATGATAGTAATGAGTATTATTTCCTATCAGCCTTAACAGTTACATCTTCCCTCCTTAAGAAGGCGAAGAGTAGTCAGTTTTCAAATCCTACAAGTTTAGTTCTTCGTGAGAGTATATCAAGAGATAACCCACCTCCAGATTGGTCTATGGATAGAGAAGATATCCTACACCTAAATTGATGTATCTAGGTTCCTACAGATATGAGAGAGGAGTTGATGAAAGAGTCCCATGCTTCTCAGTGGGCAGTTCATCTAGGAATCTCGAAGATGTATGAAGATATACGACGCCATTATTGGTGGCCTGGAATGAAACTTCAGATTACAGGCTTCATCACTAGGTGTTATACCTATCATCAAGTGAAGGTGGAGAACCATAGACCTGTAGTATTGTTACAGCTTCTTCCAGTCCCAGAATGGAAATAAGAAGATGTTGCTATGTATTTCATAGCCGGCTTACCTAGGTCTCCGAGGGGTAGCGATTCTATCTGGTTAGTCATTGACTAACTAATGAAATCATACCACTTAATTCCTATATGGGAGACTTTCTCAATTAATGAGTTGGGAAGACTGTATTTCCATGAGATCATATGACTACACGGGGTTCCACGTACTATCGTTTCAAATAGGGATGCTCATTTCACTTCACGGTTCTGGAAAGGTTTTTAGAAATCTTTGGGGAATCAGGTGATTTTAAGAACATCTTTTCACCCTCATAATGATGGAAAATCAGAACAGGAAATACTGGTTCTATAGGACATGCTCCGAGCATATTTTTTTTGCTTTTGGCAGTTCTTGGGAGAGGCATATCCCTCTTATTGATTTCGCTTATAATAATAGTTTTTAGGAGATGATTCAGATGGATCCCTTTGAGGCCTTATATGGTAGGCCTTTTCGTTCACCCTTGTGCTGGATAGAGGTAGGCGAGGTATCCCTACCAGGTCCTTATCTTGTTTAGGAGACTTTAGAATAGGTTCAGCTAATCAAAAAACATATGAATACTGCTTAGTCTAGACAAAAATATTATGCCGATCACCATCAATGAAATTTTGAGTTTGAGGTTGGGGATCGTGTTTTTCTTCAAGTATTGACCAGGATAGGGCATAAATGGTTAAGTAATTAGGGATAGCTATCACCTTATTATGTCGGACCATTTGAAATTCTAGAGAGAGTCAGGCCGGTAGCCTATCAATTGCTACTACCTTAGAGGTATCGTACCATGCATGATGTCTTTCACATCTCACAGCTTCACCAATATCATGCTGACCCATCACATACCTTTGATCATGATGAATTTGAGTTAGATGTTTCTGCTACCTTTGAGGAATATTTAGTAAGCATCGTTGACCGAAGAATGAAGGCTCTCCGAGGAAAGTTTTTCCCTCTCGTATGGGTTCTATGGAATCACGATCAAGTATAAGATGAGACTTAGGAAAGGGAAGCTGATGTACATTCCCAATGGCCAGAGTTTTTATTAGAAAGTGTTTCTTTACCCTTGGAAGGAGAACTTGGCGGTGACTTATTTTAAGGGGGGAATAATGTAAGAACCCAAATTTTCACTCAGATATGGATCCTTTAATTTTTCATCTAAATCTTTACTTTAGACCTAATATGGATGCCAAATGAGTTAGTAAAGGTTCCAAGGGTATCTAGGGATTGTTCAGAGCCCAGAACCCATCTTTTTGGGGAAAAATGTCTTGATGTATAGTTTATAGTAAACCGTATAGGAATTCCACATGGTTTGGAAAACCGCGAGGATTGTGTTTTTTCAGATAGAGACACATTTCACAGTTGGCGCACAACCGTGTAGAATAACCATGAAAATGCCCCTTTTCCCCAGGTACCCATACATGGATTTCACACAGTTTAATCAAACTGTGTGGAGGATGTCTTTTTGGGTAGAACCATCTCTCACAGTTTGGGCACGGTTTGGAAAACCATGCGGACAAACCACGCGCAGGCTAAAATTCTAGGTAAAATGTCCAAAATTCCCTTAATGATCTATTTACCCTCCTATTATTCCCTAATCTGATAAATAGTAGGATTAATCCATTTCCTCTCATTTTGGATCTTTTTGAAGGCCAAATCTAGGGATCAAGAGTTCTCCTTTGTCCAACATCTGATTGAGCTTCCGTTCATCACGTTGGATTCACAACTATAAGTACTCGTGTACCCCTTATCCATTCTTCTTCTCTCTTGCTCTCGACCTATATATCATCATGTGAGAATTTTTAACTTTTCTTAGGTCTACTCCGATCTGATCCAAATCAAGGGATAATACCGGAGGATTAGAGTTGTACAACCCTGAGGTGGGTGGTCTATAACTCATACATAAAGTTTATTGATTTTAGAATATCCATGTGGGGCCTTTTGATTTCATCGGGGACCATTTCATAAATTTACATGCCATGATTATACTGGTTAGAATCATATGGTTATGTTCTTTTCAAATATGTGATTAGTTGTTAGTGATTACACCCACAACTCAATCTGCCCTATGTTGAAGGTTATTTCATAATTGGGTTTTTAGTGTTTTGTCACATTTGATCCACCGTTCGGGTGTGCCTTTTCTTGACCTTCCTAAAGGTGAGGCTTCCTATAATAAATGGATTGTTATTAATGATAATTGTATAATCTCATTTACCATGTATTCTCACCACTTGAACCACCTAAGGTAAGTGATTAAATTGATTATTAAATGAAAAATTTGAAATAGAAAGTATACTAAGTATACAACTTGGCCTTAAAAAATAAGATTGAATAAATGTTACATGTCTGTATCACCCCTTTCCATATTTATGGAAGTTAGTGGAGTGAACCTCAATAATTTAATATGCCTTAATGGTTAATTAAGACTTGATTAAAATTTTTAAAGGCTACTTGGCCTATCCAAACTAATGGAAGACAAGGCTTGAACCTAATTAATGATTACATGATTACAATATCAAATAGTAATGGATTGACTTGAGATCACCTTGGATTCTGAGAGGAGAATGCCTTGGGTATCAGGAACCCCATTCCGATTCAAGGATACAGTTTTCTTATATTTATACCCACTTAGACTCTAGTTTTTATCTATTCCTCGGATGCCTGATATACTACCACAAGGTCCTTTACATTATTACAAGATACCTCAGATACAATCCTTGGATCCAACATTGACTAGTAGGTGCCATGGTGAAATCCCATAGGGACTTATCCTTAGCACTATTTTACCTTGGTCAATCACCTTGGACTAGGTAGGTGACTTATTGTGGAATGCCTTGGATTACGCTCCTTGTATTACTCTCTTACCCCTCAGCTAGACTCAGATACTACTGAGTTAGAAATCCATGATCTCTACATTACCTTGGTCATTACCCTGTAAGTTTCTCACTAGATATCATTTTCAGGTTTCCTTGTTATGTCTTGGGACCTTCATTACTTATACTATCATGAGGTGATGTCAGTGCTGGATATGCCTCACATGACCTATTAACATTAAATGTTAATTACTTAATTAATGAACTGGTTACATGTTCAAACACAAGCTAAGGGATGAATTAGGTACTTGGGTATTTAGTTATATTGCACTATTTTCTTTACCTTATATATGCATTTTTGCACACTTCCATATTCTATTACATGGGTTGGATGTTATAGACACCATTGGTGGTGGCCCACTGAAATTTATCTCACACCCTCTCTAGGCGATGTTTGGTACATGGAATAGATTACATGGTTTCAGGTGTTGACAAAGGGAAGTATATGACTTCAAGCACTTGATTGCTTGCTATTTAGGATGGAGCTTGATAGCAGATGACTGAGTTGGATCACGAGATGCTTAGAGTATCCTTTGTTCATTTTACTTTTTGGAACATGTTATGCTTATTGTCTTGTATCCATGTTTTTCAGTTTTCTAGTGACATGAAATTACATCATCATTGTTTCAGTTGATACAGTTATTATTATTCCAGTTTATCTATTACTTTAGTTTGCTTCTACTGTTTAATTACATTACTTCCACTATTTACTATTCATTTATAATACTTACACTGTGCTACACTCTACTAACAAGGTAATAGTCTCCCCACAAATACACCCTAGGACCTCGCTACTGGTCAGCACCCTCTGATGTTTGGGGAGATGTGCTTGAGGCCATGTGGCCCACCAGGATTGGGACACCCATCAGGTGGCATTCGAGTCCGTGATGTCACATTTTACAAAGAGCATTGTCTTCTCATGAATTTATATTTTATGAATACATTTTTTGATGTGATGATAAATTTGAGATACTATTCGTCAAAAATTACATACCTTTTGAAAATAAGAGTAATAAGTGTTCTAGGTTTCAAGTAATCAAGAAACAGTCATCTGAGAAATCTAGAGGAAACCCCCCCAAATTCTCCAAATGTGGTAAAATGAATTTTAAGGAATGTTTTATTATATTAGGAAAGTTTTATTAATGTGATAATATTTTCTATTTTTATAATGAATATAAGGAAAAGAGTTCTGATTATACCATTAATGGGAAAATAGACATTCATTTAGTAGTGATAATTTTTAATTATAATGAGTTAGGACATTATGCTAACACATGTCTGATGCTAGTTACTAAAGGTGGGAATCATCAAGAATAAAACTAAAAAGGTGTGTAAAAGTATTTCTATACTACTATGTATGATGATGGGACCTCAAATTAATTGGTGACAAGTACATTTTTTATTCCGATTATGCCAATGTCTTGTGTGAATCAAGATCTGCACATTATTTTATTTATAGTAAATTCACAAGTAAAATGGAAATATCAACTCAAGAAATGAATTCATAAATTATGGTAAAAATCATAGGGGTGGTATAAAGGAAACAATAATTTATAAAAATCTTAATGTTATCATCTATGGAATGATTTTTCTTAAAAACTTTATTGTCTTTCCCATTGTAGAGTTTGATATAATTTTGGGTATGGATTATCTTTTTTTATCATGATAAGATATATTATAGATATAAAGAAGTTATCTTCCAAAATGTTTTATAGTTTGCACATAATAATGAATTTATACCTTTGATAACATATTAAAAAGTGTATAAACTAATTAAATATGAGAGTGAATGTTATCTTGAATGTATTTTTGAAAAGAAAGGAACTATTCAAATTAGTGATGTTCTAGTAGTAAATAAATATCTGGATGTATTTCCTAATGATTTTATTGGTGTTATTCCCAATTGGGAGGTTAAATTTACTATTTAATTAGTGTCTAATGGTAATATAATTTTAAAACCCCTTATCAAATGGATCTAGTAGAACTCATGGAATTAAAAAAGAAATTATAAGAGTTTCTTGATAAGGGTTTCATTAATTCTATCACTTCACCTTAGTGTGATCCTATTTTGTTTGTTAAAAATAAGTTTAGTTCCATGGGAATTTGTATTTATTATAGAGTAATCAATAACATAAATATTAAGAATAGGTATTTGTTGCCTTATATCAATGACTTGTTTGATTAGCTCTATGGTGCTCAGTATTTTATGAATATTGATCCCAAGTATGGGTTTCACCAGCTAAAAATAAAGGAGGAATATATTCTATGAACATTGTTTTATAATATGTATAACCATTATGAGTTTATGGTTACGAATTTCTAGTTGAATAATGCACCTACTATATTTATGGATCTTATGAATAGAGTTTTCTATGAGTATTTAGATAAATTTGTGGTGGTTTTTAGTGATGAGATTCTAGTTTATTCAAAAATTTTGAGGATCATTAAATATATATAAGGATTGTTATAAAATTTTTAAAATAAAATAAGTTTCATGAAAAATTAAGAAAATGTGAAATTTGGTTACAACATATTTCGTTCGTTGGGAATATTATTTCTAAAGATGACATAAATGTTGATCCTACTAAAACTATAGTGGTGTAAGAGTTTCCAAGACCAAAAAATGACACTGATATTCAAATTTTTCTTGGATTATAGGTTTATTAATGATGGTTTTTTGAAAACTTTGCTCGGTTATCTAGTCCACTAACTTAGTTAACTAAAAAAGTAGTTAAATTCGTCTGGATGAAGGAATGTGATGAATTATTTCAAGAATTAAAAAATTGGTTAATTCTCTAGTGTTACCATTTCCAACAAGAAATGGAGAATTTTTTATTTATATAAATGCTTCATTGAAAGGTTTTGGCTGTGTTTTGATGCAGAATGATCGAGTGATTATGTATGCATCACATCAATTGAAACCCCATGAGTTGAATTATCTTATACATGGACTTGAATTGATTTTAGTAGTTTTTTATTTAAAAATATAGAGACATCATTTATATGGGGATAAATGTGAAATATATACTGACCATAAAAGTTTAAAGTATATATTCACTCAAAAATAATTCATGAGGTCAAGAAGATTATTTGAATTGATAAAGGATTATTATTGCACAATTCACTATATTATAGGTAAAGATAAAAAAGTAGATGATGAAAAGTCTTCTTTCTGATACCCCTTATTTGGTTGCATAGGCTAATACTGAGTAGGTAGGACAACCCTATCCTGAGGAGTGTCTGGAAGATGGGGCTCAAAGTGATACGGGAAATGATCATGATGTTATTCATGTTGACACTAATGATAATCAAGTTTATGTCCATCATGATGATCCTGACTTTGATGATGGATGAGTGGATGATCAGGATAGTGCATTGAGGATTCCAAATCAATGGAAAAGAGGCAAGAACCTGAGAGTATGTGCCAGTTGTCGTGGAAGGGGTGGGATAGGAGGCAGGATCAGAGGCTGATTATGTTTGGATTGCATTGGCGTTTATTTCTTATACCCTGAATTTTTATCTTTCTTGTATGCTTGCACTTTATTTCAATAAAATTTTCTGGATCATGGACTCATCTCTATGATTCAACCAATATGGTAATTTAATGAATGTTGGCATAGAAATTTTTCATGCAAGAACTCATGCTCTCTTGGTTTAGGTGTTAGTACAATTATATTTATTAGGTAGAATTAATTATGCTCAGAATAAAGATCGTGGTTTTAAATAAAGAGTAGAGTTTTTTAAGAAGGTTAAGTTTCATGAATTTAACATTGATAAAAAAGGTGTTATAATATTTGGAAAGAGGTTATGTGTACCAAGTGATTCCCAGTTGAAGAAGGAATTATTGGGTGAAGCTCATAACTCTCCATTTTCCATTCATCCTAACAATACTAAGATATATATAGTTCCTTGGGAATATTATTGGTGGCATGGGATGAAAAAATATATTATTGATTTTATGATGAAATTTTTGACTTATCCATAGGTTAAATATGAGTGATAAATATAGAAGGGTATGCTTTAACCATTTCTAGTTCCTAAATGGAAATGAGATAATATATCAACAGATTTTGTAGTGAGATTACCAAATAAATCTTAAGGTATTAATATGATTTGGGTTATTGTTTATTGTTTATATAAATATATGAATTTTATTTATATTTGATGTAACATACCAAGTAAATAATTAATAATAGATATTTTTATCTATGTCTATTAATGAATTAGATAGTGTTTTAGAGGCTTAAAATGAAAATAAATCCAATCTTAAGCATGGAATACACTAATATTTTTAAAAGATTGTTTTACTGCCTTTTGATGGAAAACCATTTTTAAATCCATATTTTGACAATTTTATAAGATATGCTTGTCAAAATAAACTTATTCTTTATGATTGGGATATCAAAATTTACTTTGTGTTAATTTTTGGTATTTTTCAGACAATGTTCATTTTTTATGAATAGTGAAAAATACTGCATTTTACATCAAAACTGATTTTTAATATAATTTATTTATATGATTATATTATCTTTTGAATTTGTTTTGAAGTGAAATTAGAATATATTTTTACCATTTAATCCAATGGTGGTCATTGGAATCAATTTCACTTTGAAATTGGACTTAAACTGGTGTCAATCTTTTGATACTTATTGTTTCATAAAAACACACTATTTGTCATGACAGCGGGAATTAATTATAAAATTAATTAATGTGACTTATATGTTTTGAATTTTGTAAAATAGACTTCATTTTTTAATTCGGAATATCAAATATATATTAGGGTGAATTTTTGGTATTTTTCTGAAAAACTTCAATTTTTGATGAATAGTGAAACCACTAAGTGGTACTTATAAAAACTGATTTTTCGTTTAAATGAAATTTTACCACTTCTGTGTTTTGAATTTCAAAAATCAGACATACATGGTTGTCATTAAGAAGTAAAATGTGGTTCAATGAGATTAAAATAATTTTTTGGTGAATAGTAACTCGTAAGTTCTTAATCGCGATTAGAGGTAATTAGTGTAGTTTAAGGTAAGAATAATGTTTTAATAAAATGAAATGACCTAGACACATGTTATACCCTCATTGGATGTGTCATGTCCGACCAAGACAATCCATGGGTCAACTTGGGGACCCCATGGAGCCACTTTGGTTGGGAAATGACATAAATAACTTATTATTTAATGTAAAAGTAAAAATGACACAAACATGAGATGTTTTACTAAAACAATTTTTACATGGGGTTATAAAGATCCGATTTTTGATTATAAATAGTAATTGGAAATATAAAAAGATTTCCTACATCATAGTATTTTTTTTTTATAATTTTTAGACTTTAAATAAATTAAATTATTTATGACATCATGATGATGCAACGATGACATCATTATTTAACGATTTAAATAAAATGGAATGATAATGTAAAATCTAAGACCTAAACATGGCCAAAACCTATTGGATGGGTGGATTTCGAACCCTTATCACCTTATCCTCGAAACAAATCAATGTGGGACCTCTTAAATCCGAATACCATTTTAAAATAAAGTAACTTTTCTTTACTTTCCAAGAGTGCCCCTCCTCTCCTCTTATAAAAAGCCCCACCTCTACCTCCTTACCCACAATCCCAAAGCCTTTGGCTCAGCCAAACCCTGCCCATTTGGGCTCTCCACATCCCTCTATTACTCCTTGAAGACTCACTTTGGGCAGAAGTCTTCCCAAGGAAGCCTTTGAGCTCAAATCTAAGGGAGTTACCCGATTTTAAGGTAATGTCTTCTTTTGAGTCCTTTTGTTTGATTTTGATTCTCCAACCCCCTAAACTCTTTTTATTATTTTCTTTTGTAACAAATCCAGTATCCTAAATATACTAGTATGTTGTTATAAGAAGTATTATAGCTACACTTACACACACATACATCTAATGGTTAAAGGACATACTGTTTCCGTGGATGGTGAATTTATGCCTCCCGAAACGATGATTGTTCAACATTCTTTTAACACCTTCAAAGGTGGCCATTAATATGTCACTATATTTATATATGATATATAATATGTTTATGTTTTCCTTAATATTCTGTATTTTTCATTTTGGGAATACCTTTATGGTTTCCATTATGGGTAAACGCGATATCTTCATTTAAGGAAGTGCGGACTACCGCCCCCTCAAAGTGATTTGATTCGTTAAATACCATATGTGGGACGTATAAAGGATGGAAATATGATATTATATATGATATTATACTGTAATTATAATATACCTTTATATAATTATGATTCCATTCTATAAAATACGAAATAAAAATGAAAGTAGCGTTCATGCGTACGTACGGCTTACCGTCTCCATGAACTGTGAATTTCATTTATTACCTCTAAATGATTATGTAATATTATAAATGCATGTATATACTAGATATATATGATATATACATAATGATTATAATTCTGGATATAATGGATACATGAACAACATGTAATTATAAAGGGTTTATTTTTGACTCAAGTACCAATGATCATTAAAACGACCGTTATTAACTTAAATAATTACATAGTGTTCATGACATGTCAATAAGTGATATAAAAGGAATAATGAACTTGAAAAGGTTCTTAATCAAGTAAAAATTAACTCAGGTTTATTATTTAGGACATTAAAGAACGATCGAGTCAAGTCGGACCCGAGGTATGGGACTTCGTCTCAATCTCCTTTCATTGAGGCATATTTTGTTTTATACACAACCTTATTTATACGGTGTATAAACCTCTTTGACTTTTATGTTTATTCAAAAGGAATATTTTTTATATGAAGCGTTTACTAAATGACAAAAGGGAATTTTTTTGTCGTACGTATGCGGCGACAACGACTTCTCCACCGCCGTGACCATTATTTGAGTTTCAGCTTCCTCTACAAGCCATACCTTTTTTTTAAAAGAAAAATAAATACCATGTTTTACTTTCCTTTTATTTTGGTATTGAAAATGGTTTTCATAATTTTTTTTATATCAATGTTTTTTATTGATATCTTGTGATTGAAAGGTGGAAATTTTATGTTTCCTTTATGCATTTTTTATGTGATACGATTATGTTGAGGTTCTTGGGCATTATTATGAAGACGGGTGGTTCCGTGATAAACTAAGGGTAGGTGAGCCCGATATAGCTCTCCAATGCATTGGGTAACGTGAAGGAGTGTAACGTTAAGGTTTCTCCGAAGAGATTTAGGGAATATACTGTGATGGGTATTCCAAACGTAACCAAGAGGGTTACTCCCTACGTAAGAATGTTATGAATGCCTCAAGTTACCTTTATGTATTATGATTTCTATGATTTATTCATGATTTGATGAGGTATGTTGAAGTGCTTATGTTTTATGGGTAAAGTATGATTTCATTCTTATGTATATATGTACCCAAGTTTCCTTTCCATATATACTTTATATCCCTTACTGAGCTTTTTATGCTCTTCCCAAGTTTTTTTGAAATATTTTTCACAGGTCAAGGGAAAGGTACATGATATGATGATAGTGTCAAGGGAGTGTCAAGAAAGAATCCATGTTTTATTTTAAATATGTTTCCATTGATGGGAAACAAGAATATTATCTTTATGTAACCACTTTGTTTATATATGGAATGTAATGCAAGTTTTATGATCTAATTATCTAAAACTCTAAACCCAAAAAGATCCTCAAGGTGTAATCTTTTAATAACTCATGATTAAGTAAGGTTTAAGGCTGGGGCCTTATAGTTGGTATCAAAGGTCGGTTTAGATAACTTTAGGAGTTAGAATTCTGTTAAATGATTATCCAAAAATATTTTTTTATGGTCAAATTGAAGTGATATAGTATTTGAAGATTACCATGTTGCTTCATCTAAGACATGTTTGTTCAGAATGGTTTTCCGCAGAGGAAATAGGGAAGCAGTGCTAGGAAGGCATGCAGAAGGAAATAAACTTCCGAATCAGCATCCTGAGATGGTCAGAATTGGAACTGAACAGTTCATTTCAGTAATGACACAGTTGAATCAAGCGATAAATGGTGGTGGTATCCATGCACGAGATCAGTCAGATCAACCGCAGAGGAACATGTCAGTGGTGGAACATTTCATGAGGAAACATTCCCCATCATTCAGAGGATCATCTGACCCTGTTCTAGCTGAAGGGTGGATTAAATCATTGGAGAAGATTTTCGATGTCATGGGGTGTTCAGACAATCAAAAGGTTAGTCTTTCTATTTACCGTTTGGAGGGTGAAGCATATCAGTGGTGGTCGATGGTTAAAAATATCAGGGATGCTGATGAGATTGATGCTCTTGATTGGGATGAATTCAAAGGTATGTTTCTTGAGAAGTATTTTCCTAAGGCTGTTCGACTTAGGATGGAAAAGCAATTCTTGGAATTGAGGCAAGAGGAAGACTCAGTGGCTGCCTATGAAGAAAGGTTCACTCGATTGGCAAGGTATGCTCCAAATTTTATCCGAGACCTTGATAGTAAAATCAATCTTTTTTACTCAGGATTAACGCCAAAATATCAAAGGGCATTAGCTTCTCATGAGTTTAAAAGTTATGAAAATCTTGTTCGATGTGCTGAGAAGGTGGAAATGGAGTTTTCCGATGATCAAGTGTTCTATAACAACCAACAGAAGAAGAGACTAAGGTGGCAGGAGAAAGGTAAGAATTCTTCAAAAAAGTTTGATGGTAAGAAAACTAAGTTTCTAGTTTGTGATAAATGTGGAAAAAAGGCATGCTGGGGAATGTCTTATGAATTCTGGAAAGTGCTACCGATGTGGTAAGATGGGACATAAGGCTCGTGATTGCACTGGAAAAGATCAGGGTGATGGTAAGACCAAATTTGATTTACAATTAGTGAAATGTTATAAGTGCAATGAGATGAGTCACTATGCAAACGAGTGTCCAACAAAGAGCTTGGGTGATGGGAAGCAGTTAGACTACAAGCAGAAAGGGGTGGTGAAATCCTTTGCAACTACTTCAGCAGATGTCGGGCCATCTAATGAAGTTGTATCAGGTACTTTGTTTGTTTTTTCAGATTATGCCAGTGTGTTGTTTGATTCGGGGTCTACACATTCTTTCATCTCTGAAACCTTTTCTAGTAAAATGGGAATACCATCTCAAGAAATGACTCCTGAACTTATGGTAAAAACACCTGGGGGAAATGTTGAGGCAAAAAGAATTTATAATAATCTTCCTATCCTTATCTGTGGAAAGAACCTACTTGCAAAACTTATTGTTCTACCTCTAGTAGAGTTTGATGTTATCCTGGGTATGGATTGTCTCTCTATTTACCATGCTAAGATTGACTGTAGAGCTAAAGAAGTTTCTTTTAAAAAATACTTTCAGTTTGTGTACAAGAATGAACCCTTACTGTTGATAACTTATCAAGAGGCCAAGAAACTTGTAAAAGATGGAAATGAATGTTACCTTGCACACATCGTTGAAAATAAAGGAACTCTTCAGATTAATGATGTGCCAGTGGTAAATGAGTATCCTGATGTTTTTTCTGATGAGTTGCCTGGAATAATACCAGATCGGGAAGTTGAGTTTACTGTTGACTTAGTTCCTGATGCTAAGCCAATTTCAAAACCCCCTTATCGAATGGCTCAAATTGAAATTTTAGAGTTGAAGGAGCAATTGAAAGATTTATTAGAGAAAGGTTTCATTCGACCTAGCACATCACCATGGGGTGCTCCTGTTTTATTTGTTAAAAAGAAAGATGGTTCAATGAGACTTTGCATTGATTATAGAGCCTTGAATAACATCACTGTTAAGAACAAATATCCTTTGCCTCATATCGATGATTTGTTTGATCAGCTCCAGGGAGCTTAGTATTTTTCAAAGATTTACTTGAGATCGAGGTACCATCAGCTGAAGGTAAAGGAAGAAGATGTTCCGAAGACCGCGTTCCGTACAAGATATGGCCATTATGAATTTGTAGTAATGCCTTTTGGGATAACCAGTGCACCTTCTATATTCATGGACTTAATGAATAGAATTTTCCATGAGTTCTTGGATAAGTTTGTGGTGGTTTTCATTGATGATATTTTGGTGTTTTCTAAAAGTAAAGAGGATCATGAAAGACATTTAAGGGTTATCTTTCAAACCTTAAAAGAAAAGAAACTGTATGGAAAATTCAGAAAGTGTGAGTTTTGGTTGCAACAAATTTCTTTCCTTGGTCATATTGTTTCTAAAGATGGGATAACTGTTGATCCTGAAAAAACAAAGGTTTTTGAAGAATGGCCAAGACCCACAAATGTAACTGAGATTCGTATCTTCCTTGGTTTGGCAGGCTATTACCGAAGGTTTGTTAGAAATTTTTCACGGTTATCTAGTCCAATGACTAAGCTAACTCGGAAGGGTGTTAAGTTTATCTGGACAAAAGAATGTGATGACTGTTTTCAGGAATTGAAAAGAAGATTGGTGAATGCTCCAGTTTTGGCACTACCTTCCAGGAATGGTGAGTTTGTTATATACAGTGATGCTTCATTGAAAGGAATTGGTTGCGTCCTAATGCAGAATGATCAGGTAATTGCTTATGCTTCACGACAGTTGAAAACTCATGAGGTAAATTACCCTACACATGATTTGGAATTAGCTGCTGTTGTTTTCGCTTTAAAAATTTGGAGGCATCATTTGTATGGAGTAAAGTGTGAAATATATACTGATCACAAAAGTTTAAAGTATATATTCACTCAGAAAGAGTTAAACATGAGACAGAGGAGATGTCTGGAATTAATCAAGGATTATGATTGTACAATTCATTACCATCCGGGAAAAGAAAATAAAGTGGCTGATGCTTTGAGTCGAAAAAGTAATTCTTCATTAGAAATGTTGCGTTTGGAACGTGATCCTTTGGTTAAGGATTTGATGAACTTTGGCATAGAAGTTGTTGGTGCAGGAAGTTCTTCTGTTTTGTTTCAGGTATCAGTGAGATCATCTCTATCAGATAGAATCAAGAAAGCACAGAATCAAGACAGTGAGTTGCAGAAAAAGGTAGAGCTGGTTCAGAAAGGTAAGTTTCCTGAATTCAACATTGATAATGTTTGAGTTTTGAGATTTGGGAAGTGATTGTGTGTGCCTTGTGATTCACAGTTGAAGATAGAGTTGTTATGTGAAGCTCATAGTTCTCCGTTTTCAGTTCATCCTGGCAGTACTAAGATGTACAGAGATCTGCAGGAGTATTACTGGTGGGATGGAATGAAAAGAGATATTGCTGATTTTACTATGAAGTGTTTGACATGTCAACAGATTAAAGCAGGGCGGCAGTTACCGAAAGGGATGCTTCAGCCTTTACCAGTGCTAGAGTGGAAATGGGAGAATATATCCAAGGACTTTGTTGTGGGATTACTGAAGACATCTCGAGGTAATAATGCAATCTGGGTTATTGTTGATCGCTTGACTAAATCTGCTCATTTCCTTGCTATACGAGATACTTTTTCCCTAGATCAACTTTCCCGTTTGTATCTTAAAGATATAGTCAAGTTACTTGTAGTTCCTCTCTCTATTGTATCTGACCGTGATCCCAGGTTCACTTCTAACTTTTGGAAAGGCCTTCAGAAGTCGTTGGGTATTGAATTAAATTTAAGTACATCTTTTCATCCTCAATTAGATGGGCAGTCAGAACGAACAATTCAGACCTTGGAGGATATGCTACGTTCTTGATCTATGGATTATCAGGGAAGTTGGGACCAACATCTTTCTTTGGTTGAATTTTCATATAATAACAGTTTTCATTCCAGTATACAGATGGCACCATTTCAGGAATTATATGGGAAACGGTGTCGAACTCCAGCTTTCTGGGATGAAGTGGGTGAAAGGAAGTTGATGGGACCAGAATTGGTAGAAGAGATGGCAGAAAAAGTTCAGCTGATTCAGAAGCACATGAGAACAGCTCAGAGCAGGCAGAAGAGTTATACAGATAACCGGAGGAAGGATCTATCTTTCGAGGTAGGTGATCATGTTTTTCTCAAGGTTTCTCCTTGGAAAAGTGTGATGAGATTTGGTAAGAAAGGAAAGCTGAGTCCAAGGTTCATTGGACCATATGAAATTCTGGAGAGAGTTGGATCAGTTGCATACCGGGTGGCTTTACCTCCGAGTTTATCTCAGGTACACAATGTTTTTCACGTTTTGATGTTGAGAAAGTATATACCAGATCCATCTCATGTTTTGAGTCCAGAGGTAGTTCAGCTGGAAGAGAACCTATCTTATGAGGAATAACCAGTCCAGATTCTTGACCACAAGGAGCAAGTGTTACGAAATAAGGTGATTAATCAGGTAAAGGTTTTGTGGAAAAACCACATGATGGAAGAGGCAACATGGGAATCTGAAAATGCAATGAGGGATAAGTACCCCCATTTATTCGATAAGTAAATAAATTGCGGGGACACAATTTTCAAAAGGGGGGAAGGATGTAACATCCCAAGTAAGTAATGAATAATAGATATTTTTATCTATGTCTATTAATGAATTAGATAGTGTTTTAGAGGCTTAAAATGAAAATAAATCCAATCTTAAGCATGGAATACACTAATATTTTTGAAAGATTGTTTTACTGCCTTTTGATGGAAAACCATTTTTAAATACATCTTTTGACAATTTTATAAGCTATGTTTTTCAAAATAAACTTATTCTTTATGATTGGGATATCAAAATTTACTTTGTGTGAATTTTTGGTATTTTTCAGACAATGTTCATTTTTTATGAATAGTGAAAAATATTGCATTTTACATCAAAACTGATTTTTAATCTAATTTATTTATATGATTAGATTATCTTTTGAATTGGTTTTGAAGTGAAATTAGAATATATTTTTACCATTTAATCCAATTGTGGTCATTGGAATCAATTTCACTTTGAAATTGGACTTAAACTGGTGTCAATCTTTTGATACTTATTGTTTCATAAAAACACGCTATTTGTCATGACAGCGGGAATAAATTATTAAATTAATTAATGTGACTTATATGTTTTGAATTTTTTAAAATA
This sequence comes from Viscum album, assembly GCA_963277665.1. Taxonomy (NCBI): domain Eukaryota; kingdom Viridiplantae; phylum Streptophyta; class Magnoliopsida; order Santalales; family Viscaceae; genus Viscum; species Viscum album. Next base: position 1,717,213,730 of record OY728143.1, read on the forward strand.
GACTTCATTTTTGAATTCAGAATATCAAATATATATTAGGGTGAATTTTTGGTATTTTTCTGAAAAACTTCAATTTTTGATGAATAGTGAAACCACTAAGTGGTACTTATAAAAATTTATTTTTTGTTTAAATGAAATTTTACCACTTTTGTGTTTTGAATTTAAAAAATCAGACATACATGGTTTTCATTAAGAAGTAAAATGTGGTTCAATGAGATTAAAATAATTTTTTGGTGAATAGTAACTCTTAAGTTCTTAATCGCGATTAGAGGTAATTAGTGTAGTTTAAGGTAAGAATAATGTTTTAATAAACTGAAATGACCTAGAAACATGTACTACCCTCATTGTATGTGTCATGTCCGACCAATACATTCCATGGGTCAACTTGGGGACCCCATGGAGCCACTTTGGTTGGGAAATGACATAAATAACTTATTATTTAATGTAGAAGTAAAAATGACACAAACATGAGATGTTTTACTAAACAAATTTTTACTTGGGGTTATAAAGATAAGATTTTTTATTATAAATAGTCATTGGAAAGATAAAAAGATTTCCTACATCATAGTATTTTTTTTATAATTTTTAGACTTTAAATAAATTAAATTATTTATGACATCATGATGATGAAGTGATGACCTCATTATTTAACGATTTAAATAAAATGTAATGATAATTTAAAATATAAGACCTACACATGGACAAAACCTATTGGATGGGTGGATTTAGAACCCCTATCCCCTTATCCTAGAAACACATCAACGTGGGACCTCTTAAATCCGAATACCATTTTAAAATAAAGTAACTTTTCTTACTTTCCAAGAGTGCCCCTCCTCTCCTCTTATAAAAGGCCCCCACCTCTACCTCCTTAGCCACAATCCCAAAGCATTTGGCTCGGCCAAACCCTGCCCATTTTAGCTCTTCACATCCCTCTATTACTCCTTAAAGCCTCACTTTGGGCAGAAGTCTTCCCAAGGAAGCCTTTGAGCTCAAATCTAAGAGAGTTACCCGATTTTAAGGTAATGTCTTCTTTTGAGTCCTTTTGTTTGATTTTGCTTCTCCAACCCCCTAAAATCTTTTTATTATTTTCTTTTGTAACAACTCCAGTATCCTAAATATAATAGGATGTTGTTATAAGAAGGATTCTAGCTACACTTACACACACCTACATCTAATGGTTAAAGGACATACTGTTTCCGTGGATGGTGAATTTATGCCTCCCGAAATGATGATTGTTCAACATTCATTTAACACCTTCAAAGGTGGCCATTAAGATGTCACTATATTTATATATGATATATAATATGTTTATGTTTTCCTTAAGCTTCTGTATTTTTCATTTTGGGCATACCTTTATGGTTTCCATTATGGGTAAACGCGATATCTTCATTTAAGGAAGTGCGGACTACCGCCCCCTCAAAGTGATTTGATTCATTAAATACCATATGTGGGACGTATAAAGGATGGAACTATGATATTATATATGATATTATACTGGAATTATAATATACCTTTATATCATTATGATTCCATTCTATAAAATACGAAATAGAAATGAAAGTAGCGTTCATGCGTACGTACGACTTACCGTCTCCATGAACGGTGCATTTCATTTCTTACCTCTAAATGATTATGTAATATTATAAATTAATGTATATACTGGATATATATGATATATAAATAATGATTATAATTCTGGATATACTGGATATATGAAAAAAATTTAATTATAAAGGGTTTATTTTTGACTCAAGTACCAATGATCGTTAAAACGATCGTTATTAACTTAAATAATTACATAGTGTTCATGACATGGAAATAAGTGATATAAAATGAATAATGAACTTGAAAAGGTTCTTAAGAAAGTATAAATTAACTCAGGTTTTTTATTCAGGACATTAAAGAACGATCGATTCAAGTCGGACCCGAGGTATGGGACTTCATCTCAATCTCCTTTCATTGAGGCATATTTTGTTTTATGCACAACCTTATTTATATGGTGTATAAACCCCTTTGACTTTTACATTTATTCAAAAGGAATATTTTTTATACGAAGCATTTAATAAATGACATAAGGGAATGTTTTTGTCGTACGTATGCGTCGACAACGACTTCTCCGCCGCCGTGACCATTATTTGAGTTTCAGCTTCCTCTACAAGCCATACCTTTTTTTAAAAAGAAAAATAAATACCATGTTTTACTTTTATTTTATTTTGGTATTGAAAATGGTTTTCATAATGTTTTTATATCAATGTGTTGTATTGATATCTTGTGATTGAAAGGTGGAAATGTTATGTTTCCTTTATGCATGTTGTATGTGATACGATTATGTTGAGGTTCTTGGGCATTATTATGAAGACGGGTGGTTCCGTGATAAACTATGGGCGGGTGAGCCCGATATATCTCTCCAATGCATTGGGTAACGCGATGGAGTGTAACGTTAAGGTTTCTCCGAAGATATTTAGGGAATATACTGTGATGGGTATTCCAAACGTAACCAAGAGGGTTACTCCCTACGTAAGAATGTTATGAATGCCTCAAGTTACCTTTATGTCTTATGATTTCTATGATTTATTCATGATTTGATGAGGTATGTTGAAGTGCTTATGTTTTATGGGTAAAGTATGATTTCATTATTATTTATATATGTACCCATTTTTCCTTTCCATATATACTTTATATCCCTTACTGAGCTTTTTATGCTCATCCCAAGTTTTTTTGAAATGTTTTTCACAGGTCAAGGGAAAGGTACATGATATGATGATAGTGTTAAGGGAGTATCAAGAAAGAATCCATGTTTTATTTTAAATATGTTTTCATTGATGGGAAAGAAGAATATTATATTTATGTAACCACTTTGTTTATATGTGGAATGTAATGAAAATTTTATGATCTAATTCTCTAAAACTCTAAACCCGAAAAGATCCTCAAGGTGTAATCTTTTAATAACTCAAGATTAAGTAAGGTTTAAGGCTGGGGCCTTATATTTGAGATAATATGTACTTGTATTATCTTTCTATACTATACCTTATTGATATAATAAAATTATATGGAATCTATCATTCTATTGTATCTGATAGTGATCCTAGATTTACCTATAATTTTTAGAAAGGAATTTAAAAGTCATTTAGTACTTAATTAATTTTTAGTATTTGTTTTGATCTTCAATATGATGGAAAATTAGAGAAAAAGATTAATACTTTGAAAGATATTCTTTGAAATTTATTATTGGATTATCAGGGAAGTTTAGATCATCATCTTTCATTAGTTGATTTTTCTTAACATAAAAATTTTCATTCTAGTATACAGATGACACCTTTTGAATAATTATATGAAAAGTGGTGTTGAACTCCAACATGTTGGGATGAAGTCAGTGAGAGGAATTTTTTGGGATCATAAATATTATAAGAAATAGTTGATAAGGTAAAGATTATTCAACAACATATGATGGAAAATTACAGTAGGCAAAAGAGTTATGCAAATAATAAGAGGAAATACCTTTCATTTGGGGTAGGAGATCATGTCTTTGTTAAAATACAATTATGGAATGATGTTATTCATTTTGGTAGAATAGAAAAGTTAAGACTATGGTTTATTGAACCATATGAAATTTTGGAAAAAGTGATATCAGTTTCTTATTGGGAAGCCTTACCTCCGGGTTTATCTCTAGTACATTATATGTCTTATGTCTCATTGTTTAGAAAATATATACTTGATTCATCTCATGTTTTGAGCCAAGAGGTGGTATAGTTGGAAGAAAATATTTCCCATGAAGAAAAGATAGTTCAAATTTTGGATCATAGAGAGTAGGTATTATTAAATAGAGTGATTTAATAGGCAATGATTTTATAGAGTAATCACATGATTGAGGAAGCAACATGAGAATCATAAAAAGGTATTCGGTAAAAATGCCCCCACTTATTTAAGTATTGAATAAAATTTTGAGGACACAATTTCTTAAAGGGATAAAGGCTATGAAAACCCAAATAATCCTTGTAATGAATCAAAATTATGATTTATAGGAAATCATTTTATTAATTCATATTCATCATATTTTTATAAATAATTTTATTTAAATAGTTTCAATCAAAAATTGAATAGTTTTTATTTTAACTAAAATTTTTCCATGTATTACATGGTATTATTTAAAAGTTAAATTTATAAATTTATAAATTTTAATTATATAAAATGTAATTAATTTTTTTATTTAGAAAATTGAATTTTTCTTAGGTTTATTTTTTTTTATATTTTTCCAAAGTAGTTGATTTTTGAGTGAATAGTAAAAAATACAGTTTTACAGAATACTGTAAATTTTATAACATCATTATGATGTAAGATTGATTTAAAAATTTATAAAACCTTTGGATATACCGAATATGTTTTTAAGGATTAAAATAAATCATTTTAAAATAATATATTTAATTTATAAAACCATGTTTTACTTTTTGGAACATAAGTTATATTTTATTTTGATTAAAAACTATTTTCAGATATTTGAATTTAATAGTGTGGTGGGAGGATACATTCTATTTTTTCATGATAAAAATGATTTATAAATTTAATTTGTTTAATTATAATCCAATTAAATTTATGATAATCAATTATATTCCCAATTTTGGAATAATCTTATTTTTACACACTTAAAACATACGTTTTTTTAAAACAAATTTTCATGCATTTTGCGTACTTATATTAAAATTCATTTATGAAAACTTTATAAATTAAATATGATAAAATGTATTTAATATTTATAATAATAATTTATAAATTTTATTATAATACCTCTTTCATTATGTTTCATATAAATAAATTATCTACGTAAAAAATTAAGCTATCTTGATAAAGGTTAAAATGGCTTAAAGGGTTTAAACTACAAGACAAGACTTAAAGTATCTCTAAAACTTGTTTAAATATGATTGGTTCATTTTATTTATACCCAAAATTATATTATATTATAAATTATATTTACTTGGTTCCACTTTCCCATGAATAATACTTTAAATTGTTGCAAAATTTTGAATAATTAAAAGAGCACCACTCCCCTCACTTATAAGAAGATATCTTATCTCATCACTTATTCACATAATTTGAGCATTATATCTCAAATAATATTTTTAAAAATACCTTAAAAACTCTATTAAACATTTATTAGAGGTCCTGGTCATCTCAAAATTCATATCTTAGAAGGATTAAGGTGTAGGCCAAAGTAGGTTATCCAAGGAAGAGGTACAAGCCCTAACCGAACTCTTCCAAGTTTATTTCTTTTTATACCTACTTATAATATATTATAACCATTTTAAAATAATTAAATATATATTTTCTATACTAAAATTTTATTATGTTTATGTAACAACTATTTTCCAACCCATTTCTATCCTATGATAAATGAAAAATCACTCGTGCATGCCTATGGATTACCACCTCCACGTAGCGATGTATTTAATTTTTCATCACCACATCACCTGGATGGTTATAAAGGTAGAATTAATGAATATATATAATATTTGTGAACTTATTAGGATTATTAAAATATAATATATTATCTACCTTCTTAACTTTCTATCTGTTGGAAAATGATAACATCTCTCATGCGTAAGAGTAGACTACGACCTCTACGAAGCGATGTGATTCATTTTTAATTTCCACCTTACATAGATAGTTATAAGGATGTATTTAATAAATTAATATAATAATTATAAAATAAATAATATTCTAAAAATTTAAACCTTCATCTACTATATTTCCTTTTCATTCTTTAGAAAAATTAAAACATTGTTCATGCATATATATGATTGCCACCTCCATGAAATGACGTCATTCATTTTTCATGAACGAGTTAAATAGTTGGTTTTAAAATAATTTTTAATGCATAAATATAATAATTATGGAATTTAAAAGTTTATGAAACCATGAAAACTTGACCATGGTTGATCTATAAAGGTTGTTTTAAAAATTAAAGACCGAATGACCTCAAAACATCTGATGTAAACTTAACTGATTTAGAAATTAAATAAAACATGGTAATAAATGAAAAAGGAATAATGATAATGGAATGAAAATGAAAAATGTTCATATGAAAGTAAATAACTAACATAATTGTATTATTTATTAGTTAGAGAATATATAAAGCTATTTGAGACTTAAGGTAAGGGATTTTTATTTCAAACCTAGCTTTAAAGTTTTCTATCCAACTATTTTTCCTCTATATCCATATTCTTTTAAATATTTAAAGAATATTATTACTTATTATTAAATGTTTCTAAATGTCATTTTTGACTATTTTTTTACTTTATTTACAAAGGTTTAGAAATGAATATTTTTAACTTTTTTCGTATGGGTTATTTTCACAATTTTACAAAAGTGAAAAATAATTTTTTAACATATATGGATTGACCGTCTTTTCATATCCTAATAGACTTTATTAATTTTCAACATCATAGTTCAGGTTTTTATAGGTTTTCAAAAATATTTTATTCCCTCAGATTTGGTAATTTTTTATTTTTATGATTTTTCAAAGGAAAATGATATTTCTTCTTGTTTTTATGTAAAAATGAAAAGTTATTTACTTATGTGTTCAAATGATTTTTTCAATGGTTTTATGATGAAAATATGCGAGGTAAATTTTATTATTCATGATATAATACTCGAGTAGTATAGATGATGAAGGGTGATCCTGATATATCTTATGACTATGGGTGAGCCTGATATATCTCTCCAATGAAATGAGTAATGATTTAGTATTTGAAGATAAAAGTGGGGAAGATAACCGGGTAGGTTAATCCTATGGAATTAACTAGGATTCCGTTATTACGACATAGTTTAAACATGAGTGAACATGGTTTGTGTATATGATTGTCCTAAATACCCATTTCATGATTTATATGGGTTTATATGGAAATATTTTTATTTCATAAGGAAAAAAAGATTGTGAACTTCTAAAGGTGAAAGGTTTCTTTTTGAATGAATTTTTTATGAGTTCTCATGTTCCTCAAGACGCCTTCATGTTTTCCTACATTTAATAATGAGTTTTAATGATTTTATTTGATCAAATATTTATTTTTATAGTGACCCAGGCTTAACATACATGGCTATTACATCATTTTAGATGAATATTCAGAACATTACAAAAGTACATGACTGAGGAATGTAATAGTTTAGAGCCTTTGGAAACCTGGAAACATAATCTTCTAACATGGTGAAAGATCTTAAATACCCTCCTTAAAGATATTACAATTTATTAATCCCACTTAAAAACTTTCTTCATAACCCGGGGAAAGAAAACATAATAAAGGGGTGAGCTCAGATGCCCAATAAGAGTAAAAAAAGGAGATATGTATGCATAACATGAGCATAAGGGTATAAGAACATGATCATAACATTATAAGATCATACCCTGCATATCAAAGATCATAATTAGGAGTCATGTCATAAATATTGGTAGTTCATAAGACATGAATCATAAATAAATCAAAGAGTATAATCCATGAGAGAATAACATAGGCATAATGCATAGAATTTTTGTCATACACATAAGTATAGAAAACCTTATGTCAAGGATACCTAACTAGAACTTCATAACATGTTAGGATTGGTCTATAACCCATGTACCCTCTTATTTTCAGTCTTGGGATACAACTTGTGTACCCTCTTGTTTTTAGACTTGGGATAAAACTTGTGCACCTTCTTGTTTTTGGGCTTGGGATACAACTCATGTACCCTTTGAGATCATATACCATTTATAATTAATCAATGAATTGGAGGGATATATAGGTATGAACCTTCACATAATGAAATCATACATACATGTGATACAAGAAAAACATTCATCATATCACGACCCATAAAAATAGATGGATTTCATAAACATCATATCATAACCCACAAAATAAAATGGGTATCATAAAAATTTCAACATATCATAAACTATAAAAAAGAGATAGGTTTAATAATATTTTCATCCTTGAATAACACATGAAAGGATTTAGGTTTCATAAGCATTTATCATGGTATAACTTGTAGAAGATAACCGGGTTTCATAAAAATAATGCCATCAAAATATAAACTATTCAAAGAAAGAATATGAATGGAATCTTTAGATCATATCCCTATTAAATAATAAACTATATCAAATGATGTCATATTATATGGAGAAGGATTTTGATATATAATATGGATCATTTCATAATGAAAATAACCTTTATTTGAAAATCCCTTTTTAAGGCATAAAACATTTTTAAAATACTTTTCTTTGAAAACCACTTTGAAAACTTATAAAATAAGATTTATAAATCAATTAAAACATATCTCGAGGAAAATATAATTTTCAATTTGAAAAACTCTTTTTAAAACATAAAATTTTTTGAAAACATTTTCATTTGAAAATAACCTTGAAAACATATAAAGGATTCTTTGAAAATCATTTAAAATACTTCTTGAACATAAAACATTTTTGAAAACCTTTTTCTTTGAAAAATAATTTAAAAATAATTAATTTCTAGAACATTAGGATTTTTTTTCTAAACGAATGTAATCTTTTAAACTTGTAAAGGAATCTTTAAATAAATTACAGTCATTATGGTCAATAAATCCATACATATCAAACATTCCTTTTATGCCATAAAAAGTTTAAAAAGTGTCTCAATTAGAAAATGAAAATAAGATTCCTTTTTTAAAACCATTTTCTTAAAAAGTTAAAACATGTGTAAAAATATATTTTAAATATCACATGAAAATAGTAGAATTTTTTTGAATTTTTTTTAGAAAATATATTTTTGAAGGAACATAGATTTCTTAATGAAGAGAGATATAAAGTCAAATTTTCTTAAAAACACTTTCTTAATTATCTCAAGTACCAAATAGTGGAAAAATGGTAACATTACTTAAAGATATAATGAATAACCATAGTATAAAAAAATTCATGAGAGTTATTGAGATGTGAATCATAATATTTAATCAATGGAATCATAATCATGAACAATCTCGATAAACAATGAGATTTTAGCAATAAACTGTTACCACTTTGGTAAAATTTAATCATAATCCCCATAAAATAATAACAATACATGAATCTTAAAATATCATGAAAAGTAATATATTCATGATATAACATGTAAAAGGGAAGTATATACACCTCTTAGAAGAATATGGGTGCATAACATGGCATGTGTCTGAAATAAGGAAAATTGAGACAAAATTACTTTATCGATTTGGTAACTTTTGAACCATAAACCCCATGAAAGAGGGATCATAAAATAGATATGAAGATACCCATAAATTTAATGATAATAATCATAGAATACATTCATTAGGATTATATAAATCATAAAAAATAAAATAATGGTGAATAAGGCATAAGTCTCGTAGAAATAAAAGTGAGACTAGAAATCCCCTTACTACTTGAGTAACTTTGGAATCATGATCCACATGAAATAATAACATCAATTGAAACCTTAAATATCATGAAATAAAGTAAATTCATTATTTAAAATGAAACAGGTTAGTATATACACCACAAAAAAAGAATAAGTGGCGAATATATCATATATCTCCTAAAAAATAAAAGTAATATGAGAAAACCCTCACCTTAAGTATTGAATTTCTTTTTACACATTCAAACATCCTTGTATTTGGGAAATTATTTTTGGTTTGAACCAAAGGACTAAATTGGTTTTATTTATGCACAAAGTGAGGCTTCTAGGATGAAGGGAGAGAAGTTGGGAAATTATTTTGGTAGGGTTTGGATGATCCAAAGGTATTGATAGGTGTGAATATGTGATGGGGGGGGGGTGAGTGCCTTTTTATAGTGGAGGAGGAGTGCTATTCTTGTAACTATAAAAAGGTAAACACTATTGAGAGGTCTCCCTTACATAATGTGCCTCTAATAATTGTCCATTCTATATCCAAGGTAGTATATGGTCAAAATATGACCAACCAATGGATTTTGGACATATTTATAGAGTATTTTCCCCCTTAAGTTAAAGTTTAACTGCTAAGAAAACTTGTTTTTTACCTTAACCATTGTAATTAATTTTAATTACTTTCGTTAATATTTTTAGTAAAAAACTAAGTTAAACCTATTATAAATTATAAATTATGTTTATTCCAAATATATAATCCATTTTTCCAAATTACAATCACATAAGTGGTAGAAATTAATTTAAAATTAATCTTTCAGATGTGACGGGAAAGTGGGTTTTTAAAGTAAAAAGTTCAAAAGTTTGAAATGTTTTTATATCTAATTTTAATGTGAAATTTTTTCCAATTACCTAAAATGGATTAATTTATTCATAATTATCTAAATATCCCATAAAACCAATTTAAAATTTAATTTAACTATATAAATAAATTACATGAAAAAACAATTTTCAATTAAAATTCAGTGTCTTTTAACTATTCATCAAAATATGAAACTTCTCTAAAAAATTCTAAAAATTCACTCAAATTAAATTTTTATATTTAGATTTCAAAAATGAATTTTATTTTTTAAATAAAAATTATAAAAGTGTCAAAAATTATATTTAAAATAGGCTTTCCATTAAAAGGTAGTAAAATTACCTTTTAGACAAGTACCACTTTTTATTCATATAATTGGATTTATTCTTATATTATGCCTATAAAATCTATTGGATGAGCGTCAATTTTTTTGATTGAATTCATAATATATAAATTTTATTAAAAATATTTATCAAAAGTGGTTTTTTTAATTCATTATGGTAAAATGATGTTTGTACATAGAGAAATAGATTTCTTTGAAAATGAATTTCTTTGTTTTCAAATAGTTCTTACTTTAATTTATAACTAATTGATAACCAAAGTAATAATTTTATATACATGTGTAAATAATATTTTCACACTTTAGTTAATATTATTCATAACTTCCATTCAAATGGATAGTTGGTAACTATAATACTATTTTAATAACAATATTAATAGTATATTTTAGTTTGGTAAAACTCAGCCTTATGTGTAATGAAATATATGAAAGAAACTTGGCATTGTGTGTATGAAAATCCCAACATAGTGTTCCATGTACTGAAAATAATCTAATTTTTTCATTTAGTGAAATCATAACTTGGTGTTTTGTGAAACACAATCCAAACTAAGTGCTTTAATATAACATAATATATATTTAGTGTTGTGTGAAATACATAATATCAAAAATATTAAATCAATTACAAAAAAAATTCAAAAAATATCAGGGTGTTACATTCTACCCCCCTTAAAATGAATTTCTCCCTATAAATTAATCTGTATTATCAAAGGTTTCATACTTTAAAGTTCCTTTCTAAAAAACCACTTCATAAAAATGATTACTAAAATTTATTTTAAAAAATGGAAAGTTAGAACCATAATAGTTACCCAAAGTAACTCATAAATAGGTTTCCACATAGAATAACAGAGGTTAGGAGTGAAGATTTGACATGGAAGAAAAAAATAAATAATTATATATAGTGATAAAGATCATTTATCACCATCAAGTGAATAATAAATGGAAAGTTAAGTGCCTTAAAACCATAAATCTGTGATGATTTATAAAACCATAGATTCAGTATAATAAAAAATATTAAGATAAATATTTTTCAATATTCTTTTCCTAGAGTTGAGGAATTATTTTACTATATAAGAAAATAAGTAAATATACTTACTTGATTTCATTCATTTATATATGCATGATCTCACCCTTTGGTTGTGCCTTTCTTGATTTTCACTTCATCACTTACTTTAAGAAATGAAGGTGATTTTTTCATTCCTAAAGCATTAACAGATCATGAGGTAGAATGATAGTTCATTCCATATGTCTTTAGTTAGCATCACTAAAAAATGGTTAGCATAGGTTATCCAACATGCATAAATCCTCATATGGTGGGATAATACTTTAATCTATAAAATCATAATTGATTTTTAGCTTAAACCATTCCATAGATGGTTAACCTTGCAACCCTTCCGAAAGATGAATATCCAAAACATTAGAAATAAGGTTAGTAATTTTCTCAAAACCAGCTTAACATTGATCCCCCATATTCATTAAGTATCTCTTGGTTATCACATACTAAAAATGTGAATACCTTAATCATGTATTCTCTTGAAACATGGTAATAACCTGAATTACCATAAATAATTATTTAAAACATACATGCTCCATGATTCTTTGCACAAATTATTGGATATATTCATTAAATCCAAAAAAAATTATAAACTTCATCCATGATAACATAGACCATTTTTTCAACAAATAAATAATTAGGTCCATGGTAATCAGGACTATCCAATTTACTTTATCCATATCAATCATCTCTTTATATAAGATAAACACAATTTTCTCAACACCAGGAACACATTAAGGGTTACCTTCCCTTAAAAAATATCACCGTTCTATTAAATCACTTTTCTAAGTCTTCAACACCATTCAACATATCCTTTTTAATCCTTAATGAAAAAATTATATAAAAAATACTTATATATTTTATCATTCATATAACATAATCTTTGAATTTCAAAACACATACACTTCAATCATACAAATTTATTCTTAAACCATTACTTAGGCTTCATCAGTTTATTCTTTAATACCCCTTTCCTAGAATATGAAATATTAATCATGTATTAAGGTTCATAAACCTCAATATAATCATACTTCTTATGTTTAATATTCACAATACTATTAGAACATCCCATAACTTTCAAATTTTGATTTCGGTCTCCTTATCCTCAACAGTATAGTCAATACTCGCACCACCTTCCCGATTCTATTCATGAGATTTCCGCTTAGGACATCTATTTGTATAATTCACATACTTTCCACATCTGAAACATTAAATGTTAACCCAGTTCCTTCTAGTTCTTGATATCGACTAAGACTAGAAAGCATAGTATGAGAAACACTTATCATAGTAGAAAACCACATAATCATGAAAAATTACTTATAAGATTCCTAAATCACGACATATTATTTTAAGTCCATGAAACCTTAGGATTATCCTTAGAGACATCCCTAGAAGTATCCTTATAAATATACATAGGCATATCACTAATTTTTTTTCATCCTAGTTTCCAAAGGTCGACTAAACCTTTCCTTTGATACCAACTATAGTGATCTAGGAATAACATACATGGATATTACATCATTTTAGTTGAATATTCATCACATTAAAAAAGTAAATTCCCAAGGTCTATAATATCTTAGTGTATTTGGAAACTTGAAAACATAATATTCTAACACGGTGAAAGATATTCAACATCTCATTAAATATACTTACCTTCAGTACTCTTACTTAAAACCTTTCTTCATAACATGGGAAAAGAAAACATAAGAAAGAGGTGAGATCAAATGCTCAATAAGGGTAAAAAAGGGAGATATGTAAGAATAACATGAAAATAATGGTATGAGAACATAATCATAACAATAGAAGATAATTCCATTCATATCAAAGATCATAATCAAGAGTCATGGCATAAAGATTGGTAGTTCATAATACATAAATCATAAAGAAATAAAAGAGAATAATCCATGAGAGAATAACATAGGCATAAGATATAGAATTTGTGGCATAAAAATAAGTATATAAATCCTTATTTCAAGGATACATACCAAGAACTTCATAACATGTTATGATTGGGATACAAATAGTGTACCCTCTTATTTTCAGGCTTGGGCTACAACCTGTTCACACTATTGTTTTTGGGCTTGGGCTACAACCCGTGTAGCCTCTTGTTTTCAAGAATGGTATACAACCCATGCACCCTTTGAGATCATATACCATTTATCATTACCCAATGAATTAGTGGGAGATATAGGTCACACTTTTTACATAATGAAATCATACATACATGTGCCATAAGAAAAAAATCATTCATCATATTATGACCCATAAAAAGAGATGGGTTTTATAAACATCATATCATAACCCATGAAATGAAATGGATATCATAAAAGTTTCAACATATTATAAAATATGGGAAATATATAGGTTTAATAATCATTTCAACCTAGAATAACCCGTGAAAGGAAGTGGGTTTCATAAGCATTTATCATGGTAAAACCCATAGAAGAGAAACAAGTTTCATAAACATCATTCCATCAAAACATAAAATATTCAGAGAAATAATATAAATGGAATCCTTGGATAGTATCCATAGTAAATAATAAAATATATAAAAGGATTTCATCTTATATTGAGAAATATTTTGATAGATAACTTAGGGAACTTTATAAGGAAAATAAAATTTCTTTGAAAATAACTTTTTAAGACAAAAAACATTTTCAAAATCCTTTTATTTGAAAACCAATTTGAAAACATATAAAATAATATTTAAAAATAATTTAAAATAGTTCTTGAGGAAAATATCCTTTCCACTTTAAAAATCTATTTTTAAAACATAAAACATTTTGAAAACATTTTTATTTGAAAATAACCTTAAAAACATATAAATAAATCTTTGAAAATCATTTAAAATACTTCTTGAACAATTATTTTGAAAACATTTTTCTTTGATTTTTTTGAATAATGAATTTCTAGAATATTAAGAATTTTTTTCTAAAAAAAATTAATCTTGTAAAATTGAGAATTAATATTCAAATAAATGATAGTGATGACTACAGATAAATTTGTACATGACAAACATTCCTTTTGCACCATAATTTTTTTTGAAATGTGCCTCAATCAGAAAATGAAAAGAAGATTCCTAATTTTTTTAAAAAGGTAAAAGATGAGTAAACATGTATTTTTTATATCATAGGAGAATATTAGAATATTTTTGAATTTTTTTTAGAAAACATGGGTTTGAAAGAACACATATTTTCGACTGAAGAGAGAGATAAAGTCAGATTTTCTTAAAAACACTTTCTTAATTATCTTAAGTACCAAAGAGAGGAAAAACGGTACTATTAATTGAAGATATCATGAATAAATATAGGATAATAAAATTCATGAGATTTATTGAGATATGGATCATGATATTTCATCAATGTAATCATAATCATAAAAAATCCCGATAAACGATGAGATTGTAACAATAAACTATTACCACTTTGGTAACATTGAATCATAATACCCATAAAATAATAACATTAAATGGAGCTTAAAATATTATTGAAATAAATATATTCATGATAGAACATGTAAAATGGAAGTATATACACCCCGTATAAGAATACAGGTGCATAACGTGACATGTTTCTCAAAGAAGGAAAATTAAGATAAAATTACTTTACCGATTTGGTAACTTTTGAACCATAAACCCCATGAAAGAGAGATCATAAAATGGATATGTAAATACCCATAAGTTTAAGGTTAATAATAATAGAATAAATTCATGGGTATTATATATACCACAGAAAATAAATGAGTGTTGAATAAGGCATAAGTCTCGTAGAAATAAAAGTGAGTCTAGAAATCCCCATACTACTTGGGTAACTTTTGAATAATTATCCAAATGAAATAATAACATCAATTGAAACATTTAATATCATTAAATAAATTAAATTCATGATATAACATTTCATAGGGAATTATATACACCACATAAGAATAAGTGGTGAATATAGTATATATATCATAGAAATAAAATTGAGATGAGAAAACCCTTACCTCAAGTCTTGACTTTCTTCGCACACGTTCAAACCTCCTCTTCTTTGGGTAATTCATTTTGGTTTACACCAAAGGGATAAATTGGATTAATTTATGCCTAAATTTAGGATTATAAGATTAATGGAGTGAATTTGGGAGCTTTTTTTTGGTAAGGTTTGGATGAGCCAAATGGCTTGAGAGGTGTGAAGAAGTTAGGGGGTGAGTGCCTTTTTATAGTATAGGAGTGACATTCTTGTAAATATAAAAATCTAAACACTATTGAGAGGTCTCTCTTACATCACGTGCCTCAAATAATTTTCCCTTTTTGATAAAATTTAGGATATGGGAAAAATATGTCCATACAATGGCTTTTGGACATGTGTCTAATGTATTTGGACCCTTAAATTAAATTTTAACCACCAAGTAAACTTGTTTTTACCTTAATGCTGTAATTAATTTTAATTAATTTCAATAATATTTTTAATAAAAAAGTAAGTTTAACTTATTATAAATTATAAATTATTTTTATTCCAAATATATAATCCATTTTTCTAAATTCTAATTACATAAGTGGAAGAAATTAATTTAAAATCAATCCCATATATGTGATGGGAAGTCAGTTTTTAAAGTAAAAAGTTCAAATGTTTGAAATGTTTTTATGTAAAAATTCAATGTGAAATTGATTCCAATTACATAAATTGGATTAATTTATTTATAATTGATCTAAATATTCTTTAAAAATAATTTAAAATTTAATTTAACTATGTAAATAAATTATATGAAAAGCAGTTTTCAATTAAAATTCACTGTTTTTCATTATTCATCAAAATATGAAACTTCTATGAAAAATACCAAAAATTCACCCAAAGTAATTTTTTATACTATGATTTAAAAAATTAGCTTTATTTTTTCCAATAAAAATTATAAAAGTGTCAAAAATTATATTTATAATAGGTTGGCCATTAAAAGGTGGTAACATTAACTTTTTAAAAAATACCTATTTTTATTCATATAATTGGATTTATTATTATCTTATACCTATAAAATCTATTAGATGAGTGTAAAATTTTTTGATTTAATTCATAATATATAAATTTTATCAAAACATTCATCAAAAGTGTTTTGTTTAATTTATTTATATAAAATGGTGTTTGTACATTGAGAAATAGTTTTCTTAGAAAAGATTTTTTTTCAAATAGTTCTTACATTAATTTAGGAGTAATTGATAACCCAAGGAATTATTTTATATAAATGTGAAAATAATATTTTCATACTTTATTTAATATTATTCTCAACTTCCATTCCAATGTCTATGTGGTAATTATAATAATATTTTAATAATAATATTAATAGTATATTTTAGTTTGGTAAAACTCAACATTGTGTGTAATGTAAGCTATCAAAGAAACTCAACATTGTGTGTAACACAATACAATTATAGTTTTGCGTGTACTGTAATCTAATTTAAGTGTTGCGTATAATGAAAAAATAACTTGGTGTTGCATGAAATGAAATCCAAAATTAGTGCTTTCATATAACGTAAGCTATATTTAGTGCTGTGTGAAATAAAAAATATCAAAAAGAGTAAATTAATTCAAAAAAAATTCAAAAAATATCACGGTGTTATAATTTTCACATGTGGAAATGTTTTATTTATGCGATAAAAGTTTTATTATGTAAAAAAGTTAAATATTTTCATGAATTTTCTTGTTTTTAACTAGAATAATGAGTTTCCTTTATTTTTATTTCCTTAACTAATATTTCTGTGCTCATTATACATTTTCAAATGTTTCTCACAGGATTTAACGATGAGTAGGATCTATAGTAAGGTCAATATTTCTGCTATGATGACTCACCTTAAATTAAGCTAAAGTGTCTTCAATGAAACAAGGGTGTAAACTTAAAGTTATGTTTTTTTTAAAAAAATGTACATTGTGTGGAAGTGTTCACTTTGTTATGAAATATTTGTCTCAATTATCTAAAACTCTAAACATAAAAAATTACCGGACTATAAAAAAATGAAATCCTTGTTATTAAACTCATATTTAGGGTTTATTAAATTAACAAGTTATTATAGTAAAAGTCGATGAGTTATAATTAAAAACTGTTGATTAGAAGTCTTAAAAGAACACCATAAGAATGTGGTTTACAACATGTAGTATAAAGCTATGAAGATAAAGTTGTAAGATGATAGGATAAAGATGAAGTTTGTATTTGTGGTTATAATCATGTTGATTATACTTATATTATTTTCCATATTCTTGATTAAAATATTGTAATTTCTTATTATAGTTATGTAATATTGAAACATGAAGTAAAATTGTAATTTCATATGGATTCTAAACTTTGATGTGATAATTCTCCTGAAATTTTATATCGATAAATTCACAATGATTAAACTATTTATAATATTTAGAAAAAATAACTCCAAAAACTAGGTACTAATTTATTTAACAGTGTGGTTTTGTGAAAATATACACTATGATCTTCATGGTGAGAATATCTACTAGGAAATTCATAATAAAAATCTACTATGGGAAACTCATAGTGTGAATGTCCAATGAGATATTCATAGTGAATGTCCCCATTAATAAATTTCCATTAAAAATCACATAAACCTTTATAGTGATAGAATAATTATACAAAATTTTCAATTTACCTAATTTTTTTAACTTTACTATGATAATTATCCAGTAATAATTTTCTGTGAAAAAATAATGACCCAACATTGAAATTTTCTCAAAATTTTAATGTTTCATATTATAATTCTCTTGTCATCATTTACTATAGTAAAATAATGATCATGGAATGTAATTGTCCCAAAACTTTAAACTTTACTGTGTTAATTATCTTGAAATTTTGTACTGATAATTTTACTAGGATCAAAATATTTATGATATTTAGAAAAGATCATCCCAAAAAAAACAGGTACCAATTCACTATCCATTATGGGGTAGTGAAAATCTCCACTATGAGCATTGAAGTGTTAATCTAAGCTGAGAAATTCATAGTGTAAATCTCTATTATGAAATTCAAATGAAAATATCCACTAATATAATCACAGTGAAAGTCCACAAATCTTTACTATGATATAATAATGAAACAATATTATCATTTCCCCTAAATTTTTATCTTTACCATGATAATTATTCTATAAATACTTATTATGAAAAGAGAATGATCCATTATTATCCTTTTAATGAAATTTTAAATTCTTGTTATAATTAATTGATAATCATTTACTGTGGTAAAAAAATGATCACGAGTTAAAATTATCTATGAATTTTAATTTTTTTTTGTGATATTTACCCCAAAAGTTTGTACTAGTAATTTTATAAATACTGGACTATTTTTGATATTTGGAAAAATTAAATCAAAAAAATAAGTATTGATTTATAGTCTAATGCAGTGGATTAAAAATCTCCACTATGATATTTAAAGTGTGAATCTCTACTAGGTAATTCATAGTGTGAATCTTCATTGAGAAATTCATAGTGTGAATATTCATTATAAAATTCATAGTGAAAATCTTTAATAATAAAATTATAGTACAAATGTTGCAATTCTATACTATGATAGAACAAATTTAAAATTTTTCCATTTTCCCTAAATTTTTTAACCTTCCCATGACAATTCTCTAGTGATCATTTACTATGAAAAAAAGACCCAATATTATAATTTTCCATGAATTTTAATGTTTTATTTTAAAATTATCATATAACCATTTACAATCCATTGTGGCACAATGGAAATCTCCATTGTGATATTTTTAATGCGAATCTCCACTAGGAAATTCATAGTGTAAATCTCCATTTGGAAATTATCAATAAAAATATTCATTAATAAAAATAAGGTGTAAATTATGTAATCCTTTAATATGGTAGAACAAAAATACGATGTTTTCATTTTCCCTAAATTTTTAACTTTCTCATGATAATTCTTATTCAATTATTTACTATGGAAAAATAATGATCCAAAATTTTATTTTCCCAGGAATTTTAAATTTCATGTTATAATTATTTTATTATAATTTACTATTATAAAATAATGATTGTGGATTGTAATTGTCCTAAAATTATAAAATTTACTATGATAATTCATATGAAAAGTTTGAATTGATAATTTTTAAGAGATTGAATTTTTTATCATTAGAAAAATTCACTCCACAAAATAGGTACAAGTTTATTTTCCAATGTGGTGGAGTGAAAATCTTCACTGTGACATTTATAATGAAAATATATACAAGAAAATTCATAGTGAAAATATCCACTAGGAAATTCACAATGAAAATATTACTTGGGAAATTTATAGTGCAAATCTCTACTAATAAAATCACATTAAAAATCCTATAATCCTTTACTATAGTAGAGTAATGATACACCATTTTCATTTTACCTAAATTTTTATCTTTCCCATGATATTTATCCTCTACTCATTTACTATGGAAAAATAATGATCCAACATTGTAATTTTATTTGGATTTTATGGTTTTCTATTATAATTCTCATCTAATCAATCACTATGGTAAAATAATGATACTTAATTTTAATTATCCCTGAATTTTAAACTTTTTGGTTAATATTATCCTAAAATATTATAATGATTGAACTATTTAAGATCTTTTAAAAAATACACTCTAAAAAATATGCACCAACTTACTATCCAATGTGGTGCAGTGAAAATATCCACTTTGAGATTTGTAGTGAAAATATCCATTGAGAAATTCAGAGTGTGAATATCCATTAAAAAAGTAATAGTGTGAATATCCACTAGGAAATTTACAGTTCTAATCCTATAATCATATACTATGTTAAAACTATTATTGAACATTACACACTACAAAATGAACTTTTATAAGTGCTATAAATTGGTTTTATCAGTGCTAAAAACACTTAAAATTATCATGTTCATAAAATCTGGTCACTTTTATTAATTTTAAAAAAGGGATAGTGCTTATAAAAGGGCACTTTATCAGCATGATTCCTATAACTGATAAAACTATTCTTTATTAGTGCTTATCAAGACTAATTTCTAGCTCCAATAAAAAAACCAATCTGAGTTTAATATTCTACAACATTATTTCAATCACACACAATACATTTTTATTCTAATATAAGTATCATGACTCAAAACCTCTACTATCCCATTATTATATGAGTGCCCATGCCCATAGTTTCATTCTCACACAATTGACATAGATCCACCCTATTTTTTTTTCATTCTTACATGAGTTCCCACACCCCATGCACCTATGCACATCACCGCTTCTCTTCCACACACATCCAAGTTCAAAATTAATTGAGAACCCTTCAATATTTGAACCCCTAACCATGACTTTGTGATGGATCACACTTACCAATTTCCCATGTTGTTATTATTACTATATAATGCAATATTATGTTTATATATATGAACTGTATAAACACACACACATAATTTTTTATAGTTTATTGATATATACTACATATTTATATATTTTTATTTATATACAACATAAACACACACAAACACATTTATATTTATATTTATTGAAAGTTTTATAAGGGATGATTAACGATTAATCAAAGTAGTGGAAGAAAAAAGAAACCTTATGATCTAAGAAAAACATTCCATTGAAACTAAAATCATACTAATACTAAAATAAATAATGTGTACCTTTTGATGTAGTATGATACCATCGTCTATTTAAAACCATGTTTGATGAAGAAAACTAAGGAAAATATGAAACGTTCTTCCATATAAGGTGTATCCATGGGTTATACTAAATCACCCAAATTATTTGAGAAGGATCCTTCAACCTCTAAGATATGTTAGTATCTTAGAAGAAAACAAGGTAGGAAGTTAAGAGCTTCAAAAAGGAAGTGTTTTGACCATATATTGTTGGAGGAGATCACTCATATAGAATCATATTCTAGATTACTTTTTATAGGATACATGGACACTCCTTGAGCCATCCATTTACTTATACATTTCATAACCATATAAGTAATGCCTATGGTTACATCTCATGTAACCCTTGTACAATAACTCTCCCATATGTTTCATCTCATGAAACAATTATTTAATGATCATCAAATGTGTAGGAGATTCACCACCTCTAGATGAATCACAAAAGTTCCAAATTAACCATTCCTTATGATTTATGGCACTAGGACTCATCCAAATCAGAAAATATGATTAAATAAGGCAACCTTTACAAAATTTGTATACTATAAAATATGATATGCCCAGAGTATCATACTAATTATACTAGAGAAAAAAAATACTATATTAGTTAAGATATAATCGATGACATAATAAAAAACAAACCTAACCATCCCCTAATTAGCTAAGCCTCAAATATTATGTAAGAAAGTTATCAAAGTATGAAGGTTTTCATTTTATGTATCTTTCTAAACTCAGGTGGTGGGGACTCTAAATATGAAAAATTCACCCCTAATATACTAAATATGTAGTGTATAACACTCCATGTGTTATACTTCATGATTTATCTAGCACATAAAACCACTTTTTCACCTCAAAATCATATTTCATATCTCAATACAAGAATTTTACTCATGTTAACCTTAAAATTTCATTAAAACCAATAATAATCTATGATGAACATAAGTTTGGTATAAATCAAATTCATACATTAAGAGGTCAATTATCATTAAACTTCAGGAAATTCATTTCAATATTTACATATATGCATCCAACATAAAAGAATGATAAAGTATAGATTGCCTTGGTATTTCATGATAAATTTTATACTATAAAACTCTTTAAAAATATTTTAACAAAACTATCATTATTTTCAGTCTAACATATCATATATAATAGACTTATAAATATTTCTTATGTTTTTTGTACTTTCAGGGTTTTGTTAAACTCATTACATCTCTATGTAATTCCTATAACATCATTATGTAACCACCTAATAAAATTATTCCACTAAACTCTTTAGTGAGTAAAATATATATAGAAATATAGTTTGAATAATAGTTATATTTAATAATCATATCCCTAATGTTCATATCTATGAATATATTCAAAATTATTAACTCCATAACATCAAATGTTACGATGTGAATAACTTCAGTTGTCTACTTTGAACTTTTCTAAGTGCATTATCATCATTCTTAAAACCCTTTCTATCAAATATTTTCCTTGATATCTTCTAGTAACTAATATAAATTTCACATTGTTTATTTACCAACATATTCTAAAATCATTTAGGATATTAAGTGAAATTTACATTATATCTTTATCATCATATCCTAAAACTTTTTTTGGATATTTTAATGAAAATAGCTCTCAACTTTGACCAGAATAATATTTTATTTGTTAAACTTGAACTCCTATAAGTCTAAATATATTCCCACTAGCCTCCTAAAAACTATATTCCTCCAAGAATATCATTATAAGAAAAAAATATCCTTTGTGTTTGGAAATAAAATTTATTTCCTTTTAGTGGTAATACATAATAAATAAACCATTACTTTCATCTCATATATTGTATTTTATGTGTTTAGAGTATTTATTGAAAATAATTATTTATAAAATATTCCAATATTAGTGGTCGAATCACATTCCTTGATATTATAGGATAAAAATTTTATCCTAGATAATTTTTTTTATCCTTGTATGATTTTAAAATATGTTATATATTTGGATGAATTATAAACCTTATGTATCAAAATCATTCATATTTTTCATTAAAGCAATTATTTCTTATAAGATTATCTCAAGAGATAGAACAATGGGATAAAAAAATACATATCTTTTATTCAAATTCATCCAAGCTTTAAGTACTTGTAAAAGGTTTTCGATGTAGTGAAAGTGAATTTTAGGTGAATAACCATAAAGGTTTTTTTAGATTAGATATATTATCCACAAATTGAGAAAGATGTAAAAATCATGTCCAATGAATATTTTCCATTAAATATTGACATCAAAAAGCCCAAAACCCAAATAGAGGATATTTTTATATTAAATTTATAATTAATTTAATTTAGATATAAAGAAATCTTACCTATTCTTAGGAACTTTCTTCAATGAAGATATTATTGATCATCTAAAAAACCCTTTTCATATTACCATCATCATGCTTTCATGCTCCAAGTGTAGAATCCCTCTAGTGGTAATCCACAAATGATCCTTTGATCTATGAATGACACCGATTGATTTTTGGGTTCTAGCATGACAGATCGATCATCTTGTATTTTTCATCTCAATAACTTTAAGATCCTTCAGGCTTGAATGAGTTATTCTAATTCTTGAGAAGATGAGAGAATAAAGAATAAAGTGAGAAGTCCGTTGTGCACAATGATTATCAGTTCTCGACTAACCTTACACAATAGACATAATAGTCTATTTATAGAGTTAGGTCCTAGGTTTACATAATATTAAATTGAATACCAATATTTAAATAATATAATAAATCATTCCTAACCCCATGCTACAATAATAATAATAATATTATTTGATGGATTGTTTGAACTGGTGTAATGATAAATATTTTTTTACCAACTTGTAAATTAATTTCTATCACTAGAAGAAATATTGTTTCGTTCTTCCTTCTCAGAATTTATGAAATACTCAAATAAATATTTAATTAAATATTTATATATAAATAAATAATCTATTCACAGTTTGGAAAATAAATATTTATTAAATATTTAACAAATAAAATTAATATTCTATTTATAGTCTGGTAAATAAATATTTATTAAATATTTGTGATTAATAAAACCTAAATAAAATTATTCCTCGGTGTTGAGAATAATATTTATTCTAATATAATTTAATTGATATCAACATTAAAACTTATTATGTGACCCTCTAGGATTCTTTATCATTGGCATTATAAGGGATTACCTAAAGTTCATGATTATTATCACAAAACGGGCCAAGGAACCTAAGATAATGAACCTAATATTGTAATATTGACATCCACATATGAATTCTTACTATATGATATAATCCATTTGTCACAATATCCCACTAAACAGGTTGCACACTCATGTCATCAACATATAATCTTGATATGTATTTCTTTTACTATTTGAAATAAATATCATTACATCACAACCATGGAATTTAATGTGAAAATTATATTTCAATCAAATGGATGAGATATCAACATCCATAAATATAGAAGGGACAAATACTTCCTCAACTTATTCATTAATAACATATCATTTATGACACACCCAAAATACCAACTTCTCCATGAAGTGTTATCATTATGTTTTACATCGATACATCTAGGTTCATGAGTCATGATATGTATTTATAACAATTTTAAAGTCTAATCACCATTACACATGCTTTCATATAGGAATATTCGATGACACATAATCATGAGGAATTCCTATAGACGTGTCTGTTATCATAATCTCCCATCTTAGAGATTACCAAGTGAGAACTTCATGAGATGAATTCTCATCCGCTTATAAGTACCCACACCTAATATCCAATATACCATGTGCCCCATCATATAATATTATCCTATCATAAAACTATATTTAAGAGATATCATCATGGAATCTCAAGGATATCATCATAGTGGGGAAATCTTATGTCCTATTTTGATATGACATATACCCTAGGACATTATCATATTAATATTATGCATAAAAAATAAATATTTTATATGGTATTTATATTAATATTCACTTCTTTGAATATACATTTAATCTAAAGTACAAAGTAGTTGGTTCCAGGGAACTGACTCTAATATACTCCCACTTGTACTAGATCCAACCACTAATGACTAGTTAGTTATAACATGTTAAATATTATTATACTGACTATAGATACAGATGATGGTCCTATCACATTTCCATTATTAGATTTGGTAAAGAAACATGTTTTTGTATAAAAACAGTTTACTACAACATTAATAACTTGAGAAAATCCCTCGAGTAGTGATATAACCAAGTATCCATATTTTGTTTCTATATCAAAGTATTAACATCTTAACTAAGACCATAGTAAAATATTATCATAATAATGATAATACTATTTATTTTTGTATAAACCAAAATATACTAGGACATTGCTAAACCACTCATTAAGCTAAAATAGAAGCCGAAACATAATTAGATATTGTAGATATGAAAACTACTGAATGTAATAAGTTTTCCTTGTATATTACCTTATCATTTTTTTTGTGATAATAGAAAAAATTAAACTAAATGAATACAAGTGTTAAATTCCATTTATTACTAGTATTAACACTAATCTAGACACTAAAAACTCATCCAGTTTTACTTTTCTAAGTACTGTCAAATAATTCTAACTAAAAATTGATGCAGTTATATTGGATCTATTTAACATTAACCTACTATGTTCCATGCATCAATAATATCAAATTTTAGTAAATATCATGGAATATGAGATAAATTACTATCACTGGATCTTTTGAAATTGTTTTAATCTAAAAAATCTTTTCCTATTCCCATGCATGTTCTACTAGAAGGATTATATGCCAACAATAATTTGGTTTTTAACTATTTCAACTTGTATTTTTTAACACTTTGTTAATATATATACTATGAATAGATTTAGAAAACCCATGGATCTATTTAGTAGATATATTCCCCTAGAACATGGCTATTAATTTATTTAATGCTGTGAAATTTCATTCCTTAGTCTTATCAAGATGGTAAGATACAACATTTTTTCCCCATATATTATCAACATATATAACTTGAAAACCTATAGCACTCCCACTAACCAGTTTGGGACACATGTCACTCATTCATTTCCAAATGAATACAATATGATCAATATACATGTTTTATTTATAAATGAATTTATTTAATCTACATATCTAATTGGAATTTATTGACGTCACTAACCCTTTTTAGTTTTTCCTTATAGACATATAACATAAGGTCTCCTTTTGGTCACCTTATATTGAAATATACCATAAGGTTTCCTCTAAATGTGGTGTACTTTAAAATCAATAGCCCAATATAATGATCATAGAAATATGATTTAACAAGTAAAATTCAAATGGATTTTAGTCATAATGATTGGTCTATAGGTTTCTTCATAGAATAAACCTTTCAATAATCAATCTTGCTCTATTGGAACTATATTGTACCATCTATGTATAGTTTCTCATGAATACTCACCAATAATATCAAGTATTAGAAACATTAAAAATATGGAGTCTCTGAATCTTGATACATGGATTTCATTACTTTAATTTATACAAACTTTTTAACCTTATAATATTACCATTTACTACTTCTTTGTAGGAATATTTATTCTAAAATAATAATATATATGTATCACCCACCATAGTGAGAATAAACCACCTATTTGGTTATAAATTCATATGTTGTATGTGTATTTGGAACTACTCCTCCCATTAAGCTCAGTGGAGTCAATTATTCTTATGCCAAATCAAGTGAATTCATAGAAATAACCCATAGAAGTTAAGTCAGCTCCCACTATCTTTAACGAGATAGGTTTTCTCTATGGAAATATAGTCTGTCTTGGCTAGATGTTAATATACTTATTGGATATATATCATTAAATTAAATTCACCTTAGTGTTTAATGTTCATTGTATCTAAAACCAAATTTTAACAAACTATTTTCAATAAAAAATTGTGGTAGTGTCATAATAGATTCTTATCATATTGTAATTGATATGATATCCATTAGAAAATTTAGTTAGCACATGGTTAGTTGTTTTACTTCTATTTATAAAACATGTCTTGGAAGAAATAATGGAAGATTTAAATATATATAATACTCATCATTGATAATTCTTTTTTACCACCATTATGAAATTGATGTATATAAGGAAATGTGAGATTAGGATTACCTTTAATCCACATGTATAGACAATGATTACTTGGACTAGATGATTTCTAACAACCTAGCTTATAGATTCCTCAATATTTACAAAGTGAACTCATTTACTTCACTGATTATTTCTAAAATTTCTCAAAGTAATCTGATGAGGTATATGAAGTTACCTTTTAGATTAAGAATATTTTATGTGGTCATATTGAACTAACTCTAAAATCTTTATAACGCACCTTTATTTATAAAGGTTTATTTATTTAAAACATGATAAGTAGTTTGTTTGTATACACAATGAATTAGTTCAATTGGGACTAAAAAAATTTTATGGGTATAAAAAAGTCAAATAATTTCAGTTTTATTTGAAAAATAATTATCTTTTCACAATTGGGTAATAGTCTTATATTTTATATTTATCATTCAATACAATGGATATATATGATTCATGAGTTATAGAACCATTAGTTTAGTATTAAAGTACCATAAAAATATTTATTACAAATGTGAAATAATTTCTCATTGTGTCTATTTGGACACTAAGATAAATTGTTTGGTAACACTTATTACAAACTTGAATCAATCCATTTGAAAATGAGAAGTAGTGAGCTCCCCTTGGCTAACGTAGGAATCTCCCTTTTTCATATCCTTTTGAGATCACTTTATAACCCTTATATTCATGCCTATTTCCTATATTTAAAAACATTTATATTTTATGAATATTGTATTTATAATACACAAGTGGTTAATAGAAACTTAATGAATATACCAGAAGTGGATGCATCTTCTTGCTTCTTCAATTCATTGCAATTTATTTTCCAGTGTCTATTATTTCCACATAAGAAAAAATAGCCTCTTGTTCATTATCCTACCTTTGAATCTTTTTTCACTTTTAGGGATGATATAAATGATATTTTGTCTTTAGATTATCCATGGTATCTTTAACCTTTTCTTCTAAACTTTTCACCATATAGGGCGGCGAAACAGGTTTCAATCAATCCTTATCTTTTTGGTGAATTATATAAAAAAGTTTCACGAGTGTCTTATCTATTTTTTTATTTAATCTTGAAAAAATAAGAATAAACTTGGTAGTTTTGATAATATTATAATATTAATGGATAATTTATTATCCAATTGGAAGCTTAATTTTGATAAATGATCAATATACCCCAGCATTTTGAAATCATGATCAGGAGATAGATCACCTTCCTCCAATTTACACCGATATAGTTTATTGATAATAATATTTATTTCAATACTTTCCTTCTATTTATCATGAAAAATATGATGATATATTATGGTGTAATAATACATGTCTTCATGTTTTATCAGTATATTTCCATTCATTATTGATAATATAATACAACAGACATAGGAAGTATCCTCTATATATCTATGATAGGAATTCTTTTCACCTTTTATCACTTTCCTGGGTGTATTAATAAGAAAAGGGGATTCCAATACATAATAAAAAATTTATGATAATAATGAATCACATAAATTATTATACTACATATGGAAAATTTTATTTGTAAAGATATACCCTAACTTAAGAAAAGGTTATAGTGGTTTAGTGGTCTTGCTTGCTATTTTTCTACAATAATTAAAATAAATGATTATTACTTTATTATAAATTATACGAGACATAATGGAATTAATTTTATTAAGTCTACCACTATTTTATCAGGTCTTAATGACACTCACCATTTAACTTGAAATGTCCCATCACTCAAAAAATTCTAGTGAAATGATCTATATATTTTTTATTATAATCCATATTGAGGTCATGAAAATTAAAATAAATTATTTAGGTAGGCGGTATTTGTAATGTCCCCTGATCCAAAACTCTCTCACTGTAGAGACCTGAAACTTTCCGTACGTGGAAATTAAATTACTTTTGCGGAATACTTAATACATAACAAAAAACAGACACACAAGGACCGTAATAGTTTATTATCTTTGGAAACTCAGAATATAAACATCTAATCCTGTTGAAAGATCTTCAACATCTCCCATAATGATCTTCCAATTTTTGTTTCCTTACCTAAAACCTTTATTTATTTCCTGGGGAAAATAAAACATAAAAAGGGTGAGCTCAAATCCTCAGTAAGTGAAAACATAGAGAACATAAAACAATCCATAAACATTTGAAAACAAAAACTTGAACATGAAATCTAAACATTAAAACCTTGAGTAAAGGCATAAATTTTGGAAGTACGTAAGGCATATATCATAAAGGAACATCAATCATGATAAAATAGAATTGGAATAAAACATGTAATTGTGGAAACCATTCAACACTTGTTATGATTTCCATAGTAGCCAAGGCATTTCTGCCAAGACCATCTTAGTAGACAAAGTCCCTTTCTGAATTGAGTTCACTCCTCGTTTCAGTCCTGTAACACTGAACCAGATTAACTTACCGTTCCAACCATGTCTATATCATGAGATATAAATCTTTACCCAATTCATTGGAGGGAGGTATAGGTCCCACCCATCTCATAATGAAATCATTCTTACTTATTCCACAAAATAATCTTAAAACATTCATCATAACTCAAAGAATAAAATGGGTTTCATAAACATCATCTCATTATCACATAATCCATATAAAACAAATGGATATTTCATCATAAGAAAAGTGAAACCATGTAAATCATAGAGACATTAAATTTGAAACATACACATATGAAATAATTTCATCTTAGATTGAAAATGGTTTTGATAAAACACTTGAAATGAATTCTTGAGGAAAATATCCTTTATTCTTTAAAATCATTTTATTTTCACAAAATGTCATGAATTTTTAAAAGAAAGAGATTTTGTTGGAAATAGTCATGAAATATTTTGGAGGAAGCTTCATGAAAATAATTCTTTATAAAACCATAAAAATCCTTTCATGTTGTATAAGTTAAAAAAAACATCCTTCTCGTACTTTTGCCGGAAAAGTAAAAAATGTACCTCATAAAAGAAAGATTCCATACATACCATGTAGTAAAATTCAAAAAGGTTAAAAAGAACATTAAAAATATATGAAACCATTTTTAGGAAACATGGACATGGATGAGAACAATATCCCCAGTAAATACTTACGAATAAACAATCTCGGATAAGAACGAGATTGGAAAAGTTATCCCTTACCTTAGGTCCGATATGCTTCGTACGTATCCAAACCTCCTGTATAATGATTTAGATAATGTAATTGACTTATTACATAATCATATTCATTGTTATGATATCATATATGGTTCACTTATGACTTTATATTACCCGTTCTTTTGTAAGTTCCATGTTAAAGTAGCGTTTTGGGTAAAATCGTTTTATTTATCGTACATATTTGGACTTGTTGTTCTTGATATTATTACTTATAAACTGATTTACTTAATTAAAGAATGTAAAACATAATTTATATTTAATATATATTCAGCATATACATATATATATATGATAGATCGATAAATGAAATGAAATACACCGTTCATGGAGTCAGTAGGCCGTACGTACGCGTGAACGCTGTTTTCGTTTCCTTTTTGAATTGAATGGAATTAAGTAGATGAAATACATATATATATACATAAATCCAGTATCATTATTATGTCATATATTTCATGATTACTTATTATATATACTTTATAATCATTAATGAATGGTTAACATGGAGAATGAATCTCATCACGTCGTGGTGACGGTAGTCTGTACGTACGCACGAGCGATTATATCGTTCCCATAATTATTAAATAGAATTGGAGTGGATGGTATAATATATCAGAATCATTATTATGTTATAATAACCATATATAGTTGTTATTTACACCATTATACCCATCCATGTAAGGTGTTGGTGGAAAAACAGATTACACCACAGCGTGGAGACGATATTCCGTACGTACACACGCGTGGTGATTTTGTTTTCCATAGGATGGATAGAAGGTGAAATAAGGTTGTTTCATATTTATAATAACATATCAGTATATGAGGGATACATATGTTATTACTTCATAATGAAATAACTAAATAATATGGAGTAGAAGAAGAATGGAACTTGAAGAAAACGGTAGAAGGTATTACCTCTTTCTCGAAGTGCCTCCTTTAAACTTTCTCTTAGGGCACTAGAGTTGTTCTTTTAAGATGACCAGTAACTCTAGTAGGTTTATAAGGAAGTGGGTAAGTGAAATGGGTAGAGTTTGGCCGATCATCAAGGCTCAAAATGGTCTGAGGAAGAGAGGGAGGAGGTGCCCTTTTATAAGGGAGGAGAGGGGCACCTTTGGAATCCTCAAAATATTAGTTTAATATAAATTCAAACCCCACATAAAAACCTCAAAAAATGACTAAATTAGAATATTATATGATATAGGGTTGTATTATCATCAACCAATAAAATTTATACATGTAGGGAATTTATTTTAAACATTATCAACTTGATTTATCCTTATTTAATCTGTTAAATTTTATTTGTGGTAATAAGATTCTAAATTTTAAATTATTATAAATAATTACTTATGTGCTGTGAATTATCCACAATTAGATAATTTATGACATTTTAGACTATATAAATTTCAATTTATAATTTTTTAAATATTTTTGTGATTTTTAAAAAATTTAATAATATGTTATTTTTATAAAATAACAATAATGTCAATTTTGACACTATTCATTTATTTGAATTTACATAAAATATAAACAGAGGATATATTCAAACTAAAATATTTAATAGATTCATAACATGTCAAAGTTGTCTAGAAAATTCGTGGAGAACATTAAATAGTTCATATAATATTTATTTTAATATTTTTTAAACAATTTATTTGATATTTCTCTTAATAAAATAATTTCAACATCACTATTATGTCACCTTTAATGATATTTATTTAATCCATAAAAATTATAAATAAATTCATATGATGTAGATAATTTTATTAGCTTTCTGGAGAATATTTATATTTGAAGTTTCATGAAGTTTATCACTAAACTAAAATTATTATACTTATAAGATTTAAGAAAGTGACATGTTGTCACTTTCTTTGGTTTTAATAATAATTAAATTATTTTCATGGACAAAAGTACATTAAATGAATCTAATCCGACCCTTAGGTGATATGGGTCGACTTATAGTCATAAAATACGATTTTGGAAGGTGTTAGGGTAATTTTATAATCTTATATTTACCTTTAATTACCCGATTTACCTATAACTATGGTAAATAAAATTTACCGTAGTTACTATTCATAATGCCCAAAAATAAAAAGTAGCTTATTAACATAATTTGGACCCACTGATTCCAAATATTGAATCCATTTTTCTAAATTCAATAAACAAAAGTTTCAGAAATTAAATTAAAATTATTCCCATTGTCGAAAGAAAACGGGTTTTTGTTTAAAACATTGCAAAAGATTGAATTGATTTAACCTACAAATTCAAGGTAAAATCAATGCTAATGACATAAATTATATTAAATGGTAAAAATATATTCTATTTATACTTTAAAACTATTAAATATTATAATTTAACCATATAAATTATTACTATGAAAAAATTTGTTTTTAATTAAAATATAGCGTGTTTTTACTATTCATTAAAATATGAAAGTTTTCAGAAAATTATTAAAACTTTATCCAAATTAAATTTTTATATCCTAAATCCAAGGAAGAATTTTATTTTGTCAAATATAACTTATAAACGTGTCAAAAACTAGATTTAAAGTGGGTGCGCCATCAAAAGGCGGAAAAACTGCATTTTTTGAAAAATACTTATTTTACCCGAAAAAATTATTTTGTTCTCATACCATATTCTAGAAAATATGTGAGATGAATAATAATTTTATAAAATTCAAAATTTAGTTAATACTATTCATAACATCTAGTCCATAATAATATTATAACAATATATCGTTGTTTTGTAAAACCCGGTATTGCGTACTACACACGCTATCGAGGAAGGTCGCGATTGCATGTAATAAAAACCAAGTTAGGGTTACGTATTTTGCAAGACTCCTTTGTTGTTTCATATAACAGAATCCGACCATATTTCATTTATACATTGAATATTTATATATATAAACTCAATGTTGCGTAGAATGACTATTATCAAACGAACTTGAAATTGTGTGTAACACAATCTAAGAATAGTGTTGCATATACTGCAAGATAATACGGTGTTGCGTATATCACAAGATAATATTGTTGTAGAATAAAACACATTACATAAAATAAATTAAAAAGAATACTTATCATAAAATATCGGGTTGTTACATTCTACCCCCCTTAAAATGAATTTCGCCCTCAAAATTCTTCGGGGTTATACATGGGTTTCTACTTGAAAGTTTCTTTAATTGAAACCCACATCGTAAAATGAAATACCAAAACTTAAATTTAAAAACTAAAGTATGAAACGTAACGGTTACCCAAATTATCTAATCACTGGGTTTCTACATAGGAGAACATTGGTGAAAATATGGATATGGAAGAGAAATCTAACCATCATGTTCTGATGGAGAGTGGTAGAGAACATGGCTATGAAAAATCCAACAATCACAAAGCCATAGATTTTTGATGATCTAAGGTACCATATGATTCATCGGATATAAGGTCACTAGGACAACATTTTTGGTTTTCAAGATCATTTACCTAAAGTTGAAGTAATTGGAATTAGAAGAAATACTTTCGTGATTTTGGTACAGTCTCACCGTTGGTCGTTCCTTTTACAATTTACACTTCATCTCTTAAATAAATGAAGTTGAATTTGTCATTCGTGAAGTGTTAGCAGATCATGTGATAGAATGATGGGTCATTCCATCTGTCTCAAACAAAAGGTTAGAAAAATTTATCAAAAATACATAATTCCATCTATAGTGAGATTAATCATATATGGTTCCTAAAATAGAATTATACTTCATCTATCATACCACTTAATAAAACTAGTTTATACTAACCAGGGACTTCCTGTAGGCCAGTGGTAGGAAATAAAGGCCTGTCGCACTTCAGTTGTGGGTTCGATTCCCACAGCTTTGTCTGACGTGATGGGCTATCGCTCGTCCTGCAGGTTGTCCTTTTTCTAAAACAACATTACTATATCATCCCATAAATAATATTGAAAAAAGTTCTATCCTTAAACAATACTAACTTATGTATAACATAATCCATTCCAATCTTTAGGCTTATCTAAAATATTTCGGTCTAAGCTCATAGTATAAATAAAATGATTACTTGAAATGTCACATAACAATCACAAGAATGCCATCATTTATCCCCCATATATCATAAGATATATCTTGTTGGTAAAATTACAAACATGTGAATACCTTAATCATGTATTCTCTTGAAAAAATAAAAACCCATTTAACCTTAGTGAAAACATGAATGCTGTCAAAAGTTAACTCTTTCTACATACCAAAATCCCAAAAATTCTATATACTCAAACCATGATATCACTTAGTCCTTATATCAATCATGAGATCATGAATACTGTCAAAAATTTCATTTTCTCCTTATCCCTTCATTATGCCCATATCATCTGCTTTCCAAAATATTTGAATCATTTTCATGGTTACTGGTACCATAAAATTATTGAAAACCACAATATACTAATACAAAAATATTCTAATACACCATAAAAGTACCTCAACAACATTATTCTTGAATAACAATACATAAAAACTTCAATCCATCATCTTCAATGATTGTCATGGAATAAGTCCTTCCTTTATTTAGAAGTAACTTTTTAGGTCAGGGCATTGAGTTGGGTAATGCCCATGTTCTCCACAAATAAGACATTGAACTCCATAATAGTCTGTCACTCTATGACTATTTTTTCCACATAGATAACATCTGTCCCTCCATTTAAGGTATTCCTCATGGTTCTTCTTCCCTTCTTTATAAATCTCAATCTTCCTTTCTTTATGCTCCTCAACATGTGAACATGCATAAAAGTCTATCTTCCTCTTATTTGATGAATTAGGCATACCACTAAATTTCACCTTGTTAATCATATATCGCGATGACTAATTTGGAATAATCACAATATCTTTCTCTCTAGGAATTACACAATTTTGTTGCTCATAGTCACCAATTTTTCCATTGGATTCAATGTTAACCGAATTCCTTCTGGTTCCCTCCATTGACTAAAACACAAAAAGAATTCTGTGAGAGGAAAAAATCATACAAGGAAAATAACATAATCAAGGGGGAGTACCTTCAACATCTAAAATCTTAGGTTTAATTCTAATATATTTACCGTAATTCTAGGACTATAACCTATACTTATACTTAACCTTAGGTACATCCCTATACATACCTTAGAAATATCTCTAGGGATCTCACTATATTTTTCACATCCTAGTTTCCAAAGGTTGACTAAACCTTTCCTCTGATACCAACTATAGAGACCTGAAAATTGATGTACATGGAAATTACATTACTTTTGAAGAATACTTAATACATAACAAAAATAGACACACAAGGATCGTAATAGTTTAGTGTCTTTGGAAACTCGGAATATAAATATCTAATCCTGTTGAAAGATCTTCAACATCTCCCATAACGATCTTCCCCTTTTTGTTTCCTTACCTAAAAACTTTCTTTATTTCCTGGGGAAAATAAAACATAAAAAGGGTGAGCTCAAATTCTCAGTAAGTGCAAACATAGATAACATAAAACAATCCATAAACATTTGAAAGCAAAAACTTGAACATGAAATCTAAACCTTAAAAGCTTGAGCAAAGACATAAATCTTGGAAGTACGTAAGGCATATATCATAAAGGAACATCAATCGTGATAAAATAGCATGGGAATAAAACATGTAATTGTGGCAACCATTCAACACTTGTTATGATTTCCATAGTAGCCAAGGCATTGCTTCCAAGACCATCTTAGTGGAGAAAGTCCCTTTCTGAATTGAGTTCACTCCTCGTTTCAGTCCTGTAACACTGAACCAGATTAACTTACCATTCCATCCATGTCTATCTCATGAGATATAAATCTTTACCCAATGCATTGGAGGGATATATAGGTCCCACCCATCTCATAATGAAATCATTCTTACTTGTTCCACAAAATAATCTTAAAACATTCATCATAACCCAAAGAATAAAATGGGTTTCATAAACATCATCCCATCATCACATAATCCATATAAAACAAATGGATATTTCATCATAAGAAAAGTGAAACCATGTAAATCATAGAGACATTAAACTTGAAACATACACATATGAAATAATGTCATCTTAGATGGAAAATGGTTTTGATAAAACACTTGAAATGAATTCTTGAGGAAAATATTGTTTCTTCTTTAAAATCATTTTATTTTCACAAAATGTCATGAATTTTTAAAAGAAAGAGATTTTGTTGGAAATAGTCATGAAATATTTTGGAGGAAGATTCATTAAAATAAGTCTTTATAAAACCGTAAAAATCCTTTCATGCCGTATAAGTTAAAAAAACATTCTTCTCGTAATTTTGCCGGAAAAGTCAAAAAAGTACCTCGTAAAAGAAAGATTCCATACATACCATGTAGTAAAAGTCAAAAATGGGTAAAAAGAACATTAAACATACATGAAAACATTTTTAGGAAACATGTACATGGATAATAACAATAACCCCAGTAAATACTTACGAATAAACAATCTCGGATAAGAATGAGATTGGAAAAGTTATCCCTTACCTTAGGTCCGATATGCTTTGTACGTATCCGAATCTCCTGTATAATGATTTAAATAATGTCATTGACTTATTACAGAATCATATTCATTGTTATGATATCATATATGGTTCACTTATGACTTTATATTACCTGTTCTTTTATAAGTTCCATGTTAAAGTAGCGTTTTGGGTAAAATCGTTTTATTTATCATACATGTTTGGACTTGTTGTTCTTGATATTATTACTTATAAACCAATTTACTTAATTAAAGAATGTAAAACATGATTTATATGTAATATATATTCATCATATACATATATATATATGATAGATCGATAAATGAAATGAAATACACCGTTCATGGAGTCGGTAGGCCGTACGTACACATGAACGCTATTTTCGTTTCCTTTTTGAATTGAATGGAATTAAGTAGATGACATACATATAGATATACATAAATATAGTATCATTATTATGTCATATATTTCATGATTACTTATTATATATACTTTATAATCATTAATGAATGGTTAACATGGAGAATGAATCTCATCGCGTCGTGGAGACGATAGTCCGTACGTACGCACGAGCGATGATATCGTTCCCATAATTATTGAATAGAATTGGAGTGGATGGTATAATATATCAGAATCATTATGATGTTATAATAACCATATATAGTTATTCTTTACACCATTATACCCATCCATGTAAGGTTTTGTTGGAAAAACAGATTACACCACGGCGTGGAGACGATATTCTGTACGTACGCACGCGTGGTGATTTTGTTTTCCGTAGGATGGATAGAAGATGAAATAAGGTTGTTTCATATTTATAATAACATATCAGTATATGAGGGATACTGATGTTATTACTTTATAATGAAACAAATAAAGAATAGGGAGTAGAAGAAGAATGGAACTTGAAGAAAACGGTAGAAGGTATTACCTCTTTCTCGAAGTGCCTCCTTTATACTTTCTCTTTGGGCACTAGAGTTGGTCTTTTGAGAAGACCAGTACCTCTAGAAGGTTTCTAAAGAAGTGTGGAAGTGAAATGGGCAGAGTTTTTATGAGCTTAAATTCTCAAAATGCTGTGAGGAAAAGAGGGAGGAGGTTCCCTTTTATAAGGGAGGAGAGGGACACCTTTGGAATCCTAAAAATATTAGTTTAATATAAATTTAAAACCCACATAAAACCTCCAAAAATGACTCAATTAGAAGATTAGATGAGATAGGGTTGTAATATAATAAACCAATAAAATTTAGACATGTAGGGAAGTTATTTTAAACATTATCAACTTCATTTATCCTTATTTAATCTATTAAATTGTTTTTTGTGGTAATAAGATTCTAAATTTTAAATTGTTATAAATAATTACTTATGTGCTATGAATTATCCACAATTAGATAATTTATGAAATTGTAGACTATATAAATTTCAATTTATAATTTTTTAAATATTTTTTTGATCTTTAAACAATTTAATAATATGTTATTTTTATAAAATAACAATAGTGTCAATTTTGACACTATTCATTTATTTGAATTTAAATAAAATCTACACAGAGGATATATTCGAACTAAAATATTTAATAGATTCCTAACATGTCAAAGTTGTCTAGAAAATTCGTAGAACACATTAAATATTTCATATAATATTTATTTTAATATTTTTTAAACAATTTATTTGATATTTCTCTTAATAAAATAATTTCAACATCACTATTATGTCACCTTTAATGATAATTATTTAATCCCTAAAAATTTTAAATAAATTCATATTATGTAGATAATTTTATTATATTTCTGTAGACTATTTATATCTGAAGTTTCATGAAGTTTATCACTAAACTAAAATTATTATACTTCGAAGATTTAAGAAAGTGACATGTTGTCACTTTCTTTGGTTTTAAAAATAATTAAATTATTTTCATGGAAAAAAGTCGATTAAATGAATCTAATCCAACCCTTAGGTTATATGGGTCTACTTTTAGTCATCCAATAGGATTTTGGCAGGTTTTAGGGTAATTTTATAATCTTATATTTACCCTTAATTACCCGATTTACCTTTAACTATGGTAAATAAAATTTACCGTAGTTACTATTTGTAATGCATAAAAATAAAAAGTAGCTTATTAACATAATTTGGATCCACTGATTCCAAATATGGAATCCATTTTTACAAATTCAATACACAAAAGTTACAGAAATTAAATTAAAATTAATCCCGTTGTCGAAAGAAAATGGGTTTTTGTTTAAAACATTGCAAAATATTGAATTGATTTAACCTACGAATTCAAGGTAAAATAAATGCTAATGACATTCATTATATTAAATGGTAAAAATATATTCTATTTATACTTTAAAACCATTAAATATTATAATTTAACCATATAAATTATTACGATGAAAAAATTTGTTTTTAATTAAAATATAGCGTGTTTTTACTATTCATTAAAATATGAAAGTTATCAGAAAAATATCAAAACTTTATCCAAAATAAATTTTTATATCCTGAATCTATGGAAGAATTTTATTTTGTCAAATATAACTTATAAACAGGTCAAAAATGTCAAAAACTAGATTTAAAGTGGGTGCACCATCAAAAGGCGACAAAACTGCATTTTTTGAAAAATACTTATTTTACCCGAAAAATTTATTTTGTTCTCATACCATGTTCTATAAAATATGTGAGATGAATAATAATTCTATAAAATTAAAAATTTAGTTAATACTATTCATAACGGCTAGTCCATAATAATATTATAACAATATATCGTTGTTTTGTGAAACCCGGTAGTGCGTACTACACAAGCTATCGAGGAAGGTCGCAATTGCATGTAATGAAAGCCAAGTTAGGGTTGAGTGTTGTGAAAGACTCCTTTGTTGTTTCATATAACATAATCCAACCATATTTCATTTAAACATTGAATATATATATATATACACTCAATGTTGCGTATAATGACTATTATCAAACGAACTTGAAATTGTGTGTAACACAATCTAAGAATAGTGTTGTGTATAGTGAAAGCTAATACGGTGTTGCGTATAACACAAGATAATCTTGTTGTAGCATAAAACACATGACATCAAATAAATTAAAAATAATACTTATCATAAAATATCGGGTTGTTACACTCACATGTCCAAACTGGGTTGGTTACTTGACCTCAGCTGTGCCTCGCCATATGCTAGAGGCGACTAACTAGCAACGAAGGTGTAAGGAATATAATAGGGAGACTATAACGTCTATTAAAGAGTTTCAATTAAAGAAGAAATAATAATAGAGTAGCAAAAATAACAGATACAATATGAATAAATAAATAGAAAACCAATCTAAGAAGGAAAAAACTGAATAAATCCAAATAATAATAGAATAATATAATTACAATCTGAATGTAACTAAATGACATTATAAAAGTAATATAGATAAAATACTAAGAATACTCAAATAAATACTCCAAAGACCTCGGTCCCGAACCCATTTTCAGCCTCATCTCCAAGATCTAACCCATCCAGCAAGCTACAAATCAACAACAGGGCCCTTTTACCTTGTCGAAACCTGAATCCATTAAATAGGTATGGGTACCAAATGAAGGACTGTCCAAGGTGGGACTAAAAATCAGTATTTCGACACCACCATGTCTAAACAAATATAGTATAAGAAATATAGTGCATGTAATAAAGTGATAATCAGGGTATTAATTTAATGAATTAATACTACACATGAAATAAAACTACTGACCCTAAATTTATGGGTTAACACCTGATCCCAACCAAATATTTTTCAGTGCCTTGTTGGGTATCTTTGACCAAGGTTTTATCCACCTACATTAGGATGGATCACCCAGCCAATATAAAATTCTCCCACTGAGTATGAATCATAAAAAAAAATAAAATTAACAAAAATGGCCTATTCCTATAGGATATCCAGAATCTCACCCTCGGGAATTCATAGACTATGCATCTGGTCTTTATACATCAATCTAATTAAATACTCCAACCTCAAGCATCCATTACCAGTGCGCCTAGCCCATAGGTGGTAAAAAATCATACACCGAGCCCTCAAGCATCAACATAATCCTATTTCATGTCAGGAAAACCTCAACATGCCTCAAAGAATCCCATCCTCAGGAATCAATCACCTTAGCACCACATAAAGAAAAAAATACAAGCAAAAAAAAATCACAAGGCCAATAACATACATACTATATATATCATCATAAGAATTAGTGATCAATCTATCAAATTATAAACCATCTAATCGAATATATTTCATTAATTTTGGTTCCAAATTGTCATCATAATTATATCAAACTTATTTCATAGTGATATTGGACCTAAGTTTATTATCATTCCAATTAATAAATTTAACCAATGTGATGCTATCTCAAGTAGCCACTACAAGACATGTGTTATGCCAATTCCTAAATTAAGCCAGTAATAAAATAGTTTTCTAAATAATCTTAGG
This sequence comes from Viscum album, assembly GCA_963277665.1. Lineage (NCBI taxonomy): Eukaryota > Viridiplantae > Streptophyta > Magnoliopsida > Santalales > Viscaceae > Viscum > Viscum album. The sequence continues at coordinate 1,717,255,209 of OY728143.1, forward strand.
GATATAATGTCAAGGTGACCAAGTATCACATGGATAAAGTCCAACTCACCATTCAGGTGGCTACAATATCAGTCTCTATACTTTGGACCAAATGAAATCCAATGGATGGACTAATAGAAAAGAAATATTAGTCAATAGGGATTATCCAATTAATTAGATCACACATGCGACATACCGGCATGATCACACATATTGCATATACCATGAATAATTAAATCATAAAAAAGGGATAAGTCTTAGACCACCCACCTTAATTCAACGATCACACCAACACTCTCAAGGGAACACCAATGAAGAAAAAATGAGAAAGGGATCACAAGGAAAACCTAGATCACACAATAAACAAGATCAAAACCCGATTCAAATATGGTCAAGATATCACACCACTATAAAGGAGGATAATAGAAGAAAGGGGAAAACCAAAATGAAGGAAATCACCAGAGATCAAATCCTATAATTAGGTGTCCAAAAGGAAGGAATATCCCCAAAATCTCCTGGATTCACCCTAGGGTTCGAGAGAGAATGTTGTACGATGAAATGAAAATAATCCATATGTGTAACATGGGTTAAAACCATGAATCATAATATATTAATGATGTGAACCCCTTTCACAACATTAATTTATCAATTTATAAGATATGCCAAAAAATTCATCCCCTCAGGTTAAAATAACCCCAATCGTCCATTTCATGACATGAACCAGTCCCACAACGTGTAAAAGTTTCACTCTCTTAACCAATTTATGACATATGATAGGAAATATGTTCACATAATGTAACCCATTCATGATGTGAAAGTATCCTGTAGATAGATCATAAACCAAATTCTACAAAAAAACCTTAAACACCTCCAAAGATTTATAAACCCATAGAGAACCCTTGTAATCCTTTGACACATTTATACCCTGACTCTATTAATTAAAAAAACACACTTCCATGAAATTTAGGTAATTTTTCCTAGAAAAATATCTCCACACCCAAAATAAAATTGACCACCAAGGTTTAAAGAAGAAAGTAAAACCCAACTAAATAGTTTTAACTAAAATTCAATAGGGATATACCTAGAAAAAGATAGGATCTTACAGCTTCCCAACTATATAACAACTCGTCCTCAAGCTGCTTGAAGTATCACTATGGGATATCAATGAAAAAGTATGGACACAATGATCTAATATCATATTCACTATCCTTGGTCACTTTTTGAACATTCCAATGCTGCCACTGGACTCATACTAGAAGTATAGTCTTTCATTAGAGATACTTATCACTACGACACACAATTTGTATCGGGTGATCCTCAAAGGAAACATATACACCAAGATTGATGTCATCATTGCCTACCCCATGAGAAGGTTATGAATGAAATCTTCAAATATATGATATATGAAACATGTCGTGCATGACACTGTAGCATTGTAGAAGGTCCAATCAGTATGCCACTAGACCAAACCTATTCACTATCTCAAAAGGCATGAAAAACCTGGGTGATAGATTTCCCTATTTCTTGATACGGTGTTCCCCAACCTAGGTGAAAATAGAAGGAAAACATGATAACCCACCAAAAACTCTAGAGGTCATCTCCTATGGTTAGCATAATATTTCTACCTACTCTGCATGGTCACCATCCACCTCCTGATCAACCGAACCTGCTCAGACATCTCCTGAACAAGACTAGGTCTGACAAGCAATGACTTACCAGGTTCCAACCAACAAAAAGGTGAATGAAATGAATTTACATAAAAATAATCAAAAGTTTCTATTTGTATATATTCCTAGAATATTTTATTATAGGAAAACTCCATGAGTGCTAAATATTGCTCCCATGAACCACCAAAATTCAAAACACAGGCTCGTAATATATCCTCCAAAATTTGTATAGTCCATTCAGATTGGCCATCAATATGATCATGGTAGGATGTACTCAAAAGAACTTACAATACCAAATCCTTATGAATACCCTTCCAGAAACAAGATGTGAAACAATAATCTCGATAAAAAAAATGATCCTTTTAACACCATGCAACCAATCTATCTCTTGTATATAAAGACTACCCAGATCATTAACGGTGAAGGTCTCCTTGATAGGAAAGAAGTGGGATACCTTCATTATTTGATCCACGATCACCCATACCATATCATTTTTTCAAGATGTCCTTGGTAACACTATCATAAAATCCATAGTGACATCATCCCACTTCCATTCCATAATGGGAAGAGGTTGTTACAAACTAGTTGGCCTATGGTTCTCGAATTTCACTTTCTGAAAATTGAAACATCTCATTATGAATCCCACTAACTATTTTTAATTCCTAGACACCAGTACTATCTAAAAATATCATGATACATATTTGTAAGACCTGGGTGTACCGCCTATCTAGAAGCATGAAACCCCCCCATTATCTCCTCATGCAATCCCATAGGAACCCATACTTAACCATATATAATAACATAAATGTTTCCAAGAGACCATCCTGATAGTGACTCCCCACTATATATGTTATCCCTTAGTGATAATCCCTTCAGATTAAATAAATTCCATGTCTTGATCCATTCAAAATCACGGGTTTAACCGATGTCAAGTTAGATTCACTTGTCCCTAGGACTCCTAAATATCTAGATGCATGTCTGCAAAGAGTGAAATCACATACCACTTTTCACAAGACTCCCGCACTACCTATATTTTCATATTCCATATTGATTAATTGTAAAAAATATTTCCATTATCCAGTGTATAAGATAGTTCAAAGTCAAAAGATTATAGATGCTCAACCCATATCACCTTCTGAAGGTTTAGGCCCCACTATGAAAAGATATAATTGAGGATCCTGTGGTCCGTGTACACCACAAACCGCTCACCCAAAAGATAGTGTCACTAGAATACTAGGTAATTTACCGAAACTTCTAACTCCATATTATGAGTAGGATAATTCCTCTCATGTAGACTCATCTTTCTGAACCCATAAGAAACCACCCGGTCCTCCTGCATTAGAACTCTCCGAGTCTAACTCCGGATGTGTTACAGTGAATGATATATGAATTAAGCAACACATGAAAGGTGAAGATCAATTATAAGGTTATATTACTCTTCATATCTTAAAAAATTCTCTCATAAGAATTTGACCAAACAAATTTCACCCCTTGGTCAGCTCAGATATCGGTGCTGCTAGATGGGAGAAGTCCTAGATAAAATGCTGATAATAACCTACTAAACCTAGAAAGATCCTAATATCAAATAAATTATTGGGATAATCTCAATATACTATGGATATAACCTTATATGGGTCTATTTACACTCTAGAATTGAATATTACATGACCTAAGAAGTTAAATTTATCAATCCAGAAACTACACTTAGGTATCTTAGAATAAAGTCCATGCTCTCTAAATGTACTCAAGATGATATAAAGATTTTTGGAATGATAATCTATTGATTGGGATCAAAATAATATTTCATTAATTAAAACCATCAAAAATTGATTTAGAAAATTATCAAATATCAAATTTATCAATTCTATGAATACTACCAGTGCGTTCGTCAGACTGAACTACATCACCACAAACTTGTACAAGCCATACCTTATCCTAAAAGAAGTATGAGGTATGTATGATGGTCTCAATATAAATTGATGATAGCTTGATATCAATTTAATATTATAAATGATCTTGGAACCTATTATCTAATCTAAAATATCATCAATGCGTATAATGGACAACGAGCCTATACCCTAGTGGTACAAGCTCCTGCTTGGCATCCAAAAGACCCATGATCAAATTTGGGTAGAGGTGAAATTCCGGGTACTGTAACAGCACTGTAGCAGCGACGTCACTATAGCGGTCGAGGGTCTATAGTAGGAACTGTAGCAATGCAGGTACTGTAGAAGTACTGTTCACTGAGGGGTCCTTTGGTCCAAAAAATGGGCTTTCAAGCCTTGTATTCAGGCTGCTTGGCCTTGGGCCTTCGGGCTATGTAATGGGTCACCCTCTACCCAGTCTAAAGAGATATTTTCTTTAAATAATAAATTGAGGCTTCAGCCCCAACCTTTAAAAAATGTGTATAATGGGATACCGGTTCTTGGCCATCATCTGGTTTAATCTATGATATTCCATACACAAGTGAAAAGTTCCATCATCCTTCTTGGGGAAAAACATGGGGGAAACTGAAGGATATGTAATAGGACATATAAAACCCTTGGAATCTAGATATTCCAACTGAAATTTCAACTCATGAAGCTCTACTAGTGCCATCCTATATAGTGGAAAAGAAACCAGCTCTACTCCCGACACCAACTCGATCATGAATTCAATCTCCCACTTAGGTGGTAAGCCATAGAATTATTTAATAAAAACGTCCCAAAAATAGTTCACCACTGGAGAAAAAGTATCTTGATTCATTCCTCCATTATCCATAATAAGTACTACTATCTAAGCTATGATAAAATCTAATCTGCATTGAATTGGGCCTGCACAACTATCATGAAGATCCCACTCACCTGGGTGAAAAAAATCTACCTCCATTTGGAGATAGAAAGGTAACTCTCCTTCAGTAACAATCGATTTGAGTCTGGTATAAAATTAACCATTACATACCCAAAATAAAATTGAAACCTGTCAATTATATAAAAAATGGTTCTAAAAAATAGAAACCACCAATTTCTAGAGAACACTTCTTACAACACCTGATACCCTCTGAATTTACTCCCAATAGTGTATCAATGGTCATGACACCATCAATTTTCTCCATAGATAAACCAAAACCATTTTAAAAAAGAATAGATATAAGGGAATGTGATACTCATATATCAAAAAAAAACACATGCTAAGGTGTATGATATAAGAATTGTACCTCTGAAGGTAGAGGTTCCTATATATAAACTTATTGGAGAAGACTGTATGACATGCAGTTGGACCACCCCTATGCCCTGGGCTCTAGTATAACTCCCCTATACTATTCCATTTGAGTGGTACTGACACTATTGTACTAGGGTAACCCATCCCCTACCTCATCCTGAACAAACAATAAAACTCTAGTTACCAACCTATTTAGGGTTAGTTGATCTCCTCCTAGACACGGGTTCCTACCTTGATCCCCTGCCACTACTCTACTTTGGAAAGTACCTACAAAACTTTTAAAATGAACCAAACTTACGTAGACACAACACTCCATTGTGGTTGAGGAAACTACAGGTTCTTGTGGTCCAACCTTCCACACTGAAAAAGCTACATTGAACTACAATTCTGATGTGGAAATATACTCCCTTGAATACTCTGCTTGCTACTTTTCTAGAAAGAAATGATATAGCAATGCCTCTTTCCAATTAGAAGAAGAGTTTGAAGATTACCCTACTGAAACTATATATCAACCACATGGGGACTTTATCATATTACCTTCCATTATGAGAGACTAATTCATCATGTCCTCAAGGATTCTCAAGTGAAAAATGTTCACATGTGACCTGATTTCATAGTGAATCCCATATTGAAAACATCTCACCATGTGCAATCTCATCAGCTACTAAGGATGGAGATAAGAGCTGCAGGTCGGTGAAGCATCCAACCTAGCCTATAAATAACATACCCTCTGGTGTTATATGCATGAAATTTCAATTATTCTCACACCTCAATGTATCAGGATATAAGTGGATAATTTTTTTCCCTCAAAGTCCTCCCTAGATAACTCTTATTTCAGCCCATATTTCTCTAGAATGTCCCACAAACACTTGGCTAGTCCATTAATCATGAAAGCAGAAAGATTCAAACTCTTATCTGTGGATATCTCAAGATTCTCTAAGATCTTATAGACTAAATCAATCCAGAATTCAGCAGCCTGGGTCCCTCCCTCTCTAGTGAATGTAGGTGGGTTCTATAACTTGAACTCTCTCCTCAACTTAAAAATCAAAGGTAAAGTGTGAACAATATACCTTTCCATGGATTGCATGACCATCAGGAAGATATTATTAAGTTGAACATTCATCTATTCCTCAAGATATATAGGAATCTAGGGTTCATTTATGTTAGGAGCATGATTATTTCTAATCTCCTAACACTCAATTCAAATATGAGGAGGTATTTTCTCTACAAGACGAACACACTCTTTAGAACATTGAAAAACATCAAGGATAACCCCAACATGTGACAATAATAGAGAACCACTAGATCATGTTATACCTAAACATGTCTTAACAAAATAAATAACATGATACATCATTTCTTTCATTTCATTTAACAAATATAACTAGAAAATCATTTCACAGTTCATATTGGAAAATACTTATCATGAATAGTGCATGTAAATATATATATATATATCACTACATTCATATTATGATGAATGCATTCTAATATCATTCCATACTAAGGCACGAGTATAAATATTGATAAATAATAACATCACATAACCTGTGAATAACCCAAGTTGAAATAACATAAAACTGTAACAAGTAGATATCAAGAACAACAATATTATCCCTAAGCACTCGGATTTCCCCCATACATGGGTTATATACTCCCATTAACATGATTATTACCAAGTCTTGATACATCCTAGTCTCCTTTCAACATTTCCCAAATAGTAAAACAATAGAAAAGAAACCTACTCTGATAAAAACTTGTAACATACCCTAATCTTACACTCTCTCATGTGGCCAAACTAGGTTGGTTACCTAACCTCAGGTATTCCTCCCTGTATGATAGAGGATGGTGACTAGCAACAAGGGTTTAATAAATATAGTGGGGAGACTATACACTCTAGTAATGAGTTACATTGAAAGTGGAAATAATAATAGAGTAGTAGAAATAAAAAAAATAATATGAATAATTAAATAGGAAATCAATATGAGAAGGGAAAAAATGAATAAATCCAAATAATAATAGAATAATGTAATGATAAGATGAATGCAACTGAATTACATGATAAAAGTAATATAGATAAAATAATAAGCAAACTCAGATAAAGAATCCTAAAACCCCGGTCCAAAACCTCATGTCAGATCCATCTCCAAGCCCCAACACATCCAACAAGATACCAATAAACAATAGGGTCCTATGCCATTGTCCAAACCTACATCCATAAAATATGTCTGGGTACCAAATAGTGGCCAATTTAGGGAATGATTACAACTCAGTAGGTCGACACCACTGTGTCTAAACAAATCTAGTTTGAAAAATATAGTGCATGTAATAAAGAAATAATCAGGGTTTTAATTTAATTAATTAATAATTCACATGAAATAAAACTACTAAACCTCAAGTTATGGGTTAAAACCCAAGGCTATCTTAACCTGCTTTGGAACCATTCCATGTATCTCTAATTAAGGATGGATCATCTTACATTATGATGGATCACCAAGCTGGTGACAAATTCTCCCACTAAGGATGAATCACATAAAAAACCAAATAAAAAAATGGCCTCTAGCCATAGGCTATCTATAATCTCAACCTCATGCATCAAGATAATATTCATTTGGTCCTTATACATCTAGTGTAATCATATACTCATCCCTCAAGCATCCAGTACTAGTGCACCTAGACCACAGGTGGTGCGAATTCATGAACCTAGCCCTCAAGAATCAACATAATCCTGTGTCATATTAGGACAACCTCAACATGTCTCAAAGTATACTACCCTTAGGAATCAATCACCTTAGTTCCATATAAAATATATATATAGGTAAAATCAAAAGGCTAATAACACACATACTAGATATATCATCATAAGACATAATGTCCCATTTATAAAATTATCATATATCTAACCAAATAAATTTCATTAATTCAGGTTCCTAATTATCTTCATAATTATATTAAACCTATTTCACCATGATCATATCACTAAGTTTATTAGTATTCTAATTAATCAATTTTAGACAAAGTGATGTTATATCAAGAAACCAATACAAAACATGTGTTATGAAAATTCCTAAATTAATCCATCAATCAAACAAATTTATAAATCATATCAAGGATCTAATTTCAAGATGAAAAAGTCTCACATGTCTCAAGGCTAGCACAATAGTTGGGTGGTTGTAGGTCTCAGTCTTCATACCTTAGACCCAAAAAAAATCCAATGGATGGACTAATAGAAAAGAAATACTCGTCAACAAGGATTATACAATTAATTGGGTCATATGCGTGGAGTTACAATGTGATTGTACATATTTTATATACCATGGATAATTAAATTAGAAAAAAGGGATAATTTTTAGACCACCCACCTTAATTCATAGATCAAAGAAACACTCTCAAGTGAATTCCAATAAAGAACGAAGGTGAAAGGGATCACAAGGAAAACCTATATCACATAATAAAAAAGATAAAAACCTAATTCAAATATGGTTAAGAGATCACACTAATATAAAGAAGGATTGTTGAATAACGGGTAAAACAAAAATAAAGGAACTTGTTAGAGATCAAATTCTAGAACGAGGTGCACAAAAGGAATGAATTTCCCCAAAATCACCTAGAGTCACTCTAAAGTTTGAGAGAGAAGGCCGAATGATGAAATAAAAATAATTTATATGTGAAGTGTGGGTTAATACCACCGATCCCATGATATTCATGACATGAAACCCTTTCATGATGTGAATTTATTGATTTATAATATATTCCATAAAATGAGTATCTTCAGGTTAAAATAACCCCTATCGATCATTTATTGATGTGAAATGGTTTCACCACATGTAAACATTTCATGTTCTGAACCAATTCATGATATGTTCCTAGAAACATGTTCACATTGTGTAACCCATTCACAATGTGAAAGTTTCTTGTAGACATATCACAACCCAAATCCTGTAGAAAAAACCTAATCCACCTCCAAATCTATCTAAACCCATGGATAACCCTCATAATCCTTTGATATATTTATACCCAAACTCTATTAATTAAAACAAACATACATCCTTGAACTTTAGGTCATTTACCCCAGAAAAATCTATCTATCCCCAAAAGAAACTATACCACCATATTACTACAAGAATATTAGAATAAATTTAAATAAATTAATAAATAAAACTGTAGGGTCCTGAAAATTCCGCAAGGGGGAAATCCAATTACCCTAAGACTTGGGGAAGGACTGAACTGGTCCGTGTACCAGCTCCCAGTAATAGTACTCAGCTGGTTCGGCGAACCGAAATCCCACGAACTGCTTCGCTCGCAAAACGGAGGCGAAAGCCATATGCGACCAAGAACCTCATCGTTTGCGAAATGGAGGTGGAAGCCGTATGAGGCTGCAAACCTCATCGTTCGTGGAACAGAGGCAGAGCAGTGCATGGCCGCAGAGAAATTCCATGAAACTCGGTTCTATAAATCCCTGGTTGACCGAGTCATCCGTGGGTGGGGATTCCTTTATGGGCTTCTGCAAAAATTGTCATGTTCCCATCAATAAAGCCTGTTCGCGACTATATAAATAGTCACTGAGGGGAACTAAAAAGGTAGGGGATGAAAGGACGGGTGAAAACCTATGGGAGATGCTGGAGAAATCGCTCCTAGCAGTAAAGTTCCACGACTATCCGCAGACCCCATATCAGCAGTGAATGCACTCTTCCGCATAGAGGGGAAACCAAACCGTGAACCACATGCGGATAGCACCTCTGCGGCCAGCCCTTAGCAGCCATTTCCTTCGTGGGCATCCTAGGCGGCCAGCTTCTACATAGACCGCCTCCTCCGCGACCATCTCATCCATGGAAAATCTTCACGAATAGCCTCTCCGCGGCCAGCCCTTAGTGGCCATTTCCTTCAAGGACATCCTAGGCGACCATATTCTATGTGGCCCGCCTCATTCGCGGCCATATCATCCGTGGACACCCTTCGCGGACAGCCTCTCCGCGGCTGCTCGTACGCGGCCAGCTCCTCCATGGATACCCTCCGCGACCATCTCCTATGCGGCCATCTCCTACACGGCTTGCTCCTCCACAGACACCCTACGAGGCGTGCCCCATGTGGGAAAACCCATGCACTCACTGGTCCATAATGCCTGGGCTACACCCCCGCACCCCCGCTTGGGCTCAGTGCCGGGCTGCGGTCCTGGCCCTCCAGGCTAGTCCCTTCACTACTGTCACTGACCCCCATGAAAAATAGAGAGTCACACCGTGAACTTTTCAGGCCGCATCAACATTATTTTCTATTGTACCCTTATGCTGCCACAACATCCGTCCTATAAATTCCATGAGTCTAGCTACTTCTCATGACTCTCCTATGACCCCATTACCTAGCTCCTTTTGCTAGGTTCATCCAAAAAAGTCTGCCCTTTCATAAGTCCCACACCAACCATTTCTAGGTATCTCCTACCTAGTCGTCCTGACCACATGACGTTAAACTGTACGAACCTCATCCTAACCACATGACGTTAAACTGTATGACCCTCATCCTATCCATATGAAGTTAAACTATATGGAAATAGTCCCTGTAAAATGACATTAAACTGTGATGCCATTAGTCTTATCTACATGACTTAAACTATAGTTCTCATTATGTTCCAAACATAGGATGCCTCTTGCTCCAAATAAGAGATGCCTTATGCTCCAAGAATGAGATGCTAACAGTCCTCTCTACATGACTATTACATGTAGTGCTCCCTATGTTCCAAACATAGGATGCCTCTTTCTCCAGAAAAGAGATGCCTTATGCTCCAAGCATAAGATGCCTAATGCCATGATCACAGTGGTGTGATTTCAAGAGAGTTGGAATCCGTTCAAACATTCCATCACTCCAGCCCACGCTTTGCATGTCCTTCATTCAGATCTTCATCCACTTCCATGTTTGAAGGGGCCCCCTAACGGCCTGGTCCCATGCCGCATCGGCTCACCTACCATCCTGGGCCAACGCCCCGAAAGACTTTGGATGACACCTTGTGACAGGTCCTATGTTTCGAACACGGTCAGCAGTCGACCCTCATTAGATTGTCCCCATTTTAGGCTAACTTGATATGTATGCTGTGTTTCGAACATGGTAAATAGTTATCCTCTATCGCCACACCACCCTCATTGAATTCCGAATGTCGGGCATGTGATTCACACTTCTCATCTCCATTTGTTTGGACTGATTCCAATCCCCTTGGAGTTATCCCTCTTGTGCACTAGCGCAAAGGTGAAGGCCTCAACCCACCAGTGGGTTGGGATGCCCTCATGACCAGACATGAGGAAGACATTCTGGGCCACCATCCTGGAGTAAGTCCCAATCTCTCAGGGCAACCATCCCGGTGTAAGCCCCTAGTTCTTATCGCAGGAGGTGGTTCATACACCCCTACTTTCTTCGGTCCCAAATCCCTCTCCCATTGGGGTTTGTCAACCAATTCGGGCCTCCATCCAAGAGTAAGTGCCAATATCCATTTCCCCAGGATGTTAGCCATGTGTAAGCCCCATTCCTATTCCCACGGACACACCTTTCGCGGCGTGATAGTCAGGTCTCTGCTGCCTCTTGTTTCTCACACCGAGCATGACTCACGTGGGCTTAGAGTAAGCACCGACCCTGACCCCAACCACCTTTGAACTATGAGGACTTTGATCCATGTCAAGGCATGGTACGTAGGATGCCTCCATGAGGTTTAATCCCACCACCCGGACATTCTGACCCCTTCACATCGGTTCACCAACTCTATGGGCTGCCTCAGAGTGTAAGCCCCATCCACCATCTCAATGGGCCGCCCAAAGTGTAATCCCCAATGCCCCACCTTCCGAACTATGGGGACTTTGATCCATGTCAAGGCATGGTACGTTGGAAGCCTCCATGAGTTTCAATCCCAACATCCCTTGGACCCCAAGTCCACCTTCGCATCAGTTCACCGACACCCTAGAAAGAACTATGTGTGTTTTGATCCCTGTCTCCTAAGCAGGGTACGTAGGATGCCTCCTCGAGGTTCAATCCCAACAAAAGGCAACTCTCACATGTAAGCCCTAATCTTTAAGAACTACATGGACTTCGATTCACGACCAACCAGGATACATAGGAAACCTCTCCAAGGTGCAAGCCCAATATATAAGTCTGATATACATCCGTCCCTATCAGACCATGTCCTTATACTCAAATAGGGCCATCTTCAGACCCAGTAAATGACTTCCCTTGGGTCTTCCGGGCCTCTTCGGCATAAATCCCGCACCAACCTTGACCAGGCATCTCTCGCCTGGGTGTCCTTACCACAAGACGTTAAATTATACGGTTGGGTCCTCATCACACGACCTTAAAAGGAGATGTGTCCTGTCAAGTGGCACCAAACTACGTGGATTATGATTCCTCTCACGAGGATACATAGGAAGCTCGTATCACAGGTTTGATCCAAATGCTCAAGTCGTTATCTGTTTCCCCTGGATGAAAATAAACTCCAGATTGCCCAGTTATAAGTATTCAAACCAGTGCTGTCTCAATAAGTCCAAATTCCCCGGAGTCATTAATCCAATGAGGGATGGTAAACCTCGAGCCTAAATGATTCCGAATCCTTGTGTTCAGCTGACCATTTCCAACTAGGAGTAATCCATGGATACGATGCTTGGGTATAAAACAAATATTCGCGAACATTTGAATACATCTTAAATCTATAAGAGAGTCCTGGAATAGGCAATAATCCCCCCCAAAAGGGTGCGATGAGCCCTAATTCCTATCCTCTCGACCGATGTGAGTTCTTAAGCGTCACTGACCAAATCACCCAGCAAACGCCTGCCTTTGGAAAGCAGGTCCACGTATCGTCAGATACGGAACCGTTGGGCGTTTTGAACGGATTCGAAACAACAACCAACTAGACATAGAGGCGATGATAAGAAAATCGTTGACAAATTACCATTAATGGGATATATTAAAAGTGGATAGAGAGAGAGTATATGTATATTAATGGATTAAAATATATATATCATATAGTAATATCAATAATATGTTATATACTTATGAATTAAATCTAAATCTATTCAAAAGCTGGGTATCCAGCACACAGGTCACTTCCTCCTTGCGCCGTATCGCTCCACCATTTCATTCCAATTTAATTTGCTAAAATTTACCCCTACTTCTCATGATATTCCTCTCTGCTATTAGGGTTACCGCTTGGCTCCTTCACCACTTCTATTTACTCCTCAGGCTCCTCCGCCTCGACCTACTACCCGTACGACCACTCTACCTCTAGCTCCTCCACCTCTGGCTGCTCTTCCTCCAAATCCTCACCCTCCGGATCATGATTTCGGTCCCCTCTACCTATGGTGACCTCTACCCCAAGAACATCCTATTGTTGCTTCATCTTCTACCACCTTCTACTCCTCTATCTATCGCCACTTTCTCTCTCGCTAATCCCTACTCATCCATCTCTCCACTTGAATCACATTACCCTTTAGTTCCCAATTACATTCGACTCCTCGGTATGCTACCTATCGTAAGCCATTATTTTTTTATTCACTATCAACCATAGTGGAGGAATCCCCGCAACCGCTTCGCGAATCTATTCACCATCTCTAGAACCTCCGATATTATTTGAAAGTAAATTTTTGTGTTCCTTCATAGATATCAACAATGGATTAGGATTTCCTCATTTCATAGCTTCATCCCATTATTAGACACATCACTCATACACTAATTTCGTCTCCCTACCTCCTCTGTACAAATTTTATTCACTATTCACTTATTCATTTGACTCTATTCATACAAATTTCCCATAATGTGTTGCAGTCCATCTGTTTTCCTAATTCATCAATTAGGGATCTACTTTACTGCATCGTCAAGCATTTATTTACCACATTATATCTTCAATGAACACAAAAAACCACTGAGCTACAATAGGCCTACTCCCTGATAGGTTCTTTTTAAATCCATATATACTTTTTTTATTCTTCCTTCTACTCTTCTTACCCCAATGTTCATAGGTTTATTTTCTAGGTATTGTGGTTATTCCTCTTTTATAACTCTCATTTTATACTGATTTTAAGTTCCATGGTTGTATCCCTAATTTTATTATGATGATGTATATGCTAGTGGTGACCATATGTTTCTCCATTATTAGGGAGGACAAAGTACTCTGGCCTTCTCGGTTGTACTAACCCACAATATAGATGTTTCTATGGGAGCTCCATTATATAGAGTACCCATTTGATGATCATTTTTCAGTAATATTATTTTCCCATGTTATAACTCTTTTTACTATTTTCCACTTACTATTTCATTTTTTATTTGATATATATTGACCACCATTATATATGTTTCTATGCAGGCTCTATTATATAGAGATGCGATGAAAATGGTTGAAGTGTACCACCACATGAAGGTTAGTTTTTTTATATGAATTTTATTTTTTCTAATAACGATTCTATTAAAGTTTTGATTTTTTAAATTTAGTTATTCATTTTTCCATTTATTTTTGATTTTACAAATATAGTTATAAATATATTGTTTCATATTATGCATGCGTACAAAAAATGATTATTTTTCTTAATAATTGTTCATCAAGAAGAAGAGTATTTAGGTAATTATTCCTATTCTAATTTATGTATTTTGGTATTTTTACATATTTCTAATTGTCATTCATTTCATTTCATGTATTTTTTCCTACAATGACATGCATCAACTCTTTTAAACTGATTTCAGTTCTTTTAAACAGATTCCATTCCCCATTAATGATATATTTTCTAATTTCTGTATTCTTTCCCACTCATCATGTTTTTATAGGAGTTTTTTGGTTTCTTTCTATGTCATAATATTTTTTTATTAAACAATAACTCTGATTTAAAATAATTCTAAGTTCTATTTTTCTAGCCTTAATTTTATTATAATGTTGTATATGTCTATGGTGGCTGTAGGTTTCTCCATTATCAGGGAGGACTGAGTACTCTTTCTTGCTCAGTTGTACTAATTAGTAGTACATCTGTTTCTATGAGAGATCCATTATACAGAGTACTCATTTGATGATCAATTTTCATTAATATTTTTTTTCTCATATTCTAATTTTTTTACTGTTGTCCACTTACTATTTTATTTTTTATTTGATACATATTAATGATCATAATATATTTGTTTCTATGGGGGCTCCATTATATAGAGATTTGATGAAAATGGATGAAGTGAACACCCACATGAAGGTTAGTTTTTTATATGAATTTTATTTTTTATATAATGATTCCATTAATGTTTTGATTTTTTAAATTTAGTTATTCATTTTCCATTTATCTTTTTATTTTACTAATTTAGTTATAAATATATTGTTTCATTTTATGAATGTGTATAAAAACTGATTATTTGTCTCATCAATTGTTCATCAGGAAGCATAGTATTTAGGTAATTATTCCTATTCTAATTTATGTATTTTGGTATTTGTATATATTTCTAATTGTCCTTCACTGTTTTTCATGTATTGTTTCCTACAATGACATGTATCAGCTGTTTTAAAATGATTTTAGTTTTTCTAAACTGATTCCATTCCTCATTAATGATATATTTTATAGTTTATTTATTCTTTCCTACTCATCATGTTTTCAAAGGAGTTTTTCAGTTTCTTTCCGTGTCATAAATTTGTTCTATCAAATAGTGACATGTATTTGTTCAATTATACTCAATTAATTGTAATAATTTTTATGAAATATCAAAACTTATTATAATCATTTTATTATAAAAATTTTGTAAACCACATATTGTTTTTTCATAGGTTTATTGATTTCACTTTGATTGATTTATCTTTTAAAATATCAACCTACTGCCCATACATGGTGATAGGTTCATTTAAAATCCCTAAATACCTAATAATTTTTTCATTCTTCCTTCTACTGTTCTTCACACTCTGTTCATAGGTCACTTCTTTCAGTTATATGATTGTTCCTTTTTTGTAACTCTGATTTATGTCAAATTCTATGTTCTATGGTTATAGCCCTAATTTTATTGTGATGATGTATGTACCAATGGTGAAAACAGGTTTCTCTAATATAAAGGAATATAGAGTCTTATTTCATGCTCAATTGTAGTTAATTATGTCCACCTTCCATATTCCATTATCAATTTTTAGCATTTTTTATTTTTTTTATTTCTCTTGACCACATAATATTTCATTTTTTATATGATATATATTAACCATAATTACTTCTTCCTCTACAATATGGAAATGAAAATGGGGTAAGTGTACTACCAGTTGAAGGTTAATTTTGTTTCATATGAATTTTCTTCTTAATAATAACGATTCCATTAAAATTTTGATTTTTTATATTTAGTTATGCATTTTTCCACTAATCTTTTGTATTTAAAAATTCATTTATAAATATATTGTTTCATATTATGCATGTGTACACAAAATGATTACTGGACTCATCAATTGTTTATCAGGAAGCAGAATAATTAAGACATTATTCATAATATAATTTATGTATTTTGGTATTTTTACATATATCTAATTATGGTTATTTTATATTCATGTATTTTTTTTCTAAAATCACATGCATCCGTGATTTTAAAATGATTTAAAATATTATAAAATGATTACATTCATCATTTCAAATTCATGTTTTTTTCCTACTCATCAAATTTTCTTTTCAGTTTTCTGGTTTCATTCTATGTTATAAATCTATTCTATCCTATAATGACATGTATTTGTTCAATTAAACTCCCAGTTAAAATTATTAATTTCTATGAAATGTCAAAATTTATTATAATCATTTTATTTTAAACATCATCAACTAAAATATAATCTTTATGAAATGTAAACCCCTCTCACATCATCATTTTATTTTTATTTTATGCCCTGGCATAAATTTTGAACATTCATAATTTTTGGTATTCAATTTTATTATTCATGGGTGATATAATGGAATTTCAAGGTGATTCTATTATTTAAATCTTTTTTCTTCAAAATAGATCTTCTTAACTAATTTATATTCATCCATGATGTATTTTCATCTGAGGTGTTTAATTATTTCTATTTTTATGACTTTTAATTTGATTCTATACACTTTTATTGGTATATATTAATTCTATTTTAATATATTAGTAATAATATGAGGAGATTATTGACTTTTTTACCTGTGTATATTTTATTTACACAACTAGAAATGGTATTCCACAAAAACTAAACAATTCCATTCATAAAACAGAGATACATACAGAATGAATATAAACCAATTTAGTATGAAATTTCTCCTCCTGGACAAGATTACACCAAATGGGAAGCTTATATGGTTTTGGGTTAGAAAACTAGAGTCCTTTATGCCATGTTTAGTCAAGACAAAGACCTTGATCCCATTTTTAGTGTTCCAATACTTTTTATTTCATTGAGAAATATGTTTTATATTGGGTTGTTTCACCATGTTTATTATTTTATGTGACTACAGATTAACACATGTATTCATTTTTTCTGTGTTAAAATTTCCCCAAAAAATGTCACAACCCTCCGCTTTGGAATGAAGCCTTGAGTGGCTGGTATGTTAATAATCTTGCAAGTTCATGAGTTGAGGAAATTTTCATAAATTTGTTTTTCTTTATTTATTTTTCTTCATATCTAATCCTATTATCACATCCCTCTTCCATTTGTTGATAGGTACACTGAATTTGGAGGGGATATACCTTTTCGGCCTGCTGACGACTTTGGTTCCTAGAATAAATCAAATAATGAGATTTAGAAGCTTAGAGAGAACCTGAAGAGAGCTCAAGAAGATACTCAAGAACTATGTGGGGTGGGGGGGGGGGGTTCTAAGGTACTCCATACACTGAATGCGTGGTTTTTAGCACTGAAAAGTAATAAACTTATGTGTTTCATATTTTTTATGGTTTGTGTAAAATAATTGTATTTATATTTTTTTTAAACAAGGAATAATTTTTTGTATTAGAAGAAATAGCGTTAGTTTTTGGTTACTCATAGTAACATATATTTGAGTTAACCCAAATTTTATTTCAATAGTTTTATTTCATATTTTTTTAGTTTTCTATATATATTTTTTATCCACTACAAACCTTCCAGTTTACCTAGATTTTATTTCAACAATTTTAATGTACATGAAGCATAAAAATATTATACAATGTATAAGTTCAGATACATGAAGAACTTCTTAGATCATGTATAAACTAGATCAGTTTTTGCAAATTAGCCACCCGTTTTCATTAGTTTTACATATTTATGAAAAAAATAAACATATCTCTATATTTTACATCACAGTTTAATACTTGATCATGCATAAACTAATTCAATCATATAATTGAACTTTGCATCAACCTTTTTTAACATTGATCATCTATTTGTCTCTACATGTACTCACTTCTTCCTAGATTTTCTTCTCGGTCATTTGGTATGTTTTAGCATTTGTGATCAGTATATTGTTTATGCATTAAGGTTGCTCTACCACAACTGTTCATCTATTGTATTGCAGGTTTCTTGTATATCAAATATAATCAATCCCATATATTTATATTTTATAATTTTTTTGGGTTTTGAATTATTTTCTTTTTGTTTTTTTCCATAATTCAGTTCATGATATGGGGGTGAAAACCGGAAAGAGCTGGTGAGAGATCTTAACATTCCATTGGATAATATTATCTCTTCCTCCAGCCCTCCCTCATAATCCAAAACATCCACTATCCATTTATGAATATATATATGTATATTTATTTTGTTTAATTTAATGATTTTAAATAACTATAAATACAAAAAATCTCTAGAGTAAGGGCTACTATTGTAGGTTCTGGGCACAATGGAAGTGCGTTGGTGGGTGTACCTAACTTTAATTTTAGAGTTAACAACGATCAATCCGAGATCCATCACGATAATAAAATTCCAGATCTTTGGAATAGAACAAATAATGAAAAAAAGAGGGGATTCCCAAAACCATAGATAAGATCATCATATGTTGGTTATAATTAATTTAATTAATTAACTAGAATTACCTTAATGGAATTCTTTCCTCATTGATGTTTTCAGTCATGATCCGATGTGATCCATCATTGCATCATAGAATCCAAGTGTATAATTCCTCAAGCAATTATCCACACATGCTCCACGTATCTCTGGAATTCGCCGAGGGGATCTCTGGGTGCTAGCGCGAAAGAGGCTTTGCTTGTGATGTCTGCCTTCGATCGCCTTGATCCGGTGGAGGTGGATCTCTCTCTCTTGTAGCTTGAGAGCATTCTCAGTGAAAAACAAATTCTCTCTTGGCTTGAGAGTTTTTCCAAATCTATTGTGCACAACCACAAAAAATGTCTAGGCTAATGGGAAATATATAATTGGGATTTTTAATTACATAGAATAATAAAATGAATTAATTACCAAAAAGAATTTATTCATTTCATTTAATTCTTAGTAATACTCCATGTCTAATAATAACAGTTGACTATTATTATTACCTGACATGCGCCCAACGAATTACACATAATATTATTTAATTAAATAAATAATATTTATTTCTCATAAATTCCCATAAAAATACGCGGTGTGTACTTTTATTTTTTCATTTTTCTTTATTTCCTCCACCACATTTATTTGAACTTGAATAAAGGCTATTTATTTTAAAATAAATATCACTGGATTACTTGCTAATAAATATATTATTTTTTCCACAATATATTCTCTTGAATAACTAGTGTCAAAATAAATGTGATCATACATCCTTAAATAATTATTAAACCACAACCGGGAATAATCTTTATTTAACTTGTTAAATTAATATTTAACTGAGATACTTGGTCACACTTAGTGTGTCACCCTTTAGACGTCTTTCTCAGTGGAATTAGGTTGAGCCTACCTAAAGTCCACAATTAGCATCTAGCAACATGCCAAGACACCCATATAGAAAGAAGTTAACACCAAAATGAAATGTCACCTCCAACGAATGCTTACCGTGTAATATCATCCCTTTGTCTCAATATCTTGAATCAAGCAGGTTGAATGCTGTTGTCATCAACCCATGTGCTCGATTATTATTTCTTTGACTTCCTGGAATTGAACTTGCCCATTCCTCATCATGGCCATGGATTTATTTAGGCTATATCAATTCCATCAAAGGTCCTGAGATATCTACTTCCATTATGAAACAGAAGGGACAAATCATTTCTCGCATTATCTATTAATGTTGTATTAGTCGTGATGCACCCAACACATCCTACCTCACTGCAAATAGTGTGTCGCCACAGTTTTCATCAATACATCTAAGTGCATGAGTTGTAATACCTATTAATAATAATCTTAAATTCTATGGAGGAATACACACATCCACAAGTAGGAACATCCAATGACACTATGAAATGTGGATTTCCTACTAGAGGTCCTTGTTCTCATAATATCCTCCTGGACATTACCAAGGGCGCACACCATGAGAAGGTACCTCAAAGTTTTATGAGTCCTCACCCCTAATGGCCTGTATTATTTGTGTCCCTCAAATAACATCATCCGACCATAGAACATATATTCAAGAATAGTGTTATGTCACTTTTGGGTTCTTATCATAGCAGGGATCCACTATGACCCTTTAATGCAACATCTATCCTTAGGACCTTATCACATGCATTGTCACGCAGAAGAACAATTAAGATGTGATAAGGTATTTATTAATAAATAAAGTAAAAAGTAGTTGGTTCTAGGCCACCAACTCCAACAGACTCCCACTTGGACTGGAGCCAACTACTAACAACCTTTAACCTGCTATCTCTCACATGATATTCATGCTTTTGCTGAGATAAACCTTTATTCATGGGGTCTTCCATGTTCTCTTCCGTGGACACTCTTCTCATTGCAACTTCACCCCTTTGATAGAAATCCCTCAAAAGGCGATACTTTCAAAGTATGTTATTTTTCCGTTGATGTGACCTTAGTTCTTTTGCAAGAGACACCGCTGTAGTATTATCACAATACAATGTGATAGGATCTTTACTTCTAAGCACCACATCAAGCTCCTGGACAAAGTTCTGAATCCAAATGTCTTCCTTGGCTACATCAAAATCCGCTATATATTCAGACTCCACTGTAGAATCGACGATAACTGGTTGTTTTGAACTCTTCCAGGTCACAACTCCTCCGTTGAGACAGAAAACATATCCATATTGCGACTTCAAATCATTTTGATCTATCTGAAAACCAAAATCAGAATACCCTCTGATGACAAGCTCCTCATCTCCTCCATACACTAGGAACATATCCTTAGTTCTTCTCAGATACTTAAGGATAGTATTAACAACAGTCTAATACTGTTCTCATGGATCTTCTTGATATCTTCCTACCATGCTCAGTGTATAGGCAACATCAAGCCTGGTGCATAAGATGACATATATGATGGATCCTATAGATGAAGCGTATGAGATCTTACTCATTATATATTTCTCTTGCTATGTCTGAGGACACATTTTCTTAGAAAGATGTAGGCCATGTGACACTGGAACCAATCCCCTCTTTTATTGTTCCATTATAAATCTCTTTAGTATCTGGTCAATGTATGTACCCTGACTTAGTCCAAGAAGCCTCTTGGATCTATCACGAATGATCTTGATCCCTAGAATGTAGGCCACTTCACCCAAGTCGTTCATGGAGAAAAACTTGTTCAACCAGTCCTTAACTGACTGTAAGACTAGTACATCATTTCCAATAAGAAATATGTCATCAACATATACTACTAGGATAACGATCACATTCCCATTAAACCGCTTATAAACACATGGATCACATTCGTTCTTAATGAAACCAAATTAATTTATGGCTCCATAAAATCAAATGTTCCATGCCCTGAATGCTTTCTTTAATCCATAAATGGATTTCTGCAACTGACAAACCCGTTTGGCTTCACCTGTTGTTACAAACCTTTCTGGTTGTGACATATATACATCTTCCTGAATGTTTGTAACTTACCGGTTCTGAAATCCACCCAGAGGCACCCCGTACCCGGCTAGTCACATATCCTCAAGAGAATTTCTCATAATTCAAGAGGCTGCCGACTAGTAGCGAGGGCCTTGGGTGTGATAGTGGGGAAACTATGCCCTCATTGGCAGAGTAACACAATGGAAGATAAAAACAGATAACAATAATGGAAGCAGTAATAATCCATACAAAAGTAAACAGCAGAAGTCTGAAGAAATAAACAGTTGGAGTGAATATATATATAAAATGATGCATGTTACATATGTATAGGAAAATAGACAAACACATCACAATGATGGAATATAAAATAGTACTAATCCAAAGTGAAAAAGAAAACAAATAAATAGCTTCTCAGCATCGCAAGCCTCAGCTTGGTTCCATGCTCTCCAGCTCCACAACATTTCAAGTACCTGAAGTAGAAGGGTGCTTTCCCTTATCTATACCTGCAATAATATAATCTGTTTGGGACCAAATGCATAGCCTAGACAGGGTGTGAGACAAAATCCCAGTATGAAATCACCACAAGATCTGTACCTAACAATTACTGAATATATGGTAGGTAATAAACAAAAGGAAGCAGTAAACAAGGAAGTACTCAGTAGTAACCAATCCTACAGTTTGAATGCAATCAGTTATATAAATCAACAATAGAAAATAAGCAGGGAACCCTCTGGGTAGTTCTCTCAGCCTAACCCCTCTGGTTCAATCAAACAAGGATACTATAGAGACACTCTGAGGAAGCTCTCTTAGTCAATTCACCTTATAGTCTCTAGTGTTTAAAAATAATCTCTAAGGAAGCTCACATGGTCAATTCCCCTTATAGTCTAAGGTAGTCAAGGACTCTCTAAGGAAGTACACTCGGTCAATTTCCCTCATAGCCCCAAGGGGTCAAAGACTCTATGAGGAAGCTCACACCTCAATTCCCCTTATAGTCTAAAATGGTTCAAATACTCTGAGGAATCTCACTCAGTCAAATCCCCTTATAGTATAAAATAGTTCAAAGACTCTCTGAGGAGGATCACACGGTCAATTCCCCTTATAGTCTAAAATAGTTCAAAGACTCTCTGAGGAAGATCACTCTGTCAATTCCCCTTATAGTATCCTACACCAGGTTCTCATGACCCTGTGTAAGTCAAAGAGCATAGAAATTCAATACAGCCAAAGTAAACCTCAAGAACAACTTGGATAAACAGTCTACAAAATCTCAAGTATGTCAGATAAAAATAATCACTCCATCCTACAATACTAGGCATAGAAAACATCAAGGAAGACTAACGGCTAAACTGAGCCAAACGGCCATAAACAGAACATACATGGGAAAACACATCTAAATCATAGTAAACAGCCATATTCACATCCAATTAGCCTCTATTTACACATACCATCATAGCAGGCAATTAACAGGGTTAAAACAGTAAACACGCAATACCCCGTTCAAGGGTATTGGAAACAATTTCACATAATACTCAAATACTTTCAACGGAAAGGCACAAACCACCTACCTCAACATTGGGAGATCGATATACTCCGGCATTGGCCCTTGGATCGACCTATAATACGGTAGATCTACAAAAACATCTTAAAATTTCAACCCACGATATCTCACCAGAGAAGAGAAATCAGCAGATGATGCTCTAGGAGAAGAGAGAACTCACCGATGCGATTCCAACACAACCGGCATTGTTAGATTTAGAGGATATATGATCTCTCATGGGCTCTTCGAAGATCCATGGCTATATGACACTCACAGATCAAGAAGTAAAAGAAGAACATGTTTCTGTTGATAAGACGCGACCCCGGTCCGTTTAATGAAAAAAACAAAATACACAGTGTGTACTTTCTAAGTACACGACATGTAATCGCCTTTTTTTACTCTTCTTTAAGTGGCCTCTAGGTCACCCCCATATGGTCGTGTTTAGGGACGCTACACGACCAGCACACGGTTAACTACGGTAACTGAGTACATGACGTGTACTTAGAAAGTACACAGTGTGTAATTTGAAAATTTCCAGAAATTCCTCTTTTTCTCAAAAATGACTAGAAAAGGAAAACATACCTGAAAAAGAAGATACTGGTTCTTACAAACTTCCCCCTTAAATAAATTCATCCCAAAATTTTCCTAAAAAGGTGTCATAGAAGAAGAAACCATGAAATGCTCCGGCCACTATGCTCGTACATCGGCCTCCCTCTCCCAAGTCTCATCCTGTACTCGCCTGTGCTGCCATAGCACTCATACCAGAGGAACAAACCGACCACAAAGAACCTTCGTACTTCGATCAACGATCAAGATAGGATGCTCCTCGAACGATGCATCCACTTCCAACTCAACCTCCTTGGGTTGGAATACATGATACGGGTCTGAGAAGTAATGTCGAAGATGAGAAACGTGGAAGACGTTGTGCATAGCCCGATACCTCTGAGGTAACTGAAACCGATAGGAAACCAACCCAACTATTTCAAACACCTCATCGGTCCAACGTACCTTTGTGAAGTCTTACCCTGTCTCCTAATCCTCCTTCTCTAACCTCGGTGTGACATGCATGAAAACTTGATCTCCAACCTCTAACTCCAGAGGTCATCTCCACTGATTAGTATAAGACTTCTGTCGAGACTGTGCAATAGCCATCCTCTTCCGAATCAACTCTATCTACTCTGTGGTCTCTTGGACAAGATGAGGTCCCAACATAGCTTCCTCTCCTGCCCCCATACAACATAGAGGTGATCGAAATGGCCTACCATAAAAAGCCTTATATGGTTCTTTCTGAATTGTTTCTTGAAAAATATTGTTGTAGGAAAAATACACAAGAGGTATATACTTCTCCCAAGAACCTCCAAAATCCAGGATGCATGCACGAAGAATGTCCTCAAGCACCTGAATCTTATGATCGGACTGGCCATCAGTCTGGGGATGGTAAGATGTACTCAAAAGTACCTCTGTACCCAAAGCTTTTTGAAGCCCCTTCCAGACCTGAGAAGTAAAACGTGCATCTCTATCTGAAACAATAGAGTGTGGAACTCTATGTAAGCACACAATATCGCGAATGTACAACCATCCCAACTCATCAACACTGAAGGTCTCCTAAATTGGAAAGAAGTGATAAACCTTCACGAGTCTATCAATGACAACCCAAACTGCATCATTCCCTCGAGGTGACCTCAGTAAACCTATCATGAAATCCATCGCGACATCATTCCACATCCACTCTGGAATAGGTAACTACTGAAAAAGCCATGCTGGTCATTGATGCTCCACCTTCACATGCTGATAGGTGTAAAACTTCATGACAAAACTAGAAACATCTCTCTTCATACCTGGCCACCAATACTGACGGTATAGATCACGATACATCTTGGTGACGCTAGGATGAACTGCCCAAAATGAGGAATGAAAGTCCCGCATCAGCTCCTCACGTATGTCTTCTGGAACCCATACGCACCCCTGGAAATGAAAGATCTCATCATCACCTATGGTCTATCTAGGAATAGGGTCCTCTCCTGACATACTTTCCCATAGGACTAGGCCTTATGAATTTGATAGCTTCCTCATTCGCACTCGATCAAGAAGAGTAAAGGTAACAACCACCAAAGAAAGAAAAGTCTACCCCTATCTGTCATGCACCTCCAAATGAATCTCAAATAACAGAGCCATAAGCATCCACTCACTGCTGGCCTCCTGAACTTCCTGTATCTGAGTCCTCCTGCTCAACGCATCAGCCACTGCGTTGCCTTTCCTAGGCGTATAAGCAAGCTCAAAGTTAAGGGACTGAAGGTACTCCACCCACCTTCATTGTCTCAAATTCAGATCACACTGAGTGAAGATGTACTTGAGACTCTTGTGGTCAGTGAAAACCACAAAATGATCTCCCATAAGATAATGTCTCTAGCAGTGCAAGGCATGAACAAATACAGCCAACTCGAGATTGTGCGTCGGGTAATTCCTCTCATGTGGCCTCAACTGCCGAGACCCGTACGCAACGACTCCTTCTCCCTGCATAAGCACAACTCCTAGCCTGATTCATAAAGCATCACAGTAAATAGTATAGCTATTTCCAGCCTTTGCAAAAAACTAGTATCGGTGCTGACCTCAACCTCCCTTTCAGATTCTAAAAGTCTGAATGACAAGAATCTGACCACAAGAACTTCGTACCCTTATTAGTCAGAATCATCAGTGGTGCTGCTAAGGGTGAAAAGTATTGTATGAAATGTATGTTGTATCCATACAACCCTATAAAACTCCATACTTCAAATATGTTCTTCGCATACTCCTAGGAAACTACTGCTCTCACTTTCTCTGGGTCTACTGATACTCTCGTCTCTGAGATAACATGACCCAAGAAGTAAATCTGGTCCATCCAAAAGTGGCATTTTGATATCTTAGCATATAACTGATGCTCTATCAGTGCACTCAAAATGATCTCAAGATGGGTGGCATGGTTGTGTCGAGTGTGAGAGTACACCAAGATATAATCCACAAATACCACCATGAAAGAATCCAATTATGGATGGAACACTCGGTTCATCAGTGCCATGAAAACTGCAGGTGAGTTCTTGAGACCGAACAACATAACCACATACTCATATAGACCATACCTACTATGGAAGGCTGTGAGAGGTATATCAGATGGTCTAACGTGCAACTGATGATAACCGGATCTCAAGTCAATATTTGAGAACAACTGGGCTCCTTGAAGCTGATCAAAGAGATCATCAATCCTCGATAAGGGATATCTGTGCTTGACCGTCAACTAGTTCATCTTCCGATAATCCACACAAAGCCTGAGGTTACTATCTACCTTCTTCACAAATAGGATAGGCAAACCACAAGGAGAAGTACTAGGTCGTATAAAACCCTTTTCCTGAAACTCCTCTAACTACTTATTGAGCTCCTATAACTCTGGTGTAGCCATCTTGTAAGGAGGAATGGGCACTGGTACTGCTCCTAGCATGAGATTAATAGCAAAGTCTACCTCGCGCTCCGGAGGAAAACCTGAAAAGTCTTCTGGAAAGACATCTCTGAAATGATCCACCACTAGAGGAAAGTCTAACTGTGAAGTCCCCTGGTCATCTAGATATAGACTAGGAATCTAGGCTGTAACTCCTCCTAACCCATGATGCTTTGGTCCCACTCAACTTGCCTAGACATCCCACTCACCCTTATGAAGAAAAGATCCTCCCTCTAGTGATGTGAAACTCACCCTACGACAATAACAATCGACGACTGCCTAGAAGGGAACTAACCAGTCCATTCTGAGAATGACATCATAGCCCGTAATCTCTAAAACATAAGGGTCCCATAAAAAGTGACACCCTCCAACCTCTAAAGGGAACTCCTTGCACTGATGTACACTCGTAGTTCTAGTCCCCAACAGAGTGTCTAGTGTTAAGATATCAGTAGAAGAAAAGATACAGATCCCAAGGCTCTCCACAACCGCAACAGATATAAATCTATGGGAAGCCCCTGTATCAAAAAGAGCAGAAGCTAAAACTGAGGCTACTAAGATCATACCTCAAACTGTAGAAGGTCTGTGATCCTACTCCTGCTGGGTCTGCTCCACTGCAAAAGTCTGGCCTATACCACGACCCTGCGACCCTGCCTGACCACTCTGAGCTGATCCACCCTAATGTCGCCGAAAACCTAGTGACTAGCTACCATGACCATGACCTCTACCTCGGCCTGAACGGCCAGAAGAAATCCAGTTACCAGACTGGTGAGAAAATGGTGGTGCTTCTCCTGAATGAGGAGTCATAGAGGAACCCATATCACCAGCTATTGGTGAAAAGATATGGCAGAAGCACTAAAGATGACCCATCTTGACACAAGATCGGCACTCCACTGGGTCCCTCGAGCAACGTGGCATCGTATGCCCACTCCTCCCGCACTGGTAGCATACCACCTAACTACCAGAAGATATCTCTCGCCTACTCAGAAGGTCTGCATGAACCTCATAAATCCCTCTTGGAACTGTGCATCAGCACCTATGTCCGAAATGTCGGCTGGTGCCAAGACTGGCACAATAAGAGGATCTATAGGTAGTCCCTGATCAGTCATGTCTGGTGTCTGACCACCGCCTTGCAACTGGCATACAACCGGAGGATGTCTCAGTGACATGAATATCCAAGTTCAAGCACACACCTTAGATTAAGATCATAAAGGACTAAAAACTGGAAGCGTGAGAAGGGAACCAGAGAAAGAAAACATTCAAGTTTTACAAAACATGACTACATGGAATGTATAATCCCTACACAGTGTGTTCTCTTAAGTATTTTACATGGGCATGTACTTCTTCCAGAACTGGTCGTGTAACACCACAAACACACGGTGTGTTGTCCTTACACACGGCGTGTACTTGAATTTTCTTCCCCTTATAGAGTGCTTATACACGGCTAAGACACACGGATCCCCTTAGAACAAGGTTACATGGCGTGTCTGTTCCAGAAAAAGTGTGTACTAGACGAGCTTCACTGACCCGTGTTGTTTGTGACACGGTTGGATACACGGATCACACTACACGGCATATTCCAGATGGACATGACGTGTACTACTTAGGTTTCAACTACCCATGTTATTAGTGACACAGTTGGATACTCGGCTGACACTACACGGCGTGTTCCATACGGACATGGCATGTACTAAAAAAGATAACATCGACCCGTGTTGTTAGTTACATGGCCATATTTTAAGATTACACTACACAATGTGTTTAGAACTGAAACGGTGTGTATCACCTAAAGTTTCTCCATCCGTATTGTTAGTCACACGGGTGGACATAGGGTCAACCCTACACAACATGTACAACCGGTACACGGCGTTTTCCCACAAGAACTTCCCTATCCCGTGTCTCTGTCCACATGTCCTATGACATGGTTAGATACTACATGAAATGTACATAAGGTACACGATGCATACTTAATAAAAAACAATTTCTTCCCAAACAGAAGAACACGCGGCGTGTATTCTGGTTTTTTCCAAACAGTAAGCCTCAGAAACTACTCAGGAGGCCATAAAAACACTGAAACGAACACAAAAGTGCCAAATTCCAATCCGTGAGGGCCCATACTCCCCGTGAATCAATGTTTGACAGCTTATACATGTTATAAATAAGGTAAACAAGTCAATGATCCACCAAATTCTAGTCAATGAGGGCCCATAACACCTCAATAACCAAAGTTTGGCATTCATTCAAACAAAACCTTACACAAACAATACCCTATCAAATAGCAGGTATTTTTATCACGAAAAATATCACAACAACATGTATATCTAGCACAATAACTTTCACAACAACATAAAATTGCTAATGCAACCTATATGGCATGACTAGTATGCATGACATGTGATTTATAGAAAGAGCCTATATGATGCATGATATGGAATACCCTCATCTCATCAGGTTGCAACATAAATGGAACCTGAATAATGTCAACAATAACATCACAAATCATGTGAATCACTCAAGGTGAAATAAAATCAATTGTAATAATTGAAAAACTAGAAAATTGCAATTAAACGAGGTATTTTGGATTTTCCATGTACACGGGTTAACTACACCCAGACACAACTTATTAACAAGTACCAATTATGTCCTATCCCCGGATATAGACTCCAAACAATAACTCAAGAAGAATAGAATTCCTCTGATACCACTTTGTAACATTCCGGTTCTAGAAGCCACCCAGAGGTGCCCCGTACCCGGTTGGTCACATGGAATCAAGCACATTTCCCCTAACACCAGAGGCTACCAACTAGCAGTGAGGTCCTTGGGTGTGATAGTGGGGAAACTATGCTCTCATTGGAAGAGTAACACAGCAGAAGAGAAAAATAAATAACAATAACAGAAGCAGTAATAATCCATACAAAAGTAAACAGTGGAAGTCTGAAGAAATAAACAGTTGGAGTGAATATATATATAAAATTATGCATGGTACATATGTCTAGGAAAATAACCAAACAAATCACAATGCTAGAATATTGAATAGTACTAATCCAAAGTACAAAAGAAAACAAATAAACAGCTCCTCAACATTTCAAGCCTCAGCTTGGTCCCATTCTCTCTAACTCCACAACATATCAAGTACCTGAAGTATAATGAAGCTTTCCCTTATCTATACCTGCAACAATATAATATGTTTGGGCCCAAATGCATAACCCAATTAGGGTGTGAGATAAAATACTAGTAGAAAATCACCATAAGATCTGTGCCTAAGAGTCAGTGAATATATGGTAGGTAATAAACAAAAGGAAGCAGTAAACAAAGAAGTACTCATCAGTAACTAGTCATACAGTTTCAATGCAATCAGTTCTATACATAAACTACAACAAATAAGCAGGGAACTCTATGGGTAGTTCTCTCAGCCTAACCCCTCTGGTTCAATCAAACAAGGATACTACAGAGACTCTCTAAGGAATATCTCTCAGTCAATTCCCCTTAGAGTTTCAAGTGTTTAAAAAGACTCTCTCAGGAAGCTCACACGGTTAATTCCCCTTATAGTTTAAGGCAGTAAAATAATCTCTGAGGAAGCACACTCGGTCAATTACCCTCATATCCCCAAGTGGTCAACGACTCTCTGAGGAAGCTCACACGTCAATTACCCTTATAGTCTAAAATGGTTCAAAGACTCTTTGAGGAAGCTCACTATGTCAATTCCCCTTATAGTCTAACATAGTTCAAAGACTCTCTGAGGAAGCTCACTCAGTCAATTCCACTTATAGTCTCATACACCAGGTTTTCATGACCCTATGTAAGTCAACAATCATAGAAATGAAATACAGCCAAAGTAAACCTCAAGAACAACTTGGATAAACAGTCTAAAAAATCTCAAGCATGTCAGATAAAAATAATCACTCCATCCTACAGTACTATGCATGGGAAACATCAAGGAAGCCTAATGGCTAAACATATCCAAACAGCCATAAACAGAACATACATGGGAAAACACATCTAAAGAATAGTAAAAAACCATATTCACATCCAATTAGCCTATATTTACACATACCAGCATAGCAGGAAATTAACAGGGTTAAAATGGTAAACACGCAATACCCCGTTCAAGGGTATTGGGAAAAATTGCACATAATACTCAAAGACTTTCAACGGAAAGGCACAAACCACCTACCTCAGCATTGGGATATCTATATACTTCGACATCAGACCTTGGATCGACCTAGAATGTGGTAGATCTAAAAAAACGTATAAAACTTTCAAACCGCGATATCTCACCAGAGAAGGGAAATCAACAGATGGTGATCTAGGAGAAGAGAGAACTCACAGATGTGATTCCAACGCAACCGAGATTTTTTGATTTAGAGGATAGACGCTCTCTCACGGGCTTGTCAAATATCCATGGATATATGACACTCTCAGATGAAGAAGTCAAAGAATAACAGGTTTCTGTCGATAAGACACAACCCCGGTCCGTTTAATGAAAAAAAAAACAAAATACACAGTGTGTACTTTTTAAGTACATGACGTGCACTCACCTTTTCTGTACTCTGCTTTCGGTGGCCTCCAGGTCAACCCCACATGGCCATCGGCCCTTGGATCAACCTATAACACAGTAGATCTATAAAAATGTCTAAAATGTTCAGCCCATGATATCTCATGAGTGAAGAGAAATCAACAGATGGTGCTCTAGGAAAATAGAGAACTCACCGATGCGATTCCAACGCAACTGATGATGTTCGATTCGAAGGATAGACACTCTCTCGGGGGATCATCGAAGATCCGCGTCCATATGATGCTCTCAGATGAAGAAGTCAAAGAAGAACACGTTTCTGTAGATAAGATGCGACCCTGGTCCATTTAATGAAAAAAACAAAATACACGGTGTGTAATTTTAAGTACACAGCGTGTACTCGCCTTTTCCATACTCCGCTTTAGGCGGCCTCCAGGTCACCCCCAGATGGCCGTGTGCATGGCCGCTATACGAGAAACACACGGTTACTTGTGGTAATCGAGTACATGGTGTGTACTTAGAAAGTACATGGTGTGTACTTCAAAAATTTCCAGAAATTCCACTTTTTCTCGAAAATGACCAGAAAAGGAAAACATACCTGAAAAAGAAGATCCATGTTCTTACAATGTTCCCGCTAAGGAATGATGTTTTGACATCCATTTACCAAATCTCATAGTCATGGTATGCTGCTATGGAAAGTATGATTATTATGGATTTAAACATGGAAACTGGTGAGAAGGTTTCATCATAGTCAATTCCTTGACGCTGTCTGAAACCTTTATCCACTAGCCTTGATTTATAGGTGCTAACTTGACCTTTCGTGTCTAGTTTTCTCTTGAATACCCATTTTCATCCAATAGGCTTTACATCAACTGGCTCATCGACCAGAACCCAGACTTGGTTCTGATACATGGAATCCATCTCCGAATTCATAGCTTCTAGCCATCTTGCAGCTTCTAAGCTTTATACTAATTCCTTGTGGGAGATAGGTTCATCATTTTCCAACAATAATGATTCACCATCCTCGATGAAAAAGAAATCAAATCTATCTGGTTCCCTTACCTCTCTTGAGCTCCGACGCAGTACTTGTGTTTTTGGAATCTCTTCCATGGGGACCTATGGAACTTGTTCATGTACGAACTCCTGTGTATCTTGAGCATCAACTTCATCAAAGTCAATCTTGCTCCCACAATCCTTTTTGAGGATGTTATCCCTCTTAAGAAAGATGGTTTTCTTGGAGAGAATCACTTTCTTGTCTGAAGGGTTATATAGGTAATATCCATTCGTTTTCTTTGGGATATCTTATAACACCCCGAGATTTTATGAAAAATATTCTTTTTAATTTCACTAATGTCTTGTGTTGTACGCTACACCAAAAGGAGATTGCACAACACGCATCCTTGATTTTCCTTGCATTACACGCAATCGCGACCTTCCTCGATAGCGTGTGTAGTACGCAATAACGAGTTTCACTAAACAACAATATGCTATTAAAATATTATTAAAACTAGCCGTTATGAATAGTAATAACCACTTTTTGAAATTTTGTAATTTTATTTTCAAAATGGAATTCATTTTTGGATTCGTAATATCGAAATTATCTTAGGGTGAAATTTTGGTGATTTTCGAATAACTTTCATATTTTGATGAATAGTGAAAATTACTAAATTATAATTAAAAACAAAATTTTCAATCAAAATAATTAATAGTGATAAATTATTAATTTGAGTGGTTTTAAAGTATATTTAGAATATATTTTTACAATTTCACATTTAAACCAGACATAAACAAGTGTCAATCTTTTGATAGTTATTATCTCTTAAGAACACACTATTTGTTTTGACGACGAGAATTAATTTTTAAATTAATTAATGCAACTGATATGTTTTGAATTTGGTAAAATAGAAATCATTTTTGAGTTCATAATATCAAATATAGCTTAGGCCTAATTTTTGGTATTTTTCTGAAAACTTTCAATTTTTGATGAATAGTGAAACCACTAAGTGGAAGTTAAAAAAAACTGAATTGTTCATAAAACTTAATTTTACCGCTTCTATGAGTGGAATTTCAAAAATCTGAGAGACACGGTTGATGTCAGTAAGTAAAATGTGGTTCAATGAGATGAAAATAAATTTTTGGTGAATAGTAACTTTTTACTTTTTTTAACACGGTTAAAAGTAAATAGGGTAATTAAGGGTAGAAATGATATTATTATTACCCTAAAACATGTCCTAATTCTATTGGACAAGTTTAATTCGACCAAAAAAAAAAAACTTAGGAATAAAATATGACCATTTAGGCCCACTTGTATTAGATTAGGACATTTATTATTAATTTATTTAAAGAAGGGTTAAAAGAGTTAAAATCAAAGTTTATTTACTAAAACATTTTTAATATGGGGTTATACATAAGATAAATTAGACTATAAATATTCATTAGAAAGATAAAAATATTTCCTACATAATGGTATTTTATTTGTAATTTTTAGACATTAAATAATTTAATTTATTTATGACACAACGATGATGAAGTAATTATCTTATTAATGAAATATTGACATAATTGATATTATAAATACCCAAATAAATATAATTTGAGACTTTTTATGAATTACACCAATTTTATAGGTTACTATGACATGTTATTATTGATTTAATTAACATTTTTCGAACTTATCATTCTGTTATAAGTTTCACAAAAATCAATTACTAAATAGTGTCAAAATTGACATAAAATTGTTTTTAAAACAAATATTATATTATTAATTGTTATTTTATTCCTAAAAATCTAAGGTTCGGCCAAATGACTTAGATAAGGTTATATATATTAATAATAAACAAATTGGGGTTCTTTTGGCTTCTTATAGTAAGTTTATTAACCTTATAGTGTAAGAACACAAGAAGACACGGTAAAAGTAAAATTATTTAACTTAATGTTAAATCTAAATGATAAGGTTAAAATAGGAACCTAAACTTGTCTAAATTCTATTGGATGAGAGGATTTCGACCCATCCCCACCTTATCCTTGAAATAAATCAATTTGGAGCTATTTAAAACCGAACTTTACTTTATAATAAAATAGTATTTTTAGTTATTCCAAAGGTGCCCCTCTCCTCCCTTATAAAAGGGCACCTCCTCCCTCTCCTCCTCACACCAATTTGAGCATTCAAGATCGGTCAAACCATGCCAAAATCTCTTCTCCACTTCCCTAGAAACATAATAGAGGTTCTGGTCTTACTCAAAGACCAATTTTAGTGCCCTAAGAGGAGGTCTCAAAGAGGCGCTTCAAAGAAGAGGTAATTTCCGTTACTGATTCTTTCACCTTTATTTTTTCTTCGACTTCTTCTTCTTAGGTTGTTTCATTATGAAGTAATAACATCAGTATCACTCATATACTTATATTTTATTATAAGTATTAAAAAAATCCTATTTCACCATCTATCCATCCTACGGAAAACGAAATCACCGCGCGTGCATACGTATGGAATACCGTCTCCACGCCGTGGTGTAATCTATTTTCCGCCACCACCTTAATTGGATGGGTATAATGGTGTAATGAGTAACTATATATGATTATTATAAATTTATATTGATACTGGAATAGTATACATACACTTCAACACAAGTTCACGATCATGAGAACGATATCATCGCTCGTGCGTACGTACGGAATACCGTCTCCACGACGCGATGAGATTCATTCTCCACATTAACCATTCATGAATGATTATAAAGTATATATAATAAGTAATCATGAAATATATGACATAATAATGATACTGCATTTATGTGTATATATATTAATTTCATCTACTTAATTCCGTTCAACTCAATAAGGAAACGAAAACAGCGTTCATGCGTACGTACGGACTACCGTCTCCATGAACGGTGTGTTTCATTTCATTTATATATCTATTATATATATATATATACTGAATATATATGATATATAAATAATTTTTTATATTCTGGATGTAAGTAAATCATGATATAAGTAATAATAATGTCAAGAACAACAAGTCCAAACACCTACGACAAATGAATCGATTTTACCCAAAACACTCTTTAACATGGAATTTACAAAAGAACGGTTAAAATAAAGTCATAAGTGAACCATATATGATATAATAACAATGAGTATGATTCTGGAATAAGTCAATGACATTATTTAAATCATTATACAGGAGGTTCAGACACTTACGAAGCAAATCGGACCTAAGGTAAGGGAAATATCACAATCTCATTTTTATCCGAGATTGTTTATAATTTAGTATTTACTAGGGTGTATTTTATAATACACATCCATGTTTCATCAATATGTAATGTTATTTCCATCCACCTACAATTTTTTAAATCCAATTTTACCCTTTGGTGAGTTTTTAGTAAAAGATATGAAAGGAATCTTTTGTCGTTTTTCGTACAAGGTACTTTTTGACTTTTCTGACAAAAGTACGAGAAGAATGTTTTTTTTAACTTACACGTTATGAATGGATTTTTAAAACATTATTTCCAAGAAGTTTGCTTTTAAATTTTTCAAGTTTATTTTTAATCAACTTCTTTTAGTTTAAAATTGTATGACATGTTAAGAAAGGAAAAGTGTTTTTGAAGAAGAAAGGATATTTTCCTCAAGAATGAAGTTTAATTGTTTTATCAAAATTATTTTCCATCTAAGATAATAAAGGGTTCTGTTTTTATCCCTATTATTACATTGATTTGATTATGTTGTGATGGAATTATTTTTATGAATTCCTTTATCATATATGAATTGTTTTATGATGTCACGATGTTTAAGATTCCCATTTTTATTACATGGGTTATGCAATGATGTATGTTTTAAGATTTTGTGGCACACATAAGAATGGTATCATTATGAGATGGGTGGGACCTATATCTCCCTACAATGCATTGGGTAATGATTTTATATCTCATGAGATAGATATGGCTGGAATGGTAAGTTATACTGGTTCAGTGAAACAGGACTGAAACGAGGGTGACTCGGTTCAGAAAGGGACTTTGTCCACTAAGATAGTCTTGGAAATGAGTCTTGACTAACAAGAAATGATTCTCTATGATTATGTGTGTATGCCACAAAGTTTCATGTTTTAAGTTATGATTATTGTGATTACATTTCAATTCCATGATTTATCCCATATTATGAAATTATGCTCTCTTTTGCAGGTTAAGATTTCCAAAATGTTATGTTCTTATGAATATGATGTGATTGATATTTCTTTTGTTTACCCTTACTGAGCATTTGAGCTCACCCTTTTATGTTTTTTTTCCCCAGGATATAAAGAAAGATTTTAGGTAAAAAAAAGAAGATCTTTATGGGAGATTTTGAATATCTTTCACCACGATTAGAAGATTATATTCTGAGTTTCCAAAGACACTAAACTATTACGGTCCTTATGTGTGTGTTTTTGTTATGTACTAAGTATTCCGAAAAATTAATGTAATATCCTTGTACGTTAAGCTTCAGGTCTCTACAGTTGGTATCAGAGGAAAGGTTTAGTCAACCTTTGGAAACTAGGATGCGAAAATGTTAGTGAGATCCCTAGATATATTTCTAAGGTATGTCTAGGGATGTCCCTAAGGTTAAGTATACGTATAGGTTATAGTACTAGAATTACGCTAACGATCATAGAATTAAACCTAAGATGTTAGATATTGAAGGTACTCCCCCTTTATTATGTTGTTTTCCCTAGCATTATTTGTTTCCCCTCACACTATTCTTTTTGGGTTTTAGACGATGGCTGGAACTCGAAGTAACCGTGTTGATCAATGCAATGGACAATGCAATGATTGTACTCCTGAACAAACAAATGTTATGGGAGATGGAGTGAAAGATCTTATTGCTATACTTACACAATCTATGAATCATTCTGGACTTCCAAATGAGTAGAGAAGGGAACAATATTCTATTGAGTCTTTCATGAGGCAACGTCCACCTTCTTTCAGTGGGACTTCCGATCCACTTGTTTCTGAACAATGGATCAGTACCACTGAAAAGATATTTTCAGTTCTTCAATGTTCTGAACATGATAAAGTCATCTTAACAGTATATCATTTGGAAGGTGAAGCTGATCAATGGTGGAATCTTATCAAGAATACGAGGCCAAGAGATGAAATTGAGTCCACTGAATGGGACGAGTTCAAGAACTTGTTTTTCAGTAAGTACTTCCCTCGTATTCTTCGAATGAAGATGGAAAAGGAGTTTCTTGAGCTGAAGCAGAAGGATGATGAATCTTACAAGACTTTCAAGGTATGCATCTGGAATTATCATCCAACCTGAAAGTAAAGTTGATCGATTTTTCAGTGGCTTAAAACCAAGTCTTCGAAGGGCATTAGCTATAAGAGACTTCAGTAGCTATGAAGAAATTGTGCGTTGTGCTATGAAGGTAGAAATGGAAGTTGGTGTTACATATCCATCTCATGGTTTCGAAAAGAAATGAAAGATGGAGTTCAAGGAGAAATCTCAGAATAATGGTGAAAAGAAAATGAATGTTTCCTTATGCTCAAATTGTGGAAAGAAGCATGGTGGAGATTGTTTTAAAGGGACTAGAAAATGTTTTAAGTGTGGAAAAGAAGGCCATAGAGCAGCTGAGTGTTGAAGTAATGGAAAAAGGGTTTCTAATGATGTGAATAAAGCAAACACTGCAGAGAACGCACCACTAACACTTCAATGCTTCAAGTGCAAGGAAATGGGGCATTATGCTAATAAATTCCCTAATCCAAGGGTTAGTGATGATCGACATGAGCAACCACTTAAGGAAAAGGACAAAGGGAAGTCACATGCGATCACCATTGGTGATGTTGAATATAACAACGATGTGGTGGAATGATTAAGTGTTTATGTAATGGGATTCCAAAATAATGTTGTATCATGGAGTATTGGAATATTTATGTATTGGTCTAATGTGGTATTCAAAGTGATTGAGATATTTTTAATAAGATGATATGCGCATAATGAAGGGAAATCAGAAAATGAAATATTTGACAGTATTCATGAGCTCATGATTGATATAAGGACTAAGTGATATCATGGTTTGAGTCTATAGAATTTTGAGGATTTTGGTATGTGGAAAGTGTTAACTTTTAACTACATTCATGTTTTCACTAAGGCTCAATGGGTATTCAAGAGAGTACATGATTAAGGCCTTTGAATGTTTGGAATGTGACCAACAAGATATATCTTATGATATATGGGGATAAACGATGGTATTAAATCTCTGAGAGTGGACTGCGGTATTATGGATAAGCCTAAAGATTGGAATGGATTATGTTGGACATAAGTTAGTATTGTTTGTTTTTCGATATTATTGATGGGATGTTATAGTAATATAGTTTTAGAAAAAGGACAACTTGCAGGACGGGTGATAGCCCATCGCATCAGACAAGGCTGTGGGAATCGAACCCACAACCGAAGTGCGACTGGCCTTTATCGCCTACCACTGGCCTACAGGAAGTCCCTGTTTAGTAGAAACTAGTTTTATTATATTAACCAGTATGATATATGAAGTATAAGTCCATTTTAGGAACCATATGTGATTAATCTCACTATAGAATGACTTATGTATATTTAATAAATTTTGCTAGCCTTTTGTTTGAGACAGATGGAATGACCCGTCATTCTATCACATGATCTACTAACACTTCACGAATAACAAATTCAACTTCATTTATTTAAGAGATGAAGTGGAAATTGTTCAAGGCACGAACAACAGTGAGATTGTACCAAAATAAAGTAAGTATTTATTCTAATTCAAATTCTTCAACTTTAGGGAAATGATCTTGAAAACAAAAAATGTTGTCCTAGTGCTCTTATATCTGATTAATCAGATGGTACCTTAGATCGTCACAAATATATGGATTTGTGATTGTTGGCTTTTCCATAGCCATGTTCTCTACCACTCTCCATCAGAACATGATGGTTAGATTTCTCTTCCATATCCATATTTTCACCTATGTGGAAACCCAGTGATTAGTTTATTTGGGTAACCATTATGTTTCATACTTTTGTTTTTAAAATTGGTTTTGGTATTCCTTTTTACGATGTGGGTTTCGATTAAAGAAACTTTCGAATAGTAAACCATTTATAACCCCGACGAATTTCGAGGGTGAAATTCATTTTAAGGGGGGTAGAATGTAACACCCCGAGATTTTATGAAAAATATTCTTTTTAATTTCACTAATGTCTTGTGTTGTACGCTACACCAAAAGGAGCTTGCACAACACGCATCCTTGATTTTCCTTGCATTACACGCAATCACGACCTTCCTCTATAGCGTGTGTAGTACACAATAACGAGTTTCACTAAACAACAATATGCTATTAAAATATTATTAAAACTAGCCGTTATGAATAGTAATAACCACTTTTTGAAATTTTGTAATTTTATTTTCAAAATGGAATTCATTTTTGGATTCTTAATATCGAAAATAGCTTAGGGTGAAATTTTGGTGATTTTTGGATAACTTTCATATTTTGATGAATAGTGAAAATTACTAAATTTTAATTAAAAACAAATTTTTCAATCGAAATAATTAATAGTGATAAATTATTAATTTGAGTGGTTTTAAAGTATATTTAGAATATATTTTTACAATTTCACATTTAAACCAGACATAAACAAGTGTCAATCTTTTGATAGTTATTATCTCTTAAGAACACGCTATTTGTTTTGACGAAGGGAATTAATTTTTAAATTAATTAATGCAACTGATATGTTTTGAATTTGGTAAAATAGAAATCATTTTTGAGTTCATAATATCAAATATAGCTTAGGACTAATTTTTGGTATTTTTCTGAAAACTTTCAATTTTTGATGAATAGTGAAACCACTAAGTGGTAGTTAAAAAAAACTGAATTGTTCATAAAACTTAATTTTACCACTTCTGTGAGTGGAATTTCAAAAATCCGAGAGACACGGTTGATGTCAGTAAGTAAAATGTGGTTCAATGAGATGAAAATAATTTTTTGGTGAATAGTAACTTTTTACTTTTTTTACCACGGTTAAAAGTAAATAGGGTAATTAAGGGTAGAAATGATATTATTATTACCCTAACACATGTCCTAATTCTATTGGACAAGTGTAATTCGACCAAAAACAAACTTAGGAATAAAATATGACCATTTAGGCCCACTTGTATTAGATTAGGACATTTATTATTAATTTATTTAAAGAAGGGTTAAAAGAGTTAAAATCAAAGTTTGTTTACTAAAACATTTTTAATATGGGGTTATACATAAGATAAATTATACTATAAATATTCATTAGAAATATAAAACGATTTCCTACATAATGGTATTTTATTTGTAATTTTTAGACATTAAATAAGTTAATTTATATATGACACAACGATGATGCAGTAATTATCTTATTAATGAAATATTGACATAATTGATGTTATAAATACCCAAATAAATATAATTTGAGACTTTTTATGAATTCCACTAATTTTATAGGTTAATATGACATGTTAGTATTGATTTAGTTAACTTTTTTTGAACTTATCATTCTGTTATGATTTTCACAAAAATCAATTACTAAATAGTGTCAAAATTGACATAAAATAGTTTTTAAAACAAATATTATATTATTAATTGTTATTTTATTCCTAAAAATATAATGTTTGGAAAAATGACTTATATAATGTTATATATATTAATAATAAACAAATTGGGGTTCGTTTGTCTTCTTATAGTAAGTTTATTAACCTTATAGTGTAAGAACACAAGAAGACACGGTAAAAGTAAAATTATTTAACTTGATGTTAAATCTAAATTATAAGGTTAAAATAGGAACATAAACTTGTCTAAATTCTATTGGATGAG
The DNA here is from genome assembly GCA_963277665.1 of Viscum album. NCBI lineage: Eukaryota > Viridiplantae > Streptophyta > Magnoliopsida > Santalales > Viscaceae > Viscum > Viscum album. The sequence goes on from OY728143.1 coordinate 1,717,296,269, forward strand.
ATGATTTCGACCCATACCCACCTTATCCTCGAAATAAATTAATTTGGAGCTATTTAAAACCGAACTTGACTTTATAATAAAATAATATTTTTAGTTATTCCAAAGGTGCCCCTCTCCTCCCTTATAAAAGGGAACCTCCTCCCTCTCCTCCTCACACCAATTTGAGCATTCAATCTCGGCCAAACCCTGCCAAAATCTCTTCTTCACTTCCCTAGAAACATCCTAGAGGCTCTAGTCTTCCTCAAAGACCAATTTTAGTGCCCTAAGAGGAGGTCTCAAAGAGGCGCTTCAAAGAAGAGGTAATTTCCGTTACCAATTCTTTCACCTTTATTTCTTCTTCCACTTCTTCTTATTAGGTTGTTTCATTATGAAGTAATAACATCAGTATCAATCATATACTGATATGTTATTATAAGTATGAAACAATCCTATTTCACCATCTATCCATCCTACGGAAAATGAAATCACCGCGCGTGCGTACGTACGGAATACCGTCTCCACGCCGTGGTGTAATCTATTTTCCGCCACCACCTTAATTGGATGGGTATAATGGTGTAATGAGTAACTATATATGATTATTATAAATTGATATTGATACTGGAATAGTATACATACACTTCAACACAAGTTCACGATCATGAGAACAATATCATCGCTCGTGCGTACGTACGGAATACCGTCTCCACGATGTGATGAGATTCATTCTCCACTTTAACCATTCATGAATGATTATAAAGTATATATAATAAGTAATCATGAAATATATGACATAATAATTATACTTGATTTATGTGTATATATATGAATTTCATCTACTTAATTCCGTTCAACTCAATAAGGAAACGAAAACAGCGTTCATGCGTACGTACGGACTACCGTCTCCATGAACGGTGTGTTTCATTTCATTTATCTATCTATTATATATATATATATAATGAATATATATGATATATAAATCATGTTTTATATTCTGGAAGTAAGTAAATAATGATATAAGTAATAATAATGTCAAGAACAACAAGTCCAAACACCTACGACAAATGAATCGATTTTACCCAAAACACTCTTTAACATGGAATTTACAAAAGAACGGTTAAAATAAAGTCATAAGTGAACAATATATGATATAATAACAATGAGTATGATTCTAGAATAAGTCAATGACATTATTTAAATCATTATACAGGAGGTTCGGACACTTACGAAGAAAATCGGACCTAAGGTAAGGGAAATATCACAATCTCATTTTTATCCGAGATTGTTTATACTTTAGTATTTACTGGGGTGTATTTTATCATCCAAATCCATGTTTCATCAATATTCAATGTTATTTCCTTCCACCTACAATTTTTTAAATCCAATTTTACCCTTTGTTGAGTTTTTAGTAAAAGATATGAAAGGAATCTTTTGTCGTTTTTCGTACGAGGTACTTTTTGACTTTTCCGACAAAAGTACGAGAAGAATGTTTTTTTAACTTATACGACATGAATGGATTTTTAAAACATTATTTCCAAGAAGCTTCGTTTTAAAGTTTTCAAGTTTATTTTTAATCAACTTCTTTTAGTTTAAAATTGTATGACATGTTAAGAAAGGAAAAGTGTTTTTGAAGAAGAAAGGATATTTTCCTCAAGAAAGAAGTTCAATTGTTTTATCAAAATTATTTTCCATATAAGATAATAAAGGGTTATGTTTTTATCCCTATTATTACATTGATTTTATTATGTTGTGATGGATTTATTTTTATGAATTCCTTTATCGTATATGAATTGTTTTATGATGTCACGATGTTTAAGATTCCCATTTTTATTACATGGGTTATGCAATGATGTATGTTTTAAGATTTTGTGGCACACATAAGAATGGTATCATTATGAGATGGGTGGGACCTATATCTCCCTCCAATGCATTGGGTAATGATTTTATATCTCATGAGATAGACATGGATGGAATGGTAGGTTATACCGGTTTAGTGAAACAGGACTGAAACGAGGGTGACTCGGTTCAGAAAGGGACTTTGTCCACTAAGATAGTCTTGGCAATGAGTCTTGACTAACAAGAAATTATTCTCTATGATTATGTGTGTATGCGACAAAGTTTCATGTTTTAAGTTATGATTATTGTGATTACATTTCACTGCCATGATTTATCCCATATTATGAAATTATGCTCTCTTTTGTAGGTTAAGATTTCCAAAATGTTATGTTCTTATGAATATGATGTGATTGATATTTCTTTTGTTTACCCTTACTGAGCATTTGAGCTCACCCTTTTATGTTTTCTTTTCCCCAGGATATAAAGAAAGGTTTTAGGTAAAAAAAAAGAAGATCTTTATGGGAGATTTTGAATATCTTTCACCACGATTAGAAGATTATATTCCGAGTTTCCAAAGACACTAAACTATTATGGTCCTTGTGTGTGTGTTTTTGTTATGTACTAAGTATTCCGCAAAATTAATGTAATATCCTTGTACGTTAAGCTTCGGGTCTCTACATATCTTATAAAGATACAACTTGTGCCTCAGGGTGCTAGTTTGTTGCCTGAGAAGGCCTTAACAAATGCCTCACATCCCCATACATGTGTGCAAAAAAATGAGTTTCTTTTCATTCCATAACTCATAGAGAATTCCATTTTCCAAATTGGTTGGTACTCAGTTTAATGTGTATGTTGTAGTCTATAATGCATATCCCCAAAAGGATAATGGAAGATCTGCATGACTCATCATCGACCTCACCATGTCCAATAAGGTGCGGTTCCTCCTTTCACTAACACCATTACATTGTGGTGTATAAGGAGGAGTGAGTTGAGATAGAATCCCAGACTCCCATAGAAGATCGATGAACTCTTGGTTTAGATATTCTCCACCTTGATCTGATTGAAGCTTCTTTGTCTTCTTATCAAGCTAATTCTCTACTTCATTATTAAATTACTTAAATTTATCTAAGGCTTCTGACTTATACCTCATTAATTAGACATATCCATATCTACTCAAATCATCAGTAAAAGTAATGAAGTAAGAATATCCACCTTTAGCTTCTATTGGAAATTCTCCACACACATTTGTGTGAACCAATCCTAGAAACTCTGTGGCCCTTTCACCCTATCCACCAAAAGGCAGCTTGGTCATTTTACCCTATAAACAAGCCTAGCATCTATCAAGTGGTTTTAGCTCAGTAGAGTCTAAATATCCATCTTGGCAGAGCTTTGTCAAGCGCTTCTCATTTACATGACCGAGACGGTGATGCCACAACTGGGTGATGTATGAGTCATGTGAGTCTATTTCTTTATCGATTGCCAACACTTGGTTTTCATAGTTTAATACATACAAACCATTATTTAAATGTGCCATACCATAACATACATTGTTCTTATAAAAGATACAACCCTTATTTAAAAACATGAAAATAAATCCAACCATATCTAAACAAGATACAAAAATTATGTTCTTGGTAACACTAGGCACATAATAATAGTTATTTAAAACCAAAATCATCCCAGTCATCAATGAGAGGTGGTAATTGCCAATGGCTAAAGCAGATAGCCTCGCTCCACTGGCAGCTCGAAGATCCACCTCTCCTCTAGAAATCTTTCTAAATATACTTGGTTCTGGCTTTTGAATACAAATGTGAGCCCCATAAGTTGTATCTAATACACAATTTGTAGAAATGGAAGGATTACACTCGATAACGAATGAAACTTTAGCATCCCCATGCTTATGGGTGCAGTTCCTCTTCCAGTGGCCTTTCTTGCCACATGAAAAACATAATGCCTCCTATTCCGTACCCTACCTTTGGATCTTCCTCTTCTTGGAGGGATGGTGCTCGGGGGATTCAGATCGTTTATAAGTCCTTGGCCCCTTTTCCTTGTCCTTCCTTTTCTTATTCACCATAAGGACTGCGGGGTTGTCATGCCCCATGTCCTTATCTACCTGGAAAATTAAGGTCAGAAGTTCCAATAGACTCTTCTCATTTTTTCTCATGTTATAGTTGACAATAAAGCTAGAGACGGTCTTGGGCAGCGATGATAGGATGAGATCTGTACGCAACTCATCTGAGAACTTAATCCCTAAGATGTACAGACATTCAATGTATCCAATAATCTTGAATACATGAGGACCAGATGGCACAGAATCTCCAAGCTTAGTTGTAAACAAAGTGTTGGAGATTTCATATCTCTATTGTCTCGCCTTCTCTTGGTAGAGATCCTTAAGGCAAGACATCATGCTCTACGCATCCATGTTCTCATGTTGCTTTAAGAGATCATTAGACATGGCCGATAGCATGAAACATTGGACATATGTGGCATCATCCATATGTTTCATATAGAGAGATAATTCCTCACCACTGGCCTCTTTCCCAGGAACAACTATAATAGGCTCTTCCAACACATACAATTTCCTCTCATGGAGAAGGATGATGCGTAAATTACTCTGCCACTCTTGAAAATTGGTGCTGGTGAGAAGGTTTTCCTTCTTGAGTATGGTTCACAATAATATGTTTGCAGTCATTTTCTTGACATTTCTACAATTTAGGATGAGAAAAGGTTTAGTAATTTATTATAAAAATGAGACAAATAAATAAATTAATACTTATTAGTCTCCCACTATTTTATCGAAATCCAATACCCGTCACCATTGACTTCATAATATTCCATTGCTTGAATATTCTAGTGGCAAGGATCCATATTTCCCTTTGCATTACCCCAACTAGGGCTGTTCAAGAAAATTTAAGGGTTTTAGGTAGGCATTCCAAATGCCAACTGCATTAACTCGCATCTCCTTGATCCGCTGAGTGGACTCCCCAATCTTGAAATCCTTTTATTTTTGATTTCCTCAAACTTTGCCTCTTGGTCACACCAAGTCCTACTATGGCAATCAACCCTTGATGAAAACCAAGTCAAGTTAACCCAAAACCTTGAATTATAATTCCTCGATAATTGAAAGCACCCCAACTAGGGTTGGTCAAGCACTTTGAACTATGGTTCGATTCTAACCAAGATTATGGAAGGCTATACCGTCTTAATATTTATTTTATGGATTTTATAATTATACGTAAATTGAAACTTTATTATATTTTATTACATTCTTGTTAATATTAAGTGGGATATACTTAAGTGATTAACCATGTCTAAGATAATATTTACGCATAATTCATTTTTATTTTTGTTCTATCTTGCCTGCTTGTTTAATTCATTAATTATGTGGTCGTGACAACACACCTACAATAAATAAACCATGAAACTGAAATAAAATAAAATAGATGGTATGATCATGAGATTGTTCTATCGGTTAGTTTATCTAGCGGTTAATAAACTGACCCAAGACCTAGGGGAGAAACACCTTGAACCTTTCGGGTTCGTGTTTACAGCTTTCCACTTGTCCACCATTGTATCTCCTTAGATTGGTTTCACCTTGGCTCCTGACTTGGGCCACCTCCACTAGCTTGGGAGCTCCATACATTACATATGAATTTATCTCACATGCAGGTGAAGGGTAAAAAATGGGGTTTTTATATAAAAGAACCCTTGGGCGTGTAGGACCTATATATTAATGAGGAGAAGGCTCGCAGGCCAACAAATTTAATTTAAATAAATAAATTAAAAGAAACCATTCACATACAAAGGTCTTGGTCTAGATCATGATCATCCATACATGCAACAATATTTATGATAAATAAAACTAGATTTCAATTCTTTAATTGTTCTTGTTTAAGATAAATCATGCTCGAATCAATTAATTATCTTTAATTAATCAATACTTTTATCTTAAACCATTTTTCTGAATTTTCTTGAGATTCTCATCCATCATAATTTTAAACAAATAAATTCATTTAAAATTATCTTTGTACGTAACTTGTACCTTGGAGACAACCCGGTGAATTCCCATTTATGTAGATATTAAATTAAACACATATATATAAAACACCTATCACGTGTTGTGCCTCAGCTTTACTCCTGCACTATGGTACACATCTCAAGGGTTTTTATAATATAATATTAAATTTTAATAAATCTGTATAATTTAGATGAGTACATAGTGTGTAGTTCCGACTACATGACAAATACTTTTGTTCACCGTCCATCCAAAGTACATGCTCGAGGACATGGCGTGTTTATGTACTTTGAAAATTTTCAGAGTACACGGCGTGTTCATGTGGGACACATGCCGTGTAGTATCCGCATTACACAGTTTCTAGTCGGGCAAGCCATGTATAGGGTACACGGGCCAACCCTAACCCGAAGGGACTACACGTTGTGTTCCATGGGCCACATAGCGTGTAATCTGGAAACCATGTGCCACTTGTTCCTGATCAACACATGGTGTCATTTATGACTTAGGAATACTCCAATACACGACCTGATTTGGCGGATCAGTCTGATGCATTGAACCTAGACTACATGGCGCGTACTTCTGAATACACGCCGTGTATTCTGGTGTTGTACGAACAGGAACGTTTTTAACCTCTAAATAAGATCCTCTATTTTATTTTAATCAAAATTAAAAGAAAAATTCATTTCTATAAGGTGAACGAGAAACGAGAGAGGAGGAACAGATCTCGAGATTCATATTTAAAGAATGATTAACTTGAATCGAAACAACTAAATTATTAAATGTGTAAATCACCAATGAAAAAACTAAATAATTATAATCAATGATATGACCCCTCTGATACCACTTGTAGGTTTTGGGTGCAGTAGAAGCGCGTTGTTGGGTGTACCCAACTTTAATTTTAGCGTTAATAATGATCAATCCGAGATCCATCATGATAATAAAACGCCGGATCTTCAGAATAGAATGAAGAATGAAAAAAAGAGGGGACTCCCGAAACCATAGATAGGATCATCATATGTTGGTTATAATTAATTTAATTAATTAACAAGAATTACCTTGATGGAATTCTTTTGTAATTGATGTTTCTAGTCACGATCTGATGTGATCTGTCATTGCGTTGTAGAATCCAAGTGTAGAATTCCTCTATAAGTGATCCACATGTGCTCCACATATCTCTAGACGTCGCCGAAGGGATCTCCAGGTGCTATTATGGAAGAGCCTTCGCTTGCGATGTCCGCCTTCGATCGCCTTGATCCGGTGGAGGTGGATCTCTCTCTCGTATCTTGAGAGAGTTCTCGGTGGAAAAAAATCTCTCTTGGCTTGAGAGTTTTTCCAAATCCATTGTGCACAACCACAAAAAAATGGCTAGTCTAATGAGAAATATATAATTGATATTTTTAATTATAAAGAATAATAAAATGAATCAATTACTCGAAAGAATTTATTCATTTCATTCAATTCTTAGTAATACCTCATGTCTAATAATAATAGTTGGCTATTATTATTACCTGACATGCTCCCAATGAATTACACCTAATATTATTTAATTAAATAAATAATATTTATTTCTCATAAATTCCTAGAAAAAATACATGGCGTGTATATTTAATATACACGGTGTGTAATTTTATTTTTCTATTTTTCTTTATTTTTTCCACCACATTTATTAGACCTTGAATAATGGCTATTTATTTCTAAAATAAATATCACTGCATTACTCACTAATAAATATATTATTTCACCCACAATATATTCTCTTGAATAACTAGTGTCTAAATAAATGCGATCATGTATCCTTAAATAATTATTAAAACAAAATTTGGAATAATATTTACTTAAATTTTTAAATTAATATTTAACTGAGATACTTGGACACACTTAGTGTGTGACCCTCTAGGCCTCTTTCTTAGTGGCATTAGGCAAAGCCTTCCTAAAGTCCAAGGTTAGCGTCTAGTAACATGCCAAGGCACCCATAGAGAAAGAAGTTAACGCCGCAATGACGTGTCACATCCTATGAACACTTACCATGTAATATAATCCCTTTGTCTCGATATCTTGAATCAAGAGGGTTACATGATGGTGTCATCAACCCATGTTCTTGATTATTCTTTCTTTGACTTCCCAAAATTGAACTTTCCCATTCCTCACCATGGACATGGATTTATTTAGGATATATAAATTCCATCAAAGGGACTAAGATATCTACTTACATTATGGAATAGAAGGGACAAATCCTTTCTCGTATTATCTATTAATGTTGTATTACTCGTGACACACCCAACATATCCTACCTCGCTGAAGACAGTGTGTCGTCATAGTTTTTTTCAATACATCTAAGTGCATGAGTTGTAATACCCATTAATAATAATCTTAAAGTCTAAGGACCAATACACACTTGCGAAAATAGGAACATCCAATGACACTATGAAATGTGGATTTCCTATTGGTGGGTCTGGTTCTCATAATATCCTTCTGGACATTACCAATGGCACATACCATGAGAAGGTGACTCAAAGTTTTATGAGTCCTCACCCCTAATGGCATGTATTATTTGTGTCCCTCAAATAACAACATCCGGCCATAGAACATATATTCAAGAATAGTGTTATGGCACTTATGGGTTCTCATCATAGCAGGGATTCGCTATGAACCTTTAATGCAACATCTATCCTTAGGACATTATCACATATATTTTCACGCGGAAGAACATCCAAGATGTGATAAGGTATTTATTAAGAAATAAAGTACAAAGTAGTTGGTTCTAGGCCACCAACTCCAAAAAATATAAGTTCATTAGGTTAGTAGTTCTCTCTCTATTTTTAAACAGTCGCCACACTATCTTCTTTGATTTTTAGCATTGTAACTGTATTTATATAACACTTTCTGATTATTGTGAAGTGTATGTGCCATAAGGATTTATAATTTACTATTTACATTTTATATCAACATTTAATTATTCACCATCTACTTGGAAATATTTTCAAATGAAGTATTGAGAATCTAAACTAATGATGGTTTGTTTTCTATGGATTAATAGAATATCATTCTATTCCATTATTAATTCAACTTAATATTTTCTATTATTTATATGATTTCTCAATAATTTCCTTAACTTATATTCCATTATTATGTTTCACTTATTTTTTGTTTTAAATACATTCAATATTAATATTAATTATTAAATTTGAAAAATGATATTCTATTATTGAAAATAATAATTGTTTTATAGTGAAATGGGAATGCACGGGAAGATTACTAGTAATTTATAAATATATAAAAATAAAAGATATTCGAATATTAGGAAGAAGAGAAAAAAATGAAAAGAAAGGATTGTAGGTTACATCTTCATTGAAGCTTTAACGATTCTCTATCAAACTAAAACCTTGAGGGATTGGGATTAAATGATACCAGAAAATCCATAAGGTTATAAGGAGACATAGGAAAAGGTATTTGGGCTTCGAGAATTGGATGAGAAGTGATTTTATATAGAAATTGAGGGGTTTTTTTGGTTAAAATATTGAATAAATTATTATTTTGAAATAAAATATTTTAATAGTGAAATTTTGACATTATTAACTATATTTTATTAAAAATATATGTTTTAAAGAATTTTAAACTATTCATATAATGAATTTATTAGTTTATATAGTAGGAAATAAGATAGAATAATTTTTTTTAATGGAATACTTTACATTTTTCGAAATTACTTTTTTATGTTGTGAATTTGAACTTTTTATTTTTAAATGAATTATTTATCTTATTAAATATTTTTTTGGTTTATCCAACCATTCTAGAATTTATTATTTCATTATTACATATTGAATGATGTAATTAAAATATATCATTCAAGAAAAAACTATATCTTTATCATTAACCTAAAAATTGATGTTTTTTAGAAACTTATCAAGAATTCACTATTAATTTTTTTTTAAATGATGATTCCAAAAATTAAATTTATTTTATTAATTTTTTTAACTTAGGTAATTTTAATTAACATAAAAATTATGTTTTTTATAAAATAAGTTAAAATATGATTTATGAAAAATATATTTATGCTTTCTTTTAGAATTTGATTTGAATACTTATTTTGTGGAATTATAATGTTTATATTTATTTAATTTATTTATGGAAAATGTTATTTACATGTCATTATTGTGTTTTATTGGTTAAGTTACTATTTTAGTGGTCAGATTGTCATTCCTAATGTCCAGGTTACTATTCCTAACAACCATGTTATTATTCCAATGATCAAATTGGTTGTATACTTCCTATAAATACCTATTATTTTGTTCATTCGTCAGTTTACTTAAATTATTCTCAATTTTATATATTATTAATTTTTAAAATGTTGATCGCATTGCTATTTTTTTGTTTCTTTTTTAAAGTATTGTTCACAAGTGCGATATATCTTGGAGATTAAAATGATCTAAAATTTCCTATTCTAGTTATTTTATTTTTTGATGTTCATTCTCCCATTATAATAAATTAAATTTCATTGGGTATATTCATTCTCTAAATATAATGATTTAAATTAATACAATTAAGTGTTTTTACTTTTTATTATATGGTGCCTGGGTTTTATACTATACTATATTATGAAATATGACACAAATAATTATTCAGAAGGAAAATTACATATATAAAAGTTTGGCTCATTACATTATTATTAATGGAATTAGGACTCACCAAAGTCATAAAATACAACTAAGGTAGCCTTTATGATATCTATATATCATAAAATAAGATATGATCAATAGTTTATATATAATCACTTTTCCACATGTATGTCATACTCTGCGACATACCATAACATACCAAATGATATCACATATATTCAGGAAATATTTCTTCATTTATATACTGCTTAAACATACACACACACACATGATTTTTTATTTTTATTTATATACTATATAAATAGATGCACACACACACATTTATATTGACACACATACACATTTATATTTCATACACACATAGATGCACCCAAATTTATATTTATATTTACATACTATATTAATATTTATATACTAAAAAACATATTTAAATTTATATTTATATACTACACATATTTATATTCCAAACACACATGAAAATATATTTATATTTATATATTACATAAACAAACATTTATATTTATATTTATATACTATATATAAACACACACAGACACATTTATATAACATGCACACATACATGAAAACACACACATTTATATTTATATTTATATTCTGCACACACATTTATATTTATATTTATATACTATATAAATAAAAACACACACATATAATATTTTTATTGTCTAATTATTTATATGTTTATTTATATATACTACACACACATATATATATTAATGTATTTATATTTTTATTTACATATACTTCATATTTATATATTTTATAATATAGATATATAATTATAATTACACACATGTACACACACAAATTATAGTTATAATTATATATATATATATTATAAATTATATAATATAAAAATAAATATATAACGTTAAATATGAACTATACTTAATGTATTTATGATTTTTTTATATAATTATTATTATTATGTTTTATAATATATATATATATATATATATGCAATTATAATTATATATACAATTATAAATAATTATAAATGAATATATATAATTTTAAATGGTATTTATATAAATATATAAATTTTTATATAAATAATATTTAAATATATATAAATATGTATATATAAATTATATTATGCATGGTAACCTTTATCAGTGCGAAAACAAAGCACTAATAATGGAAAACTTTTATCAGTGCTAAAAAAGCATGGATAAAGATCACTCTTTATTTTCTTTTTTAGAACTAATAAAGGTTTTTCTTTATTAGTGTTTTTTTCTTTAGTACTGATATATGATGTCCTTTATGAGTTCTTTTTTTAACACTGATAAAGGGCATAACTATTTTTTTATGATTCTACTGTAGTGATTATCCTTTTTACTGAATTATAAAATTTTCTGTGAAAATTTTCCAGAAGTTTATTAGTGATAATTTGATAAATATTAAGTTAAAAACTAATATTATAAAAATTACATTGCAATTTTGTAGTACTCATTTTTATATCTAAGTTAATGTACATATCTCTACTATGAACAAATCACCAATGGGAAATTCACAAATACCAAATTCAATAAAAAAAATTATTAATAAGTGGGATATTTTCACTACAATTATCTAGTGAAACATTTGCACTAAAAATATCTACTGAGAAATTCAAATTGAAAATATCCACTGATAAATCCATAGTACAAATATTTAGTGAGAAATTCATAGTGCAAATATCTAATGATAAATTCACACTATAAAAGTATAGTGATAAATTCTCAATGAGAAACTCAAATGTGAAATCTATACTTCAAAATTTATGTATACATATCCATATTATTAATTTCTTTTTTATTCAAATAAATTCAAGTAGAGACAAGATTCAATGGAAGTTACCTTATTATAGACTAAACATTAAAACTCATTAATGATTATTATAGGAAAATTTACCCCAATTTTCTGATAACTACAAGCCAATATTGAAACTAACATATTTTTGGAATTTTTTTAATAAACTACTAAAACACAAAGTCTTTACTTCATATTGTGAAAAGCATGAGACTTCAATGTTACATATATTCTAGTTATATAACGTGTAGGCAAAAAAATTTCTCATTGGTGGACATGATGCGTGGTTTTTATAAGAATATATTCACTATATCTAAGACATAAGTGATGTGATGACCATAATAACTAGATGTTAAAAATTGAAACCCAAAAAATCACAATTGATGATGAGAAAAATCATTAAATGTGGAAAGATTATAACTTAGAAGGAAATTAAGACAACTATTACTGAGGTGATAAAAGATAGGTAAAGAGTGGAATATGATTAAATGAATGTATTTCTATGCCTTTATTTATATAAAAAACTATTTTCCCCTATGAGTTAAAATTATCTTAGTTGGGTTTTTATACTTCATATAGAAAATATTTAGTGTGTAGAATACTTTTTATGGTTATAAATCATTTATAAAAAACTTATGATTTTTGTAAATTCATTATATAAAAACCTACAAAGGTATAAGTCTCATCCATACCCTTAATAGTAAGTTTCCACAATTATATAATTTTCATAACATTAATTAACTTTTAATTTATTTACATGTTGTCAATATATTTATTTTTTAGTATTTTTAACACTCTAACTTTAGTGATAGTAATCTTTTCATTCTAGAGAAACAATATCACAATGAACATAGGTTAATTTAAGAATTTTATTTAAACATAAATTTATAAATTTAATAAATTGAATTTAAATAAATAAAATTTCATTTTTTAATTCATCATGTCAAAACTAGTTTAGGCTTAATTTTTGAGATTTTTCAGAAAAAAGTTGATTTTTACATGAATAATAAAAAATACCTATTTTACAAAAAGTGTCACTTTTATGAAATTATAACGATATAAGAATAATTTGAAAGATTTTTCAACTGTTTTATAGAAAATATATATATTAAAAATTAATATAATACATAAAAATATAATTTTTAAACTTATAAACTTATGCTTAACATTTTTAAAATATAAGTAATGTTTTGTTTAAATAAAAAAAATTTACTTATCATATCTCTTAATAAATTATATAAAAGGTTTGTTTTAGTTTTGGGTTGGTTTTAATGAAAAATAAGTATCCTATTATTTTAAATAATCCAATTAATTTTATTTTAATCAATATTATGCTTTATTTTTCTGTAAAATCATTTTTATGCATAAAATATACAATTTTCTAAAAATGATTTTCATTATGTTTTTCACACTTATATTAAAATTAATTTACACCACTTATAAAAATTGAATCTTGTAAAATGTATTCCATATTCGAAATCATAATAATAATTATTAGGTAATAATGTAAACTTAACTTTTGGTCATAATGAATAGTAAAAATAATAATTTTTTCTTCACCATGGTTAGGGTTAAAATGAGTTTACTGGGGGGATTAAACTAATAGATAAGGGTAAAAATGGAACTTAAAATTTTAGAAATATTGTTGTTTAAAGATATTTAAAACCCATATTATCTAAAATTTTAATTCTTTTTCATTTGGTTTCACTTTCACAAGAAAACTACTTTATATTATTTAAGTCTTTTATGTAATCCCATGTCTGTCCCTCCCCCCACTTATAAAAGAGAACCTCTTATGCTACCTTATTCACAAAACAATTATCACAAAACATTATCATATACCTACCCAAAAACCTTCCTAGTTTCCTTTAATTTATTCTTGAGTGTTTTTTATTCTCCTAAAACCATCCTTATAAGGCTTAAGGTGTAAGTCAAAGGATGTCACACAAAGGAGAAGTAATCATCTTTATTAGATATTTCAAAGTTTATTTTTTATTATAATACCTATGAATATATTGTATCCATCCTTAAATAATTAATAATGTATCATCAATATACTTATATGTTATTATGATTATGGGACAATTATTTTCCACCTCTTTTCCATCATATGGAAAAAAAACATCGCTCGTACGTACATACGACCTACTGTCAACACACAACAACATAATTAGTTTTTATCACCAATTTAATTGAATGGTTATAAATATGGAAGTAATGGATATATATATATTATATTTATGGAATAATTATAGTACTAAAAATAGAATATATCATCTACCTTCTTACTCTTGCACCCGTTAAAAAAACACAACACTGCTCATATGTACGCGTGGACTACCACCTCCACAAAGCGATGTGATTCATTTTTCATATATAATATTCATGGATTATTATAAATATGTATATAATGAATATATATGATATTTATATCATGATTAAATTTTTTTAGATGATATATCCATGACAAATATTCAAGTAGTGAAACTACTGAACCAAAACATAATTGAAAAACAAAACAATTAACACTCACAAACGATGATTTTAATAAATAATTATTAATAAAAAGGAGTTGGAATGATATAAGTAGATAATATATGATATTATAATCATGTATATGGTTTTTTAAAGTATAATAAATCTAAATTTACTATAATGGAGTATAAAAGAACTTACAAAGCAAGTCAGACATGGGGTAAGAGTTTATTTTACAATCCCATCCTTATTCATGATTATTAATGTTTATGTTTTTATTTAGGGAATTATATGATATTTTTATCTTAAATAAAATATATTTTATCCTCATATAGTTATTATTTTAAATTATAATTTTTGTTTTCATTTTCCTCTTCCAAGAACTCAATTCTAAAATAATGTTTTTAAGAAAAACCGACTTTGTTTTTCTATTCAGTTGGGCATATTTTTCTTCCATGTCTATATTTTCATTAAAATGTTTTCAATAATATTTTTATTATTCTAAAATGATTTATTAAGTTCATTTATAACCATAATTAATATCTAAAAATGGTTTAAAAGTAATTTTCTTGTCATTTTTTGAATGAGACTTCTTATCAAAAGTGTGACACTTACCGTACGAACGACTTTTCCTACTATCACGACTATTATATACCTTAAAGATTCACTTAAAAGTTTCCATGATAATTATAAAAGATTTGTTTCCCTAATATTAAGTATTTTTTTATTTTAAATAAATGATTTCAAAATGAAAATATTATTTTTCTCAAGAAATGTTTAGGTAATATTTTAATTTTTTTCATCTATATAAATATACTTTGATGAATATTATGCTTTAATTGGGATATGCTCTAATGAAACCACACACCATATAACTTTATATGGATTATGATCATGTTTTTATATTTATTTATTTTGAAAAATATCAATTATTTTTTAATAAAAATAAAAATATTTGTGATTTATTGAATTTTTATTCATTTATTTCATATGATGAATGCATTGGGCTTAGTAAGTAATGAGAGGGGCTAAATATATCCCCTTGATACATCAATAGTTCTCATGAGACAAAATAGTTTGAGTATTTAGTTTATGCCTCACCTATTTGTGTTTGATATCTTATTATAAGGCATTGATGGTCAGATTATGATGTCTGACATTATTCATTCTATCATTATGAAACTAGTTTTTGTTACCCATGTGATTATTTATCTTGCTATATAATCCATGTATTTAGTCCCCTTTTTATGATATCAGTTATATGTAATATTTGATTATTTTTTATCTCTACCATATTATTCATTATGTATTTATCATATGATAGATTTTTTTAATATGATTTCCCTTACCGAGCATCCAAGTTTACCCTTTACTATGTTTTCCTTTTATTCGGTTGCTAAGAAGGGATTTATAAATGATTTTATGGATATAATAAAAGAAATGATAAAGTTATCTCTAGAATATTAAGTTTTATTTCATATTTTTTATTATAATGTGAGAATTGTGTATGTATCTGGTCTCCTAAGACTACTAAATGGTTCTATCACTTAGGATGGGATCCCTTGTATCTTATGTTAATGTAATAAAATAACCACTGACTCTAAGTTATTGATATCTAGATTCTATAGTTGGTATCAAAGGAATTTTAGTATAAAATATATGAATTAGATTTAGGAAAACATATATTAGAGAACATAACCCTATGATAGAATTTGAGGGTAAGTCTAAGTATAGGAATAATATCATAAAGTTTTGGAAAAGTAAAGATTGTGTGGTTTTCCTAGTGAATAAATCCCTGTCTGCAAACTAGGAAAGTGGATATAGTTATGGCATATATGTACCTAGGGGTAACAAATATGAAAAGGGAGGATTGAGTATTAACTTGAACATCACTTATGTATGATGATTGGGCCTAAGAATGAACACCTAGCTAGACACTCTCAGGGGATATTATTTGTTTGATTTACACAATCTTTATAAACCATTATGAATGATTTGAAAATGTTTTTATGATTAGAATATATTCCCAAAGATACTAATATTATGATTCCGAGATTAGATATACATAAATTTTAATTTTATGATAAGTGTTATACTAGATTTATAATTATATTATATCATTTAATATTAATAATATTATGATCTAATTCGATATATGTCATCGTTTAGAAATGGTTCTAAGTAGAAAGAATGGAAACTTTATTAATGCACATAATCTATGTAGGGATTTACCTCTCAGGAAAGACATTGAAGATAAAGTTGGAGTTGGATATCAAGATGGATAAATTATAACTATATTGGGGAAGATGAATCAGGTTATGACCATTAACCATTCCATTATAGAGTATCCTTTCAAACCCCAACATTGTGCAACAATGTTGGACCACTTCATACTATAAAAACCTCCACCATTCAATGAGACTAATAATACATTAGTAAATAATAAATGTATCAAGTCCTTATATAATATATTTATAACTTTGGTAAATAGTAAAAGAGAGAAAGTTATCATGGAAGTTTATCATCTTAAAGGAGATGCTGATCAATGGTGGTCGTTGATCCATAATACTAAGTAGTCAGAGAAATTAAATAGTATTTTGTAAAAGACTTTAAAGGAGGTGTTATTTAAAAAATACTTTCCAAATGATCAATGAACTAATATGGAGAGTAAATTCCTTAATATAAAGAAAAAATAATTATAAAATATTATTGAATGGGAAGCTAAATTTACAAGGTAATAAACTCATGATGTAAATTATGTACATAATCTAAGGAGTAAGAATGATTATATCTTTGATGGTATAAATATTAAACTTCAAAGGGAATTTTTACTTCACAATTTTCATTATATTAAGATATAATATCAAGTGTCATCAATATAGAAAATTAACACTCTAATTCTTATGTTTTCTAGGTAAAAAAAAGAAAAGAATCATGTGGCTGAGTACTATGAAAAAAGAAAAATTCCAAAATGGAATAAGGGAAGGGTGGATTTTTCAACTTTTATTAATTATAGAAATAAACACTATGAAAAATTCTTTATGGGAATGTGTGTTTAATTAAAGTGTGGATACAAAGGCCATTGGTATTCTGATTGAAAGGGAAATAAAGATGCCTCCACTATCCAATGCTTCAACTATAAGAAGATGGAACACTATAAGAATGAATTCCCTAAGTGTAAAAGGAATTTTCCTCAGAGAAGGAAAAGAAATAAAGACTAAGCCTATATGATCTCTATAGATAATTTTGAAGTTTCTAAATATATAGTGGTAGGTACATTGATCTTAGAATAAAATTTAGATAATTCTTTATTTTATTCTGTATATTTATAATCTTTTATATCTTCCATGTTTTATATGAAAATTAGATATTTTCCTAACACATTAAAAATGGGGTTGTTATTAAATACTCCTAGTGGAAATATTACTACAACTAGGATATGTTAGTCAATGTCTATTATGACACATAGACATAACCATTTTGTAAACTTGATTATTATACTAATGGTTTACTTTGATATAATCCTTGGTATGGATTGGATTTCAAATTATAATTTGAGAATTTATTACTGAGAGAAGGAGATTATGATTTGTGATAGATATATGGAATCCCTTGCCTTTATAGGGGAGACTGCATCATTTGAATAAATTATTAATCCCCCTCGCATAGCTCTACATAATGATTTTTTTTGGAGAAGAAGAGAAGACATAACCTATGAATGGGAAAGGTATCCTTAGAATAGAGGATACACATATTATACAAGAATACATCGATGAGTTTCCTGAATAACTATGTGGAAACCCATAGCGGAATTAGTGTAACTAAAGAAACAACTATATGAGTTGTGTGATAATTGATTTATTCACCCAAGTGTTTCAACATGGGGGCCCTTGATCTTTCTATTAAAAAGAAATATGGATCGATGAGGTTGTGCACCAATTATAGGGAAACCAATTACATTACTATAAATAATAAGTGTACTCTTCCCCACATTGATGATTTATTTAATCAACATCAAGGATCTTAATATTTTTCAAAGATTGATATTAATTTTGGGCATCATAAACTATAAATGAAGAAGGAAGATATTCCAAGGATGAAATTTCATATAAGGTATTAACATTAAAAATTTATAGTAATTCAATTTAAATTAACTAATGCACCATATTCTTTTAAGGATATGATGAATATAATATTCAAGGATTATCTCAATAATTTCATTATGGTATTTATTAATGGCATCTTGATATAATCTAAAATATATGATGATAATAAGAGTCATTTATGAATAATTATTAAGACACTTAGAGAAAATTATTTATAAACGAAAATTTAGAAAATGTGAATTCTAGATTCAATAGTTTTTTTTCTTATCCATGTTGTATTTAATGATGTAATATTAGTTGATCCTTCAAAGATATAGGTAGTGACAAAATGGACAATGCCAATGAATATTATAAAGGTATGTAGTTTCCTTGCATTAATAGTTTACAATCCATAATTTGGTCAAAATGTTTCTCTATTAGATAACCTATTAAAAAATTTGATATGTAAAGAGGTTAATTTTAAATTGTTATAATAATGTCAATAATGTTTTTAAGAATCTAAGAGAATATTATTCAATGCACCAATATTTAATTTACCATTTAGAAGGGATGTATTTGTGATATATAGTGATGTATCAAATAAGGGACTTGGATGAGTTATTATCTAGAATTATAGAGTGGTTGCCTATGCATTAAGGTTTTTAAAGAGTCATGAAAATAGTTATCCAATCAATGATCCTGATTTATTAGATAGAATATTTACATTAAAGATATGAAATCATTTCCTTTATGGAGAAAGATGTGAATTATATATAGATAAAAAAATTTTGAAATGAATTTTATCATATAAAGAGATCAAAATGTTGAAAAAGAAATTGTTATAAAAACTTCAATATTATGATTTATCAATACAATACCACCCTGGGAATGAAAATAAGGTGGTTGATTTGTTAAGTGATAAAGAAGAAAGAGTTTTTATTAAAATGAGGATTGAAAAAGAACATATATTAATGGATTTAAAAATGTTGGATATGAAATCATTAAGGAGAGGAAAACATCACATCAATTCCAAATTGTTACCAAACCATCCTTATTAAAGAGAATAAAAACTTCCCTGCTTGATGATAAGAATATTCAAAGGAAAATCAAAAATGTGAATGATGGGAAGTTGGTAGAATTTATCTCTAAAGATAGTATAATGAAATTTATAAAGAGGCTATTTCTTCCATCTATTCTTGAGCTGAAAATAGAATTATTAAATGAAACTCATCGATTAAATTACTCTATACACCATGGTATCACCAAAATGTATCATGATTTGATGGAAAATGTTTGGTGGCATAATATAAAATGGGAAATTACGGACTATGTATCACTATTCTTGGTTTGTTAATAGTTAAAGGACGAGAGATAAAATCTTTAATGAGTAATGATACCTATACATATTCTTGTGTGGAAATGTGATGATATTACTATGAAATTTATCACTAGATTGCCAAAAACTCCTAGAAATAATGATACTATATAGGTTACTATTTAAATCATTACAAAGTCTTCATATTTACTCAATATAAGGTAATATATACCTCTTGAGTGCCTCATGAGGATATATAATAATTAATTTACAAGACTTCATGGTGCACATATTTTTATTGTATCTAGTTGTGATCCTAAATTTACATCAAAATTATAGAAGTCTTTAAAAGGCCCTGAACATCGAGCTACATTTGAGCACTTCCTATCATCATAAAATTTATTACAAGTCTAAAACTACTATTTAGACATTATAAGACATGTTGAGGTGATAATCACTTGATTTTCAAGGTATGTGATATTAATAGTTACCTTTTTTTGTAATTCACATATAATAATAGCTTCCATTCATGAATTCAAATGGAACCATATATAGAATTATATATAAATAGATTTCATATTACAACTATTAATGATGTATTTGGTGAAAGGAAACTTGTAGGTCAAGATCTTGATGATGAAACAATGAAAAATTTGAAAACTACTTAGATTCTTATTATGGAAGTTAAAAGTAGAAAAAAAAGTTATGTTGGTAACTGAAGGATTGAGAATTTCAAGGGATAGATAATGTTTTATTGAAGGTATCTACAAGTTAAGGTGTTATAATATTAAATAAGAAAGTTAAGTTAAGTCCTATTTATATCTGGACACTTGAAATCTGGGAAAGAATAAGAGATGTGGCTTATCATTTGACAATGCCACCCAGCCTCTGAAAAGTTCAGAAAGTGTTCCATATCTCTTTATTGAGGAAGTACATTCCAGACCCAATGAATTTTATAAAAAATGAGGAAATAGAAGTGGAACATAGTTTATATTAATATGAATATACTATCCTTATTTCTGACACTAGAGAAAAAGTGTTTTGGAATTGGGTGACTCAACTAGTAAAGGTACTTTAACAGAATCATAAGATAGAAGAGGTGGCATAGGAACCTGAAGAAGATATGATGAATAACTTCTCAAATTTGTTGATGGGGTAACATTTTCTAATTTTATAGGATGTAATTTTTAAAGGAGGGAAGAATTTAACACTTGAGATTCAATTACAGTAAGCCTTTCTTTATAGAGAAACTCTAGCACAATGCCCATAACTTTATTTAAAAATGTGCTATAAATTAAATTCATTAATTTTATAAATTTAATTTTATAAAATTAATTTAAGTTTTTAATTAATCATGTAAAAATTATTTTAGGGTTATTTTTTGATATTTTTTAGAAATAGTTGATTTTTTGGGTGAATAGTGAAAAATACCGATTTTACAAAAACTGTCACTTTTATGACATTATAATAATATAATAATAAATCAGAATACTCTGAAACATTTTATATAAATATAAAAATATATTTAATAATTATTATAATTCATATAAAAATAAAATTTTAAACATATAAATGTATGCTTAACATATTTGAAATCTAAGTAATGTTTTTGTTCAAATAAAAACTGTATTTAGTTATTTTCTCGCAATGAAGTATATAAAAGGTTACTTTTTTTTGGTTTTTTAAAGAAAAATAACTCTATTTTTTTAAAAAAACTCAATTAATTACATTTCAAACAACATTAAACTTTATTTTTTTATAAAATCATTTTTATTCTTAAAATAACTATTTTTCTAAAAATGGGTTTCAATGCATTTTGTACACTTATATTGAAATTAATTTGTTCCAATTATAGAATTTGAATATTGTAAAATATTTTTAATATTTTTAATTATATTAATTTTTATTAGGCAATAATTTCAACTTAATTTTTGGTTATAATGAATAGTAAAAATTTGTTACCATAATTAGGGTTAAAATGGGATTTCGAGGAGGGGGGGGGGTAAGATTAAGAGATAAGTATTAAAATAAAACTTTAACCTGTATAAATATTATATTTTGAATATATTTAGACCATATATTATCTAAAATTTGAATTATTATCCATCCGGTTCCACTTTCACATGAAAATGACTATATTATTTAATTATTTTAAGAAATTCCATATGTGTCCCTCCCCTCACTTATAAAAGGCCACCTATTATCCTCCACTATTCAAAAACTTTGAGAAATATAGATTAGTAAATGATTAACCAATAAAATTACTAGAATAATTTCTTTTGTTCTTGAGATTCTGTTCATCTCATAAGATCAGTCAAATAAGGCTTAAGGTGTAAGCTAAAGGAGGTCTCTCAAAGAAGAGGTAACCGTCTTTACTAAATCTTTAAAATTTTAGTTCTTCTTATATTTCCTATAATTATATTATATCCATAAATAAAATGTCATAAATATAGTAATATGTCATTATAATTATGTGTCAACCATTTTACACCTCTTTTTCATCCTATGGAAAAGAAAAACATCACATGTGTGTATGTACGACCTACCATCTCCACATAACGATATAATTTTTTTTCATCTCCAATTTACATGGATGGTTATAAATATGAAATTAATAAATACATATGATATTTATGAAATAGTTATGATTCTATAAATATTATGTATCATTTAAGTTATTACCCTTATACCCGTTAAAAAAATTATAAAGCCGCTCGTGTGTATGTGTGGACTACAACCTCCATGAAGTGATGTGATTAATTTTTCATGTACACATTTCATGGATGGTTATAAATATTAATATAAGTAATAAATATGATATTTATATCATTATTAACATTTTAGAGATAATATAAACATGATCATGATGAAAGTACATAAAATATCAAACCAAAATTACATGAAAAATGAAACAGTTAACACTTAGAAGATTTTCATAAATAATTATTAATAAATGGGCATTGAAATGTTATAAATAGATCATATATGATATTATAATTATGTATATGGTTTTGATATATAATTATAATAAATATAAATTTATTATAAAGGATTTTAAAGGTAGAATCCTCATCAAACCCATTGTCTTAGACTGAGATGGAGGTGCTACTGACCTTAGGTGACATTCCCCAAACACCAAAGGTTGGAAATAAACGCCGAGGGTTTACCACAAAAATATAATCGGGGAATGTTTTACCCTTAAACACATGCACAAAACCATAAAAAAATACTAATATAAGGAAAAATATATAAATAATTCAATAAAAAACAATATAATGATGAATTATATAATATCTAACAACACAAAAGAATCAACCAGAAAATATTAGAGTAACAACAGAAATTAAATGAACTAAAAAAATAAGACTCCAAAAAAGGGATAAAATTAGGAACTGAGGTAGACCCACTCTGTAACACCCGAGACTTTTATGTTATATAAATCATCAAAGGAATCTTTTTCTACACAACACTTGCTTGGCTTGCTTTACACGCAATCGCGACCTTCCTCGATAGCTTGCATCGTACGCAATACCGAGTTTCACTAAACAACAATATGCTATTAAAACTAGCCGTTATGAATAGTAATAACCACTTTTTGAAATTTTATAAATTTTATTTTTCAAAATGGACTTCATTTTTGGACTCAGAATATCGAAATTAGCCTAGGGTGAAATTTTGGTATTTTTCTGAAAACTTTCAATTTTTGATGAATAGTGAAACCACTAACTGGTAGGTTAAAAACTGAATTTTTCATAAAACTTAATTTTACCGCTTCTGTGAATGGAATTTCGAAAATCCGACAGACACGGTTGATATCAGTAAGTAAAATGTGGTTCAATGAGATAAAAATAATTTTTTGGTGAATAGTAACTTTTTACTTTTTTTACCGCGGTTAATAGTAAATAGGGTAACTAAGGGTAAATATGATATTAATATTACCCTAACACATGTCCTAATTCTATTGGACAAGTGTAATTCGACCAAAAACAAACTTAAGAATAAAATATGACCATTTAGGCCCACTTGGATTAGATTAGGACATTTATTATTAATTTATTTAAAGAAGAGTTAAAATAGTTAAAATCAAAGTTTAATAAGTAAATCATTTTTAATATGGGGTTATACATAAGATAAATTCGACTATAAATATTAATTAGAAAGATAAAAAGATTTCCTACATAATGGTAGTTTATTTGTAATTTTTAGACATTAAATAATTTAATTTATTTATGACACAATGATGATACAGTAATTATCTTATTAATGAAATATTGACATAATTGATGTTATAAACACCAAAATAAATGTAATTTGAGACTTTTTATGAATTACACAAATTTTATAGGTTACTATGATATATTAGTGTTGATTTAATCAACTTGGTTCGAACATATAATTCTGTTATGACTTTCAAAAAAATCATATATCAAATAATGTCAAAATTGACACAAAATAGTTTTTAAATCAAATATTATATTATTAATTGTTATTTTATTCCTAAAAATCTAATGTTCGGAAAAATGACTTAGATAAGGATATATATATTAATAATAAACAATTTGGGGTTCGTTTGGCATGTTATAGTAAGTGTATTAACCATATAGTGAAAGAAAACAAAAAGACATGGTAAAAGTTAAATTATTTAACTTAGAGTTAAATCTAATTGATAAGGTTAAAATAATATCCTAAACTTGTCTAAATCCTATTGGTTGATAGGATTTCGAACCATCCCCACTTTAGCTTAGAAATAAGACCCTTTGGAACCATTATATACCGATTTTGACTTTAATATAAAATAATATTTTGAGATATTCCTAAGGTGCCCCTCTCCTCCCTTATAAAAGGGCACCTCCTCCCCCTCCTCCTCACACCAAATTGAGCACTCAAGCTCGGCCAACCCCTGCCATTTTCTCCTCTCCACTTCCCTAGAATAATCCTAGAGGTCCTGGTCTTCTTCAAAGACCAATATTAGTTCCCTAAGTGAAGGATTCAAAGAGGCGTTCCAAAGAAGAGGTAATATCCATTACCGATCTTTTCAATTTCTTTCTTCTTCAACTTCTTCTTCATTAGTTGTTTCATGATAAAGTAATAACATCAGTATTACTTACATACTGATATGTTATTATAAATATGAAACAACCCTAATTCACCTTCTATCCATCCTACGGAAAAATGAAATCACCGCGCGTGCGTACGTACGGAATACCGTCTCCACGCCGTGGTGTAATCTATTTTCCACCATCACTTTACAAGGATGGGTATAATGGTGTAATGAGTAACTATTTATGATTATTATAAAGTAATATTGATACTGAAATAATATATATATACTCCAATACAGTTCCACGATCATAGGAACGATATCATCACTCGTGCGTACGTACGGAATACCGTCTCCACGATGTGATGCGACTCGTTCTACATGATCATCATTACATAGTAATTATATAAATTGAATGAATAAATATGATATATGTTACACTAATACCATTCTGGATATAATGTATCTATAACCTTAAAAGAATAATAAGAATGTATTCGGAAAAACACGCATAAGAACAAAAGGCAATAAAGACCCGAGTAACAAGTAACAATGAAATATTACTATCAAGAAGCTAAGAATATGACCATATATGATATCATATCAATATGTATGATTCTGGAATAAGTCAATAACATTATTTAAACCATTATACAGGAGATTCAGACACGTACAAAGCAAATTGGACCTAAGGTAAGGGAAATATCACAATCTCATTTTTATCCGAGATTGCTTATTCGTAAGTATTTACTGGGGTGTATTTTATCATCCACATCCATGTTTCATCAATATGTAATATTATTTCCATCCACCTAAAATTGTTTAAATCCATTTTTACCCTTCGGTGAGTTTTTAGTAATATGTATGAAAGGAATCTTTTGTCGTTTTTCATATGAGGTACTTTTTGACTTTTCCGACAAAAGTACGAAGAATGTTTTTTTTAACTTATACAGCATGAATGGATTTTTAAAACATTATTTCCAAGAAGATTCCTTTACAAGTTTTCAAGTTTATTTTTAATCAACTTCTTTTATTTTAAAGTTGTATGACATGTTATTAAAGGAAAAATGTTTTTGAAGTAGAAAGGATATTTTCCTCAAGAATGAAGTTCAAGTATTTTATCAAAATTATTTTCCATCTAAGATAATAAAAGGGTTATGTTTTTATCCCTATAATTACATGGATTTGATTATGTTGTGATGGAAACATTTTTATGAATTCCTTTATCTTATATGAATTGTTTTATGATGTCATGTTGTTTAAGAATCCCATTTTTATTACATGGGTTATGCGATGATGTATGATTTATGATTATGTGGCACACATAAGAAAGGATTCATTATAAGATGGGTGAGACCTATATCTCCCTCCAATGCATTGGGTAAAGATTTTATATCTCATGAGATAGACATGGCTGGAACGGTAGGTTATACCGGTTCAGTAAAACAGGTCTGGAACGAGGGTGACTCGGTTCAGAAAGGGAATTTGTACACTAAGATAGTCTTGGCAATGAGTCATGACTAACAAGAAATGATTTTCCATGATTATGTGTGCATGCCACAAAGTTTCAAGTTTTATGTTATGATTATGGGGATCTCATTTTCACTTCTATGATTTATTCCATGATAAGATATTATGATCTCTTTTGCAGGTTTTTATTTTCAAAAAGATATGATATGATTTTTATTTCCTTTATTTGCCCTTGCTGAGCATTTGAGCTCACCCTTTTATGTTTTCTTTTCCCCAGGTCAGGAAGATGGATAATAAGTAGAATATGCTAAAAGGGACCCTAGATATGATGAAATAAATGGGAGACACTGTAGAATATTTATGAACCAGTTGTTTATGTTTCCCAGTTTCTAAAGACACTATACCTATACGGTCCTTTGTGGTTTTGTCATATGTTGTAATAAGTGTGCTTCAATTTTGAAGTATTAACAATGTATGTAAAGTATGGGTCGTTATAGTTGGTATCAGAGGAAAGGTATAGTCAACCTTTGGAAACTAGGATGTGAAAGCCTTAGTAAGAACCCTAAGGATAAGTCTAAGAATAGAACACAATCTTAGTGTTTTAGAAATGGCCATGAATAACCTAGGATAAGACCTTAAGCATGAAAATTTTATTCTTGAACTATGTGGTTTTCCTATTATAATTAGTGTTGCTCACACTATTCTTCTTGGTTTTAGTCAATGGCTGGAACCCGAAGGAACCGTGTTAATGCGGAATGCGATGGGCAATGCAATGATTGTCCCCCTGAGCAACCAAACGATATGGGAGCTGGAATGAAAAATCTTGTAGCCATGCTCACACAAATTTCTCAAGCTATGAATCATGCAGGACTTCCAAACGAGCAAAGGAAGGAGCAACATTCTGTTGAATCCTTCATGAGGCAACGTCCACCTTCTTTCAGCGGGTCTACTGATCCATTAGTTGCTGAACAATGGATTAGTACTACTGAAAAGATATTTTCAGTTCTTCAATGTTCTGAACATGATAAAGTTATCCTAGCAGTGTATCGTTTGGAAGGAGATGCTGATCAATGGTGGAATCTTATTAAGAATACGAGGCAAAGGGATGAAATTGAGTCTATGGAATGGGACGAGTTCAAGAACTTATTTTTCAATAAGTACTTCCCTCGTATTCTCCGAACAAAGATGGAGAAAGAGTTCCTTGAACTGAAGCAAATGGATGATGAATCTGTTGGTACCTATGAAGAAAATTTTACAAGACTTGCAAGGTACGCTTATGGTATTATTATCCAACCTGAGAGTAAGATTGATCTATTCTTTAGTGTCTTAAAACCAAGTCTTCGAAGGGAGTTAGCCATAAGGGACTTCAATAGCTACGAGGAAATCGTTCGATGTGCTCTCAAAGTCGAGATGGAGATTGGAGTAACCCATCAGTCACATGGGTTTGATAAGAAGAGGAAGATGGAATTCAAAGAAAAATATAAAGAGCACACGGAAAAGAAGATGAGCTTTTCCTTATGCTCAAAGTGTGGAAAGAAACATGGAGGGAGTTGTCTTAAAGGGACAAGTAAATGTTTTAAATGTGGAAAAGAAGGTCATCGGGCATTTGAATGCCGTGATAATGGGAAGAAGATGTCTAATGATGCAAACAAAGGAAGGGATACACAGAATGAACCTACTACACTTCAATGTTTCAAGTACAAGGAGATGGGGCATTATGCCAATCAATGCCCAAATCCAAGGGTTTATGATGATGGTCGACGTCAACAAAATCTTAAGGCTAAAGACAAAGGAAAGTCACATGCAATTTCTATCAGCGATGTGGAGTACGATAACGAAGTGGTGAAAGGTACACTTACCATCCACTCTAAAGTAGAAAATGTTTTATTTGATTCTGGATCCACCCACTCTTTTATTTATAAATAATTTTCTAAGGGTATCACAGTATTACCTCAACAATTAGATGTTGAGTTAGCTGTGACAACACCTAATGGCACAACAGTCGTATCAAAAGTTTATAATTCTTCTCCGATCGAAGTTTGTGGGAAAGTGCTTCCTGCAAATCTTGTGATCCTTCCTTTAGTGGAATTTTATGTGATTCTTGGCATGGATTGGCTTTCTCTACATGGAGCTCATATCAATTTCCAAAGAAGGGAAGTCACATTTCATATTCCAGATCAATCTACGATCGTATACCAATGCAAGGATGAACATAACCTTCGAGTGGAAATTTCTTCCATCTTATGGGTATTGATTCCACTAAATGAAGGTTATTTATCTCAAATGGTTGGTGAGAAACTCACAATTAAGAATATGCCCATTGTAAGGGAGTTTGATGATGTATTTCCGGAGGAATTACCGGGTCTTCCACCAAATCGTGAAGTTGAGTTTTCAATAGAACTCGTACCGGGTGCTTTGCCTATTTTAAAGACACCTTATAGAATGGCCCCAATTGAGTTGCAGGAATTGAAGAAGCAACTCCAAGAGAATATTGATAAGGGATTCATACGCCCTAGTGCGTCACCTTGGGGAGCACCTGTTCTATTTGTTAAGAAGAAAGATGGATCAATGAGACTCTGCATTGATTATAGAGAACTTAACAAGATCACTATCAAGAACAAATATCCTCTCCCATGCATTGATGAATTATTTGACCAACTACGCGGAGCTCAATACTTTTCCAAGATTGATCTTCGTTCAGGGTATCATCAATTAAGGGTAAAAAGGGAGGATATACCGAAGACGGCTTTCCGTACAAGGTATGGACACTATGAATTTATAGTGATGCCATTTGGTCTTACTAATGCCCCTGCTATCTTCATGGATCTAATTAATAGAGGCTTTAGAGACTATCTTGATCAATTTGTGGTAGTCTTTATAGACGATATTCTTGTCTATTCAAAGAGCAAGGAAGAGCATGAAGATCACTTGAGAATTATATTGAAGACCCTTAGAAAGGAGAAGCTTTATGCCAAATTTACCAAGTGTGAATTTTGGCTTCAAAAAGTTTCATTTTTGGGTCACATAATCTCAAAAGAGGGGATATCTGTGGATCCAGCAAAAACAGAGGTTATCGAAAGACGGTCGAGACCAACAATAGTAACTGAGATCCGAAGTTTTCTTGGTTTGGATGGATATTATCGACGTTTTGTAAAGGATTTTTCACGATTATCTAATCCACTCACCAAGTTGACTCGGAAAGGAGTTAAGTTTGTCTGGACAGTGGAATGTGAAGAGAATTTCAAGGAGTTGAAAAGAAGGTTATCCAGTGCACCTGTGCTCACACTGCCTTGTAGTGAAGAAAGGTTTGTGATCTACAGTGATGCATCCAAGAAGGGATTGGGGTGTGTTCTTATGCAAAATGATATGGTGATAGCTTATGCCTCACGACAGTTGAAAATCCATGAGCAAAATTACCCAACACATGATTTGGAGTTGGCTGCGGTAATCTTTGCATTAAAGATTTGGAGGCATTACCTTTATGGTGAAAGGTGTGATATTTATACTGATCATAAAAGTTTAAAGTATATTTTCACACAAAAGGAGCTGAATATGCGCCAAAGAAGATGGTTGGAGATGATTAAGGATTATGACTGCTCAATCCATTACCACCCTGGGAAAGCAAACAAGGTGGCAGATGCATTAAGTCGACAAGACCATGCTAGTTTATCCATGATGAGGATCACAAAAGATCCAATATTTATGGATTTACAAAGGATGGATCTTGGAATTATAATGGAAGGGGAAAAATCTTATCTTTCTCAAATGAATGTTCAACCATCTATACATGTGAAGATTAAAGAGTCACAGAAAGAAGATGTCGAGTTACAAAAGAAGGTGAGAAATTTTCCTGAATTCAACCTTGATTGTGATGGGATAATAAAGTTCAGGAATCGGGTTTGTGTTCCTTCCATCCCCGAATTAAAGAAGGAGCTGCTGGATGAGGCTCATAGTTCTTCATTCTCTATTCATCATGGAAGCACGAAGATGTATAGGGACCTGAAAGAGTACTTCTGGTGGGATGGCATGAAAAGAGATGTTGCTGAATATGTCTCTCGATGCTTGGTTTGTCAACAAGTTAAAGCTGAGAGACAGAAGTCTAAGGGGATGTTACAACCATTACCCATACCCGGATGGAAATGGGAAAACATCACTATGGACTTTGTCACAGGACTTCCTAAAACATCCAAAGGCAATAATGCTATCTGGGTCATATTTGATCGTCTTACAAAGTCTGCACACTTCATTCCTATTAGAGAGGATTTCTCTCTAGATCAGCTTGCCAGGATATATGTAAAGGAAGTGGTAAGATTGCATGGAGTACCACTTTCTATTATATCTGATCGGGATCCGAGATTTACCTCGAAGTTCTGGCGAAGTCTTCAGCATACTCTGGATACAAAGTTGAGTTTCAGCACTGCTTATCATCCCCAGACAGATGGTCAGTCTGAGAGAACAATTCAAACCCTAGAAGATATGTTGAGAGCTTGCTCTATGGATTTCAAAGGAGGTTGGGATCAACACCTACCTTTGGTGCAACTTTCTTATAATAATATCTTTCACTCCAGTATTCAGATGGCTCCTTATGAATCTCTCTATGGAAAGAAATGCAGGACTCCAACTTACTGGGATGAAGTTGGGGAAAGAAAGCTATTAGGACCTGATCTCGTTGATGAAATGGCAAAAAAGGTCAGATCTATTCAACAACACATAAGAGCAGCTCAGAGTCGACAGAAAAGTTATGCCGACAACCGAAGAAAAGACCTAGAGTTTGAAGTGGGTGATAAAGTGTTCTTACGAATATCTCCCTGGAAAAGGGTTATGAGATTTGGAAAGAAGGGGAAGTTGAGCCCTAGATATATCGGTCCTTTCGAAATACTGGATCGTGTTGGAAAGGTAGCTTACCGATTGGCGCTTCCACCGAATCTCTCTCAAGTTCACGATGTGTTCCATGTATCTCTCCTAAGAAAGTGCATACCAGATCCTTCACATGTACTCAGCTCAGAAGTTGTACCACTGGAGCAAGATCTTTCTTATGAAGAACAGCCGATAGAGATTCTGGATCGTAGCGAAAAAGTCCTATGAAACAAGACCACTCGATTGGTGAAAGTTTTATGGAGGAACCACCAACTTGAAGAAGCTACATGGGAGCTTGAGGATATGATGAGGGAGAAGTATCCTCATCTGTTTTTTTTAAGTGATGAATTTTGAGGGCGAAATTCTTTTTAAGGGGGGTAGAATGTAACACCCGAGACTTTTATGTTATATAAATCATCAAAGGAATCTTTTTCTACACAACACTTGCTTGGCTTGCTTTACACGCAATCACGACCTTCCTCGATAGCTTGCATCGTACGCAATACCGAGTTTCACTAAACAACAATATGCTATTAAAACTAGCCGTTATGAATAGTAATAACCACTTTTTGAAATTTTATAATTTTTTTTTTCAAAATGGACTTCATTTTTGGACTCCGAATATCGAAATTAGCCTAGGGTGAAATTTTGGTATTTTTCTGAAAACTTTCAATTTTTGATGAATAGTGAAACCACTAACTGGTAGGTTAAAAACTGAATTTTGCATAAAACTTAATTTTACCGCTTCTGTGAATGGAGTTTTGAAAATCCGACAGACACGGTTGATATCAGTAAGTAAAATGTGGTTCAATGAGATAAAAATAATTTTTTGGTGAATAGTAACTTTTTACTTTTTTTACCGCGGTTAATAGTAAATAGGGTAACTAAGGGTAAATATGATATTAATATTACCCTAACACATGTCCTAATTCTATTGGACAAGTGTAATTCGACCAAAAACAAACTTAGGAATAAAATATGACCATTTAGGCCCACTTGGATTAGATTAGGACATTTATAATTAATTTATTTAAAGAAGAGTTAAAATAGTTAAAATCAAAGTTTAATAAGTAAATCATTTTTAATATGGGGTTATACATAAGATAAATTCTACTATAAATATTCATTAGAAATCTAAAAGGATTTCCTACATAATGGTAGTTTATTTGTAATTTTTAGACATTAAATAATTTAATTTATTTATGACACAATGATGATGCAGTAATTATCTTATTAATGAAATATTGACATAATTGATGTTATAAACACCAAAATAAATGTAATTTTAGACTTTTTATGAATTACACAAATTTCCTAGGTTACTATGATATATTAGTGTTGATTTAATCAACTTGGTTCTAACATATAATTCTGTTGTGACTTTCAAAAAAATCATATATCAAATAATGTCAAAATTGACACAAAATAGTTTTTAAATCAAATATTATATTATTAATTGTTATTTTATTCTTAAAAATCTAAGGTTCGGCCAAATGACTTAGATAAGGATATATATATTAATAATAAACAATTTGGGTTTATTTTGGCATGTTATAGTAAGTTTATTAACCATATAGTGAAAGAAAACAAAAAGACATGGTAAAAGTTAAATTATTTAACTTAGAGTTAAATCTAATTAATAAGGTTAAAATAATACCCTAAACTTGTCTAAATCCTATTGGTTGATAGGATTTCGACCCATCCCCACTTTAGCTTCGAAATAAGACCCTTTGGAACCATTATAAACCGATTTTGACTTTAATATAAAATAATATTTTGAGATATTCCTAAGGTGCCCCTCTCCCCCCTTATAAAAGGGCACCTCCTCCCCCTCCTCCTCACACCAAATTGAGCACTCAAGCTCGGCCAACCCCTGACATTTTCTCCTCTCCACTTCCCTAGAATAATCCTAGAGGTACTGGTCTTCTTGAAAGACCAATATTAGTTCCCTAAGTGAAGGATTCAAAGAGGCGTTCCAAAGAAGAGGTAATATCCATTACCGATCTTTTCAATTTCTTTCTTCTTCAACTTCTTCTTCTTTAGTTGTTTCATGATAAAGTAATAACATCAGTATTACTTACATACTGATATGTTATTATAAATATGAAACAACCCTAATTCACCTTATATCCATCCTACGGAAAAATGAAATCACCGCGCGTGCGTACGTACAGAATACCGTCTCCACGCCGTGGTGTAATCTATTTTCCACCATCACTTTACAAGGATGGGTATAATGGTGTAATGAGTAACTATTTATGATTATTATAAAGTAATATTGATACTGAAATAATATATATATACCCCAATACAGTTCCACGATCATAGGAATGATATCATCACTCGTGCGTACGTACGGAATACCGTCTCCACGATGTGATGCGACTCGTTCTACATGATCATCATTACATAGTAATTATATAAATTGAATGAATAAATATGATATATGTTACACTAATACCATTCTGGATATAAGGTATCTATAACCTTAAAATAAGAATAAGAATGTATTCGGCAAAACACGCATAAGAACAAAAGGCAATAAAGACCCGAGTAACAAGTAACAATGAAATATTACTATCAAGAAGCTAAGAATATGACCATATATGATATCATATCAATATTTATGATTATGGAATAAGTCAATAACATTATTTAAACCATTATACAGGAGCTTCGGACACGTACAAAGCAAATTGGACCTAAGGTAAGGGAAATATCACAATCTCATTTTTATCCGAGATTGTTTATTCGTAAGTATTTACTGGGGTGTATTTTATCATCCACATCCATGTTTCATCAATATGTAATATTATTTCCATCCACATAAAATTGTTTAAATCCATTTTTACCCTTCGGTGAGTTTTTAGTAATATGTATGAAAGGAATCTTTTGTCGTTTTTCGTACGAGGTACTTTTTGACTTTTCCGACAAAAGTACGAAGAATGTTTTTTTTAACATATACGGCATGAATGGATTTTTAAAACATTATTTCCAAGAAGCTTCCTTTACAAGTTTTCAAGTTTATTTTTAATCAACTTCTTTTATTTTAAAGTTGTATGACATGTTATGAAAGGAAAAATGTTTTTGAAGTAGAAAGGATATTTTCCTCAAGAATGAAGTTCAAGTATTTTATCAAAATTATTTTACATCTAAGATAATAAAAGGGTTCTGTTTTTATCCCTATTATTACATGGATTTGATTATGTTGTGATGGAAACATTTTTATGAATTCCTTTATCTTATATGAATTGTTTTATGATGTCATGTTGTTTAAGAATCACATTTTTATTACATGGGTTATGCGATGATGTATGATTTATGATTATGTGGCACACATAAGAAAAGATTCATTATAAGATGGGTGGGACCTATATCTCCCTCCAATGCATTGGGTAAAGATTTTATATCTCATGAGATAGACATGGCTGGAACGGTAGGTTATACCGGTTCAGTAAAACAGGACTAGAACGAGGGTGACTCAGTTCAGAAATGGACTTTTTCCACTAAGATAGTCTTGGCAATGAGTCTTGACTAACAAGAAATGATTTTCCATGATTATGTGTGCATGAAACAAAGTTTCAAGTTTTATGTTATGATTATGGGGATCTCATTTTCACTTCTATGATTTATTCCATGATAAGATATTATGATCTCTTTTGGAGGTTTTGATTTTCAAAAAGATATGATATGATTTTTATTTCCTTTATTTTCCCTTGCTGAGCATTTGAGATCACCCTTTTATGTTTTCTTTTCCCCAGGTCAGGAAGATGGATATTAAGTAGAATATGCTAAAAGGGACCCTAGATATGATGAAATAAATGGGAGACACTGTAGAAGATTTATGAACCAGTTGTTTATGTTTCCCAGTTTCTAAAGACACTATACCTATACGGTCCTTTGTGGTTTTGTCATATGTTGTAATAAGTGTGCTTCAATTTTGAAGTATTAACAATGTATGTAAAGTATGGGTCGTTATAGTTGGTATCAGAGGAAATGTATAGTTAACCTTTGGAAACTAGGATGTGAAAGCCTTAGTAAGAACCCTAAGGATAAGTCTAAGAATAGAACACAATATTAGTGTTTTAGAAATGGCCATGAATAACCTAGGATAAGACCTTAAGCATGAAAATTTTATTCTTGAAATATGTGGTTTTCCTATTATAATTAGTGTTGCTCACACTATTCTTCTTGGTTTTAGTCAATGGCTGGAACCCGAAGGAACCGTGTTAATGCGGAATGCGATGGGCAATGCAATGATTGTCCCCCTGAGCAACCAAACGATATGGGAGCTGGAATGCAAAATCTTGTAGCCATGCTCACACAACTTTCTCAAGCTATGAATCATGCAGGACTTCTAAACGAGCAAAGGAAGGAGCAACATTCTGTTGAATCCTTCATGAGGCAGCGTCCACCTACTTTCAGCGGGTCTACTGATCCATTAGTTGCTGAACAATGGATTAGTACTACTGAAAAGATATTTTCAGTTCTTCAATGTTCTGAACATGATAAAGTTATCCTAGCAGTGTATCGTTTGGAAGGAGATGCTGACCAATGGTGGAATCTTATTAAGAATACGAGGAAAAGGGATGAAATTGAGTCTATGGAATGGGACGAGTTCAAGAACTTATTTTTCAATAAGTACTTCCCTCGTATTCTCCGAAAAAAGATGGAGAAAGAGTTCTTTGAACTGAAGAAAAGGGATGATGAATCTGTTGGTACCTATGAAGCAAATTTTACAAGACTTGCAAGGTACGCTTCTGGTATTATTATCCAACCTGAGAGTAAGATCGATCGATTCTTTAGTGGCTTAAAACCAAGTCTTCGAAGGGCTTTATCCATAAGGGACTTCAATAGCTACGAGGAAATCCTTCGATGTGCTCTCAAAGTCGAGATGGAGATTGGAGTAACCCATCAGTCACATGGGTTTGATAAGAAGAGGAAGATGGAATTCAAAGAAAAATCTAAAGAGCACACGGAAAAGAAGATGAGCTTTTCCTTATGCTCAAAGTGTGGAAAGAAACATGGAGGGAGTTGTCTTAAAGGGACAAGTAAATGTTTTAAATGTGGAAAAGAAGGTCATCGGGCATTTGAATGCCATGATAATGGGAAAAAGATGTCTAATGACGCAAACAAAGGAAGGGATACACAGAATGAACCTACTACACTTCAATGTTTCAAGTGCAAGGAGATGGGGCATTATGCTAATCAATGCCCAAATCCAAGGGTTGATGATGATGGTCGACGTCAACAAAATCTTAAGGCTAAAGACAAAGGAAAGTCACATGCAATTTCTATCAGCGATGTGGAGTACGATAACGAAGTGGTGAAAGGTACACTTACCATCCACTCTAAAGTAGCAAATGTTTTATTTGATTCTGGATCCACCCACTCTTTTATTTCTAAAGAATTTTCTAAGGGTATCACCGTATTACCTCAACAATTAGATGTTGAGTTAGCTGTGACAACACCTAATGGCACAACAGTCGCATCAAAAGTTTATAATTCTTCTCCGATCGAAGTTTGTGGGAAAGTGCTTCCTGCAAATCTTGTGATCCTTCCTTTAGTGGAATTTGATGTGATTCTTGGCATGGATTGTCTTTCTCTACATGGAGCTCATATCAATTTCCAAAGAAGGGAAGTCACATTTCATATTCCAGATCAATCTACGATCGTATACCAATGCAAGGATGAACATAACCTTCCAGTGGAAATTTCTTCCATCTTATGGGTATTGATTCCACTAAATGAAGGTTATTTATCTCAAATGGTTGGTGAGAAACTCACGATTAAGAATATGCCCATTGTAAGGGAGTTTGATGATGTATTTCCGGAGGAATTACCGGGTCTTCCACCAAATCGTGAAGTTGAGTTTTCAATAGAACTCGTACCGGGTGCTTTGCCTATTTCAAAGACACCTTATAGAATGGCCCTAATTGAGTTGCAGGAATTGAAGAAGCAACTCCAAGAGAATCTTGATAAGGGATTCATATGCCCTAGTGCGTCACCTTGGGGAGCACCTGTTCTATTTGTTAAGAAGAAAGATGGATCAATGAAACTCTGCATTGATTATCGAGAACTTAACAAGATCACTATCAAGAACAAATATCCTCTCCCACACATTGATGACTTATTTGACCAACTACGCGGAGCTCAATACTTTTCCAAGATTGATCTTCGTTCAGGGTATCATCAATTAAGGGTAAAAAGGGAGGATATACCGAAGATGACTTTCCGTATAAGGTATGGACACTATGAATTTATAGTGATGCCATTTGGTCTTACTAATGCCCCTGCTATCTTCATGGATCTAATTAATAGAGTCTTTAGAGACTATCTTGATCAATTTGTGGTAGTCTTTATAGATGATATTCTTGTCTATTCAAAGAGCAAGGAAGAGCATGAAGATCACTTGAGAATTATATTGAAGACCCTGAGAAAGGAGAAGCTTTATGCCAAATTTACCAAGTGTGAATTTTGGATTCAAAAATTTTCTTTTTTGGGTCACATAATCTCAAAAGAGGGGATATCTGTGGATCCAGCAAAAACAGAGGTTATCGAAAGATGGTCGAGACCAACAACAGTAACTGAGATCCGAAGTTTTCTTGGTTTGGATGGATATTATCGACGTTTTGTAAAGGATTTTTCACGATTATATAATCCACTCACCAAGTTGACTCGGAAAGGAGTTAAGTTTGTCTAGACAGAGGAATGTGAAGAGAATTTCAAGGAGTTGAAAAGAAGGTTATCCAGTGCACCTGTGCTCACACTGCCTTGTAGTGGAGAAAGGTTTGTGATCTACAGTGATGCATCCAAGAAGGGATTGGGGTGTGTTCTTATGCAAAATTATATGGGGATAGCTTATGCCTCACGACAGTTGAAAATCCATGAGAAAAATTACCCAACACATGATTTGGAGTTGGCTGCGGTAATCTTTGCATTAAAGATTTGGAGGCATTACCTTTATGGTGAAAGGTGTGAAATTTATACTGATCATAAAAGTTTAAAGTATATTTTCACACAAAAGGAGCTGAATATGCGCCAAAGAAGATGGTTGGAGCTGATTAAGGATTATGACTGCTCAATCCATTACCACCCTGGGAAAGCAAACAAGGTGGAAGATGCATTAAGTCGACAAGACCATGTTAGTTTATCCATGATGAGGATCACAAAAGATTCAATATTTATGGATTTACAAAGGATGGATCTTGGAATTATAATGGAAGGGGAAAAATCTTATCTTTCTCAAATGAATGTTCAACCATCTATACATGTGAAGATTAAAGAGGCACAGAAAGAAGATGTCGAGTTACAAAAGAAGGTGAGAAATGTTCCTGAATTCAACCTTGATTGTGATGGGATAATAAAGTCCAGGAATCGGGTTTGTGTTCCTTCCATCCCCGAATTAAAGAAGGAGCTGCTGGATGAGGCTCATAGTTCTTCATTCTCTATTCATCCTGGAAGCACGAAGATGTATAGGGACCTGAAAGAGTACTTCTGGTGGGATGGAATGAAAAGAGATGTTGCTGAATATGTCTCTCGATGCTTGGTTTGTCAACAAGTTAAAGCTGAGAGACAGAAGTCTAAGGGGATGTTACAACCATTACCCATACCCGAATGGAAATGGGAAAACATCACTATGGACTTTGTCACAGGACTTCCTAAAACATCCAAAGGCAATAATTCTATCTGGGTCATAGTTGATCGTCTTACAAAGTCTGCACACTTCATTCCTATTAGAGAGGATTTCTCTCTAGATCAGCTTGCCAGGATATATGTAAAGGAAGTGGTAAGATTGCATGGAGTACCACTTTCTATTATATCTGATCGGGATCTGAGATTTACCTCGAAGTTCTGGCGAAGTCTTCAGCATACTCTGGATACAGAGTTGAGTTTCAGCACTGCTTATCATCCCCAGACAGACGGTCAGTCTGAGAGAACAATTCAAACCCTAGAAGATATGTTGAGAGCTTGCTCTATGGATTTCAAAGGAGGTTGGGATCAACACCTACCTTTGGTGAAATTTTCTTATAATAATAACTTTCACTCCAGTATTCAGATGGCTCCTTATGAAGCTCTCTATGGAAAGAAATGCAGGACTCCAACTTACTGGGATGAAGTTGGGGAAAGAAAGCTATTAGGACATGATCTCATTGATGAAATGGCAAAAAAGGTCAGATCTATTCAACAACACATAAGAGAAGCTCAGAGTCGACAGAAAAGTTATGCCGACAACCGAAGAAAAGACCTAGAGTTTGAAGTGGGTGATAAAGTGTTCTTACGAATATCTCCCTGGAAAAGGGTTATGAGATTTGGAAAGAAGGGGAAGTTGAGCCCTAGATATATCGGTCCTTTCGAAATACTGGATCGTGTTGGGAAGGTAGCTTACCGATTGGCGCTTCCACCGAATCTCTCTCAAGTTCACGATGTGTTCCATGTATCTCTCCTGAGAAAGTACATACCAGATCCTTCACATGTACTCAGCTCAGAAGTTGTACCGCTGGAGCAAGATCTTTCTTATGAAGAACAGCCGATAGAGATTCTGGATCGTAGTGAAAAAGTCCTATGAAACAAGACCACTCGATTGGTGAAAGTTTTATGGAGGAACCACCAACTTGAAGAAGCTACATGGGAGCTTGAGGATATGATGAGGGAGAAGTATCCTCATCTGTTTTTTTTAAAGTGACGAATTTCGAGGGCGAAATTCTTTTTAAGGGGGGTAGAATGTAACACCCGAGACTTTTATGTTATATAAATCATCAAAGGAATCTTTTTCTACACAACACTTGCTTGTCTTGCTTTACACGCAATCGCGACCTTCCTCGATAGCTTGCATCGTACGCAATACCGAGTTTCACTAAACAACAATATGCTATTAAAACTAGCCATTATGAATAGTAATAACCACTTTTTGAAATTTTATAAATTTTATTTTTCAAAATGGACTTAATTTTTGGACTCAGAATATCGAAATTAGCCTAGGGTGAAATTTTGGTATTTTTCTGAAAACTTTCAATTTTTGATGAATAGTGAAACCACTAAGTGGTTGGTTAAAAACTGAATTTTGCATAAAACTTAATTTTACCGCTTCTGTGAATGGAATTTCGAAAATCCGACAGACACGGTTGATATCAATAAGTAAAATGTGGTTCAATGAGATAAAAATAATTTTTTGGTGAATAGTGACTTTTTACTTTTTTTACCGCGGTTAATAGTAAATAGGGTAACTAAGGGTAAATATGATATTAATATTACCCTAACACATGTCCTAATTCTATTGGACAAGTGTAATTCGACCAAAAACAAACTTAGGAATAAAATATGACCATTTAGGCCCACTTGGATTAGATTAGGACATTTATTATTAATTTATTTAAAGAAGAGTTAAAATAGTTAAAATCAAAGTTTAATAAGTAAATCATTTTTAATATGGGGTTATACATAAGATAAATTCTACTATAAATATTCATTAGAAAGCTAAAAAGATTTAATATATAATGGTATTTTATTTGTAATTTTTAGACATTAAATAGTTTAATTTATTTATGACACAATGATGATGCAGTAATTATCTTATTAATGAAATATTGACATAATTGATGTTATAAACACCAAAATAAATGTAATTTGAGACTTTTTATGAATTAAACAAATTTTCTAGGTTACTATGATATATTAGTGTTGATTTAATCAACTTTGTTCGAACATATAATTCTTTTATGACTTTCAAAAAAATCATATATCAAATAATGTCAAAATGGACACAAAATAGTTTTTAAATCAAATATTATATTATTAATTGTTATTTTATTACTAAAAATCTAAGGTTCGGCCAAATGACTTAGATAAGGATATATATATTAATAATAAACAATTTTGGGTTCGTTTGGCATGTTATAGTAAGTGTATTAACCATATAGTGAAAGAAAACAAAAAGACATGGTAAAAGTTAAATTATTTAACTTAGAGTTAAATCTAATTGATAAGGTTAAAATAATACCCTAAACTTGTCTAAATCCTATTGGTTGATAGGATTTCGACCCATCCCCACTTTATCTTCGAAATAAGACCCTTTGGAACCATTATAAACGGATTTTGACTTTAATATAAAATAATATTTTGAGATATTCCTAAGGTGCCCCTCTCCTCCCTTATAAAAGGGCACCTCCTCCCCCTCCTCCTCACACCAAATTGAGCACTCAAGCTCGGACAAAACCTGCCATTTTCTCCTCTACACTTCCCTAGAATAATCCTAGAGGTCCTGGTCTTCTTCAAAGACCAATATTAGTTCCCTAGGTGAAGGATTCAAAGAGGCGTTCCAAAGAAGAGGTAATATCCATTACCGATCTTTTCAATTTCTTTCTTATTCAACTTCTTCTTCTTTAGTTGTTTCATGATAAAGTAATAACATCAGTATTACTTAAGTACTGATATGTTATTATAAATATGAAACAACCCTAATTCACCTTCTATCAATCCTACGGAAAAATGAAATCACCGCGCGTGCGTACGTATGGAATACCGTCTCCACGCCGTGGTGTAATCTATTTTCCACCATCACTTTACAAGGATGGGTATAATGGTGTAATGAGTAACTATTTATGATTATTATAAAGTAATATTGATACTGAAATAATATATATATACCCCAATACAGTTCCACGATCATAGGAACGATATCATCACTCGTGCGTACGTACGGAATACCGTCTCCACGATGTGATGCGACTCGTTCTACATGATCATCATTACATAGTAATTATATAAATTGAATGAATAAATATGATATATGTTACACTAATACCATTCTGGATATAAGGTATCTATAACCTTAAAATAAGAATAAGAATGTATTCGGCAAAACACGCATAAGAACAAAAGGCAATAAAGACCCGAGTAACAAGTAACAATGAAATATTACTATCAAGAAGCTAAGAATATGACCATATATGATATCATATCAATATGTATGATTCTGTAATAAGTCAATAACATTATTTAAACCATTATACAGGAGGTTCGGACACGTACAAAGCAAATTGGACCTAAGGTAAGGGAAATATCACAATCTCCTTTTTATCCGAGATTGTTTATTCGTAAGTATTTACAGGGGTGTATTTTATCATCCACATCCATGTTTCATCAATATGTAATATTATTTCCATCCACC
The DNA here is from genome assembly GCA_963277665.1 of Viscum album. NCBI lineage: Eukaryota > Viridiplantae > Streptophyta > Magnoliopsida > Santalales > Viscaceae > Viscum > Viscum album. The sequence goes on from OY728143.1 coordinate 1,717,338,937, forward strand.
TAAAATTGTTTAAATCCATTTTTACCCTTCGGTGAGTTTTTAGTAATATGTATGAAAGGAATCTTTTGTCGTTTTTCGTATGAGGTACTTTTTGACTTTTCCGAAAAAAGTACGAAGAATGTTTTTTTTAACTTATACAGCATGGATGGATTTTTAAAACATTATTTCCAAGAAGCTTCCTTTACAAGTTTTCAAGTTTATTTTTAATCAACTTATTTTATTTTAAAGTTTCATGACATGTTATTAAAGGAAAAATGTTTTTGAAGTAGAAAGGATATTTTCCTCAAGAATGAAGTTCAAGTATTTTATCAAAATTATTTTCCATCTAAGATAATAAAAGGGTTCTGTTTTTATCCCTATTATTACATGGATTTGATTATGTTGTGATGGAAACATTTTTATGAATTCCTTTATCTTATATGAATTGTTTTATGATGTCATGTTGTTTAAGAATCCCATTTTTATTACATGGGTTATGCGATGATGTATGATTTATGATTATGTGGCACACATAAGAAAGGATTCATTATAAGATGGGTGGGACCTATATCTCCCTCTAATGCATTGGGTAAAGATTTTATATCTCATGAGATAGACATGGCTGGAACTGTAGGTTATACTGGTTCAGTAAAACAGGACTGGAACGAGGGTGACTCGGTTCAGAAAGGGACTTTGTCCACTAAGATAGTCTTGGCAATGAGTCATGACTAACAAGAAATGATTTTCCATGATTATGTGTGCATGCCACAAAGTTTCAAGTTTTATGTTATGATTATGGGGATCTCATTTTCACTTTTATGATTTATTCCATGATAAGATATTATGATCTCTTTTGCAGGTTTTGATTTTCAAAAAGATATGATATGATTTTTATTTCCTTTATTTGCCCTTGCTGAGCATTTGAGCTCACCCTTTTATGTTTTCTTTTCCCCAGGTCAGGAAGATGGATATTAAGTAGAATATGCTAAAAGGGACCCTAGATATGATGAAATAAATGTGAGACACTGTAGAAGATTTATGAACCAGTTGTTTATGTTTCCCGGTTTCTAAAGACACTATACCTATACGGTCCTTTGTGGTTTTGTCATATGTTGTAATAAGTGTGCTTCAATTTTGAAGTATTAACAATGTATGTAAAGTATGGGTCGTTATACACTCTACACTCCAAGACATGACCAAGCATCCAAGATCCATATCTGAATATCCATGACAACCACTATCAAGGATATCCACTAGTAAAGTATAAAACCCATCCATTTCTTGTATCACTGAAGAAAACATCAACATATGCACTGGGGTGTATATTCAATGGTGAGTATAACAACCTAGTAGGAAACTAAAATATCCCCTTTATAATTTCCACTAAGAAAAGAACCATGTTAGCTCGTAGTTTAAAAAAAACTAGATGAGTATCATAAGTATTTTAAACAAAAATAAATAGTTAAAAAAAATTATACCAAAGGAGTTCTAAACCATAAATCCTGTAATTTTAATTTTTTTATAAACTTGAATATTCTTTAAAAAAACTATAGAAACAGTTTAACAAACATTAATTACACAATCCCACACACATACCTTTTCAAGCCCAGATCTCCCAAAATTGTCCTATGATCATGGTGATAACTGTCCAAGATCCATTCCCAATTATTCTATCTTAAATAAACCCCACACATGCACATGATTATTCATAACCTGGACATCCCAAAAAGTTCCTATGATCATGGAAACTTCCACCCATGATGCAAATCCCCAATGTATAAGAACACATGCAACCCAAGACATGTCATGAACACCCACCCAAGGTATGTTTTTTATATAAAATGACTCAGTTTTAAAACCATCAATTTCAAACCTATGTGGTGTCCCCCATATCCCCAAAACCAAGAATGAAGACAAGAGGAAAATTCGAGTAGATATTTACTAGTATTTTTGAAATCAGTTTTATGCAACCCAAATAGAATCAATCAAAGGCATGAAATACTTCACATTCCAAGAAAACGTGGATGGAGGGAAAATCCGCCTACCTCCGTTTCATTTGAAATAAGTATTCTTAGATGATCCCATAAAGCTGACCCCTTCCTTCCATTTCTTTATAAAATATTATGAAAAACTAATCAAAACTCATATGATCCCATATATCTGGGTATAAAAACACTGATCAATGGTTTTTTTCAAGAAAAAATGAACAAATTCAAGATGGTAAGAAAGAATGGGGTCCTAACCTTTGCTTTCTATGATCAAATGCTGAAAGATTTATCAGAATCAGAGTCTTGATGTTAAATATCACTAAAAATCACTTGAGGAAACCATGGAATTGATATCTGTAACATCCTGAGATTTTATGAGAATTTTTTTATGTCTTATGTTATACGCAACACCAAAGGAATCTTTCACAGCACACAATACGGACTTGGCTTGCATTACACGCAATCACGACCTTCCTTGATAGCGTGTGTAGTACGCAATACCGGGTTTCACTAAACAAGGATATATTATTATGAACTAGCCGTTATGAATATTATTAACTATATTTTGAATTTTATTATTCATCATACACATTTTCTAGAACATGGTAAGAGAATAAAATAAAATTTTCAGGTAAAATAAGTATTTTTCAAAAAATGCAGTTTTGCCGCCTTTTGATGGCGCACCCACATTAAATCTAGTTTTTGACATGATTATAAGTTCAATTTGACAAAATAAAATTCTTCTTTTCAATCAGGGTATAAAAATTTACTTTGGATAAATTTTTGATATTTTTCTGATAACTTTCATATTTTGATGAATCGTAAAAATACGCTAATTTTTAATTAAAAACAACTTTTTTCGTTGAGATAATTTATATGGTTAAATTATAATATTGAATGGTTTTAAAGTATAAATATAATATATTTTTATCATTTAATATAATTTATGTCATTAGCATTAATTTCACATTGAATTCATAGGTAAAAACATTTCAATCTTTGGCAATGTTTTAACTTCTAAAACCTGTTTTCTTAACAACGAGAATTATTTTAAATTAATTACTGCAACTTATATGTTTTGAATTTTGAAAAATGGATTCCATATTTGGAATCAGTTGGTCAAAATTATTTTAATAGGCTACTTTTTATTTTTGGGCATTATGAATAGTAACTACGAAAAATTTTATTTAACATAGTTAAAGGTAAATCAGGTAATTAAGGGTAAATATAAGATTATAAAATTACGCTAACACCTGAAAAAATCCTATTGGATGACTAAAAGTTGACCCATATCACCTAAGGGTAGGATTAGATTCATTTAATGGACTTTCGTCCATGAAAATAATTTAATTATTATTAAAACCAAAGAATGTGATAACATGTCACTTTCTTAAATCTTATAAGTATAATAATTTTAATTTAGTGATCAACTTAATGAAACTTCGAAAATGAATAGTCTCCAGAAATATAATACAATTATCTACATCATAGGAATTTATTAAGATTTTTTAAGGATTAAATAATTATCATTAATTATGACACAATAGTTATGTTGAAATTATTTTATTAATTAAAATATCAAATAAATGGTTTTAAAAATATTAAAATAAATATTATATGAACTATTTAATGTTCTCCACTAATTTTCTAGATACATATGACATTTTATGAATATATTAAATCTTTTAGTTTGAACATATATTTTGTATATATTTTATTTAAATTCAAATAAATGAATAGTGTCAAAATTGACACTATTGTTAGTTTATAAAAATAACATATTATAAAATTGTTTAAAAATCAAAAAAATATTTAAAAATTATAAATTAAAATTTATATGGTCGAAAATGTCATAAAGTGTTATATTATGGAAAATTCACAACACATATGTAATTATTTATAATAATTTAAAATTTAGAATATTATTACCACAAATAAAATTAAATTGATAAATAAGGATAAATCAAGTTGATAATGTTTAAAATAAATTCCTAACATGTCTAAATTTTATTTGTTGATTATATTAGAACCCTATATCATCTAAGCTTCGGATATGAGTCATTTTGGACGTTTTTAAGTGGGGTTTGGATTTAATATAAACTAATATTTCTTATATTTCCAAAGGTGCCCCTCTCCTCCCTTATAAAAGGAACCTCCTCCCTCTCCTCCTCACACCAATTTGAGACTTCAAGCTCGGCCAACCCCTACCCATTTTACTTACCCACTTCCCTAGAATCATCCTAGAGGTCCTGGTCTTATTCAAAGACCAATTTTAGTGCCCTAAAAGGAGGTATCAAAGAGGCGCTTCAAAGAAGAGGTAATGTCCGTTACCGATTCTTTCAACTCTATTTCTTCTTATACTTCTTCTTCTTTAGTTGTTTCATTATGAAGTAATAAAATTAGTGTCACTGATATAATTATATGTTATTATAAGTATGAAACAACCCTATTTCACCATCTATCCATCCTACGGAAAACAAAATCACCACGCGTGCGTACGTACAGAATATCGTCTCCACGCCGTGGTGTAATCTATTTTCCATCACCACCTTACTTTCATGGGTATAATGGTGCAAATAAATAACTATATATGATTATTTTAAAGTGTTATTGATTCTGAAATAGTATACATACACTCCAATACAATTCCACGATCATGGGAACGATATCATCGCTCGTGCGTACGTACAGAATACCGTCTCCACGATGTGATGCGATTCGTTCTACATGATCTTCATTTCATAATGATTATATAAATGAATTTATTGAATAAATATGATATATAGTACACTAATACCATTCTGTAAATGAGGTATCTATAACCTAAAGAGAATAATAAGAATTTATTCGACAAAACACACATAAGAACAAAAAGTAATAAACACACAAATAACAAGTAGCAATGAAATATTACTAATAAGAAGCTAAGAATATGACCATATATGATATCATAACAATGAGTATGATTCTTGAATAAGTCAATGAAATTATTTAAATCATTATACAGGAGGTTCAGACACTTACGAAGCAAATCAGACCTAAAGTAAGGGAAAATATCACAATCTCATTTTTATCTGAGATTGTTTATACTTTGGTATTTACTGGGGTGTATTTTATCATCCAAATCCATGTTCCCTCAATATGTAATATTTTTTCAATCCACCTACAATTGTTTAAATCCAATTTTACCCTTCAGTGAGTTTTTATTAAAGGATATGAAAAGAGTCTTTTGTCGTTTTTCGTACGAGGTACTTTTTGAATTTTCCGACAAAAGTACAAGAAGAATGTTTTTTTAACTTATACGGCATGAATGGATTTTTAAAAAATTATTTCCAAGAAGCTTCATTTACAAGTTTTCATGTTTATTTTTAATCAACTTATTTTAGATTAAAATTGTATGACATGTTAAGAAAGGAAAAATGTTTTTGAAATAGAAAGGATATTTTCCTCAAGAATGGAGTTCAAGTGTTTTATCAAAATTATTTTCCATATAAGATAATATAGGGTTATTTTTCTATCCCTATTATTAAATTTATTTGATTATGTTGTGATGGAATTATTTTTATGAATTCATTTATCTTATATGAATTGTTTTATGATGTCACGATGTTTAAGAATCCCATTTTTATTACATGGGTTATGCAATGATGTATGATTTATGATTTTGTGGCACACAATAGAATGGTATCATTATGAGATGGGTGGGACCTATATATCCCTCCAATTCATTGTGTAAAGATTTTATATCTCATGAGATAGACATGGCTGGAACGGCAGGTTAAACCGGTTCAGTGAAACAGGACTGAAATGAGGAGTGAACTCGGTTCAGAAATAGACTTTTCCATTAAGATAGTCTTGGCAATGAGTCTTGACTACTAAGAAATGATTCTATATGATTATGTGTGTATGCCAAAAAGTTCCATGTTTTATGTTATGATTATTGTGATTAAATTTCACTACCATGATTTATCCCATGTTATGAAATTATGATCTCTTTTGCAGGGTAAGATTTCCAAAATGTTATGTTCTTATGAATTTGATGTGATTGATATTTCTTTTGTTTACCCTTACTGAGAATTTGAGCTCACCCTTTTGTATGTTTTCTTTCCCTAGGTTAGGAATAAGGGTATTAAGTAAGATATGCCAAAAGGGACTATAGATATGATGAAATAAATGGGAGACAGTGTAGATGCTTTATGAACCAGTTTTTTATGTTTCCCAGTTTCTAAAGACACTATACCTATACGGTCCTTTCATGGTTTTGTTATATGTTGTAATAAGTGTACTTTAATTTTGAAGTACTAACAATGTATGTAAAGTATGGGTCATTATAGTTGGTATCAGAGTAAAGGTATAGTCAACCTTTGGAAACTAGGATGTGAAAGCCTTAGTAAGAATCCTAAGGATAAGTCTAAGCATAGAACACAATCTTAGAGTTTTATAAATGACCATGAATAACCTAGGATAAGACCTTAAGTGTGAAATTTTATTCTTTATTATGTGATTTTCCTATTATAATTAGTGTTTCTCACACTATTATTCTTGGTTTTAGTCAATGGCTTGAACCCGAAGGAACCGTGTTCATACGGAATGCGACGGGCAATGCAATGATTGTCCCCCTGAGCAACTAAACGTTATGGGAGCTGGAATGCAAAATCTTGTAGCAATGCTCACACAACTTTTTCAAGCTATGAATCATGAAGGACTTCCAAACGAGCAAAGGAAGGAGCAATATTCGATTGAATCCTTCATGAGGCAGCGTCCGCCTTCATTCAGTGGGTCTACTGATCCATTAGTTGCTGAAAAATGGATCAGTACTACTGAAAATATATTTTCAGTTCTTTAATGTTCTGAACATGATAAATTCATCTTAGTAGTGTATCATTTGGAAGGTGATGCTGATCAATGGTGGAATCTTATCAAGAATACGAGGCCAAGAGATGAAATTGAGTCCATGGAATGGGACGAGTTCAAGAACTTATTTTTCAATAAATACTTCCCTCATATTCTCCGAACAAAGATGGAGAAATATTTTCTTGAACTGAAGCAAAAGGATGATGAATCTGTTGGTACCTACGAAGCAAATTTTACAAGACTTGAAAGGTACACTTCTGGTATTATTATCCAACCTGAGAGTAAGATCGATTGATTCTTTAGTGGCTTAAAACCAAGTCTTCGAAGGGCGTTAGCCATAAGGGACTTCAATAACTACGAGGAAATTGTTCGATGTGCTCTCAAGGTTGAGATGGAGATTAGTGTAACCCATCAGTGAAATGGGTTTGATAAGGAGAGGAAAATGGAATTCAAAGGAAAATATAAAGACCACACTGAAAAGAAGATGAGTTTTCCCTTATGCTCAAAGTGTGGAAAGAAACATGGAGGAAATTGTCTTAAGGGGACAAGAAAATGTTATAAGTGTGTAAAAGAAGGTCATCGGGAAATTGAATGTTGAAATAATGGGAAGAAGATGTCTAATGATGCAAACAAAGGAAGGGATACACAGAATGAACCTACTAGACTTCAATGTTTCAAGTGTAAGGAGATGGGGCATTATGCCAATCAATGCCCAAATCCAAGGGTTGATGATGATGATCGACGTCAACAAACTCTTAAGGCCAAAGACAAAGGAAAGTCACGTGCAATTACTATCGGTGATGTGGAGTACGATAACGAAGTGGTGAAAGGTACACTTACCATCCACTCTAAATTAGAAAATGGTTTATTTGATTCTGGATCCACCCACTCTTTTATTTCTGAAGAATTTTCTAAGGGTATCCCCGTATTAACTCAACAGTTAGATGTTGAGTTGGTTGTGACAACTCCTAATGGCACAACAGTCGCATCAAAAGTTTACAATCCTTCTCCGATTGAAGTTTGTGGGAAAGTGCTTCCTGAAAATCTTGTGATCCTTCCTATAGTGGAATTTGATGTGATTCTTGGCATGGATTGAGTTTCTTTATATGGAGCTCATATCAATTTCCAAATAAGGGAAGTCACATTTCACATTCCAGATCAATCTATGATCGTCTGTCGATGCAAGGATGAACATAACCTTCCAGTGGAAATTTATTCCATCTTATGGGTCTTGATTCCACTAAATGAAGGTTATTTATCTCAAATGGTTGGTGAGAAACTCACGATTAAGAATATTCCCATTGTACGGGAGTTTGATGATGTCTTTCCGGAATAATTACCTGGTCTTCCACCAAATCGTGAAGTTGAGTTTTCAATAGAACTCGTACCAGGTGCTTTACCTATTTCAAAGAAACCTTATAGAATGGCCCCAATTGAGTTATAGGAATTGAAGAAGCAACTCCAAGAGAATCTTGATAAAGGATTCATACACCCTAGTGCATCACCTTGGGGAGCACCTATTCTGTTTGTTAAGAAGAAATATGGATCAATGAGACTCTGCATTGATTATTGAGAACTCAACAAGATCACTATCAAGAACAAATATCCTCTCCCATGCATTTATGACTTATTTGACCAACTACACGGAGATCAATACTTTTCCAAGATCGATCTTCATTTAGGGTATCATCAATTAAGGGTCAAAAGGGAGGATATACCAAATACGGCTTTCCGTACAAGGTATAAACACTATGAATTTATAGTGATGCCATTTGGTCTTACTAATGCCCCAGCTATCTTCATGGATCTAATGAATAGAGTCTTTAGAGACTATCTTGATCAGTTTGTGGTAGTCTTTATAGATGATATTCTTGTCTATTCAAAGAGCAAGGAAGAACATGAAGATCACTTGAGAATTGTATTAAAGACCCTGAGAAAGGATAAGTTTTATGCCAAATTTACCAAGTGTGAATTTTGGCTTCAAAAAGTTGCATTTTTGGGTAACATAATCTCAAAAGAGGGGATATCTGTGGATCCAGCAAAAACAGAGGTTATCGAAAGATGGTCGAGACCAAAAACAGTAACTGAGATCCGAAGTTTTCTTGGTTTGGCTATATATTATCGACGTTTTGTGAAATATTTTTCACGATTATCTAATCCACTCACCAAGTTGACTCAGAAAGGAGTTAAGTTTGTTTGGACGGAGGAATGTGAAGAGAATTTCAAGGAGTTGAAAAGAAGGTTATCCAATGCACCTGTACTCACACTTCCTTGTAGTGGAGAAAGGTTTGTGATCTACAGTGATGCATCCAAGAAGGGATTGGGGTGTGTTCTTATGCAAAATGATATGGTGATAGATTATGCCTCACGATAGTTGGAAATCCATGATCAAAATTACCCAACTCACGATTTGGAGTTAGCTGCGATAATCTTTGCATTAAAGATTTGGAGGAATTATCTTTATTGAGAAAGGTGTGACATTTATACTGATCATAAAATTTTAAAGTATATTTTCACACAAAAGGAGCTGAATATGCGCCAAAGAAGATGGTTAGAGTTGATTAAGGATTACGACTGCTCAATTCATTACCACCCTGGGAAAGAAAACAAGGTGGCAGATGCATTAAGTCGACAAGACAATGCCAGTTTATCCATGATGAGGATCACAAAAGATCCAATATTTGTGGATTTACAAAGGATGGATCTTGGAATTATAATGGAAGGGGGAAAATCGTATCTTTCTCAAATTAATGTTCAACAATCTATACATGTGAATATTAAAGAGGCATAGAAAGAAGATGTAGAGTTACAAAAGAAGGTGAGAAATGTTCCTAAATTCAACCTTGATTGTGATGGGATAATAAAGTTCAGGAATCGGTTTTGTGTTCCTCCCATCCCCGAATTAAAGAAGGATCTGCTGGATGAGGCTCATAATTCTTCATTCTCTATTCATCCTGGAAGCACGAAGATGTATAGGGACCTGAAAGAGTACTTCTAGTGGGATGGCATGAAAAGAGATTTTGCTGAATATATTTCTCGATGCTTGGTTTGTCATCAAGTTAAAGTAGAGAGACAGAAGTCTAAGGGGATGTTACAACCATTACCCATACCCGAATGGAAATGGGAAAACATCACTATGGACTTTGTCACCGGACTTCCTAAAACATCCAAAGGAAATAATGCTATCTGGGTCATAGTTGATCGTCTTACAAAGTCTGCACACTTCATTGCTATTATAGAGGATTTCTCTCTAGATCAGCTTGCCAAGATATATGTAAAGGAAGTGGTAAGATTGCATGGAGTACCACTTTCTATTATATCTGATCAGGATCCGAGGTTTACCTCAAAGTTTTGGTGAAGTCTTCAGCATACTCTGGATACAGAGTTGAGTTTCAGCACTGCTTATCATCCTCAGACAAATGGTCAGTCTGAGAGGACAATTCAAACACTAGAAGATATGTTGAGAGCTTGCTATATAGATTCCAAAGGTGGTTGGGATCAACACCTACCTTTGGTAGAATTTTCTTATAATAATAGCTTTCACTCCAGTATTCAGATGGCTCCTTATGAAGCTCTCTATGGAAAGAAATGCAGGACTCCAACTTGTTAGGATGAAGTTGGGGAAAGAAAGCTATTAGGACCTGATCTTGTTAATGAAATGGCGGAAAAGGTCAGATATATTCAACAACACATAAGAGCAGCTCAGAGTCGACAAAAAAGTTATGCCGACAACCGAAGAAAAGACCTAGAGTTTGAAGTGGGTGATAAAGTATTCTTACGAATATCTCCCTGGAAGAGGGTCATGAGATTTGGAAAGAAGGGAAAGTTGATCCCTAGATATATCGGTCCTTTTGAAATTCTGGATCGTGTTGGGAAGGTAGCTTACCGATTGGAACTTCCACTGAATCTCTCTCAAGTTCACGATGTGTTCCATGTATCTCTCCTGAGAAATTACATACCTGACCCTTCACATGTACTCAGCTCAGAAGTTGTACCGCTGGAAGAAGATATTTCTTATGAAGAATATTCAATAGAGATTTTCTATCATAGTGAAAAAGTCCTACGGAACAAGACCACTCTCTTGGTGAAAGTTTTATGGAGGAACCACCAATTAGAAGAAGCTACATGGGAGCTTGAGGATATGATGAGGGAGAGGTATCCTCATCTGTTTGTTACAAGTGACGAATTTCGAGGGAGAAATTCATTTTTAGGAGGGTAGAATGTAACATCCTGAGATTTTATGAGAATTTTTTTTATGTCTTATGTTATACACAACACCAAAGGAATCTTTCACAGCACACAATACAGACTTGGCTTGCATTACACGCAATCGCGACCTTCCTCGATAGCGTGTGTAGTACGTAATACCGGGTTTCACTAAACAACGATATATTATTATGAACTAGACATTATTAATAGTATTAACTACATTTTGAATTTTATTATTCATTATAAACATTTTCTAGAACATGTTAAGAGAACAAAATAAATTTTTCGGGTAAAATAAGTATTTTTCAAAAAATGCAGTTTTGCCGCCTTTTGATGGCACACCCACATTAAATATAATTTTTGACATGATTATAAGTTTAATTTGAAAAAATAAAATTATTCTTTTGAATCAGGGTATAAAAATTTACTTTGGATAAATTTTTGATATTTTTCTGATAACTTTCATATTTTGATGAATAGTAAAAATACGCTAATTTTTAATTAAAAAGAACTTTTTCATTGAGATAATTTATATGTTTAAATTATAATATTAAATGTTTTTAAAGTATAAATAGAATATATTTTTACCATTTAATATAATTTATGTCATTATCATTAATTTCACATTGAATTCATAGGTAAAAACATTTCAATATTTGGCAATGTTTTAACTTCTAAAACCCATTTTCTTAACAACAGGATTTATTTTAAATTAATTACCGAAACTTATATGTTTTGAATTTTGAAAAATGGATTTCATATTTGGAATCAGTGGGTCCAAATTATGTTAATAGGATACTTTTTATTTTTGGTCATTATGAATAGTAACTACGATAAATTTTATTTAACATAGTTAAAGGTAAATCAGGTAATTAAGGGTAAATATAAGATTATAAAATTATCCTAACTCCTGCCAAAATCCTATTGGATGACTAAAAGTAGACCCATATCACCTAAGGGCCGGATTAGATTCATTTAATGGACTTTTTTCCATGAAAATAATTTAATTATTATTAAAACCAAAGAATGTGACAACATGTCACTTTCTTAAATCTTATACGTATAATAATTTTAATTTAGTGATAAAATTAATGAAACTTAGTTAATGAATAGTATAAAGAAATATAATACAATTATATACATCATATGAATTTATTTAGAATTTTTAGGGATTAAATAATTATCATTAATTATGACACAATAGTGATGTTGAAATTATTTTATTAATTAAAATATCAAATAAATGGTTTTAAAAATATTAAAATAAATATTATATGAACTATTTAATGTTCTACACTAATTTTCTAGATACATATGACATTTTATGAATATATTAAATCTTTTAGTTTGAAAATATCTTCTATATATATTTTATTTAAATTCAAATAAATGAATAGTGTCAAAATTGGCACTATTGTTATTTTATAAAAAGAACATATTATAAAATTGTTTAAAAATCACAAAAATATTTAAAAATTATAAATTAAAATTTATATGGTCTAAAATTTCATAAAGTGTCAAATTATGGAAAATTCACAACACATATGTAATTATTTATAATAATTTAAAATTTAGAATATTATTACCACAAAAAAAAATTAAATTGATAAATAAGGATAAATCAAGTTGATAATGTTTAAAATAAATTACTAACATGTCTAAATTTTATTATTTGATGGGATTAAAACCCTATCTCATCTAATATTCACATATGAGTCGTTTTGGAAGTTGTTAAGTGGGGTTGGGATTTAATATAAACTAATATTTCTTATATTTCCAAAGGTGCCCCTCTCCTCCCTTATAAAAGGGAACCTCCTCCCTCTCCTCCTCACACCAATTTGAGCCTTCAATATCAGAAAAACCCTGCCCATTTCACTTCCCCGCTTCCCTAGAAACATTCTAGAGGTCCTGGTCTTCTTCAAAGACCAATTTTAGTGCCCTAAAATGAGGTCTCAAAGAGGCGCTTCAAAGAAGAGGTAATGTCTGTTACCGATTTTTTCAACTCTATTTCTTATTCTACTTATTCTTATTTAGTTGATTCATTATGAATTAATAAAATAAGTATCACTCATATACTGATATGTTATTATAAGTATGAAACAACCCTATTTCACCATCTATCCATCCTACGGAAAATGAAATCACCACGCGTGCGTACGTACGGAATACCGTCTCCACGTCGTGGTGTAATCTATTTTCCATCACCACCTTACTTGGATGGGTATAATGGTGAAAATAAATAACTATATATGATTATTGTAAAGTGGTATTGATTCTGAAATAGTATACATACACTCCAATACAATTCCACGATCATGGGAACGATATCATCGGTTGTGCGTACGTACGGAATACCATCTCCACGATGTGATGCGATTCGTTCTACATGATATTCATTGCATAATGATTATATAAATGAATTGAATGAATAAATATGATATATAGTACACTAATACCATTATTTAAATGAGGTATCTATAACCTAAAGAGAAGAATAAGAATTTATTCGACAAAACACGCATAAGAACAAAAAGTAATAAACACCCGAATAACAAGTAGCAATGAAATATTACTAATAAGAAGCTAATAATATGACCATATATGATATCATAACAATGATTATGATTATGGAATAAGTAAATGACATTATTTAAATCATTATACAGGAGGTTTGGACACTTATGAAGCAAATCAGACCTAATGTAAGGGAAAATATCACAATCTCATTTTTATCCGAGATTGTTTATACTTTGGTATTTACTAGCATGTATTTTATCATCAAAATCCATGTTCCCTCAATATGTAATATTGTTTCCATCCACCTACAATTGTTTAAATCCAATTTTACCCTTTGGTGAGTTTTTAGTAAAGGATATGAAAGGAATCTTTTGTCGTTTTTCATACGAGGTACTTCTTGACTTTTCCGACAAAAGTACGAGAATAATGTTTTTTAACTTATACAACATGAATGGATTTTTAAAAAATTATTTCAAAGAAGATTCATTTACAAGTTTTAATGTTTATTTTTAATGAACTTATTTTAGTTTAAAATTTTATGACATGTTAAGAAAGGAAAAATGTTTTTCAAGTAGAAAGGATATTTTCCTCAAGAATGGAGTTCAAGTGTTTTATCAAAATTGTTTTCCATCTAAGATAATATAGGGTTCTGTTTCTATCCCTATTATTACATTGATTTGATTATGTTGTGATGAAATTATTTTTATTAATTAATTTATCTTATATGAATTGTTTTATGATGTCACGATGTTTAAGAATCCCATTTTTATTACATGGGTTATGCAATGATGTATGATTTATGATTTTGTGGCACACAGAAGAATGGTATAATTATGAGATGGGTGGGACCTATATATCCCTCAAATGCATTGGGTAAAGATTTTATATCTCATGAGATAGACATGGCTGGAACGGTAGGTTAAACCGGTTCAATGAAACAGGACTGAAAAGAGGAGTGAACTTGGTTCAGAAATGGACTTTATCCACTAAGATAGTCTCGGAAATGAGTCTTGACTACTAAGAAATGATTCTCTATGATTATGTGTGTATGCCACAAAGTTCCATGTTTTAAGTTATGATTATTGTGATTACATTTTACTACCATGATTTATCCCATGTTATGAAATTATGATCTCTTTTGCAGGGTAAGATTTCCAAAATGTTATGTTCTTATGAATTTGATGTGATTGATATTTCTTTTGTTTACCCTTACTGAGCATTTGAGCTCACCCTTTTGTATTTTTTCTTTCCCCAGGTCTGGAATAAGGGTATTAAGTAAGATATTCCAAAAGGGACTATAGATATGATGAAATAAATGGGAGACATTGTAGATGCTTTATGAACCAGTTGTTTATGTTTCCCAGTTTCTAAAGACACTATACCTATACGGTCCTTTCATGGTTTTGTTATATGCTATAATAAGTGTACTTCAATTTTGAAGTACTAAAAATGTATGTAAAGTATGGGTCATTATAATATCCATGGTCAAAGGAGGAAGAATGAGAACTTTTGATAATGTTTTGGGTTTTAAAACCAAATTCCATATGATTTATTTCCCATCTCATGGTTAGAACACATAGTTTGACAAACCGTACACTAACCATGTGGATTGGTTCTATCCAAAAAAACTCCAAGTCACGTGGTTATCCATAATGTTTTTGCAAACCATGTTCCCAATAACCCCCAAAAACCTCCCATAGTTTCTTGGAGACTTGGTCATGGTTTCTACTAACTATGATAATGGCTACATTTCGTGCATACAATTTTTAATATTAAAGTAATGTTTCTTTAAATTTATTTTTTTATTTATTTTCGTATATTTATCATTTTATTTATTCTATGGAAGATTAAATATGAAAATATTTGAAGGAAAAGAATACATAATCAAAGCTATAATTTATGACAAAAAAGATGCTATGGGATGTGTGATAGTTTAAGGACCAATTCTAAGGATCAGAACTAAAGATTCAAGTTAAGACAGAGCCAAAAGAACTGTAATATGATAATTCACATAGTGAATAACCTATTTAGGATGTAAAGAACATAAAAAAAATGTGATAGGATGAAAAAATTAGGAAAAAATCTCCCGACAGACAAAACCTGAAAATTTATGGTGTGACACTATATGTCACACCGTGACACATGTTCGACAGACCTAGTAACTTCCATTTTTAGTCAAAAGATGATAATTCCCACATTTTAATGCCCAATAACTCCACTGGTTGACTAGGATAGATTCATTGAATTATTTTACTATATTTAATCCACCTAGGGGTTATTTTTACCTATAAAATAAAGGCTTAGGGGAGATCTTCAGGAATTGGATTAGATACTAGTGCTCTAGGGTGAGGTGTTATGCTCTATATTGTTCTCCAATGGCCCTACTCCACCGTCTATTTATCATTTTTTAATTTCTTTATTTTTTCTTTCCCTCTCAAGGGTAGCACGAGGGGGTAATTTTCTTTTCCTTCTAGGTTTGTACTAAAAAGGGTAATTATAATAAATAAATGTTTTGTTCATTTTTAATTTAAATTTGGTTTTTGTTTTCTCATCAATTCTTTTAAATTTTTTCTTTTTGTTTCTCTATGCATGTCTATTGTATACTTAGGTGAGAGAAAAATAATATTTTTAAGGAAGAAATAAACAGAACTAGGTTTTCACTATGGCCATTGGGTTGATCAAATTGCATGTTTAAAAATGGTTTTAGGTTACCTCTTTTATTAATTAATTGAAGTACCATGACCATTGAGAAAATGGATGGTTAGTGAGAGGGTGAGTAATTACCATGACCATTTTAATTACTTAAACTCAATTCTAATTACAACTTAGAAGAATTATGGGTTTTAAAATTTATTAATTACATTAACTAGGATCTTTAATACTTGGTATGTTTTTTTTATTTTCTTATCACACCTTCTCAAAAGATCATTATTATTCTTAGTTTAAATTTAAATTCTTTTAAGTATAAATAATTTTGGTCTATTTTATTAAATTAATTATTTTATCCAAACCTATCTTCATGGGATCTACCTCGCACTCACAAATCCTATACTACTTAAATATAAAATTACTCATTACAATACCATGTTTTTTAAATTTAAAAATTTTGTATCCCTATATGAATTAATGGTTCTTTCATGTGGTATCAAAATTTTAGTATCATTACTGGGTACATGTGTAAATATTATTTTTAATTTAATAGTTTATAAAAATCATTTTGTCATATATTTTCATTTCTTAATTTTAATTTGGGTTTTTCATTTTTTCATTTATTTTACACAATCAAATATTTTATATTTATAAGATAGGTTTATAATGTATTTTGACTCCTAAATACAGACTTTTTTCCATTTTGAGAGATCTTACACAGTAAGTCAAATATCTTAAAATGATGAAAATTAAAAAAAAGAACTAGAACCACACCTGAGCATGGAATATGTAACACTCCTCGACTAGAATTCATATTTCAAAGTGGTGTGTAATGATCCTGAGAAGTCCAAGGGAGTAAGATGAGAACCAAGGAAGAAACTATCGAGTTTGTAGATAAACTTAAGGTAATACTTATTCCATAAGTAAAGTTTATTTAATTATAAGATTACCTCGACAATACAGGTTTATAGGTGGAAAAAGAATAAGAAAAATAAAGAACCTTGATTACTGAGATTTTATATGGATTCCTTGAAAAACTTGGATCAAATTCAGAGGAAGAAGAACAATAAGAGAAGATTACTACCAAAATTTTAATGGATATTTTAGAAGATATAAGAGTGTTGTAAGAAGAATAAGAAGAGGAGGAGATGAATGTAGAACATGAAGAGGTTATTTCATAATTTCAATAATTATAGATAGTAATTAAAAAAAAAGAATTTTACCTAGTTTAAACAAATTCTAAATTCTTTCTTATCACTTTTAAATTATCAAGAATTTTGTCACCACCTTATCATTTCATACTAATTTAAACAAGGAGTAAATGAGCTAATCAAGATTGGCATAAAAGTCAAGACTGGTTTAACCCAAAAAGATTATCATTCTACTTTACATTTGTAACGACCCGAATTCGGATCCCCTCCACTGGTGCCCCATACCCGGTTGACCACATGACCTCAAGTGCATTTCCCCAAACTCCAGAGGCTGCCGACTAGCAGCGAGGGCCTTAGTGAGTCGGTGGGGAAACTATACCTTCATTCGGTAAAGTATACAGCGGAAACAACCAAACACAATAGCAAAATCAATAAATAACATACAACAACTGAACTGAACAACGGAAATGATGGACCACTAATAATGATGCAATATCGTATATATGTCTATGGAAAGTAGTAAACAAACCAACGTGCTGAAGTAAAACTGAAAAACAAGTTTCAAGGAAAATGGAATAACTCCTCAGCATCACGAGCCACGACTCGGTCCCATGCTCTCCATCTCCAGTGCAATAAAGAACCTGAAGTAGAAGGGCGCTTGCCCTTATCTATACCTGCAACAACATAGTCTGTTTGGGCCCAAAATCATGGCCCAAATAGGGTGTGAGATATAATCCTAGTAGGCAATCACCCAAAGATTTGTGCCCAACAGTCAATGAATACATGGAAGTAATAGAACAAGAAGTAGTAAACAGGAAAGCACAAACAGCTACAATCCACAGTTCTAATAATAAAGTACACAATTAAACAGCCAGCAACAAGAAGAAAGCAGGTAACCCTCTGGGTATCTCTCACAACCTAACCCCTATGGTTCAACCTATAAGTACCAGCAACCCTCTAGGAGGCACACACAGTCTCACCCCTCTGGTTCAGCTATGAAAAAAATAACAGACTCTCTGGGGAAGTACTCACCGTCAATTCCCCCTATAGTCTCGTATCGTTCTAAAGGCTCTCTGGGGAAGCACTCAACATCTATTCCCCCTATGGCCCGCATCGAGGAACTACAGACTCTCTGAGGAAGCACTCAACGTCAATTCCCCCTGTGGTCTCGCATCATAATTAAAAAGACACTCTCGAGAAGCCCTTCTGTCAATTCTCCCTTTAGTCTACTACTCTAGGTTCTCACAGTCCTGAGTGAAATATAAAACATGCTCAGCCTGCGTGTACATCATCCAAGTAAACCTCAATAACTACATGACTATCATTTGAAGGCTCAAAAACATAAAATTATAACAGCCCCACTATCCTACAACTAGGCATGGAAACTGAAAAAATGCCTAATAAGAAAAACATGCAAGGAGAGGCACAAGAACACAGTATAAATTATCCAAATTTACAAACAATGATCTCTACTCAAGCAATCAAGTAAAGCAGACAAACAACAGGGACAAAACAGGAAACCCACAATTCCCTGTTCAAGGGAATTGGTGGAATTTGCACAAAATATTCATAGACTTCCTACGAAAAGGCACAAAACACCTACCTCGATCCTAGGAGACTGATATACGTGAACCATGACAATTGATTCCCCTTAGAATGTCGTAGATCTGAGAAAACACACAAAATGCTAAACCCATGATAACTCGAAAATGAATGGGAATCAGAAAACAAATCTCAAGCAGAAGGAAGAACTCACCGCTGCGATTCCAACACAATCAACCGTACTCAAATTGGAGAAAAGACGAAGAGGCAGGAGCTCGTCGAAGATCCGGCCGTACGGGTCGCTCTCAGATTAACGGGACCTAGAAGGAGGTGTTTCTGTGCGTCAGGCGTGACCCTGGTTCATTTAGTGAAAAAAAGAAATTATACGGTGTGTAATTTTAGAGTACACGGCGTGTACTGAGTCCTTTCTGTACTCCGCCAAAATCGGCCTCCACGTCACCCCTACACATCGTGTGTGTGGCCCGGGCATGGCCATCACACGACTTCGAGCCAGAGAAGAGTAAATAGAGTGTACTCAAAAAGTACACGACGTCTACTTTGAAAATTTCCAAAAAAGTTCATTTTTATTAAAAACTCCAGAAAAAGGAAAATTGACTTGAAACGAAGATCCGGGTTCTTACAATCTTCATCCCTTAAATAAATTCATCCCCGAATTTCCCTAACATGGCGTAGAATAAGAATCCCTAAATAGCTCCGGCCATTGCGATCATACATCGGCCTCCCTCTCCTAGGTCTCGTCCTATACTCGCCCGTGCTACCATAACACCCATACCAGAGGAACAGACTGCCTGCAGAGAACCTTCGTACTGCAATCGACAATCTGGATAGGATGCTTCTCAAATGATGCATCCACTTCAAGTTCAACCTCCTCAGACTGAAAGACATGAGATGGGTTCGAAAAGTAACGTCGGAGCTGAGAGACGTGGAAGACGTCGTGCATGGCCCGGTACCTCTGAGGTAGCTGCAACTGATAGGCGACCAGACCAACTCTCTACAAGACCTCAAACAGCCTGACGTACCGCGGTGAAAGCTTACCCTGTCTCTGAATCCTTTTGTGGCCAAATATCAGTGTGACACATAGGAAAACCTGATCCCCGACCTCGAACTCCAGAGGTCGTCTCTACTGATCACCATAAGAATTCTGTCGAGACTGTGCTGTAGTCATCCTCTTCTGAATCAGCTCTATCTGCTCTGAGGTCTCCTGAACGAGTTGAGGTCCCAGCAAGGATGCCTCTCCTACCTCCAACCAGCATAAGGGTGATCAGCATAGCCCACCATATAGGGCCTCGTACGGTGCCATCTAAATGGTCGCTTGAAAACTGTTGTTGTAGGTGAACTCCACCAGAGGAATATTCTTCTCCTAGGAACCACCAAAGGCTAGGATGCAAGCTCGGAGCATATCCTCAAGCACCTGGATCATGGGCTTAGACTGTCCATCAGTCTGGGGATGGTATGCTGTACTCAAAAGTACCTGTGTACCCAAGGGCTTCTGAAGTCCCTACCAGAACTGAGAGGTAAAGCCTGCATCTCTGTCTGAAACAATGGAGTGTGGAACTCCATGCAGATGAATGATCTATCGGATGTAAAGTCATCCCAGATCATCGACACTGAAGGTCTCCTTGATTGGAAATAAGTGAGAAACCTTCGTGAGTCTGTCAATGACAACCCAAACAACATCGTTCCTTCGAGGTGACCTTGGAAGCCCGATCACAAAGTCCATCCCAACATCATTCCACTTCCACTCCGAAATGGGTAACTGTTGTAAAAGGCCTGCTGGTTGCTGATGCTCTGCTTTCACCTACTGATATGTAGAATATCTCATGACAAAACCAGCAACATCTTTCATCATACATGGTCACTATAACTGGCGATGAAGATCCCGATATATCTTGGTGACGCCAGGATGAACTTCCCAAACAGAGGAATAAAAATTCAACATTACCTCCTCGCGTATTTCTACTGGCACCCATATGCATCCTTGGAAATGCAAGATCTCATCCTCACTCACTGTCCATCCAAGAAGTGGGTCCTCTCCTGACACACCCTCCTGCAGGACTAAGCCTTCTGAGTATGATAGATGCCTCATCCGTACCCGATCAAGAAGTGTAGAGGTAACATCTACAGAAGAATGAAAAGACTGTCCCTGTCTATCGTGCACCTCCAGATGCATCTCAGAGAATAGAACTATTAGTTAGCACTCCCTGTTGGCCTCCTGAACCACCTAAACCTGAGTTCTCATGCTCAACGCATCTGCTACTGCATTTCCCTTTCCTAGCATATAGGAAAGCTCGAAATAAAAAGACTGAAGATACTCAACCCACCTGCGCTGTCTCAGATTCAGATCACGCTGAGTAAAGATATACTTGAGACTCTTGTGGTTGGTGAAGACCACAAAGTGATCTCCCAGTAGATAGTGTCTCCAATAGTGTAAGGCATGAACAACAACTACCAACTCTAGATCGTGCGTAGGGTAGTTCCCCTCATGCGGCCTCAACTACTGAGACCCGTACGCAACGACTCCATCTCCCTGCATAAACACAACTCCTAGCCCGATACCTGAAGCATCACGATAAATAGTGTAGCTCTTACCTGTCTCTGGTAAGACTAGTATCGGTGCTGACGTCAACCTCCCCTTCAGATCCTGAAAGGCTGACTCACAAGAATCTGACCATAAGAACTTCACCCCTTCTTGTTCAGACCTTCCAAGGGTGCTGCTAGGCGCGAAAAGTCCTGAATGAAGTGTCTGTAGTATCTAGCCAGCCCTAGGAAGCTCCGTACCTCAAATACATTCTTCGACTACTCCCAGGAAACTATAAATCTCACTTTCTCTGGGTCTACAGATACTCCTTCCTCTGAGATGACGTGACCCAAGAAGTGTGGCACTTCGAGAGTTTAGCATAAAGATGATGGTCTCTCAGTGTACTCAAAACGATCTCAAGATGTGTATCATGGTCGTGTCGAGTGTGAGATTACACTAAGATATCGTCCACGAAGACCATGACAAAAGAGTCCAAGTAAGGATGGAACACTCGGTTCATCAGTGCCATGAAAACTGCAGGCGCGTTCATGAGACCGAACGACATAACTGTATACTCGTATAGACCATACCTGCTCCTAAAGGCTGTTAGAGGTATATCTGATGGTCTAACATGCAACTGATGGTAAAAAGACCTCATTTCAATCTTAGAGAACACCCGAGATCCTCAAAGATGATCAAAGAGGTCATCGATCCTCAGCAAGGGATATCGGTTCTTGACCATCAGTTGGTTCAACTTCCGATAATCCACACAAAGCCAAAGGGTACCATCTGCCTTCTTCGCAAATAGGACAGAAGAACCCCAAGGAGAAGTACTGGGTTGGATGAAACCCTTTTCCTGCAACTCCTCCAACTGCTTCTTGAGCTCCTGCAACTCAGGTGTATCCATCTTATAAGGAGGAATGGACACCGGTGCTGCTCTTGGAACGAGTTCAATAGAAAAGTCTACCTCACGCTCTGGAGGAAAACCCAAATATTCCTCTAGAAATACGTCCCTGAAACGATCCATCACTGGAGGAAAGTCCAACTGTGGAGTCCCCTGATCATCCAGATAAATACTAGCAATCTGGGATGTCACCCCTCCTAGCCCATGATGCTCGAGTCCTGCTCGACTCGCCTGAACATCCCATTCGCCTCTATGAAGAAAAGACTCACCCTATGGTGAAATGAAACTCACTCTGCGGTGATAACAGTTGACGACTACCTGGAAGGGAACCAACTAGTCCATCCTGAGGATGACATAATTGCCTATCATCTCTAGGACATAGAGGTCCCATATGAAACGATACCCTGCAACCTCGAGAGGGCACTCTCTAAACTAGCGTACACTAGATGTCCTCATCCCCAAAGGTGTGTCTAGTGTCAACGAGTCGGTAGAAGAAAAGATGAAGAGCCCAAGGCTCTCCACGACAGCAACCGAGATAAAGTTATGCATAGCACCAATATCAAAAAGGGCAGAAGACAAAACTGAGGCTATTAAAATCGTACCTCGAATAGTAGAAGGGATCGGATCCTACTCCTGATAAGTCTACTCCATGGAAAAAGACTAGCTTGTACCGAGGCCCTGTTCCCATGGCTAACCACTCTGAGTTGAACCTCCCTGATGGTGCTGAGGAATTGGTGGCTGACTGCCATAATCTCGACCTCTACCTCGACCCGAACGGCTGGAAGAACTCCAGTTCCCTGACTGTTGAGAAACTGGTGGGGTTTCTCCTGAACAAGGAGTTATGGAAGAACCCCGATCACCAGCTACTGGTGAGAAAACCTGGCAGAAACGCTGAAGGTGACCCATATTTCCGCAAGATCACACTCCACGGGGTCCCTCTAGCACTGCGGCTTCATGTGCCCTGACTGGCCACACTAGTAGCATGTCACCTGGCTGCCTAACGATGCATCTCGCTTCTTCGAATCACCACGCGTAGGCTCTCTACGACGCTTCTTACTGTCATCTGGAGGCAAACTAGCTCTGGAAGCAGGACCACCCTGGCTTGCAGCTCCAGAGTCTCTCATATTGCACTCCGCAATTAGTGCCTGGTTGATGATGGAAGTGATCGAAGTCATCTGGAAGATGTTCACCTGCGAGCGGATCTCCCCCCTGAGACCATCCTAAATATTACTTGCTAAGAACACACCACTCCCATCCTGGAGGGGTGTGAAGCACTGCAGCTCGGTGAAAAGAGTGTAATACTCCATGAAAGAAAGAGTACCCTGCTCTAAGCTCATGAACTCCTGGGCTCAGTCGGCCCTCAGGGTCTCCAGGTAGAAGTAGTCGTAGAACACGCGCTGGAACTCCTCCCAATCCATAGCCTACTGTTGACCCACCTGTGACATCACGTCCCACAACCTCTTGGCGGAGTCTCGTAACATGTAGGTAGTGAGATTGACCTGCCTCTCTGGGGACATCTCTAGATGCTCGAAGACAGTCAGCATGGCTTCCAGCCATGACTCTGCAGCCTAAGGTCCTCCTTCCCCCGAGAAAGTAGGAGGATGATGCTACTGGAAAACCTTCGTCAAGTCTTCCATAGTCGAGGTAGGATGCGGTGATCCCTGGAAGGCCTATATTATCCTCATGAAACCTTCCCTGAACTGCGTGTCATCTCCTGCAACTAGTATGACAGCCGGTGCCAAGGCTGGCCCGATGGGAGGATCGGCAGGAAGTCCCTAATTAGTCATATCTAGCGTCTGATCACTTCCTGATGACAAACGTATGACCGGAGGATGTCTCGGAGGCATAGCTCTGAAAGATCCAAAAGTACACCTTAGATCAGAAAAAAAGAACAGATAACACAAGAGTACAAAATGGAAACAGAAGAATAAAAACACACAAGATTGCAAAACACGACTACACAGTGTGTATAAAAACTACATGGAGTGTCTTCTTAAGCCACTGACATGGGCATGTACTCCTTCCCTACAAGTTTTGTACACCTCAAACTACACGGCGTGTTGACCCCAACACATGGTGTGTACTCGAAATCTATTCCCCTGCCCGAGTCTCTTCACACGGCTAACCCACATGGTCCGACTCAACCTGAGACTACACGGCGTGTTCGAAACAAACACGGCGTGTACTAGACAAGGCTTCGGCAGACCGTGTTGTTAAGCACACGACCGTCTACACGATTGAACCTTACACGGCGTGCTCCGAACAAACACGGCATGTATAGGCGAAGGTGACACCATACTGTGTTGTTCGTGACATGTTCGGGTACCTGGACACGACTACACGATGTGTTCCTAACAAACACGGCATGTGGAGAAGAAGTTAAAGCTGGCCTGTATTGTTCGTGACACGGTCGGGTACCTGGACAGAACTACACGACATGTTCCCTCTTGACACGGCGTGTTCTACATGTGCTTCCCCGACCCGTGTTGTTAGTGACACGACCAGGTATGCAGCTCCGAACTTACACGGTGTGTACCTACCGTACACGGCGTGTTCCCGTGTTACCTTCACGACACCGTGTTCTTATCACACGGTCAGTGACATGACCTGAAAACTACACGGCGTGTATCCAAAAAGTACACACTATGTATTCTGGGTTTTTCTGGGAAGTAGCTCAGAAACTGCACAGAACCCCAGAAACACTAAAAAGAAAAAAACAAGGCAGAGAGGTGCCAAATTCTGACTCGTGAGGGCCCATACTCCCTGCAAATCAAATCTTGGAATCTACTACAATCACATACAAGGGAAAAAAACAGATCTCTAACATAACAGTAGGGATTCTATAAAGCATCTATCACAACAGCATGCATAATCTACACGATGTCTATCACAACAGAATGCAATCGCTAATGCACCCTAGATGGCATGGAAAGAATACATGGCATGTGATTCTACAAGTTCCTATATGATGCATGAGATGGCATACCCTCATCTCATTAGGTTGCGACAGAAATAGAACTGAAACATTAAAACAATAATAGCGCAAGTTATGTGAATCAATCTAGGTGAAATCAAATCAACCATAAAATCTCAAAATCAGCAACTGAAATTAACGAGGTAGTATGGATTTTACCTGTACGCGGTTTAGCTACTCCTGAGCACAACTTAATACCAATTACCGAATTCATCCTATCCCTGGATAAAGTATCCAAACAGTAAGGTGAGAGAAAATAACTCCTCTGATACCACTTTGTAACGACCTGAATCCATAGCCCCTCCACTGGTGCCCCGTACCGGGTTCGCCACATGACCTCAAGCATGTTTCCCCAAATGCCAGAGGCTACCGACTAGCAGCGAGAGCCTTGGTGAGTCGGTGGGGAAACTATGCCCTCATTCGGTGAAGTATACAGTGGAAACAACTAAACACAATAGCAGAATCAATAAACAACATACAACAACTGAACTGAATAGTGGAAATGATGGACCACTAATAATGATGCAATATGGTACATATTTCTATGGAAATCAGCAAACAAACCAACGTGATGAAGTACAACTTAAAAACAAAGTGCAAGGAAAACAAAATAACTCCTCAACATCGCGAGCCACAGCTCGGTCCCATGCTCTCCAGCTCCAGTGCAATCAAGAACCTGAAGTAGAAGGATGATTTCCCTTATCTATACCTGCAACAACATAGTCTATTTGGGCCCAAAAGCATGGCCCAAACAGGGTGTGAGATACAATCCCAGTAGGCAATCACCCAAAGATTTGTTCCCAATAGTCAATGAATACATGGCAGTAATAGAACAAGAAGTAGTAAACAGGAAAGCACAAGCAGCTACAATCCACAGTTCTAACAATAAAGTACACAAGTAAATAGCCAACAACAAGAAGAAAGCAGGTAACCCTCTGGGTAGCTCTCACAGCCTAACCCCTATGGTTCAACCTATAAGTACCAGCAACCCTCTAGGAGGCACACACAGTCTCACCCCTCTGGTTCAGCTATGAAAAAAATAACAGACTCCATGGGGAAGAACTCACCGTCAATTCCGCCTATAGTCTCGTATCGTGCTAAAGTCTCTCTGGGGAAGCACTGAACATCTATTCCCCTTGTGGCCCATGTAGAGGAACTACATACTCTCTGAGGAAGCACTCAACGTCAATTCCCCCTATGGTCTTGCATTGTAATTAAAAAGACACTCTGGAGAAGCCCTTCCATCAATTCTCCCTTTGGTCTACTACTATAGGTTCTCATAGTCCCTAGTGAAAGATAAAACATGCTCAACCGCACGTAAATATTTCAAGTAAACCTCAAGAACTACTTGGATATCATTCTAAGGCTCAACAACATAAATGTATAATAACCCCACTATCCTACAACTAGGCATGCCAATTGAAAAAATGGATAACAAGAAAAACATGCAAGGCAAAGCACAAGAAGACAATATAAATTATCCAAATTTACAAACAATGATCTCTACTCAAGCAATCAAGCAAAGTTGACAAACAACAGGGGCAAAACAGGAAACCCACAATTCCTTATTCAAGGGAATTGGTGGAATTTGCAAAAAATATTCATATACTTCCTACAGAAAGTCACAAACCACCTACCTTGATCCTAAGAGATTGATATACGTGAACCATGACGATTGATTCCCCTTAGAACATTGTAGATCTGAGAAAACGCACAAAACTCTCAACCCTCGATAACTCGAAAACGAAGGGGAATCAGAAAGCAAAGATCAAGAAGAAGGAATAACTCACCGCTACGATTCCACCACAATCGACCGTGCTCGAATCGGAGAACAGACGAAGAGGTGGGAGCTCATCGAAGATCTGGCCATACAGGTCGCTCTCGGACGAATGAGACCTAGAAGGAGGTGTTTCTGTGCATCAAGCGCGACCCCAGTTCATTTAGTTAAAAAAATAAAGTAAACGAAATGTACTTTTAGAGTACACGGTGTGTACTGGGTCCTTTCCGTACTCCACCAAAATCGGCCTCCACGTCACCCCTACACACCGTGTGTGTGGCCCGGGCACGGCCAACACACGACTTCGAGCCGGAGAAGAGTACACGACATGTACTCAAAAAGTACACGGTGTGTACTTCGAAAATTTCCAGAAAGTTCATTTTTCTTAAAAAATATAGAAAAAGGAAAACATACCTGAAACTAAGATCCGGGTTCTTACAACATTCATTAGCTAACATAGGTAAGGTTGAGTTAAATAACTATAAAATAAAAAAGACAACCTTTTTGGAGTCAAACCATATTTTTTATTATATTATAGTACTTTATATTTCTTGTTTCATAAGAAATTTATTTTATATTAGGAATATAGTTTCAATTCCCCTGATCTATTTTTAGTGTTAATCAATGGACCTCGCTTTGATAAGCTGTTTGATTTTGTAAGTCCAAATTGAGGGCACAAGTCTGAATAATAATATTTATAATAATAATAAAATACTGATTTTTTGTAAGTGTGAGCACACCATGAAATAGGGAAGTATGAGCTTTAATTTAATATTTTTTTGTTAATCACCAATATTTTTTTTTAAAATATTAAAAATAATTATAAAAATCAATTAATTGAAAATTCACGCCCAAAACATAAATTTTGTTTTAATAATTGATTAAGGAGACAAACAATGCTTCCTATATCCATAATACCTTCTTTTAAATTTTATTTTTTAATAAATTGAATGGTAAAGATGTGGGAATGAATTAGTGAAGATAAAAATGGGGATTTTTATTTAACGAATCATAATTTGGGAAATTGGTTATTTTTTGTAAATTACTTTTTTAGATATTTTACATGATTTTAAAATCTGAAATATATGTTAATAATTTTTTTATTGTGAATTTACATGAGTGATTTTCTTGATTATGTATCCTCATTCCCTATAAAATTTCTAAGCCTAATATTTCCCATTATTTTCTTATGAAAATTTATTGAGTGAAACTTAGACTTTTTTTATTCTTGAACTTTATTTTCATCTTGTAGATGCTATAATTGTCTAAAAGCACTCTAAAAATATTTGAGGAATATTTTGATAAGAGATTATCTTAATACTTGTTTTTACATTAATAATTCTTAAGCCTGTATAATCCTTGAACAAACTTGCTATAGAAGATCCAAATTTATATCCTATCTTATCATTTACTACCCCAATCTACATATTATTCACGATTTAAAAAAAATTAGCATGGGGAAGATGATGATATGGCAGAAGGGATGTGTAATTTTTAACAGATAAGTGTTGGGAGATTTTTTATGGGTTATTGGGAAGGTATAATACAATTTATTCATTGTAATTTATTACAAACCCTATTGATTTTTTTTAAAAAACCAATAAAAAAAAAGAAAAAAAAAGAAAAATTCTTTGGATCTTGGAGGGTAAAAAATCACCATTTACTTGAACAATTATTTTTATCATTTTGGATTGGGTGGGGATGTAATACTTCTTCAAACTAAACTTTATAAAAAATAAACAAATAAAAAAAATTCAAAAATAAAAAAGAAAATTAAAATGGGAAAAATGAAAGAGGGTGCAACATTCATAATACTTCATTACTTAGTGACCCATACTTTGATAATTATGGAAAGTTAATATGAAATTTTTAAAAGGATAATTTTTCATTAATATTTGATTTATTATCCTAAAAAATACTTTATAGTCAAACCACATTTTTTAATTTTACTTATTTTACATCATTTACCTACTAACCATGAAGACTCAAAGTCATTTCAACCATATGATGAAGCCATCATGATTATTGGTAATATTTTTTCTCCATGGGGTGGAGAAATTAGATGCATTACAAGAATATGGAAAGGAGTATGACTGAGGTATGAGAAAAATTCCATTTACATTTTTAACATGATGATGAGTAAAAAAAGTGGGGGAAATTACAAATGGAATTCACATTGAAAATAGATTAAAAAAATATAAATATAATAATGAAGTGGTATGGTCAATTTAAAAGGTAAAAGTAAAATACATGATTAGCCTGTTTCATTGTAAAATGAAGAGTTGATGAATTTTCCATGCGATGCTTGAACAATTAATTACCCATTTAATTAGATGATTTTATTGACATTAAATTTAAATTATGGTAGAGTGGTCATCTTTTTTAATTTGTTGATATTTAATTCTTGATGAAAAAACAAGAGTTTAAGTATGGTGGGTTTTTTTGTTTAAATTTTATAGATACACTTTTTAATATTACTATAATGATTTTTTAATTTAATTGTTTAATTATTGATGGATATTTATTGTTTTTTCATTTTATGGAATTTTAAATATGAAAATATCTGAAAGAATAAAATATGAAAATGAATCTAGAATTTATAATGAAAAAAGATTCTTAAGGATATGGGATATGTTAAGGCTAAATTCTAAGGATAAGAATTAAAGATTCAAGTGAATATGAAAAAAACACTAGAATATGATAATTCATGTCATGAATAACCTATTAATAATGTAAAAATATTTGTTAACATGTGACGGGATGATGAACATATGAAAACAGATCCCGGTGGAAAAAATCTAAAAAGTCACAGTGTGACACATAGTGTCACACAGTGACACATGCTATACAGACTTAGTAAATTCCATTTTTGGTAAACAGTTGGCTGGGTCATATGTTTTAATGCCTTCTAACTCTCTGGGTTGACTTAACTTGATTCATTGGATGATTTTACTATATTTAAGACACTCAAGGGGGCTATTTTTTCTTATAAAATCATGACTTAATGGATAGATTCATGCATTATATCAGAGACCAACACTCCTAGATGAGGTGTTATGCTCCACAGAGTCTTCCTTCAGGCCTAATCCACCATCTATTTAGCATTTTTTTAAATTTAATTATTTTTCTTCTCCCTCTCATGGATAGCATGAGGGGTGATTTTATTTTTGTACCAGGTATGTATAGAAAAGGGGAATTATAATAAATAAATGTTTTTTTTTCAGTTTTAATTCATATTGTATTTTTTTCTCACTAATTCTTCCAAATTTCTTATTTTTATTTCCCTATGGATGACGATTTTATGCTGAGGTGAGGGGGAAATAATATTTTAAAGGAAGTTGTAACTATAACTTTTTATCACCATGGCCACTAGGTTAAAAAAATTGTACATTTAAAAACGATTTTAGGTTTCCTTTTTATTAATTAACCGAAGTAGCACGACCATTGAGAAAAGGGATGGTTAGTGAGAGAGAGAGTAATTATCATGACCATTGGAATTACTTAAACCAAATTTTGATGACAATTTATAGGAATTATGGGACTTAAAATTTATTAATTACTTAACTTGGATCTTTCATACTTGATATGTTTTATTTTTATTTTCTTCTCCCACCTTCTCAAAATATCATCATGTTTCATAGTTTAATTTTAAATTATTTTCATCATAAATAATTTAGGTCTATTTTATTAAGTTAATTATTTTCTCCAAACATATCTTTGTGGGATTGACCTTGAATTCATAAATCCTATACTAATTAAATGTAGAATTAGTGAATGTAGTACTGTGTATTATAAATTTAAAAATTTAGTATCCCCATAGTAATTAATGATTTCTTTGGGTGGTATCGCATGATTAAACCGCGTACCATCAAAAATAATTAAAAAACCTTTCGAAACCTTCTAAAAAGTTCTTGATTAATTAATAAAACATTATATAACTTTAAATAAGACATAAAATAGGAAAATAGATCAAATAAAGGGATGTTAATTTATCTCCACCATTGATATTTTCATCATCAGAAATATAAAATATGTTCATCCATTGGTATCACCTTAACTTATCTCATTCCCAAGTCTCTTTTTGAAAATTTTCATTCCATCACAATACTCTTACTAAGGTAATATATATCCCTCACAAATTATTATCCTGTTTATCTAGAATTTTGATCAGATCATGGATATATATGGCATCTGGATCAAGTGTAACATGATCCGAACCAATCAAGTAACTAGGATACGATTGATACATGTTATATTGAGAGACATAACACACATTATGGATAACACTAAATCTCATGGGAAAGGATAAATGGTATGAAATATTTATAACCCATTCCAGAATTTCAAATGGGCCAATATAAAATGGATCTAATTCCCTTAATTTCCCAAGTGATGATGACTAATACTCAATAAAACTTTTAAAAAGACAGGATCACCCACATTAAAATGCATAGGATGATTATTATGACCGACATATGATTTAAATTAGCTTTGAGCCATATACATCCACTTCTGAATCATTTGGATATTTTATAAAGTATCCTAGAATGGTTTAGGTCCAATTAGTGAATTCTCTCCAGTTTCCACAAAAAAAGTAGATAATTAAAAGGACATCTATACAGTTCCTTGAACGAGGCTATATATATCATGGCATGGTAACTATTATTATATGAGAACTACACTAATGAAATATGAACTTCCCATGATCCACCAAAGTTCACGACCCATAAATTGAGCATATATTCCAATGTATAAATTAATCATTCTGATTTCCCATCTATTTGAGGATGATATACCATGATCATGGTCAATTGAATTATAAGAGACTATTGCAAGGAGTGCTAAAATTTATAAGTGAATCAAGGATCCCAACCAGAGATGATCTGAACTAGTACTCCATGTTTCACGAACACTTCTCAAATATATAACTTTTCTATATTTTCTACTATATTAGATTCTCTTATTAGGAGGAAGAGTACCAAATTGGTTAGTCATTTCATAATTTCCCAGATAGAATCATGGTTTAAAAGAATATGTGGTAGATCAATAAAAAATTCCAAAGTATCCTACTCTCATTTCCAAAAAGGTATAGGCATATATTACAATATACTAGCTAACCATTGATGTTCAATAATTAACTACTAACAAGTTAGGAATTTTGTAACATAATATATAATCTTTCTTTTCATAAATGACCACCAGAAATGATATTTCATCACTTTGAACATTTTTTAATGCCCAAGTGAATAAATTTTTTTGAATGGTGATTTGTAGAAATAATTTGTTCATAGTAATATTGGGGAACCATAATTTAGTTTCAAAAACAAAAAATTAATTCCACATCCTTAGTATAACTTTCCATGGTCTCCCCAATATTTAGAATTGACCTAATAGTGATGTAATTAGGATCTAATAATTGATCCTCTTTGACCATATCGATTAAATCATGAACAAAAGTGACCAGGAAGAAGACTACATTCTCATTATTTTTCATATAGTATTTATTTATAAAAAAAATAACACTCATGAACAACAATTGGTCCTGAGACTCTTTAACCACTCCACTATTGGTCTTCCAACTCAGAGAATCTTCCAAACAATTCCCTTACCCTATTTACACATCAAATTAGATTCAAACATTTTGAGATACTTTATCCATTGTCTTTTCCTAAAGTTCAACTATCACTGAGAAAAGATATGACTGAAGCTCTTATAATCAGTAAAGATTTTGAAATTCTCACCCAAGAGACAATGGAACTATGTTTTCAAGGAATGGATCACTTCCACTAACTCCAGGTAATGTTTTAGATATTTCTTTCATGTGTCATAAACCTCCTCGATCCATAAGCAATGACATGATCTGACTACATGAGAAAATAAACCAAAATTGATCCGTAGACATCACAATAAACAATACACCCCAGACATAGTTCTATTAATATGAGGATATATGTTTAAGAAAGGTGATCATTAATCTCCTAAAATTATTTTTGATAGTTTTCATCCCATTTAAATGTAATTATCTTCTTAGTCAATGTAATCATAGGAGAAGAAAGTCTTAAAAAATATTGAACAAATTAATGATAATATTATTTAAATCCTAAAATTATTAGAATATCAAAGAAAGTTTTATTATATTCATAATAAATGAATAATTTTATATTTGTAGGATCAACTAAAATCTATTATTTAGAAATTAATTTTCTAAGGAATCAAACTTATTGAATCTAGAAGCCACACTTAAAAAATTTATCATAAAGTCAATGATCACAGAACCTACTTAAAAAAATATCTAAGTCCTCTTTATGGTCATTAATAATTCTATAATAAAACAAAATATCATAAAAACTACTATAATAAATGAATAAAGGTACTTGTGGAAGATACAGTTCATTAGTTCCATCAAAATATAGGGCACATTCATCGGACCAAAGGGCATGACTAAAAATTTGTAATGACTATACCAAATCTGAAATACTATCTTTAGAATATACTATTTAATAACTTTGAGTTAATGTTATCCTAATTATATATAAATATTACATAACTAATTGGATCCCTTCAATTGATTAAATATATCATCAATGTAGGGAAGAAAATATCGATTCTTGATTATAAATTGGTTTAATATAAGATAATCAACACATAATCAGAGTGAACTAACTGACTTCTTTATGGATAGAAATAGATCACCCTAAAGTGATGTTATAGATCAGATAAATCATTTTATTTGAAAATATTTGAGTTTGACCTTTGATTACCATAGTTCTACTGGATCCATTCTATATGATAGAAGAAAATTTTTACTATTTCTCAAGAGTAGATCGATATTAAATTTGATTTCCTGTTGAGGTTTTATCACTAAGAAATCATTTGGAAAGAAATCCAAGTATTGTTCCTCTATAATAAGAAGATTTATATTTTTAGTTTTATCTACAGTTCCCAAAATCAGTGATTCCAACTAACTAGAGATGGATTTTTCAACTTTTACTAATGGTCCTAATTTACCTACATTATTATCACAACACCACTTGAATAAATTATTGGTTCCATAAAGGGATATAAAATTTACTTTATAATCATAATATTCAATGTGAGCTTTAAATTCCACTAGCCAACCCATTAAAAAAAATCCATCTCTAGTGTTATAAACTCTCATATAAACTGCAATACATCAATGGTTGTTGAATATTATGGGTACATAAATCCTTTTTACTCCCACTGTATTAGGGGTGTCTTAATAATCATGATGTGAGGAATTATCTAAACATGTAATAAAAATATTTTAACCAAATGAGAAGTAAGAAAGGAATGTGATGAACCTATATCAAATAAAACATGCTTAAGAGTTGAGTTTAAAAGGATGGTGCATCACACTATAGAGTGACCTAGATGCTCAGTCAGAATAGTCTTCTCAACTCTATATAAATATTAAATAGTTCCCATAGAATAGTTCTTTCTCCATTTTAGAGGTGTAGAATAGACCACCAAGTTGTTCCTGGAGTTATCCTGGTTTATATGATTATAGAGATGAGAATTATTCTAATGAAAATTTTCCATCCAAGAATACAAGGTCCGAGGTTGAGTTAATATATTTCCTCCCATTGAATTATAAGGTTTGGTGAAATAATTATTAATATTCCCTTTATGATAAAAATTGTGGAACATCTATAACTAAATAGTATAGTCCTTCTTCCCACTCTAATGAGATACACACTGAAATCATCCTAGCTCATTTCTATGATATGGTAGATAAGAGACTGATCTAGTGTGATATTTCTCCAATTCCCTACTTCCCTATGAGTGTCCCTCCCTCTTATGTTTTCTTCCTACACTAGAGTCCCTGACCACACTTAGTTGGAAATCAGAATCCCCTCTACTAGGAGTTCCTGCCAGATCTATCTTTGGCCAATGCCTTGTTCACCATATCAATATAATATGTAAGACAAAACATAACTACCTTGAATCATACCTTAGTTCACAATCCTTCTTCTAATATATGAGCCTTAAATGTTTCATTATCTATAACATTTTATGTGAAGTGAACTATGTGAGTGAATTGAGAATTATATTTAGTCACTGAAATATTTCATTGTATTAGTTAGAATAAATCCATTATCTTCACCATTTAAAAAATGGGTAGATAAATTTTTTTACTAAACAAATACTTTAACACTTCCAAAGTAATGTTATAATATAACTTTTCTTGAACCCTTAAATCCCACCATTGTAGTGACATGTGTTCTAGTATGTACATCACTATCCTGAATTTTATCTTTGTTGTGGTTCCAAGGAATTTAAAAATTCCATTTATATAACTCAGCCAAATTTCTTTTTATTCAGGTCCTGAATGAACTCAAAATATTGGTGGATTTTTCTTAAAGATTTCGAATAAATGATCCATGTGAGAAGGTTACTCTTCTTGAAGTCCCTTTTCAACAACTCAGAACACCTGCACAATACTATGAACCAAATAATAGTTCATATAAGGTTCAGGTGGAACTTCATTATCTTCTACACCTCTCTCTAGTTTCTGATTCTTCTTGGTATCATTTTTATTCTAAAATCACATAAAAAATTTCTAATTAATTTAATTTTCAATCTCTTAATCCCATGTTTATTCATATATATCATAGAAAAGAAATCACAATATAGCATAATCAAAAGAAAATAACCTTGTGACAATGTTTTCATAGTGGGAAGTCTCTTCACTAATGCATGATACCTAACACTCATCAGTTAAACCCATGATGATGAGTTGAAAACATTCTTAAAAGTGTTTTATAGCACTTTCTATACCTGGAATACCTTGGAAAATTTATGATCATCATAAAAGGTTAGTTATGTCATTTTATACTATAAATTTTATGTTCTAGAACACCTTATCTTATTACTACCATCCCAATTCAAGGACCATCCAAATTGATACCATTTGTAACATCCCTACTCTAACCATTGGATTGGGTCAGGTTGGAGTTTCTACGGACCTTAGGTGACATTCCATGGACACTAATGGTTTGAAATAAATGTCAAGGGTATAACAAAAGAATTTAAGGGGTTAACGTTTTACCCTTAAACACACACAAAAACATAAAAAACCAAGAAAAGGAGAAATATATAAATAATTAAAGAGATAATTATATAATGATGCATAAGATAATATACAACAAATCAAAATAATAAACTAGAAAATATTTGAGTAAAAATAGAAATAAATGAACCAAAACAACTAAAACTTCAAAAAAATGATAGAATTGAGTATTGTGGTGACACCAATATACAACCCAAGACATGACTAAGAATCTAATCTTTATTTTGAACATCCATGATAACAACTATTAAAGTGATCCACTAGTGATGTATGAAACTTGACCCTTTACTGTATCACAAAAGAAAACATCTATATATTCACTAGGGTTCATATGCATTGGCAAGTATAAAAACTCTATAGGAAACCCTAAGACACTTTTCCCACATTACACTAAGATCAAAATCATATTATCTCATAGTTTTATAAAACATTTGGAGGAGTATCAAAATAATTTAAAAGTATTTTAAAAAAATATAAAAAATTAAATATATTTTACCAAAATAGTTCTAAACCAGAAATAAAATAATTAAAACAATTTGTTTCTATTTTTTTATTTTTTTAAAAAAAAATATAGAAACGATTTAACCAACATTAATTCCATAACCCCCCATACCCCTACAAGACCGGATCTACCAAAATACTCATGTGATCATGGTTACTTCCAACCATGATCCATTCCAAAATATTTCATATAAATCAATTCCCACAAACACACATACTCATGCATAACCTGGACCTCCCAAAATAGTCCTAAGATCATACAATTCCATGATCAAAAGAACAAACACAACCCAAGCCATGTCATGAATACCTAAAAAACCCTTTGTTGTATCTAAATATCTCTATTTTAAAACCATAAATTTCAAACCCATTTGGTGTCCCCAACATCCCCAAAACCAAGAACCAAGAAAAGAAGAAAAATGAAATAGAAATTCATAAGATTTTTGGAAATCAATTTTTTTCAATAAAAATTGGATCAATTAGAGGCATGAAAGCCTTCACATTTTATGAAAAAGTGGATGGAGGAAAAATATTCTTACCTAAAATTAATTATACATAATGATTCTTAGATGATACTAAATATATAAACCCTTAATTATGTTTCTCTATCAAATCACAAGGAAAAATAATCAAAACTCATAAGATCCTATAAATATGAGTATATAAACTCCAATATATGGTTTCATTAAAGACAAACCAAGGATATCCGTGATGGGAAGAAAGAAAAAGATCATACAATTTGATTTACGTAATAAATTTTTTGAAGAATAATTGGAATAGAATTATGGATGTTTAATATAATTGGAAATCACCTAATAGAACCTTGTAAATAGAGATCCTATGATAGTAGATGATAAAAGAGGGTTTTTAGGAAAGTTTTGAGTTTTAATACTAATTTTCAAACGATTTATTTCTTATCACATGGTTATTCTACATGGTTTGAAAAACCATACCCTAAATATAACAATATTCACTGTACCAAAAAACTCTAAGTTTCATGGTTAGTAGTATGGTTTTTTGAAATAGTACACCAACTATGTTCCTTTTAAATGGCCCCAAACACCCTATACAGTTTCTTGGAGACTTGATCATGGGTTCTACTATCCTTTCTCAAAGCATGAACCTTTAATAATGCATCAAAAACAATAAAAAATATTCCAAAACCTTCTAAGTTATAAAAAAACATTCCCTAACTCTAAAGAATACATGAAAAAGGGAAATACATCAAACTATTAGTTTAACATTAAAATCACTTATGAAGAAATCTAGATTTAGGTAAGGGTTTATTTCACAATCTTATCCTTATTCAGGGTTTTTTATGTTTAAGTTTACATTGGTGGAATTATATGATATTTATTCATTTAAACCCATATATTTTATTCTCCGATGGTAATTTCTAGAAATTAAAAGTTTTCCTTTCTTTTTCCTCTCTACACATATGTACAAGTCAGAAATAATTTGTTTATAGAAAACTAACTTTGTTTTTATAATCATCTAGGAATATTTTTCAACCATGTTAATATTTTCTTTAAAAAATCTTAAGTATGTTTTAATTACTCCCATATGATTGATTAATGTAAATTTTAACCAGGTTTTAATTTTTTATAAAAATGTTTAAAATAAATCTTTTTGTCATTTTCTGAATGGGGAAATTTTTACTAAATGGGTGAACAAAATATTTTTTTTAATTTTTCTCAGAATTTTTTTTCCTAACTTAACAACTATTAATTATTCATTAAAGATTAATTTACAGTTTTCCATGGTTATTTTCAAAGAAAATTTTTTTCCAAATATTCTGAAAATTTTTATATTTTAAATAGGTGATTTCAAAAGGAAAATGGTGTTTTCCTCAAGAAATATTTCGGTGATCAATTAAAATTATTTTTATCTATGTCAACATACTTTTATGAATCCAATGATTTATTGGGGATATAATATAATGATATCATCCACCATATTACTATAGATGTCTTATGATCATATTGTTCTATTTATTAACTAGGGAAAATATTAATATTTCATATTCTATTTTTTTAATCTGAATGTTTATGTTGATTATGTAATGAATTTTTATTCATTTATTTCATATGATTGATTCATTTGAATTAGTAAGTGATGGGTGAGTCTTGTTATAACAATTTGATGTATCAATATTTCTCTTTATTCAAACTAGTTTTAGAATTTAGTGTATTCCTTATCTATTTATGTATAATGTCTTGGGACAAGGACCCGATGATAAGATTATAATGTCTTGTATTAGGCATTTTATAATTAGGAAACTAGTTTTTTATCCTTGTGAATATTTATGTTTCTATTTCATCCATGGACTGATTCCTATTTTTATGATATTAGTTATACGAAATATTTGATTATTTTTTATCTCTATTGTATTATTCATTCTTTATTTATCCTATGATTGATTCTGTCATACTCTTTCCCTTACTAAGCATCCGAGTTCACCCTTTATTATGTTTTCCTTTCCCAAGGTTATTAATACAGGGTTTATAAATGATTTTAGGAATATTCTAGAATAAATGATAAAGTTATCACTAGAATATTAAGTTTTATTTCTTGGTTTCTAATTTAATATGAGAATAATATATGTATCGAATCTATGAGGACAAATAAAATATTCAATCCTTTGGTATGAGATCCTGTGAATCTTATTAAAATGTATTAAAATAGCCACATAATCTAAGTTACTAGATTTAGGATGTTATACTATTGGTTTTTGAGGTCTTCCATATCATTCCATTAAAGGGGACTAATTGAGTAGCTACATTTACGAAATGGAACCTCACTACACTGGACTCTTCACTTAGGAATTAATATAGTATTTTAATTTGTACTTATGGTAAGAATGAATAAGTTTTAGAAAATATAGAGGATTTGGAATAACCTACCACTAAATATGGGAATAGAATAAAATATTTATTAATAGAAGTTATAAGGTAAACCTAGGTAGTTAAGAAACTATAAAGAAAAATATAAAATAATAATAATATTTCAAACTTGAAATAATTGAAAAATTTTAAAGGAGAGAACTTGAAGAAATTGAACATGGATGATGTAAAAATAGCTAAATCTGAAGAGGAACATCGGATCAGGTTCGCAGTTTGAGTTGAATCGTATCCAAATATGACCGTTCAAGATTTAAATCAATAGTGAATTTAACCGATGTCACTTAAGATTGGTGAAGAATTCTCTACATGATTAAGAATGTAAAGTACATTCCATAGAAGAAAAAAAATTTGGCCTAAAATATTTTTACAACTTATGAAATACAATTAAAAAATATAAAGTCTCACCATATCCAAATGAAACTTTTCCATAATAGCTAGATACTGCTGAAAGAATTACTAAATGGTTAAAATAAAATCAAAAATTTAAAAGGGAGGCACTCTCATTTCCAAAATAACCAAAAAGGAACATTATTCACATGTCATTATTTAATTATTTTATGTAATTAACTGAATAGTATATTTTTTCCAACATTATTTAAATAATTTTTTTGACACTAGTTTATTTATGTGAGTATAGACTAATAAAAAAAAATGTGTATTAATGAAGGATGTTTTACAACTTATAGAGAAGGGGATGGTGCCCAAATATTTGAGTATCATATATAATTACCATTAACTAATTACTATAATTATATTTCTTACAAATATCTTTACACAAGGTTATCAACACATACTAGGAGATCATTAACAAAAATAACAGACGTGGCAGTATGGGTTGTGTACTAAAATATATATGAATGAGATACATGTACACATGAATATGATGCATGATATATATATATATATAATGATATTACATATAGTGTATATTTAATACATTCATATGATCCATGAATATTATTATACATATGATGTATAAATAATAATATCAAAAATATAATATATATGATATAAATATATATTTAATATGCATGAGATTCATATTCTGGATGAGTTATATTTGATGCAATAACTTATGCAACTTCCACAAAATGGTTTCATTTTCATTCGAACCAAAGTTTGGTTCATTCATAACTTTTCATTTATTTATTGAAATGATTTCAATGAATAAATAACCAACATAAATAAATGTTTGAGATGAATTAGAAAGTGTGTGACTCAAGCTTTGACTATAAAATATAATGAGTACTCTTCTATTTGGGGGATGTGATGTTTGTGAGACACTTTTAAACTATTATTAAACCCACTAATTCCTAAAACTCCATTTATCTCATTTGAGAAGGTGCTAACAACCCTTTAGATTTTGGGCATCCTCACGAAATGTTTATAGATCCCCAATTTAGTGTATTTCCATGAAGGTAGAGTGATTTTAGTCTATTAATCCTTATGATATCCCAAAACCACACTCTATTAAAGAAAGGATATGTTAGTTACAACAACAAGTGATTTACCAATAATATATTCTTGCAATAATTCATGTGTTTTTAAGAAAAATAACCTATGTTTTTGGATTTTTTTTCACTAAATATTTTCATTAAATGATTATAATAAACCCATCAGTGGAATTATAGGGATTTTATTCAATATTTACTGGTGTTTGATCACTGGTTTTAGAAGAAAAATGAAAAAATAGTATTTTTGTAAAGCTATTTCAGGGTTACAAACCTTTACATGAGCTGTGTAAAGGTAAATATGATTTACCCTTAAGTAGGTAGGAAACGTAAAGGCTATACCCTTACGTGATCCCTCTATGTAAATATAGATTATCTTTTACCCTTATGAAAGGAGGTTTTTTAAGGGTATATTCAAAGGTAACTGAGACTTTACATTTACAAATAAAGGTAACCAGAAGACTTAACTTTATGTGAAAGGTTCAAGTAAGGGTAGTATATTACTTTCCTAGCTCACATAAAGGAAATATAGCGATTACCTATACAGAAGGGGGATGCATAAAATAATTACCTAAACCTGATACACTATGTAAGGGTTGTTTCCTCCCAACCCTTATGCAATTGGAATCTATGTGAAGGAAGAGGGTAGTTACACATACAAAGAGTGTCTATGTAACCATAAAGAGAGGATACCCTTATATAGAATAGGAAATCTAAGAAAGGATAAACAAAAAAATGTTTAAAAATGTTTTTAAATATTAAATGTTTTTATAGGTTATAAATTTTTTATAAATCAAAATAAAAGGTATTTTGGGATATTTAAATTTATAATAAAAAAATAAAAAAATAAAAAAATAAAAAAATTATAACTTGTTTATAATTAATTAAATTAATGTTTACGAAACATATTTTCTAAATATTGAAGGTTAATATTTTAAAATACCATTTTAAAAATCATGTGGCATGCTTTATGATCTTGAAATAAAAAGTTTATTTAAAAATCCTAAGAGGAGATTTGTAAAGTTTTTAAAAATTAAAAAATATATGATATTAAAATTATATAAAATGTTTATATAATTGAAATTGAAATATAAAATGTTTATAATTCATGAAATATCATATAAATGCCATATAATATAAAATATGAAGGATTTAATATTTAAATGAATATAAAATGTTTATATTCTTGATAATTTATAAAATGTTTATAATTATCATTTATTTATGAATATATAATAAATTTCTATTGTTTTTGTAAAATAAAAAAATGTTTTTTTTAAATTTATTTGATATTGATGTTTAGTAAATTATTTATGAAATATTAATATTGTGTATTCACATTTATATAATAAATTTCTTATAAGATAGAGCCTCACATGTAATGCTTGGTTTGATATCATAAAATTTAGTTTTCATCTACCTTGACCTATGTTTTTAATTATAGTTATGAGATTGATAATGGTTTTTGGGAATAATTTTGGAATATTAGGTGTTATATTTTTCATTAATTTAATTATTTCTTAAGAAAAGTCTCCTCAGGTAGATGGACTTGGGGTTGGACCACCTACTTTCTTGGAAACTTATTCCTTGTCAAGGAAAGTTAATGAGGTTGGTTATCTATCACTTCAAGATTACTCATGTGGAGTTTTTCAATCTCATATAAATCCATGTATTTAAAAGAAGCATTCATAAATCCTAGGTATATTATGTATTTGGCTATGTATAAATATACTTGGATTTTATTTTTTTGAGTAACACAAAATTTTGTCTTGTGTAAAGAGCTACACATTAATGTAGTGTGAAACCATTTATTTGGTTGTTGGAATAGAAATATAAAAAACTAAATTTTCAAAATCAAACTAAAAAAAGGAATAAAAAATGAGAATATAAGAATTTCATAAAATCTAATGGTTATAAATTTAATATGAATACGATGTATATTAAATTATTGAGATTAAAAAATCCCTTAATACTAAGTGTGAGATTCCAAAAGAGACAATTTTCAAGATGTCGATCATCCAATCAGGTTGGTCATACTATAATTAGATTCCCATAGATTATCTTATATAAGGAAATCAAGTAATGATTGAATATATAATATCCTTGGGTAGGTCATGCAATATATGATTTTCCTTGTATTAACCCTTTTTAGCCTATTTTTGGTGTTTTATTTGGGTTACAATAGCCTGGAGACCCTAATAGAATTAGGTTAATTGTGGAATAAAGTTAAGTAAATATATATGTTGGATTTGGATAAAGAGTTATCCATTAAACCATATAAGAGCCACAAATTCTGTGACTAGGATGATTTCATACCTAAAAAACTAAGTGGTGTGAGAAAATACATTGCGAACTCATTGTTTAGTGAGCAAATTGGGTATGAAAAAA
Source organism: Viscum album (assembly GCA_963277665.1). Taxonomy (NCBI): domain Eukaryota; kingdom Viridiplantae; phylum Streptophyta; class Magnoliopsida; order Santalales; family Viscaceae; genus Viscum; species Viscum album. The sequence continues at coordinate 1,717,382,354 of OY728143.1, forward strand.
AGTATTTCCCTCTTACCTATCTGGGTGATCCGATTTATTCTTATAGACTTCATATCCATAACTTTGAAAAAATTGTTGGTAAAATTTATGGATGTGTCTTGGACTGGAAGAACAAGTTCCTTTCCATTGGAGTAAGGATTTCCTTGATTAATTTCATCCTATCCTCTATTCCCCCGCATGATCTATCATCCATTAATTCCCCTAAGGGAGTCATCAAGAGCATTGAAAACATCTTGAATTACTTCCTTTGGGATTCTCATTATGAATTCAAACATCATTGGGTGTCTTGGGATAAGTTAGCTCAATCGATAAGGGAAGGAGGCATCGATGTTAGAGGTGTTACTAGTAGGATCTTGCAAGCAAGGTTAGAATGCGAGGTGGTTTAGGGGAAAACTCTTTGGGGTAGCTTTATTATGAGGAGTTATGGGAATGATCTCTTAGTGATCAAAGATAAAATCTTGTATTTGTGGTGCACCATCCACCCAAAATTTTCATCTCTCCAATTCTTCTCTCAATGGATTATTAGATGCAGTGATATTGGATTTTGGTCATGCAATTGGGTTGGTGTGATACTCAGCTTATCGAGCTATCTTTCTCCAAAAATATCCTTCAAAGAGATGTGCATGCACCCTTGATTCATCCATGTTGTCCTCAACAACAACTAGCCTGAGGTTTTTTACCATATTATATGGAATTCTGAATTAAACTAGTTTTTTTACATGCTCATATTCCTGGTGATTCTATACTAAATATTTAATAAACATGATAATGGAAGATACCTACATTGATGAATGGGGGGAGATCCTCTGGTGAAAGGTGCTTCCTTTAAAGAACAATTTTCTTCTATGGAGGACTAGGAAACACACATTACCCACTGATGATAATGTAAGGCACTCGGGTATGAATATAGTCTCTAAGTGTGCTTGCTATAATAACCATCAGGAAGAATCCTCAAAGTATTTTTTTATGATTGAGATTGGGATTGTGTACTATATATTTCCTTAGCCAGTTTTATTGTTATTTCCTTTTTAGAGCTCATCGCTTCCTATTTCTTCACTCTCTGGTTCCAGGGTGTTAATGACTGTAGTATTAAAAGGAAATCCAGGACAATAATTATTGTGGCCAGATGTTGGTGTCTATGGATATCTTGTAATAAAGATTTATATGAAGGGATAACCTCCTCTATATCTGAAATCATCTTCAGGACCAGAAGCCTAATTGTGGGCCCAATTCACATAACCAAAAATTGGGAATATGATCCATCTCTCAGAGCATTGAAGCTTGACATTTATTCTCAATCCTCGATTCCGAATATGCACCGCATACATTGGGTTCAGTATCTTCCTCAAATAACTGAGCTCAAACTTAACACCAAAGGTTCTTATATTATGGTCATTATACAGAGAATTGGTCTCATGTGGGACCCTACATGATCTGTCATACTCACATTCATGGTGGTCATTGGTGCTATTAATTACCTGTAGGTAGAAAAACATGCATTATATATGGGTCTACGTCTTTGTAATCATAGAATATTAGTGCTTAAAGTGGTTGAAACTGACTCAACTATGATTAACCTTGCTCTTCATGGCCATGGAACCACCCCATGGTTGATAATATACCTCATACCCAGATGCAAGGATATAATTCCAAGACAAATTGATATCATTCATATGTGGTGAGAGGGGAATAAATTTGTTGACTACCTAGATTCTGTTTCATCCGATATAAATAATCATGGTGTGGTTATTTTTTCTAGCATGGGATCATTTCCCCTGAAAGGTATTGATTTTGTCAGAGGGTATTCCCTTGAGATCCATTAATTTTTCCCCTATAGATCCCTTTCCACTTTGTTTATTGGAACCCTATTTTTCTCTCTGAATAAAATATTTATGATTGGGTCATAATTTTTAGTGGGATAAATTTTATTGAAAGTGCTTAATTAAAAGATATAATACATGATACTCACCTATTGATATATCTTTATTTTATATCATGAAATAATTTACACCAATAATATTGAGATCATTAATCAGTTTGATATATAAAACATTTAAAGATTGGTATCTAGGAATGATAAGTATTCTCCATAAGAAAGATTCAGTGTACCTAAATATGAATATTATTGAAATCAATTTCTCCAACTCTGACTCATGGTTATTAGATACCAAGTTTTCATTACATATTTGTGCTGACAAACATAGACTCAAAGATAAGAGGTAATTGATGAAAGGTAAAGTATATATTCATATAAATAATAGAGAAGGTGTTTCTTCACTAGATTTTGGGACCTATGATATTATTTTACCAAGTTTATTGATCATATAATTGAAAAAATTTTATTTTATTTCTACCATAAATCTGAATTTTATTTTTTCATCTTCTTTGGATAAGATGGGATTTTAATACATTATTAAGAAAAATATTTGTTCTATATATAATAAATTATTGATTTATGGAATTGGTAATATAATTAACGGTTCATATACTATTGATATGGATAATCTTATTTGTAAATGATAAATGATTTCAAATACTCTATAGATATGGATTGTTAGACTCAATCAATTATGAATCATTTGATACATGGGAATATTGTTTATTGAAAAAAATGAAAAATTCACCTTTTGGGAGAAAAGGTGAAAGAGCTTGTGGATTTTTGGATATTATACATAGTGATGTATGCTGTCTAACGAGTAAACAAGAAAATTGTGGTTTTAGGTACTTTGTGGATTTAGGACTGAAAAGAAGGAAGTGTTCCTAAAAAATAGATTGAGTCAGTTCTATAAAGAGTTGTGGAAGAAGAAGCAACTCAAGTTACACAATAATATTAAAGTTCTAATAGGAATCATTAGATAATGATGAAATAATATTCATAGTAGATGAAAATACTTCCTACTAAGAGTCCACTAAGATTTCTAATTTGGAGAAATGATTAGAATCCATGTAGTCTGAGATGTAATCCATGTACAATAACTATATTTATAACTTGGTGGATGAAATTGAAGTTGTGAGACCCATGGGGTGAAAGTGGGGTTTCCATAATAAAACTAACATGGATGGCTGAGTGTCTAACTATAAATCAATCTCGGTGGAAAATGGTTACAAATAATTTCATGGTATTGACTATAAAGACACCTTTTCACCTGTTGCATTGATAAATCCCCTCCAAATTTTTCTATCCATTACATATCATTATAATTATGAGATATATGAAATGGATGTTAAAATTAAATTTTAATGGGAATTTAGCTAAGGATTTTTATAGATAAAACTTGAGTATTTTTAATTTTCAAGTGAGGCTTCTAATTCTTGAAAATTATAATGGTCCATTTATGGACAAAAGAAAGCTTCAAGGATTTGAAATATCCAGTCTGATAGTATAATTGAAGAGTTTTGTTTCATCAAGAACATGAATTATTCTTGTGTATACAAGTGTATTAGTAATAATATAATAATATTTTTTATACTATATGTAGATGACATATTTCTAATAAAAAATGATGACCCAACATTTAATTCTGTGATGTTGTGGCCGTAAAAATGTTTCTTAATAAAAGACATGGGTGAAGCAACCTACATACTCTGTATAAATATCTATAGACATTGATCTAAGATGTTACTTGGATTTATTCCGTACATGTATATTGGTAAATTGATAAAGAGGTTTAGTATAAATAATTCTAGTAAGGGGTTATTACCAGTGTTTCATGGCACAAATCTTAGGAAGATTTAGGATCCTTTAAAAGAGTTAGAAAGGATGGATATGATTCATTATGTGTACACTATAAGATATATCATGTATGAAATGTTATGAACTCGTACCGATGTCTCATATACATTGATCATATTAAGTGATACCAATACAATCTTGGTGAGATTCACTGAATTTCTATGAAGAGCACCCTTAAGTACTTAAGAAGGATTAAGGATATATTATTGGTCTTTGGAGGAGGTGAAAAGATCTATGTAAAGGGTTACAAGGATTCTAGTTCCCAATTAAATAAGGATGATATAAAATTTAAATTTGGATTCATGTTTTCCTAAATAGTAGAGAAATTAGTTTTAAGAGTTCCAAATAAACCACCACAGTAGACTTGATAATAGAGGTTGAATACATCACTACATCAGATATTGCGAAGGAAACTATTTGGATTAAGAAGTTCACTTATAAACTTGGAGTGGTTATTAGTTTTGAGGGAGAAATAAAATTATATTGTGAAAAAATGGAATTGTTTATTAGGCTAAGGAACCATAGTCTCATCAATGAACCAAGCAAATCCTTCTTAAATATCATATCATATGGGTGATCATTGATAGGGGTGATGTAAAGATTAGTTGGATGTATACTCAGGATAATGTATTATATACATTAACAAAACCATTACCAAAACAAATAAATTTAGGTTAATATAGAATCTATGGGTGTAAGACACATGGAAGAATGGTTGTAATGGTTTTAAATGTATCATGTTATTATAATAATGGCAATATCCAATTATCATTAATTTGTGTGTGCTATAATTTATTCTATATGAATCGATTAATGATAATATTTCCTGAAATTATGACTTTGATTTCTCCCTAATTAATGATAATTATGGAGTATTATAGGTTATAATGATATGATAATGTTATATTGAATAAATTATGTAATCATTATAAAGAGTTGTATTTGAGTTATGAAGAATGGATTCATAAAGTAATAAGTAGAGAATCATTACATGGGTTGATCTGATGAATCATATCTCATGTAATGTCATACAATCATCGATATAATTATGGGTGTAGGATTATTATCAATAATTATTATCTAAGGTTGTTGAGATACCTATCATGAGAACCTTTGTACTTTTATACCCTAATTACGCAATTCTACATGTTGACTTAGCTAATATGGGGGTGGTTGAGTATGCTACTGATAATGTCATTTGTTAGAGTATAACCAAGATGAGATTTTTCCACTTGTATGACAAGTTAAAAGCATTTATACCCTTATTGAATTATACTAATTAATTTTATTTCCATTATTATTTATTCCATATATGGCGTGTTCATCTACTTGGATAAGTGACATGTGATGTACTTATCAAATAAATGAATGACATATGATGTATTCATTGAATTGGTCAGTCTTTTTTAAGAATCAATAAATAATGAGAGATGCATACTAGATTGAAATGTTTCATGTAGAGTGGTTACTCTATGTCATTAACAAAAGGATTATATAGGTCTATATACTATTTATATGATACATCTTTTGGTGGACATGTTCATATAGAGAAATGAGTATGTTTGATAGATATCACAACAATCCTCTTAGTAGTTTGAGTAACACTGATAATTTCCCAGAAGATACCATTTTATTACATCTATAAAATATAGATTTCATATTTTTTTCAATTATAATAAGTCTTGTAGGGTTAAAAAGTTAGGAAATTTGAAAATGTTAAAGTTTTAGACAAAGTATTTGTTCAAAATGAAGATATTTTGATGAAAAATCGTATCCAAAAGAGTTTGGATGGATTCATAAAGAGTTGCGAAGTTTTTAATAATTTCCTTTTGGGATTTTCATGAAACTGGTATATTTTTTGATGTTCAATAAAATTTACATGCATGAGATGCATTTACACATGGATATGATGCATGATATATATATATATATATAATGTGTTATTATATATGGCGTATATTTAATACATGCATATGAAGAATGAATATTATCATGCATATGATGAATGGATAATAATATAATAAATATAGTATATATGATATATATATATATATATATTATATTTAATTTTCATGAGATGCATATTCTGGATGATTTTCATTCTATACAACAACTTATACAACTTCTCCCAAATGGTTTTAGTTGCATTCAAACCAAAGGTTTGTTAAATTATAATTTTTTATTTATTTTTTGAAGTGAATTCAATGAATAAATTCCAAATGGATAGAAACACATGATATGTGTTAGGAAGTGGGAACCTTAGGATTTGAATCTAAAAGAGAATGATTTCTCTTCTGTTTGAGGATGTGATACACGTGAGACACTACTAAACTACCAATAAACTATTCTTCCCAAAACTCTATTTATCTCATTTGAGATGGTTCTATAAACCATTTTAATTTTGGGTATCCTCATGAAATGTTCGTCGATCCCTCAAATGCTGTTTTACCATGGAGTCCGAGTTCTTTTAGTTTGATTTTCTTCATGATCTCCCTCAAGTACACTCCATCTAAGGTAGGAGATAGAATCTACTGCAACATGTGATTTATATGTAGTCTATTTTTTTTATATTTCATTCATTTGAATTATTGAATATATATCTCCTATGTTTTTGGGTTTTATTCCACTTCAATCTATTATTATATGATCATAATAAACCCATCAGGGAGAGAAAATGATATTTTTTCCACAAAAATAAATGTTCATTACAAGTTCTTGTGATGTAAGTATAATATTTTTTTAGTTTCTAAAAAAATATGAATTGATAAAGTTTAAAATTATTATTTTGTATATTATAATAAAATTTCATAATTAATAAATAATAAGACTCATGATCAACACCCCACTTTTAAAAGAACTAAAATCAAATTGAATTGTATTCTTTCTTATCAACACATAAAACTTTCACTAGAATTTATTTATTCATGTCATTGCATAAAATCTATTTAACTACTTCAATTAACTATAACAAAAGGTATGGATGACATGTTGATATATCTATATAAAATATTCCATTTAAATGGTAATAATTTATGATTTATACAATTATTCAACTACTAAACTACATTAACTCTATGAAATTCATATTACAAAACCTTTTACTTTTTAAGAAAAAATATGTGGAGCAATTAATTGAGAATTTATTTACTAATGTGATTAAATATAATTTAATAATAAATATATGGGTTTTGTAAACTCTATTTTAAGGGTCAAAAAAATTATATTATGAATTTATAGTTTGTTATTTAATGGATACAATGACATCTGGTTTTCACTTTTTAACTTCCATAACATATTCTGATGTAGATGATTTAATGGTATCAATGTTGAATAAATTTATTATTTATCCAAATAATAATTGGATAGAGAGTATCTTCACTATTATACAATATTTTGAGAAACACATTAAACATAGAAACCTATAGAGTATCAATGTTTTAGAATCATAATAAATACTTTTTGTTTTAATAAAACTATGATTTTTTTAAAATTATGTCATGTAAAAAATTTTAGAATTTGAATTTTAATTAAATTTATGCACATTTTTCTTGTAATATAAAAATTTATAAAATAAAAATGAAAATTTATCTGCATTTTTAATAAGTTGGAATGAAAATTTTATAATGTAAATAATATAGCCATTTTTAGTAAATGTTTCCATGCTAACAAAGTGGTCTTAAATAAGGAATTAATAATAAAGCTATGATATTTTAGTACAAAAGTGGTTGGAGGTAGTTCCTATAAGTTGTAAATAAATTTATAAAATATATCTTATTTATTAATTTGTAAAGGAAGAGGTCATAAACTGATACATACATTGATATTGAAATCTACTATAACAAATTCAGCATTACTTCTTACCTATTAGAAAACACCCAATAAAAAAATAACAAATATAGTAAACAAAATAATATGTATATATTTATTTATATAGATTTATTGAAATTAAAATAAAAACATACTATCATCATGAACAATCCAACTACCTATTCTATATTTATTTTATGCGCATTTTTATCCTTTTCAATATTTTTTTTTGATATGATCTCATCCTTTTTTACCTTACTAACTTTTAATTTTAGAATATTTCCCACATTTTTTACACACATTTTTATGTTTTCCATGTACTTTGAAAAAATTTCTAGGTTTGAAAAACTATCCTCAAATTCATTATTTTTTTCACATGAAATAACTACTAATTTAATTTCCATTCGAGTTAGTTATAATGTTTTTTATATAATTTTTTATGATCCTATTTATGAACAAGAACACCATCAAAGATATAAAAATTCTTGGAAGTTATCATTCACCTCTTTAATATGTAATGTTCAATAATAGATCCCATATAAATCCTCTTAGATAATTTCAAAACATGGAAATAAAAAATTCCAACTAATTCAAATTTTCTGTAACTACTCTTCACCTATATTACACAATCATCATATAAAATCTGTAACACTCTATCAAACCCTAATATACCAAGGAATTTTGAGTACAAAAATTTAAATTCAGGAGAATATTTTTCATAACATTCCATAACCATTTTATATTCATATTTAAATAATTCATTTATTTAGAGTGTACTGATTAATAATGTGTGTAATAAATGGATATTAAATAAATAAATTTCATAGAAGTTTTTACTTATAATAAAATTCATAATTCACATCAAAAAAATGATTCAAATCTTCAGATTGATCATATTTGTTGAAAAACACAGTGAAACCTAACATAAGAGGCACACAATCTGTTAACACGCCATTAAAACTTTCTCAAATGGGTGATACATATACTAAATGTCAAAGTATCCTTCATAAAACAATTTTATCACAGTAGATTTTATTAAAGGTATATATCATTTGTTTTTTGTTTAAATTCCTTTGTTTTTACCTTATAATTTTTCTTAAAGATGTTAAGGAGGTATCAGGGGTGTTAGTGGCTTGTTCAGAGCCCAAAGCCAAGAAATTAGAAGAGAAAGACTGGGATGCATAGTTAGTAGAAATCGTGCCACCCAGTCCACACAATTTTTCTAACCATGTAACTTAAGGTAGTGGGGTTCTGGGGCCATATGTTTTTTATGAAACATTGTGACCCTAGGCACAGGACCATGTAGAATTTTAGACCACTTGGATAGCGGCCTTCCACACAGTTGGTGCATGGTTTGACCAACTCTGTGGCCAAATCATGTGCCCCTACATGTGTGGGTGAATTTCCAAATTTTCCCCTAAAATGTTTTAAAGATAAACCCTTATTAATCCTTATTTATCTAATATACTCCATCTCATTCCTCTCCCATTAATAATACTCATCATTCTCCTAGTTATGTGATAACTCCTCCATCCAACATCCAAATCTCTCACCATCTGATGCATAAAAAGCTTGAGGTAACCTCTACATTTATATTTCTTCAATTTCCAGTTGATCTTTTGAATTGTTATGATATTTTGATTCAAGATAATTTTCCCCATTTTTCAGGGCATCTCATTATTTATTCGATAACTCTTATTATAGTTAGAATCAAAGGCAAAAAATGGATGAGGGAAGAACTACAGGACTAAGGTAGGTGGTCTAGGTTCTTTACCCTTTTTTCCTTGCATAATATAACATGAGTTGTTGTCCCATGAGACAGACCCTTCTGACAATGCCTCTAACTTGTTTAATAAATTTAATTATGTTTTTTCCATGTTCAGTATTACCCTAATGAATGGAGAATCACCCATAATTTTACCTTGTCCTAGGAAAACCCTTTGGATATACCTTGCCTAAATGGTACAATTTCTCTACCTTCCAAGCTTTCTAAATCACCTTGAAGGTGTCTTTTTGCCTAATTATAATTATTGATGAACTTAGGGATTTGATGGTACACGTGTTTTTTCCTCCTTGCCTCTTGTATTAGGCTCTATTCCCTAATGCACCTTATGTTTTAATTAAATATTGAGCCAAATGAAATGGATATTTTTTTATAATTTTCACAATGCCTTGTATAAAAGATGGTATTATTTTTCTAACCAAATCATACCATAGTCTAACATATAGGGTGATTCAAGGGGTTAATACTTAAGGAACCCTTGAATTGGATCATTGTTACTTATATTTGGTGTTTATTAAAGCGTTGTAAATACACTCTATGTCAGAGATGGAATCACCATGCATTTTCTATTTTACCTCTAGAAAAGTGGCATTGGTTCCCTAGGGGAGACCCCGTGTATGGGCTCAGTAGTGTGATGGTTGTTCCATGCCATGAGAGAGACATGGTACCCTATGTGAGATACCCAGAATGGATTTAGAGTTTAGTTCATTCTTTCATCACACCATTCCTGGAGTGACACTTGGGATCTTATTATTGGGTAACCTTGGTTGGAATCCATTGGAATTAGATTTATACTAAACCCCTAGAGTGATACTATGAATTCTCTCATAATTTCTATGGATGGTCTTAGGGTGACTCTCAATATTTTATAAATATGTTAAATTGAATTAAAAATTAATTGAATGTTTTAAAATAACAAATGAGCCTCTGGATTTGGAAACTTAGGGACATGTACGCCAAGCCCAATCAGAAGCTTGGGGAAAATCCATCTTATTACTCTATACATCACTCACTTTACATCAATCACCTAACCTTCACAGGATCCCTTGGTTCAGAATCACAAAATTCATCCAAAGCAGGTAGAATTAGATAGGTTTTTAAACGGAACCCAACCCGATTTATTTATTTATTCATTTGTTTCTTGAATTTATTATTAAGGAACATTGTTCATTTTATTTTTCATGAGATGGATTGATCTAGACACTGTTAGTGGTGGCCTACTAGGATTATATCTCACACCCTACTTGGGATAACTTTGGTAACCAAGAAGATTTCATGGTTATAGGTATTGATAAAGAGAAGCATCCATCTTCCGATGTTTAATTCTGATTACTAGGATGGAGTATGGTGGGAAAAGGACCAAGCCTATGCTTAAGATTCTAGTAGTAGATATTTTTGGTCTTTTTTGTATATTTTGTTATCATGTTGTATATGATTGTATCCCTTATCTTCCGTGCACACTTTTGTATAGATACATGACATACCATCATTATATTTTGTATCTTTTCTTGTCCATTTAGTTTCTTCCTACTGGTTACTTTTCTTGCATGATTATTATTTTATTTTCATTATTGTCGGTCTGATTGTACTGCTTCTGCTACAATAGATTATTGGTTCGATCATATATAGTTTTATTCTACTATTTATTATTCCATATATATATATCTAAGCTTCACTTTGATAAATGTGGAAATATTCTCCCCATAGACACACCCCAGGCCATCACTTCTTGTTAGTAGCCTCTAACGTTCAAGGAGGAATTCTTGAGGTCTTGTGGCCACTATATTAGGGAACCGTTATGTGGAATCCAAGAAAAGAAACTAAAAAGTGATATCAATAGTGTTTTTAATTTTGTATTACTATTTTGTTTTAGATAGGATACTAGGATATTGTAATTTGTTCATGATCCAATGAATGAGAGTAGCTAATCCATATATAGGGAAACCCAAATTTCTAGGGATGGGTAAATACTATTATTTCTTGATATTTTATAGTTTCATATATTTCACCGTAGGGTGACTCACTTTCTTTGTATTGTTTTTATCATGATGGGATATCCTCTACCTTAGCCCAATGATAGGAGGGATCATCGAATCATGCATCATACAAAGCACTATAGGATTAAAATTCCATGCATTATGCCATTCCATATCTACTTTTTAGTGCATATTTCCTATTTTACATGTGACTAATGTATGCGTGTTGATTCCTATAAAATGGGAATTGGTGAATATAAAAAGGAAAAAATACCTGGATATGGGTATTATTTTCCCCATAAAAGAAAATGAAGAATAAGGTGGTCAAGACCTACAGATTTCATGAGTTTCCAAGGGATACACAATCATGTGACCATCATGAGGTCACGTGAAGGAAGAATGTGTAGTGCATAACCTATAGTGGATCCCATGGATCCCCTTTTGACAAATATTTCTTCTCTCTTAGAGGCCCCTTAGACAACTAGTGATAGATAGGATAGCTCCCCTAGGCCACATGGATTTTTAGCCAGTGGATACCTAACTAACCCATCCAACAATCCATCAAAATTGGAGAAAAATTTCCAAAAGGAGGAGTCCTATCATGGTCGTGAAAACTGAAGTGACTGATCACTGACGGGGGGAATTTTTTTCCTTGAAAATAGTCTAGAAAACTTATGATATCCTCATCATTTATAGAATAAAAAAGGAAATAAAAAGAATGGAGGTGGTAGCTCTCATGGTAGTAAATATAACATGACACATCCCTATAAATCCACAAGAAACCACAAGACCTTGGTAGTATGTCCACCTCATCTCATGAGATCCCACATGCATTTCATCCCCATTACACGAAGGGCCTTGGGTATGTCTAGAAAAACTTACATTCCCCCTTTTCCCCTCTAAGGACAAATAGATGGAATCATCCATACAATTCTCTTTTATCACCATAGAACCTTTTATGGTTTCATGATGAATCAATGAGAAATAGAGTATTTTTCTTTGAAAATAATAATGAAATCTCGCCTGAATCCCTGACCTTTTTAAAATAAACAAAGTAAATAAGAAGGGGAGTAGGCATGATCCTCTTGTGATTGTAAGATTATCACGTTGCACTAAGACTGTCTGCAGCACTGTCTCATGAGACCCTTTGACAAGCCGACTCAGTTTTGAGAAGGTGTCTTAACAGGCCATCCTTGTCTCATAGAATGTCCTAGATAAGTTTTTTAAGATCACATGAAAGCCTTTCAATAACCACTATGGTCTTGAGAAGTCCTGCAGACATGTCAACCAGATAATATGAATGTCCTTTGACATGTTCACATGATTCAAAAAGACCCCTTTAATTAGAAATAATCCAACAAAGGAAGCGTTTATGGAGTACTCTCATGGTCATTAAAAATCAGGAAGTTCCCTCAAAGTGATCTGCGATAGAGACTCATAAAGATGCGTAATGATGAATCCCTTTGTTGACTCCAACCTGGGTTCGCGTGAGATATGCCGTGCAAAGTAGTGAACAACCGGGGTAGTGAGGCCTATAAATCCCCCACCCTAGAAAGAAGAACGAAGGGAAATTTTAGGACTCTATACCTTCACTTCAAAGTATATGGATGAATTCATGGAATCTCAAACTAGCACCAGAGAATATTTCTTAGATAGAATGATCTCGTGACCAAAAAAGCTTCCCATTAGGTACGATTCAGGGAACTACCGGTGTGATCACGAGGCATGTATGAAAACATCGCATGATCATTATATATCACATGAAGTAATTCAGGAAGGAAAAGTGAATAACACCCCACATACCTGCTAGATCATTTGATACTTAAAATAAATCAACACTAAAAAAATCTTAGTAATTCGTAATAAAAATATATAACAAATACTAAAAGAATGGAAGAATTCTGTGAAAGGAATATACCTGGATCCTCATTCACTTTGCATGAACCATTTGAGACATGCAAAAACACTAGGACATGTCACCTAGGTCTCAAGATCCACCTTTGGTATAAAATTTGGATCATGTGAAATCCTTTGGACATGTCAAAGAAAGTCACGCGACACCCTCCGAGCGTGCCATCATAGTCTTGGAAAGCCCTCTAGGATCACCTTCTGAGCCTCATGATATCCTTTGAACTTGTTTCCCGACTCAGTCAATAACACCAGTGCATATCATCTAAGTCTTGCAGAAGCACACTGGAATATCAACTGGCTCTCGCAACACCCCATGGGCACACCAACCAGGTCTCATGCTGTCCTCTAGTCATGGAATATGGGATCATGAACCACTGTTGAGACATGTCACATTGACTCTTGAAACACCCTCCAAATGTGCTAGCTATCTCTTGTGATGAAATTAGGATAAGTCAGATGGATCATGCGACACCCTCTGAATATATCACTTGGGATCATGTGATGGCTTCCAAGATTAGCCAAATAGGTCTTGCAATTTCCTCTGGAAAATTCATCCTTTATCATGTGATTAACCTAAAAAATTCCACCCAAGATACATGACATTATCCAGACAATCCAACTAGATCTTACGATTTTACTTGGACATGTTTGGAGGAAATTCTCTAACTTGCCCATTAGAAAACTAAGTCATGTCATGTATGCTATCAAGTAGGTCAACAGACAAGAAGAATAGATCATAAGGCATCATAGGACTCAAAAACCTTGCCCATACTTGATGTGTAAGCCCCAATCATATGGAAACATCAATGTATAATACCCAATCAAGGGAACTACTATAACTATGATTCCTTCCATGGAAAAGATATACAGGACACCACATCGAAGTTCAAGCTTCATATTAAACATCCAGATCATAGGGAATCCCAAGACTCAACAACCTTTCCCATCCATGGTGTGTAAGACCCAATCATAGGGAAACGTTAGTGTGTAAACCCCAATCAAGGGAACTATGAAGACTCTGATTCCTTCCATAACTAGGATACATAGGAAACCTCCCAAAGGTTTGATATTTGTATTAAATATCCAGAGGGAAGTCTCAAAACATAAGTCCCACATCTAAAAATGATGAGACTTATTATCTATCATCCCTTATTTCCCACACTAATCATATCTCACTTGGTATTAGGGAATTTAAATTATCATATCATTCATCACAGGGCAATGTTAGTGTGTAAGCCCCAATCAACTGAACTATGATGAATCTGATTCCTGCAATAACCAGGACATTTAGGAAACCTTCCTGAGGCCTGAGATCAAATGTGAATCCACTTTGGTATAATTCCCCTCATATACTCAACATTTTTAACATTGGGAACCAATTATTCCCATGGGAAAATCATCATATCTTATCCCTCAGCTGACTAAGAACATCAGATAAAATATGATGAATCTGGTTCTTGTAATAACTAGGATATGCAGGATACCTTCGTAAGGACTGATATCATATGGGAATCCACTTCAGTATCATTACCCTCATGTATCCTAAATTTCAACAATCAAGACATAATCATTCCCATGGGCTGATCATCATAAATCATCTATCAGTGAACTGAGAAAACAACCAAACCATGATAAATCCAATTCCCACAATAAATAGGATATGTAGGATGACTCCTCAAGGTATGAGGTCCATATTAAAACATCCCAGGGTCATTACCAGCACATAATACATGTATACACATGTAGTGATACTGGCGAATTTCCATCCCTTGTTACTCACATCGTGTAACACCCCGAGATTTTATGAAAAATATTCTTTTTAATTTCATTAATGTCTTGTGTTGTACGCTACACCAAAAGGAGATTTTACAACACGCATCCTTGACTTTCCTTACATTAAACACTATCATGACCTTCCTCGATAGCGTGTGTAGTATGCAATACCGAGTTTCACTAAACAACGATATGCTTAAAACTAGCCGTTATGAATAGTAATAACCACTTTTTTAAATTTTTTAAATTTTATTTTTCAAAATGGACTTCATTTTTGGATTAGGAATATCTAAATTAGCTTAGGGTGAAATTATGGTACTTTTCGGATAACTTTCATTTTCTGATGAATAGTGAAAATTACTAAATTTTAATTAAAAACAACCTTTTTAATCGAAATAATTAATAGTGATAAATTATTAATTTGAGTGATTTTAAAGTATATTTAGAATATATTTTTACAATTTAATACAATGTTGGTCATTGGATGTAATTTCACATTTAAACCAGATATAAACAAATGTCAATCTTTTGATAGTTATTATCTCTTAAGAACAAGCTATTTGTTTTGACGACGAGAATTAATTTTTTAAATT
The DNA here is from genome assembly GCA_963277665.1 of Viscum album. Classification (NCBI taxonomy): domain Eukaryota; kingdom Viridiplantae; phylum Streptophyta; class Magnoliopsida; order Santalales; family Viscaceae; genus Viscum; species Viscum album. The sequence continues at coordinate 1,717,397,930 of OY728143.1, forward strand.
AATTAATGCAACTGATATGTTTTGAATTTGGTAAAAAAGACATAATTTTTGAATTCATAATATCAAATATATCTTAGGCCTAATTTTTGGTATTTTTCTGGAAACTTTCATTTTTTGATGAATAGTGAAACTACTAAGTGGTAGTTAAAAAAAATGAATTTTTCATAAAACTTAATTTTACCGCTTCTGTGAGTGTAATTTCAAAAATCCGAGAGACGCGGTTGATGTCAGTAAGTAAAATGTGGTTCAATGAGATGAAAATAATTTTTGGTGAATAGTAACTTTTTACTTTTTTTTACCACGGTTAAAAGTAAATAAGGTAATTAAGGGTAAAAATGATATTATTATTACCCTAACATTTATCCTAATTCTATTGGATAAGTGTAATTCGACCAAAAACAACCTTAGGAATAAAATATGACCATTTAGGCCCACTTGGATTAGATTAGGACATTTATTATTATTTAATTCAAAGAAGAGTTAAAAGGGTTAAAATCAAAGTTTATTTACTAAAACATTTTTAATATAGGGTTATACATAAGATAAATTCGATTGTAAATATTCATTAGAAAGCTAATAAAATTTCCTACATAATGATAGTTTATTTATAATTTTTAGACATTAAATAAATTAATTTATTTATGACACAATGATGATGCATTAATTACCATAATAGTGAAAAATTAGAATAATTGATATTATAAATACCCAAATAAATATAATTTGAGACTTTTTATGAATTACACTAATTTTTTAGGTTAATATGAAATGTTATTAGTGATTTAATTAACTTTTTTTGAACTAATCATTCTGTTATGATTTTCACAAAAATCAATTACTAAATATTTTCAAAATTGACATAAAATAGTTTTTAAAACAAATATAATATTATTAATTATTATTTTATTCCTAAAAATCTAAGGTTCTACCAAATGAATTATATAAGGTTATATATAATAATAATAAATAAATTGGGGTTCGTTTGGCTTGATATAGTAAGTTTATTAACCTTATAGTGTAAGAAAACAAGAAGACACGGTAAAAGTAAAATTATCTAACTTAAAGTTAAATATAAATGATAAGGATAAAATAGGAACCTAAACTTGTCTAAATTCTATTGGATTATAGGATTTATACCCATACCCACCTTAGCTTCTAAATAAATCAATTTGGAGCTATTTAAAACCGAATTTGGCTTTATAATAAAATAATATTTTTAGTTATTCCAAAGGTTCCCCTCTCCTCCCTTATAAAAGGGAACCCCCTCCCTCTCTTCCTCACACCACTTTGAGCCTTAAAGCTCGGACGAACTCTGAAAAATTATCTTATCTAATTCCATAGTAACATCATAGAGGTTCTGGGCTTCCTCAAAGACCAATTTTAGTGCCCTAAGAGGAGGTCTCAAAGAGGCGCTTCAAAGAAGAGGTAATTTCCGTTACCGATTATTTCACATTTATTTCTTCTTCCACTTCTTCTTCTAAGGTTGTTTCATTATGAAGTAATAACATCAGTATCAATCATATACTTATATGTTATTATAAGTATTAAACAAACCTATTTCACCATCTATCCATCCTACAGAAAACGAAATCACCGCGCATGCGTACGTACGGAATACCGTCTCCACACCGTGGTGAAATCTATTTTCCACCACCACCTTACTTGGATGAGTATAATGATGTAAATAATAACTATATATGATTATTTTAAAGTGATATTGATTCTGAAATAGTATAAATACACTCCAATACAGTCCCACGATAATGGGAACGATATCATCGCTCGTGCGTACGTACGGAATACCGTCTCCACGACGCGATGAGATTCATTCTCAATGATTAACCATTCGTGAATGATTATAAAGTATATATAATAAGTAATAATGAAATATATGACATAATAATGATACTGGATTTATGTGTATATATATGTATGTTATCTACTTAATTCCATTCAACTCAATAAGGAAACGAAAACATCGTTCATGCGTACGTACGACCTACCGTCTCCATGAACGGTGTATTTCTTTCCATTTACTGATTTATTATATATATGTATATTATGAATATATATTATATATAAATCATGTTTTATATTCTGTAATTAAGTAATCATGATATAAGTAATCATATGAATAATTACAAGTCAAAACACGGATGACAAATGAAATGATTTTACCCAAAACACTCTTTAACATGGAATTTACAAAAGAATGGGTAATATAAAGTCATAAGTGAACCATACATGATATCATAAAAATGAGTATGATTATGGAATAATTGAATGACATTATTAAATAATTATACAGGAGGTTCAGACACTTACTAAGCAAACCGGACCTAAGGTAAGGGAAATATCACAATCTCATTTTTATCCGAGATTGTATATACTTTGAAATTTACTGGGGTGTATTTTATCATACACATCCTTGTTTCCTCAATATGTAATATTATTTCCATCAAAATACAATTTTTTAAATCCAATTTTACCCTTCGGTGAGTTTTTAGTAAAAGATATGAAATAATCTTTTGTCATTTTTCGTACGAGGTACTTTTTGACTTTTCCAACAAAAGTACGAGAAGAATGTTTTTTTAACTTATATGGAATGAATGTATTTTTAAAACATTATTTACAAGAAGCTTCCTTTACACGTTTTCAAGTTTATTTTTATTCAACTGCTTTTATTTTAGAATTGTATGACATGTTAAGAAAGGACAAGTGTTTTTGAAGAAGAAAGGATATTTTCTTCAAGAATGGAGTTCAAGTGTTTTATCAAAATTATTTTCCATCTAAGATAATATAGGGTTATGTTTCTATCCCTATTATTACATGGATTTGATTATGTTGTGATGGAAATATTTTTTATGAATTCCTTTATCTTATATGAATTGTTTTTTGATGCCACGATGTTTATGATTCCCATTTTTATTACATGGGTTATGCTATGATGTATGGTTTATTATTTTGTGGCACACATAAGAATGGTATCATTATGAGATGGGTGGGACCTATATATACCTCCAATGCATTGGGTAAAGATTTTATATCTCATGATATAGACATGGCTGGAATGGCAGGTTAAACCGGTTCAGTGAAACATGACTGAAACGAGGAGTGAACTCGGTTCAGAAATGGACTTTGTCCACTAAGATAGTCTTGGCAATGAGTCTTGACTAACAAGAAATGATTCTCTATGATTATGTGTGTATGCCACAAAGTTTCATGTTTTAAGTTATGATTATTGGGATTACATTTCACTATTATGATTTATCCCATGTTATGATATTATGATCTCTTTTGCAGGTTAAGATTTCCAAAATTTTATGTTCTTATGAATATGATGTGATTGATATTTCTTTTGTTTACCCTTACTGAGCATTTGAGCTCACCCTTTTATGTTTTCTTTTCCCCAGGATATAAAGAAAGGTTTTAGGTATAAAAAAAATAGGAAGATCTTTATGGGAGATGTTGAAGATCTTTCACCATGATTAGAAGATTATATTCCTAGTTTCTAAAGACACTAAACTATTACGGTCCTTGTGTGTGTGTTTTTGTTTTGTACTAAGTATTCCGCAAAAGTAATGTAATGTCAATGTACGTTAAGCTTCGGGTCTCTACAGTTGGTATCAGAGGAAAGGTTTAGTCAACCTTTGGAAACTAGGATGCGAGAACTTTAGTGATATCCCTAGAGATATTTCTAAGGTATGTCTAGGGATGTCCCTAAGGTTAAGTATAAGTATAGCTTATAGTCCTAGAATTGCGCTAACGATCTTAGAATTAAACCTAAGATGTTAGATATTGAAGGTACTCCCCCTTTATTATGTTGTTTTCCCTAGCATGATTTTTGCCTCTCACACCATTCTTTTTGGGTTTTAGACGATGGCTGGGACTCGAAGGAACCGTGTTGATCAATGAAATGGACAATGCAATTATTTTCCTCTTGAACAAAAAAATGTTATGGGAGATGGAGTGCAAAATCTTATTGCTATACTTACACAAGATATGAATCATTCTGGACTTCCAAATGACCAGAGAAGGGAACAATATTCTATCGTGTCCTTCATGAGGCAACGTCCACCTTCTTTCAGTGGGTCTTCTGATCCACTTGTTACTAAACAATGGATCAGTACCACTGAAGAGATATTTTCAGTTCTTTAATGTTCTGAACATGATAAAGTCATCTTAGCAGTATATCGTTTGGAAGGTGAAGCTGATTAATGGTGGAATCTTATCAAGAATACGAGGCAAAGAGATGAAATTGATTCCATGGAATGAGATGTGTTCAAGAACTTATTTTTCAATAAGTACTTCCCTCGTATTCTTTGAACAAAGATGGAGAAGGAGTTTCTTGAACTAAAGCAAAAGGATGATGAATCTGTTGGTATATACGAAGCGAATTTGACAAGGCTTGCAAGGTATGAATCTGGATTTATCATCCAACCTGAAATTAAAGTTGATTGATTCTTCAGTGGCTTAAAACAAAATCTTCGAAGGGCATTAGATATAAGAGACTTCAGTATCTATGAATAAATTGTGCGTTGTGCTATCAAGGTAGAAATGAAAGTTGGTGTTACTTATCCCTCTCATAGTTTTGACAAGAAACGAAAGATGGAGTTCAAGGAGAAATCTCAGAATAACGGTGAAAAGAATATGAATGTTTCCTTATGCTCAAAGTGTGGAAAGAAGAATGGTGGAGATTGTCTTAAATGGAATAGAAAATGTTTAAATGTGGAAAAGAAGGTCATCGAGCAGCTGAGTGTCGATGTAATGGAAAAAGGGTTTCTAATGATGTGAATAAAGAAAAGACTGCAGAGAACGCACCACCAACACTTCAATGCTTCAAGTGCAAGGAAATGGGGCATTATGCAAATAAATGACCTAATCCAAGGGTTAGTGATGATCAACATGAGCAACAACTTAAGGCAAAGGACAAAGGGAAGTCACATGCGATCACTATTGGCGATGTTGAATATGACAACGATGTGGTGGAATGATTAAGTGTTTATGTAATGGGATTACAAAATAATGTTGTATATAGTATCGTGGAATATTGGAATATCTATGTATTGGTCTATTGTGGTTTTCAATAATTTTATGGTACCGGTAACCATGGAAAGTGATTCAGATATTTTTGGAAAAAAAGATGATATGCACATAATGAAGGGATAAGGAAAAAATGAAATGTTTGACAGTATTCATGAGCTCATGATTGATATAAAGACTAAGTGATATCATGGTTTGAGTATATAGAATTTTGATGATTTTGGTATGTGGAAAGTGTTAACTTTTAACTGAATTCATATTTTCACTAAGGTTCAATGGGTATTCAAGAGAATACATGATTAAGGCCTTTGAATGTTTGGAATGTGACCAACAAGACATATCTTATGATATATGGGGACCAACGATGGTATTAAATCTCTGGTAATCGTTTTTACTATATTATGAGAGTGGACTGCAGTATTATGGATAAGCCTAAAGATTGGAATGGATTATGTTGGACATAAGTTAGTATTGTTTAAGGATAGAAGTTTTTTCGATATTATTGATGGGATGTTATAGTAATATAGTTTTAGAAAAAGGACAACTAGCAGGATGGGCGACAACCCATCGCGTCAGACAAGGACGTGAGAATCGAACCCACAACCGAAGTGCGACTGGCCTTTATCACCTACCACTGGCCTACAGGAAGTACCTGTTTAGTAGAAACTAGTTTTATTATATTAAGCAGTATGATATACGATGTATAAGTCCATTTTAGGAACCATATATCATTAATCTTACTATAGATAGACTTAGGTATTTTTTGATAACTTTTCTAATCTTTTGTTTGAGACAGATGGAATGACCCATCATTCTATCACATGATCTGCTAACACATCACGAATGACAAATTCAACTTCATTTCTTTAGGAGATGAAGTGGAAATTTTCCAAAGAACGACCAACGGTGAGACTATACAAAAATCACGAAAGTATTTCTTCTAATTCAAATTTCATCAACTTTAGGGAAACGATCTTGAAAACCAAAAATGTTGTCCTAGTGATCTTATATCTGATAAATCAGATGGTACCTTAGATCGTCAAAAATCTATGGCTTTGTGATTTCTGGCTTTTCCATATCCATGTTCTCTACCACTCTCCATCAGAACATGATGGTTAGATTTCTCTTCCATATCCACATTTTCACCTATGTGGAAACCCAGTGATTAGTTTATTTGGGTAACTGTTACGTTTAATACTTTTGTTTTTAAAGATTGGTTTTGGTATTACTTTTTATGATGTGGGTTTCTATCAAAGAAACTTTCGAATAGTAAACCATTTATAACCCCGACGAATTTTGAGGGAGAAATTAATTTTAATGGGGGTAGAATGTAACACCCCGAGATTTTATGAAAAATATTCTTTTTAATTTCATTAATGTCTTGTGTTGTAAGCTACACCAAAATGAGCTTGCAAAACACGCATCCTTGACTTGCCTTGCATTAAACGGAATCACAACCTTCCTCGATAGCGTGTGTAGTACGCAATACCAAGTTTCACTAAACAACGATATGCTTAAAACTAACCGTTATGAATAGTAATAACCACTTTTTGAAATTTTGTAAATTTTATTTTTCAAAATGGACTTCATTTTTGGATTTGGAATATCAAAATTAGCTTAGGGTGAAATTTTGGTACTTTTCGGATAACTTTCATTTTCTGATGAATAGTGAAAATTACTAAATTTTAATTAAAAACAACCTTTTTAATCGAAATAATTAATAGTGATAAATTATTAATTTGAGTGATTTTAAAGTATATTTAGAATATATTTTTACAATTTAATACAATTTTGGTCATTGGATGTAATTTCACATTTAAACCAGACCTAAACAAATGTCAATCTTTTGATAGTTATTATCTCTTAAGAACACACTATTTGTTTTGACGACGGGAATTAAATTTTTAAATTAATTAATGCAAATGATATGTTTTGAATTTGGTAAAATAGACATCATTTTTGAATTCATAATATCAAATATATCTTAGGCCTAATTTTTGGTATTTTTCTGGAAACTTTCATTTTTTGATGAATAGTGAAACCACTAAGTGGTAGTTAAAAAAAATGAATTTTTCATAAAACTTAATTTTACCGCTTCTGTGAGTGGATTTTCAAAAATACGAGAGACACGGTTGATGTTAGTAAGTAAAATGTGGTTCAATGAGATGAAAATAATTTTTAGTGAATAGTAACTTTTTACTTTTTTTTACCACGGTTAAAAGTAAATAAGGTAATTAAGGGTAAAAATGATATTATTATTACCCTAACACATGTCCTAATTCTATTTGATAAGTGTAATTCGACCAAAAACAACTTTAGGAATAAAATATGACCATTTAGGCCCACTTGGATTAGATTAGGACATTTATTATTATTTAATTCAAAGAAGAGTTAAAAGAGTTAAAATCAAAGTTTATTTACTACAAAATTTTTAATATAGGTTTATACATAAGATAAATTAGATTGTAAATATTAATTATAAATATAATAAATTTTCCTACATAATTATATTTTATTTATAATTTTTAGACATTAAATAAATTAATTTATTTATGACACAATGATGATGTAGTAATTACCATAATAGTGAAAAATTAGAATAATTGATATTATAAATACCCAAATAAATATAATTTGAGACTTTTTATGCATTCCACTAATTTTCTAGGTTAATATGACATGTTAGTATTGATTTAATTAACTTTTTTAGAACTAATCATTCGTTTATGATTTTCACAAAAATCAATTACTAAATAGTGTCAAAATTGACATAAAATAGTTTTTTAGAAAAATATTATATTATTAATTGTTATTTTATTCCTAAAAATCTAAGGTTCGGCCAAATGACTTAGATAAGGTTATATATATTAATAATAAACAACTTGGGGTTCTTTTGGCTTGATATAGTAAGTTTAATAACCTTATAGTGTAAGAAAACAAGAAGACACGGTAAAAGTAAAATTATCTAACTTAAAGTTAAATATAAATGATAAGGTTAAAATAGAAACCTAAACTTATCTAAATTCTATTGGATGAGATTATTTCGACCCATCCCCACCTTAGCTTCGAAATAAATCAATTTGGAGCTATTTAAAACCGAATTTGGCTTTATAATAAAATAATATTTTTAGTTATTCCAAAGGTGCCCCTCTCCTCCCTTATAAAAGGGCACCCCTCCCTCTCTTCCTCACACCACTTTGAGCCTTAAATCTCGGAAAAACTCTGCCAAATTCTCTTTTACACTTCCCTAGAAACATCCTAGAGGTTCTGGTCTTCCTCAAAGACCAATTTTAGTGCCCTAAGAGGAGGTCTCAAAGAGGCGCTTCAAAGAAGAGGTAATTTCTGTTACCGATTCTTTCACCTTTTTTTCTTCTTCCACTTATTCTTCTAAGGTTGTTTCATTATTAAGTAATAACATCAGTATAAATCATATAAGTATATGTTATTATAAGTATGAAACAACCCTATTTCACCATCTATCCATCCTATGGAAAACGAAATCACTGCGCGTGCGTACGTACGGAATACCGTCTCCACGCCGTGGTGAAATCTATTTTCCACCACCACCTTACTTTGATGGGTATAATGGTGTAAATAATAACTATATATGATTATTTTAAAGTGATATTAATTCTGAAATAGTATACATACACTCCAATACAGTCCCACGATCATGGGAACGATATCATCGCTCGTGCGTACGTACGGAATACCGTCTCCACGACGCGATGAGATTCATTCTCAATGATTAACCATTTGTGAATGATTATAAAGTATATATAATAAGTAATCATGAAATATATGACATAATAATGATACTATATTTATGTGTATATATATGTATGTCATCTACTTAATTCCATTCAACTCAATAAGGAAACGAAAACAACGTTCAAGCGTACGTACGGCCTACCGTCTCCATGAACGGTGTATTTATTTCCATTTACTTATTTATTATATATATATGTATATTATGAATATATATTATATATAAATCATGTTTTATATTCTGGAGTTAAGTAATCATGATCTAAGTAATCATATGAATAATTACAAGTCAAAACACGGATGACAAATGAAACGATTTTACCCAAAACGCTCTTTAACATGGAATTTACAAAAGAATGAGTAATATAAAGTCATAAGTGAACCATACATGATATCATAACAATGAGTATGATTCTGGAATAATTCAATGACATTATTTAAATAATTATACAGGAGGTTCAGACACTTACGAAGCAAATCGGACCTAAGGTAAGGGAAATATCACAATCTCATTTTTATCCGAGATTGTTTATACTTTGAAATTTACTGGGGTGTATTTTATCATCCACATCCTTGTTTCCTCAATATGTAATATTATTTCAATCCAAATACAATTGTTTAAATCCAATTTTACCCTTTGGTGAGTTTTTAGTAAAAGATATGAAAGGAATCTATTGTCGTTTTTCGTACGAGGTACTTTTTGACTTTTCTGACAAAAGTACGAGAAGAATGTTTTTTTAACTTATATGGAATGAATGGATTTTTAAAACGTTATTTCCAAGAAGCTTACTTTACAAGTTTTCAAGTTTATTTTTAATCAACTTCTTTTAGTTTATAATTGTATGACATTTTAAGAAAGGAAAAGTGTTTTTGAAGAAGAAAGGATATTTTCCTCAAGAATGGAGTTCAAGTGTTTTATCAAAATTATTTTCCATATAAGATAATATAGGGTTATGTTTCTATCCCTATTATTACATGTATTTTATTTTGTTGTGATGGAAATATTTTTTATGAATTTCTTTATCTTATATGAATTGTTTTATGATGTCATGATGTTTATGATTCCCATTTTTATTACATGGGTTATGCTATGATGTATGGTTTATGATTTTGTGGCACACATAAGAATGGTATCATTATGAGATGGGTGGGACCTATATCTACCTCCAATGAATTGGGTAAAGATTTTATATCTCATGATATAGACATGGCTGGAATGGCAGGTTAAACCGGTTCAGTGAAACAGGACTGAAACGAGGAGTGAACTCGGTTCAGAAATGGACTTTGTCCACTAAGATAGTCTTGGAAATGAGTCTTGACTAACAAGAAATGATTCTCTATTATTATGTGTGTATGCCACAAAGTTTTATGTTTTAAGTTATGATTATTGGGATTACATTTCACTACTATGATTTATCCCATGTTATGATATTATGATCTCTTTTGCAGGTTAAGATTTCCAAAATGTTATGTTCTTATGAATATGATGTGATTGATATTTCTTTTGTTTACCCTTACTGAGCATTTGAGCTCACCCTTTTATGTTTTCTTTTCCCCAGGATATAAAGAAAGGTTTTAGGTATAAAAAAAGAGGAAGATCTTTATGAGAGATGTTGAAGATCTTTCACCATGATTAGAAGATTATATTCCGAGTTTCCAAAGACACTAAACTATTACGGTCCTTGTGTGTGTGTTTTTGTTATGTACTAAGTATTCCGAAAAATTAATGTAATGTCAATGTATGTTAAGCTTCGGGTCTCTACACATCGAGCATAAATCACATGGGATTAGGTAGTTACAATAGTCACATAATCTGCATCATGAATATCCACCATGCAGGGAAATCCTAGTATGCAAGCCCTGATGAGTGGCATGATATATATAAAACTCCCCCATATAAGGATATCTACCTTGGGGATAGTTATAAGGGCATAATAGAACAATGATAAACTTGATTCCTACTATAACAAGGATATGTATGATGTCTCCTCAAGACTCAAGATCAAATAAATAGTTCCTAAGTTCCCACACATATGTCCTCTATATATGACATTAAAATACATTGGTTTAACCAACTATGTGGGTTTTGATTCCAATGATTACCAAGATATGTAGGAAGCCCCATAATGGCTCAATCACCTCCTTGAAATATTACATGCATCATTGCATGGTACCAAGTTCTGGAGTGTTTGGTTATAAGGATTTAGCATATAGTCAACTTCTCACTACTAGAAATGGATATAGAACCTCATATACATACAGATGGATTTAATTATAAAATACACTTCTTCTTCACATAAGAGAGATTAACCTATGAACATTTTGTTAGGATAACCGACCCCATATCATGATTTGGAAGATATTCTCAAACATATCTTAAATATATAAGAGAGTCCCAAAGTAGGAAACAATTCCCCCAATAGGGTGTTATGATCTCGACCTCCCATCCTCTCGACCAATACGAGTCCCTAATAATAAATGGGTATGAAACCCTAATTGACCATCTACCTTTGTAAAGTAGGTATGTACCCAGTTACAGATGGGGGAAACATTGGGAGTTTCCATTAAGAATGACAGTGGTAACCTGATGTTAATGATTGTGAAATAAATAACCCCCCCACAATCAACCATTAGGCCAAACCCAACACATCATGGTCATCTCTTTCCCAATAAAAATAGGAATGGTGAACCTGACATGAATATATGAAATAAAAAAATGAGTAGGTTATTAACCGTTGGGCCATTTTGTTTTACCACTATATGTAAAAAAAATGGCGAACATGACATGAATCTATCAAATAAAAAAATTACCAGGTTACCAACTGTTGGGCCATTTTTTTGCACACTACACACAAAAAAAAATGGGGAACTTGGTGGGATACCTTCAAATAGAAAATAATGGATAGATTTTAATATGTTATGCCACTTTGTTATGTATATCATATGAAAAAAAATCTAGTAAGACTATAATAATATTAAATTTGATCCTCTATAACTGGGGTTCCTATGAAATAAGTCCATCCTCATTTTAAAAAGTCGAAACGAGAAAAATGGACGGATCAAGAATTAAAGGAAAATTGTGTTAACCATGAATATCTTATTGAGAACATAATGCCAATGATATTGCACTAATCTATGTCCTTATTCCTTTTTGTATTATAGAATTCATATAATTCCCTCATTGACAACATCTCGATCCAAGACAATGTCTTCTTCATCCAGTGATTGCTCTAGTAAATCACCTACACCTACAACCCCCATGGGTCGCAAAATAGTCTCACCTACTCAAAATTTACAATGATAGGTGGATAACATGATGGTATGGGAGTATCAACGACATGGTACAATACCTATGTTGAAGGATGCCCATTGGGTTCTCCAATCATGAAAACTTGTGAGTTTGCATCGCCTAGGGAAAACTGCTGCAAAAATAGTGTACCTCGTTGCCACAACCAATCACTTAGGGAGATTATCCCTAGAGCATGATAACTCCCACCTTCAATATATAATAAAGGTGTATCAAGAAGCTAAATACTTCTCCCTTCTGGTTCAAGTGCTGCTGAGGATGGCACTTATGAACCACCGCCACTAGCACCATCCCACTTGTACCCACTAGTTTCTTGCTAAGGGTAACACCCAAAATACTACTGCCTCTCACACACATGAATGGGTATCATGGAAGGATCATTTGTTGAGGAAGGTCAAGAGTGGGATCATATCCCACTCCTGCTAATGATTCCCATTGACATATTTTTATAGCAACCAACAAGTAGGCTCATATCCCTTCTCGCTCGGAACAATTCTGAAGGAATATTCCCGCAATAGGCATGGGGTATGCGCATATCCCTACCCCTGTGAAAATATTCCATTGAAATATTTTGGTGTCTCAAGTAGGAAACAATTGGCCACATATCCCTACTAGGGATCATGTGAGATTAGAACATGCCTCGGTACTAGGGATCATGCCTATATAAAAGGTCTGGCGATATATTCTAAAGGCCCAGGATCGGGCTCATACCCTCGTTTTAGCTAGGGCTCACCAAGTGAAAGGGGAAGATGATTTAAGACATTCTTATATTACCATCAAAGAAGTCTAGTGTAATAAAAGAAAGTCCTAGGATTGGGAATATATCCCAGTTTTGGCCGATGATAACCGAGTGAGAATGAAACAAACTTTGAGATAGGATAATATTCCTATAAATGAATCTGCATGACATATTCCTAAAGATCATGGAAGTTAGGTATATATTCCTACTTCTGCTGAACAAAAATTGCAATACCATCATTCCAAGGAAATAAATTAAGAGGCTCATATCCATTCTCCAATTTCAGAAGTTATTTGGCATATTCTGATGGGGAACTCATATTCCTACTCCAACTGAGGCTCACTAGGTGAGAGAAGAACATGTCTTGGGGAAGACTAATATCCCTGTCATGAAAGACTAGTGACATACTCCAAAGGCTCATAATCAGGCTCATATTCCCATTCTGACTAAGGCTCACCAAGTGAGAATGTCACATGCCTCTGGATAGGTTCACATTCATTTCAATAGTGAGATAGCTCATTGGAATATTCTAGTAGATTCTTAGTAGTGGGATCATACTCCTACAACATAAAAAAGTTAAAAACATGTTTTGACAACCATAATATAGAAAAATCATATCCCTACATAATTCCAAAAGGAATTTCAGCGTATTCTGACTATGATATAAGGCATGACCAATATTCCTAATCTTTTTAATTTTAGTGTCCAAGAGGTTGTTCAAAAATAATTCTAAACACCCCAAGGGTTTATCAACTCTTCAACTGAATTAGAATACGATCATTACCATGATATTACTCGTCATGTTAGTGTGGAGATGGATCACAGGAAATATACTCCTGACATCCACCGTGGTCAACCTCCCCACAATGATATCTCCCATGAAAAATAAAATCCTCTCCTTTCCCTAACAACTCTATATAGAGAGGTGTTAAAAACTTATACACCTTCATTTATAGATTTTCTTGAAACATCAAGGTCATATTTATATAGTTCCCCATAAACTTATAGTATAACTCCACTTGGGTTAGTAGGTGACCCTCAGAAGCATATTCTATAGTCTGACTAGATGGAGACATGCAAGTTCAATGAAGATGCGGTAAAAAATCAACATATGGAGAGATTTATCCTGAAATAAACTCCCCATCATGTTCTAACCCATCACCACTTCTGAATATAAGATCCTAGATGAGATATAAAAGGATTGAAAGCCTTATCTATTCCAAAATATGTAGGATACTCATCCGTGATTGAAGGATCGACACATCCCTTATCCAGGTTACAAGGGTTAACTTCAGACCATTAAGATACATTGTTATCATTTGGAACTGGCCGCTGTGTTAATGGGTTAAGATCAAAAACTAGAAAAGCACAATGAAGATATACAATATGATAGATACAATTTCATCATCACCCTTCAGAAAATAATCTATGAAGCTATGTCGTGCATTTGTATTTGAGGATGGTGAATTTATGGAGTGTTAAATTCACCTCTAGAACAACATAACCCTTCAGATATGACATCCTATAATGTTATAGCCTCCAGAAAAATTAGGGGAGTAGGTAATGGTCAGGATAATTGATCACTAAAACAAAATGAACCCATTTCAATGATGCTTATACATCATGAACGGAAGGAGAGGATATCCAACATTAAATCAAACTATGCCACTCAAATTAATAGAAATTCATTTAAGAAATTGAATTTGAAGTTCAGATCAACCGGAAAGCTTCCCATAAAGAATCATTACCATCATGGTCTTCCATCACACCCATCTCCCATATGAGCACAACTACACCACATCAAACAGGATATAGTAGCAGATGCCATATCAGCCATCCAGGAGTGAACCCAACCCACCAGGTTGGGGGAATATCTACCACCACTTCCACCTCTCAAATCGTCAATTACTAAGAGGATTTTGTACACATCGGTAGTAGCTGCAAGAAAACCTCATCTCATTGATATGGGTTAATATATTTCACAATCATCATCACTAGGTTCATCATCCCCTAAGAGTGTCCTAGGGACATCAGTGATGATTCAAAATCAACCCCACCCCACTGGGTTGAGGGAATTTATATCTTTTTATCCATCCCAAGATTCATAAAATCCACAATAAGAACCATTAGATTCTCAATAAAAGGACCAACCAATGCCAATTGCGGATCCGAATAACACCCACCCATAGGGCTAGGGAAATTTTCATCATCATCATCACTATAGAGAGAATCTATATTCTCTAGGTTAGGAGGTAAACATCAATGGTTTACATCCCATATGTTCCTCCCACCACAAAACAAACCTATGATATCCATGGAACATTCAATAATTATGAAAAAAACTCCCTCAAGGTCATTAATTACAGGCCATGATAAGAGGAACATATGAAAAATGTGATCAAACCCCATTGGGGTCGCAAGAAAAAATTGACCAATAAGGCCAAGGGTTCAAATAATGATCCTGATAACGGTAGTGCATAATTAGCCTATTATGTTGAATGTAATGGTAAAATCACCATTTACTGATATGCCTCTATGAATGTTGTCACTATCAATGTGACATACATTGTGGATCAAGACTCAAATGAGAATGGTCTCAACATAGAAAATCTACCACAAGAGGAGGGTGATTTGGATGCGCCAACTAAGGCTGCATGCACCAAGAACCAGAGAAGGCTCCAAAACCTAGAACATTTAAATAGTGACTTTCCACCTCTATAGTGAAACACTACCAAAGGAAAAGGTAAAGGTTTGTCTACATCCCAGTCACCACCCATAAGAGTTGAGGTTCCTTTCCCAGAGGAACAACTGTCATAATATGAGAGTGAGATAAAAACTCTCTGACAACTCAATGAGGAGTTAATCTGGGGAATATCCCCACTGGTTATCATCTTCAAGCTAAGGCAAATATTCCTCCTTCTATAAGGGTCGATCTGCTAGCATGAGCAGTATTTGAGCATCAAAATACCTCCAAATCTAGGAATCCAGTCTCTATATTTTAGGAATTTGAAAATGACCATGAATTCCCTTTATTGTAGAGATATCCTATCCCTCATTAGGGAAATCATTTAGTCTTTGGAGTAATTAAGGATTAATGGGAGACAAAGGTAGAGAAACCTCATCGAGCCCCACACATTCCATACGGATAGAAGATGGCTCAGATAGAAGTTATCCCAAAGTTTTCTAACATCACCAAGTCCCTAGGTAATCAAATAGAATCTACATAAGGGAGACACACACCTGTGCATCCTAAGATAAATCCATATCTCGAATGGGTGGATTATACTTTTCTTCCACCCAATTCAAGAAATTCTACCTTCTCTACCTTTAACAGTGTAGGAAACCCAAAACAACACCTCATACACTTTGTATCCCAATGTGGGATAATGATGGGCCCTCAAAATCAATAGGAGGAAACCATATAAGGTTTTTTGTTCAATATATGACTTGGAAACCTTTATATGTTATAGAAATCTACCAGTAGAATCTGTTATAAAAAGATAAGATCTTATTCATTAATTCCTATATCAGTTAAGCTCCATAGTGAAGAAAATGAAAATAATCGACCAGAAAAACTATAAAAAACAATAAAATGAGAGGGTTTATGACTTCATATATAGATAGAGAGGTTTAACATATTCACTCAGCATCTCTATATTTCAAGAGAAACTGTTGGAACTCTGTACCAAAAGTTTCTGAGATGTGATTCATACACCTATGATCCCAAGGAATTATCCATGTGGATGTTGTGAGTTTACAAAAATAGCACAACATCTTGAAGATACCATTCATCAAACATGATCCAAATCTCAACTCATGACCACAACACAGGGAAAAAGTATAGGAAAAGTGGAGGATATGAATTTCACCCTCAAGCTAGTAGCAGTTCCTATCTAAACACCTAGACATGTCCTAAACTGCCTATCACCTCCTGTTAAGTGGCACCGATCATAGATTCACCCTCATAAAGAAGTACTAAGAAATCAGGGTTCCCAATATTTAAGGAAAAAATGAATAAAACTCACTCCTTCCAAAATGAAAAAGTCTCGGGTTATTTATTAGAATCCATGAATAATAACCTACTCAAACTTCCATAGCCAAGGAAGCCCTATGAGGTCAATCTCACCAATAATCCTGACTACTACCCCTTTCATAGAAGGATGGTTCATAATATCTAAGATTGTTTCATCTTTAAAGACATCATGAAAGTCATGGTTGATTTTGAATAGGTGATGTTAGATAAATCCTTAGATAAAGTTTCCTGAATAACCATTTCCAAGTCAGAAGAAGAGGGTGATTAGAAGAAAGTTTCGGCTAGGCATGCCTAAAAGTTTGATAAATAGATGGCTTGGAAAACAATTGACTGAGCTCAGGCCACCCTAAGATCACATCTGTTCAGACCCACAATAGCTCCACCAACCAAGAAAGAGACATTGAATATTCCTTCTAAAAGTGAGCGTGACTATTAGAATTAGGGAGAAACAGAAGAATAAGAGTCATATTCTACTCCAATGCAAGCTCTAACTCTTTCAAATTTCTTCCCTCCAACATCCTCATCATGGGAACCACCCCAACAAATGGAATCCTCATTATATCTTTGGTTCTTTCAATGTAATACAATTAAGAAAACCCTTATCCAATGATGAATATGCCTCAGAATATACGTTTCCTACACATAATCGGGGAATGGGTGGCCACATGCATAGGAACCGAGGATACATGGGATAATGTGGATGTGGTCAGAACTAATATTTGGATAAAATCCCCATGGAGTATATATATGTATATAAGAACCATGGGTAGTCACTAGCAGACCCAAAATAGGTACAAAGGTGTCCTAGAACTCTCTAAAATTCACCCATTCCCAGTTGTCTTACATAACTGCCTATTGGGGGTGATATTATATGATCAGACCAGAAAATGTGAAGGACCATCACAACCTATGACACTTGAAGTAGATACTCCATCAACCTCTTCACAAGTACTAGGACCATCCACCTCAAACACCTTGTCTCCTGAGCTGCATGTCGAGGATAATCCTCATATCGGGAAGTTCCAAACTCTAGAAAAAGTACGATGATCTGAAATAGCTATAAATTGTCCCAACCAAGATCTCAATCCTATATTCACTTCTTATTTTAATATAACTCATGGATACACTCATTGAATCCCTCTAGAACCCACAAGAATTTGAGATAGAAGTCACTGCAACCAAGGTTTATCAAGTGAATACCATGTCAGCAGAATGTCTCGTCACCATCTTGTTCACCGACCAAGATTAAGAAAAGGTCATTTAAGGGCTCATCAGGAACCTTTATGTTTTTAGATGACTCAATAATGTCAATGTACAAAGGGATCTGATTGATAATGGTTTTGAGATCAGCCTCATCCCGATCCAAACCCTATGATGTTTGGGATACATTTAAGGAGAACTATATCCCACAAAGATACCCATTCAAGGGTGTGATAAGCAAGAGAAAAGACCTCTTGATAAGATCAAGATAAAAAATAAGTTTGGGGATCTCACATATGATTCTTAGTTAATGTTTATCCAGTAAGAAACCTCATATAATGTCTTGGTTAGAATTCCCTGGCTCTATAGCCACACATTGGTACCTTTAACATTCTATCAATGTACGAAATACCTCATCAATGGAAATTTCAACATACTGTATAGTGACAATTCCCCCTTTGAGACTTGAAAATCCATACACGCTGAATCATATTTCTATAAAATGGATGGAAAATAATCAATCATATATGATGATATGTAGGTTATATCCCCCAAAGTCTTGGGTATAACCCCTATAAATCCCTAGAGTATGCTCGATAATGACTACGTGCTCCCTATAAATCTAGTTAAGGTAATAGAACTAATCCTATATTTCCAAGAACCTACTGTACCTAGTGGAAGTGTATAAAAAAACCAGTTCTGGAATCTCTCTACAACGAATTGGGAAATTGGGGATGATAATGTCTATACTCATGGCCTCTCTCACCCAAATAGTGATAGTGAGGACCCCAGATTACCATCATCATCTAAAAATGTCTCTGCGGTCTCATAGGTGAAAAAAATATGAAAATAACCTCAGTAATCCCCCTCCCATATTTGAGGAAGTCATCTTCACCATCATTGATGAGCTCATGAAGGTGAATATGGGAATAGAATATGACCCACAACCTACATTGATTAGTGCCTCCATGCCCCTTGAAGAGAAATATATGCATATTGAATTTATGAAGAGACACTGATATGTGTTCTCTTGGATATATATAGAAATTACTAAACTGAATCTAGATATAGCTACACACCATCTCAGATTACCTGATGATCATCGAGGCTTCAAGCAGGTAGGCAGGATGATGCATCCCTCTCATGCCACCAATATAGAGGTGGAACTTGAAAAAATTGATCAAATAAAACTTTTTTAGAGAAGTGAAATACCCAAGATGGCTCTACAACATCATCCCTATCAATAAAAAACGAAATATTATGGTCTACATTGATTTCATAAACCTTAATCAAAACTACCCAAAGGATGACTTACCATTTTTTATCACAACACTCTTGATTGATGCAACTACTGGCTTCCAAGCCCTTTCCTTCATGGATGGGTATTTCGGGTAAAATTAGACAAATATGTCCCCTAAAGATGAAGAATACAATACCTTCATAGTGCCTCAGGGGATATTTTTCTATAAGGTCATGCCCTTTGGCTTAAATAATGTTGTCTCCACATATCAACGAGCCAAGAACCATAACTTTATGCCATTCCTAGGAATAATAGTTGAGTGTTATTTCGATGACCTGATGGCCAAATCCCGATATCAATGTGATCATTTAATTTAACTTCAACCAATATTTGACAATATGTGACAACACATTCTAAAGTTAAATCCATTGAAATATTCCTTTGGGGTAACATCAAGGAAGTTCATTGGCTTTGTGGTACACCACCATGACATTGCGGTTGACCCAAAGAATACTAGTGATATTTTAGAAATTTTACCCCCAGTAATCTCAAATAACTAAGGGGGATCCAAGGGAACCTCACCTATATTTTATTTTTCATAGACAACTTGGATAGAAAAGCTCTCCCCTTCACCAGGATGATGAAGAAGGGAATCGTCTATCAATGGGATGATGACTACCATGAATCCTTTGAAAGTCTCAAGAAATAACTGATACACCCATCAGTTATGATTCCTCTTATGGAATGGAGGCCACTCATATTAAATTTTTTCACCATGGAATGCTCAATGGGTACCCTACTTGCATAAAAAAAGATACATGGAGTGATAACAGTCTCTACTACTTCATCCAAACAACGCTAGGTATTGAGACCCGATACTCTGATGTCGAGAAGAATTTCCTTGTACTCATATTCATAGTGAAAAAGATGAGTCATTTTTTGTAGCACCACAAAGTTCACCTAGTCTCTCATGTTGATCCGCTCAAGTTCATCTTTGGATTCCCTATGTTTCCTGGGTTCTTGGCACGATGGATGGTTATTCTGCCGAAATACGACATTCGGTTTGTATCAAAAAAATTGGTGAAAGGGTATGCCCTGGATGATTTCCTTGTAGCACATACTAACCCATAGAATACATTTGTGGACATTGAGCTTCCAGTTGAGGAGGTATTCTATGACTATGACACTCCCTAGACATGGGATATATATTTTGATGGTGCCTCCTGAAGTCTTATCAGCAAAAGTATGGAAAAACCAAAGTTCAATTAGGTTGGATTATGGGTTGTATTTGTCACCACATACAAAGAAATTTCCCTACTCATTCTCACTATCTGAAGGCTGTACAATCAATGAGGAAGAATACCAATTCTTCATTACTGGGCTGGAGATTTACCTACAACTGTAAATAGCCTACCTGAATATAAAATGGGATTTAGAGTTAGTAATAAAATAGATCAATGGAGAATATTCCATAAAAAAGAAAGAACCAGACCCTCTCACTGGCTACATTAGGGGACTAATGGAAGAGTTCCCTTTTGAGACTACATTGCATCATGTTCCCCAATCATAGAATTCTTATGTCGATGCATTGACTAATGCAACCACCATCCTGGAAAACCCTGACCAAGAGGAAGTAATTGTCTGTATAAAACATTGAATAATGGTCTCATCGATAATCATATGTGATATGGAAGAAATCAATCAGGTCAACAATGCCCTAGAGAATGATGAACCAATGTCCACCCCTAGATGGATAGAACCCATAATCAGTTATCTCCAAAATAGGACTCTCGCAACAGATAGAGCTATAATGGAATAGATTCAGCATCATTCATACAACTTTACCCTACAAAGTGGTCCAAATGAGAAAAAAACCCTCTACAACAACAAATTCGATGGAATCCTCCTCAGATGCATAGTATTAGGAGAGATTCTTTCCATCATGGAAGAAGTTCATGTGGGATCATACAGTGCTGATCAATCTAGGACCAGGCTCTCCCACTAAATCAATAAGATGAGATATTACTAGAAAACCATGATATAGAACTGTGTGGAATTCACCAAGAAATTTAATTTATGCTAGATTCATGAAAACTTCATCCATCAACCCTTAAAATTGCTACATACAACTAAATATTCATGGCCATTTTCTATTTGGGGAATGAATGTCATGGGGTCATATACCATATCCTAAACTAATCATTTCAATTACATACTCACTACTACCAACTTATTTTCCAAATGGGATGAGGTAATACCCCTCAAGGAAGTCGGGATGAATAATATCATCAAATTCTTAAAGTCCCATATTATCATTAGGTTCGGAGTCCGTGACATAATATTTATGAACAATGACACCAACTTCTATTCTATAAAGTTGTATAAATTATACTAAGAGTACAACATTGAATCCAATAACTCCTATCACTATCATGTAGTAAAAAATAGATAGATATAGACCTTTAATAAGACACTATCAAATATACTCCAAAATATGGTGATTAAGGATAAGAAGTCCTAATTAGATAATCTCCTCCACGCTTTCTGGGCCTATCATACCACCATGCATACTACTACACAAGCAATGACATACTCATTGGTGTATGGGATTGAGGTGGTATTATTCATAGAAGTCCAGTCGCATTCACTTTGAATAGCCATTTTCAGAAAAATCTCTGATGATGAGCAGTTTCAAAAGCATTTGGTTGAATTAAAGCATCTTGATGAGAACTGACTGCGTACATTGCACAACCTTGAAGTCCATCATAATTGGATCGAATGATCCTTCAATAATAAGGTTCATCTCCATTCATTCCTCTAAGGAGAATTGGTGTTGGATATTAGGACCCCTATTATACTAGACAATAAGCCTCCGAAGCTGTAACCCAAATGGGAAGAGCCTTAGATCATACATAAGGTCTATCACAATGGATATTACTCACTGGACAGAGTGGATAGGGAGTGTGTTACACCACACACCAATGTGATATTTCTTAAGAAATACTTTTTATAACTATCACCAATAATTCTTTGTCCTAACCATATGATATTAAAATTTAAGGAGATTGTCTTAACCACATAACATTAAACTATATAAAGCTGTTTCTTACCACATGAAATTAAACTACATAGAATATGTCCTTACCATATGATGTAAAACAACATGGATCCATAGTGTTACTTCTTCTTCTTGTTGGGTGACCCATGTCCTTACCGTATGATGCTAAACTACATGGCATATTTCCTTGCCACATGACACTAAACTGCATGGGTTTCTAGAACTATGTGTGGCTAGATTCTCATTCCAATGAGATACATAGGGACACCTTGAACCTATATCTTGGTCCAACCACTACAAAATACAAAACACTCCATTTCAATCCTTAATTGACTCTATATAATAGAAGGGACCCTTTGTATTCATTGTTTATCACACTGATCATAGCTCACATGAGCTTAGAAATTTTAGCAAGGGATTCCCCACACAGACAAGACATAATAGCTTGTAACAGGTTCACTATAGTACCGAATGAAATACCTTTAAAATGGATTCTACGAGTCCTTACTGCATGACGTTAAACTTCATGGTTAATGTCCTTTTCAAAACATAACGTTTCACATTCCTATGGACCTCAATTGAGATGAACATTATCATCGGTGACTGGTCTCCTACTAGAAACCCATTCAAGAAATACGTGTGGCTGGGTTCCTATCATCACAATATATGTAGTGCTGCCTAGGTATTCAATCCCAGGTCTAGTAACAATAAAAAATTCACCCTCTCTACGTATAGACCATACTTTCACAAAGATCCCTATCAATAACTATGTGTGGCTTGATTCACATCACCATGGTATATGTAGTGATTCCCAAAATTCAATTCTTGGGCCCATCTATAATGTCCCCTTTTCCACGTTAGGGAACCCACATCCTCACCACCAGATGTTAAACTGTATGGGCTCACAATAACTATGTGTGTCTTGATTCTTATTATCATAAGATACATAGTGATTCCTAGATCTCCAATCCTACTACTAGCCACCAAAATTAATAGAAACAAATTCCCACATCTACATATGGGTTAGACTCACATAGAGTTTTTTATGTTCTATAACTACATGTGGCATGATTCCTATTACTGAAAGATACATAGTGATGCCTAAATCATCATTCTTGGGCCCAACTACAACAACTGACAAAATAAATGCACCATAATTGCATAGGGAATGAGATATTCTAGAACATTTTTCCTATGTATGAGTTAGATCCACGTACTAACTATTTTTTCATGTAATATACCATATACAATTTTTCACATTGGTTCCCACATCCTTACAATGTGACGTTAGACTATAAGGAAAAAATCATGGTTGTACGACATGAAAACTGCAAAACAAATATGTCCTTACAACATGTTGTTAAATTTTATAGAGGTACATCCATTACACATGACATAAACTGCAATGAAAATTTCCTAGTTTCATGACATAAAAACTACACAATAAGCATGTCCTTACCGCATGATGATAAAACTGCATGGAAAACATCCTCATAACATGAAGTTAAATTGCACAAAAAAAATGTTGCCACACTACATGATGATAATATATGTAGACCATCAACTATGTTTTATACTTTATCAAAGGACCACAAGATCCTTACTATAGTCATCCAAATTACAAGGTTATTCCATCATCTTTTAAGAAAATTAATTCATAAATCATACATCACATCTCGAGTGCCTCAAGTTTCCACAAACCTTCTATGGCCCTTAGAAAAGACACCCGACTTCAAGGGACCATTTGTTTGAATATAATATATACCTATGTCTCTTTCATATTCACCTATGGTATTCAACCAAATGTTTCACTCTACAAAAAGGGATTTACAATCCTTGTGAGCCCTGGAATCATCTTGACAGTTCCCAACACCTCAGTGTGTTTTGGACCATTCCCAGTGTGACTATCCTAGAATATCCTCATGACTTGAGAACCTCAATACATGATTTAAAACAGTCTCACCTACCACTAAGAAGGATTTTGGAGTACTCTAGACCCTAGGTATCCTAATTAGGCTCTTGTGTAACATCCCCCATATTATGTCCATATGTGTCACGACCTTAAACTTCCTGCACTTTCGTTAAAGTTGTATGAATTTAAAATCTAGCCTATGATGTTCCAAATTGAAAAACCATAAACTTCTAGTGAGATAGGAACACTAATTATCAGTTTGAAAACCCAAAAAGGGTGTCCTAAGAAAAATTTAAGTCTACGATCACTAAAATTTTCATCTCTAGAGTTTGGGAAAAAATTAGGGCACAAATAAATAAGGCATAAAGTTTATAGGGCCCACTTTGTAGGCCTAGTAAAAGACAATCTATGTTCACTAGACCCATTGGTTTAAGAAAAAGTTAGAGTAATGATTTTTCACATCTTATCACCAATAGAATATGTTTTCTAGGTGGTGACACAACCTTTAGGGTGTTCGGACCCTCCTTGAATATTACACTTCCCACAAATCATACTTCATGAATTGGGTGACTCGAATCACCAAAATAATTCATGGCATTGGAAAGGACTCCTTAATTCAATGGAACCTTTTTTATTATGCATGTATGCCTATGGATCCTATATATCTGCCTATGGCTTTTACATATGCGCTTATGGCTGTCAACTAAATGCATCAATCTAAAAAAGTGATTTCCAAACCTTGTGAGCCCTAACATCAGTACAACAGTGCCTAACACCTCAGTGTGTTTTGGGCTATTCCTAGTGTGACTATCCCATACCATCCTCATGAACTGAGTACTTTAGACCATGATTTATAATCCATGTACCAAACTATTCAAGTTTATTCTACATCCTCAACATTATGTCACCATGTTTTTTACCCTTTCTCAAAGAAGGAATGTGACACTTCATTCCTAAACCTTTGATGGGAAACACATTTTGATTAAATACCATAGGGTGTAGGTTTTGAGATTCATAATATAAGAGATGAAATACTTTAGGGTGCCATAACCCTTACTAGATAGCCCTCCTTTCATACCCAACCTCATAGACTAGATGTTTGAGTCTTCAAAAATCATTCATGGACCTCATAAAGGAGTAGATATCATCTTTTTCTAGACCATGATACTGATTCATATGGGCCTAGACCCACCAACTAAAGGTATATCCTCCTTTAAATAAATTATATTTAATCATTGCGATCCTTAGTAACACCACGACATAACCTATAATATCAGGATGTCATAGGTTATCCCCTGTATGTCTTCCCCATTTCATACTCATTGACTCAAAACTTTTGTGTTATGAATTAAAACATCCACACTCCAACTATCTAGTTGGTCCTAGAATCCCTAGTATTTTTTCAAATAAATATTACCCTCATAAATATTATATATCCCCTGTAAAAGATACCAAGCTTCAAAGAACCCTTTTTTTAACAATGCATGTATACCTATTTCTCCTGCATATGCGCCTATTGTCATCAACCAAACGCGCCAATCTGCCAAAAGGGATTTCTAATCCTTATAATCCCTAGAAACACCACAACATAAATCAATTACTTAATGATTTTTTGGTCATTCCTAGCATTTCTTCACCGCATTCCATGATCATTGATCATTTTTTAGCTAAAAACCCTAAGCTGTAGTGATAAAAAGGTTTGAGATAAAAGACCCTAAACTACAACAATACAAGGTCCGAGATAAAAGACCCTAAACTAAAGAAATATAATGTCCGATCTAAATGACCCCAAACTAAAAAAATATAAGGTTAGAGATGAAAGATACTAAACTACAGTAATATAAGGTCTAACCTAAAAGAACCTAAACTAAAATGATATAAGGTCAAAGCTAAAAGATCCTAAACTATAACAATAAAAGGTCTGAGAAAAAAGAACCTAAACTACACTGATAGAAGGTACAAGCTAAAAGAACCTAAAATACAATGATATAAATTCTGAGCTAAAAGACCTTAAACTAAAATTATGGAAGGTTAAAACTAAAATACCTAAAACTATAATATAACAATGATATATTATTCAAGTATATTCTACCCAAAGTAATCCTTCTGTGAATCAGGTGATCTCAAGATAGATGGAGTAGATACATCAATAAGGAATATCATGTTGGTGGGAATTCATGATCATTTCTTGAGAATAATATGTTATGATTTAAATATTCAAATCCATGCATTTAGGTTTACTTTATATTATATAAAAAAATGGTATCATTGGAAATCCATAATATCGGATCAACAAAAATTCATCCACATCATGAATAAAATGAAAAATGGATGAAATGAGAAGTTTATAAAATCCATTCATTAAAAACATGAAAAAGTGATGAATCTCCACATTTTAGAGCCTCTCCAAAAATCATAGAAAAAATAGTTTACATAGAACTATATTAAGATTCGATCGACTGATCTGGCCAAGTCAGTAATGGTTTAGTGAGAATCATCAATTGAGCACTAAAGTGCTACTCACCCTGACTTCTCTACTTCTATCCTAGGATAAAGAGTCTCAACTAAATTAGTCAACTATTTAACCAATTTTGAGCAGTTTCCAGTGAATATGATGATTCTAAGAGACTAGGCCATAGGTGGGCTATGATTTCCTCATGAATCCATATCTAAATGGTCTAGATATTCATCTGAGCATGAAAATTGGATACAAACTGGAGTCTATCCTTCAATTAATTCAAATCCTCCTTCATCTATTCTTCAAGGGGAGCCTTATCTTTAGGATTGTTCAGGCCCTATCATATGGTGGATATATCTTACCAAATCAAGATAGTTTGCTTCATGAATTCATGTAGTGATTGGTAGTCGAATCCTTTCACACCCAATTCATTGAAAAATTGGTGAAGGTGTTCTTATTGGCCATGAAATATTTATAAGGGAGTCTTAGTAACTATCATATGAATATACTATAAGACCAGCCTATGTTGTTTCTGAGATTATAAGGATGACAGGATAGGTTCACTAGAAGAAGGAATAACCGGATGAGCTGTCAAGGGAATAAGAGAGGAGACTTCATGTATCCTTCCCTCAATAGAGGTATAATTTGTTTCCTATGTTGGAGTACTGATTTCACCAATAGAGTCACTCCTTCTATCAGGATAGTAGTCATCAGGATGAGGGAACTTCCTTGAGGTCTCTCCCAAGTACTCAGTCAATTCTTTTATTTCTACAGATATAGGGGTTGGTGAAGCAGGTGTCCAATCTACATGAAGGACTAGTCATCTTATCACACCACCAAGATAGGTTGATACCCAATCCTATGAATAATCTTGTGTAATAAATTTGGAAGCTGCAGTAGGCAGTAGAATGATTTTCATATCAATATCTTCACATGCCAATATCATCCAAAACTAATAGATGATCCATGGATGTCACTCTCCTTGTACAAAGACTGAAGGAAGAGGAGAGACCCTTTGGGTACAATCAAACTAATGATCAAACCAATAATATGTGTATGGATTGTAGATGATCATCTCATCCATCCTAGTCATAAAAACCCCATCTTGATGAGAGATAATATAAGACCTCTCATCGATAGAGCAGCTGCCATTGTCAATGATCGACCCGGTTGGTGTGCGATAGGGGGTTAAATAAAATCTATAAAATTGGAACAAAAAATATTTGACCTCATGAATTCTTAAAAACATGGATCCAAAAACATATATTTTTAGTATTCTGGGATGAGATGAAGCATCATGGATCCTAGTAGCGTTGTAATAGTCGTAGCAATGGAAGTTATACCTTATCCATCCAACAAAAACTGTAAGGGTCCAATGATTTTATAAAGGGTGTTTACTTTATAAATATGGACCAGGAGTTAGTAAAGGAATGAAAGGGATGGAATCACTATATTGAGATGTTTTCTCTCCACTAGCTATTATTCCATCACTAATGTATTGAACTGAATTACTAAACGTGCATCCATAGTAGAAAAAATCCATTCATTCAGGAACATAGATAGAAAAACCATCATCCTAAGGTTTGGAGAGATATTTGAGCTCACTAGATATCCCTATAAAGTGTAGTCCTTATCTTGAAAAATGTACCAATACAATCCAGTGATATCATGGAACTTCTAAGAAGGGCACTGATGGAGACGTATAGTAGTTAGCCTCTCCCTTTTACAAAAAAGGAAAATATTGATCCAATCCTTCAAGGTGATGAGTGATCACATCATCAACTACTTTATAAGACTCTCCTTCACAATGATGAGAATATACCTCAATAATACTGGAGTCTTCAAGGGTTCATACCAAATATCATCCATGGGGAGGAACACATCACACATCTCTCTGAGAGGGGTAATCCCACCTAGTTGGCAGATGTTGCAAAGGCTAATGCCCACTTCACCATGGGAGAGATGAAAGGTATTGATTCTAGGGAACCTATGTATGATTAGTTATCAGAGGAGATTAGGCTGACGATGGATGATAATTTGGGATATCCATATTGATTCATAAATATGAACCCTATATAAACCATCAACAAACTCTAAACATCTTTGCCTAACCCAGAAGGGCCACACCTATTCATCAGAGAAATTACTATCGAGATATAGATCCAATTTTGAGCTCCATCCAATGACCATATTGTTCATAGAAGTAGAAAATATACTTGAATAACTCTAAGTGATAGGATGATGAGTGAAATAACTTCCCTATGGGAATAGGGTAGAGTTTTCCAGCATACAAGACAAACCTTGGGATTGATCTGCAACCAGATGGATATCCTCGACAATAATCATTTGAAAAAAATTGAGAGAAGCTAAAACCCAGTGAGATAATAGATTAAAGTCTCAGTGAGGAATGAAATCGTTGTCTAGAAATCCAAACCCATATAGAGTGATAAGGGATAATCCTAGTGTTCAGATAAGATGAACCTATTAAAAGACTAGTTATCTAAATCCATGTCATATTGATGGTTGGAATTTTAATTCATAGCATTCATCAACATTTGATTGGATACATAAGAATATCAATGATAACCAAAATCCATCGGAACGTTAGTAAGTGGAATATGTCAGATAGATATAATAAAACATTTTCAAAAGAAAAGGCATAAGTTTCGGTAGAATCATCCACATCGCATGAATCGATAGATGAATTCAAGAATCACCTGAAGGTATCATGAATCTATTAACCCCCATAGGTATCAAAATTCACATCATTATGCAAGGAATCATGTAATCGCCTGACCCCTTGGAGAATTGTGATCGTGTGACTATAATATGGTCACACGAACCTCATGATAGCCAAAGGACCATATGATCAGGCCAACAGATTCTAAAAAACCCTCAAGTCATCCAAGAATCCTCACAAAAAAATTACAAGAAATTTCCAAAATATAGTTTGTAGTTGGTTTGAATGGGCACATGAACAAAAGCAGTCTTTTGGAACAGTTCTTGCGAACAAGGTTCATGGAGGGGTCCGGTGACCAGGTCTTAAGGAACAGTCTGGTAACAAGGTCACATAACAAAAGAAGGGGTAGATATCTAGAGGAATGAGTAGATAGTAAATGATTCCACCCTAATTTCCCCTATATATAGGTAATTTCAAGGAATACCAAAGGTAACATAAAATACCAAACATCACATAAGACACCAACTCATGAAAATTACCAAGACTCAGGCAGGTGTTTACTTTCTTCATAACCAAGCCCTTTTCCCTGCTGATATTTCTCCTGGGGGGGGGGGTGTATTTGTTGATGTTCATCAAATGATAATCGTAGAATATAAAAAGGAAGAAATACCTAGATACGGGTATTATTTTTCCCAAAAAATAAAATAAAGAAGAAGGTGGCCAATACCCATTGATTTCATGATCCTACAAGGGATACATGGTCGCATGACCATCATGAGGTCATAAAAATTCACTGTGTGCTATGCGTAAACTATAGTGGACCCCAAAAATACCCTTTTTACAAATACTCCCGCTGTCCCGAAGCCACCCCAGACAACTAGTGACCATGTGGTGGAAGCCAGGAAAACTTCCCTAAGTCACACAAATTGTTATCTAGTGGATTCCTAACCCACACATCCAAAAATACTTCGAAAATTGAAGAAAAATGTCCAAAAGGAGGAGGCCTATTTCAGTTGTAAAAACTCACATTATTGATTAATGATGGGGAGAATGTTTCTCCATGAAAACATTCAATAAAAATTATGAGATCCTCTACCTTTTAAGAATAAAAAAAGGAAATAAGAATAGGATATGTGGGAGATATCACAGTTGAAAATGTCATGCTATGTTCCACTGACAATCTGAAAGACACCGCGAGGCCCTGAAAACATATCCAAATCATCTCATGGGAGCCCACCAACATGTCATCCCCATCACATGAAGGGCCCTGGGTATGCCCAAGAGACCTTGTGTTCCCCTTTTGAATCTCTAAGGAAAAACAGATTGAATTTTCCATACAATGATCGTGCATCTCTATAGAACCTTTAATGGTTGCATGATGCATCAATGAGAAATAGAGTACTTTCTGTTGAAAATAATCATGCAATCTCACATGAATCCCCAACCTTTATAAAATAAACAAAGAAAATAAGAAGGCGAGGTGGTGGGATCCTGTTGTAGTTGTAAGATGCTCATGATGTATTATTTCTGTCTGAAGCATAGTCCCACAAGACCCTTTGAAAAGATGACTCAGTTTCATGAAGGTGTCTCAATAGGCTATCCATGTCTCACAGAATTTCCTAGACAAGGATTTAAAGATCACGTGAAAGCCTTTTAGTAGCCACCATGGTATTGAGAGGGCCCTCAGACATATCAACTGGATTATATGAAAGTCCTTTAATATGTTCTCATGATTCAATAAGACCCCTTTAATTTGAAATAATCCAATAAAGGAGGTGTTGACAGAGTACTCTCATGATATATAAAAACCAGGAAACGTCCTTAGTTAAATCCCTGACAGAGACTCACAAAGACACATGATGTTGAAGCCCTTTTCTAACTCCATCCTAGATTCTCATGAGATATGCCCTAAAAAGTAGTGAAAAACTTGGGTGAAGAGGACTATAAATCTTCCACCCCAAAAAAGAATAAGGGAACTTTTGGTAATCCGGACCTTCAGATCAAAGTAGATAGACAAATTCATGGAATTTGACACTAGAACAGAAGCAAATTTATTAGAGTAGATGATATCATGATCAGAAAAGCTTCATGTCAGGTATGATCTAGGGAACAACTGACATGATCATGATGCATGAATAAACACTTCACATGATCATTATAAATCAGATGAAGGAATTCTAGTAGGACACACAAAGAACACCCTACATACCTTATAAATCATGTGAGACTTAAAATAAATCAACACTGAGTAAATATAAGGAATTAAAAATAAAAAAGGAAAAAAGATTGAATGAATGGAATAATTATGTAAAAGGAATATGTACTAATCCTCATGCGCTTTGCGTGAACCATTTGAGACACGTGACAGTACCAGGGCATATCACCTAGGTCCCACGAAGCTTCTTTGGTATACAATTTGGATCATGATAAGTCCTTTGTACATGTCAAATAAAGTCACATAGTTCCTATCGATCATGCCATACTAGTCTCAAAAATCCCCTCGCTCTCACTTTCCGAGCCTCACAATGTCCTTCATACTTGTTTATTGAATCATGCTGTGACATCAGTGCATGTCAGATGAGTCTTGTGGAATCAATCAAGCATATCAACTAACTCTCACAAAACCCCCAAGCATGCCAACCAGGTCTCGCATTGTCTTCCAAGCATGACAAACATGATTAAGTTCCAACCTCTAGATATGCCAAATTAACTCTCACAACACCTTTTATATGTTTCAGCTAGATATAATGATTACACCAAGATAAGTCAACTGGATCATGCAACATACTATAAATATATCAGTCAAGATCATGTGATGGACTCCAAGATCAGCCAGAAAGGTCTCACGATATCCTTTGTAAAAGTCAAACGTGATCATGTGATGGCCCTCAAACATGCCACCCATGATATGCAATGTCATTCAGACAAGCCAATTGGATCTTTAGATTGTCCTTGTATGCATCATGAATACATTCTATGACATACCAATCAGACAACCAAGACATGTCAAGAAGGCAGTCCACTAGGTTAGGTAGACAAGTAGACCAGATTATACAGCATCCCAAGACTCGATAAAATTTCCCATCCTCATCGTGTAATCCCCAATCATAGGAAAATATTAGTGCATAATCCACAATAAAGGGAACTATGATGATTTTGATTCTTGTTATGACCAGGATATGTAGGAAACCTCCTTGAGGTTTGAGCTTCATATTAAACAACCATATCATAGGGAAACCTAAGACTCAATGACCTTTCCCATCCTCAGTGTGTAAGACCAAATCACAGGGAAAAGTTATTGTGTAAGCCCCAATCAAGTGAACTAGGATGACTCTGATTCCTTCCATAATCAGGATATATATTACACCTTCCTAAGTTTTGAGATTTATATTAAACATCCAGATGGAAATATCAGAAAATAATTACAATGTCTACAAAAAATTCAACTAATTATCTGTCAACCCTTGTTTACCACACGGAGCATAGCTCAAATGGGCTTAGGGAGTTTTAAATATCATATCATTCCTCATAGGTAAATATCAATTTTTAATACCTAATCAAATGAACTATAGTGAAACTAATTACTTGAATAACCAAGATGCATAGGACACCTTCCTAATGCCTAATCTAAAATAGGAACCCACTTCTATTTATTTCCCCTCATATTTTTAAAATTTCAACCATTGGGACCTAATTATTACTATGGGATGATTATCCTATCTCTTCCCTCCGGGGGAATGAGAAAAACAACTGAATTATGATGAATTTGACTCCTATAATAACTAGGATATATAGGAACCCTTTTAAGGACTAAGCTCAAATGGTCATCTAGTTCAGTGTTAGTTCCCTCATGTCTCTGACATTTCAACCATCAGGACCCAATTGTTCCCATGGGATGATCATCATACCTCATCCACCAGTAGGCTGAGAAAACCATTGAACTATTATAACTCTAATTCCAACAATAAACGGGATATTTAGGATGCCTACCCAAGGTCTGATATCTATATTAAAACATCCCAAGGGCAGTCCCATCACATAAGCCCCACATCCACATTCAGTGGTGCTGAAAACTTTCTATCCCTTGTTTCTCACATTGAGCATAGGTCACATGGGATTATAGAGGTGAAATAGTCACATCATCCATATCATGAATCTCTACTAGCCAAGGAAATCCCAATATGTAAGCCCCAATGATTGGAATGATATATATAAACCTCCCCCATATGTGGATATATACCTTGGAGCTAGTCCCAAGGGAATTATTGAACTATGATAACTATGATAACTCTTATTCATATTAGAAATAATATGTAGGAAATCTCCTCAAGTCTCAAGATCAAATACATGGTTCCTAAGTTCCCACACATATTTCCTCTCTGTATGACATTAAACTACATGGGTTTAAATAACTACATGGGATTTGATTCATATGATAAATAGGATACATAGGACACCTCATAATGTCTTAATACCCTCCTCAATATATTAACTGCCTCCCAACGTGGCAGAAAATTCCAAAAATTGTTTGGTTATATATCTTCAGTATATGGGAATCTCTTCCCCACTAGAAATGGATAAAGAACCTCGAATAAATACAGATGGATTCAATAATAAAACCCCATTCTTCTAAACACAACAGATATTAACCTATGACCATTTTGTTAAGGTAACCAATCTCATACCAGGATTAGGAAAAGATTATAAAACATATCTTAAATCAATAAGAGATTCCTATAGTAGGAAAAAATTCCACCCAACAGGGTGTGATGAGCCTGACCTCCCATCATCAAGACTAATGCAAGTCCCTAAGCGTCATTGGGTTTGAAACCCCAATTGTCCACCTGACTTTTTAAAGTAGGTATTTAATAAGTTATGGATGGGGGAACTATTGGGATTTTACATTAAGAACAAAAAAGGTAACCTAATGTTAATTAATGTTCAAGAAATGATCCCTATAATAAACCATTGGTCCAAACCAAATGCACATTGCGGTCGTCTCTTTCCCTATAAAAACAACACGCCTTGATTATTATTACATGTAGTGATTTGATTATTATATATGGACATGTGTTGTTATTCCTTACAGGACTGAGAAAAAAATAATTGAAACTTAAGGTTCCTGCTTTAACCTAATAGTGTTTTCCTAAATTGTTTAAAGTAGACACCTTAAGCAGTTGGTTATGGAACGTTGATCTACAGACCATTGGTTTAATGGGATATAACGTGTCGTGGTTAGGATTAAGTGGAAAACATATTTTAATTTATAAGGTGTATCATCCCTTATAAATTGGAATTGGATACCCACATAATGTAACCATTAATAGGAATTTAAACACATAATTGAATACAAAATTAAAAAGAATATAATCTTTAAAATGAAATGGTCATCTTATGAATGTGATACGAGACCTTGAATCTGACCCAACCATAGTAGTGGAAAGTAGGTAATGTATCCTATAATCCTTTTGTGACCTTTCCTTATCACCTATTCATGGATCCTAGAGTAGGAAAAGGGTTGTGTTGTACCTATAGGGAAGACTTGTACCTTTTCCTCCCCTTATCACTTTCCCTATCTGTTATAAATTCTATCTAAGGAGTTCCCTTAGAAAATTATAGATCTATGCCACCATGACATCCTCAAGATATATTCCAAGAAAGTGGTGATGATCATACTATGGGGGTGGTGGTCCCTGAGACACCTATGATACCTCCTGTAGTGCCACATTTGGCACCTCTAGTAGATCTTCCACTAGGTGTTGAGGCCGGATTTTGTGATAGCTTCTTTTGGTTCATGTAGTCTATGTAGGGTTATCCTCAGCCTGCCCCTACTATGACAGAGCTAACATGGGATTTCCAACAACATAGTCCCACCCTCTTGGGGGATGGTGGACCTCAGGATACTGAGTCTTGGATGGAGTCCATGCTATCTATCTTTGAGCATATCGATATGCCTCCAGAGTGGAGAGTCCATCTCACAACCTATATGCTACCTGAATCCACCTATAATTGGTGGGAAGTTCTCAATAAATCTAGTTGACATTAGGTTATGGTCTAGGTATACTTCTATAATAACTTATTAAACTTATTTTTACTCATATTCTAAGAAAATACCATGATTTGGAGTTTATGCACCTTCCACAAGGTGACATGTTAGTGATGGAATATTCAACTCACTTCAGTGAATTGTAGGGTTTTTCATCGACCTTGTCTGGTGATGAGATGACTAATGTGAGTAAATTAGAGGATGGGATTTCATATTCCAATCCAATCTTAGGTGAATGTATTTCAATTGACTACCATTTCAAAGATAGTGAACCTGGACCTCATCACTGAGTAGAACCTAATGGATTCCGGTGATGTGTAATAGGGCAGTTCAGCTTCCAAGAAGAGCAGTGGTTCATCCAGTGGAAGGAATTACCATTTTTAAGGTACATGTGGGGTAAGTACTAACCACATGACATGAAATGACAATAATTTGGTGTGTCACAAGTGTGGAAGACTAGGACACAAAATCCCTACTACATGAGGAACATGATCGATTGTCGGGCTTGCGGTAGGATGGGTCACCTCCAACGTTTCTGCAAATCCTTTCCTCCAGTTCCGAGTGAGTAGGGTTCTATGTTATAACCACCTTTAGGAGAATTATTAGTTAATACTTATCAATCATGAAGTTAGTATTCTATAGTACATTAGGGTTGAGAAGGTAGTCATGGACGAGGCAGCCAGACCTCAGAGTTTCAGCGTCAGCAGGGTGGGCCTGCTCTAGCTACTTAGGCATTATCTCAGGACCATAGTTTAGGCCATATCTATATAGTACAACCTAAAACTGAGGAGAAGAGTCCAGATCCATCTATGGTTAGAGGTACTATTCTGGTATCCTCCACTTTAGTTCTTACCTTGTTTGATACATGTGCATCACACTCCTTTCTATTTACTGCAACAATGGAAAGTCTGGTCCTAGTGAAAACATACTCCAGTGGTTTTATGACTCTGGACACACCTTTAGAAGTTTGAGTAGAGGGTATACTCTAGTGAAATGAGTGCTCATTGAGATATGTGGGTATCTCTTATTATGGAGTTTCTTCATTCTCGAGATGGTTATCTTCAACATCATTCTCGATATGGACTAGCTTGTGCCTTATCGAGCCCAAGTGGATTCCTATCACCATAGGGTGTCATTCACATCACATGAGGGTAACACATATATTCATAAGGGTGAGTGGGATATCTAGGAAATTAGAGCTTGATTCAAGTGTATTGGGCTAGGTATAGTGACATCCCATATAGCCAGTTTCTTTACGAGAAATCAAGGAATATACCTTATGGAATTCCCTCCTATAATGGATTACTTTAGGGATATCTTCCCTAACAATTTCTCTGGATTACCTCTTGAGACAGAGGTCAAGTTCACCATTGATCTTGTACTAGTTAAGACACCAGTCTCTATTCCACCATTTTGGATGGCACCTGCAAAGCTTTAGGAACTCATGAAGTAGCAAGAAGATCTAGAGGTA
This sequence comes from Viscum album, assembly GCA_963277665.1. NCBI lineage: Eukaryota > Viridiplantae > Streptophyta > Magnoliopsida > Santalales > Viscaceae > Viscum > Viscum album. Next base: position 1,717,434,885 of record OY728143.1, read on the forward strand.
AAGGGTTTTATCTTATCCGATGCATCCCCAAGGGGTTATCCAATTATTTTAACCAAATTGTTGGATGATACCCTTATATTTTGTGTGGATTACTACCTAATGAACCAAATTATGGTGAAGAACTAGTATCCATTTCCTTATGTAGACAAACTCTTCGACCAGCTCCAAGGAGAGGTAGTTTTCTCCAAGATTGATCTGAGGTTGAGCTACCATCAAGTGTGTGTGAGGTCATTAGGTATACCACATACAACATTATAGAGTAGGCATGTCTTGTATTAGTATTTTATCATGTCGTTCAGCCTAAAAAATGCATCAAAAGTATTTATGGATATGATGAATTAGAATTTTCACCCCTTTATTGATTTCTTTTTGGTGGTATTCATAGAGGAAATATTAGTGTATTCTCACACAATAAAAGACCATTAAAACCATCTTGAGATCATAATAAATACACTGATAGAGAACCAACTATATGAAAATATAAACAAATGACACTTTTGTATTAGTAAGGGTCACTTCTTAGGTCATATCATATATGAATCATGCTTATCTGTTGACCTAGAGAAGGTGAGTGTAGTGGTTTGTTGGGAGAATCCCAATAACATATTCAATATACACAGATTTATAGGGATAATTAGTAATTATAAATGATTAATATATGATATATGACACATGGAAATTCCACTTATGGGCTTGACCAAGAAGGGTGTGAAATTTGACTGGACTGAAGGTGATACAACTTTTCTGGAGTTAAAGGGAAGACAAAATTCTATACTGATTCTAATTATTCATGATATAAGAAGATGATAATCTATTTATTGTGATGCTTCATGTATTCATATGGTATCAGTTCTATTGTAGGGTGATTGAGTTTTAGAATACAGGTCCCTCTAGCTGAGACCTCTTGAGTTGAGTTTCCCTACACATGACCTTGAACTAGCAGAAATGGTTCATGCTCTGTGTTATTGGAGGCACTATCTATTGGGTGAGTGGTTCTTTATTTATATGGATCAAAAAATTCCCAAATACATCTCCAAATAGTGAGGCTTGAATCTGAGGCAGCATAGATGGGTTGAATACCTACATTCATTCAATGTTGAGATTGCTTATACACATGTAAATGGAAATGATGTGAATGATTCCTTGATCCAAAAGAATTAGATGAAATCCATCAAGGAGGAAAAAAGTGAGTGACATTTGATGGTTCTATTCTCTAAGATGCATATATAGGTTCAGAAACAACATTAATAACATGTTTTAGAAGCTCTGATAGTGACATCCTCCCTTATGAAGCTGGTCTAGATGAGGTAGTTATCTGATTATAGGGGAATTGTTTTGAGGGAGATCATTATAAGAGAGAAACTACCACCTGGTTGGGTTGTTGATGGAAATTATACCTTTCTATTCTGTGGGAATGTTCGGGTGACTTATGATATATGGGAAGAGTTGACGTAGGAGTCTCATTCCTTTTTTTAGGTTGTTCATATTGGGATTACCAATATTTACCTTAACATACATCATTAGTATTGGTGGAAAGGTATAAAGAGGAATATTCTAGGTTTTATCAATCATAATCCACCTATTAGTAGGTGAAGGTAGAGAACCAGTGACCTATTTGAATTCTATAGCCTCTATCCATTACTGAGTGGAAATGGAATTCCATCACAATGGATTTTTTGATGGGATTTCCGATATCCCCTTGAGGTAAAAATGAATTATGGGTGATCAACGATAGGTCGACCAAATTTTCACACTTCCTAAATATCTAGGAGACCTTATCAGGTGATGAGATTTGGAGGATTTATATTTGAGAGATAGTGTTCCTTCATGGTGATCCCCATTCTATCATATCAGACTAAGATGCTTAGTTTACCTCCCAATTCTGGAAAGGGTTGCAAAATGAAATGTGTTCATGAGTGCTCTTGAGTAGAACATATCACCCTAATACTAACATGAATGATACAGGTGTTAGAGGACATGATTCAAGCTTGAATCCTTGATTTTAGAGGTGCATGGGAAATCATATTACTCTGGGTGAGTTTTCCTACAACAATAGTTTTTATAAAATGATTCAGATGGCTTCATATGAGGCCATTTAAAGTTATTCATTCCTTCACCTATAAGATGGTTATAGGTAGGTGAATCAATGATATTAGGTACTCATCTTGTTCAGGAGACTTTTTATCAAGTCCATCTGACTCGGAAGCTTATGAATATAGATCATTCTTGGTATAAGTATTATACTAATCACCACCACAGACCTCTGGATTTTGAGGTGGGGCATCGTGTCTTTTTATGGGTATCACCAAGATTGGTTCATAGAAAAATTACAATACAGGGAAGGTTATTACCTCGATATTTTGGGACTTTCAAGATTTTAGAGGGAGTCAGAACGGTAGCCTATCAGTTGTAGTTACCTCATATGTACTGTTCTATTCAAAAAATCTTTTGTGTATCTCAGCTTTGATGATATTATACTGAACCATCTCATTTGTTTGACCTTAAGGATATTGAGTTGGAGGCGAATGCATCCTTAAAAGAACATCTCGTACGTATCATTGACTGGATCCCAAAGTCTCACTGAGGCAGGTCAGTTCCTTTGTTCTGGGTTCTATGGCAGCATGGACACATACATGATAAGACATGAGAGAAGGAGGTCAATGTATGTGTATAGTGTATTTTTTTATTATAAGACATTCTACCACTCTTAGAAGAGAAACTCAGGGAAGAGTTTTCTTAAAGAGGGTAGGTTGTAAAATCTCATCTTTTCTCAGAGGTACATACCATTTTTTAGTTTAAATTCATTTTTATCCATTATAATGTTTCTTGTAGAATTCAAGGGGGTCTCAGGGAGTTTTCAGGGCTTGTTTGGAGCTTGGAACCCTAAAATTGGAAGAGGCAGACTAGGCCACACAGTTAGTAGAAATCATGCCACCCAACCCACATGGTTTATCTAACCATGCAGCTTGAGGTTGTGGGGTATTGGGGGCCGCATGATTTGTTTGTAACCATGCAACCCTAGTCACATGACCATGTGGTATTGAAGAACACTTGTACAATGGCCTTTTTCATGGTTGGCACATGGTTTATTCAACCATGTAATCAAACCATGTACCCCTTAGTATATTGTTGAATTTACAAATTTTCTCCTAAAATGTTTTTTAATTAAAACCTTATTCCTCCTCCTTTATCCAGTGGACTCGTTCTCTTTCCTATCCGATGAATACTCCTCCTACCCCTCTTAGGTATGTTGATAACTCCTCTATCCTACATCCAAATCTCTCACTATTAGATCCATCAGAAAGCTTTAGGTAAGATCTAAATTCCTCTTGATCATATTTCCAATTTATCTTCTCCATTGTTGCACTACTTTGGTGGAATCTCATTTTCCTCAATTTCAGGGCATTTGACGATTCTCCAACAAATCTCATCCTAGATAAAATTAAATGTCAAATCTGTATGAGTGAAGAACTACATGACTAAGGTAGGTGGTATAGGTTCTTTCCACTTATATTGTTGCTCCATATAACATGCTCCATTATGCTGCGAGCTGGACCCTTCCGACGGCACCTCTAACTTGTTTACTAAATTTAAATAAGTTATTTTTTATGTTTGGTATGACACTAATGAATAGAGAATATTCCTTTGGGTTGGTTGGATTGGACTAGGCCGCCCCTTTGGGAGTGCCTTTCTTAAATGGACCGGTTTCTCTGACCTCTTAGGTTGATAAATTACTTTGAAGGTGTCTCTTGGCCTAATTATATTTGTTTATGACCTTAAAGAATTTATGGTCCTAGTGTTTAGGCCTCATGGCCTCATATCTTAGGCCTTATTCTCTAATGAAACTTATGTTGTAATTAAATAATGAACCAAATGAAATTGTTATTTTTTTAAAAAATGTTAACAATTACTTGTATGATATATGGTGTGGTTTTTATTACCAAATCATACCCTCATCTAGTGCCTAGGAAAATATAACAGGTTTCGACTTAAGAACCCCTTGGTTGGGCTCATCATGCCTTATAGTTAGAGTTTATTAATTATTTATAAACACATTGGGGGTGACACTAGCTATGTATATTATGGGATCACCATGAATTTTCTATTTTAGCTCTAGAAAAGTGACACCAGTTCCTTATGGGAGACCCTGTGGATGGGCTCAGTGGAACGATGGTCGTAGCATGCCATGAGAGGGACTCAACCCCCTATGTGTGATACTAGGTACATACTCAATGGTTAGTTCATGTTGTCATCTCTCCATGACTAGAGTGAAACATGGGATCTTATTCTTGGGTCACCTTGTATGGACTCTCTTGGTGTTAGACTTATAATGATCCACTATAGAAATACTTGGAATTATCATATAATTTTCATGGATGAGATCAGGGTGAATCAATATTTTATAAATAGGTTAAATTTAATTAAAAAGTAAGTGAATGTATTTAAATAAGAAATGAAACTTTGGATTTGGAAACTTAGGGACGTGTCTTCCAAGCTCAGTCATAAGATTTGGGATAGTCTATCTTATTACACTTTACATCACTCACATTACCCTCACAATATCCCTTATTCAGACTCACCGAATCGGGATGAAGAAGGTATAATTGGATGGGTGTCCAAATGGAACCCATCCTATTTTATTTATTTATTCATTCCTATCTTGAATTTATTATTAAGGAAAACCATTAATTTTATATCACATGATATTGATTTATCTAGACATCATTGGTGGTGGTTGACTAGGATTATATCTCACACCCCCCTTGGGTAACCTTAGGTACCCAATAATATTTCATGGTTGTAGTGATTGATAAAAAGAAACATCCATATTTTTATGTTTTATTATGATTACAAGGATGGAGTATGGGGGAATAGGACTGAGCCTATGCTCAGGAAGCTAGTATTAGCTATTTTTGGTTTTTTTTTATATTTTTTTATTATGTGGTATATGCTTGTATCACTTATCTTTAATGATTTTTTTTATAGATAAATGAAATATCATCATCATATTTTATATCTTTTTTTCCATTTAGTTTCCTCCTATTGGTTACTTCTCTTTCATGATTATTATTTTATTTCTACTACTATCTGTCTGCTTATACTACTTCCACTACAGCGAGTTACTGGTATGGTCATATACTATCTATTTCTACTATTTATTATTCCATATATATCATTGAGCTCCACTCTAATCCATGAGGAAATATTCCCCCCACAGACACACCCTAGGACCTCACTACTAGTCTGTAGCCTCTGGCATTCAGGGAGGTACTCTTTAGGTTTTGTGGCCACCATCTCAGGGCACCATTATATGGATTCTAGGGTGGGATGATACAAAAATGAGAACATTTTTTCTTGATACAATTTATGCCATCCAACTAAAGAGATTTAACTTCACTAAATTTAGATCTTATATCCATCAACTCCACCTAAAAGTCACTTACAATATGATATTTAAACAAGATCTTTCTAAAATAATGAAGAAAACTAGAACCATATTCCATAAAATCCCCTAGGTTTTCATGAAATTTTAAATTAACTGTCATGTGAAAATTCCATGACAGGTATGGAGAAGTACCCCAAATATATATTTTTTTATAAATGCATTTGATAATTTAATACATTCAAATATATCATCATATTGTAAAATTTCACAAATTTATGTAGTAACCTAGAAAAAGAACTTGTAGTATAATTGTATAAAAACGCTACCCTAAATATTACAGTTTTAATGAAATGATTTAATTTAATAAAAATATCTTTGGGTATTTATTCCCTACTGTAATGAATGTCATATCAAAAAAAAAAATATCTCTAAAATTTTAAAAATCAATCTTCATTTTAGGTTATCCCAAAATAAATTTTTAATCTACTCACACATGTTAAACTATAAAACATAGAATATGATGGATTTTATTGACATAAACTTTCCAAATAATCTAACATTATACCATCTTACCCTATAACCAAATCCCTTTACCATTTCAATCTAATAAATTTTATTTTATCCACACATGTATACCCAACAAAATCTTTTCCTCCAGTAACATTTTCCACTAAAGAGAAATAATAAACTAGTTTAATACCCACTAAAGAGTTAACTTCCAACTATACAACTTGAAATTAGGATATCATAAAATGAGAAGATATAGGATAATAAAATGGATGATTATTATCTTCCACAAATATATTATATGAAAACTTCCAACATGATAACATAATGAAAACCATACGATCCTGATAGTATGTCCTTGTGTTTTCACAACCATGTTTGACTAATACATCATGATTATTAACCATCTTGTGTCCTTCCTTTCTATAATTATAACAAGCTAATGTAACTATTGTTTTATCATTCTTACTCTTATTCAAATATTTTTAACACAGACTAAAACTAGATCTCCCACCATAAGTAATGTAAAATACATATGCATCAACAAGATATTTGAAAACCATCCCTATTATATGTTTATGATTACATGAACAACTACCAATATCTACTACATCATCAGTACATTCACAAAATGATGGTAGCTAAAATTAAATATCAAAAAATCATCCATAACTCTAAAAATCTAATTGATGCTTTATGAAATTATTCTAGAATATTACTAAAGAATAAAATACCAACTAACCATTTTAATCAAATGTTGTTCTATAATATTATTCCAAAACCAAACATAAAATAAAAAAAATCTGTTCTATAATGAACTCTATTTCATGTACTTGAACATCAAAAATCACTTTGAGTGAACCCACATAGAACAAAAAATTATATTAATAATGTAATACCACAATATTTTAAAATAACACTATATTTAATAGCATATATAACACTGAACATCGATCTTAAATGAACCACAAGATATTATTATTTAATTATGATAGTTATAATATTGATGTTGAATTAGAAGATATGCATATTAGTAACCAAATTATAAAAAATATATAAAATATTCCAACTCAATATAAATTTATTGATTAATATTTAGTAAACAAGCACATAATTTTTAGTAAATTCATTTAATTCTTAAAAAATATGTTTTATTCAAAAATGGTTTTAATTTCACTTTGTGAGCGAATATTATAATTAATTTCTACCACTTTTATAAATTTTATTTGATAAAAATGATATCATTTTTTAAATTATTATATCAGAATTATCATATTATGATATTATGATATTTTTTTTGAAAAGTATAATTTTTCAGTGAATAATAAACAAATACTGATTTTATAGAAAATTATATTTTCCATTCAAGTATTTAAAAAGTCCCATTTTTTTTTGAATTTATTTTAAAATTTAAGTAGTTCATTATGATTAAAATTAATCCAATTAATTTCATTTTAATCAACATTAGTCTTAATTTTTTCATAAAAATTTTTTTATACTTAAAAATACATTTTTCTGTAAAACCTTTTTAGTCATGTTTTGTTGGTTTATTTTAAAAGTAAATTATGAAACCTATAGGTATTGAATTTGATAAAATTTATTCCATATTTTGAATCATTATTCAAAAATTTGGTAAATAGTTCAACTTTATTTTTGGTCATAATGAATAATAAATGTGGTAAATATTTTTCACCTCGGTAATGGTAAATGAGGCAATTATGTTTAAGACTAAGGTGATAAGGATTTTAAAATCTATGTAAACATTCCTTATTTCCATTGGGTGAGTTTATTTTGACCATCCTCATCTAATATTAAAAATAGTGCAATTTGCTGCCATTTGTATTTGATAATGACCTTAATGTTATTTTATGTAAAGAATAAATTCAAAATGTAACTCTTTTTTTAATAACTATAATATTTTTTTATAGGGATAAAAAGAGGTTATGTTCAGTTATAAATTTTTTATTTTAAATATGAATAAATTTTACTATGATAATTTATTTTTAATTTTTAGTTATTAAATAATTACCTTATATTCTTATACAATACTGACATAGTGCTTGTGTAAACTGTATAAAAATAAAGTAAATTATTTTAAAAACATTAAAATTAATAAAATTTGGATGAATTGTTAGGTTGTAAATTTTTTTAGATATATAAAAAATATTAGTGCTGTGTTAAAACTATATATTATATAGCGACCCTAATTTTTCTAACATTAATATTACATCATTTTAATGATAAAGAACCTAAAAACATTACACAATGAGAACCAAAGGTTTAGTGTATTGGGAAAACTAGGACCATACATTACTTTTACAAAATAAAACATAAACATTTATTTAATTTCTTATTCTCTAGCAACTTATTGGACCTTGAATTATCCTTAGTATATGTAGTCTCCTAAGAATATACATAAAAAAGGGGTGAGATAAAATCCTATTAATAGAATAGATAATAACATGAAACAATATAAAATGATGTGAGAATAATTATTATCATCATAAAATAGACATTGGATCATAATCATGAGAGGAAGCATTAAGAAAAGAATTGGAATGGGGAAATTCATAAAAATGAAACATCATGTCTTAGTGGTCAACTACCACACATAGTTGTGAAAAAATATAGCATCATGTTCATGCATATTTCACTTTACTCATGAGGTTATTCACATTACCAAATGAATTTAATCACTTTATAATTCCGAGCACACCCGTCACATCATCACATTTACATTGTTCTATATAATTCCAGGTGCACCCATCACACCATAACATTTAAATTATCATGCATGCCACCTATAAAAAATATCAATCATGAAAAAAATAACCCATGGAAAGGAATGGGTTTAATCTCATAATAATTCATTCATAAACTTTAGGTTCCTAATTGAATGGGGTAATAACATACTTGATATAAGAATCATCAACCTTGAGTTAAAAGTAAAAGGAGTATTTTGAAAGAAGAGTTCTTTTGGAAAAAATTATGTTTTTTATAAACATTAGTATAAAACATTTATATCCCAAGAAAGATAATATAATGATAAATAAATTATTTTTAAGGAATAACCATACTAAAAATTGGTTGAAAAATGGAAAACCCAAAGAAAGAGAGTTGGGTTCACGAATTCCCCTTACCTTTTGTCTGAAAGATTTATTCATGTAAATATCCTATATAATCACATTGTATTAATTAATTAACACATAAATAAAATTTTATACATGATTATGATTCATTATTGTTTTATTCTGTTCTTTTACAGGCCTTTGGATGAGTTATAGAGTTTAAATTCATTGTTCGGGAGTGTTTGTTTTCTTAGTTTTCATAATCAGTTCACTTGTATACATGAATGGAAGTTTTTGTAAGATGCAGATAAAAATAAAGTTTTTTTATTATACATTTTTAATAATATTAAAGAATTTTAAATGATATTATAAAGGATTTGGTTATATACCATGAGGATGATTCGTTCGATAAAATTTAATGATGAATGTTTTAGGTTATTTTTGGTGGTTTTTGATCACAACAAACTTGTTTTGTTTTATCATTTAGTATTATGTGTATAAGTTAGTTCCAAAACACCAAAGGGGTTAAAAAAATTAAAATATATTTTCAAAAATTTAATGGTTTTATTAAAATCCTTGAAGTAATTTATGGAAAATTAAATTTCCTCGCCCACAATGTCGGTAAATTGACACATCACGGGCGACGATTTCATTTTTATGATAAAAGAGAGAGAGTGAGGAGTTTAATGTTGGATATTCAATTAACATGGTATAATTATTTTATATGAAAGGTAATGGAGTTATCATTTCATTTGGATTAATTTAGGTGCATAGATAATAAGAAAAGAAATTGAAATTGAAAGGAAATTAAAAGAAAAGAGAAAGGATTTACCTCTTGAATTCTCCTCTTGAGATCCTCCTCAAGGCACCTAGGATTGGTCTTTTGATGAGAAAAATAGATCTTAGATGTGGGTTAGGTACTAGGTAAGAGTATTGGGAATAATATAGGCAAGTATAAAAGCTTTATAGGTGTGAGGAGAAAAGGGTGGGAGGGGTTGTATTTATAGTTGAGGAGAGGGGTAGTTTCTTATTATTTTAATCATTAGTTTATTATTTTTATCAAGACAAGAAACAATGATTATTATTAGGACTAAATATAGTAATTAATGTATTTGAGTTCGAACCAATGGTCATTTACATAATCCATTACTCAAGAACAACTAAAAAATATAGGTTTTTAACATTTATCGTAAATTATCATATATTTACTATTCACCAAAAATTCAAGTATTTTAGAAAAATACCAAAAATTAACCATAATTATTTATAGATGTTTAGAATTTAAAAATGAACTCCATTTTATGAAATTAATTTTCTAAATATGAGTAATTTAATTTTTAATTAAAATCATCATTTACTTGGAAAATACAAATTTTAGAATTATAACTGATTTTATAAGACTTTGAAAAATTACTTAAGGTATCATAAAATTATCTTAAAATAATAAGATATATAAATATTAATTTATGAATACATTTTGTGATAATTAATTTTCTTTTAAATTAATCATAAAATATTTTTGACTTAAAAATACTAACACTTAATTAATAATTTTCAAAATATTTATTTACTTATACTATGATATAATTATATCATATTATCACTTAGAAGATGGATAAATTTTATTTATACTATCATTGGTATGATTACTATTCACTTGTATTATTTACTATTCATAAGGTTCATATTACAATTCATAAGGGTAACATCACTTTTCATAAGGGTAAGTTACTATTCACAACATTTTTTGTCCTATCAGACTCCAAATATCTTACTGATAAAAACTATGTTTGTTAGATTTTTGAAATTCAAAAACATATAAGTTGAAAAATTATGTTTAACGATTAGGATAAAAAGGTTACATAGTATTTAGTAGTTCATTTATTCATGATGTGACATTTTTTTTCTCAATGTGATTGTTTGTGACATAATTATAAGAAGGGAATTTCAATTGACAAAACATTGGGTCATTACTTTCTTCCACCCTTTTCAAATTTTGCCCTCGAAATTTAATTTTATTGAAAAAGGTGATGGTAATTATCCTTCATTACCTCATCCAGTTCCCAAGTTGCTTCTTCATACTTATGGTTACTCCAAAACACTTTGTCAAGGGTGTTTTTCTAGTTACGTAGAACCTTATATCACTAGTCTAGAATATTTACTGGATTATCCTCACAAGAGAGATCATATTTCAACTATACCACCTATGCGTCCAATACATGCAAGGGATTTGGTATGTAATTCCTCAGGAGTGATACGTAAAACACATCATGAACTTGAGCCATATTTGGTGGAAGTACAAGATGATAGGCCACAACTCCTATGCGATCAAGGATCTCAAAGGGGCCAGTGTACCTTGGGCTTAACTTCCCTTTATTTCCAAACCGCATGACTCTCTTAATGTGATAGTCAAAGGAAGACTTTATCTCCAACATCGATATATAAGTCCCATCGATGGTTTCTAGCATGGCTCTTTTGCTGACTCTAAGAAACATTGATATTTTATTGGATGGCTTGAACCTTTTTTTTTCATATCTTGTATAAGATCAAGTCCAAGTAGATTTATTTCTCTAACTTCATCCCAAAAAGTGGTATTTCTACATCTAATTGGCATACAAATCTTCATATGAATCCGTCTAAATACTCGATTGGAAGATATTGTTGTATGATAACTCCACCAATGGGAGATGCTGATACCATCCACCATTAAATTCAAATGAGAAGCCTCTTAGAAAATATTCGAGTGTATGAATAGTAATTTTAGATTGGTCATCGGTTTGGGGGTGATAGGCCATGCTGAAATTCAATTTAGTACTCAAGGAATGTTGAATATTACTCTAGAATTTAGATGTGAACCTGGGATCATGATCATAGATAATTTAGAGTGTAAACCCATGTAGTCTCACTAATTACTTCACATATATCTTAAAACGTTTTTAAAGTGAGATATCTTATCGAATATTAATAAAGTGATAAGTCTTGGTGAGTCGGTCCACCACAACCCATATTGCGTTATTTCCATTGTATGTCTTTTGGAGACCCCTAAAAAAGTCCATGGATACATTCTCCCATTTCCATATGTGGATAGGCAATGGTTGTATCATCCCTTTGGACTTTTTTCACTCTGCTTTAACTTTCTAACATGTCAAGAACCTTGAGATTTATTACGCAAACTCCTTTATGTTATCCCACCAGAAGTGTTCTCAAAGATCACATTATACCTTTGTGCTACCATGATGGATAGAGAAAGTTGAGCTATGTGAATTTTCCAATATCTCTTTCTTTATCCTAGATGGTGAAGGCACATAAAGCCTCGTTCCAAACCAAATCACACCATCACAATTGATATGGAACTCTTGTAACTTCCCTTCCTTTAATACATTAAACTTTTTTTGTAACTCCAGATCATCCCTTTGGGGATCCTTAATCTTATCTTAGATAGATGGATGAGAAATAATTTGGGAAAGTTAGGATGTATTCCCTGCCATTATGATTTCCATTTCCATCTCTTTCATGTACAAGAAGATAAAGTCTCTCAATCTGCAACATGGATAGGGTAGTAGGTTCTTTCCTTCTTAGAACATCAGCTACCTTGTTCACTTTTTTAGGATGATAGTGAATAGAGAAATCGTAGTATTTGATTATCTATAACCATCTCTTTTTATGCATGTTGATATCCTTTTGTGTGAATATATAATTTAGGCTCTTGTGATCAGTATATCTGTCACGCTTCTCACTATAGAGGTATTTATTCCATATTTTCAAGGCAAAAAATCATAGCTTCTTGCTCTAGATCATGTGTCGTGTAGTTATGATCATGTACACTCAACTTTCGTGAGGTGTAGTCTATCACATTATCATTTTTCATGAGTACACAACCAAATCCTTTATTGTAAGCATCACTGTATATCACAAAAATTTCTCCACTTTTTGATACTGTGAGTACATGTGCAGTGATCATCTTTATCTTTAGTTCCTTGAATCTTTCCTCACATTCTTCCATCTAGACATACTTTACTCCTTTCCTTGTTAACTTAGTTAGCATGCTTGACAATCATGATAATTTTCTCAAAAAACATTGATAGTACCCTAATAATCCAAGAAAACTATGGATTTCTATGACACTAGGGGGCTTCACCATTCCTCAATTTCCTTTATTTTTGAAGGGTCCATATAAATTCCCTTAGTTGTGATCACATGTCCCAATAACGTGACTTTATTCATCCAAAATTAAAACTTTCTAAACTTGGAATACAACTTCTTTTTCCTCAATATTTCCAACCCAAGTCTAAGATGTTCTTCATGTTACTCTTTACTCTTGGAGTAGATGACAATGTCATCAATAAAAACTGCCAAAAATTTGTTGAGGTAATGTCTAAATACTTTATTAAAAAAATCTATGAATATTTTAGTGGAATTAGTAAGTTCAAAGGGCATCACCAAAAACAAATAGTGCCCATACCATATATGGAAGGCAGACTTATGAATATCTTCCTTCTTCACCTTTAGTCGATGATATCCAAAATAAATATCCACCATTAAGAATTTTCGAGCTCCTCTCAACTGATCAAACAAATCAAAAATCCATGGAAGAGGATATTTGTTCTTTATAGTGACCTTGTTGAGTTCCCAATAATCAATACAAAACCACATTGATCTATCCTTATTCTTTACAAAGAGCACTGACGCACCCCAAGTTGATGCACTAGGGAATATGAACTATTTTTCCAAATGATCTTGAATCTACTTCTTTAACTCCTCTAGTTTTATAGGATCCATCCTATATGGACACTTTGATGCAGGATTAGCTCCGGGTATGATTTATATTGAGAATCTACCTCATGATCCATTGGTAGTCTAGGTAACTCTTTAGAAAATACATCACTATATTCACTCATGATGTTAATTTCCCCTAGGTGTATAACTTCCTTTGACTCAACCATTTGAGTGAGGTCTGCCTCTTCATTGGGAATGAAACCCACACTATTGAAGGTTTTTTCAAAGGATATTAATGATCTTTTTTTTATTTGTAGAGGAGCATGGGATGGTTGGGAATATGAAAAATATATTTCCTTTTCTTGGTAGTTTATATGTGATCTATATAAAGAGAGCCAATCCATCCCCATTATAGTGTCGAATTCCACCAAGGGAAGTATCATGATATTTGCTGGAAGAATCTTCCCACATACCCCAATAGGTGAAGAGTCCAACACTTGGGTCACAATGATTTCAACACTAGGTGTTTTCACAGATATCTCTACATCAAGGTTTTGGGGCTTCTATTCAACAGTTCTAGCAAACTTTCGAGATATAAAGGAATTCATAAAACCATAATCAAATAAGACTTTCTCTATTCTTGAGTGAATATGAAGTGTACCTTGTACGACTTCATTTTTTTCTCTAATTCCATAGTAGTGATGGCATAATCCTTCCATTGATTCTTTTTATTTGGTGGCTGATGATGTTTCTAACCCTTGAGAACTCAAGGTTTAGTGGATTGGCTTGTACAGTGACCTTTCTCCCTATAGTAGTAGCATTGGACCATGGGTGGTGCTCTCCTTTCTTCCACCACGTTCTCCTGACTTCTCATGTATTTTTAAAATTCATGAGCTTGGTGGCCTTCTCTCCCACACTTTAATCATTTCCCCATCCCTTTCATGTATTTACCGTGATGCTTCTTCCCACATTATTGGGATGTGGGTGGTTGAGTTTTCTTTCCACCTTTCTCTATAGTTCCTCCAGCTTGAAACTACATTTTTGTTTCTTATCACCATAGCCATGTGACCATTCTCTAAACTCAATATCCTCTTTTAGAGCACATTGAACAAATTCTTTATAACTCCCAAAGTCTTTAATTAAAAGATCCTTTTGAAGGTGTGGTTTTAAACCACTAAAGAATATATCAAATTTTCTATCATTATTGATAACAAAACACGAAGTGTACCTTATAAGCCTTGTGAAATTTAATTCATAATATTCAACATATTCTACATCCTTTTTATTAAGCTCTATGAATTCAATATCCATCTTAGTTGGAATAGTTTGATGGAAATCCTTATTATGAAACATTATCTTAATGTTTTCCCTCTCCATCTCTTCAATTTTGTCCCTCAGCTTGGTGTTCTTAATCAAATCACAAAATTGATCGACATATCTGTCTAGGTGATAAACAAAAAGATTCACCTTCTCCATCTACAAACAATGAAGAAAATAAAATATAGTCTCCATTGATTTGAACCATTTTTCTACAATTAGTGGATCAAAAGATCTACTAAACGTTGGTTCTCATTTCTGCATAAAACATTCGATAGCCAGTTTCTCCCTCTTTAGTGAAGGGGGATGTTCCAAATTATTTAGGTTATTGTTCATAACCTGATACATCTGGGTAAACATCAATATGAAATTTTGAACTCCAACTCTCAAAGCATTGGGGTGTCATTCGGGAAATTGCTGCACTCTCCCTTGCATGGATTTTTGGCCTGGTTTCTCTTGGTTCCCACCATTTTCTAAAATAGAAAAGGATAAAACAAAATATTAGTCAATAAGTCATGAATATATAATTTATTCCTTTCTGTAATTAATTCTAAAGGAATATCTTGCGGGATCCCAATGTTTAGAAATGCATATCGGGTGCTTATATATACTTAGTCTCATACTAAAGGTTTTCACTAATGTTCTCTAATACTAATTTCCAAAATAACTAAACCGTCCTCTGATACCAACTATAGAAAACCTAAATTTTGTTACATTACTATTACATCATTTTAATGATAAAAAATATAAAAACATTATAAAATCAGGATCCAAATGTAACACCCCAAACTTCCACGGTACGTTTCCCTTGGAATAATGTAATAGCTTGCATTGTACGCAACTTCGAGATTCTAACACACCGCGACCAATCAAACTAGCCGTTATGAATAGTAATACACATTTTTTTTTGGAATTTTATAAATTTTATCTTTAAAAATAGAATTAATTTTGGGATTCAGAATATAGAAATTATCTTAGGGTGAATTTTTGGTATATTTCTGAAAAATTTCAATTTTTGATGAATAGTGAAAATACTAAATTTTAATTAAAAACAACTTTTTTAATCGAAATAATTTATAGTGTTAAATTATAAATTTGAATTGTTTTTAAGTATCATTAGATTATAGTTTTATCATTTAACATAATTAAATTAATTGGATTTAATCTCACAATTAAACTGTACATAAACAAGTGTCAATCTTTTGATAGTTATTATTTCATAAAAACACGCCTTTTGTTTTCACAATGGGAATTAATTTTAAATTAATTTATGCCACTTATGTGTTTTGAATTTGAAAAAATGGATTCCATATTTGGAATTAGGAGGTCCAAATTATGTAAATAGTTAACTTTTATTTTTAGACATTAGGAATATTTACTTCAGTAAATATTTTATTTACCGTGGTTAAAGGGGTAAATCCAGTAAATAAGGTTAAAAAATAATATTATAATAATATTAAATTACCCTAACACGTGTCCTAACCCTATTGGATGATACATGTCCGAACATGGGAATACTTGGGTCGATTTTGGGACCCCATGGAGCCACTTCTAAGTGATAATGACACATTATATTAATTAAGTTAAAGTAAATACAAAAATGATATAAGCATATATCTTTTAGTAAAACATTTTTTACATAGGCTTATATATGTTATATATTCAACTATAAATATTCATTAGAAATCTAAAAATATTTAATACATAATGGTATTTTATTTATATTTTTTAGACTTTTAATAATTAAATTTATTTATGACACAATGATGATGCAATATTTTCTTTATTAATGAAAGAATCAAATAAATGGTATTATAGATGTTAAAATAAATATAATTTAAATGGTTTGATGCCATAAACGAATTTTATTGGTTAATGTGACATTTTAGGATTGATAAAATGATTTTTTTTCGAATTAATAATTCTGTTAGGAATTTAACAAAAACAAAATAGAAAATAGTGTCAAAATTGACATAAAAGAGTTTTTTAAAAAAAATATTTAATTATTAATTGATATTATATTTATAAAAATATAAAGTTCGTCCAAAAGACTTATATAATGATTGGAGTATCATTAATGAACCACTTGGGGTTTTCTTGGAAGTTTATAGTAAGTTTATTAACCATATAATATAAAAATACAAAGAGACATGGTAAATGTCAAACTATTTAACTAAGAATTAAATCTAAAAGATAAGGTCAATATAGTGACCCAAACCTGTCTAAAACCTATTGGTTGAGAGGTTTTTGAATCATAACCACCTTATAATTTAAATAATTTATTTTTTATCCATTATAAATCGAAAATAATTTTATTATAAAATAATATTTCAATCTTTTCCTAAGGTGCCCCTCACCCCTCTTATAAAAGTGAACTTCCCATTCTCTCAAATTCACAACTTCAAAGACATTTGGATCATCCAAAACCTAACTATATATCCTAAAACCTATCCTACCTTCATCCTAGAGGCATTACTTTAGTAAAAAATCCAACATAAGGATCCCTTTTGATCAAATCAAAAAGCAGAACCCGAAATAGAGGTAAATATTTCATCACCACTTTCAAGTTATTTTCTTCTTCCACTTAATATTTCTTTATTGTTTCCCTTATAAAATAATAAATCCAGTATCTTCTATATACTATTATGTTATTATAAAAATGGTACAACCATATTCATTATTCTATCCATCCTATAAATGACAAAGTCACCATACGTGTGTATGTACGAATTACCGTCTCCACATCATGGTGTGGTTTGTTATTCAAATAATTAATCATTTGGATATGTAAATAATAAATATAACATGATAATGATTCTGTTTATATTATATATCATCCAATTATATATGATTTTAATATCAAAAGAATGATATTGTCGCTCGTGCGTACGTACGGATTACCGTCTCCACGAACGCGATGAGATTCATTACCCATCGTATCCATTCAAGACTAATTATCATTTTACGATTAAAAATAATGTTTAAAGACTTAATATAATTCTTGATATGAATAAGATACATCCTATCCATAACAAACAATACTTACATAAAAAATCATATAGAGGAAAACATACTAGTTAACACCCAAAACGATGATACTACTGAAATATCATTAACAAAGTAATATTAAAAGATCATATATGATCTCATATTAATGTATATAGTTCTTTTATAATTTAATAATAATGATTTCACCATTATACAGGAGTTTAAACTACCCTCAACCAAGGAAAAGTACAAAGTAAGGGGTTTCTTATCTCACTTTTAATTCTGTGAGATTTCCATTATTCGCCACTTATTTATTAGATGTGGTGTATTTTGTACTACCATTTGATATATATTATCATTATTATCTTTATATTTGTGCAATTATATGAATTATTTGGTGGTTATTATCTTTTTTTATACTACTCGATTGATTACAACATGGTAAGGGGATTTCATCTCACTTCTTATTCCCGTGAGATTCACGCTGTATTGCCACTACTTCCTTTTGTGTGGTGTATGTACTGGACATTATTGTATTCTTTGTGTAATATAATTTAATCTATGGGTATTTATATCTTCATATTATGATCCATATTTCATGGGATGTATGTTTCGTAAGTTACCAAATTGGTATGGGAATTTCAAATTTCAATTTCCACTCATTCGGCTTTACGCATACTTCATTGATTGTTTTACTCCATGATTATGTGTGGAATCACTATTTATTATTTGTGTAGTAATTTCAACTCCCCTTTATATGGATATACTTTTGATACAAATAATAAATATATTTATAAATTCTCAATTCATCAATATGAACTTGATAAGAGCAATTTTAACTCAATCTCCATTTATTTAGTTAAACACCCAATTCATTTGTATTTTTTTACAAGAATATGTGTGAATGTACTATAATTGATTTACACTGAATATCCAATAATATTGAGTGTATTTATATTTGTCACACATAATTATGTCATTTATTTATCCTTAACCTAAGGATACATTCTTTATAAGAGATTTCATCTCAATTTACATTCTATTGAGACTTCTTTTATTGTTATACGCAAATTCACTTGTATATGGTGTATATAATGTAATTTGACATAGTATATCATGAATATCTTTATTCCCATGATATTATAAAGTTTTTATTACCTCAATTTATTTTATTCAAGTGTCTCTCTTTTGGTTAGGAACTCTAACTAAAATATCATTTTAAAATGTTTTGAAGATTTATTATTCTAAATATTTATCATCAATGTCCGTGTTTTAAAAATGATTTTAAGGATTTGTTTATATGAAAATTAAAGTTTAAAAATTAAAATTTCTTTTAAAAGTTTCAAAGTGTTATGGGACACTTTGATTCAAAAATCTATTTTAAACAGCTTCTTGAAAAAAGTGAGACTTTTTTCAAGAAAAAGGGGGATATTTCTCTCAAATAGTTTTGATGATTATTTGTATCTATGTCAATATCATCTATTATTATTTATTGAGGTTGATATATTATAATACAATCTTCCATATTGTATTGAGTGAGTTATGTTTGACTGTGGATGTGCTATTTTTATACCATTCATGGTTTGTGGTTAAAATATTGGCATTTCATATACTATTTTTAATACCAATGTTCAGATTATGTTTCAACCTTTTCATATAAGGAATGAATTAGAATTAGTAAGTGACAGGTGGAGCCCACTATAGCTCCTCGATGCATTGGTAGGTCTCATGAGACAAACTAGTGTCTTGGCACAAGGCCTTGACAAAATCTTATTTGTAGTCTTGGCCTGAGGCCTTGACTATATGGTTATGATGTCTGACATTATGTATTCCATCATTATGAGATTATCTATTGATATTTCATATGGTTATTTGACTAGTAGAACACCCATGAATATGTTTTATTATGGCATTATTTACTCATCTCATATTCTTTCCATAAAGTGTTCATGTTTATTATTCGTTAAAGAATGTGTTTTCAATTATTCACCATGCTTAATATTTATGTTATCTTTTGCTGTATTGCTTACCCTTACTGAGAGTTTGAGATAACCCTTTTCTTATGTTTCATTTTCCTAGGATATGAAGGATTTAGTTATGAGTGACTTTCAGGCATAATCTAGGAGGCTTGGATGGTTCTAATGGAATAAATTAATGTTTTTTTTCTTTTCAAGTTGTAATTTTGAACTTAAGTATGTATATTGTTTCCAAGACTACTAAACTGATTGGTCCTTCGAGACTTGATTACTTGTAATCATTCCAATGTATTAAAATAATGCACTGAACTCTGGGTAACTAGGGTTGGGGCATTACAGTTGGTATCAGAGGAAGTTTAGTATGAACCTTCGAAACTAGATTTAGATAAACTCTGATTAGATAACATTACCCTAAGATAGACTTTGAAAATTAGTATAGAATAACTTCCTAGAAATTTGGTAATGTTGAGTTTTTTTGTATTTTCCAAGCAATACATCCTTGTCTAGATATGAGAAGGTAGAGGCGGCTCTGGAACAGATGTACCTAGGAGTGAAAATTATGACAAGGAGTTTCAGGCTTGACCTGGTCTATCCTGGTACATGACAATGAGCCTTGATGCACTCTTGGTTACGACACTCATGGGGGATATGCTTATAATAATTTACATTTTCTTTACAAATTTATTTGAAGGATTTTAATATAAGATGAGAATAAATGACCTTGGTTATTATTAATGTGTTTCAAATTTAAAATATGGTGTCATGATATTCTATAAATTATTTTATGACTATTGTTATTTACACAATGATTTCTGGTTTTAGTCAATGAATGGATTTCAAGGAAGTCATAGTAACTTTGAGAATGATGTACAAGGTGGGAATGGTGGTGGAAATGATCAAAAAATGGAATGTTGATAGAAGTAAAAGATATTGTGTTTAGGCCAAATCAGTTTTCAAAAAATATGATAAATAACATATATATTAACCAACTCCCAGACTCAACAAATAAGAGAAAGGTGATGAATGATAAGAGCTCCAGTAGTGGATACCATAGAGAAAATAATCCTCAATTTCCATCATGCAGAAAATGGGGAAGGAGAAACCTAATAAAGTGTCTCAATGGAACAAAGAAATGCTTTACGTGTGGGAAATAAGGAGATAAAGTAAAGAATTGCCAAGAAAAAAATGAAGAGTACTATGGAAGAAAATAAAAATGGTCCCAAGAGTCCATTTACAGTCATTTTTCGTAAATTTAGGGGACCTGGCCATTACTCGAGTGAATGCCCTATTCTATAGGAGATTTTCTTGGTCAAAGAAGAAGCTATGTGGAAATAAATGGTTGTTGAAATGTTTAAAAGTATTAGTGCTATTTATTTATGGGATTACTTTGGAATAATTTTCTCTTGTATTTGTAACCCTGCAGTTTGTCATGTGAAAATGATATTTGAGGAAGAATTATCTTTCCTATTGTGGATATAGTTATAAATAACCATTTGGTTTTATATGATCATTGAGTTTGAGGCAATTACGAGTTATTATATTTTGGTATGAAAATTCAAGGTATGAGATAACATTTGTGGTTAAATTATGTTATGGTTATTTTGGGGAATTTATCTCATTTTGGTAATGTTATAAGATGTAGTTTTTGAAAAAGGATAACACATAGACTGTGTAACAACTCGTCGTGTCGAACAAAGCTGTGGGAATCGAACCCACAACCAGAGTGCGATTGGGATTTATCACCTACCACTAGAATATGTGAAGTCCCTGGTTAGTGTGACTAATTATTTTTAGTTAAATGATTTTATTGATCAATAATATGTTGATTTGGGATCTTATGTCTTATCAAATGAATACCCTTAGTATGGGAAAATGATTTGGTGATTAAGTGATAAATGTTATTTTGGAAGACGTTCGCTCTGTTGGGAACAATATATGCCTAAGGAAAATAGAATACTATGGGATTTAATTTTAGGAGTAATGGTGGATTTTTATCTATGTTTTTATTGTGTATTTATAGTGATTTGGGTTATTTATGGAAATTATTAACCTATAATAGATAATATGTGATTAGGTTAATTACTTTTAAGTAAGTGACTTTAAGTGTAGTTGATGTCATTTGGAGATATAATTTAACATGGAAGACTACATAACCAAATTATTCTAAGTTTTGGGTTTTAATATTGGTTTGGATTATATTCAAAGATTTTAATGTCAATTGTTTATTGAATGGTATTTATTAACTTGGGTATTATTGGTTTAATTTTAGAAATTAAGATTAGTGTTTCTTTCTCTATAGGTTTATCCTTTTGGGGGATCATCTGATCTTGTATTAACCATTTTGGTTATGATTAATCTCTAAAGACAAGGTAAATATATAGTTTATCCTTGGTGGATCATGTGATTCTCTAGAAGTTGATTCTATCTCTTCCGGTGTGTCGAATTCATCTTGAATACTCATTGTTTGAAAAAAAATGAGTTAGTGGTAGAAATTTATTAAAAAATGAAAATATACTTAAAAGGTAAGTATATCTCTTTATATTCTTAGTCTATATAATAAATAAATTCCTCATCTTTATGAAATGTATCTTAAAATAAAAAAAACGTTGTCCGTTTACTTTTCCTACTGGGAAACTAATGACCATTTATCCCATTACAAGTTTGTGGTTTTATTGTTGTCAACTTTCTCCTGATCATGTTTTATATCCCTCTCCATTATAACTTGACACTTAGTTTATCTTCTATATCCATGTTTTCCTACATGTATTCCCAGTATGGGTTATCTCAGGTGACCTTTGTACTTCTCTTTCTTTCTTCTAAAGTGATAGTTTTATTGACTCTTTTTCCGATGTGAGAATTTCAATTATGTTTCCAAGCCCAATTTTAAAAATTGAGAGGATGAAATTTCCAAAAGCGGGGAATAATGTAACACCCCAGGCTTCCACGGTACGTTTCCCTTTTAATAATGTAATAGCTTGCATTGTACGCAACTTTGAGATTCTAACACACCGCGACCAATCAAACTAGTCATTATGAATAGTAATACCCCACTTTTTGAAATTTTATAAATTTTAACATTCAAAATGGAATTAATTTTATGATTTGGAATATCTAAATTAGACTCGGGTGAATTGTTTGTATTTTTCTAAAAACTTTCAATTTTCGATGAATAGTGAAAATACTAAATTTTAATTAAAAAAAACATTTTTAATCGAAATAATTTATAGTGTTAAATTATACATTTGAATTGTTTTTAAGTATAATTATATTATATTTTTATCATTTAATATAATTTAAGTCATTTTATGTAATATCACCATTAAACTATACATAAACAAGTGTCAATCTTTTGATAGTTATTATTTCACAAAAACACACTTTTTATTTTCGCAATAGGAATTAATTTTAAATTAATTTATGCCGCTTCTGTGTTTTGAATTTGGAAAAATGGATTCCATATTTGGAATCAGAAGGTCCAAATTGTGTAAATAGGTAACTTTTATTTTTATACATTAGGAATATTTGCTTCAGTAAATATTTTATTTACCGTGGTTAAAGGGGTAAATCCCATAAATAAGGTTAAAAAATAATAATATAATAATATTAAATTACCCTAACACGTGTCCTAACCCTATTGGATGATACATGTCTGACCATGGGAATCATTGGGTCGATTGTGGGACCCCATGGAGCCACTTGTAAGTGATAATGACACTTTATATTAATTAAGTTAAAGTAAATACAAAAATTACATAAGCATATATCTTTTAGTAAAACAATTTTTACATAAGGTTATATATCTTATCTCTTAGACTATAAATATTAATTATAAATATAAAAATATTTCCTACATAATGGTATTTTATTTATAATTTTTGGACATTGCATAATTAAATTTACTTATGACACAATGATGATGCAGTATTTTCCTTATTAATGAAAGAATCAAATAAATGGTATTATAGATGTTAAAATAAATATAATTTGAATGTTTTGATTCCATAAACAAATTTTATTGGTTAATGTGAAATTTTAGGATTGATTAAATGAATTTTTTTTTGAAGTAATAATACTGTCAGGAATTTAACAAAAACACAATAGAAAATAGTGTCAAAATTGACACATAAGAGTTTTTAAAACAAATATTATATTATTAATTGATATTTTATTCCTAAAAATATACTATTTTTCCAAAAGACTTATATAATTATATGTGTATTATTAATGAACCTTTTGGGGTTATCTTGGAAGTTTATAGTAATTTTATTAACCATATACTATAAAAATACAAAGCGACATGGTAAATGTCAAACTATTTAACTAAGAGTTAAATATAAAAGATAAGGTTAATATAGTGACCCAAACCTGTCTCAAACCTATCAGTTGAGTGGTTTTAGACCCATACCAACCTTATCATTTAAATAATTCATTTTTAGTCATTATAAACTGAAAATTATTTCATTATAAAATAATATTTTAATCTTTTCCTAAGGTGCCCCTCACCCCTCTTATAAAAGGGTACTTCCCATTATCTATAATTAACACCTTAAAAGCCATTTGGATCTGCCAAAAACTTCCCAAATATCCTCAAAACTATACTACCTTCATACTAGAGGCCTTAATTTAGTCATAAATCCAACATAAGAAGACATTTTGATCAAATCAAAATGAAGATCCCAAAAAAGAGGTAAATATTTCATCACCTCTTTAAAGTTCTTTTCTTCTTCCACTTCCTATTTCTTTATTGTTTCTATTATAAAATAATAAATCCAGTATCTTATATATACTTTGATGTTATTATAAAAATGGTACAACAATATTCATTATTCTATCCATCCTATAAATGACAAAGGCAGCATACGTACGTACCTACAGATTACCATCTCCACGTCGTGGTGTAGTTTATTATTCAAATACTTGATCATTTTTATGGGTATAATAATGAGTATAAATGATGTAAATAATAAATATAACATTATAATGATTCTTTTTATATGATATACCATCCAATTATATATGATTTTAATATCAAAATAATGATATTGTCGCTCGTGCGACGTACGGATTACCGTCTCCACGAACACGATGAGATTCATTCCCCATAATATCCATTGACGAATAATTTTCATTTGATGATTAAAAATAATATTTAAAGACTTAATATCATTATTAATATCAATAAGATACATCCTATCCATAAGAAACAATACTTACGTAACAAATCATATAAAGGAAAACGAATTAGTTAACACCCGAAACGATGATACTACTGAAATATCATTAACAAAGAAATATTAGAAGATCATATATGAAATAATATTAATGTATATGGTTATTTTATAATTTATTAATAATTATTTCACCATTATAAAGGAGGTTAAACTACCCTCGACCAATAAAAATTACAAAGTAAGGGGTTTCTTATCTCACTTTTAATTCTGTGAGATTTCCATTATTGTCCACTTACTTATTGCATGTGGTGTATTGTGTACTACCATTTGATATATATTATCATTATTATCTTTAAATTAATGGTATAATATGAATTATTTGGTCTTTATTAACTTTTTGTCATATGACTTGATTGATTACAACGTAGTAAATGGATTTAATTTCACTTCTTATTCTCGTGAGATTCACACTGTATTGCCACTATTTCCTTTTATGTGGTGTATGTACTGGACATGATTGTATTCCTGGTGTAATATAATTTAATATATGGGTATTTAAATATTCATTTTATGATCCATATTTCATAGGATGTAAGTTTCATAAGTTACCAAATTGGTAAGGGAATTTCAAATCTCAATTTCGACTCATTCGGCTTTACACATACTTCATTGATTATTTTACTCCATGATTATGTGTGGAATCACTATTTATTATTTTTGTAGAAATTTCCACTACACTTTATGTGGATATGATTTTGATACACATAATCACTCCATTTATAAATTCTTAAGTCATCGATATGAACTTGATAAGAGTAATTTTAACTCAATCTCCATTTATTGAGTTAAATGTGCAATTCATTGGTGTTGTTTTTACAAGAATTTTTGTGAATGTCCTATGATTGATTTACACTGAATATCCAATTATATTTAGTGTATTTATATTTTTCACACATAATTATGTTGTTGATTTATCCTTAACCTAAGGATATGGTCTTTATAAGAGATTTCATCTCAATTTACATTCCACTGAGACTTCTTTTTTGTTATACGCGAATTCACTTTTATATGGTGTATATAATGTACTTTGACATAGTATATAATGAATCCATTTATTCCCATGATGTTATAAAATTTTTATTACCTCAATTATTTGTATTCAAGTGTCTCTCTTTTGGTTAGGAACTCTAACTAAAATATCATTTTAAAATGTTTTAAAGAGTTATTATTCTAAATCTTTCTCATTAATGTCCATGTTTTAAAAATGGTTTTAAGGATTTATTTATATGGAAATTAAAGTTTTAAAATTAAAATTCCTTTTAAAAGTTTCAAATTGGTATGGGACACTTTGATTCAAAAATCTATTTTAAATGTCTTCTTAATAAACAATGAGAATTTTAAATGTTTTCAAGAAAAAAGGGGATATTTCTCCCAAATAGTTTTGATGATTATTTTCATCTATGTAAATACCACTCATTATTCTCTATTGAGGTTGATATATTATAACTAAATCTTCCATATTGTATTGAGTGAGTTATGTTTGACTTTGGATGTGCTAATTTTATACCATTCATGGTTTGTGGTTAAAATATTGACATTTTGTATGCTAGTTTTAATTCGAATGATCAGATTATGTTTCAACCTTTTCATATAAGGAATGAATTGGACTTAGTAAGTGAAGGGTGGAGCCCGATATAGCTCCTCGATACATCAGTAGGTCTCATGAGACAAACTAGTGTCTTGGCATAAGGCCTTGATAAAATCTTACTTGTAGTCTTGGTACGAGGCCTTGACTATGTAGTTATGTTGTTCGATATTATGCATTCCATCTTTATGAGATTATCTATTGATATTTCATATAGTTATTCGACTAGTAGAACGCCCATGACTATGTTTTATTATGACATTATTTACTCAGCTCATATTCCTACCATAACGTGCTCATGTTTATTATTCGTTAAGGTATGTGTTTTTAATTATTCACCATGATTAATATTTATATTATCTTCCACTGTATTTCTTACCATTACTGAGCATTTGTTCTCACCCATTTCTTATGTTTCATTTTCCCAGGATATGAAGGAGTTAGTTATGAGTGACTTGCAGGCATAATATAGGAGGATTGGATGTTTCCAATGGAATAAATTAGTGTTGTTTTTCTTTTCAAGTTGTAATGTTGAACTTCTGTATGTATCTTGTTTCCAAGACTACTAAACTGATCGGTCCTTCGGGACATGATTCTTTGTAATCATGCCAATGTATTAAAATAATGCACTAACCTCTGGGTAACTGGGGTCGGAGTGTTATAGTTTGTATCAGAGGTTTAGTGTATTAGGAAAACTAGGACCTTACATAAATTTTACAAAATAAAACATAAACATTTATTTAATTCCTTCTCCTCTAGCTTCTTATTGCCCCTTGAATTTTCCTTAGTATATGTAGTATCATAAGTATATACATAAAAAATGGGTGAACTAAAATCCCAGAAAAAGGATAGATAAAAAAATTAAATAACATAACATGGGTTGATCATAATAATTATCATCATAACATAGTCATATGATCATAATCCTGAGAGGAATCATTAATAAAAGACTTGGAATGTGGCAATGCATAAAGATGTAACATCATGTCTTAGTGGTTAACTACCACACATATTTGCGAACAAAAAGAGCATAATGTTCATGCATATTTCACTTTAATCATGAGGCTATTCACATTAACCAATAAATTGGAGTGCTATATAAATCTGAGAACACCTGTCACATCATTACATTTACATTGTGCTATATAATTCCAGACACACCCATCACATCATAACATTTATATTATCATGAATGCTACATAAAACATATATCAATCATGAACACAAATAAACCTTGGAAAGGAATGGGTTTCATCTCATAAGAATACATTCATAAACTTTGGGTTCCCAAATGGAAGGGGGAATAACATACTTTATATTATAATCATCAACCTTGAGTTAGAAGTAAAAGGTGTGTTTTGAAAGAAGAGTTCTTTTGGAAAACATTGTGTTTGTAATAAACTATAGTAGAAAACATTTATATTCCATAACAGATAATATAATGATGAATAAATTATTTTTATGTAATAACCATACTGAAAATGGGGTGAAAGAGGGAAAACCCAAAGAAATAGAGTTAGGTTCAAGAATTCCTCTTACATTTTGTCTAAAAGATTACTTCTTATTAATATCATATAAAATCACATTAGATACATTAATTAACAATTAAAAAACCTTTTATACATTATTATGATTAATTTTGGTTTTATTATGTTCTTTTATAGGCCTTTTGACGAGTTATCGAGTTTAAATTCACTGTTCAGGAGTGTTTGTTTTCTTAGTTTTCATGATTGGTTCACTTATATACATGAATGGAAGTTCATTTAAGATGTAGATAAACATCCAGATTTTTTATTATATGTTTTTAATAATATTACATAATTTTAAATTATCTTATGAAGGATTTTTTATATAACATGAGGATGATTCATTCGATAAAAGTTAATGATTATCGTTTTAGATTATTTTTGGTGGGTTTTTATCACAATGAACTTGTTTTGTTTTATCATTTAGAATTATGTGTATAAGTTTGTTATAGAACAAAAAAGGGGTTAAAACATGAAATTTACAATTTATTTTCAACCATTTAATTATTTTATTAACATTATTGAAGGAGTTTATAGAAAATTATAGTTCATCGCCCCTGATGTCAGTAAACTGACACTTCACGGGCGATGATTTCATTTTTAATATAAAAGACAGAGAGGGAGAAGTTTAATGCTAGATATTAAATTAACATGATATAATTATATTATATATAAGTTACTAGATTTATCATGTCATTTGGGTGATTTGATATGAGGATAGAATAATAAAAGAAATTTAAATTTAAATGAAATTAAAATAAAAGAGAGAGGATTTACCTCTTGAATTATCCTCTTAAGATCCTCCTCAAGGAACCTAGGCTTTGTATTTTGATGAGACGAAGATCTCTGGGAAATGGGGAGGAACTAAGGAAGATTATTGGGTAGAATATAGGTAAGAATCAAATATTGAGAGGTTTGAGTAGAAGAGGGTGTGATGGGTGGTATTTATAGTGGACGAGAGGGGTGTTTTATTATTATTTTAATCATTAGTTTATTATTTTTCTTAAGACAAGAAATAGTGAGGATTCTTCTGAATAAATCTAGTAATTAGTGTATGTTATTTCAAAACAATGGTTACTTAAATCATCCATGACTTAGGAATGACTAAAAAATTTACGTTTTTAGCATTTATCATAAATTATTGTATTATACAATTCACAAAAAATTCAAGTATTTTAGAAAAACCCGAAAAATTCAACATAACAATTTTTCAATATATATACATAAAAAATGAACTCCATTTTCAGAAATTAATTTTCTAAATATGAGTAATTTTACTTTTAATTAAAATATATATTTACTTGGAAAGTAAAAATGTTAGAATTATAACATATTTTATAACACTTTGAAAAATTACTTAAGCTCTCATAAAATTTTCTTAAAATAATAAGACATCCAAATATTAATTTATCAAAGGATTTTTTGAAAATAAATTTTTCTTTTAAATTAATCATAAAATATTTATGACTTAAAAATATTGACACTTAATTAATAATTTTTAAAATATTTATTTAGTTATACTATGATATAATTATATCATATTGTCACTTATAAGATGGACAAATTTTATTTATACTAACATTGGTACGATTACTATTCACTTGGCTGATTTACTATTCATAGGGGTCATGTTACTATTCATATGTGTAACAATACTATTCATAAGGGTAAGATACTATTCACTAAAACAATTTCCTATCAGAATCAAAATATCTTAATGATTTCAACCTTGTATATCTTTTTTTTAAATTCTAAACATAGAAGTAGTGAAATTTTGTTTAACGGCTAGGCTATAAAGGTTAGATAGTAATTAGTAGCTCATTTAAGCGTGTTGTGGCATTGTGTTTCCTAACATGATTTTATGTGACATAATTATAAGACAGTAATTTACATTTATAAAACTTTGGGCCTTTACATATTATAATTCCATTACTATATTGATGCCTTTAAAGTTAAACTATGTGAATAGTCACAAAAATTACTTTAATGGTAATTAATGTTAAATAATATTTTATTAAATGACTTAAAGTTCATAAAAACATTATATTTGGCCAATATAATGATATATGTTCTATAATATCAACCATCATCTATTTATGGGTCACTTTACCTTTTATACTATCTTTATTGACTGCTAAACATTAAAATATACTGTTATCATATTAATCATTAAAAGGGTTAACATGGGGGTTAAAACTAAGATAAAAGGATTAAAAATCATATAAACCTGTTTATATTTTATTTTATTATATTATTTAGAATCATAATTATACTATATTATAAATATATTAATTTTGATCCACTTGAACATGATAATTAATTTACATTAATTTAATTCATTAAATAATTCCAAGGGTGCCCATCTCCTCTCGTATTCAAGGAAACAACCTATCCTCTCTTCCTCACACTCATCTTGCCACTTTTATAAAAAAAACATAAAAAAGTCATATAAAATTCCTTATATACATTATATAGGTTTTTGTCTTAAAATACCATACCTAGGGTCCTTAAGGAGAGATTCATATGAGGTTTTTAAAAGAAGAGGAAATCATCTCAACTGAGCATTTTTATTTTAATTCAACTCCATTTTACATAAATTATATACTAACCATTAAAATATAATAAAATAAGTATCTAAAATATAATAATATATTATTATTTAAATATAATAACCTTATTAATCTCTTTTTCCATCATATGGGTAATGAAAACATTGTTTGTGTATACATGGGGATTACCACCTCCATGAAGCGATGTGTATCCTTTTTCATCACCATCTCACAAGGATGGTTATAATTATGGATTTAATAAATATATAATCTCATCATAAAATAATTTTTATTTTGGAAATATAACATATTACTTAACTTTTTACCCTTCCACCTGTTAAAATATTATAACGGCACTCGTGCGTACGTGTGGAATACCACCCTCATGAAACAATGCGATTCATATTTTATATCCACAATTAATGGATGATTATAAAATTTTATTTGATGTATAAAATGATAATTATTACATGTTTTTTAATTGTTGAGTTTATGGAACAATGAACCATTTGAAAATTATCAACTGACCAAATTCATTTTTCAATTATAAACCGAACATCCTCAAAACACCCGACATGGACTTAACCAATTAAGTAATTAAATATGTTACTGAAATAAATGAATAAATGGTTTAATGATAAATTAATAAAATTTTAAAAGGTTATTAATCAATTTAATAAGTAATATACGTTTATTATATTGGATTTAATGGAAACACATAGCAAGTCTAAACTCGAGGTAAGGGGTTTCTTAACTTAATTTCCATCCATTGGGTTATTGTTATACTTCATTGAATATGTTATGCCAATATTATGTGTGAAATAAACTATACTTTTATTATATTTTATTCATAAATTTTTTATAATTCTATAATTGTTAAACATAATTCATTCATTGAATTTTTCCAACTTCAATGATATGTTATTTCTAAGGATGATTCGTCTCAATATTATCTCTTTGAGACAAGTCATGTAATATGCACATAATTAATTTTATAAGGTGTATATTATTCCTATTGAGATATATTTTTTCAAATAAATATTTTATATTGATATTTAAATTTATTTTTATTCTATAGATTTAATGATATATTTATTCAAATTCTTCAAAACTTATATGGGGTTTTCATGGTCTCATTTTAAATTCTTTGCAACAAAATTCATGTTATGAATCATGATTTATTTTATATGGTGTACTTATTTCACCATGGATATTTTTTAACTTATTATTTCATGAAAATTATGGGTTTCACTAAATCATGTTATGTTCCTTCACTCAATGTCATTTTAATTCAATCTTTATCGAAGTTTCGAGGGTCTCTCATCTCAAACTTACTTCTTCAAGATATGTTTGATTGATTCAAATATATTCATTTAAATGTAATATAAAATAAATCTTAACATATAATTTCATGGATATTTTTATACTTATTTTATTTTATGATACTTATTTGGTCAATTTTTTTGGGTCCTAGAAGACCATAAATGGGTATTTCATTAAAAACACTATTTTAATGATTTTCAAGGACTTTTAACCCAAATAATCCACCATGTTCTTTATCTTATTTAAATAATGTTTTTCTATAAACATGAATTATTTACTAAAGTTATTTTCCATGATAATTGACCATATTTTAAATGGTTTAAAAGGAAATTTCTAAACATTTTCCACATGATTAACTTTTGACTCTCTCTTTATAAAAGTTTGAAAAGAATTTTTTATCTTTTACGACATGAATGGATTTCCCCACTATCATAAATATTACTTTCATTGAATATTACCATAAAATGTTCCATGTTTATTTTAAAATAAAACACTTCTCTCAATATTTTTTATTTTTTAGTTTTTAAAGGAACAAAAATAAAATTATTTACCCATATTTTCAAATAAATATTTAAAAAGTTATTTTAAAATTATTTTAATCTATGTTAAAATCCTTTAATGATTCCTCTACTTCATTGGGAATAAGATCTTATGATAACATCCATATTATTTATATATATTATATTTTATGAATTTTTAAGAGATTTTCATGAAACCCATTTATTTTTCAGGGGTTAATCAAGCTAAAATAGAATATTGATTGTTTTTAAGGGTGTTATATTGAAAGGATAAAGCTTATAAATGTTTTTTCATTAAATGTTACTTTGAAACACATATGGATGATTTATGAGTGGTTCCATTATACAAAAAAGACTTCTTGGTCTATTATATCCCTCCAATTTATTGGGTAAAGTGATAAAGTAAACTATTGTATGTTACTCCTAAGATATGACATATTTAACCATTTTAAGTTTCTCTTAAAGACAATAGATTTTACTGAATATGAGTAGCTTATAAGAGATGATAGAGTTAACTATTTTAAGTTACACCTAAGAGAATTTTGGTGTTATACAATTTTGTGATTCCATGATGAATTTTTGATATTCCAAGATAATAAACGTTTTCTTTATGTTTTTATGAGTTTTTAATGGTTACTTTGATCAATATTTTCATCACATGGATCATGACTATTGATTATCATTACTATTTCCTTTTATAAAGTTTTATACCATGTAACATGTTTAATGATCTAGTGTTTTATGATTATTATTTTTTTATGTTAGGATCATGCACTTTGATTATGTCATCATACCCTTATACTCATTTTATTCTCACTAATGACATTCAATTGTTAATTATTATGTTTACCCTTACTAAGTATTTCAGATCACCCTTATTATGTTTTCTATTTTTATAGGTTATAAATAATAATGTTAAATTAATTACGTCTATAAAGGTTTAATTTTAGAATTATTTTATGGGAGATGATTAAGACTTATTATGAAATAATAAAAGCTAGGTATAGTAGAAAATAGGATCACTTGAGGACATGAATATTTCTATGTAAGAGTTTCTACTAATTATTTAAAACTCCAAACCTAAAAGTCCCTTGGTTATGTATGTAATCCAATATTTTATATTTGATGTTATATGTTTTGGATAAATAAAATTGGGTCACATTTATTAGTATCAAATCAAAAAATATAAAGATTATGTTTTCAGAACTATATCCAAGATTGTATGTTCGAGGATGTTATGTGATAATCAGATAAATGGTTTAAATAAATTTAGAGATTAGGATATTTTCATGTGATTATAACTTAATAGTTATGGATACCATTGTGGTTTTATAATTTTATGGTTTATTATAATTTAAAGGGCATATAAACCACTTTTTAGGTTTTAAGTAATGGGATTGTAAAGTGATTAATGATATTTTGGTGACATTTTATTAGGTTTAAGTAAAATTAACCCCTAAGTTTATCATGTAATATAACATGAAGAAATATTTGGGAATAATTGTATTTCATTTTAGGGATGTAAGATGAATGTTATAAGATAATCTTTGAGCTTAACATGTTCTTATTGAGGTTATTTGATATATATGTTTAATTATTTTTGGAATGATTTAATTTAAAATTGGAGTATTATTCTTCAATTTTTAATATCAATGTATTATTTATTTATATGAAGGTTTATTCAATTTGGTTTTTATATTATCTTGTCCTAATCTTGGTTGGTTTTTGTAAATATAATAAGAAACAATTTTCACCCATTTATATACCTAATTTTCAATTATATATTGATTATAGTTCTTCCAGTAATAAATATTAATACACATAATTTGTAGTAAAGGATGAAATAAAGGTGTAAATTTATTGAATCATACAACCAAAGGATGAATTTTCATTTATTGATTTGATAAAAATCAAGTAATTATATTACCTTATGTTATTAGTCTATATAGTAAATGAATTACTCAACTCTATAAAAAAGGATATTTAAATAAAATATTTATCATATTACCTTTATTTATAATGAAATAATGGCCATTTCATACCTCATTGGTTTATAGTTTTTTGGATATTAAATTTCTAATGATCATTCAATTTCTTATGATCAATTTTACCTATCACTCCCCATAATTATATGGGAATTAAATTTTTAATCCATTTCAATATTTTCACCTCACTATAATGTTCTCTTATTTAGAAACCTAGTTTTTTTAAAAGGTGGGTTCTGGTCAAAAGGCTAGAACTTAGAGCTTTATTCAAAAAGGGAAAGTCACAAACAAGTTACAACAGACGAAAAGAGGGGAATTTTCTAGAGTCCTTAATAAAATAAGGGATTAACTCTGGCGGGAGTTCATTCATCCAAGTGATCTCATGAGACTCCCATGTTGGAAAGCCCATCCGCGATCATATTAGCCTCCCGATAGGTATGTGTGGCAATAAAGTTTAGGACGTTGAGAGTAGAGAGGCAATCCATCCATCTGGGGGTGAGAGGCCATGCCAGATGGACGTCACCCTTCCAGATGGCTTGCACAATGGTAGTGGAATCGCTCTCTATCCAGATATTCTTCCAGTTGAAGAGCTTTGTATAGGAGACAACATGAATGGTAGCAAGCATTTCGGCCTCCAGCGTAGAAGCAATTCCACAGCTTCCAAAGAAACATCCGAGGATCCGGTCCTAATGGTCTTTGAAAATTCCCCTGCATCTAGCAAGGCCAGGATTGCCCTTTGAAGCTCCATCCATAATTACCTTAATCCAACTAGGAGAAGGTGCCTTCCAGAAAACTTCAAAAGTGTATTGAGGTTTTGAGAAAATACCTTTGACGCCAATTCGGCGAAGTGTTTCAAAATCTATGACAGAATTGTCACAACAATCCTTTTGGATCATAGCCGCTTCCTTCATAGCCAACAGAATCCTCATTTTTCCTGCATTAATATTAAAGGAATTATTGTTGAAAAAAGAATCATTTCTAGAATACCATAAAATATGCATAAGCTCCGCAACAGCCGTAAGGAAGAGATTCTTGATTTGGGTGGATCTTTGGAATTCCAACGTTCTTTTTAGTTGGGAGACAATAAAAGTATCTAAAATCCATCTGCATCCAAGAAGGTCAAAAATGTAATGCCAAAGGGCCATAGTAGTATCACAAGATAGAAAAAGATGATTGATGTCCTCACAATGTTGGTTGCATAATCTACATTTAGAGTATAGATTAAAGCCATAGGATTGTAGGAAAAAATCAGTTGGAATTTTTTTATGTGAAATACGCCACATAAGATTAAGTAGAGAAGGCTTAATACAGGCTTTATTGAAGTTAGAAATCCAATGAAAAGTTTCGTCCTCATTAGATAATTGATGGCGATAGAACTTTTTAGAGTCTAACAGGCCATTATGAGCAGGTTCCCGAACAATAAGATCCTCATTGGAGGTGAAGTAATAATTATCCACAATCCCCTTGATATGATTCGGAAGTTGAGAATCAGGGGAATTGATCATCTCCCTAATAGGGAAATTTAAAGTATTAGGGGAAAAAGTATTAGGCATATCGGAAACGAGAGGGTATCCAGTCCAGTTATCAAACCTGAAATTTAAAGAATAATTTTTACTAACAAGCCATATAGAATTCTCCATGATAGAGTGAAAAGAAGCTTTGATCGATGGACAGACAGAGGAAGTCATATAATTAGAAGATCCAGACTTCAGTTTATCAAGGAAGTGGTTTTTGAGGAAACTAAGGGAAAGAGAGTTATTATGAATGATGGACCATGTGAGTTTGGCCTGAAGGGCCTCCTTAAAAATTTTAAGATTCTTAATACCGATTCCTCTATTTTCAATAGTCTTACAGCAAGTGTCCCAAGAAACCGTAACCAAATTATTTTCCAGAGTACTTACACTTCAGATGAAATTTCTGATAGCTGTATTCAGTCTTTTTATCAGCCCCAAAGGCCATTTTTAGACCATCATGGAGTAGACGAGCTTCGGGACAATAGTGGATTTAACAAGGCAAATTCTTCCAGCCATTGAAAGGGATTTAGCTTTCCAAGAATAAAATTGCTTTAAAGTCTGATCAATGATTCTAAGAAAATAACAAGCTTTGGGATGACCCAAGAAAAGGGGAATACCAAGATGGGTAAAAGGAAGGGATCCTTCCTTTACCCCTAAAACATTGGTGATATGAGTTTTCCTATTAGAGCGGAAATTTTTACCGAAGTAAATGAAATATTTTTGCCAGTTAATGCATTAGCCAGAAATATCCTCATAGTGAGAAATGATGGTTTTGAGGTTAATGACATTTCTTTTGTCTCCCTGAAGGAAAATAATAATATCATCGGCATAGAGCAGGTGAGAGGGAACATGAAGATTTCTAGAAGCAATGATAGGTTTGAGTCTGCCTCCCTCAACATTGAGGGAGAGCAGTCTACTAAGATAATCTTCGGCGATAAAAAAATGATAACAGAAAGTGGATCTCCTTGCCTAACACCTTTGGAGCATTTGAAATATCCCCTAGGTGAGCCATTAATAAAAACAGAGATGTTGGAAGAGTTGAAGATGATTTTAATTTTATTTATAAAGGAGTCATTGAAGCCAAAACTAGAGAGGATCTTAAAAATGAAAGTCCAGTCAATCGTATCGAAAGCCTTAGTGATGTCCAGCTTAAGAGCAATATTCCCACCTTTAGTATTTCTGTTCAATAAATTAGTGGATTTAGAGGCGAGGAAAATACAATCTTGTATAGATCTACCTTTAATGAAACCAAACTGGTTCCAGGAGACAATTTTGTTTCTAATATTAGATAGCCTATTACCAAGAATCTTAGTAATAATTTTAAAAAGAGAATTTAAGAGGGAAATGGGACGAAAGAGGTGAATTTCATCCGCATTATCAACTTTAGGGATTAACGTGAGGAACTGAGAGTTGAGAGCGTGTGGAAGAACACATTTTTTAAAGAAAGATTTAACTAAATTACAGACATCATTTTGAAGGACATCCCAATGTTTTTGATAGAAACCATTGTTGAAACCATCGGGTCCCGGGGCACTGTCTGGGTTAAGACCAAAGACAGTGTCCTTGATCTCAGAATCAAGAGGGATGCAATTAAGAAAACAGTTATCCTCAGAAGTAACCATACAAGGAATAATGTTTGGAAGGATATCTTTTTTAATGCTAGGACCATTGAAGATGTCAGTGAAGTAGGAGAAAACATAATTAAAAATATGTTCCTCAGACTCAATGATATTAACCTCAACTCTTAAGAAAGATAGAGGCTTACAAGTTTTCCTAATCCATTGCAGAGAGTTGTTAAATTTTGTCCCCATCATTGAGCCATTTAGTTCTGAAGATTTCATTTTTTAAGTTATCCTTAAAGTTTAGAAGAGAGATCAATTTAGTAGAGATGATGATTTCATCCTGGGGGGTCAGAATTAAAACTGAATGAAGTGTTATTAACTTGAATGAGAGACAAATCCTTTTCTAAATCTTGGATATCTTTGTCCATTAAAGCTGTTTTTATCTAAACACCATTTTTTAAGAATGTGTTTCAGATTTTTCAACTTTGTGGTGCATACAAAAGGATCCTTGTGATTTCCCATATTAGTCCAGGAAGAATTTATAAGAGAGACACAATCTGAGTCAGAAGACCAGGCCAAGTTAAATCTGAAAAGAAATAGAGGTTTATGAGAGTTTTGAGGAAAGATGACTAAGATCAGATGATGATCAGAAGCAAGTTTAGTAAGGGTGGCACACAAGATCTGGTTATATTTATCAAGAGCAGATTCATTAGTGAAATCTATATCATGTTTACTCACCACCGCTCGGTTGTAATGGTGTCTGTACCAAGTGAATTGAGCACCAGTAAGGTTGATCTCAATGAGATTATTACTTTCTATGGTAGTTTTAAATTCTCTAGTGGAGATAGAGGAGAAGGAGTGGCCAATTTTTTCAGAGGGTGAGAAAATAACATTAAAGTCCCCAACCAATACCCAGGGATCTTGAATCATGATATTGATGTCAGAAATCTCCTTCTAGAGAGATCTTCGATCAAGGTAATTATTTTTGGCATAAACAAAAGTATTGAAGATGTGAGTGCTATCGAGGTAATAATCGCACGTCAAATCTTGGGCAGAGAGACTAAAGATATTAACATTTAGCAAAGAGGAGTGGTAGAAAATCCAAAGAGAGTCCATATGACCATTGTTACAAGAACCCAGGAAAGAGAAACCAAGGCTGCACAGATGCATGAACTTAGGAGCAAAATTAACTTTAGGCTCAGCAATAGAAATCAGTATAGGACGATGAGTAAAAATAAAACGCTTCAAAACATTTAGGGTTCCAGGGTTTGCAATCCCCTGAAAATTCTAGTAGATAATGTGCATAATTACTTACTCTTTGGGTTTGACCCCCCCTTCTTTTTAGAACCAGCATTTTGACCTCTAGTTTTCCTAGGGGAAGTGGTTTTGATGGGAGAACAGATTTTATCCTTTTTAGACATATTAGACTCAGGATTGGCAGTACATCCTGCCTTAATTTCAGAATTAGACATCACACAAACATGATTATGAACTGAGCCTGGAATCAATGGATCCAAGTCTAAAACTGAACTGGTAACCAAAGCAGAAGGTCTTCCATCCAAGACAGAGATCCCCTGATGAGCAGGATCTGCTTCAGAAGGTTCAGAGGTCTTCGATAGCATTTACGACAATTAACACTAATCTTAAACAAACCACAGAATATAATTATTTAAATATGACCATTATAGATTAATTGTTGGATTAAAGAATATAAATATAAGAAAACAAATTAAGAAATATATAGGAAATGGACTGACTAAATTCAAATGTATTGATTAGTTATAAGAAAATAAGAACTTAGTTTTTATTGAAGTCATTTTATTATTCAAAAATACAATTCAAAAAAAATGGGTTTTATTGTTTCTTTGTGAGAGAATATTATAATTAATTTGTACGATTTTTTTATATTATATTTTATAAAAATGATATCTTTTTTAAAATCAATATATAAAAATTATTTTAGGATGATATTTTGAATTTTTTTTAAAAGAATAAATTTTCATTGAATAATGAAAACATATCAATTTTATAGAAAACTGACTTTTCCATTAAAGTATTTACAATGTAACATTTTTTAAACTAAATTTAAAATTTAATCTTTTCATATTTATTAAAAATAATCCAATTAAATTCATTTTAATCAAAATTATGTTTAATTGTGGTATAAGAATGCTTTTATACTTAATAATATATTTTTATGGGAAACCATTTTTCGCAATAGTTTGTGGGTTTATTTTAAAAGAAATTTCTAAAATTTATATGAATTGAGTTTGCTAAAATTTATTCTATATATGGAATCATCATTTTAGAATTTTTTAAATAGGTCTAATTTATTTTTGGTCATAATGAATAGTAATCGTGGTAAATATTTTCCACATCAATAAGGGTAAATTGGGTAATTAAGGTTAAAAATATTGGGATATGTCCTTAAAAATATATATAACACTTATCATATTTCTATTTTATTAGTAGTGTTTTTCCATCCTCATCGAATATTTGAATATATGGAAACTTGGATCAATTTTTATTTGATAATAACCTTAATATTAGTCTATGTAAACAATAAATACCAAATTTCACTCTCTTTATTTTAATATTTATAAAAAAAATTTCATTGGGATAAAATGAGTATTTTTTTGGTTTATAAATGATTATTTCAAATATGAATAATTTTTTATTATGTTAATTTATATTTTATTTTTTTGGATGAAATAATTACCATAAATTCTTATGCAACACTTACATAATATATGTATAATCAGTAGAAAAGTCAAGTAAATCATTTTAAATACATTAAAATTAAGATGAATTTTTGTGTTCTGTAAATTTTTATGATATATATAACATATTAGTTATCTTTTAAAAGTTCATATTCTAATTAAATTACTATATTGATGTCTCTAAAGTCAAACTATGTGAATAGTACAAAATATGGATTTAATTGTATTTCTTATTTAATAGTATTTTATTAAATGATTTAAAATTAATAAAAAACTAATATTTAGCCATTTAAATAGGATATTTTAAATCATATCAACTAATATCTAGTAATGGGTAACTTTTATTTTTAAAATAACTTTATTAACCCCTAAAATGGAAAAAAACATTGTTATCATGGTAATCATTAAAAGTGTTAACGAGGGGTTAAAATTAAGAGACAAGGATTAAAAAAGTAACTAAATTTGTAAAAAAAAATTGGATGAAAAGATTTTATTAAATAACCATACTTTATTTGAAATATATCCATTTGGAGCAACTTTAATTTAAAAATTAATTTATATTAATTTAATACTTTAAGTAATTCCAAGGGAAACTTTCTCCTCTCTTATGTAAGAACACCAACTCTCCTCTCTTACTCACACTTATGGATCCAATTAGATCATCAAAAAACAACAAAAAAATTGTTATTAAATTAATTATATAAATTATATTTATTCTTATCTTTTTAAAATACCATCCCTAGGGTCCTAAGGATAGATCCAAAGGAGGTTATTCAAGGAGGAGGTAATTGTCTCAACTGAGCAGTTTCATTTTACTTCTTCTTGTACCTAATTAAATTATATAATAAACATTAAAATATAGTTAAACTAGTATCTACCATATAATTATATGTTATTATTTTAATAGAATAACCTTATTCATATCCTTTTCTATCCCATGGTAAATAAAAAAATTATTTGTGCATACGTGTGGACTACCACCCCCACAAAGCGATTCATTTTGTTTTTCATCATCACCTACTAGGGATGGTTGTTGTGATGGATTTAATAAATATATATTATATTCATGAAATAATTTTTATTCTCTACATATAATATATTAATTACCTTCTTACTCTTTCACCCATTAAAAAAAATGATAACATCGGTCATACCAACGTGTGAAATACTGGTTTGTTTTTCATATTCACATTTAATGATTGATTATAAAATATAATTTGATATATAAAAATGATAGTTATTTATTGATTGTTATTCTTTATATGATTTAATAATGACCCATTTAACTATGTTCAACAGACCAATGTCATTTTCAATTATAAACTGAATGTCCTCAAAACACCCGATGCGGACTCAATCGATTAAGTAATTAAATATGTTAAATAAATTATTGAGAATAGGTTTTATTTGTTTCCAATAGGTTAATATGTATTTTTGGTTAATGTTTTGATGCTTGGAGAATTGGTATGGACTCACTTGATGACACTAGATTCCATACTATAGTAATTCTCCAGGTTGAAAACGAGACAATTGTTGATCTACTCTTAATTGTCATTGACATAGGAAAAATGAATTAGTAGATGCACATTTTTTTTCAAAAATAAAATACCTATTTATACGAGTGAATTATTTATAGTGAAATGTGAATTATATATTTTTATTTTATGAGAAATTTAAAGGTTAAGGGATAAGTTTTTTGTGGAATTTTTTTGTTAGACTTAAATAAAAAATATGGCTAACTTAAAAGACCCCAAGGTCTAGCCCGCAACCACACTTGAGAGCCCTAAGGGTCAAAATATGGGGAGATATTTCCTAAGGAATCATTTGGGTGATGATTTTATGAGGTGGACCATGTATAATCCCACTATAGTGTGCTCATGTATATGTCACATAGGAGTGTCACACCAAGATTGGCCCGAGAGGCCCATTGGGTTTAATTCCTTGAGTGCATGAAGAGTGTTAAGGGCGTTGATACCTCATCATCAGATCAAATTGAATGAATAATGGATTTCATAATATAGAGGAGGTATTCCAATATGAATATTTTTTGTGGGATATAGAGAATCTGCACACTGTTCCTCCACCATTAATAAATAAAGACAGAATACTGGCCTTCCAGTCATGCAAATCCGAGCCATCCATTGAATTCAATGAAAAACATATTCAAATAAGAAGATCATATTCATCCTATACTACAATTTCATACTTCTAAACACCAGTGGTTTGATGATGAAATCTTGAGACAACCGACTATCTCTAATGATCTCCTCATGAGAATAAGAACATTTGATCGTAATGAAGCCATGCATGAAATCAAAGTCTTGTATGCATGAGATCATTCAAAGAACTTGATTTAGCCAAAGATAATATGTTTCAAATTAATCTTTCATAAGAACTAGTGAAATTTCATGATTCCATCACTTTATGTTCTATAGATCACATAATAGTAGGGAAGATACCATGAAGCATCACAGAATGAAGAACGTATATTCGATCACATGAAACTTCCATCTTATATAGATATCATCAATTAAATTATTCAAGAGTATATTCAATGAGCTATGAAGAGGAATCACATGAAGGTATTTAAACACTCACCACAACCTCACAATAATTACACTAAGGCATCACATGAACAATTAAGTGATCATATAAAGAGATCACATGATCAATTGATCCTTCCACCAATGGATGGAGAATCCAAAATATTTGGCATTGATGAGATTATGAGATCCTCAGTTCTTTTAATGAGTATTTAAAATGAATTCAAATCTATATGAGATGAAGTGAAAATATTCATATAAAAATTGAGGTTTTGTTAAGATTAAATTTCAATGTCATTAGAATACTTGATAAAGATATCTTGTTTCAAAAAAATAGAGCACCCGTGAGAGCTCATCACATGAAAGAAGTAAGTTCTCATGTGATCCAATCACATGAATAATAACCCACAATACACCTAGGTCATGTGAAGGAAAGAAAAATTTCCCATAGATGAACTCTTATGTTACACAAAGTAGAATCAACGGAGAACCCTAATATCATGTAGGAAGGTAGAGAGGGTTTTCATAGTCCATCATGTGAAGACCATACACGTAGGAGGAGATATTACACTCACTATTTGTCATTATGACATATAGTTAATGACATGAAAAACCTTTTAGGAACCTTTAGGAACAAATATTTTCCCACTAAGAAACCTACTAATGGTACTTTGGTCATGAGAATTACATATATGAAGGTCGTGAGACATCATATGATCACTTCCTGTGAAGGGAAGAGAATATCCTATAATCCTTACTTGTCTTATGTAAATCTATTTGAATAGATTGCATACACCTTTATATAAATAAGGAATTTAACCTTTCATGCATTAGTTCTCTCATTCATATGAGTACTATAATAGAAATTTGAGAAAGAGGATAATAATATTGATAACAAATTAACATTTTTAAAGTAGTTGAGATATTTTTTCCTATAAAAATAAAGAAGGATATTGATGAACTGA
This sequence comes from Viscum album, assembly GCA_963277665.1. Taxonomy (NCBI): domain Eukaryota; kingdom Viridiplantae; phylum Streptophyta; class Magnoliopsida; order Santalales; family Viscaceae; genus Viscum; species Viscum album. The sequence continues at coordinate 1,717,478,864 of OY728143.1, forward strand.
GGGATTTAGTATAAAAAATTTCAAATATCCTTTATAGGGTGTGGATTTTACCTATCTAAGATTGTGTTCAAATTGTTAAGTACTTGTAATCACTACAAATTAATAGTGATAAGAGAATCTGTGAAACAACTACAGGTTCATCATGACAAGGAGTAGAATTTTGCTAAAACTTGTAAAAATCATTTTATGATTTTAATTTTATTAAATTTTATCATATAAAAGAATTGGTACTTAATATATTAAGATATTGAGGGTTTAACAAGAAAAAGATGTTGAATTAAAAAGGTATATTCATAAAAGTTAGCATTGATTCACCCCCCTCTCAGTGGATCTGGCTTAGGGATCTATAAGTGGTATTAAAGAAAACTAGGTTCCCTTGGGTTTCTAATATTTTGAAGTCTATTATAGAGATTAATAATTCTATGAATATTAGAGGATTTCTATATTTAAATGGAAATAATTTTTATGGGTTGAAGAATCAAATGGTTACATATATACTATTATAAGGGTTGGAAGTAAGAGCTGCTGTCACTATTGGATATCCACCAGTTGTAAGAGTTGGTGCCGTGAATTTTAAAGGAAATAAAAATCCAGTGGTTGATGGGAAAGTAGAAAAATATATACTATCATATTTATCAGATAAAGTGTATAATAAGGATATGGGGCTACAGATATCTAAGGAAATATAGGACAACCTAGAAAATATGTATGAAAGAAACAACAAAACAAAAGAATAAAAATTAAAAATATGAATAGAAAAATTTGAAGATGTAAGAATTGATGAGGATGAAAATGTTGATAACCATTTCACAAGGGTAAATAAGATAGTTATCTATATCATAAGATTTTATGAAAAATTGGATGATTCAACTATAGTTAAAAAAATTAATGAAAAACTTTCTTGATATATTTAAATCAATTATTTAATAATTATAAGAAATATAATTAATCTCAATTAATGAATTATGAAATAATATCCTAAATTATGAGTTTAGAAAATATACAATGTTCAAGAAAAAAACAAACGAAGAAATGGATTTCAAATATACGAAAAATATAAAGATCAAAGAGGAAGAACTTATTGAACCTCAAAATTATTTATAAAAATATGATGAAAGTGATAATAATCACAATAAAATCTTAACTCTCATATCCAAAACTCTTAAAAGGGGAAAGGGAAGTACAAAAGAAAGCTGCCTATTAAATGTTTTAGTTGTCGTGGTATTGTAAATTTTACTATATATTTTATAAATAATAAAACATATATATAATCATATGAATAATAAAAAGAAGAAAAATCAAAGTGATATTCAAAATGAATATATGGTAAAAGGTACAAGAAATTTAATGAAAGAAAAAAGTGTTCTTTTGGAAAGAAAAAGAGAAGAATTCTAAGAAATGAGGTTAAATATAGCTCATCCAAACATTATGATTCAGAGGATGAATGTTCTATAAAAGACATTAACTTTATGAAACATATTGATAGAACAAATAAAAGATAAAATAATGAAGAATAATTAAATGAAGATTATATGATTCACATTCTAAAAGTAGAACTAGAAGTATATCTAAAAAAACACCAGGCTAAAGAAAGAAGTTAAAACATCTAATAAGGATGTTGTAAGACCAGAGAAGTTTGAAGATAAGTTTTATAATAAGGAATATGAGTATATTGAGGAGATTAAACTTCTCAAGGTAAAATTGGTTGATAAAGAAATAATTATAATATTATCAGAGAAGAAGATCAATACTTGGGATGAAGATCGTAAGAAGTATGATCAATATTACTCAAGGATGAGAAGACTCATGGAGATTTCAAGATTTATTATGTCAAAGATATTTAAGGAAAGGTTGAATCATCTCATAATAATAATAAAATATGTATTAATTATTAGGAAAACTCTCAAACTGTTAAATTTAAAAATATTAAATATATATATCCTAATATGTTGGGACCAAGTTGGCTTAAAGTTTTTTTTTGGAAGTTGAAATATGTTTTTATTGAAAGTGTTTTATTTTTTTGTTAAATAATAAATAAATCATTTCACTTTGTATGTGTTGGAAATCAAACTCACAATTGTAATTAGATAATCAGATGTAAAATTCTTAAGAAATTCCATCATCTTGAGAAGAAGTTTTCTAGGAGAAAAGTTCATCAGACTCACCTTAGGTATAGAATAGATTTTCAATAATTATTAGGATTGTTTTTGAGTCTGAACGGATAGAATAAAAATATGATGATTCTTTACTGATATTTTGATTCAAGCTTTAAGAAGGAAAGGGGTAGAATAAGTGATTTTAATCAGAATGATGTTTTTTTCGAAAGAAAGAAGTTACTAGAAGGAAAGAAAGTTATAAAAATTTCCAATGTAATTTAGTTGATTATATGATGATAATAAATGTTATCAAAGTCATGAGTATGTCATTATTACAAGAATAAGCTTATGGAAGAATAAATTTTGTGAATTTAAAGCTTTCCAGTCTCAATTAATTGGTTTGAGATCATGAGATACAAATTTTTTTGAAGGCTGTGGAGTTTTTTTTAATGCGTGAAGTCGAAGATAATTATTTTCAATGAGACCAACAAGCCACAAGATTCAAATATTTGAAGAAATATACTAGTAAGGAAAGAATATTTCTTTTGACATCGATCATCATATACAGTGATGGTTGTAAAAGAGAACAAGAGGAAAAATTGTTTTTATTGGGAGTTGTTGGGACCAATGGAAAATAAAATAAATAGAGTTTGTTGAAAAAATTCATGTAAGAATATTAGAGACAAATACAAAATATAGTCAACCATTTTCATCAGGTTGATTTTTTTCTTCATCAATTGGGTCAAGTGAGAAAGAAAAATTGATAAATTATTTTGTATTATTTGTTCCAAGAATGAAAGAAGAAGCTCTGATATACTTGAAAATTGGGTAAAGAGATAAAGAAGAACTGAAATTTGTTTTTATAAAATTGGACAAAAGTCACCAAACTAAAATTGGTGTCGACTATCAGACAAGAGGTGACACTGATCCACTAGAGTGAATTAGAGACTAATTCATCAGGCATAACCTCACACCGATAACTTCATAGGACACAAGATCATCAGTCTGAGGAAAAGAAAAAAAATAAAAACTATTTAACATAGTTAAAAATGTGTTGTTAAATAATCCATTTATAAATTGTTTCTAAGTAAGTGAAAGAATCTTTAAAATTTGTGACTTTGTTTATGGAAAAAGAAAAGAAACTAAAATCTAATGATGTTTCAATAATGTTTTTATAATAATGATTTCAAAGTTTTATGTTTAAAAGTTGGTACTGATCATCATAATGATAAGTCATATATTTGTCTTATAATCAATTGTTATAGGACATAATAATGAATAATATACTGTTACACACATGTTTTCATCATAATGATGAAATTACAATGACAATCAAAATCATACTGAAGAATGGTTAGAAAGTATAAAGCAATCTGACGTTGTGAGAAGATTCAAGAAGGTTTGAGAAGATTTGAGAAGCACTGAAGAAGTAAAATATTTTTCTGAAATGGAAATGAATTTCTAATATAATGAAACTTGGTTAAGTGGGAAAAAAATTTAGATTCCAACCTAAAATTTTTCTGGTGAAACTATAAAATAAAGGAAGTACATGGTACTTTTTGATGGATCAATACTATTATTGTGAGAAAAGAGAGAGAGAAGATTTGATATTCTAGTGAATAGGAGATTTCATATAGAGAATTACTAAGGAAGTTCATAGGGCAAAAGTAAAAAAGGAAGATCGTATTTAGTGGTTTCTTGATCAGACCAAAAAAACAAACTGGGATCTATAGACTAAGACATAAGTAGTTTCTAATTGTTTCAGTGGTATTGTGGTAGAGTTATATTTCCAAACCGAGCAATCATAATGAATAATTAGACTAAGTATCATTATTAAGTCTATATAATTTCTTACCTGATGCTCGGTAGGAAAGTGAAGAATCTTTTTGTAGATAATATTTATGAAATTTGACAAGGAAGCATATTAACATGTTTTGAAGCATATAGTGAAAGTTTATTAACTTGTCATAAAATATTGTTTTACATCATTTAATGATACTTGAAGCACATGCAATGTTGTGTTGAACATTGTGATACACAAGTGGAAGGTCACATAATACTTGTTGTATCCACATAAAATTACTTTCTATAGTGAATTTTGTGGTATTTGATTATTTCCAAACCATACCAAGGATGTAGTTACTCTCATTGAGTAGTGAACCTTATAAATTCTTGTGTTCTTATAGATGTTTGATTGTTTTGTTTCTAGAAAAGTGAAAAATCTTTAAAACGAGGTGAATATTGTTTCTAATGAAATGAAACTTAAAATAAAATGATATCACTGATTTACCCTACCCCCTCTTAGTGATACATTGTTCCTGGCCAGAAATTATCTAGTTCTATTAGAGTAAAGGTTCCTTTCGTTTACTATTTTCTGAAGTTTTTGAAGAGATGTTGTGATGGGAAATCTGAACTATGTGAACAATAAGGGGATTCTAGTTATTAATGATAATAACTATCATATCTGGAAATATAGAATTTTTCCTTATCACATGTCTCTTGGGTATGATGTTATTGAAGCTTCAACAGATGGATTTTCTCTAATTGATAAAAAAATTCCTCTCACATCTATAGACTAGTATAATCATGAGAATGATGAAAGATCTAATAGTTATTTACTCTCATCACTTTTTGAAAGTGATTTTATAAGAGTAAAGGGTGTTTCCACTAACAAAGGTATCTAGGATAAGATGAAGAACATTTGTAAAGGTAGTAAAAAGTTAAAGAAGGATAAGTTACAAATATGGAAGATGAAGTGTGAAGATAAGATAATAGGTGAGTATTAATCTATTGGTTACTTTTTTATAAGGGTGAATGATATTTTTAGCACTATTATATATCCTAGTGAGAAACTGGAAGACACAACCATTATTGAAAATATCTTGATAATTCTTCCCAAAACTTTTGATTCCAAAGTTTCATCATTAGAAGGTAGAGAACCTAAAACTCTATATTATATGATCTTTATAGTACTCTCATTAATTTTTCAATGAGAAGGGATAAAGTTATGAATAAAAAAAAAATTTGATCAAGAAATTTACTTCAATTTTTATAAGAAAGTAAATTCTAAGAAGATTTTTAAAGAAGAAGAAGTTTCTAAATATGATTCTAAAAATTAGGTACGTAAAAATCTTGATGAATTTTTATCCTTGTTTTCAAAAAATATGAAAATAGGTACAAGAAATTATAGAGGGAAACTTCCCTTTAAATGTTTTTTATGTGGATATATTGATAACTTTTTCGATAATTTTCCTCAAATAAAGAAAGAATAGGATAGTGATGATGATGAAAGAAGGACAAGAAGATCATGGAAAAAAGGGTGATAAGGATAAATATTATTCCGAAAGGAAAGATAAAAAGTTATCCAAATCCAAAAGGATATTTTCTTGACTAAAGATGTTTAATAAGAAGATAGTGAAGAAAAATACGAAAATTATACTGAGAATACTATGGATAATACTTTCATTGCAATAGTTAAAAATAAAGAGTTCAGAAGAAGTAGTTCTCAAGAAGAATAAACTCGATTAGAATTTCTCTAAAATAAGAGTTGAAATAATTTCTAAGAAATATTGTAAGTATTTATAAAGAAATTAGGAAATTGAAAAATGAAAATTACTCAAGATAAAATAATGAATTTTTTACTGATGAAAAAATTAATCTACTAGAAGAGATTGATAATTTGAATAAATATATTGAGAAAGAAAAGAATCAAAATGAATTTTTTAAAATAAAGTTGAATGAAAAAGAAGAAGATGTGTAACTTTTACAATAAAAACTTTATAAATTTTATCATAGGGTAACATGTTTTAACAACTCTATCATTGAATTTGGTGAAATTCTATAAAGAATAAACCTAAGAAGAATAAAAAATTACCTTTAAAGTTTGAGATGAAAGATGAATTTGTTTCTGAGAAGAAGAAATCTGGGAAATTTATATATGTGTCCAAAACTAACAAAGTGGAGAAGTTATAAGTCTCTAAAAATTATGATTCCAAAAAGGTTCATATGACTTCTAGTTATGATAAGGCTAGAAATAAAACTGATATGAAGAGGAAGGTTCTAGTTGAGAATATAAAGGTTGGTATTAAACAATGTTTTAGTAAGAAGGTTACTAAAAGGCATATGCATAACTCTAGACAGTAGGAAAGTCACATCAATAAATATTGTTTTTACGGGTATTACTAGAATTTTGGTGGATTCAGGCATATAGAAAATATGTGTTGGTTTAATCAGAATCATTACAATTATTCGACAAATTACAAAAGGGAAAGTTTGAGGGTGAGTCAATCCTATCAAAGGAAGAATTATGAGAAGGTTGTTTTGAAGGAATATGGGAAGGTTGTTGTAAAATTTGAAAATAGGTTCCAACCTATAGAAAATATTTATAAAAAATATGAACAAACTATACACCTTGTAAAAGGATGTCTTATTTTGTTACCAGTACAAAAAATATTTTATATCAATTCTTAGAAGCTAGGTGTGAAGAATGATAAATTGAAAGAAACATCTCTTATTTTTGAAACCACTCTCAAAGATGGAAAAGTAGAATGAAATTAGATATTGGATAGTGGTTTTTCTTCTCATATGATAGGTGGATTAAAATTTATAAAGAATTTGAAAGACTTAAAATAATGAATAATGATATTTGGAAAAGATGAATCACTCAGAATCATAGGTGTTGGATCAAACATCATTGTTGAAGAAAAATTGAAATCTAAGAAATATTTATTTGGTGATGGGATGAAACACAACTTTATAAGTGTTTCATAACTTTTTGATGACATTAATAATTTTTTTCCAGAAAATATGGATTTTTATTGAAAATAGAGGAAGACGGAAAGATAGTTACAAGAGTCCAACATACAAAAGAAAAATTGTTCCAAGTTGGTGAGGTTCAAAACTCTTATTAATTATGAATGGTTGAAGAGAATTATTTTTGAAATTAAAGGTTGGTAAACATATATTAGAGATAGATGAGTGAGTTATAAAAGAGAGATAACGTCCATGGTATTACTGATATGTCCATAAGAAGATATTGGTGTTGTATAATTTTTCATAGAGGAAAGATTATAAAACCTGTGCATAAGAAAGTTCACATTTGATCAAAACAACCCCTAAAACTTGTTCATTTAGATATTTATAGTCCAATGATAAAAGAATCAAATCATGGGTATAGGTACTTTATTACATTAATTTATGAATTTACTCTCATTACTTTTGTTATGTATATGAAACATAAATTGGATGCTCTGAAAATGTTTAAAAGTTTTAGGATGAAAGCTAATAAGGAATGTGAGTATTCAGTAAAGAAGATGAGAACATACAATGGTGGTTAATACATGAATATAGAGTTTGAAAGTTATCTTGAGAATCATGTAATTGGGATTTAATTCATTACACCTTACAATCCTTAACAAAATGGTGTTGCTAAAAGGAAAAATAGAAGTTTGGTTGAAACGGGTAGAACTATGTTACTTGAACATGGTATATTTCATTACTTTTGGAGGTAATACATGAGAACTTCTGTTTGTATTCAAAACCAATATTTATATAGTCCAAGATCAAATATGACTCCATATAAAATGTTTTACAAAAATCTATATGTTTGAAACACTTAAGAGTTTTTGGAGTCCATGCATCATAAATAAGAAACGTGGAATCCTTGGGATGTTTGAGTAGAGAGGTGAAGATGAAAATTTTCTTAGATATTCTCTAGAATGTAGAGTATATAGATGTTACAATAGAGAAATATGAAGATAAGTTGACTCTATTTATGTTAAAGTTATTGAAAATGATAAGTAAGATTCTAAGAAAACTAATGGAGATAATTAATATGAACATTATTAAATAATATTTGTTAAAAATTATGATAAGAATGCAGATAATTGTAATACTACTCAAGAATAAGAATTGGATTCAACAATTTCTAGTGACAAGGAAGAGTCTCTAAAATACCATCCTAGGATGAGGGAGAAAGAGGTATCTCAAAACATAATTTTTGATCAACATCAAAGGGTTAAAAATATAAGAACATAAAAATTTGTTACACATACCACTATATATTCAAAAGTTGATACTAAAGATATGAATGAAGATTTTGAGCATCCAGAATGGATTCAGGATATAAATGAAGTGTTGAATTAGACTGAGAATAATGATACTTGGGAACTCATACCTAATCCAAATAACAATACTATTATCTATAAAAAGTGGGTTTTCTAGAACAAGATTAATGAATATGGATAAGTGATAAGAAATAAAGAAATATTAGTATCCAAAGGTTACTTATAGATTTAATGCATTGAATTTGATGAGAATTTTTCTCTAGTTATAAGGTTGGAAACAATTAGAATCTTTCTTTATATTGATGCACAATTGAGTTACAAAATTTTTCATATGGATTTGAAATCATCATTTTTGAATGGTGATATTGATGAGTATGTTTATATTGAACAAATGTGTGGAATTTCTGTTATAAAGGATGAAAATTATGTGTGAAAATTAAATAATTTCTTGTATGGGATAAAGCAAGTACCAATGTCTTGGTATTCTGATTTGGATACCTACTTAAGAAAGATGAGTTTTAAGAAAGTATGGTTTGATAGTAATCTGCACATAAAAGAAAGTTAGGAGTTTTTCCTCATTATAATTGTTTATGTTGATGATATTATCTTGGTTGGGAATGATGAAATAACTTGTGAAGGATTTGTTTAAGAGATGGAAAATTTGTTTGAAATGTCCATGCTGGGTGAAATTAAATACTTTATTAAGTAACAAATTTCACAAGAGTGGAACAAAATTTTCTTTCTCAAGAAAATTATACAAAGGAACTACTTAAGAAGTTTTTCATTGAAAATTCAAAACCAGTTTCCACACCAATTTTAGTGGGAACCAATTTTTATAAAGATGGATAAGGTAAAGAAGTTGACTCTAAAGACTTTCAAAAGTTGATTGGATGTTTCTCGTATTTAATTACCTCAAGACCCAACATTTATTATGTTATTACCTTATGTGTAAATTTTAATATTTCTCCAAAATAAACACATTTATTGGCTGAAAAAAAAAATTCTCAAATATATCAAAGGCACAAAAATTTTTAGAATCATGTTTTATTGTTCCGAATGTATTGAATTTTCTAGGTATTTAGATTTTGATTGGGAAGGAAATGTTGATGATAGAAGATCCACATCAGGTGGAGTTTTATTTCTAGGAAACATTTGGCATACAAAGAAACAAAATTCAGTAACTATTAGAATGATCAAATTTGATTATGTTTCTTCCACTCAAGATGCTACTCAACTAATGAGGATGAAAACTCAGTTGGGAAACTAACTTATTGAAGTAAAGTTACCCTTGCTTTTAGGATGTTATAATCAGAGTTCTATCAACCTTAAAATGAATAAAATACAAATTTATTGTTCAAAACATATTTATATGAAATATAATTTCATCGAAGAGAATGTGGAGAAGAATCAATTGAAGTTGGAATATGTTTCTATATTATAACAAGTTATTAACATATTCACAAAACCTTTATCTGAGGAATCATTTTTGAAGATAAATTTAAACATGGGAATCCAAACTCTTTCTCATCCAGGTTTAGGTATGTGTTTTTTTCTACTCTATCATCTTGTATTTGGATAGTGTTGTCAATGGGGAGAATTATTTCATAAATATGTCCATTGATATGTACTAAACCTTTTAAAGAAGAACATATGTAAGAAGAGTTGTTGGTAAGCTGTGAATTCAACATGTAAGTGTGTGAACTATTCAAATAGTTTGTTGGAGTGGTTGTAAGAAACCTATTTCTACAGGTAAGTGGAATAAGTGAAGAAATATGTAAAGTAAAGTTGAAGAAGTTTTGTAAGTAACTACTTTCATAAAACATGGTTTTTCTATCAATTATTATTATTTATTAAAATGATTTGTCTCTTGTAGGATTAGAATTGTTGAAAATTAATCCATATATTAAGGTTAAAAAGTTCAATTATTTTTTTAACCTTGGTGGAAAACAAAATAAAAATGGGGAGATTGTTGGGAACAAGTTGGATATAAGTATTTTTTTTGAACTGAATGATGTTTGTATTGAAAGTTTTGTATTTTTTTTGTAAAATAAGAAAGAAATAACTTCACTGTGTAAGAGTTGGTAATTAGACTCACAATCGTAATCAGAAAATAAGACACAAAATTATTATGAAATTCCATCAACATGAGAAGATGTTTTCTGGGAGAAAAAATTCATCGGACTCACCTTGGGTTCATAATGGAGTTTCAATCATTATAAGGAACAGTTTCAGAGTCTAAATAGATTCGATGAAAATAATATTATGACTTTATGATCTTAAAGATCTAAAAAAATTTAAGTTTCCCAAGAAACTTGTGATGAAATCATTATTAAGGAAAGTGGGAGAACGAGTGCTACCAATAAGAATGGTGTTTGATTGGAAGGAAAGAAGTTTCTAGATGAAAGGGAAGTTATAAAACATTACAATGTAATTTAGATGATGCCATGGTGATCAAAAATTGTCTCAAAGTCATGAAGAAGTCCTGATTACAAGTAATAGATTTTGGAAGAAGAGTGTTTTTGATGTTAAAGATTTTTATTCTCAATTCATCACTATGAGATCACCTAACATAGAATTGTATAAAGGATGTGGTGTTTTTTTTGAAATTTAAGAAGATGAAGATGCTGGTTTTTATTCAAACCAGTAAGCCACCAGATACTTATAATTAGATAAAGATTTTGGTAAGGAAATAAGATTTCTTATGACACCAATCATTATACACAATGATGGTTGTAAAAGGGAATTAGAGGTAGAATTATTTTTATTGGGAGTTTTTGGGACTAATGGAAAAGAAAAGAAGTAGAGTTTGTTGGATTGATGCATGTAATAAAGTTAGAGACTAATAAACAATATATTAAACCATTTTTATCAGTTTGAATTGTTTTTTCTCTATCAACTGGGTCAAGATAGAAAGAAAAAATTATGAATTGTTTTGTATCATTTGGGTTAAGAATGAAATAAAGAGATCTTATACACTTCAAAATTAGGTTAGGTGACAAAGAATAACTAACATTTTTTTATCAAATGGGTCAAGACTCACCAGACTAAATGTGGTGTTGACTATCAGAATTATGGTGACACCAATCCATTATAGTGAAGTAGAGACTAATTCATCAGGTAAAGCCTGACTTTGATAACTTCAGCGGACACAAGATCATTATTCTAAGGAAAAGAATAAAAGAAGAATTGTTTAAAGTAGTTAAAAATGCATTGTTAAAGAAGTTGGAACTGAAGTGTTACTAAGTAAGTGCATGAATATTTTGAATTTTTTACTATGTTTATGTAAAATGAAAGCAAAGTAAAGTCTAACAAACTTTCCAAAATGTTTATGGTAGAATGTTTTCAAAGTTTTATGTCTAAGAGTTGGTACTGATCATCCTAATGAGAATTAATATGTTTTTATTATGATTAATTGGTATAAGAAAATGTAATGAAGAATATGTTGTCATAAAAATTTCTTCAACATAATGATGAAATCATATTGATAATCAAAATCAAACTAAAGAATGGTTAGAAAGTATGAAGTGAGTAAACGTTGTGATAATATTCAAGAAAGTTCAAGAAGAGTCAATAGTAGTTGATATTTTTTGAAGAAATAAAAGATGTGTTCAAAATGGGAATGAATTTTGAAGATAATAAATTTGGTTAAGTAGAAAATTATTTCAGATTCCTACCAAAACCATTTTCAAAACACCTATAAAAGGAAGGAAGTACATGGTACTTTATGATGACTCAATATTATTCACATTTAAAGGTGGAGATATAATATCTCAAGTTATAATGAGAAGGAGTTTCTAGATAGATAATTCTTGTGGATGTTTTCCAAATAGAATAAGATAGAGGAAGATACAATTTAGTGGTTTCTAGTTCGAATCGAGAAATTATACTGGGGTTTTTGGATTGTGATAGAAGTAGTTTAGAATTATTTTAGTGGTATTATGGTAGAGTAATACTTCCTGACTGAGAAATCAAACTGAATAATCATATTGGGGAATAAAACTAAGTATCATTATGAAGTCTAGAGAACTCATTACCTATTTCTAGGTAGGAAAGTGAAGAATTATTTAGATGATTATATTTTTGAAAGTTGACAAGGTAGCACAATAACATGTTTTTAAGTACATAGTAAAAGTTTCTTAGCTTGTTACTCAAAAATTATTTTACATAATTTTATTCTACTCAAAGGAAATGATTCATTCTACTTGAATTACATGAATTGTTGTATTTAACATAGTGCTACACAAGTGTAAGGGCATATCCTACTTCTCTTATCCACACAAGGGGATTGTTTTCTTGTGTATTATGTGGTATTGAATTGTTTCCAAACCATACCAAGGTTGCAACTACTCTTATTGAGTTGTAAATTAGCTAAATTCTTATGTTCCAATGGATGTGTGACTATTTTATTCTCAGAAAAGTGATAACTAATTAATAAGAGTGAAGGATGTTTCATAAGAAAGTAATCTTAAAAGAAAAAATATCAATAATTCACTCCTAACCCTCTCAATGATACATTGTTTCTAGATGGGTGATATAATAATAGTGTAGGTTTCATGAGTATTTCTTGGAAAAAATGGGTTGAGAAAAACTATAAAAGTTATTTTTCCTTAATTCAGGTGATATAGAATGATTAGAAGAAGCAATTTTCCTTAAAACCTATGAAAAATAAGGAAAGTCCTATTTCAAAATCACAAGATGACTTTCAACGACATACTCAATGGTTTTTTGGAAGATCAAAATTAAAGGGTTGCTACTAGTGTAGTGGAACTTATGGACATAAAGCCCTTGTATGTTGGCACAAAAGTTTTCTCCCCATGAACCAAAAGGGCTGGGCTTTAAGGGTAGTCTCTCAAATAATAGGATCAAAAAAATTATTATAATACAAATAACTAATGAAAATATTATGTGGTTTCTGACTAAAATAGGTTTAAAGGACTTGAGGTAATGTTCCAAAGTTTTTACTTGAAAGGTAACTATGTTTAATAGTGAACAACTATTCTTCTTTATCAATAATAAAAAATTCCTCAAAATGAAAAAAATTCAATGTAAAAGAAAGACAAAAAAAACATTGGTTGTGGGATTGCATTGAAGGCTAAAAAAATGGGCAGAATATGGATTCTTGATAGTGGAAATTATTTACATATGAATAGAGATAAAAAGATTCTAGAAAAAATATAGGAACATGATGGAGGTGTTGTGACCTTTGGAAATGAGATCTTGTCAAAAATTAAGGGAGTCAGTTCAGCTAAAATTGAACCATCCAGAATGAATTCACAAGAGGTTTTATTTGTTTATGGGAACAAAGTTAAATTATTGAGTGTTAGTCAATTATGCGATGAAGTCAATGAGGTCATATTTAATAAGAATAGTTGTTTTATCTATATAATTATTAATGGAATTTTTTTATAAGAGTAGAAATAGCTGATGGAAATTTGTTTTATATTAGAGACCCCAATTATTCCTATTATCTCAATAAAAAATAAGAAAGAAATGTATGTCACCTAAGGCTTGGATATATCGATCAAAAGAATTAGATTAATATCTATAATGAAAATAACTTTAGGAATTTTCCTCCATTAAGCTAAGATAATGACCAGGTTTGTAAAATCTGTTAGAAAGGGAAAATGGTTCAAGGTAAACATAAGATATTAGACACATAATCAACAAGGCCTCTAGAGTTAATTCATTCAGATTTTTTTGGACATATTTAACATAAATCTTCAAAAGGTGACTTAAATTTTATCACATTCACTGATTATTTACCAAGAATGAAAAGGGTGTTATTTTTAAATCAAAATTCATAGAAAGTTGATATGATCAAGATGTACATGAGAGAATTTTAAAGAGAGCTCAGTATTCACATCAAGAAATTGAGATATGAAAATAGAAAGGAATATAATGGAATTGATTTTGAATATTATATTGAAAAATATTGAATAATACATCAATATATCACCCCTAAAAATCATAGCATAATTATGTTTCTAAAATAATAAACCAAATCATTATGGAAACTAGGAGAACTATGCTTGCTATGTTTGGTAGATAAAAATTCATTTAGAGGGAAGTAGCGTGTACTGCTGTACATATTCAAAACTGATTTTTCCCCAGAATAAATTAAAATCAAACTTGATATGAAATTTTCTATAAGAAAAATTATATATTTAGATACTTTCAAGACTTTGTGATTCCTTACATAAACAAAATCAAAGACACAAATTTGGGGAAATTTTATGAGAAAGCTGTAGCAGATGAGTTTCTTGGATATCTATATAATGGGAAAGGATATAGAAGATAGAATAAAAAACATCAAAAAATCATTGAATATTATGATGTTAAAAAAATTTAAAACCAATATTTAATGAATTATTCAAAAGTAATAACTTTTTAAGAACATGATGTTAACAACAGACAAGTTCTTGAATATGTTAGTAAAAACAACCTCAATTTGAAACCATTACAGGAAGTGTTGATTCAGATAAAAAATATGATGAAGAGTATATTGTTGAAACTAAAAAACTAAAGTATGAATGATTAAAGAAACATGTGTGAAAGAGAAAATATCATTGGATAACAATATGAACCTATGTAGACTAAAATAAAGTTGAGATACAATGAGCATGCAATAGATACAACAAAAAGAATATTGATATTTGAAAATAAAGCTTCACTTATCTCTAAAGTTGAGCATAAATCAGTAATATAATTCTTTTAACATGAAGAATGGATTGATTCTATTAATGAAGAGATGATTCAAATTGAAATGAATTCCACATGGGATCTTGTTCTAGAACCTAATGATAAAAATATCCATGGAACCAAGTGGTTCTACAAAAACAAGATAAATGATCAGGGAAAGGCTGTTCGGACTAAATATAGGCTTTTATACAAGGGATACTCACAAGTAAAAGGTGATGATTTTGAAGAAACCTTTTCTCTAGTGGTAACTTGGGAAGCTATTAGAATGTTCATTGATATTTCAGCCTACATTCAATATAAAATTTATCAAATGGATGTCAAATTAATATTCTTAAATGGTTATATTAAAGAATAATTGTATATTGATACACCTGATGGGGTTTTCCTTAAAAAATATGGCATGAGAATATGAAAATTGAAGAAGTATATTTTTGGATTAAAATATTCCCTAAGAGAAAATTATTCAAATATAGAAAAATTCTTGAAAGAGATAAGTTTTTTCAAAGGAAAAGTGGTTAGAAAATTATATATCTAAGAAATGAAGACATGCGCACATATTATTATTGTATATATTGATGATATCATTTTTTCTAGTGATAATGAAAATGAATTTCCATATTTTAAAAACCAAATGAAAAAATATTTTTATATTTCAATTCTTGTTGAGGTAAGATTCTTGTGGGATTATAAATATTTCAAAAATAATATTTTACTTTATTATCCCAAGAAAAGTACTCTAGAGAATTGTGGAAGAAATTTGAAATGGAAGAGTCAAAACTAGCGTCTAAACCCATTAAAGTGGGTCTAATTTTTCTTAAATATTCATATGAAGATATTTTTAATCAAAGATAATTCATAATACTTACTCATATTCTAATTTATCTTAAAGTTCCTATACTAGATATTGTATATGTATTTAATATTTGTGGTTGATATTAGAGTGATCCAAATGATTCATATATTATGGATGAAAATTTAGTTCTTAGATATATCAAAGGGTCTAAAAATTATGGGCTTATTTATAATAAAGAAATTATCTTAAATCTATCTTGTTTTACATATAATTATTGGATAGGTGATTGTGATGATATAAGTTCCACTTGAGAAATAATTTTATTATTGATAGATAGTTGTGAGATTTGTAACTGAAAAAAACAAAACTTAGTTAAATTGAGTACTATAGAGGCTGAATATCATACTACAATTAGTTCATACAAACAAATTACTTGGATGAAGGAAAAATTTGATGATTTAAGGGTGAAAATTAAAAAGCCTCTCAAAATACACTGTGATAATAAAATTGAAATAGATATTTATAAAAATCCTATAAAATATTCAAGATACTAATATATTTATATCTAACTTAATTTCATTAAGGAGAAGTTTGAAAATGGATATATTAGGTTGGAATTTATTTCAACTCGAGATCAATTGGAAGATATCTTCACCGAGTCTATTCGTAAGGACATATTTGTAACACTAAGGTTGAACATGGGAGTTAAACCCCTTTTAATTCATTAAAAACCCTTGGTTGAGATCCCCAAAAGACTTTCGTTTATGTTGTAAAAAATGGGGTTCAATGGGATGATACAAAGTGGGAGTTATTCTGTAAATACCTTAAAATAATAATTGAGACTTTCTGAGCATGATTTCACACGAACGGTTTATTATAGACAACATCGACAACCTTAGTTGTATCCCAATTATTTTCCACACTATATTATCCCACATAGACTTAGAGTTTATTAGCTAAAGGCTATTCAATATAAAAAATAATGTGATATCATTCCTCTCTTTAGAGTGTTCATGTTTTTAATTAAAGGTAAATAAAATGATTTCAGAAGAAAAATGAGATAAGAAATAGTCCACTTATCCTTTGTATTTGTTTTTCAATAAGGGGGAGAAAGTTTTCAAAACATATTGACTTGATAATATTTGTTGATATTGAAAAAAATAAAAAGGGGGAGATTATTGAGCCTTGGTTGCATTTGTTATCAATAGTTCAATATGTATTGGTGGATGAAGTGATGATTGTTGGAGAATTCTTATGGAATCACTTGATGGAATTGGATTCCATATCCGAGAAACTCTCCATGTTTAAAATTTTAGGAATCTTGATCTTATATTAATGATAAAAGACATGTGAAAAATGGATTATTGTATTCAAATTGTTTGCAATAAGAAAAACCATATTTGTAGTAGTGGAGAATTTAGATAGGACCATGAAATATATGTTGTTATTTTTTTAGTAATTTAAAGCTAAAGGGATAAGTTTTTATTAAAACATTTTTTTTGGAATTTAATATGAAATATGGAAAAACTATAATCTCTCAAGGAACAACCATCAAACAAACTTGAGGTACCCAAGGGTCAACCACATGGGAGAGCTTTCCCAAGGAAGATCACTAGAAACAAGTTTATGAGGTGGGATATGTATAGGCCCACTATAGCATGCCTGTGTATATGGTGCGTATGAGTTCCACACTAGGATGGGTTAGAGAGGCCCACTGTGTCCTATCTTGTGAGTTTGTGAAGGGTGTTATAGGTGTTGATCCCTTTTCATCAGCTTTAACCAAATATGTAATGGATTTAATAATAAAGTGGAGTGACGCTGCTTTATATATTCAATATGGGATGAGGAGAAGCTATATACTGTTACTTCACTATTAAAAAAGATGAATCAGACATTGGATATCTGATCACACTGATATGATCCATCTATTGAATCCTACATAGTGATTATTCAAATAATACAATCATTTTCATCCTCTATTTTACTTTCAACCTTCTCAAAACCACTGGTTTCATGATGAGAGAT
Organism: Viscum album; assembly: GCA_963277665.1. Classification (NCBI taxonomy): domain Eukaryota; kingdom Viridiplantae; phylum Streptophyta; class Magnoliopsida; order Santalales; family Viscaceae; genus Viscum; species Viscum album. Next base: position 1,717,496,542 of record OY728143.1, read on the forward strand.
TGATACAACCAACCATCTCTAGTGATCTCCTCATGAGAATGAGACTGTTTGATTGAACCGAATCGATATACAATCAAAGTCTTATATGTAAGAGATTATTCAAAGAACATTATTTAGTTGAGGATAATCTATTTCACATGAAATAATTGTAAGAACCAATGGAATCACAAGATTTAATCACAAGATATTCTATGGATCATGCGATAATAGGGAGAAAATCATGAATCCATAACATAATGAAGAACATATCTTCGATCTTGTAAACCTTTATTCTTTTATAGATATTATCAAATAAATTATTTAGGAGGATATCCACTGATCTATCAAGAGGCATTTCATAAATTCATTTCTATAATCACCATGCCATTGCAAGAATTCCACTAAGTAATTACATGTTCAAAGAATTGATCATGAGGAGAAATCACATGATCACTTCATATTTTCAGTGATTCATGGAGAATCAAATAGCTTCAACATTCATGAGATCCTAATATCCTTGGTGATTTGTATAAGTATTAATAATGACTTAAAATATGGCGGAGATGTGGTTAAGAAGATACCTAAATAAACCAAGTCTCAGTCGAGAGTAAATATTGATGCCATTTGAATACTTGATAGAGAGCTCTTGTTTCGGAAAAACTGGGCACCCATGAGAACTCTTCATGTGAATGAAATATGTTCTCATTCAATATAATCATTAAAATAATAACCCATGAGCCACTAAGGTTAGGTTAAGGAAAGAAAAAATCCCATAGATTAATTCCTATATCATGTAAAGAAGAATCCTTTGACAACACTTGTCTCATGAAGGAAGGCAGAGAAGGTTTAGATGATCCTTTACATGAAGCCCATATGAGAAGGGAAAGATCTCACACATAATTTTTTTCATCCAGAAATACAGTGAATTATGAGAAGAACCTTTTTGTAACCCATGGTCATAATTTTATGTTCCATCATCTAATGAATTTTTGATTCAAGTATCACCCAAGTTGTAAGGGTTATTGCCCTAAACATCATTCTTTAAGATATATTTTCATTGATACACCTATATTAATTTATATTGTGTTTAAAAAAATTACTAAATATAACATAATCACTATTTTTATATTCATGGTATTTTATGTTCCTTATTATTCACTTTATTTCAAATAGTTTTTGGTTTTAAAAGGCCATAAATGTTTAATTCTTTTATAACATTGTTTTAAAGTTTTTAATGAATTTTAACCAAAACATTCCCCTGTGTTATTTATATTATTTCAATAATGTTCTTTCATAAATATAAATGATTTCATAAATTTATTCTCCATGATCTTTGACCTTTTCTTAAAAGGTTTAAAAGTATATTTCTTAACATTTTCCTCATGGTTCACTTTTAACTCTCATTATAAAAGTTTGAAAAGAATGTTTTTTTCAAATTTTATGACATGAACATACTATCCATAATAATAAATATTAATTAATTTTAAGATTACCTTACAAGTTTCCATGGTTATTTTCAATGAAATCCTTCTATCATTTTTTTAATTTTTTTTTGTTTTTAATGGTATCAAAAGAAAATGGTATTTTTCCCTATTTTCAAAGAAATGTTTTAAATTTTCTTTTAAAGGTATTTTAATCTATGTAAAAATCCTTTAATAATTTTTCTACATAATAGGGAGTATGATCTTATGATACCATTCAAAATCATTCTTTGGATGGTTTATAATGATTATTTTGAAGATATTTTCATGAGACCTATTTCTTTTCCATGGGTTAATCTTTCCAAAAAGGAATGATTATTGTTTTCAAGGGTGTTATATTGAAAATTGAGAGCTTATAAATCTTTTATTCCTTATATGGTGCTTGAAAATATTCATGGATTATTTATTAATGTATTCATTTTAAACTAAGGATAGGTTGGTCTATTATATCCCTCTATTGAATTAGATAAATCAATAGAGTTAACTATTATAAGTTACTCCAAAGAGGTGGAAAAGTTAACTATTGTATGTTACTCTGAAGAGATGACAACGTTAACTATTAATAGATACTCTAAAGAGATAATAATGTTTAATAAACTTGAGTATCTACTAATATGTGATGGATTTAACTATTTTATTTTACTCCTAAGATAATGTTTGAATTACCCGATTAGATTATTCCATGATAAATGCTTAATGTTCGAAGATACCATCACATTTTCTCTATGATATGAGTTTTTAATAGTCCCATTGATAAATATTGACATCACATGGCTCATTATTATTTACTATCATGATTATTTCGTTTGATAAATATTTATTCCTTGTTACATGTTTATTGATATAGGTTTTTATGGGTATGAATTTTCTTATGTTATTCTCATAAACATTGATTACATCATCATACCCTTATGCTAATCTTATGATCACTGATTAAATTCAATTATTAATTATTATTTTTACCCTCAATAAGTGTCTGATATCACTCTCTTATGTTTTCCATTTCCCCAAGTTATAGTGAATATTGTTAATTGAATTATGTCTAGAAATCTTTCATTTGTAAATAATTTTGTGGGAGATGTTGAATATATATTGTGAAATAAAAAAAATTGAACATAGTATGAAAAATTATCACTTGAGGAAATGGGTACCATTATGTAAGAGTTTGTATTAATTATCTAAAACTATAAACCTAATAGGTCTTTAATTATGTAAGTGATCCAATATTTTATGTTTGATGTTGTATGTTTTGGATGGATAAAATTGGGTCACATTTAATGGTATCAAAGATAGAAATATAATGATTATGTTTTTAACACCAGATCTGCGAGTTCATGTTTATGGATTTTATAACCAATATCCATTTCCCAGCATCATTTCAAAAATATTGAACCACCACTACTACAGAACTTGGTTTATCCAGCACTAGGGTTTTAATAGTGCTCGCTAAACGCACTGTTAAAAACCCACTTTCTCAGTGCTAGAAAAAGGGTTGATAAAGGGGAAATTTAATAGTGATAAAAAAAATGTTAAAGGTACACCTTTATTAGTGATTTTAAAAAATCATTGATAAAGTACCCCTTTATTATGACTAGTAAAAAAGCACTGATAAAATGGGTATTTATTAACGCTTCTAAAAAAGAGCTGGTAGGGGGGGAGGGGGTCTTTATCAACACTTCTTGAAATGCACCAATGAATGGGTGGTCTTTATCAATTCTTTTTTAGAAGTTATATCAAATACCCCCTTTATCTGTACTTTTTTACAAGCGCTGATAAAGGGAATATTTCAAAAAAAAAATTCATTAACAGACACCCATAACAGAATTTATAGCCATTTGGAGGCCATATGAGCCTTTTTTGGCCTCAATAGAGATAATTGAGGGTTCCCATGGGTCATCAAGGTATTTATATCATCACAAGTTTATATTTGATATGTGGTAGAGTAAAAATAGACACCCGGTTTAGAAGTTATGGCCATTTGAAAGGTGGCAAAATGTGAAAAACCCTTTAAACCCCTTAAAACCCTAAAAAACTAAAAAGATCATAACTTTTTATATGAGAGTTTGTTTCAGCTCCAAAAATAGTAAAATAAAAGCTTATGAAACAAAATAAAACCACATTTGATTTATATTACATTATAATAAAATGAATAAAACATATTATAGTTTCAAAAAAGTCATAAATCAAACTCGAAATTAAAACAACCATAAATTTCGATCTGGGTGTCAGTTTGGGATCTACCATATATAAAATCAAATAATATGATGATATTTATTCCAAAAAGGGTATATCATTGAGCTCTATGAACGATGTTCAATTTTTAAACCCCAAAAGGCCTAGAAGGCCTCTGAAACCGATTTTTTTGTCACCAACCCTGATTTATTAAAATTAAAATGGCTATAACTTCTGATCTGGGTGTTCGTTTGGCTTGTACCACGTACCATATTGAAGATAATTTCATGATATTTTATTTGAATATTTGTGTAGATGAACCAGACTCTTGGATTATACATTATTTCCATTTCATGGTTTTTAGGGGTTTTAAGGTTTCTAGAGATTCTTAACGTTTTTATGTATTTTAACGGTTTTTAGTGTTAATATCCATTTTAACATATATATAAAATAAATTTGTATTTAATATATATATAAATATATATATAAACATATATATAAAAATATATAAATATATGGATAACAAAATATAATGAAATATATATAAATATATAGATTTATCATAAAATGTAAAACAAAACGGTATAGATGAGTGGAAAAGGTGTTGGTGTATAAGTTTGAGGTCTGAGGTTCAAAATTCACTGCACTACAAAAAATAGTAGATTAGAGGTGGTTTTTATATGGGGTTATGAACAACCATATCTAAATTCATTTTAGAGGGGGTTTTGCACAACCCCCTCTAAATTTTTATCATTTTTTCTTTGTAATATTTGGTTGGATTTTAGAGGTAGTTGTGTCAAAAACGCCGCAAATTTAATAATTTGTGGCTCTATATGTCCGGTTGGATTTTATAGGTGCTATATATATAGATATATTATTCGTTTGGATATATATTAGAGGCTATATATATATAACATGGAAATTGTTTTTTAAAGGAAATAGTGTGGGTTTACAACCCCCTTTAATCTCTTAAATTAAAGGAGGTTCATGAACTATTGTTAATTCCTTAGATTAAAGGGGGTTTTGAAACCCTTCTAATTTAATAAATTAGAGGGGGTTGTGAACCCCCTCTAATTTAAGATATTAAATGGGGTTGTAAACTCCCTCAAATTTATGACATTAGATGGTGTTTTTAATGCCCCTCTAGTTCAATAAATTAGAGGGGGTACATGAACTGCCGCTAATCGTTTTGATTAGAGGGAGGTTTTTAACCCTCTCTTAGTTTTTATTTATTTTTTAAAACAAATCTCATATACATTAAACTTTTATATTATATATGTGGGTGTGCATGTGTGTGTACGCACACACACATATATATTACATAAAAACATTATTTAAATATATTTAAATGATTTATAAACACACACACATATATATATAAAGAAGTTATATAAATAATTTAAATAAATACTTATACATATAAAAAAAATCTATATATATATGAATATTGGCATACAAAATATAAATGTAATTATAAATATATTTATTCAAATAAATAAAATTTATATATGGTTTTATAAATACCATACAATTATATTATGATTTATATTATACATATAATATATTAAATACATTTTTATTGTATATTTGTGTATAAATACATTTATATAATATTAGGTATAAATATAATTAAAATATAGACAAAATTAAATATAAATATAAATAAATAAATATTATATATATATATTATATATATATATATATTATATTATAAATATTTTATTATATATAAATTAATATATATTATATAATTAATTTATATATATTTTAGTATACTATACTAATTATAAATTGATTTAGTTAATATATATATATATCATTTAATTATATTATATATTTCCAATTATACGACTGTATTTAATTGTATTTATATGTATACATAAATATAATTGTATAATTTTACATACATTAATATATATTTATTTTTATAAATTTTATTTCATATAATTTTAATTATATATAAAATAAAATCATAAACATATTATATAAATATATACATAAATATAATTTATCTAAAAAATAAATAACAAAAAAAAACCAAGCTTATAGTTTTTATGATTTATATTATAGTAATAATTAATATATTTTTAAATAATATGTTTATGATTTTATATAATTCATAATTAATATTATATGATATAAAATTTATAAAAATAAAATATATAAATGTACACAATATTATACAACTATATTTTTTGAAATATTTATATATTAATGTAAATAATATTACATAATTATATTTATTGAAATACATATATATTAATGTTCATAATAATAAATATATGTATTGAAATACATTATAAAAATATTTTTATAAATTGTACTTTAAATAATATTAATTATATATTTGTATAAATTGTATTTCATATAACATTATATAAATTTTTATATAAACTTTATTTCATAAATAATATTTTTATAAATTTTATTTCATGTAATATTAATTATATATAATATAATACAATATATATGTTGGAAGTTGTACCTAAATATAATATAATACAATTTATACAAATAAATATATATTAATTTACATAATAATAAATATATGTATGGAAATACATTATATAAATATATTTTTAAAGACATAATATAAACATATTAACTATATATATATTATATAAATAAACAGGTACATAATATATAAATCTGTATTTAAGTATATAAATAATTTATATAAATATATTTATAAATATATAAATATACGTTTATATGCACATAATACGAATAGAATTATAAAATATATACTCAAATGTATGTAAATACACATATACAATATAATGTTTATATAAATGTATAAATGTAATATAATATAAATTCATTATAATATAAACACATAAATTTATAATATAAAAATGTATATGTTAATTTAAATAATTATATATGTATTTAAATTTTATTGAAATAATATTTATTTTCATTAGTTTTAATATATATATAAATATAATGATATGTAAACATATTAGTAAAATCAGATCGTCATAGTGGTATGGGTTCTGCTTTGCATACTAGAGGTCTGGGTTTCGAATCCCGCTACGCCTGAAATTTTTTTATACCATGCATAGGGGAGTTGGGGTTCGGTGGTAAACTGGAGGGATTAGCTGCACGGGTGGAGAAACATAAGGGGGTAAATTAGGTGTGACATTGGAGAACCAGAGGGTGTGAGATTGTGGTGAACCAATGGGGATGGTGGGCCTTATGTGAACCAGAGGGGAGGGACGTGCAAACTGGAGGTGGGCCGCATGTGAATGGGGAGAGACCCGTGGACTGGAGGGAGTGGGGTGGGGGTGGCATGGTAGTATTTAATATATATATAATTTAGAGGTGGTCATAAGAAATACCTATAATATGATTCATTGAGAGGGGGTAAAAATCCCCTCTAAATAATTTTTAAAATAGAGACGGTTCTTAAGACCACCTCTATTATGTCTCATGCAACTCAACTAGCAGAAATTAGAAACCACTGCTAGTTTGATCAATAATTTAGCAGGTTTAAAACCCCCTATAAATTGAGTTTTTATGATAAAATTAAAGGGGTTTTAACCGTCTCTAAATGAACCGCCACTAAATTTTACACTACTTTACCAGTGGTTCCTCAAAACCGCCTCTAACAAGAGTTGGTGGGCACATTAGCAGAGGTTCCTCATAACTGCTAATAATGTGTTTAGAAGGGGTTATAACCAATTCTAAAATAAAAGATAACTCTGTCTAATCAAGTATTTTTTTGTATTGTTGGAGGTAGGGGCATGCTCTAGGGGTGGGATTATCTAAAGTACTGATAAAGGGGTGGGGAAAGGCCTGATAAAGGGGGAATTAGTGGGGGAAGCACTAATAAATAGGGTGATGGTAGTGGGAAGCACTTATAAAATGGGGGAGGGGTGGGGAATAAAAAAATATTTATACCCTTTATCAGTGGGCCCTTTATTAGCACTTTTTTTAGCACTATTAAAGGTCTCCTTTAATAGTTCTAAAAAATCACTGATATAGGCGCCCTTTATCAGCAATTTTTTTAGTACTGTTAAAGGGGTCTTTACCAGTACTTTTTTACCAGAGCTGTTAAATCTAACCCTTTAACATTGCTTACATTATCAGCACTTCTATAGCACTGATAAAACTATTTTACTAGCACTGTTAAAGGCCTGATTTTTCAGTAGTGAACTACATACTCAAATTCTTATACTCATCTTCATTGTCTTCCTATTCTATTTCGTACAGGTTTAGTTTCTGGTAAAAAAAATTTGGAACCCTTATTTGGCTGGATTGACTATCTTTGATGATTAAAAATGACTAGTTTCAATGGGAAAATTAATATGTTTCCAAGTTTATTTTTATTTTCATTAATTAAATGTGATGGAATGGTTTTAATTTCAAAAAACCAAAAAAATGAGAATAACTCAGATGATGACATTAGTAGGAACATTGAAAGTAACCATATATTTTCATCCTTAGTTTGAAATTCAGGATTAATTTTGGGCGGGTAATTGATGGGATAAAAATACCTTTTGATTATCACTGACAAATTTACCTCTATAATTATATCATGAAAATATAGTATCAAACAAAAAAAGGTATGTAACAAATGATATAGTTCTAAATAATATGTTTTTTTTGAGAAACATGCAGAGTTCGAGGATGGATAAACTTAAGAACCTTCATATTTGGGAAAAGTGGGGGAGATTATTTGAGGATACAGTGAAGAATATGTTAGTAAAATAGATTAATGTTAACTCTACCCATCTATCCTTTAAATATAAATCTCTATTAAATCATTGAGGTTTCTAACATTTTCCTTCTTTATTTAAGTTTTTATCTATTTTCTCATATATATAGGTTCTCTTTGCTGGGAAAATTTGAAAACAAGCATCCAAGTGTTTTAGTGATAAAAAATATTTGGTTTCAAATCGATTTTTAGAGTTTTCAACTAGTTTAATTAAATATAAACATGTCATACTAAATATTTATTCTGAGGATTTATTATTGATTTTGGAAATATGAATATTGGGATTTTTATGGTTTTAGAACGAAGGTACTCAGATGGGATCTGGATTTCAATCCTAAAATAAAATCCCCTATTGTTCCTATTTGGATTTATCTTCCTCTTTTATCCATTCATTTAGAAGATGATGCTTCTATTATAGACTTAGTTATATTTTTTGGTAAGTCTAATGGGATTTCTTTAGGTACCCTTCTTGGAGTTATACCTTTGGTGGCAAGGTTTTGTATTGAAATTTATATTTCAGTTTCTCTTCCTCAAATAATTGGGAGTGATAATGGATTTTATAGATTTATTTAAGTGGTTACTTACAAGAATTTTAATTCATTTAAAACCCTAGTTAATTATAAATCCTCACAAATGGTAAAATATAATGAATTTTATGATTCAAATATATATTAGTTAGGTAGAAATAAATAACACTACTGTAAAGGGGATCTTTCCCAACAGTTGTATACCAACGGTTCAAAGAACCGTTGGCATATCTTGTCTTTCCCAACGGTTTATAGAAACCATTGGGAAAAACCCCTCAATTCATAGTTTTCCCAACGGTTTCATAGAACCGTTGGGAAAGATAGGTTTTTCCCAACGGTTCTTAAGAACCGTTGGGAAAAGTGGAGAGGAAACCTTGTTTTCCCAACGGTTCTATGGAACTGTTGGGAAAGGTTGGTGTTTCCCAACGGTTTTTAAAAACCGTTGGGAAAACAATTCCCCAAATACCCAAATCGAGCCAACGGCCTCCCCACATTCCAGAAGCATTTAGCTCATGTCCTCCTGGAGCGATTCCTTGGCAGAAGGACCTCCCAATCCCCAAATCATCCAGCACCTACCAGGTTAGACTCCTATATTTTATCGAGGATATAGTTCCAACTCTTATAAATCATATACTTCTATTCTTGATTTCATTATTCCCAATTATTAGGGTTTTTGTAAAAATTTATGATCGTTTCATGGTGGTCATGTGCGCCACTATAGGTACATTGATTCACTAATTTATTTTGGTATTTCCATAAAATTCGAATACAATTTATTAATGAATCAATGTTGAGTGTTAACATGACATTCATGTTCTTGATTTTTGTTGAACACCTTATTTATGGTATGGGGTCAGATTATTTAAATTGTAAACAAATACTTATATAGAATTTCCTTGTAAAACCTGATGGTTTAATTCTAGTTAAATGGAATCATAATTTTTTATGTTATTACTATATAGTAATTGGTGAGGTGAATCATATATGTATATGAAAAATGGATCAAGATCATTTTGTATTGGATAGAATTATTCCCTAGTAATGTGAGACCCTTATGTTGTGGGGTGAGTATGGAGTAGTGAGATATATTGCTTGTTACTTACCTTTTTTCAATTCTATGAGGTAATGATAGAATGCACTATTTTTTTGAGATCTGTTAATGTTTTTATGGTTTTGATAGTGATCCATGATGTGTATCCTAGTATGTAAGATCTTGTTGGGTATTGGACCCTAGATTGGGTGAATTTGTATGCAGTAGGGTGCTTTCTAGGATGGGTTGTAGTGATGTGATGGTAACTTATGAGAGGGGTGGGTCATACTAATGTGGATTCATTCTATATCATAAGCATGTAAATATAATTTGTATTATGATAACTAAATGTGAATGATGTGTGATCAAATATTGTCTTATCCTAGAGAATTCCTTGTGATATATTGATATAGTGGCATGAGTGATGATGCATGTGGTGACATGACCAAAATACATGTGTTTCATGGTTAGTGATCAATTAGGTTAGTGATCCTATGATCATTGGGATGTGACTCTAAATGATTCAAGAAGAGTTATTAAAATGATAACACGAGGGTGTGTTCCTATTTGGTTTTATCTAGACTCGTAGTATAGTATTGGAGTTGAGTTATTTTTATGGATGTTGCCTTTTAGTGGTTGTGTGTTTGGGAACCCCCCTCCTTCCTAGACCCTAGACAACCCCCCACCCTCCTCCCTAGACCCTGGACAGCCCCGCTGAACAGCCCCCCACCCTCCTCCCTGGACCCCGGACAACCCCCGGACAACCCCCAGATAGCCCCCCCCCCCGGACAGCCCCCCCACCCTCTTCTTTAGACCTCGGACAACCCCAGATATCCCCCGGACAGCCCCCCAAATAGCCCCCAGACAGCCCCCCCACCCTCCTCCTTGGACCCCAGACAGCCCCCCCTATCCTCCTCCTTGGACCCTGGAAAACCCCCCGAACACCCCCCGGACAGCCCCCCACACAGCCCCCCCACCCTCCTCCCTGGACCCCATACATCCCCCCTACCCTCTTCCATGGACCCCGAACATCGTTCAGCATGTTTGGACCCCCCCCCCCCCGCGCACACGCGTTTATCAAGCGCACGCAATGCTTAAAGAACGCATAATGAGCCCTACCGCGCAGACCGCACGTCCGATTGACGTGCTGTCTGCGTGTGCACGTTGCGAATAATAATTGGTGATTTGTATAAGTATTAATAATGACTTAAATTATGGCGGAGATTTGGTTAAGAAGATACCTAAATAAACCAAGTCTCAGTCGAGAGTAAATATTGATGCCATTTGAATACTTGATAGAGAGCTCTTGTTTCGGAAAAACTGGGCACCCATGAGAACTCTTCATGTGAATGAAATATGTTCTCATTCAATATAATCATTAAAATAATAACCCATGAGCCACTAAGGTTAGGTTAAGGAAAGAAAAAATCCCATAGATTAATTCCTATATCATGTAAAGAAGAATCCTTTGACAACACTTGTCTCGTGAAGGAAGGCAGAGAAGGTTTAGATGATCCTTTACATGAATCCCATATGAGAAGGGAAAGATCTCACACATAATTTTTTTCATCCAGAAATACAGTGAATTATGAGAAGAACCTTTTTGTAACCCATGGTCATAATTTTATGTTCCATCATCTAATGAATTTTTGATTCAAGTATCACCCAAGTTGTAAGGGTTATTTCCCTAAACATCATTCTTTAAGATATATTTTCATTGATACACCTATATTAATTTATATTGTGTTTAAAAAAATTACTAAATATAACATAATCACTATTTTTATATTCATGGTATTTTATGTTCCTTATTATTCACTTTATTTCAAATAGTTTTTGGTTTTAAAAGGCCATAAATGTTTAATTCTTTTATAACATTGTTTTAAAGTATTTAATGAATTTTAACCAAAACATTCCCCTGTGTTATTTATATTATTTCAATAATGTTCTTTCACAAATATAAATGATTTCATAAATTTATTCTCCATGATCTTTGACCTTTTCTTAAAAGGTTTAAAAGTATATTTCTTAACATTTTTTTCATGGTTCACTTTTAACTCTCATTATAAAAGATTGAAAAGAATGTTTTTTTCAAATTTTATGACATGAACATACTATCCATAATAATAAATATTAATTAATTTTAAGATTACCTTACAAGTTTCCATGGTTATTTTCAATGAAATCCTTCTATCATTTTTTTAATTGTTTTTTTTGTTTTTAATGGTATCAAAAGAAAATGGTATTTTTCCCTATTTTCAAAGAAATGTTTTAAATTTTCTTTTAAAGGTATTTTAATCTATGTAAAAATCCTTTAATAAGTTTTCTACATAATAGGGAGTATGATCTTATGATACCATTCAAAATCATTCTTTGGATGGTTTATAATGATTATTTTGAAGATATTTTCATGAGACCTATTTCTTTTCCATGGGTTAATCTTTCCAAAAAGGAATGATTATTGTTTTCAAGGGTGTTATATTGAAAATTGAGAGCTTATAAATCTTTTATTACTTATATGGTGCTTGAAAATATTCATGGATTATTTATTAATGTATTCATTTTAAACTAAGGATAGGTTGGTCTATTATATCCCTCTATTGAATTAGATAAATCAATAGAGTTAACTATTATAAGTTACTCCAAAGAGGTGGAAAAGTTAACTATTGTATGTTACTCTGAAGAGATGACAACGTTAACTATTAATAGATACTCTAAAGAGATAATAATGTTTAATAAACTTGAGTATCTACTAATATGTGATGGATTTAACTATTTTATTTTACTCCTAAGATAATGTTTGAATTACCCGATTAGATTATTCCATGATAAATGCTTAATGTTCGAAGATACCATCACATTTTCTCTATGATATGAGTTTTTAATAGTCCCATTGATAAATATTGACATCACATGGCTCATTATTATTTACTATCATGATTATTTCGTTTGATAAATATCTATTCCTTGTTACATGTTTATTGATATAGGTTTTTATGGGTATGAATTTTCTTATGTTATTCTCATAAACATTGATTATATCATCATAACCTTATGCTAATCTTATGATCACTGATTAAATTCAATTATTAATTATTATTTTTACCCTCAATAAGTGTCTGATATCACTCTCTTATGTTTTCCATTTCCCCAAGTTATAGTGAATATTGTTAATTGAATTATGTCTAGAAATCTTTCATTTGTAAATAATTTTGTGGGAGATGTTGAATATATATTGTGAAATAAAAAAAATTGAACATAGTATGAAAAATTATCACTTGAGGAAATGGGTACCATTATGTAAGAGTTTGTATTAATTATCTAAAACTATAAACCTAATAGGTCTTTAATTATGTAAGTGATCCAATATTTTATGTTTGATGTTGTATGTTTTGGATGGATAAAATTGGGTCACATTTAATGGTATCAAAGATAGAAATATAATGATTATGTTTTTAGCACCAGATCTGCGAGTTCATGTTTATGGATTTTGTAACCAATATCCATTTCCCAGCATCATTTCAAAAATATTGAACCACCACTACTACAGAACTTGGTTTATCCAGCACTAGGGTTTTAATAGTACTCGCTAAACGCACTGTTAAAAACCCCCTTTCCCAGTGCTAGAAAAAGGGTTGATAAAGGGGAAATTTAATAGTGATAAAAAAAATGTTAAAGGTTCACCTTTATTAGTGATTTTAAAAAATCATTGATAAAGTACCCCTTTATTATGACTAGTAAAAAAGCACTGATAAAATGGGTATTTATTAACGCTTCTAAAAAAGAGCTGGTAGGGGGGGAGGGGGTCTTTATCAACACTTCTTGAAATGCACCAATGAATGGGTGGTCTTTATCAATTCTTTTTTAGAATTTATATCAAATACCCCCTTTATCTGTACTTTTTTACAAGCGCTGATAAAGGGAATATTTCAAAAAAAAAATCATTAACAGACACCCATAACAGAATTTATAGCCATTTGGAGGCCATATGAGCCTTTTTTGGCCTCAATAGAGATAATTGAGGGTTCCCATGGGTCATCGAGGTATTTATATCATCACAAGTTTATATTTGATATGTGGTAGAGTAAAAATAGACACCCGGTTTAGAAGTTATGGCCATTTGAAAGGTGGCAAAATGTGAAAAACCCTTTAAACCCCTTAAAACCCTAAAAAACTAAAAAGATCATAACTTTTTACATGAGAGTTTGTTTCAGCTCCAAAAATAGTAAAATAAAAGCTTATGAAACAAAATAAAACCACATTTGATTTATATTACATTATAATAAAATGAATAAAACATATTATAGTTTCAAAAAAGTCATAAATCAAACTCAAAATTAAAACAACCATAAATTTCGATCTGGGTGTCAGTTTGGGATCTACCATATATAAAATCAAATAATATGATGATATCTATTCCAAAAAGGGTATATCATTGAGCTCTATGAACGATGTTCAATTTTTAAACCCCAAAAGGCCTAGAAGGCCTCTGAAACCGATTTTTTTGTCACCAACCCTGATTTATTAAAATTAAAATGGCTATAACTTCTGATCTGGGTGTTCGTTTGGCTTGTACCACGTACCATATTGAAGATAATTTCATGATATTTTATTTGAATATTTGTGTAGATGAACCAGACTCTTGGATTATACATTATTTCCATTTCATGGTTTTTAGGGGTTTTAAGGTTTCTAGAGATTCTTAACGTTTTTATGTATTTTAACGGTTTTTAGTGTTAATATCCATTTTAACATATATATAAAATAAATTTGTATTTAATATATATATAAATATATATATAAACATATATATAAAAATATATAAATATATGGATAACAAAATATAATGAAATATATATAAATATATAGATTTATCATAAAATGTAAAACAAAACGGTATAGATGAGTGGAAAAGGTGTTGGTGTATAAGTTTGAGGTCTGAGGTTCAAAATTCACTGCACTACAAAAAATAGTAGATTAGAGGTGGTTTTTAGATGGGGTTATGAACAACCCCATCTAAATTCATTTTAGAGGGGGTTTTGCACAACCCCCTCTAAATTTTTATCATTTTTTCTTTGTAATATTTGGTTGGATTTTAGAGGTAGTTGTGTCAAAAACGCCGCAAATTTAATAATTTGTGGCTCTATATGTCCGGTTGGATTTTATAGGTGCTATATATATAGATATATTATTCGTTTGGATATATATTAGAGGCTATATATATATAACATGGAAATTGTTTTTTAAAGGAAATAGTGTGGGTTTACAACCCCCTTTAATCTCTTAAATTAAAAGAGGTTCATGAACTATTGTTAATTCCTTAGATTAAAGGGGGTTTTGAAACCCTTCTAATTTAATAAATTAGAGGGGGTTGTGAACCCCCTCTAATTTAAGATATTAAATGGGGTTGTAAACTCCCTCAAATTTATGACATTAGATGGTGTTTTTAATGCCCCTCTAGTTCAATAAATTAGAGGGGGTACATGAACTGCCGCTAATCGTTTTGATTAGAGGGGGGTTTTTAACCCTCTCTTAGTTTTTATTTATTTTTTAAAACAAATCTCATATACATTAAACTTTTATATTATATATGTGGGTGTGCAAGTGTGTGTACACACACACACATATATATTACATAAAAACATTATTTAAATATATTTAAATGATTTATAAACACACACACATATATATATATAAAGAAGTTATATAAATAATTTAAATAAATACTTATACATATAAAAAAAATCTATATATATATAAATATTGGCATACAAAATATAAATGTAATTATAAATATATTTATTCAAATAAATAAAATTTATATATGGTTTTATAAATACCATACAATTATATTATGATTTATATTATACATATAATATATTAAATACATTTTTATTGTATATTTGTGTATAAATACATTTATATAATATTAGGTATAAATATAATTAAAATATAGACAAAATTAAATATAAATATAAATAAATAAATATTATATATATATTATATATATATATATATTATATTATAAATATTTTATTATATATAAATTAATATATATTATATAATTAATTTATATATATTTTAGTATACTATACTAATTATAAATTGATTTAGTTAATATATATATATATCATTTAATTATATTATATATTTCCAATTATACGACTGTATTTAATTGTATTTATATGTATACATAAATATAATTGTATAATTTTACATACATTAATATATATTTATTTTTATAAATTTTATTTCATATAATTTTAATTATATATAAAATAAAATCATAAACATATTATATAAATATATACATAAATATAATTTATCTAAAAAATAAATAACAAAAAAAAACCAAGCTTATAGTTTTTATGATTTATATTATAGTAATAATTAATATATTTTTAAATAATATGTTTATGATTTTATATAATTCATAATTAATATTATATGATATAAAATTTATAAAAATAAAATATATAAATGTACACAATATTATACAACTATATTTTTTGAAATATTTATATATTAATGTAAATAATATTACATAATTATATTTATTGAAATACATATATATTAATGTTCATAATAATAAATATATGTATTGAAATACATTATAAAAATATTTTTATAAATTGTACTTTAAATAATATTAATTATATATTTGTATAAATTGTATTTCATATAACATTATATAAATTTTTATATAAACTTTATTTCATAAATAATATTTTTATAAATTTTATTTCATGTAATATTAATTATATATAATATAATACAATATATATGTTGGAAGTTGTACCTAAATATAATATAATACAATTTATACAAATAAATATATATTAATTTACATAATAATAAATATATGTATGGAAATACATTATATAAATATATTTTTAAAGACATAATATAAACATATTAACTATATATATATTATATAAATAAACAGGTACATAATATATAAATCTGTTTTTAAGTATATAAATAATTTATATAAATATATTTATAAATATATAAATATACGTTTATATGCACATAATACGAATAGAATTATAAAATATATACTCAAATGTATGTAAATACACATATACAATATAATGTTTATATAAATGTATAAATGTAATATAATATAAATTCATTATAATATAAACACATAAATTTATAATATAAAAATGTATATGTTAATTTAAATAATTATATATGTATTTAAATTTTATTGAAATAATATTTATTTTCATTAGTTTTAATATATATATAAATATAATGATATGTAAACATATTAGTAAAATCAGATCGTCATAGTGGTATGGGTTCTGCTTTGCATACTAGAGGTCTGGGTTTCGAATCCCGCTACGCCTGAAATTTTTTTATACCATGCATAGGGGAGTTGGGGTTCGGTGGTAAACTGGAGGGATTAGCTGCACGGGTGGAGAAACATAAGGGGGTAGATTAGGTGTGACATTGGAGAACCAGAGGGTGTGAGATTGTGGTGAACCAATGGGGATGGTGGGCCTTATGTGAACCAGAGGGGAGGGACGTGCAAACTGGAGGTGGGCCGCATGTGAATGGGGAGAGACCCGTGGACCGGAGGGAGTGGGGTGGGGGTGGCATGGTAGTATTTAATATATATATAATTTAGAGTTGGTCATAAGAAATACCTATAATATGATTCATTGAGAGGGGGTAAAAATCCCCTCTAAATAATTTTTAAAATAGAGACGGTTCTTAAGACCACCTCTATTATGTCTCATGCAACTCAACTAGCAGAAATTAGAAACCACTGCTAGTTTGATCAATAATTTAGCAGGTTTAAAACCCCCTATAAATTGAGTTTTTATGATAAAATTAAAGGGGTTTTAACCGTCTCTAAATGAACCGCCACTAAATTTTACACTACTTTACCAGTGGTTCTTCAAAACCGCCTCTAACAAGAGTTGGTGGGCATATTAGAAGAGGTTCCTCATAACTGCTAATAATGTGTTTAGAAGGGGTTATAACCAATTCTAAAATAAAAGATAACTCTGTCTAATCAAGTATTTTTTTGTATTGTTGGAGGTAGGGGCATGCTCTAGGGGTGGGATTATCTAAAGTACTGATAAAGGGGTGGGGAAAGGCCTGATAAAGGGGGAATTAGTGGGGGAAGCACTAATAAATAGGGTGATGGTAGTGGGAAGCACTTATAAAATGGGGGAGGGGTGGGGAATAAAAAAATATTTATACCCTTTATCAGTGGGCCCTTTATTAGCACTTTTTTTAGCACTATTAAAGGTCTCCTTTAATAGTTCTAAAAAATCACTGATATAGGCGCCCTTTATCAGCAATTTTTTTAGTACTGTTAAAGGGGTCTTTACCAGTACTTTTTTACTAGAGCTGTTAAATCTAACCCTTTAACATTGCTTACATTATCAGCACTTCTATATCACTGATAAAACTATTTTACTAGCACTGTTAAAGGCCTGATTTTTCAGTAGCGAACTACATACTCAAATTCTTATACTCATCTTCATTGTCGTCCTATTCTATTTCGTACAGGTTTAGTTTCTGGTAAAAAAAATTTGGAACCCTTATTTGGCTGGATTTACTATCTTTGATGATTAAAAATGACTAGTTTCAATGGGAAAATTAATATGTTTCCAAGTTTATTTTTATTTTCATTAATTAAATGTGATGGAATGGTTTTAATTTCAAAAAACCAAAAAAATGAGAATAACTCAGATGATGACATTAGTAGGAACATTGAAAGTAACCATATATTTTCATCCTTAGTTTGAAATTCAGGATTAATTTTGGGCGGGTAATTGATGGGATAAAAATCCCTTTTGATTATCACTGACAAATTTACCTCTATAATTATATCATGAAAATATAGTATCAAACAAAAAAAGGTATGTAACAAATGATATAGTTCTAAATAATATGTTTTTTTGAGAAACATGCAGAGTTCAAGGATGGATAAACTTAAGAACCTTCATATTTGGGAAAAGTGGGGGAGATTATTTGAGGATACAGTGAAGAATCTGTTAGTAAAATAGATTAATGTTAACTCTACCCATCTATCCTTTAAATATAAATCTCTATTAAATCATTGAGGTTTCTAACATTTTCCTTCTTTATTTAAGTTTTTATCTATTTTCTCATATATATAGGTTCTCTTTGCTGGGAAAATTTGAAAACAAGCATCCAAGTGTTTTAGTGATAAAAAATATTTGGTTTCAAATCGATTTTTAGAGTTTTCAACTAGTTTAATTAAATATAAACATGTCATACTAAATATTTATTCTGAGGATTTATTATTGATTTTGGAAATATGAATATTGGGATTTTTATGGTTTTAGAACGAAGGTACTCAGATGGGATCTGGATTTCAATCCTAAAATAAAATCCCCTATTGTTCCTATTTGGATTTATCTTCCTCTTTTATCCATTCATTTAGAAGATGATGCTTCTATTATGGACTTAGTTATATTTTTTGGTAAGTCTAATGGGATTTCTTTAGGTACCCTTCTTGGAGTTATACCTTTGGTGGCAAGGTTTTGTATTGAAATTTATATTTCAGTTTCTCTTCCTCAAATAATTGGGAGTGATAATGGATTTTATAGATTTATTTAAGTGGTTACTTACAAGAATTTTAATTCATTTAAAACCCTAGTTAATTATAAATCCTCACAAATGGTAAAATATAATGAATTTTATGATTCAAATATATATTTGTTAGGTAGAAATAAATAACACTACTGTAAAGGGGATCTTTCCCAACAGTTGTATACCAACGGTTCAAAGAACCGTTGGCATATCTTGTCTTTCCCAACGGTTTATAGAAACCATTGGGAAAAACCCCTCAATTCATAGTTTTCCCAACTGTTTCATAGAACCGTTGGGAAAGATAGGTTTTCCCAACGGTTCTTAAGAACCGTTGGGAAAAGTGGAGAGGAAACCTTGTTTTCCCAACGGTTCTATGGAACTGTTGGGAAAGGTTGGTGTTTCCCAACGGTTTTTAAAAACCATTGGGAAAAAAATTCCCCAAATACCCAAATCAAGCCAACGGCCTCCCCACATTCCAGAAGCATTCAGCTCATGTCCTCCTGGAGCGATTCCTTGGAAGAAGGGCCTCCCAATCCCCAAATCATCCAGCACCTACCAGGTTAGACTCCTATATTTTATCGAGGATATAGTTCCGGCTCTTATAAATCATATACTTCTATTCTTGATTTCATTATTCCCAATTATTAGGGTTTTTGTAAAAATTTATGATCGTTTCATGGTGGTCATGTGCGCCACTATAGGTACATTGATTCACTAATTTATTTTGGTATTTCCATAAAATTTGAATACAATTTATTAATGAATCAATGTTGAGTGTTAACATGACATTCATGTTCTTGATTTTTGTTGAACACCTTATTTATGGTATGGGGTCAGATTATTTAAATTGTAAACAAATACTTATATAGAATTTCCTTGTAAAACCTGATGGTTTAATTCTAGTTAAATGGAATCATAATTTTTTATGTTATTACTATTTAGTAATTGGTGAGGTGAATCATATATGTATATGAAAAATGGATCAAGATCATTTTGTATTGGATAGAATTATTCCCTAGTAATGTGAGACCCTTATGTTGTGGGGTGAGTATGGAGTAGTGAGATATATTGCTTATTACTTACCTTTTTTCAATTCTATGAGGTAATGATAGAATGCACTATTTTTTTGAGATCTGTTAATGTTTTTATGGTTTTGATAGTGATCCATGATGTGTATCCTAGTATGTAAGATCCTGTTGGGTATTGGACCCTAGATTGGGTGAATTTGTATGCGGTAGGGTGCTTTCTAGGATGGGTTGTAGTGATGTGATGGTAACTTATGAGAGGGGTGGGTCTTACTAATGTGGATTCATTCTATATCATAAGCATGTAAATATAATTTGTATTATGATAACTAAATGTGAATGATGTGTGATCAAATATTGTCTTATCCTGGAGAATTCCTTGTGATATATTGATATGGTGGCATGAGTGATGATGCATGTGGTGACATGACCAAAATACATGTGTTTCATGGTTAGTTATCAATTAGGTTAGTGATCCTATTATCACTGGGATGTGACTCTAAATGATTCAAGAAGAGTTATTAAAATGATAACACGAGGGTGTGTTCCTATTTGGTTTTATCTAGACTCGTAGTATAGTATTGGAGTTGAGTTATTTTTATATATTATCTATTTTTATGGATGTTGCCTTTTAGTGGTTGTGTGTTTGGGAACCCCCCTCCTTCCTAGACCCTAGACAACCCCCCACCCTCCTCCCTAGACCCTGGACAGCCCCGCTGAACAGCCCCCCACCCTCCTCCCTGGACCCCGGACAACCCCCAGACAACCCCCAGATAGCCCCCCCCCCGGACAGCCCCCCCACCCTCTTCTTTAGACCTCGGACAACCCCAGATATCCCCCGGACAGCCCCCCAAATAGCCCCCAGACAGCCCCCCCACCCTCCTCCTTGGACCCCAGACAGCCCCCCCTACCCTCCTCCTTGGACCCTGGAAAACCCCCCGAACACCCCCCGGACAGCCCCCCACACAGCCCCCCCACCCTCCTCCCTGGACCCCATACAGCCCCCCTACCCTCTTCCATGGACCCCGAACAACCCCCCGAACATCGTTCAGCATGTTTGGACCCCCCCCCCCCCCCCCCCCCCCGCGCACACGCGTTTATCAAGCGCACGCAATGCTTAAAGAACGCATAATGAGCCCTACCGCGCAGACCGCACGTCCGATTGACGTGCTGTCTGCGTGTGCACGTTGTGAATAATAATTGGATTTTTGTCTTGTGATTTCAGGTCAATCCGATTTCGTCCGCTATGAGTTTGACCATTAGACGCCCGTTTTGGCCCTTTATGACACCAGAACGGCGTTCCCAGTCACCGCGGGCACACAGCACGTCCGATTGACACGCCGTCTGCTCAACCACATAAAAATTCACTCACCCTTTGATGTTGTCCGATTTCAGGCCATTCGGACATCGTTCAGCCAGTTTGGACCCCCCCCCCACGCGTGTTTATCAAGCGCACACAACGCTTAAAGAACGCATAATTATCCCTACCGCGCAGAACGCATGTCCGATTGACATGCTGTATATGCGTTCACGTCGTGAATAATAATTTTATTATTTTCCTGTAATTTCAGGTCAATCTGATGTCGTCCGCTATGAGTTTGACCGTTAGACGCCCGTTTTGGCCCTTTATGACACCAGAACGGCGTTCTCGGTCACCGCGGGCACACGACACATCCGATTGACGTGCTGTCTACTCGACCACATCACAATTCCCTCACCCTTTGATGTCGTCCTATTTCAGGCCATTCGGACTTCGTTCGGCCTGTTTGGACCCCCCCACGCGTGTTTATCAAGCGCGCACAATGCTTAAAGAATGCATAATGAGCCCTACCGCGCAGACCGCATGTCCGATTGACGTGTCGTTTACGCGTGAACGTCGCGAATAATAATTGTATTTTTTTCCTGTGATTTCAGGTCAATCCGATGTCGTCCGCTATGAGTTTGACTGTTAGACGCCCGTTTTGGCCGTTTATGACACCAGAACGGATTTCCCGGTCACCGCGGGCACATGGCACGTCCGATTGATGTGTCGTCTACTCGACCACATCACAATTCACTCACCCTTTGTTGTCGTCCGATTTCAGGCCATTCGGACTTCGTTCGGCTAGTTTGGACTCCCGCATGCGCGTTTATCAAGCGTGCACAACGCTTAAAGAAGGCATAATGAGCCCTACCACACAGACCGCACTTCCGATTGACATGCCATCTATGCGTGCACGTCGCGAATAAGAATTGGATTGTTGTCTTGTGATTTCAGGTCAATCCGATGTCGTCCGCTATGAGTTTGACCGTTAGACGCCCGTTTTGGCCGTTTATGACACCAGAACGGCGTTCCCGGTCACCGCGGGCACACGGCACGTCCGATTGACATGTCTTCTACTCGACCACATCACAATTCACTCGCCCTTTGATGTTGTCCGATTTCAGGCCATTCGGACTTCGTTCGGCCAGTTTGGACCCCCCATGCGCGTTTATCAAGCGCGCGCAACGCTTAAAGAAGGCATAATGAGCCCTACCGCGCAGACCGCACGTCCGATTGACGTGCCATATACGCGTGCACGTCGCGAATAATAATTGGATTGTTGTCCTGGGATTTCAGGTCAATCCGATGTCGTTCGCTATGAGTTTGACCGTTAGACGCCCGTTTTGGCCCTTTATGACACCGGAACGGCGTTCCCGGTCACCGCGGGCACACGGCACGTCCGATTGACGTTCTGTCTGCTCGACCAAATCACAATTCACTCACCCTTTGATTTCGTCCGATTTCAGGCCATTCGAACTTCGTTCGGCCAGTTTGGACCCCCCCCCCCCCCCACACGCGTTTATCAAGCGCGTACAACGCTTAAAGAAGGCATAATGAGCCCTACCGGGAAGACCGCACGTCCGATTGACGTGCCGTCTACGCGTGCACACCGCGGATAATAATTGGATTGTTGTCCTATGATTTCAGGTCAATCTGATGTCGTCTGCTATGAGTTTGACCGTTAGACGACCGTTTTGGCCGTTTATGACACCAGAACGGCGTTCCCGGTCACCGCGGGCACACGGAACGTCGGATTGACGTGTCGTCTACTCGACCACATCACAATTCACTCAACCTTTGATGTTGTCCAATTTCAGGCCATTAGGACTTTGTTCGGCCAGTTTGGACCCCCCACACGCGTTTATCAAGCGCGCGCAACGCTTAAAGAAGGCATAATGAGCCCTACCGCACAGACCGCACGTCCGATTGATGTGCCCTCTACGCGTGCACGTCGCGAATAATAATTGGATTGTTGTCCTGTCATTTTAGGTCAATCTGATGTCGTTCGCTATGAGTTTGACTTTTAGACGCCCATTTTGGCCCTTTATGACACTAGAACGGCATTCCCGGTCACCACGGGCACACGGCACGTCCGATTGACGTGCCGTCTACTCAACCACATCACAATTCACTCACCCTTTGATTTCATCCGATTTCAGGCCATTCGGACATCGTTCGGCCAGTTTGGACCCCCCACGCGTGTTTATCAAGCGCACACAACGCTTAAAGAACGCATAATGAGCCCTACCGCGCAGACCGCACGTCCGATTGACATGCCGTCTGCGCGTGAACGTCGTGAATAATAATTTTATTATTTTCCTGTGATTTCAGGTCAATCTGATGTCGTCCGCTATGAGTTTGACCATTAGACGCCCGTTTTGGCCCTTTATGACACCAGAACGGCGTTCCCGGTCACCGCGGGCACACGGCACGTCCGATTGACGTGCTGTCTACTCGACCACATCACAATTCACTCACCCTTTAATGTCGTCCGATTTCAGGCCATTCGGACTTTGTTCGGCCAGTTTGGACCCCCCCCCCCCACGCGCGTTTATCAAGCGCGCGCAATGCTTAAAGAACGCATAATGAGCCCTACCGTGCAGACCGCATGTCCGATTGACGTGCCGTCTACGCATGCACATCTCAAATAATAATTGGATTGCTGTCTTGTGATTTCAGGTGAATCCGATGTTGTCCTCTATGAGTTTGACCGTTAGACGCCCGTTTTGGCCGTTTATGACACCAGAACGGCGTTCCCGGTCACCGCGGGCACACGGCACGTCTGATTGACGTGTCGTCTACTCTACCACATCACAATTCACTCACCCTTTGATGTTGTTCGATTTCAGGCCATTCGGACTTCGTTCGGCCAGTTTGGACCCCCCATGTGTGTTTATCAAGCGCGTGCAACGCTTAAAGAAGGCATAATGAGCCCTACCGCGCAGACCGCATGTCCGATTGACGTGACATCTACGCGTGCACGTCGCAAATAATAATTGGATTGTTTTCCTGTGATTTCGGGTCAATACGATGTCGTTCGCTATGAGTTTGACCGTTAGACGCCCGTTTTGGCCCTTTATGACACCAGAACGGCGTTCCCAGTCACCGTGGGCACACGGAACGTCCGATTGATGTGCTTTCTGCTCAACCACATCACAATTCACTCACCCTTTTATTTCGTCCGATATCAGGCCATTCGGACTTCGTTCGTCCAGTTTGGACCCCCCCCCACGCGTGTTTATCAAGCGCGCGCAATGCTTAAAGAAGGCATAATGAGCCCTACCGCGTAGACCACATGTCCGATTGACGTGCCATCTGCGCGTGCACATTGCGAATAATAATTGGATTGTTTTCCTGTGATTTCAGGTCAATCCGATGTCGTCCGCTATGAGTTTGACCGTTAGACGCCCATTTTGGCCCTTTATGACACAAGAACGGCATTCCCAGTCACTGCGGGCACACGACACGTCCGATTGACGTGTTGTCTGCTCAACCACATCAAAATTCACTCACCCTTTGATGTTGTCAGATTTCAGGCCATTCGGACATCGTTCGACCAGTTTGGACCCCCCACGCATGTTTATCAAGCGCACACAACGCTTAAAGAACGCATAAGGAGTCCTACCGCGCAGACCGCACGTCCGATTGACATGATGTCTGCGCGTTCACGTCGTGAATAATAATTTTATTATTTTCCTGTGATTTCAGGTCAATCCGATGTCATCCGCTATGAGTTTGACCGTTAGACGCCCGTTTTGTCCCTTTATGACACCAGAACGGCGTTCTCGGTCACCGCAGGCACACGGCACGTCCGATTGATGTGTTGTCTTCTCGACCACATCACAATTCACTCACCCTTTGATTTCGTCCGATTTCAGGCCATTCGGACTTCGTTCGTCCAGTTTGGACCCCCCCACGCGTGTTTATCAAGCGCGCACAATGCTTAAAGAACGCATAATGAGCACTACCGCGCAGACCGCACGTCCGATTGACATGTCGTCTGCGCGTGCACGTCGCGAATAATAATTTTATTATTTTCCTGTGATTTCAGGTCAATCTGATGTCGTCCGCTATGAGTTTTACCGTTAGACGCCCGTTTTGGCCCTTTATGACACCAGAACGGCGTTCCCGGTCACCGCGGGCACACGACACATCCGATTGACGTGCTGTCTGCTCAACCACATCACAATTCACTCAGCCTTTAATTTCGTCCGATTTCAGGCCATTCGGACTTCGTTCGGCCAGTTTGGACCCCCCCCCACGCGAGTTTATCAAGCGCGCGCAACACTTAAAGAACGCATAATGAGCCCTACCGCGCAGACCGCGTGTCCGATTGATGTGCCGTCTGTGCGTGCACATCTCAAATAATAATTGGATTGCTGTCCTGTGATTTCAGGTCAATCTGATGTCGTCTGATATGAGTTTTACCGTTATACGCCCGTTTTGGCCGTTTATGACACCAGAACGGCGTTCCCGGTCACCTCGGGCACACGGCACGTCCGATTGAAGTTTCGTCTACTCTACCACATCACAATTCACTCACCCTTTGATGTTGTCCGATTTCAGGCTATTCGGACTTCGTTCGGCCAGTTTGGACCCCCCACGCGCGTTTATCAAGCGCGCGCAACGCTTAAAGAAGGCATAATGAGCCCTACCGCGCAGACCGCACGTCCGATTGACGTGCCTTCTACGCGTGCACGTCGCAAATAATAATTGGATTCTTTTCCTATGATTTCAGGTTAATCCGATGTCGTTCGCTATGAGTTTGACAGTTAGACGCCCGTTTTGGCCGTTTATGACACCAGAACGGCATTCCCGGTCACCGCGGGCACACGACACGTCCGATTGACGTGCCGTCTGCTCGAACACATCACAATTCACTCACCCTTTGATTTCGTCCGATTTCAGTCCATTCGGACTTTTTTCGGCCAGTTTGGACCCCCCCCCCCCCCACACGCATTTATCCAGCGCGCGCAACGCTTAAAGAACGCATAATGAGCCCTACCGCGCAGACCGCATGTCCGATTCATTTTCCGTCTGTGCGTGCACGTTGCGAATAATAATTGGATTGTTTTACTGTGATTTCAGGTCAATCCGATGTCGTCCTCTATGAGTTTGACCATTAGACGCCCGTTTTGGCCGTTTATGACACCAGAACGGCGTTCTCGGTCACCGCGGGTACACGACACGTCCGATTGACCTGCCGTCTGCTCGACCACATCACAATTCACTCACCCTTTGATGTCGTCCGATTTCTGTCCATTCGGACTTCGTTCGGCTAGTTTGGACCCCCCCACGCGCATTTATCAAGCGCGCACAACGCTTAAAGAACGCATAATGAGCCCTACCGCACAGACCGCACGTCCGATTGACATGCCGTCTGTGCGTGCACATCGCGAATAATAATTGGATTGTTGTCCTGTGATTTCAGGTCAATCCGATGTCATCCGCTATGAGTTTGACCGTTAGACGCCCGTTTTGGCCATTTATGACACCAGAACGGCGTTCCTGGTCACCGCGGGCACACGACACGTCCGATTGACGTGCCGTATGCTTGACCGCATCACAATTCACTCACCCTTTGATTTCGTCCGATTTCAGGCCATTCGGACATCGTTCGGCCAGTTTGGACCCCCCACGCGCGTTTATCAAGCGCTCTCAACGCTTAAAGAACGCATAATGATCCATGGGTCATATGTGACGTTTACGAGTCAACCCCGCCTTAATCTGAGGCACGGTGTGGCCGTAATCACTCTATATGGCTCTCTTTTGATTAAAATGGACAATTATTTATGTACATACGGAAAACCGATCAAACGCATTCGGTTTCCATTAAAACATTAGTAGAACGATTAATGAGTCATATGTGACGTGTACGAGTCAACTCCGCCTCAATCCAAGGCGCGGTGTGGTCGGCACCACTCAAAGTGTCTGCCTTTTGTTTCAAAAGTACGTCATTTTAATTGAAAAACATCAACTGGCATACAGAAAACCAACCAAATTCATTCGGATTGTGTCGATAATTTAGCACAATGATCCATGGGTTATATGTGACATGTACGAGTCAATGCCGCCTTAATCGGAGGCACGGTGTGGCTGGAATCACTTTATGTGGCTCTCTTTTTCTTAAAATGGACAACAATTTAAGTACATACAGAAAACCGACCAAACGCATTCGGTTTCCATTGAAACTTTAGGAGAATGATCCATGGGTCATATGTGACGTGTACGAGTCAACCCCGCCTCAATCTGAGGCACGGTGTGGCCACCACCACTCAAAGTGTCTGTCTTTTGTTTCAAAAGGACGTCATTTGAAGTGAAAAACATCAACTAGCATACAGAAAACCGACCAAACGCATTCGGATTGTGTCGATAATTTATCATAACAATCCATGGGTCATATGTGACGTGTACGAGTCAACCCTGCCATAATCTGAGGCACGGTGTGGCCGTAATCACTCTATGTGGCTCTCTTTTGCTTAAAATAGACAACAATTTAAGTACATACGGAAAACCGACGAAACGCATTCGGTTTCCCTTGAAACTTTATGAGAACGATCAATGGGTCATATGTGACGTGTACGAGTCAACTCCGCCTCAATTCGAGGCACGGTGTGGCCGGCACCACTCAAAGTGTCTGCCTTTTGTTTCAAAAGTACGTCATTTTAATTGAAAAACATCAATTGGCATACAGAAAACCGACCAAACGCATTCGGATTGTGTCGATAAACTAGAAAAATGATCCATGGGTCATATGTGATGTGTACGAGTCAACCCCGCCTCAATCCAAGGTGTGGTGTGGCTGCCACCACTCAAAGTGTCTGTCATTTGTTTCAAAAGGACGTCATTTGAAGTGAAAAACATCAACTGGCATACGGAAAACAGACCAAACACATTTAGATTGTGTCGATACATTAGCACAATGATCCATGGGTCATATGTGACGTGTACGAGTCAACCAAGCCTTATTCTGAGGCACGGTGTTGCCAGAATCACTCTAAGTGGCTCTCTTTTGCATAAAATGGACAACAATTTAAGTACATACGAAAAAATGACCAAACACATTCGGTTTACATTGAAACTTTAGGAGAACGATCCATAGGTCATATGTGATGTGTATGAGTCAACACCGCCTCAATCCGAGGCTTGGCGTGGCCAGAACAACTCAAAGTGTCTGCCTTTTGTTTCAAAAGTACGTCATTTTAATTGAAAAACATCAACTAGCATACGGAAAACCGACCAAACGCATTCGGATTGTGTCGATACATTAGCACAACGATAAATGGGTCATATGTGATGTGTACTAGTCAACCCCACCTCAATCCAAGGTGCGGTGTGGCCAGTAGCACTCCAGTTGTATGTATTATGTTTAAAATGGACATTATTTCAGGTAAAAATATATGGTATACAAAAAACCGATTAAATTATGAATTGACTTCCGGATTCCACATATAATCGTCATCTAAATTTTAAATTGAATTCTGAACAAATTTTGTATGTTTATAATTACTTTATCAATTCTAATTTAATTATGGATGTGTATAGTTCCACCATTATATGTAATTGTTAGTTGGTTATTGCAGGTATAATAATTATATATGTATGTGTTAGTTTATTGTAGGTACAATAATTATATATGTATGTGTTAGTTTATTGCAGGTACAATAATTGGATTGAAATATGAGAGGGAACCCACAAAACCACACCAGTTGGTGGTCAAATTGGAGACCTGGTTCCAATTGGGGGAGGTGCTGGGCAAATTGCAGGGCTGCTGGGCAATTTTCCCAGCAGAGGCTATGCCAACGGTTCAAAACCGTTGGCATAGAATATCTTGGATTTGTTTTACCAATGGTTTATAAAACTGTTGGTAAAAAACTTTTCCCAACTGTTTAAAACCATTGGGAAAGACTAGATATGGGTTTTTTCAGCACTTTGCCAACGGTTTGACAACCGTTGGGAAATGTTTTTTCCCAACGGTTTTGAAGAACCGTTGGGATAGGGTAATTTTCTCCACCTATACCAACGGTTCACTATAAACCGTTGGGAAAAGTTTTTCCCAATGTCTTTCTTGCCTACGGTTGGTAGAACCGTTGGTATAACATATACCAATGGTTCCCCAGCCTTTCCCAACGGTTCTAAACCGTTGGGAAATTCTCTATTTCCAGTAGTGTAATTTCATTCAAAATATTTTATATAGGATAAAAAATACCATTTAGTGAGTAAATATTTTTCATTCAAGGAAGGGCCTTACAATGTTCCTATAGGTATACAGGGTTGTAGAAAATTTCACAAAATAGTTTGGAATCTTGTTCTCTATCATTGGAATAGAATCATTTATTAGAGTTTTCACAATTCCAATTTCATGCATTGATGGTGTCAAGGTTGTAGAGATAGAGGAGTATTCATAGAATGTGCAATATTAACAATCATACATCAGTGTTATCATTTTATCCTTTAGTAAAATAGATCTCAATAAGAAACTGATTAGAATAGATCATCTAGAGAATATTTAATGGGATTATTAAATAATATCTATGGAAATTTATTAAAATAGTGGTAAGTATTTAGGGAAGTATGTGAAGGATGATAGTGATAGTTTGACAGAAGTTGTGGCTAAGAAATCCAAACATATTGAAGTGAAAAAGAGAATCAAACCTTGGTGGATGATGCTGGGTTAATAAATGTGAAAAATAATAAAAAATATACTTATAATGATTATTCTTAAATTTTAAGGATTATTTATATGATATAGTATAACAAGGAATCATAATCTTTGACTATGGCTATTTATAGAAATAATGAGTATAACTAATAATTATAAGAGTGATTTCATTTATAATAAAAAATATTTATAGAAAAAATGGAAATAAAACTTTTTTAATATGTCCAATTGAGTAGGATGACATGGATACTACCCCTCAATACTATCTGACACTTTTTCATTTTTGAGTGTAAAATATCTATTTGAGAATGTTATTATATTTCATGGAATTAAATATGTGTAATTTTATTAGGAAAACTCTAGGAAACCTTCATTTGTATTATTTTTCATTCATATTGATTTTATTTTTGAACAAAAAAATATTATCGAAGTGATTTATTTTAGACCACCTTGATTTTAAACATTTTATTTTGGGGTTGGGGAAGTGTTCTAGAAAATTTTGAAATTAACTTGGTTGAAAAACCGACTATAATATAGATGTTCTATGTTAAGAAATCATTTTTGATCAAAATGATGATTTATTAAAGTTTTATTGGGAAGATATTTATGTTCATGGTTCACTATAATGTCAAAGGGGAGTGATTATTTTTTATTTATTCTATTTTAATTTTATTATAGGATGTTAGTGTTATTGATATAAATAATTTAGAACCTTCTCTTTATGAGTATAAATATATTGTAATTAATTATTAAAATTTATGTTTTTCCTAGGTTTTAATGTGTTGGTGACTTTCACTGGTGAAACCTGCATTAACTTGGGATTTGGTTTATGTTTTGTCTAATTATGAATCTTAAAGATTATTTCATGGAATATTTTTGGGAGTTATCATAATTTGTCTAGTAAAAAACCTTTGAGATTTAGAGCCTAGAATAAGTTGGGTTATATGTATATATAATGTTATTTCATGTTCTTTTTCTATTCTTTAAGTCACATTTTCAATGATATCTACTCACATGGGTTCTTTATGTTCATTAGGGGTGTTTTTTTGGTTTTTTTCATTTCATTTCTTTTAAATAGTGTATTCTTACACTAATAGTGAGGCTTTATTTTATTTTACTTTTATTAAAATATTATAGAGTTCTATTAATATATGATGGTAAAATTAAATCATGTGAAAACCCCTAAATATCCCATTTTTTTAATGCCAAATGAAGTAATCGATTAATGAAAAATATGATATTATCTTGAAATTTACTTTACAATTAACTTTAATTGTGTTTAGAGGGAGAGGTGATTATAAAATATTCATCACAAGCTTTCCAAGGTCACACTCCAAATGGTATTTTATAGTCATAAAACTTTGGTGGTTGAATTTTAAAATAAAAAAACCTCATTAATTCTTGATTTTGGAAGGAACTAGTTCCTTAAACATAATATTTTTTACAATGGACCCAAACATTATAACACATGATATTGACTATGATGTGTTAATTGGAATTATTGGGTAAAAATTTCTTTATAATATAGGTTTTTAGGACCACATTCAAGGATGACCAATAGAATGATATTGAGAAAGTATTCTCTAAAGGAATACGAAAAATATGAATATTTTAATAAAATAGTTAAAAATCTCATAATCAGCGTCACATGTACCATTAGTAGCAGTATCTAAAATATATCTTCTAAAAATTTCATAGATTATGAGGAAATATTCTTTTAGATAAATTTAGATGAACACTCACATATGTTGTTCTCCTAAACGCTTATAATTTAAGTCCTAGAACATGAAATCATCACCCATACCACTACCCTTAATTATGACATAAGATAACGAGACTAAATATGAGAAATAATTTGTAGTATTCCAAGTTCATATAGGATAACTGTTAAAATATGATATTAGTTTGGCATCAGTGATGCATAAAAATGGTGCAACACCCAATTTATTCTTAATGAGGTGTTACTCACATTGATCACCTCTAATACATGATAATTGATTAGGGAGACAATTTTATTGGTGAAACATTAGAGTGAGTTAGATATTTAAGTGGGTCATGATTTTTAATTTAATCACCACTTTAGAAATTAATATTTCTCTCATGATTTATATCCCAAGATTCATAAATTTAGATTTATTCCTACCATATTTAACATAATTACATATTTGTTTTCAAGGAAATGAACCCAAAAATTTTCAATCTTGATAATTAATTAAAATAATTTTTGTTATAAATGTATGATTTTAAGAATATTTATTAATTAAATTGTACCCTCCCTTTTACATTAACAAAAAAAATTAAAATTGATTTCAAAAAACAAGATTTGTGGGGATATTCATTTTTTCCATAAGATAAATTTAATTCAAAGTTTATTAGTCACATTTACTAGGATAAGAATAAATAAAATTTTCACAGTGAAGGAAGGTGTGATAGAGATAAAAAAAAGATCAAGCTCAAATAAATGAATAAGGATAATGTGAAGTCTTTACATTACACTAGTTTTTATGTAATCAATTTTTAATTAGGGAGAAGGTTAATGAAGTAATAAAATTATTAAGAACTAACATATCAAGATAAATGTTGATATTGTATATGTTCCATAAACTAATGATTTGTAAAAAATTTATCACCAAATAAATTTGAAATTTTTTTTCTAAATATTATCCACGAATTTTTTAGGATTTTATTTAATCTCTAGTTAGTGAAAACTTTTATAATGAATATTGGATATTCGAGAATCATCATTGATTTACCTATATGAAAATAATATGGAAATAAAAAAGAATGGGTGGGAATAATGGGGGATTGATAAAAAATATTAACAAGTTTTAATTATTTATTTGAAGCACATTCCTAATTTCATTAGAGTTTTCTATACATTTTAAATAAACACACACAGAGAGATAATCCATAACATATACCTTGTTATTTAGAAAAGGAGTTATATTTTTTTATCACTCTAGTGATTATGAGTGGAAGTATTTATGATAAAAGCCATAAAATATCAAATGAGACTTGAAGGAAAGATATTATTAAGAAATTAATATTCAATAAAGACTATTTAAGATGATTAAAATATTTTTATGGTTGATTTTATTGATCATCCGTCCTTTTTTTCTATCATTTATTCACATAAAATTAACCACTTTCAAATCTAGAATGATATTTTTCATAATATTAATATAATTAATGAAACTATTAAAGTTTAATAGATGTTATTAGATCCCCTAGTCTCTCTCACTCATAAGTTATAATATCCACCTTCTATAAAGTATGATCACTCAAGAACATTTGATTCAAATATAATAAAGTCAATGATAAAAAATGGATGAGTAGGGTGATGAATAGTGTTTATAAGGGACCCCTTAACTATTATATTTAATTAAAAGATAATATCATGTATGTAATTAAAATAAAATAAATAGAAAATGATTATTTTTATAATGTACCAACCCAGGATACCTTATCCTGACACCTGACCTAACTCAACACATGGTGAAAATCATTTTCTCAATCATTATTTTCTAGAATTTTTTTTTCATGAAATCAATATTTAACCTTTTGGAATGATTTAGCTTGATAAAGTATCTAAAAATAAAGTATTATAACCTGGAATCTAATATGACCATTTTATATCTTAGATATTAAATAAATGTAAAGTAAACACTTTTGAAAATAAATCATATCAAACAAGTCATCATAACATAATAAAATACTCAATAAACTATAAATCACAAGGAAATAAAAATATACTTATTAAAAAACTTTTATGTACTACCATACATCATATAAAAATCAAAAATAAGTTTAAAAATGAATAATAAAAGGAATGGGAAGATGAAGAAGAAAAATACACAAGGATAAAAAAATAAATAACAAAAATTATGATAAAAATAACCCAATATTTCCCAACTCCATGTGAAAAGTGTGCATCTCAAAATTATCACCTCATATAAACCCAAATTTTTTTATCAAGTATATTATATTTAAAACTAGTTATTTTCCATTACCAACATTAAGGGATAACAAGTCTACATGCCCATGAAGTGCATATGCAGAGTTTGAGTGAATATTTTTTACAAGATTCCACCACATGCTCTATGTATAAACTTTAAATATTAAAAAATGATATAATAGTTTAAAATAAATTAAAAAAGTACCATTACCATATTTATTAAGAATAGGTAACATGAAACAAAAAATGTATACCTTTATTTTAAAAGTAAATAAGTTATCTAAGTAAAATCATGAATATGCAGTAACAAAAGTGAAATCATAAATGAAAAAAACCTTATAACATTGTTCAAGTCAAGGTATCATGGGAGAATACTAAAAGAACTAAGCCAACGACACCTAGGATATTCATACCAAATCCAATCCATACCCAAAAATGTCTTTAAGGATTTAACAATACTTGTTTAAGGTAGTTGAAGACATTAGAAACCACATTCCTAAGAACACTATGCTATGTCAAACCGAACCCATGTTTAAAAAAATGGATAACACATACCATTAAACAATGATAGCCTTTTATACTATCTTAGATCATACTTGTTTGATGGAGATCCCTTATAAGTGACCATTAGGTTCATTCCTACATGGATTATCCAAAGGATGATCTAAATCACCCAATTCATGGGTGAAAGTCTCTACAACTCCCATAGTATACTAGTAACTCTCAATAATAAAGGGAGAAAGAGGAAGAGTTATTTCAGTAGAGATAATTTACAAGATTTATATTAGTAAAAGGATAAAAGGAACAAACTTTAATTAATTTTAATGAATTTTACTTCTTATATAATCCTCAGAGATTCTCTCGATCCTCTTAAGGTTTTACTAATACATCACAAAATTAGAGAGAAAATGGAAATAATCACAATATTATTATAAATTTCAACCAACACGCATTTATCATATAAATGTTTTTTTGATTCTCCGATATATTAAAAATATTAATTATAATAGATGTGGAAAATATCTATACAATAACATTTAACATTCTACCATCTTTTATAATCATTTAATATGTTTCATTAATATGAACTCATTTTGATATCAATGTATCATATGACTTGATATGGTAAAGGAAGTAGTGCTAAAATATTCTACATTGTATCCAATGATATACCCTAAAGGCATAAAATATGAATTTTTTGACATGTATATCATATAATATGATATCCTTATATCATCTCAAACAATATATCCTAAATTATTCTTATTAATATAGTCTTTAGGGAATATCTCTTTCAATATACCACTTTCCATAAATCATTATATGTATGAATAACTCCACCTTATATTGTATTATATACTATAACTTGTGAAATAATATCTAAAATTTCTTTTTTACATTTCCCAAGACACTTTTGGAAATCTATTATTAACTTCACCTTGTATCACATTATATGAAATACCTTATGAATATCCCTCAAAAAAACAATTTATCTTAACTATAAAACACTTTTTAGAATCAATTTGAGTTTCATAAAACTAAATCTCCATTAATTCAACCAAAAAGTGTGAACCTGCTATATTTTTTGGTGTTAAATATAAATATGAATTTCTAAATCTATAAATGTATGAAAATAGTTTCCTCTAGAAGAACACTAGTTCTACTCAAGCTACTAAGGGGTATGGAATGATCTTTATCAAGAACATTATCTCTATTCATGTGTCCACCAGTTTTATCTTATATAAGAATGAATTTTTATATGATCCCTTTGTCTAAGACATCATGTAACAATGATACATGAAGTATGTCAATTCGGCATAGTCACTCATACATTGTAATGAGCCAAAATTTCATTAATGGAAATCCCTCTTGATCTAATTAGCTGTCTCTTTATGTAAAATGTTTATATAAAATGTAAACTTCTTTGGTTTTATGTTTTTAGATTTTAAAATACTGCTAAGAATTGTGACCGTTGCTAATATAGCCGTTGAATAGTGATCACATGATTAGTATAAATATTGGGCTTTAACAAATCCAATATACTCAGACAGAGGAATCGATGGCCTCATCCAGTAGATGTGACCCATAAGAAGCCCATTTATCAAAGATCTAAAAGCAGGTTGTATCATTGGGATTCACTCTGGACCAAGCCTAATCTGATCTTGAATATGTTAAGCTTGAGCGGGACTTCCTACGAGAGAAGTGGAAGTTGATAGAGATCACCACCCGAGCAATGTTATCCGAGCCACCCCAAGAGTCTTTCACCATCGCACACCTTACTCTTCGGTCTTATGCGAGTGTTATAAGGGGTAATGTAACAAGACCTTAGCACAATGGTTAGGTAAATCATTTTTTTATATAATAATGATTATACTTTCATTTTATTATTGTTACCTTGTAAATATTTTTTGAAGCACAAATAATATTTTTAGTTAATGTTCAACTGAGAAATCTATTTTGATGAATTATGGATATTTGAAATAAATATTAATTTAATAAATTATTCTTATTATTATTAAATAAAATTTTATTAAATATAAATTATTGTATAATTTTATGAATGAAATTGTAATTTTTATTAAGGTTTGAAATCCATTTTTGTCAAAACCCATGAATTTTCAATAAATGTTAGTTTTTATTTTAAAAGTGAAAATTAACATATTTAGAAAATTATTAAGATAAAATTAATATTATTTATGGAATCAGGATGTCAAAATTATCCAATGGTGAATTTTTTCATAATTTTATGAGATAGTAAAATTTTTCTGTAAAAATTAAATACAGTTTAAATATATAATCTGTTTTATGAAATCATAATGACCCAATAGTGATGTAATAAAATACTATCAATTTTATGTTCGGACAATATATGTTTTACCATTAAAATAATGTGATTTTGGGTTTTTTTGATTTATTTTATAAAGCTTTAGGGACCTTTCAAGACATATTAAACATTTTGTATTTTTAAATTGTTTTCCTTGGGAGTGTGAGTCACCTCCACCTAAGAAA
Organism: Viscum album; assembly: GCA_963277665.1. Lineage (NCBI taxonomy): Eukaryota > Viridiplantae > Streptophyta > Magnoliopsida > Santalales > Viscaceae > Viscum > Viscum album. The sequence continues at coordinate 1,717,533,984 of OY728143.1, forward strand.
CCCCATTATTTTAAAAATTTTGGACTTTTTACTTATAAAATATTTTTTTCAAATTCCCTTTTCCAAAAACCATGGGCAAAAACCATGGGCTGGTTTGTGTTATGGATTAGTTTAATGTAAGGTGTCCCATACCGAAATAATAATGAATTCCATCACCTTTCCTATATAAACCCACCCAAGATCCCACTTACTCCTCACTCAAAGCCTTTGGAGTTCGTCCAACCTCTATCCTACTCTCTCTAGAATCCTCCCAAGGTGCCCCAAGCTCCCAAGAAGCCTCTCTTAAGCCTCTCTCAAGCCTTTAGAAGCACACTTCCAAGTAAGGGTTTTTTTATTCCTTTCTCATTTTTTCCAATATTCTTTAAATTGTTATGCCCTTTTAATTTCAATTAAAAATTTTGGTGTATGGTTTTGAACCTCCCCAGTAATTCTCTCTTTATTTTTGGATGATGTGAGACCCCTTTATCTCTCATTAAATACCTCCCATGTACAACCATTACAATGCCGAAATTCTGAAAGGAATTTCTCTCTCCTCATTTACATTAAAGAAATTCTTTTGTATCATGAATCTAAATTCCATTAAATTTGTTGGGACATGTATCTATATGACCCCTTACTATCCATGTCATGTAAATATTATGAGACACCATTTCTCTCTCATCAACAATTTTTATGAGTTGTTATGTCACGCCGTTATGCTGTCGAAATTGAACCATTATTTTCCAAGCCAAAGTCATTATGTAGTGAATACCATGCCCATTTATCTATCAAGGGTATTCACCTTTACACACATTTAATTACTGTTTAAAGAGTTTCATGTATGTATTACACATTCATTTATTGTGGAATAAATTATTATGTTGAATGATTCAATGTTTTATGATCCATGTGTCACACTTATGCATGAAATGAAATGTTTAAGAAGGGTGCACCCTGATAGCACTCCAATGATTTGGGTAAAGTATAGTATCATGTAACGACATGTGAAATGGGTGTTTAATCAGGCTAATTCAAGTGAAAAAGGGTTTACTCATGCTTTATGTGCAATGAGGGATTACTCCTGCTCCATGTGCAATGAGCCTTGGCTCATTTTAATTCCATGTTAAGTATTGTTGCCACATTTCCATGTTATGATTATCATGATTTATAATTACTTTATGTTTATGCTTCTCTTGTCCTCTATTGATATGCCTATTGTCTAACATGTATTGTATTCCCCATGTTATTCCATGATTATTCTCTTACTGGGCTTTATATATCACCCTTTCCTTATGCATGTCCTCAGGTTATCCCATGCAATGCTAAGTACGAGGGAATGTAGTGGTCATGTAAAGGAATTTTTCAATAAAGATGTTATTTTTCATGGTTTAGGTTGTTATTTAATGATCCTAAGCCCCAAAGACACTATACCTCTTGATCTTATATGTTGTATCAAATGAATTTTATGTAATAAATTATGTTTAATTGTGTAATAAATGATCAGGGTTGTCATAGTTGGTATCAGATGGTGGTTTAGTTATTTTTTGTGATTAGGATTAAAAAAACCCTATTAACGACTTAAATACAATAATAAGTATAATAAAAATATCTCTAAGTATTGGTGAGTATTGATTAAGTGGTTTATGAAGAAAATACATCCCTGTCTAGATACGATTAGGTAGAGGCGTCTCCAGAACAGATGTATCCTATGGGTAAAACCCGAGAACACCGCTTTCAGATAGACTCGAACATGAACTGTTGCATGACAACATGACTTGCTGCACTCTTGTTTATGACACTACTGGGGGATATACTTTGGTAAATTCAAAAGATTAGTATGAACCATTATTAAGGGACAAAAAATGCCCTAAGAATATATGTTAGAAAGTAGATCATGGATAACATAGACTGAAGACAATATATACATATGTTAAGGAAATAAAAGTTATTTATAAGTCACCAGTTTCGTAATTGTATTACCCTTTATGTGTTACCCCTAACATTTCTTTTAATCCAGCCAATGGCCAGTAATAGGAGGACTCGGGCTAACAACTGATGTGAAGATCAATGTGATGACTATACTAATGAGATTCCCAATCCAATGGGAGCGGGAATTGTGAACTTTGTCATGATTCTCTCTCTTCTAACTCAATATTTTAATAGAAACATGGGTCAAGAAGAATGTTAAACCGCCCCTAATAAAGAACAATTCACTATCTAGAGCTTCATGAGACAAAGGCCTCCAACTTTTAATGAATCATCTGATCCCTCAGTCGCTGAACAATGGATCAACTACATTTGGAAAGATCTTCTCCATCCTTCAATGTTCTATAAAAGAAAAGGTTCTCTAGTCGGATTATCATATGGAGGGTGAAGCCGATCAATGGTGGTCATTGATAAAAAATACGAAGCCTGAGGAGAAGATCGAGGCGTTGGAATGGAAGTATTTCCAGAAGTTGTTTTTTGATAAATATTTTCCGCGCACTCTCCAACTTAATATGGAAATGGATTTCCTTGACCCCAAGAAAAAAGATGATGAATCTGTCAGAACATACGAGAAAAAATTCCCAAGGCTTGCACGATATGCCTCCAGCTTTGTCGTTACCCCTGAATGCAAGGTTGACCGCTTATTTGGTGGGATGAAACCTAGCCTGTGGAAAGAACTAACAATACAAGACTTCGATAACTATGAGTAAATTGTCCAATGTTCCCTCAAGGTCAAAATAAAGATCAGATAATCTCAGGGGTATCATGGGGATATGAAGTGTAATGTAGACTTAAATGCTGGTGGTCTGATGGATAAATCCAATGGTACTAAGAAGATCCAGAGCCCCACTTGCCAAAGGTGTAGAAATAAGTACCATAGAAATTGCCTGAATGGGATGAGGAAATGACTTAGGTGTGGAAGAGAAGGTCACCTAGCTATTAACTATTGGCAAGAAAGACTTACAGAAGTGACAGAGTAGAGGAACACTCTGTTTGAACCTCAACGCGTGGGTCATTGCTACAACTGCAAATAACTAGGGCATATTACAAATTAGTGCCCTAAGCCAAGGGTTTTTGAAGGCAACCAACAACCTCCAAGGAAGAAAGGGTAATCTTTTGACATCACTACTACCGAAGTGAACCCCAAAAATTAAGTGGTGATAGGTATTCTAGTTATTCATTCAAGAATATCGATCTTACTTTTTGATTCAGGTTCTATGAATTCTTTTATATCTCAAAGGTTTAGTAGAACAATCCCAACACCACCACAAATCATGGAAGTGAAGATATCGGTGAGTACAAAAAATGGGGAAATCATTGCATCCGATGAATATAACTTCTCCCCTATAATAGTCTGTGGATTAAAAATTCCAGCGGACCTCATCATACTCCCTCTTGTGAAATTTGATGCAATTCTTGGCATGGAATGACTTTCCTTATAAAGAGACACCATAAATTTCTTTGAGAGGGAAATCACTCTCCATATGGAGAATCGACCCCCAATTCTTTACAAGTGCAAGGAGGAAGATGAACCTTATTTATCTCCATCATCTCAAGCATGGATATTACTACCCTATGAGCATGCGTATCTAGCTCAGATGATTGAGACTAAGGAGGAAAGCATCCTAGAAGACATGCCTATTGTTAGGGAATTCACTGAAGTGTTTCCTGATGAATTACATGGTCTTCCTCCTAGAAGAGATGTTGAATTCTCAATTGATCTTATACATGGGGAATTACCAATATCCAAGACTCCGTATAGAATGACTATTGTGGAGCATGACGAGCTGAAGAAACAACTAGAGGAGAATTTGGATAAAGGGTTTATACACCCATGTGCTTCACCATGGGGTGCACCAGTCCTCTTTATCAAGAAGAAGGATGGGTCAATGTGCCTTTTCATCGATTATCATGAGCTTAACAAAATCATGATAATGAATAAGTATCCACTCCCACGAATTGATTACTTGTTCGATCAGATGTGCAGAGAACAATACTTCTCCAAGGTGGATTTTTGGTTGGGATATTATCAAGTAAGGGTGAAGAAGGAAGATATCCCCAAGACTGCTTTTTGTACAAGATATGAGCACTATTAATTCATAGTAATTGATTTCAGAATCACTAATGCTCTAACAAACTTTATGGAATTGATGAATAGAGTCTTTAGAGATTACCTTGACAAAATTGTGGTAGTCTTTGTAGATGATATTATGGTATACTCCAAAACCAAGGAGGATCATGAGGAGCATCTAAGAACTTTACTGGAGACCTTGTAGAAGGATAAGATCTATGAAAAGTACAGTAAGTGTGAGTTCTGGTAGAAGGAGGTCTCATTCTTGGGCCATATCATCACAAGCAATGGGATATTTGTGGATCCATACAAGACAACCGCAATTGAGGGATGGATGAGGCTAACATCAGTAACGAATATCCGTAGCTTCTTAGGGTTAGTAGGATATTATCGATGATTTGTGAGAAATTTCTCACGATTTTACAACCCTCTTACCAAGCTAACCCGGAAGGGTGTAAAGCATTCTTGGAGTGATGAATGCAAAGAAAGCTTCAAGGAGTTGTAAAGCAGGCTTATCACTATGATCGTGACCACTTTACCCAAAAGTGGAGATCTTTTTGTCGTATTTAGTGATTCTTCGGAGAAGGGCCTAGGATGTGTGTTGATGAAAAATGAAAAATTCATTGCATGTGCTTCAAGGAAATTGAAAGTTCATGAACAGAACTATCCAACACATGACCTTGAGTTGGATGTAGAGATATTCAATTTGAAAATTTGGAGGCATTATCTCTTTGGGGAGAAGTGTGAAATATATATGGACCAAAAAAGCCTCAAGTATATATTCACACAGAAATATTTGAACATGCACCCACGAAGATGGTTAGAGCTGATCAAAGACTATGACTGCTCAATCCATTACCACCCTGGGAAAGCGAACAAGGTGGCAGATTCCCTAAGTAGAAAGGACCCAGGGATTCTATCATTGATGAGAATTGAAAAATATCCAATCTTCTAATATTTGATAAATATGGAAATGTGAATAATAAAGAAGGGAACATCATCAATCCTTTCACAATTGATTACTTAACCATCACTTTTGGAAATGTTAAAGGATGCTCAAAAAAAAGATGTGCGAATTTAGGAAAAAGTGGAAGCTATCAGAAATGGGAAATCCTTGGAGTTTAATGTTAATGAAGAGGGAATTGTGAGATTTGAGAAAAGATTATATGTTCCATCAAGTCCGGAGCTGAAGAAGGAAATTTTGGATGATGCACATAGTTCAAATTTCTCTTTTCGTCCAAGAAACATAAAGATGTATTGAGATCTCTGAGAGCATTATTGGTGGGATAATATGAAGAAGGAGATCACTGAATATACATCAATGTGCCTGGTGTGTCAGCAACTGAAGGTAGAGAGGTAGAAGTCTAAGGGGATGATGCAACCATTGCCCATACTAGAATGGAAATAGGAGAACATCATCATGGACTTTGTCACTAGACTTTTGAAGACATCCAAAGGCAATAATGCAATCTGGGTTATTGTGGATCATCTTACAAAGTCTGCACACTTTATTTATATTCAAGAGGATTTCTCATTGGATCAAATGGCACCGATATATATCAGGTAAGTGGTAATGCTTCATGGAGTACCACTATATATTGTGTCCGATCGAGATCCAAGATTCACCTCTAAGTTTTGGAATATTCTTCAACATGCTCTGAATAGTGAACTGAAATTCAGTACGGCCTATCATCCTCAAACTGATGGCCAATCTGAGCAAACTATCCAAACACTTGAGGACATGTGTAGAGCATTCTAAATGGACTTTAAAGGAGGATGGGATCAACATCTTCCTCTAGTTGAGTTCTATTATAATAATAGTTTCAACTCAAGCATCAAAATGACACCATATGAAGCCCTTTATGGGAAAAGGTGCATAACACCAGTGTTTTGGGATGAGGTCGGTGAGCATAAGCTACTTGGACCTGAAATGGTCGAAGAAATAGTGGAGAAGGTGAAAACCATTCTGTAACATATCAAGGCCATCCAGAGTCGAAAAAAGAGTTATGTAGATAACTGTCAATGATACCTTGAGTTTAAAGTTGGAAATATGGTATTTCTATGCATATCTCTATGGAAGAAGGTCATGAGGTTTGGAAAGAAAGGGAAGTGAAGTCCCAGGTACATCTACCCCTTTAAGATTCTTGTTCATGTCAGGGTTGTGGCTTATCGACTAGCACTTCCACCTACCATGGATAAAGTACATGATGTCTTTCATGTATCCCTCTTAATAAAGTACATATCAGACCCTTCACATGTACTCTCTTCAGAGGTGGAACAGTTAGAGGATGATCTTTCTTATGAGCATCAACCAGTGAAGATCTTAGATTGTAGAGAAAAAGTTCTACAAAATAAGATAATGCACCTCAACAAGGTGTTGTAGAGAAACCACAAGCTTGAAGAAGCAAGGTGGGAATCAAAGGAAATGATGAAGCCGATTTACCCAAATATGTTTTAGTATGGGAAAAGTAAATTTCGAGGGATAAATTTCTTAAGGGGGGAAGATTGTAATGACCCAAACATTCATTAATGGAAATCCCTCTTGATCTAATTAAATTTCTATTTATGTAAAATGTTTATATAAAATGTCAACTTATTTGGTTTTATGTTTTTGGATTTTAAAATAATACTATGAATTGTGACTATTGCTAATATATCCATTGAATAGTGATCACATGATTAGTATAAATACAGGGCTTTAACAAATCCAATTTACTCAGACAAAGGGAGCGATGACCTCATCCAGTAGACATGCCCCATACGAAGCCCATTTTTTAGAGCTTAGAAATGAGGTTGCGTCTTTGGGATTCAATCTTTACTAAGCCCATGCCGAGCTTGAATATGTTAAGCTTGAGTGGGACCTCCTACAAGAGAAGTGGAAGTTGATAGAGATTACCACCCGAGCAATGTTATCCGACCCACCCCATGAGTCTATCACCATCGCACACCTTAATCTTTAGTCTTATGTAGGTGTTATAAGGGGTTATGTAACAAGAACTTATCATTATGGTTATTTAAATCATTTTTGTATATAATAATTAATATACTTTCATTTAATTATTTTTACCTTGTAAATAGTTTTTAAAGCCCAAATAGTGTTTTTAGATAATGTTCAACTCAGAAATATATTTTGATGAATTAATGTATTTTTGAATTAAATAATATTTTAATAAATATTATTATTATTATTAAATTAATTTTAATTAAATATAGATGATCGTATAATTTATGAATTTAATTGTAATTTTTATTAAAGTTTGAAAGCCATTTTTGTCAAAACCCATGAATTTTTGAAAAATTTTAGTTTTTAATTTAAAAGTTAAAATTAACATATTTTTAAAAATTATTTAGATAAAATGAATATTATTTCTAGAATCAGGGCGTCAAAATTATCCAATGGTGAATTTTTCATAATTTTTTGAGACAGTCAAATTGTTAGGTAAAAATTAAATACCGTTTAAATATATAATGTGTTTTATGAAATCATAATGACCCAATAGTGATGTAATAAAATACTATAAACTTTATTTTCGGCCAATATATGTTTTACCATTAAAATAGTGTGATTTTGGGATTTTTTGATTTATTTTACAAAGCTTTAGTGGACCCTTCGAGGCTTATTAATCATTTTTCCTTTTAAAATTTTTTTCCTTGGGGGTGTGACTCACCTCCACATAACTAAACCCATTATTTTAAGAAGTTAGGACTTTTTCCTTATAAAATATTGTTTTCCACTTCCCTTTTCCAAAAACCATGGGAAAAAACCATGGACTGGTTTGTGGTTTGGATTAGTTTAATGTGAGGTGTCCCAAACCTAAATAATAAACAATTCCCTCACCTTTCCTATATAAACCCACCCAAGATCCCACTTCCTCCTCACTCAAATCCTTTGGAGTTCATCCAACCTCTTCCCTACTCTCTCTAGAATCCTCCCAAGGTGCCCCAAGCTCCCAATAACCCTCTATCAAGCCTCTCTCAAGCCTTTGGAAGCACACTACCAAGTAAGGGTTTTTTTCTTCCTTTCTCATTTTTGTCCAATATTCTTTAAATTTTCATGCCCTTTTAATTTCAATTATAAATGTTGGGGTATGGTTTTGAACCTACCCCATAATTATCTCTTTATGTTTGGATGATTTGATGCCCCTTTCTCTCTCATTAAATTACACCCAAGTACACCCGTTACAATGCCAAAATTCCGAAAGGAATTTCTCTCTCCTCATTTACATTAAAGAAATTCTTTTGTATCATGAATCTGAATTACATTACATTTTTTGGGACATGTATCTATATAACCCATTACTTTCCATGTCATTTAAATATGATGAGACACCATTTCTCTCTCATCAACCATTTTTATGAGTTCCTATGTCACGCCGTTATGCTGTTGAAATTGCACCTTGCTTCTCTAAGACAAAGTCATTGTGTAGTGAATACCATGCCCATTTCTCTATCAAGGGTATTCAACTTTACACACATTTAATTATTGTTTAAAGAGTTTTATGTATTTATTCTACATTCATTTATCATGGAATAAATTATTATGTTGAATGATTCAATGTTTTATGATCCATGTGGCACACTTATGCATGAAATGAAATGTTTAAGAAGGGTGCGCCCTGATAGCGCTCCAATGCATTGGGTAAAGTATAGTATCGTTACACGACATGTGAAATGGGTGTTTAATTAGGATAATTCAAGTGAAAAAAGGGTTTACTCATGCTTCATGTGCAATGAGTGATTACTCTTTCTCCATGTACAATGAGCCTTGGCTCATGCTAATTCCATGTTAAGTGTTGTTGCAACATTTCCATGTTATGATTATCATGATTTATCATTCCTTTATGTTTATGCTTCTTTTTTCCTCTATTGATATACCTATTTTCTAACATTTATGGTATTCCACGTGTTATTCCATGATTATTCCCTTACTAGGATTTATATCTCACCCTTTTCTTATCCATGTCCTCAGGTTATCCAATGCAATGCTAAGTACGAGGGAATGTAGTGGTAATGTAAAGGAAGTTTTCAATAAAGATGTTGTTTTTCATAGTTTAAGTTGTTATGTAATGATCCTAAAACCCAACGACACTATACCTATTGATCTTCTATGTTGTGTCAAATGAATTTTATGTAATAAATTATGTTTAATTGTGTAATAAAAGATCAGGGTTGTCATAGTTGGTATCAGAGGGAGGTTTAGTTATTTTTGGGATTAGGATTAGAAAAACCTATTGAAGACTTATAGACAATAATAAGTATAATGAAAACATCCCTAATAATTGGTGAGTATTGATTAAGTGGTTTATGAAGAAAATACATCCCTGTCTAGATACAATCATGTAGAGGCGGCTCTGGCTCAAATGTATCCTAGGGGTAAAACTCGAAAACACCGCTTTGAGCTAGAATCGAACGGGAACTGGTGCACAATAATGGGAATTGATGAACTCTTGGTTATGACACTACTAGGGTATATACTTTGGTAAATTCACAAGATTAGTATGAACCATTATTAAGGGAAAAATATTCCCTGAGAATATCTGTTAGAAATTAGATCACGGATAACGTAGACTAAAGCCAATAGATTCATATGTTAAGGAAATAAAATTTATTTATAAGTCATCAGTTTTGTACTTGTATTACCCATTATGTGTTACCCCTAACTTTCTTTTTATTCAATCCAATGGCCGGTAATAGGAGGACTCGGGCTAACAACCGATGTGAAGATCAATGTGATGACTATAATAATGAGATGCCCAATCCAATGGGAGCGGGACTTGTGATCTTTGTCATGATTATCTCTCAGATAACTCAAGATTTGAATAGAAAGATGGGTCAAGAGGAACACTCAACCGCCCATAAGAAAGAAAAAGTTGGTATCGAGAGTTTCATGTGACAAAGCCTTCTACTTTTAATGGATCATCTGATCCCTCAATCGTTGAACAATGGATCAACTTCATTGAAAAGATCTTATCCATCCTTTAATGTTCTGTACAAGAGAAGGTTATCCTGGATGCTTATCGTATGAAGGGTGAAGATGATCAATGGTGGACGTTGATAAAAATATGAATCCTGAGGAGGAGATTGAGGCGTTATAATGAACTATTTCCAGAAGATGTTTTTTGATAAATATTTTCCGCGCATCCTCCGACTTAAGATGGAAAGGGACTTCCTTGACCTCAACCAAAAAGACGATGAATCAGTCAGAGCGTATGGGGAAAACTTCACAAGGCTTGAACGATAGGCCTATGGCTTTGTCGTTACCCCTGAATGCAAGGTTGACCACTTCTTTGGTGGGATGAAACCTAGCCTGCGGAAAGCGCTGGCAATCCGTGACATTGACAGCTATGAGGAAATTGTCTGATGTTCCCTCACAGTCAAAATGGAGATCATAGAATCTCAGGGGTATCATGCGGATAAGAAGCATAAGGTAGAATTAAATGCTGGTGGTCCAATGGATAAATCTAATGGTGCTAAGAAGATCCAGAACTCCACTTTCCAAAGGTGCGAAAAGAAGCACCTCAGAAATTGCCTGAAGGGGATGAGGGAATGATTTAGGTGTGGAAGAGAAGGTCACCAAGCTATTAACTGTCTGCAAGAAAGACCTGAAGCTGCGATAAAGTAGAGGAAAACTCTATTCGAACATCAACATGTGGTTCATTACTACAACTACAAAGAACCTGGGCATATTGAAAATCAGTACCCTAAGCCAAGGGTTTTCGGAGGCAACCAAAAACCTCCAAGGTAGCAAGGATGAGATTTTGACATCACTACTGCCGAAGTGAACCCCAAAAATAATGTGGTGACAGGTACGCTAGTTATTCATTCAAGAATAGTGAACATACTTTTTGATTCAGGTTCTACACATTCTTTTATATCTCAAAATTTTAGTAGAACAATTCTAGCACCACCAGAAATCATGGAAGTGAATATGTCGGCGAGTACAACAAATGGGGAAATCATTGAATCCCATGAATATAACTCCTCCCCTGTCATAATCTGTGGATTAAACTTCCCATAGGACCACATCATACTCTCTCTAGTGAAATTTAATGCAATTATTGTCATGGATAGGATTTACTTATAAAGAGCCAACATAAATTTCCGTGAGAGGGAAATCACTCTCCATATGGAGAATCGACCCCCGATTATTTACAAGTGCAAGGAGGAAGATGAAAATTATTTAGCTCCATTATCTCAAGGATTTATATTACTACCATATGAGCATGCTTATCTAGCTCAGATGACTGAGACTAAGGAGGAAACCACCCTAGAAGACATGCCTATTATTAGGGAATTCACTGAAGTGTTTCCTGATGAATTACCTGGTCCTCCTCCTATAAAAGATTTTGAATTCTAAATTGATCTTATACCTGGGGCATTGAAAAAATCAAAGATTCCGTATAGAATGACTTTTGTGGAGCTTTAGGATCTGAAGAAACAACTCCAGGAGAATTTGGATAAAGGTTTTATATGCCTAAGTGATTCACCATGGGGTGCACTAGTCCTCTTTCTCAAGAACAAGGATGCGTCAATTGGCCTTTGCATCGATTATCACGAGCTTAAAAAAACCACGATAAAGAACAAGTAAGCTCTCCTACGAATTGATGACTTGTTCGATCAGCTGTGTGGAGCACAATACTTCTCCAAGGTTAATTTTCGTTTGGGATGTTATCAAGTAAGGGTGATGAAGGAAGATATCCACAAGACTGCTTTTCGTACAAGATACAGGCACTATGAATTCAAAGTAATACCTTTCAGACTCACTAATGATCCAACAATCTTCATGGAATTGATGAATATAGTCTTTAGTGATTACCTTGACAAAATTGTGGTTGTATTTACAGATGATATTATGATATACTCCAAAACCAAGGACGATCATGAGGAGAATCTAAGAACTTTACTGGAGACCTTTAGGAAGGATAAGATCTATTAAAAGTATAATAAGTGTGAGTTCAGGTTGAAGGAGGTCTCATTATTGGGCCATATCATCACAAGCAATGGTATATTTGTGGATCCATATAAGACAGATGCAATTGAGGGATGGCCGAGGCCAACATCAGTAAGGAATATCTGCAGCTTCTTGGGGTTAGCTGGATATTATTGACGATTTGTGAGAAATTTCTCACAATTTTCCAACCCTCTTACCAAGATAACCTGGAAGGGAGTAAAGTTTTCATGAAGTGATGAATGCAAAGACAGGTTCAAGGAGTTGAAAAGGAGGCTTATCACTATGCTCGTGCTCACTTTACCCAGAAGTGGAGAACATTTTGTGGTATTCCGTGATGCTTCGAAAATGGGCCTAGGATGTGTATTGATGTAAAATGACAAAGTCATTGACTATGATTTAAGGAAATTGAAAGTTCATGAATAGAACTATCCAACACATGACCTTGAGCTGGCTGTAGTGATGTTCACTTTGAAAATTTGGAGGCATTATCTCTTTGTGGAGAAGTGTGAAATATCTATGGACCCAAAAAGCCTCAAGTATATATTCACACAGAAAGATTTGAACATGAACCCATGAAGATGGTTAGAGATGATCAAAGACTATGATTGCTCAATCCATTACCACCCTGGGAAAGTGAACAAGGTGGAGGATGCCCTAAGTAGAAAGGACCTAGGGATTCTATCATTGATGAGAATTTAAATGGATCCAATATTCTTATATTTGATGAAGATGTACATGTGAATCTTAAATAAGGGAACATCATCAATATTTTCACAATTGATTGCTCAACCATCACTTTTGGAAAGGTTAAAGGATGCTCAAAAGGATGATGTGGGAATTCAAAAAAAGTGGAAGCTATCATAAAAGGGAAATCCTCGGATTTTAATGTTAATGAAGAAGGAATTGTGAGATTTGAGAAAAGATTATGTGTTCCATCAAGTCTGGAGCTGAAGAAGAAAATTTTGGATGATTCACATAGTTCAAATTTATCTTTTCACCCAAGAAACATAAAGATGTATCGAGATCTCCAAGAGAATTATTGGTTGGATAATATGAATAAGGAGATCACTGAATATACATAAAAGTGCCTGGTGTGTCAGCAAGTGAAGGCAGAGAGGAAGAAGTCTTAGGGGATGATGCAGCCATTACCTATACCGGAATAGAAATGGGAGAACATCACCATGGACTTTGTCACCGGACTTCCGAAGACATCCAAAGGAAATAATGCAATCTGGGTTATTGTGGATCGTCTTACAAAGGCTATACACTTTATTTCTATTCGAGAGGATTTCTCATTGGATAAAATGGCACCGTTATATATCAGGGAAGTGGTAATGCTTCATGGATTACCACTATCTATTGTGTCCGATCGAGATCCAAGATTCACCTCTATGTTTTGGAAGATTCTTCAATATGATCTGAATACTGAACTGAACTTCAGTACAACCTATCATCCTCAAACAGATGGCCAATCTGAGCGGACTATCCAAACACTTGAGAACATGTTTAGAGTATGCTCAATGGACTTTAAAGGAAGATGTGATCAACTTATTCCTCTAGTTGAATTCTCTTATAATAATAGCTTCAATTTGAGCATCCAAATGACACCATATAAAGACCTTTATGGGAAAAGGTTCAGAACATCAGTGTGTTGGTATGAGGTCAGTGAGTGTAAGCTACTTGGACCTGAAATGGTCGAAGAAATGATGGAGAAGGTGAAAACCAATATGTAGCATATCAAGGTAGTCTAGAGTCGACAGAAGAGTTATGCAGATAACCGTTAACGAGACCTTGAGTTTAAAGTTAGAGATATGGTATTTCTACACATATCTCTGTGGAATAAGTTCACGAGGTTTGGAAAGAAAGGGATGTTAAGTCCAAGGTACATCACCACCTTTCAAGATTCTTGATCATGTCGGGGTTGTAGCCTATCGACTAGCACTTCCACCTACCATGTCCAAAGTACATGATGTATTTCATGGATCACACTTAATAAAATACATACCGGACCCTTCACATGTACTCTCTTCAGAGGTGGAACAGTTAAAGGATGATCGTTCTTATAAGGAGCAACCAGTGAAGATCTTAGATCGTAGAGAAAAAGTTCTACGAAATAAGACAATGCACCTCGTCAAGGTGTTATGGTGAAACCACAAGTTTGAAGAAGCGAGGTGGGAATCAGAGGAAATGATGAAGCAAATTTACCCACATTTGTTTTAGTGTGGGAAAAGGAAATTTCGAGGGAGAAATTTCATATGGGGGGAAGATTGTAATGACCCAAACTTTCATGAATGGAAATATCGCTTGATCTAATTAAATGTATCTTTATGTAAAATGTTTATATAAAATGTAAACTTCTTTGGTTTTAGGTTTTTGGATTTTAAAATACTATTAAGAATTGCGATTATTGCTAATATATCCATTTAATAGTGATCATATGATTAGTATAAAGATAGGGATTTAACAAACCCAATTTACTCAGAAAAAGGAAGCGACGACCTCTTCCATTAGACGTGCCCCATATGAAGCCCATTTTTCAGAGCATAGAAATTAGGTTGCGTATTTGGGCTTCACTCTTGACCAAGACCAAGACGATCTTGAATATGTTAAGTTTGAGTGGGACCTCCTATGAGAGAAGTGGAAGTTGATAGAGATTACCACCCGAGAAATGTTATCCGAGCCACCCCAAGATTCTGTCACCATCGCACACCTTACTCTTCAATCTTATGCGGGTGTTATAAGGGGTTATGTAACAATTTCTTATCACTATGGTTATTTGAATCATTTTTTTATATAATATTGAATATACTTTCATTTTATTATTGTTACCTTGTAAATAGATTTTAAATCACAAATAAAATTTTTAGTTAATGTTCCACTAAGAAATCTATTTTGATGAATTAGTGTACTTTTTAATTAAATAATATTATAATAAAATATTATTATTATTATTAAATTAATTTTTATTAAATATAAATGATCGTATAATTTTATGAATGCAATTGTAATTTTTATTAAGGTTTGAAAGCCATTTTTGTCAAAACCCATGAATTTTCGATAAATGTCGGTTTTTATTTTAAAAGTGAAAATTAACATATTTAGAAAATTATTAAGATAAAATGAATATTATTTCTAGAATTAGGAAGTCGAAATTATCCAATGGTGATTTTTTCATAATTTTCTGAGACAATTAATTTTTTGGGTAAAAATTAAATACCGTTTAAATATATAATGTGTTTTATGACATCATAATGACCCACTAGTGATGTAATAAAATACTATAAACTTTATTTTAGACCAATATATGTTTTACCATTAAAATAGTGTGATTTTTGTGTTTTTTTGATTAATTTTAAAAGGCTTTAGTGGACCCTTCGAGACTTATTAAACATTTTGTCTTTTTAAATTGTTTTCCTTGGGAGTGTGACTCACCTCCACATAACCAACCCCATTATTTTAAGAAGTTAGGAATTTTTCCTTATAAAATATTTCTTTCTACTTCCCTTTTCCAAAAACCGTGGGCTGGTCTGTGGTTTGGATTAGTTTAATGTGAGGTGTCCCAAACCTAAATAATAAATAATTCCCTCACCTTTCCTATATAAACACAACCAAGCTCCCACTTCCTCCTCACTCAAAGCCTTTGGAGTTCGTCCAACCTCTGAAATAATCTCTCTAGAATCTTCCAAAGGTACTCCAAGCTCCTAAGAAGCCTCTCTCAAGCCTCTCTCAATCCGTTGGAAGCACACTTCCAGGTAAGGGTTTTTTCTTCCTTTCTCATTTTTGTCCAATATTCTTTAAATTGTTATGCCCTTTTAATTTCAATTATAAATTTTGGGGTATGGTTTCAAAACTCCCCCATACATCCCTATTTATGTTCGGATTATTGGATACCCCTTTATATCTCATTAAATTCCTCCTATGTACACCCGTTACTATGCCGAAATTTGGAAAGGAATTCCTCTCTCCTCATTTACATTCAAGTAATTTTTTTCATCATGAATCTAAATTCCATTACATTTGTTGGGACATATATCTATATGAACCCCTTACTTTCCATGTCATGTAAATATGATGAGACACCCTTTCTCTCTCATCAACCATTTTTATGAGTTCTTATGTCATGTCGTTATGCTGCCGAAATTGTACCGTGCTTTTCCAAGCCAAAGTCATTGTGTAGTGAATACCATGCCCATTTCTCTATCAAGGGTATTCACCCTTATGAACATTTACTTATTTTTTTAAGAGTTTCATGTTTGTATTGAATATTCTTTTATCATGGAATAAATGATAATATTGAATGATTCAATGTTTTATGGTCCATGTGGAACACTTATACATGAAATGAAATGTTTAAGAAGGGTGTGCCCTGATAGCACTCCAATGCATTGGGTAAAGTATAGTATCATGATACGTCATGTGCAATTGGTGTTTACTCATGATAATTCAACTGCAACGAGTGTTTAATCGTGCTTCATATGCAATGAGGGATTACTCATTATCCATTTGCAATGAGCCCTGGCTCATGCTAATTCCTTGTTAAGTGTTGTTGCCACATTTCCATGTTATGATTATCATGATTTATGAATTTATGTTTATCCTTCTTTTATTCTCTCTTTATATTCCTATTGTATAACATGTATTGTATTCCACATGTTATTCCATGATTATTCCCTTACTATGCTTTATATCTCACCCTTTTCTTATGCTTGTCCTCAGGTTATCCCATGTAATGCTAAGTATGGGGGAATGTAGTGGTCATGTAAAAGAATTTTTCAATAAAGATGTTGTTTTTCATGTTTTAAGTTGTTATGTAATTATCCTAAGCCCCAAAGACAATAGACCTCTCGATATTCTATGTTTTATCAAATGAAGTTTATGTAATAAATTATGTTTAATTGTGTAATAAAAGATCAAGGTTGTTATATAAATTCTCAATTCTATGAGTATAAATGACCAAGTCAATGAATACATTAAATGTCATTCATATAATGGATGATAACATCACATGATCCTAACCCATTAGATAATCACATAACAAATCTTTTCTAACAAATTTTTTTTATTATCATATAAGAGATATAATGTAAAAACACACACCCTTTATTTATATCCATTTAGGAATGATATATATTCTTTTCATTTAAATCCATGATCCTACAATCCTTTGATTTATCATTTGAAAAAAATAAAAATTCCATCAATTATTTCCTCAATCATGAAATAATATATATTTACAACATTTTTTAAATATACATTTGGTATCATACAACTTTTAAAATCTAATAATTAATTTCTATAACATTAACACCTAACACAGACACTCTATGGAATTTCATAAACCAGTTTAGGTATTTAAAATATTTCCATCATATGGAGACGTTTTCCATATTTCATAAAACCACCTTTAAGTTTCAATGACCAAGGATTATTATGAAGATCTAAACACATCATTTATGAAGGGTTTTGTGATATCCAAGTGAATCAGGGTGTTGGGACACTAGAAGCACTGTAACATCGACCATACGACTTTGTTGGTTGATGTCATCATAATGATAGTGGCTCATTTTGTGGAACAAATGATGGCCATAGATGAGGAAATGATTCACCCAGATGGTCTACTAGAAGAAGATGATCTCATATTGGGTGAGGGGCTCTGAAATGTCGAAGTCAGGTGATGAAATTGGTAAGAACAACTTAGAAAATTGAACAACATCAAGGGTGTCCCACAATCTTTTCTTCTAGGAAGCAAGACCTAGATCTTGGTTTCCCCAAGATTTTATTTGAGAATGACAAGGAATTTACAATGGAACTAATGTGGATTATTGTGGTGATGGATTGGAAGATGGATAAAACACTGATTGAGCTAACTGATCACTGCGTGTTGTGTCGTCTCTCAGAGGTGGTACTGACCATATCATCTTGTCCCGGTAGGATGTGATATTTTACACTACCTCATGTACAAGTGTAGAAGCTATTGGTGGAAATTATATCATGTTCTCATAATCTATAAAACTCTGGTATAAATCTCTATGATCTCGAGTAGAGGTAGAGAATGAAACCAATGATGAAAGAGATAACTACACCATAAGACCCTTGAAGGGAGAAAAATATTCCTCCTATTTCATATACCTGTGAAGGGATTGTTGAGTCAGAATCCTTATTAATTTTCTCACTCCTTTAAGTTTTGGAAATCAAAAACACATTTCCTTTATTAATATTTTCTTTATATAAGGTTCAATAAAAGAATTTTGTGCAAGTCTGATAATAATCAGACTCATGTTCTTTAATTCATTTTATGATATTTTCTAGCTATGTCTAACAAAGTTTTCCCTAAAAATAAATATAAAATAAAACCAATAAAAGTAATTAGATCCATAATTATGATCATATTCTCATAGTTTCTCAAATACAATTCACTCAGATTTTTGATTCTGATTCTCACAGTTTCTCAAATTTGGTTCTCCTAGAATATCGAATCCGATTTTCACAGAATTTTGAATATGATTCAAAAAGTTTCTCAAATATGATTCTCACACTTTATCAAATCTGATTCTCACACTTTATCTAATCTGATTCTCACACATTATCGAATCTGACTCTCACAATTTATCGAATCCTATTCTATTAGTTTCTTAAATCTGATTCTCTTAGTTTATTGAATATGATTTACACAGTTTTTTGAATCCAAATCACACTATTAATAGATTCTGATTCTCATAATTTACATATTCCTTTTCCCTGTTTTTAGAATCCAATTTCATAACGTTATCAAAACCTATTAGTCACTATATTTCCTTATTATTCTTATACATACAGACAGATGGATTCATATTTTCAATACTAATTACAAGATAATGTTTCACATGATATTAATACTTATGCTAAAACTATGTCACCTAATATATTATTTTACAACTGTTATAAGTACCAACTATATAGGTACCTTTGAAATTTTAGGAAAAATATGACCATTAAAGACCAAGTCGACCATTACATTCAAATCCTATAAATACCCAATCACTTCATCATTTGTAAATTGCTTGACTACTGTGTGTGTGTGTATACATGCTATTGTTTCTCTCTCTTATAAACTGCTTGTTCCCAATGTTTGTAACTATTGTAATAGAGTGTAAATCTTAAAGAAACATTGTCACGTTATCTCTTTATTATTTTCTTTTTTACCTCCAATTCTTTAATTGAGGGATTCCAGCTAGAGGAAGAAAAATGTTCTGATTAACTTCTTAATCGAGGGCTTGGAGGGAAAACAAGATAAGATCTACATCTGATCTTTCATGGATCAAGAGCTTACCTTGGTGTGGGTAAGAAATACTTTCTTGAAAGTATAAATCAAGGGACTCTTATCCAAAGTTATTGGATACCCTTCTATTTGGGTTAAAATATTTCATTTCATTTGTTATACTTGTTTTGTTATATGTTTCTTAATTCCACTTCAATTTCTTATAGATAGAAAGTGTTACTTATTATAAATTATGTATTATTTAAACTTCAATTTAAGATTTTATATTATTTAAGGTAGAATATTGTTTAATAAAACTAGTGTCTTATCTTAATTACAATAAACATCTTTATTGGACTCAAGTTGTTTTCAATTATTTTATAATCGGAATCAAGGCCATTCCAATTTTATTAATAGAAGAGGGTTTAATGAGTCTAATTTGTTTAACTTTATTAAACCAAAATTTCTTTATGATTAAAAATGAATGTTTTTATATATAAAATTCACCCCTTCTTGTAATTTATTATCTACATACATATTTCAATCCAATAATTGGTATTCGAGAAGGTTTTCACCAATCAGTATACTTTCTTAATCTTTCTTCTATATGTTGCTCTTAATCACTTTTATATACTTTTTATATAAATATTTACTACACTAAATTGTGTTGTAGAAGAAGAATTTTTTTACTATTCTAAATATGGAAGGTTTAAATGTCATATCCATAGACAATTTCAATACTATGAGACCACCTATTTTTGATGGTAATGACTATGAATATTGAAGAGACAAAATGAAGAATTTTCTTTTCAATACTGGTTTTGAAATTATTTTTATACTTACTAGAGATTATAAAATTCTGGATAAGGAAGTGAGACTCTTTAAAAATTAATAATAAAAATAATATCAACTAAATTACAAGGTACATAATACTTTAATTTGTTCAATAACTAGAAATATATAAAACCAGATATCATCTTGTGATGTAGAAAATAAAATTTGTAAGAAACTAGAGATTACTCATTTTGGAACATCTAAATTCATCGAGACAAGAAGAGCCATGATTAGAGCAGACTATCATGCTTTTAATTTTCCGTACGGATAACCTGTTGTTAATGTTCAACAAAGATTTATGACTATTTTAAATATCTTAAAATCCATGAGAGAAAAAGTCTTAGAAGAATATTTTTTGTGGAAAATATCATAGAAATCTTACAAATTAATGTGAGTCAAAGATAATAGTAATTGATGAATTAATAAAAGTTAAAAATGTTTTTCTTGATTAGTTATTTGAAACTCTTATAAAATATGAGAACATTCTGAAAAGAGATTCTAAAAAATAAAATAAAAAGAATAGAAGTGTTTATTTTACTATAACTTCAAATAATATGAAATCCAAGACACATGAGAAAATAGTGAAGTCAATAAAGAAAAAAGTGGTTGTTCAATAAGAATCAAGTGAATATAAAAATTCAGATAATGAGTTAGCCAATCTTGATCGAAGGATGAACAAGATTATTAGAAATAAGGATTTTCAATACCAATATAAGAAATAGGATAACAAGGACAAGAAAGATTCAGATTGCACATCCTATGAATGCATGAAATCAGGACACATTATACCTGAATGCCCAAATCTTGAAAGAAAAGAGAGAAAAGATATACATTATGAGAGGAATCAGGAAAAGAACTATAATCCAAAAGGAAATAAAGTTTGGAGGGAAAATGAATCATAGAGTTCTAGTGGAGGTTATTCTTCTAATGATTCATCAGATAATAAAAATTCTAGACATAAGAATATCAGACTTCTAGCGAGAATACCTTTTGAGAATTAATGTTTCATGGAAAAGGTACACATTTCTGAATCCTTGACAAACATGTATTTAAATGATAGTTATCCCGATGAAGAAAATTCTAAATTTACTGGTGAATAATCTTCCTCAATATAAGTTAATTCTTTACATTAATTTGATGAAGTTTCTATATTTTCCAAGTTAATTAAAAATTAGAATTGCAAAATCCAAAAGAAACTTGAAAAGGAAAAAAATACTAGAATCAATGTTTTAACAAAATAAGTATCAGATCTTTCTAAAGATGTTGATGAAAAATATTTTGAAATTATTTCTATTTTTAAAAACCTTTAGGAAGTAAATTCTTATAAGGATAAACATTCTATGTATTTTGAAAATTTTTTATAACAAAAACATTTTAGAGACAAAATCCAATTCTAAAACAAACACTTATGAGGATAAGAATTTAGTTATTAGACTAAAATATAAAATCTTTTCTAAAAATAATATTTTATGAAATTTAATTCTAATATGTAATAATTTGATAAAATGTATAAACAAATTTTTACTCTAAGAAATAGTTTTTTTAATTGGTTACTCCCATTTAAAAATTGTTTTTAGAAAAAACTATTTTGTTCCCTAAAGTGCTTCATTCTTCACTAAGTTTCAAAGTGGTGGAAATTGGAACAAAAATTGTCCTTTAAACAAAATCAAATCCTTAGGATCTCAAAAATACCATTTTTCTAAAAAAATTTAGATTCCAAATATTTTACTTTCTAACAATTCCAGATGCAAGAAAGTTTGGATTTCAAAAATCTAACTTTTTCATTTTCAGGAAAACAAAGAAGGTACCAACAACAGAAATACATGGTACATGGATAGTGGATGTTCCCATAATATGAATATTCACAAAAAATACTTTGAAAATATTATCAAGATAAAATGTGGAAAAGTAAATTTCAGAGATAATGCTCCTGGAGAGATTGTTGGTATATGTAAGATTTTACTTCTTGGAAAAGCCTTTATTTCAAATATGTTATTTGTTAAGGTAATTAAGAACAAACTTATAAGTACAAGTCAATTATGTGATGAAGTTTACCATGTGAATTTTAGTAATGGTAAATTTCTTATACAACATTCCAAGAATGAATTAGTTCTTTCTTTCCATCATCATGAGAATTTTTACACACTTAACCTAGAAGACCTTATGAGCCAATAATTACCTTAACTTAGTGTAATGGAAGATCAATAATGGTTATGACATAGAAGATTAGGACACTTTAACCTTTATAACCTATGCAAACTAACTAAGAAAAGAATTTTTGAGGATCTATCAGATCTGAGATTTGATTCTTCAATATTCTGTGACCCTTATCAATATGGAAAGCAATATAAGTCAAGATTCAAATCTATTAGTGAATTATCAACTTTTTATGAATTTTAGTTCGTGTATATGAACTTTTTTGGCCCTAAAAAAACTATAAGTATTGTAGGAAAATAGTATGTATTTTTTTGGTTGACTATTAAACTATATTTACATGGTTCATTTTTTTTAAAATAAATCGGAAGCCTTTTCTTATTTTAAAACTTTTACAGCCAAAGTAAAAAATGAGAAAACCCTTTAATTGAAAACTATTCATAGTGATCATGGTGGATAATTTGAAAATTTAGATTTTGAAACTTTTTGTAGTAAAAATTTATTACTCATAAATCCTTAGCTCTAAGAACTCCACAAAAAAATGGTGGTTTTGAAAGAAGAAACCACATTATTTAAGAGATAAAAAGAACTATGTTGAAAGAATATTATATTGTTAAACATTTTTGGGATGAAGCTATTAGTACTTATTTCTATACTATAAATCAGGTTTTAATCAGGAAATTTATTAATAAAACACCTTATGAATTATAGACTATCCAAAAACCAAAAGATTCATACTATAGAGTATTTGGTTGAAAAGTATTCATTTTTAATATGAAAAGATAACTTACATAAATCTTTACGCAAGTCTGATGAAGAAATATTATTAGGCTATTCCACTACTTCTAAGGCTTATAAAATTGTTAATAAAAATTATTGTACTATTGAGGAAATACTATATGTCAAATTTTATGAAACCAATCCTTTGTTTTTAAACAACACCAACCTACATCTTCTGACGTGTTTTCCAAAACTGATTATCTACCCTTGATAGAATATTACTATAATAAAGAGAATTCCCAAGAATTTTTTTCCTAAAGTATTCACTCCAGAATAATTTCTACCTTATATTTATGTAAAGGTTTTACAAAACCCAAGTCAGTTGTTTCTTAGGAATCATCATGGAGATAATATCATTGGTGATGTAAATAAACCCATAAAGAGAATTGGATAGAACCTCTGAGCGGCGTCTCGCTTCTCTTCCACAGCGGCTAGGGTTTCCCATCGTTCCTCCATCTTCTTCCCCCTCCGGATTGGATCTACTCACCGCAACATCTGGCCTCGGCTCGTCATAGGTG
Organism: Viscum album; assembly: GCA_963277665.1. Taxonomy (NCBI): domain Eukaryota; kingdom Viridiplantae; phylum Streptophyta; class Magnoliopsida; order Santalales; family Viscaceae; genus Viscum; species Viscum album. The sequence goes on from OY728143.1 coordinate 1,717,557,494, forward strand.
AGTCTTGGCATCGGGGGTGTGCGTCTGCATCTGGCGGTTCTCCAGCTCCTGTTCTCGGCGTCGTCGCTCGGCTCGATGTGTCGCTTCCAAGCGAGGTTCTCTGGCTTCCGTCCCGGCGTGGCTATTGACGTCGTGGATCGACATGGTCTCAGTTTGGAGCGTCTCAGATCTCAGTGCTGACGGTGGATTCGGTTCGGTGAGTCCTTCGTGACCTTGCCTCGCTTTCGGCAGGCTCCTTGTGTTGTTCGACGTCGATTCTGCGTTTCCGGAGGGGGAGGATTTGGGCTGCGGATTTGGTGAGCTTTTGCAGATTCTTCGTTTGGGTTGTTTTGTTTATTTTTGGTGATTTAGGTTTCCGTCATTTGGTTTTGAATCTAGTGGATTTTTGAGGATTTCTGTCACTGGTTCCTCTGTATTCATCATGTTTTTATCAAATTCACGTACGGCCTGCTTCGGAACCCGGTGAGGGTTCATCCGTGGTCTGATTGGAACAGATCTATGCCCGGGTGGCGTTTCTGGTTCATGATGACTTGGATCCTCCCATCGGTGGCTTTCCTTTGGTATAATTTTGGACTATCCAGTCTTGGTGATGATGGTGTGATCGCGTGTCCCTTGGAATGTCTTCTGAGCTTATGCACTGGTGATGGTGTGATTCTCATGGAGTATAGTGGTTCTCTCCCATGATGGTGGTAATGTGTTGTTGAAACCTGGATGCGGATGGCTGATTTGCGATGGATTTGCTCGTGACTCGAGGTGGTTTATGGTGTTCTTTTTTAATTTTAAAAGTTGAAATTTTTCGTTGAATGGGGTGTATTGGGTTTTATTGTTGTTGTGATGTTGGAATAGCTGGCACTCTTGCATTTTGTACTTTTTCTTTTATTAAATAAATGGTCAGGGGATTTATTCCCCTGGCAGACCTTCTTGGTAAACCCATAAAGACTATAATTTATTTATGAAATAATGTATAACATCTTTCTTTTCTTTCCCAATTCAAACCCAAAAATCCTGACAAGGCTTTAGGTTATGAATATTGGATTAATGCTATGCAAGATGAACGAAATGAATTCAAAAGGAATAAAGTTTTGAACTTGGTTGAAAGACCTAAAGAAACCTCTATAATTAGAGTTAAATTGGTCTTCAGAAACAATTGTGATGAAAACAGAATCATTATAAGAAATAAAGAAATATTAGTTGCTAAAGCCCATAATCAACAAGAACTAATAGACTATGAAGAAACCTATGATCCAGTATCTAGACTTGAATTTATTCATATTATATTATCCATTGCATCATACTTTAATTTCAAACATTTTCAAATGAATGTGAAGTGTGATTTCCTTAATGAATATGTTCAAGATAAAGTTTTCATTGAACAAACTCCTAGTTTTAATGATATAAAACATCCTGAATACATTTATAAACTTACTAAATATTTATATGGAGTTAAAAAATCCCATATAGCATGGTATTATAGACTTATTTTTTTTTAAAAACAATTTTGTTAAGGGAACTACCATATTTTCATAAATAAAGAAAATAAAAATGTTTTGATAGTTAAAATTTATATGAATGAAATTATATTTGGATAAACTCAATAATCCTTAACATATTTTTTGTGAATATTATGAAATCTGAGTTTGAGATGAGTATGATGGGTGATTTAAGAATCTTTATTGGTTTTAAAATATATAAAAAACCAGAAATAACCTACATATCCCAACATAATTATATTAAATATCTTCTTAAAATGTATGGATATGAAAACAATAAAAGTATTAGTCCTCCAATTGAAACCTCAAAAACACTTAACCTTGATGAAGCTGGACAAACAGTTAATTAAACAAATTTTAAAGGTATGATAGAATGTTTACTATAATTAAAAACCAAACGTCCAGACTTAATATTTTCAGTATGCTTATGTGAAAGATATCAAGAAAATAAAAAATAATCCAATTTAAAAGTTGTGAAAATAATTTTTCATTATTTAAAGAGAACTATGGATGTGAGACTTTTTTATTCTTATGGAAGTGATTTTGAATTAAAAAGTTTTTTGGAAGCTAATTTTGGTGGTTGTATAATGGATAGGAAAAGTAAAATTGGAACTTTTATTTTCTTAGGAGATTCATTAGTTTTTTGGTTCTATAAGAGAAAAAAATTTGTATTACTTTCCACTACTAAAGCTGAATATATGGAAACTGGAAGGTGTTGTGATCAAGTGTTATTGATACAACACACACTCAAAGATTATGGCATGAGTTTTACTAAAAATAAAATACTAAGTGATAACACTAGTTCTATATCCCTAAGAAAATACCCTGAACATCACTCATGTGAAAATCACAAATATATTAGGTATATCTTTCTTAGGAATCACAAACTTAATGGAGATATTATTTTTCAATTTATCATAACGCAAGAACAACTTGATAATATATTTACAAAACCATTACTATCTGATAGATTTGAATATATTAAACAAAATTTAGGAATGATATCTATATGGTAATCATTAATTTCTATTTTTTAAAACTATATCCTTACATTAACTTACTCATTTTGATAGGGGGAGTAAATTTGAAATTGTTCTTAATTTTTTTCTTTTCTTCAGATCCTATCAAATTTTGTTTCGAAACCTTTAAATAAAATTGGACCCTTATAAATTTTTTGGACTTTAGTATTTTTTTCAAAATTTCTTATTATAGTCAAAATTATTTGGATTTAAAACTACAAAGAATACTGTTTTTCAAATACTAATAAATCTTATGAAAACTTAGAAAGTTACAACTTCTTTCTTATCACTTCTTAAATTCAATTATGTATGTTGGTATTTCATTTATTTGGAATCATTTTTTCTTAAAACTGTTTTTTTTAATGCCTCAAAATTTCAGAACTTACAGAACCTTCTTCCACTCAATTTCAAACATCAGATCAGATTGTTCTATTTTCAACCACCATATTGATCTTGGAATCCGAACCATCACCTCATTTCTTTTATATAAAATGAGACCACCCCATGTCCCACATTGATCTCCACTATATTCTCCCCATGTTACTACCAGCATTCAAAACCCTCAGTTTGATTCCTTTCCATTTCTTTAAAACCAAATTTCATAGTCAGTATCTTCTCAAAGTTTAATGCCATCATCAAAGGAATTAAAATATTGTTTTATATTTCGAGAATGGTTAGTTTACCGAGCCTTCTTTATCAAGTATGATTTTCTATTAAGTAATATCATAAAGTTACAAGGATGGAAATATATCAATATTTCAAATAAGAAGGGATATCAAGATCTAGTCTAGCTAGAACTAGTTATTGAGTTTTATGAATCAATTGAGTTCTTTTTAGAATAAGGAAAATATAAGGTAAAGTTTAAATGTTATGGAAAATCATACTCAATTTCCTTCAGTAAAGCAGATGATATCCTAGAAACACCCATCATTAGAGAAGATTTCTATCCTTCTAATAAACTACCGAAATCAAAAGGTTCATTTAATAAGGAAAATTTAATATAATCCTTATCCATTCAGTTAATAAATAAGCTGCAACTTTCTCATATCACCTCTAATAATTAGATTATGGAATTATGAATGCAAGGGGCACTCATTCTGAGAAAAGGAGACAAAGATACCCTTAAGGTAACATATTTCTTCATGATATATTTTCTTGTAAATATAAGGAAGATAAAATTGATGATATATATCTTTTTGAAAATAATTAATATAAAGGGAAAATCGATCATGTCTCAGATCCTCATGTTTCCAACAACTTCATCTAAGTTGTTAGTTAATTTCTTTAACTCTTACAATGTTCCTTATAAGTGAAAGCCAAAGAAGTTCATGATTCTTTTTTAAGTAATGACACACTTAGAAGAATGAAATATTATTTTGATGAAAATAATAATAATTTTTTTGATTTATCTGATAAGGAAGGTCAAGTTAGAGAAATTTCTAAGAAAGAGATAGTTGTGTCTAAGAAAATAAAATCTCAATATTTAAAACCACAGAAGTCAAAGATGTAGAAATATTACCCATATAAAGCTGTTTCAAAGTGGAGTAAAGAACATGAGTAAAGGAAAGAAAGAGTTATAATATTTGGGATAAATATAGATAAATAAAAAATCCTTAAAATTTCAATAAATTCATGAACTAGAAAAACAATCCATGGAAAAGAAGCTTAAGAAAAAAGTAACGGAAGTTGAGTTATGCTAAGATTTTTTGAAAGACTCAGAAAGGGAATCAGAAAAAATTCCTATTTTAGAATCATTACTTCAAGAATAAAAACTCCACCCTTAGTAATCAGGGTCCATGATATTAGGAAAAGTAATATTTTCAGGTTCAATTCCAAGTATAGAAGAGAAATCGCAAGCAAGAGATGAAGAAATCAAAGAGAAATAAAGTGAATGTGAGATTAAAGAAATAAAACAATTTCATAGAGATAGTCAATATGAAAAAAATCTATATAAGAACATCTCAACCCTCTGATTTGAAGCTTTGCTCAGAAATAAAGTCTGTTCACAAATATGATATTTAGATCCAGAAATCAACCTTAGACCAGAAAGAAATGTTGTTGATATTGAAGTTTAGAAAGTTCCTTCTGATGGTGATGATAATTGAGATGATGATGGTGATGATGAAGAAAATATTATTTGAATTTTTACTTAAAGTAAAATAGAAGTGAGGAAATAGAAATCACAATCTAAGAAAGACAAAGGGAAGTAGATAGATGTTGGTACTTCTAATAAAAATTAATCGGAATCAGAAATATTGTCATCTTCTATGGGATAATATTTTGTTGTTCAATATTATAAGTATGAAATGTCTATTATTTACCTTAAACATATTGAGTCAAGTGGTTGCACCCAAATTTAACCTACGGGTATGTGGTCATTGTAGTACAGGTAGGGGTCGAATCCACAGGGACCGAAGAAGAAACCGAGAGACACTCTGATTTTGGAAGGATTTGGCTGTGGAGTGGCCAACTATTTGGATTGATTTGATTTTAATAACTACTTATTTAATCTAAATAAAATAAATTAAAACATACAATTACTTAGTCTAAAATAATTAATAGAGATGAGTTGATCCTAAGTTGTTACTAGGTTTAGATTGGATGCATTTATTTTCTTATAACATTCGTTTCACTAATTCAAGACGTATCCAAAAAATGATATAATTCCTCAACATCATTCACCAATTTAATCCCTAAAAAATTACAAGGCTAATCACCAATGCACATAGAGGATCAATTTAATGATCACTCCAACGAATTGGATCATAATAGCACTCAAAATGTGTCATTGTCAATGTTGGTGAAGACGAAGAAGAAAATAATCATCCAATGGAAGTCTTAAATTAATGAAATGATTACAGAATTTTATATCATAAAATAACATCCAATATACCCCATGAAACTCCCTAGGACCAACCCATAAGCGGTTAGCCCTCCATTTATGCTATTCAAAAAATGTAAGCGGAAAGTCGACTTAAAGAAGCGGGATTGAAGAAGCAAAAACAACAACAACAAAAATGATCAGTCCACCATTGTGTGAATAAATTTCACAAGATTTTGTGTGAATAAATTCACAACTTGAAGAAACGGTATCAAAGTGATAAGAATAATAACATAAAAAGAGAATAAGAAGAACATTAATTAAGAACTAATGTTATTCAAACGACTTACATGAGAATGAAGAACGATTACAAAGGCAATTTGGCATAACAACATTACAATGAAAGTAAAACTCCAAGATCTCCAAATACTCCATCCCTACTACCTTAAACAGGAATTTTGGAATCCTTTGGCCGAGCTCCCAGAATCCCATGTGCCTTTAATTAATTTGTTTGGAGAAAGGTGGGTGGACATTTAATGCATAAGAGACTTTTCAACTCTTGCCTCGAAGTTGCAGCCAACTTGCATCCACCGAAAATATGGGTCGAAAGGTCCTTCTAAAAAGCCGAATTTGAGTGGGTCATAGAATAATTAAATAAATCCCCGGATTTCCCCTAACATCCTGTAAAAGTTCAGCCAAACATAATTTTTTTTTCGAGAGATATGATGTAAATTGTGGGCTGTTTTTCTAGGCCGTAGAATCTAGACCAGAATTGAATCTTCAACTTGGGACGCCATAATCACCACCATTTAGGATGAATTACTATTGGATCCAGTAGGATTATTTTTTCCCATATATGTCTTCTATCCTCCCATAAATGTTGGGCTTCATTGGGCCTGTATTGTGGGCCCCACATGTTCATCAGCGGGATGATATCCAATCTGCCTTCTCCAGAATTGTTTCCTTTAATCGCCAAATATATCCATCATCCTTTATGAATAATACATTGATCCCTGAATAAAAAATGTTCATAATTAAGTTTATATCAATTTCCCAAAATATACAATTAAAATATGGATAGTTACATTCTTTAAAATCAGATGAAACATTGGGCCTAAATTGGTGCACATTAGGCATGAAGTGCACAAATGATGAGAATGGGTGTTCAAAATGTAAAATGAACTAAAATGGTATTTATAAATAGCAAGGCACATGAAAACTAAATTTATTAGCAATGAATATTATCCTCTTATAGTGGCTAATCACACCCCCCAAATTGAGTTTTTCTAGTCCCGATCAAAATATATCTCACAAAAATGAAATTCAAATGACCTTTTCCAAAAACATTTTAATACACATTGCTCACCCAAAGACCTCATACCAAAACAATTATGAAACCCATCAAATCATTTAAAACAAGCTAAGTCCAGAGGCATAACCCAATCCCAAGCCCACTCCTTTGTTCAAATTCATTGTCATATTTCATCCAATTTCAATTAATCATGACGAAGTGTTGTGCATCACAATAGACATGGGGGTTCATTTTCATTAAAAGGGAGAAAGATGGAAGATCTAGGAGGAATGAAATTTTAATATTAACATGAGTATTCATTTTTTTTTTACTTTTTTTTCTTTTTTTTCAGTTTCTCCATGATAATTTAAATTGAACTCAATCGAGTCAACCCATGTAGCAAGACTTTGCCGATGACTCCCAGGCTCAAAGACCTTAGGGCACTAAGTGATGCTCACATACTCGGGCATCATCTCAGGTTAACTCAATCAAAAACGAATTCAAATTACCACAAATAGAGATAAAATGACCAACTCTGGGCCAGAAAACTATGGAGTCACAATCCCCAAGTGCCAAAAGCCACACATTAGGCCAATCCATTGCTCTACGCACAATTGAATTTTTTTGATTTTTGATTTTTTTGAATACTCATGTTAAAATTAAAATGATCACTAGACCTATGAAATTTATTATGGGTCCCCAAGAACTCAAACTAAAACCCCACAATCTAGAGGATGTGTATTGTGTTTTTTTAATGGATAAAAATATAACGGTGAAAAATCACATCGGACAACCACACTTTCCAAAATCTATGCACATGAACCTGAACTTGCATTAAAATCAAAATCAAGGCATGGAAAATTATTTGATATCCAATTTCAGAGATTGAAATGTGTGTTATCATGTTAGAAATTTTTCCTTCCATGCATTTTCTTTTTTTCCCACAAGATCAAAATGTTAATTTCATCTCCCCCCAACTTAAAATAACATTATCCCTAGTATTTAAAGAAAAGAAAGATTATAAGGGTTAGAGGAGAGGAGTTCAAAGAGGAAATTGAAAATGATAAGCATGGAACAAATTCACCTAATTTTTGAAGTTGAAGTTCATGATGCTCCAGATTACTCTTTTGATCTCTTGGGAGATGTATGAACCTCCTTGATCGAATATGTATCACCCAAAATAGTCCTTGAACCATACAAAGAAGAACAAACCAGACAAAACAAACAACACAACAATCTATTTAAAACCAAGTATCAACATTTTTATGCGTTTCCTTTTTTTCTAAATTTTAAAAATCAAACTAATGATACATTGTCTTCTTTATATTTTCTGGGTAAGGTATTAATCAGGGATCACACCGCGTGAAACGGATGAATACGGTGCTCCCATTTCATACCCATCCATACTCATAAAAGAAGAACAGGTCAAAAATCTAATTTTTTAACCTATAAAAACATAAATAAAACAAACTGATGATTCATTGTCTTCCCTTAATTTTTTGGGTAAGGTATTACTCAGGAAACACACCATGTGACACGGGTGAATATGGTGCTCCCCTGTCATACCCATCCTTACTCATAAAAGAAGAATAGGTCAACAGTCCTAGGTACTAATTAAATTAAATAAAACATGAAAACCATGGGTTGCCTCCCGTGTAGCGCTTTTGTTTAACATCTCTAGCTCGACATGAACCCCCTAACTTACCCAATACCAAATTTAAACATTTTGAGGACCCCATGTTTCTACACTTAAATATGATTGATAATGTGTATCGCTTGTGGTTGGTAAGAAGATTTTGAATTTGATTCATGAACAATCTTATTTTCTGAAATGAATGGGAAAATCCAAGGAATGTAAGAAATGTTTGATCCAGTTTCCACTATAGTCTTCCCAAATACATCAATGATAATTCCAAAATGATTTGTTTCAAGAGAAGAATGAACTCCAATTGAAAGTTCATGATTATACTCTATAAAGGGATACTTGAGAGGGGAATGAAGGACAATGATTTTGAGCTCGGTATGGATAAGACAATCAGACACAGGTTGAGATTTTGAATCCAACTCAGTTTCATTTTTCAAATTTCTCAACAAAATTGGTTCTTTTTGAATAGAACATTCAACCTTCAAATTGGAAAGATCAATGTTAGTAATGGGTATGGACTCAAGGTTTTTAATTTCTCTCAATGGTTTAGTGAATGATGTTTTTGAAAAATCATCAATAGAGTTATACATAGGAGACTCAATCCACGATGTCAAATTCTTCTCATTTGAATCCAAAAAATCAATTTCCTCCTCATTTAAAGACCCTCCATCAATTTTCTGATTAAATTCCCCTACCCCAAATCCAAAAGTTGGTTCTTCAATAAATTCATGAGTGGTTTTTGGGAAACTAGACACTCTACATAAGGTTTTAGAAGGTACAGTTGGTGTAGGGATGAGTTCCTCACAAGTATTAATATATTGTAGTTCTAATATCAAAGATGATAACTCAGAATTCATTATCTCTATTTGATTACACAATTGTTCAATCATTGTTTGAGGAATAGAATTTATATACGATTGAACATCATGGACTTCCCCAAGATTGATCTCCTCAACCATCCTTGAGAGGGCTGGAAATTTATCCTTTGAATATTCATCATCCCAATGATTGTACATGTCCGCAGGTGTGTGGTAATTAATCAAGGGTTGATCAAAGAAAATTTATAATTTATGTGATTTCCAAAATTGATTTTCCTTTTGATTCCATCATGAGTTTGTGACATTGTAATTTGGAAGATACTTCATTGGAAAAGACAGGAAGTTGGATTCTAGATTCTCAGGACACACACAAATAGAAAGGGGTAAAGATAAGAGAGATGGGGTGAGAATAGAGAATGTGGGGTGAGAAAAGGATGATAGTGTCTAAGATAACTTACTTGGGTCCCTGGAAATGATTCCAAAATTTGGTTGCGCCCAAATTTACCCTACAGGTATGCGGTCGTTGTAGTACAGGTAGGGGTCGAATCCACAGGGACCGAAGAAGAAACCGAGAGACACTCTGATTTTGGAAGGATTTGGCTGTGGAGTGCCCAACTATTTGGATTGATTTGATTTTAATAACTAATGATTTAATATAAATAAAATAAATTAAAACATACAATTACTTAGTCTAAAACAATTAATATAGATGAGTTGATCCTAAGTTGTTACTAGGTTTAGATTGGATGCATTTATTTTCTTATAACATTCGTTTCACTAATTCAAGACGTATCCAAAAAATGATATAATTACTCAACATAATTCACCAATTTAATCCCTACAAAATTCCAAGGATAGTCACCAATTCACTTAAAGGATCAATTTAATGATCACTCAAAGGAATTGGATCGTAATAGCACTCAAAATGTGTCATTGTCAAAGTTGATGAAGACGAAGAAGAAAATAATCATCCAATGGAAATATTAAATTAATGAAATGATTACAGAATTTTATATCATAAAATAACATCCAATATTACTCATGAAACTCCCTAGGACCAACCCATAAGTGTTTATCCCTCCATTTATGCTATTCAAAAAATGGAAGCAGAAAGTCGACTTAAAGAAGCGGGATTGAAGAAGCAAAAACAACAACAACAAAAATGATCACTCCACCATTGTGTGAATAAATTCCACAAGATTTTGTGTGAATAAATTCAAACCTTGAAGCAACGGTATCAAAGTGATAAGAATAATAACATAAAAATAGAAGAATAAGAACTTTAATTAAGAACTAATGTGATTCAAATGACTTACATGAGAATGAAGAATGATTACAAAGGCAATTTGGCATAACAACATTACAATGAAAGTAAAACTCAAAGCTCTCCAAATACTCCATCCCTACTACCTTAAATAGGAATTTTGAAAGCCTTTGGACGAGATCCCATCATCCCATGTGCCTTTAATTAATTTTTTTGGAGAAAGGTGGGTGGACATTTAATGCATAAGAGACTTCTCAACTCTTGCCTCGAAGTTGCAGACAACTTGCATCCACCAGAAATACGCGCCTAAAGGACCTTCTAGAAAGCAGAATTTGAGTGGGTCATAGAAGACTTAAATGAATACCCAGATATCCCCTAACATCCTGTAAACTTTCAGCCCAAAATAATAATTCTTTCTAGAGATATGATATAAATAGTGGGATGTTTTTCTGAGACGCAGAATCTGGCCCAGAATTGAATCTTCAACTTGGGATGCCATAATCACCACCATTTAGGACGAATTAGTACTATATATAGAAGGATTATTTGTTTACCTATATGGATACTATCCTAAAATAAATTTTGGCCTTCATTGGGCCTGTATTGTGGGCCCCACATTCTCATCAACGGGATGATATCCAATCCCTCTTCTCCAGAATTGTTTAACTTAATCGCCAAATATCTCCATCATCCTTTATGAATAATCCATTGATACCTGAATAAAACATGTTCATAATTAAGTTTATATCCATTTAAAAAAATATCAAATTAAACCATGGATAGTTACATTCTTTAAAATCAGATGAAACATTGGACCTAAATTGGTGCACATTAGGCATGAAGTGCACAAATGATAAGAATGGGTGTTCAAAATGTAAAATGCACTAAAATGGTATTTATGAATAGCAAGGCACATGAAAACTAAATATATTAGAAATTAATATTACCCTCTTATAGTGGCTACTCATCAAGATGCCAGATAATTCAAGAATCCATAAATTAGAAATCAGACTCAATAACCCTTTATATAGAGAAGATGATCAAGCTTGAAGAATATTTCAAAACCATCATGGAGAATTATCATTATCATAAGAAATATTATATATAGATGACCAAGTGGTCAAGGTAGATCGATCTTGATCTTAAATTATTTGATGATATGTTTGATTCAATCAAGAATGCCTCAGCAGAATCTAAACAATCGCTCAACATCTTATCAAATAGTTTTTTTAAGAAAACGAATGAGGAAAATGAATTTATATTCAAGAAGAAAAAGATTTGTACAAGAAACAATATTCCATTATAGATGAGGTTAAAAAGTTGAAGGAATAAAAAGATGATATCATTATATTAAAGAATCATAATCAAGGGTTGGATGAAAAAATCAAATCCTAGGAAGACAAGTTTCAGAGTCAAGAAAAAAAAAATTCAAAGCCGTGAAAAGAAGAATCAACATCAGGAAGTCCTCCTAGCAATGGTTGAAGAAGATCAAAAATAATTGAAGAAGTTTAAGGCTCTTGTGAAATCCTTAATGTCAATGAAGGAATAATTTATTTTTCATATTAAAAAGTTTTGATGTAAAATTTTTCAATATCAAGTAGTTTTATCCCTCTTGTTTTGTATAAAATGTTTCCTAACCATTTTTAGGTACATTTTATTTTCTCCATTCCTTTTTGTAAATCATAAAGGGGGATAATGGTTAAGAATATTAAAGAAGATAACCTTAAGTAAGGGGGGAGATATTTATTTAAAAAATGAAGAAAAATACATAATGAAAAGAATACAATCCTTAGGGGGAGGTCATATCCTAATGGGGAGTTAGTCTTATTCTTATTTTTAAGAGTTATAATCACAGGGGGAGATAAGTATTTTATTTAAATTCAAATATGAAATATTTTGGTCATAATATTACTTTCTTAAATCATTATTTGTGATTTCTAAAAAGGGGGAGATTATTGATTAAGAATCCTTATGACTTTTCTCATTCCTTTATGTTTTGGAAATCACAAACACATTTCCTTTTGTAATATTTTATTTCTGTAAAGTTCAATAATGGAATTTTATGAAAGTCCAATTATAATCAGACAAATGTTCTTTAATCCATTTTATGTTGTTTTCTTGATATGTATGACAAACTTTTCCCTAAGACCTAATTGAAACTAAAAGTAATAAAAGAAATCAGATCCATACTTATAATTGGATTCTCACAGTTTCTCAAATCTGATTTGCTCATATTTTCAAATCAAATTCTCACAATTTCTCAAATCCTATTATCCAAAAATATCAAATCCGATTCACACAAAATTTAAAATCCAATTCACAGAGATTCTTAAATTCAATTATCACAATTTATCTTATCTTATTCTCTCATTTTCTCAAATATGATTCTTTGAGTTTGTCGAATTAAATTAACATAGTTTATCAATTCCTAATCACGCTATTTACATAATCCAATTCTCATCATTAATAGAATCCATTTTCCCTATTTTAAGAATATTATTTCATAAATTTCTAAAAATTGATTATTTATTATATTTCTATATTTTTATTATACATATAATAGAATTTTTTTTATATTTTCAATACTGATTACATGATTATGTTTCTCATGATATTTTTCTATATGCTAAAATGATGTCATCTAATCTGTTATTTTATGACCATTGTAAGTTCCCGCTGTATAGGTCTATCTAAAATTTCTGGAAACAATATGACTATTATATAAATATTTGACCATTTCATTCCAAGACTATAAATACCTAGTCACTTCATAATTTTTAAATAGCTTGACTATTGTGTGTGTGTCTACATGCTGTTGTTTTTCTCACTTGTGAACTACTTGTTCCCAGTGTTTGTATCTATAGTAAGAGAGTTTAAAACATAAAGAAACCTTGTAATGTTTTTATCTTTAATATTTTATTCATGTGTTCGACAATTTAATCGAGGGATTATATCTAGAGGAAGATAGAGGTGCTGATTAACTACTTAATCGAGGGCTTGTGAGGATAGCAAGATAGAAGTTGCATCCGATCTTTCGCGGATTGAGGGATTACCTTGGTGTGGGTAAGATAGACTTTCTTGAAAGTATAAATGAAGGTAATTTTATCCAAAGTCATTGTATACCATAATATTTTGGTTAAAACATTTAATTTAATTTATTCTACTTGTTTTGTTACAAATTTCTTAATTCCATTACAATATAACCAAGAAAGCATAGCTAGAGGTAGGACCCCTGACTGTTTATTAAAATAGAATAAAAGACAGTAAATGAGCATTACAGACCCAACACATTCACTGCATATCCTCAAAATCACACCCCTCACCACATCCATGATAAACAGACTCTTCCTTAGTCGCTGTTTCCCAAACCGAACTCTCATAGTGCTTCAGAACCTTGGCATACTTCCTCCTCAGATTCAGCCGCTCCAGCTCAAGAAACTCATTTGGAGCTTGCATACTTTTGACAGTAGATCTGGTAGGCATCAAATTTGACAAATGAGAGTAGTCCTTCTTCATCCTTCCTCGCGGAGAGGCAATCACTTTGTCCTGGATCACCGGTAGTGTTTTGTTCCCCACTTTGACAATCTCGCTATAAGATGGCCTCATCATGTCCCCATGATTCTCTTTATCGCTGTTAGTAAGGTCCCCCCATTTACCATGGTACAACATCTCTTGATACCTCACTAACTGCTTTTTCTGAAACTGGTTATTTATGTCAATCATATCCAAACATTGAGGCTGCTCCACCGTTGTATCTTTAGCATCAAACCCACCTTTGCACATTATTGCATCATCTTTTAACGCATTCTGCACGCTGCCACTGCCACATAAAGGAGGAATCTCATCCCCATTCTCCGTGCCTAACTCTTTAAAATGATTTCCCGTGGGTATGACAATTATCACACCATTAGAATAAATTCCCTACCCACCACAGCTGTCAAAAATACCCATGATTCTGTTATCCTTGCAACCAACAGATTTCATCTTCTTCACTGTATGAGTAAACCCCTACAAGTGATCCATTTCAAACATCAAAGCAGACCCCTGAATTCCTTTACACACCACCTTACTGCTATTCCCCTTCCATTGATTGGTCGTACCAGCATCAGACTGACTGAATTGAGCATTGGATTCCCTCCCTAACACCACAGAGGTCTCAGTCTCTTGTGGAAGATCTGCTGCTGGGTGTTCATCTGAGGGGCGTACCACACCACCATCACCAGTACCCTTAGTACCAGAATTTTCTAGGCCCTTTCCCCCATTCAGATCCTTCCTTAGCCTTGTGAATACAGCAGACACCAGCGGTGTTCATTTGATTTAAGATTCTATACACTTTAGGTTAGATTCTTCTTTAAGAAAACTTGTGTCTTATCATTATTACGATAATCATATTTATCAGACTCAAGTTGTTTTCAGTCCTTTATAATCAGACTCAGGGCCATTCCAATTTAGTTAACAGAATAAGGTTTAGTGAATCTAATTTTTTTACCTTTAAAAAAGATTTATTTAAGATTGAAAACAAAAGTTTTCAAATATAAAATTCACCCCTCTTGTAATTGAGAATCTGCATACATATTTCTATAAAACATTTATTTTGGAATATTGTGGATATCACCTTATGTGATAAATAATCTCACACACTGAGATTCTTCACCAGAATGTGGTGTAGAGGATTAGGGTGAATGCTCCATCATTGAGTCAAATTCTACTTTAGAATTTGAGAATTGGACTGGATTGACAGTGACCTGGTGCTTCCTAGAGTTTTATCTTTGGTGGAGATGGTTCACCCTTTGTGTAGGGTAGATCTTAGGCATAGGGAGTACCTCTGTGCAGGTTTTCATTGGAGTAGGGAGGACCTACTTTTGAGCTAGCTGGAATATGGTTAGGACTTCCGTATTGGTCATTGTTAGAGTGGGATGGAGTTCTGCTGGGACTTCTATGACAATGGGGAGGACCTCCACTCTATGTTTTGACATAGTAGGGATGGCCGCTTGTTTGGTTGATAGAAATATGGGTAGGACCTCTATATTGGATATGAGAGAGGGTAGGGCCTCCACTTTGGTGATATGTGGTGTGAGGAACACTTTCACATATGTAAAATGGGACATAGGGAGGACCTATGTGTTTTTAGACATGAGTATGGGGATGAACTTCATATTGACTGTTGGATTCCTGGGGAGGACCTCCATTGTGGTGAGCACTATAGTGGGGATAAAATCCACTCGAGATGATGGAAACATGAGGAGGACCTCCATATTGGATGCCTGTGGCATGGGGAGGACCTTTGTGTTGGTTGGTAGTGATAATATGAGGAGGAAGTTTGTAATAATCATTGATGAAGTGTGGAGGGCCTCCACTTTGATCATTGCTGGAATAGGGAGGACCTCCTCTTAAGATGGTGGAAACATGAGGAGGGCCTCTATGTTGACCTATGGTGATAGCATGAGGAGGCCCTTCATACTGGTCAATAGCGAAGTGGAGAGGACCCTTGCTTTGGTGGATGCTAGATCAAAGAGGACCTCTACTAGGTCTGGTGATGACATGAGGAGGACCTTCATATCGATGGTATGTGACATAATGAGGACCTCCATATCAGGAACCATAGGCATGAGGAGGACCTTTATGCTGGATGTCAACAAAGCAGGGAGGAGCTTCGCTTGGATTGATGCTGAGAAGATAGGGATGACCTCCTTGTTTGGTGTGAGAGTGGGGAGGAACTCCACTATAGCTGATGATGGTACAAAGAGGGCCTCTGTACATGATCTCATCATCATGTTTTGGCATGTAATATCTATTGGTGGTACCAATGATTGAAATTGTCAACCCATCCTTCCTATGGGGTGGTTGAGGTCTCGATTTCAATTGGGCACTGACGAGTCCCTGCTCTATAGTGGTAAATCTCTTATAACTCCCGACCCCAGTTTCTCAGAGAAGGTGCATTATTTTATTACATTATGATGATTAAAATAAATTTGTGTTCTGAAAGACCAAACAGTTTTTTAGTTTTAGAAGACCAAATACATACTTAAGTTCAACATTACAACTTGAAATGAAATACAATATAGAATATCCATTAGTAACTCCCATAAATCCTAGATTATCACTATAAGTAATTCATAATACACTTATTCACATCTTGAGGAAATATAAAACATAATAACGAGGTGATATCAGATGATCAACAAGGGTAAATAATATAGCAGAAGTAATCATAAACATAAACACTAGGCATGATTAATAACTAAAAACACATGACATCAAAAATAAATTTTAAAATAATATGTAAGGAAGAAAAAATGATTAAATAATTCCATAAAATATGAACATGGATATTATAATAGTCAAATAATCACATGGACTATCAATATCTAGTTTCCTAATGAGGGAATTCATAATTCTGGACATCATAACCATTCTGTCAAGGCTTCATTCCAAGACCATACATAAACAGGTAAAAAACTCAAACTAGTTTGTCTCATGAGACCCACCGATGCATTGAGGGGCTATAGAGGGTCCCACCAATAATGTAATAAGTCCAATGTATTCCTCATATTAATGAGTATAAAAATAAACAATATATACATTAATATTGAAACAAACATTTGAAAGGTAAATAACATTCCCCAATCTTCAAAAATGAACACTAACCATTCAGAGTAATATAATGAATGGTATTAAGATAACACACCCATAGTCAAACTAATAATAAACCATTCAATATAATATGGTTGATTATATCATAAAATATTAATCCCAATTGAACATAAGAGTCAAAAATATTGTTTCAATAGATGATAATACTCATATAAATTCATCGAGTAATTCTTAAGATAATACTCTTTTACTTTGAAAAGAAGTGCTCTTTTGGAAAAATCAATAAATAAAATTAGAAGTGAATTAAAGTAGTTTTTCATAATAAAATGAGTGATTATATAAAAATAATGGGGGATGAAAACATATTATAGATTCCATTTGAAAATATGTACGAATTCAAGAAGTTCCTTTGAAACAAGCTTGTTTATTGGAATGAATTTTTGAAAGATCACTTTAAAACATGTAACTCCCCATAAAAGAAAGAAAGATTCTATTTGGTACATATATATAGAACATTAAAATATAAATCACAAGGATTACATAATAATAATTAATAATTTCATTGAGGTATGTAGAGAATAAGAGTAACCCGAAAGAAAATGGAGGTTCGGGTTAAAAACCCTTAACTTATGTACGAACTTGTTCTGCAATTTATCTTAACTTCCTAGATAATCGAATTAAATACATTAATAAATTAATTAAAAACATTATCTACATGTATTTTATTTATTATACTTTTATTAATTTCATTTATGTCCTTATTTATAAGGTATATGACTGCATTTCGTCAGTCTGGAGTGTTTGTTTCCTGGATTTCATGATTGGTTCCCTTAATTATAAGTATTGGAGTTCATTTAAAATTGGTATAATTCTAAAGAATTAGAATTTCATGTTTCTAATGAGAATATAGAAGTTTAAATTTTTTTTATAAGTAATTTGGTAACATATTATGATGATGAATAATCAGATAATACATTTAGTGACAATCATTTAGATTATTACGATGATTATTGATCATAACAAACTTATTTTATTTTACCATTTAGTATTATGTAAATATGTTACTTAAAGAAAATAAAAAGGGTTATATTTTAAAATTTATAATATTTATCAACCATTAAATTGGTTTCATGAGCATCTTTCAAGAAAAAGTTGAAGAATGAAACTTTTTCTTCCACGAAGGTTGTAAATTGGCACCCCGAGACGATGATTTCATTTATAATATAAAATTGGGAGAGTAAAGATATTGATAATAGTTATTAAATTAACAAGATAAAATTATAGTATATAGATTATAATATATTTATCATGATAAATTTGATAGAGGAGGTTAGGATAGAATAAGAAAATAAGATAAATTAAAATTAAATTAAATGAAAAAGGAAGAGGATTTGCCTATTAAAATAACTTCCTTGAGAGCCTCCTTAAGGGAAAGGGTTTTGGTCTTTTGGAAAAACCAAGTGATCTTATATGTAGGGAGGTACTAGGGAAGAGTATTTGGGTAGAACTTTTATAAGATTAAATGTTTAAAAGAGTGAGTAGAATTGGGGGTGATGGGTGTCTTTTATAGTGGAGGAGAGGTGTGATTTTTGAATATTTTATACACTATTTTATTATTTTTCACAAGAAAAACAATAGTGTTTATTATTGTCACCAGAACTAGTAATAATTTCTTGTGAGTTTGAACCAATGACCCTTTACTTCATCCATGACTCAAGCATGATGCAAAAATTCATTTATTTATCATATTTTGTAAAATATCAAATTTCATTATTCACAAAAAATTCAAGTATTTTAGAAAAATCCCAAAAATTCACCACGACCATTTTTCAACATGTAGAATTATAAAATTAAATCCACTTTATCAAAATAATTTTATAAATAATAGAAATTTAATTTTTAAATAAAATCATTATTTACTTTAAAAATACAGATTTTAAATTTAAAACATATTTTATAATACTTTCAAAAATTAACCGAGATCTCATTAAATTATCCTAAAAACATAGGAAAAAATATCTATTTAGGAATAAACTTTATGAAAATTAATTTTATTAATTTATTAATTTAAAATTTCAATAAATATTTATTACTCACAAAAATATTTACACTTAATTATTTATTTTTAAAATATCCACTCTCATTTATATGATACCTACATTTTATTTATACTTACATGGGTTATGTTACACCCCAAGATTCTACAGTATGCTTCTCTTTGAATAATGTGATAGCGTGTGTTGTACGCAACACCGAGTTCTAACACACCATAACCAATCAAACTAGCCGTTATGAATAGTAATACCTATTTTTTGAAATTATATGTATTTTATATTTCAAAATGGACTTCATTTTTGGATTCGTAATATCGAATTTAGCCTAAGGTGAAATTTTGTTACTTTTCGGATAACTTTAATATTTTGATGAATAGTGAAAATTACTAAATTTTAATTAAAAACAACTTTTTTAATCAAAATAATTAATAGTGATAAATTATGAATTTGAGTGGGTTTAAAGTATATTTAGAATATATTTTTACCATTTAATATAATGTTGGTAATTGGACATAATTTTACAATTAAACCGAACATAAACAATTATCAATCTTTTGATAGTTATTATCTCTTAAAAACACGCTTTTTGTTTTGACAACGGGAATTAATTTTAAATTAATTTCTGCCACTTCTGTGTTTTGAATTTAGAAAAATGGATTCCATATTTGGAATCAGAATGTTCAAATTCTGTAAATAAGTAACTTTTATTTTTAGACATTTTGAATAATTACTGCGGTAAATATTTTATTTACCATGGTTAAGGGTAAATCCGGTAAATGAGGGTTAAAATATAATATTATAATAATACTAAATTACTTTAAAACGTGTACTAGTCTTATTGGTTGATACATGTTCGACCATAGGTATATTTGGGTAAATTTTGGGAACCCATGGTGCCACTTGTAGGTGATAGGGACACTTTATTTTAATTAAGTTAAAATGAATAAAAAAATAACACAAGCATATATCTTTTAGAAAAACAATTTTTACATAATGTTATATATGTTGGATTTTAAATTATAAATATTCATTAGAAAGATAAAATGATTTCAGACATAATTATATTTAATTTATAATTTTTAGACATTAAATAATTTAATATATTTATGACACAATGATGATGAAGTAATTACTATAATAGTGAAAAATTAAAATAATTGATATTATAAATACCCAAATAAATATAATATGAAACTTTTAATGAATTAAACTAATTTTCTAGGATAATATGATATATTAGGATTGATTTAATTGACTTTTTTTCGAAGTAATCAATCTGTTATGAGTTTCACAAAAATCAACTATTGAATAGTGTCAAAATTGACATAAAAGAGTTCTTAAAACAAATATTATATTATTAATTGATATTAAATTCCTAAAAATCTAATGTTCGGCCAAGAGACTTATATCATTATATTTTCATCATTAATGGATTACTTGGGGGTCTCTTGGATGTATATAGTAAGTTTATTAAACATATTATATAAAAATACAAAGAGACATTGTAAAAGTGAAACTAATTAACTTAGAGTTAATACTTAAAGATAAGGTTAATATAAGTACCCAAACCTGTCTAAATTCTATTGGTTGAGTTTTTTTCGACCCATACCCACCTTAAAATTTAATTAATCAACTTTGGAGCCATTAGAAACCGAATATGAATTTATTATAAATTAATATTTCTAGCTTTTCCAAAGGTGCCCCTCACCCCTCTTATAAAAGGGAACTCCTCCTTCCCATTTCTTCACACCTTCAAAGCCTTTTGGTTCGGACAAACTCTACCAAAATACTCTCCCAACTTCCCTCACTACAACCTAGAGGCCTTATTTTTATCATAAAGCCAACCTAAGGAGCCCTTTTGATCAAATCAAAAGGAAGAAACCGAAGAAGAGGTAATGATTTCACCACCCTTTTCCAATTTCCTTTCTTCTTCCACTTCTTCTTTCTTTGTTATTACCATTCTAAAATAATAAATCCAGTATCTTATATATACTGTGATGTTATTATAAATATGGTACAACCATATTCAGTATTCTATCCACCCTTTGAATAACATGTCACCATACGTGCGTACGTACGACTTACCGCCTCCACGTCGTGGTGTAATTGTTATTCAATATATTATTATTTGGATGGGTAAAATAATGATGTGTAACTCATGTAATTAATAAATATAACATGTTAATGATCCTGTATATATGATATACCATCCATTTATATATTATTTTAATATCAAAAGAATGATATTGTCGCTCGTGCGTACGTACGGACTACCGTCTCCACGAACGCGATGAGATTCATTCTCCATCGTATCCATTCAAGTATAATTATCATTTGATGATTTAAAAATTATGTTTAAGGAATTGATATCATTCTGGATATGAATAAGATACAACAAATACTGCTTATGTAACAAAACATATAAAAGAAAATGAGTAAGTTAACACCTGAAACGACGATAATTCTAAGATATTATTAACAAATAAATGTTAAAAGATCATATATGATATCATATTAATGTATATGATTCTTGTATAATTTAATAAAAATTATTTCACAATTATACAGGAGTTTAACCTACCCCAACCAAGGAAGAGTACAAGGTAAGGGTTATTTCACAATCTCTTCATTATCCGAGGTTGTTTATACGTAATAATCTACTGGGATATCTTTATCATCCACATCCATGTTTTCTTAAAAATGTATTTCAAAACATTTTTATTATTTACAAGAATATGGGTTAAATTAATTTATACCCTTGTTTGACTATTTATAAGAGGAATCTTTCCATCATTTTCAAAACAAGGTCCTTTTAACCTTTTCGACAGAATTAAGGTAAGAATATTTTTTTAACTTATACGGTGGGTGCGGCTATTTTCCGCCATTATAAAATCGTTGAAGCTTCCCTTACAAGCTTATAAGAATGTTTTCAAAGAAAATGTTTTATTTTATAAATATATGACTCTTAAATTATTTCAAAATAGAAAGATATATTTCTCTAAAAAGAGTTTTGATTTCATCTATGTCAACATCCTTTGATGGATTTTACACTTATTTGAAGTTGATTTATTATGATACAAAACTTCTATATTGTATTGAAGGTTTTGTGATATGTTTGACTGTGGATGTGCTATTATTATACCATTCATGGTTTATGGTGAAAGTATTGACATTTCGTATGCTAGTTTTAATACGAATGTTTATGTTATGTTTAAACCTTTTCATATGGGAATGCATTGGACTTAATATGTGACGGGTGGAGCCCGATATAGCTCCTCGATGCATCGGTAGGTCTCATGAGACAAACTAGTGTCTTGGCACAAGGCCTTGACAAAATCTTATTTGTAGTCTTGGCACGAGGCCTTGGATATGTGGTTATGATAGTCTGGCATTATGCATTCCATCATTATGAAAGTGGTTATTGATTTTGCATGTGATTATTCGATTAGTAGAATATCCATGTGAATAAGTAAATAGAATTATTTCATTTTATTTATGCCATACTATGTTGAATGCTCATGTTTGAAAGGATTTTTTTAGTTATACATTGCCTTAAATGTTTATTTTTATTTATGAAAGTTTCCGCTATATTGTTATCCTTACTGGGCATTTGAGCTCACCCCTTTTCTATGTGTTATTTTTCCCATGAAGTCAAGAAGTAAATTATGAATGACCTGCAGGGATATTATGTGGGGATATGAGTGTGGATTATGGAGACAATATGTTGTTGTAGTAGTTTTTCATTTTATGATGTAATGTAAGACTTATGAATATATCTAGTGTTTCCAAGGCTACTAAACCAATCGGTCTTTCGAGATTTGATCTTTCTTGTGATCATGCCAATGTTATGTAATAATGCACCGACTCTGGGTAACTAGGGTCGGGGTGTTACAGTTGGTATCAGAGGAAGTTTAGTACAAACCTTGGAAGCTAGATTTAGATAAACTCTGATTAGAGCACGTAGAACTAAGATGAACTTTGAGGATTAGTATAGAAAAACTTCCTAGAATTTTGGTATTGTAGAGATTTTGTGAGTTTTCCGAGCAATACATCCCTTTCTGGATACGAGCAGGTAGAGGCGGCTCTGGCACAGATGTACCTAGGGGTAAAACCCGAAAACACCGCTTTGAGCTAGACTCGAACGGGAACTGGTGCATGACAACGGGCCTTGCTTCACTCTTGGTTACGACACTCCCGGGGGATATGCTTAGGATAAATCTCATTTTCTTTACAAATAATTATGAAGGGTTTATGAGTATATACTTCCTAAAAGAAAACATTTTTATGATTATGGATTATATCCATAAATAGTTCAATTTATGTTAAGTGTTTTATAAGTATGGGATTATGTATTTTGATTCATAAACTGATCTAGTTTATGCCATTGTTTAGAAATGGTGCCTAGTGGAAGAAATGGAAACCGTATCAATGCACACACTCCATGTAGGGATTTCCCTCCTTCTCAAGATAATTATAGTGGAACTGGTGATGCAACTGGTGCCGATCAGCTAATCACCATACTGGGCCAACTCACTCAGGTTATGAATAATAACCTTACCCGTATGGAGCACCCTGATCCACAGCGTGGAGGATCAATGTTAGATCGATTCATGAGGAAACAACCACCAACATTCAATGGGAGTACAAATCCCTTAGTAGTTGAGCAATGGATAAATTCCCAAGAGAAAATATTTCAGGCTTTGGGGAGCAGTGAAAGGGAAAACATTATCATGGCAGTTTACCGCCTCACTGGAGATGCTGATCAATGGTGGTCATTGATTCAAAACATGAAGGAAGATGATGAAGTATCAAATATGGAATGGAGGGATTTCAAAGATCTGTTTTTAGAAAAATACTTTCCTCGCGACCATCGAGCTGATATGGAAATGAAATTTCTGAGTCTGAGACAGAAGGAGGATGAGAATGTCGCATGAGGCTAATTTTACAATGTTATCAAGGTATGATGAAGATTATATACATAACCCAAGAAGTAAGATTGATCGTTTCTTTGATGGGTTAAAACCATTTCTTCGTCGAGCATTAGTCTCACAATCCTTTTCGTCGTACGAAGACATTGTCTCATGTGCTATCAAGACCGAAAAGGAATTATCTAAGTCTTATGACTTTAAAGCAAAGCAAGAGAGGAAGAGACCTGCTGATCAATCTGGGAATGGAAATAAGGGGAAGAAGGGAAAGGTTGAATATCCATCCTGTGGTAAATGCGGGAACAAAAATCCTGGTACTTGCTTGAAGGGAATGGGAGTGTAATGGCCCGGACCTCTCCGGTCCATTAATTTGTGGAATTTTGGTGTTGGAGGTGTTACGGGAGGCCAAGGGGACATATCCCCAACACTTTGCCAATTTTCCAGTTCTGTGAACAGTGTTTCCAGTTTTATGAACAGTAACAGATCGGTCTCACCAATCGGTCTGACAGATCGGTCTGACAGATCGGTCTCACCGATCAGTTTCACAGATTGGTGTGACAGATCGGTTTCACAGATCGGTCTGACAGATCGGTTTCACAGATCAGTCTGATAGATCAGTCTCACTAATCGGTCTGACAGATCGGTCTCACCGATCAGTTTCGCAGATCGGTGTGACAGATCAGTTTCACAGATCGGTTTCACAGATCGGTGTGACAGATCGGTTTCACAGATCGGTCTGACAGATCGGTTTCATAGATCGGTGTGACAGATCAGTTTCACAGATCGGTTTCATAGATCGGTGTGACAGATCAGTTTCACAGATCGGTCTGAGAGATCGGTTTCACAGATCGGTGTGACAGATCGGTGTGACAGATCAGTTTCACGGATCGGTTTCACAGATCGGTGTGACAGATCAGTTTCACAGATCGGTTTCACAGATCGGTGTGACAGATCAGTTTCACAGATCGGTTTTACAGATCGATTTCACAGATCGGTGTGACAGATCGGTTTCACAGATCGGTGTGACAGATCAGTTTCACAGATCAGTTTCACAGATCGGTCTGACAGATCGGTTTCACAGATCGGTGTGATAGATCGGTGTGACAGATCAGTTTTACATATCGTTTTCACAGATCGGTGTGACAGATCAGTTTCATAGATCGGTTTCACAGATCTGTGTGACAAATCAGTTTCACATATCGGTTTCACAGATCGGTTTCATGTACAGTAACAGTGGGTGAACAGTGTTTCGAGACTCCTACAATTTTGCCCCTTTTGACGTTTCCTTTGACGTAAAATACATTTAAATACTTATTTTAAGGGCCCTTAAGGCCGTTTAAAATGCCATAAATCCTATATAAATTATTCCTAAGGCTTGGAATGTTTTACTTGGTCAACCGCGTGGGTTAATGCGATCCGTTTTTCATGGAGGATTAACCGGATCTTAATCCTTCGCCCCATTAAATCTTAAAAAGGGAAGAGATATCATTCTTCCTGGTTCTTTCCCTTTGTTCTCGATTAAGAGGCACTAGAACCTTTCAATCCTTTCCGTAGGAGTTTCACAATCAATCTTTACTCCTAGGATTGGTTCCGCTTTGTTTTGATGCAACCAAGCTGTGTCGATCATTCTTCGATATAAGCATCCTCTGGTGGATGCAGTTGTTGCAAGGGGAGGATCGTGACCTGTTGTGTGGATAAAGAACGTGAGGAACTGTTTGAGGTAGGGGATTCATGGATTCTCTAATTGTATATGTGCAATCGTATAATTAGCATGATTTATCCCTTTGGATCACAATGAAATTGACCTAATTAAATACTTGAACCGGATTAAAAGAATTGGTTGTTCGCATGTTGTTTCTTTATACCGTGATAACGGTTTGCCTCATGTTTTCCTAGATATAGTGATATCTATGTTTTCTTTGATTTTTTGTTCGTTCATGATAGAAATTGATAATGAACGTAAAGCCGGAATTAATTGTTAATTAATTGGCTAAAGATAAAGAGGCATGTAAATTAATCTGGTTATTGTCATTGTTGTAGTTGTTCTAATTTGAGGATAATCAAATTAGGGAAGTAATCATGGTTATTTAATTGTGATAGCTTTCTGATTAGGTATACATGATTGGAACCTACGAATAACAAACCTGTTAATTCAATATGGATTAGAGAACATATTTTGTGGGAATTTCTAAAAGGGTTCTGAGTTACCCTCTTGTTTGTTAAAGGGTCAAGAGCTCATGATGTAATGTTTGTTTTCCTGCTGCTTATGCTGTGATGTGATCCTGGATGGTTGTTGTGATATGTGGAGGCATGGAGGCCTTGTGGTTATGGCAGCAGATGACGCCTAGAGTGGCGAGATGCATCAGTTTATGCATGTGGGTGTCAGGGAGGACACCAGGGGTGATGGAATGGGATGGATGTGGTTGCTGTTTGCTTACAGTTTTCTTGAATGTTAATCTGCTTTTCTTTTCCCCACTGCTCAAGGTAGCTGGTATTGCTACCCTTCTTCCGAAGGAGGCGAAGACGCGCGGGGTATGCCACGTGCTTTCCGTGTTTAGCCTCTTGAGGGAGAATGGGTATATGCTCTTTCTATAGGCGGAAAAGACTCGACGGGTAGTATATCTATTCACTGTGTTGATCCTCCTTTGTGTTTAGAAGCATAGAATGTTTTTCTAGAATGCCTGGGAATGTGGAAAAGTAATTTTGTAATGAATGTTTGATTAAATGGTGAAAATCCACGGTGATGGGGATGCTGGAATTTAAAGGTAATGTGAATCTTAAAAAGGAGCAGTTGTTTTTGAATGTGATGCCAATTCAGTTTAATGTGGAATTGTTCATTCTTAATTAATGTTTAAAGAATTAATTAATGTACAGTGGAACTGATAAAATGAGAACGGAGTAATCTAATAAATCTCTTCAAATGTTTGTGTGCTTATAGGATACCTAGTCTTAGAAGTAGCAGCCTGGAGTCTGAGAGACGTTAGCTGCAGTTGTATCTAAGACTAGGTAATGCCCATAGTGTGGATGTGAGTTACTTATATATTCTGTACTTTTTTGTGTTTCTATACGCTACTCCACCCTTTCGGTAAGGGCAACTGACACCCCGGGGATTCTGAGCCCTGGGGGGGTGTTTTCCCCAACATTCTGATGGGAGGTTGAATGGATGACTACCCCCTTTTGGCCCCGCTCTCTTCTCTTGGTAGATCTTTGTGCTGGTAGGAACAGTAGTTAGTTTTACCCATATATGTGTGTAGAGGGCTGTGATGGCTTGTGGTTATTTCCCACACATATATTCTGGATATAGTATCCTATGGACTACTATAGGTGTAACGTGTATAGGCTATAATGGCTTGAGGATCCTTACTCGGAGTATGGGCTATAATGGCTTGAGGTATTATACCCGATGTATGATACACGTTATACGAGCTGTGGTGGATCCCGGAAACTACCTGGTTACTTTTGGTTGTGAGGATGGTGTGGTGCTTTGCCCAGGTGTCTGCGGGCAAGCCTATGTGGTGCACGAGGTGCAGATTGTGGAGCTTAGCCTAGGTGTCCGTGGGCAAGCCTTTGGAGAGAGATGCACAGGACGTATGTCGTTGGGGAAAAGCGGAAAACCAGTTGGGAAGTAGTAGCGGGGTACCCTTGATATTCTTTACTATATGCTATATTCTTGTATGCGTTACTTGGTGAGAGTAGCCATGGTGAGGTTGGGAACATAGTATACCTGTTTAGGTGACGAGTTAGTTTCACTTGTTGTTCACTGGGCTTTAGCATGCTTTCTTTACTTTTGCACGAGAGGCTTGAGGAGGATCCTACTGAGTATAATTTTATAGTCACCCTATGTATGTATAAACTGTTTTTCAGGTCACTTGGAGCAGGTTGGAGATCAAGCTGGTTACTACTAGCTTGCGGTTGGAGGAGGAGCTGTTTGGGCTTGTGGTCGCTGCCATTTTACTTTCTTTTGGGTACTTTTAGTTTTCCCTTTCAGTTGTAGTACTTTTTCATGACATTTCATATATGTACTTGGTTTCCTTTTATATCTCAGTTCTGAGTTGGAGTTGGTTGGAGTCTATTCTATCTCTCTCTTCTGCATGTGTTCTCTTAGAGGGTAATGCCTCCCATTTGTATGTTTATTATACCCTCGGTGCTAGTCGCCAACCCAGGGCCTACTGGAGGCGGGACTCAGGGGTCATTATCTCCCTTCTCACATTGCCGGCCCAGGAGGGGTACACTTTGTGGGGAGGGGGTCGTGACAGAGTGGTATCAGAGGTCTGGTTGAGGGATAGGATGGAGTTTGGAGTTAGGCACAGGTTAGGATGCATGGTATGGTAGGGCAACGGTGTCATTCATGTTTAGCAAGTGGGGTAAACACTGGAGACCGGTAGAGACATAGGCGTTCAGGGCCCCCTATGATCTGTTGCACGGACCTTTAAGTTTACGATGGCTACTAAACAAAGTGATACTGGTTGCAGGGTAGAGACCTAGGAAAGGATCATGCATCATTATTCTTTGCGCCTGTGTTTGAATGGGTAGACCTTGGGATAGGTAACCTAAAAATTAATAAAACAAAATAATTAATTAATTAATATTGAGTCTTCCATATTCCAGGCTTAGGAGCTCTAACGGTTGTTATTTTACAGGTATGGCTCCAGGTCGACGTCCTCGTCAGGTTTGCACAAAAGATGCCCAGCAGGCTGTTCCAGCAGATCGCCGCTGGGTAGAGGTTGACGAAGATGACACTTGGAGGAAGACACTCTGAGAGTTCCAGCGCCAGAGTCTACAGAAGTACGAGGGCTCCGTTTCAGATGCAATCATCGAAGACTGGTTGGAGGAGGTCGAGATAGGCTTCAGTTTGATTCGTGCTCGGAAGGAACACTGGGTGTCCTTGGTTGTGACGATGTTGCGTGGAGCAGCGAGACAGTGGTGGTTCTTATTCCTCGGGGATCGTGGGGAGTCAGCGATCTCAGGGGAGGAGTTTCGAGACAGGTTTAGAGTCGAGTTTCTTTCTTCGACTGCGAAGGCGTCCAGTCGCCAGGAGCTACTCACCCTTCGAAAGGGGAGATCCAGTGTTCGAGAGTTTGGAATTCGTTTCAGGAACCTTCTACGATATGCTTTAGACCTGTTACCAGATGAGGAGGCCAGGGAGAGGCATTTCGAGGAGGCTTTGCGTCTAGAGATCCAGCGCCAGGTCACCCCATTTATGCTGAAGACGTATCTTGAGGTGCTGGCGAGGGCAGAGGTTGTTGAGAGGACTTTGGCTAGGACCGAATCGTCAAGAGAGGGAAATCGTCATGATTCCTCACGAAGTAGAGCTATGGTCCGGGGTTACCGGTTTTCAGGACAGAAGAGTTTCCATTCACCTGGGGGTAGGTCACATCCCTTCCCATCTCGTTTCTCCGGAGGCAGCAACTCTCAGGCCTATGCCAAGGGATCAGGCGCTTGTTTTTCTTGTGGTTGTCATGGTCATCAGCAGCGGGAGTGCCCTACTTTTCAAAGCAGTCATCGTGCACCAGGCTCTCCACTCCAGGTTCCTCCGTTGAGGCAGTTCCAGCCGAGGCAGTAGCAGCAGGTTCCACCAGCTTTAGATTACCCAAGGGTAGATAGAGCAGGCAGAGCACAACCCCATGACGCTCCTCGTCCGCAGAGAGAAGAGTGTGGCCGTGGTGGTGGTCGTCATCAGGGTCAGAGAAGCCGTGGAGGCGGTCGTGGTCAGCTTCATGCTCTAGCGTTGCCAGCTCTAGGCGAGCCAGACGTCGTCCGAGGTACCCTTTGCTTGTTTTCTACCTTGGTGTATGCCTTGTTTGATTCAGGAGCGACACACTCCTTTATATCCCCTACCCTTGTCCACGCTTTGGGACTTGAGGTAGAGAGGCTTCCATTGCCCTTGGCATTGACTACGCCAGTTGGAGGTCGAGCTAGCTTGTTTGAAGTATGTAGAGACTGTGAGCTAGTGTTGGGGCAGCACCGCTCTTGGGGAGATTTCCTATGTTTACGAATACAACCATATGATGTCATCCTTGGCATGGATTGGTTGTATTCGGTGCAGGCTATTGTGGATTACTACAGGAAGAAGGTCGTTTTCTTTGATGAATATGGAGAGGAAGTAGTGTTTGTTGGTGAGAGAGATCCTTGGATGAGTCATAGTCGAGTTTCATCCTTATCATCCATGATGGCTGGGATGATGCTGAGTTCTTCAGAGGTTCAACAGTTGGCGTTTCCTAGGGTTGTAGAGGAGTACCCTGAAGTCTTTCCAGAAGAGGTTGTATCCTTACCCCCTCGACGAGAGATCGAGTTTGGGATCGAACTACAGCCAGGAGCGTCTCCTATCTCTATGTCTCCGTATAGGATGGCCCCTTCTGAGTTATGAGAGCTACGTATTCAGCTCGATGGTCTGTTGCAGTGTGGTTTTGTTCGTCCAAGTGTGTCACCTTGGGGTGCACCAGTTTTGTTTGTGAAAAAGGCTGATGGAAGTTTGCGGTTGTGCGTCTATTATCGTCGGTTAAACAAAGTGACAATAAAGAACCGCTATCCTCTCCCGCGGATTGATGACCTATTCGATCAACTAAAGGGTGCAAGTTGGTTTTCAAAGATAGACTTGCGGTCAGGATATCATCAGATGCGTGTAAAGGATGAGGATGTCCCGAAGACTGCTTTCCGCTGTCGTCATGGGCATTATGAGTTTGTTGTAATGCCATTCGGCGTGACAAATGCTCCAGCTATTTTCATGGGGATGATGAATGCTGTGTTCCGTGAATTCCTGGACAAGTTTGTTGTGGTTTTCATCGACGACATCCTTGTATACTCAACATCTGAAGAGGAGCATGCAGAGCATCTACGAGCCGTTTTGGGAGTTCTTCGCCAACATCGGTTGTTTGGGAAGTTGTCCAAGTGTGAGTTCTGGGCTCGAGAAGTTCATTTATTGGGACATGTTGTGTCCCAACAGGGAGTAGCTGTGGATCCTTCGAAGATAGAAGCAGTGGTGTCTTGGCCAACCCCAAGACCGTGTCAGAGGTGCGAAGTTTCCTTGGTCTCACAGGCTATTATAGGAGGTTTGTGGCTAATTTCTCCCGAGTTGCGACTCCTCTGACAGCTTTTACCAGGAAGGATCAAGCGCTCATATGGACTGATCAGTGTCAGACAGCTTTCGATTATCTAAAGGAGAAGTTGGTAAGTACTCCAGTCCTTTGTCTTCCAGCGAAGGGAGTCCAGTTTGATGTTTTCTGTGATGCTTCACATCTGGGGCTAGGCTGTGTTCTCATGCAGCAGAGGTCAGTTGTTTCTTGTGGGTCTCGGCAGTTGCATCCCCATGAACGCAACTATTCCACCCATGATCTTGAGTTGGAAGCCGTGGTGTTTGCGCTGAAGTTGTGGAGACATTACCTCATTGGCGAGCGCTTTGTGGTTTTCACCGATCATAAGAGTTTGAGGTATGTTTTCTCTTAGCAGGATTTGAACTTGCAGCAACGTCGGTGGATGGAGTTCTTGCAGGAATACGACTTCGAAATAACGTATACACCTGGGAAGGGAAATGTTGTTGCTGATGCACTGAGCCGAAAGTCACGTAATGATGTTGTGCGTGAATATGGTGATTCCTGGAGAGTGATGGAAGAGCTATCATCTTTGAATCTTGATATGGGAGAAGTTGGGGGTAGAGGTTGCCTTTTCCAGATGACGGTGCAGTCATCCCTGATGCAGAAGGTGGAAGAGTCTCAGTTGGGTTATCTAGAGGTGGAAGTTTGGAGAGACAGAGTTGTTTGTGGAGAGGCCCCTGATGGTTGGTCGGAGGATGAACAACACCGAGTGTTTTATCATGGCAGGCTTTTTGTTCCCTTGGTGATGCGCGAGACGGTTCTCCGAGAGTTCCATAGTTCACCCTTGGCGGTACATCCTGGTGTGACGAAGATGGACCGATCCTTGAGGAGTCAGTTTTGGTGGCCTAGGCTGAAGCGTACAGTTGCAGAATGTGTGTCTCGATGTTTAGTCTGCCAGAAGGTGAAGGCCGAACACCGTGTTCCTGGTGGTCTTCTCCAGCACTTAGAGATTCCTCAGTGGAAGTGGGAGGACATCTCAATGGACTTTGTTACAGGTTTACCTCGAGCTCCGGGAGGACATGATGCTATATGGGTGGTAGTGGATCGTTTAACTAAATCGGCCCACTTCATAGCAATCAAGGAGTCGAGCTCAGTGGAGGTTTTGTTGAGGCAGTATCTGGAGGAGGTGGTGAGGCTTCACGGAGTTCCTAAGATGATCATTTCTGATCAAGATCCTCATTTTACCTCTAGGGTGTGGAGAGGTCTCCAGCATGCTTTTGGCTCTCAACTATGCCTTAACACTGCTTTTCATCCTCAAACGGATGGTCAAACAGAGAGAACAATCCAGACTCTTGAAGACATGTTG
The DNA here is from genome assembly GCA_963277665.1 of Viscum album. Taxonomy (NCBI): domain Eukaryota; kingdom Viridiplantae; phylum Streptophyta; class Magnoliopsida; order Santalales; family Viscaceae; genus Viscum; species Viscum album. The sequence goes on from OY728143.1 coordinate 1,717,589,812, forward strand.
CACTCTTGTGTTCTTGATTTTGGAGGTTCATGGAAAAAGCACTTACCTTTGGTAGAGTTCGCTTAAAATAATAGTTTTCACTCTACCATCGGCATGGCGCTGTTTGAAGCCTTGTATGGCCGGCCATGCCGTTCTCCGTTGTGCTGGACTGGGGTCGGAGAGTCCGCAATTCTCGGACCAGAACTAGTGCAGAATACGACAGAGATGGTTCAAGTGATTCGTGAGAGGATGAAGACAGCACACGATCGTCATAAATCTTATGCTGATCAAAGAAGGAGACCCTTAGAGTTTAATGTTGGGGATCATGTGTTTCTAAAGGTGACTCCCCGTCGTGGGCAGCGAAGGTTTGGTCGCGGAAGTAAGCTTTCTCCCCGTTTTGTTGGGCCTTTCGAGGTGTTATCTCGTGTTGGAGGTGTGACGTATCGAGTATCACTTCCCCCTCAGATGAGTCGGATACATGATGTTTTCCATGTATCGCAGCTCCGTCGTTACCTTCATGATGAATCTCATGTTATCGATTGGGGAGAGATCGATATTGATGATGATGCAACCTTCGAGGAGCGACCTGTGGAGATCCAAGACCGCCAGGAGAATGTGTTGCGTGGGCGTTCTATCCCCTTAGTTTGTGTCTTTTGGCGACATGGTGCCATGGAGGAGAGTACCTGGGAGCGTGAGTCACAGATACGTGCTCAGTACCCAGAGTTGTTTAATGTTTAACTCCTTTAATTTAATGATGTTTTCTTTTTGGTTGGACCTTTCATGTTTTATTTATGTACCTTTGATGAGATGTTATGTTTGAATCATTTGGTTATGAATTTTTTGTTTCCATACTCTCGAATGTCGTAGTTTTGTTCTAGCTTTTGAACAACTCATGGTGGTTTTCCCCTGAGAGGTATCTTATAGGGTGGTTGTTCGGACCCCTCTTTTCTTCTGGGTTGGTTTTTAATTCTCGAGGACGAGAATGTTTTGAGAGGTATCTATTGTAATGGCCCGGACCTCTCCAGTCCATTACTTTGTGGAATTTTGGTGTTGGAGGTGTTCTGGGAGGCCAAGGGGACATATCCCCAACACTTTGCCAATTTTCCAGTTCTGTGAACAATGTTTCCAGTTTTATGAACAGTAACAGATCGGTCTCACCGATCGGTCTGACAGATCGGTCTCACCGATCGGTTTCGCAGATCGGTGTGACAGATCGGTTTCACAGATCGGTCTGACAGATCGGTCTCATCGATCGGTCTGACAGATCGGTCTCACCGATCAGTTTCGCAGATCGGAGTGACAGATCAGTTTCACAGATCGGTTTCACAGATCGGTGTGACAGATCGGTTTCACAGATCGGTCTGAGAGATCGGTTTCACAGATCGGTGTGACAGATCAGTTTCACAGATCGGTTTCACAGATCAGTGTGATAGATCAATTTCACAGATCAGACTGACAGATCGGTTTCACAGATCGGTGTGACAGATCGGTGTGACAGATCAGTTTCACAGATCGGTTTCACAGATCGGTGTGACAGATCAGTTTCGCAAATCGGTTTCACAGATCGGTGTGACAGATCAGTTTCACAGATCGGTTTCACAGATCGGTTTCACAGATTGGTGTGACAGATCGGTTTCACAGATCGGTGTGACAGATCAGTTTCACAGATCAGTTTCACAGATCGGTCTGACAGATCGGTTTCACAGATCGGTGTGACAGATCGGTGTGACAGATCAGTGACACAGATCGGTTTCACAGATCGGTGTGACAGATCAGTTTCACATATCGGTTTCACAGATCGGTGTGACAGATCAGTTTCACAGATCGGTTCCACAGATCGGTTTCATGTACAGTAACAATGGGTGAACAGTGTTTCCAGACTCCTACAGTTTTGCCCCTTTTGCGTTTCCTTTGACGTAAAATACATTTAAAGCCTTATTTTAAGGGCTCTTAAGGCTGTTTAAAATGCCATAAATACTATATTAATTATTCCTAAGGCTTGGAATGTTTTACTTGGTCAACCGCGTGGGTTAATGCGATCCGTTTTTCATTGAGGATTAACCGGATCTTAAACCTTCACCCCATTAAATCTTAAAAAGGGACGAGATATCATTCTTCCCGGTTCTTTCCATTTGTTCTCGATTAAGAGGCACTAGAACCTTTCAATCCTTTCCGTAGGAGTTGCACAATCAATCTTTACTCCTAGGATTGGTTCCGCTTTGTTTTCATGCAACCAAGCAGTGTCGATCAATCTTCGATATAAGCATCCTCTGGTGGATGCAGTTGTCTCGAGGGGAGGATCGTGACCTGTTGTGTGGATAAAGAACGTGAGGAACTGTTTGAGGTAGGGGATTCATGGATTCTCTAATTGTATATGTGCAATCGTAGAATTAGCATGATTTATCACTTTGGATCACAATGAAATTGACCTAATTAAATACTTCAACCAGATTAAAAGAATTGGTTGATCGCATGTTGTTTCTTTATACCGTGATAACGGTTTGCCTCATGTTTTCCGAGATATAGTGATATCTATGTTTTCTTTGATTTGTTGTTCGTTCATGATAGAAATTGATAATGAACGTAAAGCCGGAATTAATTGTTAATTAATTGGCTAAAGATAAAGAGGCATGTAAATTAATCTGGTTATTGTCGTTGTTGTAGTTGTTCTAATTTGAGGATAATCAAATTAGGGAAGTAAGCATGGTTATTTAATTGTGATAGCTTGCTGATTTGGTATCCATGATTGGAACCTACGAATAACAAACCTGTTAATTCAATATGGATTAGAGAACAGATTTTGTGGGAATTTCTAAAAGGGTTCTGAGTTACCCTCTTATTTGTTAAAGGGTCAAGAGCCCATGATGTAATGTTTGTTTTCCTGCTGCTTATGCTGTGATGTGAGCTTGGATGGTTGTTGTGATATGTGGAGGCATGGAGGCCTTGTGGTTATGGCAGCAGATGACGCCTAGAGTGGCGATATGCATCAGTTTATGCATGTGGGTGTCGGGGAGGACACCAGGGGTGATGGAATGGGATGGATGTGGTTGCTGGTTGATTACGGTTTTCTTGAATGTTAATCTGCTTTGCTTTTCCCCACTTCTCAAGGCAGCTGGTCTTGCTACCCTTCTTCCGAAGGAGGCGAAGACGCGCGGGGTATGCCATGTGCTTTCCGTGTTTAGCCTCTCGAGGGAGAATGGGTATATGCTCTTTCTATAGGCGGAAAAGACTCGACGAGTAGTATATCTATTCACCGTGTTGAGCCTCCTTTGTGTTTAGAAGCATAGAATGTTTTTCTAGAATGCCTGGGAATGTGGAAAAGTAATTCTGTAATGAATGTTTGATTAAATGGTGAAAATCCATGGGGATGGAGATGCTGGAATTTAAAGGTAATGTGAATCTTAAAAAGGAGCAGTTGTTTTTGAATGTGATTCCAGTTCAGTTTAATGTGGAATTTTTCATTCTTAATTAATGTTTAAAGAATTAATTAATGTACAGTGGAACTGATAAAATGAGAACAGAGTAATCTAATAAATCTCTTCAAATGTTTGTGTGCTTATAGGATACCTAGTCTTAGACGTAGCAGCCTGGAGTCTGAGAGACGTTAGCTGCAGTTGTATCTAAGACTAGGTAATTCCCATAGTGTAGATGTGAGTTACTTATATATTCTGTACTTTTTTGTGTTTCTATACGCTACTCCACCCTGTCGGTAAGGGAAACTGACACCCCGGGGATTCTGAGCCCTGGGGGGGTGTTTTCCCCAACATTATGATGTGAGGTTGAATGGCTGACTACCCCCTTTTGGCCCCGCTCTCTTCTCTTGGTAGATCTTTGTGCTGGTAGGCACAGTGGTTAGTTTTACCCATATACGTGTGTAGAGGGTTGTGATGACTTGTGGTTATTTCCCACACATATATTCTGGATATAGTATCCTATGGACTACTATAGGTGTAACGTGTATAGGCTATAATGGCTTGAGGATCCTTACTCGGAGTATGGGCTGTAATGGCTTGAGGTATTATACCCTATGTATGATACACGTTATACGAGCTGTGGTGGCTCCCGGAAACTACTTGGTTACTTTTGGTTGTGAGGACGGTGTGGTGCTTCGCCCAGGTGTCTGCGGGAAAGCCTATGTGGTGCACGGGGTGCAGATTGTGGAGCATAGCCTAGGTGTCTGCGGGCAAGCCTTTGGAGAGAGATGCACAAGACGTATGTCATTGGGGCAAAGCGGCAAACCAGTGGGGAAGTAGTAGCGGGGTACCCTTGATATTCTTTACTATATGCTATATTCTTGTATGCGTTACTTGGTGAGAGTAGCCATGGTGAGGTTGGGAACATAGTATACCTGTTTAGGTGACGAGTTAGTTTCACTTGTTGTTCACTGGGCTTTAGCATGCTTTCTTTACTTTTGCACGAGAGGCTTGGGGAGGATCCTACTGAGTATCCTGTTATACTCACCCTATGTATGTATAAAATGTTTTCCAGGTCACTTGGAGCAGGTTGGAGATCAAGTTGGTTACTACTAGCTTGTGGTTGGAGGAGGAGCTGTTTAGGCTTATGGTCGCTGCCGTTTTACTTTCTTTTGGGTACTTTTAGTTTTCCCTTTCCGTTGTAGTACTTTTGCATGACATTTCATATATGTACTTGGTTTCCTTTTATATCTCAGTTCTGAGTTGGAGTTGGTTGGAGTCTATTCTATCTCTCTCTTCTGCATGTGTTCTCTTAGAGGGTAATGCCTCCCATTTGTATGTTTATTATACCCTCGGTGCTAGTCGCCAACCTGGGGCCTACTGGAGGCGGGACTCGGGGGTCATTATCTCCCTTCTCACATTGCCGGCCCAGGAGGGGTACACATTTTGGGGAGGGGGTCGTGACAGGGAGTCTGTTACAAGTGTGGTGAAAAAGGCCACCAAGCTCGTGATTGTAAGGGGAAGAAGGAAGCTAGCAACGTTCAGTGCAACAATTGCAGGGAGATGGGGCATTATGCAAATGAATGTCCTAAGCGTCAGGAGAACTTACCTCAGAAAAGCCCAAGGGATCAAGGCCAGGCTTATGCTATCACTACTGCTGAGGTTGAAGCTCCGAAAGATGTGGTGGCAGGTAATTTAATGGTTTCCTCAAGTTTAGCAAATGCATTATTTGATTCTGGATCATCGCATTGTTTCATATCTTCCCAGTTTGCTAAGAAAATTAGATATTTACAATTTGATATAATAAGGGAGTTGTCAGTTAAAACCCCTAAGGGAAGTATCATTGCAACCAAGTTTTGTGAATCAGTCCCCATTAGAGCACATAAATGTTCTTTATCTGCTGATCTCATCGTCATAACTATGATTGAGTTTGATATAATCCTTGGTATGGACTGGATTTTGAACTATGATGCGAAGATTTATTGTAAGAAGAAAGGGGTTATGATTCTTGATGATGATGATAAGGAACACCTTATCTTTAGAGCAAAATCGTCACCACCTAATTCTTATTTAGATCCACCCCCAGTAGCTCAACTTAATTCAATTATTGGGGAGGAAGAGAATGAAATGACTGTGGGTGAGGAAAGGAATGTTCAAATAGAGGATTTACCTATTGTGAAAGAATTTGTAGATGTATTTCCGGAAGATTTATCTGGACATCCTCCAGAACGAGAAGTTGAGTTTTCCATTGATTTAATTCCTAGATCAAGGCCTATATCGAAGACCCCTTATAGAATGGCCATTGTAGAGTTAGTCGAACTAAAGAAACAACTAGAGGAGTTGAGTAATAAGGGATTTATTCGCCCCAGTGTTTCTCCATGGGGAGCCCCTGTTCTTTTTGTTAAAAAGAAAGATGGATCTATGAGGTTATGTATCGACTACAGGGATATCAATGCTATAACAATAAAGAACAAGTATCCCCTACCTCGTATTGATGATTTATTTGACCAACTACATGGAGCTCAATACTTTTAAAAGATTGACCTTCGATCTGGATACCATCAGTTGTGTGCAAAGAAGGAAGACATTCCGAAGACAGCATTTCGAACCAGGTACGGGCATTACGAGTTTACTGTAATGCCTTTTGGATTGACTAATGCACCCTCTGTATTCATGGATCTGATGAATAGAGTTTTCAAGGAGTATCTCGATGAATTTGTTGTGGTATTTATTGATGATATCGTAGTATACTCTAAAATCTACGAAGATCATGAAAATCACTTGCGCATTATCTTGAAGACTCTGAGGAGGTATGAATTATATGGAAAGTTTAGCAAGTGTGAATTCTGGCTTCATGAGATTTCTTTTCTTGGACATATTGTCTCTAAAGATAGAATCTCTATTGATCCTTCTAAGACCAAGGAAATCCAAGAATGGCCAGCACCTACGAGTATAACTGAGGTACGCAGTTTTATTGGTTTGGCAGGTTATTATCGACGTTTCGTCCAGAATTTTGCCCGATTGGATAACCCATTAACGTAGCTCACACGTAAAGGGGTTAAATTTGTTTGGACAAAAGAGTGTGAAGAATGTTTCGAAGAACTGAAGAGAAGATTAGTCAATGCCCCTATATTGACTCTACCATCAGGGATTGATGGGTTCATTATTTATAGCGATGCATCAAAGAAAGGACTTGGTTGTGTCCTTATGCAGAATGATAGAGTTATTGCCTATGCATCACGACAGTTGAAAATTCATGAACAAAACTATCCTACTCATGATCTCGAGTTAGCAGCTGTGATCTTTGCTTTGAACATATGGAGGCACTACCTCTATGGTTAAAAATGTGAGATTTATACTGATCACAAGAGTTTGAAGTATATTTTCTCACAAAAAGAACTCAACATGAGGCAAAGGAGATGGCTTGAATTACTCAAGGATTATGATTGCATGATACACTACCACCCGGGGAAAGAAAACAAGGTGGAAGATTCTTTGAGTAGAAAAGACCATGGAGTTTTGAACAATATGAGAATTGAAAGGGATCCAATTTTCATGGATCTAGTGAATATGGACATGGGAATAACCAGGGAAGGCAAAACATCAATTCTTTTTCAAATGGTTGCCAAACCATCTTTACTAGAAAGGATTAAGAGTTCTCAGACCGATGATGAAGAATTTAAAAAGAAGATTAAAGCTGTGAATGATGGGAGATTGAGAGACTTTGTGTGTAACACCCCGAGCTTCCACGATACGCTTCTCATTCAATAATGCAATAGCTTGCATTGTACGCAACTTCGAGTTCTAAAACACCGCGACTAATCAAAGTAGCCGTTATGAATAGTAATAACCACTTTTTAAAATTATAGAAATTTTATATTTCAAAATGGACTTCATTTTTGGATTCGGAATATCGAAATTAGCCTATGTTGAATTTTTGGTATTTTTCTGAGAACTTCTAATTTTTTATGAATAGTGAAAACACTAAGTGGTTGTTAAAAACTGATTTTTCGTTAAAATGAAATATTACCACTTTTGTGATTTGATTTTCAAAAATCCGACATACATGGTTGTCATTAAGAAGTAAAATTTGGTTCAATGAGATTAAAATAAATTTTTGGTGAATAGTAACTTTTAAGTTCTTAATCGCGATTAGAGGTAATTAGTGTAGTTTAAGGTACAAATAATGTTTTAATAATATGAGATGAGCATGAAACTTGTCCTACTACTATTGGATGAGTCATGTCCGACCAAGAAAACCCATGGGTCAACTTGGGGACCCCATGGAGCCACTTTAGTTGGAAAATGACATTAATATATATTTATTTAATGTTAAAATTAAATTGACACAAACATGAGTTGTTTTACTAAAATAGTTTTTAAGTGGGGTTACAAAAGTCCACATTTTGATTATAAATATTCATTAGAAATCTAAGAAGATTTCCTACATCATAGTATTTTTTTTATAATTTTTAGACATTAAATAAATTAAATTATTTATGACATCATTATGATGCGGCGATGACCTCATTATTTAATGATTTAAATAAAATGAGAAGATAATGCAAAATCCAAGGCTTACACTTGTCCAAAGCCTATTGTATGAAGAGATTTCGAACCCTTATCACATTAGACACGAATTATATAAGTGTGGGACCTTTAGAATCCGAAAAAAATTGTATAATAATGTATCATTTCAATCTTTCCAAAAGAGCCCCTCCTCTCCTCTTATAAAAGGCCCCCACCTCTACCACCTTATTCACACTTTCAAGCCTTTTGGTTCGGCCAAAATCTACCCAAATACTCTCCCAACATCTCTCCCTTAATCCTAGAAGCTTTACTTTAGTCAGAAAGCCATCCTAAGGAGTCCTTTTGATCAAATCAAAAGGAAGAACCCGAAGAAGAGGTAACATTTTCATCACCCTCTTTCATGTTTCTTTCTTCTTCCACTCACTCTTTGTTTATTATTTCAATTCTAAAATTATAACTCCAGTATATTCTATATACTATGATGTTATTATAAATATGGAACAACCATATTCAGTATTCTACCCATCATTTGAATGACATGTCACCATACGTGCGTACGTACGGCTTACCGTCTCCACGTCGTGGTGTAATTGTTATTCAATATATTATTATTTAGGTGGGTATAATAATGATATATAATTCATGTAAATAATAAATATAACATGATAATGATTCTGTATATATGATATACTATCCAATTATATATTATTTTAATATCAAAATAATGATATTGTCGCTCGTGCGTACGTACGGACTACCGTCTCCACGAACGCGATGAGATTCATTCTCCGTCGTATCCATTCAAGTATAATTATCATTTGATGATTTAAAAATAATGTTTAAGGACATGATATCATTCTGGATATGAATAAGATACAACCTATCCATGAAAAACACGACTTACGTAACAAAACATATAAAAGAAAACGAGTAAGTTAACACCCGAAACAACGATAAATCTAAGATATTGTTAACAAAGCAATGTTAAAAGATCATATAAGATATCATATGAATGTATATGATTCTTGTATAATTTAATAACAATTATTTCACCATTATACAGGAGGTTAACCTACCCCAACCAAGGAAAAGTACAAGGTAAGGGTTATTTCACAATCTCTTCATTATCCGAGGTTGTTTATACGTAATAATCTACTGGGATCTCTTTATCATCCACATCCATGTTTCTTCAAAATGTATTTCAAAACATTTTTATTATTTACAAGAATATGGGTTAAAGTCATTTATACCCTTTTTGACTTTTTATAAGAGGAATCTTTCCGTCGTTTTCAAAACAAGGTCCTTTTTAACCTTTTCGACAGAATTGAGGTAAGAATGTTTTTTTAACTTATACGGCGGGTGCGGTTATTTTCCGCCGTTATAAAATCTTCAAAGCTTTCCTTACAAGCTTATAAGAATATTTTCAAGAAAATGTTTTGTTTTATATGGCTCTTAAATGATTTCAAAAATATAAAGAGATATTTCTCTAAAAAGTGTTTTGATTTCATCTATGTCAACATCCTTTGATGGATTTTACGCTTATTTGAAGTTGATTTATTATAATACAAAACTTCTATATTGTATTGAAGTTTTTGTGATATGTTTGACTGTGGATGTGCTATTTTTATACCATTCATAGTTTATGGTGAAATTATTGACATTTCAAATGCTAGTTTTAATACGAATGTTTATGTTATGTTTAAACCTTTTCATATGGGAATGCATTGGACTTAATATGTGACGGGTGGAGCCCGCTATAGCTCCTCGATGCATCGGTAGGTCTCATGAGACAAACTAGTGTCTTGGCACAAGGCCTTGACAAAATCTTATTTGTAGTCTTGGCCCGAGCCCTTGGCTATGTGGTTATGATAGTCTGGCATTATGCATTCCAACATTATGAAAGTGGTTAGTGATTTTGCATGTGATTATTCAATTAATAGAATATCCATGTGAATGAGTAAATGGAATTATTTCATTTTACTTTTTCCATATTATGTTGATGTTCAAGTTTAAAAGCCTTTGGTTTTAGTTATACATTGTCTTAAATGTTTATTCTTATTTATGAAAGTTTCCGCTATATTGTTATCCTTACTGGGCATTTGAGCTCACCCCTTTTCTATGTTTTATTTTTCCTAGGAAGTGAAGAAGTAAATTATGAATGACCTGCATGGATATTATGAGGGGATAATAGTGTGGACTGTGGAGACATTATGTTGTTGTAGTAGTTTTTCATTTTATGATGTAATGTAAAACTTATGAATATATCTGGTGTTTCCAAGGCTACTAAACCAATCGGTCTTTAGAGATTTGATCTTTCTTGTGATCATGCCAATGTTATGTAATAATGCACCGACTCTGGGTAACTAGGGTCGGGGCGTTACAGTTGGTATCAGAGGAAGTTTAGTACAAACCTTGGAAACTAGATTTAGATAAACTCTGATTAGAGCACATAGACCTAAGATGAACTTTGAGGATTAGTATAGAAGAACTTCCTAGAATTTTGGTATTGTAGAGATTTTGTGAGTTTTCCGAGCAATACATCCCTGTCTGGATACGAGCAGGTAGAGGCGGCTCTGGCACAGATGTTCCTAGGGGTAAAACCCGAAAACACCGCTTTGAGCTAGATTCGAACGGGAACTGGTGCACGACAACCGGCCTTGCTGCACTCTTGGTTACGACACTCCCGGGGGATATTTTTAGGATAACTCTCATTTTCTTTACAAATAATTATGAAGGGTTTATGAGTATATACTTCCTCAAAGAAAACATTTTTATGATTATGGATTATATCCATAAATAGTTCAATTTATGTTAAGTGTTTTATAAGTATGGGATTATGTATTTTGATTCATAAACTGATCTAGTTTATGCCATTGTTTAGAAATGGCGCCTAGTGGAAGAAATGGAAACCGTATCAATGCACGCACTCCATGTATGGATTTCCCTCCTGCTCAAGATAATTATAGTGGGGCTGGTGATGCAACTGGTTCCGATCAGCTAATCACCATACTGGGACAACTTACTCAGGTTATGAATAATAACCTTACCCGTATGGAGCACCCTGATCCACAGCGTGGATGATCAATGTTAGATCGATTCATGAGGCAACAAACACCAACGTTCAATGGGAGTACAAATCCCTTAGTAGCCGAGCAATGGATAAATTCCCTAGAGAAAATATTTCAGGCTTTGGGGAGCAGTGAAAGGGAAAAAGTTATCATGGCATTTTACCGCCTCACTGGAGATGCCGATCAGTGGTGGTCATTGATTCAAAATACAAAGGAAGATGATGACGTATCTAATATGGAATGGAGGGAGTTCAAAGATATTTTCCTAGAAAAATACTATCCTCATGACCATCGAGCAGATATGGAAAGGCAATTTCTGAGTCTGAGACAAAAGGAGGATGAGAATGTCGCAAAGTATGAGACCAACTTTACAAGGTTGGCGAGGTATGCTGCAGATTATATACATAACCCAAGAGGTAAGATTGATCGTTTCTTTGATGGGTTAAAACCATTTCTCCGTCGAGCTTTACTATCACAATCCTTCTCATCATACAAAGATATTGTCTCGTGTGCTATCAAGACAAAAAAGGAATTCTCTATGTCTTATGACAACAAAGTAAAGCAAGAGAAGAAGAGAACGGGGGAACAAGAGATAGATAAAGGGAAAAAGGGAAAGAAGGATTTTCCATTATGTAATAATTGTGGGAAGAATCACCCTGGTACGTGCCTAAAAGGAATGGGAGTTTGTTATAAATGTGGAGAAAAGGGTCACCAGGCTCGTGATTACAAGGGAAAGAAAGAGGCTGTCAAAGTTGAATGCTACAATTGTAGGGAAATGGGGCATTATGCAAATGAATTTCATAAGCGTCAAGGAAACTTACCTCATAAAAGGCCAAGGGATCAAGGCCAATCTTATGCTGTGACTACAGTTGAAGCGGAATAATTAATGTATTGGTGATTTTGGACTCAAGGATTTTATTCTGGTTATAAGAATAATGTGATATATATAAAGATTGTACTGCAGTACTTTTTGATTTCAGTAAGGTTTTAATATGATTAAGGTAATCATATTTTTAGTATGTGACAATAAGAGAAACTTTTCTTTGTTTGGGGAATCTGATGTTACAATTGATTTTGGAATTTAGAGACCTATTAGAGAAAGTCTGGACGGAGGTATTTTGGATAACTATTAAGGTTGGAATGGATTAAGTTGAACCATGGATAGTATTGTTTAAGGTTAAATCATTTCTGAAGATTATTTTTGGAATATTATAATACTATAGTTTTAGGAAAAGGACAACCTGTAGGGTGGGGAATAACCCATCGCGTCGGACAAAGCTGCAGGAATCGAACCCACAACCATAGTGCGACAAGCCTTTATTTCCTACCACTAGACTACAGGAAGTCCCTGGTTATTACAAAATAGTTTTACTAATCTAAATGGTATGTGTTAATATTTGGAACCTTATACAATTAGGATAAAAAGAATATTTTTGAGTTCTGTTACCATTAGGAGTAAAAGATGGGTTTGTGGTAAAAATTTATTAACGAATGAAAGTATACATAACAAGTATGTATATTCCCTTACGTTCTTAGTAAATCTCCTAAATAAATTCCTCAACATTATAAAAGGTAACTTAAAACAAAAATGTTGTCGGTTAACTTTTCCAACTAGGGATTCAATGACCGTTTAACCAATCACAAGTTTTTGATTTTCTTGTAGTTAAACTTTCTCCTAATCCTATTTTCTATAACTCTCCATCAGACATTGATGGTTTGTTTCTCCTCCATATCCATATTTTCATAGAATCCGAGAATGGGCTATATCGGGTGACCTTTGTACTTATCTTGCTTTCTTTTAATGTTATATATTTATTAACCTTATTTCTGATGTGGGTTTTCCACAAAGGTATTTTCTCTTTTCAACCTTTTATTTTCAAAGAAAAATTTCAAATTGTGAGGACGCAATTTATTGAAGGAGGGGAGAATGTAACACCCCGAGCTTCCACGATATGCTTCTCATTCAATAATGCAATAGCTTGCATTGTACGCAACTTCGAGTTCTAAAACACCGCGACTAATCAAAGTAGACGTTATGAATAGTAATAACCACTTTTTAAAATTATAGAAATTTTATATATCAAAATTGACTTCATTTTTGGATTCGGAATATCGAAATTAGCCTATGTTGAATTTTTGGTATTTTTCTAAGAACTTCTAATTTTTTATGAATAGTGAAAACACTAAGTTGTTGTTAAAAACTGATTTTTTGTTAAAATGAAATATTACAACTTTTGTGATTTGATTTTCAAAAATCCGACATACATGGTTGTCATTAAGAAGTAAAATGTGGTTCAATGAGATTAAAATAAATTTTTGGTGAATAGTAACTTTTAAGTTCTTAATCGCGATTAGAGGTAATTAGTGTAGTTTAAGGTACAAATAATGTTTTAATAATATGAGATGAGCATGAAACTTATCCTACTCCTATTGGATGAGTCATGGCCGACCAAGAAAACCCATGGGTCAACTTGGGGACCCCATGGAGCCACTTTAGTTGGAAAATGACATTAAAATATATTTATTTAATGTTAAAATTAAATTGACACAAACATGAGTTGTTTTACTAAAACAGTTTTTAAGTGGGGTTACAGAAGTCCAAATTTTGATTATAAATATTCATTAGAAAGATAAAACGATTTCCTACATCATAGTAGTTTTTTTATAATTTTTATACATTAAATAAATTAAATTATTTATGACATCATTACGATGCGGCGATGACCTCATTATTTAACGATTTAAATAAAATGAGAAGATAATGCAAACTACAAGGCTTAAACTTGTCCAAAGCCTATTGGATGAAGATATTTCGAACCCTTATCACCTTAGACACGAATTATATAAGTGTGGGACCTTTAGAATCCGAAAAGCATTGTATAATAATGTAACATTTCAATCTTTCCAAAAGATCCCCTCCTCTCCTCTTATAAAAGGCCCCCACCTCTACCACCTTATTCGCACTTTCAAGCCTTTTGGTTCAACCAACCTCTGCCCAAATACTCTCCCAACTTCTCTTCCTTCATCCTAGAATCTTTACTTTAGTCAGAAAGCCATCCTAAGGAGTCCTTTTGATCAAATCAAAAGGAAGAACCCGAAGAAGAGGTAACATTTTCATCACCCTCTTTCATGTTTCTTTCTTCTTCCACTCCCTCTTTGTTTATTATTTCAATTCTAAAATTATAACTCCAGTATCTTATATATACTGTGATGTTATTATAAATATGGAACAACCATATTCAGTATTCTACCCATCATTTGAATGACATGTCACCATACGTGCGTACGTACGGCTTACCGTCTCCACGTCGTGGTGTAATTGTTATTCAATATATTATTATTTAGGTGGGTATAATAATGATATGTAATTCATGTAAATAATAAATATAACATGATAATGATTCTGTATATATGATATACTATCCAATTATATATTATTTTAATATCAAAATAATGATATTGTCGCTCGTGCGTACGTACGGACTACCGTCTCCACGAACGCGATGAGATTCATTCTCCGTCGTATCCATTCAAGTATAATTATCATTTGATGATTTAAAAATAATGTTTAAGGACATGATATCATTCTGGATATGAATAAGATACAAACTATCCATTAAAAACACGACTTACGTAAAAAAACATATAAAAGAAAACGAGTAAGTTAACACCCGAAACAACGATAAATCTAAGATATTGTTAACAAAGCAATGTTAAAAGATCATATATGATATCATATGAATGTATATGATTCTTGTATAATTTAATAACAATTATTTCACCATTATACAGAAGGTTAACCTACCCCAACCAAGGAAAAGTACAAGGTAAGGGTTATTTCACAATCTCTTCATTATCCGAGGTTGTTTATACGTAATAATCTACTGGGATCTATTTATCATCCACATCCATGTTTCTTCAAAATGTATTTCAAAACATTTTTATTATTTACAAGAATATGGGTTAAAGTCATTTATACCCTTTTTGAATTTTTATAAGAGGAATCTTTCCGTCGTTTTCAAAACAAGGTCCTTTTTAACCTTTTCGACAGAATTGAGGTAAGAATGTTTTTTTAACTTATACGGCGGGTGCGGTTATTTTCCGCCGTTATAAAATCTTCAAAGCTTTCCTTACAATATTATAAGAATATTTTCAAGAAAATGTTTTGTTTTATATGGCTCTTAAATGATTTCAAAAATAGAAAGAGATATTTCTCTAAAAAGTGTTTTGATTTCATCTATGTCAACATCCTTTGATGGATTTTACGCTTATTTGAAGTTGATTTATTATAATACAAAACTTCTATATTGTATTGAAGGTTTTGTGATATGTTTGACTGTGGATGTGCTATTTTTATACCATTAATAGTTTATGGTGAAATTATTGACATTTCGTATGCTAGCTTTAATACGAATGTTTATGTTATGTTTAAACCTTTTCATATGGGAATGCATTGGACTTAATATGTGACGGGTGGAGCCCGCTATAGCTCCTCGATGCATCGGTAGGTCTCATGAGACAAAATAGTGTCTTAGCACAAGGCCTTGACAAAATCTTATTTGTAGTCTTGGCACGAGGCCTTGACTATGTGGTTATGATAGTCTGGAATTATGCATTCCAACATTATGAAAGTGGTTAGTGATTTTGCATGTGATTATTCGATTAGTAGAATATCCATGTGAATGAGTAAATAGAATTATTTCATTTTACGTTTTCCATATTATGTTGATGTTCAAGTTTAAAAGGCTTTTGTTTTAGTTATACATTGCCTTAAATGTGTATTCTTATTTATGAAAGTTTCCGCTATATTGTTATCCTTACTGGGCATTTGAGATCACCCCTTTTCTATGTTTTATTTTTCCCAGGAAGTGAAGAAGTAAATTATGAATGACCTGCATGGATATTATGAGGGGATAATATTGTGGACTGTGGAGACATTATGTTGTTGTAGTAGTTTTTCATTTTATGATGTAATGTAAAACTTATGAATATATCTGGTGTTTCCAAGGCTACTAAACCAATCGGTCTTTCGAGATTTGATCTTTCTTGTGATCATGCCAATGTTATGTAATAATGCACCGACTCTGGGTAACTAGGGTCGGGGTGTTACATTGTGTATGAAGATGGAATTTTGAAATTTGGTAAGAGACTTTGTGTTCTCGATTTACCTGATCTAAAAAGGGAATTGCTGGATGATGCTCATAGTTCCAATTTCACTATACACCCTAGGAGCACCAAAATGTATAGAGATTTGAAGGAACATTTTTGGTGGGACAAAATGAAGAGGGAGATTGCTGATTTTGTATCAAGATGTATGGTTTGTCAACAAGTGAAAGCTAGAAGGCAACAGCCTCGAGGAGTCATGCAACCTCTTCCCATACCGGAGTGGAAATGAGACAATATTATGATGGACTTTCTCATGGGGATACCAAAGACTCCTAGAAGGAATGATTCAATATGGGTTATTGTTGATCATATTACCAATTCAGCACATTTTCTTGCTATAAGAGAAGATCTACCCCTGGAACTTCTACCAAGACTATATATTAATGAAGTTGTGAGACTTCATGGAGTACCCCTATCGATTGTTTCTGATCGTGATCCCCGTTTTACTTCAAGATTTTGGAAAAGTCTTCAGAAATCCCTGGATACTGAACTTCATTTGAGCAATGCTTACCACCCTCAGACAGACGGACAATCAGAACAAACTATTCAGACCTTAGAAGACATGTTGAGATCTTTCTCACTTGACTTTCAGGGTATGTGGGATCAATATTTACCTCTAGTATAATTTTCCTATAACAATAGCTTCCATTCGAGTATTCAGATGGCACCATATGAAGCGTTATATGGAAAGAGATGTCGTACACCAACCTGTTGGGATGACGTTGGTGAAAGAAAACTTGTAGGACCAGAACTGGTGGAGGAAACGGTGGAAAAGGTGAAGGTAATCCAAAATCACATCAAAGCAGCTCAAAGTAGGCAGAAGAGCTATGCCGATAATCGAAGGAAGGATTTGGAATTTCAAGTCGGTGATCATGTTTTCCTGACGGTATCTCCATGGAAGGGAGTCATACGTTTTGGTAAGAAAGGTAAATTGAGTCCCAGGTACATCGGACCCTTTGAAATTCTAGAACGAATTGGGGTTGTAGCTTACCGATTGGCAATGCCGCCAAGTCTCTCTAAAGTTCACGATGTGTTCCACGTATCTCTGTTGAGGAAATACATGCCTGACCCAACGCATGTACTCACCTATGAGGAATTAGAGCTGGAAAACGATATTTCCTATTGTGAAGAGCCCGTCAGGATTCTTGATACGAGAGAACAAGTACTGAGAAACCGGATGACACGTCTGGTAAAAGTTTTGTGGAGAAACCATAAGATGGAAGAGGCAATGTGGGAACCCGAGGAACTTATGATGAAGAACCACCCGAGTCTTTTCATGCGGTAGTATTCTAGAAATTCCGAGGATGAAATTATTTGAAGGAGGTGAGAATGTAACACCCCAAGCTTCTACGGTACGCTTCTCTTTGAATAATGTGATAGCATGTGTTGTACGCAACACCGAGTTCTAACACACCATAACCAATCAAACTAGCCATTATGAATAGTAATACCTACTTTTTGAAATTATATGTATTTTATATTTCAAAATGGACTTCATTTTTGGATTCGGAATATCGAATTTAGCCTAAGGTGAAATTTTGGTACTTTTCGGATAACTTTAATATTTTGATGAATAGTGAAAATTACTAAATTTTAATTAAAAACAAATTTTTTAATCAAAATAATTAATAGTAATAAATTATGAATTTGAGTGGTTTTAAAGTATATTTATAATATATTTTTACCATTTAATATAATTTTGGTCATTGGACATAATTTTACAATTAAACCGAACATAAACAAGTGTCAATCTTTTGATAGTTATTATCTCTTAAAAACACGCTTTTTGTTTTGACAGCGGTAATTAATTTTAAATTATTTTCTGCCACTTCTGTGTTTTGAATTTAGAAAAATGGATTCAATATTTGGAATCAGAATGTTAAAATTGTGTAAATAGGTAACTTTTATTTTTAGACATTTTGAATAATTACTGCGGTAAATATTTTATTTACCATGGTTAAGGGTAAATCCGGTAAATGAGGGTTAAAAAATAATATTATAATAATACTAAATTACCCTAAAACGTGTCCTAGCCTTATTGGGTGATACAGGTTCGACCATAGGCATATTTGGGTCGATTTTGGGACCCCATGGTGCCACTTGTAGGTGATAGGGACACTTTATTTTAATTAAGTTAAAATGAATACAAAAATGACACAAGCATATATCTTTTAGAAAATTTTTTTTTACATAGGGTTATATATGTTGAATTTTAAATTATAAATATTCATTAGAAAGATAAAAAGATTTCCTACATAATTATATTTAATTTATAATTTTTAGACATTAAATAATTTAATTTATTTATGACCCAATGATGATGAAGTAATTACTAAAATAGTAAAAAATTAAAATAATTGATATTATAAATACCCAAATAAATATAATATGAAACTTTTAATGAATTAAACTAATTTTATAGGATAATATGATATATTAGGATTTATTTAATTGACTTTGTTCGAAGTAATCAATCTGTTATGAGTTTAACAAAAATCAACTATTGAATAGTGTCAAAATTGACATAAAAGAGTTCTTAAAACAAATATTATATTATTAATTGATATTAAATTCCTAAAAATATAATTTTCAGACACGAGTCTTATTTCATGATAGTTTCATCATTAATGGACCACTTGGGGGTCGCCTGGATGTATATAGTAAGTTTATTAACCATATTATATAAAAATAAAAAGAGACATTGTAAAAGTGAAACTAATTAACTTAGAGTTAATACTTAAAGATAAGGTTAATATAAGTACCCAAACCTGTCTAAATTCTATTGGTTGAGTTGTTTTCGACCCATACCCACCTTAAAATTTAAATAATCAACTTTTGAGCCATTATAAACCAAATATGAATTTATTATAAATTAATATTTCTAGCTTTTCCAAAGGTGCCCCTCACCCCTCTTATAAAAGGGAACTCCTCCTTCCCATTTCTTCACACCTTCAAAGCCTTTTGGTTCGGCCAAACTCTGCCCAAATACTCTCCCAACTTCCCTAACTACAACCTAGAGGCCTTAGTTTGATCAAAAAGCCAACCTAAGGAGCCCTTTTGATCAAATCAAAAGGAAGAAACCGAAGAAGTGGTAATGATTTCACCACCCTTTTCCAAGTTCCTTTCTTCTTCCACTTCTTCTTTCTTTGTTATTACCATTCTAAAATAATAACTCCAGTATCTTATATATAATGTGATGTTATTATAAATATGTTACAACCATATTCAGTATTCTATCCACCCTTTGAATAACATGTCACCATACGTGCGTACGTACGACTTACCGTCTCCACGTCGTGGTGTAATTGTTATTCAATATATTATTATTTGGATGGGTATAATAATGATGTGTAAATCATTTAATTAATAAATATAACATGTTAATGATTCTGTATATATGATATACCATCCATTTATATATTATTTTAATATCAAAAGAATGATATTGTCGCTCGTGCGTACGTACGGACTACCGTCTCCACGAACGCGATGAGATTCATTCTCCATCGTATCCATTCAAGTATAATTATCATTTGATGATTTAAAAATTATGTTTAAGGACTTGATATCATTATGGATATGAATAAGATACAACAAATACAGCTTATGTAACAAAATATATAAAAGAAAACGAGTAAGTTAACACCCGAAACGACGATAATTCTAAGATATTATTAACAAAACAATGTTAAAAGATCATATATGATATCATATTAATGTATATGATTCTTGTATAATTTAATAAAAATTATTTCACAATTATACATGAGGTTAACCTACCCCAACCAAGGAAAAGTACAAGGTAAGGGTTATTTCACAATCTCTTCATTATCCGAGGTTGTTTATACGTAATAATCTACTGGGATCTCTTTATCATCCACATCCATGTTTTCTTAAAAATGTATTTCAAAACATTTTTATTATTTACAAGAATATGGGTTAAAGTCATTTATACCCTTGTTTGACTTTTTATAAGAGGAATCTTTCCATCATTTTTAAAACAAGGTCCTTTTAACCTTTTCGACAGAATTAAGGTAAGAATGTTTTTTAACTTATACGGCAGGTGCATCTATTTTCCGCCATTATAAAATCGTCGAAGCTTCCCTTACAAGCTTATAAGAATATTTTCAAAGAAAATGTTTATTTTATAAATATATGACTCTTAAATTATTTCAAAATAGAAAGAGATATTTCTATAAAAAGAGTTTTGATTTCATCTATGTCAACATCCTTTGATGGATTTTACATTTATTTGAAGTTGATTTATTATGATACAAAAATTCTATATTGTATTGAAGGTTTTGTGATATTTTTGACTGTGGATGTGCTATTTTTATACCATTCATGGTTTATGGTGAAAGTATTGACATTTTGTATGCTATTTTTAATACGAATGTTTATGTTATATTTAAACCTTTTCATATGGGAATGCATTGGACTTAATATGTGACGGGTGGAGCCCGCTATAGCTACTCGATGCATCAGTAGGTCTCATGAGACAAACTAGTGTCTTGGCACAAGGCCTTGACAAAATTTTATTTGTAGTCTTGGCACAAGGCCTTGGCTATGTGGTTATGATAGTCTGGCATTATGCATTCCATCATTATGAAAGTGGTTATTGATTTTGCATGTGATTATTCGATTAGTAGAATATCCATGTGAATAAGTAAGTGGAAGTATTTCATTTTATTTATGCCATACTATGTTGAAGGCTCAACTTTGAAAGGCTTTTGTTTTAGTTATACATTGCCTTAAATGTTTATTCTTATTTATGAAAGTTTCTGCTATATTGTTATCCTTACTGGGAATTTGAGCTCACCCCTTTTCTATGTTTTATTTTTCCCAGGAAGTGAAGAAGTAAATTATGAATGACCTGCAGGGATATTATGTGGGGATATACTGTGGATTATGGAGACAATATGTTGTTGTAGTAGTTTTTCATTTTATGATGTAATGTAAGACTTATGAATATATCTAGTGTTTCCAAGGCTACTAAACCAATCGTTCTTTAGAGATTTGATCTTTCTTGTGATCATGCCAATGTTATGTAATAATGCACCGACTCTGGGTAACTAGGGTCGGGGTGTTACAGGTGAGGTTACTATTCATAAGTGTACATTACCATTTATAAGGGTAAGTTACTATTAAAAATGGTAAGTTACTATTCACCAAAAATTTAGGTTGATCCTATCATAATCTAAATATCATACTGATAGAAACTGTGTATGTCAGTTTTTTGAAATTCAAATCAAATAATTTAAAAAATTATGTTCATTGGATAGGTTTTTAGAAAGTATTGTTTCATAGACTCAGTGTTTCATGCATTCAATATTAAATTTATTTGTAAATTTATAGGAAGCTACATTCTCCCCCTATTACAAAACTTTCATCCACAAAATTACCAAAATGTTACCTTATAAAAAGATTTGGGTAGTTCTTCCTCATAACCTCCTCAGGCTCCCTGTCACCTCCCCAATTTAACGATTTTTCCTATGTAACTTTAACAGCTGAGTTGTTTGATTCCTCAACACCCATTTTTTATTGTCTAGAATCTTGATAGGCTCTTCCCAATAAGATATGTCAGGTTCTGATTCTATTCCTTCAGAAGTGAGTACATTTGTTGGGTATGGAATGTACTTCCTTAATAGTTATATGTGGAACACATTCTGTACTTTACAAAGGCTAGGTGAAATTTCCAAATAATTAGCCATATCTCTAATTCTCTCAAAAATTTCAAAAGTTCTAATGTACCTGGGGATCAGTTTCCCTTTCTTCCCAAATCTTATAACACCCTTCTATGGAGAAACTTTCAAGAATATGTGATCTCCCAATGGGAATTCCAAATCCTTCTTTTTATTATCATCATATCTCTTTTTTCTACTTTGATCTACATTGATATGGATTTGAAAAGTATTTAACTTTTATGTTGTTTCCTCCACAAGATTTGGGTCTACAAGATTCCTTTCACCAACTTCATCCTAATATTTGCGTGTAGCGATGACCTCTCCTATGAACAGCGTTGCAGTGGATGTTGTGACGTTCGTGGATGCCGGCCGGGGCCGTTTGATGGTCTTTGTGTTGCAGGGAGTTTGACGTCCTGGATTCTAGAGCTTCTTCAGGATTTGGTTTCTGTGGAGTCTCTCACTTCCCAACTCGTGACCTCGGTCCGGGGTTGGATTTCTCGCTCAATGCTTCTCCAACTCAAGATGTTTCCTCTTCTTCTTCAGCCAGCAGACCTTCTTTGCACTCCCTTTTGGGAATTGGGAGCTCGGTCAGCAACGTCTTCGAAGGAATGTTGATCAAGATCATGTGGCAATCCACTGCTTGGATCGTGAGGAGGTTGGCTTGGTCTGATGGTGGAGGCGATTGATGCGGTGAAGGCAAGAGTGTTCTTCACAGCTTTGGGATGGATCTGATCTGTTTTTTTCTCTGTTTTACCATTGCTGCGTTTTCTGGATAGATCTATCACCGGGAAGAAATTTTTGTGGTTGGAACTTGCTGTTGGTATCATTGCACTTGGATGGCGTGTTCTGTCTTGTAGATTGCGTCGGGTGGGCGACCTCGAAGGAGGGATGGGTGTCTTGGAACCCATCATTCAGCCGTCTATTCTTCTGGATGGATGGGCACCTGGACTGATCTTGCTCGGTGTTCTCTCTTGGATGTTGTGGCGCATCAGGTTGATGGTTCAATGAGTCTCTCATTGGCACCCTCGGGGGGGGGGGGGGGGGGGTGGCTCGAAAGAGAGATAGGTGTTCTGGAACCTATCGTCTAGTCCTCTTCTCATATTTCCATATGAGCTGGAGGAGTGCTCTGCTTTGGATGTGTTTCTAGCATGACACATTGCATCGCAGAGGGGGTGGTGCATCATCCAGGTGGATTACGTTGTGGCATTTTTGGTTGGGGGGGGGGGGGGTGATGAGACTTTCTGGCCTGTTCTTGCTTTGATTTTTGTTTCCCTTTGGATTTTGGATCTTTTTTGGTCGTTTGGCCAGTTCTGTTTTGATTTCTTTCATCTGTTTCTGTAATGGGTTACTCCTTCTTCCCTTCAAAAGGAGTTTCTTTCTTATTCAATAAACGGAGGGCTTGCCTCCTTTACCTTAAAAAAACCCATATTACATCATTATTTCTTGGAGTTTTGGTTAATCCAGTGATAAAATCCATGGTGATGTCATCCCATTTCCATATAGGAATAGGTAGAGGCTGCATGACTCCTCTAGGATGTTGTCATTCGGCCATCACTTGTTGATAGACTAAACATCCTGATACATAATTAGAAATTTCCCACTTCATGTTGCACCACGAGAAATGTTCCTTCAAATATCTATACATTTTAGTTCTACCATGGTGTATATAGAAATTTGAGCTATGGGAATCATCCAATAACTCTCTTTTTAGCTCGGGTATAGAGGGAATACATATCCTCTTCCCAAATTTTATAATTCCATCCTCACATATAAATTTATCTAACTTCCCTCATTCATAGATTTAATTTTCTTTTGAAGATTCTCATTATCATAATGATAACTTTTAATTATTTCCAATAAATATGGTTGGGAAACCAATTGAAAAAGTAGCGATGTTTCACTTTATTTAATAATTCCCATATCTATCCTCTCTAGATCCATGTACATAGGGTCCTTATAAATTCTCATTTTGTTTAAAACTCTACGATCCTTCCTGCTCAATTTATCAACTACATTAGTTTCCTTTCATGGGTGGTAGTGTATATAACAATTATAAACCCTGAGTAGCTTGAGCCATTGTCTTTTCCTCATGTTGAGTTATTTTTGTGAGAAGATATATTCCAATCTCTTATGATATGTATATATCACACATCTTTCCCCATAGAGATAGTCTCTCCATATCTTCAAAGTAAAGATTAAAGCTGCCCTCTCAAGATCATGACTTGTATGGTTTTGTTCAAGAATTTTTATCTAGATAGATGCATATGAAATAATGATATCATTCTTTATAAAGACACAACCAAGTCATTTCTTTAATACATCATTATAAATCTAAAATCAAACCTTTCCCAATTGGAGATTAAAGAACAAAACATTCACTAATATTCTATTCAATTCTCCAAAACATTCTTCACATTATTTTTTCCAAACAAACTTAACCCCTTTACAAGTAATCTTGGTAATGGGTTGGAAAATTAGGTGAAGTTTTGAATGAAACACTGATAATAACATGCTAAACTAGGAAAAATACTTACCTTAGTAATGTTAGTTGGTATAGGAAATTTTTGAACCAACTTTTTCATTGTAGGATAAACTGAGATTCCATCCTTAGAGACAATATGTCCAAAGAATGATATTGATTGAAGCCAAAATTCACACTTGCTAAAATTCCCATATAATTCATTTCTTCTAAGAGTTTTTAGATTAATTTTTTTGTTATTCTCATAGTCTTAAAATATTTTGGAGTATAACAGGATATCATCAATAAATACCACAACAAAATCATTATGATATTCCTTGAAAATTCTATTCATTAGATCCATGAAAACAAAGGGTTCATCAGTTACACTACTGGAAAATGTGTCCATACCCACAATTTTCATGAACTGTGGGTATAAGTGACATTTTCTAACATATACCCATGGTTCTTACTAAACCGTGGGTATAGGGTACCTGCATAAGTGCGGGAAGACACAAAATTGTGCTGGAATGCCATGGGAAAACCTATATCCATGGTTTACAGTAAACCATGGGTATAGATGCCACCTATACCCATGGTTTTTATGAACCGTGGGAATATCCTCTCATATATAATCCTATACCCACGGTTTATGATAATCATTGGTATAGATAACACCTATACCCACGGTTCTCTGAACTGTTGGTATAGGGTCCCTTATTGTTTGAGTCTGAAAAAAAATATATAAGATAATCTATATATAATTACCAAAAACGTCAGCTGTAGTACTGGAAAAGTGGATTCATCATTTAAGCATAATCTGGGGTTTGATACTCACCCTTTACATTTTAATTATAACAGGTTTAAAATATATATATATATATATATATATATATATATATAAAGAAATATATATTAATTCTGTTGTAAAGATTAAATTGGTATAGTGGTGGAGTAGTTTAAGTGTTCAGAAATGATGCGGGTTCGAATCACACTTCTAATTTTTTCCTATATGAGTGGTTTAAATTAATATATTAAGGTAGTTATATAATTTTTAAAGGAAAAGAGAAGTAGCCTGGTTGGAAAGACAGAGTGCAATAAGTGATTGGTCGCAGGTTTTATTCTTGGTGGAAGAATTTTTTTCGATGAAGTTAATATATATTAATATATATATATATATATATGAATTAAGTTCAATTGGGTGAGTTGGTTAGGCGCTTGGCAATTGACCTGCAGGTCGCAGGAGAGAATATCGCTCGCGACATGAAACATAATATTTAAAAAAAATTCTGAAATTTTATACCCATAGTTATAAACCGTGGGTATAGGTAATTTTGTAAACCCACGGTTTTAGAACTGTGGGTATAACATTATGAAACACTGGAAAACATATATACCCATGATTCTATAACCATGGGTGTATGAAATTTTGTAAACCCATGGTTTTATAACCATGGGTATAACACTATGACACGCTGGAAAAAATATATACCCATGATTTTCAAACCATGGGTATAGGCTGGGGATCTATCCCAATGCCTCGGTTGCCCACGGTTCCCCAAACCATGGGTATAGGCTATACCGACTATTTTGGTGGCTATACCCATAGTTTTGAACCGTGGGTATAAGTCATTTTTCCAGTAGTGTTAGTCCAAAATGAATTCCTGTAAACTTATAATCCCCATACCTGGTTCGAAATGCTGTCTTTGGAATATCTTCCTTCCTCACATGAAACTGATGACATCAAGATCGAGTTTAAATATTTGAAAAATATTAGGCTCTATGAAGTTGATCAAATAAATCATCAACGCGAGGAAGAATATAATTTTTATTTATAATAATAGTATTGATCACCCTATAGACAATGTATAGCCTCATAGATATGTCCTTCTTCTTGATGAAAAGAACAGGGTCTTCCCATGGAGAAATAATAGGGTGGATAAATCCTTTATCACACAATTAATATAGTTGATTCTTCTATTCTACTAACTCCACAGTGAAGATTCTATAAGGAATCTTTGATATAGTTCTTGAACCAGGAATTCAATCAATAATGAACTGAACTTCCCGCTCTGGAGGATGTCCAGGTAAATCCTCTAGAAATACATCTATGTATTCTTGCACAATAAGTACATCCTCAATTTAAATATTCTCTTACTCACCCATATATATTATGTTCTCATCCTCCCAAATAATTTCATTTAGTAGACCTACTGGGGGTGGATCTAGATAAAAATAAAGTGATGAGGTTTCTGCTCTAAATATAAGAGATTCTACACTATTATCAAAAATTGTAACCTCCTTATTTTTACAATAGATTTTCACATCATAGTTTGAGGGACAATTCATACCAATATTTATATAAAAATAAATCATGGGAATGATAATAAGGTCATTTACTAAAGTATGTTTGTGTGTCATAAGGGGGACTGATTGACACATATTTATTGAAATGATACTTCCCTGAGAAGTTTTTACTAACAACTCCATTATTAAATCAAAGTGAAAATGTCTTATTTTTTTTGGAAAACTAGGAAGATATAAAATAATGCGATGATCTAGAATCAAATAAAGCATTGGATAAGTTTGAGGAAAAAATTAAAGTACCATCCACCACATCATTAGGAACTTCAACCTCAGTAGTTGTGATCGAATAATCTTGGACTTACTCCCTTGGTATTTTTTGGGGAATGTTTCCATGAAACTTAGGAAAATCATTTGAATAATTTCCTATATATTTGAAATTATAGAATATAACATTGGTGACTTATTTAGTTCCCTTACAATCATCGTATTAGTGGCCTTTTCCTCAAAACTTGTAAGAAACACCCATACCCTTTAGGAAAGTACCTGGGTGTTTCTTTCCACAATTATCATTGGATGGAAAATAAATTGTTTCCTTCTTCTCATTTTCTTTATTTCCTTTTATAGAGTTTTCAGAATCCCTCTTCTTCCATTGAATTCACTTAAAGTCATAGGATTTATAGAATTCTTTTATAGTCTTGATTACACATTAGACTATATCTTCATATAATGAGAAAATTTGGGAGACTAGTGCCCTCCATAGTAATGGTTTTAAACCATAAAATAATATATAAATATTAATCCTTAGATTAATTATGTAGTTCATGGAATTCCTTTCTAACCTTGTGAAGTTAGATTTATACTTTGTGACATTCTTATCCTCTTTTTTGCCTCAAATTCAGAAACTACCTTTTTATATATGCTCACTATTCACAAGGAAACTATTTTTATAAGAATATTTACTTAAAATACCTCCATTATATATTTTCAATCTCTTCCGCCTCTATTGTGTTTTGAATTTGTGACACCATTGATCAATATCTCTGGATAAATGATAAATTTCCATGACAACCTTCTCCCTTTCATTACTTCCCAAAGTAAGAAATATCATCTCTAAGGAACCTATCTACTGGTCTTCTAGGAATGGGTTTCTAGTATCATTACATTATGGAGGTTTTTTCCTCATAAATAAGTCTAACAATTCACCTCCACATTGTGGTTCAGGGTTCTCCATACGTGTAAGGTTATTTTTCATAACCCGAGTCAGCTGTCCCAGTATAGTTATAATATTCTCTACACTAGTCACTGCTCTAGAACCAATATCATTAACTTATATAGGGAGGTAATCCCTACATGGGAAACATGCGTTCATGAGGTTTCTATTCCTTCCACTATGCACCATTTCTAAATTATTTCATACAGTATATTAGGTCATGAATCATATTACATAATATCAACCAGCAGAATACTTAACATTAACTAAAATCCTACGCATAGTTGATCCCATAATCATAAAAATAGTTTATTTTTGGAGAAAATTTACTTTTAAATATTTCAGAATGGATTGTAAAGAAGACTTTAATTAACCCAAGCATATCCCCTAGGAGTGCCAAACTAGGTGTGTAGAAAGTCCCATTGTCGTGTACCCAATTACCCAGGGTCAAGCCCAAAACAACTTGTTGGATTCGTTACTCCTAGGTAAATCTATTACAGAAAAAATTAAAATTGTAGTATCCATACATGCATTTATTTTCTAGGAAGATCCACATAATCTCATCCTTACCATAATTCTAGGATGTTCTTCTATGTTTATCATCAAATTCTTTTTTAGGGTTTTGTTCCCTTATCTATATTTTCTAATTATAGTTTCCAATTTTTCTACTAAAATTCCAATGATACCTACTATAACGCTCTGACCCTAGTTTCTTGGAGCCAGTAAATTATTTTATTACATTGGAATTATTACCATAAAGTCGAATCTCAAATGACAGAATAGTTTAGTAGTTTTGGAAGAACATATACATACTTAAATTCATCATTACCACTTGAAATGAAATACATTATAAAAAATCCATTTGTAACTCCCATAACTCCTAGATTATCCCTAAAATTAATTCATAATATACTTATTTTCATCATGGGGATATATAAAACATAAGATAGGGGTGAGATCAAATGATAAATAAGGATAAATAATACAGTGGAAGTAATCATAAACATAAACACAAGGCTTGATGAATAACTAAAAACACATGCCTTTAAAAATAAACATGAACATAATATGGAAGGAATTAAAAAATGATTAAATAATTCTATAAAACATAACCAAGGATATTATAATAGTTTAATAATCCCATGGACTATCAATCTCTAGTTTCATAATGAGTTAATGCATAATTTTGGACATCATAACCATTCTGTTAAAGTCTTATTCCCAGACCATACATAAATGGGTAAACACCCAAACTAGTTTGTCTCATAAGACCTACTGATGCATTGAGTGTATATAGAGGCCCCAAACCATCATGTATCAAGTCCAATTCATTAATAATATAAATTTATATAAACATAAACAACATATACATTCATATTTAAACTAATATATGAAATGTAAATAACTTTCCCCAATCATTAAATATAAACACCAACCATTCAGAGTAATACAATGAATGCTATCAAGAAAATAAATCCATAGTCAAACTAATAATAATCCATAAAATACAATATGGTAGATGATATAATAACATATTAATCCCAATTAAAAATAAAAATCAGCAAGAGTGTTGAAATAGATGAAAATACTCGTATAAAATCATCAAGTAATTCTTAAGATAAATACTCTTTTACTTTGAAAAGAAGAGTTCTTTTGTAAAAATAATTACATAAAATAAGAATAGAATTAATGTATATTTTCATGATAAAATGAATTATTTTATAAAAATAATGGGGGCTAAAAACAAATTATATAGTGCATTTTAAAATAGGTAAGAATTCAAGAAGTTCTTTTGAAATGAGATTGTTTATTAGAAATAATTTTTGAATGATCTTTTTAAAAAATGTAGTTAAATATAAAATAAAGAAGGATTCTATTTGGTACACATATATAGAAGATTAAATGAATTCATGAGTAGTAAATAAGAATAATTAATAATTTCATTGAGGTATGTAGAGAATAAGAGTAACCTGAAATAAAATGTAGGTTCGGGTAGAAAACCCTTGCCTTATGTATGAACTTGTTCTACACTTGACCTAAACTTTCTGGATAATCAAATTAAATATATTAATTAATTAATTAATGTCATTATATAAATTTATTTTATTTATTATAGTTTTATTAAGTTCATTTATGGACTTATTGATAAGTTATATGATTTAATTTTATCGTTTCAGAGTGTTCGTTTCCTTGATTTCATGATTAGTTTGCTTGATTATAAGTAATGGAGTTCATTTAAAATTGTTATAATTATATAGAATTGGAATTGAATTATGTTAATGATAATACATAAGTCTAAATGGTTATATAAATATCATTTGGCTACATATTATTTGTATGAACCATTAGATAAGACATTTAGTGACAATCGTTTAGTTATTGATCGTAACAAACTCATTATATTTTGTCATTTAGTATTATGTAAATATGATACTTACAGAATGTAAAAAGGGTTATATTATAAATTTTACAATCTATCTCAACCATTAAAATTTTTTTATGAGGATATTTGAAGAATAATTTGAAGGATGAAACTTTGTCGTCCATGAAGGTTGTAAATTGGAACCTCTTGGACGACGATTTCATTTATAAAATAAAAGGGGGAGAATAAAGAGATTGATAATGGTTATTACATTAAAAGGATATAATTAGAGTATATATATGATACTATATCTATCATGATAAATTTGATAGATAAGGTTATGAGAAAATAGGAAAAGAAGATAAATTGGAATGAAATTAAATGAAAAAGGAAGAGGATTTACCTCTTGAAATAACCTCCCTAGGAACCTTCTTAAGGGAAAGGGTTTTGGTATTTTGGAAAGACCATGGGATATTGGACATGGGTAGGTACCAGTGAAGAGTATTTGGGATGTAATTTGAGAATATTCAAGTCTTAAAGGATTTAGGAGAAGAGGGGGTGAGGAGAGACTTTTATAACGAAGGAGAGGAGTGATTTTGGAATATTTTATTCATTATTTTTTTATTTTGATGAAGACAAACAATAGTGTTTATTATTTTCAAAAAAATAGTAATAAGTGCATGTTAGTTCAGAATAATGGACATTTACATCATCTATGGTTCAAGTATGATGCCAAAATCAATTTATTTAACATATTTCGTAAATTATCGAATTTCCCAATTCACAAAAAATTCAAGTATTTCAGAAAAATGCCAAAAAATCACAAAAAACATATTTCAACATGTATAACTAAAACATTATTTCCATTTTATCAAAATAATTTTCTAAATAAGAGAAATTTAATTTATAAATAAAATAATTATTTTCTTGAAAAATACGGATTTTAAATTTAAAACTGATTTTATAATACTTTTAATAATTAATAGAGGAATCCTAAAATTATCCAAAAAAAATAGGAAAAAAATAATTATTTTGAAATAAATTTTTTGAAAATTAATTTTATGAATTTATTAATTTAAAATTGTAATAAAATATTTATTACTCATAAAAAATACAAACACTTAATTTTTAAATTTTTAAATACTCACTCTCATTTATATGGTGCCTAAATTTTATTTATTTTTACATGAGTGAGGTTACTATTCATAAGGGCACATTACTATTGATAAGGGTAAGATACTATTCATAATGGTATGTTACTATTCAAAAAAATGTAAGTTGGCCATATTAGAATCTAAATATCCCACTAATCACAACCATATAACTTAGTTTTTAGATATTTAAATCATAGAAGTGGAAAAATTTAATTCATTGGATAGGTTATAAGAAAGTGTTTTTTGTAGAGATTCAGTGTTTCATGAATTCAATATGAAATTTATTAGTAAATTTTAGGGGTGTTATATATCTAGTGGGATGAACCAGGGGTGGAATGGGACACTAAAGCCTTAGAAGATGATGCACCATGACAAGCATCTTCCTAATATTACGCTTGACATTGGCGTCAGGTCATTCGGACTGGGGCCAGTAGAGTAGGGGTGTCGAACACTTATTCTTCAGCCTATGGGACCAGTAATTGGTGGTTTTGAAGAGGCCTGATGGGATCCCTACTTGGTGGATCCTAGGCAGTAGTCAAAGCCAGGATGAACCTAACGTTCTCTACCTCTTCAACGTAGGGGAGAGAGTCTTGAGATTGCTATGGGTAGAGGCTCCAAAAGTGGTTGGATGTGGGATTGGGGAGAAGTGGATCCCTGCATAGCCCTTGAGGGTGGCAATGCTAGGGAGGTGTAAGAGAATCTAGGTCATGGAAGGCTATATTTCTTATACTAATGAACCCCTTTTTTTTGTACCGTCATATGAGGGAATCTATCACCCTTCTGTAAACAATCTCTGAGGGTGAGATGGGGCATGCAAGCCCAGTAGATATAGTCATGGATAAAGTCATGGTGGGGATGGAGTTATGTTGGATTGTTATATTTTTGTTCCTCCTATCCCTACGTCTACATGCGCGGGGGGGGGGGGGACTGATTTCTTGTGGATTCGGTCCTTCAAATCAGGAAGGTTTAGCCTTTAGTACAAATATTAGGAAATCAATTCCCAATCCCCTAGCACCGTTCGATCTTCCATGTATAGAGGGAGAGATCTATACTGATAGTGTCACAAATTGGAATGCCTAATGATTAACTGCACCAATCTATGGGGAGTTCCACACCAGTCCCACTATTTGTTTGGGGGGACTGGGTGCTGGATATATAGATTTGGTGACATGCTTATCTATGGATAAATCAAACACTAATAATCCTCATGTTGAGGAGAAGAGTTTCACATCAGGTACACCATTTATGTTTTTAAAACGTTCACTAGGGAACACCCACCTCATGTGTTATCATATACTTGCACACATTCTATTTCCCCATATTCCTACTTTCCAAAGGTAGGTGACATTCATCACTTTCTTTGTGATGTCTTCTTCTTGATCAAATCAGGATAACGAGATGTTGGTTTTTACTTCCATGGATTCCTTTTTAGAATTCATCCCCTAGTCTGTGTCTCCCTCATTGTTTAAGACGTGGTTTGTGAAACTTGTTCACTGAGCCATATCTTTACAAATGTTGGCTAATTACACTTCATCTATCTAGAAATTCCAAGGGGTCTTGATGGGGTAGGAACATTCAGCCATGGGATTAGTCACGTTGAGAATTAGTGGAATGTATGTATGTTGGAATATTTTTCAAATGTATTCTTCCTCATAGGAGGGATTATCAAGGGAATGAAACCAAATACATACAATGTTGATCATGGGGTATATTATCCATAGGCATGTCTTCTGAGGGTTTTCTCAGGAATACCATGTTTAACAAAGGGTAGGCCATGAGTTTAACATCATGCAGAGACAAAGTGGAATGATCAAAATTCTTGATGGAAGTGGATCAAAGAGCTACACCCCTAGGAGGGAGGCACAAAGGTTTACTAATGGATGGGTCATAATGCCCTATGAGATCGGACCTGAGATGGAGTGTCTCATAAAGAGAATATTTCACAACATGAAGGTTGATTAAGAAACCACTCAGGGTGGATCAGAGAGGTGCTACCCATAGGAGTGGGACACCAGGGTTTACCATTGTTCAGGATTGAACCTCAGGGAGACTTCATATGTACCATGTTTAGAAGAATGAGATAAAAATCCACATAGTTCAAGAGGGTATTGTGTAGGGAATACTCATGGTTATCTTCCCTTAATAATATGATTTCTCTTGATTGGATGATGAATGGTGTGGGGATTATGCATGGTTAACTTCTTGGGTGATTTTAGGATCGATGATGATATGGATGGGGCTTATGTATTGGAACCGACCATATGGATGACATGATCTCCTCAGGATGTGGTTGCCCAGGTAAGAATCAGGATGGACATGGATGAAGTGTTGGGGTGCAATATATGGAATGGGTGAAGTGTTGGGATTGAACCTTCGGGAGGTTTACTAAATATCCCAGTTAGTTGGGAATCAAATTCTACTTAGTTCTTAGAGGGGTGTTAGGACTTATACTAATGAGGAATCCCATGAAGAATATAGTGTGGGGATTATTCTTGAAAGCTTCCCTATGGTCATGGAAGAGATAAGGTATCCCAAGAGAGGGGCATGATCTTATTAGGTATATGATTCGGAGGAGCTCGGGATGGATGTCAATGAAGGGCTTGAACCTTGTAGAGGCTTCCTATGTATCCAAGTTGGATGGGAATCAAAGTCCATGTAGTTCATAAGAGTGTTAGGCTTACGCATAAAAGCGGAACAATGGGGGTGGAAACTGGGGCTTACTTTAGGGGGGATATCAAGGAGAAATATCTCATGGACTTTACTAACCTCTAATCCCATGTGATTCATGATCGGTATGATAAATAAGAGAAACTAATAGACCAGATGGTCATATCATGAAAGATGTGTCAGTTAGAGATGTTGTGGGACTTATGCATGGAAGCGACCCGATGGATCTCATTCCATGTGAGGAGAATCTAATTACATTTGAGGAAGATCTCACTCACACATATATGAGTGGGCATGGAAAATTCTTAAGGCATGGTACCCCTTGTGCATTGAATGGGTTGAGTATATAGTTTAACATCGTGTTCTGAGGATGATGGAGCTCAGCAGTTTTACATCCTGTACCATGAACATGGGGGAATCACTCCTCACCCTGTGGGCTTATATAACTATCAATCACCAACCCTTGGGTAAGGGAAGGTACCAACAATTCCAGACTATAATAGTGTGGAGGAGAGGTCAACCGTGGGGTCCATGTTATCATCCCTATGCAAAAAAAGAAACACGGATTAGCGTACCTATGCCAAAAAGAAATAGGTAATGCAACACAGTACGAGACACCACAAAAGAGACCAATAATTCACTATGTGTAATCTTGGTGGGCCACATAGGGGTCTTATGAAGTAAAAGGACTCATTGAGAAATGCTTCTTTAAGCTTGGGTGCTTTGATAAGGAAAGGGGATTCATAAAGGAAAGGGCTTCACAAAGTTTTATTCCTCTTCCTAGGCACAAATCCATGAGATAAAAAGGATTTATTTGAGAATAATGGGTTCTTTGTGAAGCCTCGAGTGCCTCAAAGGTCCTACTTCCTCCACAAAAGGAATAAGCCTTCGCAAAAGGCATCCATAACTTTGGTATAGGTAATGAAGAACAAGGGAAATGGTGTTTCATGATGCTAAAGTAGCTTGGATGATTAATTTTTATGATGGGTTTGTCGTGATAAAGGTATTAAAAAAACAGGGGATTAGAAGGTGAATGGTTGGGGTAAACATGCCTTTGAAGTGGGGGGATTTGGGTATTTATAGAAAATATAGAGTCACAATTCTTGGATATACACTATGAATCTCAGTGGGCTTTAAGAAATAAAATAGCTCATTCAGACTCACATAGTCATTAGGTAACAACCTTAGTGTTGCCACAGAGGGCATCAAACTCACAAGAGTTCCATTTGTGTCTCACACCATCATGATAGAGAGGGGTCTCTATAAAGGAGCTTCAAAAGGAAAAACCCTTTTGAGTGTTTTAGGACTGTTTAATCTTGGATTCCATCCTGAATGGTTTTGTATTCTTTCAATTATCCTAGGGCATGTATTTCTATACCAACAGACTGGAAACAATTTTTTTAAATATTTATTATTTTTCATCAATTCATAACTATTTATACTATTATATGTAGTGAAAACGTAAATAGAACCATCCACCTCATTATTAACTATATTTTTATATATTTTGTCCATAAAAATGATTAAGAAAGGCTAAACATGAAAATGTGTGAGTGAATCATTTTTTAATTTTTTATCTTTAAGTTATTTATTTTTTCAACACATGATATAGTTAATTATTTCATAAATTGTTTAATATATTTTTCATTTTACTATTTTATTCTATTATAAGGTTGTTCAAGACAACAAGTTACCATAAACTTTGGTATTTAGTAAGTTTTTACATATATTCATCATTTTTTATAATTTTTTAAATAAAAATTTCTTCTATAATAATATATAGATTCCATTTTCAATATAGTGATTTATTTTTTGACTATATTTCAAATTTTTGATTATGTCATAGTATAGTTTCTCTAAGTTTCTACAATACCAAAATGAAAGATACAGAGAATGAAACTTATGATAGTATTTTTTTCCTAGCTCTATAATAGCCGTATTCATTTTTCAAACTTCTATATGTAGTTTTTATTGGGATTTTTCTACAAACTAAATAATAAAATTTTATTCTCGTACATTTAATGTCTATTTTTTACCAAAATTGTGGTATTAATTTGTTTATTCACTATTTTTTTACAAAAACTAAAAAAATAATATTGTGTGGAATCAAAGGATAGGGTTTAGTACCTACCATTAGGTTTCTTGTTGAATTTATTTTTTAATATTTTTTTATGGAATTTTATTTTATTATTATTACTTGTACCTAGATAACAGTTCTAAATTATAATTTCTAAAATATGAATGAAATTTTGTTATTGTAAAATTTCAAAGGTCAGTGTTATTTATTTTTTCTATATTAAGATCTTTCCATGGCCCATCACACATGAAATATTATAGATGTGGTGTTGAATTATATAGAGAACTTTACTTGTGATGTATATACTCTAGTTATAAAATCAAGTAAAATACTGGTTCAAGATTTATGGAGTCATACATTGGTAGGGAAAATAATGTTTGAGTGAGTTTTAATGGTTTATGTAGTTCAAGCTATGATTTTCAGAGTCTAGAATCTGGAGATATAGTTTAAAACTATTGAATAATGAGATAACACATTTATTTTTTAGTTCATTCATTAATGAATAAAATGTGTTATGTATTTCATCCCTAGGTATTTGTGGGTCATGGGTCATTTGAATTGACATCTTTTCATGGATGGTCACTTCCCTGATTATTATTTTTATTGTAAGAAAAATATATTATCATAACCAAAATCATCCCTATTTTTACCAAATCTATGAAAAATATATTGAGGGGAAACATTTATAGACACCTACACACTATCATGGGTATTTATATGTTTTATTAATAATAATGATTTTTTTAAAAACCTTATACTAGTTTTAGAAAAAAATTACCCTGCTTTCATTGCATTTCATGAAAGTGTGTCTTTTTTGAGTTGGATTCTTGGTGTGTAAATTGGTTATTTAATAATTATATTTAGAACCTTTTATGATATCATTAATTATAAAAAAAAATTAATTTATAATTGAAATTAATAAATTTTGTCCGTACACTATAACTCAAATGGTTAAAACATAAATAGATGTTGGCATATGATGTTAAAGGGAGTGTTGAAGACCTCTTATTTCATCACAAAATTTGTTTAAGGGAGTGATTTCGATAATGAATATGTTCTTTCTATGAAAAATATAAAAATTTATTATACGTTATTAATTTTTTATTGTGGTTCATGATGTTTTGTTATTATTTGGTATTTTTTGGTTAATATTAAATGGTGATTTATTTTTTTGGGAGTGTTTTCTAATATAATTTTCTTATTTTTTATTTTTTAAATTAATTTTTAATGTTCATTAAATTTGGTTTATTAATATGAAAAACAATTTATTTAAATTATACTTTATATTGAATAGGACAGATTTAATTTGAGTTTAATCTATGAATCAATCTAGCTCAAGTTAAAGTAATAGTCAAGCTAATTTCATTAGTTGAGCATACTTGATTCAAGATCAAGTAATCGTTTCAAAAATTGAGTTGATTTTGATCATTAGAATTCAAAATCATATGGATTTAAGTTTAGTATTGAGTATTTGAATGTTGTATCAAGTATAATATTTAGTAGTGTGCTGTATCATCTTGAATTGATTCAATTACACCCATAGTTACACTACCACATAAAATTTTCTTTCTTACTTAAGAACTATTCTTATGTTTTCCCTAGTCTAAAAATTTACTTATATTAAGTATTTTAGGCTATCTTGCACCTCAAAATCAAAAATATTTTGAGATCTCTCAGTCTATCCTAAAGCTGACCAATGTCATCTCCCAAGGAAGTTTAGAACTAAACCTGGTGAAAGCACTTTATTAGTTATCTATTTTTTAAAATAATTAAAATAATTAAAAATAGCGGTTTGGTGTGTGTAATGTAATATAATATAGAAAAATAAAATAGAGATGTAAGTGGAGAGAAAATGAGTTAAGGTAAAAGGATATACTCCTAGGATAATTCTTCTAAGTGAACCTTCATTGTCCATTTTCTAGTATCTCCCTTACTCAATGATCATGATACATTATATATGTGTCTATCCTCATCTTCAATTGTAATAAATGTACTATGAAATTTATTGTTTTTAAGAACACTAAATATCCACATCCTCTATGGTTTGAAAGATAGAGGGATCCTCAATCAATAGACCCCCCTAACATGGTTTCATGGAAAATAATCACAATCATTCATCACTAAACCACAATGACTCCCTTATCTGCCATAATGATCAAGTGAATAGTGGGAAATTAGTTCCAGAATAAGAAACTCATCCTAAGACAACCACACTGATTGGACTATCAAAAATCCCCACTACTTATTATTAGTAGAAGAACTCAGAGTAGAGAATAGAAAATGAAAATAAAAATGAGTTGGGAATCTAGTCCATCATTGTTTTTTTATCCTAATATATCCCTTGGGTTAGTTATTCACCATTGTAAATACAAAAATATCATAGTGATGAAATAAAAAATAGATGGGGTGAGGTAAAAATCACAAACAACTAGAATGAAAAAGAAAAAAATGGATTACTATAAAGTATAATAATTATGTTAAGAGGGATCTGAAATAAATTTAAAGAATAACTTGGCATATATTTATGATTAATTATTAAATCTATCAAATTTTTCTCCCACCTTCGTATGGTTTTGGTGTGGCTTTATTTTCTTCGAAGAATTAGTTCCCTCAATCAACTACTCTTCTTTTTCCCACATTAGTGTCCACATTGATAGTTTATTATTCTATGATATGATTTTATTAAATATTATATATGGTGGAATCATAAATGGTCCCCTAAATTTTAATGCTCTCCATATATAATGATCACTCCAATAATGGATTTGATGGGTTTGACCATCATCTCTCATTGTAATTCACTATTGTGTCTTATAGAGGCAACAATAGAGTAACAACATTGGATTTCCAACATATTCCTTCAGTGAAACATGAAGATGCATTTAAGTGATAAAATAATCAAGATATTGGACTCAATAATACATTTATGGGTCAAAAACATGTCATAATGGAACATGAGGATGCATTAGAGGATAACAGACACTAGTGTTGAAACTCAAGATATCATTAATCTAGACCGAGATATGCCACTAAGGAACTGAGGGATTATAAAAAATAAATCATTACAAAATGGGATACATTTTGTTTCATGAACATAATGCACCTCACAATATTAGGTTTCATTTAAAGTATGAAGTAGAATCATGGTGGATCATGACACAACAATGAGGTACTGGGGACATGTAAGGTAGAGAGAAGGATGGTTTCATGGTGAAGATGCATCTTGAGGGTGATTTATGGGAAGATATTGGGTGTAGAATAGTTTTTTAATCCATTAAAGATAATATTTTTAGGGTCACATGGTATGATTTTTAGTGGACACGTTATTCTAAGGTAGGATGTTCAACCTTACATTTATTCCTATGAAAAAATCCTCATATCCAAATAAATCTCATGCAACTCTTATCCTATACTAGTTGTTCTAACATGACATTTGGAATTTATAGTTTAATATGAAATAAATTATTTCCACTTTATTATTCATAAATAGGCTAATCCCATCCAATCTATTATTACATAGAACCCCATGAGGTGTCGTCGGCATGCTGATGGATCTTTGAGGTACTCCAGGAGATTGTGTTATCTCCTTGATGATATATTGAAGGAAGATGTATTTTATATTTATCTATAAACACATCATGTGTTGATCAATAAGTAATTTTTTATATTTCCATATCCTTTATCTTAAAAATAATTCTCTTTAACCTTCTCTTATTGAAACATTAAAACACACAATTCGAAGGTCTATCTGTGGAATGGAAACACAATTTAACAATAAATTAATAAATCCATTAATTTAAGATATTTTTATTTAATATATAAATTAATCCAATATACCAAATATATATTAATTTCAATGTATTTTTAATTTTTAAGGGGTATTATCAAGGAATTATAATAATAAAATATGGAAATTTCATGTTGAATCAAACCCCCACACTCGTCTCTTTTCACTTTTGGGAAAATAGATGTATCTAAAATCATTCCTTCTCTAAATTCTATAAAGAGCTCACTTAATATCAAGAAAATTATTGTATTAGTGTATCTTAAATTTAAATGGAGTAATTTAATCTTATTTATAACATGAAACACCTACATAAATCACTCTCCCTCAAGTGACTCACCATCTAATTTGGTTCAAAATTTTGTGATATAACTAATGTGAAAACTTGATACATCATCCACCCCCTTTTCATTTATTTTCAGTATTCCACTCACTATATATTCCATTTCTCAACAAGGAACTTATTTAATATCCCCCAATCCATTAATGCACTTAACACTTATTGGATGAGTAGGGAAAATTCCAAGTTGGTAATTCTAACCAACAAGTATTCCCTAGGATTATTTGTGGTATCTAATAAATGTAAGAAAGGTTTGGATAACTGGATCAAAAATCACTCTAACTCTTATTAATGGATTATATTTCACACACACACACAAATAATATATCAATTATTAACTCTAAAAACTTATATTCAAATCCTAATTTCTGTTTTACTCTAGTTCACATGAGTTATCAAATTTTCATTTAAGTTAGTACTCTGAGGTGAATTTTTTTCAAAGTAAATGATTCCACCAACTTTGAGTTTGAAAAACTAGTGTATACATATCAAAATAAAATTTTCCTAAAACCCTTTAAATTAAATTTCATTCCCTTCTATCCCTCATAAGATATTATATTTATCATAGTTTTTTCTCAAGTGTAAAAATGATTTAGATACTACTTTAACTCAAATCATAGAAAAAATAACATAAAAAATAAAAACCAAAACAAACAACATGAAAAAATATGGTATTTTAACACCCACCACCACACTTATTTTTTTACTAACCTTCAATGAAGTTAATGAAAATATATAGGTATATGGTAGCTACATATTGTGAGAAAGACAGATATAACATGATTATTAACAAAGTTAGATCAAATTAATTCCCTTAAAATTTCCTTATATAGTCTTAGAAATAAAAAATACAAGCATAATAAATTTATTACATATAAAACTAAAATAAATATAAATAGATATAAATTTTGGTGTGGACCTCAAAGTGTGTGCTATGTTTTTTACTTCCACTAGTTAGGTAGTACCAGTTGTCACCAAAAATTTATGGAGGGTGTAGTTTATGATACTTGAATAACAAAATCCTCTTCATTCCAATATTATTCTCATTTTAATTAATAATAATAAATTATTTGGAAGAATGAATCATGTACACACCCATATCATTTTAGTATTTCTTGCAATGTGGGGGTGGGAGGAAGAGATACATGACCTCCTTTTTTATCTTCCTGAGGGGAAGTTTTGTATACTGAATTACACAAGTCAATTATAGGGAGTGAATACACTTCTATAAAGTGAGAAATAATTTCTTCATTAGGTTTATTCTCTACACTAACTCCTTTAATTTTATTAGTAAACCATTTGGATCCTCAATTGATTCCTCAAATCATTCCACTTCTCCTATGGACTTATCATATTCTTCTACCAAGGCTTACAGTAATGGTCCTAGATATTCAACTTAAATGTAATGGATTTTGGTTTTTAAATGAGGTTTAATATAATAATAAAAAAAATTCCCATAAAATTTATCTCCTTTATCAATTTTATCTTTTAGTTCTTTCTTTTCATTCAAGTCCTCATGAAACTCTCCTTTTAGTTCCTTAAATGGAGCTATTTCATTTTTAAAATATCACTTCCTCTTCCATGGTGGTTTATTCCTATTCTAATTTACTCTATAGGTAAATCAAATGATTGTTTGAATATTTGATTTCATAACAAGGTTAAATAGTTTTAAATTTTATTTACATAAAATTATACTACAATGAATGAAAAATTATACTATCTATTTAATTGGATTAGATTAGATATCTTCTTATTTTGAGATTTCCTCCTAGAAGTTAGATATTGAGGCTGTAAGTAGACAGTTATTATATTCCATCCTAGTATCTATTTTACCTTATCCATGGAAAATATCTGGGGAGTCATTTAATTTTTTATTTCCCCATCATTAATTGTGTGTGTGTGTGGGGGGGGGGGTTCTTTTTCTTCTTGAGCATGTTTAACTTGATCATTTATTTATTCAGTTTAGAAGTTATGAGATTCATTATGGTTTAATAATTTTGATTAGAACACGAATAAGTGATTAAAATCCTTATCCCATGATCTCCATGCAATAATATGTGAAATCATATAAAATAGAAATAAAGAAATAATATAAATATTTCATATCATTCACCGAGGAATCATTAGCCATTGTCTTCATATTTATAAAATATGTTTGATAAAGATCACTGAGTGTAATCCAAAATACTTCCCACCTCTGAAGGTACCCATGGTTCAATATTATTCATTCATAAAATGGATGAGATTCATCATTACTCAATGACATGTTAGTGACTTTAACAAAAAATAAAAAAGATAAAGAGATATTGGAGTGAAGTAGAGTTTTGATCAAGTGTGAAATGATCATACACACTACTACCATCACACATAATTGATTTATATAAAACCCAAAGATTATACTTGGGTTCTATTTCATTTATTCATGTGTTATAACACATAAATAATTGTTACAAAAAACTCCATGCATTTAATGCATGAATGAAAATCCCCCTATATATTTTATCTTATGAAATGTATTATTTAAATGATAGCTTACATGGGTGAATAATAATGAAGATATAGGGTACATGAAACCATGAACCCCATGAAAATAATAATTTTAATTAAATAAAATATATATTATATATATCATATATATATATATATATATAAAAGGATTTAGGACATATCTCCTTTAATCTCCCTCTTTCACTAAAGCATCGAAAACTGTGTGCCACTTCACTTTATAATGTATCATATACAATAAATTGTAAAAAATATCTAAAACTTATTTTAGATATCTTCCAAAAAAACTTTGAAAATTTATAATTAAATTCACCTGGTATCATATAATATGCAATACCTTGTGGATTACTATAAAAAATAGTTTAGGATTAACTCTAAAACCCTTTAAAAGTTTTTCTTTGACTCAAACTCAGTCCCTATTCAGTCAACCATAACGTGTGACCCCATGGGCCTTTACATAATTAAAAAAAAATTTGTTTTTAGATTGATAAATATAAAAAATAGAGACCTCTATAAAATCATCAATGCTACTCAAGCTATAAAGGGATCCGACATGATCTCTATCAAGCACATATATCTCTATACATGTGTCCTCTAGTTTGTATCATATTTAAACACGAATTATTATATTTTCCATTTGTCTAAGACATATAGTGACCATGGGACATTGAGTATGTCAATCCCATATAT
This sequence comes from Viscum album, assembly GCA_963277665.1. Taxonomy (NCBI): domain Eukaryota; kingdom Viridiplantae; phylum Streptophyta; class Magnoliopsida; order Santalales; family Viscaceae; genus Viscum; species Viscum album. The sequence continues at coordinate 1,717,633,206 of OY728143.1, forward strand.
CATAATAAAATATTCTCAATTATCAAAGTATAGATTAAACTATTCTGTGAATAGATCACATATCATTCACCCTTATAGATAATAAGCTCACTTGACCCTAATCCATATAGATTTATAATATCCGGGTGTGGCCACATGTAAGACACTACCTCGAGGGACACTAAACCAGTGCTCCGAGATGGTGTTCCACATGACCTTAGACACATCTTCAAATTTGAAAAAGGCTTCTGAAAATTAATGAGGGTATATTAGGTGATTTTGGGTAGACTATAACCTATGGTGATAATATTAATGGTAATAATAATAGTACCATATAAGTGATATACCAAACTCAGTGAAAAAATGAATCAATAACAATAACATGCCAAAAGTAAACCTTCTATATATAAATACTATATAATATCTAAATGTCATTCCAATCATACACAAGTTAACAATATTCATCGCGGGATGATTGTATATCAACAAAAAAACAAAAATATCACCATTATGAACTTGATAAAATTCCTGGTCCATCTACAAAGAAGAAAATCATCCATCCCATACACCTATATAAATCCCTTTTCACTATGCTTCAGAACATAACCTTACTCCCTTTCCTATACTTAAATCCATAAAGTCTGCACATATCCTGAGGGGCCTATATAGAATGTGATTATAAAATTTGAAAACCAAAAACAATAGTGTCCCTTTCTTACATCCATACATATACTAGTGTTTTTAAAAACCTAAATAAATTGAAACAACTAACACACATCACATGACCCTATCTACTTGTTCTTAGTGGTCACAAGAGAGCCTTTACCAACATTGGCCAATTCCAGAGTAGAACGATGCATTAAAAATATATAATACTAGAAGAACCCTTATCCATCTAACCATTGTCATAAAACATGACATCCCTTTCCAACCATCACTACATTCACATAATTTCACCACCCATTTTTATCTACATGTAACCTCTTCAAGTTAATCCAACGTCCAGATGACATGTCTATAAGGTAAGTCACAAGTCCCCCATACATCTACTCATTCAGTCACTATCATCTTAGTAGCATGACATCCAAATTATGATGATGCCCATCCATCCATAGTCCCTTACAAATAACCCAAACATAACTGCAATCCTTATCCCCTATCCAAGGGTTGAAAATACCATCAATCATGGACATCTATGGTGATAAAATTCTCCATTATGATGGCTATCAGCATCCCCTATACTGAAAGATCTATAGAGGCATCTACCCACAATTATTGATCACCATCACCTCACTAAGCCCTTATCCTGTGTTAAAAAAACATTAAAGATACTATCAGACAACCATAGTGAGTGGAAATCCCCAATAATCCTAGGTCACACCTCCAGAAAACTTCTTTCACAAACAGAGAACCACATAGCCCATCTGTGGTATTGTTCATCACTATCTACCTCAAACTAATGAACCATGTCGCCAAACTTTCTGTAATCAACATTACCCATAATTACATGGGACATAACCAACTCGTTCCCATAGAACCAACTCAGTTATATGTTCAATTTATTAAAATAATAACCAAAATCATCCTTCCAAACCAATAAAAAAAATCCCATTTCACACCTACCATTCCATACCCATCCCAAACTTACCCTTTTACACATAATATTACTCTTTGAAATATCCTAGGAACAATTAAAATAAATAAATACAAAATCGGTTTCACCCAGACCACCCCACTAACACCCATTTACTACGTGTTGCATAAAACATGTATAATCAGAAGAAACATAGGAATAAATTACCTTATACTCATAGAACTATACTCATCAAACAGTAGCCTCTGATTCAAATTTAGATGTTGGAAATCATAAAACCAAACAAACACCCTAAAAATTGGGCATAATTACCTTAAATGGATCACCATTACACATAAGTGATATAAATAATAGAAGATGTTAGATTAAGTGTTAGCCTTACCATAGGATACATTCTAGAAAAAAATCACTAATATCTATTAAGAAATAAGGGATAACCCTCAAGGAACCCCAAAGAGAGAGGAGATGGGTTTCACTACTGCTCCTTGGATGAATGGCATTTCCCCATCATATTTCCCTTTTTATGTATTTTTTATAGAAGAAAAACTTTTTGGAATGAACAATAGGATTATTCCTTGAATCTATAATATAAAGTGTATCTTCACTATCTAACCAATTCATGATGTGAACTACATATTAATGGCCTATATAACTACAAATTGAAACCATTTCATACTCTGAGCTATCAAATTCACTAAGAAACACTCTCAATTCACTCTTGACCCCATGAGTCACAATAAAACCCTTAGAATACATGGATTTAATCCTCTTTTAATCATATCCACACATCAAATGAGGTCCAGGGTCTTACAATCTCCCCACCTTGTAGTGGATCATCTTAGAGCTATTTGGGAATATATAGAGCTAAGCTCTCAATCATCCCAAGAATCCCACTATATAGTTTCGCACATGATGAGATGATACCAAACATATACATCTCATTTAAAACAACATTAAATATTTTATTTTCTCACTCAACAAGATGATTCCTTCTGTGGTTCTCCCCATATTAAGAATGACATACCTGATTGCTTTCTAACATGTTTCTTGACATCCCGATGGTCCCCCACTAACCATTCCACCATACACACATCTCCCAACCATAATACACCATTATTAAAACATATCATCAGATTCTAATTTAAAATTCACATCAAACCTAACATCGATAAAGCCCCATATCATCCTTGATGATCACAAAATCCCCACCTGACACCCGATGCCTGCAAGGATCCCACATCATATATGATTCCCACAAAATTTATCTACATACAACACACCCCTATATACCTTGAATCATTCCAAATAATAACATATCAATAAACAATCAGTTATTTAACATACCATATGTGCACCTCATGCACAAGTATCTTCTATAAAAAACTAAAAAAACATAGCCACCCTCATGGTATACCTATAACTATCATTGGATATTGAACTATATCTAAACATGTTAGTTCAACCTTATGAAACTGGACTAAAACCCAAATACCAGATAAATTTACTCCCCATGGAGCTATACACACTACCATCCACTACCCCCACTATCTCCCTACCATGTCCTACGAGTGTAGTCATATCCCAACTTCCTGATCTAGGTACCACTCTAGATCCTACATCATATCCTTGGGTATGAAAAAGTATTTAAATCTTAGTTATATGAGAATTATTTTAACAAAACCTCTCTAAACTCCCCATATGAGCACAATTCCACCACTCCTTTTAAGGCCAATCAAACTGAGTGAAAATGATTCTCGACTACCCATAATGAAAATGCACCATTTATGATCTAATCCTCAGTGGCCTCCCCAATTTTATCTTGGTAATGTATTATCTATTAAGTTACCATTGGATTTCAGCACGTGATTCAATGCCTCTAATAATGTGGTTAATCTAAAGATATTTAACTTCACCCTGATATCACACCACAAACCATCCTTGAACCGTTTTTCTATGGTGATATAATCTTCTTACATAGTTGGTTCAAAATGAAATAGGTCCATGAAACTCCAAACATACTATGATCGAGGTGTATCCCTATTATAAGTTCATAAAATTTTGGGCTCAATATATACTCAAGGTCTTACGAAATATGTTCTCAAAGAATATAGTCTCCAAGTACTTCGACATCAATCTATCTTGCCTTCCTGTATGCACCGGTACATACAACCACTGCTTCATCAGTACCATGATAATATAAGTATCCAACTTCACCGTCCACTATAGAGGTGTCTTGATATTATAAAAAATTGTATAAAATAACTCTATCCAAAACTGTGCCACCTAAAACCCTCCCTCACCATGAAATAATAGAGGGTGATGCGATTAAAACTTCCCACATCTGATATTCCATGGACAGATCAACTCCCTATTTTCCCTAGTTAATTCTTTGAGTTACCTATACCAATAATTCACTATGTTTATAAACTATCCATGGCCTAAAATAAAATTCCCACTATGGTTACCCTTCCTTCCTCATATCCCCGATATGTCTTATGATCAACATCACACCTAAGGACCTCATCTAGTGCATGCCTTTGTGGAACCACATATTCACCCTTATTATGTTTCACTAGATACCATCTAGGTGGAATCAAACTAAGAACCAAGTACTATAATCAACACCAATATAATAGTCTAGATTAAAAAAACAGGGAAAAATGCAATAAGAAAAACATATCACCACATTTACACTTCCTTACCACACCCAAGTCACATATTATTTAGCCATATAGCCCCTTTCCTACCCATATCAGAGTAAGGAACCACATACACCATATACACATAGGATCACCTACCCATCACATCAAGAATCAAATATATGGGATAGATAAGTATAATTACACCATGAGTATATAAAGGAAACACTATTTAGCACAGTGTTTACACTTTAAATAACACATATCCTTTCCCTTTCTAAGAATGAAACATTTACCTAGGGTAGATTTATAGAGTTCCACCAGAAGACTATGTTGGAAAACACAGTTTATTCTACTGATGAAACTTGAAATAACTCAACCCTTTATTTTATACTAGGTTCAAAGAAACAATTATAATCAAACATCTATTCCATGTGTTCTAAAGTGACTATACTTAAGCATGAATACTATCATATTGCCTCTCAGTTCAAGAGTAAAAATAAAATATATAAAATAAAATATAACTTAATCTAAATAAAAAAAAAATTTGTAACCATTAAAATCAGAAAAAAAATATCATTCCCATAGTAACTTGGGCTCTTGTTCATGTAGGTGCTATCCAGACACAGAATATAACTTGCAACCTAAGATCTAACATTTTCCTAGAATCAATTCTACCCTAACCCAAATAAAAAACCATTTTAATATCCCACCTTTAACACCACTTGGAAATCATCCAAACATAGTTAAAACTTTGTAAACAACATCATTAATGCCTCTTTGTGGTCACCCTTTTCAGATACTACCATTTAATACCTAGTATTTTTTATTCTACCTCATAACACCAATATGTTTTCTCTAATACCACTTTGTCACACCCCTCCTTAGGATCCATTGAACTGGTGATTTAGGCCACAACACCATATAACCTTAGGCATTCATCCCCATATACTAAAGGATTTCAACTATTAGTGGGGTCCTATTGGGTGATAGTGGGGATACTATAACATATGATGTTTATAATAATAATAGTAATAATAATAACACTATATAAGAGATAAACTAAAATCAACAGAAAAAATAGATCAACTGAAATAATTAGTTAAATGTAATCCTTCAATATATAACTACGTGATAATATCTATATGCCATTCCAGTCATATAAAAGTGAACAAGATCTCCCATGGGCTGATATTATATGTACATAAGAAAAATAACCCAAAAGATCACTATCCCAATCTTGATAAAACACATGGTCTAAATACCAAAAATAATATTATCCATCTCGTGCATCCTCTGCACATTCCTTCTCACTAAGATACAGATCTCAAGCCCGCTCTCTTTCCTATACTCAAATCCATAAAGTCTTCACATATACTGAGGGGCCCATATAGGGTCTGTATAAAATTAGTAGGCCACCACCAATTGTGTCCCTAACTTACATCCATACATATACCAATGTATGTAAAAACATAAACAAATGATAAAAAATCACACACATCACATAACCTACTACACTTGTGCTCAGTAGCAATAAGAGAGTCGTTACATTATTAGACCAATGTTAGAATTTAATGATGCATCCATAATATTTCATACCAAAAGAACCCTCGATACTCTAACCATTTTTATACCACAAAACATCATGTTCTAACCACCACTAAGTACATAACTTGTCACCTCCTACTTGTATATCCATGAAACCCCTTCAAGTTAATTTAACATATTGAAAACACATCTACAAGGCATGTAAAATGTCTCTCAGGCTTACAATGATTCAATAAAAATCTACTTAACATCCTGACATCCTGAGGCACAATGATACCCATACTTTTATATTCCCAACACGTCGGCCCAAACATAGTAGTGAGCCTCATCCCCCATTCAATGGTCCCACACACCATCAACTATATCTTTATATGATGATCACCTCCTATATACTGATTTTCATCACCATCCTCTATACCTATATATCTATGGAGGCCTCCACCCACAAAAATTTGTCAACATGACCTTATCAGGGCCTTATCCAAGGTACACATGACCTCGATGGTGCTATTGGCCAAACATGATGAGCAGAAATCACCAACAATCCTAGAACACACATACAAAGAACCTATGAAATCACTTGTGATCCATGTTTACCATCCGTAGTATTGATCATCATGATACAACTCATATTGATAAACCATGTCACCTCACTTTCAGTAATCAACATCACCCCTAATCACACAGGATATTCCCAATGCATTCCCAAGGAACCAACTTAGTCAAAGGTTCAATTTTATTAAAATATAAAACCAAAATCATCCAACCAAACCAATAATAAAAACCAATTTCACACTTTTCCTACCATACCTAGCTCAACCATACAATTTCATTCATAGTATTATCCTTAAGTATCTCCTAGGAACAACAGAAAATAAAAGAAATACCAAACCATACACAACAAGACCACCCCAATGATGCATATTTACCATGAATTACATAACACATTTATAATTAGGAAAAATATTTTAACCTCTTAATTTATACTCATAGAAATTTACTCATCAAACAACGACCTTGGATTTTGATTCAGATGATTGAAATTATATATAAAAAACCATGAAAATAGGTCATAAATTCTATAAACGGTGAAACAACTCACATAAGAAAGTAAAATCATAGAATAAGGAAGATAGACTGTTATCCTTACCCCAAGATACTACCTGTAATTTGTAAGAACCCGGTTCTTATTCTTGAGGTATGGGTTTTTTATTTTCCTTTTTTACTTAAGTTTTTTTTTGAGAAAATAAGGAAAATGGGAAAAATTGAAAATATGGTGGGTACACTCCGTTTACTTTTCTACACACCATGTATTTTGGCCGCGTGGGATGAGTACATAGGGAGTGTAGGCTTGTCGATGATGAAGGGTGTAAAAACTGACTACATGCCATGTACTAGGTAATTACAGGCCATGTAATCTATCGGCAGGTGAACAATAAGGCGGTGGAGGCAGCTGCCAATGGAGTGACCATACACACCATGTAATCAGATATAAACAATGTGTACTTATGTCGATGGATAAATAGTGTCATGGCGGAAAGAATCCGCCAGGGGAACAGTTTAAAAAATGAAAAGTACACACTGTGTACTTGAGAGTACACACCGTGTAGTGTGTTTTTTTCACTTAAAATGGGAAGTAGCCCCCTTATTTGGTAGAGGATGATTTGAGTTCGTTTTGGAGCTTAGGAGGACAGCCAAACCATGGAGGATCACCCAACCGCACACCGGGAATCCAATTCCACCTCCATCGATCACGTTGGAACCGTACGGGTGAGCCCTCCCCTCTCCTTGCACTGTTATTACCAATTATTTTCTGATGGAATGTTATTTGAGTTTAAATGAGTGAACGTTTATCCCATATATACGTCATTCTTGGGCGATTCGGGAGTCATCGGTCATGTATACTGATTAGAGACGATCGATGTAGGTGGTCTGATGTTCTTTTCAACTGTTGTGTTGAAATTATGTACTGTTGTGCCATGAACCCATGGTTGGGGTGTCGTATGGCTGAGGCCTTTGCAGAAAAGATATCTAGAAATGTATAGATAATCTAATGATAAGTTTAAAACCACTGTATGGGATCACTGCTTGGATCCAGAAACACCCCGAGGGTGCGTTCCTCTGTTTAGCCGTTTGGCCAGGATACCCAAGGGTATGCCATGATTTTATTGTGCATTGCATTTTCTTGAGATAATGTTTATATAAATTTTTTGTTTATGCTTTGGGCTTGTCCTGGTTCTATTAGACTAAGGGAAAGATTATGATTAGCCTGAGGGCGTGGTTATGTTAGCCTGTGGGAAAGATTCTGATTAGCCTGAGGGCGGGGTTCTGTTAGCCTGAGGGCAAGATTCTGATTAGCCCGAGGGCGTGGTTCTGTTAGCCTGAGGGAAAGATTATGATTACTTGAGGGTAAGGTTTGGCATGTCTGATGACATTGCTTATTTCGTATATTCACTGTGGTGATTTTCGATGTTGTACCCACCTAGCCGAAGCACAAGCTTGGAGGTGATAAGTAATAATTAAAATGGAAATAAATCTGGTAGTGATAGTTAATTTTGAGTACTTACCAGTTTATTGGATTTACATTTGTACACTGCTATTGCATATTTTCACTGACAGTTGGGAACAAGCCTTTGGTGGGTTCCTACTGGGATTTATTTCTCACACCCTGTTTGGGTAATGTCTTCAGCCCAAACAGACTGTATTTCTACAAGTGTCGATAGGGGAAAGAGTCCCTTTACAATTACATGATTGTAGCTGAGGAGTAGGAGAGCATGGGACCGAGCTTAGGCTTGCGATGCTGCTACGTTCTGTTTACTCTGCTTTGTTTTGTTTGGATGTACCTTTTACTTTGAGTTGTATTGTATTGTATTGTAGTGTATCCTGTTCTGGAAACTTTCCTAGAATTAGTGACATGCTGCATCTTTATATATATGACTCTTGGTTCTCTTGGACTTTAGTGGTCCAATTTAGTTGTATATTGTCAAATACTTCCGTTTTTGTATGTTATTTATCTTTTCCACTGCGCTACAATTTGAAAAATGAGGGAATAGTTTGTCCACTATCAGACATGGGCCCTCGCTACTAATTAGTAGCCTCTGACGTTTGGGGAAATGCACATGATGTCTTGTGACCAATCGGGTTCAGGACACCTGTGGAGTGCCTTCTGAATCCAGAACTTCACACAATTAATGATACCAATATTTGGTAATAAATAAGGGTGAATCAATAAATAACTCTAAAGAGAGAGGAGAGTGGTTTCGCTACTACACCCTGGAAAATGGACTTTCCCCTATCCAATATCATTTTATGGATTTTTTTTCTAGAAATACTGCTTCAAAACATGAACAAAAAGTTCATTTTGTGAATCCTATAGATATAGGGCCCTCCCCTATCTGATTAGATCACACTATGAATAATATTTACTTAGCACAAATGGTTATTGACATCATCCATTTCACCCTCTGAGATTTTCAATTATCTTGGAACCTCCCTCAGGTTACTCTCAACCCCCAAGACACTTGAAAACCTTTAAAATATATGGATTTCAACCTTATTTAGGATGATCCTCACAACCAATGAGGGCTGTGATATTACACCACATACTTCCATAGTCTATCTCATTTTAGGGACCAGACATCATACTCTTCATTTGAGAGGCAAAATCTTATCTTGGTTGATCTCCAACTGATGAAATGATCATAAACATACCTAACCACCCCCGTATTAGCTAAGTCAATATGTAAACTTATGTATGTAGGGTATCAAAGTATAAAGGTTAACATGCCATGTATCTTACCAAAATTAGCTAATTGGGACTCAAATATGATTCATGTAACCCAATTACACCCAAGAAACATGTATGACACTCCATGTGGTATTCTTACTAGGTCATCAAACACACATAAAGAATTTAATTCTTTGTTTTGTGCCTCATGAACATATTATGTATATCTATAAAATAATACCACACATGATAACCTTAACATTTCCTCATAACCAATAATATTCCATGATGAAGATTGTCTAGGGATTAATTAAAGTTACACTTTGAGATGTCAATTATCATATCACTCCATGAAATGTATATCTATGTATACATTTATGCTACAAATTTTAAAGATTGATAAAGTGGATATTTCCTAAAATATTATAAATTTTATACCCTTAAAACTCTTTTGAAAAACCCAACATAAAAACCTATCTATCATATTATACATGATAAACAACTATTCAGCATTATGTATGCTACACTCTCAGGGATTTTGATAACTCATTACAACTTAGTAAATTCTTATCATATCTCTATGTGACCTTCTAATAAAACCCTTCAACTAAAATATTTTAGTGAGTAACATCTAAGAATAAAAAAATATTGAATAATTGTGATATTTAGGAATCATATTTATAACTATTTAAATATTTGAACAAATTCAAAATTCTAAACTTCATAAAATAAAATTCTACGATGCAACATATATTGTATACTTATAACTCTTTCTAAGTGCATTGTTATTATCCTTGTAAATCGTTTAATTAAACTTTTTTTCTTGCAATATTTCAAAAAACGTAACTTTTACATTATAATTTTAGTAGCATATCCCAAACAATTTTATGATAAATTGGCATTTAATCTTGTATGGTAACTAATAGAACTCTTTATATTTCTATTTACAACCATACCCAAAACTCTTTTAGGATATCAAGAGTAATTCACATTGTAATTTTACTGGTATAATCCTACAATGATTTCCACTTTTTCATGATTACTAATGTAAATTGTTATATTTTTATTTATCTTTACATATCCTAAACTCATTAGGATATTGAGTGAAGAACACTTTAACATTATACTATTATAATACTTTTGAAAATAGTGATATTCAATTTATAAATGATAATTAAATGAAACAAATTAAATTTTTCTTTACCATTATGTATCATAAAATCTTTAGGATATTAAATATAAATCACTCAAACTTTAGATTAGTGTGGTATTTTATCGGTTAATTTTTAATTTCTCTAAGTACAAACATAATCCCACTAACCACTTAGTCACTATATTCTTCTCATAATATCAAGATGAGGAATAACACAATCTATTTTTTGTTAATGAAATAACTATCATTTACTCCTAGTATGAATATTTAACAAATAAAATATTTTTTTCATATCATATAATACCTTCTATCTATTTAGATTATTTTATTTATAAATTATAATATTCTTTAAAATACTCTATTTATGGGTAGGAATCATATTCCATCATATTTTAACTGATAAATAAATAAAATTTTATCCTTATATTATTTTAACTACTCAAATTTCTTTCAATACACATGGACCTATGCCAATAGTTTTAACTAATAAATTGGTATATAATGGTTTTCGATGGGTGAGACCCCCTTTCCCTATTCAAAATTAGTCCCCCTATAGTGAGGTTTTTTTTGGCCTTAGTTCCTTTATTTACCTTGAATATTATTACATAATGTTTTGATTCATCATTATTAAAATTATTCATTGTTTAAGTCATCAAGTTATTTTTATTCTATTCACATTATATTATATTTTATACCTGTCTTTCGATATATTCAAGAAAAATATTTATAATAACCTAAAGTATAATCTAAATATCATGTGTTGTGTTATAAATCAATATAAATATTCAAAACTTCATTTTTTATAAGGGTGTTTTATGAAAATGGTGTGATTTTATTTGAATGGTATTAGTTATAGATGTGCTATATTTTAAAATTGGTATGTATTTATTTCTAATGAAATTTGATTTTTTGGTTTTATGGGAACTTTATTTTTAAACACATCATTTCATGAAATATAGATGATTGTATAGAAATTTGTGTTTTAAAGTTATGTTTCATTTTCTAATTTGGTTTTAAAATAAAAAATTGGTCATGATTTCAAGTTATATTTAATAATTTAGGGAGTTTTGGGGTTATAAAAAATTTCTATTAAACATTATAAATCCACTTTGGTAATATTTATTTTATTAATGTATTAATTATGTTTAAAATAAGTTCAAATAAAATTTAAATTAATATTTGTGTTTTCTTAGATTTTGTTTAAGAATAATTTTCATTTATTTACTATTTATATATGAATTAAAGGATGTTTGGGAAAATACCGATTTATTTACATTATATGATTGAAAAAAAATTATGTGAAGGTTTGAGTAAAAAAGAATATTATACGATATTAAATTGTCATTATTAGATAATAAATGTGTGATATTTTTATAAGCGTATTAGAGTTTTATGAGTGGTATTATGTATATTTATTACTCATTGATATTAAAGATTTCAATATTATGGTTTTATATATATGAAATTGCCTTATCTCATGGGATAAAGTAATGAAATTAGGGATATAGGTGATAAATATAAAGTTTTAATTATACTGAAAGGGAATTTTCCCATCACAAATTATAGTTTTCATAATAAACTAAGTTGTTTTTTCATAATGATGTATTCAAGTATGTTGGTTTTTATACACAAAAATTATGTGTGATTTAAAAAATATTTGAAATTTAATAGTATTTTAATGATTTTTAAGTGATTTAAATAATGTGAACATATGTCACTTCCTTAAATAAATTTAGGATTTGTTAATAAAATTTAGTTTTTAAATTTTAATTATTTGAATTTATATTCAAAAGATTAATAGTTTGGATAAATTTTATAAATATTATTTACTATATTGATATTATTAATTTTTTTATGTAACAGAATGGATAAAATTTGGATGTACGAAACTGATTGGATCTCAACTGATTTTTAAGAGAAGTTGGATTTTTTTAGATTTTTCATTTAAAAATGATTCAGATAGAGGTCTTATATGATACATTTGTTATAATTATGGTGAATTAACTTGGTTATAAAGGGAAGTACATAAATACCACATAAAAAAAGTTTTTTTCAAGAAAACTATTATGTATGGTATCAAAATGGAGATAAAATGCAATCTAAGTCTGTTCATGGGTGAAATTAAATGAGTGCTATGAAGAATTTAATATTTCATAACTTTTAATTTATTCATCATCATGATCATGATAGTATAACAATTCAAGAAGACAATGATACTAATACACATGAGGAAACTAGTGAAAAAATGATGTTGATGGAGTGAAAAAAATAATATATGATGCCAGAAATCCTGCATACTAGGAAGGTAGTAAAATGAAAATGATGGAATTTTTAATGTGGTTATATCATGGGAAAATTATATATGTAATTTTTAATAATTCCAATTATTATAATCTTACCTTTTTTAAATACACACTTCCTAATGATGTAGATATTCCATCAAATAATTTTATAACATGGAATCTAATTAACTAGCTTGGATTTTCTAATAATAAAATTCATGCTTGAACAAAATAAGACAACTTATTCTGGGTAGAAATATCAATAATAATTTATTGTAAAGAATGTGGTATATCTCTATGGAATCCAAATGTATATAGGACACCATCTCATGAGACATAGAAAGTAATGTGGTAGTTTCCAATGATTCCTAAGCTCCAAAATCATTTTATGTCTGATGAAATATCAAAAAATATGTGATGAAATACTATTTAGGTAATTAAGGATAATGATGTTTTGGTTTATCCTATATATCTATTTTTATGGATAAAATTTTATGCATGTTATCTTGATTTAATTTCTGGTTGGGTATATCATATGGATATTTCAATCTGTTTGGTCAGAGTATTAATTCTCACAACATGTGGCTACTTTTTGTTCACATTTATAACCTTACTTCATGGATGTGTATAAAAAAATTCAATTTCTTAAGTATAATAAAATATGGAACTTTTTATTCTTAAAATTATATTAATTTTCACTTGAAATTTTTAATGAAATATCTGAATCATCCTTAGAATGTGGGTGTTCTTACATAAAATTATTATTTAAAAAATATATTACAGATGCGTGCTTCACTTATGTAGATTATAAATGCTTTCCCTACTTATGTAATGATTTTTGGTTTTAGTATGAAGGAAAAACTATCCAATCATGTTTTTATTAATAATACATGGTCTATAATACTTAAATATCATTATAGGTTTAGTTTCATAGGAAATTGATGATTCCCGTGAATGGATCATCAATATCAGAATAATCATCAAATGTTTGACAATACTATTGAGGCCAAAATTACTGCTCAGTATACTTATAGAACATATGTTCTTAATGAATTGAAAGATTTCATTTTTTTTATTAGGTAAAGGATAAATGAAATTGATAAAGAGGAAAAATTTTCCCACTAAATTCAATTATAACTAGGAAATAGAAAAGTATCCTCTTTGATTTTTTATATTAGTCTTCTTATTTGTTAAATAATCTTGTATATGTAATGATCATTGAGAAAAATATATGTGAAATTTCAATTCCCATTATTCTAAATGTCAAGTGGAAGGCCAGAAATGATTTACGATCTCGACATGACTTAGTTGATCAAGTATTAGACCAGAAGTGTGACATTTTTATATTAGTGAAAATAGATGGAATGTTTCTTGAACTTCTTATGTAATGGAAGCTTCAATGAAAAATTAATTTATAGATGTATTAGAGAGTATAAAATTTCTTGATGTATATTCAATAAATATATCTAAATTGTCCAAAAAGAGAGATATGAAATTGAAATTCTTAAATACTCATGGATATCGCATCCTTCTTCACAAATTGATTCCAATTGAAGTCCTTTATTTATTGTACAATAACGTAAGGGTGATTTTTTATTGTGAAAATTTTATAAATACATTTTCAATAAAAAAATTTCCAAGTAATTTTTTTTAAATATGGGATGAGGAAATATTAAATTTGTGTCAGTTATTGAAAATGTTTCTACCATCGTTTTCAATTTCATGATTCATATAACTATCCATATTCCAAGTAAAATACTTCTTAGGGGACATATTACTTATTAATGGATGTATAAACCCAAAATAAATATGTACACAATGAAGTCTTATGTCAGAAACAAGAGCCATCTTGAAGGTTCAATTGTGGCTGGTTATCTTTATCAAGAATGTAAGGATTTTTACTTAATGTATATGAATGATGTGAGAAAAAGTTATAACAGTTTAGTAATAAATTATTATGAGAATTATGAGAAAATTTAACATAATTTTATATGTATTACCCAAATATGGGGAATTATTAGGTCATATATATTTTCTACATTTATCTTTGAAGATAGGTAGACGTCACATTACATAGTCATGTTTAACTATTATTTTTTCAATGAATACATCAAGTAATTAAATTGAACATGTGTATGTTATCTCATAATAAACATTTTAACATATATCTAAAAAATTTATTATTATTTTATGTAGGGAACTTAAGAAAATTATAAGTATAATTCATCATTTGTTATCTTTGAGAAAAAGAGATGCTATTCATGGAAAAGAGTTTCAGGCTTGGTTGAAATCAGAGGTATGAACATTAATTTAATAAAGTAAATAAATAAATATTCATTTGAATTTAATATTTATTTATATTTTATGTATTGATTTTACCTTTTAACCCCATCTCTAAAAATTTTAGAGAACTGGATTTGGCCCCAATTCATTGGTCCAAGAATGAAAATCATTGATAATTAATCAATATAATGTTTTTATAATTGATGAAGTTGTGAACATGATGACACAAAATTATAGAATTATGTTAAATGTAAAAACAAACTATTATTATACTGAATCATATGGTAGGCCTTAATATGGAAATGTGTCTTATTATGAAGTTGTTGAGAAAATACTGATATTGGATTATTACTCTAATGACTGAGTCACTATAGTAAAGGAATTTGTTTTGATTCAATGATGGGAAGTAAAAAATTTATTGGTTAGTTAAAATTTATAGTTATTTAAATGAATCAATTCATATTAATCAATTATCCATATATTTTTTAATCAATGGATAAATAAGTGTTTTACATGAAAGATTATCTGAGACCTGAATTCAGTTTCATTATTGATGTAATATCAAGGCATATTGTTTTATGATGGTAGGAATAAAATTAGAAATATCACTTCCACCATTGGTCTTAATCAAAATATTTACATTTATGACTCAAATAGTATAACTTTAAAAGTTTATTGTGAACCTAAATTAGTAGTGGGTTATCAATATCGGGGATGTCACACTTGAGTTTTTATGTTTTCCTTTGTTCTGGTTTGGGCTGGGTTCTCATCCATTTCTATCAGGAAACAGGTGTGATGGGTTTAAATTTTTGATGTATTATTTACTCTTATCCTTTTTATACTTTCACCCTTTATATTTAATTTTAATTTTTGAGTTAAAAAGATAGTTTTTGGTGGGAAATCTCTTGCACCCGGTTAGTGGTAACTGTGCACCCAACTGAGGAAACCATGCAGTAGGAGACATAACCTACTGAACAGCCTCTACATAAACTTGAGACTCAGCCTAGGTACATGTGGAGCTGGATCTATTTAGGAAAAGGTAGTCATAGGGTTTCCACATGGTTTGGAAAACTGTTCTGACTAACCATGCTGCTGTGCCATCTCATTAAAATTTTTTCATTCATTTTTCTCTCTCTCCTTGAAAATTTGGCCCCAAATGCCCCATTTTATTCCTAAATTGGTATTTTTAACCCTACATTTCCCCTTATCTTCCCTTTGATCCCTTGGATATCCTCTCCTCTGGCATATTTTGCTCGGATTCTTCAAGAAACCCCAATGTAAGTCCCCTTCCTCTTGTTTTCATTCCCTATTCTAGGTTTTTACCTTTTTTACTTTGGGTGTTCCTCTATACTATGATTAGGGTTTCGATTTATGGTTTTAATGTTAGGTTTTTTTGTTTGATCTTCTTCAATAGTTTTTCTTTTTTCCTCCTTGTGATTCGGTTGAGGTGCAGATAGTATTTAACACCATTTTATGGAAGGTTCTTCATGATTGGTAGGTGGTTTTATAAGCTAACATTATTAGATGGATTTGATAAGTTTTTTTTGAGTTTACAAATGCGTTCTTTGGTTTGATTTTGTGGTTTGAATAATGTTTTTGAAGTGATTGGTGTGTTTATGGGTTTTAAATGAACACTAAAAAAAGGAAATTGATATATTTTGTGTGTGTTACAATGTAATGTTTCTAAAAAGGGTTTTAGGGGTTTTTTTGGAAGGTGACAAATGTGTTTCTAAAGGAACTTGAGGTGAATGTATGTTTAAATGGAAATTTTCAATGGAAAATGGATCATTTTGGGCATGTTAATCATGTCATGCATTTTGAGTACAAATTGGGAAATATTTTACTAATGAAAACATTGTTTTAAGAGTGGATTTAGAGTATGAGTGGTTTCATGAAGGGGATTTTCCCATTGACTTGGTTTGTTTTAATTGGGTGTTTTTCTTTTTTAATAAAAGTAAAAATTGGGAATTATATAAGTTATGGTAAAGGTATTAAAAGTGGGATATTATTTGGTGTGAGTAAAATGATAAATGGGTTGTTTTATGAAAAGTGTGATTCCCTTGAATTTTTTTTCATTTTTTGTGAAAGTGGTGGTATGTGTGACATGTGAACTTTAGCTTAAGCACAAGGGAATCTCAGGTATCTAAGTGGACAGACTAGAACTAGTACACTAGTAATACAAAAGGGGATTGTCCCAATTTCACTTAGCTGGATTGACATTTACATCACTAACAAAATTATGATGATGATTGATCTCCACTAGAACTTTGGTTGTTTCTCCTCTTTAGTGGCTCGTGCACGAGGATGCTAATAGTTGTGGTTACTAAACCATATTTCACTAAGGTATAAGGTTTTCAGATCCCACTTGATCTAGATCAACCCTAGAGGATTTACCAATGCTACTCCACTATATATGATGTGGTGCCAACCATATGCATAAAAACAAATTGAGCATGTATGATATCTGTAAATTCCATTCCAATTAAATCTAGTATTTGTGAAATGGTTTTCCTTCAAGGTGTTTCCTTTTAACTATTTACATATTAAATGTTTTTATTACATTTTTTTTAAATATTGAATTTAAATGAACACGTTAGATTATCTTTTAAATGCAATAGCATGGAACCTCTTTATTAGTTAGACTCCAACTAGGATTTTCCCACCCCCTGGATACACCTTTAGGTGTATGCAGGCCTTGTTCTGTGTTGGTTCTAGGTAAATTTAGGAAGTCTAGTGTTGGTAGATTTATCTTATAGTGGCACTCTATGTGGATCTTGGTGGTGGTTTATTTAGGATGTTTTTACTCTTGTGGTGGGGAGTTTTGGAAAGATGTTTTAGTTTTTGTTTCATTCTAGTCCTCTTTGGGTTTTGAGTTTAATTGTGAACTTAAAATATGGAAAATTTTAAAGGCTTGTTTGGGTGTGTATTTTCAATTTTGGCTTATTTAAAGTGTTGGTTGTATTTTTTTTATTAAATTCTCTAAATCATTACGCAATTTATTTTTGATACCTGGGGAACTTGTTCTAGCCCGTGGGGATTAGGAATGCCCTTTGGTTCATGCCATAGATTGGGTTTGGCATAGGTTCAGATGGTGACATAGCTTGGTTCATGAACAAATGGTATCAGAGAAGGTCATCTCTTTTGGGTCATGTTTCTTGGGGATGATTTAGGGTAGATCAGAGATAAGGTTTTCAGAAATCAATGTTATGTTTACGAGTAAGGTTCCTAGATAGCACACCTCATGGAGGGACTTGAGTTACCAGGGGAATGTGGGTTTCATCTGAGTCCTTTGTCCCTTATGGTTCTTCTTTGTTTGGGGAAATGAAAAATGAGTTGGGTCAATGATATCGGTGATCTATCAGGGCCTGGATATCCATGTGGAGGTGGGGACATTGCCCTAGAATGTTCTCTATGACAGTGGAGTGATTGGCATATAGCCACCAACAATATTTCCAAGTCACCCACCGATACTAATTTTCTGTGGCATTGTCCAACATACCTTTGGGTTCTTGGAAAATCATTTGAAAAACCATGCTGAAAAATTGTGAAATTGGATTTTAAAGAAGAAATGGGTGAATTTTCAAAAGGTGTATTTTTATAAAATGGTTTGGGTTAATGGGGAATGTATTTTTTATAATAAACACATTTGGTTTATCAAAAAATACTTTTTCAGAAAGAGGGGAATGTATTTTTGAACGGATTTTGGAAAATTGTTCATGTGAGAAAAGAAGAGTTTTAATTAAATGGTTATTAATAAAATGGGGTTTTTCATGCCACTGAGAGGGGTTATATGTTTTTCATTTAAGTGTAGAGTTTAAAAAAAACTTTTATTTGAAATGGTTTTTGATTTGGTGGTTAGTGATTTTTAAGGAAGCATTGTAAAATTTTGTGTGGAAGTTGGTTTGGTATTTGAGAAATTGTATGTGTGGGTTGAATGTTTATTTTGGAAGGGGAACAATGTTTTTGTGTCCTTTACTACACTCATTAGTATCCACATGCATGGAATATATGTGGAAAGTGGATTGGTGCCCAGTTCGGCATGAGGAAGGGAATGTGTGAGACTTCATGAGGTGCCACTAGTGAATGTGTAACCCACCAATCCTATTTTATTTTCAAAGTAGTTTTTAATGAAAATATGGAGTTATTTTTGATACCTTTGAGTACGTTCCATTTTTTTAATTTTGTGTCTAGTTGTGGTATGTTTTGGATCAATGGAAAACCTTTTTGGGTTCTTGGATTTCCCTTGTTGGCTATTGAAAACCCCCATAAGCAATTGATACATTCAAAATCCGACCATGGGTGATTCATCATTGGAAGATCCTCTAGTTGATTAAAGTCAGAAATATCATATTGGGTTTTAGTACTAAGTTTATCTCTCTTCTTTTTTTGGATTAAGGAGATCCTCTCACAGTGGAAGAGTGGATGTAGGAAGAGTTGAAATAAATAATGGTTTTTAGATATGATTGAATATTCAAAGGTGAAGTTGGGAGTCTTTAAGCCTAAAGGTCCAGCCAGGAAGCAGTGAAGGCAATAAAAATGAGGAAATTGGAAAGCAGTTTTCATTGTTGGTTCATTCAAATGTATAAAAGATCCTTTTTAATTTTCATTGGTTATTTTAATACAGGGTTCATGATAGGAAATTGGTGTTGCAAGTCTTTTCATAAGGGGATACCATGTATGTTTGTAGGATTTTTATTCCCTTTGGTACTCAGTTTAAGGTTCCCCTCCTAGTAATGTTTTTATCAATTGAAAGGGTCATGTTTGGTGGATTCTTTTAGAGTTATGTTCTCTTTTAGATGCAAAGGTGGATGTTGTGGAACGTTCCAAGAGCTTCTATTTTAATAGAAGCATGTTCCTCTATCAGTAATTCCTAAAACCCCCCATTATAAATGAAGGTTCTCTCCATGTGGCCCTTATTTAGTTGTTTTTTGTTTAGGGTGAAAGAGATGATCCATTAAGTTCTTGTCATGGTTAATTATCATGTTGAAACCAAGTGAGTCTTGGAATGTGTGTGTTATGTTAGTGTTGTCTGATCATGGCGTGGTTGCATGTGGCACTAAGAATAACATGTTTCTATTGGGGGTTTATGGTGCCTAACTGCGTGGTAGGAGATACATTAGTCCACAGAGCTCTAGCCATAGGTTTTAGAGTAATGCTGATGTGTAGTCAGGGACCCCCAGGGGTGTAAATAATTCTAGTCTAGTGTCCATCTTATATATGGGGGTGGAATAAATTAAGCCTCTCATGTTGTTGTTTCGTCCTGTATGGTCCCATTTTGTGGAAAGAGGCATGGATACACTGTTCTTCTATGTTGTAATCTGTTTAATGGAAGAGTTTCTCCTTGGTTACAACGAAGCATGGTTGGTTTGTTTTCTTGAACCTTAGTTATTATACCCTTATGGGTGTAAATCTTCTTATGGTGGTTCTTGTATAAATATCCTTTTAGGTACTTTTCAATCTTATTTTTTGTTGGGAACATCTGAGGATGGTAATTACTATGGGAGTGTCGAACCACATGATGAATTATGTTTGGTATGGAGCTTGGTTAATAGGGTCCCTAGTGTTGGGTGTTTAGGTTCTGCGGGAAGCTCCCAAGCTAACCCATGTCCGGTTTCCTTCATCGGTCTATGCCAGTCAGGAAAGCTCACTAGTCTATTCTTATGGCAGAGAGACCCAATGTATGTTTTGATGAAATTTCCATAGAGTAAATCGATTTTTTCCAATTAGTTATGGTGGGGAGTCCATTCAGGCCTCCACATATTGGTTTCATGGTCCCTTCTTGAGTGTTTGGTTGTTTCTTATGGTGGGGAGTCTATTCAGGCCTCCCCATGTTAGTACTTTGGTTTCGTTCCTAGTGTTGGCTTGGTTGTAGGTGGTCTCATTCATAGATATATAACCCCAAGGTTCTTCTTTTTGTAAATGTTGGTGTGGGATGATTTCATTGAGTTAAGTATGTGAGGTTTTCCTTGGATGGGATTTGATCTTGTTTTTCTTATTTCAGATAGGTAGTGTGGGTTCTGTCTAGTGATGTAGAATGTTATTCGATTTGAGAAGTGGTTTGATGAATTGTGAAAAGTTTATTTTCTTTTAATCGATCCACTGGAGGTGATATCACTTTAGGGGGTGGGTGACACATAGTGGGAATTTATTCAATTTTTAAGTATACTTTCTGATTATGCAGATTTGGTCTATCCTTTTTGTGGATTTCTGGGGGTGGACAACATTTTGGTGGGAGAATTGAGACACAATGGTTTTTAATTTTTCCATTATTCTGTTTCAGGTCGGGTTCTCAACAATTTACCTCCTGAAATAGGTGTGATTGGTTTAAATTTTTGATAGATTATTTACTTCTATACATGGTCTAGTTTCCCCTCTTTAGATTTACTTTGAATTTTAGAGTAAAATGGAGTGTTTTGGGTGGTCATGATCTTGCGCAAAGTTGGTGCACAACTAGTGGTATCCGTGCGCCCAACCTAGGAAACTGTGAAGTAGGAGAAAAAGCATACCACATAGCCTCCTCATAGTTGTGCACCTTAACCTAAGTAAGCATGAGACTAGGTCTTCTTAGGTAGAGGTAGCCGAACAATCTCCACATGGTTTGAAAACCCGTGCGTACTAACCATGAAACCGTTCCAGATAATTAAAAATATATTTCTCTGTTTTCCCTATATCCCTAAAAATTTATCCCCAAATTCTCCATTTACTTACTCCCTCAGTCTTTTCCACCCTAGGAAGCCCATCCCTTCCCTTTTATCCCTAGGATTTCCTCTCCTCAGGTGTATTTTTCTCGGATTCTTTATGAAACCCTAATGTATGTCCCCTTAGTCTTGTTTTCTTTCTCTATTATAGGTTTTTACCTCTTTTCCTTTGGAGTTCCTCTTTCCTGTTATTAGGGTTTCAATTTAGGGTTTTAATTTTAGGTTTTTGGGTTCAATCTTCTTGATTAGGATTTCTTTTTCCCTCCTTGTGATGCGGTTGAGGTGTAGATAGGATTTCACACCATTTTTTGAAAGGTTCATCATGAGAGGTAGGTGGTTCCATGCCTTAAGATTATTAGATAGATTTAATATGATTGTTTGAATTTTTAAATGTGTTCTTTGGTTTGATTATATGGTTTTAATGGTGTTTTTAAAGTGATTGATGTGTTTATGGGTTAATAATGAACTCTAATAAAGTAAATGGATATGTTTTGTGTGTGTTATAATGTAATGTTTCTAAAAATGGTTTTAGGGGTTGTTTAGAAGGTTAAAAATGTATTTTTAGATGAAGTTGAGGTGAATGTTTGTTTAAATGGGGAGTTTCAATAGAAAATTGATCATTTTGGGAATGTTAGCCATGTTATGAATTTTTAGTCCAAATTGTGAAATGTTTTAATGATGAAAATATTGTTTTAAAAATGGGTTTAGAGTATGAGTTGGTTCATGAAGGGGTTTAGACCATTGACTTAGTTGCTTTTAATTGTGTTTTTTTCTTGTGTTATAAAAGGGAAATTTAGGAATTAGGAAAGTGATGGTAAATATATTAATATTGTGGTTTTCTTTGGTGTGTGTAAAATGTTAAATGGGTTGTTTTATGAAAAGGGTGATTCTCTTCAAATGTTTGGCCTTTTCGTGAAATTGGTGGTATGTGTGACATGTGAACTTTTCCTCGAGCATAAGGGAATCTTTGGTATCTTGGTGGGAGGTCTAAAACTAGTGCACTAGTGATATGAAAGTGTCTTTTACCATTTTAACTTAGATAGATTGATGTTTATAATACTAAAAAAAATATGATGATGATTGATCACCACTAGAAATTTGGATGTTTCTCTTCTCTAGTGGCTCATGCATGAGGGCACTGACAGTTGTGGTTACTATACAACCTTTCACCAAGGTAAGAGGTCCTAGGGCACCATTGAAGCTAGATCAATCCTAAGGGATTTACCCATGATTCACCACTATATATGATGTGGTGTCATCCGTCAGCATATGTAGAGAAATTTGAGTGTGTATTCTATTTAGAAATTTTCATTCCCATTAAAGCTAGAATTTGTGAAATGGTTTTCCTTCAAGGTGTTTCTTTTTAACTGTTTACCTAAAAAAAAATTCGTTGAATTATTTTTAAAGATTTAATTTATATGAGTATGCTAGATTATCTTTTAAATATTATAGAATGGAACTTATTTCATCGATGGCATCCTACTAGGCTTTGGATCAAACCTTTCATACACTTTTTGGTGTATGTAGACCTTATTTTGTGTTTGTTCTAGCTAAATGAACGATGTATAGTGTTGGAAAATTGAGATTATTTTGTCTCTTAGTGCTGATATTGGTGGCGTCGACTTGAGGTTGTTTCTCCTCGTGTGGCATAGAGGTTTGGGATAAATTTATAGTTTTCTTTTCATTGTAGTCCTATTTGGGTTTTGAGTTTAATTGTGAACTTAAAATCTGGAAAATGTTAAAGGCTTATTTGGGTGTGTATTTTCAATTTTGGCATATTTAAATTGTTTGTTGTTTTATTTTTATTAAATTTGGTAAATTTTTTCGCACACTTTACCTTTGATACACATGAACTTGTACCAACTCGTGGTGATCAGGAACGCCCTTAGGGCCATGCCACATACCAAGTTGAGAGCCAGGTTGGATGGTGACCCAGCATGGTTTCTGAAAGGGGATTTATCATCATAGTCTGTAAGGTTTCCTCCACCTATGGAGTAGGAGGAATGAACCCCCTTATGAACCCCCTCCTCTAGGGTGGAGGTTTCACTTTGCATCCCCTAAAAACTCTTCACCATCCTTTCACCCCCTTCATAAACCCCAATCTTCATACCAGCTTTCCTAAGAGTGAATTCATCCCTAAAGTTATTCTGTGTGAATATGGTTTTACCAAGATTTTGGTTTCAATCCTATCATTCCTAAAGGGGTCATCATTGTTGAATCTCAATTTAGTGTATCATTTTATAATGACTCTTCCCTTGGTGTACTTCTTCAATAGGATTGTTTTTGAATATTTGGGGTTTCCTAATAGGTCAATCCTTGGGCTTCTGGATCTATGCCATTTTCAGATTAGGGTTGTATCTGAAGAAGACATCATCTCAGCATGGACATGCACTCTATGTGGTTTTCCTAGATTTTACTTCTCTCTTTTCCACTGGTCTTTTGATTTTCACCTTATATGGGATATTCCCTTCACGTCATTTTGGATTTCCCTTCCTGTTATACCACTTCCATTTCAAAATATTGATTTTCTCAGGTTGATCGTTAATATGGTGGGACACTTACTTTATGTGGACAATTATACCTAAGCTTGGAACCATCCCATGTCTCCATGCATCTACATTGAAGTTGATGCATCCAAGGAACCAATAGATTTTATCTACATTGAGATTTAATGGTATCCATGTTTGAATAAATGAATTCTCTTTAAATCATGGGACTCCTTCTATTATTCATGTAGCCTCTTAGGTCATGATCTATACTCTTATCGATATGAGGAATCTATTGATCTTTTATAACACTTTGATGGTAAGTTGGGATAGGCGGGAACTGCTAAAGTTGATGCTAACATGAAGGGGGTGAGGAATATTACCCTAAAACCAAGGGTTTTAGATGATTTTTTCTTGCTTGTAGCATGACTTTGAAGGAGCAAAGCTAGGTATTAAGACCTTGGGATAGGTTGGAATAATTTCTTAAACAACTATTACTACTAAGTCCCATTAAATTTTTTCTAATACTGTAAAGGATGGAGGGGAGGACAACATGAAGATGGATGATTTGAGTTATAGTGGGTGCACTATCTTGGGCACCAGGGTAGATTCTAGCATTTTGTAATATACGTTTCCTATTTTGAATACAACTAATTCTTAGGTGTATGGGCCTTCTGGACTATGAGTTCCATCATGATCAATCTGTCTACATAATCATTTCAAATTTTTGAATGGATAGGAAGAGGATGATTTAGACTCTGAAGGTTGGTGATTATTCATTCCAAAAAGGAAAATAAAGTAGTGCAAGTCAAGGTTATAGGTGAATTATGAGATGAGTGATGAAGATACCACTAGAAATTTTTGAATTTTAGGCATAGATCAAGGAACGAGACATAAGAAAAATATAATTATAGAAAATTTCAAGTCAAAAAGGTGAAAATACCAAGTCAACTAAATGGCTACTCAATCCTACTGAAACCCATGGTCACCATATCAGTAGGAAAATTAAAAAAACCAAGGCAAAGGTAAGACTAACTATAGTAACACTAAATACTATGTCTCCTTGGATCATGTTAAGATAAATGTGTATGTTCTACCTCTTTATGTTAGAACTAAGGAGGATCAAGGGAGTAGGATGTTAGACATGGTATAGGTACTCAGAAAGGAGTTAACATTTAGTGGCCAAGAGGATAGTGGAGAAGAGGTAGTTAATAAAGAAAAGAACTTTGTTCTTCTCATGTACATCAAAGAGGAGATATTGGATGAGTCCTTAAATATTAAGGTTTCAAAGGAGGAGGCTAAAATAATGTTTGATAAGAGTCTCTAAGTTGATCTCAATGAGGTGTAGAAATTTTCAATCGGTAAATATAACCAGATCTTGGATCATTGAATTAATGAAGGGATATTTAACTTTTAGAGGAATATATACAGACATGGGATAAGATGGTATATCACTTCATGGATCATATCAAGAATGATATAGACATATATTTAACCTCTATGAATTGGATTTTATATCAGGTAAAGAAATTAGACTCTTTCAAAAAAATTCTAGAATGGCTTGGTGATTTACTATATGGTTTAGTTTGGGGAAGATTGATTTGGTTAGGGTTATCACTCCCTCCTTGAAATTAATTTTTTGAAATAAAACTATTTAATATGTTTAAGTAGTTTTGGGTAATATATAGAAGTAACCATATGTATTCTTAGTTGATCTAGTTTATCTCAAATTGGATCTTTTGAGTTAGTATTAATATAATTTCTTTAATTTGGTTTTATTTTGGAAGGGTATGTTTGGTTTATTTTTTGTTTTTTTCTATTTAATTAAAATTATTTCACTTAAAAAACATTTTATACAAATAAAAAAAATAATCTCATAAATTTATTTAAACCTTGTCTTAATAATATAAATTCATGGAGTAATAGTCTTAAAAAAAATTAAAATAGGTTTAAACAATTTGGTATTTTAACTAAATCACACCAAAACAGATTTCATGGAGAACCAATAATAAAATATATCACATTTACAATAGTTTTAATAACAAATAGGATTAAAAAAGTATTTCAAAAATCAGTTTAAACTAGTTAAAAAAATAGTTTTTCAAATAGATTTTGAAAAAAAGGATTAAAACAATTCTCAAATTCTAGTTTAAAATAGTTTTAAAAAATATGTTGAAAATAGTTTTATAATAATAGTTTTAAACTAGATTTATATAGTTATAATAATTTTTAAATGGTTTAAACTAGTTTTTTTAAAATTTAACTAGTTTTTAATCAAGTTGAAAATAGTTTTTTTTAAGTTTAAATAATTTGAAAATAGCTTTTAAAAACTTTTCTAAACTATTTTTAAAAAATAGTTCTATTTTTTTAAAAAATATGTTTAAAAATATGTTTAAAATTTTTTTAAATAGTTTAAACTAGTTTATAAAATAGTTTAGATGAGTTTTTAAAATATGGTTAGTACTATTTTTAAAATAGGTTTAGAAAATGTTTTAAAATATTTGTTCAAACTAGTTTTTAAAAACTAGTTTAAACAGTTTTTAGATTAACTATAACATAATGTGAGATATTGGGATTAGAAGTAGGTTGTTGTACTCTTCCAATCCTTATATATTTTCACTTCAACCATAGCCATGAAAAATTATAGGAGTATTTTATTTTTTTTGTATTCCCCATCAATAGTAGTGGGAGGTTCTTCTTCTTCTTTATAAAGTTCAATTTGACCCTTTATTTATTTGTTTTAGAAGCGTAGGGAATCAATAGGGTCTAATAAAAATTATTCAAACTGGAAAAAATTAACTTAAATAATTTTTATAAGATATCCAAAAAGGAATATATGAAACCATATAAAATAGAATTTTATAAATACATTAAATATTTTATATCTTTCACTGAAGAATATTCTTCTATGATCTTGATCAACTTTGAATACATTTTATAGAGATATCTAAGTGGCATCCAAAATCCATCCCACCTATAGATGTTTCCATGATTAAATATGACTCATCCATAAAATAAATTGTATTAATCCTTCCTATAAGTAATTTTAGTGCCTTTAATAAAAAATAAAAAGATAAAGAGATCTTGGAGTGAAGAGGATTCTTGGGTAAGCATGAAGTAATCACACACACAATGTCTATCACATTGACAGATATATATATAACACCTAAGGATAGTCCTTGGTTTCTATTGAATTTATTCATGAATTATAACATATGATTAAATGATACATCTAGCTTCATGCATCTAATGATTGAATGAATAGAATACTATATATTTCATCTTATGAAACGTCTACTTTAAATGATAGATTACATGGGTGAATAATAATGAAGCCACAGGCTGCATAAAATGATGCACCCCATGAAAATAATAATTTTTATTAAATATAAAATAGCTTATATATGTCATATATGTATTAGGATATAGGGAATATATCATTTCAGAAGATGGTGGCGAGTTAAGTGGTTATTCTCCAAGTACCATAACCTATCCTCAAGTTCATGTTACTTATCATTCCTCATATCAGTTATATCTTCATGAACTTGTGAGTATCCATCCCATAAAAAATAATAACTTCCTTGGTAGTCTATCATGGTCATATTCAGTAAAGAAAATAAAATAAATCAAAAAAATGAAACAAACTGAATTTATCACCTAACTCTTCCCCAAAAACTGTTCCAAGTGATTCCAGGATGTCATGGGATTTTAAATAAAAAATATTTTTTGATCTTCTAGTACAAAATAGAACTAACCAAGGATGTCTACCAAGGAAGGATATAGATAAATTAATTTCATTATCCTTATCGGTTCTCTCTATTTTTTTGTAAAAGAATTAGAACCATTAAAATCATGGGCTTTGGTGTGTTAAATAGAGCGAAAAATAGAAATTGAATATGCTGATGTAAATGAAGAAAGAATGATTTAGGGTGGAAAGAGATACTCCCTTGATATATATCTTGATTGAACATTAATTTTAAATTTTCTAGTCTTTACCATACACAATGATCACATTCCATCATATGTGTTCTTATCTTCCTATTCCCTAATATGAATATACTATAAAATTAATGACTAGTAAGAATGTTTCACATCCTCTTCTTATGTTGTTAGAAAGATATAGGGATCCTCAATAGAGATCACCCCATAACCCACTTTATTAGAATATATTCACACCCATTAACCACTCCTCCAGAATGGATACAACACTTTACATGATAATCATGCGAGGATAGTGAACTTTGTAGTGAAAGAATTGCATCCTAAGTCAACCATAATGAGGGAAATATCACCAATAACCACCACTTATTATCCTTGAAAGATATTAGAGTAGAGAATAGGCAACGAATATATTAATGATAATAGAATTTATTTCATCACTACATTATTTCTTTTGGAGATTCCCCAGGGTAGTTTTTCACCATCATAAAGATAGGATATCACTGTGATGAAAGGAAAAATATAGGAGTATGAGGGAATAATCATGAAAAATAAGAATGCAAGTTAATATAAAAAATTTATATGAAATATACTATGAATAAAAACTAGGATCTAGAATCCAATTAAAGAAGGCCTTTTCCTATATTGATAATTAATGATGAACTCTGTAAAATTATTCTCCCTAAATTTAGATTGATTCCATGAGGCTTACTTCACTTCTAAGAATAAATTCCCATGATCGACTCCTATTATATTTTCAACATAAACCTCCATGTGGCCAGTGTTTTTATCACTTACCTGATTTGGTTAAATAATATTTAAATAGGAATCCCAGATGGTCCCCTTTGGTTGGGTGATTGATATATGGAATGATCACTTCATCAATGGTTATAATTGTTATCGACTTTATATCACAAGAAAATGCATCATGGAGGATTTTTGAGGAATCCTTGAAGTGAAATTGTTATCTCTTAAAATTATTTTGGTGAGGATACATTGAAGTGTGAAAGTAATATTAATATTGGACTTAGGAATATGTTCATTGGTCAATGATATGTTAAAGTGGAATAAAAGGATTCACCGAATACTGAATATAAAACCATATGTATTTCATTCAATTGTTTTAATTTTTTGGGTTTTTCATAACTTATGCATGGTTAGTAGAAATTGTATATTAATCATGAAATAAATATTGTAGACTTGATAATGTAATTTTTCACAATCAGTGCATGATTACTAAAATTTTGTAGGGATTTCCAATAAACTATGTTGATTATTTTACTCCTTAGGGTGACTTACATAATTGAAACATGGTTTCGAGTAACTTTATGACCAAACCATGTTGGTTATTAGATCTTGTGTAGTTCCACCTACATAGTTGGTACATGGTTTTCCAAAATATTCATCCAAACCATTTGAGATGCCTTGGTTTTTAAAAACATGAAATTATACCTTTTACCATCAGGTTTTTAGGGGATTTTTGATTCCATTACACCCACTCATGATTGAAACCCCCCTTAAAATGAGGATGATATCTCGTCCTTCAAATGTCTTTTTTTATCCACCCACCTTTGATTCCAAGAGATTTATTCATGGTAACCCCTCATTTCTTCCAATAATCACTTCTCTCATCTTTCTTAATTATTTCCCATAGGTTTTTTCTACCTACTGAGAACTATAAATCACTATGTAATCTTGTATTGTAGTTTATATGTATTCTACCTAGCGTTTCCATTTTTTAGTTCCTGTGGAATGGGATTACTTACTTGTTTGGGTAGTCTCCATCGACAAAAATGAATTATAGCTTGATGTCAACCAATTTGAGGTTGGTGTTTTTATGGATTTACTTTATTTTTTAAATAAAATAGTTCTTGTACTTTATAAATTTATTTTATGTAAAAATATAATTATGTATGGATTACTTAAATAAATTATAAAATATTAATTTTAATTCCATGATTTGAATAAAAAGTTTTTCTTATGGATTTTAGTCTTTGTTATAAAATTTAAGGTTTTTATATGAAAAGTTGTTATGAAAGTTACAACAAGATAATTTAAATGTTTTTTGATAATAAATGTTGGTCTTGGGAATTTCTTTTGTTTTTCTAATAAAGTCTCAACATTTTCAAATATTTTTTTAGATTTGAAAAGGTACGTGTTCTTTGGCATATTCTAATGATTTTAAGAGATAAAATTTTAAATAAGGGGAAAATTCTCAAAATTCAGAGTTATTTTTCATGAAAATGCCTATTTGGAACTTTAAAGGAAGATGAATCATAGATCATGAGACCCTCATTGATTTCACTTTGAATTTTTTTCTTGGCATGGGTTTTTTATCATTTCTGTGATGGATGTATGATGTGATAAGGGATATTTTATGAGAGGGTATCATAGGTGAGGTGTGGAATATTATTTTTTATTTATATAATTATCAATATTTATTGATCACCTCCTTGATTTTTGGTCATGGATTTTCTAGGTAACTATGTTGAGAAATGAATGAGTGCAACACCTAGTGTAGATTGAACACTATCAATGGTTAGTGGCCTATTTATTATGAGAAATAATTGGATGGTTATAAGGAATGAATAATTTAATGAAACTATTGAGATAGATTAGTTCTCATAGGATTGACTAGGGTACCCATTTCTAGTTCATGACTATGTTGCTTTGGGACCTAGGGTGTAGCCCATGAAATTTGTTCCTTGATTAGTTGTTCTTTATGGGATTTGAATTTCATATTTTTTATGTCTCCTTATTCTTATTACTTTTGGATATAAATCATTTCCTTGTTTTAGGACCCTCTATCTATATTGTGGTTACCTAATTTAGTGAGATTCAATCATTTATTCTTGGGATTATTTTGAAAATATTATAAAATATTATATTATAAATGTTTTTTAAATGTATTTAAAGGATATTTTGGGAATCTATTTTAAAAAATAATAATTGTTTTCTTTATTAATTAATTTTTGGAATGGATTTTAAATGGGTTTGAAAAAGTAGGTTTTCATAATTTTAATAAAATGTTAAATATCCAATATTTGATTTTTATTTAATTATATATTTTTTATTTTTAAAGGAAATGGGTTTTATTATTTATGAAAGGAAAAAGTGATTTATTTTTGTTATGAATTCGTGGGACAAAAACCTTATTTTATTTACTGTATCTCAAACTAGAATTCATGGAATGTTTAATTATAGGAATTTCATATACTCCTCAGTGGTATCATACATGATCATTTTCTCACACCCAATATACACAATATTATGTGGGTGTATTAAGGACCTATTATTTAATAAAAATTATAGGTTTCCTTCACATTTGTTATATATTTATTGGGATGGTGATGATGAATTGGGATGTGGGGGGAAACCTTAGGTTGCAAGAAGATGACTTTGAGGCATAGTTCATTTTGGGGTTTGATTTATTTTGGAATATTGGGATATTCAGTGAAGGTGAACTTATTTTATTATTTAGTATTATTTTTTATATTGGTTATTATATTATTATTTGATATCATATGTACATTGTATTATAATAATGAGGTTTATTTAGAAAATGGGCTAAATCTTTGTTGTTTATAACTCATTTGGGAGGTTGGGTTTGTTTATTTATGTTGAACTATTAATTGAATATGTGTGTACATCCAATATATTGATGGTCCATTCCAAACTCCTTGTAAAATATCTTCCATGGGTGTTAACTCTGATTTTTAGGTGAAATAATTCCCATGAAGTGCATCCTTGATGCCTAGAAACTAATTTCCATCTTGTGGGGATTGAGAAAGGCCTTTCGGGCCCTGCTCTTAAGTGGTCTGATTTTTTACAAAATGGTATCACTTTCAAGATTCATATAAATTCCCAGGTTTATGATATTTATCTTTTTTTATTTTAGGGATGTGTCTTGGTATATTGGAGATAGGGGCATCAAGATTTGAGTGGAGTGTATGAAGAATTTCTTGGCCAGTTCTTCCACATGATGAATCTTGAGTCACTATGGGTAGTTGGGGTTATGTATTTTATTATTATTTAATTATTTACAGGTTGGTATATTTTGATGCAGTTAAATGGTATTTGTGAAACACCCTAATATTTTAAAAGAACACAATGTTCAATAGAGTATACAACATTCAACACCATGTTTAAACGAACAACGAAATATTATTATTTAAATTTTATAGTTATAACCTTGACATTAAATTGTAATATATGAATAGTATTAACTAACTTATGAAATATTTATAATGTTTAATCTCAAAAAAATTTATTTTTAAATTCTTAGTAAATAAGAACTCAATTTTGTGAGAGGTTAATTTATACATTAAAAGTATTTTCTTCATAAAAGTTTTTTACTATAATAATATTCAAATTAATTTTTATAACTTTGAGAAATTTTATTTTATATAAATAATATCATTTTTTGAATCAGAATATAAAAATTTTCTTAGGGTGAATTTTTGGGATTTTTATGAGAAGATTAATTTTTAGTGAATTTTTAAAAATACTAATTTGTATTGAAAATTATATTTTTTCTTTCAAGTATTTACAAAGTTCCATTATTTTATGAAATGGTTTCAAAGTAAAATTAGTTCTACTATGTTATTAATAAGACAATTAAGTTCATTGGAATCAATTTGGTGGTTGAATTTGGTATAAAAACATATTTATACTTAAAAAGACATTTATCTGAAAACCCACTTTTCATTTAATTTTGTTTTTTTGTATAAATTAATGTCTACCAATTACAAAAATTTAATCTTGAAAAATGGATTCCATATTTTTAAGTGGATATAAATTTTTTTTAAATAGATCCCTTTTATTTTTGGTCAGTATGAATTGTAACCATAATAATTTTTTTACCACGATCAAGGTAAAATGAGTTAATTAGGGTTTAAAACCAATGTGATAAGGCTTAAAATTCATTTAAAAACATGAATGTATCACATTTTATGTGTATATTTCATCTATAAACATTTAAAACTTGAAATTATTAACTTTTTCCCATATAAATTTAATTTTTAACTTTATAATATTTAAGTAAAATATAATGTTAAAAATGTCACTTTCTTTATTTTAGTCTCTATGATAATTTGTGATTGGGATAAAAAAACTTATGTCTAGATCTAAATGGTTATTTAAAAAAAGAATTACTTTTTATTATGTTAATTTATTTTGAATTTTTAGTTATGAAATAATTACCTTAAACGGTTACGTGATGCTTATATAGTTCTTGTGTTAGAATTAAAAAATCATGTAAATAAAAAACTCTAAAATTAAATTTATTTTTGTGTGATTTAAAGTTTCCCATGAATTTTGAATATAAATATAACATATTAGAGATGTTTAGAAGGTTTATATTGGAATTAAATTACTATCATGTTGGACTCAAAATCAAATTATGTGAATAATTCTTAAAAAGACATTAATAATTTTTTATGTTAAATAATATTTTATTAAATTGTTTAATAATCATAAAATTATTAAAATAGGACAATTAGGATGATAAATGATCTTAAAATTTATCCCTTGGTCATTTATGATCCAATTTTCAACTGATAATTAAAATTATTACCCATTTCTATTGAAAAATTTATTACCGTGGTTAAGGTTAAAATTGGTTAACTAAGGGGTTAATCCCAAATATAAGGATTAAAATGGAATCTAAAACTATAAAAATTTGATTGGATGGTTATATTAAGATAATATATTACTTAAATTAGAATCCATGTTATTATTGAACTATTTTATATTAGTTAGAAACATATTATATTATAATATTTCATGTATTTCTAAAAATGAAATTAATCACATTTTATTATAAATAATAATTTATTTAAAGATTTAAATTCATTAAACCCAGTATTATTATGAGTGAATGGGATATGGTTTAAAATTTTAAAAAATATCTATTTTTGTATCAATTTTTATTTTATGGTAACATTCGTAACCATTAAATATTAAAAAACATTTATATCACTATAATTGTCAAAAGGGTAAATGTGTGTGTGTGTGGGAAGGGGGTAATAACCAAGAGATAATGGTGAAACTATAATCAAAACTTGTCCATTTTTTTATTATATTATTAATAATTTTAATTATAATATTTTCTTAATATATCTATTTTGATCCATTTAAAAATGAAATTTTCTTTATATTAAGATAATACTTTAAGTAATTCGAAGAGTGACCCTCTCCTCACTTATAAAAGGGAACATATTATCCCGTCTTACTCACAAGTTTTAGCCTTCTAGATCGATAAAAAACTACCCAATTATATTTTAAACTTCCATATACATGAAATATAGGTTATTGTCTACTTAAAATACCATTCTATGTGTTCTTAAGAAAGGATTTAAAACAGGCCCACCGAAGAAGAGGTAATTATCTTACTTGACCTTCTTTAACTTGTTTCTTTTTCTACAACCTCAAAATATGTGGTATTAACAATTAAATAAAAAATCCAGTATACTAAATATAATAAAATATTATTATGATTATGTAACCATTGTTATCCATCCTCTATTCCATAAAATGGGAAGTGAAAGCATCCCTTATGTGTATGCGGGGACTGCTTCCTCCACATAGCGATACAATTCATTTTACATCATACTATTTATTGGATGGTTATTATGATGTGTTTAATGTTTATATATGATATTTATGAAATAATAATTATTATTTTAATTATAATATCACATATACCTTCTTACCTTCCATTGTTTTTGGTAAATGGTAATGTTGCTCATGCTTATGTGTGGACTTCCACCTCCACAAAGTGCTGTGATTTGTTTTTTGATTCAAATTTACATGGATGATAATAATGATAAATTTAATGAAAATATATTATATATAATATATAATAATAATCCTAGAAATTTTATTTTTTATTTACCATTCTTTCATTCCATTCATTGAAATGTGAAAAAACATTCATGCGTACGTACGACCTACCATCTCTATGAACAATGTAATTCATTATTCTATCTCTAACTTATATGGATAACAATAAAAATATATAT
The DNA here is from genome assembly GCA_963277665.1 of Viscum album. NCBI lineage: Eukaryota > Viridiplantae > Streptophyta > Magnoliopsida > Santalales > Viscaceae > Viscum > Viscum album. The sequence goes on from OY728143.1 coordinate 1,717,668,556, forward strand.
AATTAATATATAAGATATTAATATAATTATTAAAATTAGGGATATAATTTTACCATGACCAAAGTAAAATTACATGGATTTCCTAGCTAAAACATGCATGAGAGACAAAATAGTTATCACTTGAAACAATGATTTTAATAAAAAATTGTAAATAAATGGGGGATTTGATATTATAAGTATAACATATATGGTATGATATATCTGATTATAATTAAAAAATACATGTATAATAATTTAATATTTATTATACAGATAATTAATCATACATCTCGTATATAGATATTACATCTTATTAAATGAATATTCATTGCACAATATTATGATCCATGCCAGAAACATATAGGTCTAGCATCTGAGAAAACCTAGAAACATAATAAATAGGTTCATAATTATATCCCAATATTTTACATAAATATCACCCTTTATATACATATCATAATTAATACCTTTATTTACAACTGATGGAAATAAAACATAAGAAAGGTTGAGCTCAAATGCATAGTAAGGGTAATTAAGGGGGATATCAATAATCACTTAAACATAACATGATAATAAGGGTATGATAAAATGATAATTAAATTTTAAAAACATACATTTAATAAAAAATATCATAATATTGATTCATGGAAGAAATCTAGGTATTTCATATGATAAAAATCCCAAAGGAATCAGAGAACATGAGGCATGAGAGAATAACATTGGACTAAGACATTTAATTTTGAAATAATCATATAAAACCACTTCCTTAGTAGCCATAGATCATTTCCAAGAATATCACAGTGGATTGGGTTCGCTCCGCATTCCATCATAGTAGTCAAGTTTCAATACTAAGTCTATAATAGTGTAAAAATTACCGTACGAAACTGGGTTCACTCTCTATTCCAGTCCTATTTATCTAAGGAGATATCAATCATTAACAAATTCATTAGAGGTATATATAATTTCAGGACAAACCATCATCGGTTATAATGTAACCACCATCCATGGTTATAACATAATCATTATACTTAGTTATAACATAACCATCGTCCTTGATTTGTAATGTAACAACCCATCACATAATGAAAACTATATATATGTGTGACAAAATATCATAAAACATTCATCATATAATCACATCATAACCGGTGCAACAAAAATGAGTTTTATAAATATTTTCTCTATTCATAAAAATATAACACTTGTAAAATAAATGGGTTTTATAAACATATCATCAACATAAACATTTACCATATAGAGAAATAGTAAGAATGGTATTATTTTTTCATATCCCAAGTAATTTATAATTAACATCAAAGTATGTTCTCAAATATGATTTTTTAAAAGCTCACTAAAATATTTCTTAAGGAAAATAACCTTTCCACTTTGAAAATCACTTTTAAAATAAAAATATTTCCAAAATTTTATTGAAAATATTTTATTTTTAAATAAATTCAGAAAATTTTAGATTAATCTTTAAAACATTTAGTGTTCATGATTTTTATAAATTCAATTCAATTCATATAAGTTAAATCAAAACATTCCATTCACATTTTAGGAAAAAAAGTCAAAAAGTACCTGATTCAGAAAACAAAATGAATATTCCTTTTTAAAAGTTTTTGTTAAAATACAGGAATGGGTAAAAAAATAAATTTTAAAAATAATATGATAATAGTAAAATCATTCTTATAACATTTTTAGAAAACATGTAAATGGAAGAAAAAGGTTTTTCAACTGAAGAGAGAAACACAATTGATTTTCATTAAAACATATTTTAAATATATTGAAAACTAAAGTTAAGGAAAATGAAATGAAATAATTTTTTAATAAATAAAAATTGGATAGTAAAATTCATTAGTTTCTTGAGAGTTAGATCATAATATATCATCAGATGAGACATGATCACGAATAATCTTGATAAATAATGATATTGTAATGTAAACCCTTCCCTCTTTGGTAAAATTTGAATTATAAAACACATGAAATAAGGAAAACAATATGGAAATGTAAATAAACATAAAATTACTAATAATAACAATAAAATACATTCTCGTATAGTATATACACCACATAAAATGAGAAGTGGTGAATATAGCCTGTGTCTCATAGAAATAAAAGTGATATGAAAATCCCTTACTTTGGTCTGACTTCATTCGTACACATTGGAATATCATGTATAATAAATATAGGTTTATTATAAATCTATTACAGGAACATAATCATATATATCATACATAATCATTATATACATATATATATATATATATTCATTCATGAAATTAGATATAGAAGAAATGAATTACATCGTTCATAGAGACGGTAGATCGTACGTACACATGAATGTTGTTTTTATTTTATAATGGATCAAATGAAAAAAGGTAACTAATAACTCACATTTATAGAATAATTATAATTATAATATATATAATATATATTCATTAAATCCATCCTTATTACTATATAAGTAAAATGGATATGAAAAATGAATGACATCCATTCGTGGAGATGATAGTCCATACATATGCGTGGGCAACGTTATCATTTTCCAATGACTTGTATGGTAAGAAGGTAGATATGATATTATAATTATAGTGGTATAATTATGTAATAATTATCATATAAAAACATTAAAACATAAGAATACCCATCCATAGAATATGGTGATGAGAAATGAATTGTATCTCTATATATAAATGGTAAGCCATACATACGCACGAGCGACACTTTCACTTCGAATTTGATGGAAGGAGAATGGATAAAGGTGGATTATTAATCATAATAACATTTATGAATATGTAGGATACTGAATTTACTATTTTGTAAAGTATATATAACTTATTTAGAGGATATAAAAGAATAATTTAAAAATAATGTGGTCGGTCAAGGTGATTACATCTTCTTTGAAACAACTCTTGTATATCTCCTCTTAAGGGATCATGTGTTGGTATTTCGGGAAGAACATCACCTATAGTATGTATATATGAGATTATAAAAGAGAAATTGGCACATTTTGGTCAAGTTATAAGACTCAAAGTGGTGTGAAGAAGAGAAAGGAAGGGTTCCCTTTTATAATTGATGGGTGGGACACTCTTGGAATTTCTTAAAAGATTAAAATATATTAAATTCATTATGAGTCCAAACGGTTAAAATTTCCAATAAATAGTAAGTGGATGAAATTTTAGACAATATATTATCTCCTCTATCCTATTTAAACATTTTTATGATTTTAAGTAATTTAATAAGATATTTTTTTCATAAAATATAATTATTTCCAATTTAGAAAATATTTATTAAATTTGACTAAAAAGACATAAAGAAAATGTTTTAATTAGAAATAAATAATTTAAAATAAAAATAATATTTCATATTAATATAAAAAATTTACAAAACACATTAACTAGAACAAATTATATTACTATTATTTTTTTAAAAATTATTTATTATATTTTTTTATTAATTGGGGAAATACCACACTGGTGTTGCATAAGAATTTAACGTAATTATATAATTATTCAAAAATATAAATAAATTTTTATTGCTAAAATAACTTAACTAATAAAAAAATAGATACTTATATGTTTTCATAACATTATTTTATCCCTATATGGACATAAAAGAGATATTTAAAACTAAGAGAAATACATTTTGTAACTTTATTTTAATTATATATTATATAGGTCATTTTCATGGATAACTGTCCATTAAAAAAAATAAAATATTGATCCTAAGGTGATTATGGTAGAAATAAATTCATGAAATATTAATTAGAATAAATAATCATGACCTTATCACTTAGTTTTAATATAGATCCACATGATTTACCCTTTATTGTGGTGATTAATTTTATCACAATTACTATTCATATTGACCATAAATATAAAGAACCTATTTACCAATGTTTAATCACATAATTTAAAATCTGGAATAATTTATATAAAATTCAAATCCTATAATTGTCAGAAATTTATTATAAAATATGCACACAACACGTGACATAAACTATTTTTCTAGAAAAAAAATATTTTAAGCATAAATCTTGGTTTATTTATATTCCATGCCAAGAAAAATATTAAATGAATGGTAATTTTTTTATTTAATTTATAATATATAGATTCAATTAAAATAATTCTCTAATAGGGATGAATTGAATTTATTATGGTAAAAACACATTGTGCGCATAAAAACAGTTTTTCAGAAAAATTCCTTTTTACGTATAAAAAACTTCTTTTATACCAAATTAAACCAAAAAATTGATTCCAATGAACATAATTATATATTTTCAAATATAATATAACTAATTTTACTTTGAAATAAGTTTAAAAGAAAATAAATATTATACATTCTTAAAAAAATACAGTTTTCAATAAAAATTTGTATTCTTCACTCTTCACTAGAAAATTAATCATTTTAGAAAAATACTAGAAACTAAAACTATGGTAATTTTAATATTATGACTTAAAAATTTTAGTTTATTTTACGAAATAATTTTTTAAATTTTTTATAAATTAATTATAATACTTTCTAAAAAAATCAATAAAAATCTGTTTTAAGGAAAAATGTTTTTTTGATGAATAAAATGTTATTAATAAAATTTGAGTTCTTATTTATAGAGAAGTAATATATAAATTTAAATAGATTTTTAAATTTATATTAATTTCTTAAATAAGTAAATCTTATTCATACATTCTGATTTAATATTAAAGTTATAGTTGTTATATTTAAATAATAATATTTCATGGTTTGTTGAGGCTTAGTGTTATGTATATTATATGCTCTAAAAATAATACTCTTTTAAAATTTCGGGGTGTTACAATATAGAGGGTTTTAACATATACAACGTGAGATGAGACTTGAGGTAATGGATTTATGAATTAATCGCATTTCATTTGGTATTTTTATGCTTAAATTTTCATTAAAGAAATTATATGAACATTATCTAATAAATCCATTTAATTTTTATTCTCCTCTAAATGTTTCTGATGAATACATGTTTTCCATTAATTTCCCTCACTCTAAGTACTCAAGACACTGAAATAATTTTTTTAAGGAAAACCAACTATGTTTTACAATTCAGTCGACAATCTTTTGCTTCATTGTACATGTTTTCGTTAAAATATTTTGAAGAATATTATTCATTATTCCTCAATAATTTTTTCGAATGTATTTAGTTCCAGGTTTGAATATTTATAAAAAAATTTCAATGGAATATTCTTGTAATTTTCAAAATTCATCACGTTTTACTTTTTAATAAAATTTTGAAAGGAATATTTGTTTTGACATAATAAATTTGACCAGAATTCTCCACCATCATGTCTTTTAAATGTTTTAATGAATCCTTCAAATTTTCCATGGTTCATTAAAGAAATTATTTTCCATAATATTATTGAAATTGTTTTATTTTAAAGAACATATTTCAAAATTAAAAATATATTTTCCTCAAGAAATATTCTAGTGATTTTGAAAGTAATTTTCATCTATGATAACATCCTTTGATATTAGTCATGTTTTATTGAGAATATGATCCAAGATACCATTCATATTATTTCATTAGATTTTTATGATTATGATTATGATATTTTTATGAAATCCATTTGTTTTACATGGGTTGTGCTATGATGAAATGTTGAAAGGATTATAAAACTCTTTCTATTTTGATGGGTTAAGTTATGATTATATGATGAATGTTTTATAATCTTGTGGCACACATATATATAGTTTTCATTATGTAATGGGTGGTACTAAAATTATGTATCCCTCTAATTCACTGGGAAAAGTTTTATATCTCATGATATAATTATATGAAGTAATTAAATGTGTATGACCCACTATGGGAAATAAGTCGATGTTCTTGATCTATTATGGGAAACAGGTCGATGTGGTAGATCCACTATGAGAAACAAGTGATGATTCATAATTCATTATGATATGGGAAATATGTGTTGAATCTTGATTCATCATGATTTTATGGTCTCGGTAGTTAACATTAAAATATGAAGTAGTTCTATGCTTATGATGGTGCCACAATTTTATGACATATTTATATGATTATGATTCAGAGCCATGGTTCATGAATAATTTATGATTTCATAGTATTATGATTCATGTATTTTTAAATAATAATGTTTTATAATCTGACTCTTGTTTATGATCTATGATAGTTTAGGCATGAACATTGTAAGTTATGTTTATGATATCATACCTATATTATTATCTGATGATTTATTATGATCATCGATTTATATCTCCCATGTTTACTCATATTGAGCATCTGATGTACCCCTTTATTATTTTTTATTTTCCCCAGTATTTGAAGAAATATTTTAAGAATGAAATTTCTAAGAAAGATTCTAGTTACGAATAACTAAGTGGGAGACAATGTACATATTTTAAGAAATAACTGTGTATGTTTACAAGTTTCTAAAGACACTAAAATTTTATGGTTCTAGTGTTTATTATAATTTTAGGTAATGCATATTCATATAATAAGATGTAATATTTATTAATGAAAAGTATGGGTCATTATAATTGAAATTATGTTAAGGTTTAGTTACCTTTTAAAACCAGGATAAGAAAACTTTTGTGATAAACCTTAGGATAATATTATTTATAAGATAATATCTTATGTTATAGTAAATAAAGGAGTGTGTATTTACTAGAAAAAATCCTATCTTGAAACTAAAAGTGGATATAGTGTTGGAACAGATATATATAAGGGTAATAACCTTGAAAATAGTTTTTCAAGTATATTATGTTGATTATTTTCATGCACAGTGAGTGTTACCTTAATGAACACCTAGTTTGACACTCCCATGGGTTATTATTTGGTTAATTCACATTTTATTTATGAAAACATAAGATGGATTTGAATTTATATGATCAAGTATGGCATAGGTTAAACCTAAGGTGACATATAGTAAAAATAATGTGTTAGGATTTAGAAATTCAATGAATTATGTCTCATGATTTCTCACTATTATTATTGTTTCTCACACTATAATTTTTGGTTTTATTAAATAGATGAAACCAGGTAGAATTATGTTAATGTTAAATGAAATAGACAATGGAATTATTGAAATCAACAGAAAGCTGTTGAAACCGAAGCTGGAATGTGATACCTTGTGATTATTCCTAATCATCTATCTCATTATATGATTTATAACCTATACATGGATGATTTTCTGGATATAACTAATAATAAAAAGATAGAGTTTCATAAATACCATAGAGGAAAGAAGATTAATTTTACTATATGTTGAGAATGGGGGAATAATAACACAAGGGAAATTTTCAAAGTAAAGGGAAGATATTTTTTTTGTTGAAATGAATGGAATACATAAATTAATTTCCTAATAAAAATAAAGAGTTCATTGGAGGGATATGAAGATCATACTATAATTCCCTGACCCTAGTTTCCAGGATTTGGTGAATTATTTTATTACATTTGCATGGTCATAAGAAATCAAATCCCAAAGGACCAATCATTTTAGTGGTCTTGAAATAACTAGATACAAACATAAGTTTTACATTAAATCATGAAATTAAAAAAATAGTATCTACTTTGAAAACACTCATTTTTCTTAGAATATCCCTACAGGTCAGTCATAATATACTTCGTCACATCCTATGGAAAAATGAATCATAAGAAAGGGATGAGCTCAGATTCTCAGTAAGGATAAACAATATATTAAAAGCTATCACAAATAGGAATAAACTTTTAAGGTAAGGTATAAAACTAAAACCCAAGACTTTTAAACATAATATTCATTATAAAATGGAAACAAAAAGTTAAATAATTCTATTTAAAAATTAATATTGATATTATACTAGTTTAATAATCAAATTTACTATCAATAACTAATCACATAATGAGGAAATGCATAATGATGGACATCATAACCACACCGTCATGGCCTCATTCCAAGATAGTAAATAGCCATATCATCAAGGCCTCATTCCAAGACTCTAGTTTTTTTTCATGAGACCTACCGGTTTATCGAGGGGATACAGAGGGCCCCACCTATAACTTACCGATCCCAATGCATTCCACATATAAAAAGGGTGAAACTTAACATAAAAATTCATATTAAAACGAGCATATAAAATTTTAATACTTTAACAATAAATGATGAATGGTATTAAAATATTACATATGTAGTCAAAAATATCATAAAACATTCAATATAACATGGAATATTGTATCATACTAAATCAAGCTCAATTAAGTATAAAATCCATCAAAGGATATTGACATAGATAAAAATAATATAACAAAATCATTAAAATTCTTTGATAAAAATATCATTTTTTACTTTAAAATAATTTAAAAGTCACACAATTATAAAATAAAATATTTATTTGGAAAATAAAAATATAATATTTTAATGGATGATTCAAAATGTTAAGGTTTCATAACAGCATAAAATATCAACTCGTTCCGTATAGGATAAAAAAGAATTCTTTTCTTAATTTGTCGAAAATGTCACAAAGTACCTAGTTTGGAAAATAATAGAAAGATTCATTTAAAATTATTTTAAAAAAGAAAAAAATGATTAAAAATTAATTTAAAAAATAGTCTATAATATTTTTAAATACATTTTAAGAAACATGGACATGGATGATAAAGATGTCCCAGTAGATACTTACATATAAACAACCAAAAATAATAATGAGATTGCAAAATTCACCCTTACCATATACATTACTTTAATAGAGGGTTAATTAACCTCCATTATAATGGCTAAATCATGTTATTAAATTATAATAGGACCATATAAATATTTATTATATCATATATGAATCCCTTATAACAATTTTGTTAATAATGTTTTAGTATTACTGTTGTTTCAGGTGGTAACTGCTTGTGTTTTGTTATTTAATTCACGTTTTTAATGAATATGATATATTTTATCAATATTTAGAATAATATTAAGTTCATAACAATACATTTACTCATCATATGAATTTTATAATCATTCTTGAATGGTTAATGTGGAGAATGAATCTCACCGCATCATGGAGACTGTAGAATGTACGTACACATGAGCGATGATATCAGTCCCTTGATGGTTAAATGGTATAAAATTGGATGGTCTATTAATAATTATTATCATGTTATATTAATTATTTATTTCCATTACATTCATTATTATACCCATCCAAATAAATTAGTGTTGAATAACAAATTACACCATGGCGTGGAAATGGTAAGTCATACGTACGCACACATGGTGATATTGTTATTAATATGATGGATAAATGGAATAATATAGTTTTTAAATAATTATAATAACGTATTATCATGTATATTATGCTATATTTATTACTTTGGTATGGAAAAAACATAGGAAAAAGAAGTAGAAGAAGAAAATAAATTGAATGGAATTGGTAAAACCATTACCTCTTATTTGAGCGTCTCCTTTTGATTTGTACAAAAGGACTTATTTGGATGGATTTATACCCAAAGTATGGAATCTAGGATGAAGTGAGGTAAGTTGGAAGAATATTTTGTTAGGTTTTGGCTGATACAAAGAGTTTCATAGGCATGAATAAAAGATAAGGATATGTGCTCTATGATAAGAGGGGGGATGGGTACTTTTAAAAAAAATCCAAAACTATTAAATTATTATAAATTTATATTCGGTTTCAAATAGATCCATAGAGAGTTATTTATTTGATAATATGTGTATGGGTATAAATACTATAAAACAATTATTTTTATACAACTTTAGGTCACAAAATTAACCTTATGTTTTTCATTTAACCCTTAGTTAAACAATTTAAATCTTATTCTGTTTACTTATATTTTATAATATAGGGTCAATATAGTCACTATAAAATGAAAAAATAATCCCAATTGAATAATTTATGAGATATTAAATATTATAATAGTTATTTTATGGATCCCGAGAATTATATTAATTTTATAACATTTAATAAAATATTATTTATTTTAAAGTATCATTTATGTCAATTTTGATACTAGTGAATATTTTCATTTTAAAAAATATCAAACCTACATTATAACTTAGATAAAATACATCATATATGTCAATAACATGTATATGTTATCTCTAAAACTATTTTATTCCATTAATAATGCCAAATTATATTTATTTTAATATTTGTAATGTCATTTAATTGATTCTTCCTTTAATAATTCAATTAATCCATCATTATTGTGTCACCATTTAATTTAATTATTTATTTTATAAAATTATTAATAAATTAAAATTATTTAGATACACATTTTATATTTCTAAATATAATTTATTGTAGACTATATTACTTATATAACATCATATTAAAAATGACATTGTCATAAAAAATTGAATATGACATTTTTAACAATTCTTTAAATTAAATATAATAAATTTCCTAATCTTACAAAAGTGGCTTAAAAAGAATCATATTTTAAACATAAGGTTTATTTTGGTGATAAAATACTTATACAATGAAATTAGTACATGTTTTATGGTAACTTTATATTATTATAATATTATTTTTACCATTAATTATTCTATTTACCTTTAACTGTGGTAAATAAAATCCAAAAGTTACAATTCACAAAAAATTATTTTTATCATATTAGATGAAAATTTTCATAATTATTACAACCATGTATGTAATTTTTTCTAAATTAAATTCATAGAAGTGGTAAAATTACATTTTATGCAAATCCCGTAGATGTGTCCAGAAGGCGGGTGAAAGAGACGTTCAAAAGTCCAATAATTTTTTATATCTAATTATATTATAAAATTATTCCAATAGATTATATTGGATTAATATATGTATTATTTATCTATTGTGACTTTAAAATCAATTTACAATAAAATAATTATTTAAATTAAAAATTCTGGTTTTAACAAAAATGCGGTATTTTTCACTATTCATCAAAATTGAAACTTTTCAAAAAAATTCACCCTACGAAAATTTTGATGTTCCAAATTCAAAAATGAAGTCTATTTTGAAAAATAAAATATATAAATTTCATAATTTGGTTAATAATATTCATAACCACTTTTTTAATTGCTAGTTTGATAGGTCATGGTGCGCTCGAACATAGTGTTGTATGCAGTGAAAGCTATTGAAATTTTTAAAAAGAAACGTACTGTAGAAGCTTGGGGTTTTACATTATTCCCTCCTTCAAATAATTTTTTCCTTAAAATTTATAGAATAAAAAAATATTTGGGTGGTTATTCATTATATGTTCTTCAAGTTACCACATTTCCTCTTCTATTTTATGGTTTCTCCAAAGAAATTTCACCAAATGAGTAGTCCAATTTCTCAACACTTATCGTCTGGTATCAAAAATCTTGATAGGCTCTTCAAAATGAGATAGATCATGTTCCAATTTTATTTCTTCATAGGTGAGTACATGAATTAGGATTGTCATATATTTCATTAACAATGATATGTGGAACACATCATGGAATTTGGATATGCTAGGAGGCATTGCCAAACTGTAAGATACAACTCCAAATCATTACAAAATTTCGAAATATTAATGAACCTGGGTCTTAATTTACTCTTCTTATAGAATCATATAACAACCTTATGTGGAAATACCTTCAAGAAAAAAAGATCTCCCACTTGAAATCTCAAATCCTTCATTTTGTTATCAGCATAGCTCTTTTGCCTACTTTGAGATATTTTGATTTGGGTCTAAAAAGTATTTACCTTTTCCATTGTTCCCTCAACAAGTTAGGGGCCAATGATTTTTCATTCACCAACATCATCACAAAAAGTTTGTGTAAGACATCTCTTTCCATATAATTCTTCATATGGTGCCATATGAATACTTGAATGGAAGTTATTGTTATAGGAAAGTTATACCATAGGTAAATATTGATCCCACAAACCTTGAAAGTCAAGTGATAAAGATCTCAAAATGTCTTATAAGTTTTGAATAGTACTTTCTGATTGTCCATCAGTTTGAGGGTGGTAGCCAGTTCTTAAAAAAAGCTTAGTATCTAGGGCCTTCTAAAGACTTTTCTATAATTGTGATGGAAAATGGGGATCGCAATCAGAAACAGTCAATATGGGTACACCATGAAGTCCTAAAACATCATTAATATATAGTTTTTCTAAAATTTCAAGTGTTATAGAAAAAAATTCTTATTTTGTATGATGATCGAAAATAACCCATATCACATGATTTCTTCTAGGAGTATTTGGTAGCCCCATGACAAATTCCATCATAATATCATCCCATTTCCACACGTCTATAGGAAGAGGTTTCATGAATCCTCTTGGTTGTTGTCTTCTAGTCTTCTCATGTAGAGAAACCAAACATCTTGACACATAATCATAAATATCCCACTTCATATAATACCATAAAAAATGTTCCTTCAAATATCTATAAATATCAGTGCTACCAGGGTGTATTGAGAAATTGGAGCTATGAGCATCATCCTATAATTCTTTTTTAGGTTAGTTATATAGGTAACACAAAGCCTCTTCATAAATTTTAAAATTCCATCTTCAAACAAAAAGTCAATAAATCTCCCATCATTCACAAATTTAATTTTATTTTGAGAATCCTCATCATTATATTGAGAACTTTTTATCCTTTCAAGTAAAGATGGTTCAGAAACCATTTGAAAAAGTGGTGATGTTTTACCATCTATGATAATTACCATATCAATCTTTACTAGATCCATAAATATAGGATTCTTTTTAACTCTCATATTGTTTAAAACTCCAGGGTAATTTAATCCCAATGAATCCTCCACCTTATTTTTATTTCTTAGTTTGTAGCGTATTATGAAATCAAAATATTTTAGTATCTCAAAGCATATCCTTTGTCTCATGTTGAGTTCTTTATATGAGAAAATATATTTCAAACTCTTTTGATCTTTATATATCTCACATCATTCACCATAGATATGGTGTCTCCATATATTCAGAGCAATTATTACTAATTCTAACTCAATATCCTGAGTTGGGTAGTTTTTTTCATGGATTTTAAATTACCTTGACACATAAGTAGTAACTCTATAATTATGCATAAGTACACAACCAAGTCATTTCCTTAATGCATCACTATAAATCAAAAACCCATAATTTACAGATGGTGAAGTCAAGATAGGATAATTGACTAATATTATCTTCAATTTTTCAAAACATTCTTCACACTCTTTTTTAATAATTAATTTAACCCCTTTACATGCGATCTTGGTTAACAGGTTAGCCAAATGGAAAATATTATTGACGAAACACTGATAGTAACCTACTAATACAATAAAACTGCACACCTCAGTTACACTCATCGATGATGGTAATTATTTTATTACCTTTGTCTTTGGAGGACCAATAGAGATTATATCATTCAAGATAATATGGCCAAGAAAATAAATTTATTGACGCTATAATTCACACTTTCTAAACATACCATATAGTTCATTTCATCTAAGAGTCTTCTGAACAATCCTCAAGTGGTTCTCATAGTCCTTTTATCTTTTGGAGTATAACAAGATATCATTAATAAATAATATGAAAAAATCATCATGATATTCATTGATAACTCTGTTCATTAAATATATGAAAACATAGTGTTCATTAGTCAGTCTAAATGAAATTAATGTAAACTAGTAATGCCCATACCTGGTTCATAATGTTATCTTTGGAATATCTTCCTTCTTTAAACACAACTGATAATATCCATAAGAAAGGTCCATATCTGAAAAATATTGAGCTCTATGAAGTTTATAAAAAAAATAGCAATGCGAGGAAGGGGATACTTATTCTTTATTGTAATAGGATTGATTTCTCTATAGTTATTTCATAGCCTCATTAATCCATCTTTTTTCTTAACAAAAAGAACTGGTGTTCCCCATGGAGAAACACAAGGGAGAATGAATCCCTTATTAATAAAATCCTCTAGTTTCTTCTTTAGATCTACTAATTCAAAATTGGCCATTATATAAGGAGTCTTTGATAATAGCCTTTCATCAGGGATTAAATAAATAGAAAAATTAAATTCACACTTTGGGGGGTGTCCAGGTAAATATTCCGGAAAAACATAAATTTATTCCTTTACAATAGGTACATCCTCAATTGGAATATTTATTTCTTCATACCTAGATGTTATTTCCCCTTTCTCCCTAAGAATCTCAATCATTAAAGCTACTAGGGGTGGGTTTTGATAAGAATCAGGTGATGAAGTTTATACTCAAAATATAATGGATTCTACATTTTCCTCAAAAATTGTAACTTCTTTCTTCTTATAATAATTTTTCACATCATAATTTGATATCAAATCCATACTGAGGATTATATAAATTTTGACCATAGATATGATGATAAATTCAGTATATAAAACATGTGTATATGCCATAATGGGAATTACCTGACACATCTTTGTTGCAAATAAACTCTCCTTAGGGTTTTTGACCAACAAACCCCTTAGTAATGTGAATTGGAAATATCTAAATTTTTTTAAAAACTAGGAAGATATATAGGAATGCGAGGATCTAGAATCTAATAAAGCTTTAACTAAATTGTAAGAAATGATTAAAGTACATTCCACCACATCAATAGGAACTTCAACCTCAGTAGTTGTTATTGAAAAAGCTTGGCCTTGCACCCATGGACTTTTCTGGGTAAAATTTCTTTGATGCTTAGTAAAATAATTTTCATAATGTCCCATATCTTTACAATTATAGAATTGAACATAACTAGTTTCTTTATCCCCCTTGTAATAATGAGATTAGTGTCTATTTTATCTACACTTTTAACAAAATCACATTCCCTTTATGCAAGTACCGAGGTTTTTCTAACCATAATTACTAAAGGGTGGAATGTAAGGTTTTCCCTTCTTGCCCTTATTTCATTTTCCAGAGTATTCAGAATCTCTCTTATTCTCTTGTGTTCCTTTAAAGTCATAATAATTAGTGAATTCATTTTCTGTCTTGATAACACATGAGAATATATCTTCGTACAATGAGAAATATTGTGAGAAAAATTCCCATTAGAGGAAAAGTTTTAACATATAAAATAATCGATCAATATTACTTATTGGGATACGTATATAGTATGTAGAATTCCTTGCTATCCTTGTGAAGTTAGCTTCATACTTTTCAATATTCTACTCCTCCTTATACCTTAGCTTTAGAAATTACCTCTCTATATCCTCTTATAGATCACAAGGAAAGTATTTTTATAGGAATAGATCTTTAAATTCCCTCCATTCCATATTTTCTAGCTCTTTATACTCCTTCATGTTTTGAATTAATGGCCACTCTCAATCTATATATCCTGATAGACGATAAACATCCACAACATCTTATTCCCTTTCGTTACTCCCCAAAGAAAAAAATATTTTCTCTAAGGAACATATCCATTGCTCAAATACAAATGGATTTTTTGTTCCATTGAATGTTGGAGGCTATTTTATCATGAAGTGGTCTAACCTTGATCTCGTGTGTTGTGGATCAAGCTGCTCTATACGGGTAACATTATTATTCATAACCTAATTTAGTTTTCCAAATAGGGTTATAAGCTATTCAGCACTAGTTATATCACCAGCTCCACTATCATTATCATGCATAGGGGGGAAATCCCTACATATATTATGTGTTTTGATATGGTTTCCATTCCTTCCACTAGGAACCATTTCTAAATAATGGAATACACTAGATTAGGTTATGAATCAAAATTCATAATTCCAAACTTGTGAAATACTTAACATAAATTGAAGAATTTATGAATATCTAATCTATAATCATAAAAATGGTTTCATTGAAAACATATTTACACATAAATATTTTGTAATTTTTTGTAAAGAAAATGTGAATTATCCTAAGCATGTCCCTCTAGAGTGTCTAACCAGGTGCGCAGTAAGCATCGTTGTCATGTACTTGGTTACCCTTAGTCAAATCATAGAACACCTTATCGAAGTTGTTAATCCTAGGTACATCTGTTCTCGAACCACGTCAACTTATAGCATCCATTCAAGGATATATTTTCTATGAATACCCATATAATCTCTAAGTTACCAAAATTTCTGGATGTTCTTGTATACTAATCCTCAATGTCTATCTTAAGGTAGTGTCCCCTAATTAAAGTTTTTCTAAATATAGTTTCCAAGATTTCTACTAAACATCCATTAATACCACTATAACACCCTGACCCAAGTTTCCAAGAGTTGGTGCATTATTTTATTACATTGGCACGATCATAATAAATTAAATCTTGAAGGACCAATCAGTTTAGTAGCCTTGAAAAAAACTAGATACCAACATAAGTTTTATATTACACCATGAAATGGAAAAAACATAATAAATACTTTGAAAACAGTCATATTCTTTATACTATATCAACAAGTCATTTATAATATACTTTTTCGCATCCTAGGGAAACTGAAACATAAGAAAGTGGTGAGCTCAGATGCTCTATGAGGATAAAAAAATAGAGGAATCTATCATAAATAAGTATAAAATTTTAAGGCAAGGTATAAAACTAAAACACGGGACTTTAAAAAAAATATTCAGTATAATATGGAAAGAATAAATCAAACAATTCCATTTAAACAGTCACATTGATAATCTAATAGTTGAATAATCACATGTAATATTAATAACTAATCACATAACGAGGAAATGCATAATTCCAGACATCATAACCATACCATCAAGGCCTCGTGTCAAAAATATAAATAACTGTAATGTCAAGGACTCATTACAAGACACTAGTTTGTCTCATGAATCCTACTGATGCATCAAGGGGATATAGTGGGCCCCTCACATCACATTCTAAGTCTAATTCATTCCTCATATGAAAAGGGTGAGACATAACATAAACATTTGTATTAAAACTAACATTTGAAATATTAATAATTTAACCTTAAACTAGGAATGGTATAAAAATAGCACATCCACAGTCAAAGAAATAAAGAAAATTATATTGAATATATAAGATTGTCTCATACTAAATTAACCTCAATTAAGTATAAAATCTAACAAGGGATGATGAAATAGATGTACCTAATCTAACAAAATCACAAAAATTATTTGAGAGAAATATAAATTTTTTTACTTTCAAATCATATAAAGGAAACGATATAATAAAATAAAACATGTCTTTTGAAAATAACCTTGTAATATTGTCAGGGATGCTTCCAAATTTTAAGGTTTCAAATGAACTAAAATAGCTGCTCGTGCCGCATAAGTTAAAAACATTCTTTTCTTAATTTGTTAAAAGTGTCATAAAGTATCTCATTTGGAAAAAGATAGAAATATTCCTTTAATTTTTTTAAAAAAAAGTAAATCATGAGTAAAAATTGATTTTAAAAATTATTCAAGTATATTTTTAAATACATTTTAAGAAACATGGACATGGATCATAAATATGTCTTAGTAGATACTTATATATTAATAACCTTAGATAATAATGAGATTGTGAAATTAACCCTTACCTTGTACTTTCCTTTAGTAAAGGGTACGTTAACATCCTATATAATGGTTAAATCATGTAATTAAATTATACCAGGACCATATCCATATTTATGATATCATATATGATCCTCTTATATCTTTTTGTTAATAATTTTTCATTATCATCATTGTTTCGGATGTTAACTAATTCATTTTCGTATACATGTTTTGTTATATAAGTCATGTTTCTTATTAATAGGATATATTTTATCCACATTAATAATTCTATTAAGTTCATAAAAAATAAATTTACTCATTATATGAATTTTATAATCATTCATGAATGGTTAACGTGGAGAATGAATCTCACCACATCTTGGAGACGGTAGGCCGTGTCATTCCCTTGATGGTAAAATGGTATGAAATTGGATGGAATATTAATTATTAAAAATTATTATAATGTTATATTCATTATTTTTATCCATTATAGTCATCATTATACACATCCAAAATAATTTAGTGTTTAATAACAAATTACACCACGGTGTAGAGATGGTAAGCCGTACGTACGCACACATGGTGATATTGTTATTCGTAGGATAGATAAATGAATGAATATAGTTGTTAAATAACTATAATAACATCTAATATTTTAGATGGTACTAAATTTATTAATTTTTCATGGAAAAAACATAAGAATAGGAAGTATAATATCAATATAAATTGAATGGAATTGGTAAAACAATTAACACTTCCTTGACCGTCTCCTTTTGATTTGCACAAAAGGACTCCGTAAAATAGATTTATGCCCAATGTATAACCTCCAGGATAAATTGAGGGATATTGAGAGATTATTTGGGTAGGTTTTTTCAAAGCCAACGGCCTTTAGAGTCATGAATAAAAGATAAGGACATGTGATCTTTTATAAGAGATGAGATGGATACCTTTTGGAAACCCCAAAACTATTAAATTATTATAAATTTATTTTCAGTTTAAAATAGATCTAAAGTGAGTTATTTAGATAATAATATGAGAATGTGTCATAATACTCTCAAAAAATAATTTTTAGATAAGTTTAGGTCACACAATTAACCTTATCTATTGGATTTAACCCTTAGTTAAACAGTTTAACTCTTACCATGTTTACTTACCATTTTATAATATATGGTTAATATAGTATCTATAAAATGCCAAACTAATACCAATTGGATAATTTTTGATAAACTTAAAATTATCCTTGTTATTTGAACAAACCTGATATTTTTATGAATTTTATAATATTTAATAAATTATTATTTATTTTAAAGTATCATTTATTTCAATTTTGATACTATTCAATATTTTAATCTATAAAAATATCAAAACAACATGATAACATCGAAAAAACACTTAAAATATGTCACTAACATGTCTATTTTATCTATAAAATATGTGTATTCAATTAATTAAGTCAAATTATATTTATTTTAATATTTTTAATATCATTTAATTGATCCCTCTTTTAATAATTCAATTACTGCATAATTATTATGTCACAATTTAATTTAATTATTTTTTCTAAAATTATGAATAAATTATAATTATGTATATAAAAATTTTATATCTCTAAATACTATTTATTGTTGACCATATCACTTATATAACCTCAAAATAAAATGATATTGTTATAAAAATTTGAATATGACATTTTCAAGTGTTCTTTAAATAAAATTTAATAAATGTCCTAATCTAACACAAGTTACTTAAAAAGAATCATATTTTCGACCTAATATTAATTTTGTTCTAAAAACACTTATCCAATGAAATTAGAATGAGTTTTAGGATAATATTATATTATTATAATATTATTTTTACCATTAATTTCCCTACTTACCATTAACCATGGTAAATAAAATCCAAAAGTTACTATTTACTAAAAATTATTTTGATCATATTAGACAACATTATTCATAACGATCAAAACCATGTATTTCAGTTTTTTTTAAATGAAATTCATAAAAGTGGTAAAATTGCATTCAATGCAAATCCCGTAGATGTGTCTAGAAGGTCGGTAAAAGAGACGTTCAAAAGTTCAATAAAATTTTATACATAATTCTCTTATAAAAAGATTACAATGAAATGTATTGGATTAATATATGTAATATTTATTTATTTTGAATTTAAAATCAATTTAAAATAAAATAATTATTTAAACTAAAATAAGGTTTTTAACAAAAATGTAGTATTTTTCGCTATTCATAAAAAGTTGAAAGTTTTCAGAAAAATACCAAAAATTCACCCTAATTTAATTTTAATATTTTGAATTAATAAATGAAGTTTATTTTTTTTAAAAAAATTTATTAATTTCATAATTTGTTTAATACTATTCATAACAACATTTTGAATGGCTAGTTTGATAGACCATGTTGTGCTCGAACTCGGTGTTGTGTGTAGCGCATGCTAGTGAATTATTTAAAAAGAATTGTACCATGGAAGTTTGGGTTGTTACACATAATAAGGTACCATTTATCTTTTAATGTATTATGTGTTGGGAACATGTTCATTATCCAAGTTAATTCCCTAATACAAGATGTTAACTCTTAGACCAAGGTAGAAAATATTCATTGAAAATCATTAAATTGAAAAAATTGATGTGTTTTTGTATTGTGATTTGAGAATTATGTTGTAAAAGTGTTGTTTAAATGATGTTTTAGATATAAGAATCATAAAAAATATAAGTATTTTTTCACAATATATTTTCTTTATGGATTTGAAAACATATGTTGAATGGTACCAATAACTAAGAAATATGATTTAGTGGTAAGGTGAAAATTCTTAGCAATGATAAAGAGATTATTTACTTGATGAAGTAAATGGGAAAATATTTGGACTTTGAAATTGGTTAGTGATTTGATGAAAAAGTGATTTAGGTCTTCTTTTATGTTGTTTATTTCATTTTTGGATTTATGTAATATGTTCAATAGTTTTTTATTTTATTTGAGGAATAAATATTGTGTTAATTTTTGGAAGAATATATGTTTTCATGTGAGGATAACTTAAGAGATATGGATAACATTATGTGTTTATAATTTATATGAAATCCACACACATTTTAAAGTTTTAAGTGATGGTATTTTTTGTTAATTTGAATATTTTGTTGGATTTTAATAAGAACACTCTATTGAGGTCTAAATAATCATTTGGGAGAGTTTATGATTGGATTATGGTATATAGATCAAATTTGGGGTCGAGAAATGATTCACCCACAAGAGAAAATTTTGAATATATTTAATGTTACTATAGATCTTTTTATTCAAAATATTTGGATGTAGTACACTGCATTATAATATTATATAGTAATTTATCTTGGTGATTAATGATATATTAGGAGATGTTTCATTGGGTCTATGTATATGTAACCGTTAGGTTTAACATGTGATTTAACATGAAATATTATTCCAGAAGAACACAATTAAAATTTTAAATATGTCAGATAAAAGGTATGAAATATCCTTTGTGGTTGAAACATTTTTTAAAATTGTGGTTTTTTAATATGTAAGGTTATATATTAATGTAATTATTTTAGTGGAACATTGATTTTTATTATTTAGGGTTTTATGATTAATGTTGTATTAATTCATATGATTTTTATTCATTTTTGTAATTATTTTAACTTATGAAAACCATTTTTGGTTTTGGTTAGTCTCAAAATACATGAGTCATATCTTTGTATCATTTTTGATATGTTAGAAGTTTATTTTAGTTCTTTATCTAAGAAAAAATCATCTTGAATACTCATCGTTTGGAGCAACAAATGAGATTGTGGTGGAAATTTACTATAGGATGAAATTTTATTTTTCAAGTAATTATATTTTCTTATCTTATTATTATATATGGTAAATTATTTCATTAAATCTAGGAAATTTATCTTGAAATAAAAATAATATCCATTTACATTCGTTTTTTATCAATTGATTGTCTTTTTCACACCTCTTCAATTTAAATTTTTGTGGTCATTAACTTCCTATTGATCAGTAACTTTTTTTATCAATGAATTCTATAAATATACATAATTATTTGGATATTAATTTTCCTCCATTTTAATACTTTCAATTCCAACAAATGTTCCCATATTTGGAAACCTATATTTGTTTTATTCTAGATAGCCTTTGTATTTCCCTATCTCTTTTAAAGGAAGTTTTATTAACCCCTTGTATGATGTGGATTTTAAAAAAGGTATTTTCAAATATTGAACCTTTTATGACCAATATAAAATTTTGAGGGTTCAATTTATTAATGGGTTGGTGGAATGAAACACCTAGATATTTTAAAATAAAACTATATTCGATAACATATACAATACACAACACCGAGTTTAAGCGAGCAATGCGATATTATTAACTAAATGTCATAGTTATGACCTAGTAATTAAATTATAGATTATGAATAATATTAACCATATTTTGAAATATATATATTGGTACTAGTCAATTAATTTTCATTGATTAATGCTTCGGAAAATGCACTCAATATTTAGTAAAGTCAATTTATTCTTCAAAAGTATGTTTTCTTCAAAAATGAGTTTTATTAAGAGAATAATATAATAATTTTTTTAACTTTTAGAAATTTTATTTTATAAAAATAGTACTTTTCTTAAATCATAAAATCAAAATTAACTTATTGTGAATTTGTTTTCTCATAAGATTTATTTTTGAGTTAATAGTTAAAAATATGGGTTTTTATTGAAAATTGTATATTTTTGTCAGGAATCTATATAGATAAATTTTTTAAAGATGGATTAAAAGTAAAATTAGTTATATAATATTATGAATAAACTAATGAAAATAATTTTAATCATTTTTTGTTTAATTGGGTATAAAAAAAATTATACTTAGAAAATAAATTTTTCTAAAAAATTGTTTTTCATTGAGTTTTGTGTGTTTATCTTAAATTAATTTCTAGAACATATATAAATTGAATCTTAAAAAATATATTTATTATTTTTAATCTTGTGGTTCAAATATTATATAGATTTTTTCTTTATTTTTTTTCAATATGAATGGAAATCAGATTAATGTTTTGTTACCAATAAAAATGTAAAATGTGTTATTAGAGTAAAAAATGTCATAAGACTTAAAAAAATTAAAAATATTTAAATTATTTAATTTAATGAGTTTAATTCATCCATAATCTTCCAAATTTCGAAAATGTAAAAAAAAATCCATTTAAGTTTTATTTTAACCTTTATAGTATTTAAGTAAAATATAAAGTAAATATATCATTTTCTTACTTTTAATATCTATAATATTTTGTAAAATGTATAAACAAAACTTATGTTCAGTTATAAAATATTATTCATTATAAGAATTAATTTTTTTTTATCATGATAATTTATTTTTTAATTTTCAGTGATAATATAATTACCTTAAATACTTATACAACACTGAGATATTGCTTGTACAAGAAGTAGAACAATCAAGTAAATTAAAAAATCTAAAAATATTTTTTATGGGGAGATTTAAAGTGTCCCATGAATTTATAAGATAAATCTAACATATTTTATATGTTTTATATTTTTATATCTTAATTCCATTTATACCATGTTTTTTCAAAAATCAAGTTATTTGAATAATTTATAAAATAACATTAGTAGTATTTTATGTTAAATAACATTTTATGAAATAAATTAAAATTCATAAAAATGTAAAAAGTGAACAATTAGGGTGAGAAATGGTCTAAATTTTATGCCTTTTCCATTAATGATCCAATTTTCACCCTATAAGAAAAATTATAACCCATTAATATTTAAAAAGTCGTTACCATAATTAAGATTAAAATTTGTTAGCCAATGGGTGAAACCAAAAGATAAGGATTAAAATGATATATAAACCTAAGAAAATATGATTGGATGGTTATATTAAGAACATATATTCCATATATTCTAATAAATTTCATATTGGAATCATTTTACATGCGTTATACACATATTATACTATAATGTTTCATGTGTTTCCAAAAAGGGCATTAATTATATTTTATAATAAAATAATATTTTATTATATGATTAAAAATTATTAAGAATACTATATTATTCCAATTTAATGGTATATGGTTGAAAATATCAACCATGGTGAATTTATGAGTCATATTTCTTTTTATGGTAACATTCTTATCCATTAAAAAGTAAAAAAACATTTATATCATAGTAATTATCATAAGGGTTGATGGGGGGTGGGGGTGGGGGTAGGAGTTATAACTAAGAGATAAGGGTGAAAATTTTAAAAAAATGTCTAAATTTAATTTTATTAGATTATTAAACTTAAAATCAGCATATATTTGAAATATATCAATTTTTAAGAATTTTAAAAAGAAATTTAATTTATATTAATTTAATATTTTAATTAATTACAAGAGTGACCCTCTCCTCACTTATAAAAAGTAACCTATTCTTATCTCTTACTCACACACATTGAGTCTTCTATATCGACCAAAACCGACCCAATTATCCTTTAAAAATCCTTATCCATTAATTAAAGGTTCTAGTCTCCTCAAAAGGCCATTTAAAGGGATCTTTATAAAGGTTCAAATGGAGGTCTATTGAAGAAGAGATAATCATCTTAACCGACCTCAAATTTATTTCTTATTCTAGATCCTATAAATATATATAATTCATCATGAAATAATAAATATAGTATCATAAATATACATAAATCTTATTATAATTATAGAATCATCGATATCCACCTTCTATTCCCCCAAATTAGAAGTGAAAGTACTGTTGATGCATACATGTAAACTATGCATCCACACAACGATACAATTCATTTTCCATCTCTATATTTCATGGATTTTAATTATGATAGATTTAATATTTATATATTATATTTATGAAATAATTTTTCTTATGGAATTATAATGTCACATATACCTGTTACCTTCCAATTCATTGGAAAATGACAACGTCACTCGTGCTTATGTGTAGACTACCACCTCCAGGAAGCAACACAATTCGTTTTTCAATTCTGATTTACAAGGATGGTAATAAGGATATATTTAATGAAAATAAAAAATATATATAATGTAATAAATATTCAGAAATTTTAATTTCTATTTATCTTTTTTTTTCATTCCATCGATCAAAAAGTGAAAGTAGCGTTCATGCGTACGTAAGGCCTACCATCTCTAAGAATGATGTAATTTATTTTTCTATATAATTTTTTTAGATAACTATTCATATATGTATAACTAAAATATATTATATTTATATCGTGATTAATATTATAAAGAATATGGAACCATGATCAAAGTACAAGGACCTGGACTTCTAATGTGAAACAGGCATGAGAAATGAAATAGTTATCACTTAGAATAATGATTTTAATGAAAAATAGTTAATGAACATGTGATAGTTATTTGATAAGTAAATAATGTATAATATGATATATATGATTGTACTTATGATATAAATTTATAATACATCAATATTTATTTTATTGTATTTTTGAAAATGTTTGAAGCAATGCGTGACTTGAGTTAAGGGATTTACATATCAATCCCATTTTATTTGTGATTGTTTATGGTTAAAATTTCATTGCAGAAATTATATTATCCTTATTTTGTAAAAACATTTAAATTTTCTTATTCTATGGGGTTTTATAGATCATACATGTTTCCTTTAATTTTGATCACTTGAATTACTCAAGAGACCGAATTAATGTTTATAAATAAAACAAACTATGTTTTACTGTTATGTTGGGAAAATTTTTATTCCATGTACATGTTTTCTATAAAATGTTTTCAAGAATGTTGTTATAATTTTTTTTAAAGAAATGATCACTCATGTTTGAATTTTTATTTAAAATATTTCAAATTAATCCACTAGTCATTTTGTAAATGAGGCACTTTTGACTTTTTTCCAAAAATGTGAAATTAGTCATAGTTTTATCATACTCGGCATAAATGAAATTTCCTATTTTCTTGAAAATTCAATTATTTTAATATTCCTTTACAAATATCCATATTTTTTTAAAATAATTGTTTCCCATAATATTTTGGAATTTTTTATATCTTGAAGAAGTGATTTGAAAATGGAAAAATATTTTTTCTCAAGAAACAGTCTTGTGAGATTTTAAATGAATTTTGATCCATGATAAAATCCATCAATGATAATTATAATTTATTTGGGGATATGATCCAATGATACCATCCTTATTCATTATTTTTATATTTATGATAATGATGATGATATTTCCATGATTCTTGGTTATTTTTCAAGAGTAATTCTGTGATGAAATGTTGGAATGTTTATGAAACCCATTTTCTTTCCATGAGTTATGTTTTGATGATATGATGAATGTTTTATGATCTTTTGGAAAATATATTTATAGTTTTTATTATGTGATGGGTGGGTTTGGAACTATATATCCCTCTAATGCATTGATTAAAGTTTTATATTTAATGATATAATTTTTAGAAATAAGTCAATGTACTTGATCCGCTATAGAAAACAACTCTATGTTCTTGATAAACTATGGGAAACAAGCATGAAATGATTTTTTTATTATTATTAAGGATTATAAAAGATAAAGGAAATGTGAGTGGAGATGGAAGTCCTAACATGTTATGGAGGCCAAATATAATGGATACCATGCACATCAACCCTAAGAAGGTTCATACACTTTGGGGAAGGTATTCTGTACTAGAGAAGGAAGTAAACAAGCCATATTTGGGGAAACATTAACCAAGAAAGTCAAATTATTTATTCCCCTTATGCCACATGTAAAGTAATTCAGTTCGATTATTAATGATATTATTGCATCTTCAGACATTATAGGAGATGAGCCATGGTATGGAGGTGTGTCCATTGATAGTGTTAAACACTGTAAGAGAATTGGTTTCAATGATAACGAGTATATTGTTTTCCAAAATAAAAAACTATAACCCTTTAATCACGAAACATTCTTCTTCAAGGAGAAAGTTTCCAATACTAATGAATTATGTGATGGTTGTGAAAATAGATCTTGTAGTATCCCATATGATTCCACCTTTTGAATGACACCCATACTATAGAGTCCATCAACATTAAACTTAAGACTATTGTTTTGGGGGAGCCAATGAAACCACTTAACCTGAGGGAGTGACCTATGAGAGGATGGGAGGGGGTTATTGTTAACCACAATATATCTTAAATATGGGGATTCCTCATAATTTTTCATAAGATTTTCTAAGTCGATAACTAGGCTTCTAGTTTGTGAGATGAGAGATAGATCGAGTTTGAGAAACCATCAATCTAAGCCTTATTCCTAGAATTCTAGATACAATAGCATCCAACTTCCAGTATGATATCCCTTTCCTTCTTCTTGGTATCATTTTTTCCTATGAATTAGAACCAACTATGGTGTAATTTATTTCCCATGTAATCAGGGGATTCCAAAACCATGAAATCACCCACATAATTCCAAGATGAATTATCCCACTTTACTTCAAAGAATAAGTGGGCTATAGATTCATCACTTGTATTCTAGAAAAATATTCACTTTGATGTGAGGTTGACCCCCTTCCATTAAACCTCCACATATTTGGATAAAGTGTGTTTTTGGATGCTCCAAAAAATAAATTTTAACTTCAGAGGAATATATTTACATCAGATAACGTTTCCCTAGCTATCTTGCACTTGAGAATCATACAACACATTATGAAAGGCCTTGAGAGAGAAAGTCCCCAATAGAGTGCCTATGAAAACATGATTATCTATGTATTTAATTGGAATAATGAGGTTGAATCAATAAACCTATTTATTTTTCATAATGGATCAGGTTAAGGCATGATAATTGCACATTTTCTTGAATTTCAAGTCTAGAGCAGGTAATTTGTGGGAAACAAAGCATCTTTTCTGCCCAATTATAGTTCTAGAAGATGATATCACCTCGTTCGATGATCTAACATGCATGGAAAATTATAATGGGGATATGAATTTGATGTAATTTTCAAATACTTTAAACATTACCCTTCAGGGAACCAAAGTCCTTCCTACATTTACCCACAACAAATTTGGTCTATTGTGCCAAGCCATCAATAACCTCCCATATCATCCTTGCATATAAGTAGTGCATCATGTATACGATACATCTAATTTTTATTCATACTTCTTCTATCACATTTTACATTCAATCCTATGAAGCCCAGTTTAACTTTCATTGTAAGTTAGTATCCCATATAAATGAAGTCATAATATTCGTGATGTTTATTATGATAGTTTTTGACAAATTGAGAACCAGAAGGATTTTCATGGGAATATAGGAGTGAACTCAAATGAGTAGAATAAATTTTCTTCCAAAAAAAGGAAGTGGTTATTCTAGTTTTAAATGTGTGAGGACATCCTATCGACCACCTTCTCAAAGTGCTAAATCAGAAGACTTTCAGAATAAATCAGAGCTCCTAGGTAGTCTATTGGGAAGATCCTTTAGTGAACTCCCAAAATTGTCTCAATAATCTATGGCCACCTCTCCAGACATAGTTTTGATATATAGATACTATTATTATCATGGTTTATAAGATACCCACTCCACTTGAAATAATCTTAAAGTATTTTTTTGATGACATTAATGGAATTATTACTATCATTAAGAAAAATGACCATGTCATCTACAAACATCAGGTAAGAGATAATACAAAATAGATACATACACCAAAATAAAGAATAATACCAGTGTGGAAATTATTATTTATGTATCTAATTAGGTTATCCTAAGAAATGATAAACTATCTAGGCGATAATAGATCTCCCTACTTCATCCCCCACACTAATTTGAAGAAACCATAGAGTCTCCCTAAAATTGATATTAAAATAATAGGGGAACTGAAACACCTGGACCAATGATCATTAGACCTTGCGAGAAAACCCATTCATGACAAATAATTTTAATGAAACAACATTAATTATTATCAAATTATTTTTCCATGGAAACATTTATAACGATGTTGGAGCCTGGAGTTATCGTATTGATGTTGGTTATAATTTTTTGATGGAGGCTAATAGAATCTTGATTGGGCCAACCTTTTTTGAATCCATGTTGTCCCCTAGAGATGAAATAATGGAGGTGTTGTGATATTTAACTTTTAATACTTCTATAAAACACTATATAAGGAATGTTTCACATGATAATGGTTTGGTGCATCCTTATAGAGGATGAGTCATTATAATTTTTAATGAGGACCATGCTAGTAGAACTGACCACCCATTGGATACCTTTAATGTGAAAGTAGTCATGCACCACATTTGTAATATTACTTCTAATAATATACCAAGAAACCATATAGAAGGAACCCAGGAATCCATCGAGGCATAGAGTACATTCCAGATTATATGTGAAGAAAACCTCCTAGATTTCTTTCTCTTATGAAATGATTTAAAATAGGGAGTTATTGTGATCTGATGTCACTCAAATAATGACATTGAAAATATATTCATGTCCCCATAGGTACTCATCCCACATGAAAGGGTTAGGAATTACAAGAATAGATTTAAATTTTTTCTCCATCGTACCTCCAACAACCTTGATATCATTTTAAAAGGTCCCATTTTCCAATAGAATTTTCATCCTACCAACAACCTTACATTACTTGATTATAATTTTGAAGTACACTATATTATTGTCTCATTCTCTTATCCACTTAGCACTATAATTAATACACAACAATTGGTCTTGTTATGAGAGAATATCCTCTATATGGTTCTTTTTCTCAATGAAATATATGAAAATGGAATCATACCAATAATATTATATCCTTTATTAGAGTTTTTTAATGCTCAATTTAGTAGAAAAATAATCCAATCCCTTATCTTATGCATGCTATATTAATGAGGGTAAGAGAGTGGTTAGAAAGGGCCCATATGATATGGGTGTCATTGGAAATAGGATAGAAGGAGATGGCTTAGAGGTTAGGAAATTTGTGATCAAGGTAGAACAAATTTACCCCCCACCCCTTATGATTACTTCATTAGGTGTATATATCTCATGATAATCCCATTTTCATAAGCCCGTTGAGAGGTGAGAAAGAAATAAAATAATTTATATATTTTGTGGGATATGAGCCTCATAATGTATTTTTTAGGGATCCATAATAATATTGAAATCACCTCCCATGAGACATGCCTATTATCTCTGGTTGAAGTAACCAAGAACATTACACATCAACTCTTATTTTGATGAGTCAAATTTGGAATAGATGAATGAGATAAATAAAAGTGCACTATAGTTCTAATTCTTTGGGGGGGGTGATGAATTGATTAGAGAATCCCAATTTACCATAAGATATGTTGGGTTTATAGAATATACACATGTTTTTAGGGGGTATTAGTTCATGTAATGTCATACCCTTATACTTTTTCTGAACATAGAGATCTTGGAAGCTTATTTTTTTGTTCAAGGACTGCCATGAAAGGAATCCCATTATTGTGGAGTTGACTAGATTTAAGGATCGTCTTCACCCAATCACCTAATATGTAAAAATTAAAAATTATGAATGAGATCATTGAAAGTGGGGATGTTTTGATTTTGTTCTTGAAATTGAAGTATTTTTGGGTTTGAGATACATGGGGATTAATTATTATTTGTATTTGGAGTGGGTGAGAAAACCAATAGGAGGATTAGAAGGGGAGATATCAATAATTCCTGAGTTACATGATTCCAAAAGTAATATTGGGGGGTTGTATAGGTCCTAGAAGCCTTTGGAGAGGGGGAGGGGAGAGAAAATGGAGGGGATTAGGTCTTTAAATGGAGGATCATAAGGAGAGGGATAGGGATATGTAATATCCATGTCATGAGAAAGTAAATGCCCAAGCTTATGAAATAGGAGGGTGGGTGGGATTTCAAGAAGGTCATCAATGCCTTAAAGACCACCATAGTGGGGAACTGTGAGGTTGTAGAGGGATAAGGTTGAGGGGTGCCTTGGGAGAGAGAAATGAGTCCTTTTATAGAGGGGTGGTGGGGGAGGGAAAAAACAAAATAGCCTTACTAACCTAGGTTGTTCCCTCTATAAGGCTGAAGGGAGAAGAGAATTTATGAATTGGGAATATACCATTAAAGGAGAGGGAGGAGGGCCTTGATGGGGAAAAAAGATGAGAAACCTTGAAATCAAAGAGAGTATTCCCATAGGTTGATGTCATGTTCCCTTGAAGGTGGAAATACTAGAAGAACCGAGCTAGGGATAGGTAGAATATTTTCTATCACCACGAGGTTTCTGCTCCAACTTGAAGGAAGATGCAATCTAAGAGAGGATTGGATAGGTATATTTTGGAAAAAAATAAGGTCCATAAATGTGTCTAGAAAGTAGAGAGCATGGTTTTCTATAAAATTTAAGGAATTGATGGCATCAAGAATACTATGAATGAAATAAATGTTATGAAAGGGAATAGGGAGACTTAGAATATTTAGCCATACTATCACCTAAGGGGGGTCACGACTATAGTGAATCCTCATATACCACCTAAAAAGGATTAAATTCCATATACCATCGGTTCTAGAGCTATGAGACCATTCCATCATGAAGTCATTCCTTGATGATAGAACCACATATAATGCCTTGAGATTATGGATGGAGACCCTCATAGGAGAATCCATCACCAAAAATCGAATGAAATTATGATAAAATGGATGATGAGGCCTCTCAAGCCTGAACCAAGCCACGAAAGACCACTTGAGGGAGTTTGAAGTAGCTTCAAAGGACTCTCCTATGAATATGAGCATCAATGAACCCTCCAAAAAAGTGGATTCGAGATGGTCTAGGATGATCTTGGGGACA
This sequence comes from Viscum album, assembly GCA_963277665.1. NCBI lineage: Eukaryota > Viridiplantae > Streptophyta > Magnoliopsida > Santalales > Viscaceae > Viscum > Viscum album. The sequence goes on from OY728143.1 coordinate 1,717,699,689, forward strand.
TGTGGGAGATCACTAGTAGGCGAAGAAGAAAAATCGAGGAGAAAATATTTCATAGAGAGGCTATCCTTTAGGACCCTAATGAATGGTATATAAGGATATGAAACTAAGGAATATATACAAGAATATTGAGGATGAATAATGGAGGAAGGAGGATCCCCAGTAGCTAGAAATTAAGGCTCATCCTCCTTTATAGAGTTCGATCGAGATAGTAAAATAGTGGTAAATTTTAAAATATGTGAGGGTGAATGGGGAATGTTCTTGGAAGAAAGAGGGAGATCCATCCTTAATTTTGGGAAAAAAGTTAATGTGATTTATACAATAAGGGAAAAAAGTCAATACACATGATCCAATATGGAAAATAGGTGACAATTTTTGATCCATTATGTTATGGGAAACAAGTTTGGATTCCCGATCCACTGTTATTTCAGGGTCTCGATAGTTAACCTTAACATATGAAATGGATTATATTCCTATATTGGTACCATGATTTTATAAAATATTTATATGTTTATTATTTTATGTTGTGGTTTGTGACTGATTTATTATTATTTATCACTCTTTTGACTCACTTATTTTGAAATGATAAAGTTTTATTCTATGAATCTTATTTATAGTCATTGGGAGATTGGGTATAAAATTTGAAATATATTTTCATGATCTCACACCCTTATTATTATCAGGTGCTTTCTTTTGATCATAGATTAATATTTCTCATGTTTACCCTTACTAGGTATCTGAGATCACCCTTTATTATTTTTTATTTTTCCCAGGATATGATGAAAAGTTTAAAGTATGAAATGTTTAAGAGTGATTAGAATTATGAATAACTAAGTGGGAGATAATATGGATATTTTATGAAGTAGTTATTTATGTGTCCAGGTTTCCAAAGACACTACACCTTTTTGTTTATGGTGTGGATCGTAATGTTTTCAATGACCATTCATCTAATAATATATAATTTTTGTCAATGAAAATTCCATGTAGCTATTTTGGTATTAGATTAAGGTTTATTTACCTTTGGAAACTAGGATGATAAAACCTTAGTGATACTGATTATGATAATTCTATATATATAAGTTCATCCTAATTTATGGTAAATAAAAGAGTGTGGTTTTCCTAGAAAAACATCCCTGTATGAATAATAAAAGTGAATGTGGGATGGAAATTGATTCCCCTAAGGGTAATAAACCTAAAAAGAGTTTGTTAATTATATCTCGATCATCATTCTAGTGCATAGTGAGTGTGACCATACTATACCTATTTTGAAACTCCATGGGAAATTCTTGGGATGATTCAAATTTTCATTATGCACCCTTACGATGGATTTGAATAGATATGATCATTGATGATTTAGGTAAAACCCAAGGATTCATAGAGTAAATTTTTTTTCATGATTTAGACATCCAATGAATGATATTTCTAAATTTATCACTATGATTATTATTGATCACACTATACATTTTGGTTTTAGTTAATGGATGTAACTATGATGAATTATTTTAACATTTTATGTGAAAAAAATATAATGATTTTCCTCATGATAAACCAAGTGAAATAGGATATGTAATGTGAAACCTTGTGATTATGAAGAATAATATGTCTTATTATATGATTAAAAACCAAACTTGGGTGTGTTTTCTAACATTCCTAATAATATAAAGGTGATGTTTTATGAATACCATGGAGGAAAAATTATTATTTTTACTACCTAATGAGAATGTGGGAAAAATTACTCAAGGGAAAGTCTCTGAGGCATGAGAAGATGTTTTATATATGGAAATAATGGGTAAAAAACAAGTAATTATTCAGGGAAAATGAATAGTTTTGTGGAGGGATATAAATTTAAAAATAAGTTACCATTTACAGTCTAATGCCTTATGTGTGGGAAGAAAATTCTTTTTCCAAGTCAATTACCTAAAATAAGAATTTATATCCTAGACTAAAGAGGAACTATGCAAATTAAATCACTGAAGTAAAATAATTTAAGTGTTTATGTATCTGAATTTTATAATTATTTTATAGAAGTATTATAAAAAAGGTTTTTAGATATAAGAATCATGAAAATCTAAGGATTTTTCCAAAATAGTTTTTATTTAAGGATTTTAAAACATATGTTTAATGTTACTGAAAATAAAGAAAAGAAATTTAGTACTAAAGTTATAATGTTTAGCTAGCATAAGGAGATGATTGAGATTAATGAAATAAATGGGATAGTATTGGTGACCATGAAATTGGTTAGTGATTTTATGAAGAAGTTATTTAGGTTATCTTTGATAAAGATTATTTCATTTTTAGATTTATTGAATATATTTTATAGCATATGATTTTATTTGAGGAATAAGGATTGTATTAATATTTGGATTACTATATGTTTTTATGTGAGGATAATTTAAGATTTATGTATACCATCATGAGTTTATAAGTTTAATGGAATTGAGACCCATTTTAATGTTTTTAGTGATGGTATTTTGAGGAAATTTGAATCTTTTAACAGGTTTTATGAAAAACACTCAAATGAGGTTTAAATAACCCTTTGGGTTAGTATATGATTTTATTATAGGATATAGATAGAATTTATGGTTGAAAAGTGATTTATTGACATGATGATATTTTATTATATATTTATGGTTCATATCTAAAATTTATTTCAAGATATTCATTTGAATTTTAGTACATTATAAGATTAAATGGGGTTTTTTCACAATTATTAATGATATATTGGGGTATGTTTCATTGGGATGAGGTATAGGTAACCCTTATGTTTAACATTTAGTTTAACATGAATGATTATTTGGGAATAATTCAATTAAATATTTGATGATGCAAGCTAAAGGGTATGATATATCCTCTAAGTTTAAAACATTCTTCAATGTTGAGGTAATTTGGATTTTGGATTATTTATTTATTGAACAATTTTTGTTGAACATTATGGACAATTATTGAGGTTTTGGGGATAAATTTTATGTTAAATTGTATGAATGTTTATTAATTTCATAGAATTACCTTACCTTATGATAACCATTTTTGGTTTTGGAAAATATCTAAATACTTGAGGAATATATTTATTTCCTTTTGAGATCTGTTATAAGTTTATTTTAGTGCATCAGGAATGAAAATTTCATCTTGAATACTCATTATTTGGACCAATAGATGAGATTGTGGTTGAAATTTATTAAAGGATGAAATTATACATTTCATGTAAATATAATTTTTTATTTTCTTATACTATATCGTAAAGGATTTAATCAAATCTAGGAAAAGGATCTTGATATAAAATTATTGTGATATTATCTTCATATCTGAGGAATTGATGGTCCTTTTCACACCTATTTGGTTTACAGTTTTTTGACTATTAAAATTCTCATGATCTTTAACCTTATTGTGATCAATGATATATATTACTCTCCATCATTATTTGGACCTTAAATTTCCTCCATGTCTATATTTTCACTACCCACTAATGTTCTATTATTTGGAAACATAGTTATGTTTTATGTTAGATGACCTTTGTATTTCCATTTCCCCTTTTAAAGGATGTTTTATTAACTATTTATATGATGCTGGTTTCATCAAGGGAATTTTCAAATATTGAACCTTTTTTGAACAAGATAAAATTACGATGGAGTAATTTATTGGGGGAGGGGTATAATGTAGCACCCTAAGATTTTAAAATAACACTATGTTTGATAGTGTATACAACACGCAACACCGATCATAAAGGAATCAAGAAATTTTATTATTTAAAAGTTATATAAATAACCGAGAAATTAAATTGGAAGGTATGGATATGATTGACCACATTATTAAATATATATATATATATATATATATATATAAAGGTACTACTCAATGAATATGTATTGATTAATGCTATAATGTCCCCTGATTTGGTACCCTCTCACCTATCCTAATCGAGTTGGTTACGGGACATCAAGCATGCCTCCCTGTATATCAGATACTATCAACTAATGGTGGGGGTGTGATGAATATATTGGGGAGACTATACCACCTGGTTCATAGTTATAATATAGAATAATAATAAAAAATATCATAGTAATGGAAAATAGTGGAAATAATATATCATACAATTGGGAAGTAAAAAAAGGAACCAATAAACCAATAATAATGAATCATGTAATGACATGCTAAGTTGTATCTAAGTTTCAAACTAAAAATTTTAAAAACAATAAATTATTGGACACAAATAATCTTATAAGACTATGGTCCCAAACCAAATGTTAGTCTCATCTCCAAACTCTAACCCATCCCGAAAGCAACCTTGTCAAAACATGCATCCATGTAATCTTCTTAGGTACCAATCGCCAGACCGAATATGGTGTGACTAATAATCAGTAGGTCGACACCACCATGTCTAAAAAAAATTCTGATAATAAGCATATGCAATAAAGCGATAAATATGAGTATTATTTAATCAATTAATAAAATATATAAATCAACCCACTCTGGAACCAATCTAGAATGTCTCTAAGAAAGTATAAAAATCATTCCAACCATATCCATATACCATGAAATAAAAAAAAGGAATATCCCTCTCTATAAGCCTTTCAGCCTTTGGTAAAATCCTAATATATAATCATTTCAACATTAACTAGGCTGAGCCTTCTATATGAGAATTTCAGTATGTATCAAAGGGACAAGACCACTATATAATAATTTCACAATGTATCATTGGTAAAATACCTCTATTTATGCATATAAACATTTTAGAGAATCCTTATATATATAAATATTTCATCATCAAACTCAAAAAGTCATAATAGTAAGGATATCACAATATCACTACAAAAGGATCAATGGTTAATTCTGAAAATTACCATTAGTATTTAAATTAAACATTCATTTATATGTCAATGTACCAAATATCATATCAATATCCATATGCTAATAACAAAGTCATTACATATCAATAAATCACCTAAATCTCATGTCATTCTAAACACACTTTTACCCATTAAACAATTCAATATTATCAAGGACCCATTCACCAATGGGTAACCACATTCTAGGTTGTAACACAAATTGAATCCAGAGGTAACCAACCAATAATATAATCCATAATTTATCATAATTAATTATTTAATTTATCAATACAAACATCATGGTGTCACAATCATAGTATTTCACATAATCAACAATTCAATAGACCATTGTGTTTGGATTAGACTCCCTACCCTTATCCAAAGATCAAAAAACCCTTCCAATAAGAATCTCAAAGAATAATGGAGGCACATAAGATTACAAGAAGATCCTAGATCAAACCTGATCAAAATCAACATGATTCCACCATAGAGTTCAAAATAAAAAATTGCTTCAATGGAAGAAAGAGGAATGTAGAATAATGCCAAAGAAAAAGGGACATTATAGTTTTCAAACAGCAAACCAGGAAGTCTGGATGTGATGAAATCACTCTAGATCTAATTAGAGTTACCAAGGGGTTGAGGGGAGGGGAAAAAAGTGGTGAAATGAGAAAATAGGGGTACAATGCTACTTAAAACCTCTTCTCATGATAATTACATGGCATGTAATCCATTTACATGCCATGCATTTATTCTTAAAGTTTAAGTGAAAAAACCCATCACCTCAGATTAAGTTTAGCCCCAGTTGAACATTACACACTATGTAATGGATTCATGACATGTATTAAATTCTCATTATGAACCTAGTTAACATCTTGCTTGGGAATAGTTATATTTCATGTATCATTGACACGACATGTAAATTCCCTATAGATAGTTTCAAACCTAGCTTCCAAAAAATAGCCTAAACAACTTTCAAAGTACTCAAAACTTAGAAAAAACAACATAATTCCTTTTAATATGTTTATACATAGACTCCATTAATTCAAGAAAAACATCCCTAAAATGTATGTAATTTTTTCAAACCTAGTCTCTCTATCTTCAAACAATACTCGACCACCAAGGTTTAAAGATAAGGAAAAAACCAAAAGAATTATGTTTAATTAAAAAATCAAGGAGGGACAAACTTTGAAAAATATGGGATCTTAAAACCTCCTCACCATATAACAACATATCCATGGGATTCTCTAAAAAACACTATGGGTTGTCGGTGAACACATATGGACACTGCATTTTCATATTAAACTTCCTCTCCCTGGTCTCCTCATAAACACACCCATGCTATAACTAAACCTTAACCAGAGGTATAGTCCTACCCTAGATATTATTCTCTCTATAGTCCATATTCCATATCATATTATCCCTAAAGGATGCATCGACACAAATCTCTACATACATGATACCCATCACATGACTAGGTTCAGGAGAAATCTCCAAAGATGAGACATGAGAAACATGTCATGCATGAAAGTGAATCAATATGGAAGGGATAATAAATATACTAATAGAATAAACCTATCCACACTCTAAAATGACCCAACAAAATATGGCACTAGTTTCCACTGTTTCCTAATATTGAATTTCTCCCAACAATAAGACATTCGAAGAAAAACATGATGACCAACCTCAAACTCCAAAGTTCTTCTCTGATGGTTAACATAATATTTCCACCAACTTTGTGTAGTAACCAACCACCTCCTATTAATCCAAGCCTACTTAGATGTCTCCTACATGAGACTAGGTCCAACAAGCACAAACTCACCTACGTCCAACTAACAAAGAGGTGAATGAAACAACCTTCCATGAAAAGCCTCAAATGGTGTCATCTGGATCGATTCCTATAAGCTATTATTATATGAAAACTCCATGAGTACTGTATGATTCTCCCAGAAACTAATGAATTCAAAAATACATGATCATAACATATCATCTAGAACCCGAATAGTACACTTAGATTAGTCTTAAATCTGAGGATGATAGGATGTTCACAAAAGAACCTATTGTCACAACCCATCCCAAAGGAGCCCATGTTGTGACTACCCCAAGCCTATATCCAAAAGGCTAGGGGATGATGACTAGACCTTATTAGGAATATCCCACATATGGGAGGAATTAACCTAAAGTACCTATACACATGCCCACATCTCCAAGCCTCAAATGATGAAATGTAAAAACACTAAGTAAACAAAGCATAAAAACTATTGTATTCTATAACCAGAGTACAACCGTGAAAGTAATGGAAAGTAAATAGGGCTAGAATAAAAGGCCACCAAAAAATAGTCTGTAAACAATTCCAAAAAAACATGGTAATGTGTTTCCCATGTCATTATAGTCTAGGAAAGTGAATGAAAAAATTCCTCAAACTCATCCATAGAAATCCCTACCTGATCCAAACTAAAGGAAATGGTATCAGAACTACTATCTGGTGCCACATGAGAACACCTTGTCTATCTGTCCTTTCAAAGAACTACCTAGTCTGGGTTCACCTAGAACTCTGTCAAAGTGTTGATAATTTTCAAATGACACGACTTGTGCGAGAAAATCCCATGTATGGGTGAGTATAACAATACTCAGTAAAAAACCCCAAAATTGAAAAGTAAATACCAAAAAGGAAATACTAGTCATCACCACATTGGTATATGTTAATAGTACACATAACAAGAATATCCAGATATACTCATGAGAAACATCACGCCATCAAGAAGTCTTAACCAACAGCCAACCATAGGATTCTACTCCAAGCATGCTCGTTCCGGGAGATCTCACACATTGAGCCATGATATCATCATAGATAATCAAGAAGAGGTCAAGTTCATTTGGGATTCACCCAAATAGAATGCATTGGTCAAGGAAGATTATGATACATTGAGAGGGGATCTTTCCCATAGTATACCACTAACCCAATTTGGATCAACCCACAATGAAGGGGATCCTTCCCAGAGAATACCACTAACACTACTAATGTGGATCATAAAATAAGAGATCATTCCTAGATAATACCACTAGCCATACTGATGAAACTTGTGACATAATGGATCCTACATAGAGAATCCAATTCCCTACTCTTGGAGGTTACGTCGATTCCAAAAAACTCTAATAGGGGTGATAGATGATCCACATCAATCCCATATAATAATACCATAACTCTAACCAGGACTCATCCTCTAGAGGGAACTATAATCCAGTAACGTATATATAATTCCTTACTGAACCCTCAAGGGAAGGACTAAAAGAAACACACTCAACCTATAGTTGTCCAACTAAAATCTCACCACATTATATCAAAAGGGCCATCTCATTTCTAGTGTCCTACTACAGTATATGTCTCATCGATTGGATGATCTCTTTATAATTTATGACATTTTGAAGTTTAAGAAGGTGGTCACTTGGACTATGGACCAACTCATGACCGACTGCCTAGACCTACCGCCTAGTGGTTGCTGCATTTGACCATTCTGATCGACTGTGCCCCCATCTATTATGGTCATGCTGAAGCTAGATCAACCATGTCTCACGGTCGATCTCCACAGTCGATTGTGGTCTGACATTGGTATGGTCACCCTAGGTCTGACCTATTTGTCCTAACATAATTGTCCCAACCCACTAGGCCAAGTATGTTGCTCCTAGATTAGACTACTCATCCTCAGCATGCTCACACTCGACTCGCTCTACCTGGGCCACTCCACACTGATCCCTAAGCCTACTTTTCTCAGTCCGCCTAGCCCACTCTGTATAGCCTTCTTGTCCTGGTCACACCCCGTAGCTCGTGTCCCATGTGGCTACCACCACTGCATCACATGTCCTTTTTGAGTCCCATGAACACCACACATGGTTTCCACTGTAGTTCGCTTCTTCCAGCCCTACCGGCTCTCACATAGCCACCCACCATGCTACACGCCATTGACACCACTCCCACATCCAATCGCCACCACCTCCAATAACCACCAACACCACCACCTCACCTCACCGGACCACTATTCTAGACTCATGATGGTGGTCCCTTTCATGGGCCACCAATCCACCTTCATTTCCATGATTTCAAAATGGTTACAGATCTGTGCTCCTCAGGTTGCAATCTACATAGACCCAACGTCTTTTGCTGAGTTTCCTCCAATACAGGTGTTTGATCGCATTTGGATCCACTTGAAAAGTTAAACCGTGGTAATAGGGGTCCAAAAGTGGTGAAAATGAAGAATGAGGGATAAGTTAAGCACACATAATTCCCAAGGAACGAACATCGACCTTCGTTCATGTCATTCTCAATTCGTTCTCGTTAGATTTATGGATGAAGAAGAATTTAAAACAAAATCCTGTTAATAAAACACACAATTATAACCATCCAAAAATGATTGAACCACATATAAATATATTCATGGATTGAATCATTTTTATCTTGAAAACCAATAATGGGGAAATATCAAAAAGAAATAACCACCCTAACTCGATTCAGATCAGTTGCTGATGAAGGATCATTGCTTCGCTGTCTTTGTCGGTGAGATTCCTTCGAATTGGCTGCACATCCATCCATGATCCATCACCATTTTTCAAGATATTTCTTACCCACTTATTAGAATAACTCTAGGGTTATAGTGATAACCCTAAATTTCTGATAAATAAAAATTAAAAATAAAATGTTTCTACATTGAATAAAATAATTTTTTTGTTAAATTATTTTATCCCTGTTACGTCCCATGAAAAATGATTAAGATTTAACCCACACCAACTAGAGTTAAGTCACACCGATGGTAAATACACTATTATGAGATCAAAATTTCCCTTGGATTTCAAATCTAGGAACCCATTTTGTATTTATTCCACTTTTTTAGTAAAATACGGTGCACATGCTATTAAAAATTTTAATATTTTTAAAACAATTGTTTTGGGCACACTGAGCCATAGAATCGCACGACGTCCTGTCTCCTGGTCTCAAAATCAATCCATATAATATCTAAAAATAATACATGGACAGTATGAGATGTTAAATTCTCTCCACCTTGGGGATTTACATCCCTAAAATATAAAAAAGGGAAACTCAAACAAATTAGGGTATTAAGAATGAATCTAAGACTCCCACTCCCATGTTCTCTCATGGAGTTTCTCATGATTCAATCAGACATGGAACAAAGGAATCGAACACCCATGAAGGATCCTCTCCTGCCGATCTTCATTCTCTACTAGGTACTCAGCAAACGTCGCACCATCCTCGATATCTAGCTCGCCCTAGTCGATGACGTGCGATGGGTCATGAACATACCTCCTCGGTTCTGACACATGGATGACATGTTGCACTCGATATAACTATAGTGGTAGATCCAAACGGTACAAAACATCACCAAATCTATACAAAATCTGGAAAGTACTTATGAAACTTGTAGATAGTTTGCTTCCCTGACCAAATCTCTATAATCCTCTTTGAGGTGAAACCCGAAGGAACACATGGTCTCCTTCCTTGACCTCCAAAGGCATAAAACACCTATTAGAAGCAGAATTCTATTAGTTTTTTGTAGTCTTCATCTACTCCTCGATGATATTCAACTTCTCTATGGTAGCTTGCACCAACTCCGGACCCATGAGTACTGAATCTCCTTAGTCAGTCTAGTAATGTGCTGACCTGCTGGGTATCTTGTACATGGCCTCAAATAGTGTCATACCAATGGTGGAGTGATAGCTATTATTGTATTAAAACTCCACCAGTGTTAGGAGATCCTCTCAACTATGTCCAAAATCTAATAGCATTCCCATAGATGTCCTACAGAACCTGAATGGTATGCTTAGTCTGGACATCCTTCTGTAGGTGAAACGTTTTTCACAGGAGTAACTGAGTCTCGAATGTCTCATGTAACCCCTTCCACAACCAGGATATAAATAAAGCATAAAGATATGAAACTATCATCAATTGAACTCCATAGAGTCTAACAATCTTTTGCACATAGAGGCGACCAAGATCTCTATTGAAAGAAACTATTGGATAGCTAGGATGTGGGATGACTTGGTGATTCAGTTAATAATATCCTATATCGCATCCTTTACCCTGAACATACATGGTAAACCCATCATGAAGTGCATCGATATCCCATCCCGCTTCCATTCAGAAAACTCAAGGGGTTGGGATAAACCCAATGGAACTTGGTTCCTAGCCTTCACTTGCTGATAAGTGATACATCAGGAGACGAACTCTATAACTCCCTTCTTCATCCCTGGCCACCAAAACTAATCTCATAGGTCCTATTATATCTTTTCCACACTAGGATGTACCGTTAAAGGGGATACATTGAACTCCCTCAGAACCTACTCTCACAATTCCACCAGCACCACTGTGCTCCCTCTTAAGAGAACGACATGCTCTCCACCTATCAAATATCCATCAGGATCATGCCCTAGGGAAAATTGTGAATGTAGGGTATTGCAGTCGATATATGAAATCTATAGATCCTTGACTCGCTATAAGAGTGGAGGGGTTAAAACCATAGACTATAGTTAAAATTGTCCATCTCCATCCACAAAGGAAAACTACAATGAGTATAAATGCTCTGATGCCTCATTAAGAAACTATAAATTGGATCTTCTGCTGAGAGCATCTACCACTACATTCCCCTTCCAAGTAGTATATAAATTCTCTAAGTTATAGTCCTTGAGGAAATCTATACATCACCTTTATCTCAAGTTCATATCCTTATATGAGAAGATATACTGGAGACTCTTGTGACCATATTAGATGATAAATAGCTCACCAATCATGCAGTGTCACCACATCTTCAATGTGAAGACTACTGCTGATAACTCAGGATCATGGGTTGTATAATTCTTCTCATGCAATCTCAAATAATGAAAAACATCAGTAATCATCACTTACCCCTGCATCAGAACACAAAAAATCCAAGTCCCTCATGCATCTATGAACACCATGTACTCTACACCCTCCTATGTAAATCTCAAGACGGGAGCACTAATAAACCTCTACTTCATCTCTTGAAAGAACTATTGGAACTTCTTTGTCCACATGAAAGGTTTCCACTTTCATGTCAAATTTATCAAGAGTGCTTCAAATTTGGATAAGTTGGGCATAAAACTAAAATAGTACCTTTCCAATATAAAGAAACTCTATACCTTAGAAACACTCTTAGCTAGATCCCATGAAAGAAATACCTCAACCTTCACTGGATCCACTATAAATCCATCGATTGAGATTATGTGTCTCAGAAAATGGACCTATCGAATCCAAAACTGACACTTCAAGAGCTTCCTATAGGTTTGGTTCTCTCAGATTGCATGCTCCTCCTCAGATTCCTAGTACACTAGGATGTCATCGATGAAGACCACCATGAACTGGTATAATTATGGATAAAATATATGGTTCATGAATCCCATGAACACTTATAGGGATTTTTTCATGGAAAATGACATCACCAGGTACTCATAGTGACCGTAACGACACCTGAAGTTCATCTTCAGTATATCATCATTCTGCACTCATAGATGGCGATGTCCTTATTTGAGGCCGATCTTCAAGAACCACTACACCTGATGTTATTAATATTTTCATATCTTATTACATACTCCCTTTACTGATTTTATATGAAATGTGCATAATTTTTGTGAAATATTATTGTTTAAATATTAAATATAATTTTTGAGCACTATTTGAATTTATCCAGATTCAAGTCTATTTAATGTTTTAACAATAACTGTCACCATACTTATCCAAATGGCATGATTCTTGTTATTTTAGGGTTCCCAATTCCAATTCCAACATTTCATTAGAAGTCACCTTTGGCAAATTCGGTAATTTGAAGCGTCATATGGTCCTCACAAACAAGACCAAAGAATCTGTGACGAAACTAGACTATTCATGAAGATTGATTTATTGGGATAAATAAAGAAGTCCAAATTCCATTATTCTCTACCATAGTTTGGGGGACATTTCAAGAAGTCCATGATAAAAATTTAAAAACCCAGTCACAAATACAAGGGGCCCAACTGATGCATTGAAGTCCAGCCCACCATTCTGGTAGGGAATTAAAAACAACACACTAATTTTGTAATTTCTCCTGATGTAGACATCCATTAGAGCTGAGATTTTTCTATGTGAAAGAGGCGATTCGGGTGGACAACCTTTTTGAAGAAATGATTTTTATTTGAGGGCATATTCCAATTCAAAAACCCATTCACATTTTGGCCATCGAAAAAGCATGGATAGAAATGGACAATTTACCTTTGTTTAATAAAACTGCCATACCTTTGGCTCCACTTGTCCAAATGCCTCCAAATTTTGACAGTAGTCGGAAATATTTATTATATACAACTTTTAAGAAGTAGATAGTTGGATATTCGGCTGTCTAAATAACCAAATTGGCGATGCAATGGAGGGACATATTGGGAATGCAAACAGTCCACTGCTTGGGCTATAAATACTCCTCCCTTCTCTACTTGAGAGGGGTTGACATTTTAGAAGATAGGAGAACATATTGGCAGGACCAAGGCCTTGAAAAAGGATTGGGAGGATATTCCATACTCAAGTTTTCACATGAGAGACCTTTCCTCCTCTCTTTGTTTTCACTTACTTTCATGTTCTTCGTTTTTGTAATTTTGTAAGTCCTTTCTTTTGTAATTCTATTTTAATGAAAGTTTCTTCTTTAATATCTCTTATTATCATCCACCTTCTGTAGTTTAATATTTATGTTCTTAAAATAGTTAAAATTCAGTTGAATCCCCTTCCCATCTTTTTCTTCCTCATTCAATCAAAATTTTGTTTTCAATTATCATCGTTGTTCGTGTGTGTGTGTCGACGTACCACTCTTTTCTTATCCCTTTATTTTTCTTCTCTTATTAATTTATAATCATTATAATTATAACCAGATTGTTAAACACACAAATGGATGAGTAAATATCTCATTAGGGTGAGTTATAATTTAGGGATATTAAGTGATTGAGAGTATTTACTCGATAAGTATTCGTTAATTTAACATTGTGTATGTTGGACTTAATATTTCATGGATTAATGAAATATTTTTTATAGCATATGGTTTCCATGGATTATTGGAACCAAAAATACACTACCATAAATATGTACTGATTTAGATTAGAATCATAATTAAGTTAAGGCTTGGATTAAAGCTTTAACACTTAGGAATTCTAATCAACGTCAACTTGTGAAGTGGGTGTTAATTTAAATGCAATATAAAGCAAAGCTCAAGGATATCACAAGCTTAACTACCTAATGATGAACTCACCCCAATATTTATCAATTTGTTAAATCAATTATATAAAATAAATCATTTCAATTAATCTCTGCAAACAAACCCCCTAATCAAAATACAATCAACTAAAAACAAACGACTATTTCAAAGTATCATCACCGAGGATTCAAACCGAGTGCTGCTATACACATTAGCAGAGCACCGGAACTTTGACCGGTCGATAGGTGACAATCGGTCGGGCATTTAAAATGGTGCCGTTTCTGGTGATGGTGCTTTAATTAGTTATTAGTTACTGGTTATTATAAAAAAACACAAAAAAATTGAAAAAAATTGAATAAAAAACACAAAGAAAAACTCGTCTTCCTCTTAAAAAATCATACACTGAAAAAAATACAAAGAAAGGACCATCTTCCACTTTCTTAAAAAATATCTCTGAATACCCCCATAGACTCCCAAACAATCCCTCTGATTTGTTTGACCCTGAAATTGAGCGAACACTTCACCAACATAGGAGGAACATAATAGATAATCAAATAATTAAAGAACCAGTCCTCATCCAACCAGTTGAATTTGAAATGGCCAATCCTAGGGAACAAACCCTTAAAGAACTCACTGCCCCTGATATGAATTAAAAACCTCTTTGTATTCAATATCCAAAAATAGAATCTGAATTCTAACTCAAATTGGGTTGGATTCATCTCCTCCATCATTTTCACGGGCTAGCCGGTGAGGATCCACATCTCCACCTTAAAGAGTTCCAAGTGATGTGCTATACCATGAAGCCTCAAGGGGTTTCTGAGGAACAAATAAAACTACGAGCATTATATTTCTCCCTATCTAACACTGCTAATTCATGGCTCTACTACCTTCCTCCTGGTTCCATAACTACATGGAATGACATGAAGCGACTCTTCTTAGAGAAATTCTTTTGTCCTTATCGTACTGCTTCTATCCGAATGGAAATAAGTTGTATCCTTCAATTCCCAAGTGAATCACTCCATGAGTACTAGGAGAGGTTCAAAAATCTTGTGGAAACCTTACCACATCACCAAATCCTGAACCCACTCTTGATCCAATACTTCTATGAGGGTTTATTGGCTATGGAGAGAACTCTCATAGATGCCGCAAGTGGCGGTGCTCTTGTTGATAAAAATCCTGCAGCTGTAAGAGATCTCATAAGTAACAAGGATGAAAACACACAAAAATTCCATACTCGAGCACTTTCTCAAGTCAAACAATCCCAAGATAATCAATCAATTGAGCCGAACAAGATGAACGAGAGGATGAGTGAACTTACAGGTCTTGTGAGACAGCTAGTTGTGGCCACCAAATCCCCAACCTCGTCTTCTATGCAATCAATGTTTCCAGGAACTATCAAAAACTATGGAATATGAAACTATCTATCTCATACAACTAACACATGTCCACAACTTCAAGAGGATCAATCTGATTCATCTGGACCAATGGTGCTCAATGCAGCATATGCTCAGCGGAACACCAATCCTCAACTATCAGGTCAGTTTGTTAGAAACTTCAACCAACCTCACTCTGAGCCCTTCTCTTCTTCCTATAATCAAGGCCTGAGGTATGGTAATCCCTTCTATCATCCCCCTCAATTCCCTCCTCAAAACCAAAAATAGTTTCAATACATTCATGGTGTTGGTAACTTCTAACAACCTTTCCCTTTTGTTCCTCAACCTCAAAGGAACAATCCTCCTCCTAGATTCCATTATCCTAGTGAGCCTTCCCAATTCCAAAACCAATACAATCGATTTCCCAAGAACCAAAATCAAGGCAATCCTAACCAGGTACAAGCCTATTCTTCCAAGAAACCATGGGAAAGTGCAGTGGAAGATCTTTCCTCCTTCACCCGTTCTAGCCTTAAAAACATTGAAACTAAAATAGGTCAACTTGCATCCCACCTGAGCCATCAACAACAATACAATTCTTCCCAACTTCCAGCTCAACCATTACCCAACCCCAAGGGTAATGTAAGTGTAATTGCACTTATATCGGGAAATAAAATCGTTATGCCTCGAGATAAGTCCTCTAGCCCTCCTTTGAATGTTGACCTAGAAAAAGAAAAGAAAAATAAACTTGAAAAGGAACCTGAAACCATTCCCTCACCTCCGTCAATTCCACTTAGAAACCCAATTCCTTTTCCTCAATCCGTTTCTAATCCAAAGAAGTCCTTTGAACCCGATCCTAAAATGCTCAACATGTTTAGACGTGTTCAAGTAAAAATTCCCCTCTTATATTACATAAAACAAATTCCTAAGAATGCCATGTTTCTCAAGGAGTTGTGTACCCACAACAGGCATCTTAAGACCATAGAAAATGTTTCCACCCAGCAGTTTATTCCCATAAAGTGCTTAGATCCAGGGACCTTTACGGTTCCATGACAAATTGGATGTTAGAACTTTGATGATGCACTCATAGACCTAGGAGACTAAATTAATGTCATGCCCAAATCCATATTCTCCAACATTGGTCTAGGTCCTTTACACCCAACAGGTGTTGTCATCCAGTTAGCCAATCGAAGCACAGCTAGTCCCAAGGGAATAATGGAGGATGTTCTTGTCTGAGTTAATGATCTCATCTTCCCAGCTGACTTCTATGTACTTGACATGGAAGGTGAGACAACTTCTTGCAAATATCCTCTAATTATAGGAAGACCATTCCTTATTCCATCTAAAACCAAAATTGATGTCCATGTTGGCATCTTATCCATGGAATTTGGAGACTAAATGGTCATGTTCAATATTTTTCAATCCATGCGATACCCATTAGAGAATCAATATGTATTCTCTATCCATGTTTCTGAAACTCCCTCTGAGAGTGTGTTGAATCCTAATCCATGATGTTCTTCCTATTCTATAGATAGAGGAGTTTGTGAATATTGCATCCTCATTAACCAAGTGATTAATGGAGAAGTTGATGTTGACATTACAAATGAAAACTCCATTGATTTAAAGGATCTTGAAAACTCTTTGTAATCTCATCTCACCTATGACCTCCAATGATTCTACATGGATAGAAATAAAGAAAATGAACTAGAATGCTCATTTTTTGATTCAAATCTGATTATACCACATTTATCAATTCCTATCTAGGATTCTGAAAATTATGTTATATGTGAGGTCAACCCCAAACCAATTTGTTTATATTGTCCTAATGGTAGAGAAGGTTGTGACATTTGTTCCCTAATTAATAAAGTGATCACTGTTGAGGTTGAAATTGACCATTCTTTGGAAAACAATATTGAAATAAATGATATTGAGGAATTTTATTCAGTATTATGACTCCAATGATCCTCATTACTCTAAATCGGTAAGTGATGAAATAAATGAGTTAAAAACAATTGGGATCATATACTATGCTTTTGTGTTATCTGATCCTTACATAAATGAACAAGCAGAATTGAGCCATATTCCTGAATTTCCAAGCATAGAAAACCTGCACTTTGTGGATAACATCATTCCTCACATTGAAGACCAAAGGGAGGATAGTCATATTCTCTTTCCACCCCCATTGAATTGAAAGCACACCAAAAAGTATGGGAATAAATTATCCAATAAATCATCAGGTCTCCCATAGGAGAAGTTTTTCTAGAAGCACACTAGAGTTGAGAAAATACGATGGCCACCATTAGACTATTGGTTGTCCACTGCAACTGTCTAGCTGTAGACAAATAAATGCAGCACTTCTTGGGAGGCAACCCATGTTTTCTTTTAATTTTGTGAAATTTAAATTTCTTTTCAGTTTTTCATTATATGAATAATGATTTTTCTTTTTTAGGTAACATCCCACAATCTTGGATCAACATCAACTTCCATTGGATCCCCAACTTCTGTACTCGACCCACCACTAGATGGAGATGGCAACCCGCCAAATCCAAACCAGGGGGCACCTCTTTCCCTTTAACTCTCTCTCTATCTCTTCCTCTCTCTACCTCTTTATTCTTCTTCCTCTCTCTTTCATTTTTTTCCACTTTCTTTTCCAAAACCTTTCTTTTTTTACTTTCTCTTTTTTGTGGGTGTATATTTATAAAAAACAAAAATAATAACCTAAAAAACAAAAAAACAAAAAAAAATCACTTAAAAAAAATACAAAAAAAATCAAGAGTCATGCTTACTCACAATCGAGTTTTTAAATTTTGTCCAACCATTTTGGGGAGCTAACAGACATGTTTTCTTCTAATTTTTTTTTATTTTCATCATGACTTTGGATAAAGAATTTTGTGTCAAAATTAACAAATTTTGAATTCTCAATTTTTGATTTGGAAAATGATTTTCCCGAACCGTGAGGAACAACATTTGCTTTCATGCCAAGGACACTTATGTCCATCTTTTCAAAATGGGTGTTTTCACCCCCATTTGTGAGTCTTGAGTTTGTGGACCTTTGAGCAGAATTTCCTACCTTAGTGTGCATTAATATGATAGATGCATTTTCTGAACCACATGAGAATCACAATACCCAAATAGCCTCCCATTTCCCTTACATTAATCCTCCTTTTGAAAGTCCCTTCAAGCCTATGAAAACATTTTCTTTGATATCCACATTACAAGCCCAATAACTTTTCCCACCCAATATCAACATTGATTTTCATTGCATATGTTTTTGAAATTTAAGTGTGGGGGGAATGGATTTCATTTTTTGGGTACCCTATTATTGATTTTCAACGAGTTATCATCTACTTGAGGGAAAGCATCCATTTCAGTGTGGGGGAGAGGTTGTAATTCAGTGTGTTTTTTGGAATGTAATGTACTTCCATTTATGTAATTTTGTAAATGTTTTTGACAAGTGTTCAAAAAAATCCTAAATGATGAAAAAAAATCAAAAAAAAATGAAAAAATGGGTTGTGTCTTGGGTAGGTCAAAAATAACTCTTTATCAACCTTTGATCTTGTTATAAATATTACAATTAGTGTCATGAGGAGATCAAACATGGGTTTGGATATGAGTGTGAGATCTATTTCAAGGTCAACTTTCGAAAAAACAAAGAAAAAAAGATAAAAAAGAGAACACTTGCATTATATTCTTATATCATTGGGAGAAGTTTTGTGGTTTGTAAATATTTCATATTCTCACCCCCTTTATATTTTCTGCCTATATATTATCTTTCTTCACATAATCATTCCCTTGTAAATATGTGTATTCATTTCCTTCCATGTTTTATTTAAAAAAAATGTGCATTGCTTTTTCTATGTTGCTGTTTTACCCCTCTTCTTCTCTCATGGACAATATATTCCTTCCGTCCCATAGCCATAGAAAAACCCCTTCAAAATACCTCTTGATTTTTGGGCACTTTGGATAGGAAATCGAAGCTGAGATCTCTTACAAACTCTATGATTTTCACTTTTGGTTGGTGAAAGAGTGAACCTCCACAAAGGAATTTTATCATCTTGAGAGGTGTAAGTTTTGAGTGTCCACATTTTCCATTTCTATATTTGAGCATGAAAAAATGAATTAGTTTTGGAACATTTTTTTTAACAACTTGTATTGGATTACAAAAATGGATGAGTGAAATAGTATAAACCTCCCCTTATTGAAGAAAACAAAATTTTAATATTTGTTGGTGAGTGAAAATGAGTTTGTCTTATTTTTATATTTATTGCCCACGAGGACATGCACAATACTAAGTTTCAGGAGTGGATGTTATTAATATTTTAATATCTTTTTACATACTACCTTTACTGATTTTATATGAAATGTGCATAATTTTTGTGAAATATTAATGTTTAAATATTAAATATAATTTTTGAGCACTATTTGAATTTATCCAAATTCAAGTTTGTGTAATGTTTTAAAAATAACTATCACCCTAATTATCCAAATGGCATTATTCTTGTTTTTTTAGGGTTCCCAATTCCAATTACAACATTTCATTAGAAGTCACCTTTGGAAAATTCGGCTATTTGAAGGGTCATATGGTCCTCACAAACATGACCAAAGAATCTTTGAAGAAACTGGATTATTCTTGAAGATTGATTTACTGGGATAAATAAAGAAGTCCAAATTCCATTATTCTTTACCATAGTTCGGGGGACATTTAAAGAAGTCCATGATAAAAATTTTAGAACCCAATCACAAATACAAGGGGCCAAACTGATGCATTGAAGTCCAGCCCACCATTCTGGATGGGAATTTAAAACAACACACTAATTTTTCAATTTCCCTTGATGTAGAAATACATTAGATCTGATATTTTTCCGTGTGAAATATGAGATTATGGTGGCCAACTTTGTTGAAGAAATGTTTTTTATTTGAGGGCATATTCCTATTCAAAAACCCATTAACATTTTGGCCATCGGAAAATCATGGATAGAAATGGACAGTTTACCTTTGTTTAATAAAACCACTATAACCTTGGCTCCACTTGTCCAAATGCGTCCAAATTTTGACAGTAGTCGGCCAACTTTATTGTATACAACTTTGAATAAGGAGATATTTGGATATTCGGCTGTCTGAATAGACAAATTTTCGATTCAATGGAGGGACATATTGGGAATGAAAACAGTCCACTCCTTGGGCTATAAATACTCCCCCCCTTCTCTTCTTGAGAGGGGTTGGCATTTCAGAAGAGAGGAGAACATATTGGAATGACCAAGGCCTTGAAAAAGGCTTGGGAGGATATTCCATACTCATGTTTTCACTTGATAGACCTTTCCTCCTCTCTTTGTTTTCACTTACTTTCATGTTCTTAGTTTTTATAATTTTGCAAGTCCTTTCTTTTGTAATTCTATTTTAATGCAAGTTTCTTCTTCAATATCTCTTATTCTCATCCAACTTCTGTAGTTTAATATTTATGTTCTTAATATATTTTAAATTCAGTTGAATCTCCTTCCTTTCTTTTGCTTTGTCATTCAATCAAAATTTTGTTTTTAATTATCATCATTGTTCGTGTGTGTGTGTTGACGTACCACTCTTTTCTTATCCCTTTCCTTTTCTTCTCTTCTTAATTTATAATCATTATAATTATAACCAGATTATTAAACACCCAAATGGATGAGTAAATATTTCATTGGGGTGAGTTATAATTTAGGGATGTTAAGTGATTGAGAGTATTTACTCGATGAGTATTTGTTAATTTAACATTGTGTATGTTGGACTTAATATGTCATGGATTAATGACATATTTTGTTTAGAATGCGGTTTCCATGGATTATTGGAACCACAAATACACTGCCATAAACATGTACTAATTGATATTATAATCCTAATTAAGTTAAGGCTTTTATTAAAGCTTTAACACTTAGGAATTCTAATCGATGTCAACTTGTGAAGTGGGTGCTAATTTAAATGCAATATAAAGCAAAGCTCAAGGATATCACAAGCTTAACTACCTAATGTTGAACTCACCCCAATATTTATCAATTTTATAAATCAATTATATACAATAAATCATTTCAATTAATCTCTACAAACAAACCCCCCTAATCAAAATACAATCAACTAAAAACAAACGACTATTTCAAAGTATCATCGCCAAGGATTCGACCCGAGTGCTGCTATACACATTAGCAGAGCACCGGAACTTTGACCAGTCGATAGGAGACAATCGGCTGTGTGTTTCAACACCCTCAGCTCACCAAGCTCTATGGTATCCATCTAATATTTAGGTGTAGATATTAATTTTGTCCTAGTTTGTGGATCAATTTAGAAGTCCATCTCCTTATGGGGAGGTAATCCTGAAACATCTTCAGGGTTGACGTCCTCATACTCTGCCACCACAGTAGGAAATTGAGGTATAATATAATCAATTTCACCAAGGGTGAGGATATAAAACTGATGATTAATCAACATTAACATCCTATGTGTGAGTTTATCTTTCACTTCATGCATTTCCTTTTCAACAAAAAAGGAAAACCTAGTTCATTTACTGAGGACACACATCACTCTGCACCTAAAATTCTCAATCTAAGTATGAACTATGGATAACTAGTCCATAACAATAATAACATTGTAAGGCCTTGATGCCACTACCAATAGATCCCAACAAGAAACCCTATACTCTATAATTCAGGTCACACTTTTGGAACAAGTGTGTGATCATCAATTCTTCTCTCGTTGGAGTCTATAAGCATAAGGGTTGAGTTAATGGTTCAACAAGAATATCTGAGTCCCCAAAAAGGTTTTCTGCAAGAAAGGAATGACTGACACTTGTGTCTATCAAAACTACAACTAATATGGAAAATAAATACTTCGTACCTTTAATCATCCCTATAGCCCCAGGTTCATAAGCATCCATTGCCTACAGTTGGCCTCGTCAGTGTCCACAAGCTCCCTGATCCTAGCGTGGACAACCTGGGGGTGGTGGTGGTAATGGGTCAAACCACTGACCACATTTTTCCACCATTCCTTATCCACATACACATCCATCTTCCTATGGACCAGCAAGCTCATGTATCTTCCTCATAATTCCCTCAACCATCCCCTGATCAGTTGTATGATGAGTCAGGAAATCTCATGCTAGATGTCCCTAATCTCCGCAAGTGTCACACTGGCTATCTCTAGAATAAATTGAGCCACACTAGGATCCCTAAACTATGTAACCATAGTCCAGGGGTTATCTATTGACGTTCCTAACCCACTTGGGTTGATATAAATATCTTCAGATACATACTATCGAGGTCTCAGCTACCCGATGCCCACTGTTAGCTCCCACTACCAGTGTCTGCTCGGCCAGAAGACTCTCCACTACAAGAGATCCCTCAAGTACCCCATCATAAGTATAAATGATAAGGGATACCACTGTTTCCCTGATGTACAAACGTAAGCCCTTTTTTAAGCCATGATCCCTAATGAACGGATCTTATACCATGTAAATAGAGTAGTGAAAAAGGTTAGTTAACTTTGCCAAATACTCCCTTGTGCTCATACTACGCTTTTGCAGATGTAGAAACAACTATATGTGAATCGATCACAATGTGGTAGGATAGAGATCCTCCTTGAAGAGATATTTGAAGTCTATCCTAGAGAGATCTGTCTCATTGTGAGACTATGTCAACATGATTCACCATCCACCCACATAGCTCTGAAGAAGACTCGCGGTGAGGAATTACATCAGGTCGGAAGGCATCCTCACAAGGTAGAAAAAATGGGTGAATACCTCAAGCCAGTCCCCAGAAAAATGAGGGTCTAGCTCACCATTGAAACCTAGGAGGTCACTGCCTCTAGAACTCAGGCAATGTAATTAGCCTACATGCTTCCTCAACTGGTAGTACTGGTATTAGCTACTTCTCGATGGGTGGTGGTATAACTGGTATACAACCTGGAGGTTCTATATTTGGTAGAGGCCATTGTACTAGTGCCTCTTCACTAGGCGGATATTCCACATGATCATGTAGTGGAATCATGGTTGTCTATATATGTGGAGGCATCCTGAAATAAAACAATAAATACCATTGTCAATAGAGTATATATGGAGAGCTGACTAAAGAAGGAAATAGAAAATATAACCATTCCTATATGATTCATGTACCATTATTTTTTCCCTCCAACCAATGTTTTAATGTATTGAGTCAAAAATCAGGTAGTCAGAGTTGTAGTGTATGGATATGTCAGCCGCCACACCAACACTGGAGTCTCTGGCCTGAAATCTAAACTCAAAACCCTTAACACTGTTTCCCTGAACCAATATTATTGGCTATCGATCTTAAATTATAACTAACATGCTCTAATACCACTATGTCATGACCCACCCCAAATGGGCCCATGTTGTGACTACCCTAAGCCCACCTCCAATATTCCTGGGGATGGTGACTAGAACGAAGTAAGAATTTACCACAAATGGAAGTCATTGGCCTAAATCACCCACCCACACTCACGCACGCACACACATACATCTCCAATCCACAAATTCTGAAATGTAAAAAAATCAAACAATGCATGAAAACCACTATATCCCACAACCAGAGTAAAAAAATAAAATTATTTGAAAGAAAATAGGTCTAGAAAACAAGACAAACATAAAGAGTCTGTAAAAAAGTCCAAAAAAACATGGCAATGTGTTTCCCACATCATCCCAATCTAGGAAAGAGAATGACCATGTTCCTGAAACTCATCCACATAAAACCCTACCTATTCCAACCTGAAGGCAATGGTACTAGGATTGATGTCTAGAAACGTAGGAGAACACCTCATCTATCGGGCCTCACTAACCACTTCTTGTTCTTGGTCCACATAGGACTCCATCAAAGGGTCAATCATCTGCACATGACACAACACATATGTGAAAAGACCCTTCAGGGGTGAGTATAACAATACTTAGTACGACACCCCAAAACCACAAATGAAATACCACAAATAAAATATGATTCTTCTCCAAAAAGGTATATTTCAACATCATATATAACAAGAACATCCAGATATACTCATTGGAAACACCATTCCATTGGAAAAACATAACCAATTTCCAATCATATGATTCTACTCGAAGCATGCTTATTCTAAGAGACCTCGCTCCTTGAGCCATGATATAATAGAGGACAATCACAAAGAGTTCTAGCTTATTTGGGATCCTCCCAAAGAGAAAACATTGTTCAATGAAAATTATGATACATGGAAAGGGGATCCTTCCCATAGAATATAACTAACCCAGTCTGGATCAACGGACAACATAGGGGAACTTACCCAGAGAATACTACTAACCCAACTAACGTGGACTGATATGTGGAGGAATAAATACCCTCTCTCAGAGGTTATGTAGATTCCAAAAAACTCCAATAGGGGTGATAATTGATATAATTCAGTCCCATGGAGGAACACCAGAACTTTATCTAGGATTTGGCCTCTATAGGGGACTATAATCTAGTAATATGGATGTAAAATGTCATAATAAACCCTCGAAGGAAAGACCAAGGGAAACACTCTCATCCTTTAATGGTCCAACTAAAATCTCACCACATAATCTCAAAAGGACTGCCTCATCACTAGGGTCCAAAATCCATAGACGAATCATTGATTAAATGCTCCATTTAGAAGTTATGGCATCTTGAAGTTTTAGAAGTGGTGTCATGGGGCCTCTGGACTGACTCAAAATTGGTCCACCGACCATGGGGGTTGACCTCTGTCATCAACTACCC
The DNA here is from genome assembly GCA_963277665.1 of Viscum album. Taxonomy (NCBI): domain Eukaryota; kingdom Viridiplantae; phylum Streptophyta; class Magnoliopsida; order Santalales; family Viscaceae; genus Viscum; species Viscum album. Next base: position 1,717,724,849 of record OY728143.1, read on the forward strand.
AAACCTGCCACCCTATGACTACTGTGTTTGACCATTACAATCGACCATGCCCCTAGTTGACTTGTCCACATGGCAGCTAGGTCGATCATGGGTCACAATTGGCCGTGTCCCAGCTTTAGCCCGATCACCATTGGGTTCGACACATTTGGCCCAAACCACTGGGCCCAACCCACTTGACCCATCCCACAAGACTCAACCTGGCCCACCTGGCTCAGTCCATTGCCATTGGACCATCCCGCTCGCACTCGGCTGGCTCACACTCAGCCCACTCCACCTGGGCTACTCTACACGGCCCTCTTGGCCCACTCCACTAAGACCTTCTAAACCGCTCAACTTGGCCCACCTGGCCCAGTCCTCTTGGTCCACTAGGCCTACTTGGCTCGGCCCACCTGGCTAAGTCCCACCCTAAAACCCACGTACCACGCGGCCACTACCACCACGTCTCACGACCTTGCCACATACCACAACCCCTTCATGCGGACACCGCCATGGTCTGCCTCTGTTGGATCCCACACATCCACACAATGCACTCCACATCATCGAGACTACAAAAACCTTCGATCATCACCGCCTCTGATCACCACCTACACCTCACCTTGATAGACCATCACGCCATACCCATTCTGGTGGTCCTTTCTACAGACCACTGAGACACCTTTGATGCTCAAATTTAGAAATGTTCATAGATCAACACTCTATAGGTCACCATCTACACATACCTGACCTCCCTTGTTGGTTTTCCTCTAATTCGGGGGGTTTGATCACGTTCAGATCCACCTAGAAAGTCGAACATTGGCTACAGGAATCCAATAACAAAGAACGTGAAGAATAAGGGATATGTAAAGCACAAAGAACACCCAAGGAATGAACATCAAACATTGTGAGCCTCAATTAATTCTTGGTAGAACAATGAATGAAGAAGAATCTAAAACAAAATCTTGTTTATAAACCCTACAATTATAATCATCCAACAATGATCAAACCGAAGATCAATCTATTCATGGATTGATCACATTCAGTGTGAAAAATAAGAACGGGGAAAGATCACAATGAAATAACCTACCTACCATTAATTAAGATTGGTTTTTTGATGAAGTATCATTGCATCGTCATTGTCATCATCTAGATTCCTTCGAATCAGTTGCGTGTCAATCATCGATTCACAATTTTTTTCTATTTGTTCAGAGAGTTCTTAATCAGCACTCAAAATAATTATAGAGTTATGTTAATAACCCTTATTAATAAAAAATCTCACTATGTCGAATAAAAGTATTTTTTGTTAAATTATTTTATTCCCATTAAATCATGTGACAAAGTTTTCACAGTTGACCCACACCGATTAAAGTTAAGTTGAACCTAAGGTAAAGACTTCATTATGAGCTCAACAGTTCCCTCATATTTCTGATCGAGGAACACATTTAAGATTTATTCAACTTTTTTTAGGAAAATTAGGCACACATGTTGTTGAAAAGTATAATATTTTTCAAATAATTGTTTTGGGCTCACCAGGTCCCAGAATCGCATTCCATCTTGGTGCCTAGTCTCAAAATCAATCCATATAAAGTCTAAAAATAATACATGAAAATTCAAAGATGCTGCACATATGATCTCATATCCTTTTGAAGACCCTCTTAGATCCACAACATGAAATGATTATCTCTATCTGAAATGATACCCTTTGGAAGACCGTGTAACCAAACTATTTCACACACATAGAGAATATCTGAATAATCAATAGCGAAGGTCTATTTAATAGGAAATAAGTGGTATAACTACATTATTTGATCCATGATCACCCATACTGCATCATTATTATGAGGTAGACTTTGTAATCCTATCATAAAATCCACATCGACATCATCCCATTTCCACTCAGGAATGGGAAGTGGCTAAAATAGACCAACAAGACTATGATGCTCAGATTAAACATGACGGTAGGTGATACATTTTTCCAAAAATATCAATACCCCACTCTTTGTATCTGACCAACAGTACTTTCTATGGATTTCATGATACATCTTTGTAAAACCAAGATGTACCTCTTATAAATAATCATGAAATTTTCTCCTCATTTCCTCACACAAGCCTACATGAACACGTACTCTATCTCATAAAATAATATAATTATCATTTCCACGAGACCATCTTGATGGTGTATCCCCACCATATAAACTATCTCTCAAAACTAACACCTTATGATCAAATAACTACTCATTATTGATCCTATCTAAAATGGTAGGTATAATAGATTTTAAAGTCCTAGATACACATCCTTGGGACTCCTAAACACCAAGATACAAGTCTAAAAAGAGTTCCATTATATACCACCCTTCACAATATTCCTACACTACCTCTATCTATGTATTCTGGCTTAAGGCATGAGCAAATATGTTTCCCTTTACCAATGTATAATTCAAATCAAAGTCAAAATACCATAGATACTCAACCCACATTTTCTACTGAAGGTTTATATCCCACTGAGAAAATATGTACATGAGGATCTTGTGGTCCATGTACACAACAAACCTCTTTACCATAAGATAGTGTATCTATCACATTAGGGAATTTACCACCGTAGATAACTCCATATCTTGATTATGATAATTTCTCTCATGAGGTATCAGCTTTCTAGAGCCTTATGTAGCCACTCAATCTTCCTACTTCAGAACTGATCCAAGAAAAACTTCTAATTAATCATAGTACATGGTATATTCCGTACATGGATTGGGTAATGTGAGGATAGTTGCTAAGTTCAGCCTACTCTTCATCTCCTAAAAAGCTCTTGCATAAGCGTCCTACCAAAAAACTTTACCCCTTTCTTAGTCAGTCAGGACATCGATGCTTTCAAATATTAGAAGTCTAGGATGATGCATCAATAATAACCTACTAATCCTAGAATACTATGAATCTTGAATACACTCTTTATATTCCCCTAAGATACCATGAATACAAATTTCTTTGGGTTTAATTAAACTCATTCTTCAAAGATGACATGACCCAAGAAGTAAACTTTATCAATCTAGAAACTACCTTTACTTAAATTGGAATAAAGATGATGATCTTTAAATGTACTCAATATGATGTAAATGTGTTTTTGATGATCATATTATAATTTTAAGTACACTAATATATCTTCAACATAAACAAAAAAACTGGTAGATAAAATGATGAAATATCTGATTCATCAAATATATGAATACTAATGATGTATTCGTCAAACCAAATAACATTACTAAGAACTCATTAAAGATATAACTTATCCTAAAAGAAGTATAAGTTATGTCTTATGGTATCACCCTCAACTAGTGGTATCCAGATATCAAATTGATATTGTAGAAGATCTTGGAACCAATCATATAATCAAATATATCATCAATGTATGAAAGTGGATACCGGTTCTTAACCATCATCTGGTTTAATATCCAATAATCTTAACATAAGCTTAATATACCATCATCATTCTTATTGAAAAGAATTAGATAACCCCATAAAGACATAACAGGCTATATGAAAGCTTTAGTTTCTAGATATTCTAACTGAAGTTTTAACTCCTAAAGATCTACTGGTATCATCCAGTACAGTGGGATAAAAACAAACTCTACTCCTAGAACCAACTTGATCGTGTACTCGATATCCCACTTAGGTGGTAATTCATATAACTAGTCAGGAAAGATATAATAAAAATGGTCTACCACTAGAGGAAAATTATCCTACTAAATTCCTTTATCATATTTAAAATGGATTTATATTTGAGCTATGAGACAATCTAATCTTCACTGAATTTGTTTTATATGACTAGTCTGAAGATCCCAAACACCTTGGTGAGAAAATCAGTGTATTTATAGAGACTGAAAGGTAACTCTCATCTAGTAATAGTCTATATGAGACTCTTATAAAATTAACCAATACATACCAAAAATTAAATTGAAACCTGTAATTTCTAGCATGAACAGTTTTCAAAATAAATGGTAACCACTAATTTTTGGAGAACATACCTTATAATGTTTGATATTTCTTTAATTAAATCCCAATGGTGTATAAATTCTCAAAATACCATCCAATATTTTCACAACCAGGAAAAAATGTTTTAAAAAAGATTACATATAAAGAAATGTGACCATCTTATATTAAAAAAATGCATGAAAGGGTAGATGATACAAGAATCACACCTCTGACGGTAGATGGTCCTGAATTCACAATAGTTAGAGTAGTCTTCATTACATGAAAAAGACTAACCACTCATCCATAAGCTTCAGATTGACTCCCTTAAGATATTTCCTATTCATGGTACTTCTGTTCTTATACTCATGTACCATGTCCCATTCATCAACCTAAATATCCTATGGAACTGTAACTACCTCTCTGTTGTGGGTAAATGTGTCCTTTCATGGCTCTGGTACCTATCCTGACCCGCTTCCACTTCTATTATATGATATGTTCCTATGAAACTTCTAATGATGACCCAGATGATTGTAATCATGACACTATAAGGTAGGATACAAACACTGGGGCTATTTGTGGTCCAACATTCCACCCTGACAACATTATAATGGAACATGGTTCTAAGATGGATGCCTATTACACTGAATTTTCTTCCCACTATTTCATTGACGATAACTATCATACCAGTGCTTCTTGCCACCCGAAGAAGATCTCATAGTTCACCCTACTTAAATAGCCTGGACACTGCTCAGGGCCTATCTCTGATCCCCTTTCATGATGAGAGTATGATCATCACATAAGAAAAGATATTAAAAATAGTTCACCTAAAACCTTATCCTGTAAAAAATACCATACTGAAAATTTCTCAGCCTAGTGATCTCATCAGCTACTAAATATGGAACAAAGCACTGAAAGTCGGTGAAATTTTCAATGTAGTCTATCATTAGAATTCCCTCCCATGTCATATGCATGATCCCATAATCCTTCTTATCCCTCAATATCTCTGGATATATGTGGTTCAAAAACATTTCCTCAAATTCCTTCCAATATAACTCCCCATGCTTCCTAGCTAGCTTTAGAATGTCCCACTAATGCATGGAAGGTCTATGGAGAATATATGTAGCAAGATTTTCCATCTTCTCTGTGGGTGTCTCAAGGTGCTCAAAGATCATCTGGATTAAATCAATTTAGAACTTGACTACCTAGATGCCTGCCTCCCCTATGAGAATAGAAGGATTCTATAGCTGAAACTTTCTGATTACCAAAGATATTAAAGGAACAGTACGAACATTATCCCTTTCCCTGGATCACATGACCCTCCAAAATCTATCATGATGTTGAACATCCATTTGATCCTTAGGATCTACAAGAATATCTAGTCTAGTTGTTTCAATAGGATACTATTTCCAACTCTCTTGACACTCAACTCGAATTTGATGAGGAGTAGTTTTCTCTATAGATAAACAAACTCCATTGAACATTGCCTATAAAAACAAGTTCAACCTCAATAGGTGACAAAAACAGATAACCACTACAGTTGGTCTCTCTAAACTACATTACAAGTGTTTTATCATGAAATAAAATCTCTTTAATTTTTTTGTGAGATGTAAAAAATAACTCATTTTATAGTTAATTTTGGAATGTATATAACATATGCAATAAATATGTTCATATCATGAACAATTCATGTCAATATTTATCCCTATGTGCCTATCATTATGCATGCATACTCATTTCATTCCATACTAGTCCAAGATTATAAATATCAAGAAACTATTTCACCATTAAATAATAATATCAGAAAATATGTGAATCAATTATGGTGAAATATCATCAATTGTAACAAGAGAATATCATGAACACCAATCCCATTTAGGGCACTCGAATTTCCCACCACACATGGGTTAGATACTCCCATGAACAATCTCGTTACCAAGTCCTAAAAAATTCTAGCCTCCAATCAACCTTTCCTAAATAGTAAAGAAATAAAAAATAGAATTTTTCACATGATACCACTTTGTAATGTCCCCCGATCTGGTACCCTATCACATGGTGAAATAGGGTAGGTTATGTGACCTCAAGTGCACCTACCTGTATTCCATAGGCTTCTGACTAGTAGCATAGATTTTTATGAATATATTGGGGAGACTATACCCCATGTTTTAGAGTTAAAATTCTGTAGAATCACTAAATAATAATAAATATTACAGTAAAAAATAGCAGAACTAGTATATCATACAATTGAGAAGTAAATTGAGGAGTAAGTAAACTAATAATAACGAATAATATAATGATAGGTTGAGATGTACCTAAATTTAAAACTAAAAATAATACCAAAAATAAAACTACTTCAACAAATAACCTCAAAATACCTCATCCCTGAACCCCAGGTTGTTCTCATATCCCAACTACAACCCATCCATGAAGTAATAATCAACAACAAGGTCCTTTTCCCTTTTCTGAAATAGAATCCATGTGATCATCTCAATTACCAAAAGATATACCAAATAGGGAGTGAATAAAACTCAGTAGGTCAACACCACTATGTCTAAAAAACCAGATAAATAATAAGTGCTTTAAATAAAGTGGTAAAAATGTGTACTAATTAATCAGTTAATACAATGCATAAATAAACATGATTTGGAACCATTCAAGAATGTCTCTGAGCATGTAGTACAACAATGACAAGCATATCCATAAACCATGGAATAATAAAACAACTATGAAAATCCATCTCTATAAACATTTCTTCCTCTAAAAAAAATCTTATATATAATCATTTCAGCATCAACTAGGCCAAGCCCACTATATGATCGTTTCCTCATGTTTCACTTGGCTAATACCACTATATAAGCATTTTAGCATATATTAATTGGCCATGTACTCTCTATATGAATTTGAGCCTTCATTAAAAGCCTTATATATGAACATTTCAATATCAAACTCAACAAGTCATAACAATAAGGATATCACAATATAACAAAAAAGGCTTAATGGTTAATTATAAAAATTAACATTATAATTTCAATTACAGATTCAATTATATATCAATTTATCAACCATCATATCAATATCCATAAGATAATACTAAAGTGATTCTATATTAAGTAATCAACTAAATATCATGTCATGCTAAACTCACTTTAAGCTTTTAACAAATTCATTTTTATCTAGGGTTAACTCAGCCAATTGGTAGCCACTAGCTAGGTTGAAACATCAATAGAATACAACAGGATCTAGTGAATAATGCAATCCATAATTTTTCATCATTAAATATTTAATTTTTCAATTCACACATCATGGTGGTAAAATAATAACATTTCACATACTTAACAGTTAAACAGACTATAGGGTTTTGTTTAGACTCTCCACCTTTATCCAGTGATTACACGACTATTCTATTCGAAATTTCTAATAAGAATGAAGGTAAGAAGATCAAAAGAAGAATATAGATCAAACTAGATCAAGATAAACATGACTCCACCCTGGATTTCAAAATAAAACACCTATTTAATACAAGAGAGAGGAATAGAGAAGAAGATCCAAGTAAAAGGGATCTACTAGGGATCATACACAAATCCAAAAAATCTGGAGGTGATAAAATCACTACATAACCACTATGAGTAGCCCAAGGAATGAGAGGAGGGGTTTCATAATTTGTGGAATGATCAAATATTTAAACAATTCTACTTAAAACCAACTATTTTGAGAATTACATGCCTTGCAATCCCTTTACACATAGTGTATTTATTAAAAAAGGTTTACATAGAAAAACCATCACCTAGGATTAATTTTAACCTTTCTCTAACATTAAATACCATGTAATGGATTCATGGCATGTATTCACATCACATTACAAACCTAGTTCATATCTTTCTCAGGAACAATTACACACCGTTTAACATGTAAACAGTGTATAAATCCCCTATAGAAAGTTCCCATCCTAGCTTCTCCAAAATATCCTAAACCAACTCTGATGATTTAAAAACTCATGAACACCCTTCTTAATTCCATTTGACACATTTATTTGCAGACTCCATTAAGTTAAATAAACATATATCCCTAAAATTTAAGTCATTTTCCTCAAAAAAGGCTCTCCATCTCCAAACTGGACCCGACAATCAAGGTTTAAAGATAAGGAAAAACCCAAACAAAAGATGTTTAATGAAAAAATCAAAGCAGGATGTACCTAAAATGTAACACACCGACCCCAAAAGCCCAGAGTTGGTGAATTATTACATATCATTTGCATGATAATAAAATATAAAGTCTATAAAGACCAATTAGTTTAGTAGCCTTGGAAGTACTAGATACATTCATAAGGTTTACATTACATCATAACATGGAAAACTACAAAACAACATTGTTTCCATAGACAACACTGAGATCCCATAGACTATCCCTGGAGGTCAGTCATAATATACTTCTTTGCATCCTGGTAAAAATAAAACATAGACAGAGGTGAGCTCAGATGCTCAGTAAGGATAACATTATAACCGAAACATTCATAAAAAATCATAAAAATTTAAGGAAGTGTATGAGACTAGAACAAAAGCCTTTTAAACTTGAACTTCAGAATAATATGGAAAAGATAAAATCAAATAATTCCATTTACATATTCACATGGATATTCTACTAGTAGAATAATCACATTTAATATCAATAGACACTTTCATAATGATGGAATGCATAATGCCATACTTTCATAACCACATAGTCAAGGCCTCATGCCAAAACTACAAATAATATTTTGTCAAGGCCTTGTTCCAAGACACTAGTTTTTCTCACGGTACCTACCGATGCATCGAGGAGCTATAGAAGGATCCAATCATCACTTACTAAGTCCAATGCATTCCTCATATAAAAATTTTGAAACATAATCTGAACATTCGTATTAAAACTAGCATACGAAATGACAATATTTTAACCACAAACCATGAATGGTATAAGAATAGCACAACCACAGTCAAACATAAATCATTAAATAAAATATGGAAGATTGTATTATAATAGATCAACCTTAATAGAGAATAATTAATGATATTGACATAGATGAAAATTATCATCAAAACTATTTGAGAGAAATATCCCCTTTTTCTTGAAAACATTTAAAAGTCTCACTATTTATCAAGATGTTGTTTAAAATAGATTTTTTAATCAAAGTGTCCCATACCACTTTGAAACTTTTAAAAGGAATTTTATTTTTAAAACATTACTGTCCATGTAAATAAAACCTTAAATCCATTTTTAAAACATGGACATTAATGGGAAAGATTTAGAATAATAAATCTTTAAAACATTTTAAAATGATATTTTAGTTAGAGTTCCTAACCCAAAGATAAACACTTGAATAAAAATAATTGAGGTAATAAAAACATTTTAATATCATGAGAATAAAGGGATTCATGATATACTATGTCAAAGTACATTATATACACCATATAAAAGTGATTTGGTGTATAACAACAAAGAAGTCTCAATGGAATTTAAATTGAGATGAAATATATTATAAAGACCGTATCCTTAGGTTAAGGATAAATAAATGGCATAATTATGTGTGAAAAATATAAATACACTCAATATGATTGGATATTGATTTTAAATCAATCAGAGGACATTCACAAATATTCTTGTAAAAACAACACCAATGAATTGGATATTTAACTCAACAAATGGAGATTAAGTTTAAATTACTCTTATCAAGTTCATACCGATGACTGAAGAATTTATCAATGGAGTGATTATGTGTATAAAAAGTATATCCAAAAAAAGGGAGTGGAAATTTTGACATAATTAAATGAATATTTATTCCACGCATAATCTTGGAGTAATATAATCAATGACGTATGCGTAAATCCAAATGAGTAGAAATAGAAATTTCAAATTCCCTTATCAATTTTGTAACATAAGAAACATACACCCATGAAAGAAGGATCATACAATGATGATGTAAATATCCATAAATTAAATTACATTACACAATGAATATAATCATGGGTAGTACACACACCACGTGCAACAAATAAGTGTTGAACAATGGAAATCTCACGGAATTAAAAGTGAGGTAAGAAAACCCTTACATTGTACTTTTTACTTGGTCGAGGGAAGGTTAAACTCTTGTATAATGGTTAATTAATTTTTATTAAATTACAAAATAATCATATACCTTAATATGATATAATATATGATCTTTTAACATTGCTTTTTTAATAATTGTTTTGTATTATCGTCGTTTCGGGTGTTAACAGACTCGTTTTCCTTTATATTATTTTTTATGAGAGTCATATTTGTTATTGATGGGATGTATCTTATTCATATCCAGAATTATATCATGTCTCTAAACATTATTTTTAATCATCAAATAAAAATTAGTCTTAAATGGATACGATGGGGAATGAATCTCATCATGTTCATGGAGATGGTAATCCGTACGTACGCACGAGCGACAATATCATTATTTTGTTATTAAAAATAACATATAATTGGATTTTATATAATATATAAATAATCATTATCATGTTATATTTATTATTTACATCAATTATACATCATTTTTTAACCATCCAAATAATAATGTATTGAATAACAATTACACCACGACGTGGAGACGACAAGTCGTACGTACACACATATAGTGACATGTCATTCAAAGGATGGATAAAATAATGAATTTGGTTGTACCATATATATAATAACATCACAGTATATATAATATACTAGAGTTATTATCGTATAATGTAAACAAAAAATATAAAGGAAGTGGAAGAAGAAAGGAACTTGAATGAGGTGGTGAGATTTTTACCTCTTCTTCGGGTTCTTCCTCTTGATTTGATCAAAAAGACTCCTTAGGTTAGATTTCTGACTAAAGGAAGGCCTCTAAGATGAAGGTAGGATAGTTTATATAGTATTGGGTCAGATTTTGGCATATAAAAATGGCTTTGAAGGTGTGAATTAGAGTGAAGGGGGAGTGAACTTTTATAAGAGGGGTGTGGGGCACCTTAGGAAAAGTTAGAAATATTATTTTATAATAAAATCATATTCAATTTATAATGGCTCCAAAATGTATTATTTAAATTATAAGGTAGGTATTAGTAGAAAAACACTCAACCAATATGTTTTATACAGGTTTGGGTCATTATATTAACATTATTGTTTAGATTTAACTCTTAGTTAAATAGTTTGACATTTACCATGTCTCTTTGTATTTTTATATTATATGGTTATTAAACATACTATAAACTTACAAGAGAACCCAAAATGGTTTATAATGATACCCCTATCATTATATAACTCTAATGGCCGAACATTATATTTTTAGGAATAGAATATCAATTAATAATATAATATTTGTTTTAAAAACTCTTTTATGTCAATTTTGAAACTATTTGGTATTTTGTTTTTTCTAAATTCATAACAAAATTATTACTTCGAAAAAAATTCATATAAGCAACCCTAATATTTCATATTAACCTATAAAATTAGTGTAATTCATAAAAATTATCAAATTACATTTATTTGGATATTTATAATATCAATTATTTTAATATTACATTAATTGAGTAATTACTACATCATCATTATGTCATAAATAAATTAACTTATCTAATTCCTAAAAAATATGAATAAAATACCATTATGTAGTAAATAGTTTTAGATTTCTAATTAATATTTATAGTCAAATTTATCTTATATTTAGACCTATATTAAAAATGTTTTAGTTATTAAACATTGATTTTAACTCTATCAACTCTTCTTTAAATAAAATAATAATAAATGTCCTGATCTAATTCAAGAGGACCAAAGAGGTTCATATTTTATTCCTAAGGGTTTTTGGGTCGAATTATACTTATCCAATAGAATTAGGACATGTGTTAGGGTAATAGTAATATCATTTTTACCCTTAATTACCCTATTTACTTTTAACCTTGGTAAATAAAAGTAAAAAGTTACTATTCACCAAAAATTATTTTTTTCTTATTGAACCAAATTTTACAACTTGATATTAACTGTGTCCCTTATATTTTTGAAATTAAGTTCACAGAAGCAGTAAAATTAAGTTTTATCCAAATTTGAAAATTCTCGTAGGAGGTGGCTAAAAGACTGTTAAAGTTCAATAAAATTTTTATAGATCTAAAATTATTATAAACTGACTCCAATGAATTAAATTGAAATTATATAGGTATTATGTATCTATTTTGACCTAAAATAAATTTAAATAAAATAAATAATTATTTAAATAGAAATTCAGTTTTAAACTATAACTCAGTGTTTTTCACTATTTATCAAAAATTAAAGGTTTTTATAAACATACCAAAAATTCTCCCGAAGCTAATTTTGATATTATAAATTCAAAAATGAAGTCTATTTTACCAAATTCAAAACATAGAAATTTAATTTATTATTTTAAAATTAATTCCCCTTGTCAAAACCAAAAAGCGTATTTTTATGAAATAATAACTACCAAAAGATTGACATTTGTTTATGACCAATTTCAATGTGAAATTACTTCCAATGAACAACATTGGATTAAATGGTAAAAATATAATCTAATTACACATCAAAACCATTCATATGTATATTTGAGCACTATAAATTATTTTGATTTAAAAAGTTGTTTTCAGTTAAATTATATTATTTTTCACTATTCACCAAAATATGAATGTTATCAGAAAAACACCAAAAATTTATTAAAACTAAATTCTTTTGTCCTGATCTCAAAGAAGAAGCTTATTTTGTCAAATTGAATATATAAAAGTTTCAAATGTGGTATTTAAAAAGGGTTCTCCATTAAAAGGCAGTAAAATTTCAATTTTTGAAAAATACATCTTTTATCTAAAAAAATGAATTTTCCCTTAAATTATGTCTAAGAAACTCATTATATGGATTCTAAAATTATAAGGGTTATATAAAGTTCAAAATTCTGTTAATACTATTCATAACCACTTTTGAAGGGCTATTTTGGTAAATCGTTGTGCGCTTGAAATCGATGTTGCGTGTAGTGTAAGTTATTGAATTACTTTGAAGAACTAACGTACAATGAAATCTTGGGGTGTTACATTCTTTCCTCCTTCAATAAATTTCATCCTCACAATTTTTAAAATTGGTCTTGGGAATATAATTGAAAGTACCACATCGGAAAAAGTGTCAATAATAATATCACTTTAAAAGAAAGAAATAGAAGTAAAAAGGTCACCCAAGATAACCTATACTAGGATTCCATATAGGAAAACATGGATATGGAAGATAAACTAAGTGTCATGTTCTGATTGAGAGGGATATAAAAAAATGATCAGGAGATAGTTAACAACAAGAAAACAACAAACTTGTGATGGGACAAATGGTCATTTGTTTCCCAATTGGAAAAGTAAATAGAAAACAAATTTTTTGTTTTAAGTCACTTTTCGTAAAGATGAGGAATTTATTTATGATATTGACTAAGAACATAAAGATATATACTTACTTTTTAAGTATATTTTCATTCTTTAGTAAATTTATACCAATAACTCATTTTTTTTAAATAGTGATTATTCAAGAAGATTTTGTCACACCAGAAGAGCTAGAATAGACTTCTAGAGAATCAAATGATCCACAATGGATAACACATATATTTACCTTGTCTTTAGAGATTAATCAAAACCAAAACAGTTAGTACAAGATCTGATGATCCCCCAAAAGGATATTACTTTAAAGAAAGAAACACTAATCTTAATTTATAAAATTAAACCAACAATACCCCAAAGTTAAATAAATACCATTCAATAAAAAAATTTTCTTAAAATACTTCAATATAATACAAACTAATATTGAAACCCAAAACATAGAAGAATTTGGTTATATAGTCTTCCACGTTAAATTGTATCTCCAAATTACATCAACTACTCTTAAAGTCACATACTTAAAAGTAATTAAACTAATCACATATTTTCTATTATAGGTTAATAATTTCTATAAATAACCCAAATCATTATAAATCCACAATAAAAACATAGATAAAAAATACACCATTACTCCTCAAATGAAATCCCATAGTATTCTATTTTCCTTGGGAATATAGTGTTCCCAACAGAGAGAACATCTTCCAAAATAACATTTATCACTTAATCAACAAATAATTTTCCTATAATATGGATATTCATTTGATAATACATAAGATCCCAAATCAAATTATGGGTGATTAATAAAATAATTTAACTAAAAATAATTAGTCACACTAACCAGAGACATCACGTAGTCCAGTGGTATGCGATAAATCCCAATCACACTCTGGTTGTGGGTTCGATTCCCATAGCTTTGTCCGACGCGACAGGTTGTGACATGGCCTGCGTGTTTTCCTTTTTCAAAAACTATATTTTATAACATTACCAAAATGAGATAAATTCCTCAAAATAACCATAACATAATTTAACCACAAATGTTATCTCATACCTTGAATTTTCATCCCAAAATATAATAACTTGTAATTTCCTAAAACCCAATGATCATATAAAACCAAATGGTTATTTATAACTATATTCATACGAGAAAAGACAATTCTTCCTTAAATATCATTTTTAGATGACAAATACAGGGTTACAAATACAAGATAAAATTATTCCAAAGTAATCTAATCAACAAGGAGCACTAATACTTTTAATCATTTCTCGAAGAATTTATTTCCACATAGCTTCTTCTTTGACCAAGAGAATATCCTATAGAATAGGGTATTCACTCAGTTAATGGGTTGGTCCCCTAAATTTACGGAAAATGACTGTAAATTGATTCTTGGGACCATTTTTATTTTCTTCCATAGTACTCTTCATTTTTCCTTGGTAATTCTTCACTTTATGTCCTTATTTCCCGCATTTAAATCAAATCTTTGTTCCATTGAGACACTTTCCTGGGTGTCTCCTTCCACATTTCCTACATGATGGAAATTGAGGATTCTTTTCTCCATGGTTTCCACTATTAGAGCTCTTATCATTCATCACTTTTCTCTTCATTTTTGAGTCTGAGAGTTGGTTAATATATATGTTGTTGATCGTATTTTTGGAAAACTGATTTGGCATGAACACGATATCTTTTACACCTATCAAAATTCCATTTTGTTTCTCATTTCCACCATTGTTACCACCTTGTACATCATTCTCAAATTTACTATGACATCCTTGGAATCCAGCCATTGACTAAAACCAGAAAGAATTGTGTGAGTAACAGTAGTCATAAAATCATTTAGAGAATATCATGAAACCATATTTTCAATTTGAAACAAATTATGATTATCCATGGTCATTTATTCTCATCTTATATTAAAATACTTCTAATCAGTTTGTAAATGAAATGTAAATTATCCTAAGCATCTCCCCTGGGATCGTCGTAACCAAAAGTGAAGCAAGGCCTGTTCTCGTGCACCAGTTCCCGTTCGAGTCTAGCTCAAAGCGGTGTTTTCAGGTTTTACCCCTTGGTACATCTGTGCCAGAACCACCTCTACCTTCTAGTATCCAGAAAATGATTTATTGCTTGGAAAACTCAAAAAATCACTACAATACCATAATTTTAGGAAGTTCATCTACACTAATCCTCAAAGTCTATCTTAGTTGTTATGTGCTCTAATCAGAGTTTATCTAAATCTAGTTTCCAAGGTTTGTACTAAACTTCCTCTGATACCAACTGTAATGCCCCGACGTCAGAAGCCCAGAGTCGGTGCATTATTACCTAACATTGGAATGATCATAAAAGATAAAGTCTCTAAAGACCGATTATTTTAGAATCCTTGGATGTACTAGATACATTCATAAGGTTTACATTACATCATAAAATGGAAAATAACAACAACATTATTTCCACAGACAATATTGAGATCCCATGGACTATCCCCGGAGGTCAGTAATAATATTCTTCTTTGCATCCTAGGAAGAATAAAACATAGAAATAGGTGAGCTTAGATGCTCAGTAAGGATAACATTATAGAGGAAACTTTCATAAATAATCATAAACATTTAAGGAAGTGTATGTGACTAGAACAAAAGCCTTTTAAACTTGAACTTCATCATTAAATGGCAAAGATAAAATCAAATAATTCCATTTACTTATTCACAGGGATATTATACTAGTTTAATAATCACATGTAATATCAATATCCGCTTTCATAATGATGGAATGCATAATGCCTGACTTTCATAACCACATAGTCAAGGCCTCGTGCCAATACTACAAATAAGATTTTGTCAAGGCATTGTGAGAAGACACTAGTCTGTCTCATGATACCTACCGATGCATCGAGGAGCTGTAGTGGGATTTACCCGTCACTTACTAAGTCAAATTAATTCCTCATATAAATAGGTTTAAACATAATCTGAACATTCGTATTAAAACTAGCATACAAAATGACAATATTTTAACCACAAAACATGAATGGTATAATAATAACACATCCAGAGTCAAACATAACTCATTCAATACAATATGGAATATTGCATTATAATAGATCATCCCCAATAGAGAATAATGAATTATATTTACATATATTAAAATAATCTTCAAAACTCTTTGAGAGAAATATCCCCCTTTTTCTTGAAAACATTTTAAAGTCTAACTATTTTTCAAGAAGAATTTTAAAATAGATTTTTGAATAAAAGTATCCCATACCACTTTGAAACTTTTAAAAGGAATTTTAATTTTAAAACATTAATGTGCATGTAAATAAAACCTTAACTCCATTTTTAAAACATGGACATTAATGGGAAATATTTAGAATAATAAATCTTTAAAACATTTTAAAATGATATTTTAGTTAGAGTTACTAACCAAAAGATAGACACTTGAATACAAATAATTGAGGTAATAAAAACTTTTTAATATCATGAGAATAAATGGATTCATGATATACTATGTCAAAGTGCATTATATACACCATATAAAAGTGATTTGGTGTATAACAATAAAGAAGTCTCAGTGGAATGTAAATTGAGATGAAATCTCTTATAAAGACTGTATACTTAGGTTAAGGATAAATCAACGACATAATTATGTGTCAAAAATATAAATACACTCAATATGATTGGATATTTAGTGTAAATAAATCAGAGGACATTCACACATATTCTTGTAAAAACAACACCAATGAATTGGATATTTAACTCAACAAATGGAGATTGAGTTAAAAATACTCTTATAAAGTTCATATCGATGACTTAAGAATTTATCAATGGAGTGATTATGTGTATAAAAAGTATATCCATAGAAATAGGAGTTGAAATTGTGACATAAGAAAATTAATAGTGATTCGACACATAATCTTGGAGTAATATAATCAATGAAGTATACGTAAAGCCGAATGAGTGGAAATTGAAATTTCAAATTACCTTATTGATTTGGTAACATACGAAACATACACCAATGAAAGAAGGATCATACAATGATGATGTAAATACCCATAAATTAAATTATATTACACAATTAATACAATCATGGGAAGTACACACACCACATGCAATAAATAATTGGTGAACAATGGAAATATCAAGGAATTAAAAGTGAGGTAAGAAACCCCTTACTTTATACTTTTTTCTTGGTATAAGGTAGGTTAACCTCCTGTATAATGGTGAAATAATTGTTATTAATTTATAAAAGAATCATATACATCAATATGATAAAATATATGATCTTTTAACATTGATTTGTTAATAATATCTTAGTATTATCGTCGTTTTGGGTGTTAACGAATTCATTTTACTTTATATTTATTTCTATGAGAGTCATATTTTTTATGGATGGGATGTATATTATTCATATCCATAATGATATCATGTCTCTAATCATTATTTTTAATCATAAAATTAAAATTATTCTTAAAAGGATACGATGGGGAATGAATCTCATCGTGTTCATGGAGACGGTAATCCGTACGTACGTAGGAGAAACAATAACATTTTTTGTTATTAAAAATAATATATAATTGGATGTTATATTATATATAAATAATAATTATCATGTTATATTTATTATTTACATCAATTACACATCATTGTTATACCCATCAAAATAATAATGTATTGAATAACAATTACACCACGACGTGGAGACGGTAAGCAATACGTATAGACATATGGTGACATGTCATTCAAAGGATGGAAAGAATAATGAATTTGGTTGTACCATATTTATAATAACATCACAGTATATATAATATACTGGAGTTATTATTTTATAATGTAAAGTACAAAGAGAAAGGAAGTTTAAGAAGAAAGTAACTTGAAAGAGGTGGTGAGATTTTTACCTCTTCTTCGGATTCTTCTTTTTGATTTGATCAAAAGGACTCATTAGGTTGGATTTCTGACTAAAGTAAGGCCTCTAGGATGAAGGGATGCCATTTGAGAGGGTATTTGGGTAGTGGTTGGCCAAGACAAATGGCTTTAAAGTTGTGAATTAGAGAGAAGGTGGAGTGCCCTTTTATAAGAGGGATGAGGGGCACCTTAGGAAAAGTAAGAAATATTATTTTATAATAAAATAATTTTCATTTTCTAATGGATACAAAATGGATTATTTAAAGGATAAGGTGAGTATGGGTCTAAAACCACTCAAAAAATAGGTTTTAGATAGGTTTGGGTTACTATATTAACTTTATTGTTTAGATTTAACTCTTAGTTAAATAGTTTGACATTTACCATATCTCTTTTTATTTTTATATTATATGGTTAATAAAATTACTATATACTTCCAAGAGAACAAAAAATGGTTCATTAATGATACAAATATCCTTATATAAGTCTTTTTTCCAAACCTTATATTTTTAGGAATAGAATATCAATTAATAATATAATATTTGTAATAAAAACTCTTTTATGTCAATTTTGACACTATTTGGTATTTTGTTTTTTCTAAATTCATAATAGAATTATTACTTCGAAAAAAATTCATCTAATTAACCCTAATATGTCATATTTACCTAGAAATTTAGTGTAATTCATAAAAAGTCTCAAATTACATTTTATTTGGATATTTATAATATCAATTATTTTAATATTTCATTAAATAGGTAATTACTGCATCATCATTGTGTCATAAATAAATTAAATTATTTAATGTCTAAAAAATATAAATAAAATACCCTTATGTTGGAAATATTTTTAGCTTTCTAATTAATATTTCTTGTCAAATTTATCTTATGTTTATCCCTATATTAAAAATGTTTTAGTTATTAAACATTGATTTTAACTCTTTCAACTCTTCTTTAAATAAAATAATAATAAATTCCCTAATCTAAAAGTGGATAAAAGAGGTTCATATTTTATTCCTTAGGTTTTTTTGGTCGAATTATACTTATCAAATAGAATTAGGACATCTGTTTTAGTAATAATAATATCATTTTTACCCTTAATTACCCTATTTACTTTTAGCCGTGATAAATAAAAGTAAAAAGTTACTATTCATAAAAAATTATTTTTATCTTATTGAACCACATTTTACACCTTGATATTAACCGTGTCTCTCAGATTTTCGAAATTTGTAAGAACCCAGATCTTCATTCAGGTATGTTTTCCCTTTTTCTGTAGTTTTTATGTAAAATAAATTTTCTGGAAATTTTCAAAGTACACGCCGTGTAATTTCTGAGTACACGCCATGTACTCTTTTCCAGCTCGAAGCCATGTGCTGGCCATGTCTAGGCCACACACACGGTGTGTAAGGGTGGGGTGGAGGCCGGTTAAAGCAGAGTACGGAAAACTGAAGTACATGCCATGTACTCAAGAAGTACACACCGTGTATTTTCTTTTTTTTTCATTAAATGGAACGGGGTCGCGCCTAACCCCTAAAATCATCTTCTTCTCTAGATTTCGTCTTCCCGGGAGCGACCGTATGACTGAATCTTCTCCGAGCTCCTGCATCGCCATCCGTTCTCCGATTCGGGCACGGTTGATTGCGTTGGAAGCACAGCGATGAGTTTTTCCTTCTGCTTGAGCCTTGTTTCTTGATTCCTCCTTGTTTTCAAGATGTCGTGGGAAGAACGTTTTGTGCATTTTCTTAGATCTACGTTGTTATAAGAGGAATATATCATCGTGGTTCACATATATTGATCTCCTAGGATTGAGGTAGGTGGTTTGTTCCTTTCTGTGGAAAGTTGATGAATATTATGTGCAAATTCCACCAATACCCTTGAACGGGGTATTGCGTGCTTCCTATTTTTCCCCTGCTATTTTCCTGCTTTTCTTGATTGCTCTATTAGAGGTTATTTCTTGTGAGTAGAGTAATTTATTTTATGCTCAGGTTGTTTTTCCATGATTGTTGTTCTATTTAGCGTTTTCAGTTTTGATGCCCATTTGTAGGGTAGTGGAACTGTTGTTTTATTATTGTCGTTGAGCCGTAGAATGGTAGCCAAGTAGTTCTTGGGGTTTACTTGGACGATACACACGTGCTGAGCATGTTTAGTTTCACTCAAGACTGGGAAAACCTAGAGTAGTAGACCAAAGGGAGAATTGACGGAAGGGATTCTCTAGTGTGTTTTTAATTATGATACGAGACTATAGCGGGAATTGACGTTGAGTGCTTCCTCAGAGAGTCTGTAGTTCCACGACACGGTCCACAGGGGGAATTGACATTGAGTGCTTCCCTAGAGAGCCTTTAGCACGATACGAGACTATAGGGGGAATTGACGGTGACTGCTTCCCTAGAGAGTCTACTTAATTACGTAGCTGAACCATAGGGGTGAGACTGTGTGTGCCTCCCATAGGGTTACTAGTACTATAGGTTGAACCATAGGGGTTAGGTTGTGAGAGATACCCAGAGGGTTACCTATTTCTTCTTTTGTTTCTGGCTGCTTACTTGTGTACTTATTTGTTAGAACTGTCGATTGTAGCTTCTTGTGATTTCCTGTTACTGCTTCTTGTTATATTAATGCCATGTATTCCTTGACTCTTAGGAACAAATCATTCGGTGATTGCCTACTGGGATTGTATCTCACACCCTGTTTGGGCCATGATTTTGGGCCCAAGCAGACTATGTTGCTGCAGGTATAGATAAGGGAAAGAGCCCTTCTACATCAGGTTCTTGATTGCACTGGAGCTGGGGAGCATGGGACCGAGACGTGGCTCGCGATGATGATGAGATTTATTTGTTTTCTTTTGCACTTGGTTTCAGTTTTATTTTAGCATGTTGTTGTGTTTTCTGCTTTCCATAGATACTTTTACCTGCTGCATTATTGTCATCATTGTTATATATCTACGTTGCTTCTGCTGTTGGGTTTCTATTGTTATGCATGTTGTTACTGTTTCCGCTATTGACTGTTTCTTTTCCACTTTATACCTTACCGAATGAGGGCATTGTTTCCCCACCGACTTACCAAGGCCCTCGCTGCTAGTCGGAAGCCTCGGGTGTTAGGGGAAATGCGCTTGAGGTCATGTGGCGAACCGGGTATAGGGCACCAGTGGAGGGGCTCCAGACTCGGGTCGTTACAAAGTGGTATCAGAGGAGTTCTTTTCTATTTCTTGCTATTTGGAGACTTTAGCTAGGGATAAGATGTATTCAGTACTTGGCATTAATCTATGCTCGGGAGTAGCTAACCCGTGTACAGGGAAAATCCATACTACCTTGTTAATTGCAGTTTTTTCTGGTTTTGAGATTTTATGGTTGATCTGATTTCACCCAGAGTGATTCACATGACTTGTGATATTACTGTTTTGATATTGCGGTTCTCTTTCTATCGCAACCTGATGAGATAAGGGTATGCCATCTCATTCTTTATATGTCATCTAGGGTACATTAGCGATTGCATGCTGTTGTGATAGACCTTGTGTAGATTATGCATGTTGTGGTGATAGTTGCTTGATAGATTCTCTACTGTTATATTAGAAAACGGTTTTTTTGGTTCTTTGTTTAATGTGAATGCCAAATTTTGGTTCTTGGGGTGTTATGGGATCTCATAGATCGGAATTTGGCACCTTTTCTCCTTGTTTTTAGTGTTTCTGGAATTCTGTGCAGTTTCTAAGATACTGCCCAGAGAAACCCAGAATACACGGCGTGTACTTTTTGGGAACACACCGTGTAGTTTTCTGTCCATGTCACTGACCGTGTGAGCAGAACACGGTGTCGTGGAAGTAACTTCAGAAACACGCTGTGTACGGTAGCTACACGCCGTGTATGTTCGGAGCCGTGTACCCGGCCGTGTCACTAACAACACGGGTCGAGGAAGCACGGGTAGAACACACCGTGTCCATAGGGAACATGCTGGGTAGTCCTTTCCAGGGACCCAGCCGTGTTACGAACAACACGGGCCGACGTTACCTTCCTTTCCACACATTGTGTTTGTTCGGAACATGCCGTGTAGTCTTGCCCAGGTACTCAGCCGTGTCATGAACAACATGGGATGGTTTCACCTTCGCCTATACACGCCGTGTTTTCTTGGAGCACGTTCTGTAAGGTCCAACCGTGTAGACTGCCGTGTACTCAACAACATGGACAGCTGAAGCCTTATCTAGTTCACGCCATGTTTGTTTCGAACACGCCATGTGGTCTTGGGTTATGTCGGACTGTGTGGGTTAGTCGTGTAAGGAACTCGGGCAGGGGAACAGTTCCAAGTACACGCCGTGTGTTGGGGTCAACACGCCGTGTAGTTGAGGTGTACACGACTTGTAGGACAGGAGTACACGCCCATGTCAGTGGCTTGAAAAGACACGCCATGTAGTTTTTATACACACCGTGTAGTCGTGTTTTTCAATCTTTTGTGTTTTTCTTCCCATGTTCCTGTTTTTACCCTTGTGTTCCCTGTCCTTGTTTTCCTAATCTAATGTGTGCTTTTGATCTTTCAGATCTATGCATCCGAGACATCCTCCGGTCGTACGTCTTTCTTTAGGTAGTGATCAGACGCCAGATATGGATGATCAGGGACTTTATGTTGATCCCACAGCCGAGCCAGCCTTGGCATTGGTTGTTGTACCAGTTGCGGGCACTGATGCACAATTCAAGGAAGGTTTCATGAGGATGATGTATTCCTTCCAGGGAGCACCGCCTCCTGCCTCATCTATGGCAGACTTGACGCGGGTCTTTTAGCAGCAGCATCCTCCCACGTTCTCGGGGGGGGGGGGGGGGGGAGGACCTCGGGCTGCAGAGTCATGGATGGAAGCGATGCTGACTATATTTGAGCATCTGGAGATGCCTCCAGAGAGGCGGGTCAAGATCGCCACCTAAATGATTCGAGACTCTGCCAAGAGGTGGTGGGACATGGTCTCACAGGCGGTTCAACAGTTGGCTATGACTTGGGAGGAGTTCCAGTGCGTGTTCTACGACTACTTCTACCCGGAGACCCTGAGGGCCGATCGAGCCCGGGAGTTCATGAGCCTAGAGCAGGGTACTCTATCTGTCATGGATTATTCCTCTCGTTTCACTGATCTGCAGCGTTTTACACCCCTTCGGGATGGGAGTGGGGTGTTCTTGGTGAGGATGTTTAAGGATGGACTCAGGTGGGAGATTTGCTCGCAGGTGAACATCTTCTAGCTGACTTCCATTACTTCCATCGTCAACTAGGCACTGATTGCGGAGCGCAATCTGAGAGACTATGGAGTTGCGAGTCAGGGCGGTCTTGCTTCCAGAATTATCTTTCCTCCAGATGATATTAAGAAGCGTCATAGGGAGCCTACACGTGGTGATTCGAAGAAGTGAGACGCATCATCAGGCAGCCAGGTGACATGCTACCAGTGTGGCCGGTCTGGGCACACGAGGCCGCAGTGACAGAGGGATGTGTGGAGTGCCGATCTTGCAGTAAGATGGGTCACCTTAAGCATTTCTGTTAGGTTTTCTCACCAGCAGCTGGTGACCGGGGTTCTTCCATGACTCTTTGTTCAGGAGCATCCCCACCAGTTTCTCACCAGTCGGGAAACTGGAGTTCTTCTGGCCGTTCGGCCCAAGGTGGAGGTCAAGGCCGTGGCAGTCAGCCACCGGTTCCTCAGCACCAGCAGGGAGGTTCAGCTCAGAGTGTTCAGCCAAGGGCGCAAGGCCGCAGTACATGCCAGTCTTTCACCATGGAGCAGACTTATCAGGAGCAGGATCCCGACCCTTCTACTGTTCGAGGTACGATTTTAGTAGCCTTAGTTTTGTCTTCATCCCTTTTTGATACTGGTTCTACGCATAGATTTATCTCCGTTGCTATTGTGTAGAGCCTTGGGCTCTGCATCTTTTCTTCTGCTGACACGTTGACACTAGAAACACCTTTGGGAACGAGGACATCTAGTGTACGCCATTGTTGAGAGTGCCTTCTAGAGGTTGCAGGGTATCTCTTCTTATGGGATCTCTATGTCCTAGAGATGATAGGCTATGATGTCATCCTTGGCATGGACTGGTTGATTCCCTTCCAGGCAGTCGTTGACTGTTATCGCTGCAGAGTCAGTTTCGTCTCACCAGAGGGTGAATCTTTGCTTCATAGAGGCGAATGGGACGTTCGGGCGAGTCAGGAAGGACTCGAGCATCTTGGGCTAGGAGGGGTGACATCCCAGATTGCTAGTCTTTATTTAGATGATCAGGGGACTCCACAGTTGGACTTTCCTACAGTGGTGGATCGCTTCAGGGATGTCTTTCCAGAGGACTTTTCGGGTTTTCCTCTGGAGCGTGAGGTAGAATTATCTATTGAGCTCGTGCCAGGAGTGGCATCAGTGTCCATTCCTCCCTATAGGATGGCCACATCTGAGTTGTAGGAGCTCAAGAAGCAGTTGGAGGAGCTACAGGCAATGGGTTTCATCCTACCCAGTACTTCTCCTTGGTGTTCACCTATTCTATTTTTGAAGAAGGCAGACGGTACCCTTCGGCTTTGTGTGGATTATCGAAAGCTGAACCAGTTGATAGTCAAGAACCGATATCCCTTTCCGTGGAATGATGAGCTTTTCGATCAGCTTCAAGGATCCCGGGTGTTCTTGAATATCTACTTTAGGTCCGGTTATCATAAGTTGTGCGTTAGACCATCAGATATACCTCTGATAGCCTTCAGGAGCAGATACGGTCTTTACAAGTATACAGTCATGCCTTTCAGAGTCACGAACGCACCTGCAGTTTTCATGGCACTGATGAACTGAGTGTTCCATCCTTACTTGGATTCCTTCGTCGTGGTCTTCGTGGATCATATCTTGGTGTACTCTCACACTCGACACAACCATTCCACCCATATTGAGATCATTCTGAGTACACTGAGAGAGCATCGGCTTTATGCTAAACTCTCAAAGTGCCACTTCTGGATGGATCAGATTCACTTCTTGGGTCATGTCATCTCAGAGGCAGGAGTATCTGTGGAACCATAGAAAGTGAGAGCTGTAGTTTCTTGGGAGCAGCCGAAAAACGTCTTTGAGGTACGGAGTTTCCTAGGGCTGGCTGGATACTACAAATGCTTCATTTGGGACTTTTCTCATCTAGCAGCACCCTTGACAGGTCTGACCAAAAAGGGGGTGAAGTTCTTATGGTCATATTCTTGTGAGTCATCCTTTCCGGAGCTAAAAGGGAGGTTGACGTCAGCACCGATACTAGTCTTTCCAGATCCAGGAAAGAGTTACACTGTTTATTGTGATGCTTCAGGTGTCGGGCTAGGAGCTGTGCTTATGCAGGGAGAGGGAGTCGTTGCGTACGAGTCTCGACAATTGAGGCCACATGAGAGGAACTACCCTACGCACGATCTGGAGTTGGCAGCTGTTGTTCATGCCTTGCACTGTTGGAGACACTATCTTCTGCGAGAGCACTTTTTGGTCTTCACTGACCATAAGAGTCTCAAGTATATCTTCACTATGCGTGATCTGAATCTGAGGTAGCGCAGGTGGGTTGAGTATCTACATTATTTTGACTTCTATCTTCCCTATACGCCCAGAAAGGACAACGCCGTGGCAGATGAGTTGAGTAGGAGAACTCAGATTCAGGTAGTTCAGGAGGCTAGTAGTGAGTGGAAACTGATGGCTCTATTCTCTGAGATGCATCTGGAGGTGCATGACAGATGGGGACAGACTTTTCTATCTTCTGTAGCTGTTACCTCCACGCTACTTGATCGGGTACAATTGTGGCAGCTATCAGACTCAGAAGGCTTAATCCTATGGGAGAGTGTGTCAGGAGAGGACCCTCTTCTTGGATGGACAGTGGGCGAGGATGAGATCATTCATTTCCAAGGACGTGTATGGTTTCCAGTAGACATACACGAGGAGATGATGCGGGATTTCCATTCCTCCATTTGGGCCGTTCATCCTGGCGTCATCAAGATGTATTGGGACCTGCATCGCCAGTACTGGTGGCCGGGTATGAAAAAGGATGTTGCTAGTTTTGTCCTGAGATGTTCTACTTGTCATCAGGTGAAAGCACATCATCAGCGACCAACAGAACTTTTACAGCTGTTACCCATTCCAGAGTGTAAGTGGAACGATGTTGCGATGGACTTCATGACTGAGTTACCAAGATCGCCTCAGGGAAACGATGATGTTTGGGTTGTCGTCAACAGGCTTATGAAGGTTGCTCACTTATTTCCGATCAAGGAGACCTTTAATGTTGATGATTTGGGATGACTTTACATTAGAGAGATCGTTCTTCTACATGGAGTTTCGCACTCTATTTTTCCAGACAGAGATGTCCACTTTACCTCTCGGTTCTGGCAGGGACTTCAGAAGGCCTTGGGCACACAGGTACTTTTGAGTACAGCATACCATCCCTAGACTGATGGCCAGTCCGAATGCACGATCCAGGTGCTTGAGGATATGCTCCAAGCTTGCATTCTAGACTTTGGCGGTTCTTGGGAGAAGCATATTCCTCTGGTGGAGTTCTCCTACAACAACAGTTTTCAGGCGACCATTCTAATGGAACCATATGAGGCTTTGTACGGTAGGCCATGCCGATCACCCTTATGATGGATGGTGGTAGGGGAGGAAACTTTGCTGGGACCTCGTCTTGTTCAGGAGACTTCAGAGCAGATAGAGCTGATTCAGAAGAGGATGGCTACAGTGCAGTCTCGACAGAAGTCTTATGCTGATCAGCGGAGACGACCTCTGGAGTTCGAGGCCGGTGATCAGGTTTTCCTACCTGTCACATTGAGGTTGGGACACAAAAGGATTTCGAGATAGTGTAAGCTTTCACTGTGGTACGTCGGGCCGTTTGTGGTCTTGGAGAGAGTTGGGCTGGTTGCCTAACGATTGCAGCTACCTCAGCGGTATCGGGCCATGCAAAATGTCTTCCACGTCTCTCAGCTCCGACGTTAATTTTCAGAACCGTCTCACATCTTTCAGCCCAAGGAAGTCGAGATTGAAGTGGATACATCATTAGAGGAGAATCCTATCCGGATTGTCGATCGCAGTACGAAGGTTCTCCGCAGGCAGTCTATTCCTCTGGTACGAGTGATATGGCAGCACGGGCGAGTACAGGACAAGACCTGGGAGAGGGAGGCCGATGTACGATCGCAGTGGCTGAAGCTGTTCGGGGTTTCTTCTTCTCCACCACGTTAGGGAAATTTGGGGACAAATTTCTTTAAGGGGGAAGTTTTTAAGAACTCGGATCTTCGTTCAGGTATGTTTTCCCTTTTTCTGGAGTTTTTAAGGAAAATAAATTTTCTGGAAATTTTCAAAGTACATGCCGTGTACTTTCTGAGTACACACCGTGTACTATTTTCCAGCTCTAAGCCATGTGCTGGCCATGTCCAGGCCACACACACGGTGTGTAAGGGTGAGGTGGAGGTCGGTTAAAGCGGAGTACGGAAAACTGATGTGCACGCCGTGTACTCAAGTAGTACACGCCGTGTATTTTCTTATTTTTTCATTAAACGGACCAGGGTCGTGCCTAACCCCCAAAATCATCTTCTTCTCCAGATTTCGTCCTCTTGGGAGAAACCGTATGTCCAAATCTTCCCCAAGCTCCTGCCTCGCCGTCCGTTCTCCAATTCAAGCACGGTAGATTGTGTTGGAAGCACAGCGGTGAGTTTTTCCTTCTGCTTGAGCCTTGTTTCTTGATTCCTCCTTGTTTTCAAGATATCATGGGATGAACATTTTGTGCGTTTTATCAGATCTACATTGTTCTAAGAGGAATCTGCCATCGTGGTTCATGTATATCGATCTCTTAGGATTGAGGTAGGTGGTTTGTGCCTTTCTATGGAAATTTGATGAATATTATGTTCAAATTACACCAATACCCATGAACGGGGTATTGCGTGCTTCCTGTTTTTCCCCTACTGTTTTCCTTCTTGCTTGATTGATTTAGTAGAGGTTATTTCTTATGAGTAGAGTAATTTATTTTTGTGCTCAGGTTGCTTTTCCATGCTTGTTGTGTTGTTTAGCATTGCCAGTTTCCATTCCTAGTTGTACGGTAGTGGAACTGTTGTTTTATTATTGTTGTTGATCCATAGAATGATAGCCAAGTAGTTCTTGTGGTTTACTTGGATGATACACGCGTGCTGAGAATGTTTAGTTTCATCCAGAACTGTGAGAACCTAGAGTATTAGACCAAAGGGAGAATTGATGGAAGGGATTCTCTAGAGTGTCTTTTAATTACGATGCGAGACTATAGGGGGAATTGACGTTGTGTGCTTCCTCAGAGAGTCTGTAGTTCCACGACGTGGGCCACAAGAGGAATTGACGTTGAGTGCTTCCCCAGAGATCTTTTAGCACGATAAGAGACTATAGGGGGAATTAACGGTGAGTACTTCCCCAGAGAGGCTTCTTAATTACGTAGCTGAACTAAAGGGGTGAGACTGTGTGTGCCTCCTAGAGGGTTTCTAGTACTATAGGTTGAACCATAGGGGTTAGGCTGTGAGAGCTACGCAGAGGGTCACCTGTTTCTTCTTTTGTTGTTGGCTGCATACTTGTGTACTTATTTGTTAGAACTATGGATTGTAGATGCTTGTGCTTTCCTGTTACTACTTCTTGTTATATTACTGCCATGTATTCATTGACTATTAGGTACAAATATTTGGGTGATTGCCTACTGGGATAGTATCTCACACCCTGTTTGGGCCATGCTTTTGGGTCGAAGCAGACTATGTTGCTGTAGGTATAGATAAGGGAAAGCGCCCTTCTACATCAGGTTCTTGATTTCACTGGAGCTGTGGAGCATGGGACCGAACCGTGGATCCCGATGCTAAGGAGCTTTCTTTGTTTTCTTTTACACTTGGTTTCAGTTTTATTTCAGCACGTTTCTGTGTTAGCTGCTTTCTATAGATACTTGTACCTGCTGCATTATTGTCACCATTGTTATATATCTACGTTGCTTCTGCTATTGGGTTTCTGTTGTTATGCATGTTGTTACTATTTCCGCTATTGACTGTTGTTTTTCTGCAGTATACCTTACCGAATGAGGGAATAGTTTCCCCACCGACTTACCAAGGCCCTCGCTGCTAGACGGCAGCCTCTGGCGTTAGGGGAAATTCTCTTGAGGTCATGTGGAAAACTGGGTATGGGGAACTAGTGGAGGGGCTCCAGACTCAGGTCGTTAAAAAATTCAACTCACAGGAGTGGTAAAATTAAGTTTTATGTGAATTTGGAAATTCTCCTAAGATGTGGATAAAAGACGGTGAAAGTTCAATTAAATTTTTATTGATCTAAAATTATTATAAACTGAATCCAATGTATTAAATTGAACTTATATAGGTATTATGTATCTATTTTGGCCTAAAATAAATTTATATAAAATAAATAATTATTTAAATAAAAATTCTGTTTTAAACTATAACGTAGTGTTTTTCACTATTCATCAAAAATTAAAAGTTTTCCGAAACTTACCAAAAATTCACGCTAATGTAATTTTGATATTATGAATTAAAAAATGAAGTCTATTTTAACAAATTCAAAACATATAAATTGCATTTATTATTTTAAAATTAATTCCTGTTGCTAAAACCAAAAAGCATATTTTTATGAAATAATAACTACCAAAAGATTGACATTTGTTTATGTCCAATTTCAAAGTGAAATTACATCCAATGACCAACATTGTATTAAATAGTAAAAATATAATATAATTATAAATCCAAACCATTCATATTTATAGCTGAACACTATAAATTATTTTGATTAAAAATGTTGTATTCAGTTAAAATATATTATTTTTCAATATTCACCCAAATGTGAAAGTTATCAGGAAAACACCAAAAATTTATTGAAACTAAATTCTTATGTCCTGATCCCAAAGACGAAGTTTATTTTGTCAAATTGAATATATAAAAGTTTCAAATATTTTATTCAAAAAGGGTTCGCCATTAAAAGGTAGTAAAATTTCATTTTTTAAAAAATACTTCTTTTATCTAAAAAATGATTTTGCCCTTGAATTATGTCTAAGAAACTCATAATATGGATTCTAAAATTATAAGGGTTTTATAAAGTTCAAAATTCTGTTAATACTATTCACACATGCTTTTGAACGGCTAGTTTGGTAACTTGTGGTGCACTTGAACTCAATGTTGCGTGTAGTGTAAGTTATTGAATTGCTTTGAAGAACTAACTTACTATGAAATCTTGGGGTGTTAAATTCTTCCCTCCATCAATAAATTGCATCCTCACAATTTTTAAAAATGGTCATGGGAATATAATGGAATTTCTCACATCGGAAAAAGTCAATAAAACTATCACTTTAAAAGAAAGAAAGAGAAGTACAAAGGTCACCCAAGATAACCCGTACTAGGATTCCATGTAAAAAAACATGGATATGGTAGATAAACTAAGTGTAAAGTTCTGATTGAGAGGAATAGAGAACATGATTAGGAGAAAGTTAACAATAAGAAAACCACAAACTTGTGATGGGAAAAATGGTCATTAGTTTCCCAGTTGGAAATGTAAAAGAACAAGATTTTTTTTGTTTTAAGTTACATTTCATATAGATGAGGAATTTATTTATGAGATTGACTAAGAAAATAAAGAGATATACTTACTTTTTAAGTAGAGTTTAATTATTTAATAAATTTATAACACTAACTTGTTTTTTTAAACAACGAGTATTCAAGAAGACTTGGTCACACCATAAGAGCTAGAATAAACTTCCAGAGAATCACATGATCGACAAAGGATAAAATATATATTTACCCTGTCTTTAGAGAATAATCAAAACTAAAACGGTTAGTACAAGATCTGATGATCCCCCAGAAGGATATTCCTTTAGAGAAAGAAACATTAATCTAAATTTCTAAAATTAAACCAATAATACCCCAAAGTTAAATAAATACCATTAAATAAACAATTGTCCTTAAAATCCTTCAATATAATCCAAACTAATATTTATACCCAAAACTTAGAAGAATTTGGTTATGTAGTCTTCCACGTTAAGTTATATCACCAAATGATATCAACTACTCTTAAAGTAACATACTTAAAAGTAATTAACCAAATCACATATTCTCTATTATAGGTTAATCATTTCCATAAATAACCCAAATCACTCTAAATCCACAATAAAAACATTGATAAAAATCCACCATTACTCCTCAAATGAAATCCCATAGTATTCTATTTTACTTGGGAATATAGTGTTCCCAACAAAGAAAACGTCTTCCAAAATAAAATTTATCACTTAATCACCAAATCATTTACCTATAATTAGGGTATTCATTTGATAAGACATAAGATCCCAAATAAACATATTATTGATCAAAAAAATCATTTTACGAAAAATAATTAGTCACACTAACCAGGGACTTCCCGTAGTCCAGTGGTAGGCGATAAATCCCAATCGCACTCTGGTTGTTGGTTCCATTCCCACAGCTTTTTCTGACGCTACAGGTTGTCACATGGTCTACGTGTTGTCCTTTTTCAAAAACTATATTTTATAACATTAAAAAAATGAGATAAATTCCTAAAAATAACCATAACATAATTTAATCACAAATTTTATCTCATACCTTGAATTTTCATCCAAAAATATAATAACTTGTAATTTCCTCAAAACCAATGATCATATAAAACCAAATGGTTATTTATAACTATATCCATAAGAGAAAAGATAATTCTTCCTTAAATATCATTTTCAGATGACAACTACAGGGTTACAAATACAAGAGAAAATTATTCCAAAGTAATCCCTTCAACAAGGAGCACTAATAATTTTAAACATTTCTCCAATAATTTATTTCCACATAGCTTCTTCTTTGACCAAGAAAATATACTATAGAATAGGGTATTCACTCAGTTAATGGCCAGGTCCCCTATATTTACTACAACTGACTGTAAATGGATTCTTGGATCCATTTTTATTTTCTTCCATATTACTCTTCATTTTTCCTCAACAATTCTTCACTTTATGTCCTTCTTTTCCACACGTAAAGCATTTATTTGTTCCATTGATACACTTTCTTGGGTGTCTCCTTCCACATTTCATGCATGATGGAAATTGTGGGTTTTTTTCTCTATGGTTTCAACTATTGGAGCTCTTATCATTCATCACCTTTGTCTTCTTTGTTGAGTCTGTGAGTTGGTTAATATATATATTGTTGATCATATTTTTGGAAAATTGATTTGGCATGAACATGATATCTTTAAATCCTATCAAAATTCCATTTTTTTGCTCATTTCCACCACTGTTCCCACCTTGTACATCATTCTCAAAGTTACTATGACATCCTTGGAATCTATCCATTGACCAAAACAAGAAAGCATTGTGGGAGTAATAGTAGTCATAAAATCATTTAGAGAATATCATGACACCATATTTTCAATTTGAAACACCTGAGGATTAACCAAGGTCATTTATTATCATCTTATATTAAAATAATTAAAATCAGTTTTTAAAGAAAATGTAAATTATCCTAAGAATATCTCCCGAGAGTGTCGTAACCAAGAGTGCAGCAAGGCCCGTTGTCGTGCCCCAGTTCCCGTTTGAGTCTAGATCAAAGTGGTGTTTTCAGGTTTGACCCTTAGGTACATCTGTGCTAGAGCGCCTCCACCTACTCGTATCCAGACAAGGGTGTATTGCTGGGAAAACTCACAAAATCATAACTATTCCAAAATTTTAGGAATTTCCTCTATACTAATCCTCAAAGTATATCTTAGGGGATATGAGCTCTAATAAGAGATTATCTAAATCTACTTTCTAAGGTTTGTACTAAACTTTCTTTGATACCAACTTTAAAGCCCCGACCCTAGAAGACAAGAGTCAGTGAATTGTTACGTATCGTTGGCATGATCATAAAAGATCAAGTCTCGAAAGACTGATTAGTTTAGTAGCCTTGTAAGTACTAGATACATTCAAAAGATTTACATTACATCATAAAATGGAAAACTACAACAACATTGTTTCAATAGACAACATTAAGATCCCATAGACTATCCATATTGGCCTTTCCTAATAAACTTCTTTGCATCCTGGGAAAAATAAAACATAGAAAGGGGTGACCTCAGATGCTCAGTAAGGATAACATTACAGAGGAAACTTTCATAAATAAGAATAAACATTTAAGGCAGTGTATGAGACTAGAACAAAAGCCTTTTAAACTTGAAATTTAGCATAATATGGAAAAGACAAAAACAAATAATTCCATTTACTTATTCACAGGGATATTCTACATTTCGAATAATCACATGTAATATCAATAGCCATTTTCATAATGATGGAATGCATAATGCCAGACTTTCATAACCACATAGTCAAGGCCTCGTGCCAAGACTACAAATAAGATTTTGTCAAGGCCTTGTTCCAAGACACTAGTTTGTCTCATGAGACCTACCGGTGCATCGAGGAGCTATAGCGGTCTCCACCTGTCACTTACTAAGTCCAATTAATTCCTCATATAAAAAGTTTGAAACATAATCTGAACATTTGTATTAAAACTAGCATATGAAATGACAATATTTTAACAACAAAACATGAATGGTATAAGAATAACACATCCACAGTCAAACATAACTCATTAAATACAATATGGAAGATTTTATTAAAATAGATCAACCTCAATAGAGAATAATGAATGATATTTATATAGATGAAAATAATCATCAAAACTATTTTAGAGAAATATCCCCCTTTTTCTTGAAAACATTTAAAATTTTCACTATTTATAAAGAAACCGTTTAAAATAGATTTTTGAATAAAAGTGTCCCATGCCACTTTGAAACTTTTAAAAGGAATTTTAATTTTAAAACATTATTGTCCATATAAATAAAACCTTAAATCCATTTTTAAAACATGGACATTAATGGGAATGATTTAGAATAATAAATCTTTAAAACATTTTAAAATGATATTTTAGTTAGAGTTCCTAACCAAAAGATAGAAAATTGAATAAAAATAGTTGAGGTAATAAAAATTTTTTAATATCATGACAATAAAGGGATTCATGATTTACTATTTGAATGTACATTATATACACCATATAAAAGTGATTTGGTGTATAACAACAAAGAAGTCTCAATGGAATGTAAATTGAGATTAAATCTCTTATGAAGACAGTATCCTTAGGTTAAGGATAAATCAAAGACATAATTATGTGAGAAAAATATAAATACACTGAATATGATTGGATATTCAGTGTAAATCAATCAGAGTACATTCACACATATTCTTGTAAAAACAACACCAATGAATTGGATATTTAACTCAACAAATGGAGATTGAGTTAAAATTACTCTTATCAAGTTCATATCAATGATTAAAGAATTTATCAATGGAGTGATTATGTGCATAAAAATTGTATCCATAGAAAGGGGAGTGGAAATTGTGACATAAGCAAATGAATAGTGATTCAACACATAATCTTGGAGTAATATAATCAATGAAGTATGCGTAGAGCTGAATGAGTGGAAATTGAAATTTCAAATTCCCTTATCGATTTGGTAACTTACGAAACATACACCCATGAAATAAGGATCATAAAATGATTATGTAAATATCCATAAATTAAATTATATTACACAATGAATACAATCATGGGTAGTACACACACCACATGCAATAAATAAGTGGTGAACAATGGAAATCTCACGGATTTAAAAGTGAGATAAGAAACCCCTTACTCTGTAATTTTTCCTTGGTAGAGGGTAGATTAACCTCCTATATAATGGTTAAATAATTTTTATTAAATTAGAAAATAATCATATACAATAATATGATATCATATATGACCTTTTATCATTGATTTGTTAATAATATCTTAGTATTATCATCATTTAGGGTGTTACCATATTTGTTTTCCTTTATATTCTTTGTAATGAGAGTCATATTTGTTATGGATGGGATGTATATTATTCATATCCAGAATTATATCATGTCTCTAAACATTATTTTTAATCATAAATAAAAAATTAGTCTTAAATGGATTCGATGGGGAATGAATCTCATCGCGTTCATGGAGATGGTAATCCGTACGTACGCAGGAGCGATAATATCATTATTTTGTTATTAAAAATAATATATAATTGGATTTTTTATCATATATAAAGAGTCATTATCATCTTATATTTATTATTGACCTCAATTACACATCATTGTTATACCCATCAAAATAATAATGTATTGAATAACAACTACACCACGACGTGGAGACGGCAAACCGTACATACGCACATATGGTGACATGTCATTCAAAGGATGGATATAATAATGAATTTGGTTGTACCATTTTTATAAAAACATCAAAGTATATAGAATATACTGGATTTATTAATTTAGAATGGAAACTACCAAGATAAATGAAGTTGATGAATAAAGGAACTTGAAAGAGGTGGTGAGATTTTTACCTCTTCTTCGGGTTCTTCCTTTTTATTTGATCAAAATGACTCCATAAGTTGGCTTTATTACTAAAGGAATGCCTCTAGGATTAAGGTAGTACAGTTTAGAGGGTATTTGGGTAGAGTTTGGCCAATAAAAATGGCTCTGTAGGTGTGAATTATAGAGAAGGAGGAGTTCTCTTTTATAAGAGGGGTGAGGGGCACCTTAGGAAAATCTAGAAATATTATTTTATAATAAAATTATTTTCGGTTTCTAATGGCTCCAAAATAGATTATTTAAAGTATAAGGTGGGGATTGGTCGAAAACCACTCAAAAATAGGTTTTAGACAGGTTTGGGTCACTATATTATCTTTATTTTTTAGATTTAACTCCTAGTTAAATAGTTTGACATTACTATGTCTCTTTGTATTTTTATATTATATGGTCAATAAACATAATATATACATCCAAGAGAACCCCAAATGGTTCATTAACGATACAACTATCATTATATAAGTCTTTTGGGAAAACCTTAGATATTTAGGAATAGAATATCAATTAATAATATAATATTTGTTTTAAAAACACTTTTATGTCAAATTTGACACTATTTGGTGTTTTGTTTTTGATAAATTCATAAAAGAATTATTACTTTGAAAAAAATTCATTTAACAAACTCTAATATGTCATATTAACCTAGAAAATTAGCGGAATTCTTAAAAAGTCTCAAATTACATTTATTTGGATATTTATAATATCAATTATTTTAATATTTCATTAATTAGGTAATTACTCCATCATCATTGTGTCATAAATAAATTAAATTATTTAATGTCAAAAAAATTTAAATAAAATACCATTACATAGGAAATATTTTTATATTTCAAATGAATATTTATAGTCAAATTTATCTTATGTTTATCCCTATTTTAAAATTTTTTTATTTATTAAACATTGATTTTAACTATTTTAACTCTTCTTTAAATAAAATAATAATAAATATCCTAATCTAATCCAAGTGAAACAAAGAGGTTAATATTTATTACTAAGTTTTTTTTGTTCAAATTATAATTATCCAATAGAATTAGGATATGTGTTTGGGTAATAATAATAATATCATTTTTACCTTTAATTAACCTATTTACTTTTAACCGTGGTAAATAAAATTAAAAGTTACTATTCACCAAAAATTATTTTTAACTTATTGACCCACATTTTACACCTTTATATTAACCATGTCTCTCTAATTTTTGAAATTCAACTCACAGAAGTGGTAAAATTATGTTTTATGTGAATTTTCAAATTTCCTAGGAGGTGGGTAAAAGACTGTGAAAGTTCAATTAAATTTTTATTGATCTAAAATTATTATAAACTGATTCCAATGTATTACATTGAACTTATATATAATTATTATGTATCTATTTTGACCTCAAATAAATTTAAATAAAATAAATAATTATTTAAATAAAAATTTGGTTTTAAACTATAACGCAATGTTTTTCACTATTCATCAAAAATTTAATGTTTTCAGAAACATATAAATAATTCACCCTAAGATAATTTTGATATTATGAATTAAAAAATGAAGTCTACTTTACCAAATTCAAAACATAGAAATTTCATTTATTAGTTTAAAATTAATTCCTGTTGTCAAGACCAAAAAATGTATTTTTATGAAATAATAACTACCAAAAGATTGACATTTGTTTATGTCCAATTTCAAAGTGAAATTACTTCTAATGAACAACATTGGATTAAATGGTAAAAATATAATCTAATTATACATCCAAACCATTCATATATATAGTTTAACACTGTAAATTGTTTTGATTAAAAAAGTTGTTTTCAGTTAAAATATATTATTTTTCACTATTCACCCAAATTTGAAAGTTATATGAAAAACACCAAATATTTATTGAAACTAAATTCTTATTTACCAATCCCAAAGAAGAGGTTTATTTTGTCAAATTGAATATATAATAGTTCCAAATATTGTATTTAAAAAGGGATCTCCATTAAAAGGCAATAAAATTTCATTTTCTGAAAAATACTTCTTTTATCTAAAAAAATGAATTTGTCCTTAAATTATGTCTAAGAAACTCATAATATGTATTATAAAATTATAATGGTTATATAAAGTTCAAAATTCTATTCATACTATTCATAACCGCATTTGAATGGCTAGTTTGGTAAGTCGTGGTGCGCTTGAACTCGATGTTGTGTGTAGTGTAAGTTATTGAATTAATTTGAAGAACTAATGTACTATGAAATATCGGGGTGTTAAATTATTCCATCCTTCAATAAATTGTGTCCTAGAAATTTTTAAAATTGGGCTTTTGAATATAATGTAAAGTCTCACATCAGAAAAAGAGTCAATAAAACTATCACTTTAAAAGAAAGAAAGAAAAGTACAAAGGTCACCCAAGATAACCCATACTAGGATTCCATGTAGGAAAACATGGATATGGAAGATAAAATAAGTGTCAAGTTCTGATTGAGAGGGATATAAAACATGATCTGGAGAAAGTTAATAACAAGAAAACCACAAAATTGTGATGGGACAAACGGTCATTAGTTTCCCAGTTGGAAAAGTAAACGGACAACATTTTTTTAATTTTAAGTTACATTTCATAAAGATGAAGAATTTATTTATAATATTTACTAAGAACATAAAGAGATATACTTAATTTTTAAGTGGAGTTTCATTCTTTAATTAATTTATACCAATAAATCATTTTTTTAAACGATGAGTATTCAAGAAGACATGGTCACACCGGAAGAGCTAGAATAAACTTCTATAGAATCACATGATCAACAACGGATAAACTATATATTTACCTTGTATTTAGAGATTAATCCAAACCAAAATTGTTAGTACAAGATCTGATGATCCCCCAATAGGATATTCCATTAGAGAAAGAAACACTAATCTTAATTTCTAAAATTAAATCAACAATACCCTAAAGAAAAATAAATACCATTCAATAAACAATTGTCCTTAAAATCCATCAATATAATCCAAAATAATATTGAAACCCAAAACATAGAAGAATTTGGTTATTTAGTCTACCATGTTAAATTGTATCTCCAAATGACATCAACTACTCTTAAAGCCACATATTTAAAAGTAATTAACCTAATCACATAATCTCTATTATTGGATAATAATTTCCATAAATAACCCAAATCACTATAAAGCCACAATAAAAACAGAGATTAAAATCCACCATTACCCCACAAATGAAATCTCATAGTATTCTATTTTCCTTGGGCATATAGTGTTCCCAACAAAGCGAACATCTTACAGAATAATATTTATTAATTAATCACCAAATCATTTTCCTATACTAAGGGTATTCATTTTATAAGACATAAGATCCCAAATCAACTTAGTATTGATCAATAAAATAATTTAACTAAAAACAATTAGTCACACTAACCAGGGACTTCACATAGTCCAATGGTAGGCGATAAATCCCAATCACACTCTGGTTGTAGGTTCGATTCCCACAGCTTTGTCTGAAGCAACGGGTTGTCACACGGTCTGTGTGTTTTCCTTTTTCAAAAACTATATTTTATAACATTACCAAAATGAGATAAATTCATCAAAATAACCATAACATAATTTAAACTCAAATGTTATATCATACCTTGTATTTTCATCCCAAAATATAATAACTTGTTATTTCCTAAAACCCAATGATCATATAAAACCAAATGGTTATTTATAACTATATCCATAAGAGAAAAGATAATTATTCCTTAAATATCATTTTCAGATGACAACTGTAGGGTTACAAATACAAGAGAAAATTATTCCAAAGTAATCCCATCAACAAGGAGCACTAATACTTTTAAACATTTCACCAATAATTTATTTCCACACAACTTCTTCTTTGACCAAGAAAATATCCTATAGAATAGGGCATTCACTCGGGAAATGGACAGGTTCCCTATATTTACAGAAAATGAATGTAAATGGATTATTAGGACCATTTTTATTTTGTTCCATAGTACTCTTCATTTTTCCTCGGCAATTATTCACTTTATGTCCTTCTTTCCCACACGTAAAGCATTTATTTATTCCGTTGAGACACTTTCCTGGGTGTCTCCTTCCACATTTCCTACATGATGGAAATTTAGGATTCTTTTCTCCATGGTCTGTACTACTGGAGCTCTTATCATTCATCACCTTTCTCTTATTTGTTGAGTCCGAGAGTTGGTAAATATATATATTGTTGATCATATTTTTGGAAAACTGATTTGGCATGAACACGATATCTTTTACGCCTATCAAAATTCCATTTTTTGCTCATTTCCACCACTGTTACCACCTTGTACATCATTCTCAAAGTTACTATTACATCCTTGGAATCCATACATTGACTAAAACTAGAAAGCATTACGTGAGTAATAGTAGTCATAAAATCATTTAGAGAATATCATGACACCATATTTTCAATTTGAAACACCTTAGGATTAACCAAGTTCATTTATTCTCATCTAATAGTAAAATACTTAAAATCGGTTTGTAAAGAAAATGTAAATTATCCTAAGCATATCCCTTGGGAGCATCGTAACCAAGAGTGAAGCAAGGCTCGTTGTCGTGCACCAGTTCTCATTCGAGTCTAGCTCAAAGAGGTGTTTTCAGGTTTTACCCCTAGGTACAGCTGTGCCAGATCCACCTCCACCTGCTAGTATACAGACATGGATGTATTCCTTGGAAAACTCAAAAAAACACTACAATACCAAAATTTCAGTAATTTCCTCTATACTAATCCTCAAAGTCTCTCTTAGGGGCTATGTGCTCTAATCAATGTTTATCTAAATATAGTTTGCAAGGTTTATACTAAACTTCCTCTAATACCAACTATAACGCCCCGACCTCAGAAGCCCATAGTCAGTGCATTATTATGCATCATTAGCATGATAATAAAAGATCAAGTCTTAAAATACTGATTAGTTTAGTAGCCTTGGAAGTACTAGATACATTCATAAGGTTTACATTACATCATAAAATGGAAAACTACAATAACATTATTTCCACAGACAACAATGAGATCCCATAGACTATCCCCAGAGGTCAGTCATAATATACTTCTTTGCATCTTGGGAAAAATAAAATATAGAATGGGGTGAGCTCAGATTCTCATTAATGATAACATTATATAGGAAACTTTCATAAATAAGCATAAACATCTAAGGCAGTGTATGAGACTAGAACAAAAGCCTTTTAAACTTGAACTTCAGCATAATATTACAAACATAAAATCAAATAATTCCATTTAATTATTCATAGGGATATTATACTATTCAAATAATCACATGTAATATCAATAGCCACTTTCGTAATGATGGAATGCATACTGCCCGACTTTCATAACCACATATTCAAGGCCTCCTGCCAAGACTACAAATAAGATTTTGTCAAGGCCTTGTTCCAAGACACTAGTTTGTCTCATGAGACCTACTGATACATTGAGGATCTTTAGAGGGCTCCACCCATCACTTACTAAGTCCAATTCATTCCTCATATAAAAAGGTTAAACATAATCTGAACATTATTTTTAAAACTAGCATACGAAATGACAATATTTAAACCACAAACCATGAATGGTATGAGAATAACACATCCAAAGTCAAACATAACTCATTCAATACAATATATAAGATTTCATTATAATAGATCAACCTAAATAGATAATAATGAATGATATTTACATAGATGAAAATAATCATCAAAACTATTTGAGAGAAATATCCCCCTTTTTCTTGAAAACATTTAAAAGTCTCACAATTTATCAAGAAGCCGTTTAAAATAGATTTTTGAATAAAAGTGTCCCATAACACTTTGAAACTTTTAAAAGGAATTTTAATTTTAAAACATTAATTTCCAAATAAATAAAACCTTAAATCCATTTTTAAAACATGGACATTAATGAGAAAGATTTAGAATAATAAATCTTTAAAACATTTTAAAATGATATTTTATTTATATTTCCAAACAAAAAGATAGACACTTGAATAAAAATAATTGAGGTAATAAAAACTTTTTAATATCATGAGAATAAATGTATTCATGATATACTATGTCAAAGTACATTATATACAACATATAAAAGTGATTTGGTGTATAACAACAAAGAAGTCTCAATGGAATGTAAATTGAGATGAAATCTCTTATAAAGACCGTATCCTTAGGTTAAGTATAAATCAACGAAATAAATATATGTGAAAAAAATAAATACACTCAGTATGATTTGATATTTAGTGTAAATCAATCAGAGGACATTCACACATATTCTTGTAAAAACAAACCCAATGAATCAGATATTTAACTCAACAAATGGAGATTGAGTTAAAATTACTCTTATAATGTTCATATCGATGACTTAAGAATTTATTAATGGAGTTATTATGTGTATTAAAAGTATATCCACAAAAAGGGGAGTGGAAATTGTGACATAAGAAAATGAATAGTGATTCCACACATAATCTTGGAGTAATATAATCAATGAAGTATGCGTAAATCCGAATGAGTGGAAATTGAAATTTCAAATTCCCTTATCAATTTGGTAACTTACGAAACATACACCCATGAAAGAAGGATAATACAATTATGATTTAAATATCCATAAATTAAATTATATTACACAATGAATAAAATCATGGGCAGTACACACACCATATGCAATAAATAAGTGGTGAACAATGGAAATCTCACAGAATTAAAAGTGAGATAAGAAACCCCTTACTTGGTACTTTTTCCTTGGTAGAGGGTGGGTTAACCTCTTGTATAATGGTGAAATAATTTTTTTTAAATTATAAAATAATCATATACATTAATATGATATCATATATGATCTTTTAACATTGTTTGTTAATAATATCTTAGTATTATCGGCATTTTGGGTGTTAACGGATTCATTTTCCTTTATATTATTTGTTATTAGAGTCATATTTGTTATGGATGGGATGTATCTTATTCATATCCAGAATGATATCATGTCTCTAAACATTATTTTTAATCATCAAATGAAAATTAGTCTTAAATGGATACAATGGGGAATGAATCTAATCACGTTCGTGGAGACGGTAATCCGTACGTACGCACGGGCG
The DNA here is from genome assembly GCA_963277665.1 of Viscum album. Classification (NCBI taxonomy): domain Eukaryota; kingdom Viridiplantae; phylum Streptophyta; class Magnoliopsida; order Santalales; family Viscaceae; genus Viscum; species Viscum album. The sequence goes on from OY728143.1 coordinate 1,717,767,503, forward strand.
ACAATATCATTCTTTTGTTATTAAAAATAATATATAATTGGATGTTATATCATATATAAGGAATCAGTATCATGTTATATTTATTATTTACATCAATTACACATCATTATTATACTCATCCAAATAATAATGTATTGAATAACAATTACACAACGACGTGGAGACGGTAAGTCATACATACAAACATATTGTGACATGTCATTCAAAGGATGGATAGAATAATGAATTTGGTTGTACCATATTTATAATAATATCAATGTATATAGAAGATACTATAGTTATTATTTTAGAATAGAAACAACAAAGAGAAAGGAAGTGGATGAATAAAGGAACTTGAAAGTGTTGGTGAGATTTTTACCTCTTCTTCGGGTTCTTCCTTTTGATTTGATCAAAAGGACTCCTTAGGTTGGTTTTATGACTAAAGGAAGGCCTCTAAGATGAATTTAGGATAGTTGATAGGGTATTTGGGAAAATTCTAGCTGAGCCAAATGGCTTTGAAGGTGTGAATTAGAGAGAAGGGTGAGTGCCCTTTTATAAGAGGGGCGAGGGGCACCTTTGGAAAAGCTAGAAATATTATTTTATAATAAAATAATTTTTGGTTTCTAATGGCTCCAAAATAGATTATTTAAAGGATAAGGTGGGTATGGGTCAAAAACCACTCAACCAATGGGTTTTAAATAGGTTTCGGTCATGATATTAACTTTATTGTTTTGATTTAACTCTTAGTTAAATAGTTTGACATTTACCATGTCTCTTTGTATTTTTATATTATATGATTAATAAACATACTATATACTTCCAAGAGAACCCCAAATGGTTCATTAATGATACAACTATCATTATATAAGTCTTTTGACCAAACATTAGAATTTTAGTAATAGAATAACAATCAATAATATAATATTTGTTTTAAAAACTCTTTTATGTCAATTTGGAAACTATTTGGTATTTTGTTTTTGCTAAATTCATAAAAGAATAATTACTTAGAAACAAATTCATCTAAAAAACCATAATATGTCATATTAACCTAGAAAATTAGTTTAATTCATAAAAAAGTCTCAAATTAATTTTATTTGGATATTTATAATATCAATTATTTTAATATTTCATTAATTAGGTAATTAATGCATCATCATTGTGTCATAAATAAATTTAACTTTTTAATGTCTAAAAAATATAAATAAAATACCATTATGTAGGAAATATTTTTATATTTATAATTAAAATTTGTAGTCAAATTTATCTTATGTTTATCCCTATATTAAAAATGTTTTAGTTATTAAACTTTGATTTTAACTCTTTTAACTCTTCTTTAAATAAAATAATAGTAAATGTCCTAATCTAATCCAAGTGGATCAAAGAGGTTCATATTTTATTCTTAAGATTTATTTAGTCGAATAATACTTATTTTATAGAATTAGGACATGTTTCAGGGTAATAATAATATCATTTTTACCCTTAATAACCCTATTTAATTTTAACCATGGTAAATAAAAGTTAAAAGTTATTGTTCATAAAAAATTATTTTTATCTTATTGAACCACATTTTACACCTTGATATTAACCGTGCCTCTCGGATTTTTGAAATTCAACTTACAGAAGTGGTAAAATTACGTTTTATGTGAATTTGAAAATTCTCCCAGGAGGTGGGTAAAAGACGGTGAAAGTTCAATAAATATTTTATGGATATAAAATTATTATAAACTGATTCCAATGAATTACATAGAACTTATATAGGTATTATGTATCTATTTTGACCTAAAATAAATTTAAATAAGATAAATAATTATTTAAATAAAAATTTGGTTTTAAACTATAACTCAGTGTTTTTTCACTATTCATGAAAAATTAAAAGTTTTCAGAAACATACCAAAAATTCATCGTAAGATCATTTTTATATTATGAATTCAAAAATTAAGTCTATTTTACCAAATTCAATACATAGAAATTGCATTTATTTGTTTAAAATTAATTCTCATTGTCAAAACCAAAAAGCGTATTTTTATGAAATAATAACTACCAAAAGATTGACATTTGTTTATGTCCAATTTCAAAGTGAAATTACTTCCAATGACCAGCATTGGATTAAATGGTGAAAATATAATCTAATTATACATCCAAACCATTCATATTTATAGTTGAACACTATAAATTATTTTGATTAAAAAAGTTGTTTTCAGTTAAAATATATTATTTTTCATTATTCACCCAAATATGAATGTTATCAGAAAAACACAAAAAATTTATTGAAAGTAAATTTTTATATCCCAATCCCAAATAATAAGTTTATTTTGTCAAATTTAATATATAAAAGTTTCAAATATTGGATTTAAAAAGGGTTCGCCAGTAAAAGGCAGTAAAATTGCATTTTTTGAAAAATACTTCTTTTATCTAAAAAAAATGAATTTTTCCTTACATTATTTATAAGAAACTCATAATTTGGATTCTAAAATTATAAGGGTTATATAAAGTTCAAAATTCTGTTAATACTATTCATAACTACTTTTGAACGGCTAGTTTGGTAAGTCGTGGTGCGCTTGAACTCGATGTTGCATGTAGTGTCAATTATTGAATTACATTGAAGAAGTAACGTACTATGAAATCTTGGGGTGTTACATAAAAAATATAGGATATTACAAATTATTAGGAAATAAAAACTCAATTTTTAGAAAAGTGAATTTACTATTCAAAAGTATGTTTTCCTCAAAAATGGATTTTACTAAGAGAATATTATAACTATTTTTTTGGAAATTTTAGATATTTTATTTTTTTAAAATGATATTATTTTTAAAATCATCATATCAAAATTATCCTATTGAAAATTATTGTGATTTTTCTGAGAAGAAATATTTTCTATTGAATAGTGAAAAATAATGATATTTACTGAAAACTATATTTTTGTTTCAAGCATTTAAAATGTTCAATTTTTTTAAAATAATTTCAAATTAAAATAAGTTATATTATGTTATGAATAATAAAATTTTGTTTATTTTAATCAATTTTATGGATAAATGTATTAGAAAAATATTTTTATTCTTAAAAGACATTTTTTCTATAAAACTAATTTTCATTGGATTTTACATTTTTTCTTAGATTAATTTCTACCAATTATAGAAATAAAATATTAAAAGAATAAATTACATATTTTGAATTAATAGGTATAAATTTGGTAAATATGGCCCTTTTATTTTTTGGTCAATATGAATAGCAAACGAAGTCAATGTTTTTACCACTATAACAGTAAAATGGGTTAACTAGTTTAAAAAATGTGATAAGACCAATAATTCATTTAAAAACTTGACTATACTTATTTTTATGATTATATTTCATCCATAATAATCAAAAATTTAAAAATATGACCTTTTGTTTCCATTTAAAATTTGTTTTGACCTTTATAATATTTAAGTAAAAGATAATGTCAAAAATGCTACTTTGTTTCTTTTAATATATATATTATTTTGTGATAGGGATAAAAAACATATGTTTGGTTTTAATTTTTTAGTTTAAAGATGATTTTTTTATAATTGTTTTTTAATTTTAGTGATGAAAAAATTATATTAAATGGTTATGCAACACTAACACAGTGCTTATGCAAGCAGTAGAAAAATAAAGTAAATCAAAAACTCTAAAAATAATATTTTTTGTATGAGTTAAAGTTACTAATGATTTTTATGATAAATATAACATATCATAGATTTTAGAAAGGTTTATATTAGAATTCCATTACTTTCATGCTATTTTCAAAGTCAAATTATGTGAGTAGTTCTTAAAATGATATTAATGGTAATTTAAGTTAAATAATATTTTATAAAATTAATAAAAAAATCATCAAAAATACTCAAATATTAAAATATTAGTATTAGGATGATAAATGGTGTAAAATATCATTGATTTCCCATTAATTATCTAATTATCACCTTATAAGTAATATTATATACCATTAATTTTAAAAAATTCATTACTAAGATTAAGGTCAAAATTAGTTAACCAAGTGGTTATACAAAAAGATAAGGTTTAAAATTTTATATAAACCTATAAAAATTTTATTGGATGATTATATTATGATTATATATTCCTTATCTTTAGTACAAGTAATTTTGGAACTATTTAACATGAGATAAACCCATATTATATTATAATATTTCATATATTTAAAAAATGATATTATCAATATTTTATAATAAATAATATTTTATTAAATGATTTAAAATTTATAAAAATAATATATTTATACAAGTTAATGGTATATGGTTGAAAATATCAAACATGATCAATTTCTGAGTCACTTTTCCTTTTATGTTAACATTCTTAACTCTCAAATATTAAAAAACAGTGATATCATGGTAATTTTCAAAAAGGGTTAACAGGGGGTTATAACTAAGACATAAGGGTGAAGACATAAAAAACATTATTTAAATATTATTTTATGAGCTTATTTATACTAAAACTAACCATATATTTTAATTATATCATTTTCGATCCATTTGATTCCAAAATTTAAATTATATTAATTTAATACTTCATGTAATTCCAAGAGTTCCCCTCTCCTCACTTATTAAATGGAACCTCTTCTCCCACTATCATCACACACTTTGAGCCATATAGATAGACCATAACCTAATAAATTACATTCTAAAATTTCATATACATGAATTATAGGTTTTTGTCCCCTTAAAAGGACATTACAAGGGTCCTTAAGAAAGTATCTAAATCAGGCATACCAAAGAAGAGGTAATAATCTCACGCAACCTCCTTTAAATTATTTATTATTTTAACTAATATAAATATTTTATATTCATCTTGAAATAATAAATTAATTATCCTAAATATTCTCAAATGTTATTATGATTATGTAACTACTAATATGCATCCTTTATTCTATAAAATGGGATGTGAATGTATCACTCGTGAATATGTGTGGACTATCACCTCCATGTAAAGATACAATTAATTTTCCTACAGATTATTTCATGGATGGTTATTATAATGTTTTTAATGTATATATATTGTATTTATAAAATAATTATACTTCTATAATTATAATATCACATTTACCTTCTTACCTTTTGACCCGTTGGAAAATAGTAATGTCGCTGGTGCGTACATAATGACTTCCACCCTCACAATGAGATGTGGTTTGTTTTTCAATTTCACTTTACATGGATGGTAATAAGGATAAATTTAATAAAAATATAATATATATATATATATGATATAATAATGATTCTATAAATGTTAATTTTTATTTATCTTTCTTTTTTTCCATCAATCAAAAAGTGAAACATTTTTTCATGCATTTGTACAACCTACACATTCATGAATTGCGTATTTAATTTTTATATCTATTAATTTTATAGATAACTATATCCCAATATATATAAAATGAATAAATATTATATTAATATCATGAATACAATTCTGGATGTGATGAAACCATGATCAAAGTACAAGTATTAAACTTCCAAACCTAAACATGCATGATAAATGAAACAATAATCACATGAAATAATGATTTTAATAACAAATTGTTAATAAATGGGTGATAAAATGTTATAATTAAATCACAGATATATATATATTTATCTAATTAATATATAATATATCTATAGTTATTAGATATTAGGCTCAAACTTATATGAAGAAAGAAGATAATTGAGGTAAGGGATTTACATCTGAATCCAATTTAATTTGTGATTTATTATACTTAAATATACATTGAAGAAATTATATAATCCTTATCTAATAAATGAATTTAATTTTTATTCTCCTACATGTTTTTATGGAGAATAATTTTTTTTGTTCATATTCCTCACTTCAGGTACTCAATATACTGAAATAATATTTTTAAGGAAAACTGACTAGGTTTTACTATTTAGTTGGGAATAGTTTTCTATAATATCCATATTTTATATAAAATGTCTTCAAGAATGTTTTTATTATTCAATAATTATTTTTTACAATTTTTTAACCATGTTTTCCTTTTTATAAAATTTTTTCCAAGGAATATTCTTATTTTCTTCTAAACTAGTAATTTTTGACATTTTACCAAAAATTTGAAAAGAATTTTTTTTTAATGTACTTTTCATTAAAGAAATTTTTCACCACCATGAATTTTCAATAATTTGATGATACATTTAAAATTTTCCATGGTTATGTTAAAATAAAATTTTTTCTATGATACATTTTCAGAAATTATTACATTTTTAGGAAGTAATTTCAAAATGAATATGACATTTTACTTTAGAAATATTCCAATGATCTTTTAACAGAATTTGATCTATGATAACATCCTTTGAGGATAATTATTATTTATTGGGGATATGATTTAGTTATACCATAATTATTAATTTTCTATATTGATATTATTATGATGATGATATTTTTTTGGAATACATTTATTTTCCACGCATTATTCTATGATGAAATATTGAAAGTTTTATGAAACACATTTACAATACACAAGGTTTTTTGATATTATGATGAATGTTTTATGATATTGTGAAACACATATGAATTGATTAAATTATGTTACGGGTTGTATCATAATTAAATATCCCTCAAATCCATTTTGAAAAGTTTTATATCTCATGATTTAATTATGTAAAACATGTTGATATGCTTAATCCACTATGAGAAACAAGTTGATGTTATTGATCCATTATCAAAAACAAGTTGATGTTATTAATAAACTATGGTAAATAAGTCAATGTTATCGATCCACTATGGGAAAAATGTGATGATTCCTAATTTTCTATGATATGGGAAACAATTTTTGATGCCTAATCCACTATGATTTGATGGACTTGGTAGTCAACCTTGACATATGAAACTATTTAAATTCCTATGATAGTTCTATAAATTGATTACATATTTATATTGTTTTGATTTGGATGAATGGTTCATGATTGAATTATAATTATTTCTTACTCTTATGATTAATGTTTTCTCAAATGATAAATTGTTATACTATGAATCATGTTTAAGATATATGATAGATTGGGTATGTAATTGTTATTTTATGTTCAAGATCTAAAACCATTATTCTTATCTAATGTTTTATCGTGATAACTAATTGATATCTCCCATGTTTAGCCACACCTAGACCCCAATCTCACCCTTTATTATGATTGACTTTCTTGAGGAAATGAAGACAAATTTTAATTAAGATATATCTAAGAAGGGCTCTATTTATAAAAGACTAAGTGGGAAATTTGGTAGATCTTTTATAAAATAGTTTTTTTATATATGAGTTTGAAAAGACACTAACAATTTATGGTTCTAGAATGGATCTTAATGTTATTTAATGAATTTTATTCTAATATAAAGTAGTATTTTTTTAATTAAAGGTATGGGTGGGAATGATTTTGAATCATGATGAGTTATGATGGTGAATTTGGGATTTGATTTTTAATTTTAGTGTAAAAGTGGAAGTATAATTGGGGTTGTAAGGTTTTCCCATAATGATGACTAAATCATATATATCTCATGAAGATGGTTCTATAAGCTTCATAGAGCCTTTTTCATAATTTTTGTATGACATGATAAACCATGAGACCAAAATTTACATAACTATACACCCCTCTTGATTTTATTATCTAAATCCATTTTGTTTATGGATCACTCATAAAGTGGATTAAACTTATTGGAAACAAATTAAAGATGATTTTTATGTGATTAAAATGGTTTTTTTGAAATTTTTTCTTATTTATTGTTGTTATGTTAATTTTTTTAAATATTTAGTCTTTTTTAGTAGGAAAATTAGCGAATTTGATAAACAATTGGTTTAAAACATGTTTTTACATTGTTGGAAAATTATTCCCATGTTTTACAAGAAACATTTTAGAAGGTGGTCAATTTTATTATGTAATCGATTTTTTTAAAAATTAGAAATTCAATTTTATATAATTTTTTTGAGATTACATTATTTTTCTTGGAAATAATTTAAAAATTAAAATTAAAATTTTAAAATATAATGATTGTTAATCTAGCAGAAATGATTAATTTTTCCTAGAATAATTTTTTTTTGAAATAAGGGTGATTATTTTGTAAACATTATAACATGGAAAAATGGATTTTTATGATATGTAATTGTTATGTTGTATTTTGGAATGTTTATATATTTGGGTTTATCCCTTAATTGTATCATGACTATTTTGGTTTGAGTTGAGAAACATGAATTAGTTTGATTCATGTCATGTGTTAGTTGGAGTACACCACCTTGATAGGTTAAGAAATAATGTAGAAGTATTTTATTTAAGGATGTTCACCATAGTTAATCCTCTCATCACTTGGAAAAGATAATTATTGTTTTAAACACTTCATATAATTTGAATAGAGTGGTGTATTACAACCCTATTATATCTTGGATTCTATCTTGGGAATTCCTTATGGTGGGATTCATTAGTGGGTTTAACCTGAGTTTGTGAGGATGAATAATCTATTGATCTTGAAATCCTTCACCAAGATAAACAAGGGGTAATGTATTTGATGATAATTTCTTGGATATGCTCATTTGTGGTTATTATGTAATTTCCTTCTCTCAAGTGAATTATAGAGGATGAGGATTATCATTGGCAGTGGTTTCTTCTTATAAGTTTTTCTTCGGTTTCTATATTTTAAAAGAATTATAAAATGGTGAGGATACCTATAATGGTTTACTATCACTTTAGGGATTTGATATAGATGGTTGGGGTTAGGTCGATTCTCAGAGTTGTTTGGTATAGTTTTGGGAATTATGAATATTCTTTTAGGGTCTTGGTTTGATGATATAGATGGTGAATTACATGGATGGTTTAATTTTTTTGGGCCTTTATAAGTCTTCCCATACCCCCATACCTCTTGATTAGGGCATGGTGGTTTCATGTATAGTTTCTTTATATTTTTAACTAAGGAATTTCTAGGGGATGAAAGTGGAATAGTGGGGTGATTATAACACCCCATGTAATTATTGTGTCTTATATTCATATAATTTATGGATTTTTTTAAAAATATTTGAGAGTTTTTGGAGTTTTTATAAATTATTGTAAAGTTTTTAGGTGTTTTATGGTTTGTTAATGGCTTGTATAAATTGTGTAGTAACTGTGATACATGTGGTATAAACTTGATATTAAATTTTTTCATAGATAGTTTATGATTACTCAAACCATGAAAAAATTTCCAGAAAACCATGTGACTCATTTTTCCTTTATTGGTTACATTCATGGTTAATATATATTTACCAATAACCATTTTTCTAAACCATGTAGGTTACCTAGTTTTTTCCAGTGCCATCTGCACAGTTGGCATGGAGTTTACCAAACCATGTGAGATACCTATGTTTTAATTTTATTTTTTTTATTTTTCCATCTTGGTTTTAGGAAATTTTAGCCTCTTTCCTCTAATATATAGTCATATAAACCCCTTAGAATATATATTGTATCTCTTAATTTATCCCAATTTATTTTGAGCTCCTCCATCTTTATTTTCAATTGGTTTCAACAAAGAAATCCCTAATTTATTCATATAATATATTCCAACCCCTTTATCAATTATTAACCCATTATTTTCATCTTATTAGGAACCATAAATTAGTATATAATAAAAGGTTTGGGTTTAAGATTATTCTAACCTAGGGTTTCTATTGTTTAGACCTTTTGGATGGGGATTCCATTCTGAATTTTGTGGTCTCCATCAATAATGACAGATTGTGGCTTGATTCTGACCAGTTTGAGGTAGGTGATTCCATAACTTTCTATTATTTCTCAAATCATAGGCTATGTGGAATTTAAAAATTAATTTAATGTTAAAATATAATAATTTATTTCATATTGAAAGAATTTAATTTTTTTGAATTCCAAACACGGAATGAATTTTTTTACTTATGTATTTTAGGATTTGTTTTCAAATTAAAGTTTTTTATATGCTAAGTGGTTATGATATTTAAAAAAGGGAGTTTTTAAATGTTTCATGATAATAAATTATGGCCTTGGTAATTTCTTTGGGTTTTTAAATAAATCCACCATATTTGTAAGTATTTTTTAAATTATAAAAAGGTGTGCGTGCTTTGATGTATTCAGATTGTTTTAGGAAACGATATTTTAAAGAAGAGAAAAGCGATCAACATACTGATTTAGTTTTCATGTAAAGGCCTGTTTGGAAATTTATATGTCAAACATATGTAAAACATTAATAAATTTAGAAAACCCCATTGATTTCCCCTTATATTTTTTACATGATATGGTTTATTTATCATTTATATGATGGATGTATGACTTTATAGGGGTTTTTCTATACGAGGGTGTTAAAGGTGAGGTGTGTGGAATTGTTTTGTTTATTTACTTATTTATCTTGATTAATGTATAACCTCCTTGATTTTCTGGTCATGGGAATGCTAGGTAACTAAGTAGATACTTGGATAATAATAACCGCAGATGTAGATTGTGCACTGATTATGCTTAATGGATCACAAATGATGATTAATCCTAGTATTGTTATTGTTCATGGATATTTTTATGGGACTAATAGGGAAGACATGTTCTTTTAGGGTGACTAGGGGTAAAATTTTCTAGTTTAAGATTATATTACTGTGGGACCTAGAGTGTATCTCATATCATTTATACCTTGATTGGTGGTTATTTTTGGGTTTACCATTTTATATTTATTATGTCCCATTATTCATGATTCCTATAGAACTGCATCCTTTTATTATTTGATTAAAATCACTTGATGTTTTGGTACCCTTCTTTAGTTTTATTCATTTATTGAAGATTTATTTTTTTTCTAAAATATTTTGAAATATTGTTTTCAAAGTGGTTTGAAAATGCATATAATGGTTTTTTTGGGACACTCTTTTAAAAATAAAATTATTGTTTTATTTTTGAGTTAATTGTTGGAAATTATTGGAAATGGGTGTTTAAAAATGGGAATTTATTCATTTTAAAAAAATAGTAAAGATTCATGGTTTTTGTTTCAATTAATTCCATCTATTTTGGTTTCAAAGGATATTGGTTTTATTATTTATGAAAGGAATACGATATTTTTTTATCATTTCATGTGTGGGAAAACATTATTTTCATTATTTTATTTCAAACTAGAATTAATGGCATGTTTAATTAATTGAATTTAATAGACTCTTTGGTGCAATACTATTATCCCATTTCACACATACCCAATATATACATTTATATATGGATTTATTTAGTCCCTATTATTTCATTTTGGGTCTAGGATTCATTAAAATTGATTATAGTTCTCTTGGTAGAACTATGGTTAGTTAAGATGTGCAGGGAAATATTGGGTTGTATGGTGATGGATTTAGAGCATGATTCAATTTTGTTTTTCTTTATTTGGAACATTTGGATATTCAGCCAAGAGGATATTGCTTTTTTGTTCTGTTTAATTTTATTTAATTAGTTATTGTATTATTATTGGATGTATTTTTTATGTTGTATTATTTGAATGAGGTTAATTTGTGAAATAAGTTAAATCATTTTTGTGTTTGAATTATTTTTCTAGTTGGTATTTTTTAATTTATATTGATCTATTTATTCAATATTTCATGGAATTCTAATATATAAATGGTCCATGTTGGATTCTTTGTAAAAGTTTTTTTGTGTCTGTAAGCTCTGAATTAAGGGAGGAATCACTCCTAAGAATTTTATTCTTGATACCTATACACTAGTTTATAACACATGAGGATCAGGAATTACATTTTTGATTTGTGGCAGAGTAGCCTGGGTGACGGGATTGGTAAACATAGGTTGGTTCATTTCACTAACAAATATTGGTGTTGGAGCACAAGATATTGTTGATATAGAATAGGATGCATTGATGAGGAGTATAGAGGTTATCCAAAATAGGGAATCACAGTGTGGGTTACATTTAAATGAATGAATTAAACATGTTTTGAGGCCTTAGGTGTTTTGGTAGCATGATGTACCTTCATAGTGGATCATGACATGACATTAAGGTATTGGAGGCATGAGAGGTTGAGTATAGAATTGTGTCAAGGTTTGAACTCCCCCTGAGTATTATTTATGGGATGATTATGGGTTAATAATAACCATTGTGTCCATGTATGAGCATCTGTTGAGATTGATGAATGGTAAGCTTTGAAGTAGTCGAGTTATTCAACCTTGAGGAGCTTAATCAAACATTTATTCCTAGATAGTGATCCTATTTGTCGAATGAATCTTAAATATTTATTATTTAATATTAGTTATTATAACATGTAATTTTAAATTTTTTGTTTAAAATGATGTAGCTCAATACCACTTGGTTATTAAAACTTAGTCACACCCTAACCAATCTAATATGAGACAACACCTTGTAAGGTTCTATTTACCTATTGACATCTCTCTATGAGATTGTATTCTCTACCTGTTAGTATAAAGAATAAAGATATAGTATTTTTCTCTGTAAATACATCATGAATTGATTATTATGCACATCTATAAATATTACACTCCTTGATCACCAAATGACTCCTCTTATACTCTGATCCTATAAAAACATCAAAATACAAAGTTCGAAGGCCCAAATGTGTCATGAAAAAAAAATTATCAATAAATAAATAAAGACATTAAATTGTATATATTTTCAAATTAATCATCAAATTATTCCAATATATGAAATATGTAGTAAATTCACATGTATTGTGAATTCATAAGAGGTATTATCAATGAAATACCACAAGATAATATGAAAATTTCATATTGAGTCATTAAGTTTATCATTTATCTTGGATTGGTCTCAAATTAGTGTTTTGAGATAATGATGATACCATATATCTATAGTATAATCATTTATTACATAAGAATCATGTATTTAATTTATTTAATAAATAATTTTACTAAATGTTCCCCCACTAAAATGATGACCCCTTTCAAACTCATCAAATACTTGGGTGGTCCAAGATAAAGATTTTACTAAATAATGACCCCACATTTACATGAGCATTATTAATTTAGCTATTTAGGTAGAAAATAATGAAAATCATATTATGTATGACCCTTGGATGATTGAGCACATAATTATTTTATCAAATCCATCATAAGGATAAAATCAACATTATTCTTTTATCATTCATTATCTTAGGGTTTCCCCAAAAAGTGTAACCCAAAATAAATCCCAAAATGAGGCAATTCAATCTTCGGTTCACCTAATTTCTTACATGATTTAAAGAAGATAATCTAGGGAAACCCTATTCTAGTTTGAACCAACCCGGTTGGATGATCAGAGTCTTAATAAGTTTTTTCTTTGAAATTTCATTCCTTATACCATGTAAATATGTTAAAAAAAATTTGATATGTAACTCTTTACATAAGTCATAGCTTGTGTTAGTACCAAAATTAATATCCAACTATATTTATACACATACAAATTCTTCCTATTCATAAGTTACATATAAACCTTTCTTATAAAGTAATAGAATAATATGAAATTAATAATCACTATAATAGTAAGCATGATGAAACAAATAATGAACCCCCACTTTTCTAGAAGAGGCATTATCCTCCAGACTAATTAGTAGTTTGAACTAATGTCCCTATAATAAAGGTTACTATACTCAATATAGATCTCAATTCCATCATAATTCTGACACCTAATATGTATAAACTATAATAAATATTTAAATTCAACCTCTAGACCTAATTCAAGAAAATGTTAAGAAGGAAGAGAAATAACTCAATTATCATAACATTCATGTAAATCCTGAGATTCATGTATGACAATTTATAGAAGTAGTTTAACACCTTAAACAAACATATACCACCATTCATAATATAATAATTATATTTATAAATAAATGAGAGAATAAAATAAATAAATAAACAATTCATTTATTTGAACATGTGATAAACTATTTATGAATAATTCATCAATAAATTAATTATAAAGACATTATAATTTAGCCATGTACTATGGGAATTCCATAATTAGATAAATATAAACACTTTATATTTATTTCTAATATAAAATCCATCCCATTATCCTATAATATAGTATTATATGTAAATATATGATATTTTAAATATTAAAATTCTACATACAACCTATTCATATATATTATGTGAATATTTAAAATATGATATATTAATTATTTAAAAAATAATCATGTCAATGATTGAAACTTATTTTGACATGGTTTAAATAATTTCCCATATAAAGAATTTAATTTAAACTTTTTAAATTAATACTTATGATCAATTCATAATCATAAATATAACAACATTTATATTTGTTCTTATTTTATAATTTTTAAACAATTTATTAACTACAATTATAATTTCTATAAAACATTTTATATCAAATTATAAGGAATTTCATGTAATTTAAAAAGTTAATCAATATTAACATTTAATATTATGGAATTTTTAATTAATAAAAGTTTCTTAAACATTTAACAATAAATTAATTATTTATGTAGATTATAAATTAAATAATTATCTCAAAAATAAAAAATTCCATTGTTTATAAAAATTTTGTAAATTATAAAATCAAATAAAAATTAAAAATTAAAAATTAAAAATATGTACCATACACCAATGATAGATTTTACTATTGTCTTCAATAATAGTGGTTTAATGAACACCCCTTATATGAATGCCTTAGGTTCCTTCTTCTATACTGTATCCATAGGCTGATCTGAACCACTCAATGCTTGTGTGGCCTTCTCCAGAACTCCCATAGTATGTTATTGGTTTTTTTGGAAAGGTAAAATATGGAAGATACATTTGGTAGAGATAACCAGTAGGATAGATATTGTTAAATGTTTTGAATAAACAAAATCTAACCCATAATAATGCCTTTTCCTTCTAATATTGGCCATAAGGATGCTCCCTGAGCCTCGGTAGAATTTATTCATACATTAAAAAATGTATGATTAAAAGGGAACAATCATAATCCCATTATAACCTTATATCATCATGTATTTATCATATGAATTTTGTTTTAATTCTCACAATCATTTCAAATATTAATGAGACTTTATTTGGATGATATTAAAATATTAAAATTTAATATTAAAATATATTTTTTAATCATAAAATATGATTTAGGCATATTAGGCATTACAATATCAAAATATTATATTACATGATATGGTAATGGAAGTAATGATACTATATAACATACAATATCTAATAATATAACCTCAAGTAATATGATATTTGAATTTGTGACATTGATATTGTGTAATATCACATCATTATATAATCTCAAAAGATATGGCCAAAATGAATCATTTTCATGTAGGTTTTCAGTTATATTTTTGAGCGTGTGTTGATTCTAAAATTTTGTTAATTTATTTTTGGTTTTTATGCTCACAAACACCCACATTTATATTAATAATAATTTTTCTATTTAGTGAATTTGAAGAAGATGATATTCAGTAGAATATTTATTCTAGAAATATATTCAAGTCATTGATCCATGGGAAATATTTTGTTAATGTATTTTGAATGTGTTCTAAAGTATTCTAGAAACATTATATATACTGTATGTTTTGTAAGAATCACTTATGGTTCAACAATCCTACGTTTGGATGGAACCCTATATTTGAGAAAAGGAAATTATTGTTCACCAAACCTATGTTTGGAATAAACCCTATGTCTGAGAAATGGAAATTATTGTTCATCCAAATTATGTTTGGAAAAAACCCTATTTTTGAGAAAAGGAATGTATTGTTTATCAAACCTACATTTATAAACTATGATAAGTTATCAACCCTACTTTTTTGAACAACCATACATTCTCAACCCTATGTTTGTATTTTTATCGTTACATGAAGGAACCATGTGCTTGAATATTAAATGAAGGAGTTTTAAATTAAATATATAATCCATGACATCTAAAATGGTTTTGTCGAATATAAATATGTATTCAAAGATACTTTATGATCAATTAAAAGTCCCACATTAAATGTAATAAATAATTTCTATTCTTACAGGAAGTTACAAATATATTGAATAATATTGAATTAAAATATTCAAAATTTATTATGAAATATTTATATAGCTGGTTTGACCTGGATCTATTCGACATACATTATAAATATCAAGACAAAATTCATCATAAAAAATGGGAATAGGGAGATAGACAACATATATATCCATAGGAAATAAGGAACTATGATTAATAATAATAATTGTGTTGTTTCATTCTATGATACACTTTGAAGACATACATGTTTTGTATATCTGATTGACTGACTACTCTTACCAGTACTATATATTATTGTTAAACATTCTTCTGCAAGATTTATGAAGCATTTTTCAGAGATACATTATAGTGAAATACATGTTTACAAATATGTATCGTGATTTCTCTATATTTTTTTGAAGAAATCATGTGAAATGTTTAAAATTTATTTGCTATTATGCATTATTAAATATTTGAATACATATATTAGTTTCTGATGAAATTGTGAAGAAAAAATTGTGTTCTCAATCAAATAAATCTCTATTGATTTATTGAAATTTCCACTACTTATACTCAGTCATGGTTTTGTTTAAGTGTCAACTTCTTGTACTAATTTGATGATTTTTGGTTCCCTATAAAAGAAACAAAAGGTTAGGAAAAATGCATTTAAGGTGTCAAATTCATGTACTCAATTGTAGAGGTCTCCAGATAAGAGGTAATATTAGTGAATATCACCAAGATCTTGTATTAGAGCATTGTTGGAGTGGAATAGGGGATATTTTTTCCATAAAAAACTATATATCGCTATGTTCTTTTCCTTATTTATTTTCATTTCTCACTCATATTTAAGAGAGAAGGAAAGGTTTTCTATATAAAAAGTGAGGTGTTCTAAATATTTCAATGTTTTTGAGAAGCAAAATTCACCCCCTCTTCGCTCATTATCTTCATCATAGCCATTAATACATTACAACTGGTATCAGAGGGTGGTTCAACTTGTATATTCAATTATTGAACATTTTTAAATATTTTTGTTTTTATTATAATTATAACTAATAAGTATCAAAGTATCAAAGAGTTGGACATTATCATTATACATAATATCAATAAGAAATATCAGAAGAAGTTATATATCAAGGGAACTAACATGCTTGAGTAATAGATTTGGATAATGACACATCTCCAAATTGATGATCTCAGAGAAGGTATGTCGATGATTCATACCCCTTACATTAATGTTAATGATTATGGATGCTGGAAAGATCTCATATAATGACCCAAGAATTTGAAATATATTTTTAAATAAATTTAATATATTTTATAGCTTGTAATGGACACAACACTAATTTAACATGCATTACATTCAAGAGAAACATTATTCGATAGCTTTCTCAAGACTAAGTTTTACAAAACAAAATAGTATTATAAAAAAATTATTATTTAATAAAATAATATATAACCCAGTTGTTAAATTAGAGTTTATGCACAATATTAACTATCTTATGAAAAAAATATACATATATATAATATTAATTCATTGGTTACTAATTAATTAGAAACAAAATATAAACCAATTGAATATAATGGAAATATTATAATTTTTATGTTCCCTAATGAGTTTGTATCTATAGATTAAATCAATTATAATTTTTAAATGATATTAATGAAATATATATATTATATATCCAATAAAATATTTTTTACATTCATAAAATAGATTTTATAAGCATAAGATAAGAACAAACTCAATTCTATGCATAGAAACCTATATTTTCTCTGAAGGGAGTTTTACTGGATTTTAATGGACAACCTATTTTAAATCCGAATGTTGACACTTTTATATATTATATTTTAAAGAATAAAATTTTTCTTATAAATTAGAATATTAAAATTTAGTTTTCCTAATTTTTTTATTTTTCTGAGAAGTTTCATTTTTTAAGGAATAGTTAAAAATACCGCATTGTAGTTAAAAAACTGACATTTAGTTTAAATAATAATTATAAATTAAATTTATTTTTAAAGTTTCAATAGATAAATAATAAATATAGTTGGTTGCAATATTTTTTTATATTAAAATTAGGTAAAAAATCATTAAACTGTTGAACATTTCCTTTTATCCACCTTCTCGCTACATCTGCAGGATTAATGTTAAACTATTTTTATCCACTTTTGTGAATTTAATTTAATAAACAAACATAAACAGTTGTAAAAATTATGATATTTAGTGTCTAATAAGATCTAATTAATTTTTATACATTATGAATAGTAACTTTAGTAAATTTTATTTACCATGGTTAATGGTAAATTGAGTATTTATTGGTAAAAATAATATTATAAAATTATAAAATTATCCTAACACTTGTCCTAATTTCATTGGATATATTATTTTCCATAAAAATAAACCTTATGTAGAAATTATAACCTTTTTAATCCACTTGGTAAATAACATGACATTTATAATATTTTATCTAAAGATAAGTTAAAAATTTCATACTCATGTTTTTAATAAGTATTACATTTTTAATACATGGTTATACATAATATAAATCTGATTATAAATGGTTATTTGAAATGTAATAAACTTATATTAATCATGATAATATTTTTCAAAAAAAAATTAGGGAATAAATAATTTAATTAAAGTCTTTCATAATATGGATGGAGTAATTGTTTAATTAATTTAAATATTAAAAAAATGATATTAAAAATATTAAAGTAAATATAATTTGATATAATTAATGAAATACATGATTTTTTTGAATAAATTATACATATTATTGATATATTATAAGTGATGTATTGAAGTTATCTTGTTATGATATTTTATAAAAACAAATAATGAATAGTATCAAAATTGATATAAATAGAACATTAAAATAAAAAATATTTTATTAAATGATATAAAAATAATAAAAATAAATATTTAGTCAAAATAAATAGAATAAGGTTAAATATTACATCAATAATACATTTTGTTGTTTTTATAATTTTATAGAAACTATATTAACCCTAAAGAGTAAAAAATTGATGTTCTTACGGTAAGAGTTAAAGGGTTTAACTAAGGGTTAATGCCAAAATATAAGGTTAATATTGTGGCATCGATATGTCTAAAAATCATTGGTTGATATTATTTTGACCCATAATAATTATATATTTTAAATAAATCACTCTAGATCTATTTGAATTCAAAAATAAATTTATATTAATTTAATATTTTAATGGATTCTGAGAGTTCCCCTCCCCTCTCTTATAAAAAGGAACCTCCTCATTCACTTAATCACGCAAAATTTAGCCTTATAGATCAATAAAACCATGAACATTTATCCTCAAAACATTCCACATTATGTTTCAGAGGTTCTGGTCTTTTAAAAAGACCAACCCTAGTGTCCCTAAGAGGATATCCAATGGAAGTCATCCGAAAAAGGTAATTATTATAATAATTCATTTAAGTTCATTTATTCTTATACTTCCTCTTCATATGTTGTTTACATACTAAATATGTATCTATAGTATCATATATATTCTAATATTTAATTATGATTATGGGACAACCATATTCATTATTTTATCCATCTAAGGAAGAACAATATCACCATGTGTGCGTACGTACGACTTACCGTCTCCACGCTTTGGTGTAATTTTTTTTTCATAACTACTTTTTGGATGGGTATACTAGTGAATATAATGAAAAAAATAATAAATATTACATGATATGTATTCTTTATAATTAATATACCATCTAATTCTTTACCACTTTACCCTTAAGGTAATGATACTATTGCTCGTGCGTACGTACGACCTACCGTCTCCACAACGTGATGAGATTCATTGTCAATGTTAACCATACAAGAATAACTGTAAAAAATATATATGATGAGTGAATATAACATTTATGAACTTAATATCATTCTATATAGGAATAAAATCTATCATATTCATAATAAACAAGACTTACATGACAAAACAAACATAAGAAAATGAAGAAGTTAACACCTGAAATAATAGAAATAATGAAATATTATTAAGAAAAAAATATAAGAGGATAATAAATGATATCATAAATATATACATAGTTATGTTATAATTATATAAAATAATTTTACCATTAAATATTATGTTAAATCACCATCAACTAAAGGAAAGTATAATGTAACATTTAACTTCGTGATTTAATTATTATCCGGGATTTTTTATACGTAAGTATCTCATGGGACATATTTATCATCCATTTCCATGTTTTAAAAAAATGTTTTTCAAAATAATAATATTATTCTTCTAAAATTTTTTAAAGTCATTTTTACCAATGTTTGAATTTTCATAAAATGTTTTGAAAGGAATATTGTTTTTCATTTTCCAAATAAGGTACTTTACGACCTTTTTGAAAAAATATGAAAGGAATGTACTTTTTTAACTTATATGGAATGATTGAAAAATCCTTTACAAAATTACAAGATTCTTCTTATCGAAAATGTTTTATTTTAAAATTGATCACCCTTTTTAAAATAATTTCTATTTAAAAATGGGTATTTTTCTTAATAAAATTTTAATGAATTTATTTGATTGTTTTCGTCTATGTCAACATCATTTGATGGATTTTATTCTTAATTGAGGATAACTTATTATGACAAAATTTAACATATTTTATCGAAGGGTTTATGATATTTTTGACTATGGATATTCTATTTCAATACCATTAATGGTTTATGGTTAATGTATTAAAATTTTGTATGATAGTTTTAATAAAAAAAATTATGTTGGTTATGTTTCATCCTTTTTCTATGACGAATGCATTGGACTCAGTAGCTGATGAGAGAGGCCAACTATATCCCCTAGATGCATCAGTAGGTTTCATGAGAAAAACTAGTTTGGGTTTTTACCCACTTCTATGTGGTGTCTGAGCTGAATCCTTGATGGTATATTTATGATGTATGACATTATGAATTCCCCCACTATGATTTTAGTTATTGATATTACATGTGTTTATTTTACTACTAGAATATCCATGTTAATTTTTATATTAAATTATTTTTTTTATTTATTCTATATTATGGTCAATATTATGTATAATTGGATAATCTTTCAATTATAAAACTTGCATTAAGGTTTAATCAAATTGAATCATAATAGCATTCGTTGTATTCTTACCCTTACTGAGCATTTGAGATCACCCATTTTTTATGTTTTATTTTCCCAGGATTCCAAGATGCATATTATGATTGATATGAAGGGTTAATCTGGGATATTAATAGAATTATAAATATATTTTCTATGTTTTATTTTATGTCTTTAATTGTAATATAAGATTCATGTATGTAATCTATTTTCCATGACTACTAAACTGATCAGTCTTTTGATATTGTACACTTGTATCTATGACAATATAATAAAGTAACACTCTAACTCCAGGCTACTGAGGTCTGGGTCGTTATAATTGATATTAGAGAAATTTTATTAGAAACCATGGAAAATAGATTTAAAAAACTTATTTTTAGGAACATAACCCTATTGTAGACTTCAAGGATAAGTATACAAGAATATCCTAAAGAAAATATGTTTTGATTATGAGAATAGATAAAAATAAAATTTACAATTTATGTTAAGTATTTTTATAGTTTTTTAATTATATATTATCACGTGATATAACATAGTGTATTTCATTATTTTTAAATGGAGGATAGTATAAGAAATGTGAACCTCACTAATACACGTGATCCAAAGAGTAAGAAGGATAATTTCTTTCATAGTCTTATTCAAATATCTCACCCAAGAATTAACATCATACGAGGAAATAGTATCATGTGATAAAAAGATAGTTAATGAGTACTATAAGTATTATGGATTTGAAGGGAAACGTGAGAATAAGAGGACAATTGGAAAAAATATAGATTAAGGGAATAAGGGAAAGAATTATTTTCCCACATCTAATAATTGTTGATATAATTACCGTGGTACATGTTTAAAAGAAATTGGAGTTTGCAAAAAGTGTGGAGAGAAATTCCACTATGCTTAGGATTAGAATTATAAGAAAAAAAGTTTCTAATGCATATTACATCAATGAAAAGGTGATGAGACCCTATTAAAATCAATGTCTCATAAGACAAAGGAGTAAAATGAAAAATAGGCTAATAGATCATGGTCAAGATTATGATACTACCATGGATGAAGGGGAATGATTAATGTGATTATGTTGGGATTAATGAATTTTTTATTTGAGTATTTTATCAATTATGTACTGATTATAATAATTATGGAATATATAAATATTTTAATACAATACTATTTCATTTGTTAAATCATATCGATGACTAAGAAAAGTGACTTAGTAGCAAGTTAAAAGTTTTATAAAAAATATGTTTTAGGGAAAGATAACCATTATACCCAAAAAGAATAGGATTCAAATAATGATAGTCTAAAAATGAAAATATGTTAATGAAGGATAAAAAAATTTAGGTTTATAAGGTATTATTAAAAAAATAGGAAAATGTCACACCACACATATCTACATCCACTAATGAATCACTGTAGTCTTGGAACCAAAAGGGCCACATCATATGCATTTAAATGTCTACTTTCTTTGAAAACATATCCACCATTCAGTTTTCCCCCTGGTATATATGTAAGATTAAAAAATTGATTTTAGAATCATTGTTGAGACATTGAATCCATCAAGGTAAGATCCTCTAGGGAAAGTCCCTTGTTTTTGTTTTTAAGGCCTTCAAAACAACTTCAAATTTAGATTCATGCCACAATGAATTCCAATTATTATGGAAAATATATCCAATTTTATAAACCATATCCAATAATACAGCTTCATAAGCTATCCCAGTTCCTTATAAAGATAGAACCACCCTTTGAAAAATCTACAATGTGTGTGAAGGACACCTCCACAACATGAGGACATAAGAACACCAGAGGAAGACCCAACAACATTAACCTTAATCAATGGGATAATTGGAAGGATATAGTGAATGAAATTGATTATTCTAGGCTTCCCTAGTCGACCTGTAACACCCAATAATCTGAGAATATTCAGGTCCTGTATAGTATTGTTCATACCTCCTATTTGTATCATATATGCCACATAAAAATCCTTTTGAGGTGTGATCATTCCCATATATAGATATGGAGGATTTCTATCAATGTTTTTACCATTTTGATCACTCCATATTGATGAAAAAATAGATGCAACTTCTCTATATAGAAAATTCTATATTTGATCACTGAAATCAGCATTATATATTTCTTCCAAAAGCTCGAGACACAACATATTGTTTCTAATTCTCAAGAAAAAATGGTCATGTGTATTCCCATAATTCATATACAAAACTAAAAGCCAAAAAAAATTATTCATATCCTTATTTCTTGAAGATAGATAGTGAAGGAAGATGAAATTTGGTATCTAGGTCTTTATATTTGATCATGGGTGGGAATGAAATATTTCCATATCATCCACAACAAGGGGAATTTGGAAAGTTGAATGAAGTAGGTTTTGAACTTCGTTATCTATCATGATGGTTGGGTGGAACCACCACATTACAGTGTATAGAATTCCTTATAATTAAAGTGTCCAAGCTGATTGTGTTTCTATATGAGGGTGTCACAATCAATGAAACCATACCTCTAAATTTCCAAGATGGTTTTAATAGGAATAAATCATTCAAAATTATATATTTTTTGATAAGAAATAAATAATAGACATGTGAGAAATCTCATGCGGAATGTTGATGGTATCCTGCAGTGGGTTATCCAGCCATGTTGTAGCCCAAGAGTTGATATTGGATCCCCTACTCATAATCTATTTTATGACCCGAATAATTTTGTTAAAGTAATTCTTTAAAAATGTCTAAACAGAGGGTGTAAGGTGGTATTAATAACCATTTAGAAGTATCTATTTGTATTTAAATATTATATACAATAACTTATGTTCTATTTAAGGAATAAGGATGCATGCATGTTTTGAATAATGTTTTATTGTAATTAAATTAATTACAGTGTTTTATAGGAATACATGATGAAGTTAGTCACATTTTTTGAATTTGAAAAAAAAAAGATTTGTCTCATATTGTGGAAAGATTAATGATAAGTTCATATTAGAAATTTTAACTATTTATGTAATGATTTAATTTTATCTTCTTAAAATATTTCATCAGTTAATGTATTATTTAACCCTATGATGAAACTTGTTCTGTGAAATTAAGTATAAATATTTCAAGGCTCAACCAAAGGATAAGATTGTGTTTATATAAATGTTTCAAGTAATTGTATTTCCTTGCATTATTATAGAGTGAAATAATTTATCAACTCTAGAAAAATGATCCAAAAAAAGATTTTAATTTTGTTTGAACTGATGCGATTTTAAATCATTATTGATTTATGGATTTTAGGCCCTCAATTTTCTATTGATCATTCACTTGTTTTTGATTGATGACTGCAACAACACCCAAAAAATATTTACACTTTTCCTCAATGTGTGTATATTTACTTTTATCATATTTGAAGGCGTGGTTTTGTGGTGAACTTCACATTTTCATTTCCTACTGATTAATAATATGTTTTATTAACCCTATTTACAATGTGGGTTCTTCAACAATAGTATTTTTAGATATCCAACTCTTGATTATTGAGATCAAGTTAAAATTACAAGAATGCAATTTAATAAAGGCGGGGAGAATGTAACACCCCAATATTTTACAATATTTTTCTTTTTAAATAAATTTAATATATTCCATTTCTTTTAATTCATAGAAGACTTATTTATATTGCATTACATGCAAGATGAATTTTCTTCGATAGCTTGCGCAAGACCAAGTTTTACTAAACAACACAATATTATTAAAATATTATAATTTTATATAATAATATATAACCTAGCTGTTAAATTAGATGTTATGAATAGTGTTAAATAACTTGTAAATATATATATATTTATATATTAATTGGTTACTAATTAATTAGAAACAAAAATATAAACCAACAGAATATAATGGAAATATTTTTATTTTTATTCTCCAAAAATATTTTTGTCCAAATAAATTATATTAATTAAAATTAAAAATTATATTAATGAAATATATATTTCATATATTCAATCAAACATTTTTTATATTTATACAATATATTTTATAAGCATAATATAAGAACAAACCCAATTTTATGCATAAAAACCTATATTTTTTCAAATGTAGTTTTCCCGCCTTTTAATAGAGAACCTATTTTAAAACCAATTTTCAAAACTTTTATATATTCTATTTAAATAAATAAACTTATTCTTTTAAATAGGAATATAAAAATTTACCTTGTTTTAATTTTTAGTATTTTTTGGGAATATTCATTTTTTAAAAAATAGTGAAAAATACTTCATTATAGTCAGAAATCCGACTTTTTGTTTAAATAATTATTATAATTTATTTTTTTAAAGTCACAATAGATAAATAGTAAATATAGTTTATTGAAATAATTTTTATATTAAAATTATATATATATAAACTTATTAAACTATTGAATGTTTCCTTTTACCCAGCTTCTCGCCTAATCTATGGGATTAATGTTAAACTTAATTTAGAAAATTCAGTGAATTGAATTTAAAAAAATGAACATACATGATTTTAATTAGTATTAGGTTTATAATTCAATATTATAACCTTAATTTTGGAATATTTGTAATAGTAACATTAGAAAAAAAAATTATTTACCTTGGTTAAGGGTATTGAGTAATTAAAGGTAAAAATAATATTATAATAATAAAAATTACCCTAACACTTGTCCTAATTTCATTGAATAAGTGGGTTTTGACCAAAATAAACCTTTGGATGAAATTATAATATTTTAAGACACTTGGGTAAGAATATGAGATTTATAATATTTTATTTAAAGATTAGTTAAATATCTCATACTCATGTTTTTAATAAGTATTACAATTTTTATAAATGGTCATACAAAAGAAATATTTGACTATAAATAGTAATTTGAAAGATAATAAATTTATATTAATCATGATAATTTATTCCCAATTTTTATAGAATAAAAAATGTAATTAAAGGCTTTCATAATAATGATTCAATAATTGTTTAAATAATAGAAATATCAAATAAATGATATTAAAATTATTAAAATAAATATAATTTGCAACAATTAATGTCATACATGAATTTTATGGATATCCTAGAGACTTTATGATATATAAGAAGTGTTATTTTTATGTTATCATGTTGTTATGATATTTGTTTAAAAAAATAATGAACTGTATCAAAATTAACATAAATGATTCTTTTAAATAAACAACAATTTTATTAAATGATATAATTTTCATAAAAATATAAAATTAGGCCAAATTACTAGAATATGGTTAAATATTTCATCAATTATCTATTTGTGGGTTTTTTTCGAGTTTTATATTAACTATATTAACCCTAAAGATTAAAAAAGACAAGTTGTCTCGCTAAGAGTTAAAGGGTTTAACTAAGGGTTAATGTCAAAAGATAAGATTAATATTGTGACCTAAACATGTCTAGAAATCATTAGAGGAGATTATTTTTAATAATAATCATCTTATATTTGAAATATATCACATTGTATTAAATTTAAATCGAAAACAAATTTATATTATTTTAATATTTTGAAGGATTCCAAGAGTGCCCCTCCCCTCTCTTATAAAAAGGCATATCCTCCTTCACCTACTCACACCACATTGAACCTTACAGCTTGACCAAACACTTCAAATTTATCCCCAAAACATTATTAGTTAAGTTATGGAGTTCCTGATATTCTAAAAATACTAAAACTTGTGTCCCTAATAGGAAATCCAAAGGAAGTCCACCAAAGAAGAGGTAATTATTTTACCAATTCATTTAAGTTCATTTATACTTCTACATCATATTCTTATGTTGTTTCTATAATAAAGAATCAAATATAGTATCATATATATTTTGATATGATATTATGATTATGGGATAATCATATTCCCCCTTTTATCCATCATATGAAAAACGATTTCACCATGCGTGCGTACGAACAACTTACCATCCTCACGTCGTGGTGTAAATAGTTTTTAAGCACCCTCACTTGTACGTACATAGGACCTACCATCTCCTTGATGTGGTTAGATTCATTATGCATGTTAACCATTCAATAATTTTTATAAAAAATATATATGATGAGTGAATATAATATTTATAAACTTAATATAATTCTTGATATGAAGAAAATATATCCAATGCATAAGAAACATGACTTACACGACAAAACAAACATAAGAAAATGAATCTATTAACAAAAAAACAACGATAATAATGAAATATTATAAAAAAATGATATAATAGGATTAGGATATCATAAATATGGATATACTTTCGGTATAATTTAATAACATGCTTCAACCATTATACATGAGGTTAAAGCACCCACAACTAATGAAAAGTACAAGGTAACGGTTAACTTCACAATCTCATTATTATCATGGATTGTTTATAATTATTTATGGAGATATATTTATTATACATGTGCATGTTTCTTAGAAATGTTTTTAAAAGTATTATTACTGGTCTTATACAATTGTTTAAAGTCATTTTTACCCATGTTTGACTTTTTATAAAATATTTTTATAGGTATTTTTTTTCAAACAAGGATCTTTTTATCCTTTTTGACAAAATATGAAAGTAATATTATTTTTGTAAAGTTATACGGCTTGAGTGAAACATTTTTTAAAATATTACAAAATTATTTTCACTGAATTTTTTTTATTATTAAAATTCCATTCCCCATTTAAAATAATTTCAATATGAAATGGGTTTATCCTCTCAATAAAATTTTAATGGTTTTATTATATTTTTTTCATCTATGTTAACATCTTTTATAGAATTTTATTCTTAATTTAGGTTGATTTATTATGATAATATCTACCATATTATATTGAAGGTCTTATGAAATATTTGACTTTGGATGTTCAATTTTGATACCATTCATGGTTTATGGTTAATGTATTAACATTTTGTATACTATATTTAATAAAAATGTTTATATTGGTTATGTTTCACCATTTTCATGTGAGAAATGAACTGGACTTTGTATTTGTCGGGATAGATCCTGATATAGCCCCTCAATGCATCGATATGTCTCATGAGATAAACTAGTTTGAGTTTTTACCTCTTAATGTATGGTTTATTGGTTTAATATTTGATGATATGCTTATGATCATTGAAATTTTTCATTAACTCATTATGTGATTAGTTATTGATATTACATGTGATTATTCAACTGGTAGAATATCCATGTGAATTTTTATATGGAATTATTTTATTTATTCTTTCCATTATATGCTCAATATTATGTTTAGGTATATTATGTTTAGATTATACACCTTGCCTTAAGTTTTATGCTTATTTAATCATACTATGTTCCACTATATGCTTACTCTTACTAAGCATCTGAGCTCACCCCTTTCATCTAATTTATTTTCCCAGGATGCTAAGATTTGTATTATAATGGATATTAATGGTTAACCAAGGAGATTAATGGAATTTTCAAAGGATTATTTATGTTGAATTTTATGTTCTGAATTTTAATGTAAGGTTCATGTATGTAATCTAGTTTCCAAGTCTACTAAACTGATATGTCCTTTCAGATTTCACATATGTATCTATACCAATGTAATAAATTAAAGCATTGGCTCGGGGCTACTCGAGTCAGGGTCTTTAAATAAAATTATTATTTAATTTAATAATATCATGATAGGTTTTCAACTATAGGTTGTAAATACTTACGAAATTCCTAAGGAATAATTGATAAAATGGGATGAAGATCAAGGAAAATTATATGATCTTGGTTAAAAATCAGTGTGTGATATTGTTTGTGGATTAAGAACTGAATAATTTAATCAAGTTTCTCATTGTGCTACTAAATATTTGATATGGAAGATTATTAAAATTTCTTATGAAGGGACTATAAATATCAATAAATTAAGATAAACCACTCTAATGTCAATGTGTGATACTTTTATAATGAATGAATATGAAACTATCACTAAAATTAATGGGAGATTGATAGAAATTGTAAATAATGTTACTACTTTGGGTGGTCGAATTTCACAATTAGATCAAGAATTAAATTTACTCATATTAATACCATCTAGGTGGAATGGAATATCTATATCTACATTTCAATCAACATAATTAAAAAATGAATATATGGAATAATGTATTTGATCTTTAATGATGTTTCATGCTAATATGAAAGTCAGAGCTGAAAATCATATCAAACATGAAGAAATTTCTCTGAAAATTACTACAGGTGAATCATCTTATTCATGTCATCCATTTTTAGATAGAGATTCATCAAATATTGTTGAGAACTTTGAAAAATTGTGTAACAAGAAAAATAAAGGTACTGAAGAAAATAGATACTCTGGATATAAATAAAAAGGTCACACAAAGGTTAACTATCCAATTCTTAATGTTCAATGTAAAAAAAATTTTAATCGAAGAGGAAATAAAATTGTGAAAGCTACATGGATTGATTATTATGGTTAACATAATGAATATTCTACATATTCTAAGACTAATAATAAAAACAAATAGTATATCTTTTGACTCATACTGATGAGGTATAATCTTCTTAATAACAAAACCATAATTGTGAGAAACATTATTATGATGAATTAAATAGGTATTTCATTATTTTAAAAGATAAATATGAATCCTTAAATAAAAATAATATAAATTTTAGAACATATTATAATGATATATTATTAGACGATTAATGTTTTTCAAAATAGATTATAGATTTAAAATCTAGTTCTTCTAAAATTTAATGTGATGTACATGAAATTAAGATTAAAGAGTATTTGTTTAAAGTTTATACATTAAAATAAGTTTATAGTATGTTGATAAAATGAAAAAAATATTTAAATCAAATCCTTGGTAAGAATTGAATTTAGAAAAAAAATATAGAATATGAAGTAATATTGAAAAACCAAATTTACATATAAATTAATTTTTTGCCAGTTCAAATAGTAAAAGAAAGTCAATAGTTAAATGTGTTTATTGTGGTATTAATTTAAATTATGAATATGGATATTTTTTTAAAAACACCTCAATTAATTGTTGTTAAAAATGTTTGTTGTTAAAAATTATTATATTACTTGAATAGTATATTCTCTACTCATAATTAACAAGTTTGGTTATATGAGAATTTTATTACTAACACTTCTAGACACAAGATCATATGGGTAACATAAACCACTTATAATTGATGTTTTTCAGTAATAAACCACTAAGATACATCATTAAATTATGATGTGGTTGTAAGTTCAACATATGGAAATATCTATATTAACAAAGGAGTGATCAACTCTAAAATAGTTTGTCATCAAAAGAGAAATACATTGAGTTGGAATATATAAACTAGGTTGTATTTTATTTCTATTTAATATTTTTTTACTACATTAACTATTTCATATAAGGAGAGAATTTTTTTTGAATCATTGAATCAAGTTATTAAGATATTAATATATCTTCATCAAAATACGAAACAAAATAAATATATATATTTTTTGAACATATTATTTTTTGTTTAGGTAATCTTTTTTTGAAAAGATTTATTTTATAAAGACTTCTTTTAAAAAATCAAAATCAGTAATGATTATTCTTTATTTTTCAACATGAGAATGTTAAGAATCATCAGAAATGTATCAGAAAAAAGTATCATATTCACTTTAAAATTTTGAAATCATATTATTATTAAAACCTTTTTATTTCTATATTATTTGAAATATCCTTTTCAATGACTATTGAAAACTAGTCACTCGAAGATGAAGAGATTGAGTACCTCAAGTTCAAGAGAAATTATTTCTTACAAAAGAAAAAAAGGTAAAAAAATTTATTTATTAAAAGAATAGTCAGTTTGGTATGTTAAATATTCATTTGGAAAACTTTCTAAAATAAATAAGGATGATCATGGATATATATAATTAGAAGTCTATCTAGCACTTATGTCTTATGAAAAGATTATTTTCAAAGTTAGTACCTTGAATAAAGAAAAAGTGAAGTTACAAGATAACCTGAATACATCTGGAAATTCATATGAATAACTACAAAGGGAGTATCAGTATTTTAAGAAAAGTTAAATTTAAAAATAATAATTTGAATAATTTCAAGAATAAATGTTATTTCAGATGAAGTTTCTCAAAAGAGAATTCATTACTAAGTTGGATCTTGATAAGCTGAAAGTGCTCTTGGTTGAATAGTGTTCGTCTTGCTCACAATATCAAAAAACATCAGATGATACAAGCATAATAGAATAAATATAAAGAGTTTTATCTAATTTAAGTGAAAACTTTGGAAGTTTGGAAAGTACAGTTGAACTGTATAATCCTTCCTAACAACCTGATTTTATTTCTAGTTTATTATTTAAATTAATTGATAAATATAAAAAATATTTTTAATATTTTTATTGGAAATATGTGATATAAGTTTTTTATTAATTTCTTTTTAATTTTTTATACTTTTATTATTTTTCATATGAAATGATGTACTTAATATTTCATTATATCATTACATGTAGAAAATTATTCTATGTAATGAATAATTTTGTTCAAATTTGACATGTGAAAAAAATAATTCCTTGAATATCAAATATGATATGAATTAGGGGATGTTATTATAAAATATTAAATTTTATTTTTATATCCAATAGGTATCTATGTTATTTTAAATTTTCATTTCAAACCCATTTTATTCAACAAAGAAACAATAATTTATATTCTCATTGATTATATTTTTTTGGAAGCATGAATATAGGGGGAGTTTATATTGATACATTTTTACTCTTTTATTTTTTATGTCACAAAATGGTGGATATGTTTATAAATATATAAATTTTTGTGTTTATAATTGGAGAGATATGTAATTTTTTTGGAAATATTTATCAGGAAACTAAATGGGAAATGTTGGAAAAATATTAAAGGGGGGAAATATGTTTTATATTTATTTATGGTTATGGAAATTACTTATTATAAAAATTAATTTAATTATATGAATTTTTAATGTGTTTTATGATCATTAATAAGAGAGATATTTTTTATTATGTGTTGATTCTACAATTTTGTTAATTACTCCTTGGTTTTGATGTTCAAAAACAGCCACATGTATGTTACTAATAAAGTTTCTCTTAAGTAAATTTCAGGAAGATGATATTCTATAGGATATTTATTTTCGAAATATATTCAAGTAATTAATATACAAGAAATATGTGTCAATGTAATATGAATGTGTTTTAAAGTATTCTATAATCACTATTCATACCCTATGTTGTAAGAAGAATGTATGATTCAACAACCCTATATTTATATGGAACCCTATGTTTGAGAAAAGGAAAGTATTATTCATCAAACGTATATTTAGAAGGAACCCTATGTTTTAGAAAAGTATTATATTGTTCACTTACAATACATTTGGAAGAAACCATATGTTTGAGAAAAGGAATGCATTGTTTATCAGCCCTACATTTTTAAACAACTGTATGTTATCAACCCTACGTTTGTGAACAACCATACATGGTCAAACCTATGTCTGGATTTTTAGGATTACATGAATAAACCCTACATTTGACTATTAAATGACAGAGTTTTAAATTCCAGATATTATCTGTGATTTCTGTAATGGTTCCACTTGAAGTAAATTTCTATTCAAATGTCGTTTATGATATATTCAAAGGATTTCATTGAAAAAAAATTCATTTCTATTTTTATGGAATGATAGGACTCTCTGGAATTATTTTGAATTCAACTATTAATGATTTATTTTGTGATATTTCTTGAGTTGGTTTAACCTACATCTAATCGACCTACATTATAAATATAAAGGAAATATTCATAGGAAAAAATAATAAAAGAGGATACACAATATATATATACATAGGAAAGAAAGAAATATGTTTTAAAAAATAAGTGTGTCATTGAATTCAGAGATACACTTTATATACAAAAATGTCTTGATATATCTAACTGACTCACTACTTTCACTATTGTTGTATCTTAGTATTTCACTTTATTCTACAAGATCAATGAAGCATTTGTATGAAATAAACTTTGGAGACATACATGTTTACACATCTATCTATTTTTTTCTCTATCACTATTTGAATAAATCCTATGCAACTTTGAATATTTATTTTTGGTTTTGAATTATTGAAAATTTCAATACATATGTCAGTTGCTGCTAAAACTGTGAAGAAAAACATGTATTCTCAATCAAATCAATATCTATTGATTTATTAGAGTTTCGACTTCTTGGAATCAGTAATGGTTTTAGTGAAGTGTTATATTATTTTATTAACCTTTAAATTTTTGGTTCCATGTAAAAGAAATAGAAGTAACTTTAAAATCATAATAAAGTTTTAACTTATGATACTTAGTTTTAGAGGTCTCCAGATAAGAGGGATGATTAGTTAAAATCACCGAGATTACAGAGTAGATCATTGATGGAGTGTACTAGGGGATATTTATGACCTAAAAAATATATATCACTATGTTATTTTCATTATTTATTTATGTTAATCATATTTAAGAGATAAGTAATGGTTCACTACATAACAAGGGAGGTGTTCTGAATCTGTCAAATTTTTTGAGAAATAGAATTCATCCCCCCACTTGTGACTTTATCTTATTCATTGAAATTATAAAACAACATATATATTTATAAAATACAACTATTCATAGGACACTAGTTCAATAGGAATCCTACAATAGTAGAAAAAATCACTAGATATTGTGTCATCTTACATAATTGATGAATCTATCAATGAAACAAGTCATATTTTAACACTAAACTAGTTTATCCCAGGTAGAGTGAAATCATAACCAGGAAGGGCATGGTTATTAAAATTCACATCCTAACCTATCATGTGTTCTGGTAATTATAACCCCCCAGGTACCTAAGTCATTCCTATGAAATTTTCCATAATCAATGTGATCAAATAATTCCAGAAAACCTCATGAAATAAATTCTCATGTCACTATTGAACAACCTTATAAGAAATAACCATTTCATAACTATCCACCATTCTTCAATTAATAAATTTCACTCACATAAATTTAATAATAAAAGTGTTAATGATATCAAATATATAAATCTCTCAGTAAGTACATTTTAAATAAGCCAAACACTACTTTATATTTTCAAAACTTCATTTAAAATAAGATATTTATCCCTTATTTAAATATAAAATTACCCCTAAAATTTTCATTAACACTTAGTGTAAAAAATTTAAATTAATACATAATTTATGGATTTAATGAAAATTTTAGATCATATCAGGATCTATAAAATATTAAACAATAAAATAATTATAAAAATATTATAATAAATATCAAATATAACTTTTAATTCATTTAAAACTTGAATTAAAACAATCAATCACTCATGGTTTTGAAAAATAAGTAAAGTACATAGTTCCACCTATATAAAATTGAATAATTTGATGTCAAATTATGTTATTTAATTATAAATGAAGAAAATGTGTCCATAGAATGTGATTGGGAGACCTAAAATTCGAAAATCCCACATTTTATTTTATCTAAGGAAATCCCTATGCATACATGGACATGTGAGGGTAAGAGAATAGAGGAACAAGAAATAAGATGAAGAGATGAGATAATTTAGAGGTAACAAACTTGTAGAATAAATCCATTTTGATGAAAATTCCCCATTGGGAAGAAAATCAATGAGTGAGATCAAGTGGGGTTAATGGTGAGGCATATCTTAGAATGTTTTCCATCAAATGAGAAGAATAATAATACACTAAACACCTAAATAAGATTTATTTTTTAAAAAAATTATTTTTTTCAAGGGATGCATGGTTTTTGTACAAAGTTAGAATAATCATGAATCAAACCTGCATATTCTACTAGAATAAAAAAATATAACTTATATGGCTTAGATTCATAGTTAGGGGGACCGTGTATCCTACCAATTCACTTTGAAAAGTTTCACCCAAATTTCATAATTTCATTCTAAAACTAAAAAAAATTGATAAAAAATGAAATGAAAAAAATAAATATCATAATTGGGTGTTATATTTTACCTTTATAGAACAATGTAACCATGGTTTCATGATTTTTATCCAAAAAATTATAAATACAAGTCCTTACATAAATTTGGTTCCTTGATTTGGCACCCTAATCTTATTATAAGCGTGTACATTTTTCAGTTGGATAAGTTACAGGTCTAGTTATCAGATTTGATTACAATAATAAAATTGGTTGATAAGTTAAGTAATAAATAATTTTGGGATTGATTTATAATTTCAGTATTTTGGTATCATATTCTACATTATATAACACCGCTCAAAATAATGAATATCTATATCTTTTGATAATAATCTTCCACTATGAAAAATTTTCACACCTTTAGGATATGTGATTAGAGAATATAAATCAATCTAATTCTAGCATTTAATTTGTTCACTAATAACATCTCTTTATGTATAAAATAAAATATACCTATCAGTTATATTAAAAAAAATAGGAAATGTAGTTCTTATATATGTGTGTTTCACTAGTGAAAAAATGAATATAAGTATGAATTATATTTAACATCAACTGAGAAAACCCACCTTAATATG
The DNA here is from genome assembly GCA_963277665.1 of Viscum album. Lineage (NCBI taxonomy): Eukaryota > Viridiplantae > Streptophyta > Magnoliopsida > Santalales > Viscaceae > Viscum > Viscum album. Next base: position 1,717,803,014 of record OY728143.1, read on the forward strand.
TTCACTTATGATGACTTAATAACTAGGTACATTGACCAAGAGGCATGATATATATCCCACTTACAATTCCATGAATGTTTTAGAAAAACATGTGGCTCCCAAAACCCTCTTAAAATAGCAACCCATATACTATCTTTTATTGAATCCCATCTTTATGCATTGGTTAAAGTCCTTGAATATAACACATTGACCTAGTATAACTACTCAATCCTGACCCTGAGATATATTAATTACACCAAACCCTTGTCCATATCCTTCACTCACTAAAGTATCAATTTATAAATAAAAACATAAAATAATTCCATAGGGAATAGTGACATAACCCTATATGACCATTAGACACAAATATTTGAAATAGTACATGGTAGAAAACCATGAATGGAAACAAATACAACAATTAAAAATAAAAAATAATTCAAAAACCCCCACCATACATATACATCCTAATATGATAACCAACACATGGTCAACAACATTTCCTCCACTAGTTACTACTAGACGACCTCCAACTCTTCATCAAATCTAGTGAAGCAAATTCCAAATAACTTGTAACTGAAATCAACTTAATCTACATGGAAACTATGATTACTATGTAGGGGGTGAGTATAATAACTAAAAGTATATTCCCAAGATTCTCTATACACCCCATGCATAAATTTACCGAGCTACAAATTTGTTTCATAAAAAATTTATATCTCACGAATATTTATAAAAACTACATTAAGTATTTGAATAAATAATATTAAACAAAATTCCTATAAACAAAAATTAACACAATATCATAATCATAATTCCATGAATTAATGACACATATCTATTTACTAAACAAAAAATTTATGGATCACATAGTCCATTAGAAAAAACCAATAATGAGTATCTTTTACTAACAAGTAGACCAACTACCCACAGTATTTACCTTATCATTACTGAAAAGTTCCACCACCCAAGTGGGAGTTTTACTACAACCTCACAATATCCTTATTTATGAGGTCCATATACTTAGGTATGATTTGTTCATAACATCATTAAATCATTATGAATAATTTCCCCACACCCAAGTGGATGTTTTCTTAATTATATCCAAAACTTCACCCAAAATAATTCTAAAACATCAATCAAGTACAAGTCACAACAAAAATATCAACAAAAAACACAAGGACACAATTTATCATAATATCCACCTTGAAACATAATTAATAATATAAATAACATTAACCATTTAACATAATGTGAAACCAATTACCACTAATCAGGAGACAGAATTCAAAACCCAAATAATAAGTAAGAATCCACACACTCCATGCTACAAATACTCAATGAAAACACAAGTTCATAAAACTATTCAATCAATAAATCCAATTCAAATCAAATATTATAAATTAATTAATTTTTAAAAAAAATACCCACACACTTATAAAATCACACCTTTAAACTTTTTAAAACAAACTATTAACACTAAAACCATTTTTAAAAAATCATTCAATATAAATAATTAAATATTTTTAAAAGACATTAAATATTTTAGTTTAAAATATGTTAACCCTAGTGAGATATAAACACTATTATAGTGATGAGGGGGAGAGTGGATAAACCTTTAAATTTGTAATTAAAATCATTAATAATAAAATAAATTCAAGTTTGATTTATTATAAATTACTATTTAAATATTAGTTTAGTATAAGTGATACAATGTTCAGAATATAATGAATTAGAAATTAAATAACAACAAATTATTTTAATTTCAGTTTAGATCCCTAGGATCCAGCATCTACTCCTCAACATTATTTACTCACTAAGAACAAAAACACCAACAAAGAAACCTCACTTTTATATGCATGATAACCTATATACAAACCCTACCTTTTACAATATATAAAGGAATAACCAAAAGTATCTTCTACAGGGGTCACACCTTATTAATAACCGATGTTTTTAGGATTCAAAACCCAAGGCCATTAATTTTGATTATGATGAATAACCAATATCTATCTTTATTTTTATTGATAAAATTATAACCCGACACTATAAAAAACAAACATAATATAGAAGAAATAAAACGATGTAAACCAGTAAACTAATAAACATGAAAATAGAATTAGATTAGAATGACAGAGTAACTCAATGATATTTTATCACTTCAGTAGAATAGAATCAATTGTTGAAACTCTCTAAGATATCAAAATATTACAATAATAAAAGAGATATAGTTATTGAAGAACAACCTTTCTGTATATTTATTTTCATTCATATTTCTTCCTCAAGTTCCATTGACCAATATTTATAAATATTCGTTCAATGGTCATCTCACTTTATACCTTGATCATTATCTATGAAGGGTTTCCTAAATTCACATCACATCCAAAAATGGTTATAAGAAATCAAAAATATGGAGATATACCATTATATGAATTTAAATATATCACATGATTTTAATAATATACTCTTATAATATTTCTATAACACATACTTTGAAAATATCTTCCAAGATAATATTTATAATAGATATGAGTTTTTAAAAATTAATAAAACAATAAAAACAACACTTACACACTTATAATAATTCAAAATATGAATATAATATAAAATTAGAGCATGAAAAAATAATCAAATATTTTATATAATAATTGAGACTAATATCAAATTATTTTAAGATCTCGGTTTAGTGATCATTTGTATGTTTAGTTCTTCCCATTTATTTTTTAAAATAGTATAAAAATGATCAAAAAATACCACCATGGGAAAAAATGAAATAGTAGGGAAAAAATATTTCTAAAACTTATAGTTACAATAGATTAAAAATAAATTGTGTTTGATCATGCACATAAATCTGATACAAATATTATAGTTAGACCATGTTTGGAGTTGATCATGTGTTTGATCCATGGTTTCCTCATGTGGTATATTTTCTACCATAGTAGAACTTAAAATTATCTTCTATCATGGGAGTTTTATAGGTCATGTGGGTTCTTTGGTACTCATGGTTAATTCATATTTCAAGTATGTGGTTAATGTCCATATAGTCGAACAAGTGGATATTACTATTTTAATTATCATGGTAGATTACAATACTAATGTTGTAATTCCACATGATGTTGAGTATTCTAGGGTAGATTTATGCCACCAACGGTCACTTTCTTCAAAGGCTGATGATATTAGGAAGATACATGTTGTCGGTGAGATATCAATGGTCAATGCATAAATATGAGACATTGTGTTATATTTTTTTAGGTTTGTGTACAACATATCGCAAATGAGATGAAATTTTAAATATTTAAAATAGATTTTACAAATCCAATAGCCAGATCAACTCGAGGTGCTAATGAAATGGGAAACACGATTTTTAAGTTTTATAGAAATAACTCATGAACTACCTGTACAAGATTAAAAATAATAGAGTAATATAAAATGTATAAAATAATATTCCAAGAGAGATACTATATTTAAAAAATATAAGTAATCTTAAGGAACATCAATAAAATACATAAAAAAAGAATGAAAAATAATAACAATCAAAATAATTAAATTGAAATTATTAATTTTAATTAATATGATATATTTTGGTTAAAAAACATTAAATATTAAATAAATATTAAAATACTTTCTTCAAATATAACCTATGAACGTCCAAACACAAATAATATCGACATTTTTTAAATTAATAAATTGATAATTTAATAAAAAAATTCCAAAACATTCTTCCACATTTTGAAGTATATAGAAAATTTATTAATTTAAATGAATTCCTAAAAACAACCAATTTGGAAAAAATGTCTAAGAGAAAATGTAGATTTTTTAAAATATATATATTTTCAATATATTTTCAAATGCATAAATGTCCCCCTATTATAGTATATATATTGTTTCAAGATAAATATAATAGTTCAATTATTAACAGTACACATATTAGAAAATAGATAAATCTATTACATTAAAAAAAATAGGTTTAATAGATAATGAAAAAAATAGAAAAAAAAAACAATTATCTGTCTAATATACTCTAACCTGCCCACACAAATTGTTGTCTTGGGCTAGATTGGAGGTTCCATAAACCATAGATAATTTCCTCTAGATACCAAAGTATGAAAATAAATTCCAAGATCTTAGATAAACATCAGTGGATGATTTCCCCTTTAGAATAAACACAACTAAACATCACAAAATAAGACAAAAACCCAATTTTTAAGATTCATAAAGTGAAAATAACCTAACTTGAAATTAAAACCAATGAAATGAAAAAATCAATGTAGTAACTATAAGATATAAAAATGACTGTTAAAACCCATGATGCATCCTAATACATCAACACTAAAGTGTAATAACTCCAATAACAACAAAATATATAGTCCAACATTCAATCACCATACCATGTAAGTAGCATCAATATTTCCCACTTGACAAATAAAAGACCTTTCCTTTACCATTATTAGGAAGAACAATTTCTGCATACACACCAATGTGTTTATGCATGGGGAGAGTAATCATACCTAGTAGTAAATCCTCCAAAAGAATCACGAAAACTAAATTAAGATAAGAAAGTGTTATCTCATAGTTTAAAAACATATTTTTAAACAAAGAGAGGAAAATAAAATTAGTTTAACCATTTAAAAAAATTTAAAATTAAAAGCAACAAAATAATTTATCAATTCAGAATTTATCATTTAGTTTCACTTTTCAAGACCATTCCATTCCCCCACAAAGACACACACGCACACAAACATGGATGAACTAGACTTCTATATACTCATGCATGGTTAGTCATCCATTCACCAAGTTATCACTTAATGAAAAAATTTGATGACAAAACTTATGAACTCGATATGTCCCATGTTTTCTTATTTGATTATGAAACTTCCTACCATGATCCATCCCACATGCACAATAAAAAATTCCAAACATGTATTCTAAGTTATCAGAAAAAAACTATTCCACATAAATTAATTTCCTACTTTAAAACATTTTATCAAAAATTGTTTCCTTTATTAAAATAAAACACTTATTTAAAACATTAAATTGAAATGTTTTCCAAAATCTATTCAAATTCACATGTTTCTTACATCAAAGACCAAAAGTATTTTCCTTTGAGAACTCATACAATATTTCCATTCCTAATATAATAAAAAATTTAATAAAACTAATACTTCATGTTCTAGAATAATTAGAGAAGACAGGTAATATACCTACATCTCAATAGGTGATGAAAATGTAGAATTCTACTATGAAACCATTAGATACAGCCTCAAAACCTTTTTACATCAATAGATCCAATCAATATCTAATAAAAAACATTATTGATCATAGGTCTATCCATAATAGATTATATCTAACATTATGGGTGATAAGAGATGATAATATATAAAGAAAAAGAAGTAAAATAGGGTCTTATCGATGATTTTGAAGATCCAACACACAAAGATCCCTGAAATCCAGCTTCTAGATCAAAAGGAATGGACAAGAACTCATAAGAGATGATTGTAATTTGAGATCTCAAGTGTAGGGGTGAATAGTGAGGGGTTATGGGATAAAAAATAAGTTAAACTCAAATTTTCAGAGTATTAAATGCATTTTGCATGGTTATGCCGCGCAGTAGGGAAACCACATGGTTGATACTATCTCTAAACTACCCCATTTTAGTGTTGGTCACATGGTTTGAAAAACCTTGCATCAATAAGTTTTTTCCTTATGTATTTATTTTTATGACTTTTCTAGAAAGCCCACATGGTTTGGAAAAACCTTGAAATAATTGTGCAATCCCTCTTATCCTCCTAAGTTTATATCATGATTTTCTAGAAGAAACCACATGGTTTCCCCTAACCATTACCAAAACATTATCCCTTAAAAAATTTCAAAAAAACAATAAAACAAGACATTACTTTTCAAAAATCAACCCAATTATTGTAAAATAAAAAAAAATACATAATAAAATTGAAACGTAGCTAAAAATGGTGGTGTTAAATTCTCCCCACCATTAGTATTTCTATCCTCAAAATTTTAGAGAGTTCAATTGATTTGGAAAATTTCAGGCCACTGTTTTATAATAGTATTCTAATACCAATGTATATTCCTGAATTTGACCAAGTTACCAAACAATTCACATAATATAGATACTATTTACATGAACCATTTTCTCTTGGCTATCCACAATCTATATTTACATGTTTAGGAAAGTATAATCTACGGAAAGATAATGTTATCTCATAGAATCACATGGTAAAACTCAAGGTGTTACTTTTTGAGTTTAGATACATGACATACATTGTGTATAGAGATAAATCTTAGTGAAAAATCCAACTAATAATCCACATCACTAATATATTATAGTATTTAATAAGGGATGGTGTATGGAGGAGACAATTTACCTTACATACCTAAATGTCAGTACCCTATCATTAGAGTGACTTCCAAGAAAACATAATCTACCACACCAAATGATAATTACCACAACCAATGATCTATAAAATATTTATAATGTATTTTATCAATAACTATCCATTTATTGATTATATAAATTATCATTTTCATCTCTTGAATAGGGCTAGGTCCCAATAATAAAGCTTCTATGATCACTAGCCAAAAAAGTGATGATATAAAAGTATGATCATAAAAGTATTTAAAAGAATCCATATGTATAGAGGCCTACTAGTTTTTAACATAAAATAAATCCACTAAAGGTATATAATCTTCCCATGAGCCTCTAAAATCCATAATAAAATCTCATATCACGATTTCCAATGTTTGGATCATCCATTATGATTTTCCATCCAATTGAGTATGATAAGACATGCTCATGTTTAAATGGATATTAGAATATTTTTATAAATATCACCAAATATGAGAGGTGTAATGAGGATCTCAGTTGAGGATGATCAAAACTGGGATTCCATGGAACTTTATGACTTCCTAAATATAGTGTCTTTCCTAGTCTTCCACCATATTAGATTCATGAATAGGGATGAATTGAGATAACTTTTTGATCGAATACACAATCACCTATATGGAAATATATTTCTAAACAATTATTGGTAGACATGTGATAATATCCATAGTAAAGTGCACCCAAATAGGGATAGGTAAATTTTTCAATATATGAGCTAGTCATTGGTACTCAACATTGACATGATGAAAAGAGAGGCTTCTCAAGACCTACTTGAATACTTTCCTTTTCATGATAAACCCCCAAAAATTATTACTCAATAAATTATTAATCTTATGAATTATAGGATGAAAAACACAATTTTAATGGTGGAACACATAAATTAATTGTTCCTGACAAAACAATGAGTAATAATATGATATTAAAAAGGGAAGAAAATTCAATCTTGTTTCCATCTGTCAATGGTATTCCCACCATTATGTTTTTATGTAAATGTAATTCAATATAGTTTGGATTTTTGAGAATCCTTAACTTTTTCTACCAAATCAGAAATGAGAATCACCCAAAATAAATCTGTGATGCCATTTTACACAATGAAATCCAAACACATATCGACCACCATAGCCATCAATCACCACTAATCATGAGCTTCTTTGGGAAATTGATTATATGAATTTTGACGCAAATCATCTCCCAAAAAAATACATTAATCAGGTGTGTAAACTAAGTGAAAGTCAAACATCAAGTGTTATTCCATCCATTATCTTTTTACCAAGTTTAAAAACCTTTCTAAAAAGATGTATTTATGGATTTTATGGTATTTAAAAATAATGAAATTTTCACCAATGAGACAATGGAAACATGTTTTCAAATAATGAACTAATGTAGCTAATCTCAAGTCATGTTTTGGATAATTATTTTCAAGAATTCACAATTTTTATGATCTAAAAGATACCAAATAGTCTCCTTTCATGAGAACACATCTGATTTCAGATCCAAATACATCACAAAAGACTACACAAACCTTCACAGTGTTGAGTCAATAAGGTTTTCCTTATGACTTTTCCATTCCATCTTGTTTTGAAAATCACAAACACCTTATACATAAGAAAATATAATTTTTACTTCTATAAGGAAAATTTCCTACCTTAAAGAAATTTACCCTAACCTAGATTTTTCTTATACATAGAAATATTTTTCTTAAGTATAAAAACCGGATTCCTACCCAAAACCTCGGAATCATATAATACTAAGTTATGAAGCATTCTGTTTTTAGGATCCGAATTCTGGATACAAACTCTAATAAAGTTTCATTCTGAATTCTAGATACAAACTCTAATAAAGTTCCATTCTGAATTCTGGATACGAACTCTAATAAAGTTCTATTACAAATTATGGATACGAACTCTCATAATAGTTAAATTCTAAATTCTGGACTCTGAACCATTATTAGTTTGTTTCCGAACTATTATTAGTTCGACTCTGAACTTTTATTAGTTCGACTCCGAACTTTTATTAGTTCGACTCTGAAATTTTATTAGTTCGACTCCGAACTACTATTAGCTCAACTCCGAACTTTTATAAGTTCGACTCGGAACTATTATTAGTTCGACTCCAAACTTTTATTAGTTCAACTCCAAACTATTATTAGCTCGACTCTGAACTTTTATAAGTTCGAATACGTACTTCTATGAGGTCGACTCCAAACTTCTAAAAGCTCGACTCCGAACTATGAAAGTTCAGATTCTGAACCCTGATGAAACCAGACTTTGAATTTCCTTAGAAATTCAGACTCCGAATTTCTACAGAATCCATGTTCTGAAATCCTATAAAATATAATCCGAATATCCATTTATTATAGACTCCGAATTCTATTTTGGTTAGACTCTGAAATTTTAATTTACATACACTCCAAACTTTAGTATGGCTTTTTCTTATACTGGTTTTTATTACAAAATGATGTCATGCATTCAGTTATAAAAAAATGATGTCGTCAATTCTTTTTTTTAACTAACCATTGGTTGAGTGACATGTGTACAGGTCCCTCCGAATTTTAAGGAAAATATGACCATTGGAGGGGGATCTGACTATTCCAACCGGGCCTATAAATAGGATCCCATTTGAAAAGAGCTAACAAAAATTTGATCGATCTAGAGACCACACGCTGTTAAGGTCATTTCTAGAGAGAGAATATTTTCATGCCTTGTGCATACTGAACTACTCATTCAGATTTCTTCGTGCGACTCCGAATGTTGGTGATTACATTCAAGAGATTTTGGGGATAGGAAGACAGAGGTTCCGACTACCTTTATGTTTGAGGGCTTCCTTGCTGAGGAAGATAGAGGTTCCAACTACCTTGAAGTTGAGGGATTGCGGGGATAGCAAGACAGAGACTCCGATATTCGTATCGAGGGCTTACCCTGGTGTGGGTAAGACAGAATTTCTTGAAAGTATAAATCAAGGGACCTTTATCCAAGGTTGTTGGATACCCTTCTCTTTGGGTTAAAATACTTATATCTTTTTACTTGTAGTTTTACTACTTGTTTTCCCGCTGCACTTTTGTATTGTAAGTAAATTATAACCTTCTTATATTTCTTTACACTTGTACTCTGATTAGTTTAGATTATATATGCTTTAAGGTAGAATATCATATTGTAAACTTTAGTTAAGTTTCATTTTCCGGATCCATATTTCCGAAACCGGTTTTCGGAATCACTTTCCATATTTAAGCAAGTGAATAGAACATGAAGTTTATAACTTCATACCTTGTTACAATTCTCCAATTGGTGTTAGAGGTGTTGTGAATTTTCTTAGTTTAACTTTTTTAAACTTATATCTTTCTTTTTGTAAGGAAATTCTTAAAGTGTAAAATTCACCCCCTCTTGTATATTGATCATCTATATCATTATTTCGATCCTACAATTGGTATCATAGGAGGTCTCGGAAATACTTATACTCACATATAATTTTTTATTGCTCACTTTTTCATTAATCTTCTCCTTTATTAGAACGAAAGTTTAATTCCGAACTTCTTCATTTTGAACTTTGTCATTCCGAATTGTTCATTCTGAATTTTATCATTCTGAACTTTGTGGTTACGAACTTTTCCTACTAACAATTTTGGTTGCCAAAGTATTTTATTAAGAATGGAAGGAATCAATGTTGGTTCTATTGACAATCTAAACCCTACAATACCACCAATTTTTGATGGCAATGGTTATGAGTACTGGAGAGATCGTATGAAGACTTTCATTATCCATACTGGAGTGGATAATTTCGTTATGCTTACTAGTGATTATAAAATTCCTGATAAGGAATATAGAACATTCACTAACCAGGAAAAGCAAGAATATCAACTCAATTATAAGGTATGCAATACTTTACTATGTTCAATGACTAGAAATATATATATCCAAATTTCTTCTTGTGAAGCAGCTAATTGTATCTGGAAGAAGTTATAGGTTACACACTTTGGAACTTCTAAAGTGATTGAAACTAGTAGAGCTATGCTTAGATCTGAATACCATGGATTCAATTTTCTATATGGAGAACCAATCTGTAAAGTTCAACAGAGATTTATGACGATAGTGAACAGTCTTCAGTCTATGGGAGAAAAGGGGTTATATGATGAAGCCCTTGTTGAAAAGATTATTGATATAATTCCTAATGAGTGGGAATCAAATAGAACAGCAATTTATGAGAACAGGAAGGTCACTCAAATTTCGTTAGATGAGCTATTTGGAACTCTTCTTCAACATAAAACAAGAATGAAGAGAGATGCTGACAACATAAAAAAGAATAATGGAAATGGTACTGTTGCTTTTACAACAACATCAAATCATATGAAAGCCAAGACCCCTGAGAGAGTAACTAGATCCAAGTCTAAGAAGGTGGTTATACAATCAGAATCTATTGATAGTGAAGTCTCAGAGAATGAGTTAGCAAATCTTTCTCAAAGGATGAACAAGATAGATGGTCAGAGAAATTTCCAATCCAATTATAAGAAAAAGGAAAGGAAATATAGGAAAGATGGAGAAGTTACTTGTTATGAATGCAAGAGAGCTAGACATATTAGACCGGATTTCCCTTTGCTCAAAAATAAAGAAACAAAATAAAAGAATTCTGAAAGGAATAGAAAGAAGTATTATAAAGCTAAAGCTAAGAAGGTTTTGAAAGATAATGATACTTAGAGTGCCAGTGGAGGTGACTCTTCAGATGAATCTTCTGATTATGAATCTTCAGGACAGAAGAATCTTGGTCTTATAGCCAGATTACTTATTAACAATCATTGCTTCATGGATAAGGTAGACAATGTTGACTCATTGACCAATGTTTCTTTAAATTCTAATGATATTAATTATTATAACTCTTTAGATGAAGAATCCTCTTCTGATGAAGAAAATACTTCACCTACCTATGAAGAAGTTTCTAGGTTTGCTGAACTTTTTGAGATTGAGAATTTCAAACTCAATAAAAAACTTGATAAGGAAAACTCTAGGAATACTATTCCTACTAAAGAAATATTAGATATTTCTAAATATCTTGATAGAAAAAATTCTGATTTTATAAGTATTTCAAAAAAAATTGAGGAAGTAAGTTCTCAGAAGAACAAACTTTCTAAAGAGTTAGAACAAGTAACTTCTAAGAAAAGTGTTTTCGAGCCTAGATCTAGTTCTAAATCTAATAATTTTGAAGATAAAAACTTGGTTATAAAACTCAAGTCCTAAATTTTTTCCTTAAATAATTGTTTATCAATCTTTACCCATGGTAAAGAATCTTTTGATAAAATGTATTCACAAATATGACCTTTAAGAAACAAATCCGGATTTGGTTATACCCATAAAAAACCAACTTTTAGTAACAACTACTTTGTTCCACAAAGTGCCCCATTTTTAACCAAGTTTCAATGTGGTGGTCACTGGGCAAAGAATTTTTCTTTAAATAAAACCCAATATTTAGGTTTTCATAAATCTTACTTTTCTAAGAAGGTGTGGGTGCCTAAAATTTTGTTATCTGGAAATCTCGGATCCAAAAAAGTTTGGATTCTGAAAGTCTAACTCTTTTATTGTTTTCAGGAAGATAAAGGAAGTACCAACAACAATACATGGTACATGGATAGTGGATATTCCCAGCACATTACTGGTAAAAAAAAGCTATTTTGAAAAGATTATCAAAATGAAAGGAGGAAAGGTAAATTTCAAAGATAATGCTCATGGAGAAATTGTTGGTATAGGTAATATTATTATTCTTGGTAAAACTCTGATTTCAAATGTTTTATTTGTTAAGGGTCTTAAGAACAACCTCATTAGCATAAGTCAATTATGTGATGAAGGATACCTTGTGAATTTTAGGAATGATAAATGCTTAGTTCACAATTCCAAGGAAGAATTTATTCTCTCAGCCAATAGGTAAGAGAATGTTTACACTTTGAACTTAGAAGACCTCAAGAGCCAAGACATACCTTGCCTTAGTGAAATGGAAGATCATTCTTGGTTATGGCATAGAAGACTGGGTCATTGTAACCTTAGAAACTTATGTAAACTTTCTAAGAAGAAACTGGTTAAGGATTTACCAGAGCTTAGATTCGATTCTTCTAAAGTTTTTAATCCTTGTCAATATGGAAAGAAACATAAATCTAGTTTTAAATCAATTGGTGAAGTCTCAACAACTGATGCATTACAGTTAGTGAACATGGATCTTTTTGGTCCTACACAAACAGGAAGCATTGGAGGCAAATACTATGTGTTTGTTCCAGTTGATGATTACACCAGATTTACTTGAGTCAATTTTCTAGCAAAGAATCTGAAGCTTTTTCTTATTTCAAAAGTTTTAGAGCCCATGTTAAAAATGAGAAAAATCTTCCACTGAAAACTATTCATAGTGATCATGGAGGAGAATTTCAAAATTCTGATTTTGACACTTTTTATAGTAGAAAAGGTATTACTCATAACTCTTCATCACCTAGAACTCCTCAAAAAAATGGTGTAGTTGGAAGAAGAAATAGAATTCTTCAAGAGATAACTAGAACCATGTTGAGTGAATATTCTATAGCTAGACATTTCTGGGATAAAGCTGTAAGTACTGCCTGTTATACTATAAATCCAGTTTTGATTATACTTTTTCTTAATAAAACTCATTATGAGTTATGGAATGGTAGAAAACCTAGACTTTCGTACTTCAAGGTTTTTGGTTGTAAAGTATTTATCCTAAATACTAAATATAATCTTCACAAATTCACACCAAAATCTGATGAAGGAATTTTCTTAGGCTACTCCAAAACTTCTAAGGCTTATAGAGTTTTCAATAAAAATACTTGTAGTGTTGAAGAAACAGTGCATGTAAAATTTGATGAATCTGATCCTTTTGTTTTAAAACCATCCCAACCTATTTCCTTGGATGTTTTTTCAAAAACTGATTATCAACCTTTTATATAAGATCCTTCTGATAAGGAAAATGTTCAAGAAGATATTTCTGAAACATTTACCCCAGAAGACTTTCTACCCTATGTTGATGAACAGGTTTTACAAAACCAAAACCAGGTATTCCTTAAGAATCATCCCAGTGATAGTATCATTGGTGATGTAAATAAACCTGTAAGGACTAGAAGTTCCTTGATAAATGAAGTATAACATCTAGCATTCCTTTCTCAATTAGAACTAAAAAGCACTGATGAATCTTTAGGTGATGTTGATTGGATCAAAGCCTTGCAAGATGAACTAAATGAATTTGAAAGGAATAAAGTCTAGAACTTGGTTGAAAGACCTAAGGAAACTTATGTTATTGGAGTAAATTGGGTCTTCATAAACAAGTGTGATGAAAATGGAGTCATTATAAGAAATAAATCTAGACTACTTGCTAAAGGCTATAATCAGCAAGAGGGAATAGACTATGAAGAAACCTATTCTCTAGTAGCTAGACTTGAATCTATCCATATTTTATTTTCCTTTGAAGCATTCTTCAATTTTAAACTCTTTAAAATGGATGTGAAATATTATTTCCTTAATTGTTATGTTCAAGAGGAATTTTTTGTTGAACAACCTCTGAGATTTGAAGATACAAAACATCCTGATCATGTTTTTAGACTTACCAAAGCTTTGTATGGCCTTAAACAAGCCCCACGAGCCTGTTATGATAGACTTACAAGATTTTTGCTTCAAAATAACTATGTTAAGGGAAATTAAGACCCAACTCTTTTTATAAAGAAAGATAATAAAAATGTTTTGATTGTTCAAATTTATGTTGATGACATCATATTTGGTTCAACTCAGCAATCTTTAACTGATTCTTTTGCAAGTCTACTGGAATCTGAGTTTGAAATGAGTATGATGGGTGAGTTAACATTTTTCCTTGGTTTTCAAATTTCTCAAAGACCAGAAGTAACCTATATATCTCAACATAAGTATATTAAAGATCTTCTTAAAAATTATGGATATGACAACACTAAGAGTATACATACTCCCATAGGTACCTCAAACTCTTTAGATCTTGATGAAGATGGGAGACCAGTAGATCAAACATATTTTAGAGGTATGATAGGAAGCCAAATATACTTGACAGCTTGTCAACCAGACTTGATATTTTCAGTATGCTTATGTGCGAGATATCAATCCAATCCAAAGGAATCTCACTTAAAGGCAGTAAAAAGAATTTTCTGCTATTTAAAGGGAACCATGGATCTAGGATTATTTTATACTTCTGGAAATTATTTTGTTTTAAAAAGCTTTCCGGATGCTGACTTTGGTGGATGTAGAATGGATAGAAATAGTACATCTAGAAATTTTCATTTCTTAGAAGATTCATTAGTTTCTTGGTCATGCAAGAAGCAAGACTCAGTAGCACTCTCCACTGCTGAAGCTGAATATATAGCAGCTGGTAGTTGTTGTGCTCAAGTGTTGTGGATGCAACACACACTCACAGACTATGGCTTAAGATTTAAAAAGACTCAAATTTTGTGTGATAACACAAGTTCCAATGCCCTTAGTAAAAACCCTGAACATCACTCTCATGCAATGAACATAGATATTAGGCATCACTTTCTTAGGGATCACACACTTAAAAGAGATATCATTCTTCAGTTTATCGGAATGAAAGATCAAATTGCTGATATTTTCACAAAATCATTACCCTCCGATATATTTGAATACATTAAACGTAAGTTATGAATGATAACCATAAGGTAATCCTTATTTATTAACTTCTTGTTGAACAATTCTTTTTACAGTAACAAACTCCTTCTCGAAGGGGGAGTACATTTGCATGTTAGTCAAATTGTTTCCCCCCCCCAGTGTCAGTTTTCTTTTGAAACTTATGTAACTTAAATATTTCTTAACAAATTTTTTTAAATTGTTTTTTCTAGAATGGATATTCTCAGAATGGGAATTCTCGAAATGAAAACTTTCGTAATGGAAATTTTCAGAACTGAAATTTTCTTAATGAAAATTTCTGGAACCAAAGTTTCCGTAATGGATTTTTTCGTACCTAGAATCTTTGTAATGAATTTTCCATAATGAGAATTTTCATAATGGAAATTTTCTTAATGATTTTTCATAATGATAATTTTCGTAATGAGACTTTCGTACTAGGATTTTTCATAATGAGTTTTTTTTAAGAAGAATATTACCAATTACGAACAACCTTTCTAGCCAATCTGAAAGGTATGATTTCCTTAAATTTTCATAATCATATTTTTCTTGCGGGTATTTTCCTGAGTTTTAAAATAATCAGGATTCTAGTTTTCCTTAAACCCGATCGTTTTTCTTAAAACCTCAAATGATCGGAGTCATGTTTTCCTTGTGGGATTTTTCTGAACCGTTAGATTAGATCAAAAAGTTTTTCAACGGTTAGATGGATTTTGAAAGACCAAAGGTCACATCCATCGCCTATATAAAGGGGACCCCATGACTCGTCCCACATCGGTTTTTCAAAGCTTTCAAGTCTTGAAGCCCTGCTACTCTTCTTAAGACCGGTTCTGATCTTTGCAAAGCCGTTCCGAATCCTTCAGATCTCTCTTTTCCGAATTTCTGTTGAAACCACATCTCAAGATATGTCAACTACAATGCCAATCTCAAAATGGATAGTCATAAAGGAAAGGTTGGTGCATCTGGATTTTTACAAGATTTATTCTATTATAACCAAGAATATCATATTGAATAGTTGGGAAGATGTATTCTTGTACAAGTCAGAGAAACAGGATCCTGTTGACACCGATTTTCTGATTGAGTTCTATGAGTCTGTTTCCTTCTAGATGGAATATCGAAGAGACTGTTTTTCATTCAAGTCTTATGGGAAGACTTACAAGTTATCATACACCAAGTCCGTGAGCTTGATTGGTTTATCCTATGAAGGGAAAGCTGAGTTTTTCTCATATAAGCTTCTAGATGAGAAATGAAGTTTCAACAAGGTGAAGGCTTTAAAATGCCTTGGACTTAAAGATGATACAGCTACTAATATTTCTCATCTCACTCTGAACAATAAGATTCTACAGCTCTGGGTACAAGTTTTTCTCGTACCAAGAAGAGGTGACAAATATAATCTGAAGAAAAGTGATATTTATGTCTTAGATTTCTTGGTAAATCAAAGAGAGATAAATTTGATGAGGCATGGATTGATTACTATCAAGAACATCAAATAAGGGAACTTGAGAGCTCAAATAATTATGTACCCTACCTTACTATCTAAGCTGATAATTCGGTGTTTATAATCCTTCAAAGTTGCATGCAAATAAAAAGTCCAAAATTGTAATCTTATGCTGGTAAGTGATGATACTTTGAAGAGGATGAAGATGGGGTTTTCTAGTGAATCCGGAGAATTATACCCTCTATCTATGGAAGAGGTTGAGGCAGCTCAGAAAGATTCACAGACTCTGGAACCATCTAAAAAGGCAAGGAAGAAGGGAAAGCTTAAGTAAGTGGTTGCTGATGAAGAAAATCCCAAGTATAAGGAAACTCAGTCTGCTCCCCCCAAACCGACGAAACAAAAACCTTATCCTGATGAAGTTACTGCTAAGTGGAGGGAAACAAGGAGAAGATGAAAGAAGGGGATCCATAGTTTGGATAAGAACCTATAGTGGCTAAGTCCTTTAAAGAGAGAGCTATGGATGATTTAGAAAAGCAGGAAAAAGAAAAGAAGATAAAAAAGAAGTTGTCTGAAGCTGAACTGGTGCAATCTCTTTTGAGAGATACTGAAATAGCTTCTGAGCAGATTCTGGTTCTGGAAACTTTCCTTATAGAGCCTTCTTTACCAGAAACTCCAGCTAAGAACTATGTCACTCCGGAAAAATACAAGGGTAAATAGGTAGTTGAATAAGTTGAAAAAGAAGCTACGAAAGAAGTAGAGGAAGAGGTTGAAGAAGAAGAAGAAGAAGAAGAGGGAAGTGAAGATTTGGATGCCTTGATCAAGCAAGTAGAGAATTATCAATATAAGGCAGAATCCGCAAAGATAGTTACTCCAGGAAAGGGAATTTAGGTAGATAGTAAGGATGATGATAAGCAATAGCAAGAAGAAGAAAATGTTTTGTATGATGAGGAAGAATCCTATGAGAAACATTTTTTTGAGGAAGGACAAGAAAAGGATAAACCAGATGAAGACCATATTATTCAAGTTTCTGAATTCGAGGAAGTATCTCCTGATGAGGAACCCATTCCTAAGAATGATAAAGGGAAGCAAGTTCTATTGGAGACACCAATAAAAGATATTATAAGGAATAAATAAGTTGGTGGTACCTCTAGAAAGAAGTTGGTGCAATATGAAGAAGATTAATCTCCAAGCAAAGTTTCTGATTCGGAGTTATCATCACAAAGTCATGATTTTATTGTTGAGTCTTTGAAAAAGTTGGTGGATGTCATTCCAATCTTTCCCACCATTGACACTAGATGTCAATTGTTTCAGCTAAGCCAAAACCATAAATCAGAGTCACTATCCATGCTGATGGATAAGTGTGTGAAGATCGAAGTTGAACAAAAAAGTTTCTTTATTGATTATGATGTGCATAGAAAGTCCTGTAGTAAGGTAACAAAGTGTTCTAAGAGAGTTGATGAAGAATTAGTGCAGTTTGAAAATTTTCAGACTGAAGTTCAAAATGCTTTTGACATGGAGGATAAAAAGTTTAACGATCTTCATGAAAAGCTGACCCTAGAGAAAAGTTCTGGAAATCAACAGGTTAGGGACCTGAATAGGAAGATTAACTCAGTTCCGCAGAATTGTAAAAGTGAAAGAGATTTCTGGATTGAGTTTAAAGAGAATTTGTAAAATAAATATGATTTAATAAAGATGCAGAAAGAAGCCATGGAGTCTCAGGCAGAAGCTTTAAAAGTTCAAGGGGAAAGGATCTTATCTTTGGAGAGGCAAGCCGAGGAAGACCAAAGGGATTTGAAGAAACTCAAAACCTCATTAAAGAAGTTGATCCCAAAGTAAAAGGAAGACAAATAAACCCACTCTGATCTTTTATTGTATTTGTCTTTCCTTGTAAAATTTTTGACAACTCTAATGAAATGTTTTTTGGTTGGTTGTATATTGTAGTGTTATTACTAATCTTTCAGGTACCATATTCTCCATTCCCATACATTCTTTTTCAAAATAACAAAGGGGGAGAAGAAAAAAGAACTACTTCAAAGGGGAGAAAGACCTAAAATGGAGAAGGAAAAATTTCTAAGTGAAAATATCCTTAATGTAAGGGGGAGTTTTCCATTATAAAGTTTTTCATTCCCATGATAATGAAAAATCCACTACGGAAATTCAGAATAAAATCCTCAAAGTTTCAATGCCTAAGTGGGAATTAGTTGTATTCACTATCATCCATGAACAAAGGGAGATAAGTTTTAATTTCAAAGTCTAATGAAAATTTTCAAAGTCCTTATATTGTTTTTCATGAGGATGTTTGTGCTTTCCAAAAAGGGGGAGATTGTTGAGTCAATAAGGTTTTCCTTATGACTTTTCCATTCCTTCTTGTTTTGAAAATCACAAACACCTTATACATAAGCAAATCTAATTTTTTAATTATATAAGGAAAATTTCATACCTTAAATAAATTTACCCTAACCTAGATTTTTCTTATACATAGAAATATTTTTATTAAGTATAAAAATGAGATTCATACCCAAAACCTCGGAATCATATAATACTAAGGTATGAAGCATTCTGTTTTTAGGATCTGAATTCTAGATACGAACTCTAATAAAGTTCCATTCTGAATTCTGGATATAAACTCTAATAAATTTCCATTACGAATTCTAGATATGAACTCTAATAAAGTTCTATTCCAAATTATGGATATGAACTCTCATAATAGTTCAATTCCAAATTCTGGACTCCGAACAATTATTAGTTCGACTTTGAACTATTATTAGTTTGACTCCGAAATTTTATTAGTTCGACTCTGAACTTTTATTAGTTCGACTCCGAACTATTATTAGCTCGACTCTGAACTTTTATAAGTTCAACTCTGAACTATTATTAGTTTGACTCCGAAACTTTTATTAGTTCTACTCTGAACTATTATTAGCTCGACTCTGAACTTTTATAAGTTCTACTCTGAACTTCTATGAGGTCAACTCTGAACTTATAAAAGCTCTACTCTAAACTATGAAAGTTCAGATTCTGAATCCTAATGAAACCAGACTCTGAATTTCCTTAGAAATTCATACTCAGGATTTCTACAGAATCCAGCTTCTAAACTCCTATAAAATAGAATCTGAATATCCATTTATTATAGACTCCGAATTCTATTTTGGTTAGACTTCTAACTTTTAATTTACTTACACTCCAAACTTTAGTATGGATTTTTCTTACACTTGTTTTTATTACAAAATTATGTCAGTATTTTAGTTGTACAAAACGATGTCGTCCATTATTTTTTTTAGATAATCGTTGGTTGAGTGACATGTGTACAGGTCCCTCTGAATTTTGAGGAAAATATGACCGTTGGAGGAGCGAGCCGACTGTTCCAACCGAGCCTATAAATACGAGATCATTTGAAAAGAGCTAACAACAATTTGATCAATCGAGAGATCACACACTGTTAAGGTGATTTCTAGAGAGAGAAGCTTTTCATGCCTTGTGTGTACTGAACTACTCATTCAGATTTCATCATGCGACTCTGAATGTTAGTGATTAAATTCGAGGGCTTTTGGGGATAGGAAGACAGAGGTGATGACTACCGTGAAGTTCGAGGGCTTCCTTGCTGAGGAAGACAGAGGTTCCAACTACCTTGAAGTTGAGGGCTTGCGGGGATAGTAAAACAGAGACCTCGATCTTCATATCGAGGGCTTACCCTGGTGCGGGTAAGGCATACTTGCTTGAAAGTATAAATCAAGGGACCTTTATCCAAGGTTGTTGGAAACCTTTCTCTTTGGGTTAAAAGACTTATATCTTGTTACTTGTAGTTTTACAACTTGTTTTTTCACTGCACTTTTGTATTGTAAAGAAAGTATAACCTTCTTATATTTCCTTACACTTGTGCTCTGATTAGTTTATATTCTATACGCTTTAAGGTAGAATCCCATATTGTAAACTTTAGTTAAGTTTCATTTTCCAGATCCATATTTCCAGAACTGGTTTGCAGAATCACTTTCCAGATTTAAGCAAGTGCATAGAACTTGAAGTTTATAACTTCATACCTTGTTCCAATTATCTAATTGGTGTTAGAGGTGTTATGAATTTTCTTAGTTTAACTTTTTTAAACTTAGATCTTTCCTTGTGTAAGGAAATTTTTAAAGTGTACAATTCACCCCCCTCTTGTATATTGAGCATCTACATCGTTATTTTGATCCTACATACAGGTTTTTAAAAAACAATAATAAGTGTGGAAGTGTGACATACATTTAATCAAAAAGAATTTTTTTCAATCCCCACTCAAATGGAATGGAGTAAACTTTCTCATGAGTGATATTATCGAAAATTTTAGTAATAAGAAGTCCCAAATAAAGTGATGATAGTAACCTATTTATCCTGAAAATATAGATATCTCAATGTTTTTCATCAATGTTTTCCCACATATAACACACTCTACCATTATAGGGTCTAATGATACACCTTTCTTAGAAATGGAATGGTTTTGTTAGCAAAACCATTGTATCCAAAAATCTCATTTAGATAATTTTTCATATGACTGATTCTCCCCCAAAAGTATGAAAGGAATCCCTAAATGTTACTCATGTTATTTATGAGTGCAAGAGTATACTAGAATGTCATCTAAAAATATCACAATGAAAGAGTTTATTTACCACTGAAAGACATGATTCATCAATTCCCTGAAAACCAATAGTGCATTCATAAGACTAAAGGGAATAACTAAATATTCATATTAACCATAAAAACTCTTGAAGAATGTACTTGGTATATACTCTTTACTAACTGAGTGTTGGTGATACTCAGAGAGTATATCAATTTTATAGAATCATTGGTATCCTTTAAATTAATCAAAAATATAATAAATTTGAGGTAATGTATATCAATTATTTATCATAATATGATTTATCATATGACAATCAACACAAAGTTTGTAATAAACCATCTACCTTTTTTAATGAGAACTAGAGTATCCCATTGGGACATATTTAATATTATGAACCCTTTAGATTCTAATTCTTCCAATTTTTTATTTTAATTCACCATTAGTGGAATAATATGTAGTGTAAGTAAAATATGATTTATCTCTTGAAGGTGATCAATCTAAAATTCCTCTTATATTATAGGTGTAAAACTAGAAATATGTTCAGGAAACATTTCTAGATAGTGAACTAAAATAGTTGAAAATTTTATAGTCTCAATTATATCATTAGTCCCCAAAGGGACCACTAATAATTGATAATAAATATTTCCAACCATTGGTTCTATTTTTTTTTCTTTCACTACCTTCACATCATAACCCCCATTAAGAAGATTCATTGTCCCAATAGGAGATGTAAAATTTACCCATAATGAATAAAAATAAATATGGTCCATGAAAGAAACTAAAAACACTATTACCATTGTCGATTCAAATATATAGATGTGAAAAACAAAAAAGTCCGAATTAAACCATGATCTATGGATTGTTACAAAACAAGATGTACATTCAAATCCCTTGGACTCCTCATGTTTGAGAGGTTTCTGAGTACACATCATTTGTGGCATCATCCAGATATAAAATCCTATTTGATGAATGAAAAATGAAGTGATGAATGACTTAGAAACAACAATATCAAAAATAACTTTCATAAAAGTAGAGTTGAGAATAATAATACCTCATAGAGTCGAGAGACCCGATTGGTCTTCCATGATCATTTACTTAATTTTATATAATTACTTTCTTAATCCCCTTTGGTTCTTGATTATAGTCATAGATTCCTCTTAAAAGGAGTCAGGGTGTTCCAAGAATCACCTTGATTTTCTCTATATTGAGTATGAGAACTATTCTAATGATATCATCATGTTGAATCATAAGATGTCAGATAGACATGATATCTATTACAAACAACTAACTTTGTAGTTCATTGAAAATAACACTGAATATGTCCAATTGATTATAGTTGTGACAAAATTTGTGTTGTTTCATAAAATCTCACTTTATATGATCAAACAAACCACATTGGAAACATCTAAATTTACTGTTAGGTCATGGAGAATAGTTAATAAATTCAATGGTTTGATTTTAAGATACTCCACCACTATAGAAGTAGGTGTACCAATTATTCTTATTCCTATAACGAGACATACTATATATTACCATGGAGAAAAAAGATACTTTCTCCTATAAATTTCTAGATTTATCCATTTCTTCCACTATTGATATATTATTCATCTCCATATAATTAGTAATATAGATCACAAATAACTTCGAAAAAATCCCTATTCATATTCTTGACTCAAAAATTATTTCCTCCAAGTATTCACTAGGAAATATTTCTAGAGAAAAACAAACTATATTAATAAAAATATTTTTATATTAAAAAAATAGATTTTATTTCATTAGGTTGAATAAATCAATGGTTCTGGATATCTTGAAGGTGTAATGATAGAAGTTTGTAGTGAAAAATTCTTCAAATCATTTACATTTAAGGCCTTGGTCAACTTTAAATTGTCTAAATAAATCCCACCATTGGAGGGAAAGATCCTCCAGCATGTATACTACTAATTAGACTATTATTTCAGTTTTTTTTTCAAGGAAATAAATGATTTTCTTCGCCATGTTAAGCCACACTTCAACCTTCTCTGGTTTAGAAACCCCTTGAACTATTGGTGGTTTCTTTTTTTAAAATTTTTCATAATGATCTTCTTATTGAGTTTTTTCATTCTTATTTCCATTATAAATATATTGAAAATATTGAATGATGATCTTAACAAGCTATTGGTTCACCTATAGCTCAAGTGAAATAAATCTTTCATGGAATATTCTTCCAGGTCTCTATGTTATCTAAACATTGCCATTTTTCTATAGATAGAATGAAAGACCATTTTATATTCATTAAATATTAATAGAAGATTATAATTTTAAGAATCATAAAAAGAAACAATAATTATTAGTAATTTATAATAGGAATTAATAATAATATGAAGAATTTAGTCCTAGTGGGATGTCTCTATACTAATGAATGATATGACTCACCCATCAGTTAAACCCATGATGATGAGATTAAAACACACCCAAAAGTTTTTTAGAATTCTATTTGTACCTAAACCACCTTGGTAACTTGATGTTCAATATAAAGAGGTTATATATATATTTTTATTCTATGAATTTTATATTCTGACATTTTATTACCCACTTATAACCATCCCTTAATGATGGAACAACCAATAATGATACCATTTTTAACATCCTTTCCTAACACATTTATTTATTCTGGGTTAGAGGTTACATAAACTACTGGTGGCTTCCCAAATATACCAAAGCATTGAAATAAATTCCAAGGGACAACTTGAATATTGGGGTATAATTTAACCTTTAGAATAAACATACATATACATAACAAAACAACCAAAATAAACAAACCAGTAAGATTCATGAAGTTTAAATAGTACAAATCAAACAAAAAACAAATGAAATGAAATATTTTGAGTAACAAAAACATGGTATAACAAATGACTTAAGAAATCCGATAGAAATCTTGATGAAGAAACACCAAAGTGGAATCACTATAATAAAACAAAAAATAGAAACTCCAAACTCTAACCACAACACCAAGGATTTAGCATCAATATGATCCACTTGAGAAATAAGAGACATTTACTTTACTTATATGATGAATAATAACATATTTATACACACAAAAGTGTATAATAATGGAATGAGTAATAATACCAAGTAGGAAATCCACTAAAATATTCCCATACACAACACTAGATTAAGAACACATTTGCTCATATTTTTTAAAAATGTATTTAAATAGAGAGGAATATCTAATTAGTTTTTCAATTTAAAAAATATAAAAGTAAATGTTTAAAAAAATTATCAATTCATCATTTATCATATAGTTCCACTTTTCCTATACATTCTATATTTCATAATAACACATACATGACCTGTACATCTATATAATAATGAGTGGTGATTCATAATTTCCTCGATACATTTCTTAGTGAACCAATTTTATAGTGGCACTTCTGACCCTGATCCGTCCCATGATTTCTTATTTGATGGTGGCACTTCCAACCATGATCCCTAACATAGGCACATTAATATATGAAAAACATATATTCCAATTTCTCATATTAAACTATTCCACAAAAATCAACTATTTCCATTTAATTATTTTATCTAAAATCTTTATTGCCTTATAAAAACCATAATTTAAAACCTTAAATCAAGAGGTTTTACAAAATCCATTAAAATTCACATGTTTCTAACATAAAATACCATAAGGGTTTTACATTGATAAATCATTCAACATTTCCTTCAAAAATAAAATAAAAAAATATAATTAAACTAATCCATAAAGTTCTTGAATAAGTGGAGAAGAGAGAGAATCCACCTACCTCTCGATGAATGATGCAAACAGAGATTGACACTACACAACTGCTGGATTCGACATCAAAACATACTTTCTTCAATATATCCCATTAAGATATCATTAAAACACATCATAGATCCTAGATCTATCCATAATTGATTAGATCTAACATTATAGGAGTAAGGTGATGAGAATATGTAAAGGAGAAAAAGATAAAATAGGGAATTTCTAATGATTTCAAGGATAAAACATAATCATATATATCAAAACCAGTTTCAAGATCAAAATGAATCATCAATAATGATAAATGATGAGAGGGGTTTCATATCCTGAGAAGAGGGGTGAAAATGAGTTTTTTTGGGCTAAAAACCAAGGTAAACTCTAATTTTCATATTATTAATTGCACATCGCATTATTAGGCCACATGAATTAGGAAACTGTGAGATAACCATGCACATGGAAGTGTCTTTAAACCACCCCCTCACATGGCTGGTCAGATGATTTGATTAACCGTGAACCATTAATTTTTTACCATGTTTATCTATTTTCATTGTTTTTTCAAGGCACCCACATAGTTTGGACTAAATGTGTGATAATATTACACACCCTCATTTCATCATAAGTCTGTCACATGGTTTCCTAAAGAAAACCACATTGTTTTCCCTATCCATTATCGAACCATGGGCCCTTAATATTTTTTCCAAAACAAACCAAAACCATCTAGATAATCCCAAAACATAACCCATGTATCATATAACTTCATAATATATAATAAAATGGTAGCATAAAAAAATTATAGGTGTTACACATACCAAGTAAAAACTTAATTTTATTAAATTTCATAGAATCTAATGTTTTAGTAAATATTTCTTCATGTTGGTTTTTATTTAGGGAGAATGATAACATAATATATACTTTATATACAAGATCAATTAGAGAATAAAATATAACATTTAAATGTTTTTTTAAGATTTTGTAATGTATTTTAATATACATAAATAACACTAGAATTATCACAAAAAAAATTAATTTAATTGAAACAAATATTAAATTCCCAAAAAGTTTATTTAATCCAAATAATGTTTTCATAATAACTAGTAACAACCACATACTTATCCTTAGATATGGATAATTCCTGTGATAGTTTCATTTTATTACTCTTTGAAACAAAATGTTTACTAAGAAAATGACACATATTGAATGTGAATTTTCTAACATTCATACTAATTCCAAAATCATAAATAGAATAAAATAATAAATCAAAAAAGTTCTTATTTGAATAAAATAACATACTATTAAATATTTATTTACTGTAACTTATGAATATTTTATTATCCTTAAGTTAACATTCATTATGATTATAATGAAATATAAAACATAAGAAAACTGAAAACATTTTATCTAGAATAGATTTAGTTAAATAAATCAAGTTACCTATAATTCATCTATATAGTTTAACATCAACACATTTTTCAAATTCATCTAAATGTAATTTTAAATTTTCACTCATTGATGTTTTAATTCTTATTTATGAATCAATACAAATCCTTTTTTAAAAATATCTTTTTCATATTTTTATTTATTTAAAAAAATACTATTATTTTAGTAATTAATTTTCAAACTAAGAAGGAATTTCAATTCTCTAATTATGCTCATGTCAAAATCAGTGGTCATCATTTTATAAAATTCATTACATGGAATATAATTTTTAGAACCAAATATAATATAGTCAATATAAATTTTTATAATTAATTCATAATTTAAAAATTTCTTATAGACAAGTTACAACCAATCATTCCATTAGTAAAATCAATTTGTAGAAAAAATAAATTTATTCTATATTACTAAGATTCAAGAGCTATATTAAGACCATACAAAGATTTATAAATATTAAAAATATGATTTTGAATTTTTTTTCACTTTTTAAACTAAGGAGTTTCTTAGAATAAACTTCTTTTAAAATTAATCCATTTAAAAATTCATTTTTTTACATCCATTTGAAATGATTTTAAAATTTTAAATCATGTAAAATCTAATAAAATTATTATTGAATTTATTTTTTAATATATTAAAATGAATATTTTAAATGAAATACAAATTCCTTTAAATATACAAGACTAACTATTCTCACATTATTTTTAGCTATATTATCATATCCATCAAGTTTATTTTGGTAAATAAATTTTGTTCCTATAATACAATTATCTTTAGGATGTTTAAATTAATTATAAACTATATTTATTTAAAATTGATTAAATTATTCCATTATATAATAAATCCAAATTTAATTATTTAATGATGTATCAAAATTAACTTAGATAAAATCAATAACAAATGCAGAATTAGAAAAAAAATTAAAACTAATTATCCTGTAATAATTTTATATTTGACACTTTCAATAACACTATTTGTAGGATGATATTTAGGAGTCTTCCAATATTAGGTCAGATTGAGAAGGTATTTTCTACCCCCTCAACTAATAAATTATGATTATCTTGAAGACCATCTTCACAAAAGTTAAATTCCTTATATTATTATTCAATGCAATTTAAATCTAAATTTTTATTTAAATTTTTATTTAAATTTTTATTTTCATAAAATTTTACATGTACTCGTTCATAAAAAAATAAATCTATTATCTTGAAAACTAAATATTCCTTAATTTAATTTTAATATCATAGAAAAATTCCTTCAACATAATTATAATTAAACTTATCTATATTTTATTTGGTATTTAAGATTAAAACTAAACAACCAATAACCATAAAATATCTAATTTTTGGTTTAATACCTATAGAGAATTTATTGGGGTTTTATTTAAAATAGATACAATTCAAACTCTTCATAAAATATAACAATAAGTATTAACAGTTTGAAACAAAAAAATTTAGTCCCACTCAATTCATTAAGTATAGTTTTTTCCATTTCTTGAATTGATTAATTATTTATTTTTACCACACTATTTTTTATGGAATCCTAAGAGTAGAAAATATGTTTATATCCATTATCGACATAAAATCTCTCAAATTAAAAATTATCAAATTCACCACCTCTATCACTTCTTATAGAGATAATCAAATAACATTTGTAACTTTGATTAAACATACAAAGAAAAACAAATTTAGAGTTTCAATATTATGTGTCAAAAGATATGTCATGGTGAATCGCCTATAATAATCATATATTAAAAATACATACTTCATTACACCTAAAATAAAAGGTCGTGAAGTATCAAAAAAAATCAAGAAGAAACTATTCAAGAGATCTATAAGTTTTAATATCATTAACATATTTAAAACTTCATTTATATTTCATACATTTTTAACAAGAATCACGCAAAAAATACATAATTGTGTTTAGGTCAAGTAATAATAGAACATATTAACAATTTGAAATCTTATGAAAAAACCATAAATGTGCTTTTCAAATCCTCATATGCCACAAAATGTGATATATTTCTATAGCTCACAATCACTTAACCTATTATTTGGTTAGATTTGAAAAATAAATAGTATAAACATGATATTTTCTATTTGAATAAAACAATACAAGAATATTATTGAAAACAATATCTTGTTCATTCTCAAACTTTAAATTTAATTTATCATTACATATCTATGATATAATAATTAAATTTTTTTTGAACCTTTAAAAAATTAATATTTTGAAAATATAATTGTTTTTTAAAATATAACTTCACCAATCCCTTTAATTTTACCTTTATAGTTGTCTCTAAATGTTACCATACCTTCATCACCGAAATGGAAAGATAAAAATTTAAAAATATCACAAATATTTTGTATGGAAAAACTTTTATGCAGGTACTATGAATCTTTGATTATTCTATGGTATATTTCCAAAACTAAATCAATCTTATAGATATTAAAAAAAAATTGGGTCCAATCATATTAGTAGTGTAACATTTTGGCATGAAAATATATCTGAAACATATTTTTGTGGGGTTTTCAAAAAATATATATTTAAAGATAAATATTTTATTGTGACTAAATTATTAATTAAATATCAAAGAGTATTTATTGGGATAATTCTCATACATTATATATTTAAAACATGTTTCATTGTAGATGATTCCTTTACATATTTTAAAAAATGTAGTTGTATAAATCCTTGATAGTTGACTACTATAACCAAAACTACAGTCATTATTATTTGGTTTAATTATTGATATCATTTTATCATATTTTTCTTTTTCCTTGAATTAATGCAGATAAATTTTATTTTAGATTAATAAATTATTTCTTCAAAAGTCAATATTTTTTCTATAGATTCTAAATCAATATAGACCTTTTCATTATAACCACAATCTATATTTCTTAGTTTTTTTATTTTCTTTCTTAATAATATAAATTGATTTTCTACTGTAGTCATGTAGTCCAAAATTCAATTAAACATTCATTATTAATGTTTTACTTTATATAAAATACAATATCTAACCTTTTTCTTTTCAACTTTTAGTTTTAATTTTTTAAAATATGAATTCTATTTATAGTTATAATTTTTTGAAACAAAAAACTTCAAATTTAAATTTTATGCATTAAGATTATTATTTAATTAGACAAATTTTTTATTTTTTCCTTTTAAATATTTATATATTTGAGTAATTATAATAAAATTATTATTTAATTTCTCATTTTATTCATAAAATTGTTTTATATTAATATTTTTATATTACAAATTAAAATTAGATTCAGAAAGAGTTTCCTTTTCATCTTCAGTAAAAATGTTATAACAAAAATTATAATGTTTTAATGAAACACCCATGGAAAAGTGATAATTAAATTACTAAATGGTGTTAAACATGTCAACAAGGAACACCATTATTTTCAGGAGCCTTCCTAATTCAAACACCAAATTTAAGTAAGCTTTTCCTGGAGTAGTTTCAACAATGGTGGCCTCTTGGGTTGTTTACCCAAGTGCATGTGAGTGTGGGAAAAAGAAAAATTAAATAACATGTGTTTTACTCGAAATGAATCAGATATATTATAGCATACCCATGGGATTAGATGACTAGGTTCGTAGCCCAAATAGGTTGTGTCCTCATAAATGTAATCAAACCCAATAACTATCTAGAAGTACAATGTAACTTATTAGGTTTGAGGTGTGGTATCCATAATGATGATGTTTTTCTTTAAAGGAATAGATGCTGAGCATGTATTGTTTCAAAAATAGTCAATATTTTTATGATTATTTTGATGCTCACAAATACCATTATTTGTTATTCTAATGATTTTAATTTAATTATATTTCAAGAAATTAATTTTCTTTATATTACCAATTTTGGAATAATATTAAAGCACATGTTTCATGTGAAATATTAGTCAAAATGTTCAGAAATATATCCAATGTGTTTTGGAAACACTATTTATACTGTACATTAGAGAGCGTATCATAAGGATTAAATCCTACATTTATTTTTTATGAGAGTCTAGAAAAGTATGGTTAATCAACCATATGTTAACAAAAAATGATGGTAAAAGAACCTTACATTTGGAAGGTACCTTACATTTTTTATATGAGAAAAGTATGGATGATGAACCCTACCTAAGTATGGAACCTTACATTTTCTTCACAAAAGTATGGATCATCAACCCTACTTTTTTAATGAAACTTACATTTTATCAAGAATTATGGATCATGTACCATACGTTCTGAAGAAAAGAAAAGCATGATTTTTATACCAAATGTTTTGAAGGAAAAGAAAAAAGTATGGATCATCAACCTTACGTTTTTAATCAACCATATATTTGGAAACCTACATTTAACCTCTTAAAGTATCATAGATTTGAATTTATGACTTTATCATCCAACGATCTTTTGCGGAATATCAGGATGATTTCAATCCAGATTCAAGGCCTGAATTTTAAAGCGAATCTTTAACCGATATAAATCTGTTTATTCACAATTCAAAGGATTGATTTAAGAGGAGGATTTTGTGACAATTATTAAGGGATGTAACAACTGCTCTATTATTCAAATATTTGAATATTTCAATCTATCATGTGACTTTCCTGGATCTGGATTTATGATAATAAAGTGCTCATCTTTATTATAAATACTGTGTATCTGAGTTTTTGTTTGATTCATGGGTAAAAAGATATATCTTTAATTTCTCTGTGTTTACCAGATTCAAATTTAAATATATTTTAGTTTCAAAAATACTGAGATACTCTGATTCTTTAAAGAGATCTTTTTTATATTTGCTAATACAAAGAACGATCAGATTCTGTTTTATGTTAGAGAAAGAAATGTTGAAGATTTAATTATTCTACATTGGAAATCTGTCGTGAATCTACTACTGATTTTTTTCTGAATATATTTCAAGATCAATTACAAATGGATTGATTCAGAACTGCTCGTATCTCAAGAACAACCTTTTTAAAAATGATGATTCATTCATTATCAATTATGTACTACTGTAACTGTGAGGATGAACTGAAAAGTATTTTTCAAAAACAATTTTATTTTGAATATCAGCTTCCTGTACTAATCTATTTGATTGGTTCTGTGTTCAGAACTAGAAGGATCTATTTTGGCCTTAAATTGTAAAGGTGTCAACTACTTTCACTCAGTTGTGGATGGTCTTGTGAAAAGAGGACTAAGTAGTTAAAATCACCAAGCTCGTAGAGATGAGCATTGATAGAGTGGACTATGGGATATTTGTGCCCCGAACCATTATAAATCTTTACATCCTGATATCTCTTTATTTCTACTTCATAAAAAATCTGATAAAGATAAGAGGAAATGATTTATTGTTATCAAGATTCCCTAAATAAGTTTTGAAAAGAACCAATTCAACCCCCTCTTGTGTATATTTTATTTAACATGATCTAACAGTAGATAAATTAAGAACCTAGGAAATATGAGACATAAAATAATAAATGGTACTACCCATGTCAATAAGTTAACCTTTCTTTTCAAGATCATTCACAATTAAAACTACACAATTAAGCGATTTTGACCTATATTTGTTTTAGTTTGTATGACCTCATGGGAATTTTACCATGTTGTGTGAAAGTAAGTAAAAAGAACACTAAAAACCATGAATTGACACATGGGTAAAGTAATTAGTCTAATAAGTGACCCCTATGGTTAATACCATGTAGTGTTTTGGGATTCAAAACAAGGTACTATATAAGATCCACGAGGTTAGATGTCTAGGTTCATGGCCTAAGGAGTTCAGGTGGAAACATTTAACGGATAAGTAAAAAATGATTTAGGTACCTTAGAACATATTTCCATTAACTCATGACTCCCAATATCTTTTTAATTTTGTGAATCACTACTTGATTTAGATTCATATGTATAACTCCAACCTCTAAACATTTATTATTTTACATTCTTTATTTTTTTTCTTAGTCTTTCTTTCAATATTAGAGTTTAGTACAATCAAACCCAACATTTTCTTTATTTCTTCACCCATAATAGGTTAGATCTAAAACATAATCATTTTTAGAAGAAATAACTTTCATTCATTCCTTTTTATTCATTTTTACAAACTATTTATTGGATCTTTTTCTTTTCAAAAACTAGTAAAATATTTTACTCAAATGAGTTATCTAATTACCACTTTATTGAAACTCAGATTTTGAAGAGTTATAAGAATAATTTATATTAGACATAAAAGTAATACATTTTCTATTTTTAGACCCCTCATCCACAATAATTTTCTATTCAAGTTCGTACCAAATTAATGAATCGATCATTTCATCACTACTACAAAACATGCCCTTAATAGTGTTATAAAAGCACTGACTACGTGAGTGACTTTAAAAGACCATGAATTCTGTTAGTGCTGAAAAAGATATGATAAAGGGTCATCTATTATTGCTAAAAAGTAGTGAAAAATAATACCTTTATCAGCATTTTGAAAATTTCTAATAAATGCCCATACTACATTATTTCGTTACAACACACTACAGGACTAGACTGACACCAGAAACACACCAAATATCAATAAAAACAAGTCCTAATACAGAATTTAAATGAAATGAATTTTAAAACAAAAATTATAGATAAAAACACTATATAATAGATATTTCAAACATTGGTTTATACAATTACATAAATAAAAATTATTATATACATTAAAAAACAATAATAAATTTCAATGTTACCATGAATTCCATTGAATTTCATTTTTGAACTTCCAACACTACATGAGTAGTTTCAACCGAACCACCTGAACTTTAAAAAAATTAATCTACCTATATAATAAAAAAATTATTATGAGTAATATTAATAATAAATAAATTAAACATAAATAAAAAATAAAACATTAATTCTATGAAAAATGTTTTAATTATGAAAATATCAAGAATACCTCTATAATTCAGTAGTATATAGATCTTGAAGAAAAGTGATAAATGTAAACAATACAAGAGTGAAAGGTTTTGTGGGAGAAAAGGTATGTGGACAGTTTGGTGTAGAAAGGGATAAAATATGGAATGATCACCCCATCTCAAACAAAAGAATCCACCTGTATAAGAAAAAAATTATTATGCGGGTAATACTAAAAATAAATAAATTAGACATACATATGAAACGATACATTAGTTTTATGGAAAATGATTTTATGGTGAAAAAATCAAGATTATCTTTGTAATTGAGCAGAGGTAGCATTATTTATCTTACTTTAAAGGGAGTCAAGATAACTTAAAAGAAAGTGATAAATATACCACTATGGGGGTTAAAAGGTTTTAAGGGAGATGGAGCCTAGAAGTTAGATAGATCACCCAAACTTGGAAAAAATAATCCACCTGTATAAGAAAACAATTATTTTATGAGTAATACTAAAAATAAATAATTTAATCATAAATATGAAATAATACATTAATTATATGGATAATTATTTTACTCTGAAAACATCAAGATTACCTAAGTGATTGAATTTTCTTCTAATTAAACATTTGTTTTATTCTCTAGTAGGAAAATAAAACTATTATTGTTTGTTTAAGTAGAGATACAAATAATTTCACTACTTGTGATGCCATTATGAATGACTCATCTTTTCCCTAATCCACACTAAAATTCACCTTCACAAATCCCAATTCATCAAATTTCACCCCATTAATATTTTCAACACATTTGCAATGGAAAAGAGACACTTGAAATGTTGTATAATGCAACTAGTATTTCTATTCGATAATGCCAAAATATGACATATTATCATAAATTGGATTTCCATCCTTGGAACATGATATGTGTATCACTTCCACCACTAGCATAACACCGCTATTTTTCATCTTACTAAAGTCATAATTTCCTATTGAATAGAATGTATAACCATTTATTAATAAAACCTGTGTAAGATATAACATTTTGATTCAGTTCTCTATCTATCCAATGAATTTGTTCAATGATTGAATTTCTATTTTTAGATAATTTCATATAAATTTTATCTATGAACTATCATATAAATTGTTGATTATGTGTATTTGATATCCATCCTTCATCCCTTGATGGAATCAATTCTCTAATAATCTCTCTGTGGGCTTCAATGTATGGATCAACATCTTCACTCTTAGGTAATATATAAAGATGTTCTTGATCTCTATCTATCAAGTTAATTGTGACAATATATCTTCCATAAATCCATTTTCCTAAAAGGAATTCATTGTGATGAGACTATATAAGACTGATTATTTTAACATATGATAGGTAATAAGTATAGAATTCAATATATTATTTAACAAGATATCATTCTTCAATACATCCTTTTGGCTGACTTTGATTCTTGACATGCCCTTTGAAAATATTATTATAACTTTGAATGGGAGTATATCCATCTTTAATGGATAGAACCACATAGTTTTATTATTTAGTTTTATGAGCATTATATATTATAACAACTATATCCCACATCAATTTTAAATCTTCATTCAATGGATCCAAATAGAATTAAATATCGTTAACAGTTTTCTTTGGTACTGATATAATAAGTGACAACATAATGAATTCGGTCTTCATGCCTAACTATAGAGGAAAGTTATAATTTTATAACATTACATGCCATGTATTATGAGTATAACTCTGTAAACCAAAAGGATTTGTTCAATATGTAGATAACACAAGATGAAAATTTCTCGACTCGTCCCCAAATTTAGGAAACTCGTAATCAATTTTATTCCCCTAAGGAGAATCTTCTTGATGACATAGGTTTCCATCTTTAATTATTTTATCTTCATTCGATGTTAATTTTTTTTGGTTTCATGACATCCATATAGTCTTATAAACCATAAAATGATTGGAAATTACCATAAAAATTTTTAAGTAATTAATTAATTTTTCTTATATTGATCTACACCACACTTAGGGAATTTTATGAGTGATTCATGGTAATTGAGAAACAATATAAAATCATTTAGAAAAGCATTAATTTTTAGAGATCATTCTAATTGAACAAAACATTCTTTTAGAATCATATTTTCAGCATGTTAGTTCATTTTATTCTGGTAGCGTATCTTTCAAAAGACCAAGTAGTTCTGTAAAGCTATTATCACTCCTTTTACTTCCATCATTCTAATTTTATAACTTCAATACATCTGAAAATGTTGTGTATTCAGTACAATTGATATACAAAGGTTTCATATAACATCAATTTAACTCCTCAAACAACTTTGTAAAATCCTGAAGGTCATCTTTAATTACCATTTTCATTTCCTCTATGTGATCTCTATCATCTGTTACCAATGTATTTATATCAAATGATTAATAAATCCTAGTATCATCCCAATCAATGTTGACATTCAGTTTTACCTACGTTCAGTCTTACATTAATAGATTTGATCTATTCTATGAAAAATCAAATGTTCTTAGAACTCTTATGGACTAATTTGTTTTAAATAACAACAATGAAAAAAAGGAAAAATGATTTAACAAGGGTTGTCTACATGCTATATTGGAAACATCATGAACTCTTTAACTCCATGTGCATATTGTTTTTTAAAATTATTAGCATGAATTTATTTTTGGTTTATATCCATCCTATTCAGTTCATAAAGGACTTATTTTATATAATATA
Organism: Viscum album; assembly: GCA_963277665.1. NCBI lineage: Eukaryota > Viridiplantae > Streptophyta > Magnoliopsida > Santalales > Viscaceae > Viscum > Viscum album. The sequence goes on from OY728143.1 coordinate 1,717,838,853, forward strand.
TAAATAAATACACATAAAATGGTCATTATAAAAAAGTGAAAATTATAGAAAATTATAATATAAGAAATACATATCATTTCAAATAGAATATATGAGCGCCTAGATATTCTAAATCCAACAATAATGGTTGTTGAAATTTGAAAAAAAATATAGGGAGATAAATGCAGATAATAAATGATATTATCAATAATCTTTATAGGTGTAAAACAGAATATGGATAGTGTAATGACCCTAGCTTGAATTACCCAAACAATGCTAGGTTTGATTATCTTATGACCTCTAACAAACCTCAAAGTCACAAGTGGAGGGTTTAAACATTGGGTACAGAAAACCATAAATGGGATGTGGTCCCCCGAAGTAGAAACAATTAATACTAGAGGATGAACAATATTCTAGAATGACCTTTGGGGTCAATGGATATACAGACCCAACATCATCATTACACGATATATGCATACCCGTTAGACAAAAAACTATGGAAATAAATGATGAAATATCTATATAGACACACATACATGTCATGTGATTATAAAAACTCACTTATAATCTATAATAAATATCAAATAGGTTAAAATCTGATATTCAAACATAATGTAAACTATAAAGGCACCATAATGATTCAAAAAGTGAAGTCTTGATGTGATAAAACCTCGTCTGATTAACTATGGATGACTCCTTTGAATATGATCCATAAGAAAATCAAGGACCATAGTGAATTCTATGAGAAACTAGATCATTTGATATATATAACCAATAGAGGAACATACATAACTCTAATAAATTGGTTCCTGAAAAATAGAACTGAAGCTACATGTCTACTGAGGTGTCCATGAAAGGTGTCATCATATATATAATCATTTGGGAACCACCAATGTTCCTCAAATCAGTAGTCAATAGACATGAATATACTTGGAAAATTTTCTCCATGCTCCGTTGGTGTGGTAAGGGTGGGGAGGGGTTTGTGGTGTGGTTGTGGGGTCAAGTCCTCGGACTAGTGATTTAACTATATTTTTTTTGTCATGTTGTGTTCTACTTTTATGGTTTTACCCAATTTATAAAAAATAATATACATGAAAACTTCTACACATTTATATACATATATTAAAAAATTATTTACTAATAAGATATAAAACATAGTATTAAAAAAAATGAATAAATCCAAGGTTCAGTGTTAGATATATACAATAGATCATACATATGTATTCAATACAAACAACAAAACCTAAATCATTACCTAAAACACTGATCACAAAGAAATCATAAACAAAGGATCATGAAAAAATCACAGAAGATGAAATAAAAAAAGAAACCAAAAATACATAATGAAAATAAGAAGGCATACCTTGCTAGGTTTAAGAAAATCCAAGACCCTCTTCAAAAACCCAAAATGCAATAGAACACTAAATGTTGGATGAGATTCTGGAGAAACTAGAGGTAGCCGAGTGGTGTGATTCGACATTCGATTCACTGAGGAGGAGCACCAGTAGCTGGTGGCTTCTACAAAAATCTTATATATTATGATGGGTTTGCAAATGGTTAGGGTTTTTGAAATAGATCAGGACACTTTTATTAGCACTTAAAAATAAGAACTGAAAGATAGACCTTTTGTCATCACTTATCACTTATTTGGTGCTGATAAAGATAGGTCTTTATCAATGCTAAAAAAGAACTGATAAAATAAGCATTTTTGAAGGCTAAAGTTACAGTGCTGATAAATATTAATTTTATCAGTGCTTTGTTTAGAACTAATAAAGGATTTTTAATTATAATTGTAAATTATAAATTATAAATATTTATATATACTTAATAAATATAAATAAATATAAATATTGTACATATATTCATTTTAAAATATATTTATTATAATTTTATAATTATATATTCATAATTATAGAATTTCTTTTAAAAAATAATATTTATATCATTATATATATTTTTATAATTATACATATATATATTTAACAAATATATATAAATATAAATATAGAAAATATATTAATTATTTATTTAAAATTTTTATTAATTTAATAATTATTTAAATATATATAATTATTTGTTTATTACTTTAAATATATAAATTTATAAATATATTAAATATACATTTATAAATATGTTTTTACAAATAAATTTTTAACATTATTAATCAATATCTAATTTTAATTGAATGCATATATGTTAAAAATGAGTGAAACTGAATAAATTAAGAATAAGTACACTTTAACAATATTGAAAAAATGGATAACTTTGGTGTCTGTGCATTTTAATATATAAAAATACATTAATTATGTATATTTGAAATCAATCAAACACACATTTGATCTATATTAAATTCAAAAATCAAACGACATTCGATTATATGCCATGTAATATGCAATTAGTCAATATTTTTAATTCATATTAGTTTTTAATTATAAAACATTATTCTATAAATATATGACTATTTAATGTAAAATGCATAAATATTTTTTAATATATGAATCATATTTATATACATTAATATATATACATATATATAATATGATTTAATAACATTAATTATCATAATTATCTAATTAATAAATTTTTTAAAAATTAATAATGTATAAACAATCTATTCATTTTTATCAATAATTATTTATTTAATAAAATTAGTAATATTTTTTTAATATACATTTTTTTATTTTTAAATTATTTATTTATTTCATTTTATTTATTCAGATGTTTATTAGTGCTAAAATACGCTGATGGAATAAACATTTATCAGCGCTTAAAACAAAGTGCTGCTAAAGAGTACCCTTTATCAACACTAAAAATTATGCGCTGATAAAGGATAACCCTTATCATTACTAAAAATAAAGCGTTGAATAAGGATACCCTTTATTAGTGCTAAAAAAAGAACTGATGAAAGGTTAAATTTATCAGCGCTTTCTGTAGCACTGATAAATATGCCATCTATAAATGTTTTTTTGTAGTGTTTCTAATTTCATGCAGTGTTAAATTCCTTTTTTGTAGTAGTAAATCCAAATTATATTCCTTAAAATTCATATATTCATCGATTTCAACTTTCTTTTCGTGCCACTTTTTAGATAGTAACCAAAACACCCATTCAACCAAAATGGTATTTTTCTAGAATATGTTCTAATTCACTCATACTATTGATAATACTTGTGAATATGTGTAACATCTATTCCATAGATTCATCTTATCCCATTATAAAATATTGGTATTGTTCACATAGATTTCCTAGAATTGTTCTTTTAAGCACATATAAACCATTATGTGTAAATTGCAGTATTCTTTATATTTCATGAGTTAACATTTAAGATGAAACATGGATACAAACCCTTATACTTATAGAATAATATAATATATTCATAAAGTTATAATATAAAACAAATTTTACCGTTTCATAACCAATAATACCATTCGAGTCATCTTTAGACAATTTATAAGGTTTTGAAGATATTGTCTAGTGATCGATGATCAAATGCTTTATGTATGATTCTATTCTTTCTTCCCAATACTCATAATAATTTCAATTGAATAATGGACACTTCTGAGGCATCCAATCATCAATTTCACTCATTCCTTCTATCATATAAGGATATTTTTCCTTTATCTATAAATTCTAGGATAATTAGGTTAGAAAAAATATGAACAAAAAAGTCTATATCTAATAAGAATAGGATCTGATACTTATTGTTGGCCCAGGTAAGGTGGAAACACTGGTCTAGAGGGGGGGGTTATTTGTTTAATTCAAATATTTGATAAAATAATAAATACTAGTTTGATATAGTATGTGGTAATAATATAATCCTAATGCAGTTAAAGTGTAGAGGTGTTTAGAATATAATATAGTGGAAATAAAATAAGAATGATTTTTACAGTATTCTGAATCACAAATATATTATGTATACTCTTAAATATTCTTTATTCATACAGAAGACCAACACTTAATAAGAGAAATCACTTTTAATAGAGCGTAACATATTTATAAACCATTCCATGAACAATATATCTATGCATAAAAAAATTTAATTTTATAAGAGAAAAACCTATTACTAATCAGACAACTCTTAGAGAGTCACAACCTAAGTTGCTTCATTTTTATTTGAAGTAATAATTGATCCTTGAATTTATATTTATTAGGAAATAATAAACCAAAACTATCAAGAATAAAGAGAAGATAAAATAAATGAAATTAAGTAAATAGAGAAAATTATGAACACTATAAGAGTAGAATATTATATTGTTTTCGTATCTTTGTTATATTTTATCACTTTAGTAGAATGGAATAAAACAATGAAGCTCTCAATGATCCAAAAAAATCAACAATAAAAGAGAGGACATCATAGAAGAACAAACCTTAGGTGTGATGAATTTCATAAATTATGCTTCCTCTAGTTCCCTCTACTATAATTTAAAAATATTCTTGTAAAGGTACAAGAACACCCCATGATTTTACGATATAGTTCTATAAATAAAATTTTATTTCTTCGATAGCTTGTGATACTTGCAAGCCCATGGCTAAGTGAACTATAGTATTATATATCGTTATACCCTAGACATTAAATTAGAATTTATGAATATAACTAAATAAATTATGAAAATTATATGGTTTTAAAATATATCAAATATATTATTTAGTTATTATTTGATAAGAAATGTAAATAAATATATTTTATAAGTAAAAGAAATTTTTTTTCCAAAAAAAAAATTTATGCATGCAATGTGTTTCTTATCATAATATATTAAATTTATAACTACTGGTGATAGATCTAATTGAAATTTATATATTATTTATTCAATAAATTATTTTTACATTAATCTAGTATTTTTTCTGTGAATGAGATAAGAATAAAAATATAGTTGTTTCCTTAAAAACTGTTTTTTTCTTTCAAAAAAACAGTTTTTATCATATTTTTCACAATTATTTTAAAATTAATTTCTTCCACTTACAGTGATTAAATTGTGAAAGATAGAATCCTTATTTGTAATTATTATTTCAAAATTTATTATATAGTTCCCTTTTATTTTTAGGCATTATGAATAGTAACTATGGTAAAATTTTACCACCTCAATAAAGGGTAAATTGGGTTACAATAGGTTAGAAATAAGTGTCAAGGTCACAATTTTTCATTTTAATTTTTATTATTTCAATGTAATTTTTTCTTTATCACCTTATTCTTTAAATATAATTTTTAATAGACACTTTTTAATGAAAATTACCTATATAATATTTAAAGAAAAGAAAAATACAAAATGTCTCTCTCTTACTTTTAAATACCTCTTATGTGTTATTATAGGTATAAAATCAAGTTTTGAATGAGTTTTACATATAATTCTTAGCATAATGAAATTATTTTCATTATAGAAATTTAATTATGAATTTTAGTGCTTATATAATTAACCTAAATTCTTACAGAGTGTCGATACAAAATTTCTTCAATTAATAGAAAAATAATAGAAATAATTTTAAAAATATTTAAAGAAATATAAATTGTGTAATGTATAGTGTTCCATGAATTTCATAGATGAATATGACATATTAATTATGTGTGAAAGGATTATACTCGAATTAAATATTTTTATTGATGTCTTTAAAGTCAAATTAAATGAATAGTTTTTAAAATTAAAATAATGATATTTTATAAAAATAGAATTTTATTAAATTAAGTAAAGATCATAAAGATATATAAATATTAAATGGGAATAATATGAAGTCTAAAATTTCATACCATGTCCATTTATGATCCAATTTTTACCTTAAAGGTAAAACAATAACCATTTATGATTGAAAAATAATATGTCTTCGGTAAGGTTAAAATAGCTTAACTAAGGGGTTAAACCAAATAATAATGTTTAAAATAAAATAAAAACCTATCCAAATTTAATTGTATGATGATATTATTGTCATGACCTGAACCAAGCTGGGGCTATGATGCAACTACCCCAAGCCTACCTTCAAAGTCTAGGGGGTAGCAACAAGAGTTGAAGTTACAACTAAACTTGGGGAGGCATTTTCCTAAAAACTTATATAAAAACAAACAAGCAACGCAATGCCATAGAGTAGAGGGAAAGAAATAAAAGATTAAACACTACTATAAATAAAACAATATGAATGGACCTTTAAGTAGAATGATGTATGGTATTTTAACGTGAAAAGAAAAATGAAAAAATACATTCCCACCCAGAAAAGTGTCCCAACTTGACTAAAACTAGAAAAGAATTAAAAAAATATGAGAGAGACTAGCTCCTAAATCTAAAGTTATGACCACCGTACATAGTCTTAGCACCCATATCCCTAATCTTCATTGAAGCCACCATTTGATTACCTACCTACATTAAAATACATGAAACATGTTGGGAAAAGCCTATGTAGGGGTGAGTATACACATACCCATTCAAACGCCCCGAAAAGGGAGAAGGTGGAGAAGTAATAGATACAACTAAAAAAGAAAGAAGTAGATAGAATAAGGTATGGTAAAAGAGTACACCTAAACCAAACAAGAGATTTAAAGTAAACTCCTCCAAACACAAGGAGCTCAAAATTGTGAGAAGATGAAGTTCTCGTCGACTCTTCCCTATCTATAGCTAGAGAGTAGACTCAACTAACCATAAGAGGCAAGACTAGGAAATGATGTGGCATACCCTATGTGTTTTCACCTCTCCTAGAAGGAGAGTAACTAAAACCCATGGAGTGGGTACTGAGTATGGATATATATATATATATATATATATATATATATATATATATATATATATATATATATATATATTCTCATTCAAAGAAGCACTAATGATAGAGTAAGGGGATCTCTATATCTTAGCTCAGACCGAGAAGAAGAGTTGCCAACAATTCCAAAGGAATTTTATCTATGATTCCCATAACCTCATGTGTCATCTTTAAACACATGCTTCTATGGGACTCAATCATCGCACCTTGACACTATCCACTTTGGCAGACACTAACTCACCATAATGGTTTTAGGTCGCGTCACAAGAACGAATCTTAGTGGAGAAAATGATCGTCTTCCTTGTGAGTCTAAATATATGTCAAACCACATCTCATCCTTGTTACACACAATTGAGGGCCCACAGATTATAGGAAAGGATCATGTTCCCTAGTACATTAGTAGGGTCCTACTCTGGTAGTTATTGAGGAATGCCAATGCCCAGTCCTACTAAAGGGTACCACTTTGGTAGGTCATATGGTAATGCCACTACCCAATCCTAATGGTGGTTAAGCCCGGTGAGTTGTCAGGAAAGCACCACTGCCCATCCCTACTATAGAATTATGCCTGGAAGTGGTCCTCAGGGAATTCCACTTCCCATCCAAATAAGAGGGAAATCCTAGAACATCAAGGAAATCCACTACCTAGTCCTACTAGAGAGTAACTCATAAAGGTCATTGGGGAATGCCACAATCTAGTCCTACTAGTGGGTAAGCCTAGAAATTCCATTGGGGAATGATAATACCCACTATTACTAGAGGGTAAGCACGTATCTACCATTAGGGAACAACACTTCCTAGCCCAGCTAGAGGGAAAGACCTGTACTACTCTATTGATTTTTTATGATTAATGTCATCATCGTGTGACGCCTCAGAATGAGAAAAAACCAAAACATTTCTAATAGTATCTCCAAAGACGCTTCTGAGTGCACCATCACAGTCTATATGAAAAAAAAACTCAAAATTGGAATCTCATAGTCCAAAATCTAAGATCAAATGAAGAAGATAAAAATGTTTGAAGATTGATCAGAATATATCAAGGGGAACACAGTGGGTGGTCCAACTTTATTGGATGGAAGTGTCACTAGTCATGACACAACTCCACCCCATGTAGTAGAACACAACGTGTAAGTGGAATACACACCATTTCTTAACTAACTTGGATTGATTCCCTATCCTGTGGCTGTGTATCTGTACTCATATCCTTTTTCCATGTACTTTGGTAATTGACATGTTGGTCTACCTAGGATACTACCCGTGTGGCCAACTCGTGTTCGTGTTCTCTTATACGGAGTTGCCGCCCGTGTGACCCATCACACGGTTCATCAAAATTGGGATGTTATTAATGAAGTGTAAGGGAAATATACACACCATGTCATCCTTATGATTTCTCAAAACCCTAGAACCACCCCAGAGGAAGGCTATACACCATGTGTTCTTCATCTTACATAGTGTGTAGATAGGATTTTTCAAGAATCTCTGATTTTCCCCTATCTTCGTATATACTTAGAATCTGGTCAAACCACTTTGGATTTTTCCTTGAAACAATCTAAAAACCATGGATCTAATCATAATTTATCATTTCTGGACTACATTCACCGGAAATTAGCCACATAATGTATAGGTGTTTCTTAATATATTTTACACATCGTGACACCATTGATCATCACAATCTCAAAAATTAACCACTAGACCAATCGTCATTGCTTCACTAGCCTTCCATATCTACACTTTCCTTGTAAATATTTTAATGTTTCGTCTATATTCTTCATCTCTAGGTGAGAGATCGAGCTCAGGTTGCCCAACAACTATCGATCTTAGAACCATGGGGCTTCCAATGGTGAAAAATGTGAAGAAATGAGGGATAAAGGCACAAAAAAACTAAGTTTTAAGGATTTGCAGCCATGTGATCTTGGGAGATGAATGAGAATGGTAAACTAAGGTTAGATCATTCATTTAAAAATATTTAAGAAATTAAAATATTAGTTCTTGGGCTCATGAATGGTTTTAAAAGGTGAAGATAAAAAGAATAAATATATTCTACTATGTAATTTAATAATAAGGGAAAAACCACAAATAAAGAGTCCTACCACTTATTTGGATCAATCACTAGTGAAGAATTATTTCTATAATGATTTTGGGAGAAACTATTACATTCGTTTCACTTCGATCTGCCTTGCATCGGAGGTTCATAATTCTTTGATTCCAATTCATCAAAGGGAGGAGGAAGAGAGCTCCCCTAATAGTGGGAGAATTATGAACCAACCCTAGAGAATTATACATAACCATCTATTTATAAAACTTTATTAGGTCAAAATTAATTTAATAAATAAATAAACTAATTAATTGAATCTCTTAAAATCACATCCTATGAGAGAGGGTTCCAAATGTCCCATGTTGACTCATTTTATGTTGCGCCTAGGGGAAACTCTACATTTCAGACACAACCATGGTCTCGAATTTATGATTCGATCAAACTTTTAAGATTTTTCTGATTTTCATTAAGTAACCATGCATGTACTATATAAAATATATTTAATATTTTTATAAAATTAATCCCTGGAACACTGGGCCTTAGAACTATGCACCGTCTTATCAACTATGTCTTGAAATATATTTTGACTTTTTTTCAAAGTATTATAAGGAAAGAATCATGTCTCTACAACATTCACTCCTTTAATACATTCATCCCTGAAAAGAAAAAAACCAATAAAAAAACTTGGGATAATAAGATTTCATCTACTTCTCCCACTTCTAGGAACTATCCTACATGATTTGGTGGATCCACAACACATGAACCAAAGGGATGGTCTATCCTTACAAGGTATGCTCCTGTCGAACCTCAATTGACACTAGGTGCTCTACAAAGGTGGATCCATTATCGATGTCCATCTCACCTCATTCAATGAAGTGCATAGGGTCATAAAAATATATCATAAATAGAGACAAATGTGAAACATCATGCACCCATTCCATCTGTGGGGGTAAGGCGAGGTGGTAAGAAACCATGCCAACCCTCTGCACGATCTCGAAGGACCTAATGAACCTCGGTGATAGCTTTCCTCCACATCTGAATCTCCAAATTACTTTTCATGGGGAGAACAAAAAGAAAACATGATATCCCTACTACAAATCGAAGGGCCTACAATGGTGATTGAAGTGGGATTTCTTTCTTCTATGTGCCATCTTCATCTGTTCATGGATAACCTTCACTTTCTCAATTATCACCTACACTAAATCTGGTCCCACAAGTAATGATTCTTCAATCTCTATCCAACACAAGGGTTACCTATAGGGTCTCCCATATATGGCCTCAAAAGGTTCCATGATGATCGTATAGTGGTAAATTTCATTATACTGAAACTCTACCAATTGAAGTTGATCTGTCCAACTCCGAATGAAATCTAACGCACAAGATCTATACATATCCTCTATCAACTGGATAGTTTTCTTGGTCTACCAATCGATCTGGTGGTGAAAGGATGTAATCATATATTTTTGGGTATCGAATTACTCATATAGGCCACTCTAAAATTTTAACATAAACCACACATCATGATTTGAGACAATCATCAAGGGAACCCCATGAAGGCAGACAACCTCTCGTACATACAATTTCCCCAAAATCTCCACCAAAATAAAATTCTTAAAAAAAAAATAAGTGTTCCAAATTCATGAGTTGGTCTACTATCACCCAAATGGCGTCATGAACCTTTGTTGTTCCTCGAATCCCTATGAAGAAGTCTATGGATATTCCATCCCATTTCCACTCCAGGATCTCAAGGGGCAGCAAAAAACATGGTTGAACTAGTGCTCAGCTTTCACTTACTGACAGGTGAGTCATTGTCAGATAAACTCAGCTACACTTTGTATCGTTTTGGACCACCAAAAATACCACTTAATATCTATGTAAAAATTCCCAACATTGGGATTTATATACAAGGGAGAATTGTGTAACTCCCACATTTCCTCTTATTGCATCGCAACTGGAACCAACTTTCTCCCATAGAACATGATCTTGTGATTCCCTACATTAGAATATCATTTTATTCTGTCACCTATGGATACATAATCACACAGAACCTCATATTCAATGTCTCCTAACTGTGACTCTCACATGCTTCAGAAGAGAAGTAGCCAACACCATCAATTGAAGAAAAGTTGTACCCTCCAATTCCACTAGGTCCAGCTGTAGTTAAGCTGACTACTCCAAAGCTTCCTTCACTAAGCAAGGATGAGACTTCATTCTAAGGTAATCTTAAGTAATGTTACCATTTCTTAGAGTATAGACTATCTCGGCGTTATAGTCTTTCAAAAAATCCAATCAACCTCACTGTCTCAGGTTCAGGACTCTCTGAGTGAATACATACCTGAGACTCTGGTGGTCTGAGTATGCCACAAAGCACTCTCCGAAAAGGTAGTTTCTCTATATCTTTAGGAAGAAGACTACTGAAAGTGGTTCTAGGCCATGAGTTTCATAGTTCTGCTCGTGGGGTCTCAACTAACTCGACCCATATGTGATTAATTATTTTCATTTCATCAATACACAACCGAGACTAGATCCTAAGGCAAAAAAATACACTACAAACTCAACAACTTCATCTGGTAGTCTCAAAACTGGATCACCTTTCAGCTTTTATATCAACTCCTCAAATTTCTGTTGGCACTACTTATACTAGTTAAACAATTTCCCCTTTCACATCAGTTTGGTCAAAGGGGATTCAATTCTAGAGAATTATGCTATAAATATTTTATAGTACACTGCTAAAAAAAGAAAGTTCCACACCTACTAAAAATTATTGGGTGGCTCCCAGGAAAGAAATACTTTTATATTTTCTAGATCCATGGCTAAAAATTATTCAGAAGTGAAATTACCTTGAAAGTGAACATCCTGTATCCAAGACTGGCACTTAGAGAGATTTCTATAAAGCTAGTTATCTCAATAAAAATCAAGGACCTTCCTCATGTTTGATGCATGATAATACTCTATTTTTATGTATATGAGTGTGTCATAGATGAAGAAAACAAAAAATGGTCTAAGTAAGGATGGTTGATCTGGTTCATAAATCCATAAATATGGTGAGGGGATTTTTCACACCAAAGGGAATCAATAGGAACTTGTAATGTCCATTACGACTTCAGAAAGACAACTTTGGAATATTATCCTCAAGAACCCACAACTGGTGGTAGACTAACCATGTCACACCTCAAAACTGATCAAAGAGTTCATTAATCCTCAACAAGGGGTAATTTTTCTTTAGCATGCCCAAGTTCAGGAAAACATAATCCATGTAAAGCCACAAGATCTCATATTCCTTTTTCAGAAATATATTTAGGGATTCCCAAGGGGACACACTAGGTATAATGAAACCTCTCTCATAAAGTCCTAAAACTGAAACCATAGATCTTAGATCTCCGTAGGTGACATCCAATATTCCACAAAGGATATCAGGGCATCCTCGAGATGCATGTCTATAAAAAACTATATCTCCCACCTCAGTGGTTGTTTTGGAATGTCTTCAAGGAAGATGTCCATATAATCCCCCACAACTGTAGGAATAAAGATACCTTAAGAGGATTACGCACTAAGGTTTATTCTCTCCAACTTATGTGTAATAGAATGAAAACCCCTTCTCACAGAACTCAGTTATCCTACTATGAGGTCTCTCTCTTCAAAAAATGAGAACCTCATCTCATCAGTGAGTAAGCATTTGACTAGTCTACAATGAAAATCAATCTAGTCACTTACCTTGGAAATCCAATCCATTCCCAAGATGATGTCATAGGGTTCCATTGTGAAAACCAATAGGTCCCACATGAACCTCTCTCTATGAAGAAAAATATCACACTACAGATAGATGAAAGACACAGAAGAAGCGTTCCCTATAGAAAGCTCAAGACAAATCTATTGTGTTAGATTCTCTATAGGGATATATAGCTCTCACACCTGGAGTCAAGAGATAAAAGAATGGATGGTACCTGTGTCTACTCATACTAAGAAAATAGTAGAATAAACACATACTTTACCTCAAATAAACTCATGCACAGCATTACCATATATTTAATTACTCATATTTTCTATGGTTTTATTTTTATAAATTAATTTATAAAATTATGAGACCAGGCGCTGAGACGACATGACATTCCAAGTCCTTATGTGCCTAAAATGATATTATGAAAAATGTAATGTTTTTAATAAAATGTGCAGGTGATTTCTTCTTTAAATTTAAATAAATTCTAAATGGGTGCCTGGATCATAAATCTGAGGGCATCATTGTGTTCAGAATAACAACTTTACATTAGGTTTCGTCTAACCTCAACAGACATGTGTCAATGGTGGATGTTAGTTTTTGGATGTGAACATATTTTAAATATCTAATAAAAATATTTTAATTAGTGTTACTTGTTGACAAAGTGGACGTTTAACTTCTTTAAAGCCCTGTTATAGTAATTTTGGGTTATCTTCATAAACCTAGAATTCTTTTAATGCAAGGGTAAGGAAGTTCTCTCTCGATGACGAATGCTAGCAGATCGAGGATCAACGATGACACGAACCTCTATTCTTATTCAACGACGGATCCAATCATCGAGGTAGGGTGTTTATCTCTCATTATTTCTTTTCTCCTTATTATAATCAAATGTAAAATGCAGACCAACCCACAAATAGTTTGATCTACGATTCTATCATTCTTGTGGGAGGGAGAAATATTGTGGGATTAAAAGGAATAGATCTTGGTGATTATTCTTCTGTTAGTTCCGTAGTGATTCCCCAAACCAAAACGGATCAAGGATAACATGAAAAAGGTCAAGATCAATTCTTTGGGTATTCTATGGGATCCTTCTATCTCCATTATTATTGATCCTTCCCATTGGACCCTCATATTCATGGTGAAATTTATCGGGAGGCTCTAAATACGATCAGACCCCAGGAGTGCTAGCAGGCGGATCAAGGCTTAGGGAAAGGAAGGATGCAACCCAATGATCATATAAGTGGATATATTTCAAATAATAGAGCATTAGAGAAGTGGTGTCGACTCACATAACTAGGGCCATTGGCGGCGACACAGGGTGGAACCTAGGGGCACGTGGCGATGACCATTTGTGGGTGAGAAGAAGGATGACAGTCACCTTGGTGGTGATCATGGAAGAAGCAATCACCAAATTTCATTGGTGGTGAAGTCATATTGCATAAGGCCTGTGACAGAGGAAGATGTGGGCGATGATCAGAGGGATGCAACAGGAGGCTGGGATGGAGTAGGGACACGACAGGAGGGCGCGGTAGAGAAGCGATACGACTTGAAGCCACATTAGAGGAGGGAACACCAGAAGAGCCATGATTGCATGAAGGGAATGTGGGCCTGCCACAAGAAACATATTCCAATTTCTCATTGACTAGATTGAAGCAACCAGGGTGGGTCATGTCCAGTGAAAACACAACATCCAGCACACAGCGGGCCAGATTGAGGAAGTTGGGCTGCTCCAGTACCCTGGACCCCATGGCCTAGCAGGCAGAGCCAGTTCGAAATGAGATAAAATAGGTTGGTTCAGGTCAGCTAGACTGGGTTGGGTTGGCTGGACTGGGTTGGGCCATGTCAGGTCGGGTCAGCAAGTCCGGGTCGGGTCAAACCCCAGATCTGACATTTTTTTAATAAATTAGACATATCTTTCAAATAGTGTGCCTATTTAGTGAGATGTTTGAAGAATTTGGACCCTTGTGATGAGAAGGTCCTTTTGAGATAATCTAAGTGAGTGTTTCTAAAAATTGGTTTATGACCTAATTAATTGAGGTGTAGTTTCTCCCAGAACAAGTGCACTACAAGTAGAATCCTATGTCTGGTTGTGGCTACATGATCTTTGTGACTACATGATCTTGGTGACTATGTGAATTGGGGGATGCTTTACCCATAAAAACTCTATGATCCATTGATGCTCCATTATCTATCAATGCTCTATGTTCCATCTATGCTCTGTGCACCATCGACACCTTGGGCACCATCGGCACTCTGGGTGCCATCGACACTATGTACACCATTGATGTTGTGTGAATAATCGATGCTACATGCACCATTTACACTCTATGCACCATCTAAGATACATTCATCATCAAAAATTATAGTGTCATAGAGATTAGAAGATCTATGGACCACAACTATAAATCCTTCTCTTCATGCTTTAGACTGATACCTATGTTAGCTAACTGTATTTGTAGAGACCGAATCTTGAATTATATGGAAATTACATTACATTTGTAGAATACTTAATACATAACAAAAATATACACCCAAGGACCATAATAGTTTAGTATCTTTTGAAACTCGGAACATAATATTCTAATCATTGTGAAAGATCTTCAACATCTCCCATAAAAATCATCCCCTTTTATTTTCTTACCTAAAAAATTTATTTATATCCTAGGGAAAATAAAACATAAAAAGGGTGAGCTCAAATGCTCAATAAGGGTAAACATGGAGAACATAAAACAATCCATAAACATTTGAATGTAAAAATATGAACATAAAACATCAAAATCACGAGTAATGACATAAATCTTGGCAGTACATAAGTCATAGATAAAAAAGGAATAGTAATCATGGTAAAATAGCATTGGAATAAAACATGTAATTGTGACAACCATTGAGCACATGATATGATTTCCATAGTAGCCAAGACATTCCTTCCAAGACCATCATAGTGGACAAAGTCCATTACTGAACCGGGTTTACATGTCGTTTCAACCCTGTATTACTGAACTGGATTTTACTTTCCATTCTAGCCATGTATATCGAATGAGATATAAATCTTTACCCAAATAATTGGAGAGAGATATAGGTCCCACCCATCTCAAAATGAAATCATTCTTTTGTATTCTACAAAATAAACATAAATCATTCATCATAACCCAACGAATAAAATGGGTTTCATAAACATCATCCCATCATAACATAATCCTTATAAAATAATGGATATAATTTCATCATAAAAAAATAAAACCATTTAGATAAGAGATACATTATTCTTGAAACATAAACATATTAAAGAATGTCATTATAGATGGAAAATAGTTTTGATAAAACACATGAAATAAATTCTTGGGGAAAATATCCTTTCTTCTTTCATATCATTTTCTTTTCTCAAAATGACGTGAAATTTTAAAAGATAAGATTTTTTTGAAAATAATGATGAAATATTGTAGAGGATTCTTCATGGAAATAAGTAATTATGATACTGTAAAAATCCGTTCATGTCATATAAGTTAAAAAACGTTTTCCTTGTACTTTTACCGAAAAAGTCAAAAAGTACCTCCAATGGTAAATAAAAGAAATATTCCTTCCATACCATTTGGTAAAAGTCAACAAAGGGTAAAATTGACTTTAAACATACATGGAATAATAGTAATAATTTTATGAAAGTAGTTTTAGAATACATGGACATGAATGATAAATATAACCCTAGTAAATACTTACGAATAAACAATCTCAGATAAGAATGAGATTTCAATAATTATCCCTTACCTTTTATGACTAGTGTAATCATTTGAGTCATAAAATAAAGAAAATCACATAAAAATTTAAATATAATATCCTCGATAATAAAAATCATAAAACATTCATGGGATGAATAAAAACCATACAAAAGTAATAGATGGTGATTAATGCATATGTCTCACAGAAATAAAAGTGAGACAAAATAATCCCTTATCTTATGTCCAATTTCTTTCGTATGTTTCTGAGTCTCCTTTATAGTGGGTTAAAACATATTATTAACTTGTAATAGAACCATAATAATATTTATGATATCATATATGCTTCACTTATGACTTTATTTACCGTTCATTTGTCAATTCCATGTTAAAGCAGTGTTTTGGGTAAAATATTTTCATTTATCGTACGTGTTTTGACTTGTAATTTTTCATATGATTACTTAAATATTTATTAATTACTTCCAGAATGTAAAATATGATGTATATATCACATATTTTCAATATATAAATATATATAATCGATCTATAAATGGACTGAAATACACCGTTCATGAATACGGTAGGCCGCACGTACGCATGAACACTATTTTCACTTCCTTATTAAATTAAATGGAAGTAAATGTAATATATATATATATATATATATACAATATCATTATTATGTCATATATTTCATTATTATTTATTATATATACTTTATAATCATTCTTGAATAGTTAAAATGGGGAATGAATCTCATTGCGTTGTGGAGACGGTAATCCGTACGTACGCATGAGCGATGATATCAGCCCCATAATTATTGAATGGAATTGGAGTGGATGATATAATATCTCATAATCAGTATGATGTTATAATAATTATATATAGTTATTATTTCCACTATTATACCCATCCATGTATGGTGGTGGTGGAAAAAAAGATTACACCACGGCGTGGAGACGGTAAGTCGTATGTACGCATGTGCGGTGATTTTGTTTTTCGTAGGATGGATAGAAGGTAAAATAGGGTTGTTTCATATTTATAATAACATAACAGTATATTATTTATACTGATGTTAGTAATTTATAATGGAACAACTAAATAAGATGAATTATAAGAATAAAGAAACTTGAAAGAATCGGTAGATAAGATTACCTCTTCCTCGACGCAACTCCTTTAAGCATCCTCTTAAGAGACTAGAGTTTGTCTCTTGAGAAGTATAGAACCTCCATAATCTGACTAGGTAAGTTGAGAAGAGTAATGGGTAGGGTTTGGCTGAGCTTGAAGGCTCAAAATTGTGTGAAGAGGAGAGGGATGAGGTGCCCTTTTATAAGAGAAGAGAGGGGCACTTTTGGAAACCTCAAAATTGTAGTTAATAATAAAATCAAACCCAACATAAAAACCTACAAAAATCACTCATTTAGAATATGAGATAAGATAGGGTTGTAATATCATCAACCAATAAAATTTAGACATGTTTTATGTTTATTTTAAACAATATCATTTTGATTTATCCTTATTTAATCTATTTAATTTTATTTGCGGTAATAATATTCTAATTTTTAAATTGTTATAAATACTTACTTATGTGTTGTAAATTTTACATAGTTAGATAAATTATAACATTTTAAGCCATATAATTTTAAATTTTTACTTTTTAATTATTTTTGTGATTTTTAATCAATTTAGTAATATGTTATTTTTATAAAATGTCAATAGTGTCAATTTTGACACTATTCAATTATTTGAATTTAAATAAAATCCAAAGAGAAGATATATCTGAACCAAAATATATAATAGATTCCTAAAATATAATATAAATATAAAAAATCCATGTATAACATTAATTTTTTCATACAATATTTATTTTAATATTTTTAAAACCATTTATTTGATATTTCTCTTAATAAAATAATTACTACAACATTTTTGTATAATTATTAATATACTTATTTGTTGCATAAAAATTAAAAATAAAATACTATGATATATATAAATATAATATATTCCATAATAATACTTTTAATCTAATTTATCATCTTAAAATAACAACATTTAAATTGTTATATTTATTAAAGTATGAAGGTGACAACTTTGACATCATTTAAAAGAAAATAATATAAGTGTCATAATTGCTATTATATGGATCCAAATGATCACAAATTATAAAATTGGATGATTAGGGTTTACATGTACACTAAAAATAAGTTTTGGTCAGATTTTTGTGCCTTTAATGAGCATTATTAGTTTTATAAAAACTGTATTATTGATTTTTTAATTAATAAATAATTTCTGCATCATTAATGTGTAAGCTAATAAGGTAATTATATATTTATTAAAAATTAAAAAAAAAATTACCATCTTGAAGAAGAAAAAATTTATCTTTAAAATCAGTATTTATAATCGAATATATATTCTGTATAACCATATATTAAAAATAATTTAATTAATAAAGTTTAAGTGAGACATATTTCACTTTCCTTTAAATAAAATAAAATAAAGGTCTCAATATCATCCTAGTGGGTTCTGATAGATTCCATTTCGACCCAAGTATGTTTTTTATAGAAATATAATCAACCAATTATATCAAGACAAGTGTTAGTATAAGTATATAATATTATTTTTACCCTTAATTACCCGATTTACCTTTAATTGTGGTAAATAAAATTTATCATAGTTACTATTCATAATTCCCAAAAATAAAAAGTAGCATATTAACATAATTTGGACCTAATTATTCCAAATATTGAATCCATTTTTCCAAATTCAATACACAAAAGTTGCATTACTTAATTTAAAATTAATCCCACTGTTGAGAAAATGAGTTTTAAAAGTTAAAACATTGCAAAAGATTGAAATGTTTTTAACTATAAATTCCATGTAAAATTAATTATAATGACTTATATTATGTTAAATGGTAAAAACATATCCTATTTATACTTTAAAACAATTAAATATTATAATTTAACCATATAAATTATCTCCATGAAAATTTTGTTTTTAATTAAAATTTAGCGTATTTTTATTATTCATCAAAAGATGAAGGTTATCAGAATAATGTCAAAAATTTATCCAATGTAAATTTTTATATCCTGATTCAAAAGAAAAATTTTAATTTTCCAAATTGAACTTACAAACTTTTCATAAAATTTATTTAAAATGGGAGCACCATAAAAAGATGGAAACTGCATTTTTTGAAAAATACTTTCTTTATATGAAAATTTGATTTTGTTCTCATACAATGTTCTAGAAAATGTGTAAGATGAATTATAATGTTATAAAATTAAAAATTTGGTTAATACTATTCAAAACAGTGAAACTCATGGCCGATTGTGGCCTATCGACCGGTCAAGGTTCTGGTGCTCTGCTAATGTGTATAGCAGCACTTGGGTCGAATCCTCAGCAATGATACTTTGAAATAGTCGTTTGTTTTTAGTTGATTGTATACTGATTGGGGGTTTGTTTGTAGAGCTTAATTGAAATGACTAATTGATTATGATTGATTTAACAAAATGATAATGATTGGGGTGAGTTTATCATTAGGTTAGTCAAGCTTGTGATGTCCTTGAGCTTTTCTTTATATTGCATTTAAATTAACACTCATGTCACAAGTTGACGTTGATTTGAATTCCCAAGTTTTAAGGCTTTAATCCAAGCCTTAACTTAACTTTGGGTTCTAATCTTGATCATATCTTGTTTATGGTAGTGTATTTATGGTTCCAATAATCCATGGAGACCACACGTTAAACAAAACAAGTCATTAATCCATGACATGCTAAGTCCAACATACACAATGTTAATTCAACGAATACTCATCGAGCTAAAGCTCTAAATCGCTTAAAATACCTAAATTAAAACTCACCCCAATGAGAGATTTACTCAGCCATTAGGATTGTTTATAATCTGGGTTTAATGTTTATGGTGATGATTTAAAAAGATTTGAAAAAGAAAGGGACAAGAAAAGAGTAGTGTGCTGAACACACACTAGAAAGATTTTGAGAATCAAAAATGGAATTTCGATTGAATGAGGAAGAAAAATAAGGGAAGGGGATTAAACTGAATTTAAACTATTTTAAGACCATTAATATTATACTACAGAAGTTGGAGAAGAATAAGAGGTATTGAAGAAGAAACAAGAACTAAAATTTGATTGAAATGAAAACAAAGTTACACAATTACAATGGAAAGAAAACATAAACAAACATGAAAGAGAAGTGGAGGAGAGGTATATCTTGATGAAAAAAGATCAAATCATATCCTCCCAGAACCTTTTAAAGGATCTAGTAATGCCAAACCTCCTCCTTAAGTGCTGAAGTGCCAACCTCTTGGAAGGAGAGGAGAGGGATGTATTTACAGCCCAAGGAGTGGACTGTTTGCATTCCAAATCTGTCCCTCCACTTGACCCGAATATTTACCAATATAGACAGCTGAATCACGAGCTGGTTTATTCTTCATAAATGTATATATGGATGTATTCTGTCAACCCTCCAAATCTTGCGGTCATTGGACTTTTTTAGCCAAAGTTATGTCTATTTCATTAAACAAAGCTAAACTGTCCATTTCTATCCATGAATTTTTAATGGATGAAATTTGAATGGATTTTTGAATAGTAAGATTCCATAAAATCCGGATAGTTTGTTCAACAACGTTGGCCGCCTATATCTCCTCTTTTACAATGCAAATTCTCAGCTCAAATGTATTTCTAGATAAGGAGAAAAGTCCACATTTTTGTGCTGATTTTAATTCCCGGCCAGAATGGTGGGCTGGACTTCATAGAATCATTCGGGCCACTTTTTCAAAGGCCTTGAAATTTTTATCCAATATGAAAAATATTGTCCCCGTAATTATGGTGGATAATCAACCGTTTTGGACTTCTAGATTGAGCCCAGTAAATCAATCTTCAAGACTGGCCCAGTTTGTTCACAGATTCATTGGGCCTTATTGTGAAAATGGCCGAATTGGCACATGATCCCTTCTAATGAAATATTCTAAATTCAACTAGGAATCCTAAAAAACAAAAACCATGAAATTTTCATTAGTATAGTAATAGTTATAGATAATACATTAAATTGACTCAAATCTGGATTTATTCAAATAGTGCTCAAAATTATATTTAATATTAAAATATGAATATTACACACAAATTATGCACTTTTCATATAAAATCAGTAAAGGGAGTTAGTAAAATGTAATGAATAAATGAATAACATCAACTCCCCCACACTTACGATTTTGCATGTCCTCATTTGGAAAAAATATAAAAAACATGACAAAATCATTTTCACTCACCAACAAATATTAAAATTTTATTTTTTTACCAATCAGGGGAGGTTCATACCATTCCACTCATCCATATTGAATTCCACCACAAATTGTTACAGAAAGAATGTTCCAAAAACAATTCATTTTTCATGCTCAAAATTAGAAATAAAAAATGTGGGCACTCAAAACTTACTCCACTCAAGATGATAAAATTAATTTATGGAGCTTCACTCATTCACCAACCAAAAGTGAACATCTTATAGTTTGAAAGAGCTCTCAGCTTCCATTCTCCATTCTAAAGTGCACAAGAATCAAGAGGACTTTTTAGGGGTTTTTCTATGGATATGGGAAGGTAGGATTATAATGTCCAAAAGGGTGGAAAGAGGGGCTAAAACACTAACATGGATAAAATAATGCACAATTTTTTTTGAAACTGAAACATGGAAGAAAATGGAAACACATTTTTACAAAGGGAAAAATGAAGCATGACACAAAATTGGAAGAAAATTTGAAGGGTATGAGAAGATGAAATATTTACAAAACACAAAGCTTCTTCCAATAACATAAGTGTTCCTTTTTCTTTTCATTTCTTTTTTTTTTATTTTTTCGAAAGTTGAACTTGAAATAGATCTCACACTAATCACCCAACCCATGTTTGATCTCCTCACGACACTAATTGTAATAGTTATAACAAGATCAAAGGTTGAAGATGAGTGATTTTTTACATAACCAGGACACAACCCATTCTTTGCATTTTTTTGTTTTTGATTTTTTTTTGATTTTTTTTTGAAAACATTTCAATAATATTTTTAGAAAAGGACGTCAAGATGAGCCCATTACAACAAAAATCACTAAATTATGCCCTCTCCCCCACACTAAAATGGATGCTTTCCCTCAAGCATATGACAACACGTTGAAAATCAAGAAAAGGATACCCAAAATGAAATCCATCCTCCCCACACTTAAATTTCAAGAAATTATGCGATGTAAATCCATATAGATGTTGGGTGGGACAAGGTATTGGGTTTGTAATGTGTCTATCAAAGAAAAGGTTTACATAGGCTTGAAGGGGCTTTCAAAAGGAGGATTAATGTAGGGTAATGGGAGGCTATTTGTCCATTGTGATTCTCATGAGGTTAAAAAAATGCCTCTATAATATTAATGCACACCAAAGTAGAAAATTCAGCTCGAAGGTCCACAAACTCAAGACTCACAAATGGGGGTGAAAAACACACATTTTGAAAAGATGGTCATAGGTGACCTTGGCATGAAAGCTACTGATGTTCCTCATGGTAGGGGTAAATCATTTTCCAAATCAAAAATTGGGCATTAAACATTTATTGTTCTTGACACAAAATTCTTTATCCAAACTCATGATGAAAATGAAAAATTTTTGAGATGAAAACATGTCTTTCGATTCCCCAAAAAGGTTCGACAAAATTTGAAAATTTAATGGTGATTAATTATGACTCTCTTTTTTTTTACCTTTTGTATTTTACTATTTTTTAGTGTTTTTTTAAATACATAGTAACACAAAAGAGAACGATAAAAAAATGGTTCGATGAAGAAAGTGGTAAAAAAATGAAAGAGAGAGGAAGAAGAAGAAATAGAGAGAGAGGAAGATAGAGAGAGAGTTAAAGGGAAAGAGGTTCCCCCTGGTTTGGATTTGCTGGGTCTCCATCCAGTGGTGGTTCTATTGAAGTGGATAGGGATTCGATGGATGTCGATGTGGTTCCTGGATTGTGAGACCTCTCATGGTGATGCTTTAACCGATGTTCGTTAACCGTGAATGTCCTTTTGGAAGAGGGGTGTTGGATTTTCACTACACCAAATGGGTAAAAATTAGTAATAACAAAAGGACCTTCCCAACAAAAATTATATTACCTGGGTGAATTCGGAATCGAGAATTGAAGAGAATTACCTTTTCACCTTCATGAAATAACTTTCTCAGGATGTGTCTGTCATGGAGTACCTTAGCCTTCTCTTTGTACAGATTAGAATTCTCATAGGATTCAAGTCGAAGCTCCTCCAGTTCAGCCAATTGCAACAATCTTTCTTCACCAGATTTTTCACAATCAAAAGTACAGGTTTTCATAGCCCAAAAAGACTTATGTTGGATTTAAACTGGTAAGTGACACGCTTTACCAAAAACTAGCCTAAAAGGAGACATCCCAATGGGTGTTTTATAGGAAGTTTGATAAGCCCAAAGTGCTTCACCAAATCTTTCAGGCCAGTCTTTTCTAGTGGGTTTTACAATTCTCTCAAGCACTCTTTTCACTTCTCTATTAGAAAGTTCAGCCATTTCATTTGATTGGGGGTGATATGCAGTTGAAGTTTTATGTACAACCCCATTATTTTTCAGAAGAGATTCCATGGTTCTATCACAAAAATGGGTTCCTAAGTCACTGATCAAGGCTCGTGGTGTGCCAAATCTTTGGAAGATGTGGGTCTTTAGGAACTCAATAACAGTATGAGCATCATCCTTCATAGTGGGTTTGGCCTCAATACACCTTGAAACATAATCGACCGCAAGAAGAATGTATGAGAATCCATTGGAAGGGGGAAATGGTCCCATGAAATCAATACCCCAAACATCGAAGATTTCACAAAAGATTAAGGGATTTTGGGGAATTTCATTTATTTTAGAGATTATTCCAAACTTTTGGCATGTGGGACATGATTGACATAACTCATGTGAGTCCTTGAAGAGGGAAGGCCAGAAGAATCCAGAGTCTAGGACCTTTCGGGAGGTCCTTTGTGGTCTAAAGTGGCCACCACCAGGCATTGAGTGAAAAAATTCTAAGATGGAAGAATATTCATCTTCATCAACACATCTCCTAATTACCATGTCTGCCTCATTTTTCCAAAGTTTATTTTCTTCCCAAAAATAGTATTTTGAATTACTTTTCAACTTCATTTTTTGTTCTTTTGAAAAAATTTCAGGAAAAACACCAGAAACCAAGTAATTTAAAATTGGGGAATACCATGGTAGTTTTGGAGTGAGAGATGAAAGGTGATCAATTGGAAATTCAGGATCAATGATTTCAGAATGAGGAGAATTAGGAATTCTACTCAAGTGATCAGTCATAGGGTTTTCTTTTCCAGGTCTATCTTTGATTTCAAGGTCAAACTCTTGGAGCATTAGAATCCATCTTATTATCCTTGGTTTGGAATCACTTTTCTTGAGTAAGAACTTAATAGCTGAATGTTCTGTGAAGATGATGATTTTGGAACCTAAGAGATAGGGCCGAATTTATCTAAGGCATAAACCACAGTTAAAAGTTCATTTTCAGTCACAGTGTAGTGATATTGAGTTTCATCCAATGTTTTTGAGGCATAATAGATGACATGAGTAATTTTTTCTCTTATTTGACTAAGAACAGCCCCAATAGATCTATCAGAAGCATCACACATCAATTCAAAAGGTAAGGACCAATCTGGGGGTTGGATTATCAGGGTAGATGTAAGAGCGGTTTTGAGTTCAATGAAGGCTCTCTTGCAAACCTCATCAAAATGGAAAGAGACATCATTTTGTAGAAAACGAGTGAGTGGGAGAGAAATTTTACTAAAGTTATGGATGAATCGCCGATAGAAACCATCATGACCGAGGAATGATCTAATGTCTCAAACAGAAGTGGGTTGAGGAAGTGATTGGATCACTTCAATTTTGGAAGGATCAACTTCAATACCATCTTTTGAAACTATGTTCCCTAGAACAATCCCATTAGCAACCATGAAGTGACATTTTTCAAAATTTAACACAAGGTTACACTTGACACACTTTTGAAGGACTAGAGAGAGTGAATGCAAGCATGACTCAAATGAATCACCATAAATGGTAAATTCATCCATGAATACTTCCATGCAGTGTTCTATGAATTCTGAAAAGATACTCATCATACACCTCTGGAATGTTGCAGGAGCATTACAAAGGCCAAAAGGCATTATTCTATATGAATGTGTTCCAAAGGGGCATGTGAAAGTAGTCTTTTCCTGGTCCTGATGTGCGATTGGGAGTTGGAAGTAGCTGGTGTATCCATCAATAAAGAAATAGTGTGACTTTCCATCCAATCTTTCTAGCATTTGATCAAGGAATAGAAGAGGGTAGTGATCTTTTCGGGTTTCAACATTCAATTTCCTATAGTCGATGCACACACGCCATTTGTTCTTCACTCGATTTGTGACTACCTCTCCATGTTCATTTGTGAAAATAGTTATCCCACCCTTCGTAGGTACAACTTGAATTGGACTAACCCATTAACTATTAGAAATTGGGTAGATAATACCAGCTTGAAGAAGCTTGGTGATCTCTTCCCTAACTACCTCAAGTATGAGTGGATTGAGTCTTCTTTGGGGTTGTCTAACTGGTTTGGATGTCTCCTCCAGATGGATGTGATGCATGCAAAGGGCAAATTTGATTCTTGGTATGTCATCTAGGGTCCAAACTAAGGCTTATTTGTTTTCCTCTAACACTTGAACAAGTTTGGACTCCTCAGTTTCAGTAAGTATGGCAGAGATAATGACAGGATATGAGTGATCATGGAAGAGGAATGCATATTTCAGGTGTGCAAGAAGAGGTTACAAATCAGTCTCATATTTCACTTTTGGGATAGACAACTCAGGAATAGAAGAAGGGACTTTAGTTTCTTCATATTCATTTTCCTTAATACTATCCAAGGTGGAGTAGTAGAGATCAGAATTGATGTGGAATTCAAGAGAGTTTTCAAGTTCCTCTAGATTGATGAAGTCTATGAATGAAAGGTCCACATCAACTTCACCATTTATGACTTGGTTAATCCTAATGAAGATTTGACAACATCTTATCTCTTCATAACAGGATGAACATGATGTAATGGGGTTCAATTGACTCTTAGAAGTGTCCTCGGAAGCATGGATTGAGAATTCAGAGTGATCCTCATATGGGTATCGCATGGCTTGGAAAATGTTGAATTTGACCAGTTGGTCACCAAATTCCATGGATAAGATGCCAGAATGGACATCAATCTTGGTTCTCGCTGTCATGAGGAATGGTCTTCCAAGAATTAGGGGAGATTGAGAAGAGTTCGTCTCACCTTCCATGTCAAGGACATAGAAATCAGTAGGGAAGATAAGATCATTGACTCGGACAAGGACATCCTCAATTATTCCCTCAGGACTGGTTGTGCTCTGATTGGATAACTGAATGATAACACTCGTTGGGTGAAAAGGACCTAGACCAAGGTTGGAGAATATGGATTTGGGCATGACATTAATTGAAGCTCCTAGGTCTATGAGTGCATCATCAAAGTTGGAACTTCCAATTTTTCATGGAACCATAAAGGTCCCTGGATCTTTGAACTTTATGGGAATAGACTGCTGGGTGGAAACATTTTCGAAGGTCCTAAGTTTCCTCTTATGGGTACACAACTTGTTGAGAAACTTGGCATACTTAAGAATTTGTTTTATGGAATCTAAGAGGGGAATGTTTACTTCAACACGTCTAAACATGTCGAGCATTTCAGGATCTGGTTCAAAGGACTTCCTTGATTTAGAAACAGCTTGTGGAAAAGGAATTGGATTCCTAAGTGGAATGGAAGGAGGTGAGGGAATGGATTCAGGTTCTTTTTCATGTTTCTTTTTCTTTTAGTTTTCTAGGTCAACATTCAAAGGAGGTTTTGAGGATTTATCTTGAGGCACAACAATTTTCTTTCCCGATCTAAATGAAATTTCACTTACATTACCCTTGGGGTTGGGTAATGGTTGAGCTGGGAGTTGGGAAGAATTTGATTGTTGTTGCTGGCTCAGGTGGAATGCAAGTTGACCTATTTGTGTTTTAATGTTTTTAAGGATAGAACGGGTGAAGGAGGCAAGATCTTACACTACACTTTACCATGGTTTCTTAGAAGAATAGGCTTGTCCCGGATTGGGATTACCTTGATTTTGGTTCTTGGGAAAGCGATTGTATTGGGTTGGGAATTGGGAAGGCTCATTCAGATAATGGAATCCAGGAGGAGGATTGTTCCTTTGATGTTGAGGAACAAAAGGATAAGGTTGATGGAAGTTACCACCACCTTGACCATATTGGAATTGGTTTTGATTTTGAGGAGGTAATTAAGGGGGATGAGAGATGGTATTACCATACCTCAAGCCTGGGTTAAAGGTAGAAGAGAAAGTCTCAGAGTGAGGTTGGTTGAAGTTTCTAACAAACTGACCTGATTGTTGAGGTTTGGGGTTCCACTGAGCATATTCTTCATTGAGCTCCATTAGTCCGGAAGAATCGGATTGATCCTCTTGAAGTTGTGGACATGTGTCTATTGGATGAGTTGGGGAGCTACAGATTCCACAATTCTTGATAGGTCCAGGGAATATTGACTGTGGAGAAGATGAGGTTGGGGCTTTGGTAGCCACCGCTAGTTGATGCACAAGACCTGTAAGTTCACTCATCCACTCAGTCATCTTGTTAGGCTCTATTAATTGATTATCTTGGGATTGTTTGACTTGAGCATGTGCTCGAGTATGGAATTGTTGTGTTTTTGCAGCCATGTTACTTATGAGATCTCTTGTAGCTGCTGGAGTTTTGTCAACAAGAGCACCGCCACTTGCGACATCAATGAGGGTTCGCTCCATAGCCAATAACCCCTCATAGAAGTATTGGATCAAGAGTTGGTTAGGGATTTGGTGGTGTGGGCAGGTTTCCACAAGCTTTTTGAACCTCTCCGAGTACTCATGGAGTGATTCATTTGGGAATTGACGGATACCACTTATTTCCTTTCGGATGGAAGCGGTACAAGAAGCAGGAAAGAATTTTTCTAGAAAGAGACGATTCATGTCATTCCATGTAGTTATGGAACCAGGAGGGAGGTAGTAGAGCTATGACTTGGCAGAGTCAGTTAGGGAGAAAGGGAATGCTCGGAGTTTGATTTGTTCTTCAGAAACCCCTTGAGGCTTCATGGTAGAGCACACCACCTGGAATTCTTTGAGATGTAGATGCGGATCCTCACCGGCTAGCCCATGGAAATGAGGTAGAAGATGAATCAAACCCGATTTGAGTTCGAAGTCAGCCTCTATGTTTGGATATTGAATACCAAGGGGTTGGTAATTCCTATCAGGGGCAGCAAGTTCTTTCAATGTTTCTTCCCTAGGATTGGCCATATCGAATTCAATTGGTAGGGAAATGATTGGTTCTTGGGTGATTTGGTTATCCCTAATGGTCCTCCTAAGTCGACGAAGAGTTATATCAATTTCAGGGTCAAACAAATCCAAGGGATTGTTTGGGAGGCTACGGGGCATTCAGAGATATTTAGAAAGGATGAGGAAGGTGAGTTTTTCTCGGTGTTTTTTTTTCAGATTTTTTTTTTAAATTTTGATTTTTTGTTGTTGTTTTTTTAACAAAAACTAAAAACTATCGACTACTTAAATCACCATCCCCACCAACGGATCCATTTGAAATGCATGGACGATTGTCACCTATCGACCGGTCAAGGTTCCGGTGATCTGCTAATGTGTATAGCAGCACTCGGGTCAAATCCTCAGAGATGATACTTTGAAATAGTCGTTTGTTTTTAGTTGCTTGTATTCTGATTGGGGGTTTTTTTGCAGAGCTTAATTAAAATTACTAATTTATTATGATTGATTTAACAAAATGATAATGATTAGGGTGAGTTTATCATTAGGTTAGTCGAGCTTGTGATGTCCTTGAGCTTTGCTTTATATTGCATTTAAATTAACACCCATGTCACAAGTTGACATTGATTTGAATTCCCAAGTGTTAAGGCTTTAATCCAAGACTTAAATTAACTTAGGGTTCTAATCTTGATCATATCTTGTTTATGTTAGTGTATTTATTGTTCCAATAATCCATGTAAACCACACGTTAAGCAAAAAAATCATTAATCCATGACATGCTAAGTCCAACATACACAATGTTAATTCAACGAATACTCATCGAGCGAAAGCTCTCAATCGCTTAACATACCTAAATTAAAACTCACCCCAATGAGAGATTTACTCAGCCATTAGGATTTTTTATAATCTGGGTTTAATGTTTATGGTTATTATTTAAAAAGATTAGAAAAATAAAGGGACAAGAAAAGAGTAGTGTGCCGAACACACACATGAAATATTTTGAGAATCAAAAATGGAATTTCAATTGAATGAGGAAGAAAAATAAGGGAATGGGATTAAACTGAATTTAAACTATTTTATGACCATTAATATTATACTACATAATTTGGAGAATAATAATAAGTATTGAAGAATAAACAAGAACTAAAATTTGATTGAAATGAAAACAAAGTTACACAATTACAATGGAAAGAAAACATAAAAAAACATGAAAGAGAAGTGAAGGAGAGGTCTCTATTGTTGAAACAAGATCAAATAATATCCTCCCAGAACCTTTTCAAGGATATATTAATTCCAAATCTCATCCTTAAGTGCTGAAGTGCCAACCTCTTGAATGGAGAGGAGAGGGATGTATTTATAGCCCAAGGAGTGGATTGTTTGCATTCCAAATATTTCCCTCCACTTTACCCGCATATTTCCCAATCTAGACAGCTGAATCACGAGCTGGTGTCTTCTTTATAAATTTAGATATGGATGTCTTCTGTCTACCTTCAAAATCTTGGGGTCATTGGACGTTTTTAGCCAATGTTATGGCTATTTCATTAAACAAATCTAAACTGTCCATTTCTATCCATGACTTTTCAATGGATGAAATGTGAATGGATTTTTGAATAGTAATATGCCATAAAATCTGGATATTTTATTCAACAAAGTTGGATACCTATATCTCCTATTTCACACTGGAAATTCTCAGCTCACATGAATTTCTAGATAAGGATAAAAGTCCATATTTGTGTGATGATTTTAATTCCCTTCCAGAATGGTGGGCTGGACTTCATAGAATCATTTGGGCCACTTTTTGATGACTTTGGGCCTTTAAATTTTTATCCAAGATGACACATATTGTCCCCCGAATTATGGTGGAGAATCAACCATTTTGGACTTATGTATTGAGCCCAGTAAATCAATCTTCAAGTCTGGTCCATTTTGTTCACAGATTCATTGGGCCTTATTGTGTGGTACATATGAACCTTCAAATGGACGAATTGGCACATGATCTCTTCTAATGAAATGTTCTAAATTGAAATAGTAATCCTACAAAACAAAAACCATGAAATTTGGATCCGTATAGTAATAGTTATAGATAATAAATTAAACTGACTCAAATCTGGATTTATTCAAATAGTGCTCAAAATTATATTTAATATTAAAATATGAATATTTCACACAAATTATGCAATTTTCTTATAAAATAAGTAAAGGGAGTTATTAAAATTTAATTAATAAATGAAAAACATCAAACAGCTACTTCATAAAAATTTTACAACAATATATCGTTTTTTAGTAAAACTCGGTATTGCGTACAACACACGCTTTTGAGGAAGGTCACTCTTGCGTGCAACACAAGCTAAGAATAGTATTGCATATACTACAAGATAATATGGTGTTATGTATTTCACAATAAAATCATGGTGTAATGTATAACCCAAGACATCAAAGAAATTAAAAAGATTATTTCTCATAAAATCTCAGGGTGTTACAATATTGACTGTACTTCATGTGTTTCCTTTGTGGTGTACTTCGTGTATTCCCTTTTTGGTGTAATTAATGAGTTTTATTTATGGTGTATGTCATGTATTTCTTAGTGGTGTTTACTTTTTGGTTTTGAGGTACCTATAGAATATTGTTTTACTCACCCCTACACAAGATATGTCTGCATGTGTTGTATCTTGTACAGACGATCGACTCTTTGACAGAGTCCTTAGTGGACTGGGGCCAGGTGGTTCTTAGAGAGTTTCCTGATAGATGAGGTTTTCTATAGTGACTTCAGACAACTATTTCTATACCTACCCTTCAGGCAGGGTTTTCTATTGATAAGTTGCAGGAACTTGTGCATTCACTTTGGTAGACATTACTTTTTGTGGGATTGTATTCTTGTCTTATTTACTTTCTAGTTTCCCTAACTTTGTACAATGTTGTTTGTATCTTAGTGGTACGCATGCTTTTTTACATAGTGTTTTTTACATTTCAACATTTTGTGCTTGGAGATGTGTGCATGTGTACATGTACTTAGGTAAATTCCTCCCATTTGTTGGATATGCCTACTCGGTACTAGTCTCCAGTCCCTGACCTATTGGAGGTTGGATTGAGGTAGTCACAACCCGAGCCCTGAGGGATGGGTCATGAAAGAGCGGTGCCATAGGTGGTTTGTTCTACCCAACGAACTAGGAGTTTGTGATATTAGTTTGGGGAAACAATTCCAAGTGTTTCAAGTTTAGCTTTCAGGCTAGGGAATCTAGTGTTGGAATAGTGGTTGACATATCAATACACCAAGACTCTGAATTCTTCTTTCTGACTTAGTATATGAAGACACTGGTTGAAGGGAAAATAATGGTACACGAATCATATATGATTGAGTGTGTTCTCATGTTCTTCTAGAGTCAATGTCAGTTCACCAGGTATACTCTATTGACTTCGGTACATCTTGATCTATTTCAAGATGCCTCCATATAGACAGGCAATTAGAATTCCAATGAAATATCATGAGTATGATCCACCTAGAGATGATGCATCAGTACAGGGACTAGAAATAGATATATCACCCCTCAGTGGTGTACCAATGATACCACCACTCAGAGAGTAGCAGTTACTACTAGAAGTACTAGATGATGATGGACCAAGGCTGAGTGTGTTGCATGAGTTCCTGAGGTAGAGACCTCTTAGGTTCAGGGGTGAGCAAGACCCCTAGGGAAATGAGGATTGGCTGGTGGTAGTTACACATGTCTTTTGCCTAGTGAGGAAACCTCTCGACCATATGGAAATCCTATCTGTGAGTCTTCTTTAGGAATTAGTGGGGAGATGGTGGAGCTTAGTGATCTAGAAACATGAAGAGATGACATTCAATTGGACAGAGCCTGAGCGTCTCTTTATGGAGGATTTATTTCTAGTGATATAATTCTTTGTGTGTATACAAGAGCTAATGCATCTACAATAGGGAAATCAGACAGTGGTAGAGTATTCAACAAGATTTATGGATTTTTCTCTCTACAAAAAGATGTGGTGCATAACCTATTCATCAGGGGTCTGAGTTGTCCTTTCCATTAATGCCCACTTTGGCAGAGGGCATTCACTTATGGCCGAGGATCTGGCGTTGTTAATTGGCCTTCAGATTTGTAGGAACAGACTTATCAGATTGGCTGCGGTGGAAACATATTCTATTATTATCCATGACTCCATGCTGGGAAGATGCATTACTCCATGGTCAATATCCTATGTTATGAGAAAGTGCAGATCTATAGTCAGTGTCGAAACTGACGTCCTTCATACTTAGAGGGAGGGAAATATGGTGGCGAATCATTTTGTTGCTTTTTCATCGCATGGTCTTTGTATCATTCTTCCATCAGACTTGAATTCACTCTCAAAGGAAGGGAAGAATCTTATTAGAGGGGGCGCCCTTAGACTTCATCACTTCAGGCCCCCTTAGCCTCCTGTCTTCTACCAATTTTTGTATTTCAGATGTTCTTATCTCTTTTCAATATTAAAATAAAGGCATTTTAAGGGATATTCCAAGATATCATGGAATCCATGATATCTCTTATCATTACAAAATATACTGGGTTATTAGATTGAGACATGCTTATAGAGATATTTCTAGTAGAGTAGACACCAATAGCGGTAGCTACCACTGGGCATCAGGTAGCTGAATGTTTCATCGCAGGTAGCTGAAATCTAATGTAGGGATCCAAGTAGATCAGATATTTCAGAGGATTAACCCATGACATAGGGTTAGTGGTGCAAGGCTCCCAGGGTAGGATGAGTTAGCTGATGGATAGGTTGTGTTACTCATGTAGTGGTCTGGGAAATCTGACAAGAGATTTTCTGATCCCTTATATGACTGATAAAGTGATAGTCAAGGGACTACAGAGGTAGAGGAGAAGGCATGAACCTGGAGGGTCTTCCAGGTGGAGAAAAAGGCAGTGGAGTTGGACGAGCAGTATGAGGTTGGAAAAGGTTCACGGTACTACCACCACCATCCCCAGGTGGTCTACCATAGGCTCAGGGAGTTAGTGGATAGGTATGAGGCTAGCTTCAGGCGATGAAGACTTATGAACCCATATCACTATAGATTATTAGAGGTATGATTAGTTTATTTTACATAATAGTTTTAGTTTTGATAAACACTGGTACTAATCACTCTTTTCACTACATGACCCTAGTTCGAGACACAGAAATTCTAATGGAGAAGTTGTCTCGATCCCTAAGTTTAGATACTTTCATGGGAGGAGATTTGATGATCAAACACTGGTGTCGATAGTGTTCCCTTACTCTTTGGGGTGAAAGTTTCAGTTGGGATCTCATGGTGGTATTATCAAGGCCTTAAAATGCCATCCTTGGTATGGACTGGTTATCCACAATCCATGCCCTGATTGACTATTTTAGTTGTATAGTGTGGCATGTCTACTGAGATGGAACTAGGTTTTCTTATATCAGTGAAAAAGAAACCCAAGTAGTATAGGATGGACTCAAACGTCGAAGGGTGCATCTTATCATATACCATTTGGCTAGAATAACCCTCAGTTTGGTGGATAATAAGAGTCCTTGGTTTAGTGTGGTGGTTGATGATTATGGGGAGGTCTTTTCAGAAGATGCTCCAAGATTACCTCTTTATAGGGAGGTGGATCTATGAATTGATATGTACCCCAGAACAAAACATTTTTCTACACCTGTATATTATATGTCTCTTATGTATGTTCATGATTTGATGGTACATCTTGAGGACTTGTAGAGGAAGGGATTTTTGAGACCCAGTGTTTCATAGTGGGAAGCACCAGTTTAGTTTTCCAAGAAGGAAGATGGGAGCTTGTGACTATGTGTGGACTTCTAGTGCCTTAACCAAGTGACTGTGAAGAATAAGTATCCACTATCTAGGATTGAATAACTCTTATATCAGCTAAATGGAGTGAGGTGGTTCTCAAAAATAGACCTCATATCTTGATCTCACCAGCTTCATGTACGAGATGATGATGCACCAAAAAATACTTCAGATGTTGGTAAGACCACTACGAGTACATAGTGATTCCATTCGGAGTGAAGAATTCCCCAACAGTGTTCATGGGACTCATGAAAAGGATCTTCCATCCTCACTTAGACCGGTTCATCATGGTCTTCATTGATGACATCCCGATGTACTAAACATCCAAGGAGGAGCACATGATACACATGAGGATGGTCTTGGACACACTCTGAGAGCACTGGCTTTATGGGAAGCTCTCAAAGTGTCATTTCTTGACTTAAGAGACCCACTCTCGACGAAATTCCATTTCATAGGCTGGAGTTTGAAGTAGATCAGGTGAAGATGGAAGCAGTGCTTTCTTGGGAGCCACCCAAGAGTGTTACCAAGGTGCATAGTTTCCTGGGTTTGGCTGGGTACTATAGTAGGTTTGTACCTGAATTTCCTAGGGTATAAGCATCGTTGATGGTCTTTACATAAAAGGGTAAGATTTTTGTGTAGACAGAGAAGTTACATCAGTGCTTTCTAGAGAAAAGGTAGATATTGATGAGAACTCCCATCTTGAGATTATCGAAAGAGGGTGTTGAGTACATGGTGTTCTATGATGCATCAGGGATCGGGAATTGTTTTTTCCAGATTTAAGGGTAAGCGGTGGTTTCTTATGGTTCACACCTATTGAGGAAGCATGAGATAAACTACATGACCCATAATCTTGACCTAGAAATAGTATATATCACATTAAAGATGTGGTGACACAAATTGATGGGCGAGCGATTTACTATCTACTATCACCACAAGAGTCTCAAGTATATTCTATCCCAAAAGGATTTTAACATAAGACAGTGAATATGGATAGTGTTCCTCTAGGACTATGACTTTGGGATTATCTATACTCCTAGAAAGTGTAATGTGGTAGTAGACACTCTCAGCAGAAGTTATATCTTCTAGTTGTTGTGTGAGGTGTCAGAGCATTTGGCCATGTTACACATATCCTTTGTGGATTGAGATAGGAAAACATACCTCTAGTGATGTTGTGGGAGGAGTTTATAATGGAGTTTCACACTACCCATTGGTTAGTACATCCTGGATTGAAAAAGCTATACCAGGACCTCTAACGTCATTTCTGGTGGCCAGGTATAAAGAATAGGGTGGAAGATTTTGTTTTCTTGATACATCAGTTTTCAGCAAATGAAGGCAGGGCACTAGATTTTTGTGGTCTTGACCCAACCACTTGGGTTGAGAGAGTGGATGTGGGATGGGATATCAATGGAATTTGTGATGGGTTTACCACACATGTCTAGGGGATATGATACCAATTGGGTGATCATTTACTGACACACCAAGTCATCCCACTTCATACTGATCTATGAGAAGAGTTCAGTAGAGTGTATGGGATGCCTCTAAATGAAGGATATAATTCGGATTCATGGAATACCATCAATTATCATCTAAAATCACGATTCTTGTTCACAGATCTGTTGTGGACGGGATTTTAGGAGGTGTTTGGGACTCAATTGTGATTGAGCAAAGTGTTTCATCCCCATGTGGATGGTAAGATGGAGAGGAACATCTATATTATAGATTAAGTGTTATGTTCTGGTATCCTAGACTTTTTCCACAATTGGGAGGATCACCTATGACTTTTGGAGTTTGCGTATAACAATAGGTACCACTCCACCATTGGTATGGCACCGTTTGAGGCATTTTATGGGCGACCATGCAGGTCACCACTATGCTGGACAGACCCAGGAGAGCCAACACTCTTGGGTCCAGAGTTAGTACGGGCTACCACCAAGAATTTACAGATCATCCAGGAGTGGAAGAGGACTACACAGAGATGGAATAATGCGTATACTGAAAGAAGATAGAGGCATCTAATTTTTGAAGAGGGAGACCATGTCTTCCTACAGGTCTTGCCTCAATGGGGATTGTGGATATTTGGTAGGGATGACATGTTATCTCAGAGATACTTCATCCCTTTTTAGATTACAAGTAGATTTGTAAAGGTGGAATACCACCTAACTCTACCCTCATTGTTTCAGCATGTGAATAATTTATTCTACGTGTTGTAGCCGAGGAGGTACATGCATGATCCATCACACGTCATTGAATGGGGTGAGATAGAAATTGACGATGGGGTGTCTTTTTTAGAGTACCTAGTATAGATTGAGGATTGACATTAGATTATCCTTTGTGGGCAGTCAATTTCTATGGTATGCATTTAGTGGCATCACAGGAATCTCTAGGATAGCACCTAGGAGTAGGATGCACATATTCATACACAATACCCTTATGTTTCTTTTGATTAGCCTTTGTTTTGGTTTTGGGAACGTAAAACCCTAAGGTGGGGAGAATTTACTAAATTTTATTTTCACCAGTTTTATTCTTAAAAATTAATTGGGAAACTTTTGAGACCATGTGATGAGACGACATGAGATTCTGAGGCCCAATGTGCACGAAATGGTACCTTGAAAAATGTTTTGTTTTTAATAAAATTCAAGGCCAGTTTCTTCTTTAAATAAAAATAAAATCTAAAAGGGTTCCCATATTATAAATACATGGGAATTGTTGCATTCATAACATCAAATTTTCCATAGGTGGGGTCTAACCATGACAAATGTGGGTTGAGGATGAAAGTTAGTTTTTGGATGAGAACGTCCTTAAAATATCTAATAAAAATGTTATATTGAGAGTAACTTGTTGACATAGTGACAATTTACATTTTTATTAAGCCATGTCAAAGGAATTCAGGGTTATCTTCATAACCTATAATTCCCCCGAGGAAAGGATAAGGAATCTCTCTTTTGAAAAAGAACACTGAAAGATCTAGGATCAATGATGAAAAAGACCTTTGTTCTTCATCAATGAATAATCCAATCATTGAGGTAGGGTGTAGATCTCTTCATGATTTCTTCTCCCCTTCTTAGAACCAAACTAAGATCACATGCCAACCCACGAACAGGTTGATCTTTGGCTTGATTGTTCTTGTAGGAGGAATAATTATTGCAGGATTATAGGGAATAAATCTTAGTGATTATTCTACTATTGGTTCATTAGTGATTTTTCTAACCAGAATTGATCATGGCCAACACAAACAAGTCCAAGATCTATTCTTTGGGTGTTCTATGTTATCCTTTTTCCCCATTCTTGGAATTCCTCATCTTTGGACACTCATGGTCATGAAACAATATTTTGGGAGGCTCGGAATGCAATCAGACCCCTAAATTAATAGAGAGGTGGATCAAGGTCCTAGATAGTGAATGATGAAACCTTAGGATCCTAGAAGTGGCTCCGTTTTAAAAAACAGAGTAGTGGCGGTGACCCATGGAACCCATGGTGTTGGCGCAGGGTGGAATCCGGTGGCACATAATGGCGGTCATATGTGGGTGCAATGGAAGATGGTGGACACCTTGGTGGAAACTTTGGAAGCAGCAGTGGTCGAACCATGTAGGTGGTGTAACTTGACTATATAGGTCCTACGACTATGAAAGTCACGATTGCATGTGGGGAAAGCAGATAGGCTGCATGAAATGCGGCCAAGGAGGTCCATGTCTGGTGCAAACAAACAAGAATGCATGCGGTAGGCTATACCAAGGATGTTGGGCCCTCCAACGGCCAAGTGGGATGAACCTCGCAGCCCAGCGGGTTGGGTTTGGTCGGGTCATACCTAGACCACACCGAAGCCTTTTTACTAAATTAGTCATATCATTACAACCATGTGTCTCTTTGACTAGCCGTTTTTAGTGTTGGGAACCTTGTGATGAGGCTTTCCCTTTGCGATACTATAAGTGAGTTTTTGAGGAAGTTGGTTTATGACCTAAGGGATCGAGGAGTAGTTTCTCCTAAAGCAAGAACACTATGAGTGGAATTCTATGATTGGATGTGACTATGTGATCTGGGAGACTATGTGACTATTTTGACTATGTGACTTGGGGGATTCTTGACCCATAAACTATCCATACTCCATCAATGCTCTATGTTCCATCGATGCTCCATGTGCAATTGATGCTCTAGGCACCATTGATGCTCGATGTTCTATTGACTTCCCAGGTTCCATTGTCAGTCTTGGTGTCATTGACAGTTTATGTGTGATTGACATTTTGTGCTCCATCAACGCTCCATGGATCATTGGCACTCCATGAACCATCGACACTCGTTGCACCATAGACACTTCTAGTTTCATAGAGATTGGGAGATATGAGGACTACAACTGGAAATCCTTATCTTCGTGCTTTAGATTTATACCTATGTGAGATGATCATATTTGCAGTACTTTTTGTGTTTCCTTTGTGGTGTACTTAGTGTGTTCCATTTTTGGTTTAATTTGTGTGTTTAATTTTTGAAATAATTCATCTATTTCTTAGTGGTGTTACCTTTGTGGTTTTATGGTCCCTACTGAGTATTTTTTACTCACCTTGCATGGGATATGCCCACACATGTCATGTCTTGTGTAGAAAAATAGTGCTTTGACAGAGTTCTTGGTTGATCAGGGCTAGGTGGTGATTATAGAGAGGTCTGATAGACGAGGTGTGCTTTAACAACTTTAGATACCTATTTCTGTACCTACCCTTTATGTAGGGTTTTCTGCAGATGAGTTTCAAGAACCTGTGCATTCACATGGGAAGACATTAATTTTGGTGGGCTTGTATTCTGACCCTATTTACTTTATAGTTTCTCAACTTTCATATTCTTTTGTTGGTATCATAGTGGGATGAAATCTTATTTACTTAGTATTTCTTACATTTCATCATTTTGGTCTGGGAGATGTGTGCGTGTGTACATGTACTTAAGAAAATTCATCCCATTTGTTGGATATGCCTACTTGGTGCTAGTCTCCATCCCCCAGCCTAACAGATGTGAGCTTGGGGTAGTAACGACATGGGCCCCAGAGGACTAGTTTTGAAAATAAACATCCAATGTTTTCAGCACTCCTCAGACCCGACTGCAATCTCTCTGAGATTGATGTTGGATTTCTGGTGGTGGTGGTAGGAGGACCACATACCGTCATCACCCACCTATATCTTCACATGCTTCTGAATATAAAAAAAGTGTAAATAGGATGGTTTGTAATCCTCATGAAATAGTTTCTTGAAGTCATCCCATGAGAGTGTCGACTCATCTTGAATCTAGGTAACTAAGATCTACCAACACCCAGTTGATATGTGGAAAGGACTAGCTTCCAATTCCACCATATGATCCATCAGTGTTCAGATAATCTGGAAAATATAGACCACAAACTCTAGAGAATCCTCAACAAACTAGGGATCCGACTTGCTGTGGAATCTCACATGTCTCTTTCATTGGATGTCAAAGAGTGCGCTCAGCCTATGAAATTCATTATCCTAATATAATGGGACTATCTTTAGATCAATAGGGGAGGTTCTAATACCTCCCCCCCCCCATATGGAGGAAATGGATCATGGGATGGACCCTGAATTGAGGCCTCATCACTCATATGGTCATCGTCACAAAATAGAGCTGTCATCTTGGATGAATATCATCGCAGAGGCATACAGAATGTTATCATGGAGTACCATGATTAGATGATAATATATATATATATATGTCAATAATAATGGTGAGATGAATCAAGATGTAATGTCAAATATTCAATCCTATATGATGCATGTACCATTCATCCCTGCAACAAATTCCTTAGGGTATTGAGTCGACAAGAAGATAGTCAGGGTCCTAGTGAAGGGATATGTCAGCCACCACACCATCACTGGACTCCATAACCCAATATTTTCACTTGAGAAACATTGAAACTATTTCCCTAATACCAAATGATATTCTGAAGGGGAAATTTCTAAACAATGTACCAGGGAATGAAATTTCTTGGATACCAATTTGTCATGACCCGACCCAAGATGGGGCTCAAGTCGCAACCACCCCAAGAATGAATCCATTGGCCATGGGGTTTTGGTAACCACCGAAGGAACAAATAAACATATGGATTCCATTTCCTGAAAACCTATACTCACAAGCACAACTAACGCATTGCCAAAGTGTAGAGGGAAAGAAATAAAAAGATGCAACACTGGTATAAATAAAAAAAATATGCATGGAACACTAAATATTACAAAGTACGGTAGTATAAAATAAAAGGAAAAAGGAAAAAATATATTCCCTACCAGAAAAGTGTCCCAACCTAACTAAAATTGGAAAATAAGTAAAATATTTGAGTGATCCTAGTGCCTGAATCTAAATCTATGACCACCGTATGTGGTCCAAGCACCTATATCCCTAAGATACTTTGAAGTCCTGATTAACATATCCGCCATCTGTAAAAGACATGACATGTTTTGGGAAAATCCCATAAAGGGTGAGTATATACATAACCAGTAGAATGCATCGAATAGGGATAAGGGGGGTTAGTAAGAGATAAAACTGAAAAGGAAAAAAGTATATAGAATAAGGTATGGTAAAAGAGTACAACTAAACCCAACAAGAGAGTGAAAGTAAACTCATCTAAACAAAAATAGCGTGAAATTGTGAGAAGATGAACTTGTATTTGAGTCCCCTGCACCTATAGTAGGGGAGTATACTCTCCCAGTAATGGGATGCTAGACCTGGAAAGCATCTGACATACCCCACATGTATTTACCTCTCCTAGAAGTAGAGTAAACAAAACCCAAGGAGTTGGGGAAAAAGAAGGATATATATATATATATGATCAGTCAAATAATCCCAAATGAGAGAGTAATGAGATCTCCATCTCTTATCACAACCCAAAAAGTAGAGTATCCAATAGTTCCAAAGGAATTCCATAATCGATTCCCATCACCTCATGTATCATCCCTAAACATATAAGTCTAAGGGACCAATTCACCACACCTTGAAACTATCCTCTTTAGGGGAAACTAAATCACCTGTATGGTTTTAGGTCATGTCACAAGAACAAATATTGTTGGAGAAAACATCCCTCTACCTTGTGAGTAGAAATCTATATCAAACCATTTATCATCACGATGCCACACAGTCAAGGTGAAACTGATTCTAGGAAAGGATCTTATTCCCTAGTATGTCAAGAGGGTTCTACTCTGGTTGTCACTGAAGAATTCCACTGCCCAGTCCAACTGGAGGGTACCACTTGGGAAGCTCATCAGATAATTCCATGTCCCAATCCTATTGGATGGTAATCCATGTGAGTCATTAGGGAAACACCATTTTTGAGCCCTATTGGAGGGTTACATCTGGAAGATGTCATCAAGGAACTCCACTAACTAGCCTAGATGGAGGGTAATCTTGGGATGTTGAGGAACTCCATTGACCATTCCTACTGGAGGGTAACTCTAAAATATCATCGAGGAATAAAACTGACTTATCATACTAGAGTGTAAGAAAAAAACTAACATCAGGGAATGCCACTTCCTAATCATGTTGGAGGGTAAGCCCAAAACATCCATCGAGGAATGTCACTGCCCAACCCAGCTAGAAGGTATGCTCGATACTGTTATGGTGATTCTGTACAATCGCTATCATCATTGGGTTTCATTTAAATGTATGGAAAACCTTTAACATTTCACATAGTATCTCAAAATACACTTCTGATGGAACTATCATGTTCTCTGTGAAAAAACACTTGGGATATGCCTCTCATTGGCTAAGATATGAGTTCAAATAAAATAGATACAGATGTTTGAATATCACCCAAAATAGATCAAGGGGAATATGTTGTGTGAGGGGATCTATATTCCATGTGGTCCCACATCACTGGTTGGATGTGTCCCTGGCCAGTACATGGATCCACCCTATGTAGTAGAACACACTGTGTAGGTGGACTATACACAATTTACTGACTAAATGAGGTCGGGTTCATGTCCTGTGGCCAGGTCCATGTAATTGGACCAGGTGTCTATATAATCTGGTACATAGTGTGTTTTTCTACATAGGATATGACCCATGTGGCTAACCCATGCCTATGTTCCCTTACACGGAGTCCCTTCCAGTGTGACCAATCACATGGGTTATCCAAATGGAGAAGGTATGCACTCTGTGTGTGGGAGATATACATTCTGTATCATCCTTATGATTTCCCAAAACACTATCACTACCATTAATGGAGGCTACACACCATGTGTTTTCATCCTACATGGCTTGTAGTTAGAATATTTCTAGAATCACCAATTTTTTTCCAATCTTCATCCGTACTTTGAATCTGGTCAAACCACATTAGATTTCTCCTTGAAAAGATCCAAAACTCATGGATATGAACATGGTTCAATGTTTCTAGCCTTCGTTCCCTAGAAATAGGCCTCTTTCACGTACAAGGGTTTCGTCAGATGTTCTTCATGCCTCCACACCTCTGATCGTCACGATCTCAATGATTAACCACTGGATCGGTCATCCTTGCATCGCCATCTTTCCAGATTCATAATTTTCTCATAAATTTATTGATGTGTCATCGATCCACTATGTCTCTAGGTGCCCGATCGAGCATGGGTTTCCTGAAAACTATCAAACCAGGAACCATGGGGGTTCCAACAGAGAAGAACACTAAGAAAAAAGGGAGAGAGGAACCAAAAACAAAGGTTTAATCTTTTCTGATGAAGATTTCATGGCCGAATAACAAGATTAGGGAATCGATGAAAGAACATTTATTTGACAATATTAAAAAAAGTTAAATCTAAATTACTAGGTGCATGAAAGGATGTCCATGATAAATATTGAAAGAATAAATATGATCTACTAAATTGTTTAAATATAAGTGTAAGAACCTGGGTTTTTAGAATGGGTCAAAATACTGACCCTGTTTGAATTTTTGACTTGTTTCTGAGGAAACTGGAAAAAATGGGCAGTTTCTAGAAATTTTCAAACTACACACCGTGTACTTTAAGTACACTCCATGTATATGTTAATCAAGTGACTAGCCGTGTGCTCACCGAGTACATTCTATGTGATGACCATGTAGAAATTTTTTACTACTTGTCGTGTAGTTTTAGACACGTCGTGTACCCTTGACCGTGTAGGCTACCAATGTATTAGGGATATACATAGCATGTAGGCCTGTTGGTTTGGTAGACTTGTTTAACCAAGTACAAGCCGTGTCCTCCTTGGAATCTCCGTGTAGTCTGGCCATGTATGAGGGATATACATGGTGTGTGGGTAAGTCAGTGAGGAAGAGAAGGGAAACCAAGTACACACCAGGTACCCCTAGGTGCACACTGTGTACTCATGTTCGCAGGTTCTGGAATGTAAGTCGGTGGAATTCCAGCTACCATATGAATAGTTAAATGATATACATGGTCTGTAGTCCTAAATTACACTCCGTGTACTTTCTTTTTTTCATTAAAACGGGCAGTGGGCTCGTTTTTTAGGTATAACTCATATGTTCCGCTGGGTTTCACGAACCAAGCTAGTCGAAGCTTCATTTCTCTCCCAGTTCTTCATCTGATGTCAGATTTGATCACAGTTATATGCATTGGAACCCCCTCAGTAAGACCTCGATTCCTCTTGAGTTGTTTCGTTTGATTTATGTTCCATAATGAGTTATAGGAGTTTGAGCGGTTTTGACTCGTTTTGTAGATATACCACTTTTGAGACCTAATTAGAAGCTGTTACCGGAGGAGTAGAATCGTATGAGTCTTAGGTAGGTGGTGAAAACCTCTTTTTATGTTTTTGTGGTCATTTGGGTGATGCGGCCTTCGGTTTGTTTTTAGGTATTTTGATCAGGACCCACTTTTATCTGATATTGCTTATTATATTGGTTATGGACCTATGGGATGCCTTTGGGTATGCCATGTTACCAGTTTTTCTTGAGCAGGGCTGGGCGAGGGGTCGTCGCTCATCAGGGCATTTTGGCTGGGGGATGCCAAAATGGTTATATTTGGAATATATTGTTATAAACTGCTGAGGTTAATTTATTAATCCTGATGAAAACTGTTAGAATCATTCAATACCTTAGTGCTGCTAATTGTTAACCACTGGGTTAGTTAGAGGCATTCAAGACCTCAGTGCTATTGATTGATAACCGTTAGGTTATGGTAATTCAACTTTTTAGAATGTTTTTCCTGTTTATGTTATCAGTTTAAATATATTATACATTCTATTATTGAATTGAATTTTCTGGACCCTTTGGGTGGTGTTGGGAACGGCCTGGATATTCTTGAGTGATGCTGATCACAGGTTGGGCTTGGACCAGGTAATGTTGGGTGGTTCTGACGATGGGATTGGGTGTCTTGGACATCAGATTGAGGCAGGATGACTATCAGGTTGGGCGTGGCCCGGGTTACTTGGATGGAGAGACCATAAAACATGAGTGGCATGGTCTCAGGGACTCGAGGTATTAGATATGTGGTGGATGGGGTACTATTTTAGTGATTCCTGCTCACCCAGAAACTTTGAGTAGTGTGCACACAGAGATACTTTTTGATGAGGTGGTTTTGATCAC
This sequence comes from Viscum album, assembly GCA_963277665.1. Lineage (NCBI taxonomy): Eukaryota > Viridiplantae > Streptophyta > Magnoliopsida > Santalales > Viscaceae > Viscum > Viscum album. The sequence continues at coordinate 1,717,883,734 of OY728143.1, forward strand.
TCATGTGGGTAGAGGCCCCCGTAGATGCAGTTTAGGTACTTTGGTTGGGGGTTCTTGTCGTAGTAAGCCACGTCGGAGGTAAGGAGCCTTCAGGGGGATAACATTAAGGCTATCAGGTTGGGGGAAGAGGATTGCCGTTATTTGAGGTATATATCATTGTCCCTCCGGATATGTTATTTGAGGGAAGACATCGTTATCCCTTTGGGTACTTTATTTGAGGGTAGATTTCGTTGTCCCTCCAGTTACATTATTTGAGGACAGACATTGCTATCCCTCAGATACTTATTTTAGGACAGACATCATTGTTCCTCCGGGTTACTACTATTGGGCATGCCTTCGGGACATCGGTACTTGAGACATGCAGTGTCAGGGGGAACATGGTGTCGGGTTACACGACAGAGATTCCAGCATTTGTCAAAGTAGGTGACACTCCACGGTGGTCGCTGAGCACCAATGGAGTTAGTGTTTATTTGTGCATCGTACTGTTTACTATTTTCTTTATAAATTAATGCCTATTTAAACACTCATACTAGGTACGCACCATTGGGTGGTATCTTACTAAGATTTGTCTCACACCCTGCATGTGCCCTTTGGGATGCGTGTAGAATTTATGGATTTGTGTGCTGGAAAGAGGCCAAATTCAAGAGCTGGGATGCGTTAGTTGTTGCATAGAGATGGTGTGGACCTTGAGGTCTTACCTAGATGGAGTTACTCTTTTTTGTTTTCTTTTCTGTATCAGCATGCTTACTTGTTTTTTAGCTACAGTTGGTTAGCCATGGGCGCCCTTTTTATATAAAGATATGTATGACCTTCTTTGGATGCATGTTTTATTGTTCAGTAGTCATTACATGTGATCAGCATATTGTTGTTTTTATCTCTGCTGCTATTGTTTATATTTATTTCTTCGGCTGTTTATTGATATTGAATGTGCTTTCGCTCTGCAGGTCTGGTTCGAGTCTATTGAGTCATTTATTCCATTGCATCTTTACTATCATTCTTGGACCAGTACCATTATTATTATCCTCCGAGAGGGTATAGCCTCCCCATTATGCCTTTCATACCCTCGCTGCTAGTTGGTAGGCTTTGGCATTCGGGGAGGTGTGCTTAAGGTAGTAGCACCCGACCCGTTTAGTAGTGTTCCGATGGCTTTTCGAGTCCGGGTTGTTACAAAGTTATATTAGAGGAGTTCTTGATAGGGATTTAGTAGCAGCATTTTTCTGGCTACTAATGAGTTTGAGACTTCTCTTTTATTTCTGCAAGTTTTACTATTTGGGATATGGTAGACTGGAGATAGGTTATCACTGGAACTAGGTTTATATATTGTGAGTGGGTGCCTGGAGCCCCAGGTATGAGGGATGGACCAAGTTACCCTGGGTGGGAATTTCCATTTTCTTTTTTCTTAGATTACAGTTTGTATGATTTCTACCTTGGTGGCTCACTTGTTTTGTGATGTTATTGATTGTGGTATGTAACCCTTGAACCGGTGCGGTAAGGGAGAATTAGAACTTCGCTCGGTATGAAAGGCTTGTTTTCTTGGCTTTTGATAGGCACATTTTTAGGGTATTTCAATTTCATAACTGCACGTATTCTTTGTGAAGTGATAATACAATTTGAATAAAAAACAATTTCCATGCTTTATATGCTTTGAAATGAAAATAGGTGAAATTCTTGATAGAATTTATTTTTGTTTCAATGTTTATTCAATGCTTTATATTAGTAGAATTGCATGATGGAAGGATATTTGGGTATGGCTCTTATGGGAGCAGATAGTTACTATCAGTTGAGGCGATTTTGATCTCCTAGATTGGGTGACTCGGTCTTCAGTTTGAGGCAATGTTGGTTGTCGGGACGGGCAACGCTCGAGGTACTTTTGATACTTGGACCTGATAGGGGCGGGTAAGGAGGCTATGAGGCCGGGATGCCGTGGGGAATTTGTTGCGGTGGGGGAGAGTAAGGGTAGTAGTTATGCACTGTCTTTTACTTCTTTCCATATCTGCGTTGACTATATATTGTTATATATATATATATGGGTTTTCTGACCATTTATGATATTTAGTGGGTCCCTTTTTGGGAGACTCAGATGGAGCGTCAAACAGGAGATGGTATGGTGTCGTAGGTGTAGGATCTGGTTCAGGATCCGGTGTAGGAAGAGCAGGAGCAACAGGTACAGGCTCAGGGATAGGATCAGGTTCAGGATCCAATGCAGGCAAGACAACAGCCTGGTTTGGCAGTGTTCGGGCCATAGCTCAAAGAACAACTCCATGCTAGCCTTGTGCGTGTCTTGCAGGGAATTGAAAGAGGTGCGCAAGGTATAGATCCATCTACGACATGCCTGATGCGGGAGTTCCAGTCGTTGCACCCGCCACTTTTTCAGGGTGAGGGTGGCCTGTAGGAGGCTGAGAACTGTATATAGAGCAAGAAAATGATCTTCAAGGGGCTCGAGATGCCTCCAGGGCGGAGGGTCAAGCTGGTGATGTACATGCTACGAGGACCAGAAAATCGTTGGTGGGATGTGCAGGTTTAGGCTCATAGGCACAAGGGACTGGAATGGAAGGACTTCGAGGGCTGGTTCTTTGAGCACTTTTACCTAGAGACACTGAGAGTAGAGAGAGCTTGGGAGTTATTGAGTCTTTATCAGGGAGATATGTCTATCATGGACTATACAGCTACCTTCACTGAGTTGTCTCACTTCGCACCTGGTATGGTAATTGATGACACGGCTAGGGTGAGGCACTTCATCGATGGCTTACGACACACCATTCATGTCCAGATGAATATCTTCTGGTTGGGTTCTTTTTCAGAGGCGGTGAATCAGGTGCTCATAGCGGAGGTAAACCAGAGGGATATGCCCCAGGTTGGACGAATGTCGGCTTCAGGTGATGGTTTGAATAGAAGGAAGAGAAGAAGAGATGAGTTATAGTAGTGCAGTCAGGCCAAGGACTCAGCTAGACCACCTCGTAGCAGTTCTGCAGTGGTTTTCTTCCAGTGTGGACAACCATGAAATTTTTGGACTCAGTGCGATAGGCCTCTAAAGGAGTGTCAGTCATGTGGACAGGTCGGGCACCTGGAGAGGTTTTGCAGGAAGCCTTCTCAGATAGCCAGAAGACAGGGACCTAGATAGACGATGGCATCTGGAGTTGGTTCAGGTTCAGTACCAAGAGAGGGTATATGAGGTTCATCTGCACATGGAGTACGTGACAGAGACAGTGGGATCTAGCTGAGGGGTCACTGATCGGTGGCTGGAGAAGCACCATAGGGAGGTTAGGTATCAGGTAGTCGTACTCCAGTCCAGGTGCACGCTATGGAGCTGCCAGAGACTGAGCAGGCTGGTGAGCCGACGACGGTTAGAGGTACACCGCAGTGTGGCCATGATTTCCATGTTTCCTTTTTGGAATGACCTATAGAGGCATGTCTGTTTTGAGTGCATGTGATTCACATGATCTATGTGGACTGACTAAATGCTAGTCAGTGGGATTGGCGTCATATCAGGAGTGTGATATATATATGAGACGCGTAGCATCAGTGGCATCGAGGATGCGGGTTACTTGAGGTGATGGGGGCATCAGGGCATCGAGTATGCAGGTTACTTAAGGTTTCTATGGATTCAAGGCATCAAGTATGTGGGTTACTTTACATGCCTTAGGCTTCGGGGAATCGAGATGCGAGTTACTTGAGGTTCTAGGCACAAGTACCTCATGGAGGTGGACACCAATGTGGTGCGGCATACATTGGGTGTTGGGAATGACACATGAGCACCAATGAGGTGTAGTAGTGATGATGCATCACAGAAGGACTATGCGTCTGGAAAACTGGTTTGTAAACCTTGTTTTCATAGATTTTTGTTGTGTTGAGATCGAGTTAGGCGATTCCTAAGGTGGGGATCCCCTTGAGGAATTCATCCGGGGCCTTTGAGACTAGGGAAGTTTGGGATACTTTGACCAGGGAGGTATGTTCGGTGCCATCTCCAGGTTTAGTTTGATATCCCAGGGATGAGCTATGTCAATGTGGGGATATTGTAAGAACCCATGTTTTTAGAACGGGTAAAAATCCCAACGCTGTTTGAATTTTTGACTTGTTTTTAAAGAAAATAGGGAAAATGGGGAGTTTTTTGGAAATTTCTAGACTACTTTCCATGTACTTTAAGTACAGGTCGTGTATATGTTGAGTGAGTGACCGACTGTGTGCTAGTCGAGTACATGTCGTGTGATGACCGTGTAGAAATTTCTTACTACACACCGTGTAGTTTTAGACACGTCGTGTACCCTTGACCATGTAGGCTAGCCGTGTATGAGGGATATACATGGCATGTAGGCCTATTGGTCTGGTAGATTTGTTTAACCAAGTACACATCGTGTCCTTTTTGGACACACCGTGTAGTTTGGCCATGTATGAGGGATATACATGGCGTGTGGGTAAGTCGGTGAGGAAGAGAAGGGAAACCATGTACACACCATGTACCCCTAGGTGCACACTGTGTACTCATGTCGGCAGGTTCTGGAAAGTATGTTGGGGGAATTACAGATGCCATATGAACAGTTAAATGATATATATGGTGTGTTGTCCTAAAGTACACACCGTGCACTTTCTTTTTTCGTTAAAACGGGTAGTAGGCTCATTTTTTAGGCATAAATCATATGTTCCGCTGGGTTCCACAAACCAAACTAGACAAAGCTTCATTTATCTCTTGGTTCTTCGTCTGAAGTTGGATTTGATCACGGTTAGAAGCATTAGAACCCCTTCTGTAAGGTCTCGATTTCTCTTGAGCCGTTTTGTTTGATTTCTGTTATAGAATGAGTTATAGGGATTTGATCATTTTTGACTATTTGTAGCTCTACCACATTTTAGACCTAATTAGAGGCTATTACTGGAGGAGTAGCATCATACTATTCTCAGGTAGGTAGTGCATAACTCTTTTTGTGTTTTCGTGGCCATTTGGGTGACGCGACTTTGGCGCATTTTCAGGTATTTTGAGCGGGACCTAGTTTTATCTGATATTGCTTATTATATTGGTTATGGACCTATGGGATGCCTTTGGGTATGACCTATTACCAGTTTTTCTTGAGTGGGGCCGTGCGAGGGGTCGTTTCTCATCAAGGCATTTTGGTCGGGGGATGCAAAAATGGTTATATCTGAAATAGATTGTTATATACTGTTGAGGTTAATTTATTAAGCATGATATAAATTTTTAGAGGCATTAAAGACCTCAATGATGCTAATTATTAACCGTTGGTTTAGTTAGAGGAATTTAAGACCTCAGTTCTATTGATAGTTAACTGTTGGGTTAGGGAAATTAAACTATTTAGAATGTTTTTCCTATTTAGGTTTTCTATTTAAATAAATTATACATGAGATTTTTGAATTTCATATGCTGGACCCTTTGGGTGGTGTTGGGAATGGATCATATATTCTTTATTGATGTTGATCACAGGTTAGGCTTGGCATGAGTTACGTTGGGTGGTTCTAACCACGGGATTGGGCATCTTGGACATCAGATTGAGGTATGATGACTGTCAGTTTAGACATGGCTCGGTTTACATGGATGGCGAGGCCATCAGACTAGAGAGGCATGGTCGCAAGGACATGAGGTGTCAGATGTGTGGTGTCTTGGGTACTATTTTAGTGATTATTGCTCACCTAGAAACATTGAGTAGTGTGAACACAGAGATACTCTGTGATGTGGTGGTTTTGACCACTCAGGTGGTTAGAGGCCCCCGTAGATGCAGTTTAGGTACTTTGGTTTGGGGTTCTTGTCATAAGAAGCCACGTGGGAGGTGAGGAGCCTTCAGGGGGATAACATTGAGTCTATCAGGTTGGGGGCAGAGGCTCTTCGTTATTTGAGGGAAGATATCGTTGTCCCTCCGGATACGTTATTTGAGGGCAGACATCACTGTCTCTCTAGGTACATTATTTGAGGGAAAATTTTGTTGTCCGTCCAGTTATGTTATTTGAGGGCATACATCACTGTCCATACAGAACTTATTTGAGGACAGACATCATTGTTTCTCTAGGTTACTAATGTTGGGCATGCCTTCGAGATGTCGGTACTTGAGACACGCAGTGTCAGGGGGCACATGGTGTCGGGTTACACGACAGAGATTCCAGTGGTGGCCGAAGTAGGTGACACTCCATGGTGGCTGCTAAGCAATAGTGGAGTTGGTGTTTATTTTTGCATCATACTGTTTACTATTTTCATTATAAATGCATTCCTTCTTAAACACTCATACTAGGCATGCACCATTGGGTGGCATCCTACTTATATTTGTCTCACACCCTGCATGGGCCCTTCGGGACACATGTAGACTTTATGGATTTACATGCAGGAAAGTAGCCAGATTCTGGATCTGGGCTACATTAGTTGTTGCATGGAGATGGTATGGACCTTGAGGTCTTACCTAGCTGGAGTTACTCTGTTTTGTTTTGTTTTCTGTATCAGCATGCTTACTTGTTTTATAGCTACAGTTGGTTATCCATGGGCGCCCTTTTTATATACAGATATGTATGACCAAATTTGGATGCATGTTTTATTGTTCCGTTGTAGTTACATGTGATCAGCATGTTGTTGTGTTTATTTCTACTGATGTTGTTTATATTTTTTGCTTCGACTGTTTATTGATATTAAATGTGCTTCCGCTCTATGGGTCTAGTTTGAGTCTGCTGATTCATTTATTCTGATGCATCTTTACTATCATACTTGGACCAGTACCATTATTATTATCCTTCCAGAGGGTATATCCTCCCCACTTTGCCTTTCAGACCCTTGCTGCTAGTCGGCATGCTTTGGGGTTCAGGGATGTGTGCCTAAGGTAGTATCACCGGACCCGTTTAGCACTATTTGGCTGGTTATTTGGGTCGGGGTCATTACAAAGTTGTATCAAAGGAGTTCTTTATAGGGATTTAGTAGCAGCGTTTTACTGGATTCTAATGATATTGAGACTTCTCTTTTATTTCTACTGGTTTTACTATTTGGGATATGTTAGACTGGAGGTAGGTTGTTACTGGAACTGGATTTCTAGCTTGTTCTTGGGTGCCTGCAGCCCCTGGTATGAGGGATGAACCAAGTTACCATAGGGTGGGAATTGCCATTTTCTTTTTTCTCAGATTATAGTTTATATGATTTCCACCTTGGTGGATCACTTGGTGTATGATGTTATTGATTGTGGTATGTAACCCTTGACCTGGTGCGGTAAGGGAGAATTAGACCTTGTCTTGGTATGGAAAGTCTTGATTTATTGGCTATTGATAGGAACATTTTTTAGGGTATTTCAATTTCATAACTACAGGTATACTTTGGGAAGTGATAATTCCATTTGAATTAAAATCAATTTCCATGATTTATATGCTTTGAAATGTGAATAGGTGAAATTCCTGATAGAATTGCTTATTGTTGCAATGTGTATTCCATGCTTAACATTAGTAGAATTGCATGTTGGTAGGATATTTGGGTCTGGATCTTTTGAGAGCAAGCCAGTACTATCAGTTGAGGTGATTTGGATCACCAAGATTGGGCGAATCAGTCTTCATTTTGAGGGAACGTTGGTTGTCGGGACTGGAAAGGCCCGAGGTACTTTTGTTACTTGGCCCTGATAGGGGCGGGTAAGGAGGCCATGAGGCCGAGATGCCTTGGGGCATGGGTTACGGTGGGGGTGAGTAAGGGTAGTAGTTATGAACTGGCTTTTACTGATTTACTTATCTGCATTGAATATATATTGTTATATATATATGGGTTGTCTGACTATTTATGGTATTTAGTAGGTTCATTTTTGGGCGACTCAGATGGAGTTTCAGACGGGAGATGGTACGATGTCGCAGGTGTAGGATCCAGTTTAGGAACCGTTGCAGGCAGAGAAGGATCCATAGGTATGGGCTCAGGGACAGGATCAGGTTCATGATCTAACTCAGGAACGACAACAGCAGGGTTTGGCAGCGTTCAGGCCATGGCTGGACGAGTAGCTCCGAGCTATCCTGGTGCATGTCTTGTAGGGGATCAACAGAGGCACGCATGGTATAGATCCATCTATGGAATACCTGATGCGGGAGTTCCAGTCACAAAACCCACCACTTTTTTAGGGTGAGGGTGGTCTGAAGGCTGCTGAGAACTGGATAGAGAGCTTGCAGATGATCTTCGAGTAGCACGAGACGCCTCCAGGGTGGAGGGTCAGGCTGGAGATGTACATGCTGCAAGGACCGGCAAAGCATTGGTGGGATGTGAAAGTTCAGGCTTGTAGGCATGAGGGACTAGCATGGAAGGAATTTGAGGATAGGTTCTTTCAACAGTTTTACCCAGAGACACTAAGAGTAGAGAGATCTTTGGTGTTCTTGATTCATCAGAAGGGAGATATGTCTGTCATGGAATATGCATCTACCTTCACTGATTTGTCTCGCTTCTCACCTAGTATGGTAAGTGATGACGCAGATAGGGTGAGGCACTTTGCTGATGTCTTATTAATCACCATTAGGTTCTAGATGAATATCTTATGGATGGGTTGTTTTTCAGAGGCGGTGAATTAGGCGCTCATAGCGGAGGGAAACCAGAGGGATATGCCCCATATTGTCCGGACGACGACTTCAGGTGATGGTTTAGATAGAAGGAAGTGAGGAAGATATGAGTTCCAGCAGGGTAGTCCGGCCAAGGACTCAGCTAGACCACCTCATAGTAGTTCTGTAGTGGTTTTCTTTTAGTGTGGACAACCATGACAATTTAGGACTCGGTGCGATAGGCCTCCAAAGGAGTTCCGGTCATGTGGAAAAGTCGGGCACCTTGAGAGGTTTTGCAGGAAACCTTCTCAGACAGCCGGTAGACTGGGACCAGGACAGACAGTGACATCTGGAGTTGGTTAGGTTTTGGTACCAGGAGAGGGTAGCTGAGGTTCAGATGCACGTGGAGGACGTGACAGAGATAGTGGGGTCCAAATAAGGGGTCAGTGGTCGGTGGCTGGAGCAGCACCGTAGGGAGGTCATGTATTAGGCAGTCGTACTTCAGGCTAGGTGCATGCTATGGAGCTGCCAGAGGCTGAGCAGGGTGGTGTGCCGACGACGGTTAGAGTTACACCATAGTGTGGTCGTGATTTCCATGTTTCCTTTTTGGCATGACCTGCAAAGGCAGGTCCATTTTGAGTGCACATGATGCACAAGATCTATGTGGACTGACTAAATTTCAGTTAGTGGGATTAGAGCCATATCGGGAGTGTGACATATATATATATATATACATGAGATGAGTAGCATCAGTGGAATCGAGGATATGGGTTACTTGAGGTTCTGAGGGCATCAGTGCATCGAGGATGCGGGTTACTTGAGGTGTCGAGGGAATCAGGGCATTGAGGATGTTGGTTACTTGAGGTGCCTTGGGCATCCGAGCATCAAGGATGCGAGTTACTTGAGGTGCTAGGTACCAGGTTCTCATGGAGGCGGACACCGATGCGGTGCAGGAAACATTGGGTGTCGGGAACGACATAGGAGCACCAATGATGTGCAGTGGTGACGATGCATCATGGAAGGACTATGCATCCGGAAAATAGGTTAGTAAACCATGTTTTCTTTGAGTTTTGTTGGGTTGAGACCGAGCTAGACGATTCCTAAGGTGAGGAGCCCCATGAGGAATTTATTCAGGACCTTTGAGATTGGGTAAGTTTAGATTACTTTGATCAGGATCGTATGTTCGGTTCCATCTCCAGGTTTCGTTTGATAGCTCGGGGTGGGGAGATTGTAAGAACCCGGGTTTTTAGAACGATTCAAAATACCGACCCCATTAAAATTTTTGACATGTTTATGAGGAAACTGGGGAAAATGGGTAGTTTCTGGAAATTTCCAGACTACACACCGTGTACATTAAGTACACACCGTTTATATGTTAAGCGAGTGACCATCTGTGTGCTCACTGAGTACATGCCGTGTGATGACTGTGTATAAATTTCTTACCACACAGTGTCTAGTTTTAGACACGTCATGTACCCTTGACCATGTAGGCTGGCCGTGTATGAGGGATATACATACCGTGTAGGCCTGTTGGTCAGGTATATTTTTTTAACCAAGTACACATCGTGTAGTATGGATGTGTATGAGCGATATACATGGTGTGTGTGTAAGTTGGCGAGGAAGAGAAGGGAAACCAAGTACAGGTCGTGTATTCTTAGGTACATGTCGTGTACTCATGTTGGCAGGTTCTGGAAAGTAATTCGGCAGAATTACAGCCCCCATATGAACAGTTAAATGACATACACAACATGTAGTCCTAAAGTACACGCTATGTACTTTATTTTTTTCATTAAAACGGGCAGTAGCCTCATTTTTTAAGCATAACTCATATCTTATATCCGGTTTCTCTAACCAAGCGGGCCAAAGATTCATTTATCTCCCAGTTCTTCATCCGAAGACGGATTCGATCACAGTTAGATGCATTGGAACCCCCTCAGTAAGGCCTTAATTCATCTTGAGCCATTTTGTTTGATTTCTGTTCTTGAATGAGTTATATAGGTTTGAGCGGTTTTGACTCTTTTATAGATCTACTGAATTTTAGACCTAATTGGAGGCTATTACAGAAGGAGTAGCATCGTATGAGTCTCAGGTAGGTGGTGCATACCTCTTTTTCTATTTTCGTTGTCATTTGGGTGATGCAGCATTCAACGCGTTTTTAGGTATTTTGAGTGGGACCCACTTTTAACTGATATTGTGTATTACATTGGTTATGGACCTACGGGATGCCTTATGGGTATGCTCTGTTACCAGTTTTTCTTGAGCGGGGTCGGGCGAGGGGTCGTTGCTCATCGGGTCATTTTGTTCGGGGGATGCCAAAATGGTTATATTTGAAATATATTATTATAAACAGTTGAGGTTAATTTATTAAGCCTGATATAAATTGTTAGAGGCATTCAAGACCTTAGTGCTACTGATTATTAACCATTGGGTTAGTTAGAGGCATTCAAGACCTCAGTGCTATTGATTGATAATTGTTCAGTTAGGGAAATTCAACTCTTTAGAATGTTTTGCCTGTTTATGTTTTCTGTTTAAATATATTATACATGCGATTGCTGAATTGCATATGCTGGACCCTTTGGGTGGTGTTGGGAATGGACTAGATATTCTTGAGTGATGTTGATCACAGGTTGGGCTTGGCCTGGGTTATGTTGGGTGGTTCTGGCCATGGGATTGGGCATCTTGGACGTTGGACTGAGGCAGGATGACTATCAGGTTGGGCATGGCCTGGGTTACTCAGATGGAAAGGCCAACTGACTTGAGTGGCATGGTCATAGGGACATGAGGTGTCAGATGTGTGGTGTCTTGGGTACTATTTTGGTGATTACTGCTCACTCAGAAACTTTGAGTAGTGTGCACATAGAGATACTCCGTGATGAGGTGGTTTTGACCACTCGTGTGGGTAGAGGCCCCTGTAGATGTGGTTTAGGTACATTAGTTGGGGGTGATTGTCGTAGGAAGCCACTTGGGAGGTGAGGATCCTTCCCGGGGATAGAATTGAGGCTATCAGGTTGGGGGAAGAGGCTTGCCATTATTTGAGGGTAGAAATTGTTGTCCCTTCAGATACGTTATTTGAGGGAAAACATCGTTGTCCCTCCATGTAATTTATTTTTGGGAAGATTTTGATGTCCCTCCAATTACGTTATTTGAGGGCAGACATCGTTGCCCCTCTGGTACTTATTTGAGGACATACATTGTTGTTCCTCTGGGTTACTACTGTTGGTCATGCCTTTGGAACGTCGGTACTTGAGACACGTGGTGTCAGGGGTTACATGGTGCCGGTTACATGATAGAGATTCCGGCGTTGGATGAAACAAGTGACACTCCATGGTGGTCACAGAGCACCAGTGGAGTTGGTGTTTTTTTGTGCATCGTAATGTTTAATATTTTCCTTATAAATCATGCCTACTTAAACACTCATACTAGGTATGAACTATTGGGTGGTATCCTACTGAGATTAGTCTCACACCCTACACGGGCCCTTCGGGACATGTGTAGACTTTATGGATTTTCATGTAGGAAGGAGGCCAGCTTCAGGAGCTGGGTAGCATTAGTTGTTGCATTGAGATGGTATGAACCTTGAGGTCTTACCTAGCTGGAGTTACTATGTATTGTTTTCTTTTCTGTATCCGCATGGTTGCTTGTTTTGAAGATAAAATTGGTTATCCATGGGTGCCCTTTTTATACACAGATATGTATGACCTGCTTTGGATTCATGTTTTATTGGTCAATAGTAGTTACATGTGATAATCATGATTTTGTATTTATTTATGCTGTTGTTTTTTATATTTATTGCTTTCATTGTTTATTCATATTGAATGTGCTTCCGCTCTGTGGATTTGGTTCAAGTCTTCTGAGTCATTTATTCCTCTACATCTTTACTATCATACGTGGAAAAGTAACATTATTATTATTATCCTCTGAGAGGGTATAGCCTCCCCACTATGCCTTTCATACCCTTTCCGGTAGTCGGTAGCCTTTAGCATTCGGGGAGGGCGCCTAAGGCAGTATCACTTGACACGTTTAGCATTGTTCGGGTGGCTGTTCGGGTCCGAGTCGTTACAATAAGGGAGAAAAATCACAAATAATGATTCTCTCCTCTTGTTTGGATTGATCACTAGTGAAGAAATCATTCCCCAATGATTTCAGGAGAAGTTGTTGAGTTCGTTGTGCTTTGATCAACCTTGAATTAGAGTTTCCTCATTTGTTGATCTCGATTCATCAAAGGAAGGAGGAAGAGTGGTCCGCTGGTGGTGGGAGAATTATGATCCAACACTATAAAATTCTCCCTAACCATATATTTATAAAATATTTATTAGTTAAAATGGAATCTATTTAATTAATTATCTAACTAACTCACTTAAACACATCACCAATGAGAGAGGGGTCTAAACCACACATTCCAACTCATTTTATGTCACACATAGTGTGCACTCTATGTTTCGGACCCAACAATGGTCATAAATTTCAAATTCAATCAATTTTTTAATAGTTATATCGTTTTCTTTAATTAAATGAACTTGTGTAATATAAAATATATTTAATATTTTTATTAAATTAATCCTGGGAACACTAGGTATTGGAACCACATGCCATCTCAATACATTGCTCTGGAAATATATTTAGAAGTATTTCAAAGTCCTTCAATGGAAAAATTATCTATCTATAATTTCAACCAAATCCTACATTATATTTTAATATATGGATATTTGGAATCATTTTTCTTGTGAAAAAATTAGTTATATTTTAATCATTTTAGTAATTCTATGTTTGTCTTTTCCAACCCTTATAAAAGGCCACCCCTCTTTCTCTTCTTTACAACACATTTACAAACCTTGACCCACCCCGACAAGACCATTTATATTTTAAACATATATAAATGATTTCTTGATATGTTGTTCATCCCAAATTACCAACCCTAGATGTTGGATAGAAAGTTTAATTTAGATTGTTAATATTACAAGAGGGTGGGTGAATTTTAGTTTAGTAAATTTAATCTAAACAAAACACAATACCTCTTAAAGTAAAATAATAAGAATCAGATATTGTTTGATAATAAGAGTATTAGAATCAGTATCACAGTTGATCTTTTTATATCAAAGTTTTATTTAATCATAATAAAAAATACACAAATAAAAAATATTGTATATAATGATAAGAATGAATACTACCTTTATAATACATGCACATTGAAAAAAGGCATGTAGAAAGAAGAATAAAATAACTTGTAAAAGTAATAGTTACTTACAAGACATATTAAAATATTTCACTATTTTAAACTTAAGAGTAATGTTAGTCAGAAACCCTCACTAAAGTTATCTATAGTTTTATACTTATTATAAAGTTTTTTACTTCCTTATCAGGAAATCCTTTGATATGATTATCAATAATCTCGGTCTTCTAATCCCTAAAATCCCTCGATATGACAATCTGTGTCTATCTTCGTATCCCTATAATCCCTCAATACAGTGGATAATATTTACCAAATTCCTATCTCTAGAATCCATTGATTGTAACAATGTTCAGATTTATAATAAAAATGAAAATTTCAAAATGAAACAATCCTGATAATGATTCCATAGAGTGAAAACTCTCTAAAGAATTACAAAAGCTAAAAATGTGCAATTAATGCAATATAATCTTCATAATACATGTTTTGGAAAAAGGGATTGGCCCAAAACTATTCATATGCCCAGCTATTTATAGTAAAATATACAATGTTCATATTTTTATGTTAGTTGCAATGACCAAGAACAGTTGGCTCCTTGGCTACTCACAATGTCCTGTAACAACTGAATGTCTGATGTTTTTTTATTTAGAATAATCACAATTCTATCTAATATCACTTACAATATAAACAAATATATATATTTCTATTATAATCTTAGGATCGTCTTATATACTTTGTAATATTTTTTCAATACATTAATCCTTATGAGGGTCAATCTGTTGTATCAATAACAAAATCAGTTAGATGTTCAAGACATTTTTCATTACGATGTACAAGACAAAAGTTTAACCACTAGTTTGAATAAAAGTAAGTATGATTAATCAGACTCATACTTGATCCTATGGATCATATTAATGAATGATATGTTTATATTCATAATAAATTAGAATATTTTTTATGTATTGTTAAAAGTATTGTTTTCCACAAAAACAAACTAAAATACATGTGGCATAAAAAATTTAGTAAAAATATTTTTAAGGGATTATTTTTTATTTCTAAAAATAAATGAATGAATAAGTAAGTAGTAATACCCTTCACTCAATGATTACCCCTCTTTTGGAAATCACAATGCAAAAACACTTAAATGAAAAAATAACTTGAAAAATTAGATCCCTTAGTTCATTTAGGAACTTTGAAGTTATTATTTACATTAACCCTTCTGTTTGTAACTCTTTTGTTATATGATTAATACTAATAAAATATATTTCCCTTAATGAAAACATCTCCCCTTTTTTAAAAAACCTTCCCCCCTTTTATAAAACCTTCTTCCCATTTGTGATTTTCAAGGAGGTCGGGAATGTATATAACCTGAAATGATGGTGAGAGATAACCTATGAAAAAATTATTATATGAAATAACTAACCCTCCATGAATTAATAAGAAGAAAATATGACCAAAATTATTATAAGACATTAAAATATAAATTTTAGTTGGAAATATAATCACATTCATCAAAGATTCAAAAATTTGACAAAAAACACATCAATAGTTCAAAAGTAAAAGTATTTATTCTTTATTTATCAAATTCTTGACAAAAGAATTAATCTATTTGAACTCCTCTTAATCCTTATCAAGATTCAAGATTCTTTATTCAATCACTTATTGCAACTAGAATTGAACTATTATACTTTTAACTTCCTTATAAAACTCTTTATCATCATCTGATATTATGATCAATTCATTTTAAAATGTTCTTAAGCTTCTCATATCCAACTCCATATCACAAATCTTTTCATTTAAAACATTTAAATCCTCTATAGAATTATCTGTTGTATCTATGAATTATTTAATTAAATTTACTCTATAAAAAACAAATGTTTATAACTTGTGAAGGAATATTCCATTTCAATATTAAGAGTTTTCATTTCCAAAATCTGGTAATCATGATCTCTTAATTCACCATTGAATTGGTTTTACCACTTAACCATTTGATCATATGAATAATTTTGTGTCTTAAACTTTTTTTAATAGAATTTCAAATCTATCTCGATCCTGATCACCGATTCTATGAAAACTTTTAGTTATTCAGAATTCTCGTTCAAGGGTTCTTGAATAAACTTGCATCATTAAACTATATGAGGTAGACAATGAATCTAATCACTCAACATTTTCATGGTAAGAAAAATATAATAAAATCCATTTTTGAGATATCATAGCTTCTGAGTATGATTGATTTATCTCTACATGAGGAGTTTTTAGAATGATTGTTCTGACATCAATTGATTTCCTGTTCATTTCAAAAAAAATTGAAAATTTATTTTAAAGTATATCTAGAACATTCTCTTGAACATTAGTTTCCTATGATAAATTCCCAGTATAAATATCTTTATCTAATCTTTTGTTATCAATGATTTTTATATTTGAATGTTGGTATGGTTCTTCTTCCCTTGAGAATTATTGTTCTTCCTTTTCAGTTTAATATTTTTCTTCTGGTGACGTTTTTGAGTTTTTATCCTTACCATATTGTGAAGGTAAAGGTTTTTAGGTTGATGAAGACTCCGATGATTTTTTTCCTTTGAATATTTATCTATTTATGTCAATTTCTTTTGAACGTTTTCCTATGGTTCTTATTTTTCTTGATATAATTATTTTTAAACAGTATCTTATTCTTATTCTTTGAATTATTATTCAAATTATTCGTCTTCTTATTTCTCATGATATTATTCTAATTTTTGGTTGTTATTAAATATCCATTTAAAACTAATTTAGATAAAAACTCTTTCTAGGGTAGGGAAGCTGATTCTTCAACAAATTGTTTTTATTTTCCATTATCAACCATCAATGGTACTACTGTTGGAATAAGTAAATTTTATCCAAATCAAGTTTGGATTTAGGAATGGCTTGATCAGTATGAGTAATTGGAAGAATAGGATTCTAAAAATCCTTTTCAACATTTTTAACAAACATTATATAATTAATGATTCAAATAACCTTTTCTTACACTTCATTATTTTCTCTTTTTCTTATAAGTGTTCACCATTCTTAATTTTCAAAAACATTTCTTTAGAATGATCTAGAACAAACTCTATATCCCCTTGTCTCTTTTGTGACTTATGTAACACAATATTCATTAATTAGTCATTATTGTTTTCTATATTCTATTTCCCTAGGGAAGAAGATTCAGTATTTCTATTTTTCTTAACAACTTAAAATTTCTTTGATGGTTTCACATTTGATGCAGGTACATAAACCTTATCAAAAAAAAAATATTTAGAATAAAAAACCAATTTCATTCATAAAATTGTGTGCTCTTCAATGAAATAAATATTTTCTCTTAATGAGTTATAAATATTCTAAAAAATAAAATGTTCCATACATTTCACAATCAGTATACTATCAAAGGCTAGAAATATAATAATCTTCAACTTTATCTATTTACTTTTAATATTCACCATCATAATGAAAATACATATCATCAAATCCATTTTTCTCATATTGTCCAAGTAATACAGAACAACAAAATTAGAAACAATTAACTCATAGGGATTAGATAAACTTTCATCAAAAATGATATTACTATGTTGTGTGGTGATATATGAGAAACGTTCCTTACTTTATCATAGAAAATAAACAAAGATGATTCATCCTTATTCTTCTAGATTGTTCTAATTTTTTCCATTAACTTGTGTGATGGTAAATATGCCTCTCCATTAGAAGGAACACTAAAAAAATATAAAAATATCTTGAAAAACATATTATATATCTTCTCAAACATGGAATTAAGACTTTATCCTTTACTTCTTATTTAAAAAACTAAATATAGGCATAAAATTCTATAACCATTTTTGGATAATAAAGATCAAAATCTTTATTTAGTTTCGCTACATAAACCCATTTCCAATGTTTTAAAGAAATTATATTTTTGATAGTAGTATCATATTTATCAACCTAAGACCTTTCAATGATTATTTCATTGAAAAAATGACATTTCACATAATCTTATTCGGTTTCCATCGAAATGAGATTTGAGTTAGAGATCAGATGAAAGACAAAATAATTGGACTGGTGATTTTGAAGGGTTTTGAGTGGTGGTGTTGAAAAATCTAAAAACCTATGTGGGAAAAGGGTCGTTCCAAATTTATACAGTCACTTGGGGTGACAATTCATCTTCCATATTGAAATATACTATTGAGATTGAATCCCTTTTGATCTGATGGATGATATTTAATTGAAGAATGTTTTTGAAAATTTATTTGAACTCTTAATGTTTTAAAATTTTTATCGAATTGAGGATAATTATGATTAATAAATAGCATATTTCTTTAAAAAACATATCAAATAAATAAAACAAAAATAATAAGAATATCAAATATAAAAAAATGATGTGATGAAATAGTGTAAAAAATAAAAGAATAGAAGACTAAGATTCTATTTGTAATATTTATATGTATGATTAACATATTATTATTGGTTTTTGTAATAAAAAATATCATTATATCTTATAAAAAATTATTATGATAGTTTTGTAATAAAAAATGATTATGATTGTTTAAAAAAACTAATAATCTAAAAAAATTGTAACAGATTTTGAATCTGAAATTTTATTTTAGTTTTTGAGTCCAAGAATCAATTTTAAAATTATGACTCAGAAAATATTATTTTTTTGAGTCTAGAAAAGTCATCATGATACAAACTCTTTATCATACTAAAAATTTAGAAAAAAGAAAGTTTTAAGAAAAACAATGTTTTAAAAAACACATATGTACCCCCTATAAAAAGAAGTATATTAATGTAAGGATATGGGTCAACAAGAAGTAGATATGAATGATCACTTTATATTAATCATTCTTAACTTCTTCTTAATGTATTCAAATCTATCAAAATTAAGAGGTATAGTAAAAACATCAGCAATTTGTTCTTTCATTCTGATGAATTTTAAAATTATATCTTCTTTAAGTGTGTTATTACAAAGGGTATGTTGTATTATTTCTATGTGATTAGCACATGAGTGAAGAAATAGGATTTTAATTAGAGAAATATAACATGGGTTACCATAAATAATTTTTGTTTTAGTAAAACTCATTCCATAATGAGTGAGTGTGTGTCGAATCCACAACACTTGAGCATAAAATGTTTTAGTTTCCACATATTCGGCTTCAGAAGTGGAAAGTGCTAGTGAGGGTTATTTCACACATGGCCATGAAACAAAATAATATCTTAATAAATAACATGTTCTAGATTTACTTTTTATATCCACTCTACTTCCACCAAAGTTAGAATCTAAAGAACTTTTTAGTTCCAAAACATTTCCAAAAGAATAGAATATGCCTAAATCTATAGTTCCCTTAAGATAGAAAAAAAAATATTTTACATATTTAAGATGGGTTTCCTTTTTACTGGATTGATATCTTGCACATAATCATACTGAAAATATTAAATCCATATTACTAACTGTTAATTAAATTTAAATTCTTATCATTCCTCTAAAAATATTTTCATTAAATGGATTCCCAACACCATCAAGATCTAAAGTATTAGAGGTACCAATAAGAGTACTAATACTTTTAGTATTTTCATACCAAAATTTCTTAAGTAATTATATTATATAATTAGGTTTAGATATAAACGTAACTTCTAGTTTTTGTGAAAATTTGAAAACAAGAAAGTAAGTTAACTCACCCGTTATATTCATTTCAAACTTAGACTTCATATGAATTATAAAGGAATCTATTAATGATTTTTGAGTTTAACTATATATAATTTTATCAACATAAACTTATATATTCATAATTTTTTAATTAATTTATTTTATAAAAATATTTGTATCCACAAATCCCTTAACGAAAATGTTTTGTAATAAAAATCCTGTTGACCTATCATACTAAGCTCTAGGGGATTGTTTTAGTCCAAATTGTGCTTTGTTAAATTTATAATCATATTCTGGGTGTTTTTTACTTTAAAAACCATGTGATTTTCTATATAAACTTCATCATGACCATATAAATTACGGAAACCACTATTAACATCCATTTTAAATAGTTTAAAATCAATGAATACTGCAATTTCTAGAATTATTCATATAGATTTATGTCTTATTAACGGAGAATAAGTTTCTTCATAATCTATTCTCTATTGTTGGTTATAAACTTTCTCAATTTGTCTCGATTTATTGCTAACTATTATGAAATTTTCATCAAATTTATTCCAAAATTCCAATTTTAATCCAATTATATAAATTTATATAGAGTTTTCAACAAAAGTAAATATATTATTCATTTCGAAATCATTGAGCTCATATTGTAAAGATTTAATACAATGCGCATCACCTAAATCCTCATCCTGATTCATAGGTTCAAATTACGATAAGATATATTGATGTTCAATTTCATTTAATATGGAGTTTATAGTCCTAACTAGTGATCTACATCACCAATGATACTTTTGCTAAAAATATTCCTAATAAACAACTGACTTCTTGGGATTTCAAAAGTAGGTTCTTAAATAATAGGTAGAAAATAATCCTTTGTAAAAACATCATAGACATAATCCTGTGTTATTTAATTATGAGAAGGATTTTCTACTATTGGTTGATGATTAGTTTTAGAAATAAAATCTAAGAATGTAATATGGTGTTTAAAAAAAATAAAGGGGTTGGGTTCATCAAACTTTACATGAACTTTTTCCTGAAAAGTACTTATATTTTTATTACAACCTCTATAAGCCTTATAAGTATTAGAATAACCTAAAAACATTCCTTCATAAAATTTTGTGCCAAATTATTTATCTTATATTTAGTATTCAATATTAATATTTTTCAACCAAATACATTGATGTATGAAACATTTTGTTTTATTCCTATCCAAAAATCCAAGAGAGTTTCATTAATAAAACGTATAATTAAAACTAGATTTATAATATAGCAGGCAGTACTAACTTCTTCATCCCAAAAATGTTTAGCAACTGAGTATTCACTTAGCATGGTTCTAGTAATCTTTTGACTAATTCTATTTCATATTTCAAATACACTATTTTTTTAGGGTGTTCTAGGTGTTCAAAATTTATGCTTAATACCTATATTATTACAAAAAGCATCAAATTAAGTTTTTTTGAATGCTCTATAATGATAAATATGAGTATTTTTCAAGGAATGGTTTTTCACATTTTTAAATCTAGATATAAAAGTTTTAAAATAACTAAAAACATCATATTTTTTTATTAGAAAATAGACCCAAGTGTATCGAGTGTAATTATAACATAAAAAATATACATATTTTTTTACTCCAATACTTTTAATTTGTGTAGGACCAAAATAAGTACACGTGAACTAACTATAAAGAATTAGATCTAGAGAATTCACTAAAATATTTAAAACTTGACTTATGTTTCTTTCCATATTGACAAGGGTTAAAAACATTAGAAGTATTAAAACTAAGTTTTGATAGATTCTTAAACAGTACTTTATTAGCTAAATTAGATATGGTTATTAGGTTACAGTATCCTAAACTTATATTCCAAAACCAATATTGATCTTCCATTTTACTAAGGAAAGGTAGATATTTGATCATAAGGTCTTCTATGTTTAATGTTTAAACATTCTCATGCTGATAGGTAGAATAAATTTATTCATCTTTTGAACTATCTATAATACATTTATCATTCCTAAAGATCACAGGATAACCCTCCTCACAGAAATTGAATTATACGTATAAGGTTTTTCTTATGCCTCACAATAAATAAAACATTTTAAATAAGAGTTTCTTTAATAAGTACAATATTACTTATACCAATGATTTCTCTTTGAGAACTATATCTGAAAATTACTTTACCAACTTTCATCTTGATTATCTTCTTAAAGAAATCATTGTTTCTAGTCATGTTCCTAGAATATGCACTATATTTGTACCAAATGTTTATGTTGTTGGTAATTTATCTATTTTCCTAAAAACAAAACGATTATTTGTTTGGAACCCAAACCTTCTTGGGTCTAGTATTGTATGAAAATACTATTTTGGGTAACATAATTTGACTAAATTTATTATTTTTGGAAAATGTAATTTTTTATAAAAAATTTTCTTTGTGAAAAAAAGAGATTGTACTTTTTTCAGAGGATAATTTTCCTCCAGTGACCACCACTTTAGAACTTAGTGAAAGAAGTTTCACTTTAGAAACAAAGTAATTGTTACTAAAAACATGTTTCTTATTGAAAAAAACCATTCCAGTATTATCACTATAATGTCTTATTTTATTATAAATTTTATCTAATTTATTCTTACCAGTATTAAATGTAGATAAATGTTTCTTTAATATTAAAATTTTATACTTTAGTTTTATAATTAAATTTTTATCCTCATTGGTAAAATTAATAGAACCAAGTACTTCAAAATTATTTTATAAATTAATTTTATTATAAAAAAAATCCAAAATCTTTTGAAATGGTATCTTTTTCTAAATTATTTTTAACAAGATATTTAGAATTATTTGATATTTCATTGGTCAAAATAGTTGTTTTCAAATATTCCTGAGCATGTTTTTCTTTGGCATTATCATTTTTTTACAAATCTTTAAATTTTAATTTTCTAATATTGTTAAAAACCTAGAAACATTTTCATAACTCGGTAACATATTATCTTCCCTATATGAGAAATATTTATCATTAAAAGGTGTAATATTCCTATTATTATCACTTTCCTGATAATTAACACTTAAAGATAAATTTGTATGGGATTCAACAGTGTGTACCTTAGCCATGATACATTGATTTACCATGGTTAATTTTGAAAAAAAAACCTTTTCTCTAAGAGACTATAAAATATTTATAAGAGTCATAATCCTTTAGTTTATCTTAGAAACAATATCACCAGGTAGAAAATCAAAGGGTTGATAGTCCGCACAAAGCATAAACCTTCTTGCTTCAATAACTTTTGAAGTACCAAAATGTGTGATTTCTATATTTTTTCATATACTATTAGTAAATTCACATGATGAAATATGAAAGTATATAATTTTAGTTATGGAACATAATAGAGTATTCCTTACTCTGAATTTGAGTCGATATTCTCACTTTTCATGATTTGTAAAGTTTTAACATCCTTATCAACAATCCTATATTTTCCATTAAGCATGAAAAAATTTGCAACTCTAGATTTAATCATAATAGTATTCATTCAAACTCTACAGTATTCATAATCAGAACCATCATTAATAGGTGGTCATATTAGATTGATATTTTCTAGGGTTACAATATTTAACCCTACCATCGTATAAAATCTATAGAAAATATTTTCTAAAAATTCATATTAGTGTAAAAATGTTTATAAACAAGAAATTTATATCAAAACATAAACAACTTGCAATAATTAAATAAAGTAAAAATGTATAAGGTATATAATTAGTATAAACTCATCTGATAACAATTGTTGGATCAAAAGGGTATCTAATATTGTTACCATTACAAGAGGGGTGGGGTGAATTTAATTTTTAAAAATTTAAACAAAACTAAACACAATACCTCTTAAAGTAAAAAATCAGACTAAAATTTCTTCCAATGATTAGTGTATTAGAATCGGTATCACAAATGATCCAATTATGAAAAAGTATATATTTTTTTGAATCACATACACTATGATAAAACCAAATGTAGAGAATGAAAATTATGATGAATAAATATCTATTACATACACTGTAGAAAAAGACTTACAAAAACAAGAAAAAGAGTAACTAGTAAAATTATGAATGACTTACAAGATATATTAAATGACATCACTCTTTTAAACTTACGATTAAGGTATTATGAAACCTTGACTATAGGTATACATAGTTCTATAATTACTATAAAATTTATCTTTCCTCGCTAGGAAATCCCTCAATATGATAATCATAAATCTATGTATTTATATCCCTAGAATCCCTCGATATAATGAATCAACATCTATATTCATATCCCTAGAAGCCCTTGATATAATGGGTTATATTTACAATGATCCTATCTAGATGATCCCTTAATTATAAAGATGATAAGATGCATAATGAAAATGAAAATGTTCTTAAGGAAACAACCCTTCTAGGGATTCCTTAGAAAGGAAACTCTCTAAATAATTACAATGTCTAATATTGAGAAGTTCATGCTAAGAAATATTCATAAGAGTTGAGTTATGAAAATGTATTATCCCCCAACTCTTAAAATTACTAGTTATTTATAGTAGAAGTTCAAACTATCATATTTCTGAGTTAGTTGCAATGACCCTGGACAACTTGATTTTTGACGGATCACAATGTTCTGGAATAACTAAATTTCCAATGTCTTTTTTCATCATCATTAAAATGATAACTCGTATTAATTATAGTAAAAATAATTCTATATATTTATATTATAATCTTAGGATAGTCTGATTGAATTCCTAATCATTTTTCAATACAGTAATTCTTATGAGGGTCAGTCCAACTTATCGGTTCTCGAATCAGTCAAATGGTTAATAATTTTTTCCTGAAAATGTACAAGAGAAAAAATTCTAACCACTAGTCTGAAAATATTTAATTTTGATTAATCATACTCATACTTGATATAATGGATCTTATTGATGAATTATAGGTTTATATTTTTAATACATTAGAACGTTTTCTATACACGGTAAAAAGTAATACTTTCTTCAAAAACATACTAAAATACATAGGAAACAAAATGTTAGTAAACATAGTTTTAAGAGTGTGTTTTTGATTTCCAAAACCAATGGAATGGAAAATTAATAAGTAATACTTATGACTTAACACAAGGTTATTAAGAGAAAATATAAAGGAGTTCTTTCAGATATCATGTAATCACTTTAAAAGATAACTTTCTTTTTTTACATATTATTTTACCTCCTCAAAATATATTTTATTTATCGTAAAAAATAACTTTATTATTTTAAATTTACTGAAATATTATTATAATTTTAAAACCACCATTATCCACCCTATTTTCCATCAAATGAAAAATTATAATGTCATTCGTGCGTACATGTGGACTACCACTTCCATGAAGCCAAGCGATTTATTATTTGTTTTCACATTACATAGATGATAAAAAGGGTAGATTTGATAAATAATATATATATATATATGATATAATAATTATTCTTTAATGGTGAATTATTATTTACCTTTCTTTTATTCCATTCATTGAAAAGTGAAAATACCGCTCATGCGTACATATGACATACCATCTCTCGGAATGGTATAATCTATTTTTCTATCTATAACTTGTATGGTTTAATATAAATACATATATAATGAATATATATGAAATTTATATAATGATAAACATTATAGATATTATGTAACCATGATCAAATTACAAGGGCCAAAACTACCAAACCTAGACATATAGGAAAAACGAAGCAGTTATTACCCAGAATAGTTATTTTAACAAAGAATTATTATTAGATAGGTGATAAAAAATTATATGTAAACTATATATGATATAATATATATGAATAAATTTATTGAATATATTTATTATAAATAAATATTTATTATACAAGAGGTTTTGATACATAGAAAGTAAGTCAAACATAAGGTAAGAGTTTATTTCACAATCTCATCATTATTCAAGATTATTAATGTTTAAGTCAATGCTGGGGGAAATAGTTGGTATTTATATCTTATATAAAATTTATTTTATTATCCTCTGATTACTTGTATATATTAGAATATTTCCTTTCATTTTTATATATTTAATGTATAGAAGATACCAAAATAAAGTTTTTAATGAAAACTGAGCTTTTGTTTTCTACTCGATCAAGAATATTTATATTCTGCATCCATATTTTATTTAAAATATATAAAAGGATGTTTTTAAAGTTACAAGATGATTTTTAAATACAATTTTTTAGAATTTTTGTATTTTTTAAATAAGTTTTAAAAGTAATATTATTTTCATATTCTGAATGAGGTTCTTTTTATCCTTTTTATAAAAGCATGAATTGAATATTTTTTAACTTATATAGAATGAAAAAATTATCTATGTCATTACCAATCATTAATTTGATGAAAATTCTACATGTTTAGAAGGTTTTTTTCAATTAAAATGAATTCCTTAGTATTTTAAAAATATTTAGATTTTATGAAAGTGTTCTCAATGTAAAAAGGGCATTTTCCTTGAGAAATATTTCTTTGAGATTTTGAAAGTATTTTAATCGATGTTGACATATTTTATTGAATATTATTATTTAATGATGTTATAATAATATGATATCATCCACCATATTTCTATGGATGGTTTATGATCAGATTAACTGGGGAATGTATTCAAATTCCACAAGGTAGTTCTTCTAATATGGAAAACTATTTATTTTTTAGGAATGCTGATTAAGTTGTTATTTTATTTATATGATGAATGCATTAAAATTATTAAGTTATGGGTGGGGACTAGAATTAAATATTTCTTATATGCATCAGTAGGTATTATGATACAAACTAGATTGGGTATTTGGTCAAGGCCTTACCCATTTATGTAAGATGTCTTGGAATGAGGGCTCAATGGTATGCTTCAGATGTCTAGAATTTTTTATTCCATCGTCATGAAATTAGTTATTGATGTCTATAGGATTATTTTAATAGTAATGATATCCATAAAAAATTTCTATATCATGTAATTATTTATATGTAATTATTTGATAATAATTTATTCCTTCAATATTATTATTGCCTTATTATATTATATTGTACACATACCATTATTGAGCATCTAAGATAATCCCTTTCTTATGTTTCCTTTACCCATGATTATAAGAAGTATATTAAGATTGATTTTTAGGGATATTCCAAAGGGAATAATGGTGTTCTAAAAAAAATACAATTTTTTATTTTATATTTTCATATTTAATTTGGGATTCAAGCATGTATCTATATTATCTAGATAACTAAACTATTAAATCAATTTGAATGAGATAAATTTTATCTAGTACCAATGTAATATAGTAACCATAAAATCTAGGTCTACTAGGGATATGGTATTTATAGTTGAATCCGAGGAAGTTTAGTAAAAACTGTGAGAACAAGATTTTGGACAAACTAGATTAGTGAATATAACCCTATGACTCACTTTTAGGATAATTTAAAGTATAAGATAACATCCTAATGTTTTATAAGGTAGATATTATGTATTTTCCCTAAAAATACCTCATTTTCCAGATACTATAAGTGAACATGGTTTGGGACCATATTTGTTAAGCAGTAATAACCTAGAAAAGAGTTTGTCTAGTATATATTGGTCACCGTTCTAGTTCATGGTGATTGTGCCATTGTTATGTGCCTAGTTTTATAGTCCCATGGGATATTCTTGGGTTAATTTGTATACTATTTAGAAACCATAATAGAATATTTGAATGTATTTTTATGATTTCAAAATATTCTGAAAGAAACCATGTTTTTGATTTTGATATTAGCTATACATTAAAATTTTCAATTAATGTCAAGTGTTTCACTTGTTTAGAAATTATAAAATATTATTTATAATGTTATAACATAATTTAGTGTATTCCGTTGTTTAAAAATTGTGCCTAGTGTATGGAATGGAAACGATACCAATGCACAGAATCAATGTAGGGATTTCCATCATGGGAAATATAATGAAGATAGAGTTAGAGTTATAGATAGATATGAACAAATTATAAATATATTTTGGAATATGGATAAGGTTATGACTAATAAACTTTCCTTTCTAGAGAAAAATACTGATCCACAAAACAATTTAATAATGTTAGACCGCTAGATGCATCAACAACATCCAACATTCAATGGGACTGAAAATCCATTTTTAGTTGATAAATGTATAATTTTATTAGAGAGGATATTTATCACATTGGGAATTAATGAAAGGGGGAAGGTTATCATAGAAATTTTTCAACTCTCATGGGATGTAAATCAATTATGTACATTGATTCAAAATACTAAGGATGAGGAGGAAATAGTGAGATTGGAATAAAAGTATTTTAAGGAAAGTTTTTGGGAAAAATATTTTCCTCATGACCAAAGAGTGGTTACAGAGAGGCAATTCTTAAGTTTGAGTCAAAAGGAAGAGAAAAATATTTCTATGTATTAATCAATCTTTATAAATATAACAAGGAATTTTATGGACTACATAGGTAATCCAAAGATCTAGATTGGGTATTTATTTTGTGGGATTAATCCAAAACTTCGATGTGAACTAGGCTCCTAAAAATTCTCATCTTATGAGGGTATAATATCATGTTATATCAAGATATAGAAATAAGTATCCATTTCTAATGGATTCAATGGGGAGAAAGAGAATAATATGGTGATAGAGAACAAAATGTATAAGGTGAAGAAGGGAAAGAGGAGTTTCCCAACATGTGATAATTGTAGAAAGAAACACGTTGGTAAATTCTTAAAAAGAGAAGGAATTTAATTCAAGTGTGGAAAAAAGGAAATCATGATCATGAATGTAAGGGTATGAGAGAAGATATTAAAGTATAGTTCATTAATTTTAAAGGGATGGGGAAATATTCCATGAAATTCCCCAAACATCAAGATAACTCACAAGAATTTAATTCGAGGGGGAAGGCTAATATTTTTAAATTACTATAGCTGACCTGGAAGTTCCCAGTGTTGTGTTGAAATAAACACTTATTATCCACTCCAGGATTTTAAATATTTTATTTGATTCTAGTTCTACCTATAATTTTACAACAAATGAATTTTTAAGGTCACCACATCACCAACTCAATGATTTGATACTGAGTTGGAAATAAAAACTCTTAATTGTTTAATGGCCGTATCTCAGGTATATACCACCTATGTAATAAAATTTTGTGGGAATGATCTTACCATGAATATTTTTAATCCTTACCTATATAATTTTAACATAATTTTGGGTATAGATTATATCTCTCAGTATAGATCTTGCATCAATTTTCATGGAAGATAAGTTTTATTTGATATTTTGAATCATACTTCAATCATCTATTAGTGTAAAGATGAATATAGAAACCCAATTTAAATTAATTCCATCATATGTGTTTTTCTACCTATTCATGAGGGACATTTATCTTATATGGTTGGGGAGAAAAAATTGAAAATACTCAAATATTTCATGAATATGCTTATGTATTTCTTGATTACTTGCCTAGATTTCCCCCAAATGATGATGTTGTGTTTTCAATAAAACTCCTATATAGTGATACTACTATTTCAAAGACTCTTTATAGAATAACCCCAATTGAGTTATAAGAATTAATGAAGAAACTTCAAAATAATCTAGATATGGGATCCATTTAGCCTATTACTTCTCCATGGGGTGCACATATTATTTTTTTAAAGAAGAAATATGGGTCAATGCATCATTACATTGATTATTAGGATCTTAACAAGATCAATATTAAGAAAAAGTATCATCAAACCCATATAGATGATTTTTTGATCAATTATAAGGAGATTCATATTTTTCCAATATTGGTCTTTAATTTAGATACCATAAACCGGGGATCTAGGAGGAGTATATACCAAAGACAACATTTCGTGTGAGGTATTGTCATTATGAATTTAAATAAATACCATTTTTATTTACCAATGCTCCTGAAATCTCTATGGATTTAATGAATAGTGTATTTTGAGACTACCTTAAATAGTTTTTGGTTGTCCTTATAGATTTTATTATAATATATTTAAGGATAAAGTAAGATCATCAATACAATTTGAAAATTGTTTTGAAATCCCCCAGGAAGGAGAAATAGTATGATAAAATTACAATCTGTGATTTTTTTATTTAGAAATTTTCATTATTAGGTAATATAATCTCAAATGAGGGTATATTGCTAGATCCTTCAAAGATGGAAGATATTGACAAATTCCCTAGAACAAACTTGAAAATTAAGATCTATATTTTCCTTGGGTTGGTTTGATACTATTGACACTTTTTTAGATATTTCTTAGGACTACCTAATACACTAATGAAGATTACTATCAAGGGGGTTATGTTGTAATGTAAAAATGAGTGTGAAGATATTTTAAAAAAATGAAGAAAATTTTGGTCAAAATACCTAGTCTTAAACTACCTTAAATGTATTATAATTTTTTATATATAATGATTAATAATATAAGGTTCTAATATGAATCATTATGTAGAATCACTTAGTGATATAATAATTCTCTCAGAAATTTGAAATTCATGAGAAAATATTCCCAACAAATGATTTGGAGTTAGAAGTGGTAATTTTATCATTGAAGATATGGAGGCATTATCTATATGGTGAGTTTTGTATTATATATACTGATCATGAAATCTTGAAGTATATATTTACATAGGAGGAGTTGAATATGAACTAAATAAGATAGATTGAGTTGACTAATGATTATTATTGCTCATTACATTACTACCATGGGAAAGCGAACACGGTGGAAGATGATCTGATTCGAAAGGATCATTCTATTATATCATTGGTGAGGATCAAAATAGATCTAATATATCTAGATTTGAGAAGGATGGATATTAATATTTTTAAATAAAGGGATAAATATTATATTTCTCATATGAGTATTCAACTATCTATCCAAATGAAGAGTAAAGAGGCATAAAAGGAAGATAAAGAACTGTAAAAGAAGGTCATAAATGTTCCTGAGTGGAACCATGGTTGTGATGTAATCATATGTTTTAGGAACCATGTATGTGTCCCTTAAATACCAAACATGAAGAAGGATATGTTGTATGAAGATCATAGTTTTTCATTCTCTATTCATCCTAGAAGGATGAAGATGTATAGAGACATGAAAGAATATTTATAGTGGGACAACATGAAGAGAGATATTGTAGAGTATGTATCTTTGTTCTTAGTATGTTATCAAGTTAAATAAGAGAGATTAAAGTGCAAGGGGATGTTATCACCATTTCACATACCAAAATAAAAATGGGAAGACATCACCATGGATTTTGTTATTAGACTCGCCAAAATATCTAAAGGCCATAAAACTATTTGGGATATAGTCCATTGCTTTACAAAGTTAGTACACTTCATTTATAATTGAAAATATATATCCCTGGGTAATATTTCTTGGATATACATTAAATAATTGGTAAGGATTCATGGAGTACCACATTATATTATATCTGATCAGGATCATAGGATTACCTTAAATCACTGGATAATTCTTTAGTAAGCTCTGGAAACAGAGTTATGTTTTAATATTACCTATCATCCTAAAATAGATTTTCAGTTTGAGGGAACCATTGATATCTTATATTATATATAATGATATTATTAAATGGATTTTAAATGTAGTTGGGATCAACAACTTCATATAGTAGAGTTTTTTACAAAAATTTTTAATTTATAATTCAAGTGGATCATTATAGAGACCTCTATAGAAGTGTAGAACTAAATTATTCTGGGATGAAGTTGGATAATTTCTTTTGGATCCTGACCAAGTTGATGAAATTGATGATAATGTTAGATCCATTAAATATAAAATCAATACAGTTCATAGTTGATATAAAATTTATGACGATAATCACTCATGAGATATATAGTTCGATGTTGTTGAGAAGTTGTTTTTTCAAATTTTTCTATGGAATAAGATTATGTGATTTGTAAAGAATAGAAATATCATCCCTAGGTATATTAGTCCCTTTGATATTATTTACTTATTATGGATGAAGTCTTATCAATTGGAACTTTTACTGAACCTCTCTTAAGTTTACTATGTGTTCCATGTATCTCCCCGAGGGAGTATATGCTTCATCCATCATATGAACTAAACATAGAGGTCATACAAATGGATCATGGTATTTATTATAAAGAAAACCCAGTATAAATCATCGACTGTAGAGATAAATTTCTACACAACAAAAATACACACCTGGTTAAAGTTCTCTGGAGGAATCATAAATTATAAGAAGCTATGTGGGAACTGTAGAATGTGATGAGGTAGAAATATTTTCATTTGTTTGTGTTAGAGTAATGGAATTTTGATGTGAAAACTCATTTTGAGGGGTTTTAATTTTACACCCATATATTTTAGGATATACTTCTATAAGTAAAATTTTATTTCTTCAATAGCTTGCAATACATGCGACCTCAAGTCTAAATGAACTGAAATATTGTATTTCATTATAACCCAAACATTAAATTGGAATGTATGAATTGTAATAGCTAAATTAAGAAAAATATTTGGTTTAAACATCTATAAAATAAATTCATTATTCATCAATTTATTACAAATGAAAATAAAAAAAATTTGTATGTAGAAGAAATGGTTTTTTCTGAAAAACTGTATTTATGCATGCAATGTGTTTTTTATCATAATGAATTAAATTAATAACTATTTATGAATGTTTTTAATGGAATTTATATATTATTTATTCAATAAACTATTTTAATAAAAATTTAATATTTTTTTCTAAGAATGTGATAATGATATAAATCTAGTCTTATGCTTAAAATTTTTATTTTTTTAAAAAAAGTGGTTCTCATATCCTTTTATAAAATTATTTTGAAATTAAATTAGGACACTTGTAGAGATTGGATTATTAAAATTGGACTCTATATTTAGAATAAGTAGGTAAATATTTGGTAAATATTTCCCTTTTACTTTTATTAATTGTGAATAATAACCATGGTAAAAGTTTTTCTCATTGGTAAAAGGTTATTCAGGTTAACATAAGATAAAACTAAGTATTAAGGTTAATATTTTCACCCCAATTACCATTCTATAAATTTAATTTTAACTTTATCACAAAAGTATATAAATTTTATTTTTAAGGGACACATTCAATTGATAATTTCCTCTACAATATTTAAATCAAAGAAAAACTAAAAATGTAACTCTCTTACTTTTAAATATATTTGATGTGTTCAAATAGGGATAAAATAAATTTGTTAAGGAATATTAAATATTATTTTTAGATGATTGAAATTATTTTTTTGATATTAATTTCTTAATAATTTTTAGTGATTATATAATTAACATAAATGTTTACACAACATCGATACATTATTTCTTTAATTAATAGAAAACTAAAATAAAGGAATTTTCAAATATTAAAAGTAATATAATTTTAGTATATTATATTGTTACAACAATTTTATAGATTAATATAAAATATTAATTATTTCTAAATGATTATATTTTAATTCCATCATTGTGTTGATGTATTTAAAGTCAAATTAAATGAATAGTGTAAAAAATGTCAATAATGTTATTTTATGAAAACAATAATTTATTAAATTAATTAAAAATCATAATAACATAAAAATAGGATCTGGGGGACAATATATGGCCTAAAACTTCAACCCTTTTACATTTATGAGACAATTTTTACATTATATGTAAAATTAAAACCCTTTATGATTGAAACATTTGTTGTCGTTGTTAAGATTAAAATAGGATAATTAAGGGGTTTAACCAAAAGATAAAGTTTAAAATATGACTTAAACCTATCCAAAAATTATTGTTTGATGGTATTTAAACCATATCATACCTTATATTCTAATTAATATCATGTTGTAATCATTTATATTGAGAATGACTTAGTTATATTTTAATATTTTTTGTAATTACAAGTGTATCATTTCCCTCCCTTAAAAAAGAACACCCCTTACCAATATTATTTACAAATATTTGAGAGAGATATATTGGTAAATAAATATCCATTTATATTTTTAAAATCCTTATTCACATTCTATAGGTTCTATTATTCCAAAGATACAAACTCTTGGGTTCTTAAGAGTAGATATAAAAGAGTTATATCAAAGAAGATGTAATAAAATTAACCAATCACTTTATTTTTTTTACTTCTTCTTTTAAAAATTATAAATATGTGTTTATTATTATAAAATAATAAATTTAATTTAATTAATTTACTGAAATTTTATTTTGTTTTTTAAAATACCATTATCCACCCTTTTTTCCATCTAATGAATAATTATAATGTCGCTTGTGTAGACGTCTTAACTGCCACATCCATGAAGTGATGTGATTCATTTTTTTCCATTATAATTTACATAGAAGGTAATAAGGTTTTATTTAATAAATATATATGAAATAAAAATGATTATATAAAGGTTCATTTTTATCTAGCTTTATTTTTCCCCATTCTTTGAAAATTGAAAACAATGTTCATCCATACAAACAACCTACTGTCTTCATGAACAGTGTAATTCATTTTTTTCATCTCAAAATTGAATGGATTAATATAAATAAATATATAATAAATATATATGATATTTATAACATTATTAATGTTATGGATATGATGGAACTATTATCAAAGTGCATGGACTAAAATTATCAAACAAAACCCTATATGAAAAATAAAGGAGTTATCACCCAAAAGAGTGATTTTAATAAACAATTATTAATAAACTAGTGATATAGGATTATAAAAAAAGTTATATATGGTGTGATATATATAATTATGGTTTTGAAATATATTTATAATAAATAAATATTTATTATACCTTATGTTCATACACAAACAACGGAATTCAAACCCGGGGTAAGTGTTTATTTCACAATCTAATCATATTCGAGATTGTTTATGTTTAAGTCTCCATTGGGGGAAATATTTGATATTTATATATTTAAAAAATTTATTTTATTCTCATATAGTTATTTATGTATAATAAAAGTTTCCCTTTCATTTTCTCTCTTTATGTTACTCTAGATATCTAAGTAATGTTTTAAGGAAAACCAAACATGTTTTTCAACTCTATTTGAAATATTTCTCTTCCATGTCCATATTTTCCTTAAAATGAATAAAAGTTAGTTTTTAACATTATCCAATGATTTATTAAAGATATTTTTTATTTTTTTCCAATTTTATATATTTTTAAAATGTAATATTTTTATCACTTTCAAATCAATTTAATTTTTGACCTTTTTAATAAAATTTGAATGAAATGTTTTTTATAAATTACGTGACATGAATTTTTTTTTGAAATCATGAACACCCATTTACTTGAAGAATAATTTAAAAGTTCAAAAGGATATTTTAAAGTAAAATGTTTTCATTAATATTTGGGATATTTTTAGATTCAAAATAAGTGATTTTAATGTGAAAAGGTTATTTTACACATGAAATTTTCCAGTTATCTTTTGAAAGTATTTTCATCTATATACACATAATTTTTTGAATATTATGATTTAATCAGGTTATGATATTGATATACCTTCCAACATATTTCTATGGATGGTTTATAATCATCTTTACTGGGGAAAATATTGATATTTTGTATTCTAGTTCTTCTAATATAGGAAAATTTTGATTTTTAAGGCATGTTTTTGAAGTTGTTTTGTTTATTAATATAATTATATTATTGGGATTATTTAGTGATGGGTGGGGTGAATAATTAAATAGTCTTTTTATGTATTATTAGGTCTCAAGAGGAACACAAGATTTGGTATTTGACCAAGGCCTTACACCTTTATGTAAGATGTATTGGCTTGAGGCCTCAATAATAAGTTTGAGATGTCCATAATTATGCATTCTATCATCATGAAATCAATTATTAACATCTATGTGGTTATTTTAATATTTAGGATATCCATGGATATGTTTTTAGATCATGTGAATATTTATTTGGAATTATTTGATCATCATTTATTATTTCTATATTATTCATGCCTTATTAGATTCTGTGGTATGTATAGCCTTATAGAGCATCTAAGATAACCCCTTTTCAATGCTTCATTTCCACGGTATATGAGGATTTTTATTATGATTGACATGAAGGGATAATCCAAAGTGAATTATGGTTTTTTCAAAAGAAAATAATATGTTATATTTTATGTTTTCAAATGTAATTTTGGATTCAATCATGTATCTAGTTTACCAAGACTACAAAACTATTTAGTCCTTTAATATGTGATCACTTGTATCTTGTACCAATATAATAACGTAAACACCAACTCTTGGATACTAGGGTCAGAGTCTTTACACATTAGAAATCAATCATTCACTTTTAAAGATTCCTTAAATTCACTCCAAATACAACAATATTTATGAAAAAAAATATGGAAATATAATAATACCAATATTAGAATATATAACGGGATTTCAAAAATATACTCTTATGATATTCCTTTGACACATACATTGAAAATATATTCCAATATAATGGATAGAATATATAATGTTTTTAAAAATTAATAAAAGAATAAAACAATTCTTTAACAATTGCAGTAATTATAAATTAGTAAATAATATAATAAGAGTGAAAAAATCAAATAGTTTTTATAATAACTGAATATTAGATTGAATTCATTTAAGATCATTTTTGAGAAATTGCTTCCATGTTTTCATATTCCCATTGATGCTTGAAAAGAGTTTCTAAATAATTAAAAGTTTCTACTTCATGAAAACAATGAAGCAAGTAGAAGAAACATATTTATAGAACTTTCACTTATGGTAGATTATAAATAACTTGTGGTATCACGCACATGTGGTTGGTAAAAATATCATAGTTAGTACATGCTTGTGGTGTATCTTCTAGTTGATCATGGGGTAAAACTGGAGTTTCTTCATGTGGTAGATTTTCTACCATAGTCAAATTCCATGGTATATTCCATGAAGGATGGTGTATTGATCACATAGTTTCTTTGGTACTCATGGTTGATTCATAATTCAAGCACGTGGTCATTTCAAATATGGTTGGATTAGTGGATGTTGTTATTAAAATTCTAATGGTGGAGACTAATCATCACATAGTTTTTCATCATGATTCTGAGGTTTCTTAGGTATCTTCTTGCTATATTATGTTTCTTAGATTGATATTCAATGATATACTGATGGTACACACAGTCAGTGTATGTGGATGAGATATTATCATCTTCTTTGAGGGTCACACACTACATATCACAGATGTGATGCAATTGTAAATTAATAAACATGATTCTACAAATAAAACAACTATATAAAATCCTCATACTTAAAAAATGGTTTATATAATTTTCTTATTTCATAATGGTAAATAAAGAACTACCTGTGTAAGATTTATATTAATGGAGTTCTATAAAACATACAAAAAAATATTCCAAGATGTTATGTTTCTTAAAAAATATTATTATTTCTAAATAACATGAAATAAATACTTAAAGTAATGAACAAAAAACAAAAAATAATAATCTAAATAATTAAAATTTAAATTATAATTTTGAATTAATGAGAAAAATTTTAATTAAAAAAAATTAAATATTAATTAAATATTAATTAAATATCAACATAATCTCTTCAAACATAGACATGAAAATTTCAAAAAAAAACATCCCCCATTTCTGTAAATTAAAAATCATAAAATTTAATTATTAAAATCCAAAACATTCACCCCTATTGAAATTAATCAATAAGTCAAAATATTTATATAAATTTCTACAAACAACCAGTTTTGAAAAGGAATATGAAAGAATAATTAGATATTTTTAAAAAAAATATATATATTATGAAGATATTTTCAAATTCTAACTCTACCTTGAATTAATTTATATATTATTACCTTATAAATATAGCTATTCAACTATTATCACTACACACAAGAAAGAATATTAAAATCTGTAATGAGGAAACCATTTCTAAATTTCATAGATAAAGAATTAAAAAATATTAAAACATATATTATTCTTATAACATAAAATGTTCAAACTTTATTTAATCAAATTTAATAGAATCTGTTAGTTTTGTAAGTACATTATTAAGTTGGTTTTTGATTGGGATTTTTTGATAAAATATATCGTTTATTTACACAGTCTTTTAGAAAATAAAATCTAAAATCTATATTTTTTTTATAGAGTGTTTTAAATGATTTTTATCTATAGATATAACACTAGAATTATCATAGTAAATAATAATTTTATAAAATAAATATAAAAACCAAGTTTTTTTTGATAAATCCAATGACTTTGAGCACAAAATTTAGAAAAACCCAACATTCTTAGCCTTAGACATGGGTAATAAAACTGGTAGATTATTTTTAAAACTATATGAAATCAAATTTTTACCAAGAAAATGAAGTATAACTAAATTTATTTTTTCTTTCAATCCTAGAAATTCCAAAATTAGAATCAGAATAAGATAATTAACCTAAATAGTTATTATTTGAGTAAAATAATATTATACAAGCAATTTATTTGATGTATATTATGATTATTTTAATAGACTCAATATTAATTTCTTTAGGATTATATTGAAATTTGGCATATAAGAAAACTAAAAGCATTATATCAGGTCTCAATGTTTTTAAAAAAATTACATTTCATATCATTCTTAAATTTCATTTAACATTAAAATAGTTTTTATATTTATCAAAATATAATTTGGAATTATTACACATAAGTTTTTAATGTTATTCATGAATAAAAAACCAATTTATATTTTCTTTATCATTTTTACTTTGATTTAAAAATATACAAACTTTTCTTTGATTAACTTTTAAACTAAGAAATAATTTCAACTCTCTCATTAAGATCATGTCAAGATCATTATTCATTAATTTAGAAAACTTATTAAAGAGAATAACATTTTTATAACCAAATATAAAATCATCAACATATTTGTTTATAATTAAAATATATTTTGGCTCTTTTCCATAAATATGTTATAATCAACCTTTGGATTAGTAAATTCATTTCGTAATAAAAAAAGGTAGTGCATCATAACAAGTTCCAGAAGATTTCTTAGGAACATATAAAGATTTATGAATTTTAAAAACATGATTTGGAAAATTTTCACTTTCAAAATGAGGGGTTCTTTAACATAAGTTTCTTCAACAATTAATCCAATTAAAAGTGAAATTTTTAAATCCATTTGAAATATTTTGAAATTTTGAGAATATCCAAAATATAATAAAATTATAATTATACATATTCTTGAAATATATATAAATAAATCTTCAAAATTAATTCCCTCTTAATGATAACGTCCTTGGGTAACACTTCTTTATTTATTTTTAACTATATTATTAGATTCATCATGTTTGTTATAGTAAATACAATTTGTTCCTATAAGTTTTTTATATTTAGTAAGGTCAAATAGATTATAAACATTATTTATTTCAAATTTATTTAATTAATAATTTATATCATTAATATAAATTTAATCATTTAAATATTTATCAACATCAATAGGAATAGAATCAGCAATAAATTTAAAATTAGTGAACTAGTTAAAAACTAATTTTATTATTTTAATTCTATATTCATAATTTCCAATAAATTTATTAAGATGATAATATGTGTTGTAGCTTTACGGGGATGTAAATCCCAGAGGTGGGAGTAATGTAAAGACCCGGGAATTTTCAGAAATTTTTTTTCTTAAATACTTTGGAATTTTATGAGTCTGAGGTTTCTGACGGCACTTGATTCTGAGGCCCGGTGTGCCCAGAATCAATTTCTGAAGTTTTGTTCGGGTACGTTAAGTAAACATAAGTGCGGGTTTTTCTATCTTTTGAACCGGTTCTCGGAATTGAAAACTGGGGACACCGATGAACTTACAGCACCGATATTCTCTTAAGGGGACCTTTACTGTAGTTACGTTTACTCGGGAGGAGAAGTTAATTTTTGCGGATTCATTAATAATTAAATAAAATTGTTGTGTTACAATTTTATTTAAGTGGAAGTTATTTCATCAAAAAGGAAGTTTGATGTGGGGCCCACACCCCACCTAACTTCCCATGGGAGGATATAACTAAATGTGGTGGGGTCCACAAGATCCACTAACTTATCACCTCCCCTCAACTCCCTTGAACCCCCCCCCCCATTTAACTCCCCTTATTTTTATTTCGACAACTCCCCCTCATTTAATTGGGTGGAGCCTCTCCACATTCCACCCTCTTTATTAATGTGCCAACCTTATCAAATTAATTAAGTGAGCACCCATAATTAATTTATTCTTTTGAATTAATTTGAAATGGAATGACATATCTATTAAAAATTTGGTGAAGCCTTATTATAATTTTGGCCAGGAAAATATTGTGGTGGGAATCCTTTGAGAATTAAAAGAGTGCTTTAACCTTCCACGAAGAACGACGTCTTCTTCGATGAAGAACGCCGATTCCATTGAAGAACGACGACGTGACTTCCTTCCACTTTATCCGCTACAAGAGAGGAGATGCCACTTCCTCTTTGGATGCACCCTGACATCCACAGAATCGACGTCCGTTCTCCACGACACCGTCATCTGCAACCCCTGACCATCGCGACGTTCATCTTCCGCGGCTCGTCGATGAACAAACATTAATCAAGGTAGGGGGTTTGTTTCAATTTTAATTAATAAAATTGTTCTTCATCTCTCATTGAAACCATGTTTATTCTTCGGCCATATGATACCACCTAACGCGGAAGGCGCGTGCCGAACGAACACGACCCGACGACCCTTCGTTGATCCTTGTTATTTTTCAATGTCAATAGTTACGGAAGGGGTAGAGGTGGCCGGAGAAAGCAGCGGCCATAAGCTGGCCACTTGGAGAGGAATCGTGGCCCACATTCGTGGGCTGCTCGACCGAAAGAGAACCGGCTAGCTAAAGTCGGTTGGGCCGAAGGGAGACCGTGGCACCCTAAGGCGCCGCACTGTAGAGATCCACGGCCCGCACTCCGCGGGCCGCTTTGGTGGGTGAACAGGCCGGCTCATCACCCGGCCAGATTGGAGGAGGTCGCGGTGCCGCCTAGTGCCGTGTGTAGTGGACAGTGGCCCGCCCAAGGGGGCCGCTCGTGCTGGAGAAGCCGGTAGGGCAGGAGGGTGGTTCCGATCAGCGCCGCCAGTTCGGGAAAGCCCCCCCCCCCCCCCACCCCGCAGCGCTCGGCCACCCGGGCCGAGCCGCGACAAGACAAGCTGGGCCGCACCACGCCGATCCGGGCCAGGCCGCACTACGTCGGGCCTGGCCAAGCCTCTCCAGGCTAGGCCAAGCCCCTCGAGCCAAGCCACACACATTTATGGGCCGATCCTACACCAGTCGGGTCGACCCGACCTGCCATCCCACTGGGCTTGACGGGTGGAGCCCATTTTCACTTAAACGTGAATAAATTTAAGACTGTGCATCCAATCTATGATCCATCTGTGGTACTGAGACCCTCGTGACAAAGTGGTCCTTTTGCGATAATCTATGTGAGTTTTGGACGACTTTGGAAAAACGGTCGGGTTGGTTCGAAACCGAAACCAACCAGGACCCCGGAGCAGAAACGCTTATAACTTAAGGACTAGACGTCCGATTGACATTTCGTTAACTATTATAGTTTCCTTTTGATGAGAAGGTTATTTTGGAATACTCCACGTCGGATTTGGATGCTATTGGAGTATGGTCGGGTTGGTTTCATCTTAAAAACCAACCAGGCCCCTGGAACAGAAATGCCAATAACTCACAGACCGGGCGTCTGATTGACACGTCGTCTATTGCATTGAGACCCCTATGATGAGGAGTTAATTTTTGATACTTTTACATGAGTCTTCGTGACACATGGAATATTTTCTTGAGGCTCGTGGAGTGGACCCTACTGGTGACAAGCGAGCAGATTGCAGAGACCTAGTAGCTGGCTGAGACTTGACGACTGACGATCGATCGACTTAGAGTGATTCGGATGGCCCAGTGGGTAGCGCTTGGTCATAGAAGTAGACCCACGACGTCGGAGTGCTTGGTTGTAGCGGCATACCCACGGTACATGACATATTGAGTACCTCTGTAGGCTATGAGGCGGAGCGCTTGGTTGTAGCGACAGGCCCATGGTGGGAGGCGCTTGGTTGTAACAGCATGCCCACAGTACTCGACAGGTGGAGTACTTCAGCAGTCCAAGGTTAGTGGGAAGTTCTTGGTTGTAGTGGTAGGCCCACTGTACTTGATAGAGGAGGAGTTCTCCAGCAGCCGTGGTTTCGACATCATGAATAAAAGTCTTGGTTTGAGCTGAGTCAATGACCTTTGTGTTTTCCTCATGATTGAGATGGGTTACTTGATAACTTAGTTATATGTATGGGCATATACCAAAGTAATGGTTATTCGTTGATTTCATACTTTTTGGTTTATCCTTGTTGGATTTTGTAAGACCTTGAGGGTCTCAGGGTCCCTACTATGTATCGTTATACTCACCCCTACACGTTCTATGCCCGCACCACGTTGTGTTGGATGAAGACGACAGACAGTGCTGACGGAGGCCGAGAGCGCCAGGACTGGGCGGTATCCAGAGGTGGACCACTCAACGTGACGGTACATGGAGAAGACCGATAGACGCAGAGTGCAGAGGAGGATATCCGTACCTACCCTTCAGGTAGGAACTCGGAGGACGATCCAGGAGTTTCTTTCACCATTCAGCTATTTGTCTTTTTCAGTTGTACTTTGTTTAGTTGTAGCTTTACCTTTTTGTGGGTCTTGTAGTTCCAGCCCCTTTTTACTTTCAGC
Organism: Viscum album; assembly: GCA_963277665.1. Taxonomy (NCBI): domain Eukaryota; kingdom Viridiplantae; phylum Streptophyta; class Magnoliopsida; order Santalales; family Viscaceae; genus Viscum; species Viscum album. The sequence continues at coordinate 1,717,925,743 of OY728143.1, forward strand.
ACACTTGTTATACTACTTTACTTAGTACTTTCTTATGCTTGTACTCTGGTATAATGTGTTACATTTTATAAAGGCAATACCTTCCCAGTTTTAAGGGAATTATGCCTTTGGTGCTAGTCGTCAGCCCCTGACCTATGGAAGGCGGGCCTGGGGTAGTCACAATACGGGCCCCGAGGGACGGGTCATGAAAAATTGGTATCATAAGAGATGGTTCTACCACATAACTCTGAAATTTGTTGTTTTTTATGTGAATAAATAGTTTTAAGAGTATTGAGTGTGGTTTTCAGTTGAGGGAGTCTAGTGTTGGTGCGGCGGCCGACATATCCATACACCAGGACCCTGACCTCCGATTTCCAACTCAGTGCATGAAAAAACTGATTGCATGTGTGTTTTCAAAAGTTTTCATTAAGTCAGCTCAAACCAGGTCATCTCACCAGGTATAGTCTTTTGACCGTGTCACATCTGTTCAGGATGCCTCCACGCAGACAGTCAGTTGGATTTCTGAGAGAGTTCCCGAGGACGGCCCACCAAGCGACGAGGCTCTAGTGCAGGGCCCTCTTTCTATGTTGGCACCTTCGGGTGGTGTACCAGCAGCACCACCACCCATTGCGCAGAAGATACCACCAGCCGCATTGGCGGATGGTGCACAATGACTGAGCGCGTTGCATGAGTCCCAGTGGCAGAGGCCTCTGAGGTTTTGAGGTGAGACAGATTCCCTGCCAGTAGAGGACTAGATGGAGGCAATTGCTAGATTTTTCCTCCTAGTTAAGACACCAGTAGAGAAGATGGTGATCTTAGCTACTAGACTTTTTTCCATGTGTAACCACAAGGTTGGTCTGCTTAGTGATGAGGCTTCGGTACGTGGGCTGATTCCTGATATAGAACCTTCGGGTAGGGTGAAAGTTATATCACTACCCATTGATCAATAGTTATGACCGACAGTACCAGTAGAGGACACTTATAGGCTTAGTGCCTTACATTTGTTTCAGCATCAGATACCCCTCAGGTTCTGAGGCGAGCCCGACTCACAGGCGGCTGAGGACTGGCTTGAGGAGTTTACTGAGATTTTTCTTGAACTTATACTGCTTCGTCAGGATGACATGTCGGTACCTGAGTATTCATCGAGGAATACCGATCGTTCTGGGTACTCGATGAATAGGATACGATCAGTGCTTTAGATCTCAAGCCTCTGAATGAGGTGTGTTTAAGGATATCTAAGCCACCACTTTTTTCATCTATGCATTCCTACTTATACTAGGGTTCTAGAGAGAACCTTTGTGGTTGAATGTTCTTTGGAAGAACGGATACAGCTAGTGAATGTTAGCAGTGTGAAAGCAGGGAACTGATGCCAGTCTCAGAGACTTGGGCGTGTAAATTGTTTTAAGAAGAGGAAGTTTTAAGGAGAGATGAATATGCAGAGCAGCAGATGTGGAAGCAGATCTAGGAGGGCAGCATGTGGTGAAGTACTTTTAGACATGTTACAACCACCCACCTTTGTATTCCCCACCAGGCTCAGGGAGCAGGAGTGAAGGGTAAGATATTAGCTGCATGTGGTAAAGTAGTGTGAACCAAGGTCTCTAGGAATGATTTGAAGTACGGTTTGTGTCTACTACTAGCTTTCGTATCAATAGACATAGGTACCAATCATTCCTTCCATCCACAAATCTTGTCCCAGGACCAGAGTTTCCGGTTAAACCGTTGACATGACCCTCACGTCTAGAGATACCTTTGGGAGGAGACTCGATAATCACACTTATGCCGATGGTGTGATCTGACCCTTTATGCAAGAGTTTCGGTTAATACCTCTTGGTGGCAGCATCGAGGCCTTATGATGTTAGTTTGGGTATGGACTGGGCAACCACAGTTCATACACAGATTGACTATATTAGGAAAAAAGGTTGTGGTTTACCTACAACATTGGGATGGGTTTTCCTTGGTCGGCGGAAAAGAAATCACAGGTAGCACTGGATGGAATCATGCAGAAGTGGGTGTAGTCAATCACTCATGAGTCGGCCAAAATTAGAACTATTCAAGACTTCTCCAGAGTTGCTGCACCACTTCCAGCATTGACAAAGAAGGGGAAACCCCTTGTGTGGTCTGAGAGATGCCAGAAAAGCTTTCAAGAGTTGTGGCAGAGGTTGACTAGTGTGCCCACCTTCAGGCTACGACGGAGAAGGTGTAGATCATCCAGGAGCAGATGAAGACTGCACAGAGCAGATAGAAGTCCTATGCTAATAGGAGACAGAGACCATTGGAGTTCGAGGATGTTGACCATGTCTTCTTACAGGTCTCACCTCGACGAGGTCTACGGAGAATTGGCTGGGACCACAAGTTATCTTCACATTTTATTGGGTCTTTCCTGGTCCTCAGTAGAGTAGGCAAGGTGGCTTACCACCTAGCCTTTCCACATCAGTTGCACTAGGTGCATGACGTCTTCCACATATCTCAACTGAGAGGATACGTGCATGAACCGTCCCCCGTCATCGACCACGAGGAGCTGGATATCGATGATGGGGAGACTTTCACGGAGGTTCCAGTGGAGATTGAGGATCGACAGGAGCAGGTCCTGCATGGATGGTCGATTCCTCGGGTAAGCATTTTTTTGCAGCATGGGAACCTCCAGGAGAGCATATGGGAGCAGGAGGTTGAGATGCGTGCTCAGATCCCACCTTTGTTTCCCTAGTGTGTGTTGTAGCTTTACGGGGACGTAAATCCCTGATGTGGGAGTAATGTAAAGACCTGAAAATTTCAAGGGAATTTTTTTCTTAATTTCTTTGGAGTTTTACAAGGCCGCAGTTTCTGATGGCGCCTGATTCTGAGGCCCGGTGTGCCCGGAATCAATTTATGAAGTTTTGTTCAGGTACGTTCAAAAAACGTACGTGCGGGTTTTTCTATCTTTTGAACCGGTTATCAGAATTGAAAACTGAGGACACCGATGAACTCACAACACCGATATTCTCATAAGGGGACCTTTACTGCAGTTGCGTTTACTTGGGAGGAGAAGTTAATTTTTTCGGGTTCATTAAGAATTAAATAAAATTGTTGTGTTACAATTTTATTTAAGTGGAAGTTATTTCCTCCAAAAGGAAGTTGGAGGTGGGGCCTGCACCCCACCTAAATTCCCATGGGAGGATATAACTAAGGGTGGTGGGGCCCTCACGAGCCACTAACTTATCACCTCCCCTCAACTCCATTGACACCCCCCATTTAACTCCCCTTATTTTTATTTTGACAACTCTCCCTCATTTTATTGGGTGGAGCCTCTCCACATTCCACCCTCTTCATTAATGTGCCAACCTTATCAAATTAATTAAGTGAGCACCCATAATTAATTTATTATTTTGAATTAATTTTAAATGGCATGAAATATATATTAAAAATTTGGGGAAGCCTTATTATAATTTTGGCCGGGCAAATATTGTGGTGGGAATCCTTGGAGAATTAAAAGAGAGCTTTAACCTTCCAAGAAGAACGACGTCTTCTTTGATGAATAATGCTGATTCCATCGAAGAACGATGATGTGACTTCCTTACACTTTCTCCACGACAAGAGAGGAGACACAACTTCCTCTTTAGATGCACCCCGGCGTCCACAAAATCGACATCCGTTCTCCGTGACACCGTCATCCGCGACACCCGATCACCGTGATGTTCGTCTTCCATGGCTCGTCGACGAACGAACCTTAATCAAGGTAGGGGGTTTGTTTCAATTTTAATTGAATAAAACTATTCATTGTCTCTCATTGAAACCATGTTTAACCTTTGGCCATATGATACCGCCTAACACGGAGGGCGCGGGCCGAATGAACACGACCTGAAGACCCTCCTTGATCATTGTTCTTTTTCAATGGCAACGGTGATGGAAGGGGTGGCAGCAACCGGAGAAAGCGGCGACCATAAGCCATCCACATGGAGAGGGACCATGGCCCCCATCCGCGGGCCTCTCTGCTGAAGGAGAACCGGCCGTCTAAAGCCAGCCGGGCCGAAGGGAGACGGTGGTGCCCTAAGGCGCCGCGCTGCGGAGATCTGCGGTCGGCACTCCGCGGGCCGCTTCCGGGGGTGAATCGACCGGCTTATCAGCCGGTCAGGTTGGAGGAGGTTGCGGCATAGCCTAGCACCACGTGCGGTGGACAACGCCCTGCCCAAGCGGGCTGCTCACACTGGAGAAGCCGGCCGGCTTCGGCCGGCCGGGCAGGAGGGCGGTGCCGCCGGTTCGTTAAAGTGCCCCCCCCCCCCCCCCCCGCAGCGCTCGGCCACCCGGGCCGAGCCGCGTGAATTTCCAGTCTGGTCCGACACTAGCCGGGTTAGACCCGCCAAAACTGGGTCGACCCGACCTGCCAACCCACTAGGCTTGACGGGTCGGGATCATTTTCACTTAAACGTGAATAAATTTAACACCACGCGTCCGATCGATGGGCCGTCTGCGGCACTAGGACCCTCACGACAAATTAGTCATTTTGAAATACTCTAAGTGAGGTTTGGATGACTTTGGAAAAACGGACGGGTTGGTTCGAAACCGAAACCAACCGGGACCCCGGAGAGGAAACACTTATAACTTAAGGACCGAACGTCTGATTGACATGCCATAAACTACTCTGGTTTCCTTTTGATGAGACGGTTCTTTTGGATTACTACACGTAGTATTCAAATGATATTAAAGTATGGTCGGGTTGGTTTTATCTTAAAACTCAACTGGGCCCCTATAACAAAAAAGCCAATAACTCACAGACTGGGCGTCCGATTTACGCGTCGTCTGTTTCGTTGAGACCCCTATGACGAAGTAGTCCCTTGTGATACTTCTATGTGATACTTCATGACACTTGGGGTATCGGCTTGAGGCTCGTAGAGAGGACCCTATCGGTGACCTGCGAGTAGATTGCAGAGACCTAGTAGCTGGTTGAGACTTGACGACTGCTGATAGATCGACTCAGAGTGATTCGGATGGTCCAGTGTGTAGTGCTTGGTTGTAGCAGCAGACCCACAGTGGAGGGGCGCTTGGTTGTAGCTACAGACCTGTGGTACTCGACAGAAAGAGTACCTTTGTAGGCTATGAGGGGGAGCATTTGGTTGTAGCGCTAGACCCATGGTGGGAAGCGCTTGGTTGTAGCAGCATGCCCACAGTACTCAACAGGTGGAGTACTTCAGCAGTCCAAGGTTAGTGGGAAGCGCTTGGTTGTAGCAGCAGGCCCACTTTACTCGACATAGGAGGAGTTCTCCAGTAGCTGTGGTTTCGACATCTTGAATAAAAATCCTAGTTTGAGCTGAGTCAATGACCTTTGTGTTTTCCTCATGATTGAGATGGGTTACTTGATAACTTAGGTATATGAATGGGCATATAACTAATTAATGGTTATCTATTGATTTAATACTTTTTGGTTTATCCTAGTTTTATTTTTTGAGACCTTGATGGTCTCGGGGTCCCTACTGAGTATCATTATACTCACCCCTACACAGGCTATGCCCGCACCTCATTGTGTTGGATGCAGACAACGAACAGTGCTGACAGAGGCCGAGAGCGCCGGGACTGGATGGTACCTGGAGGTGGACCACTCGACGTGATGGCACACGGAGCAGACCGATAGACGTGGAGTGCTGAGGAGGATATCTGTACCTAACCTTCAGGTATGAACCCGGAGGATGATCCAGGAGCTGCTTTCACTATTCAGCAATTTTTATTTTTCAGTTGTACTTTCTTCAGTTGTAGTTGTACCTTTTTGCCGGGCTTGTATTTATGGCCCCTTGGTACTTTCATCACACTTTTTATACTACTTTTCTTAGTGTTTTCTTCCGCTTTTACTCTGGTAGTGTGTGTTACATTTTATAAAGGCAATTCCTTCCCAATTTTTAGGGAATTATGCCTTTGGTGCTAGTCGCTAGCCCCTGACCTATGGAAGGTGGGCTTTGGGTAGTCACGATACGGGCCCCGGGGGACGGGTCATGACACTAATATTCTCATTTTACTTCAATAATATTCTATTTTTATATTTTAAATAATTATATATTTTAGAAATTCTAATAATGTATTCTTTACTTTCTCATTTTCTTCATACAATTGTTTTACATCACTTTTTTAGGATTGAGAATTAAAACTAGTATCAAAATAAGTTTCTTTTTTATATTCAGTGTAACATTATTTGTAACATCCCAGGTAAATAAAGAATATGATGTTTTCATATTTATTAATATTTATGAATTAAATATAAATTTTACTTTAAAGGGGATGCTATGTTCAGTGACGTACCTGATACACAATGAGTTTCATTGAAATCTTACGTTGCACACAACGTTGGGTAATACTGGAAAATAATAATATAATATTATTTTAAATGGTTATTAACACATAGTCATTGTAATGACGAGAATGAGAAGAACTAACTAAAAAATGATTATTCATGTTTGATAAATGTTTTTACATTTATCCAATAAATTTTAGAGGCTTAAAATAAGAAAGAATATGATGTTAAGCATAAATACGGTAATATTCTTTAAAAGGTCGATTTACCACCTTTTGATGGAAAACCTCATTAAATATATTTTTTGTCACTTTTATATGTTCTATTAGACAAAATAAAATTCTTCTTTAGAATCGGGATATCAAAATTTACTTTGGGTAAATTTTTGGTATTTTTCTGATAAAATTTATTTTTTAATGAATAGTGAAAAAAACTGTATTTTATTTCAAAACTCCCTTTTAATATAACTTATTTATATGGTTATATTATATTTTTAAATGTTTTTAAAGTTTAATTATATTATATGTTTACCATTTATTGCAATGCTAGTCATTGGAAAAAAATTCACTTTGAAATTGTGCATAAACAAGGGTCAATATTTTGATAGATATTATTTCTTAAAAACACGCTATTTGTTTTGACAACGGGAAATAATTTTAATTTCATTATTCCAAATTTTATTTTTTTAATTTTTTAAAATGGTCGTCATTTTTGAATTCGGAAAATAAAATATATCTTAGGCTGAATTTTTGGTATTTTTCTGAAAAAACATTAATTTTTTATGAATACTGAAACCACGAAGAAGTAGTTAAAAAACTATTTTTATCATTTAAATAAAATTTTACCACTTATATGAATTAAATTTAAAAAATAATTCATATATGTTTGTTATTAGTAAGTAAAATGTGGTTCAATAAGATGAAAATAATTATTGGTGAATTGTAACTTTGACTTTTATTTACCGCGGTTAAAGGTAAATAGGGTAATTCAAGGTAAAAAATATATTATAATAATAAACAATTACCTTAAAACTTGTCTTAACATTATTTATTGAGTCATTTACAACCATGGGCATCTTTGGGTCGATTTCGGGACCCCATGGAGCCACTTGAGAGTGATAATGACACTTTATTTTAATTATCTTAATGTAAAGGCAAAAATGGCATAAACAAATATCTTTTAGTAAATTAATTTTTACGTGGGGTTATATAAGTTATATTTTCGGCTATAAATATTCATTGTAAGGATAAAAATATTTCATACATTATGGTATTTATTTTATTATTTTTAGACATCAAATAAATTAAGTTATTTATGAAACAATAATGATTCAATATTTACCTCATTAGTAAATGACTTAAATAAATATGATTATAAATATTAAAAAAATATTCAAAACATTTCCAATTATTATTGTATGATTTTATTTCGAACTTTAGTAATCCAATATTTATCTTTAATGAGTTTTGGATCTTTATAAACTGAAGATAAGTTTATAATAAAATAATATTTGCAAACTTTTCTAAAGAGCCCCTTCGGCCCCTTATAAAAATCCCTCACTTATAACCCATTACACACACCGCTCAAGCCCATTGGATCATCCAAACCCTACCCAAATAAGCTCTAAATATCCCTCTACTTCTCTTAGAAGACTTACCTTTGGTATAAGGCACTTCAAGATGTCCTTTTGGTTCAATCCAAAGGGAGTTAACCGATTTAAAGGTAACATTTTCTCTTATGTTCTTTTGTTTTATTTTACTTCTCCAACCCCCTAAACTCCTTTTATTATTTTATTTTATAACAACAACTGTATCCCCAATATACTAGGTTTTTTTTATGAGATGTATTCAAAATAAACATACACACACCTCCATCTAATGGGTGAAGAACATATTATTTCTGTGGACGGTAAACTAACGCCTCACGAAATGATGATTGTTCAATTATCTCCTACCGCCCCTCATGGTGGCCATTAAGATGGAACTGTATTTATATATGATATATATTATGTTTATGTTTTCATTATACTTCTGTATTTTTCATTTATATCATTCCTCTATGGTTTCCATTACGAGTAAATGCGATAATTTCAGTTGAGGAAGTGCGGACTACCGCCCCCTCAAAGTGATATGACTCGTTCATACCATACATGGGACATATAAAGGATAAAGTTATTGAAATTATATATAATATTATACTGGAATTATAATATAACTATTTATCATTATGTTTTTATTAAATTAAAATATGAAATAGAAATGAAATTAGCGTTCATCCGTACGTACGGTTTACCCTCTCCATGAATGATGCATTTCATTTCTTATTGTTAGAATCACCTATTTTGATAATCCCAAATCATGGTTAATACTGATCATAATATATTAAGTCATTTGATAATCCCTTTTAATCTATCTTTATATTATTTATCTTGAAAAATCTATATATTTTTAATCTCATGACTTTGTTGCATTAGCTTACAGTTTACATTTCCCTAAGTAAAAGTTCATAGTTAAAGGCTACTTGTAAGAGCCTTCTATTCAAGGTCACCATTATAGGTCACTATTGCTAAAATTCACTATCATGATAATGGTCACTATTGAGAAAACTTTTTTTGAAGGTTCCTAAATGTCATCGTTGAATATTTCTAGTTACTTTTAGAAGCTTTCTGTCAATGGTCACTGTTACAAGTCTACCATTGGAGTACTTACCAAAGATTATAGATGAAGAGTCACTGTTACAGGTCACTGTTGTGACAAGGTCATTGTTATTGAGGCTTCTGTTAGAATTTTACTATCAGACTTTCCATCGAAGGTCTACTGTTATATGGTTCTCAGTTCAAGTCAACTTCGGGACAAGTCTACTGTTAGTGTAAGTCTACTTCTAGAAAACTCCACCATTGGTGAAGTCAACTGTTGAGATAGTTTACCATTGGAAAGGTCTACTGTTGAGCCTATCGAAGAAGTCTACATTTGAGGAGCTTACTGTTGAAGTCCACCACTTAACAATAATCTACTACTAGTCTAATGATAACCTATTATTTACTTTACTAATTTTCTTAATATTATCATAACGGTCATGTTTGGAAAATTTATTGCACCTAACATTATTTAATGATATTTTTAGGCATATCAGGAAACCATACGAGGTACAAGGAAGACCACACATGGGTGGATCATTCCTCTTGTCGGCCCCTACAGAATTAAATAAGGTAAATCTGAGCTGGAAAAAGTATATATATATACCCAAAGAAAAGGTTAATATATATATATATACATATAGAGATATACGGGGGGTAGTCATTATGATATTTAGGTACACACATAAGGGAGACACATACAGTACCTGATATAGGAAGCAAGAATAAGAACACTCAAGCACTCATTATGAAGATCTCAGAGCTTCGAAACGATCTGTTGGAAGAACATCTTCAAGGCTATGGTGTTGTACTACAATGAGCTTCTAATCCAAGAAGTTGATCATCTTTGCACCTGGAAGTCAGGACCAAGAAGTTGTAACACTCTGTTTTATAGGAAACTTACAGAGAAGAACCAGAACTTCATTTCCTTCATTCCAAGGAGTCCATAGCTGATCTTCCAACACATAGAGCATTCTAAACTATTTCCTAACATCTTTAGCACTATTGTGTTTAGTATTTTACATTTTTGACTAGTGTGTCTATTTTACACACAATGTCTCTTGTGATTGAACTGGGGGATCATGAAAATCCTCATAGCAAACTCTCTCTACTCTTGTTTCCCACGCATAACTGTGGAAGAAGCCTAGTGTGTCTTGAGTGTTCGTTTTCCCCCAAAAAACTATGGTAGAGGTTGAAAAACCTGGACAGTTTGTGAAAACTATTGTAATGCCCGATACATGCTATTTATCATGTTTTTATATAAATTTCTTGGTGGAATGTGGTCACCAATTGGAGAGGACTAGGTCTTGACTTAAGACTGAACCTCTTTATTAAATTCTTGTTCTTATCTTTCAAGTACTCTTTTTTGCATTTATCCACTGCTTATGTTTTCAAAGAAAAAAATCTATTTTTATAATCACTCTGATAGTTAGTTTTGGTTAGTGTGTATATGTGATCAATTTAGTAAAACTTAATTTAAATGTTGAATTAGTTTTCACACTAATTCATCCTAGGATTAATCAACCTGTGAGAAACCTGTTAAACAATAAATCATTTATATCTATACTGCCTTAATTAACTGGGCTGTTTTTGTGGATTTTTATTCTAATATTTTTAACAGAAATTTTAATTGATACTCAATTCACCCCCCTATTGAGTATCCACTCTAACCAAAATTTGGTATCAAAGGAGTTCTTTATTCATACCATCAAACCATTTTGTCAAGCTTTTAAAATTATTTTCAACTGTGTTTTTAGTTGCACCTCAAAGATCTTAAAATTTCTGTTATATCTAAATTTTCAGTTCTTTAAAATTTTAGTTTTATATGGATAATCGAGTTGAGGGTGATTCTACTAATAGGACAACATTATTTATTGGCAATAATTATGGTCAGTGGAAATTGAAAATGAAAATGTATTTGGAAAGCCTAGTTCCTGAAATCTGGGACACAATTGAAGAACAACATGCATTACCTGCTACTATTAGGGATACATGGTCTCAATTGACTAAATATACTTATAATAAAAATTTTAAATCAATGAATACCTTGTATTGTGCTTTAGGTGATGAGAAATGCAATAGAATATATCCCTGTAAGACTGCTTATGAAATTTGGGATACTTTGGCTATTTCTCATGAAGGAACAACCAATGTTAAAGAAATGATATTAAATACCTATACTATTAAATATGATAATTTTAAGATGAAGCCTGATGAACCTATCTCTGAAATGTATCTCAGGTTCAATGAAATACTGAACACCATGAGTCTTCTTGGGAAACTAGTGGATAGTAATGACCACATCATGGGGCTACTTAGATGCCTACCTGACAGATGGAGAGGCACTTTTGTATCAATTCGAGAATCATGTGACATTAGCAAGCTCTATTAAAGGAGATAATTCGAAAGATAATGATGTATGAATAAGAGATTAAGGTGAATCAAGAAATAGAAGAAGAACCAAGGAAGAATTTAGTATAATTCAATAATTCTTCTTCAAAGAGAAAAGACAATGAAAAAGTTAAAGTACCTGTAGATAGTTCTACAAGTGAAGAGTCAAATTCAGACAGTGATGAGGAGATGACACAACTTTCCAGAAGATTCAAAAGGTTCTACTAAAAGAAGAAATTCTGTACAAAGTCAAACTTCAAAGGAAAGTATGATGATAAAGTACAATGGACAAAAGACAGTAAGTGGAATGATAATACAAGTGAAATAGTATGCTATGAATGTAAACAAAAAGGTCATGTGAAGGAAGACTGCCCCAAGCTGAAATTCAAGAGAAAATATGAGGATAAGGGAAAAGATTAAAAAAGGCTTCGAAAGATACTTGGAGTGCTTCAGAAGACAGCTCAAGTGAATCTGAAGTCTCGGATAGTGAACATAAAAAACATGCCAACTTATGTTTCATGACAGAAACATATGAGGTAACACTTAATTCCCCTATGCTTAATACTTATTATTCTGGGAATAAAAGTGACTCTTATAATGATGAAGATATGACTAATGATGAACTGTTCGAATATTGTGAGATACTTGTGGATACCATTAATGAACTCAAGGATAAATATAAATCATTGAAAAGACAACATTCCTTAAATGAAAATTGAAATTCAAATTTGGATATTGAAAAAGAGAAATTTGGATAGCTACTAAAAGAAAATAAGGAGTTAAAATATTCTAATGATCAATTAAGAAAGGATCCTGAGAAGTTCACTGCTAGTAGGGATACCCTGACATAGTTTCTAGGAAAACAGATTGCTCCAAAATATACAACTGGGCTAGGATATCAACCCAGACAGAGAAAGTTTAGCAAAACCAAATTTGTTCCAAAATCTGGACAGCTCACTGCTAGTTCTAGTTCTGGACCATCGTTTGAGAAACAATTTTTTAAAGGAACAAACAAAGTATTTATGTCTAAAAATATGTTTTCTAATTTTTAGGAAACCTATAATGAAAATATGGGTTCCCAAAGTTTTACTTGCTAACCTCTCTGGACCCAAGAAAATTTGGGTACCAAAATTACCCCATGTTTAATCTGATTTGCAGGGAAGTTTCTTAAAAAGTTATGGTAAAACCTTATGGTACATGGACAGTGGATGTTCAAGACATATGATAGGAGACTACTCTTGCTTCAAAATCCTAATTAAATCTGATGGTGGACATGTCACTTTTGGTGACAATGCAAAGGGAAATTTTTTTGGCTTATGCCAAATTGGTAACCCCGATATAATATTAATTTCTAAAGTACTCTTTGTTGATGGAATAAAGTACAATTTACTTCGCATATCTTAGTTATATGATGATGGATTCAATGTTAAATTTTAGAATTATTCATGCAATGTTTTTAATTCTAAAAATGATTTAGTTTTCACTGCATGTAGAAATGAAGATGTATATGCTGTAGATCTAAATTCCGTAGCCAAGTAAAATGTTTCTTGCTTAAATTATTTTCATAATGAATCATGGTTATGGCATAGAAGGTTAGGACACTTCAATGTGCACTCTCTTAGGAAGCTATATAAGAAAGGTTTAGTTAGAGACTTACCTAAATTATAATTCCCACTTGATAGTGTGTGTAATCCCTATCAAAAGGGAAAACAACACAAAGATTCTTTCAAACCAATGAAAGAAGTTTCAACTTCTCATCCACTTGATTTGGTTCACATGGATTTGTTTGGACCATCAAGAGTTTCAGATTTAAATGGGAAGTACTATGTTTATGTTCTTGTAGATGACTTTTCTATGTATACTTGGGTATAATTTCTAGCTCATAAGAGTGAAGCTTGTTCCTATTTTCTCAAATATTCCAAGTCTATAGAAAATCTTAGTGGAATTTGAATCAAGACCTTGAGAAGCGATCATGACCATGAGTTTGAAAATCATGAGTTTGAATATTTTTACTCATATAATGGTTATAGTCACAATTTCTCTACTCCTGGAACACCACAACAAAATGGAGTTGTTGAGAGAAGAAATATGACCCTTCAAGAAATTTCTAGAACAATGATCAATGAGTATGATTTAACAATCTATTTCTAGGATGAATCTATAAATACGGTTTGTTATATCACCAATAGAGTTTTTATCAAACATGTTCTTAATAAGACCCCTTATGATATTTGGAACAATAGGAAGCCTAAGGTTAATTACTTTAGAGTTTTTGGTTACAAAGTATTTATCCTTAATACTAAAGATAATCTTGAGGAATTTTCTCCCAAAATTGATGAAGGAATTTTCCTAGGTTACTCTATCTCAAGTAAATCCTATAGAGTGTTCAATAAGAAAACCAAATGTGTGGAAGAATTAGTTCGTGTCAAATTTAATGAGACTAATCCACATTAGACTAAAACCTCTCTTGAACATATTGAGGAAGATATGTAAATTATTTACCTTAATGATAAAGATAGTGAATCCCCTATAAAAGTGTACAATTCTTGGAATATTCCATAATTTGCATCTATTGAGTCTGAACCAATAGACAACCATGAGGAATCTTGTTCAACCCTTCCTAGAGGCATTAGAACTCTAAAGAATCACCCTCTAGATGTTTTTTAGGTTATTTAAATAGAGGAACACAAACAAGAGATTACCTGAGAAACCAGGTTGAGCATCAAGATTTTATTTCACATCTTGAACCCAAAAATATTAATGATGCTATCAATGATGAATTTTGGTTAATGGATATGCAAGAAGAATTAAATCAGTTCAAAAGAAACAAAGTCTGGGAATTGGTGGAGAGACCTAAGGACACTTTAATAGTAGGAACAAAATGGGTATTTAGAAACTAAGTTGATGAGTTTGGAAATATAGTTATAAATAAGGCTAGGTCAGTTGCACAAGGATATATTCAAGAGGAAGGAATAGACTATGAGGAGACCTTTGCACCTATAGCTATATTAGAATCCATTAGAATACTACTTGCATATGTAGCTTATCTAAATTTTAAACGTTATCAAATGGATGTTAAAAGTGCTTTTTTAAATGGGTATATACTTGAGGATGTGTTTGTTGAACAACCCCTGGATTTACAAATCCACATCTTCAAATCATGTTGTTAAACTTTTTAAAGAATTATATGGTTTAAAACAAGCTCCAAGAGCATGGTATGATATGATCATCTCTTTTACTATTTCAAAAAGTTTTACCAAAGGGATAGATGATCCTACTATTTTTATTAAACAGATTTCAAAATATTTTTTTATATTATAAATTTATGTAGATGATATTATTTTTGGATCATCTAAAATTTCATTATTTATAGATTTTTTTAAAATGACGCAAAATGAATTTGAAATGAGTCTAATTGGAGAAATCAAATTTTTTCCTTGGATTTCAGATCTTTCAAAATAAAAATGGCATTGTTTTGAATCAAAGTAAATATATTAAGGATCTTCTAAAATGTTTTTCTTTGGATGGTAGTAAAGGTAGTGACACACCTATGAGTACCACTTGTAAGTTAGATGCTGATGAAGCTGGAGAACCAGTGGATCAAACCAACTACAGAGGTATGATAGGGAGTCTACTATATCTTATAGCTAGCAGACCTGACATTATGTTCAGTGTATGTATGTGTGCTCATTTTCAAGCCAATCCAATAGAGTCTCATTTAACTTCTGTTAAAGGGATTTTCAAACATCTCAAATATACTCCCAACATAGGACTATTTTATCCAAAAGGACAATCATTTGATTTGTTGAGTTATTATGATGATGATTTTACTAGTTGCAAGTTAGATAGAAAAATCACCTTTGGGACATGTCACATTTTGGGAAAGTCACCAGTATCATGGTGTATTAATAAATAGAATTCTGTTGCATTATCTACTATTGAAGCTGAATACATAGCTGCTGGTAGTTGTTGTGCTCAAATTCTGTGGATGAAACACACTTTACAAGACTATGGATATCAATTCAAACATGTCTCTATAAAGTGTGACAATACAAGTGCTATTAACAATTCCAAAAATCTAGTATCTCATGCTAGGACAAAGCATATTTATGTGAGACATCACTTTTTGAGGGATCATTGTCAAAAAGGTGATATCACTCTTAAATTCATTGGCACTGAACATAAATTAGCTGATATATTCACAAAGCCTTTGAATTCTGAGAGATTAAATTACATAAAACATGATTTAGGTATGATTAAATTTAGTATAGGTAACCTCACAGGCGATCCTCACTATTAGGCACCTCACTGGTGTACCTCATAGTTAGACCTCACTAGTGTACCTCACCGTTGGACCTCACTGGTGTACCACACCGTTATGAACCTCACCGTTAGGAACCTCACTGTTCGAACCTCACTATTGGATACCTCGCTGTATGATTTTACCATTTATTTAATTCGCTATTCTGAACTGTTTTTGTTATTCTATTCATATTATTTTCAATCCCTAAGTTATAAAAATTGGACTTCGATCATATCTCAATCCACTCTCCCTCAGTCTCAAACCTTGCTATCGAAATCCCTAAACCCTAACTCTCCGATTCAACCCTCAAACCTCTTTTAATCTCCATGGATAGAACCAAGAATCCCCCGAATATCAATGAGGATTCCCCAAGGCCAAAGAGGACCCGAGCCGGGCCGAGCAGTGGTAGAAGTGCGCCAACAGGGCCTGTTAATACGCACCTGTCAAAAAGGACTATAGTGGTTGGGAAATAACTGAGTGAAGAATGGTTGATGTAGAGAAAATCTTTAGTGCTAAAAGTACTAGAAGTTCAAGGATGGATAGAATGCTTTTCCAAAAACAATGGTATGTAATACCCGAAGCTTGTGAAGGAATTCATTGAATACCAGAAGTTCGAAAAGGGAGATGATGTGCACAGGCTGGTGTCTAGAGTGAATGAAAATGAGGTTTTCCTTACATCTACTGAGTGGGATACTTGTCTGAGAGTCCATCATAAAGGAGTTTTTAACTACTATTCTTGAGTGGATCTTACAGATAGTGAGATTTTTGGGTATGAGAGAGCTCTGGAAGAGCTGAATGAAGATAAGAATCAAAGGAAAATCATAGCTACTGAGATGAATGGGGAAGATAGGATAGTATTTCAATTAATACAGCATGTGATCAGTCCTAGGAGAGGGGAATTTGTGGTAATAATGTATCAGGACATATTCCTCATGTACCTATTGAATCACGGGGAGAAGATCAATTTGTGTAGGCTATGGATGGCATAGTTGGAGGATATGAACAAGCCAAGCTCAAAATAAAATTCCCTTTTTCATGCCAAGTTAATTTCTGTAATTCTAAAAGTAAAGGGTGTGGCTGGAGGAAAAGAAGAAATGATAGTGGCCATAAACAGTTTTTGTACCTCCATGTTCATCTGTACGATTATGAAAATTAGTTGGAATCTTTGGAAGAAGGCATGGGTGAATGATGAAGAAAAAATATATGAAAAATTTGATCCTGTCACTCATCTATCTAGGAAAAAACACCAAAGGGATCCAGGATTAATGCCTGATGAGCCAGTGCCTGCCTATTCAGATGAGGATGTTGGAAGAACTCTAGAGCCTGAAAGAGAGGACACCCCCATTGATGATAGGAGTGATCCTGATTTGCTAGACAGTCCAAGTGAGGGGGAGCATCCTGTTGCAAGAGGATCTGTATCTGTCATCCATGAAATTGATGAATGGTCTGAAGATCCAATGTATCATGTGTTAGGGATGGATTATGATGATTCTGATGGTAAAATTCCCAACAGAATGCAATTAGTGCCTACTGTTTCAGAGCCTACTGCAGTACCTCATGTGACTACAGTTCCTGAAGATTATGTTAGAAAAGAGGATCTTGAATCTCTGAAGGAAATTTTGCAATGAATGTTTGATGATAGGTCTTCTGAAATGGAGAAGACATTATCCATGATTCAAGAGCTAACTGCAACTGAGATGGCCAGAGTTCAGTGTGCCATTCAAACTAATCTAACCCAAGAAATCTCACAGTGCCAGAATCAGCTCAGGGAGTTGACTCAGTATGTGGAGCTTCTGAGGAAATCTATGGTTAGCTTGACTGCTCTTACATCTTCTAGGACACAAGAAGATAAGTAAATTCAATATGTTAGAGGAGTTGTCCAGCAGATGGTCACTATTTTTGAAAGCTTTATGGACCAAATGAAAACTCATGTGCAGAATCAGGATGATGATTTGAAGAATCTTATTAGTGGGTTGACCAAGTCCTTCAAATAAACTGTTTCTTTCACCGTAACTCCTTTGGATGATTCTGCTACTGCTTCAACCTCAACTGCACCACCTGTGGAATTGTCAGCATTCAGAACAGTGGTCAATGAAGAATTAGCTTAGTTATCTTTTTTTTTGTGCACCTGACTCTCAATCTGTGACTCAGATTATTACTACTACCAGGGATGGGAAAAAAGTAGTCAGTGACTTCATGAGAGAGGTTTCCCAAGATCAGAAAAGTATAAAGGAGTAGAATGATCATTACTACAAGTGGATTCACTCTAAGAATCATATGAATGATCACTTCAAGCTTTTGTTAGAAAATATCAAAATACCACCAATCACCAGAGTCTTCAAAGAACAAGTCAGCAAGCTGGGACAGCTGACTCCTACCTTAGAGAAATTCATGGAGAACAAGGATGATTTCATATTGGCTATGGAAATAGGAGGAAGTATTATTATGGATTTCAGAAATCTTCTCCTACCCTTTCACCATGTAGACTGCACTCCTTTTATAGTCCCTCCTACCTTACCTTCATCCCAAACCAGTGTTTCTTCCATGATGAATCCTCTTGAGGACATTATAAGCATCACTCCCTTGATACCTTAGAGGGATACTCACTACTGGAACACATGAGCTTTTGTTGTTGCCTTTCCAGTTATACCTGCAGAAATTCCAAAACCTGCTGATCCAACAGCTCATCCTCCACCTTCTTCTTCCAAAGGGAAAGAACAATTTCTTGAGGTTGATGTGGATTGAGTTTGTTTGTGTTTTTTGATAGGGACTTTGTATAAATTTTGGGACTTGTAATTTCATTAAATAAATACAATAATTCTCTATTATCTCTACTTATGTTTCTTTTTTCTAATCACAAAGGGGGAAAAATGCTGTGTTAATATGATCACTAATATGATCCTGTAATTTCATTACTCTCTAATATAACTTTTCTGCTTTTCCCATTGATACCATCCACCAATATCCTCTGATATTACACTCTTATTAATCTCTGATACCTGTGAAACCACAACTGAACTAACACTTTGATCTATATTTAATATCTCTATTATATGCTTATCTATGATACCTATAATTAATACATACTAGCATAATTTGTGATTATAAAAAAGGGGTATATTGTTGGACTCACCTGTTTTGATAATCTCAAATCATGGTTAATATTGATCATAATATATTAATTCATTTGATAATACCTTTTAATCTGAATTTATATTATTTATCCAGAACAATCTATATATTTTTAGTCTCATGACTTTGTTGCATCAGCTTACAGTTTACATTTCCCTAAGTAAAATTTCACAGTTAAAGGCTACTGGTAAGAGCCTTATTTTCAAGGTCACTGTTATAGGTCACTGTTGATAAAAGTCACTGTCATGATAAAGGTCACCGTTGAGAACACTTCTGTTGAAGGTTACTAAAGGTCACCATTGAAGATCTCTAGTTACCATTGGAAGCTGTCTGTCAAAGGTCACTGTTACAAGTCTACCGTTGGAGTACTTTACAAAGCTTACAGATGAAGAGTCACTGTTACAGGTCACTATTGTGACAAGGTCACTATTATCAAGGCTTCTGTTAGAAGTCTACTGTCAGACTCACCATAAAAGGTCTACTATTATATGGTTCTCAGTTTAAGTCTATTGTGGGAAAATTCTAGCATTAGTGGAAGTCTACTGCTAGACAACTCCACCTTTGGTGAAGTCAACAGTTGAGACTGTCTACTGCTGGAAAGGTCTACTATTGAGTCTAATGAAGAAGTCTACTATTGAGGAGATTACTATTGAAGTCCACCACTTGACAAGCATCTGCTACCAGTCTAATGATAACCTATTCTTTACTTTTCTAATTTTCTTAATATTATCATGACGGTCATGTTTGGACAATTTAATGCACCTGAAATTATTTAATGATATTTGCTGGCATATTAGGAAAATGTAAGAGGTATGAGGAAGACCACACATGGGTGGATCATTCCTCTTATCAGCCCCTGTTGAATTAAATTATGGAAAGCTGAGCTGGAAAAAGTATATATATATATATATAGACCCAAATAAAAGGTGAATATATAAACATACATACATATAGAGATATACGGGGGTAGTCATCAAGATATTGAGGTACACACATAAGGGAGACCCATACAGTACCTGATATACGAAGCAAGAAGAAGAACACTCAAGCATTCATTCTGAAGATCCCAAAGCTTCACAAAGAACTATTGGAAGAACATCTTCAAGGTTGTGGTGATGTTCTACAAAGAGATTTTGATCCAAGAAGCTGGTCATATTTACACCTGGAAGTCAGAACATGGAAGTTACGACACTCTATTTTAGAGGCAACTTGCAGAGAAGGACCAAAACTTCATTTCCTTCATTCCATGGAGTCCATAGCTAATCTGCCAACACATAGAGCATTCCAAACTCTTTCCTAACATCTCAATCTATACTGTGTTTATTATTTTAAATTTTTGAGCAGTGTTTCTGTTTTACACACACTGTATCTTGTTCTTGAACTGGGGGATCCTAAAAATCATCACACTGAACTTTCTCTACTCTTGTTTCCCACGAATAACTATGGAAAAAAACCTAGTGTGTCTTGGGTGTTTATTTTCCCATGTAAAACTATGTTAGAGGTTTCAAAACCTGGACAGTTTGTGAAAACTATTGTACTGCCCGATACAGGCTATGTATCAAGTTTTTATATAAATTGTTTGGTTCCAGGTGATCACCAAGTGGAGAGGATTTGGTCTTGAATAAAGACTGAACCTCTTGTTTAAATTGTTTTTCTTATATTTCAAGTAATATATTTTTCATTTATCCACTACTTATGTTTTCAAAGACAAAAATTTGTTTGTATAATCACTCTGATAGTTAGTTTTGGTTAGTGTGTATATGTGATTAATTTAGTAAAACTTGCTTCAAAAGTTAAATTAGTTTTCACACTAATTCAGCTGAGGAGTAATCAACCTGTGATAAACCTGTTGAACAATAAATCATTTATATCTCTACTGCCTTAATTAATTGGGCTATTTTTGGGGATTTTAATTCTAAAGTTTTTAACAGAAATTTTAATTGATACTCAATTCACCCCCCTCTTGAGTATCAACTCCGACCAACACTTATCTTAAAATGTTATATACTATTATAAATACATATATATACTGGATATATATTATATATATGATATCTTAATCATGAATATCATTATAAAGATAATGGACTCTTGACCACATGGACAACTTGTAATTATAAGGTGTTCATTTTTACTCAAGTACAAAATATCAACAAAACGTCCATTATTAACATAAATGATTACATAATGTTTATAACATGGTAATAAGTGATATAAAAGAATAATAAACTTGAAAAAGTTTTCCTAATAATGTATAAATTAACTTAAGTTTATTATTCCGGATGATCAAGGAACAAACCAGTCAAGTCAGACACGAGGTAAGGGGTTTCTTATCTCACATTTAATTTCGTGAGATTTCCATTTTTCACCACTAATTTATTGCATGTGGTGTATTGTGTACTACCACTTAATATATATTATCATGATCCTCTTTATATTCATGTTATTCTGTGAATCATTTGGTGGTTATTAACTCTTGGTCATACGACTTGATTGATTACAACGTTGTAATGGGTTTTCAGCTCACTTTTTATTCCTGTGAGATTCATGCTATATTTTCCACTATTTCCTTTTGTGTGGTGTATTTACTACCCAGGATTGTGTCCATTGTGTAATATATTTTAATTTATGGGTATTTACATCTTCATTTTAGGATCCTTCTTTCATGGGGTGTATGTTTTTTAAGTTACGAAATCAGTAAGGGAATTTAAAATTTCAATTTCCACTCATTGGGATTTACGCATATTTCATTGATTATTTTACTCCAAGATTATGTGTAAAATAAATATTTATTTACTTATGTTGTAATTCCTACTCCCCTTTGTGTGGATATATTTCTGATACACATAATCAATCCATTGATAAATTCTCAAGTCATCGATATAAACTTGATAAGAGTAATTTTAACTCAATTTCCATTCATTTAGTTAAATATCCAAGTCATTGGTGTTGATTTTAAAAAAATATGTGTGAATATTCTATGATTGATTTACACTTAATATCCAATCATATTGAGTGTATTTATATTTTTCACACATTATTATGTAATTGATTTATCCATAATCTGAGGATACAGTTTTCATAATGGATTTCATTTCAAGTTACATTCTATTGAGACTTCATGGTTATTATGCACCAATTCACTCTTATATGGTGTATATAATGTCATTTTTCATATTATATCATGAATAACTTTATTCTCATGATATTATAAAGTTCTGATTCAATGTTATTCCTCAATTATTTTTATTTAAGAGTCTCTCATTTTGTTAAAAACTCTTTAACTAAAATATCATTTTAAATGTTTTAAAGGTTTATTCTTCTAAATATTTATCATTAATGTCCATGTTTTAAAAATGGTTTTAAGGATTTATTTATATGGACATTAATGTTTTCAAATGATAATTAATTTAAATTTTTCTAATTGTTATGGGAAACTTTTATTCAAAAATATCTTTTTTAAATATTTTAAATGGTTTTGAAAATGGTTTGATAAAGCATTGATTATATCTATAAGTTGAAATTATATGTTGTGATTACAATGTGGAACTGTTATATTTCCTTAATTCTTGTTTTAAGTATTATAAATATGTTATGGTTCTTGGGAATTTTTTACATATATGGGTGGTTCTGTGATAAACCTAGGGTGGGTGAGCCCGAGATAGCTCTCCAATGCATTGGTTAACGTGACAGATATAAATGTTAATGTTTCTCCTAAGAGATTTAGGGAATATACTATGATGTGTATTCCAAAAGTGACTCTCTATGTATCTGTGATAGCTATAATGTAAGTATGTTATGAATTCCATAAGTTACCTTTATGATTTATGATTTCTTTATGTTATTCGTAAATATTATGATTTCATGAGGTATGTTATGATTGAAAATTACGGTTTCATTTATGTTTATTTATTGATGGGATAATGTTTCTTTTCAACATTTTATAACCCTTACTGATATTTTTATTCCCATCCGATGTTTTGAAATGTTTTTCACAAGACATAATGATGAATAGGGTCAAGGATGAGATCAAGGAAAAGTCATGCTATAAAAAACATGGAACTATATATGTCACTTTTATTTCAAGAGTTTTTATTTTATGGAAAAAGGATATTGGGAAGTAGTGTCTACATGTAATATTCAAGTTATTATATAATAGTTATGGCCTAATTATATAAAATTCTAAATCTTAAAAGATCCTCAATGTGAATTCTTAACATAATTAAAGATAATACAATGTTTAAGGTCAAGTACTTATATTATTAATTACATTAGTAGGTTTTAAAAAATAATTAAAATGTGGTTTAGGTACCTTATAAAATTTATCCATTAATGAAATGTTCCCAGTCTCTCATTCACTCCCTGAATCACTTAATGATTTAGAATCATATGTATAACTCCAATCTCTAAAGAATTTTTACTTCATGCATTTACTTTTATCTTTTTCATTATTTTAATGATATATTTTATTATAATTATATCTAATGAGTCCTTTATTTATTCACTCATAACATGTTAGATCTAATACATAATTATTTTTAAAATAATTACCTATCCTTATTTCCTTTTTATTAATCTATCTAAACTAGATCTTGGATCTACTTTTTTAACAAACTAGTAAAATAATTTTCCCAAATAATCTTGGTCCTTATATCTTTCATAGAACTCTGATTAAGAATAGAAAGAAGAATAATTTATATTAGACTTAAATAGAATGAAATTATTCTGTATAGACTTTTCATTTGTAATATTGTTCAGTTCAAGTTCATTATTAAGTGAAGAGACAATTGTTTATCTAATGTATACACTTTAAAATTCACACTCTCATTAATTTCCAATTTATTTACATGAAACTATTTAGGTAATGACCAAAAAACCATTTTTACCAAAAAATTATTATCCAGTTTCTCCACAAATGAAATGATAATTTTTAATATGCATAACATTTGGTTCATATATTCATATTCCCCCATACTAAATTCTATGTATTTTCACATAGCAATCCTATATTTATTTTTTAAGATTATTTGAATATTAATGTGTAACATAAAGCATTTTATATATTTCATGAGTTGTCTTACATGATGAACCATGGTTAAATACACTCTAAATTATAATACAGCACAATATATTCAAAACTTTCTAATTTAAAACATATTTTACCACATTATTACAAGTAAGAGTATCTTGGTCTGATTTAGGAAATTTACAAGTTTTAACAGTTATTTCTCATTTATTGATACTAAATTGCATTAATTATGATTCCATTATCACTTTAAAATAAAGATAATCATTTCAAAAAAATATAGACTCTTAGGGTATGAATATGTCATTTTCATTCCTTCCATACATCTTAAGAAAAACATTTTCCATAGACTATTTATTATAGTAAAATCATATGAGAACAGAAAAAAAATGGAAAAACCTATTTATAAGAATAAAAAGCATTTATTACAACTGTTTTTCTGAGTGAGGTAACAATACTCGTATAGAGGGGAGGGGTGAGTGGACCTTTAATTTATTTTAATTAAAATATTTAATAAAATAATAAATCGGAGTGTGATATAGTATACAGTAATAATAAAATCATAGTTAAATGAAATTATATTAGTGTTTTAAATATATTAGAGTCTAAATAAAAAAATAAAACATGTTTTTTATAGTATTTTGGATCATCTAGATCCTATGTATACTCTTCAATATTCTTTACTCCTAATGAATCCCAAACCCACTAAGAAACCATACATGTAAAGGTGTGATAACCTATTTATAGACCCTCATTTTTCAATATTTATCTACACAATCAAACATGAATTTTATATGAGTCACTATATATTAATTACCTGATTTCTTTGGGAGTCACAACATGAGGTACTTCATTTATTTTAGAAGGATTAACCAATACCTAAATTCATTTTGAGTGGGAATATCATAAAATGATACTATCAAGAACTAAAAAAAGCTAAAAGAAATAAAATGACATAAACCTATAAATTTATGAACAATAGGTAATATGATATTAGAATGTTGAAGCTACTAAATGGTTTTTGACCACATTAGCAGTAGAGAATTAAATGTTGATTTTCTTTGTGATATCACAATAATTCAACATTATAAGATAAATGGTAAGATAAGAATAATATTTTTGTGTAGTGAATATTGTTCATATTACTTCCTCATGTTTCCTCAACCAATAATTATAAATATTATTACAAGGTAAATATATCATTCTCCCTTGATCTTTTACTATAAATGGTTTTCTAAATTCACTTCTCATCCAGAAATGATTATGAAAAAAATATTGAAATATATCATTACCTAAATTTCAATACATCTCATGATTTCAAAAATATACTCTCTTGATATTCATTTAACATGTACTTTGAAAAATATCTTCCAATATTATCACTAGAATATATATAATTTTTCTTCATAAAAATAAAAATGAAAACAACACTTAAACATTTATTTTAATTAAAAATATAAAAAATATAAAAAATAAGTATAAAAAACAATCAAACAATTTATATTATCATTTAAATTGGGCTAAAAAAATTCAAGATATTTTCTGAGAAATAGTTTCCATGTTTAGGAATTTCTATTATTGATTGATAATAGTTTCCAAAACATTGTAAAATACCTATACTGGAAAAATGAAACATGTGGGAAAAGATATTTCATAAATTATAGTTATGGTATATTAGAAATAAATTGTGGTCAATAATTACCAAGAGGATGATTAAAATGTTGTGGTTGGTCCATGATTATGGTTGATCATGTGGTTGATCATGAGGTTGATCCAAATATTCCATGTGTAGTTTCTTTTCTACAATGGTCAAATTCCATGTCATATTTCATCACAAATAGTTCATGGGCCATATTGGTGCTTCAGTAGTCCTAGTAGATTCATAATTCATGTATGTGGTTGATTCGAATATGTTCAAATTATGGATGTTGTTGTTTTAATTATTATGGTAGATCTTACTACTCACATGGTAATTCATAATGACATTGGGTATTCTATGGTGGATTCAAGAAATATGAGGTAGTTGCTTTGATGGTTGATGATATATGGAAGGTACAAAAATTTAATGAGATATCTATGGATTTTCCTTGAAAACAAGACATTGTGTCATCTTATTCAAGGGTCATCTGTCACATAACAATGTAGAGATGAAATTGTAAATATGTAAACACAATTTTATAGATACAATGAGTAGATCAAATCACAGTGACAAAATAATTTTTTACAAGATTTTTATGTTGATAAATACCACTTTTAAACTACCCGAGAAAACATTAGAATAATTTAGTTCTATAAAATATATAAAACAATATTCCAAGAGGCATAATTTATTAAACTAATATGAATATTCATAAAGAATATTAATAAATTCTCAATGGAATGGGAAAAAATTATAATATCAAAATAGCTGAAAATGAAATTACTAATTTTAATTAATGTGAGTAATTTCAATTAACAAAACTTTAACAATTAATTAAATATTAACATAATATATTTAAAATAATCTATTCATGTTTAATCAATAATAAAAACAAAATACAAGATCTTTTGATTTATTATAATATATCATGAGTGGGAGGCCACCTACCTCCAACTGATGATGAATCCAAACAATGAAATCAAACCCAATATCCCCACTCCTCACATCCACTTTTATATTCTAGTAAAAAATTACCCATTAATAAAAAAAATCAATATTCATTGAGAAAACCCCCATGTTAAAACCCTTGATCAATAGAAAATAAGAAGAGGGAAAGATAATGGAGGGAATTCCTTTGATCAAACACCCAAACCATCAAATATAAATTGGATAAGATAAAGCATGTTATCCACCAAAAAGAACCAAATCTTTCCCATGAAATAGTAACCCACATATTTGGGATGAAAATACAGAGAAAAATGGGGATTTCAGGTTTTAAAATCATATTTGGGGGAGGGTGGTTTATTTTAAAGGTTGAAAAACCTGATTACATGGTCATAGGGACTATGCATCATCAATGTAGTCCCCTCTATCCAAACATTCAAGAAGCATGACCTAAATGTATAGTCCCAAGTGACCATACACTGATCGTTAAAATGAAATATTTTGGAAACTCTCATTCATGTATTAACCATCTCCACAATCCATAGAAATCATACATCAACCATGAAAATGATACCACATCCCATAGAACCTCTTACGGGGTTTTACTAGGGATTATGAATGGTATAAATGACCAGGGATAACCCATGAACCTTCACAACATTGTCCTAAAATACCCAATTTTATCTCCAAACTACCCAAAACACTTCCATAGAACATACAAGAACTTCCAAAAATCTTAAAAAACTTCTCTCACTATTTTAAAAAGACAAAAAAAAACCCTTATTCATCTTTATAAAAAATCAATTTCTTACAGTTATAATATCCTAATTTTTTTATCCTTAGAAAACTAGGTACATGATAATTCATCAAAGAACCACTAAAAATATAGGTATAAAAACTCTCCCCTATATCAATATTTTCGCCCAAAAAAATCTGTATGATAAATAAAATTATTAATTTCCTATATGAAAATAACAATCATCAATTTGATCCATATAATCAAGAATGTTTATTCCCCACTCATGTTCAATATAATCAAGTATGGACACAATCTTCCACTAACCCTAAATCCATATAACTTCATAGTTCTTTCCCATCATATTCATCTCAATGAGTGTAATCCCATGGATATACTAATATAATAAATTCTATATCACAAAATTATACCCTAAATGAAATTCAACATTTACCATAACCTCAAATCAAAGAACACCATAAATAGAACCATCATCTTGGAAATACAAGACTAATTCTCCTACTTTCCCAATTTCTTGAGTCATCCTAACTAATTTTTCATGAGAAAATACCAAGAGAAACAAATAATATACAATCACCATGGATACCAAATCCATGATGTTTATCCTATTTCCACACAAACCTAAATCAAATGTACATGTTATTCGCCATAATTATTTTAAGAAACTATAGGTTTTCATAATTCATCACAAAAAATGATTTCTAGTCTATCTGAGGTCAATCACTACTATCATTGTGAAACTTTATATTTACCAACAAGGATACATATTTAAAGTGACTAATTTATTCTCCAAAAAATGAAATAGTTGTTAGAAATATACTAAAAAACCAGCGGTACACACAAGAAACTCCCAAATAAATGAGTACATCTAAATTTATCTTAGGGACCCAAAACTCACAATCATAACTCAAAAAACCATTGATTATAAAAATTCAAGACCATAATTGAAAAAATTTCCATTAATTATTGAAAATTTAACTATCCATAACGAATAATTTTATTTTACATCATAATATCCTAATAGAATACATCTAATAATTGTGTCATGAATTCTTAATAATTTAAAGGTAATAATTTTATTGACCATGAAATATGATTCATGTGAAAATAATAAATATTTTTATCTTAACGGAAAAAAGACATATATTTTTTTAAACTCACTACTGAGAGGTAAATATTTACTTTTGTAAAAAATACAATAAAAATATCAACTTCTAAACTAAGGAAATATTTTTACTTCTTTAGTTAAGTGTTCAAACTATATAATTAAACCATGCTCTAATGTTTCCATTTTAAATCTATTAGTATTTAATAATGACAATTAATCTTAAGTACAGTGTTTAATAGACTGAGATTTGTTGAATTTTTTTTCAAATAAATTTAATAATTTTATATTTTTCATTACACACTACACTAAATTTATCTTGCATTATATGCATCATTGATATTAACTAGCATTACATGCAACATTTATTTAAAAAAATATGTCCTATTATTAAATTATTATTATTTAATATGATAGTTATCACCTAAAAATTGTAATAGAAAGTATGAATAAGACTAAGTAAATTATTTAATTATATGGTTTAAAAATTTATATATATAATAAATTCTTTAGAAACCAACTAATTATAAATGTAAATAAATACCATTATAAAATAAAGGAAATATTCCTTTGAAAATCTATTTTTATGCGCACAAACATATTTTAACTTAATATAATAAATTAATAAGTGATAGTAAATTATTTTAATAAAATATATATATATATTTTATATTCATTAAAATGTTTAACATTCATATTATGTGTTTTTTGGAAAATAGATAAGAATAAATCCAATTTTACCCATAAAACAACAATTTTATGAAAAGTAGTTTTGTTTTCTTTGGGGTAATTATTTAAAATTATTTTTTGACCACTTTTATAAAATTAGTTTGATAAAATAAATATAATTATTGAAATCATAATGGAAAAATTATATTATGGTTAATTTTTGGTATTTTTATGAAAAGTGTTATTTTTTTGATGAATAGAGAAAAATACTGAATTTTAATTGGAATGTGCCTTTTTTGATTAAATTATTTATAAGGATACATTATTTTTAAAATTGGTTTTAAAGAAAAAAATTGTTCAATTTTATATCAATTAATCAGAATTATGTCATTTTAATAAATTACATGTTGAATTTTGATATAAAAACATTTCAAACTTTTGAACATTTTCTCTTTAAAAACCCACTTCCTCATCGTGTTTGCAGTATTAATTATAAATTAAAAAACTCCAATTATGTGAATGTAAATTGTAAAAATGGTTTAAATATTTGAAACAAACATAATTTATAATTTCTTATAATTTCAACTAAAATATTATCCAAAAATAATAGTGAATGGAGTAAAAGTTAATTACTATAGTTAAGTTAAAAATGGGTTTACTAGGGGTTGAACTAAAAAGATAAGGATAAAAATGAAATTTAAATTTTTATAAAAGCTATTATATATCCATATTATTACCATTAAACCAAAAATGTTTTATAATTTTATAATTTTTACCCTTTTTACATTTGAAAAATTTGGGATCACTTATATCTTTTCCGAAACACCATGTGTGTCCTCTACCCGACTTATAAAAGGCCAAACCTCTAATATCATATTTACACCTTAAAACCTAATTGGTTCTAACAATACCTACCATACTTTCTTCCAAAATACCCACATCACATAATATAATCCTTATTTTGGACATCAAACCACCCTAGGAAGGATTTAGTGCAAACCTAACAAGAGGTAATATTTTTCAACTAGGATCTCTATTTTATTTCTTTGTCTACCTCCTTAAATTATTATTAAAATAGATGACATAATAAATTTAATATATAAAATATACTAGGATTTATTTATAAAAATTTCATGACCTAAAACCTTCTCCATGTCCATGAAATGGGTTATAAAATCATCGTTTCTTATGTACGACAGGCTACCACCTCAAAAATGATGTCATTTGTTTTTTCCATTAAAACTTATAAAAGTTAGAAATAATTATGGATTTATTTTTTATATATGATATTTGTGGTATAATTATTTTTATGGAATTAATATATAAAATATACCACTATGCTTTCTATTTTGTGTAAATACAATAACATTGCACATGTATACGATGTACAACTGCATCCCAAAGGGATGTGATTCGTTCACGCATTACATGGAAGGTGATAAGAAAACATTTAATGATTATATGAAATATAAATGTTATTATTATGATATTAATGAAATATTTATCATTATTAAAATATAATATATATCATTACATTTCATACCTTTTCATTCAATTAACTATGATAACATCGCTTGTGTACGTGTGGACTACCACCTTCATAAAGCGATGTAACTATCTTCTCATAACAACACCACATGTATGATATGTATAAAAACATTTTAAAAAATAATATGAGTTTTATGATATTTTTATAGTTATGTAAAGAGAATTTATTATGTACATCCTTTACACAAGAATCATTAGAAATGGAAATGTTACTCATGCATGCATACGACCAACCGTCTCCATGATCGTAACATAAAATATTTCTCAAAAAAATATTCAATTATTTTTATTTAAATTATATTTTATGTATAAATATGATAATTATTTTATGATTATTATTATATAAGTTCTTGGAACCTAATCAAAATAAGAGTAATGATAATAAAAATAAAAAACATATATGAAAAAAAGTGGTTATTACCCGAAACACGACTTTAACATATAATTGTTAATAAATGAGTAATATAAGGACTTAAGTAAATTATATAAAGTGTTGTTTCCTCTGGAAAAGGGAATTACCTCATTGATTTAAGATTCAAACATTCCAAGCGGTTTCTAACGGGTTTGTTCATAGAACTGGAAACATCCAATGATTCCATATCCATTTAAACCTACTTTCCAAAGGTAGGTGCACATTAGTTGTGAACCGATGAGGCTTAAGAATTTGCATTGGTTGAGAGGATGGGAGGTCAGAATCATCACACTTTTTTTAGGGGAATTATTATCTACTCCTGGACTCTCTTTATATATTTAGGTTATATTCGTGAATCCTTATTAAATTACCAAGTATGAAAATGAGCTTTCCTTTAGATCTGACAATCAATAATTAGTATGAATGAGATTTAGAGAATCTTTTATATGTATTCGAGGTTCTTAATTGATATAGAATCATCTCTATTTGTTAGAGATTCTTAGTCAAAGGTATCCTTCTACACATTATATAGAAATCTCTTGGTCATTATGATAACCATACTGGTTTTAAAGCCACTCAGCGAGGCACCTGAAGTTTATTGTCATTCAGAAGGACATAGATTATTTCAGAGTTGGGATTGTACCCACAGATGGGCTACCTATGTATCATTTGTTTTAGAAAAGTAATCAGAACCCATGTAGTTATAGTAAAGAAGTATAAGGTTTATTCATGATTTATGGCTCAAAGAAATATTTCATAATTACTTTTACACTCTAAGCTCACGTGAGTCATGCTCGGTGTGAGAAATAAGGGGTATTGGTAAAACCAGACAATTGTGCCATGAAAGATGCAATTATAATAAATGATGTGGGTATTATGTATGTATGACTGCCCAGATGGATGAATATTAGGATTTACTTCCGAGAAGAAACCTGAGAACAAGGTCCATAAAGGTATATGTGCTTTATGGAGATTTGGATACTTAACTTAGAACTTAATCCTGAGAAGGATGCCCAAATTAGAGGGGTATCATGATTTGGGTTTTATTCTGGAGAAGGAAGTTAAAATCAAAAGAAATTAAGACTGGTTAAGAGAAATTATGACTGGGGCTTACTCCTAAGGAAGAGGCCCATGTTAAAGGGAATTATGACTGGGGCTTACTCCTGAAAAGGAAGCCTAGGTTAAGGGAATTTGGATTTTGGGAACTTGGGGATTACTCCTAATGAGTATTCTTATATTAAAAGAATTATGGTTGGGGTTTACTCTTGAGGAGGATGCCCAAAATTAAGGGAACTTGAAGATTGGGGCTTACTCCTAAGGAGGATGCCCATATTAGGGATTTTGAGATTGGGAATTACTCCTGAGAAGGAGGCCCAAGTTAAGGAAAATTATGACTGGGGATAACTTCTGAAAAGAAGGACCATGTTAAAGATCCTATCATCTTTAAAGGATTAGGTTAAGGAATGAAATATCTAACCTTAGTGACATAAAGATATGTAAATCAGTAGGGTTTGAGGGATGTTCCACAGAATTCCTTACAGGTAAGGAAGCCAACAAAGTAACCATGTCATAAATGACTTTGAAGTGGGTTTTGAAGGCTAAATCATGAAAAGGAGAGGTGGATTTTAAGAAATCAAGTGAATAGGTAGGAAGGGAACCCAAAAATAGAGAGGCGTCCAAGTCCTGCGTGGGCGCGCAAGTCCTGGTAGCGTAAGTATACTTGCGCGACACATGGGTACTTGCGCGATGGTCAACCCTTAGGGTAATACTTGGGAGAGACTTGGCTCAAGCTCTTAGTATTATCCCTAAAGGCATCCAAAAGAGTGGCACGTAGGTTTTATTGAAGGGATAAGGCGGCGCACAAGTGTTTCCATTTCCCTTAAGGGATGGCCACTTAGGCACGCAAGTGTTGATGAGTTTCATAACTTAGGCCTTGTTTCCCCTGTTTAGAGCTTCAATTCTAGGTATGAAATTACCTTAGAAGTGTTCGGAAGACTTCCAGAAGAGACTAGGGTGCCGGGAGATTGAATATATATTTTTGAATTTTTCTGTCGTGAAATGGGGGGCCCACAAGGGGTATTTATAGGCTGCTAAATACCCTAGGTGAAAACCAAGTAGGGCACACAAGTCACCGGCACGACCAATATGAGGCGCACAAGTGTACTTGCGCGGCCATGATGAAACTTGCGCGACCCAAGTGTAAACAAATCCTTTTTCATGCCTTTGTCAATTTTTGATGATTCTTCAAAGTATGAATCACTTTGGACTAAGGTATTTCCCTTTTCTAGTCATTAGACTCTATGATGGAAAGGAGCATCAATAAAAGTCCCCCCTCAGAGTAGGATCCGAAAGAAGGAGGATGTGAATCTGAGGAAAAAGGTGGAAACCAAACTACTACGGCACAAGTGTTGAGTGCGCATATGGCGTTGTGTAGGTTTCGGCGTGCTGGCTTCGTCATTCAGGGTTGCATCCTTGTCTATAAATATTTCTTCATTCTCACGCAAAGCACCCGACTTTAAACATTTTCAACATCTCATCGCACAAGTTTCCTTCTTCGTGCAAGTTACTTGTTTTCCACTGTTTCTTTGTCTCACAATTCTATAGAAGTATTTTGACCTGCATGGTGATACTTGCGGACAAAAAACTTGTGCGACACAACTATACTTTCACACCAAAATTAGACTGGCTCACCTTAATTCCTTTTCCATTTTTTTACTTTTTATTCACAAATATTATGAAAAGTCAACTCACTTAATAGTTAATTATTTGATCTTTGTTCATATTCAATGGCTCCTAGAAGAATCATAACTGTTTATGAACTAGCCAGTAAAAGAATTGATGATATGATGAACATTATAGGTCATTATTACAATGATATCTGTGATAGCACTCTTCCAGATTTAGCCAAGTTCTTGAAGAATTATCATCGTAACTTTCCACAGAGCATCTACTTTTCTCTATATGGGCATGGTCATCTATTAGATTTCAACATTATAGATATAAAGAATTATATTCCAAAGATGCAACAGCACTGGTACTCTTCTATTTTAGTTATTCTGTGCATTTAGAGCAGCAACAATGGTGTGAACTTTCAAATTTTTCCTTCATGCCATTTCCTTGTAGGTATGAAAATGGAAAAACATGGGCTGATATGTTTTCTGTTGCCAGTTGATGGAGAGAAGATTATCATGACATTATAAACAATATCTGAAAAGAGTACTCTCTCCAAATGGATCTTTACTTCCAATGCACCATTCTCAAATCCATGTATCCATCTTCCAAGTCTCTTGGATAGAAATAGAGTCATTGTTTGATGAGCAGAAATTTTTCTCAAACCGCATTAAGAACATTCTTTTACAATTGTTCCAAGAAGAGCTGGTATCACTGCATCTCTTATTGTATCTAGTTGAATGAATGAATTCCAGGTGGATGCTGATGAAGCTCGATATTCCATGAATCAAATGAAGAGTTATGTTGAAAGCCTCTTGTAATTCCTGAAAAAGAGAAGAGACTCCAGTCTATGGATGTCCTTCTATCTCTTGTGCATCAATGAAAAATACTTTCATCTTCAATCATTTGTGCATGCCTTCTTTTTATACCTGATTTAAATTTTTACCTAATCCAATGGTCCTAGTAATCATAGTTTAATTTTTTCTAGGATTATAAAAATAACCCTAAAAACTTTGAATCTTTTAATTTCTCAATATTACCTAAATCATAAAAAATGTATGTTTAGTGAGCTGGAACTTGATTTTTGTTCAGATTTCCCTTGTCTTTTGTGGGTAGTTTAATGTCATGCACGTCGGACATAAAAAGGATAATGTTTAAGGTCGAAATAGCTTTTACTGAATGGATTAACATTGACTTAATTCCTTGAAAATTTATCTTAAAACATATTACCATGTTCAAGTATGAGGGAAAATATGTAAATGATGACTTAAGAAATTTTGAATATGAGGAATGATATGAAAAATGGATAAAAGGCATTAGAATAATTAGTTACCAAGAATGAAGTTACCACTATTTAACAATCCCATTAGGGGTTGAATTATACAGGTCCGCTTAAGGGCATTGGATGCATAGTCAAATAATAGAATCTTTTGGCTGACAGGTTTGTTGTGTATACTACTTATTCAAGGTCGTCTAAGGGCACGTGCTGTATATTCAGGCAAAAGAACTCTTAGAAATTTACCTTTCTACCGCTAAAAATCCAGTGGAAGTTTATGGAGATTCAAATTTTCCAAAGCATAGAGTTTTCTATATGAAGAGAGGTACATGAATATGGAGAAGATATTTCCAAACAAGATTATCTAAGAAATGGATTAATGTCACTCCTACGAAGGTCTGACCCAAACATAGGGAAGGGAAATATAAACCATAGACTTGAATACTTTCAAATCATGAAAAAGAGTATGGTACAAATATGTTAAGGATGGCCATTTTTTGCAGATCCCTACATATTTTCATAAAGAAAAATAAAGAAAAAAGAGGTTTTACTCCCAAGAAGGAAGTTACCATTATTTTAGAAACCCGTTAGGGGGATAAATTATACAAGGCCACATAAGGGCATTGGATGCATAATCAAATAATAGTATCTTTTGGCTGACAAGTCTGTTATGTAGACTATTTATGCAAGGCCTTCTAAGGGCATGTGCTGCATAGTCAGGCAAAATAACTCTCAAGTATCAAACATTTTGTTACCAGAAGTAAAGAATGGTTTAAAAAGATCTGGAAGTATTTAAAGTTAGGAGTATGACACATAAAAATGGGAATTTGTTCAATGTATGTAGAGATACACAGACCGATGCTAACCATAATAATGTTGTGGCTGGGTCCTGAATTGAAATGTTAGACTTCACTACGTATCCCATAATGATGGGAATAAATCCATATGTAGTTCTTGAAATACATTTTAACGTCATGTGGGACAATAGTATAATAAATATTAGTTTAGGGTCATAGAGCTTGAACCATAATAATGAATACACCGTGTGTGTTTTTACAAAAAAATTTCAGCTAGGGGACTGAAAGTGGAATTTGGGGTTAGGCCCAAAGACTTGGGGCTGGATTCGAGGGATACTCAAATGTTCCTATGTATCCCATAAGGATAGGAATCAAGCCATACATAGTTCTTGAAATACCCTCTGTACAGATTTGGTTCGTACATGTGAAGGGTGAAAAGGGGACTTTAGAGCAATGATGGTTTGATCCAAGATAAAAGGTTTAGGAATTTCCATGTATGCACATAGTATTTGGAATATAACATGATTGGAGATCAATGTAAATAATTATTCCCTCTCATGTGAGGGTGTCAAAGAATGTTGTAATTTATTGTTATACAGGAAATAAGTGTGAATAGTTTAAGGTCATATGTATGGAACGTGGTGAACCAATGTGAAGAGATTGGTTTTGGGGGTGGCATCATGAATCAAAATCATATGAGATGGAGGTGAACAGATGTGAAGAGATTGGTTTTGGGCTTGAACATTAGGAGGTTTCCTATGTACCCAGCCTAGAAGGCAAGGATCAAAGTCTGCGTAGTTCAAAAAAATGAATTAGTAATCAAGTTGTTTTTGAGAAAAATGACCAAAAAATGGTGTTGGGAGTTACACATTGTTAGTGGCCCAGAGAGGGTGTTATGGTTGAAGTTTACTCTAAGCTCACGTGATTGATACTCAGTGTGAGAAACAAGAGGTAGCAACAACCTTAATGATGCACAGTTTAATGTCATGTAGGACATATGAAGGGACTATGCGGTTTAAAGTCTTGCAGTGAGGACTATAGGTGTTGCACAGATTAGTGTCATGTAGTAGGGACAAAATACAGTTTAACATCATGTAGGACGTATTTAAGGGACTTTGTTCAGTTTAACATCATGTAGGACAAATATAGGGACACAGTTTAACGTCTTGTTGGACGTGAACACAGTTTTGCGTCATGTTGGACAATAAGGGTGCTATATAGTTTAGCGTCCTATAGCTAAGACGATGAGGAAAATACATTTTAATGTCATGTTGGACAAAAGGGGGACTGTGCAGTTTAATGTCATGCAGTAAGGACAAAACAAGGAACATTTTAACGTCATGTTGGACTAATATAAGGACACAATTTAACGTCTTGTTGGACATATTAGGGATTTTTTTCACAGTTTAACGTCTTGATGGATGTAAGGGACATCTATACAGTTTATCATTATGTAGATAAGACATCGCAGTTTAACGTCATATTGGACGATGGTGCGAATAGTTTAAGGTCGTATGCATAGACCAAGGATGGTGCATTTTAACTTCTTGATGGACGTAAGGGACCGTGTAATTTAAAGTCTTGCAGCAAGGAGAACACAGTTTAACGTCATGTTGGATGATAGGGATTCAAATAGTTTAAGGTCATATGCATGGATCATACTGATGTATTTTGTGTTTATACAAAATACATCTTCATAAATCTGGCATTGGTTGGAGTAGTGATGAGTTCTCCATCCATTGAGATTAAATAATAAGCTACATTGTATTAAACCTTATGTATTGAATATGGTCCTTCCCATTTTGGCTCCAGATTGGGAGGTATCTTTCCTGGTATCATTGGAGTTCAGAGAACTAATAACAATTCTCCCCGAATGAATGAATGAAGATGAACTTTTTTGTTGAAAGCCCGTGTTATTCAATTCTGATAGACTTCCAAGTGGTGCTGAGTGCAGAATCTTTTCTCATCTAACCATTCCAATTCATCCAATCTCTTTTGATATTGTTCATCTGTAGATGACTGATCACAAATTGATACTATGAGCAAGGTTAATTGAACATCAATGGTAAAGGCTACTTTCGTTCCATATACTAATTAATATGGAGTTGACCGTGTTGTAGTGCGGGTGGTGGTCCAATAATCCCATAAAGTATGAAAGAGTTTATCAGGACATGATTTCTTATCTTTATCCACCATCATTTGCAGTATGTTTGAAAGAGTCTTGTTGAAGGCTTCTATCTAGACATTGGCCACTGCATGATACCGAGATGAATGATTGGATTTGATGTTGTATTCTTGATACAACTTCCTTACCTCGGATGAACAGAAGTTGGTGCCATTGTCTGTCAATATGGTATGAGGGACACCAAATCTGGTAATGATGTTAGACTTGGTGAAGCTAAAAATTCATTTAGAACTGAATTCTTTGAGGGGTATTGCCTCTGCCCATTTGGAAAAGAAGCCAGTAGCAGTAAGAATATACTTAAATTGTTTGGTTTTAGCCTAAGGATAAGGTCCCACTACATCCATTTCCCATGTAGAAAATGGCCACGAGTATTCAGCTGTATGAAGCAACTCTGGGGGTTGATGAATAAAGTTGGCATGTACTTGGAAATAATTAAACATCTTTGTAAAATCAACACAATCTTGTATCATTGAAGACCAAAAGTATCCAAGCCTTTGAATATGATCAGATAGTCTGTGTCCAGACTGATGGTCACCACAGACTCCTGCATGCACTTCTTTCATGACAACCATTGTCTCTTCACCATCAATGTATCTGAAGATAATTCCATCAAAACCTCTTTTGTGGAGAATTTTATTTAGGTGATCCGGGATATCATAATGAGTAAAATTGGACACACACTGCCGGATTTGTTCTTTCATAGCTCTATCAGGTGAAAGTGTTCCATTTTTAATTTATTCCCTGATAGGTGGCATCCATACCGTAGTATGACCATATGGTTTAGGAATGGGACTAATTTCATTGATTTCCTCTGTTCTGGTTGGAACATAAGGTGAAATTGTACGACGGTGGGAAATACTGATGCTTGTCTCATCCCGATTTGGATCCGCCAGAGCTATGGCAATATTATCCAGTGCATTAGCTTGAGCATTTTGTTATCACAAGACATAAGAAAATGTCAGATCTGAAGGAAATTCTTCCATTAACTCTCTGAAGTAATCATACAAAGGTATTAGTTCTTCTTTTCTGATTGCATAATCCCCATTGACTTGTTTGATTACCAGGTCTGAATCACCTTTCACCTTTAAGTGATTCACTTGTGCTTGAAGCGCCAACTCCAATCCTGCGATAAGAGCTTGGTATTCTCCTTCATTATTTGTACCGCCTCCCAAAAATGAGAAGGAATACGGTAGCACTGCCTTTTCCGGATAAATGCGTACAATTCCTAACCCAACTTTTTTGAATTTAGAATCTTCCATTTTCCTCCCTGTTGGACTTCTGGAAGCACCATCAAAGTACATTTCCCATGTTTGAGGACT
The DNA here is from genome assembly GCA_963277665.1 of Viscum album. Taxonomy (NCBI): domain Eukaryota; kingdom Viridiplantae; phylum Streptophyta; class Magnoliopsida; order Santalales; family Viscaceae; genus Viscum; species Viscum album. The sequence goes on from OY728143.1 coordinate 1,717,964,784, forward strand.
ATCTTAAATAGAAAATACTTCCTCATCAGGAAGTTCAATATCTGAAGATGTATCTTATACTGAAGGATGTTCAGCAAGAAAATCAACCAGATCTTGGCCCTTTGTTTCCTTTTGAGACACACATTGAATATCAAATTGCTGCAAAATAACTTCCCACCTTACCAGACATCCTGTAAGCATTAGACGACTAATGATGCATTTGAGCGGGTTATTGCGAGATGCCAATTGGACCTCGTGATGTTGGAGGTAGTGTCTCAACTTCTGAACTGCAAAGATTAATTCTAGGAAGCACTTATCAATATTTGAATATCGGGTTTCTTCTTCAATCATAGTACGATTGAGAGAGTAGAGGTTGTTTTCATTCACAACATCATTCTTCTGAGCAAGAAAGGCACCCAATGATTGCTATAAATATTTCAAATAGAGTATAAGTGGTCTTCCTTCAACAGGTGGCATTAACACCAGTGGACTCAAGAGATATTTCTTGAGAATATTGAATGTCTCTTGACATTATTCAATCCACTGGTAAGTGACTCCCTTCTTCATCAATTTGGTGAAGGGTAAACTTTTGCCTGCTAAATTGGAAATGAAACGCCAAATATAGGCTATGTTTCCTTGAAGTCCTCTCAATTATTTCAAATTTTGAGGAGGTGACATACAGAGGATTGACTTTGTCTTCTCAGGATCGACTTCGATACCACGATGGTGTACAAAAAACTGAGATATTTTCCTGAGGTTACCCCAAAAACACATTTTAAAGGGTTAATCTTCAAATAAAGTTTCCAAAGTTTGTGGAATATGACTTCCAAATCAACCAAGTGATTAGAACATTACCTGGATTTAACTAACAAATCATCCACATAACATTCAACAAACTTCCCTAAAAAGGGTTTGAATATACGATGCATGGCACGCTGATATGTTGCACCTACATTCTTCAAGCCAAAGGGCATTACCCGATAGCAGAACACATCTTGAGGGGCTCTGAAAGCTGTATATTCCTCATCATTTGTATCCATTTAGATCTGATTATATCCAGAATATCCATCCATGAATGAAAGTGATTCATATCCAGCTGTTACATCAATTAAGAGTTCTGTTATTGGGATAAGAAAATCATCCTTAGGACAATGCTAATTAAGATCTCTGAAATCAATGCAAACTCTAATTTGTCTATTCTTCTTTTTCATAGGAACAATATTATTCAACCATTTGGGATATTGAACTTCTCTAACGAAGTTAGCTTTGATAATCTTATCCACTTCAGCTTTAATTTTGGAAGCATAAGTTGTGTGTGTTCTTCTTACGGCTTTCTTAAATCCTCAATGTTCTTCTGGTAAACCCAAATGATGAGTAGCAACATAATGATCAAGCCCTAGCATCTCTATACAGTTTCAAGCAAATATATCTCGATTTTTCTTTAAAAATGAAATATACATCTCTTGATCTTCAAGAGTCATGGCCACACTAATTAAAGTGGGGAGTGGATCTTCTTTTATACCCAAATTTATTTCTCTGAGTTCATCCACGGTGGTAGAGATACCCTCTTCAAATGATGGAGGAGCATCCCTGAGATCTTCCTCTTCTTCTTCAACATGTGTTATTTCTTCTGTTTCTACTTTCATAGTAGATGATGAAGTAGAATTTCCATGATCAGAAGAGATGTTAAACTTTTAACATCTTGAAGAAGAGGCTTCCATTTATGACCCTATTGATGATGAAGGGTCTTACTTGGGTAATAAAGAGGAGATGATGGATTAAGAATCAACATCATCATTCACCTTTGACATTTCTATAACTTCTTCTGGCCTGGTTGGTGAAGTATAGAATTGTTTGATTTCAGTAGATGAAATGAAGACATACCCATTTGAGCTTTTATCATTGCTTGGTGAATCACCAATTTCTCCCATGTTGTCTAGCTTGATTTCCGTAATTGAAATCATGGAGGTTTCCAAAAGAGTATCTCAATTTGGGTCTATCATATCAATTTTACTGATAGGAAACACATAATCTGTACTCACATGTGTAAATGGATTTATTGGAATCTTTTATAAGCCAAATAGAGAATTAACCTTGGTAACCTCCCTTGCTGTGGATTTCTCCTTACCCTTCATGTGATAGAATTCCGCCTCAACGTATTGTGATTAACATGTTTTGAACGGGGATTTATCACCATACAATGTCCCAATTTGAAAATTGAAACAATATTTGAGACATTGATGGTATGATGAAGGGATAGCCGCATGTTGATGTAGCCAGGGTTTTCCAAGCAAGATGTTGAAGGATGTGTCATGATCAAAAAACATGAAATCTGAATTGGATACAAGATCTCCAAACTGAGTTCTGAGTGTAATCTCACCCAGTGGTTCTTGTTCATTTTTATCATATCCTTGTATCATCAAAGTAGAAATAGATAAATCAGATTCTTTGAGGCCCAATTGACGAATTGTACGAATGGGGATAAGGTTGACTCCTGAACCATTATCAATGAAATCTCTTCGGACGTCTACACCATTGACCTTGCCAGATAAATACAAAGGTCTAATATTTCCATGCACAACATCAGCTTCATCCTCATCTATGAAAAATATTACTACATGGAATTCTGTAAGATTATTCTATACATTGTAGACTTCAACTGCAGAAATTTCAGTTTCAAATTCTTGAGGACTTGAAAAAGCCTTGATGAGTGCCTCCTGAAGATCCTTTGATAAATTTAAGGCATCCAAAATTGAAAACTTCGCCAGTACTTGGGCCAAGTGTTTCAATACATCATACTTTTGATCCAAAGGTCTGTGTTTCCCAACAGGAACATGTGGTTTCGCAGGAACCTTAGATGTTGATGCTTTAGATGTAGATGCATCTTGTATCAGGGTAGGAGTTGGAAATAATCCTATCTTTGAAAGATTAGACTAAATAGTTCTATTTACATGCTGAGAGGAAGAAGGTGGAATCTCAAACTGATCCTCCAGAATAATTGTGTCAAGACTGAGTCCGCTATTGGTGGAAGAATTTTCTTGTTCTTGTTGAGCCCATTGAAGGGATCTTCCACGAGTTTCTACTACATAAACAGTTCTAGCAGGGGTAGAATTGGAATAGTGGCTTCTGGGATATCCACGTCTTCCTCTGTATCCCAGACCTCTCAAACTCCCTCTAATTCCTCTATTTGATACAGAGAATTCAGGCTCATCAAAATTGAAACTGTGACTGGCATAAGGATCTGTTAAATGAATCATATTAACAGAACCAAAGATCAACTCTTCATCCGACGAAGACTCTGCCTGATTAGCCAATTTATGTTGTTCCGTTTGGTGGGGCGGTGCCCATGGCTTCTAAATTGATGGAATTAAATCTTCTAGAGTCAAAGACAATTTTAGATTTGAAACTATCTCATCTTCTTCTGATTTCTCTTCTTTATTTGAATTATGATGTTTCTTTGAGGATTTTCCCTCTGATGAAGAGGGTTTTGCTATGGAATTCATAGAAGAAGACACAATTGGTTTCTTCAATTGTGTTCGCAAAATGGAATGAGTTTAGTTGATCATTTTTCTGACCATCCAATCATCATATTTTTGTGCATTTTTGTTCTTGACTTATTTCCACTCGCCTTCTTATTCTGGATTTGTAGCAGTAACACATGCTACTAGAGCTGAAGAACCTTTCAATTTCACTTTTCCCGAGTCCACCATTTTTTACAGGAGGTCTTTGAAGAAAAAACACTCCTGAATGGGATGCCCCAACAACTGATGAAATGGGAAATAGTTGGGACAGTCTTCATCTCCTTCCTTGTTCGGCCTCTTAGGCCTTGGAAATTGAACCAAATTATTTTCCAGAGATGAAATTAAGTAACCAGGAACTTGTTCATTTCGGAAAGAGTAAACTTTACTCTTCAGATCCTCAAATTGTTTTTTTCTTTGATCTCTTTGATCATCTTGACGAAACGGTCACTGTTGTTGACGCTTAGGAGGTGGATACCTTCAATAAGATGAATGTTTTGAAGTATAAGCAGGTACAGGTGCTTGTTTAAGCATAACTGTAGCAGTATCTACTTTACCCACTCTACTTCCTGGAGCTAATGGAATTACACGAGTTTTATACATAGTCTTCATAACAGAATCTTCAATCTTCTAAGCGATCAAAGTAAATTCTCAAAACCCTGCTATGTATTTCACAGGGATCAACGGTGTGCACAACTCATCACACAAATTTTCCATAGAGATTTCCAAAAATTATTCTTGAGGGAGTGCTAAGATCAGGGAATATGTTAATCCCTTCAAGCGAGCATTGAAATCGGAAACCCTTTCATTCTATCTTTTCTTATATTTTTTAAGATAAAAAATTGTTGTCTTTGGAAATGTTGGGCTGAATTGAAGAAGGAATCATTGACGGAGATCCTCACATCTGGTAATTGACCGGGATTGCAAGCTTGTATACCAAATAAAAGAACGTCTTTGTAATGACTATACAAAACACCTGAGCTTAACTACTTCTTTTTGCTGAGGGGTTCCCATAATAGGATCACAACGAGAAACAAAATGTGTTAAGTGTTTCTCTGGGTCTCTTGAACCATTAAAGATTAGGAATGTGGTACTTGAAAAATTTGATGGGCGGGGGGGGGGGGGGAATTGCATCAACCCATTCAAGGTAAGCTCTCTTTTCTGGTTGAATTTGAGCTCAGTTTCCCTCCATATCTTCCAAACAACTATTGATGACTCAATATTAGTTATTAACTTTTGAGAAACATCTGGCTGAGCTTGGACCTGATCAGGTGCAATAACTGGAGCATGGACAGATGTGGTTGCTAGTACCACAACTGATGATAACAGCACCGGTTGTTGTTGCACCTGACCCATAGGATTAGACCTATGAGGGTGTACTGATAAAGGAGGATATTCTTGATCCATCTCAGTAGACACAACAAATTCCCTTGGCTGACTGACTTCAGCACACTTAGGAGGAAGACTCCCTTAAAGTAGTTCTGCATTCAACCTCCTTAACTCTTTCATTTCTTCTTCCTATTGTGCAAATCTATTCTCTAGTGAGAGCGATTGGCCTTCTCTAGAGGAAGGGTATGTAACCTGATTCTTTATGTTCCCCTTATTGGAAACATTTAGGAGAGGGGGAAGTGGGTTACTTGAAGTATTACCTAGATTCTGAGTAATCATTTGATTTCGTGTATGCACACCTTCTTCATTTGTGTCTGTGCATACAACCTCTTGAGGAGGAGCTTCCTCATCTGATCCCTCTGAGTGAGCCTCATCTGAGGGATCAGAAATAATGGCATTGATGACATTAATTGATGCATAACTCATTGCATCCCTTCTATCAACATTTCTATGATATTTTCTTTTCTATGTCCTTGATGAGACATTTCCTTTTGTTGATTCAATCCCTCATGAACTTCTTGACAAACTGTAATGTGGATGGAATCTTCTGATAATTCGGATCCTCGTTACTCTTGTGGCTTCTTCCCTAACCGAGTAAAGACTGACTTTCTCTGAGGGAGAGAATGAGGATTTGAAAAATTCCCCAGTCCTACGGATGATAGATTTTCCTGCTGTTTCTGCTCAACTCCTTGAATCCTATTTATTGATTATGAGGGATGGGTTAAAAGAGTACCCAGTCATGAAATCTGGGGTGGTTCTTGAGCTACTACATCTGAGAATTTTCTAAAATCTCTCCTGATCTTGCGGACATTAGTCTGGAAATTGGATGGATGCATCAACCTACGTCCACTCTTATCACCCGACTCAAAAGACCGTTGGATGATTTCTGAAACATCTATCACTTGATGATTTGAATGCTCCAAATGAGAATCCTATTAAATATTCTCATTCAATTGATGTAGGGTTAATTAAACAACTTGTTCTTTGTATGCTTGATTTTGAGAGGTACTAGTTGATTCATGTTCTTGAGCGAGCCTTTGATTACAAACAAATCCAATTGGCTGTGGCCGGCCATGGGCAATAACATTTCATGAGACCATTTTTGGCGGGCTTTGCTGACTAGAGAGTACAGTGAAATGTAGTACTCCATGGACACCCCATCCCCTGATATGAATACCATATAGGGCATTGGAAATTAACTGGCGCAATCTTCTTAGTGTGCCAAGGCATGAATGCTGAAGGGCATTCTGCTACTTTTCAGCCTTCAGATATCCAGAAACTGAGAGAGATGCCAAGTCAATTTGGCATTGTAACCCTTCTGTTATATTGACGTGATTTTCATATTCAAAATAAGATAATATTTTCTTTTTCAACTGAAAGAGATTTTTCCATATGTTGAGATGAATATCATGAATTCCATCATCTGTCAGGAATGTTATACTGAGAGTCAGCCAAAGTTCAAAACATAACTGGCACATCATCTTTTTTCAATTGTTTTATCATATTCAGTATTTCATCCTTATCATTTGATGAAGATTCTTCTACCTGATTAGACCAGAGCTGGTGCTTCCTTGTTGCTTCATTGGATTCAACAAGATTGGTAGAGAATTCACTGATCAAACTAGAAGATGAATGACCCAGGGGTAGTTTAGAGAATGACCTACACCCTGGGATATCTTTTGATTGATAAAGTATTTCACCTGCTAGTGGTAAAGCATCATACATGACTGGATTCACATTTTCAAGTTCCTCAAGATAAGAGGACTTTCTCGTCACTACATTGTACAATGGATAATTTTCCAGGAAATGTGCATTACTGCTGTAGAGAAGACTTTCGCAGCTAAATTCATCATCATGGGGAGTACCACCATGGTGGGTTACAAAAAAAGATGAAACATTTTTCTCCTTGGTCTTCTAGACACACAGAGGGTTCTTGTGGCTCTTATCTGAAGATGAAACTTCAAGATCGACCGAATTTTCATGAAGCAATGCTTCATGAGGAAGTATCTGATGCAGACCTTTGGAATTAATATTCCCACTATTGGGAACTGAGAGAGTAGAATCTTGAGTTGCAACAGATAATTGTCTGAGTGCATCAAGAACTCCAGCCTCAAGCAAGTCCTTGTTAGAAATTGGACCTTGATTTCTTGACTGTTCTAGGAAGGTCTTCTTCTTAGATGCCTTCTTACTCACTTTAGGAACCACTTGTTGACAAAAGTGGTCATTATGGGTAGGTGTATATTCCTGCTCAGTAGAAATGATCAGGTTAGGCTGATTATATCCACTCAAATCAGGTGTATGTGACTGACTTGGTTGTCCGTATGATATGGGGGAGTACACCCCACAACCCTCTTAGACTGGAACAGATGTGTGTGTCTGTTCCGGAGTGACATATTGATGTGTCACTCCACTGGTAGGGATAGATTTTCATTTCTTTCCCTATGATGTTGCTGAAGCTGTTATAATATTCTGGATGGCATCCAAAATGTGAGCAAGGATTTTCTTCTGCACTTTAACCATTGACAGAATATGCTTGGTGACTTCAGCTGCCGAAACGAGAATATATGTCCATTCTGTGCTTGGAGTAGGTGTGTGTTCCTGCTCCTATCCTCCTTTTCCTGTCAGTGAATTCTGACAGTACTCAAGTATGGGGGCAGAGAGTTGAATCTGCCTCCTGTTTGTCATCAGAGCTTTCCGACTGACTTCTCAGGGTGCTACCAAATGATATTGTTGGTATATTGATCAATACTGTAAGGTGTATGTGCCTTCTGATTGCACTCCACCGAACGTGGTTGAAGATCTTCCTTCAATACTGACAAACGAGGTGGATGACAGGATTGATGAGTGTAAGCAGGTATATGTGCCTATTTACCAGTTGTCAACACATTGAGTTGGTGGTCTTCATCGTATGTAGTCAGACGAGACTGCTGACTAGTTGATGACTTATAAACAGGTGTATGTTCCTATCTATAGTACTCTTCTGGAATTGCCTGGTGGGATAGGTGTGTTGCTGCTAGATGAGTCTACTAGACAGCAGAATTAAAACAGATGGGTGTGTGTGCCCGCTCATTGCTTTCCAACAATTTAGGTTAGTGGACTTCTCTGGAAATGGTAGAGATAAGAACATGCTCACTGTTGACCAGATTTCGCCTCTAGTGGTTTGTCTTGTGTTATCGGGTCTGAGGGACCTGAGCCGAACCCCTGAAGGTGATACCCTCATCATGTTGAGGGCACACTGACTCACGAGTCTGGTGGCAATTTTTTATGGGAGCCCTCGGGAAGGACACCTTTTTCTTTGAATAAAGGCCCCGAGGGACCTTCTAATTCACCTCCCCAGAATATGGGAGGGACTTGTGATTGCGTTCTGGGGATAACGACCCGAAACAGTTGGAAACAGTGGTTGGCACCACCTTCTTCTTGATCACTAGTCGTTGCTGTCCGGACAACCATGATGAATTATTGACTTTTAGGGATTGTCTAGCGGCCTCCAAAGTCATAATAGTACCATTTTGATAGTATTCCTTAACCAGTTCATTTTATACACAGCGTTGAAGACGCTTAGTAGGTGATGTCATTCTCAGAGCGGATGACGATCCAGCAGGAGTAACACCAGAGGCATTCAGAGTAGAGGTATTCATAGGCATGAACTTTAGAGAATCCATTTTTGTAACGTAGAAGATCTTAGAAAAGAGTGATTGTTTGATATAACAGACATAATCAAGATATGTTCAGCCACTACATCTTTTGAGTGAACACATATGTTATTGATTGTTTTGTTGGCCCTCTCATTGAGTTTAAATAGGGGCCTAACAAAATAAGTGAAACATCATTTTAACTTGGTTAAGGATTCACGTCGGGTTCACCATTTTTTGTTTCCTTTGGAAATGGGAATGACCTCATTGATTTAAGGTTCAAACATTCCAAGTGGTTTCTAATGGGTTTGTTGGTAGAACCGGAAACATCCAATGATTCCATATCCATTAGGACCTACTTTCCAAAGGTAGGTTCTCATTAGTTGTGAACCGATGAGGCTTAAGAATTTTCATTGGTCAATAGGATGGGAGGTCAGACTCATCACACTTTTTTTAGGGGATTTGTTGTCTACTATGAGACTCTCTTTATAGATTTAAGTTATGTTCGTGAATCCTTATTAAATTACCAAGTATGAAAATAAGCTTTCCTTTATATCTGACAATCAATAATTAGTATGAATGAGATTTAGAGAATCTTGTATATGTATTCGAGGTTCTTCATTGATAGAGAATCATCTATATTTGTTAGAGATTCTTATTAAATGGTATCCTTCGACACATTATATAGAAATATCTTGGTCATTATGATAACCATACTTGTTTTAAAGCCACTCAATGGGGCACTTAAAGTTTATTGTCATTTATAAGGACATAGATTATTTCAGAGTTGGTATCATACCAGCAGATGGGCTACCTAGGTATCCTTTGTTTTATAAAAGGAATCATAACCCACGTAGTTCGAGTAAACAAGTACAAGGTTTATGCATGAATGATGGTTCAAAGAAAGATGTCATAATTACTTTTACACTCTTAGCTCACGTGAGTCATGCTCGGTTTGAGAAACAAGAGGTATTGGTAAAACTAGAAAATTGTGCGATGAAAGATGCAATTATAAGAAATGATGTAGGAATTATGTATGTATGACTACCCAGATGGATGAAGATTAGGATTTAATTCAGGGAAGAAACCCGAGAACAAGGTCCATAAAGGTATATGTGCTTTATGGAGGTTTGGATACTTAACTTAGGACTTAATCCTGAGAAGGATTCCCAAATTAGAGGGGTCTTATGATTTGGGTTTTATTCCTGAGAAGGAAGTTCAAATAAAAAGAAATTAAGACTGGTTAAGAGAAATTATGACTGTGGCTTACTCCTAAGGAAGAGGCCCAGGTTAAAGGGAATTATGACTGGGGATTACTCCTGAAAAGGAATCCCAAGTTAAGGGAATTTGGATTTTGGGAACTTGGGGCCTACTCTTAAGGAGTATTCCTATATTAAAATAATTATGGTTGGGGATTACTACTGAGGAGGATGCCCAAAATTAAGTGAACATGAAGACTGGGGATTACTCCTAAGGAGGATTCCCATATTTGGGATTTTGAGATTTGGACTTACTCCTGAGAAGGAGGCCCAAGTTATGGAAAATTATGACTGGGGCTTACTTCTAAAAAGAAGGCCCATGTTAAAGATCCTCTCATCTTTAAAGGATGAGGTTGAATGAATGAAATATCTAACCTTAGTGAAATAAAGATATGTAAATTACTAGGTTTTGAGGGATGTTCCACAGAATTCCTTTCATGTAAGGAAGCCAACAAAGGAACCATGTCATAAATGACTTTGAAGAAGGTTTTGAAGGATAAATCTTGAAAAGGAGAGGTTTATTTGAAGAAATCAAGTGAATAGGTAAAAGGGGCACCCAAAAAGAGAGAGGCACGCAAGTCCTAGTCGCGCAAGTATACTTGCGCGACACATGGGTACTTGCACAATGATCAACCCTTAGGGTAATACATGGGCGAGACTTGGCTCATTCTGTTAGTATTATCCCTAAAGGCTTCCAAAAGAGTGGCGCACACATTTTATTAAAGGGATAAGGCAGCGCGCAAATGTGGCCATTTCCCTTAAGGGCTGGCCACTTAGGCGCGCAAGTGTTGAGGAGTTTCAACACTTAGGCCATGTTTTTTCAATTTAAAACTTTCATTCTATGTAATAAATTACCATAGAAGTGTTCGGAAGACTTCCAGAAGAGACTAGAGCACCGGGAGCTCGAATATGAGTTTCAGAATCTTTCCGTCATGAAATGAGGGGCCCACAAGGGGTATTTATAGGCTGCAAAATGTTGAAATAGTGGGTTCCCTAGACCCAACTATGTAGTACTTTTGATTACCGTATCATGTGTAATGTTAGATATGCATTATGATATCTTACCATTATAGTGTAGACTTTTTTGTGTCCACTATAATAATGGTAATTTCCAATGCTTAATTGTCGTGTCAAGAGGTTATAGCAGATCCCAGGCTATAATGAGAACCTCGAGATACAATGAAATTGATCTTAAATATATGTTCTATAGTCTAGATATATATTTCTGATTGGACATAGTAGATGTCTGACTATCAGGTGTTGGGGGCTCATAAGCATTGAGACTTCTTCTCATGAAGTTCTCACTTGGTGATCTCTAGTAGTGAGATCATGAGGACAGACCCATCAATAGGAACACCACATGTTTTGGGTGTCAATGGTTGTTCCTATCTATGGACATGTGTATTGGTCTCCTGACTTGAGACCATTACAAATTTATATCATTTAATTACGTACTTTGATGCAAGGCGAAAACCATGGCAGTAATGTCTTGGAAAGGTAGTTTGTGCCGGGTGCGTCGTTAATGGTATGACGTTTGTTGAATGGTTAAGAAAGGATTTGTCACTTCCAAGTTTAGGAAGTTGTATATCTCAGGCCTGGTTGATCAGGATGGTGCCTCCTTCATAAGTCTTTGGACAAAGCAGTAGAAAGGAAAATCCATCCGGATAGATCAAAAAATAATTAAGCAAGATATGGATGATGACACAAGAGTGCGTCCTACTTTATGAGATATTTAATGAAAAAGAGACTAGAGTACACAGTTAGTGTTTGTAGGATGGTAGTCGTTGCAATGACTATCCTTATCTCTTTAGGGGCCATGATGAGTTTCTAGACTCTACTCTTGGTCTGTGGATTTTATTCACTACTATTGAGATAAGGGCCTAGAGGGTCACACACAATAGAGTATTCAAGAATCCACCCTATTAATTTGAATAGTTATATGGACATAGTGGGCCCCTCCACGGGGTCCGAGCGTTGTCCATGATTGTCGATCACCAAAAGAATTAAATAAATTCATTAATATTCAAGTTATGAATATTTGGGATTGAATTTATTTAATTTATTTACAAGTTTAGTAAATACGAGAAAAATATTAATCGAACGAATATTATTTTAATATTCAAGGTTCGTTTAATATTAAGTGGGACAATGAGTCAATTTAAATGGCTCGGTTTTATCATGTAATATTATATATATATATATATATATGTATTACAAGTATGTGATAAAATATTAAATAATATTGGCACAACTTAGTCCGTCGAAATTATTTATTTAGAGAACGTTGATATTAACGGGGTCAGGGAACCCTACCAGGTATTTATCAACGTCTCTATAAATAAGAGAGGATGCTCTCTCTCTTGGGTGTGCACATCACTATTCATTCATTTATGGAATGAAATTTGAGTTCCTCTCTCTCCCCCCGCTTCCTAGAGAGAGTAGTCGATGATCCAAGAGCTCGGATCTAGTTCATCCTCATGCATCGCAAGATCAACAATGCAGTGATCGTCGGGACGTAGAAGATATCGTTGAATCATCGCGCTAGCACTCGGAGTTCGACAATCGGCATTCCCAAGGATTTTTGGAGCGCGTGTGGACGACCTAGTGGGATCCTACTTTGGTTCCTTCAAGCGACGATCGCCATCGGCTAGTAGCAGTCGACCGCACCTTCGGATTTGAAAAGGGTACATTTCCTTTTAATTTTGTGCTCTTAATAATCTACGCGAGATCCTTGGACCTCTCCGGGGCTCGGATCGTCAGCGACGACAAGCTCCATCATTCTGCCGACGAAAATTTTAAAAACCCTGGCCCGCCAGCTTCCGCTACGGGCCCCGGGAACCGAATAGTGGTATCAAAGGGAGTCACGTAGTTTTTTCTGAGCCAAAAAAAATTAATTTGCATAAAATTAGACAAAGGGTTTAAAATCGGTAACAACCATTCAAACTGTGGTTCAATCTGATTTTGAACGACTGAGATATGGTCATTCAAAATTTTTGGAATGGATCATGTTTTCGTTTTTAAACAAGGGTATTAAAATGTTAATATATTTATAATTATTATAATTTATATTATTCCTATAATAATATAATTATAATAATATAATGATAATAATAATATTGTAATAATAATAAAATTATTATATTAAAATAATATTTTATTATTATTATATATAAAGTCTGAAATAGCCTTTAGAAAAACGTAAAAACATGCTTGAAGACTTGATTGGAGGTCAAGTCTTCAAAATAAATAAAAAAAGGGACCCAAAAGTAAGACCCAAGTGGGCTTGCTGTGCCACAAGCAAACAAACAAAAAAACAGACAGGGAGGGGGTCTGCTCCGCATGGAAACCGAACGCAACAAAAAAATGGTAAGATGCAGGGGTCCGAGCGGACCCCTCCCCCTCCAACGCAGTGCACTGTAGCTCCGTGGAGCAGCCCTACCGAGACACCGTGCCAGCACCCCACTGCACCAAAACCAGGCGAGCAGCCCGCCTCCGCCAGTGCCTGGCCTCCCGGCCGCCCGCCTACCTGCTGCTCTCTCTCCTGTGCGGCGCATACAGCGCACCGCCTAGCGACCACAATTGCAGATCATCGGCCCTCCCTGCAGCGCTGCATGGGGCTCCTCCTGGACGGCGCACCACCGCACAGGTCACTGCGCACCTGCAGGCGGCGCCTCCCCTGGACCCCATCCCCTGCCTGCACCCCTGCAGCGGCCTCCTACCAGCCGGCCGCTGGCCTCCAACCACAGCGCCCCCTCCACAGCAGGCCGCCGGCGCACACAGACAGCCGAGGGACCAAGCCCTGGCCACTTGAGGGACCTCCTCCGGCCGTCCCCAAGCAGGCACAACCACCCTGGACCGTCTCGCCTACTCCACCTCCCGCTGGCGCACGTGGACACCCTCGTCCACCTTCACATGGCGACCCCACACACAAAACCAGGCGGTTGAACCTCCACTACTGCACCAGGCCTCACTGGACCACCTGTCACAGGCCGCCGACTGCTCTTCTGTTCTGGCCAAACAGCGCCGCCCGCACCCTCCTTGAGCAGCCTACACGAAAACAGGGTCGAGCTGCCGCCCTCCCCTCTGCGCCAGAACCAGGATAACGCCTAGCCTCCATGAGAAGACCGTGGTCTTCTCCCGACCGCGCGCTGCAAGTAGAACCACCCCACGCAGTCGATTCCCTAGCGCGCAGCCCCCGTGCTCTACCGAGAGAGGCGCTGCCTCCAGCAGCGGTAGACCATGCAGCGGCTCCTCCCCGGGAGCACCCTGGCCAAGCTTACCCGGCCGCCACCCGGTCCTCCTAGCGGGCAGGTACCCCCTAACATGGGTTTAATTAAATCAATTAATATAATTAATTAAATTAATTAATATATTAATTGTAGTTAAAATAATTTTAATACCCGAGGATTAAAATTAATTTAATTTTTGAAATTAATTTATTTAATTAACTAATTTAATTTTAAGTATTAAAATTAAATTAATTAGACGAACGATATTTAATTAAATTATTTTAATTTATTAATTAATTTAATTTAATTTAATTTAATTACCCTCGTACTTGTTTATGCATTTTAATTTTATCCCGCAATATTTTATACCCGACAACTGGTCTTGAGCATTGGCCTCATATGTCTGCTTTTAAATTATTTATTTAATTAATTATTTTAAACTGCGTACAATGTGTGTAATTAATTAATTGACGGTCTGTGCAGCGTCTTTTTTTTCTGTTAAAGTGTATAAGGGCATGCGCACCGAATTTACCTGATGTAAATTTATACCCAAGTTCCCCTCACTTGGGCGAGAGTATCTTTGTACTTCGGACAAAGATGACGAGTGACTTTGACACCGCCAAGACGAGGCGGAGCACGTTGATCAAGACGATTCAAGACGACACATGGACCACACCAAGACGAGGCGGTACTCCAAGACGTGACGTGGGCTCCGCCAAGACGAGGTGATACTCCAAATGAGAAGCAGACATACATCACGGGTTGAGATGCATCTAGTGTCAAGTTTCGACACAGGTATGATGCCCCTTATGTCGTTTAGATGCTCAAGAATAGTAGGGTATTAGTTTTACCTTTATGCGTTTATTTATTATTTTATGAATTTTTAGAACAATGGGAAAAACACATAAAATAATAGATAATAAAATGCATAAAGAAACGGCGTATGTTTTTCTATTAAAGTTCAGTTGTGAGCGCAACAACATAGATGAACAAGTTTAATAGAAATGGATCACATTCACCGAGAGAAAAACATAAAACTCTCAAAGAAAATATTAAGTCAGAAACAGCCTTCCATCATTCATGTTTGAATAAAACTGGGTGTTAGAGGTGCCGGTTCATGCCTCGGCTGAGGGTGCCTCTTACTACCGGGGAGTTCTAATTTGTGTGGTGGGTCGACTTAACTAAAATTGTAGCAAATATATAGCCTTAGATTGTTTGTTGTAATTTTAGAGGCAAGTGTTGAGTAAATCATTAAATGATTTTGAAGTTGGGAATTCACTCAAAAGATCAAGGAACCTCAAGTTAAAGCGGTTGGCCAGCCAAAAGCCTACCTTGGACCCTCCGAGTAGTGGCGTAGCCCTAGCTTGTAGACTATGAGGGAGGTTCAGGGATCCTTGCCACTAGAATACTCAAGAGTATTCCGATTCTAGTACAGAGGGTTCCTAGAATTCAAAAACATTAGTGGGAGACATTTAATGAAAAAAAATCAGTAATGTCACATTAGGTAATCGCATAAAAGTACAATCTTCTAAAGTATATTTGTAGATAATGGCAAGCAATACCATAATAAAACTGCGATAAACGTTTGACAAAGTTAATGTCCAAACAAGCATGAAATTCCATGTGTAGTATAGGTGCTTGTGCACATTACTACCATAATGGAAATTCAAGGTTCTTGTGTCCCAACCTGTTAAGCCACCTTAAGAAGAGAGGGTGTAAAACTACTTATAGGAGACTCATGAATCAAGCATATGATGGTTCTATCATAATTCTATCATCAAAGACTGATGTTAGTTGCAGTCACTACATCAAGACATGGATGATGTTACATGTAGTCTCATCTCCAAGAACCTTTCAAGGAGAAAGCGAAGGAAGATTTGAATGTGATGGTTGCACTCAGATCGTTTAAAGTGAAAGACAGTTCACATTCATTCATTTCATCCCATTCTTATACCTTTTACACCCAATTACTCTAGTTTCGTTTAAAGGTACAAACAAACGGCATAGAGTAAGCGCTTCTTTACCGCTAAGGTAACATTCGCCATGTAATAAGAATATTATAGATAACACCATCATTTATTCTTATGGAGAATAAATTTAATGACATGGATAAAAGGCATGTGACAAGTTACGCAAAAGGAACCTTCATCATGTCCTTCAATGAAAATTGGTTAGTTATTTAAAATGAGGTTATTTGCATCACACAATGAAATGAATTCATGGAAGTTTAAAACTGAAATACAAGAAGCAAGTACTCGCTCTTCATTCAGTTAATATTAATCAAGTAAAAGTATTGTTTTCTATCATACTCTTGGGTATTAAATTACAATATGCTTTTCACATATATGTATTGAAATACAATAACCAAGCAAGTAGAGAAACATTACTAGAAGTAAAGTGTCTTCTCCAAGCAGTTGAGAAAGGGTGATTCCAAAGTCAGTGATGTGAAACACATAACTTCTAATTGCCAAGTGATTAATTAAAATTGAACAAGTTGTGGAGTGTAACCAAAAACATTTATCTCATGTTCCCATTTAGACATGATGATACATTATTCCATGTTTTGGAATGAATGTTGTTTGTGGTAACATACTCAACAAATAGTTCATTACTATTTGAATCAATGGTAATACATGATGAATATAAAATGTAATACCTACCCTGTTGTGGAAATGTGATTCTTTGTCAAGTAAAACTAAAAGTTGACGTCAACTATATACCCAGTATGGTATTTTGGCTTGGAAGAGATAAACACCTATGTTATAATTGACATCTTTAGTTTAGACAATGAAACCTTTAGAAATAAAGGTATGCCACAAATCTTTTCGAGGTTAGTTCAATAAAATAGTGTAAAATATTCCAAAGAATGAAAGAGAAAAAGATACTTCATAAGTCTCCTTTACGTCATTATGTAATGTACCAATGAAGTATAAGTTTGGTCAGAATATATGAGTTGCTTCAGATCGGCAGGCTGTAGAATATCTTGACCAAGCAATCATCGATTATGATAATGTAGCGTGGAGTAATTCCTAAATGCATGTTACCTTATCTAAATCACCGTGTTCACATTCATAAGGAGGATCGATGATATAGTCTTACATATTAACATTTATCAACAAACATGTAGCTTGGAGAAATTCCTAAACGCATATATTACACATCAAAGTTATGATGTAAGTTGTATCAATGTGACAACCTACAAAAACATCCATTATATTTCATGACGTTCTTTGAAAATAACGGGTTAAACCCATAACCAATATGCCAAATAAAATGACAAATGGATATCATACAAGTCATAGTATGATGGAAAATACATTATGTCATAGGATGTGTTTAGATGCAAAGTGTTTGTTAGGATTTACACAAAACATGCATCAAGTTAAACACATTGTGCATTTGAGGTAATTATCCTAACAGCTGCTTAAGATATTACCTAAATCCCTAAGATAGAAAATATGTAGTCAAGTATTAGACTACATTTCTATACAAGGGTGCACATCTCTATTAGAGATAGTGGGATCTGAATTGACTTGGACTTAGTCAATGCTCGAGATGCACAAATGGTTGGCATAGGGAAAAAGTTCCACAAGTGCATGTGGAATAGGAATGTTCCAAAGACACATGTTGTGTAGGAAGTATGAAACCATGGTGATGGTTTTATATTCACCACGATCGGTGATATATTATTCAATGAGAATAATAAATCCTACAATTAAGAAGTATATGGCAACGAGCTAATATTGACAAGATCAACTAAAATTCAATAATGGATTCCATGTATCAAATTGAAAAGGGACTTATAAATTGAATACTATGGTGGGTATTCAAATGAAATGATACATGGATGGCACAAGTATGGTACCAATAAGGCTCGATTGGTTATACCAAGTTGGTACGCCTAAATATATTAGAATTTTACTTGTCATAGCCAAATTTCTAAGATCTTTTTGTTGTTCATTGGATGTCAAGATCATCTTTCGTGGAAGGTGTCTATATGACGCAACCAGAAAGAGATGATGACATCAAATGATGCCAATAAGGGTTGAAAGTTACTGAAATCCAATTTTGGATTAAAGACAAGATCTTAGAACATTCATTATAAATGAATCTTTGCCTTGTGTCTACCCAAGGTTAGTGTGAGCGCCAATGTTTTCTAAATGATACATGTTCGGCAACATATGGAGAACAGATTTTGATCTTACAGTTAAATAAGATCAGGTTAAAAGAAATTCTCCAATGATTGACTTCAAGTAGCAACCTAAGTTCTAGGGAATAGGATCCACTAAGGTAGATCCAAAGGTTGCTTGGTCCTAGTAAATCTTGTACATATAGTAACATTGTATTAAAAATACAAGTTGGAACAATTCAAGTTAAGAATTGTTGCCTATGTCACATGGCTTAATCTCTACAGGTTAACATGTTCAGAGCATGTGTAGAGATTAAAGTTGTGAATTGATATCATATGCTTTAGTGATGGATCAATCACATATGCCATAATATGTAAAATAATTGATACTTCTAGGATATATTTTATTATAGGAAGCTATCAATTATTTCCAGGAGCACTACAAGTGATGCAGTCAGAACTATCATCTTGTACTTCGGAAAGTACAAATGATATGTACCTGGAATATGGAGAGGAAGGTATACTAGTTATGGTGGGACACAAACTAGTAATACTTAGATCAATTTGATCTATTATCTCAGTTAGGAAATAGAGATGAGCGAGTCAAGATCATAAAAGCTTGTGGTAGCCATACCTACAACTACCGAGTACGTTGCAGCTTCTAAGGAAGCTAAGAAGCTGTTCTAAATTGCAAATATTTGTTCCAGTTCTTGGATTCGAACCTAGTGAGAAAAGTATTATCATAATGAGAATTATGATATTCTTACTATCCAAGTTGTCAAGTTATGACAATGGAAAAAAGTAATATACTCGGGGATACCCTATCTTGAGAAGTTTTACTCAAGCATATGAGGTCACATATAGTAGATATGCCATGCGGCGAAAAACGTGACAGGCCTAGTAGATATAGCCAATACTTAGCAGAAGCATGATATTTATCATGTGAGTATCTTGCAAGATTAGTTAGCAAGTTGGCTCTAGTGCAAGAGGGAGTATTAAAATAGTGGGTGCCCTAGAACCAACTATGTATTACTTTTGATTACTGTATCATGTGTAAAGTTAGATATGCATGATGACATCTTACCATTATAGTGCAGACTTTTCTGCATCCACTATAATAATGGTAATGTACAAAGGTTAATTGTCGTGTCAAGAGGTTATAGAAGATCCCATTATATAATGAGAACCTTGAGATACAATGACATTGATCTTAAATATATGTTCTATAGTCTAGATACATCTTACTGACTGGACACAGTAGATGTCTGACTATCAGGTTCTGGGGGCTCATAAGCATTGAGACTTCTTCTCATGAAGTTCGCACTTGGTGATCTCTAGTAGTGATATCATGAGGAAAGACCCGTCAATAGGAACACCACATGTTTTGGGTGTCATTGGTTGTTCCTATCTATGGACATGTATATTGGTCTCCTGAGTTGAGAAAATTACCAATGTATATAATTTAATTACGTACTTTTATGCAAGGAGAAAACCATGGATGTAATGTCGTGGTGAGGTAGTTTGTGTCAGGTGCGTCGTTAGTGTTATGACGTTGGTTGAATGGTCAAGAAAGGATTTGATGCTTCCAAGTTTAGGAAGTTGTATATCTCAGGCCTGGTTGATCAGGATGGTGCCTCCTTCATAAGTCTTTGGCCAAAGCAGTAGAAAGGCAAATCCATCCGGATAGATCAACAAATAATAAAGAAATATAAGGATGATGACACAAGAGTGTGTCCTGCTTTATGAGATATTTAATGACAAAGAGACTATAGTACACAGTCAGTGTTCGTAGGATGGTAGTCATTGCAATGACTATCCTTAGCTCTTTAGGGGCCATGATGAGTTTCTAGACTCCGCTCTTGGTCTATGTATTTTATTCACTACTATCGAGATAAGGGCCTAGAGGGTCACACAAAACAACGTATTCAAGAATACTCCCTATTCAGTTGAATAGGTATATGGACATAGTGGGCCCCACTACGGGGTCTGAGCGTTGTCCATGATTGTCGATCACCAAAAGAATTAAATAAATTCATTAATATTTAAGTTAAGAATATTTGGGATTGAATTTATTTAATGTATTTTCAGGTTTAGTAAATACAAGAAAAATATTAATCCAACGAATATTATTTTAATATTCAAGGTTTGTTTAATATTAAGTGGGACATCGAGTCGAGTTAAATGGATTGTTTTTATCACGTAATATATTATATATATATATATTACAAGTATGTGACAAAATATTAAATTATATTGGCGCAATTTAGTCCGTTGAAATTATTTATTTAGTGAACGCTGATATTAACGAGGCCGGGGAACCCTACCAGGTATTTATCAATGTCTTTATAAATAAGATAGGTGGCTCTCTCTCTTGGGGGTGAACATCACTATTCATTCATTTATGGATTGAAATTTGAGATCCTTTCTCTCCTCCCGCTTCCTAGGGAGATAAGCTGATGATCCAAGAGCTCAGATCAAGTTCTTCCTCATGCATTGCAAGATCAACGATGAGGCGATCGTCGGGACATCGAAGATATCATTGAATCACCGCGCTAGCACACGAAGTTCGACGATCAGTATTCCTGTGGATTTTTGGAGTGCGTGTGGACGATCTAGAGGGATCCTGCTTTGGATCCTTCAAGCGAGGATCTCCATCGGCTAGCATCAGTCGACTGCGCCTTCGGATTTGAAACGAGTATGTTTCCTTTTAATTTTGTGCTCTTAATAATCTATGCGAGATCATCAGACCTCTCTATGGCTCGGATCATCGGTGACAACAAGTTTCGTCGTTCCTCCAATGAAAATTTTAAAAACCCCGGCCCACTGGCTTTCGCTGCGGACCCCAGGAACCTAACACTAAAGACCCTGGGCAAAAACCAAGTAGGGTTCCCAAGTCCCTTGCACGGCCAATATGAGGCGCACAAGTGTACTTGCACCGCCATGATGAAACTTGCGTGACCGAAGTGTAAACAAATCCTTGTTCATGACTTTGTTAATTTTTGATGTTTCTTAAAAGGATGAATCACTTTGGAATAAGGTATTTCCCTTTTTCAGTCATTAGAATCTATGATGTAAAGGAGAGTCAACAAGTGTGAATAATTATTTTTATATTATATATGTACAATAAAATTATATTTATTATACAGGAGGTTAAAATGAGTGTGAATTAAATCAAGCCATAAGGTGATGGGATTATTAGTGTCACTTTTATTTCTAAGAGACTTATGCTATATTCACCACTCATTTTTTATATAGTGAATATACTAATACAGGAAATGATATATCATGAATATATCTCATTTAATTATAATCAATTATTATATTGATGTAATTATTTCACAGGGTTTATGTTTCAAAGGTTACTCTAGAAGTAATGGTTTTTTATCCCAGTTTTCTTTTTTGGATGTGTACGTTAGGTTACACACCTATATTATTTCGCAAGGTTTATATACAACCAATTTGACATAAATTATCATGAATTTACTTATCCTAATTATAAATCCCTAGCCTTAAACATTACATATTATTGAATTAAGTTAATAATTCACATTGAGGGTCTTTTCAAGTTTAGAGTTTTATAGAATTAGGCCATAACTATTACATTACATAAAAAATATTATAATGTAGACACTTCTACTCAGTACCCATTTTTTCATAAAATAAAAAAATCTTAAAATAAAATAAGAATTATTTTCTTGATATAATCTTATTGAATTCTATCTTTATATTACCTTTCCTCATACCATGTGAAAAACATTTCAAAAACATGGGATGAGCATAAAAAACTCAGTAAGGGTTATAATATAAGGAAAGAAAAATTAGTCCATCAAAACATAAATTCAATGAAATCATAATTTTAAATCATAAAACATAATCTATTCAACATAAATCATTAAATCATAATATTTATGAATAACACATAGAAATCATAAATCACAAAGGTAACTTGTGGCATCCATAACATACATACGTTGTAGCTTTGACAACTATGTAGGGAGGTACTTTTCGAATACCCATCAAAGTATATTCCCTAAATATCTTAGCTAAAACATTAAAATTTACCTCATTCACACTACCCAATGAATTGGAGAGCTATCACAGGCTCACTCTCCCTAGTTTTATCATGTAACCACCTGTATACGTAAACAATTCCCAAGAACGATAACATAATCATAACACATGAACAAGAATAACAGAATGATAACATTTCCACATTTCAATAAAAATACAACATTTCAATATATTGATATAATAAATCCATTATCAAAACCATTTTCAATACCAAAATACATAAAATGAGTATATGGTATTTATTTTCCTTTTAAAAACATTATGACTTATTAAGGAAGCCAAATATTTAATAATGCTCGTAGCATTTGAAAGGTCATTGTCACCACGTACGTTAAAAAGGAAAATTCTTTTTATCATTTTGTAAAATGATTAGTAGAGAAAATATTCCCTTTGAATGAAATTAAATGTCACAGGGGGGTTATACCCAGTATAAAGGAAATTCTTTTATAAATCAATGTATGCTTCAATGAAAGGAGATTGAGATGAAGTCCCTTACCTCGTGTCTGACATGACTCGTTCATTTGTTATTATCCTGAATAATAGAATAATGTAAATTTATACTTACTTCAGAGCCTTTTTCAAGTTTATAATTCCTTTCCCATCACTTATTACCACGTTATAAACATTACATAATCATTTAAGTTAATAACGGTCGTTTTTTCGATATTTGGTACTTGAGTCAAAAATGAACTTCTTATAATTACAAGTTGTCCATGTGGTCAAAATTACATTATATCCAGAATTATATTCATGATTTATATATCATATATATCATATATATCCAGTATATATATATCTATATGTATTTATACTAGTACATAACATTTAGAGATATGAAATGAAATGCACTGTTCATGGAGACGGTAATCCGTACTTACGCATGAACACTACTTTTACTTATATTTCATATTTAATTGAATGAAAACATAATGATAAATATATATATTATAATTCCAGTATAATATCATATATAATTTCATTAACTCCATCCATTATACATTCCTTGTATGGCATGAACGAGTCAAATCACTTTGAGGGGGTAGTAGTCTGCACTTTCTCAAATGAAATTATCGTATTTAACCATTATGGAAACCATAAAGGTAAACTATAAATGAAAAATACAGAATCATAAATACAATATAAAGATAATATATATCACATGTAAATATAGTTCCATCATAATGGCCACCATGAGAGGTGGTATGAGATAATTGAACAATCATCATTTTGGGAGGCAGTATTTCTCCGTCCATAGAAACAGTATGTTCGCATCCATTATATAGAGATGTGTGGAAGTTTTATAGGAATACTTATCATAAAAAGATCCTAGTATATTGAATATACTATTTTTGTTAAAAAATAATGGAATAAATAGAGTTAACGGGGTTGGAGAAGGAAAATAAAAGAAAATAATTTTAGAGAAGATGTTAACTTTAAATTGGGTAACTCCCTTTGGATTGAAACAAAAGGCTTTATTGAATTGCCTTCTTCAAAATGTAAGAATTCTAGCTAGAATAGGGGGATTTTGGGATATTATTGGAGCATAGTTTGGATTATCCAAGGGTCTTGAGAGGTGTGAGTAATGGGTTAGAGGTGGTAGCTATTTATAAGAGGGAGGAGGGCTCTTTAAGAAAGTTTGAAAGTATTATTTTATTATAAAATTATTTTATATTTTATGTAACATCCCAGGTAAATAAATAATAAGACATTTTCATATTTATTAATATTTATGATTTAAATATTAATTAACTTTACTTTAAAGGGGTTTCTATGTTCGATAGCATACCCGATACGCAACAACAGGTCTCTTTGAAATCTTACGTTTCACACTAATAATATAATATTATTATTCTAAAGGGTAGTTAACTCCTAGACATTGTATTGGCGATAATGAAAAAAAACTAACTACAATATGATTAAACATGTTTGTTAAATGTATTTACATTTATCCAACAAAATTTAGAGGCTTAAAATGTGAATAAATCTAATTTTAAGCATAATTTACATTAAAAGGTCGATTTAATACCTTTTAATGGAAAAAAATATTTAAATTTATTTTTGGTCACTTTTATGTGTTCTATTTGACCAAATAATATTCTCATTTAGAATCGGGACACCAAAATTTACTTTGGGTAATTTTTGGGATTTTTCGGATAAAATTCTATTTTTAATGAATTGTGAAAATACTCTATTTTAATTCAAAACTGTGTTATAATATAGTTTATTTATATGGTTAGATTATCTTTTTAATTGGTTTTAAAGTGTAATTAGAATATCTTTTTACCATTTAATCTAATTTTGTTTATTGGAAGTAATTTCACTTTGAAATTGGATATAAACAAGTATCAATCTATTGATAGTTATTGGTAAAATAGACATCATTTTTGAATTTGGAAAAATAGACATCATTTTTGAATTAGGAATATCAAATATACTTTGGCATAATTTTTTGTATTTTTCTGAAAAACATCAATTTTTGATGAACAGTGAAACCACATAGTAGTAGTTAAAAAACTGACTTTTTCATTTAAATGGAATTTTATAGTTTATGTGAATTGAATTTTGAAAATCCGACATACATGGTTGTTATTAATATGTAAAATGTGGTTCAATAAGATGAAAATAATTTTTGGTGAATAGTAATTTTTGACTTTTATTTACCGTGGTTAAAGGTGGATATGGTAATTTAAGGTAAAAATAATATTATAATAATAAAAAATTAACTTAACACTTTTCCTAAGTCATTAACGACCATGATCATCTTCGGGTCGATTTTTGGACCCCATGGAGCCACTTATGAGTGATAATGACACTTTAGATTAATTAATTTAAAGTAATGAAAAAATGACATAAAAAGATATCTTTTAGTAAATTAATTTTTACATGGGGTTATGTAAGTTATCTTTTCAAATATAAATATTTATTGGAAAGATAAAAATATTTCCAACATCATCGTATTTTTTTATAATTTTAAGAAATCAAATAAATAAAATTATTTATGACACAATAATGATGCAGTGTTTACCTCATTAATAAATGATTTAAATAAATAATAATATAAAGATTAAAATAATATCCAAAACATATCCAACTCTTATTGGATGATTTAATTTTGACCATGAGTCATCATATCTTCGACTTTAAAGATTTTTGGACCTTTAGAAACCGAATATCATTATATAATAAAATAATATTATCACACTTTCCTAAAGAGACCCTCCTACCCCTTATAAAAAGCCCCCTCCTATAACCAATTCCTCACACCTCTAAATAATTTTGGCTCATCCAACCTATGCCCAATTAAGCTCATTACATCCCTCTCCTCCTCTTAGAAGCCTTACCTTAGGCAGAAGGCACTTCGAGAAGTCCTTTTGGATCAAACCAAAGGGAGTTACCCAAAATTAAAGGTAACAGTTCCCCTTAACTTTTTTTATTTTATTTTAATTTTCCAACTACTAAAATCTTTTTATTATTTCCTTTTATAAAAACACCAGTATTATCAATATACTAGGATGTTATTATGAGATTTATTCAAACTACACTTACACACACCTCCATCTAATGGGTGAAGAACATACTATTTCTGTGGATGGAAAACTAACGCCTCACGAGATGATGATTGTTCGATTATCTCCTAATGCCTATCATGGTGGCCATTAAGATGACACTATATTTATATATTATATATATTTTGTTTATGTTTTCTTTATACTTATGTATTTTTCTTCTATGGCATACCTTTATGGTTTCCATTATGGGCAAACATGATAATTTCATTTGAGGAAGTGTGGATTACCACCCCCTCAGAGTGATATGAATCATTAATGACATATGTGGGACGTATAAAGGATAGAGTTAATGATACTATAGATTATATTATATTGTAATTATAATATACCTATGTATCATTATGTTTTAATTCTATTAAAATACGAAATAGAAATGAATTTAGCGTTCATGCATACTTACGGCTTACCGTCTCCATGAATGGTGCATTACATTTCTTATCTCCAAATGATATGTACTATTATAAATTCATATATATATACTCGATATATATGATATATATGATATCTAAATAATTAATATCATTCTGGATATAATATAATATTGACCACATGGACAACATGTAAATATATGTTGTTCATTTTTTACTCAAGTACCAAATATCGACAAAACGACTGTTATCAACTTAAATGATTGCATAATGTTTATAACATGGTAATAAATGATATAATGATAATAATAAACTTGAAAATGGTTCTTAAGAAAGTATAAATTAAGTTTAGTTTATTATTCAGGAGATTATAGAATGATCGAGTCAAGTCGGACACGAGGTAATGGACTTCGTCTCAATCTCCTTTCATTGAGGCATATTTTTGTTCAAATACATGACATTATTTTACACGATGTATAAACACATAGATTTTTCATTTCATTCAAAGGGAATATTTTTCTATGAAGTGTTTTACTAAATGACAAAAAAGAATGTTTTTTAACGTAAGCGGTGACAATGACCTTTCTGCCGCCGTGAGTATTATATGATCTTTGGCTCCCTTAAGAAGTCGTAATGTTTTTAAAAGGAAAATAAATACCACATAAAATTTTATGTATTTTCGGTATTGAAAATGGTTTTGAGAATGGTTTTGATACATTAATATATTGAAATGTTATATTGTTATTTCAATGTAGAAATTTTATCTTTCCTTTATGCTTATGTTACGTGTTATGATCATGTTATGGTTCTTGGGAATTATTAACGTATATGGGTGGTTCCATGATAAACCTAGTGCGGGTGAGCCTGATATAGATCTCTAATGCATTGGGTACGTGAGAGAGGTAAACATGAATGTTTCCCCTAAGAGATTTAGGGAATATACTATGATGGGTATTCCAAAGTAACTCCCTATGTAGCTGTGATAGCAACAATGTAAGTATGTTATGGATGCCATAAGTTACCTTTATGATTTATGATTTCAATGTGTTATTCTTAAATCTTATGATATCATGAGGTAAGTAAAAGTGTTCATGTTTTGTATGTATTTATGAACTAATGTTTTATTTCTTTTTTTATAACCCTTACAGATCTTTTTATACTTGTACCAAGTTTTGAAATGTTTTCACGGGACATAAAGATGAATAGGGTCAAGGATGTGATCAAGGAAAAGTCATGCTGTCTAAAACATGGAATTAGACATGACTCTTTTTTCAAGAGTATTTATTTTATGAAAAAATAGAAACTGAGTAGAAGTTTCTACTTCGTAATCTTTTGAGATGTAATAGTTATGTCCTAATTGTCTAAAAATATAAACATGAAAGGATCATCAATGTGAATTATTCATTTAATTCAATATTATGTAATGTTTTAAGGTCGGGTCCTTATTGTTGGTATCAGAGGTCTGTTTAGATAACTTTAGGAGTTAAGGTATTGTTAAATTAATATCCATTAAGTAATTTATGTTAATATTGAAATCATATATAATTTAAAAATTACCATGTTGCATCACCTAAAATATTTCTGTGTTCAGAATGTTTTTCAGTAGAGGAAACAGGGCAGTTATGTTGGGACGACATCAGGAGGAAGATAACCTTCCAAATAAGAAACCTGAGATGGTCAGAATGAGAACTAAATAGTTTTCTGTAGTGATGGTACATTTGACTCAATATATTAATGGTGGTGGTATCCATGCACAAGATCGGCCAGATCAACCATAGAGGAACATGTCAGTAGTAGAGCATTTAATGAGGTAAAATCCCCCATCATTCAGAGGATCATATGACCCTGTGCTAGCAGAAGGGTGGATTAAAGCACTGGAGAAAATTTTTGATGTCATGGGGTGTTCAGAACATCCAAAGGATAGTTATACTGTTTACCATTGTGTATGTGAATCTGATCAATGGTGGTCGATGGTGAAAAATATCAGGGATAGTGAGGAGATTGATTCTCTTGACTAGGATGAATTCAAATGTATGTTTCTTGAGAAATATTTTCCTAATGTGGTTTGTCTTAGAATGTAAAAAAAAATCCCTATAATTGAGGCAGGAGGATGACTCAGTGGCTGCTTACGAAGAAAAATTCACTCGATTGGAAAGGTATGCTCTAAATTTCATATGAAATCTTGATAGTAAAAACAATCGTTTTTACTCAGGATTAAATCCAATGTGTCAAAGGTCTTTAGATTCTCGTGAGTTCAAAGTTTATGAGAATCTTTTTCATTGTGCGGAGAAGGTGGAAATTGAGTTTTCCGATGATCAGGTGTTCTTTGACAAACAACAGAATAAGAGGTTGAGGTGTAGAAAAAAGGGAAGAACTCTTCAAAAAAGTCTGATAGTAAGAAACATAAGTTTTTAATTTGTGAAAATTGTTGTAAAAAGCATGTTGGGGAATGTTTTTTGAATTCTATTAGGTGCTACTGATGTGGTAAAATGGGACATATGGTTCGTAATTTCACAGAAAAAGATGAAGGTAATGGTAATACAAAATATGATTTAACGTTATTAAAATGTCATAAGATCAATGAAATGGGTCATTATGCAAATGAGTGTCCAAAAAAGAACTCAACTGAGGGAAATCATCCAGACTACAAGAAAAAAGGGGTCGTGAAATCCTTCGCAACTACTTCAGCAGATGTTGGACCATTAAATGAAGTTGTATCAGGTACACTGTTTGTTTGTTCAGATTTTTCCAATGTGTAGTTTGATTCAGGGTCCACAAACTCTTTCGTTTTTGAGAAGTTTTCTAGTAAAGTAGAAATTCCATCTAAAGTTATTAATATGAAATTTACAATAAAAAAACCTGGAGGAAATGTTATGACAAAAAGAAATTATATGAACCTTCATGTCCTTGTGTACTGGAGGAATCTACCTGAAAACCTTATCGTTTGCCTCTAGTGGAGTTTGATGTTATTTTGGGTATGGATTGGCTTTCTATTTATCAAGCTAAGATTGATTGCAGAGCTAAAGAGGTTTATTTTCAAAATGATTTTATGTTTGTGTACAATAATGAACCCTTGATTTTGATAACATATCAGGATGCTGAGAAACAAGTAAAAGATGGAAATGAATGTTAAATTTCTCATATCGTTGAAAATAAAGAAAGTGTGGAGGTTAATGATGTGCCAGTGGTGAATGAGTACCTTGATGTTTTTCTTGATGAGTTTCCTAGTATTATACCTGGACAGAAATATGAATTTAATGTTGACTTAGTTCATGATGCTAGGCCAATTTCAAAACCCCTTTATCGAATGGATCAAATTGAACATTTAATATTAAAGAATCAATTTCAGGAGTTATTAGATAAAGGTTTCATTTGACCTAGCACATCACCATGGGGTTCTCCTGTCTTGTTTTTTAAAAAGAAAGATGGTTCAATTAGACTTTTCATTGATTATAGAGCATTGAATGACATCATTGTTAAGAACAAGTATCCTTTGCCTCATATTGATGATTTGTTTGATCATCTCTAGGGAGATCAGTATTTTTCGAAGATTGATTTGAGGATGGGGTACCATCAGTTGAAAGTGAAAGAAGCAGACATTCAGAAGACCACATTCCATACTAGATATGACCATTATGATTTTTTAGTTATTTCTTTTGGTTTAACCAATGCACCTGCTGTATTCATGGATCTTAGGAATATAATTTTCCATGAGTTCTTAGATATGTATGTGGTTGTGTTCATTGATGATATTTTGGTTTATTCCAAAAGTAAAGAGGAACATGAAAGTAATTTAAGGGTTTTCTTGAAAACCTTCAAAGAAAAGAAACTATTTGAGAAATTCAGAAAATGTGAGTTTTGGTTGCAAAAAATTTATTTCATTGGTCACATTGTTTAAAAAATGGCTTAACTGTTGATCCTACTAAAACAAAATTTGTTGAATAATGGCCAAGACCCATAAATATAATCGATATTCGTAGTTTTCTTGGTTTGGTAAGTTATTACAAGAGGTTTGTCAAAACCTTTCATGGTTATCTAGTCCAATGACTAAGTTACCTCGAAAAGGTGTTAAGTTCATCTGGACAAAAGAATATTAAGATTGTTTTTAGGAATTGAAAAGAATATTGGTGAATGCTCAAGTTTTCAAACTGCCATGCAGAAATAGTGAATTGTTTATCTATGGTGACGCTCTGTCGAAGGGACTTGGTTGTGTCCTAATGCAGAATGATAAGGTAATTTCTTATGTTTCACATCAGTTGAAACCACACCAGTTAAATTACCCTACACATGATTTGGAATTAGTTGTTGTTGTTTTTTCATTAAAAATTTGGAGGCATAATTTTTATGGATTAAAATGTGAAATATATAATGATCACAAAAGTTTAAAGTATATATTCACTCAAAAATAATTGAACATGAGACAGAGGAGATGGTTAGAATTAATCAAGGATTATGATTGCACGATCCATTACCATCTAGGAAAATGAAATAAAGTGGTTGATGCTTTGAGTAGAAAATGTAATGCTTCATTAACCATGCTATGTTTGGAATGAGATCCGTTGGTTTTTGATTTGATGAACTTTGGCATAGAAGTTTTTGGTACGAGAAATTATTTTGTTTTGTTTCAGGTGTTAGTGAGATCATATCTATCAAACAGAATTAAGAAAGCACAGAAGAAAGATAGTGAGTTACAGAAAAAGGTAGAGTTGGTTCAGAAGGGTAAGTTTTTTTAATTTAACACTGATAATGATTGTGTTTTGATATTTGGAAAGATATTATGTGTGCCTTGTGATTCACAGTTGAAGAATGAGTTGTTATGTGAAGCTCATAGTTCCCCATTTTCAGTTCATCTTGGCAGTACTAAGATGTACAGATATCATCAAGAGTATTACTGGTGGGATGGAATGAAAAGAGATATTGTTGACTTTACTGTGAAGTGTTTTACTTTTCAACAGGTTAAATCAGAGTGGCAGTTATCAAAAGAGATGCTTCAGTCTTTACCAGTGCCAGATTGGAAATGGGAAAATATATCCATGGACTTCATCGAGGGATTACCAAAGTCATCTCAAGGTAATAATTCAATCTGGGTTATTGTTGATCGATTGACTAAATCTTCTCATTTTCTTTCTATTCGAGATACATTTTTGCTAGATCAACATTCTTGGTTGTATGTTAAAGAGATTGTCAGGTTGCATGGAGTTCCCCTGTCCATTGTATCTGACTGTGATCCCAGGTTTACTTCTATCTTTTGTAAAGGCTTTCAGAAGTCATTGGGTATTGAATTAAATTTTAGTACAGCTTTTTATCCTCAATCAGATGGGAAATCAGAACAAACAATTCAGACCCTAAAGGATATGCTATATGCTTGTTCACTTGATTACCATGGAAGTTTGGACCAGTATATTTGTTTGGTTGATTTTTCATATAATAACAGTTTTCATTCCAGTATACAGATGGATCCATTTGAGGCATTATATGGAAGGCATTGTAAAACTCCAGATTTTTGGGATGAAGTAGGTGGAATGAAGATGATGGGACCAGAATTGGTAGAAGAGATGGCAGAGAAATTTCATTTGATTCAGAAGCACATGAGAACAGCTCAGAGCAGCTAGAAAAGTTATGAAGATAACCAGAGGAAGGATATTTCTTTTGAGGTAGGTGATAATGTCTTTCTAAAAGTTTCTCCATGGAAAAGTGTGATGCGTTTTGGTAAGAAGGGAAAGTTGAGTCTATGGTTCATTGGACCTTATGAAATCCTGGATAAATTTGGATCAGTTGCATACAAAGTCGATTTACCACCAATTATATCCCAGGTATACAATGTTTTTCATGTTTTGATGTTGAGAAATTATATGCCAGATCCATCTCATGTTTTGAGCCCAGAGGTAGTTCAGTTAGAAGAGAATATCTCTTATGAAGAACAACCGGTCCAGATTCTTGACCGCAGAGAGAAAGTGTTGCAGAATAAGGTAATTCACCAGGTAAAGGTTTTGTGGAAAAACCATATTGTTGAAGAGGAAATGTGGGAATCTGAAAATGATATGAGGGATAAATACCTCCACTTATTTGATAAGTGAATAAGAATTGTGAGGACGCAATTTCCAAAAGGGGGGAAGGATGTAACATCCTAGGTAAATAAAGAATAATACATTTTTATATTTATTAATATTTTTTATTTAAATATTAATTAATTTTACTTTAAAGGGGTTGTTATGTTCGATAGCATACCTGATACGCAACAACAGGTTTCTTTGACATCTTACGTTGCACACTAGTAATATAATATTATTATTTTAAATGGTAGTTAACTTCTAGCTTTTTTATTGGTGAGAAAGAATAAAACTAACTATAATATTATTATACATGTTTTTTAAATGTAATTAAATTTATCCAAAAAAAGTAAGAGGCTTAAAGTGTGAATGAATCTAATTTTAAGCATAATTTACAATAAAAGGTCGATTTACCACCTTTTAATGGAAAACCATCATTAAATCTAGTTTTGGTCACTTTTATATGTTATATTTGACCAAATAAAATTCTTCTTTAGAATCGGGACACCATAATTTACATTGGGAATTTTTTTGTATTTTTTTGATAAAATTCAATTTTTAATGAATAGTGAAAATACTGTATTTTAATTCAAAACTGCATTTTAATCTAGTTTCTTTATATGGTTAGATTATATTTTTAGTTGGGTTTAAAGTGTAATTAGAATATATTTTTACCATTTAATCCAATTTAGTTTATTTGAATTAATTTCACTTTGAAATTGGACATAAACAAGTATCAATCTTTTGATTGTTATTGTTTCTTAAAAACACGCTATTTGTTTTGACAATGGGAAATATTTTTTAAAATTAATTAATGAAACTTCTATGTTTTTAATTTCATAAAATAGAAATCATTTTTGAATTCAGAATATCAAATATAATTAGGCAGAATTTTTGGTATTTTTCTGAAAAACATCAAATTTTGATAAATAGTGAAACCACTTTGTAGTAGTTAAAAAACTGACTTTTTCATTTAAATGAAAATTTACCCCTTCTGTGAACTGAATTTCAAAAATCCAACATAAATGGTTGTTATTATTAAGTAAAATTTGGTTCAATAATATGAAAATAATTTTTGGTCAATAGTAAATTTTGACTTTTATTTACCACGGTTAAAGGTAAATAGGGTAATTTAAGGTAAAACGAATATTATAATAATATGAAATTACCTAAACACTTGTCCTAACATAATTGGTTGATTCATTAACTACCATGAGAATATTTGGTATGATTTGGGGACCCCATGGAGTCACTTATGAGTGGTAATGACACTTTAGATTAATTAAATTAAAGTAATGACAAAATTGACATAAACAAATATCTTTTAGTAAATTAATTTTTACATGGGGTTATATAAGTTTTATTTTAGACTATAAATATTAATTGGAAATCTAAAAATATTTCCTACATCATGGTATTTTGTTTTTAATTTTTATATTTCAAATAAATAAAATTATTTATCACACAACAATGATGTGATGTTTACCTCATAAATAAATTATTTAAATAAATAATATTATAAAGATTAAAATAATATCCAAAACCTATCCAATTATTATTGGATGATTTTATTTCTACCATTAGTCTTCTTATATTTGACTTTAATGATTTTTGGACCTTTATAAACCGAATATAATTATATAATAAAATAATATTATCACATGTTCATAAAGAGCCCCTCCTCCCCCTTATAAAAAGCTCTCACTTCTAACCAATCCCTCACACCTCTCAAGACTTTTGTCTCATCCAACCTATGCCCAATTAAGATCCATAAATTAACTCCCCTCCTCCTATAAGCCTTACCTTAGGCAGAAGGCACTTCAAGAAGTCCTTTTGGATCAAACCAAAGGGAGTTTCCCAAATTAAAGGTAAATATCCCTCTTAACTTCTTTTATTTTATTTTACTTCTCCAACCACTAAAATCTTTTTATTATTTTGTTTTATAAAAACAAAAGTACCCTCAATCTACTAGGATGTTGTTATGAGAAGAATTTGAACTACACTTACACACACCTCCATCTAATGGGTGAAGAACATACTGTTTCTGTGGATGACAAGCTAAAGTCTCTTAAGAAACGATGATTGTTCGCTTATCTCCTTCCGCCTATCATGGTGCCCATTAAGATGAAACTATATTTATATAAGATATATATTATTTTTTTTCATTATACTTTTGTATTTTTCTTTTATATCATACCTTTATGGTTTCCATTATGGGTAAACGCAATAAATTCAGTTGAGGAAGTGAGGACTACCTCCCCCTCAAAGTGATATGACTCGTTAATGCCATATGTGGGATGTATAAAGGATGGATTTAAAGATATTATATATGATATTATACTTTAATTATAATATAAATATGTATAATTATGTTTTCCTTCCATTAAAATACAAAAATAGAAATGAAAGGAGCGTTCATGCGTATGTACGGCTTTCCGTCTCCATGAATGGTGCATTTCATTTCTTATCTCCAAATGATATCTACTATTATAAATTAATATATATATAGTGGATATATATGATATATAGGATATCTAAATAATTAATATCATTCTGGATATAATATACAATTTACCACATGGATAACTTGTAAATATAAGGTGTTAATTTTTTACTCGATTACCAAATATTGAAAAAACGACCATTATTAACTTAAATGATTGCATAATGTTTTTAACATGGTAATAAGTGATATAAAAATAATAATAAACTTGAAAAAGGTTATTAAGAAAGTAGAAATTAACATTAGTTTATTATTTAGAAGATTAAAGAATGATCGAGTCAATTCGGACATATGGTAAGGGACTTCATCTCAATCTCCTTTCATTGAGGCACATTTTTGTTCTAATACATGACTTTATTTTACATGTTGTATAAAAACCTTCGACTTTTAATTTCATTCAAAGTGAATATTTTTATACAAAGAGTTTTACTAAACAAAAAAAATGTTTATTTTTAATGTAAGCGGTGACAATGACCTTTCCGCCACCGCGAGTATTATTTGATATTTGGCTTCCTTAACAAAACGTAATGTTTTTAAAAGGAAAATAAACACCATGTACTATTTTATGTATTTTTTGTATTGAAAATGGTTTTTATAATGGTTTTGATAAGTTAATATATTTAAAGGTTATATTTTTATTTCAATGTGGAAATGTTATATTTCCTTTATGCTTATGTTAAGTGTTATGACCATGTTATGGTTCTTGGTCATTATTTACGTATACGGGTAGTTCCATGATAAACCTAGGGAGGGTGAGCCAGAGATAGATCTCTAATGCATTGGGTAATGTGAAAGAGGTAAACTCGAATGTTTCTCCTAAGAGATTTAGGGAATATATTGTGATGGGTATTCCAAAGTAACTCCATTTGTAGCTGTGATAGCTACAATTTAAGTATGTTATGGATGCCACAAGTAACCTTTATGATTTATGATTTCTATGTGTTATTCATAAATCTTATAATTTAATGAGGTAAGTAAAAGAGTTCATGTTTTGTATGTATTTATGAACTAATGTTTTCTTTCTTTGATTTATAACCCTTATTGAGCTTTTTATGTTCATCTCATGTTTTGAAATGTTTTCACAGGACTTAAAGATGAATAGGGTCAAGGATGGGATCAAGGAAAATTAATGTTGTCTAAAACATGGAACTAGACATTACCCTTTTTTTCAAGAGTTTTTATTTTATGAAAAAAATGGAAATTGAGTAGAAGTCTCTACTTTGTAATCTTTTGAGATGTAATAGTTATTTCCTAATT
This sequence comes from Viscum album, assembly GCA_963277665.1. NCBI lineage: Eukaryota > Viridiplantae > Streptophyta > Magnoliopsida > Santalales > Viscaceae > Viscum > Viscum album. The sequence continues at coordinate 1,718,000,737 of OY728143.1, forward strand.
CTCTAAAACTCCAAACCTGAAAAGATCCTCAATGTGAATTATTCGTTTAATTCAATGTTGTGTAATGTTTTAAGGCCGAGTCATTATATTTTAAATGGTACTAAATTCATTACATTTGAATATAAGATGAATATAAGTCAAAATAAAATCATCCAATAAGAATTTTACAGGTTGTGGATATTTTTTAATTGTTATCTTTTGTATATAACCCTTTTTTACTCATAATGTTTTCTCAAGCATTTAAAAATTTGAGAATAAAAATAATTACCAAAACATGAAACATATCCAATTAAATAGTCAATAATAAAATTTTAGACTTATGATAACAATTTGGATGGATCTTAGATTTTTTGAAATTTTATAATATTTAATAAAATATTTTATTTTTTAAAATATGGATTATGTCAATTTTCACACTATTCATATGATGACTTTTTAACATTCCATAAAAAATTTATTAATTCGAAAAAAAATAATTAATACAAATATAACATGTAAATATCATACATAAAATTTGTTGATGATATTAAAATAACCAATTAAATTTATTTTGACATTTATAATATCATTTATTTGAATCTGTTTTCAATGAAGTAATCACTGCATCTCCATTATGTCATAATTAAATTTATTTATTTAATATATAAAAATTATAAAAAAAATACCATGATGTAGGAAATATTTTTATATTTATATTGACTATTTATAGTCTGAAATTTCACTTCAATAACCCCATATATGCTTTTTATTAAGTGATATATGTTTATGTTACATTTTCCAAAACATTAAATTAAGTTTTATAAAATGTTATTTTCACTTACAAGTGGCTCTATGGGGTCCCAAAATCAACCCAAGGATTCCCATGGTCGGAAATGTATCATAAAATAGGATTAGAACACAAGTACAGGTAATTTAGTATTATTATAATATTATTTGTTTAACCTTATTTACCAGATTAACCTTTTAACCATGGTAAATAAAATATTTATCGAAGTTGCTATTCACAATGGCTAAAAATAAAATTTACCAATTTACACAATTTATAACTCTTGATTATATATATGTAATCCATTTTTTCAAATTAAAAATTGAGAATCTTCTGAAATTAATTTAAAATTTATTCCTCTTGTCAAAACAAAAATGCGTGTTTTTAAGAAATAATAACTATCAAAATGTTGACAGTTGTTTATGTCCAATTTAAAAGTTAAATTACTTCCAATTACCAAAATTGTATTGAATGATAAAAATAGAACTCAATTATTCTTTAAAACCAATTAAAAGATCAATCTAACTATATAAATAAATCAAATGAAAAGGTAGTTTTGACTTAAAATGCAGTATTTTTCACTATTTATTAAAAAATGAACTTTATTAGAAAAATACCAAAAATTTACTCAAAGTAAATTTTGATGTCCCGCTTCTAAATAAGATGTTTCTTTTGTCAAATGTATCATATAAAAGTAATAAAAAAATATATTTAAAATGGGTTCTCCATAAAAAGGTGATAAAAAACCTTTTAAGAATACAATAGTTTTTCATGCATAAAATCAGATTCAATGTCATTTTAAGAATCTAATTTTTATTGGATAAATGTAAAAACATTTAAAAAACATGTATAATGATATTTTCATTAGTTCTGTTCATCCTCACCTATACAATGGAAAGGATTTAACTACCATTAAAAATAATATTATATTATCATTTTTCAATATGACTCAGCCTTGTGTGTAACATGATATTTCGGTGAAACCCATTGTTGCGTGTCAGGTACACTATCGAACATAGAATCCAATTTAAAGTAAAATTAAAGATTAATCTTTGATTCAAAAATATTAATAAATATGAAAATCATATATTCTTTATTTACCTAGGATGTTACATCCTTCCCCCCTTTTGTAAATCGCATCCTCACAATTTTTATTCACTTATCAAATTAGAGGGGTTTTTTATCTCTCATAACATTATCAGATTTCCATGTTACCACTTCAACCATATAGTTTTTCCAGAAAACCATTACCTGATGGATTACCTTATTGCGCAACACTTTCTATCTTCAGTCAAGAATCCTGAGTGGTTGTTCCTCATAATAAATATTCTCTTCCAACTGAACTACCTTTGGACACAAAACATGATATGGATCTGGTATATACTTTCTCAAAATTAAAACATGAAAAACATTGTGAACCTAGGATAAAAATATAGGTAAATACAATCTGTATGCAACTAATCCAACATTATCCAAGATTTCATGGGGGTCTAATGAACCACAAACTCATATTTGACTTCTTACCAAAGTGCATCACACTTCTCCATGGAGAAACTTTGAGAAATACATGATCACCTACCTCAAAAGAAAGACCCTTCCTTCGGTTATCCACACGACTTTTTTGCCTACTCTGATCTGTTCTCATGTGCTTCTGAATCAAATGAACTTTTTTTCCATCTGTTCTACCAATTATGATCCCATAAACTTCCTTTCACCTACATCATCCCAAAAAGTTGGTGTTCGACACCACTTTCTATATAATGCCTCAAATAGAGCAATCGATATACTGTAATGAAAGCTGCTATTATAAGAAAATTCAGAAAAAGAAAGATGTTTGTCCCAATATCCCTGGTAATCCATTGAGAAAGCATGTATTATATCTTTCAATGTATAAATTGTTCATTCTGACCGCCCATCTGATTGAGGATGAAAAGTTGTAATGAAATTTAATTCAGTACACAATGACTTCTGAAGGCTTTTCCAAAAGTTATAAGTAAACCTAGGATCATGATCTGATACAAATGGAGAGCGGAACTCCATACTACCTAACAATCTCTTTAACACACAAACTAGAAATTTTATCTAGAGACAGAGTATCACAAATAGGTAAGAAATGAGCATATTTAATCAATAGATCCAAAATAACCCATATTTCATTGTTACCTTGAGATGTCTTTGGTAATCCCACAACGAAGTCCATGGATATATTTTCCCATTTCCACTCTGGCACCGATAAAGGCTGAAGAATCCCTTTTAGAAACTACCGCTCTACATTAAACTGTTGACAAGTCAAACACTTCATAGTAAAGTTAGCAACATATCTTTTCATTATATCCCACCTGTAATACTCCCGATGATCACTATACATCTTATTACTACTAGGATGAAGTGAAAATAGAGAACTATGAGCTTCAAATTATAACTCTTTCATTAATTTTGAATCACAAGGCACACATAATATCTTACCAAATCTCAAAAAACAATCATTATCAATGTTAAATTCAGGAAAATTGCCCTTTTAAACCAACTCTACCTTTTTTGTAACTCACTGTCTTCCTTCTAAGCTTTCTTAATTCTGTTTGATAGAGATGATTTCAGTGGCACCTAAAACAAAACAAAGGAATTTACTGAACCAAAAATTTCTATTCGAATGTTCATAAAATCGTTAATCAAAGGATATTGTTCCAAATGTAACATGGTTAATGTAGCATTAATTTTTCGAATAAAAGTTTCAACCACTTTATTTTACCTTCCTGGATGGTAATGAATTGTGCAATCATAATCCTAGATTAATTTCAGCCATCCCCTTTGACTCATGTTAAATTATTTATTAGTTAATATATATTTAAAACTTTTGTGTTCGGTATATATTTAAAATTTTACTCCATACAGATGATTCCTCCAAATTTTTAAATAAAAAACAACATCAGCTAATTCCAAATCATGTGCAGGGTAATTTAACTAATGAGGTTTCGACTGACGTGAAGCATAAGAAATTACCTGATCATTATGCATAAGGACACATCCAATTACTTTCAATGAAGCATCATTATAGATAACAAATTCACCATCTCTGGAAGGTAATGCAAAAAACAAGAGAATTCACCAATCTTCTTTTCAATTCCTCAAAATAATCATCACATTCTTTTGCCCAACTGAACTTAACACCTTTTCGAGTTAACTTAGTTAGCGGTCTTGATAACCATGAAACATTTTAAAAAAACGTTATGTAATATCCTTTCAAACCAAGAAAACTACATATCTCAGTTATATTTGTGGGTCTTTTCCATTCTTCAACAACTTTTGTTTTAGCAGGATCAATAGTTTTTACATTTTGGAAACAATGTGACCATGAAATGAAATTTGTTGTTACTGAAACTCACACTTGATGAATTTACTATAAAAATTCATTTCTTTTAAGGTTTCAAAGACAACCCATAAATTAATTTCATATTCCTATTTACTTTTTTAATAAACTAAAATATCATCAATAAACACAACCACTAACATATCCAAGAACTCATAGAAAATTCTATTCATATAATCCATGAATACAGCAGGTGCAATGGGTTACCCAAAAGTCATAACTAAAAATTAATAATTTCCATATCTATTGCGAAATGCAGTTTTTGAAATGTATACTTGCTTTAATTTCAACTAAAGGAACCCCGACCTCAAGTCAATCTTCAAAAAATACTGATCTCCTTGGAGCTGATCAAACAAATCATCAATATGAGGCAAAGGATACATGTTCTTAATAGTGATGCTATTCAGGGCTATATAATCAATGAAAACTCTCATTGAACCATATTTCCTTTTAACAATAAAGATACAAGAAAACCATGGTGACATGCTAGTTTAAATGAATCCTTTATCTAATAACTCTGGAAATTGATTCTTTAAATAAAAAAGTTCAATTTAAGTTATTTAATAACGGGGTTTTAAAATTGGCTTAACATCAAAAACTAAGTAAACAGTTAATTCAACTTCTCGATCAGGTATAATACTAGGAAAATCATTAGGAAAAATATCAAGGTACTCATTTACTACTGGCACAACATTAATCAGAACAGTTCCTTTGTTTTCAACAATATGTGCAAGGTAACATTTATTTCCATATTTCACTAGTTTCTCAGCTTCCTGATATGTCATCAAAAGTAAAGGTTCATTCTTTTACAAAAATTAAAATTATTTCTGAAGAGAAACCTATTTAGCTTTTTAGTCAATCTTAGCACGATAAACGAAAATCCAATCCATGCCTAAAATAACATCAAACTATACTAGAGGAAAAAAATAAGGTTTTCAAATATATTCTTTCAACATACCAGGGCATGAAAGTTTTTATAATTTCTTTTTGTCTCACCATTTCCTCCAGGTGTTTTTACCATATATTCAGGATTCATACCCTAAGATAGAATTCCCAATTTACTAGAAAATTTCTAAAAAATGAATGAATGTGTAGACCCTGAATTAAACAACACATTGGAATAATCTGAATAAACAAACAGTGTACCTAATACTACTTCATTCAATGGACCAACATCTGCTAAAGTAGTTGCAAACGATTTCCCCACCTCTTTCTAATTGTAGTCTGGCTACTTTCCATCACTTGAGTTCTTCATTGGACACTCATTCTCATAATGACCCATTTCATTTGACTTAAAACATTTTACGGATTGTAAATCGGATATTTCCTTACCATTACCCTAATATTTTTAGTGAAATTATGAGCCTTATGCCCCATTTCACCACATCGGTAGCACTTACTATAATTAAAAATGAATTTCCCAATGTGATTTTTACAACAATCTTCACAAAATGTAATATTAAGTTTCATACCATCATACTTTTTTGAGGAATTACTCCCTTTCATCTGCCACCTCAACCTCTTATTCTATGGTTTATCAAAGAATACCTGATCATCGACAAACTCAATTTCCACATTCTCCACACTTCAAAAAATGTTTTCAAAAAATTTGAAATCACAAGAAGCTAAAGCCCTTCTATAATTTAGATTTAATCCTGTGTAAAAACAATTGATTTTACTATCTAGGCCTTATATGAAATTTGGCACATACTTTTCCAGTTGAGTTACTTTTGCTTCATAAGTAGCCACTGAGTAATTTTCCTGCCTCAATTCCAGGAATTGTTTTTCCATCCTAAGATGAACCACCTTATGAAAATATTTCTCAAGAAACATACCTTTGAATTCATCCCAATCTTGAGAATCAATCTCTTTACTACCCCTAATATTTTTAACCATCGACCACCATGGATCTTCTTCACCTTCAAAATGGTGAACAATGATTCTAAACTTTTGATATTCTGAACACCCTATGACGTCAAAAATATTTTTTAGTGATTTAATCCACCCTTCAGCTAGCACATGGTCAGATGATTCTATGAATGAAAATGGATGATTCCTAATGAAATTATCCACTACAAAAAGGTTCCTATGGGGTTGATCTGGTTGATCTTGTGCATGTATACCACCACCAATTATAGCCTGAGTCAACGGTTCCATCACTACAACAAACTGTTCAGTTCCGATTTTGACCATCTCAGGTTTCTGATTTGGAAGGCTGTATTCCTCTTGATGTTGTCACATCATAGATACCCTATTTCCTCTGTGGAAAAACATTATTAACACAAAAATATCTTAGGAGAATTTTATAAATGCTATATCATTTCAATCATAAAAATATTTAATTTATGGATATTAATTTAACAATATCCTCACTCCTAAAGTTGTCTAAACTGATATCTGATACCAACTATAAGGCCCTGACCTTAAACATTACATAATCTTGAATTAAGTTAATAATTAAAATTTAGGATCTTTTCAGGTTTATATTTTTAGAGAATTATTCCATAACTATTACATTACATCTCAAATATTACAAAGTAGACCTTCCTACTCAGTATCCATTTTTTTCCATAAAATAAAAACTCTTAAAAAAGAATACTTTTCTTGATATAAATCTTATTGATTTATTATTTTCCCTTACCCTTCCTTATACCTTGTGAAAAAACATTTCAAAAATATAGGATGAGTATAAAAAGCTCAGGAAGGGTTATAAAATAAGGAAAGAAAACATTATTCCATCAGTACTTATAATCAATGAAATCATACTTTTCAATCATAAAACATATTATCTTTAAAATACATCATGAAATCATAATATTTTTTAATAACACATAAAAGTCATAAATCATAAAGATAACTTGTGGCATCCATAACATACTTTCATTGTAGGTTTCATAACTACGTAGGGAGTTTTGTTTGGAATAACTATAAAAGTATATTCCCTAAATCTCTTAGGAGAAACATTAACGTTTACCTCTGCCACACTACCCAATGCATTAGAGATATAACATAGGGTCACCATCCCTAGTTTTATCACATAATAACCCATATATGTAAATAATTTACAAGAACTATAACATAATCATATCACATGAACAAGTATAACAGAAAGATTACATTTACACATTTGAATCACAATATAACATTTCATTATATTGACTTAATAAATCCATTTTCAAAACCATTTTCAATACAAAAATATGTCAATAATTATATGGTATTTATTTTCCTTTTAGAAACATTACGGCGTGTTAAGGAAGACGGATATCAAATAATGCTCGTAGTGGTAGAATGTTCATTATCACTGCGTACATTAAAAAGGTACACTATTTTTTTCATTTAGTAAAACAATTCATAGAGAAAATATTCACTTTGAATGAAATTAAAATTAAATGGGGGTTATACACCATATAAATGAAATTCGTGTATAAATAAAGGTATGCCTTAATTAAAGGAGATTGAGGCAAAGTCCCTTACCTCGTGTCTAACTTGACTCGTTCATTCTTTAATATCCTGAATAAGAAAATAAAGTTAATTTCTACTTGCTTCAGAACATTTTTCATGTTTTTTATTCCTTTAATATCACTTATTACCACTTTATAAATAGTACATAACCATTTAAGTTAATAACAGTCATTTTGACTATATTTGGTACTTGAGAGTCAAAAATGAACTTCTAATAATTACAAGTTGTCCATGTGGTCAAAAGTCTATTATATCCAGAATTATATTCATGATTTATATATAATATATAGCATTTATATCTAGTATATATACATCTATATGTATTTATAATAGTACATAACATTAGGAGATAAGAAATGAAATGCACTGTTCATGGAGACGGTAATCTGTACTTATGCATGAACGCTACATTCATTTCTATATCATATTTAATGGAATGAAAACTTAAAGATAAATAGATATATTATAATTCCCGTATAATATCATATATAATTTCATTAAATCTATCCTTTATACATTTCATGTATTTCATGAATGAGTCATATCACTTTGAGGGGGCTGTAGTCTGCAATTCCTCAAATGAAATTATCATATTTACCAATTATGGAAACCAAAAAGGTATGAAATAAATGAAAAATATAGAAGCCAATATAAATATAATATATATCACATATAAATATAGTTCCATCATAATGACCACCATTAGAGGTGGTAGGAGATAATTGAAAAATCATCATTTTTTGAGGTAGTAGTTCACCTTCCAGAGAAAGAATATGTTTGTATCCATTAGATGGAGGTGTGTAGAAGTGTAGTTCATATACTTCTCATAAAAGCATCCTAGTATATTTAAGATACTTTTTTTATAAAATAATGGAATAAATAGATGTTTTGGGGATGGAGGAGGAAAATAATAGAAATGAACTTGAGAGAAGACATTACCTTCAAATCGGGTAACTCCATTTGGATTGAACCAAAAGGCATTATTGAATTTAATTCTACCCAAATTAATGCTTCTATGTGTAAAAAGGGATGTTGGGAGCTTATTAGAGTAGATTTTTTTCAATCCAAGGGGCTTGAGTGGTGTGAGTAATGATTTAGAGGTGGTGTCATTTTATAAGAGCGAGGAGGGGCTCTTTAGGAAAGTTTGAAAGTATTATTTTATTATAAATTTATTTTCAGTTTCAAAACGTCCAAATCTCATTAACTTCTAAGATAAGATGAATATAAGTCTAAATAAAATCGTACAATAAGAATTGGATAGGTTTGGGATATTGTTTTAATCCTTATATTTTGTATTTAACCCTTTTTTACTCTTATTGTATTATCAAGAATTTAACAATTTGAGAATAAACATAGTTAACAAAACATGAAAAATATCCCATTAAATTGTAAAAAATAAAATTTTATAATTATGATAACTATTTTTCCAAATATTAGATTTTTCATTGAATTTAATAATATTTTCTAAAATATTTTATATTTTAAAATATGAATTATTTCAATTTTGACACTATTCATATCATGACTTTTTAAAAACCCATAAAAACTTGATTGATTCTAAAAAACTTAATTAATACAAAGATAACATGTATATATAATCCATAAAATTCATGGATGATATCAAAATAACCAAATTACATTTATTTTAACATTTATAATATCATTTATTTGAATCCTAAAAAAGCAATCATTGCATCGCCATTGTGTCATAATTACATTTATTTATTTAATATATAATAATTATAAATAAAATTCCCTATTGTAGGAATTATTTTTAACTTTATAATTACTATTTATAGTCGAAAATATCACTTCTATAACCCCATATAAAAATTGTTTTACTAAATGATATATGTTTATGTTACATTTTCTTTAACATTAAATAAATTTTTATAAAATGTCCTTTCCACTTAAAGTGGCTCTATGGAGTCTCAAAATCGTCCCAAGGATTGCCATGGTTAGACATTTATCATCCAATAGGATTAGTACAAGGGTTACGGTAATTTAATATTATTATAATATTATTTTTTTACCCTTATTTACCAAATTTACCTTTTAACCATGGTAAATAAAATATTTACTGAAGTTACAATCCATAATTTCTAAAAATAAAAGTTTAATATTTACACAATTTGGACCTCATAATTCCAAATATGGAATACATTTTTCCAAATTCAAAATAAATAAGGATCATAAATTAATTTAAAATTTATTCCTGTTATCAAAACCAAAAAGTGTGTTTTTAAGAAATAATAACTATCAAAAGATTGAAACTTGTTTATGTACAATTTCAAAGTGAAATTACTTCCAATGACCAAAATTTAATTAAATGAAAAAATAATACCCAGTTAAAATTTAAAACCAATTAAAATGACAATATTACTATATAAATAAATTAGAGGAAAAGACAGATTTGACTTAAAATGCTGTATTTTGCACTATTCATTAAAAATGAACTTTATCAGAAAAATACCAAGATATTTACCCAAAGTATATTTTGATGTCCCACTTCTAAATAAGATGTATATTTTTTCATATGGAACACATAAAAGTAACAAAAACTATATTTAAAAGGGGTTTTCCATCAAAAGGTGGTAAAGAAACCTTTTAAAAATATTAGATTTTTTCATGCTTATAATCAGATTCATTCTCCTTTTGTGCCCCTAAATTTTAATGGAAAAATGTAAAGACATTTATCAAAAATTTATAATCATATTTTAGTTAGTTTTTTTCTTTACCTCTAATAAAATGGTTATGAGTTAACTAAAATTTAATATAATATAATATTATTATTTTTCAGTATGCCTCACTCTTGTGTGCAACATGAGATTTTGGAGAAACCTGTTTTTTCATGTCAGGTATTCCATAGAACATAAAATCTCTTTTAATGTTAAACAAAAAATTTATATTTAATTCAAAAATATTCATAAATATGAAAATGTCATATTTTTTATTTACCTATGATGTTACACTCATCATATTTTAAGTACAATTTTATGTTATTTCTTCATGATTTTTATGATTTAAAGTTAACAAAGTGATAGTGATTTTATGTTACAATCTGATCATTTATCGGGATTTTTTAGGTTTATGATTCTGATGATAAAATATAATGAACCATATTTCAAGAAATGGGTGAATTTTATTATACTATGGTTATTCATGATTTTTTCAAGTAATGGTACAATTTTCATACTATTTGGTACTTAAAATAATTGAGAAAATGTTTTTAAGACAGTAAAAATTTATTTCTCTCTTTGGTCAAAAATCCGTTTTACTTTAAAATAATGTTTCTAATAATATTTTCAAAAAAGTTTTATTATTAACCTATGATTTTTTAAATAAATATTTAACTATGTTTGAATTTTTTAATTTTTTTGAAAGGAATATTCATTTCATTTTCTAAAGAACATTCATTTGGGTTTTACCAAAAATATGAAAAGAATATTTATTTTCTTAACATGTATCCAATGAACAATATTTCCCATTTTTATGACCAATAAATGATTAAAATAATACCTTAAAAGTTTTAATTGTTATTTTTAAATAAAATTTGTTCATTAATATTTGGAAAATATTTAAATTTTAAAATAATTATTTTAAAATGAAAGGTATTTTTATAAAGTTTTATGTTTTAAAAAAATTAGGTTTCAAATTTAAAAGGATATTTTCCTAAATAAATAATTTAAACAAATTTTGAATATCAATTTATATGTTTTTAATGTTATTTCAAAATAAATATATCTTCAAAATGTTTTATATTTTAAAAAGTGTTTTTAAATGTAGAAATAATAATTTCCCCAAGAAATTTTTTGAATGATATTTCAAAAGCATTTTTCATCTAAGATGAAATCCTTTGATGTTAGATATTTATTAATGGGGTTATTATCCAAATATACCTTTAACATTCTCCCTATAAATGGTTTATGTTTATGAAACATGATCCTCTTCCATGAGTTACAGTATGAGGAAAAGTTATGAAACCCACTTTTTTTCACAGGTTATGCTATGAAGAACAACATAAAATTCATAAAATTAACCCGTTGTATAGAAACACCTACCTTGACATAGTAGAAACCTAGTCACCTTCGATAATTAATCCCGAAAACCAAGAGGAATTATTTTAATAGACAAAGATTTGTCAGAAAATACAAAGTAATGATTGAAATTTTAAAATTATCAGAATTCAAAACAAAAAACATGACTAATAAAGAATACTGGACCAAAGTAATGAATAAATAGAAGGAAAACTTACCCAAAATGACGAATCACTAACAACATGATTATCAATCACTAAATAGAAGATACATAAGGGGAGGTGTCCCCAAAATCACCTAGGGTAATCCTCAAGATGAGATAGATTAAATGTGGGTTGAATGAAATAAAAATTCAGTTGAGCAATCTATTTAAAACTACCCCTTGAGATATTTACATGGCTTGAAATCCCATTATACGTTATATAATCTTAGAGTCCCACATATTCTACAAAATAAATCATCTATTAATTTAAAACATAATTTTCACATTAAACTACATGAATCCATTAAATGTAATGTAAAACCCTCATGATATGTATCAATTTCTGGGATTCTTCCCAAAATACATTAAACATTGTGTACAATTATTATATCACATTTAATAACCCTACAGATAGCAAAAATCCTTTAAAAATGTAGAAAAATATCAAAAACTCACTCCTGAATTTTTACAAACATGGGAAGAACCCAAATAAGTATATGAAACATTTATACATAGACTCCATTAATTCAAATAAAAAAAATTCATTGAACATAATTACATTTTTTATAGAATGGACTCTCAATCCCAAAGAAGCCCGCATATACACCCAACCAAGACGATAAAAAAACATAAATAATGGAGTACCTGTAAAGCTTAATGGGGTGTTACAAAAACATTTTTCCAAAAGTCAAAAATGGGTAATAATGTATTTATTAAATAATTTGGAGTATTATTAAAACGTTTTTCATTTCTTTTAGAAAACATGGTTTTGGAAGGAAAAGGGGTTTCGATCTAAAATTAGATTTTCATAAAAACATTATTTTTGAACCCTTGAGTACATAAAGAGTGGAAAACAAAGGGAGAACAAATATCATGAAGAGATAAAAATAGTAGAATAAAATTCACATGTTTTTTAAGATATGGATGAAAATATTTCATCATTGAAAACATTATCATAAACAATCCTGATTAAATTATAAGATTGTAACATAAAATCTTTTGCAGTTTGGAAACTTTAAAACATAATCCCCATAAATGAAAATAATTAAAACAAAATTAAAATATCATTAGTATAAATATATTCATTATATTACATGTTAAAGGGGTTTTATATACACTACATAAAATATGATAGGTTCATAATATAATCATATGTCTCCAAGAAGAAAAATTGATACAAAAATCCATTACTGATTTGTAAACATTTGAATCATAAACATTATGAAATACAGATACTCAAATTGATGTGTAAATAAAATTAATTTTCAGGAGAATAATTATAAAATAATTTAATTGGTATTATATATACCACATAAAAGAAACATATGGTTAATATGGAATTTTTCTCACAAAAAATAAAAGTGAGATCAAAATCCCCCAATGCTTTAGCAATCATTTGAATTGTAAGCCCCAATAAAGAATAAAAACATATGGAAGGTTATATATAATTAAAGGGATGGGATTATTGATATAAAACTTTAATGGGATATTACACACACTTTACGAAATATTTGACTGATGAATTTGAATATGTCTCCCAAAAATAAAAGTTGGACTAGAAATCCCTATACTTAAGTCTCGAATTCCTTTGTACATGTTTGAAACTGCTGTATAGTAAGTAAAAGTTTATTATAAATATATTATATAATCATAATTATATATATTATACCATATATTATTTAATTAAAACCATAAATTAAAAATTTATTACTAACTCTCCATTAAAATCACATTTTGGGTAACAACAGCTATGTATTTTGCATAAAATTTTGATTTTTTAATTTAAATCCCTTTACATTGATCATGGTTCTATAACCACAATAATGATAATAATTACATAATTAAAATATTTATACCTCAATTAAAATTTTAAAACCAATCATCAATGATTTTTTGAGAAATGAAGTGTGTTACGGTCATGGATAAGGTAAGAGGTACGTACCGATGAGTAACCTTTCAATTTTTCAAAGATCATTAGTGAAATAAGGTAAGTAATATTTTTTATTTACATAATGATAAAAATATAAAGAAAAAATATTTTAAATTGAAATATATTTATACATATAATCTATGTGCTTTGATTATGAAAAGAGAGGGTCACATCACTTCGGGAAGGCGGTAGTCCACACATACAAGAATGACATCATCATCATTGAATGAGTGAAAAGGTAAGAACTAAAATGATATTCTATCTTATAATAATTATAAATATGTAATTAATATAATTGTTATTTAATTTATATCACATATATTCATTAGCTTTATCTTTATTATACTATATGTATAGTGTTTGTGAAAAATGAATCATATCAGTTCGTGAGGCGATGGTCAACCATACACACGAGCGACGTTATCATATACCCTATGAAATAGAACGTAAAATTTTATATATTATATAATTAATAAATAGGAATAATTATGTTATAAATATAATGTATATAATTTATATACATCATTATAATCAATTATGAGATTTGGTAATTTAAAAAACAAATGATATCAGTGTGCGAAGTGATAGTCAGATGTACACAAAAATAATGATTTCATAACCCATTTGATGGAATTGGGGATGGTTTTAGGTCATAAAATTAACATTAAAAATTATAAATGTATTTAAGATACTAATTTTATTATATCATAATTTTTTAATAATAATTTAAGGATGTGGAGGAAGAAATAAAATAAAAACACTTATTGAAGAACGTTACCTCTTTTTTAGGTATCTTCCTTAGGTTTGTACCAAAAGCCTTCATAGGTTGGATTTATGAAAAAAATAAATAATATATGATGATATTAGGGAATATTTTATTTTATTTGGGAAGTGTTTGTCCCAACCAAAAGGGTTTTATGGTGTGAAGAGGAGAGGGTAGTGTGTGGTCTTTTATAAGAGAGGTGGGTAGAACACATGTAATTGTCTTAAAAGAAAAAGGTGTAACCATGTTTTTTCAAAAGACTCAATGCACAAAAATAGATTATTACATATAATTAGAAATTTTAGGTTCTAAATATATAAATAAAATAGAATTTAGAAATATTTTAATTTCAATTTAACCCATATCTTTTTAGTTTAACCCCTAATAAACCCATTTTTACATTAACCACAAAAATTAATTTTTACCATTTTCAAAATTAGTTTTGGTAAAAAAGTAATTTGAAGTTATTATATAATATAATTTATTCTTAATAAAAATATTTAAACTATTTTTTTAAATTAAATTTACATAAGTGATAAATAAAATTTAAAAACAATCTCAAAGACAAGATGGGAAAGAGGGTTTTTGAAAGAGAAAATGCTCAAAAGTTTACAATGTTTTTATATAAAAAATAAAAATTAAAAGGATTAAAATGACCAATATAAGAATAATATATATATACATGCAGAATTTTTAATTTAAAAATAACTTAAAATATAATTTTAAATTATAAATAATTTAAATGAAAAGGCATCCTTTAATAAAAATTCAGTATTTTTCACTATCCATCAAAAGATTAATCTATTGAAGAAATTATCAAAAATTAACTCAAAGTTAATTTTTGAAATGATGATTTAAAAAATTAAATTTATTTTTTTATATTATTTTTCTAAAATCTTTAAAAATTTATTTTAAAAAAAGTGTTCAAAAGGTGGCGCAACTAGTTTTTTAGAAAAATTCAAATTATAAGCTTAAAATTGGGTTTATTTTTGTCTATTATCTAGAAAAAAAATAAGAATTTTTTTTAAATATTTTATTAAATATATAATATATAAATTTCATTTAAATATAGTGTTTTGAATATATAATATATAAATTTCATTAAAATAAGTAACCAAAAGTGGTTTACTTAATTTATTAAGCGAAACATGTATGTGCACATAAAAATAGTTTTTTAGAATAATATTTAATTTATTTTCAAACAGTTATTACTTTCATTTATAATAAATTGGTCCTGAATGAATTAATTGTATATACCTATATAAAACATATATTTTCATTATTTATTTAATCCTATTTATACCATCCATTCCAATAGCTAAGAAATAACTATCATAATAATATTTTAATAATATTTCACGTTTTATTTAAAACAAGTGTTGTGTGTAACATATACCAAAATTTTTGTTGCATGTAACATGAGATAAACTTGGTGTTGTGTGTAATGAAAAATATCTTAAAGATTAAATTAATTTGTAAAAAATATTTCATCAAATCTCAGGGTGTTATATTCTACCATTATAAAAATTAATTTCTCCTTCTAAATTCCTCTTAGTCATCAAAGGACTAGCATTTAAAAATTTATTCATTGAAATAGACATCGTAAAAAGGGTTAATAAAATGTGCTCTGGAAAAAGATAAAAGGATGTGAAAAATTATTATGGAATAAAACATAATTGGATTCCAAATAGGATAAAATATGTGGAAAGTGAAGATATAGAAATGAAAGAAAATCATAAATAATTATAGAGAGTTATAGAGATCATTGATCATAAGAAAGTGGGTGATCGAGAGAAGATTAACGACCACAAAACCATAATTCAAAGAGGGATAAAAAAATTTATTGATATCATAAAAAATGATGACAATAATACATCATTTTATTTTAATATCATTTTTCTAATTTTGATGGATTCTTTTTTCATCTAGACTAAAAAATTATTAAAAAGTAATTACTTGATATATTTTTATTTTTTGGGAAATATTTTATCTTTTGGTTGTTCCTAGATCAATTTCCACTTCATTTGTTTCTCTGAGAGATGTTTTTTTCATCTCTGAATCACAAAACAAAATCCATAAAATAATGATAAGCCATTACTTCTATCTACTATTAAAAAATCTTAACACTAGTTATAAAATATGGATAAATATCCATACGGTGAATTAACAAATTAATCTCTAAACCCCCATCCAAGTTCAACTTAAACAATTATATAATTGGTTAAACGTTTTCCCCTAAAAAATCAATATTTATAAACAAGCCCACTAAATTTCCAAAAATCAGCACTAATCCTCAAAATACCATTAATCTTCTTTTAATGTTCACATTACAAATATGTGAATACTTTTTCCATATATTCTACCAATGCTTGGTAATAAATGAAATTACCATAAATTATCAAAGAAAATAATCATTTTTCCTCATTACATGAATAATACCATATATATTTGAACATATTTGATATATCCAATAATGTTGTAAAAACCATAAATGATAACATAATCCACTTTTTTAAAAAAAATCCTTCATTAGTTTTGAGGTCATCAATACTATCAAATTTACTTTCTATATATCAATCGTATTTTTATCCAAACTAAACACTATTTTCTTAACCTTAGGGCCATATTAAGGGTTATATTCCATTAATAATATGTTTTCCATTGAACATTAACTTTCTATTAAATTACTTTTCTAGGTCCTTAGTACTATTCAACATATTATTTCATATCATTAAAAGAAAAATTATATTAAATAATTCTTATATATTTAATGATACATATAAAATACTTCTTGAGTTACAATACATAATCACTTCAATCATCTCACTTATTTCTAAAATAATTAATTTGGTTTCTTCATCTTAATACTTAAACCTTATTTCCTTTAATATTTCATTTTTAGTCACTTAATCATCAGCAATATAACCATTACTCTTAAAACCTTTCTGATTCTCTTCATGAAATTTTCTGTTAGGATTTTGAATTTCATAATTCGGATATATCACACATTTAAGACATTCAATAGTTATTAATATCTCAGGGAGAAAATTATTCTCGTCAATTCCTTTCACCAAACATTTCATTTTTCCTTTGTAATTTCTTACTTTTGTCCTAATTTTTCACTCATAAAACATATTGTCGTCCCTCTGAGACGTTTTCTTGCTTCTTTCCACATACTTAACATATAGGAAACATAATATTATTTCATCCATGGTCTCCACTACCTGAAATCTTTAAATAATCTATCATTATCTTATTTAGTGAGTGTGAAATTTAATTATGGAGTGCATTGTTAATCATCTTCCATGATAACTAATTAGACATAATCACAATATTCTTTACTCCAGTAATCATCCAATTTGGATGCTCATCAAAAAATTGTCAATCAGATTCAATGTTAATACATTTCCTTCATGTTCCCTCAATTTAATAAAACTAAAATTCATATAGTGAGAAACACTATTCATAATGGGAAACCAAATATCATGAAAATCACTTATAGGATTCCTAAATCAGGACACCTTATTTTAAATCGATGAAACCATAGGTTTATCCTAAGTCATTAATTATCACAATCTATTTAAATACTTCATGATGGTTTGTAAAGAGTTTTTTAATTTCCTAATAATATCCCACAGGAGAGTCAAACTAGGTGTTAAATAAGTTTTGTTGTTATACATTAGCTGAAGAAAAATTCTAACTCAATGGGCCCTTTTTTGAGTTATTACAACAAGGTACCTTTGTGCTATAGAGACAACCACTTGTAGAATCAAGATATGAATTCAATTTCTTGGAAACCACATTCTCTATCCTTTAAAAAAATTCAATGACACCATCCTATACTTTGAATAATATTTATAAATATCCTTAAATATATCCCCAAACACATTTTTATAAATTTATATAGGGATATTACTAAATTTCTCTTATCATAGTTACCAAAGTTTAAATAAAAACATCATATGATACAAACTATAGAAAACTATAATTTCTATACATAAATATTAAATATTTATAGATTAATATTCATTACATTACACAATCACACACCTGATAACCACGACAGTTTAGTGTCTTTGGAGACTAGGTACACAAGCTCTTAATTTTGTGAACAATCTTCAATATCTCCCATAAATATCTTCCCATTTTTTAGTCTTACCAAATATACCCAAATTAGAACCATTCTTCATACCCTAGGGAAAGGAAAAATAAGAAAGGGTGTGTTGAGTTCCTTAGTAATGTAAAACATGGTATATATGTAAACATAACAGGAATATAATAGTACGAGCACATGAGAATAACATTTAAAAAGTAGACATTGAATATCAAAGAACATATTATTGTGTAATGACATAAATATTAGAATTTCATAATATATGAATCATACTAAAATCATGGAACATAATCTAAGAGATCGTAACATTGTCATAAGATATGGAATTGTGTCATATAGTAAGAAAAGAATATGTTATGTCAAGGCTACTCACTAAGGAATTGATAACATATTAGGCTTGGGTTAAACACCCATCTACCCACCTCAGTCTTGTGATGAACTCCAATTTACCTGATTTTAGTATTGGGATAACCTACCTTGTATGCTTCAAGATCATTTAACATTAATCATTACCTAATTCATTACAAATAGAAATAGGTCCCACCGATCACATACTGAAAATGATATACATGTGTTCCATAAGAACATAAAACATTCATCATATCATATCCAATTAAATGAAATAAAATTTCATATTCAGTTCATTATATCTTAATTTTTGGAAAATAGATATGTTTCATAATCATTTCATCCATCCATCATAACAAAACCCATTAAAATAAGTGAGATTCATAAGAATTTCATCATTTAATAACCCATAGAAGTGAAACATTTTTATAAAAATATTATCATCATAAACATAGACTATCTAGTGAAAGAATATGAATGTTATCATAGGATTATAACCCCTATAAATCATAAGTAATAGCAAAGGTTTTCATTATAGATGGAAAATGAATTTTAAAGTTCACTTGGAACATTTATTTGAGGAAAAATAAAATTTCCACTTTTAAAAATTCATTTTAAAACATATTTTTTAGAAAATTATATTCTTTGAAAATAACCTTGAAAATTTATAAGTAATCTTAAAAGTAAATAATGGTCATGTTGGTGGGAATTACTTTTATGATGAACATGTTCAAACAAATATTCCATTTACATTTTTGTTAAAGTCTAAAGGAATATTTTTTTTGGAAAGAGACATAAAGATTATTTTCAATGAATTTTTTAAAAATTAAAAAAAAATGGGTAAAATATATTTAAAAAATAATTGGGTGTATTCTAAAGACATTTTTGAAAACATTTTCCTAAAACAAGGTTTTGGAAGTAAAAGTGTTTTTAAATAAAAGGATGATTTTTCTTAAAAAAATTCTTTTTGAACTGCTGAGTATATAAAGATAGAACAATTAAGGGAAGATATGTTATCTAATTATATAAATAAAGGAGAATAAAATTCATGGGTTTCAGGAGATATGGATTATGATATTTTAGCATCAAAAACTAAAACATAAACAATCCCTATTAAATGATAGGATTGTAATATAAAATATTTACCACTTTGGTAACTTTGAAATCTAAGCCCCGAGAAGAAGAAAAATTAAATAAAACATAAAATATAAAGATTATAAATATATTTATTATATTTCTGGTCAAAGGGGCTAAATATTCACCTCATAAAATAATATAGGTACAAAAAATAATCATATGTATCAAATAAGAAAAATTAAGACAAAAACTCGTTACCAATTTCTTAACATTTTAATCATAAACCCAATGAAAGAGGGATACTCAAATGGAAACATAAATACTATTAATTTTACTTAAAATAATCATAAAATACACTAATGGTGTGTATATAAACCATATAAAATATACATATGGTGAATAAGGAATTTGTCACACAGAAAACAAATGTAAGACAATAATCTCATACCGGTTTAGTAGTCTTATGAATATTAATTCCCAATAAATAATAAAATCAAAATAAACATTAAATATAATTAAAATTAGGATATCAATGATATAAAATTTAAAATTTTACAGTATATACACCAAAAAATGGAAAAAAATGGTGAATTTTTATATGTCTTCCAGAAATAAAAGGGAGACTAGAAATCCATTACCTAATGTCTTGAATCCTTTGTACAAGTTCAAAACTATTGTATAATAAATATAATTTTATTATAAATATATTGTATAAGCATATTTATATATATATATAATATACCACATATGATTTACTTATCACCATTCATTAAACTTTTATTACTAATTCCATGTTGAAATCATGTTTTGGGTAATAATTGCTTTGTTTTTCATATATATTTCGATTTATTGTTTTCATTCCTATTTCTTTGATCATGGTTCCATCATATATAGAATAATAATTATATAATTATCATATTTTTACATCAACTATACTTGGAATACCAATCATGAAATATGATTTTGAGAAATTAAGTATGTTATGATCATGGTACTATAGGTAATATATATGAGTAATGTTTCCATTTTACAATGATAATTATGGAAATGAACATAATGATAATAATATCATAAATAAAATATAATTTTTTAAAACAAACTTATAATTATGATCTATGTGGTGTGGTAATGAAAAGATAGAGTCATATAGCTTCGTGAAGGTGGTAGTCCACACATAGACAAATGATGTTATCATCTTTCTTTGACTGAATAGGTAATAAATAATATGATATATTATAATTTTATAATAATAAATATGTCAAAAATACCATAATTTTTTAATTTTTTTCCACATATATTCATTAAATTTATCCTTATTATCTTTCATATAAAGCGTTAGTGAAAAAGAATCACATCGCTTCGTGAGGCAGTAGTCCACCGTAAACATGAGAAATGGTATCATATACCCTATGGAATGGAATTTTAAAAGGCATATATGAAAGAATTAATCAATAGGTGTAAATTTTTTATGAATATAATATATTTACTTTATTTCCATCATCATACCAAATCGTGAGAGGCGTTAATGTAAAAATGAAATACATCAGTTCGTGAGGCGGTAGTCTGTTGTACTCATGAATGATGATTTAATAACCAATTTGATGGAAGTGGGGATGGATTTAGGTAATTAATGTAAAATTTATAAATATAATAATATGTATGATTGTATTTTTATGATTTGAAAATTATTTAAAAATAATTGAATGTGGTGAAAGAATAAATAATTTAAAAAAATCGTTGAAGAATATTACCTCTTCTTCTGGTATCCTCTTTAGCTTTTCAAAAAAAACTTTAGTATGGTGGATTCATGCCCAAAATAATTATTTTGAGATTATAGGAGGTAATATTGGAAGTTATTTGGGTAGTTCTTGGTAAAAAAGGGTTTTAAGGTGTGAAAAGTAGAGGATAGGGGGTGGTCGTTTTTAAGTGAGGTGAGTAGCATAATTGTAAATATTAGAAATGAAAAAGATATAGACATGTTTTTCTCTTTCCAAAGTATCCAAAATTGAGTATGGAATATAATTATAGAATATCGGGTCGAAATATATACAGAAAATATATTTTAGAAATGTTTTTAGGTCATTTTAACCCTTATCTATTTAGTTTAACCCTGAGGAATTTCATATTAACCTTAACCGTGATAATTAATTTTTAAATTTTTCACTATTAATGTTGGTGAAAAATTAAGATGACCTTATTATATAATATAAACTTTTTTAATTTTAAATATGGAATCCATTTTTTAAAATTCCATTTATAAATTGAAAAACTTTAATTTATAATTATCCAATTAATGTGATGAGAAAAGAAGTTTTTGAAAGAGAATATGTTCAAAAGTTTAAAATGTTTTTATATCAAAATATAATATGAAAATGATTAAAATGAACTATATTAGATGAATAGATATATAATTATTCTTATTTTAATTTAAATCCAATTTGAAACATAATTTTCCTTTATAAACATTTTAAATAAAAAGTTAGTTTCATTAAAAAAGTTATTAATTTTCGCTATTCATAAAAAACTTTGTATTTTCAAAACATTATCCAAAATTAACCCAAAGTTTATTTTTACATTATGATTTAAAAAATATAATTAATATTTTATAATTATAAAAAATTAATTTTAATATGATTTTGCAAAAATTAGTTGAACTGTGTTTTAGAAATATATAATCTGTAAGAGTAAAATTGGATTTATTCTTATATATTTTCTAAAAAAATGAGAAATTTTAAATAGTTTATAGAATATATAATATATAAATTTCATTAAAATTATTTTCTAAATGTAATTTTATTATGTTATTGTCGTAAAACATGCTTGTTCACATAAAAATATTTTTTTTTCAGAAAACTATTTCCCTTATTTGCATATAGTTTTTTTTATTTCTAATTATTTGTTCACAAAAAAAATTCATTTTATATATGTGTGTAGACTATATATTTTCATAATTTAGTTAATCATATCCATTACTTCTTTTCTAATTTCTAAGAGATAACTATTATAATAATATTTTAATAGTATTTCACTTATTGTTTAAACTTAGTATTGTGAGTAACACAAGATAGACACAATGTAGTGTTTAATGCAATAAATACTTGGTGCTTCATGTAAAAAAATATCTAAAATATTAAATTTATTTTAAAAAAACATTTCAAAAAAATATGAGGGTTATAAAATTTTCAAATTTTTGAATCTTACAACCTTCATCCATGGATAAATTCTCATACAAATATTCACACAAAATTTATATTACAGATCACAATGATGATTATTAGAATAATATTTCAATCAACTCTTAAATTCATTTATTTTATGATGAATAGATCTAACATTATTTACCATTTTATTAGTTATCTTAGTCCCTATTAGTTTTGAAGAATTTTTGTGGTGTTTTGTTTCAAACAATATTTTGTACTTGTTAAAAACTATCCTCTTTGTTGAAGAATGTCTTTGATATACAGGAAGAGAGAGTTTTTGGTTTTGGGAAGTTTGTCGTTGTTTCTGAGAAAGAAAGAAGTTGCAAAGTTTGAATAGTGTTTCTTATGTCCTTTTTTTCGGAAGAATCTTGAAAGAGGATGTTGTTGAAGATTCAAAATATAGAAATTTTTTGAAACTTTCTAAACAAAATCAAACAATGCTTTGCTGATCTTAAAGTTCTCACAAATCATGAAGAGTTTCATGATAAAACTTTTTTAATAAATAGTGAATAGGTTTGATGATTTTCATTGAGCATCATTCTGAGAAAATTCGGAACCTCATTTATGAGAAAACTGAAACCTAATTTTTGAACAATAGGGAACCTAATTTCTGAGAATTCTAGAACCATAGTTCAAATAAAAATCAGAACCTAATTTCTAAACAATTTAGAACATGAGTTCTGAGAAAAACAGAAACACATTTCTAAGAAAATTGGAAACAGATTTATGAACAATCCAGAACCTGATTTCTAACCAAACCAGAACCTGATTTATTAGAAAATTAGAAACTAATTTTTGAACAATTCAGTTCCATGTCTAGGAAAACCAAATCCTGATTTCAAAGAAAACCAGTACACGATTTCTGAAAAATATGGAACCTGATTTCTAAGAAAATAGGAACCTAATTTTAGAGAGAACCGGAACGTGATTTTTGAACAATTCAGAACTTGATTTCTAAGAAAACTGGAAGTTGATTTCTGAGAACACCAGAACCTAATTTATGAAAAATTTAGAACTTGATTTTTGACAAAACCGGATCCTAAATTATGAGAAAACCAGTACCTGATTTCTGAACAATCCAGAACTTTATTTATAAGAAGACTAATACATGATTTCTGAACAATTTGGAACCTGATTTATGACAAAACCAGAACCTGATTTATGAGAAAACCGGAACCTGATTTTGGAATAGTTTAGAACTTGAATTCTACACAATTCATAACCTGATTTTTGAGTAATTCAGAACCTGATTGCTAAACAATTCGAAACCTAATTTCTAAAAATTTCAGAACGTGATTTCTAAAAATGTTTCTAAGAAAACTAGAACCAAGACACTACACTATAATTCTGAGAAAGATATTAAGAGTTCAAGATGAAATGTTCCCACCAATATTTAAGGATTTTTTCTTTTAGTGTTTATGGAATGGAATAATTAGAACCATCTATACATTCGTAAGAAGATCAGAATCATCCAAACCAAACTGAGGATTCAAAATGAGCATTTTTTGAGCAGATTCAATAAGGTTTTATTCTTTTATTTGGCTCATTTGTTCTTTATGAAAACACTATAAACTGATGGAAGTCAGCATAATTGTTCTTATTACGAGATAAAAGGTTCCTAATAGTAGTTGTCATAAGTTGTATTCACCCCTTTATTATAGTGGATTTCCATAGACCCACGGGAGTAGTTATGGAAAGGATGTAGGTTCTCACATTGAGGCCGAACATTGTAAATTGTGTGTTCTTTACTTGATTTACAATTAATGAATACATAATTATTTGATACAGGTTGATAAGAAAATAAATCTTAATAGGTTTCAATGGTTATCTTTATTAATGTTTTGAAACTTATATAAAGTGAACAACTGATTCACCCCCCCCCCCTTCTTAGTTGTTACATGATCCTTGGAACTTCATGTGGTATCAATGCAAGGTTCCATTGTTTTATCCTTATCATGGAGAATATAAATTCTATTAGCAATAGAATAATTCCTATATTCAATGACAAGAATTATTATGGCTGGAAGAATAGGGTGATTACATATTTTCTATCTCTTAGACTTGAATTTTTTGATGCTACTACTATTGGATTTCCACCTGTTGAGAAAGATTCTCATATGAAATTTTCTAATAAGATAAACATAGAAGTTAATGGAAAGTCTATAAATGATATTCTCATCTACTTATCATTTATCAGACGGTGATGGGTCTCACAATATGAAAAAGCATGTGGGTCAAGCTGGAAAGTTTTTTAGAAGGAAATACAAAAGTCAAGGAGTCCATGCTACAAATCTAGGGTAGTATGTTTTAGGACATATGAATGGGAGATGATGAAACAATTGATGAATACATCACCAGAGTTAATGAAATTGTATGAAACATTAGAAGATTCATAGAAGACTTGGATGATTCAACAATTGTGAATATACTTATGAGAATCTTTTCAGAGAGGTTCGATTTTAAAATTTATTCCTTAGAATATAAGGATGATTTAACTCTTGATGAATTGCATAACATTATTGTTTCTTATAAAATGGAAAAGATCTAATATTTAAGTAGAAAATGAAATATTAAATGGATTTTAAAGCCATGAGAAAGTTGAAAATCAATGAAGTTGACTAAGAATTTCCTTGTGAATCTGATGACAAGGAAGATGATGAGTTTAATGAAAATATCATGTCTATTATATCAAAGAACTATTGTAAAAGAAGAGGAAAGTATGGAAGAAAACATCCTCTCAAGTGTTTTGTGTGTGGTGGAATTGGTCACTTTTCTTTGAATTTCCCTAAGAAGAAAGTTAGATAATATTGAGATGATTCTGATGAAAAACCTCGATGGAAGAAGTTGGAAAAATGATAAAAAAAAGAGAAGTATTATAACAAATTAAATAAGAAGTATTTCAAAATAAATAGAAGCATGTTGAACAATAAGGTTAAATCAGACTGAAATGGAAATGATTCTTCTGATGACGAAAGTTTACAAAAATTAAGAAACATTATTGAAAATTTTTAGAAAACAAAAGACTCCTCAGAGAGTGAAGAAGGTGGTGAAGAATCTTATAGAGAGTATCAGCTCAGAACTGAGCTTCTTGCTTGTCTTGATAAAAACAAATATCTCAAGAAAGAAATTAGAGTAATGAAGAAATATTGTGAAGAAGTTGCTGAGGGAATAAAAACTTTCATCAAGAGGGAGGATAAATACATTCAAGAGATTCTAATCTACACACATAGAAATTCTAAACATGGAAAGGTTATTGAATATCTGACCTAGAAGAAGGAATCTAAATAATAATAAATGAACAAGGTTCAATAAAAACTCATTAAATCTGAAAATTCCTTGAGAAAGATGAATGAGAACTTCAAAAAATATACATATGTAAAAGTGGAAACCTCTAAAATTTCTAAGAAGGCTTATTACGAGACTCTGGTGAAATATTCTTCTACCAAATATAATGTTTCATATGACTCTTCTAACATTTCAGGGTCTAGAAAAGGTGTTAGGAAATCTTTGGTAAAGAAAGCTTGTGAGAAACCTATTAACTCTACAAAAGTTGAAATCTCAGTCAAATGGAAATATGGTCTACATTCTAAGAATTTTAGGGTTGAATGAAGTTACCCACCTCAAAAAAAGTTTCTATAGATAAAGATCATTCTTTAATAGAAAATAATGATTTTAAAGTTATTATTGTTGTTGTAGTATCTGTGGGAAAAGATCTTACAATTGTCGACACAATTTTTCCCTACCTAGAAGAAGGTTTGAACAAAGTAGTAGAAGTAGTGAATGATTAATGGGTAACTTTCCCCACTCATAGAAAGTTTAAAAGGTAAATTCTCAAGATGTCAGAAACATTCCAACTGAGAAACAATTTGAATTTCTAAAAGATATGTTTGTAATATTTGATCGGTCTACTTATCATGTCGAAAGATGTTTTAAACTTCTTCGAGAATAATTTTTTTTCATAATAAAGAAGTTAATGCTAAAAATAAGAAGGTTGAAGGGAGATATTTCATTGTTGAGACAACTTTAAAAGAAATTAAGAAGAACAAACCATGGATTATTGATATTGGTTTTCCTTCACACATGAAAGGTGATATAAAAATCTTGGAACATGTTGAGAGTCATGATGGAGGATTGGTTACTTATGGAAATGATAGTTCCTTTAAAATAAAAGGAATCAAAATGACAAATATTTAATCAGAGAAACTAAAGTCTTAGGAAGTCTTTCTTGTTTATGGGATAAAACAAAACTTATTTAGTGTAAGTAAACTTTGTAATGATGTGAAAGGAGTAATCTTCAAAAAGTATTCTTGTACCATCAAAAGTGTGAAAAATGGAAATGTCATTACAAAAGGAGAAAGAACTAGTGGTAATAACTTTCAAAATTGGGGAATCCAATAAATCCTTTTATTTGAGTGATGAAGATGTGAATAGATTGTGGCATCGAAGACATGGCCATCTTGGGCAGAAGAACATCAACAAGCTATCTAAATTTGATGATGTTCAAAATTTTACAGAATTTAAAATAATGGATGAATATGTTCATATTACTTACTTGAAAAGAAATATGACTAACAAAAGTCATAAAATAGTTGAGATTCAATCTAGAAAACCACTTGAGATTATTCATTCTGATCTATGTGGGCTGATTAGACATAAATAAACAAAAGGATATTTTTTACTTTATCACTTTTATTGATGATTTCACTTAGATGACAAACATCATTTTCATTAATCACAAGTTAGAGGCTATTGAAATGTTCAAATTCTTTAGATAATATGTTGAGAAATAATAGAGGGTTTTCTTAAAGAAGATGAGAATAGATAATGGTACTTACAAATTAAAATTTTAAAACTTATCTAAGAAATCATGGTATAAACCATCAGTATAGTGCTCCCTATTCTCCACAAAAAAATGGAGTAGTAGAAAGAAAGAATAGGATCTTGGTAGAAATGGGAAGAAGTATATTTTCTGAATAAAAAAATTTAAATTATTTTTGAGAGAATCTGTTACTATTGTTGTACATGTTCAAAATAGTTTCTTGTTGATGTCAGAAACCAACATGAATTCTTATGAAATGTGCTATAAAAAAACTCCCTCATTGGAGTACTTCAAAGTATTTGGAAGTCCATGTTTTCTTAATGTCAAATATCTGGATTTGGGAATGTTTGATGAGAAATCTGAGGAAGGAAACTTCATGGGTTATTCACCAAATAGGAGAAGTTAAAACTATTGGAACAAATGTTTACAAAGGTTGGTGGAATCTTATGATGTGAAGGTAATTTAAAATCAACGTTCCTTAACAATAGTTGTTGAGAATGTTGAAGAAGAAACAATGGAGAAATCCAAAAACAATGAATGTTATCCAAAACAAAATCATTATGATTCATATGATTCATGTGGTGAATGAAGTGATTCTTAGGAAGAAACCATGAGATTTCCTACCATATGAAAGCATGTTGAATCTGAAAACATTATTCGGAATCAGAAAGCTTCAGTTCAGAAAATAGGGAAGTTGAGATTAGAAAATAAGACTTCACTTATCTCAAAAGTTGTACCAGAATTAGTTTGAGAGGCTATTCAATATTACGAATTGGTGGATTCTATGAATGAAGAGATAGATCATATTGAGAAGAATGAAACATGGGATCTTGTTCCAAGTCTAGAAAATAATAATGTTATCAAAACCAAGTGGGTTTACAGAAATAAATTGAACAGGCATGGAGAAGTTTCCAGAAATAAAGAAAGACTTGTTTGTAAAGAATATGCATAGGTAGAAGGTGTGGATTTTAATGAAACCTTATCCCCCTGTTGCAAGGATAGAAACTATTCGATTTTTTCTTTTAGTGGCTTCCAAAAGAATTAAAATTTTTATTAGATGGATGTAAAGTCATCTTCCTTAAATAGTTAAATTAATAAATAAGTTTACATTGAACTACCTAGTGGGTTTATACTTGATGAGGATGAAAAAAAACTTTATAAATTGAGAAAATATTTGAATGGGATGAAACACGCTTTACGTGCTTGGTATTAAAAACTTAAATTTTTTTTGAGAAAGATAAAATTTTCTAAATTAAAATTTGATTGTAACTTTTATGTGAATGTTTTTTATTATTAAGCATTAAATGTAATTGTTTATGTGGATGATATAATTTTTTCTTGGGATAAAGAAAAGTTTTGTGAAGATTTTTTTGAAGATATGATGAAGAATTTTGAACTTTCAATGATGGGGGAATTAACATTATTCCTAGTCTTACAAGTTAAACAAAAATAAAGATACATTTTCTTATCTCAATACAAGTATGACAATAAATTGTTAATTAATTTTCAAATGGTAGAATCGAAAGAAGTTTCAACTCCTATCTCAATGAGCACAAAGTTGAACAATGTTGAATCTAGAATAAGTGTGAATCAGAAATATTTTCAGAAGCTGATAGGATGTTTTCTTTACCTTACATATTCATATCCTGGTATTCTTTATGCTATTAATTTATGTGCAAGGTATCAAAGTAATCCGAAAGAATCACAAATGTTGGTAACAAAAAGTATTCTGAGATACATCATAGGAACAACATCACATGGGTTGTTATACAAAATAAAAAATGATTTATTGATTCACGGTTACTCTAATGCTGATTGGGATAGTGATTGTAATGATAGAAAATCAACATCTAGAGGAAAATTTTTATTAGGTGGATGTTGTGTGAGATGTCATAGAAATAAACAAAGATCGGTAACTCTGAGCGTAGTTCATTCCAAATATGTTGCAGTAACTCAGGCTTGTACTCAAATGCTGTGGATTAAAGTTCTACTAGAAGATTTGAAAGTAAGAGTTTCTAAACCATTAAAGATACTTCTCTATAATTAGACTTCAATTGATCTTTCTAATAACCCTATCCAACACAAAAGATCAAAACAAACTGATATAAAATTTCCCTTCATAAAAGAGAAAGTTTCTTCTATAGATTTGTTTCTAGAATACACATCCACCAAGTATCAGATTGCTGATATATTTACAAAAGCAATGTCGAAGGAAAGGTTTGTCAAATTGAGGCTCCAACTCTATGTTCATCCTCCTCCCATGTCTTCCTAAACCTCATATGGAAATGACCCCCACTATTCTTTGGATTATGTTGACAAAGGGGAATAGTATGAAACAACATTTTAAAAAGTTTTTTTCTTAGCTTTATTTTATAAATATGATGTTGTGGTTATCTTATATTGGGGGAGAGAAAATGAAAAATGAGAGAGAAATAGAATGATAAAATTAAAGGGGGGAATTTTGAGTAAGGGGGAGTTTATCTTTACCTAGACACAAAATTTTCTTGTCACTGAGAGATTAAAATCCTTCCAAAACATTACTTTATCTAGTAGTGTGGTGTCAGGGCACTCTCTTTTGAGAAATGATATGTTTTGATAAAATTAAAATTCTTTAGTTGTATAAAAATTCTGAGAATTGAAAAAGTTGTTAACCAAGGTTGTCAACAAATCCAAATCGGGAGACTGACAAATATATGTGGTTTTTGGTTTTAAACAATGTTTTTTATTTGTTTGAAACTAACCTTTTTGTTGAAGAATGTTTTTGATATACAAGAAGATAGAGTTTTTGGTTGCTAGAATTTTGTCATTGTTACTGAGAAAGAACAAAGTTTATATGTTTGAAAGATGTTTCTTATGTCATTTTTGTTTCTAAAGAATATTAAAATTGGATGTTGTTTAGGATTCAGAAGATAGAATGTTTGTCAAACATTCAAAAAAAATCATACAATGCTTTGATGATATTAATGTTCTCACAAATCATTGAAATTTTAATAATAAAAGCTGTTGATAAAAAAATAAGGATATTTGAAAATTTTCATTGAGAAATATTCTAAGATAATTCAAAACATGATTTATAAAAAAATTGGAACATGACTTCTAAACAATCCAAAACCTGATTTCCAAGGAAACTGGAACCTGATTTTAGAGAAAACTGGAAATTGATTTCTGAATAATCTAGAACCAGATTTTTGAGAAAACTGAAACTTGATTTCTGAGAAAACCAGAACCTGATTTATGAATAATTCAGAACCTAATTTGTAACAAATTTGAAACCTGATTTATGAGAAAACCACAATCTAATTTCTGGGAAAATGAGAACCTGATTTTAGAGAAAACAAAAACCTGATTTCTGAACAATCCAGAACTTGATTTCTGAAAAGACCGGAACATAATTTCAGAGAAAACTAGAACATGATTTCTGAACTAACCAGAACCCGATTTCTATGAAAATTGGAACTTGATTTTTGAGGAAATCAGAACTAGATTTCTGAACAATCCAGAACCTTATTTCTAACAAAACCGGAACCTGATTTATGAGAAATCCTGAACCGGATTTCTAAACAGTCCAGAACCCGATTTCAGAGAAAACCAGTACCTGATTTATAAGAAAACCAGAAACTGATTTCTTTAAAATTTAGAATCTGATTTCTGAACTATTCAGAACTTGATTTTTGATAAAACTAGAACCTGATTTATGAGAAAACAGGAACCTAATTTCCAAAAAATTCATAACCTTAATTCAACCCAATTCAGAACCTTATTTCTATGAAATTCTGAACCTGATTTATGAACTATTCAGAACCTGATATCTGCATAATTCAGAAACTAATTTCTGAGTATGTTTCTGAGAAATCCGGAACCAAGATCCAATATTACCATTCTAATAAATATATGAAGAGTTCAATAAGGAAAACCCAAATTTCAAATTTACATAAATCTTAATGAAATTTAAGGAGGTTTGAAGAAGTCAAATATTAAAGATTAAATTCGAGAGATTTGCAGAGTATTTGAGATTTGAGGAAGTAGGAAATATTTTCAAGATTACTACCTTTGTTTTGTTGAGTTTTCTATAAATATTTTCTCATATCATTTTCTCATTTGTAAATTTCACATATGTGGAAAGGGTGGATCACTGGATAATTTAAAGTGAAAAGTTCTCAACAATATTGAAGTAGTTTTTCTTTGTGTGTTTAAGAAACAGAATAATTGGAACCATCCTTACCTTGCCAAGAACATCAGAATTAGCCAAACCAAAATGAGGATTCAGACTGAGCATTTGTAGAGTAGATTCAACAAATTTTTAAATCTTTTTTGGGTCATTTTTTCTTAAAGAAAAAATTGTAAAATTATAGGAGTCAGTATAATATTTCCTATCAGGATATAGAGGGCATATAACAGAAGCTGTCACAAGTTTTATTCACTTCTTCATTATAGTGGATTTCTATAGACCCACGGGATTGGCTATGGAAAGGATGTAGGTTCTCACAATGAGGTTGAACCTTAAAAGTCATGTGTGCCTTACATGATTTACTATTATTGAATTCTTAAGTATTTGATAGAGGTTGATAAAGAAATAAAT
Source organism: Viscum album (assembly GCA_963277665.1). Lineage (NCBI taxonomy): Eukaryota > Viridiplantae > Streptophyta > Magnoliopsida > Santalales > Viscaceae > Viscum > Viscum album. The sequence continues at coordinate 1,718,033,404 of OY728143.1, forward strand.
ATTAATAGGTTGCAAGGGTTATGTTTCTAAATGTTTTGAGACTTATATTTAGTGAACAACTGATTCAACCCCCCTTCTTAGTTGTTACTCGATCCTTAGAACTTCCCATTTTTTCTCAAACTTCATCCCAACATGTTGGAGTTCTACACTTCTTTCTATAGAGGGCTTTATAAGGGGACCTATGGATGTTCAAGTGAAATATAATGTTAAAAAAACTATAATATTGGATTCAATTGATCCCAACTACCTTTTAATTCTTGAGAATAATATATCATCATATCCTCTAGGGTTTTAATGGTTTTCTCATACTGAATATCTCTTTGAGGATGATACACATTCCTAATACTCAATTATTGGTTAATTACTTTCTAAATACATTCCCTAAACATTAAGGTATACCTTAGATCCGGATAAATTATAATAGAAAATCCTACTACCTGAAAACTTATCACATTAGTAATGTATATCTTATAAATCTAATACAAATATAAATATTATCTCAAAGGTTTAAAGTGTGTCTAATTCAAAAGTTGATATATTAAAATTTATAAAACATTTTTCCCTTTAGATTTTTTTGGGAGTCTGATGACAAAGTCTTTGGTGAAATTTTTCTATTTCTATTTTGGTATAGTTAATGGTTGTAACATCCCCTTCGAATTACATATCTAAACCTTGTATTTATAATATACTAACCACTGAGATACATACTAAAAAATATAACACATCATGTTATCTAACAAGAAATACTCTTTTAAATCTCTTTACATCTTTTTGAATTCCTAGAATAAAAGATAATGATGATCTATGAGCCCCATCCAATAGTCCCTTCTTCTAATATAGTATAGATGGAACACATACATGGTTTCTGAAAATTATCATTCTATCAACATAAAGGTTATACTTAGGATCACTTCTCACATTCTTCTATAACACTACACCTTCCTTCAATAACTCTTTAATCTTTACTCGAATACACGGTTTAACACACATTTGAGAAAGATAATATTTTTCCCCTTTATTATATATTTTAAGATCCATCTTTCAAAAATAAAGAAATATTGGATCTTTTTTATTCATCATCATATATATCATGATCACCTCGACTCAGAGCATCAAACACATTTTTTTATTTTTTAGGGTGGAAATGTATTGAAAATTCATTATCTTTAATCAGATCCAATCATATTATTTGGTACATAATCAAATGTTTCTTTGATAAAATATACTTTAATATTTCTTGATCAGTATATATATCACACCATTCACTATAAAGATAATTCCTCTATATCATTAATCAGAAATTACCAAAGCTAACTCTAAATCATGAGTTTGTTAATTTATCTCATGAACCTTTAATTAGAATGAGGAAAAAGATATCACCATATTGTTCGACAAGATAATTCATCACAATCTCTTTTTTGATTCATACCTATAAATTACAAAACCTTTTTCATCATTGGGTAATGTAATAACATGTGTGCTGAATAACATTCTCTTCAGTTCCTTGAAATTTTCATAACATTCATATTTCCAATGGAACTTGGATCACTTACAAGTTAACATGGGGAGTGGATTAAAAAAATTTAAAAAATGATTCATAATGATCCAATAATATCTATACAAACCAGAATAACTTTGGTTCTCAGTCACAATTGTTGGTTTGGTCCAACATTCAATAACATTCATTTTTGATGAATCCACAGATATACCCTTACTTGAGAATACATGACTGAAAAATAAAACCTCTTGTAGCCAAAATACACACTTTGTAAATTTTTTATAAAAATTATCCATCCTTTTGAACATTTGTAAAATCCTAAATTGATCTTTATGTTCTTACTTTATCATTTAATATATAATAATTTTTTTATAAAGACTACTACAAATAGGTCAATATAATCACTAAAGACTCAATTCATTAAATCAATTAATATAATAGGGGAAATGGTTAGATGAAATGATAAAACAAAATATTCTTAGTGTCTATACCTTTTATGGAATAATGTATTGGTTATATCCTGTTTTTTTAACATCAATTGATGATGCCCATAATTAAGTTCATTCTTATAAAATAATTGAGATCCATAAATTTAATCAAAAAAGTCATCAATATGGGGAATGTTATACATTTTTTTATTGTGATCTTGTTAAGTTATCTATAATCAATGAAATGTCACATTGATATATCTTTCTTATTAACATAAAAAACTGGTTCATCCCATGAAGATGCACTTGGTTAAATGAATCCCTTTCAAATATTCTCTATGAATTTATTATTCAATTCCTACAACTCAATTGGGGCCATTCTATATAGAGTATTTAAAATATGTGTAGAACCGGGTATGAGTTATATTGTGAAATAAAATTCACAATTTGATGAAATAATAGAGAATTATTTTTGAAAGACATAAAAAAAATCCCATACAATAGGTATATCTTTGAAGTTGTGTTTATCCCTAACCATATTAGATAAATTTCCCTTCTGAATAGAAATAGAGACCCATAAAATTGATGTAATTTCAATAAAATGTTATTATTTAACATAACATAGATAGAATATCATATGTGGATTAATAATATTAAACATGACTTCCAATCCATAGTAATTTATGTGATATTTATGTAAATAAATTCAATCCATACCCAAAAAAATAACATCAAATTGAACTATAGGAATAATAACAAAATTCATAGGAAGCACCTTACCATAAAACTCAAACAGAGATGAATCATAGACTTGAGATATGATCCACTCTCCATTAGGGGTTTTCACTTCTAATTCAACATCTAATATCTGGGGTGGAATTTGAACACCCTTACGAAATGTTTTAGATATAAAGGAGTGGGTATATCCATAATCAAATAAGTCATTGGTAGTTATAGAGTGGATGGTATGTGTACCTTTTTCAACTTTGGTATCATACTCCAAATCACCAATATTTATCAAATGAGATTTCAATTTGTCTCTAGGATTAAGATGTTACTGATGTCAATCATCATAATTAACCTTTAATTTTGATCACTAGTTAGGATAATTTTTATACTCCTTGAATTGGAAATAATAGCGTGTGGGTGGTCTATTCATTGGATCTTTATCTCTACTCCCATCATTCCTTCCCATCACATTAGAATTCATTTTATTGGTGGACTTTATTTTAACACATAAAACATTTACCAGTACCCTTAAGATAATTCCCACCATGTTTCCTTCCACACTTTAAGTATAAGGGAAATATCATCTTCTTCTCTCCATGAATTTTTGGATTTCCTTTTAATTCCATTTTTTTTAAATTTTCTAAACCATTATTATGATGGGTAACTCAAATATTCATTTATAATTTGATAGAACATTGAGTATTTTCTTCATAGCTACTAAAATATCCTATACCCAACACACTTCAGAGACTTGGTTTTAAGACACTGAAGAATCTATCAAACATTTTTTAGGTTATATTATAATACTATAAGTGTACCAATTAAAACTCATAAAATTTTTCTAATAGATATAAATACATTGACCATCCTTGTGTTTTATCTCAAGGAATTCCTTCCCCATTTTCATATGAATAATATAAGGAAATTATTTATTAAAAAATAATATCTTAAAATCTTCCCACTCCATGTAGTAAATTTATTCGTATTGACTCATGTTCATGATATGATTATACAATTGATATTAATTTCCTTCCAAATGATAGACAAGAAAATATCTTTTTCATGTTTAAAACACTTGAAGATAGAAAATATATTTTCAGTGGTATTGATCCATTTATGAGAAACTAGTGGATTATAAGTCCCACTAAAAGAAGTAAGGAGTTTACTCATTAAGGACTCAATAAAATATTGTTCACTACTTTGTTCATTTAGAGGTTCAGAATGATTCATAGACTTAGAAATTTGTGTCATAACAGTAACAAGATTTATCATTCAGGATTCTAGAAAATTTGGATTATTTAGAAGAAAATCATTTCATTTCTTATGAAATTGAACATTAAAACAATTATTTTGTGTTTTATCTGTGACTGAAGCAAAAAAATAATAGTTTTTGAAATAATAATCATAGTGGAAAACAAAATAATCATGTAAAATAATTCATAGTATATCTAAATCCAGGAAATTTATTTTAAATCTATAACAACCCTATGTTATTCATGATTATTACCAAAACATTCAGATTTTCTCCTAATATTATACTTATCTCAATGGTTCTAACTAATGTTCTCATATCTTAGTTTATAATTTTTAACAAAAACTTTCTTTGATACTAACTATAGAAACCCAAAAATTTCATACATTTAAATTAGACATATTTAGATGAATATACAATACATATCATATGGATACATACTTGAATCATATGGTTATATTGTCTTTGGAAACTTGAATTCATATATAATTGGTTCTTAAGAGATCAACATAATATCCCACTTCTTTCATCATAATTATATCCCTTATTAAACATATCATACTTAATCCCTTTATTCATAACTTGGGGAAAAGGAAACATAAGAAAGAGAGAAATCGGATTCTTATTAAGGTAAAATAAGGTAGATATTGATGACCACTTAAATGTAACATGAGTATAAGTGTATTCAAACTTGGAAATTACATCTGAAAACTATATGATGCATATCATGGATTATAATCTTGAGTAATGACATAAATATTGATATTTTATAAGATATGAATCATAAAATAATCAAATGCCATAAGCTATGAGAGTATATCATAGTCATTATACATCAATTTGTGGCATATAAATAAGTATAGAAAATCATTTCCTTAGTATCAAGGATCAACGAAAAGACTATCATAGTGAATTAGGTTCACACCCCAAACTATTATAGTTATCAAGGTTCACTCACAAGTCTATCTTAGTGGACAAAGTCCCTTACTGATTTTGGATCAAATCTCTTTTCTAGTACTATTTCTCTTTGGAGATATCATTCATTATCAAATGCATTGGAGGGATTTATAATTCAAATCCTACCCATCAAATAATGAAAAGTATACATATGTGTTCGGAAGGATCATAAAATATTCATAATATGATAACCTAATAAAAATAAATATGTTTTATAATTAATTCTTCATAACATTACCTATGGAGTAGATACAATTTTTATAAACATTTCGTCATAATATTACCTATAGAAAAGAAATGGGTTTCAGAAACATCCTTTTTATCATAATTATGAATCATACAGAGAAATAACGGGGATGATATCATTGGATTATATCTCCAGTATAACTCTAGTAACATAAAAATATATCATCATAGATAAAAATCACTTAATATATAACATTGAAGATTTTATGAGGATAATTCACTTTTATCTTTAAAATCACTTATTTAAAATCTAAATAGTTAACAAATTTTAATGAAAAAAATTGATTTGAAAAGAAACATGAAATCTTGAATAGAAATATTCAAAACATTGCATGGTTATTATGGTGGGAAATTTTTTTCTTTTCATATAAGATAAGATAAAATATTCCTTTCATATTTGTTTGTAAAAATTCATAAAATACCTCACTCAAAAAATGGCATGAAGATTCATTTTAAACCATTTTTTGAAAAATTCAAACATTGGTAAAAATGAATTTAAAAAATATTATGAGAATAGTAAAAACATTATTTAATGAATTATTATAAAACATGGATATGAATGAATTATTTTTATTATAGAGAGGGATAGAATTAGTTTTTCTTAAAAATATTCTTTTTGTCTTGTGGGGTACTTAAATATAGTTAAATGAAAGAATACCATTTATATTCAAGAAATAACTAGAGGAGAATAAATTTAATTAGTTTCTTGAGAGGTAAATCATAAGATTTTATCATCAAAAACATAATTATAAACAATACTAATAAACAATGAGACTGTGGCATAAAACCCTTACTGTTTTGGAAACATTTAAATCATAATCCACATAAAAAAATAAAATTAAATGGATATTTAAATCCTCTTAATTTCATAAAAATCATCATAAAAGGTAGTTATCAATATTATATAAACCGTATATAATAAACAAGTGGTGAATATGACATGTGTCTCACAAAAATAAAATTTATATAAAAACCCATTACCTCAGGTTTGAAAACCTTCGTACATGTTCAAACCTCCTATTATTTGAATGTAATACTTTATATATATCCTATTAATAATCATAGGTTAACTATTTTGTGAAGACCAAAACAATTGAATTTGGTTAAGGAAGTTGGAAAGTTATTTTGGTAGGTTATGGTCAATCTATAAGGATCAAAGTGGAATGAATAAGGTAAATGAAGGGTTCCCTTTTACAATTTAAGGTAGGGGAATGTTTGGAAATTATTAAAGTATTAAATCATAATAAAGACATTATCTATCACAAATTACTCAAAAATATTAGTTATTAGAATCTAAGCTAGGATGGGTTTTAAATACCATCAAAAAATATAAATAGTACTAGTTTAAGTGGTGTTTTAAAACTTATCTTTTGGTTTAACCTCTTAGTTAACCTACTTTAACCTTAACTGTAGTAACATATTTTTCACTATTAAAGGATTAACATTTTAAATATAAGGTTAAATTTCTTATAATAAATGGCCAAGGGATTACATTTCTTACCAAATATTTCCCACCTTGTCCTATTTAATGTTACTTATGTTTTTTAGTTAATTTAATAAAATATTATTTTGATTATTATCATTTATTTTAGTTTTGAAACTATTAATTTAATTTGAATTAACAAACATGAATAAAATAATGGAATTTGATGATAATATTTTAACATGAAACTAATATTTCAAATTCATTTAAAAAAATCATGTAAGACAACAAAAAATTCAAATTATATTACCCTTAATATATTTCAAATAATTTATTATATATTTTTATTAATGGAATAAATATTGTACCAACGTTGCATAAGAATATAATTTAATTATATAATTACTAAAAATTTGAAATAAATTTTCATTATGAAAAAAATATCATTATTCTCATGACATGCATTTATATTCATTCAAAACATGATTTTTTCTCTATGTAGAACCATAAGAGATATTTAAAACTAAGAGATTGATACTTTGTAATTTTCTTTTATTGAAATATTATATAGGTCCTTTTTCTTGTAAATTATTCATTTAAAAAAAGAAAGAAATTATCCTATTATAATAAGGGTCAAATTATATTGATCCCATAAGAATTAAGATGCATAATTATGGCCTCATCACTTAGCTTTACCCTATATTAACTTGATTTACCCTTTACTGAGGTTAATTTATTTACCATAGTTTCAATTCATATTTAAAAAATAAAATGGGCTTCTTTTACAAATTTGAACACCCTGATTAGAAATATTTAATAAATTTTAAAAAATTCAACTATAATAACTTGTAGAAGTTAATTTTAAAATATAACTGAAAAAACACGGTGAAAACCATTTTTTATAAAAATACATTATTAAGCATAAAATATGGATTAATCATATCCCATGCCTAGAAAATATTAAATGAAAAATAACACATTTTACTGATTATATAATACATAAATTTAATAAAAATTATTCACCAATATTATTTCATTTAATTTTTTATTATAAAAATATGATACATACATAAAAATAGTTATTTTTAAAATGCCTCTTCTATTTCCAATTGGTTTTTGTTTTCATTTCAATAGAATTGATAACAAAAGAATTCATTTAATACATATGTAAACCCAATGATTTCATAATTTAGTTAGCACTATTAAAACCCATTTTTCGAACATCTAGGAGATATAAAATATATAATAATATTTTAATAGTATATCACAGTTCATTTAAACTTGGTGTTTCTGGTAACAGAAGCTATCAAATAAATTAAATTTATTTTTCATAAAATCTCTGTCACGACCCGTCATCAGGGCCCATGTCATGGCTACCCCAAGCCCGCCTTCCATAGACCAGGGGCTGGCGAATAGTACCAAAGGTGTAAATCCCTATACTGGGAAGGCATTGCCTTTATAAAAGTAAAAAAACACAACAGAGTACGCAACTGAAATAAGCACAAACTGAAACTGTATACAAAATTATGTGCTAGAAAGAAAGGTGCCAGAAATACAAGACCAACAGTAAGTACAGTACAACTAAAAATCTAGTAAAACTATAGTAAAGTAAAACAACAACTACTGATTCATCCTCTGAGAATCCCACCGGAAGGGTGGGTACAGATGTTCTCCTCAGAACCTCAGGTCCTTCTCTCCGCTCCGTGTATGTCTCGCCAAATGGTCCACCTTTAGGTACCGTCCAACTGCACAACACTCTGCCTCGATCAGAGCTGTCTGTCGTCTGCAACCAACATAATAAAGTGCGGGAATTTCCGTGCATGAGTGAGTATAACGATACTCAGTAGGGACCCCGAGACCCGTAAAGTCTCAAAATATCCACTAAGGATAACCATGAAGTAACATACAAAACACGGTGCATCAACCAACCCTACTTAGGTATATGCCCACACATATACCCAAATCTTCAATCCAGTTTGGCTCCAACTCTCGAGCTCAACCACAACCCAGTCCACACAGGAAATAAGTCAATCACATTGATGATAATGATTGAAAGTCAAGACTCAGCTCACATAGGTATATATCTTTCTTATAGAGAAATAGATGATCAAGTGTAGACACATATTCATCTAAACTGTCAGACCCACGTAGGATAATAGAATAGAAGTCATCGTTATCGAACCCATGGAAGATTCTAGTACAACTTTCTTCATCGTCTAACCCATGGAGGATTCAAGTATGTTAGTCATCATCATCGAACCCACAGAGGATTTCAGTACAGTAGTTGTTGCAGTCATAGCCAGCTCTAGGGTTCCCGCACAAAGCATGCTCGATTTTGGGAGGGTCCGATCCTCAAGCCAAGGGGTCGATAAATCAATTATACTTAAGTCCAAATTTGATGTATCTCTAAGTTCCTTCTCATTAAAAAAACCCAACGCGACAGGCGGCGCGTCAATCGGACGCCCGGTCTGTGAGTTATTCGCCTTCTAGTTTCGGGGTTCAGTTGGATTTGTGATCAATCCAACATGAAAATACTCAAACTCAACCAAAATCTCTAGTGGGGTATACTCAAGGCACCATCTAGCTCCAAGTATTATAGCGCTTCTGACGGTTCGTCAAACGGATGCCTGATGCCAAAGTTATGGAGTTTTGTACAGGGGCGAATGGCTTGCGCATGGTCAAACAAACCGTGCGGCCAGGCCGTGCGAAGTCTTTGGGTGAGATAGTGGCTAACTCATGGTTACCACATAGTTTATCAAACCATGTGTATTCCCTAGATAGTACAATGTCTACCACACGGTTGGTGCACGGTTTGGAAAATCGTACAGCCAAACCATGCGGCCACTTAAAATTATGGTTTTAAGTCCCAGGACACTTGGGATTTCCCATATTTTCCCCGTTCCTCCTCCCACTCGTCCCTTATGCGGGATTTCCGGTTTTCAGTGATTGGAGAAGCTCCGTAACACGTTTTTGAGGCACATAGAAGGGGTTTCTTGGTGAATCGAATGGGGTTCTCCATTCGTCACCCCAACGCTAAGCCGCCACCTTCCATCGTGATGAACACACCATTCAAGAGGAATGGTGGAGGGGTAGGGCCATGTTAGTTTGGCCCACACCCTCTGCATTAGAGCAGTAATAGGAGACTCAACATGAACTTAAAGAATATCATCAAACCCTAACCTCCCACAAAGATTATTCCCAACCCTCAAAAGAAAACATACGTGTTCTTAAAGGAAGAACTTGGGAATATAATCATACTTAAAATCCTACCCCTACCTCGAAATAAAGTTTGTTTGTAGACGGAGTTGCAGGTAGGCGACGTCAACTCATTGACGTCAGGGAAGAAGGGGCCGAGGATGGAACTTTTTCAGAATTCCTTTTGGGTGGCTCCTTGTCCTTTGGGTTGGCCTATGATTGTAGAAGATGATCGTCGTTCTTTGGCGGTTCTTCATCGAATGAAGAGCCCTATTCTTCTATTTTTAAAGGGCTCTCCCGAAATTCTCTCAACACAATGAGTTCCAAAATAAAATAATAGCTAAGGCTATTATTTTATTCACACATGAATTTTTAAAATTCAAACACTTTAATTAATTAATTGAAGGGTTCAATTAATTAATTCAAAGTGTTGGAAAAAATTAATGGGAGAGAGGGCGGTGAAGATATCGCATTGATTAAGGGGGAGTTGTCAAATTAATTAAAGGGGGGTGTTAATGAGGAGTTGAGTGGAGGTGATAAGTTAGGGCTCATGTGGGCCCCACCTCACAAATATCCTCTCATGAAGGGTTATGTGGGTGTGGGGCCCACTAATAACATCCCCTTGTAGGATATAACTACCCAAGATAAATATAATTGTTCACAACAATTTTATTTAACTTTTTTTATTAAACCCCAAAAATTAAATTCTCCTTCTGAGCAAACGCAACTATGGTAAAGGTCCCCATAAGAGAAAACTGGCGCTGCGAGTTCATCGGTGCCCTCAGATTTTAATTTCAAGCACCGATTCAAAAGATAAAAAAACCCGCTCGTACGTTCACTGAACGTACCCAAACAAAACTTCAGAAAATTATTCCGGGCACACCGGGCTTCGGAATCAGGTGCCGTTAGAAACCACAGACTCATAAAATTCCAAAGTATTCAAGAAAAAAAATTAATTGAAATTTACGGGTCTTTACATTACTCCCACCTTAGGGATTTACATCCCTATAAAGCTACAACACACACTAGGGAAACAAATGAGGGTACTGAGCTCGCATCTGAGCCTCTCGTTCCCAAGTGCTCTCTTGGTGGTTCCAGTGCCACCAGTGAATACGCACCAGAGGAATCGACCATCCATGTAGTACCCGCTCCTTTCGATCCTCGATCTCCACTGGGACCTCCATGAATGTCGCCCCATCATCAATGTCCAGATCCCCGTGATCGATAATGTGGGTCGGGTCATGCACATATCTCCTCAACTGAGATACGTGGAAGACGTCAAGCACCCGGTGCAACTGAGGTGGAAGGGCCAGGTGGTAAGCCACCTCTCCTACTCTGCTGAGGACCTGGAAAGGCCTGATGAAGCATGGAGATAAATTTTCACCCCAGCCAAATCTCCGTAGACCTTGTCGAGGTGAGACCCATAGGAAGACATCGTCGCCATCCTCGAACTCTAGTGGTCTACGTCTCCTATTATCATAGGATTTATGTCTGCTCTGTGCAGTCTTCATCTAATCCTGGAAAATCTGCACCTTCTCCGTCATATCCTGAACCATCACTGGTCCTATAAGTACTAACTCCCCTGGGTTAGTCCAGCACAGAAGTGATCTGCTAGGTCGGTCGTACAATGCCTCTTATGGTGTCATCTCGTCAGTGGAGTGGTAGATGTTGTTGTACGCAAACTCCACCAATGGTAAATGATCCTCCCAGCTGCGACCAAAGTCCAAGACACATGCACGGATCATGTCGTCAAGAGTCTGAATGGTTCTCTCTATCTGGTCATCCTTCTGAGGATGGAAGGCGGTGCTCAGACGTAGTTGCGTCCCAAAAGCCTCTCATAACTCCTTCCATATCCAATAAGGTAAATGAGAATCACAATCAGAAACGATAGATGATGGCACACCATGAAGCCGTACGATCTCTTGAATGTAGAAGCATCCCAAGCTCTCTACTGATCCTTGCTCTCTGATCAGTAGGAAGTGATCCGGCTTGGTGAGTCGGTCTACGATCACCCAGATAGAGTCATGTCCTGTGGATATACGTGGGATCCCCATCACGAAATCCATAGATATCTCATCCCACTTCCACTTTAGGACCTCTAAGGGTTGTACCAAGCCTACTAGTACCTGGTGCTCTGCCTTCACTTGCTGACAAGTGAGGCATCATGAAACGAACTCTGCTACAACCTTCTTCACACCCGGCCACCGGCGCTGTCATCTGAGGTCCTGATACATCTTCGCCACTCCTGGATGTACCGCTATAGGGGAAGTGTGGAAATCCCTCTACACCTCCTCCTGTAGTGAAACTGGTACCATAGTAGGTCCCCTGAAGAGGATGATGTGCTCCTCTTCTTCAGAAAATCCATTAGGTGCCAGCCCTGAGGATATCTGAGCACGTCGCGTCTCACAGTCAATGTCCCCACGTTGTGCCTCCCTGACTCTCTGAAGTAGTGGAGGAGTGACTATGAGAGACTGAAGAAAGTCTACTCCACCTATATCCACAAAGGATGTCTACAATGCGGCTAGCCGCTCCGTCACCTCTCCTAGCAGCTGAATGCCTGATCTCCTGATGAGATCATCAGCTACAACGTTCCCCTTCCTAGAAGTGTAGACTATCTCAAAGTCAGAGTCCGGGAGGAACTTAAGCCATCGCTGTTGTCTCAGGTTCAGGTCCTTCTACGAGAAGATGTACTTGAGACTTTGGTGATCAGAATAGACTATAAAGTGCTCACCCATCAGATAGTGTCGCCTCATCTTCAAGGCGAAAACCACTGCTGCTAACTCCAGGTCATGGGTAGTGTAGTTCTTCTTGTTCTGTCTCAACTACCGTGAACCATACGTGATCACTTCTCTCTCTTGCATTAGGACACACCCGAGTCTGTTTCCTGACATGTCGATGTAAACTACGTACACTACTCCCTCCTCTGGTAGCCTCAAGATGGGTGCAATGGTCAATCTCTATCTCTTCTCCGAAAAGATCTGATGACATCTCTCTGACTACTCGAAGGTCTTCCCCTTCTTCGTCAAGACTGAAAGTGGTGCTTCAGCTCTGGAAAAGTTTGGCACAAATCTTCGATAGTATCCAGTCGGACCCAGGAAACTCTGAAACTCTGTCATGCTCCTGGGTGGTTCCCAAGAAAGTACTGCATTGATCTTCACTGGATCCACTGCAACTCCAGCCCCTGAGATGACGTTTCCCAAGAAGTGATCCTCTAGAATCCAGAACTTGCACTTCGAGAGCTTACCATAAAACTAGTTCTCTCAGAGTGTATCCAGTACAACCCGCAAGTGGTAGGCGTGCTCCTCCTCAGTAGTTGAGTAAATCAGTATGACATCAATGAAAAATATGACAAATTGATTGAGGTAAGGCTGGAAGATCCTATTCATGAGACTCATGAACACCACTAGAGTGTTGGTTACACTGAAAGGCATAACCAAGAACTCATAGTGTCCATACCGACACCTGAAGGCCGTCTTCTGCACATCCTCATCACGAAATCTGAGCTGGTGATAGCCTGATCTGAGGTCTATCTTCGAGAACCATCGTGTTCCCTTGAGCTGATCAAAGAGGTAGTCAATGCTCGAGAGTGGATACTCGTTCTTCACGGTCACCTGATTCCGGCGACGGTAGTCGACACACAGTCACAATATCCCATCCGACTTCTTGGTGAAAAAAATCAGAGAAGCCCAGGGTGAAACACTAGGTTGGATGAATCCCTTCCCTTGCAAGTCCTCCAACTATACCCACAGCTCACGAAGATCAGCGGGATCCATCTGATATGCTGGAGTATATATCGGTGTGGTCCTGGGATTTAGTTAGATGTAGAAGTCTACCTCTCTGCGAGGAGGTAGTCCTGGAATGTCATGAGGAAAAACGTCCTCATACTGATCCACCACAATAGGAAATCATATACTCCACACATCAACTTCTCTGAAGATGAGACTAGACAACTGATGTGTGATTGGAAGTCCTCTCCTCTGCGAAAGTCCATCCTGCGCTGCAAAGTCTCCCTTCTCATCAGTGAAGGTGAACCTGGTCCCATCTATGCGGACACACCGCACTTTGCACCTAATACAGTTGATTTGAGCATGAACTGTAGATAACCAGTCCATAACCAAGATGATGTCCTAAGGCCTCAACGCCACTACAAGAAGATCCCAGCAGAAGCTCTCATCTCCTAGAGTAAGCTCACACTACCGGAACCAGTGCGTAATCGTCAAGTCTTCTCTTGTAATAGTTTCTAGCCATAAGGATTGAGCCAATGGCTCCGTCAGAATCTCCAACCTCCAAACAAGGGCAGTGGAAAAAAATAATTACTCGCACCTGTGACTATAAGTACTACAGAAAGGGTGTAGTAGAAACAGATAGTACCTCAAATCATCTCAGGTGCACCTTGGTCATAGGCCTTGACTGCCTGGAGCTGAGACAGTCCCTGTCTACAAGCTCCCTGTGGTTGGGGTGGTCCTCCTGGTGGTGGTGGTGGTAGATTCTTAAAGCGTCATCCACCACCCGCTTCTCGGCCATCTCCTCTGCCTCGTCTTCCAGCCCCCTGCACACCGCCACGGTCGAACCTCTGCCTCTGCCTGGGAGGTCCCTCTACTATCTTCTTCTCATCCGCATGGTGGGTTGGGCAGTCCCGAGCCATGTGACCCTTCCCACCACATGCATAGCACTGCCTTCTCCTAGTATAGTTGGATCTGTTCCGTGTGCCCTGCACAACCAAACCTATATCTTGAGGTCGCCCACCTGATGGCCTGGTCCTCTTGGACCTCTGTGTCAACTTTCTACTACCGGCTGCAGAAGACTCCGCTACGTGTCACCCTACAGTGGGTCTCACTGCTACTATCGGCTTAGCGAGAAAGATCTCAATAAGAAGGGATAACTCCAGCACTACTGCCTACTTTGGAATGCTGAGGGAGAATATCAAATCCATAATCTCATTTCTGAGTCCCTACTCAAAGGTCTGGGCCCTGAAGAATGGGTCTCGTACCATGTCTGTGGAGTAGCACAAGAGGTCAGTGAACCTCATTGAGTACTGAGCTACTTTCATGATTTCCTGTTGCAGATGAAGTAACTCCTGAATCTGCACTACACAAAGGGTGGCTGGAACAAACTCCGAGAAGAAGAGACTCTCGAAGTTCTTCCAGGGTAAAGATGCCTTGTCATGCACCTGGAGCATCATGCTCCACCATCTACCTATCGTTTCATTCAGGATACTCGTGGAAAGGATCACCATAAGGTCGGCTGGTGTCCCTACCAATCTGAAGACTCTGAAAACAGCCTCCATCCAATCCTCAGCAGCCTGAGGGTCTGTCTCTCTGCGGAACCTGGGCAACCTCTGTCGCTGAAACTCGTGAAATGCACTCAGGTGGAATGAACTCTCTACTAATGGGGCTGGTGGTATCAGTGTCTCAATGGGTAGTGGTACCGCTGGTGCCTCCGTTGTGATGGGGCCCTGCACCGAGGCCTTGTCGCTCGGTGGGCTACCATCTCGTATGTAACTCGGAACCCTAGTTGTCTACCTTCGTGGGGCCATCCTGAAAAGAAATAGGTGTTCTATGGTAAAACAGTATACCTGGTGAGCTGACACAAAATTAATCACAAAGAAAACTTCTTAAAACCCACATGCAATCAGTGTTTTCATGCACTTAATTGGAAATCAGAGGTCAGGGTCCTGGTGTATGGATACGTCGGCCGCCACACCAACACTGGACTCCCTAGACTGAAAACAACACTCAATACTCTTAACACTATTGTTTCACAGAAAATAATGATTATAGTCCTAATTTATGTGGTATAAATGACTCCTATGATACCAATTTTTCACGACCCGTCCTCGGGGCCCATGTCGTGACTACCTCAAGCCCGCCTTCCATAGGTCAGGGGCTGTCGACTAGCACCAAAGGCGTAAATCACTATACTGGGAAGGCATTGCCTTTATAAAAGTAAACAAACACAACAGATTATGCAATTGATGTAAGCATAAAGTAAAAATATATACAAAATTAAGTGCTGGAAGTAAAGGGGCTGCAAATACAATCCCAACAGTAAGTACAGTACAACTGAAAAGCTAGTACAATTGTAGTAAAGTAAAACAGAAACCACTGAGTCATCCTTTGAGAATCCCAGCTGAAGGTTTGGTACTGATGGTCTCTTCAGCACCTCAAGTCCGTCTGTCTGCTCTGTGTATGTCTCGCGAAACGGTCTACCTCCAGGTACCGTCCACCTCCACAACACTCTGCCTCGATCAGAGCTATCTATCGTCTGCAACCAACACAACGATATGCGGGCATTGCCCGTACAGGGGTGAGTATAATGATACTCAGTAGGGACCCTGAGACCTGAAAGGTCTCACAATATCCACTAAGGATAAACAACAAGTAATATATAAAACACAGTGCTTCAACCAACCCTACTTAGGTATATGCCTATACATATACCTAAGTCTTCAATCCAGTTTGGATCCAACTCTCGAGATCAAGCACAACCCAGTACACACAGGAATGATGTCAATCACATCGATGATAATGATTGAAATTCAAGAATCATCTCACATAGGTATATATCTTTCTCATAGTGAAAGAGATGATCAGACGTAGACACTGATTCATATAAGCTGTCAAACCCACATAGGATACTAGACCAGCTAAGCTGTCAGACCCACGTAGGATACTAGACCAGCTACTCTGTCGGACCCACGTAGGAAACTATAACATTAGTCATCGTTGTCGAACCCACAGAGGATTATAGTATAGTTTTCATCATCTTCAAACCCACATATGATTCTAGTATGGTATCCATCATCATCGAACCCACAGAGGATTCCAGTACGGTAGTCGTTGCAGTCGCAGCCAGCTCTAGGGCCAGCACACAGCACGCTCGATTCCGGGAGGGTCCGCTCATTGAGGCAATGGTTTGATACATCAACTATCACTAAGTCCAAAGTTTATGTCTCTATATATTCCATCTCATTAAAAGAAACCCAACGAGATAGACGGTGCGTCAATCAGACGCCCGGTATGTGAGTTATCCACTTTCTAGTTCTGGGGTTTAGTGGGATTCGTGATCGATCCAACATGACCATACTCAAACTCAACCCAAATCTCTAGTGGGGTATACTCAAGGCACCGTCTCGCTCCATGGATTCCAACGCTTCTGACGGTTTGTCAAACGGACGCCCGGTGCCAATGTTATGGAGGTTTGTATAGGGGTGCATGGCTTGAGCATGGTCTAAAAAACTATGCGGCCAAACCGTGTGAAGTCCCCAGATAGGACAGTGTCTACTGCACGGTTGGCACACAGATTGGAAAACCGTGCGGCCACTTAAAATTAGGGTTTTAAGTCTCGGGCCACTTGGTATTTCCAATATGTTTTCCGTTCTTCCTCCCACTCATGCCTTATGCGGGATTTACGGTTTTCAGAGGTTGGGGGAGCTCCTTAGCACATTTTGGAGGCACATCGAAGAGGTTTCTTGGTGAAATGAAGGGGGTTCTCCATTCATCACCCCAACTCTAATCCGCCACCTTCCATCATGATAAAGACACCATTCAAGAGGAATGAAGAAGGGGTTGGTCCATGTTAGTTTTCCCCGCACCCTCCGAATTAGAGCAATAATAGGTGGCTCAACAAGAACTTAAAGAAGATCATCAAACCCTAACCTCCCGCAAAGATTATTCCCAACCCTCAAAAGAAACATCTGCATTTTTAAAGGAAGAACTTGGGAATATAATCATACTTAAAATCTAACCCCTACCTCGAAATAAGGTTAGATTGTAGACAGAGTAGTGGGGAGGTGGAATCAACTCATTGACGTCGGGGAAGAAGGGGCCGAGGATAGCACGTCGTCGGCATTCCTTGTGAGTGGCTCCTTCTCCTTTGGTTTGGCCTATGATCATAGGAGATGATCGTCATTCTTCGGTGGTTCTTCGTCGAATGAAGAACCATATTATTATATTTCTAAAGAGCTCTCCCGAAATTCTCTCAAAACAACGAGTGACAAAATAAAACAATATCTAAGGCTATTCTTTTATTCACACATGAGTTTTTAAAATTCAAACACTTTAATTAATTAATTGTAGGGTTCAATTCATCAATTCAATGTGTTGGGAACAATTAATGGGAGAGAGGGAGGTGAAGAGATCACATTGATTAAGGGGGAGTTGTTAAATTAAGTAAAGGTGGGTGTTAATGGGGAGTTGAGGGGAGGAGATAAGTTAGGGCTCGTATGGGCCCCACCTCACAAATATCCTCTCATGAGAGGTTATGTGGGTGTGTGCCCTACTAATAACTTCCCCTTGTATGATATAACTACCCATGATAAATAAAATTGTTCACAACAATTTTATTTAACTTTTTTTATTAAACCCCAAAAATTAAGTTCTCCTCCCGAGAAAACACAACTGCGGTAAAGTTACCCTTAAGTGAAAACCGGCACTGTGAGTTCATCAGTGCCCTCGTATTTCAATTCCGAGCACAAGTTCAAAATATATAAAAACCCGCTCGTATGTTCATTAAACGTACCCGAACAAAACTTCCAAAAATTATTTCGGGAACACCGGGCCTCGGAATTAGGTGTTGTCAAAAACCATAGACTCCTAAAATTC
Organism: Viscum album; assembly: GCA_963277665.1. Taxonomy (NCBI): domain Eukaryota; kingdom Viridiplantae; phylum Streptophyta; class Magnoliopsida; order Santalales; family Viscaceae; genus Viscum; species Viscum album. The sequence continues at coordinate 1,718,051,735 of OY728143.1, forward strand.
CAATGTATTTAAGAAAAAATATTCCTTGAAATTTCATGGTCTTTAAAATCTCAATGTGTTAAATGATCCATTTCTTAAAATCGAGTATATTAGTAGTTCCATGGTTTTTTTATTATAAAGAGATCTTATAATTCTTCCCCAAAATATTGATTAATAGGTTAATATCTGTGGGAAATGATATTTTTCTTAAATTGGTTCAACTACCCTAATATAATTATGATATGATTAGTTCTGACTCTATATATATTGAATTTCTCAAGGGGTACATCCCTACATTAACTACAGGTGTTGATAAAACTCTCTTTCCTTCCACTAAATTCCATATCTAAAAAATATAATCCATGTAATTTTCTCATGATATTTAATTGAAAAATATAAATCCTAATGTATTTTCAAGAAACATTCAATAAAATATTGATTTTTTTAGAAATATTTGTGTTATCTAACTAGGTTTTTCTAAATTTATCCCCCAAGGTTTCGAATAATCCTTGATCAAAATCCAACTGTAATAGGCTAGGAGTAACTATCGCATAATTACATGATTTATAATAAATATTTCACTACCTAAATTCCCACAACATTTTATGTATAATATTTTTGAGGATTAAGACACATAATTGTATAGTATATACCTTATATTTAATAGTAAATGTACTTTCGTATCACTACATTTGGAACAACTTAATCCATAATAAGACTTCAATATATTCTATACATGTTTCGAACATATTATTCTCCTAGATATATGGCGTGTAATAATTTTCACTATGACCTGGGGAAATTGAACCAAAATTAGGGCGAGATGAAACACTATATATGAGAAAACATACATAAGAAGATATCATAGTATAATCATGGAATGAAAAATATGGTAGGATATAAATGATAATAAAATAATTCAATATAACTAATCACATAAACTTGAAATAAATCCATGGGTGGTATAACAATATAAATAATCACATGGATAATAATGCTAGCGTTTTAAAGGAATTTTGGGAAGAAATTATATACCATTAATGACTTATGCCAAGAAGTTTAATATCTATCAAGAATGAATCCAAAGAAACTAAATAAATGGGTAGAAATATACCAAATATTCAAACTAGTGTGTCTCATGTGACTGACTGATGCAACAAGAGACTATTTTAGGAACCACCCATCCCTAATAATATATCAACCCATACTTTTCATACATAGATATCACGTATTAATAGATGAATATCCATTACATAAAAAATGGTCCACACTAGAATTTTATAGGTCAAGTGACTTTGGAAACATGTATACATAAAACAACTAGTTCATAAGTGTACTAAGTTATCTTCTACTATATTCTTAATAACTATAACCCTTCTTATACATATGATACATAATACCTTTATTCATAACCTATGGAAAAGAAACATGAGAAAGAGTGAGACATGATTCTTAATAAGGGTAAATATGTGAGATATAAATGATAACATTAACATAACATGAGCATAAAGGTATGAGAACATGAGAATAAATTCTGAAAACGATACCCTATATATCATAGACATTATTATTTATTCATTGAATAAATTGTGGTAGTACAAAATACATTAATCATAATGTGATCAAAGAATATATTCCATGACATTATACCATTGGAATTAGAAATTTGTTTGTGGAATGAAATTAAGCAACAAAAATTATTCATGGATTACTAGTTAGACTATCATACTGAATTAAGTTCATTCTCTAAACTATTTTAGTAGTCAATGTTCACTCCCAAGACTATCATAGTGTCTAGAGTCCCTTAATGAACTAGGTTGGCACATAATTATAGTCCTATTTATCTCATAAGATAACCACCATTATCAAATGAATTTAAGGTAAATATAATTCTAGTATCACTCATCATATAATTAAAATCGTACATATGTGTTCCACAAGTTCATAATACATTCGTCATATCAACAAAAAATAACTCGTGGAATGAAAATGAGTTTCATAAACATATTGTCATCATAATCATAAATGATCTCTAGAAATAATATGGATGGTATAATTGGATTATATCCCCAATAAATATTTAGAAATGTCTAAGTATTCAATATTAGAATCAAAATTCTTTTAAAATATCATCTGAAACATTTCTTAAGGAAAATACCCTTTTACATTGAAATCATGTAGTTGAAATATATAATTTTCCAAATATGAATGAAAAACTTTCTTCGAAAATAACCTTATAATCTTGTAAAGGATTATTAAAATAATTGAGTGGTCATGATGATGTGAAATTCTGTTCATGTAATATATGTTTAAAAAAGTTTCCTTTCACTTTTTTAGTAAAAAGTCAAACTAATAACATTAATAAAAAAAGATTTATTTTAAACCATTTTGTAAAAATTCAATCTTGGGTAAAAATTAATTTTAAAATTAAAATATATAGTAATAAAAAAATAACTAAAAACATTTTAAAAAACCATAATATGGAAGAGAAAAAATTTTGATCAAAGAGAGAAATGTAGTTGATTTTTCTTAAAACAATATTTTATTCTCTTGAGTACTTAAATAGAGAAAACTGATATGGTGAAAAAAAATAATTTACATAAATAACCATATTATAAAACTTTATAGCTGTTTATTGAGATGTATGTCATAAAATTTCATTATTGTAAAATTAATCATAAATAATCCCGAAAAACAGTGAGGTTGTGGCACAAAACCCTTTATATTAGGTCTGATTTCTGCCACACATCTCCAAAACTATTGTAAAATAAATATAGTTTTAATATACATATATTAAATAAACATAATCATATATTTAATACTATATATGATTTAATTATAACCTTTTATTATCCATTTATAAACAACTCTTTATTATAATAACTAATTCAGATGATAACTACTTTGTATTTCATGTATGTTTTGGTTATATAGTTTTGGTCCCTTTTCATTTATCATTTTTCTATATTATAAAAAAAAATTATCAGGAAATAAATATCACATATATCCTTTATATACATATTTATAGTCATTCATAAAAATTATTGATAAAAAATAAAGTATACCATTCATGGAGACGATAGGCTGTATGTAGACATGAAAACTAATTTCATTTTTGGGAGGCTGGAACAAAATAAAGATGAAAAATAATTCAAATATACATAATTATTATTAAATTATATTAATATTATATATTCATAAAATACATTCTTATTAATAATAGTGTAAAATAGAAATGAAATAGGAATCAAATCACTTTGTGGAGGTGGTAGGACTCATGTTTGTACGTGAAAAATTATATTTTCCAAAGGATTAGAAGGTAAGAATGTAGATATGTTATTATAAATAAATAATCAAAATTATTTCATAAATTTCAAATATATATCTTAAATCTATCATTATATCTATCAGCGATATGTGGTGATGGAAAATGAATTAAATCGGTTCGTGAGATGGTAGTCCGTCGTACACACAATCAAGAGTTTTGTTTCACATTTCATAGAAGAGGATATGGATATAGATTATTAATTTAAAATAATAAAATGTCATTATATTATTTATAATTTTGTTATTATTTAATAACTCTTCAAGAATATTTTAAGGAGGTAAAATAAGAAATAAATGAAAACACATGGGTTAGAAATATACCAGTTTTTTCAGAAAACCTCTTTTCATTTATACCTTAACCATCCCTAGGATTGTTTTATGATAAAAAATAACTCTAGGTCATGGGGAGATATGTACTTAAGGGATTTGGATTGGTATTTTCTAAACCAAAAGACTCTTGATTTTGTAAATAAAAGAGGATATGGGGTATCCTTTATAAGTTGGGGAGAGGACACGCTTCAAATTTTTTTTAAAAATAAAATATCTTAAGTTATAATTAACAAACAAATGTATCCCAAATGGTCTATTACATAATAATGGATGTTCTTGGGTCTAAATATGTCTATAAAATAGAATTTATACAATTTTGGATGTTATTTTAAACCTTATCTCAAAAATTTAATACTTATTAACCTATTTTAAAATTAAGAATGATAAAATAATTTTACTATTTCTAAAATTAATTATAAAAAAATTAAGTTAAAATTATTAAATATTGTTAATTATGATAATTAAAAATATGGCTTCTATTTTACTAAATTTAGTTAACATAATTGGCAGAATTAAATTTAAAATTAAACCTACTAAAGTGATGAAAAATGAGTTTCTAGTGAAATCCCATTTTTAAATATAAAACATTTTTATGATAAAATTGAACATAAAATTGATTTTGATGACCAAAATTTGACTAATAATAATAATATAATAAAACTATTTTTAATTTTAAAACCATTTGAGAAAAAGTTAAATTCTTTAAATGAAAGAATAATTTTTAATAAAAATATGTATTTTTTTATTATTCATCAAAAACATAATGTTTTTTAAAAAATATAAAATTTTCAATTTATGAAAATATTAAAAAATTTACTTACAAAATTAAATTAATTTTTAAAATAATGTTTATAAAATGTTAGAAAATTAATCGTAAAATAAGTATGAAAAATGTGATGAAACCTATTTTTAGAAAAATATTAAATTTTAACCATAAAACTGGATTTATTCTTAACCCATAACTAGAAAAAAAAATATTGGATAAATGATAAAAAGATATTTTGATAGTATATATATATATCATTAAAATAATTCACCAATACAGTTTAATATATTTTTTGTAGGATAAAAAACACATTGCACACAAAAATACACTAATTTTTAAGAAAAAAAAATATTTTTTCTTATAAATTATTTTTTATCTATTTTAATTTCTAATAATTTGATAACAAATTAATTTATTTTATTTATGAATAAATAATATATTTTTTGTAATTTATTTATTCCTATTTGTATCCCCAATTTAATGTCTAGGTTAGCAATATAATATAATAATTTTAATTTAGACTTGGGGTTGCATGTATCACAAACTATCGAATAAATTAAATTTATTTAAAAACAATTATAACAAAACAATTTAGGGTGTTACATTTAACCCCGCTTAAAATGAATTTTTACCTTGAAATTACATTAATTTGATATAAACAAATGAGGATATATCTACCTCATCACATCCTCAGGTTCCAATATAGCTTCTTCCAATATCTGATTCCTCCATAGATCTTTACCCAACTGAGTATCGTTGTTTCGTAGAATTTTATATCTATGATCTAAGATTCCTACTAGTTTTTATTTATAGGAAATATCATTATTTTGTGGTATGACCTTTGAGTTCAGTACTTGTGATGGATTAAGTGTGTACTTCCTTAGAAGAGATACATGGAACACCTCATGAACATGAAAGAGGTTCAGTGGAAGTGCCAAGATATATGATACCATACATATTTGATCAATAATATTGAAATATAAAATATATCGGGAACTATATTTCCATTCTTTCTAAATCTTATAGTCTTCTTCCATATAGAAATTCATAGAAAAAACTTCTCACCAACTTCAAATTATAGATCACGCCATAATTTGTCTTTATAAATTTTATATCGACTCTGGGATTCCTCGATGTGCCATAGAATGGATCTGAATTTATCTACAATTTATTCACCTACATCAGGTATTAATATTTTTATTTTCCCAACTTCATCATAATAATTTGGTTTTCTGTTATTCTTTCGATAGAGGGATTCATAAAGAGTAATCTGAATTGTAGAGACCCGAAGCTTGACGTACATGTAAAATACATTACTTTTGTAGAATACTTAATACATAACAAAAACCGACACACAAGGATCGTAATAGTTTAGTGTCTTTGGAAACTCGGAATATAATCTACTAATCCTGTTGAAAGTTCTTCAACAACTCCCATAACTATCTTCCCCTTTTTGTTTCCTTACCTAAAACCTTTCTTTATCTCCTGGGGAAAATAAAATATAAAAAGGGTGAGCTCAAATTATCAGTAAGGGAAAACATAGAGAACATAAAACAATCCATAAACATTTGAAAGCAAAAACTTGAACATGAAATTTAAACATCAAAATCTTGAGCAAAGACATAAATCGTGGAAGTACGTAAGGCATATATCATAATGGAACATCAACCATGATAAAATATAATGGGAATAAAACATGTAATTATGGAAACCATTCAATACATGTTACGATTTCCATAGTAGCCAAGGCATTACTGCCAAGACCATCTTAGTGGACAAAGCCCCTTTCTGAATCGAGTTCACTCCTTGTTTTCTGTCATGTAACACTGAACTCGATTAACTTACCGTTCCATCCATGTCTATCTCATGAGATATAAATCTTGACCCAATGCATTGGAGGGAGATATAGGTCCCACCCATCTCATAATTAAATCATTCTTTTGTGTGCCACAAAATCATAAATCATACATCATATCATAACCCATGTAATAGAATGGGATTTTTAAACATCATGCCATCATAACATAATCCATATAAAAAATGGATATCATTTCATAATAAGAAAAGTGGAACCATTTAAATCATAGATACATTATACTTGAAATATACAAATATGAAATAATGTCATCTTAGATGAAAAATGGTTTTGATAAAACACTTGAAATGAATTCTTGAGGAAAAATATCCTTTCTTATTTAAAATCATTTTCTTTTCACAAAATGTCATGAATTTTTAAAAGAAAATGATTTTGTTTAAAATAGTCATTAAATATTTTGGAGGAAGATTCATGAAAATAATTCTTTATAAAACCGTAAAAATCCTTTCATGCCGTATAAGTTAAAAATAACATTCTTCTCGTACTTTTGTCGGAAAAGTCAAAAAGTACCTTGTATGGTTAAAAAAAGAAAGATTGCTTACATACCATGTATTAAAAGTAAAAAATGTTTAAAAAGGACTTTAAACATACATGAAACCATTTTTAGGAAACATGGACATGGATGATAACAATAACCCTAGTAAATACTTACGAATAAACAATCTCAGATAAGAACGAGATTGAAATAGTTATCCCTTACCTTAGGTCCGATATGATTCAGACTTATCCGAAACTCCTATAAAATGATTTAAATAATGTCATTGACTTATTACATAATCATATTCATTGTTATGATATCATATATGGTTCACTTATGACTTTATATTACCCGTTCTTTTGTAAGTTCTATGTTAAAGCAGCGTTTTGGGTAAAATCGTTTTATTTATCGTACATGTTTGGACTTGTTGTTCTTGATATTATTACTTATATAATTATTTAACTAATTAAAAAGTGTAAAACATGATTTATATGTAATATATATTCAGCATATACATATATATATGATAGATTTATAAATGGAATGAAATACACCGTTTATGGAGACGGTAGGCCGTACGTACGCATGAACGATGTTTTCGTTTCCATATTGAATTGAATGGAGTTAAGTAGATGACATACATATATATATACATAAATCTAGTATCATTACTATATCATATATTTCATGATTACTTATTATAGATACTTTATAATCATTCATGAATGGTTAACATGGAGAATGAATCTCATCGCGTCGTGGAGACGGTAGTCCGTACATACGCACAAGCGATGATATCATTACCATGATCGTGGAATTGTATTGAAGTGTATGTATAATATTTCAGAATCAATATCACTTTACAATAATCATATATAGTTATTTATTTACACCATTATACCCATCCAAGTAAGGTGGTGGTGGAAAATAGATTACACCACGGCGTGGAGACGGTATTCTGTACGTACGCACGCGCGGTGATTTCGTTTTCCGTAGGATGGATAGATGGTGAAATAGGGTTGTTTCATAATTATAATAACATATAAGTATATGATTGATACTGATATTATTACTTCATAATGAAACAATTAAATAAGAAGAAGTAGAAGAAGAAATAAAGTTGAAAGAATTGGTAACGGACATTACCTCTTCTTTGAAGCGCCTCTTCTTAACCTCCTCTTAGGGCACTAAAGATAGTCTTTGAAGAAGACCAGGACCTCTAGGATGTTTCTATGGAAGTGGATAAGAGAAATTGGTAGGGTATGTCCGAGAATCAAGGCTCAAAATGGTGTTAAGAGAAGAGGGAATGGGTTCCCTTTTATAAGGGAGGAGAGGGGAAACTTTGGAAAAACTAAAAATATTATTTTATTATAAAGTCATATTCGGTTTTTAATAGCTCCAAATTAATTTATTTCGAAGATAATGTGGGGATGGGTCGAAATAATCTCATACAATAAAATTTAGACAAGTTTAGTTTCTATTTTAACCTTATCATTTAGATTTAACTTTAAGTTAAATAATTTTACTTTTACCGTGTCTTCCCGTTTTCTTACACTATATGGTTAATAAACATACTATAAAACGCCAAAAAAACCCCAAGTTGTTTATTATTAATATATATAACCTTATATAATTCATTTAGACAAAAATTAGATTTTTAGGAATAAAATAACAATTAATAATATAATATTTGTTTTAAAAACTATTTTATGTCAATTTTGACACTATTTGGTAATTGATTTTTGTTAAAATCATAACAGAAGGATTAGTTTGAAAAATGTTAATTAAATTAATACTAACATGTCATATTAACCTATAAAATTATCGAAATTCATAAAAAAGTCTAAAATTACATTTATTTGGGTATTTATAATATCAATTATTTTAATATTTCATTATTTAGGAAATTAATGGATCACTATTATGTCATAAATAACTTAAATTATTTAATGTCTAAAAATTATAAATAAAATACCATTAGGTATGAAATTATTTTATATTTCTAATTAATATTTATAGTCGAATTTATCTTATGTATAACCCTATATTAAAAATGATTTAGTTATTAAACTTTGATTTTAACTATTTTAACACTTCTTTAAATAAATTAATAATAAATATCCTAATCTAATCCAAGTGGACCTAAATGGTCATATTTTATTCCTAAGGTTGTTTTTGGCCAAATTAAACTTATCCAACAGAATTAGGACATGTGTTAGGGTAATAATAATATCATTTATACCTTTAATTATCCTATTTACTTTTAACCGTGGTAAATAAAATAAAAATTTACTATTCACCAAAAAATATTTTCATCTCATTGAACCACATTTTAGTTCTTTATATTTACCATGTTTCTCAGATTTTCGAAATTCAATTCACAGAAGTGGTAAAATTTCATTTAAATGAAAAACGTCAGTTTTTTATCTACCACTAAGTGGTTTCACTATTCATCAAAAATTGAAGTTTTTCAGAAAAATACCAAAAATTCAGCCTAATAATTATTTGATATTACGAATTAAAAATTGATGTATATTTTTCCAAATTCAAAATATATAAGTGGCATTAATTAATTTTAAAATTAATTCCCGTTATCAAAAAAAATAGCGTGTTTTTAAGAAATAATAACTATCAAAAGATTGATACTTCTTTATATCCAATTTCAAAGTGAAATTAATTCCAATGACCAACATTGGATTAAATGGTAAAAATATATTCTAACTAAACTTTGAAATCAATTAAAAATATAATCTGACCATATAAATTATTGCGATGAAAAAGTGGTTTTTAATTAAAAGATAGCGTGTTTTTACTATTCATTAAAATATGAAAGTTATCCGAATAATACGAAAAATTTATCCAAAGTAAATTTTTATGTCATGATTCAAAATAAGAATTTTATTTTGTCAAATTGAACTTTATAGACATGTCAAAACAAGATTTAAAGTGGGTGCACTATCAAAAGGCGGCAAAACTGCATTTTTTGAAAATACTTATTTTATCCGAAAAATTTATTTTGTTCTCATACCATGTTCTAGAAAATATGTAAGATAAATAATAATGTTATAAAATTCAAAATGTAGTTAATAATATTCATAAAGTCTTGTCCATAATATTATAACAATATATCGTTGTTTAGTGAAACCGGATATTGTGTACTACACACGCTATCAAGGAAGGTCATGATTGCGTGTAATGTAAGCCAAGTCATGGTTGCGTGTTGTGAAATACTCCTTTGTTGTTTTGTATAACAGAATCCAACCATATTTAATTTATACGTTGAATATATATATATATATACTCTCAATGTTTCGTAGAATGACTACTATCAAACGAACTTGAACTTGTGTGTAACACAATCCAAGAATAGTGTTGCGTATACTGAAATCTAATACGGTGTTGCATATAGCACAAGATAATCTTGGTGTAGCATAAAACACATGACATCAAATAAATTAAAATGAATACTTATCATAAAATCTCGGTTTGTTACATTCTACCCCCCTTAAAATGAATTTCGCCCTCGAAATTCGTCGGGGTTATACATGGTTTTCTACTTGAAAGTTTCTTTAATTGAAACCCACATCGTAAAATGAAATTCCAAAGCTTAACTTTAAAAACTAAAGTATGAAACGTAACAATTACCCAAATTAACTAATCATTTGGTTTCCACAAAGGAGAACATAGGTGAAAATATGGATATGGATGAGAAACCTAACCATCAAGTTCTGATGGAGAGTGGTAGAGAACATGGCTATGAAAAAGCCAACAATCACAAAGCCATAAATCTTTGATGATCTAAGGTACCATCTGATTCATTGGATATAAGGGAACTAGGACAACATTTTTGGTTTTCAGGATCATTTCCCTAATGTTGAAGAATTTTTGAATCAAAATAAATACTTACTTTATTTTGGTTCAATCTCACTGTTGTTCGTGCCTTGAACAATTTCCACTTCATCTGTTAATGAAATGAAGTTGAATTTGTCATTCATGAAGTGTTAGAAGATCATGTGATAGAATGATGAGTCATTCCATCTGTTTCAAACAAAAGGTTAAAAAAGTTATCAAATATACATAAGTCCATCTACAGTGTGGTTAATTGTATATGATTCCAAAAATGGAATTATACTTCATATATCATACCGCTTAATAAAACAAAACTAGTTTCTACTAACCAGGGACTTCCTGTAGGCCAGTGGTATGTGATAAAGGCCAGTCACACTTCAGTTGTGGGTTTGATTCCCACAACTTTGTCTGATGCGACGGGTTGTTGCCCGTCCTACAGGTTGTCCTTTTTCTAAAATTACATCTTTATAACATTCCATCAATAATATCGAAAAAAAGTTCTATCCTTAAATAATACTAACTTGGGTCCAACATAATCCATTCCAATCATTAGGCTTATCCAAAATACATATGTCCAATCTCATAGTATAAAGAAAATAATTACTAGAAATGTCATCTACCGAGCATGTGAATACCATCATTTATCCCTGATATATCTTGTTGATCACATTCCAATCATGTGAATACCTTAATCATGTATTCTCTTGAAAAATGAATACACATTGAACCGTAGTGAAAACATGAATGCTGTCAAAAGTAAAATCTTTCCACATAATAAATCCCAAAAATTATATATACTCAAACCATGATATCACTTTGTCCTTATATAATTCATGAGCTCATTAATACTCTCAAACATTTCATTATCTCCTTATCACTTCTTTATGCGCATAATAGGTGCTTTCCAAAAATATCTGAATAAACTTTCATGGTTACCGGTACCATTCATCATACACTTTCAAAACTTAAGGAAAGACAACTGTGTCACAATCCTTAGATGTCTCTTTATTCCATAGTACCATGAGATTACTTATACAACATTACTCTTGATAAACATGCAATCATTCCACTACCTTCTTAAACCATTGACCGATCTTCAACAATTCTTTCAGCTCACATATCATTTGTAGTCTCTTTATCATCATCCACATAAATACTACCCATATGACCATGCTGGTTCTCTTTATGAGATTTTCCCTTAGGGAATTGGTTTTCATAATTCCCCTACATTCCACATTTAAAACACATAACCATTATTGATGTCTTAGCAATACCATTATCCTTGTCCATGGTGTTAACTGAACCTTTTCCTTTGCACTTACTAGATTTATGTCCTTATTTTCCGCACCCAAAGAATATTCTAGTTCCTTTGAAACATTCCCCTTGATGCCTCTTCCCACATGACTTAAATGAGGGAAATTGAACTTTCTTTCCTCTATGATCATTATAAAACTCCATCTTTCTCTTATTAGCTGAGTCAGGAGACTTATCAAAGCTGAGATTATTGATCATATTATGAGATTTCTGATTAGGCATAATAACTATGTTTCACCTTCCAAATCCCATTTCATTTGCTTGATCATGAATAATATCATTCCATTGTCCATCATATTCTCCATTATCGTGAATCTTCATATTTCTAGCTATTTTCTAAAACCCAAAAAGAATAGTGTGAGAGGAAAAAATCATGATAGGTAAAACAACATAATAAAGGGGAAGTAACTTCAATATCTAACATTTTAGGTTTATTTCTATGATAGTTACCGTAATTATAGTACTATAACCTATACTTATACTTAACCTTAGGGACATACCTAGACATACCTTAGAAATATCTCTAGGGATCTCACTAAAGTTTTCGCATCCTAGTTTCCAAAGGTTAAGTAAACCTTTCCTCTGATACCAACTATAGAGACCCGAATCTTGACGTACATGGACAATACATTACTTTTGTGGAATACTTAATACATAACAAAAACAGACACACAAGGATCGTAATAGTTTAGTGTCTTTGGAAACTCGGAATATAATCTTCTAATACTGTTGAAAGATCTTCAACAACTCCCATAACGATCTTTCCTTTTTTGTTTCCTTACCTAAAACATTTCTTTATTTCCTGGGGAAAATAAAACATAAAAAGGGTGATCTCAAATTCTCAGTAAGGGAAAACATTGAGAACATAAAACAATCCATAAATATTTGAAAGAAAAAAACTTGAACATGAAATTTAAACATCAAAATCTTGATCAAACACATAAATCGTGGAAGTATGTAAGGCATATATCATAATTTAACATCAACCATGATAAAATATAATGGGAATAAAACATGTAATTGTGACAACCATTCAGAACATGTTATGATTTCCATAGTATCCGAGGCATTACTGCCAAGACCATCTTAGTGGACAAAGTCCCTTTCCGAATCGAGTTCACTCCTCGTTTCAGTCCTGTAACACTGAACCTGATTAACTTACAGTTACATCCATGTCTATCTCATGAGATATAAATCTTTACCCAATGCATTGGAGGGAGATATAGGTCCCACCCATCTCATAATGAAATCATTCTTTTGTGTTCCACAAAATCATAAATCATACATCATAGCATAACCCATGTAATATAATGGGATTTTTAAACATCATGCCATCATAACATAATCCATATAAAAAATGGATATCATTTCATAATAAGAAAAGTGGAACAATTTAAATCATAGAGACATTATACTTGAAACATGCAAATATGAAATAATGTCATCTTAGATGAAATATGGTTTTGATAAAACTCTTGAAATGAATTCTTGAGGAAAATATCCTTTCTTCTTTAAAATCATTTTCTTTTCACAAAATGTCATGCATTTTTAAAAGAAAAGAATTTTGTTGAAAATAGTCATGAAATCTTTTGGAGGAAGATTTATTAAAATAATTCTTTATAAAACTGTAAAAATCCTTTCATTCCATATAAGTTAAAAATAACATTCTTCTCATAATTTTTTCAGAAAAGTCAAAAAGTACCTCGTATGGTTAAAAAAAGAAATATTGCCTACATGCCATATATTAAAAGTAAAAAATGGTTAAAAATGACTTTAAAGATACATGAAACCATTTTTAGAAAACATGTACATTGATGATAATAATAACCCCAGTAAATACTTACGAATAAACAATCTTGGATAAGAACAAGATTGGAATAGTTATCCCTTACCTTAGGTCTGATATGCTTCGTATGTATCCGAAGTTCCTGTATAGTGATTTAAATAATGTTATTGACTTATTACATAATAATATTCGTTGTTATGATATCATATATGGTTCACTTATGACTTTATATTACCTGTTATTTTCTAAGTTCAATGTTAAAGTAGCGTTTTGGGTAAAATCGTTTTATTTATCGTACATGTTTGGACTTTTTGTTCTTGATATTATTACTTATATCCTGATTTAATTAATTAAAAAGTGTAAAAAATGATTTATATGTAATATATATTTAACATATACATATATATATATATGATAGATCGATAAATGGAATGAAATACTCCGTTCATGGAGACGGTAGGCCGAACGTACGCATGAACGTTGATTTCATTTCCTTATTGAACTGAATGGAAGTAAGTTGATGAAATACATATATATACATAAATCCGGTATCATTATTATGTCATATATTTAATTATTACTTATTATATACACTTTATAATCATTCATGAATGGTTAACATGGAGAATGAATCTCATCGCGTCGTGGAGACGGTAGTCCGTACGTACGCACGAGCGATGATATCATTCCCATGATCGTGGAATTGTATTGAAGTGTATGTATAATATTTCAGAATCAATATCACTTTAAAATAATCATATATAGTTATTTATTTACACCATTATACCCATCCAAGTAAGGTGGTGGTGGAAAATAGACTACACCACGGCGTGGAGACGGTATTTCGTACGTACGCACGCGCGATGATTTCGTTTTCCGTAGGATGGATAGATGGTGAAATAGGGTTGTTTCATACTTATAATAACATATCAGTATATTATTGATACTGATGTTATTACTTCATAATGAAACAACTAAATAAGAAGAAGTAGAAGAAGAAATAAAGTTGAAAGAATCGGTAACGGACATTACCTCTTCTTTGAAGCGTCTCTTCTTAACCTCCTCTTAGGGCACTAAAGATGGTCTTTGAAGAAGACCAGGACCTCTAGGATGTTTTTAGGGAAGTTAAGAAGAGAAATTGTCAGGGGTTGGCCAAGCATCAAGGCTCAAAATGGTGTTAAGAGAAGATGTAAGGGGTGCCCTTTTATAAGGGAGGATAGGGGCACCTTTGGAAAAACTAAAAATATTATTATACTATAAAGTCATATTCGGTTCTTAATAGCTCAAAATTTATTTATTTTTAATATAAGGTGGGTATGGGTAGAAATAATCTCATACAATATAATTTATACATGTTTAGGTTTCTATTTTAACCTTATCATTTAGATTTAACTTTAAGTTAAAGAATTTTACTTTTACCGTGTCTTCTTGTTTTTTTACACTATACGGTTAATAAACATACTATAACAAGACAAACGAACCCCAATTTGTTTATTATTAATATATATAACCTTATATAAGTAATATGGGCGAACCATATATTTTTAGGAATAAAATAACAATTGATAATATAATATTTGTTTTAAAAACTATTTTATGTAAATTTTGACACTATTTGGTAATTGATTTTTGTGAAAATCATAACAGAATGATTAGTTCGAAAAAAGTTAATTAAATCAATAATAAAATGTCATATTAACCTATAAAATTAGTTTAATTCACAAAAAGTCTCAAATTACATTTATTTGGGTATTTATAATATCAATTATTTTAATATTTCATTATTTAGGTAATTACTGTATCACCATTGTGTCATAAATAACATAAATTATTTAATGTCTAAAAATTATAAATAAAATAAAATTAGGTAGTAAATATTTTTAGATTTATAATTCATATTTATAGTCTAATTTATCTTATGTATAACCCTATATTAAAAATGATTTAGTTATTAAACTTTGATTTTAACTATTTTAACACTTCTTTAAATAAATTAATAATAAATATCATAATCTAATCCAAGTGGACATAAATGGTCATATTTTATTCCTGAGGTTGTTTTTGGTCGAATTAAACTTATCCAATAGAATTAGTACTTGTTTTGGGGAAATAATAATATCATTTTTACCCTTAATTATCCTATTTACTTTTAACCGTGGTAAATAAAAGTAAAAAGTTACTATTCACCAAAAAATATTTTCATCTCATTGAACCACATTTTAGTCCTTGATATAAACAGTGTCTCTTGGTTTTCCAAATTCCATTCACAGAAGTGGTAAATTTTCATTTAAATGAAAAAGTCAGCTTTTTATCTACCACTAAGTGGTTTCACTATTCATCAAAAATTGAAGTTTTTCAGAAAAATACCAAAAATTCAGCCTAAGCATTATTTGATATTCCGGATTCAAAATTGATGTCTATTTTTCCAAATTCAAAACATATAAGTGGAATTAATTAATTTTAAAATTAATTCCCATTATCAAAACAAATAGCGTGTTTTTAAGAAACAATAACTATCAAAAGATTGATACTTGTTTAAATCCAGTTTCAAAGTGAAATTAATTCCAATGACAAACACTGGATTAAATGGTAAAAATATATTATAATTACACTTTAAAATCAATTAAAAATATAATCTAACCATATAAATTATTGCAATGAAAAAAAAGTTGTTTTTAATTAAAATATATCGTGTTTTTACTATTCATTAAAATATGAAAGTTATCAGAATAATATGAAAAATTTATCCAAAGTAAATTTTTATATCATGATTCCAAAGAAGAATTTTATTTTGTAAAATTTAACTTTATAGACATTCCAAAACAAGATTTAAATTGGATGCACCATCAAAAGGCAGCAAAACTGCATTTTTTGAAAAATACTTATTTTATCCGAAAAATTTATTTTGTTCTCATACCATATTCTAGAAAATATGTAAGATGAATAATAATGTTATAAAATTAAAAATTTAGTTAATACTATTCATAACGGCTTGTCCATAATATTATAACAATATATCGTTGTTTAGTGAAACCTGATATTGCGTACAATACACGCTATTGAGGAAGGTCGCGATTGCGTGTAATGCAAGCCAAGTCAGGGTTGTGTGTTGTGCAAGACTCCTTTGTTGTTTTGTATAATAGAATCCAACCATATTTCATTTATATGTGGAATATATATATATATACTCTCAATGTTGCGTAGAATGACTACTGTCAAACGAACTTGAAATTGTGTGTAACACAATCCAAGAATAGTGTTGTGTATACTGCAGGCTAATACAGTGTTTCGTATAGCACAAGATAATATTGGTGTAGCATAAAACACATGACATCAAATAAATTAAAAGGAATACTTATCATAAAATCTCAGGTTGTTACATGAATTCTCATGTGAAATATATTTTTGAATGAAAACTCAACTAGAAGAATGTGTTGATAAAAAACACCTTTTAAATACATACAATAAGAACCTAGAATATACTCTATTGTATTAATGGTTCTCTTACACTGACCATAGTTCTATGGGTGGTAAAAAAATCAGAAACATGACTATGTATCAATATCATGTTGGAGACTATATCAAAACATCCAAGTAAACCTTAGGTCCAAATCAGATATAATAGAATGTCATAATACATTCAAAATTACATGTTACCAACTAGAAATTATAAAAATTTGATCAATAGGGAAGTTTTTTCAGATATAAAATAAGTGTGTTGACTTCATAATGTGATCAAATACAACCAAAATGACATTATAAACCTTATATGTTTTTTGGAATTTAATGAAAAATACATGGTGATGATTTTATATGTCCATTATGGTATGGGTAATGGTTGTAACATCCCCTTAAAATAATGTATCATAGACTTAACATAATGAAATACCATGCTTTGAGATATATACTCAACAATATCTCACTTCATTTTCCCCACTATAAAATCTCTTTTAGATCTCTATGCATCTTTTACTTCCAAGATGAATAGAGAATGATGAACTATGAGCCTCACCTAATATATAATTCTCAAAATATCATTTAAATGAAACACAAACATAATTACTAAACCTTATAATTCCATCACAATAAATTTGTTAGAAACATTTCTCACCTTCTTCTATAGTTCCACATATTTCGTCTACACCTATTTAATACTTGCATGGATACATGATTGAATACTCGCATGGATACATGATTGAATACTAATTTGAGAAAGATAATGTTTTTCTATTTCCTTCAAGATTTATAGAACCATTCTTTGAAAATATAGTAATAATTGATCTTTTTTTTCCTCATCATGGACAATCTAGAATGATCCTTTCAACTCAAATAATCAACCACCTTGTTCTCTTTATCAGGGTTGTAATGTATTGAGAAATCAAAATCAATAATCTGTTCCAACAATCATATTTGGTGCATATTCAACTCTTTATAAGTGAATATATACATTAAAATTTTATGATATGTATATATTTTAAAAATTTCCCTATAAATATAATAACTTCATATTTTTAATGAAAAAAATACAATAGTTAACTCCAAATCGTGATTGGGGTTATTTTTATCACGAACCATCAATTTTCACAGGGAATAATCAATCACCATATAATTTTTTGAGAGAAAACATCTTATTCCCTACTTTAATAAATTTGTAAATATTATAAACCCTTCTCCACTTTATGGTAGTGTAAGGACAAGTGATCTTACTAACTTTCTCTTCAGTTACCTAAAATTTTACTTGCATTCATCCATGTAAAAAAACTTGTCTCCCTTCAAAGTTAAATTTGTGAGTGGATTAGAAACACTTGAGAAATTATCCAAAAAGAAACTATTAATAACCATACAAACCATGAAAATTATGGATCTAAATCACTATTATTGTTTTCAGTCAATGATCAAAAACTTACAAATTTGATGGATCCATTGATATACTCTCTCTTCATATTATATGACCCAAAAATTTTATCTTTTTGTAACCCAAATTAAAACTTTGTAAAATTTTCATAAAACATCTCCTTAATTAGTGTATTTAGTATAATTATCATGTGATATTCATTATCTTTCATTCTATTTGAATATATAAGAACATAATCTATAAATAATACTGAAAAAAGATCAATGTAATCTATAAACTCTATATTCATTGAATCTATGATGACTGAAGGAAAATTATTAACACCAAAAAATATCATTATATATTTATAGTATTTATACCTGGTATGGAATGATATATGAGGTATATTCTTATTCTTTACCTTCAATTTATGATATTAAAAACTAATTCAATCTTGGAATAATATCTTTTTCCTTGAAATTAATAAAAAAGTCATCAATATGGGGAATAGGATAATATTTTAAAATTTTTATTATGTTTAGTAACAGATAACAAATGAAAAGTAACATTTATCCATCTTTCTTCTTAAAAAAAGTAAAGTGCACCCCAAGGTGACACACATGGCTTAAGAAATCCGTTTCCATGTTTTTCCTAGAGTTTCTTCTTCAATTTTTATAAATTAATCTGAAATATTATATAATAATTCTTTGAAATTGGTATAACACCAGATATGAGTTCTATGGGGAACTTTACATCACAATTTGGTGTATGAATTGAAAACTCTTCTATAATGACATAAAAATCTTTGACACAATAGGCATGTAATTGATTTTGAATTTTTACCCAACCAACTAAGATAAACACCCCTTTTGAATATGAATCTTGATGTATATAATGGATGTGATTTCCTTCCAAATTTTGTATTTATCATTGCAATGATAGACAATCATAAGTTGGTTGAAAATTTAAAACATGGCTTTTCTACTTTAGAAATTTATTTGGACTTTATGTAGAGAAATACAATATATTCCTAAGATATCATAAAATTCATCTCGACAAAGATTAATGCAATTTTCCAGAAGCACATTCTCACAAACTTCAACTAGAGAAAAATAATATACTTGATATGTATTCATCATACCATTAGGGGGGGTTGATAGATAATTCAACATCTAGTAATTGATTTTGTAGTGTGATACCCATGTAAAATTATTCATATATAAAAGAGTGGGTATATACATAATAAAATAAGTCAATAGCAGTATTATATGAGATGGTAGGTGTACCTTTCACAACATCATTATCATACCCCTCACTATAAATAGTGATCACATAATATTTCCATTTTTATCTCATCTTAAGTGGTTGATGATGTTGATTATCATCATTAACCTTAATATTTGCAAAATGGTTATCATAATTCCTATACTCCATGCATTTGAAACAACGGACTATTGGTGGTGCATTCTGTGGATCTTTTCCTATATTCATATTAGTAGCCAACATCTTCCCATAAAATTGATATTTTATTTCTCGATGACATTCATCTCCACAATAAAAATATTTACTAGTCTCATTAAGATAATTTTCTCAATGTTTCCTTCTAAACTTTGAGCATAAAGGAATTCTCATATTATTTTCATCATATTTTTTGAGATTCGTTTTAATTGTATTGTTATATTCTTATAAAAACCCAAGATATTTATTGGCAACTCCATTCTCCCTTTAAACATTGATAGCATAGAGATTTATTTCATCATAGCTACTGTATTTCATTATGGATGAAACCCTTTGGAGATTTGGTATTGAGTTAGGAAAGAATTGATCAACTATAATTTCAGGTTGGAGGATAATACCATAAATATACCTCACAATTATTATAAGATTATCCTCATAAGTACCAATAGATTCTTTATCCTTACACTTCATCACAAGTAATTCATTATCTATTTTCATATGGAAAAAATATGGAAATTACTTTTTGAAAAATAAGATCCTAAAATCATCCAAAACCATGGATTCAATTTATTTCAAATTTTTTATATTATTGATAAGAGTACACCATTGATCTACTTCAATATGCAAATGATATACAGAAAAAATTAAATTTTCTTACTTTGAGTAATGGGGTACATGAAATATATTTTAAATAGAACTAATTTATTAATCAGAGATAATTGGATTAGTGGACCCACTACCAGAATGTGAATATTGCATCATGAAGGACTTAATAGAGCATTATTCCCATATTTGATCATTTCTGAGTTCAACATGATCCATAACTTATGAATGTTATGAAAGTAAAAAAATATATATTCCATATCCTATAACATTTGGTTCTCAAGAGGATAATAATTTCATTTTCCATCATATTCAGCATCAACATGGTTTCTTAAGATTCTATCAATTGAATAAAACCAAAAATCATAGTTTGAGAAACAATAATCCTAGTGAAAACCCATATATTCTTGAAAACAAATTATAGGATATCTAAATCAAGATGCCTTATTTTCAAAATTTGACACCTTATGTTTAACCATGGTCACCCATGATCATCATTTACTCTAATACTTTATATTGGTTCATAACATAAATGTTAAATAAACTAAGTGTATCCCCTAAGAGTGTCAAACTAGGTCCTTATTAAGGGAACATTCAACATGCACCATAATAATAGAACATATACAATTTACCATCGCTTTTTGTTGTTACTACCCCTAGAAGAATCTGTTCCAAAACCACTTCCACATGTAGTATCCATACATGGATGTTAGTCAAGGAAAATAAATTCATTTATTTACCATAACTAAGGATGTTATCATATACATAATATTATCCCAAGGATTCTTACTAAAGTTATCTAATCCTAGTTTCAAAATATGACTAAATCTTTCTTTGATACCAACTATAGTGACTCATACTTTCATATACATATTAATAGATTAATATTAATTATATATGATAATGATCCATGAAAAAATCATACAGGTCTAGTGCATTTGGAAACATGAATACAAATATAACTAGTTCATAGATAAACCACATAATCTCCCATGATGCTCCTAATAAATATTGTCCTTCTTAGAGATATCATACATAACACCTTTATCCATAACTTGGGGAAATGAATCATATGAAATGATGATATTTAATTCCCAATTTAGGGTAAACAAGTGATATATCAATGATCAATGTAATTCAACTTTATAATAATGTTATGAGGATATGTACATAACATTTTAAAAACATGCCTTCCTATATCATATTTCACAATCTTGAATCATGGAAAAAATTTTAAAGACTTGGAAATTCCATGTAATTTTTTTTATTACATGGGAATTTTTCAAGACTGTGAAATCTGACGACGCTTGATTCCGAGGCCCAGAGTGCCCAGAATGATCTATCTAAGTTTTCTTAAGCTTTAATTAGAACACATAAGCAGTTTTCCTGAAAAAGTGGAATAACTCTTAAATGGTTATTCGGATCAGAAATCTGAGGGTTCCATTGTGCCCAGGATGGCGGGTTTACCCTAAGCGCGACTTTAGTATAGTCAGCACGGGCCTCCTGTGAGAAAACCCAAAAATGTCATAACCGTAAATAAAATAATTAAATAAATTATTTTATTTTTGAAATGCTTATATCTCAGAAATGGTATCTTGGATTTAAAATAATAGAACACCACTGAACTCATGATGGCATTATTTATTTATGCAGATAGTAACTTTGGGTAGTGCGGGACCCCAGCGCAAGATAGTTTTTGGTCGTAAATAAAAAAATTAAGTTACAATTATTTTATTGTAAAATCCATAACATTTAAATAGTAACTCAGATTAGAAATCTAAGAGTATTGTTGGGTATTTTGGGCATGTTTCGCTTGGGCAGAGCCTAACCTCGACTGGCACGGGTCAAGGGTGTCTGTAATAATTTTCTGAACTTTTTTTGGTTACGTTAATTAAATGTACGAACGGGTTTTTATAACTTTTAAACGAGTGCTCAAAATTGAAATCTGAGGGCACCGTTGAACTCGCAGCACCAGTATTCTCTTAAGGATACTTTCACCTCAACAACAGTTGGTCGAGGGTGAAAGTTAGTTTTTGGTATTTTCGTGAAGGAATAAAATAAAAATAAAATTGTGCAAAAATTTTATTTTTATTTGAATCATCCATGTGAATATTGTAGAGGTGGGACCATAGGAGTTTGATCCTACATGAGGATGTGGAGAAGAGTGGACCACCATACCTTAACCTCCCAAGTGAGGTTATGGTGGTGGGGACCACCCAAAACAAACCTCCGATAAGAGGTTATGGTGGAGGGGACTACCCGGGATTAAAACTCCCTTTTAATTGAGAGAAACTCTCAACTCCCCTCATTAATGTGGATGAGACTCTTGAATTCCTCCATATTAAATTGTGAAAACACACCACTTTATTTTTCCAACATAAATTAATTTTTTTGACCCCTTTTTTAAATATTAAGTAACAAAATCGTTGAAATTTAGGAAGGTTACTAATAAATGAACCATCATAAATTCCAAGATCGTTAATTACCTCTACCCCTCTCTTATATATATGGAGCTTGGGAAGAGGATTTGGGATAGCTTCACCAAGAGATGAAGCACTCGTAAAGTGTCGTGATGCCCAACACTTGGAGGATTATGCTCCCCAATGAAGAACTCTCCACCGACAAAGAACGATGAGCCCCTTAGACCTTCTTCCTTGGGACTTCTTCCAACGTGGGACGTCCACATCTTCATCTACGAAGAACCGACGCACGAGCCCAGAATTGTAGGTGTGTGGCGGACGAGGCAAGAGTCGAAAACTTCACCTCCTTCCTTCTTGCACCAACGACATCAAGAAAACAAAGGTAGGGTTTTTAATTAAGTATGATTTTATTCCCTTGATTCTTTCCTTCTAAAAACAAAGAAAACAGATCAAATTATTATCAATTTGATCAACAGATGTTTTCCTTGTGGGTTGGGAATAAACGGCTGCAGGAAGTTATAGGGGTGTATTCATTATTTGATTAACACTACCCATGTTCTCCCCTCTTTTGTCCTTTGTGGGTTTGGGAATAGAAATTATCAAGGGATTATGGGAATTGATGTTTTAAAATATATTTCATGCCCGTTCTTTGTTTATTTTCTTGAGGAACCTCTTTCTTCCACTCTAAACGTGGAGGGTTTGGGCCAAACAAAAATGGATCAAACCCCTCTCATTATTCTCTATGGTGTTCTTTGAAATAGAGGAAGGCGACAATGGCATCAAATGCGATGAAGGAAATGGTCGTGCCCCCCACGGCCTCCGCGACACGTGCCACCCCAGCGACGCTCTGGTGGCCTGGCCAAACCGGCTCCGCCACCCCGGGCTGAACCACGCCGCCCGCTAGCCGCGCCACCTGCCAACCATGTTGCCTTCTGGATGCTCCTCCCGCCAACTCGTGATGCCCTCTGGTCTCCCAATCTACTCCCACCGCGCTATCTAGGCGGCCTCCTGAGCTGCTTGGGCCGTGCTAGCCCACCGACCTTCTGAGCCGCCCCGACCGTGCCATTATTCCGGCCTTCTGAGCCCTTGTCTAAACCAACCCCTCACGGCACCCCAGCCGAACCGGACCTCACCCTCACGATGCCCTGGCCAAACCGGCACCGGACCCCAGGCCAAGCAGCCCTCACAGCACCCTTCGGGTCGAGCCGCCCACAAACCGACCCACAGCCGTTCTGCGCCCTCATGGCCGGTCCACACCCTCTAGGCCCTCTACAGACCATCATGGACTGCTGATCGAGCCCTTGTGGGCTAGAACAAACCCAACGGGCGGGCCCGCCCAACGGGCCGGGTCGACCCAATTCCGGTCGGGTTGGACCCGAGCCCACTACAACCATTTACTTTCTTTTGGGCATATCTTTGGCACTGGATGTCCATTTGACGAACAGTCAACGACGCTGGTAATCTTGGATCATGATGGTCCTTTTGAGTATAACCCACTATTGTTTGGGGTATAGTTGAGTTACAATCAGGTTGGGTTGTGTACGAATCCAATCGGGCCCCTGGGTTTAAAAGGCTAATTACTCATAGACTGGGCGTCCGATTGACGTGCCATCTATTGCGTTGAGACCCCTATGACATGGTGGAACTTTGAGATACTTATTAATGGGACTTCGTGACAGTTGGAGTATCAATCAGTAGCTTGTGGAGGGAATCCTCCCAGAGATGAGAGAGCATAGTGCGGAGACCTAGTAGCTAGCAGAGACCTGACGACTGGTGACCGTTTGAATTGGAGTGACTCTACTAGCCTAGTGGGGAGCACCTTGGTGTCGTAGCAGACCCACAGTGGAGGAGCGTGCTTGGTGACGTGGCAGACCCACGGTACTCGACAGGAGTTTAAGACCCCGGGACACCCTAAGAGGGGAGGGGCGAATCAGGGTGTCAACTTTTTCTTTTAAATTAAACGATCTTGTTCCCACGTTGGTAGGAACTAGTTGAACCTATATGATGAATATGATTAGAAGTCAATAATTCGCATGAAAAATAGATGACACAATAATTTTACTTGGTTCACCACTAAGGGCTACGTCCAAGGAGCATACGCCTACAGGTTTCCGTTCATACCTAATTCCACTAATCTTCACTAGTTGTGGATTACAAAGGTTCAGGCACAGTCACTCTATCCTAGGCTCACTGCCTTTACAATTGTTCAGGGATAGCTCACTATGTCCCTCGAGTCACTCCCATTGACTCCCCCTGGCTCACTGTCGTTGGTGAAGTCCCACTCAGTTTATAGACATGAAGGTCTCTTCATTATATTTTCATTGAAGTTTGTGTATTTTCTTAGCACGAGACTCTACTTGCATCAAAGACCATAATTGATACACTAGAACCCACAGAACCACAGAACCGGATATCCCGAACGTGCAGACAAACTTCACTAACAATTGCATGCAACACCCACCCTTTTCTCGCAAAACCTTTTTATTGCGCGCAAAATTTACTTTTCGCGCGGAAAAATATTTCATGAAAAAAATGCCCTTTTCGCGAAACTTAATATTTTATGCATGAACCCAATTTTTACGTGCAAATCTTCATTTTCCGCGCATCTCGAAATTTTCCGCGCAATTCAAAATATTTCGCGCAAGCCCCTTTATGCGATTCTTTTTCGCGGATCAGACCTCGGATCTTCTCTAAGTCTTCAACTGCCACTAATGAAGGGGGTCACCTCATATTTATAGGCATCTGAGACCCCCATGCACAAAACCCTCTATGGTGCATAAAACCTCTCAACTGGCGTGTAATCTTTTGCACCAATATCATTTTTCATGCACATCATCAGAAATTTCACACAACCCATGCCTTTTCCATTTTTTGATGTTTTGATTCTGAAACACTGTTTGCGCGAAAAAACTCGATCCTCTATTTCGCGCATCCCGCTCTTTTCCGCGCCAAACTCAAATATTCCGTGCACAACCCTTCTTTTTTGCGCACCACTTCCTCTTTGCACGCACCTCATTTTACCAACAATCCATGTCTTTATTTTCCGATTTTGAGGCCCAAAAATTTGGCAAACACTGGGAAATGACGCCACCTTCAATACTATTGTCTGCTTGAACTGTATGATCACTTTGCTGGTTCACATTCTGAACATCCACTGAGGATTGACAACAAACACAAACCATAATCAAATTCATGCAGAGAAGACCATGGTTCCAACAATCTCCCCATTTGGGTTTGTTGGCAATCAGAAAATAAATTCAATAGATCCCCATCCATGTGCAAACCAACCAAAAAAATGAAAGAATCAACTCAGCCAACACTCTAAGTCTATGTGAGCAATGCTCGGTGTAGAAAACAAGAGAGGAAGCTTGAATTGGGTTCCAGTGTTTTGTTCCAGTGTTTTGGAATTCTCAATGACGCCTAAGAACCATTACATGACCAATAAATTCCTTCCCATCCTATCACCGACACAGAATTCCTGAATTTATTCCTATCACCGACATAGAATTCCTGAATTTATTCCTTTCTCCCCCATTTTCAATAAACCCAAATACTAGTAATTTTTTCATTGTTCAGATCAAGCCATACTCCACCTGGATAGTATCTCCCCCACAAACCTGAATCACATCCATAAACAGATAAAAACAGTTATCATAATCGTGGAGAGGGGAATTCCGGAACCTCCTTATGTTGTAGGAGGTGGTTGAACACCGAGGTTCAACCGATGCTTTTCAGACACAGTTGGTGACAGTGGCTTCATCAGGATATCAGCTACTTGCTCATCAGTTCCCACGTGATCCATTCTAATCACCCCTTTCTCAACTTTTTCTTTGATAAAGTGATACCTGATTTCAATATGTTTTGTAGGAGAATGATGATCAGGATTCTTCATAAGATCAATTGCGCTCTTGTTATCACAGAAAATTACCATTGGTTTATTTACCTCATCACCAATATCTGTAAGTTGTTGCTTCATCCACAGCAGTTGAGTGCATGCCTTTGTGGCGGATATATACTCAGCTTCAGCAGTACTAAGAGAAGTACTTTCTTGTTTCTTGCTCAACCAGCCGATATAGTTATTACCAATAAAGAATGCTCCACCACTGGTGGACTTTCTGTCCACAACATCTCCAACCTAGTCAGCATCAGAAAATATTGATAATTCACAGTCCCTTCCTGCAGAAAAGTATAAGCCATAATTGTGAGTACCTTGAATATACCTCATGATTCTTTTTAATGAAACCATATGTTCCTCCTTTGGATTACTCTGAAAGTGGGCTGCAAGACATGTGGCAAAGACAATATCTGGTCATGTCGCTGTCAGGTACAGTAAGCTCCCAATAATCCTCCTGTACATGGTGGGATCTATAGATTCCCATCCTCATGCTTTCCAAGTTTGGTTCCAAATGCAATCGGAGTTGACATTGGTTTTGAGTCTTGCATATTAAACTTCTTCACCAGCTCTCTTGCATATTTTTCCTGAGAGATAAAAGTGTAGTTTTTCCTTTGAGTCACCTTCAGTCCCAAGAAAAATGTGATCTCCCCAATCATTGACATTTTAAATTCTGATTTCATATGATTGGACAATTCATCCACTGATTTTTTCATGCTGCCACCAAATATAATGCCATCGACGTAAACGAGAACCATGAACTGATCTTTCATCGAATTATTTACATAGAGATTGTGATTTAATCCTCCTCTTTTTAATTCCAGCTTCTAGAGATAAGAATATAGTCTAGAGTACCACGCTCGTGGTTCCTGTTTCAAGCCATAAAGTGCTTTCCTTAGCTTGAAAACCTTTGATTCATCAGCACCAAGAATAAAACCCACTAGTTGTCCAATGTAGATTTATTCTTCAAGTACACCATTTAAGAATGTTTTCTTGACATCCATTTGATATATTTTATATCCTCTTTGGAGAGCCATGGAAAGGAACAACCTAATTGACTCCATTCTAGCCACTGGAGCAAAGGTTTCTTCAACATCAACACCTTTAATCTGAGAATACCCTTCACATACCAGTCGAGCCTTGTTTCTGATAACACTTCCATGATCATAAAACTTATTCTTGAATATCCATTTTGTTCCAATAACATTGTCGCCATTGGGTCTCTAGACAAGATCCCATGTCTGATTCTTGTCAATCTGATCTAACTCTTCATTCATGGCTTATACCCATGATTCATCATTTGCTACTTCTTCAAATGAGGATGGCTCCACAACTGACAGAAATGTAGAAGGTGTGTTATTCCTCATCCTCCTTGTCTGTGTGGGTGCATTCCTGTCTCCAATTATGTTAGATGGATCAATTTCTGCTCTTCGATTTCTCCTATGAGGTTCAGTCGCATTCTCACCATCCAAGATTTCCTATTCAGATTCTTCATCTGAGTCAACATCATGATGTGACCCCTGAGTGTTTTGTACACCTTCCTCTATTTCGGTATTTGTATTTACTCTATGTTCACACTCATCATCATCTTCTATATCATCATCATAGCAATTATTGGAAGCACTTGGGGTTTTCCCTTAAATGATCTTAATATCATTGCTTTCCATAATCCTCCCCAAGAGTTTATTGAGACACTTGTAGGCCTTTCTGTTCATTGGATATCCAAGAAAAATTCCTTCATCAGCATTGTCTCCAAACATCCCTTGATCTTCTTCTTTATTTCGGATGAAACATTTGCTTCCAAAAACACAGAAGTATTTCAACGAAGGCTTCCTTCCATGCCACAATTCTTATGGTGTCTTCATTTCTCCCATATAAATCCATGTTCGATTCTGAATGTGCACTGCAGCTTCAACAGCCTCCTTCCAGTAATGGCGAGAGACACCACTCTCAATCAACATAGTCCTGGCCATATTGTTGACCTATCGATTCTAACGCTCAACAACTCCATTTTTTTGTGGAGTTCTCATAGCAGCTACCTCATGTTGTATTCCATGTTTTATAGGTAATATTCAAACTCGATGGATGTGTATTCCCCTCCATTGTCAGATCGCATGACTTTTATTGTCCGTCCAGTATCATTCTCGAAAATCCGGCGATAAGTTTTCATGCAATCAAGTACTTTTCGCTTCCTGTGAATCACCATTACACAAGCCATTCTTCTTAATAATCAATGAAAAGGATGAAGTACTTTTCTCCATAGGTTCTAGCAACATTTATTGGGCCACATACGTCTGTATGAATGTGATCAAGAAGATGTGATGTCCTTTTCTTCTTTGGTCGATATGAACTACAGACCAGCTTCCCACGAATACAAGAATCATAGGACTTTTCCCGTTCACATTTTAGAATGGGAATATCCATGACTATCTTCATCTTAGATATCTTTTCCATATCTTGTTGGTTAATGTGCCCCAGCCTTCGATGCCATAAATTTTTTTCTTCTTCAATAGACAAATAGAAAGAGTTCACTTTGTTGTCAACCTGATAAAAGTTTCCATCTGTTCTACAGCCTTTCATAAGATAATTCCCTGTTTTTACTTTTATAGTGCAGCCTTTTTGATTGAAGGTTACTATGAGACCTGAGTCATAGATTTGACTTACACTGAGGAGATTGTGGCGTAGACCGTCCACATAAAGAACATCAGTCTTCTTCAGCTCCCTGTTGGCGAGAGCAGTATTCCCACTGCCTTTAATCTTCAAAGCACCATCATTACCAAACCGTACTGTTCCATCAACCTTTTTTTCAATGTTCTTCAAAAGGTCAGCATTTCCCGTCATATGGGAAGAGCATCCACTATCAAGGATCCAGGTGCTGCTGCTCTTTGTAGCTTTGAGGTCTACTTCTGCAAATTGAATTTCTCGATCTTCTTCTCTTTCCATGAGATATTGGATTGAACATGGGATACTGATGGCCTTTTAATACTTTCTTCCACATAATCTGATTCTTCATACCCATAATCTTCTTCCAGAGAGGAAAAACTGTTTGTGAGAACAACATCATCAGGAGGATGAAAACTGGCTTGTCTTTGAGTGTTGTATGAATTTCTCCTGTCGTAATGTTGCCTGCAATACATTGCTTTATTGCCAAAGTTAGAACAATTAAAACAGAAACCATAGAAGCTATTTATTCTATAAGATGGAGGATATGAAATCAGTCTCCTTTTTTGACTTCCCAGATATTCCCCATTCAAGTAGCTCCTTGCCTCTTCGCAGTATGACAAGGTATGGCCCAGAAAACAACATAACTGACACTTCATGAGAGGAAATGTCTTTTCACTTGAATGTATCCTCATTACTTCTTCCTTGGGAGAATAGATGAACTTCCATTCATTTCTTAAAGTTTGAGGATAATTTTCAGTTCTTTTAGTTTGGATTGAGGGTTTCTTTTTCAGCATCTCAGGTAATGTTTTAGCATGTCCAAACTTCATCTTGTCGTTCTTTTGGCTCTCTTTACTTCCAGCAGTTGATGTCTCAGCTTCATAGCCAATTCCACTCTTTCCCATGAAAGTGGGTCTTTGATCACTTAAGATTTTTCCAACCCCATCTGAACCACACTTGTCTGTTTCTAGTAATTCTGCATCTGAGAATCTTCCGAAATGAATTTTCTTCTTGCCCTCATTTTTCGTTGATTGACATTCAATGTTACTTCTAAGAGTAAAAACTTCTTCCTCAAGACCCTCAACAGTCTTGGACTTCTCTTCTAGTCTGGATGAAAGGTTATTTATGACCTTTTCTTGTTCTTCAATTTTATGCTTTAGTTCCACAACATCATCTGTACTTTAAAGGATTGAAGACTCGACTCTCACAGAAGTGTGTACATGATTCATTTTTTCCACATAGGATTCACCTGTCATTAGTATGTTTATCTATATACCATGATTTTGTGATTTCCTTCCATGTATACTTGTATTCTCTACTTACTTACTAGCTTTCATTAGTATAGTTATGGTATATGGTTGGTTAAATAAAGTGTTTTCATCCACCTAAATGATGGTTTCCTATATATCTTGATGATGAAATTCAATTTAACCATCCTAAAAAGGAATTAAATAAATGAAATGTTTATAAATTAGTTAATTAATTAACTATAATGGAATCTTTAAATATAAAGTAAATTAGTTTTTTAAAAAATTCAAGTAATTTATTATATATATAAGTTAAATGGGATGCCAATTGTAACTTATGGAGTGGTTTCCATGGATACCCACATAACTGAACCCTTATATCCTATATTTTATTCTTTTATAAAGATCTTAATATTATATGCATGTATAATAAACTCCTTTGAGATTAAAGTAAGTGGAAGTTTATTTACTAATTAATTTAAATTTCCAATGATTGATGTCAGTTAAATGGTTCATCAATTACAAATTATAAATGCTTATACCTCAATAACTTATGAATGAAAACCTGCACAATGGAATCCCAATATACTCAACTTGACCTAAGTTAGATAGTTTTAGAATGATGCATCTATGAGATAAACCCACTAAGGTTGTGTTAAATTTTTTAATAAATATAAATGTTGGGGGTTGTACTTAAATGGGATTCCTATTGTAATTTATAGAGTGATGCCTCAATAAATCAGGAATGGTTTTCCATGTAATTGAACCCAGGTTTCCATGACATGAACCTCATAGGTCAACTTTTTTTTATATTATTTGGTACTTAACTTCCTTGGGGTATATATTTATGTTAAATGGGATGATTATTTAAAGTGTCATATGCCACTCTTATGGTTTTTTGTATAAGTGTATGGTATCATCATACATTACTAATCCTTGTAAAATGGTAAAATACCCTTTGTTTATTTTTATAACTTATTTATATGTGGTTCCAATTAATTAAAATATTAGTTACAACCAAAAGATAAATTTCCTCTATATATTTCGATTGATATTTCCTTTAACTAAGATTAGTTGTGAGAACTTGTGGATATGATAATGGTTTAAATTATGTTATGAGATAATTTCCCAATAATGTTATGAGGCTTTATCTAAATAAAGTTCCAAGTGTGGTTTGAAAAATGATTCCCACTATAATTGGTACTTGAACTTTCATTAACCTGATCCTTCGTAAGGTTTTTGTTAATGTGAATTGATATAATTTCTTAATAAAATGTTTTAGTTATTTTGATAGAAAAGTACCTAGTGTGAGGGTAATATTGGGATTTTCCATTAATGTTACCTTGGATGGGAACATGGAAATTTCACATCAGTCTCTATTGAATTCTTCCCTTGCATTGGACTTAGAGTTTAGGTGGGTGATCCTAGTGATCTTTTTAGGACGAACCTTTATTTATATTCAGTTACTTTTGTTATGTGAGTTGCTAGCCCAATTT
This sequence comes from Viscum album, assembly GCA_963277665.1. NCBI lineage: Eukaryota > Viridiplantae > Streptophyta > Magnoliopsida > Santalales > Viscaceae > Viscum > Viscum album. The sequence continues at coordinate 1,718,084,051 of OY728143.1, forward strand.
TTTTAGTGCCATAAATTTTAAAAAACATCAATAAATTATTTTTATGAGTTTTCAGGGATAGTAAGTGGAATTCATGTACTATTTTTGCTTATTTAAGACTCATGTTGTTGAAATTACACACTTGGGTAAATGGGTTGTCATTCGGTAAGTTGAGCCTTGTTAAAATATTTAGAATCATATAGGCTTGAGTTTAATGGGACTAACATTCCTAGGGAATAGTAAGTCATATAGTAGGTTACGTGACCTTTCAAATTTTCTAATGATGTACGACTCAGACTATCATTAGTCAGGTTAATGGTCATGTGGGTTAATGAAACTCTATGTTGATATTTTGTGAAGGTTATCTCTTATTGTGGTGGAGTAGTTCAATTGGTCTAGTGAATTACAAGAGAATGGATATCCATGTTGAGAAATATTAATATTGAGGTAGTATGTATTTTCATTCATGGTTTCATCAAGTTAAGGGGTGGTGAAATGATCCAGATATAGTTCTGTTGTAATTATCAAAGTCTCAAGGAGGTTTTAGTGATGTGATCACATAACACCTAATACTATGTTATTTCACGATGTAATTCAAACTGGTTCTTGATAACATTAATTCTATATTCATAGGTTGTCTCCAAATTAGAGTGACATGTTCATTAAGTGTTTATTGTGAGCATAGTATCCTTGAGCTATCAAGAGAATTCTGGGTTATCCAAAGTCTTGGGATGACATTGTAAAAAGGATCAAGTGTTGTAACACCTCCGGTCGGAATTATTTTAGATTTTATGTCTAATTCCAAGGGAATGTGTGAGTTTGTATTGGGAGGATCATCACATGTGTTTCTAATAATGAAACTATTATAGTTTCTATTATAAATAACTTGATTTCATGTTGATGCTTTGTATAAGAATGTGGGATACATCCTAAAACCATGTTAAGTGATTGATAGAGTTTGTTCCATGGGATAAGTTTCTTATTTTAGTGAAATGAGGACTAAAAAACTCCTATTGTGGGGAGAATCACTTCATTAAGGGGATTAATTTCCTTCAAAATAGAGGGAACATGACCATAGAAGACCAGTCAGGAATGGTCATAATGGGTTCTGGAAGATTGTGAGCTAGTAATTTCATGATATAAAGTCTTTGAAAAGGTTTTGAATTTTTTATTTAGTTGTATGTTTGGAAAATGTTTGAACTCTAGATTCATACTCATTATATGTGAGAAATCTAGACCTATAAATGATTGGTATTGCATCAGTGATTTCCATATAGCATGACGGTGGGATGGTTAGTTGATTTTTCAACCATTAAAGAACACCTTGAGTTAAATTAGACTTTAGTGAGTATTCCTGAATGATTAAAGGTACCCTTATAATTTAAGTTAATTTGATTGAGCCTTTAGTTTAGGCATTGGTTGTTAAGCTAGATGTCCTTGAATAGGTCAACCTGAATAGGTTTGAATGATGTTCTAGTACACAAATGATTACAGTGAGACAATAACACTTAGATTACATCATTTTAAGTATGATGAGTGAATTTTGGTCTAGGTATGAACCTTATTTAGTGTTCTTAAAGGATCACAATATACCACTTGGGGTAATGGAATTGTGATTGGATAGTGATGATGAGTTTGTAGGTGCATCTACGCATTTTTTAGAAAAGTCGACTAGAGGTGGTTTGACTATCATTCCCACATGTAAATGGATGTGGATAGTTGGAAACCATATTGGGAACATATTTTTGGATATGATGAAATAATATCATGTTTCGATCAAAGGAATTTGATGAAAAGGACCACATGATCATGTTGTGAATGGACATAGAGGCATGTGCATTCTGACTTGGGTTTTGTAAAAGAGAGTGGGTACTAGGTTGATTATGCTCTCATTTATGTTGAGGTGTAGTATGTTTGGAAACCATTCCATGAATTTCATTTAACTTTAGATAACATCTTTTGATGGGAAATTATAATAGTTCAGGGAACCAAGGTTCATAATTGGCCTTATGAACTAATCCCTAAGGTGGGGAGCACCATGGGATGGTTAACCCAATGGGATGATGATGTAAGTTTCCCAATTTAGACAAGATATATGTAGCATAATCTTGGTGTTCAATGAGGAGAATGAAAATCTACTCAGTTTTGAGTGATATTGTGCCTCATGCTTGATGTTGTGTTGGGAAGCATGTTGGGCACTTGAAATGGAATGGTGTTATTTGAGCGGGTTTTTGAAACCAGTATAGGTTGGGTGATGTTTCTAGATATCCATTTTAGATTATTAGGGGAAATAAATTCTAAGTTTTAGAGGTTGTAACATCCCATGTTTTGAACGGATTGTAAATTCCTAAGGAATTTGATTTTTTTCATTTAGTGGATGGGCCAAAAGATAAAAAAAATATTTGAAATGAATTTATAAGAGTTTAATTACCTTAAATTGGTGTTTTTTATGAGGTCTAATCCCTAAGAGGTTTCTTGAGTGCCCAGTTAAGTCTTATGAACTTTAGGATTTGAAAATATAGTTTCTGAAGAAATACCCTAGGGTGTACAGTTAGCACATGATTAGGGCTGACCATGCACCCAAAATTTGTGACCTATTTTATATAGAAAAAATTATTTCTTAAATTATGTGAGGTGCCCCAGCTAACCATCCAAGGTTAATAAAAAAATTCATATTCAATCACACGATTGCTGCTCAGTTTTATAAAACATGTTCCTTAAATGTATGCCTCATTAAAAAGGGGAAAATGACATTTTTTCCCTCCGACCTTAAATAGGGTTCACCCCATTTTCCTCTCTCATTTCTCTAGAATCCTCTCCCACATTCCCCTATCCATTCTCCTCATCCTTTTGATGGTTTTACTTCATTCTTGGTTTCAATCGCACAGTTTCACATGCAATCAAGAGACTTATGTAAGTCTATCTCTCCTTTCGATTCCTTTATTAGTTTCTTTTGTTGTTTAGTTTTCTATTTTTGTTTATGTGGTTCATTACCAATTTCAATGGTGATTTTCTAGTTTCTCATTTCCTCTCATTTTATCTTGAATCAAAGTATGATCTCTAATGACTAAAGATTCCTTATCATTAGGTATGTGGTATATATGTTATTCCTTAAAATTATTGCTAATTATAAATTGTGTATTCATGTCACGCATAGGTAATTCTGAGAATTGACACTTTAATTCATAATTACTTAAATTGTTTTCCAAAAGACAAACCTAGAAATGGTATTATTTTTCATTAAACCGTTATATTTTCATAACCTCAACTTGAACCACCCCTTAGGGTGAGTTTGGCTTAATTCCCATGATGACCTTTATTTTTAAAGAACCAAATCACCTCATATGGTGTGTTTTTTGTACACATATTTATGCCGCAATTTACTCTTTACCAAGTAATGAAACTAGTCCTTAAGGTTTGTTTGGACTTGTCTTCCTTAATCACATTTCCTTAGGTGTAACCAAAACACCCCCTAGGGTGTGTTTGGTTTAAAAATTAATAACCCTGATTTTCTACTTGGATCTAACCACCCTTTAATGTGTGTTGGTCATGAAACTTTCATGGTGTAACTCTTAGGAGGACCACAAAGATGTATTCAATTGTTTAAACCTCTCTCTAGATCTTAGGGTGTCTTTAGTAAGTGTTAGATACCAATTCATTTTATTGTTTTGTATCTCTAAAATGAAATGGACTATTTTAAATTGGTATCCAATGTTCTGACTTATGGACAAACTTCAGGAACCCATCATTAGTTGTGATCTATTTTCTATAAATAACATGATATGAAGAATTTACTTGTACCCATGACTTATATGGTGGAATTCCTTGGATTCCATTTCTATAATTCCTTCGTACTTATGACCTATTTCTCTGAAAGCCTTTTCATAAATGGATTATAGTAAGGGTGTTTGTGAAATTATGATATCTCATTTTATATAAGGTAAGTTTTGAAATGTGTAAATGGAGCCTAATGTATTATAAGTAAAGGGTGCTTTATTATAATTTTTATGATAGTTCTTAAGACAATTCACTACTTGATTAACTATTTCCCCTTATTATTTATTTGTACAAATAATCTTGTTGAAATAATGAGACTATTTATGGTTATATTGAATTCTTCCATGGGTAATATTTGGATTCCAGATTTTAGTACCAAGTGTGATACTAATGGACACCGTACGATTCATTGATTTGAATTCCAAAGGATACACTCTATTTGGACCCTGTAAATGTTTTAATTTAATGAATTCCTCAGCATGGAATCGATGATTCACTTGATAGTTTTGAAAATATAATAATGTCTAAGATGATCACCTAGGAATCGATTTGATGTATGTTGGCACCAAAATATTGGATGAAAAGAACGAAGAAAATAAGGCCCCAAAGCCTACCCCGCGAATCCCCGACGTGGAGCCCTCTAAGAGACGTGGCCACCGCGAAGCAATAGAGACGGGAAGCCCCGCGAATGGCCCCAATGTTCACAAACCCGCCACAAATCAACAGAGGTGGGAAGCCCCGCAAACGCCCCTGACATTCGCGAACCCGCCGTGAAGCCAAGGAGGTGGTACCGCTCCGCGAAACCGATTGACGTTCGCGACCCACCGTGAAGACACTGAAGCCCCCTTCACGTCGTGTGGACTCTGCTTCGCGGCACCCCTTGCCTATAAATACCAAGATCCCCCATAGCCCACGGGACATACAATCTGACCTTTCGCCTTCCTAGCTCCCAAATCACAAAGCACCCTTTTCTCTTTGAATCATGAGCTCTGTGAGGTATTTTTGCTTCGCGAGGTGCCTCTGCATTGTCTCATTTTGATCCCCTCTTTCGAGAGGGATGCCTTTCGTGAAGCCTAAGGGATTTCACAAAGGAAGGTGATCCCCAAGGGGACCCGGGCAGTGGCAGAGCATTTATGCTTCGCAAAATACCCCTCCTGTACACGTGATCCACATGCCAAGGTAGGGTCACTGTACTTCGCGAAGCACACAGCTTCGTGGTACTTTGCTTCACGAGGCACCCATGCTCCGTGAGGTAGTTCTCTGCGAACACCCTTCCACTTCGCGAAGCTCCTCCCACTGGCACCTCCACCCTATGCTAAGGCTAAGGCACCCCACTTCGGGAAGCACACCCCTTCGCAAGTGCCCTTCACCACGCAGAGCCACCGAGCTCCACAAGGCCTCTGCCTATGGACCCCTCTGCTTGGCAATTCCTTTTCCCGTGTGACCCTCTAGGTATGCATGATGTGACTTCAAAGTCCCCTGGACGTTACTGCCCGTGGCTTTGCTTCGCCTAATTCTTCTTCGCATAGGAACGCTAACAGCTATTGTTTCTTCACATAGCCACGCTAATGTGGACCCCTCGATGGTTCGTTTTGCGACCCCCCTTCACCATGGCATTGCCGGTACCTTCCCTCCCAAAAGGAGCAGAGGGTACCAGTTATGTAAGTCCTAGGGGTGTGGAGTAAACCAACCTCGTCCGAGCTGTAGGATGTTAAACTGCCAAGCACATCATCCTCAACACATGATGTTAAACTGTGATCTGGCCCCGTGCCTCGCACGCAGGGTCCCCCCAGCTCGGAAATTCTTTACGCCGCTTGTCTCCACGGGGATGAAATAACCCCCCCCCCCCCCCCCACACACACACATGGGATGATATCCTCCTCCTAGGATTGGCGTTTTTCCATGGAGAGGGTAGCCATCTTGGTGTAATCCACTTAGCTCTTATTGCGGAAGGTAGAACCCATACACCTCCATACTTCCCCACCGCGAAGGCCAGCGGAGGGCGTGATAGGGAACAAGGAACCTCCTTTATTCGGTCCCAAATCCCTCTCCCTATATGCTTTTTCACCTTCGGTCCTCCATCCTGAAGAAAGTCCCAGCACCATGGGCCGCCCAACGCGTAATCCCCTCTTCACTTCCCACAGACTCACCTTTCGTGACGTGATCGTCAGGTCCCACAACCTCTTGTTTCTCACATCGAGCATGACTCTTGTGGTATTAGAGTGAGCACCGACCATGACACACCCTAGGCCACCTCAAAGTGTAAGCCCCAAACACCCCCCGTCACGCATGAAGTTAAACTGCACACCTGAACTATGGGGACTTTGATCCATGTCAAGGTGTGGTACGTAGGAAGCCTCCACGAGGTTCAAGACCACCACTCGGTCATTCCGACCTCCTTCACGTCGGTTCACCCCCATCCCACATGACATTAAACTGTATTCTACACCAATCCGAACTACGAGGACTTTGATCCATGTCAAGGCATGGTACATAGGAAGCCTCCATGAGGTTCAAGACCACCACCAGTGGACCCCCGGGTTCACCTTCACAATAGTTTGCTGATGAAACCCTACCCGCACTACGGGGATTTTGATCCATGTCAAGGCATGGTACGTAGGAAGCCTCCATGAGGTTCAATCCCCATCACCCATCAGACCAAGGTCCTTGTTTATGTCGGTTCACCAGCATCCATTATGAACTATGGAGTCTTTGATCCATGTTAAGGCATGGTACATAGGAAGCCTCCCTGAGGTTCAATCTCACCACCCATTGGTCGCTTTGACCCCCCTTAACGTCGGTTCTCACCAACCGAACTATGTGGACTTTGATTCCCTGCCATGGGGATATGTACGAAGTCTCTTCGAGGCTCAAGACCAACTTCATTATCACCCTTGTGATGGTCCCATCTCATTCCTCCTCCACTCCATTCGATTTTCCATCATCCATCCCGATCTTACTTAGGATGCCACATTCTGGTGAGATCAAGCCACCCCATTTCCCCTCCCACATTATTCGGGAAGTCTCCCACGTGCTGGCCCTAATATCGGTGATCCCTCAAGGGGGTTCTTCAATCTGATCCACTCCATCTAGTGTTATAATTAGTCTGATCTGTCTCCGTTGGACGTTAAACTCATGGCATACCCTATGTTAAACACAGGAAGCTGAGGAAAACCTCAGATACATTCCAATGGAATATGATTCCCCGTGATCGGTGTGGGATGCCTCAGGCTTCTGCACCCTCAAGAAGCCCTATAATAAGAGACAAAAGAAAGACACTCCAATTCCCCAGCGTCCATACATGCCAGTGGTTTTTCAACGTGACTACTCCCCCAACTGAAGGTTGCTGCCCTGACTGGACCCTTTGGAATGTCCTGATAGAAGCAGTGTAATTAACCGGCGTCTATGGAAACATGTCATTGGGAAGAGTTTCACGAACAACGTATTAAATCTATGAGGGAGACCCGAACTAGGTGATGAGTTCCGAGGAGGAATCCACAGAAGGAAGAACCGACATCCCATCATCCCAATTTCGATCAAGGAGCAGACATCCATGAATAAGGAACGGATGTCGCCCACCTTTGGAAAGTGGGAATGTGGGGCAACAAAAATTCACACCTGTCACACCCAGGAAGATGGACGCGCGTGCCCCGGTGAAAGGGTTGGAAATAGAAATGGTGAACCTGACGTGAAATTATTCTCCTCAATATGAAGATTAGTAGCACTCGAGACATCAGTAGATTGACGTGTCACCAGATCTAGCTATCCGGTGCCAGGTCCCGCCAAGAAAATAGCGAGCCTAGCGTGAAACTCACCAGAAGTTGGGGCAGTAGAACGTCGGGAATTCCATTCTGCAACATTGTCGGCATGGATCCCTCTTACCGATCGCAGAATACGGGATGACGTTGGGGCACTGGTTGTCGATTTCTTTTCCTCACAGTGCTGATGAGTTAATCTCCCTGATTCTCAGGAATCAGGTTGCTACTACAGGGACACAATCACCACCCACCCGCATACGCAGGGGAAGGGGAAACACCATCACAGTTGCTCCGCGTGGCTCCACTACTGCCACAACGGTGTCTGCATCCACGAATGTGGGGCGCCCATGCCCTATCTCCCTGTTATAAGTCATCCAACGAAGGGTGATTAACAACCTCGTACGTCGTTATGAGGAGGAGGGAATAATCCCAACCCGGGATATGGCCCGCCTAGACCTGGAGGCATCCAGGCCTCGCTGTCAATGCCACCCTCAAGGGCCGCACAGGGATCCCCTTCTCCCCACCCCAACATTCAATCGTTTCGGGAGCCTATCCCCAGAACTCCTTGACGAATCCCTACCTTATGCTGATGAGGTGGGTGACTTCCGGATCAGCCCGGTCAGAGTCCTGATTCAAGGGATCCAAGCAAGGGCCCCCACCCGGCCGAGTCAGCGCCGCTGCCCAGCCTTGCCAGATGAGCAGGTAGGTTTTGCACCTGCACCACCCGCACCGGCTCGCCTGACCCGACACCAACGTAGGGCCCGAGCTGAGGACACCCACCAAGGGGAGTTAACATCGATAGATACTGTGGCCCGATCCACCACCAACGCATATCATAAAGTCCCTGCCCACACTAAGCAGGGGTGCTCCTATGCCCAACCAGGATTGAGGCCCCAACCGCCCCACGGGCAGGCTAGGTCGACTCCCCGGGTCGCATGCATGAGTAGTGATCACCGCAAACTAGCCCGCGGTGATGTCACCCCATATGGAGGTCCTCCCCATACAATTGTTCCACAAATTGTGCGCCTTCCCCACTCTGAATCTTGTCATGGAGGTATGCCATGTGCTACCCCCAACCCAAATGAAGGCATGCCCCATGGTGGTGACACTCGGCGCGGGAGCCTCTCCAGTGCCCACCACACCAGGTATGGAATTACGCATCCTGCCCCAAACCGTCGATGTGAAGTCATTGCCCATACGGTCCCTCTCTAATGTGGGTATCCTCCCTACATTCTCTCCATGGTGGGAGAAGGTCCTCCTCGCCCTGGAAACCAAAGGGGTGAAGGTCAACCTCGCTCCGCCAGCACCAAGCATGGAGGTCCTCCCCATGCTCCCGCCGGTACCGACGGAAGTTTTTCCCGCTCAAGTGATTTTCATGGAGGTCCTCCCCATGCCCCCTTCGACATTTGTCCCAGTGCTCCTTGCACCCTGCCTATCTCAAGTGGAACTCATCTCCGCCCTAACACCAGTGTGGCCCCAAGACTGCATATCGGGAATCATCCTTGTCCCGAGGAGCCGCCTAGGGGTATGAATGTGGGTCATCGATGCCACAAGAAAAATCCTGGGAAGGCTCGGACGGAAATCAAACTGGCCCACTTCTCGGATTCTGAAGCAGAATATGACTCGACAGTGGAACCCTCCCCTCAGTCCTCTGTGTCAAGGACCGGGGCAGGAACAAGGCATGTTAGCCTCATCCTCCCAGAATGTGAATTCCACCAGATTCGTGCCTCTCTTCATAGGTATATCCAGGAGTAGGAAATTTTGGGAGTCCCACAGGTTTTAACCGTGCAGTCACCACCGTCGTCACTAGAAGCACCCTCTACCTTGACCAGAGACCACGAAGAGATATTTTGGGGACCAATGGTGGTTGATAAACAGCGTGACCCATCGCCGGTAACCGTGATCCCTACACGAAAAGTCGTGGTTGTCAGCCCGTCATATCATGACGTTGTGGTCAGGTTACGACACTCTTCAGAGGATGGCCCGGAAATCGGCGGCCAGTCGGCTCATTCACTGTATTCTTCGCCGCCCAGTTTACTATCCCAGCGGCCCGTCTCGGTACCGCTACCGGTTCCTCAGCCACCTCCGGTTGACGAGTGGAGCAATATGGGGCCAGACCCGGAATCTGAGCCCAGGAGCTTCTGGAACATTCTCATGGCGGATCATTTCCCAGAGAAGTTTTGGCCGGTAGCAGCATCGAACTTTTGTGCGCCCAAATCCCTCACCCCAAAGGAAGTCGATTTCTTCCTTCAAACCCTATTGGCGATGCACTTCCGTCTTTGTTATTATTGGGTGGTGTACCCTAGGATCCAATTGCACTTTCAGGAAATCGGTGAGCAATGTCGTCTGGTCGATTTGGCCGCACTCCCCGTGGTCCAACGCCCTGAGTCACCAGGTCGTTAGACGACCCTCCAACAAAAATGTGTTCAGAGTTTCAACGTACTCCGCAAAATAATCAGGGAGGTTACCCCCATGTGCAAGTCCATGGCTGGGGGAAGTACGCTACCCTCCTCTTCAGCCCTATTCGACGGCAACCCGACTCACTATGCGATATCGAGGAAATAACCCTGGTAAAGGTCACAGTCCACATGGCTGACATAGTGGACAAAGAGGACGAACTGGAATTTATGGATGGAGACTTACCCCCTGAGGATGTGCCACCATTGTTAGACCCATCAGGGAGGATTACCCATCAGCAGAGGAACCTCCTAGGTCTCCCTGCACCCACCGAGTCGTTGGTACTCAGTCGGAATTCTGGTAAGGGTAAAGAGCATGTCAGAGCTGTCAAGCACTCCGACCCATCTTCCTTAGTACAAAAGGCAGAGGAAGACCCTGATATGGCCACGTTACACCAGCAACTTGCTGAGCAGAAGAGGCTGGTCGACGAACTCCTAGCCGAGCATTCTATAGAGCGACGACCCAACTATGGTAATCCTAAGCTGGGGCAGCAGGGGCAGGAATAATTTCTCCTTGGCGAGATGCCTCCGGGAAACCCTGATCATGCTACTCCCACAAACAGGGTAGAAGCTGTAACCCACAGCAAGAGGGCGCGATACGTCTCGCCAAACCCTCCCGAACGGCGAGGCAATCTGAGGAATCCATCCCAGGTTCCCCCAGTTGCCCCGCGGGCCATTCCGCCAGTCGCTCCACCAGCAGTTGAAGTCGTCTACCGTGTCGAAGAGCCCGGAAATGCACTCATGGTTAGGGATCCCCATCAAGATAGGTACCCTCACCCGGATGATCCTATAGCGGCACTCATCGCCCGCCTCAAGGCGTTGGAAACGTGACAGGTGGCAGTTCCACTAGATGTCAAGTCATATCCTGCATGGGGGGACGATATGACTGCACCTCTGGGTTTTGGAAATCCCACTTTCTCGCCCTTTAATGGAACAGGGTACCCACCACAGCACCTGGCCCATTTTTCCTCCAGGTGTGGCCCCATGTTGGGGACTCCAGCACAATAGGAAGCCGCCAAGATCTGATGTTTTGTGCAGACGTTGGAGGGCCCTGCGTTCATCTGGTACAACCATCTCCCTATTGGTTCGGTGACCGACTGGGAGGATCTCCACCGGAAATTCCTATACCAGTTCAGCTCCACCACGCGAAATACCAGTATTGCAGACCTCTTCAAGTGCAAACAAAGGCCTAATGAGAGAGTCACGGACTTCATTGCTCGGTGGAAGGGTCTCACATACTCCCTCGATATGCCACTGACTCAAGAGAAACTACTGACGATGTGTGTAGGGAATGTCAAAGCAGAACTGGTTCCTTCCCTGATCACTCAGAACTACCCGGGAGGGTTCTGAGATTTCTCAGATAAGGCTCAGCGCCTCGAGGAAGCTCTGCAACAGGCTAGTCAGGCATGTCCGCTGCCCCCTGTGATCCCCTCAAGGAGGGCTTCCAGTGCCGAGCCTGCGGTGATGGCCCAAATAGAAGCCCACAAGTAGCTAGAGTTGCTACCAGTGGCACTGGCTCCGCAACCTCGCAAAGGCCCACCACCTCAGGTGCAGCCTCCTGCCCAGCAGTGACCACCTCAGAATCGGCAGGTTCCCCCGCGCAATGTGCCACCACTTCCTAGGCGGGACAATCAGGCTCCACCTCCTCGGAAGGCCCCTCCGGCCCCTCGTCAGGGCCAGGCTCCCAGAGCCCCCTATCTAGATTTAAGGCACCAGACTTACTTGTTCAATGAGAATCAGGTTTCCAGCTACTTCCGTAGTGCCCTATAACAGGGGATTGTGCGCTTACCATATTGCAGAAGGCCGGCAGAGGTGAATCTCACGGATCACCCCAACTATTTCCCCTATCATCAGATCCTGGGGCACACCCTCAAGCAGTGCTATGTGTTTAAATACTGGCTCCAAGACCGGGTCAGTAACAACATAGTCAGGTTTGGCCCGACCCCGACACAAGTGGCGGGTGTCTTGGTAATGTCAGAAAGTAGTAGCCATGACGAAGGCGAGTGGCAGCAGGTTCCCAGCCACGGATCCCAGAAGCATGACAACTGGATGGCTCGTAAAATAGTCACTCGCTCCCATGGTATTATTTGGGCATGCCTGAATCATCCAGATCCTTCAGAAGCCGCGACTAGAGCCTCCACATCATCATCTCAGCTGGCCTCTTCCCAGAAGAGCAATAAGCGGTGGCACAAGAAGAAGCAACGCGCCCCACCACTGGCATAGTCATCCCGCACTCTTGGTGACTTCATGCCCCCTGAGATGGGGATCCCTCCCAGAATCCGCCCAGTGGTGGATGATTCTTCAAGCTTCAGTCAGGGGTACACTTCGGTTAATACCGTGGAGATGGTAAATCCCTATTTGACTCCCAATGAGGGGGAACGCCAGGCGAACCCCCCCCCCCCCCAATGTCTCCCATCGACGTCAATGTCAGCGGAGCCTTGACTACATGGGTCATCAAGGTGCATCAGTTGGAACCTCCAGCCAGGCCATGCATGCCACTGAAACCAGACAGTAGGTCCAGCGTAGAGCTCAGCACGCGCAACCTCCTCATCTAGTGCCCTCAGATCTACCTCCAACACTGTTTGTGCTACTAGATCAGGCAGAGCCGCTTCGTCTGTACCATGGACAGTCTCGCCCTACCGTAGGCCAATCTCAGTTGTTTGGTCCTCATCCGGCAGCTACTCCTTAGGCCTCAACTAGTGAGCAATGGGACGTACCTAGCACTAGCCATCCACCGGTCCAGCCGGCAAGGCCCGTCGTGCCTCCGATTGCAGAATGGCCTCCTGTAAGCAGAGGCTCACGTTTGGCACAGAAGTATGATGTTCTAAAGCCCCTTTTCGGTATTCCAGAAAGGCTTTCTATCCTTGAGGCTCTTCACCTATCATCCGAAATGTGTGAGGTGCTTTCCGAGGCCCTAAAGAGCCCCCTCCAGTTCGAGACAGAGGTACCAGCTGTAGAAGCCTTCCACGCCGATGCAATTGAGAATGCCGAATGCCAGGAAGTTATCTCGTTCTCTGGTGAAGACAAATACCCTCCTATACAGGGTCACATTCGTCCACTGTACATCATCGGCCAGTTAAATGGTGTGGAATTCCGCCGCTGTCTTCTTGACACGGGTTCTGGGATCAACCTAATCCTGACTCGGACACTACGGAAGCTGGGGTTATGTGAGGATGATCTAACTCCCTTCGACCTCAGAATCCAGGGATATGATAGGACCGAGCAGACCCTGGTCGGCAAGATCTATTTGAAGACCCAGTTCGGTGGCCTAATTTCTAGTACTGAATTCATGGTTGTCTCCCAGGAGACTGCGTACAATGCATTGATGGGCAGGCCATGGCTCCACCTACCTGCAGCGGTCCCTTCGTCGTATCACCAATGCCTCAAATACTCCCTCAATGGTCAAGTATGCATGATCCAAGGATATGTGTCTCCTTTTTCCTCTTTTGAAGCCCGTTATTTGGACGTTGACTACTACAAGAGCAAGGATAAGTAGATTTTGGCAAGTGAGGTTGAACCTGCCCCAGTCACAACTGATCCCTGGGCAGGTCTGGATGACGCCTATATCTTCTCAATCCATTGACTGGAGGCCACGACCCCCAAAATGGGGAAATGCTTTCTCGTTTTGGGTACAAGAGGAAGGTGTATCCCTGGGCCTAAGTAACGGCGGTAAATCACCTCATACTCCTACACCAACCAGGCTCGGGTGATCCTGAAACCTCCTACTCCTGTACGGTATCGAGATGTCCGGCTCATAGAAATGGCGGTGCGTCATACGCGTCTATTTCGCCGGGCTGTAATTAACCGGCTCAAACCGACACGCCACTACTGCTTTGATTTTATCAAGCATAGCACCATGGGATAAAGACCGGATGAGATTGGATCAACTGCCTTCATCGCTATGGTCTCAGTGGTGTATGAATCTCCTGACATGATGACCACTGCCGCTCAAGCTAGAACCAGCCTCCCATCAGAGTCTAATGGCTCGAAGATGACTCCCCCATGGAAGATCCCTCCAGAAGTGGATAAGAGGACCTAGAGGATGCTCCCCCCACCTTTGAAGAAGGCGTCTCTACCACGGTCGATGAACTGGTATAGGTGAACCTTGGTAGTGAGGTAGATCCAAGACCCACATTGATCAGTGCCACCATGTCCCTCGAAGAGAAGCAGCGGTACGCGAACTTCCTCAAACAGCACCATGATGTGTTTTCCTAGAGTTACGGTGGGATTCTAGGACTAGATCCCCAGGTAGTCGTCCACCACCTTGGCCTCCCGAAAAACCATCGCGGGTTCAAGCAGCCTTCTAGAAAGATGCACCCTTCTCATGGTGCCATGGTTGAGGCCGAAGTTGATAAGCTTATCAAAGCCAAATTCATCAAAGAAGTCCAGTACCCCAAGTGGCTAGCCAACATTGTGCCAGTCGGGAAGAAGAACGGGCCGATCAGAGTCTATATCAACTTCCACGATCTCAACCGCCACTGTCCGAAGGATGATTTTCCCCTCCCAGTGACAGAGTTTTTGATTGATGCCATGGCCAGGTTCCAAGCCCTCTCCTTCATGGATAGGTATTCTGAGTACAACCAGATCCGGATGGCCCCCAAAGACGAGTAGTCCACCTCTTTTAGGGCCCCCCAAGGTACTTTCTGTTACCAGGTTATTCCCTTCGACCTGAAAAATGCAGGTGCCACCTATCAGCGGGCCATGCATCGCATATTCAATCCAATCCTGGGAACATTGGGGGAATGCTATGTGGATGATTTGGTGGTCAAATCCCTCTAGCGCCAGGACCATCTCAATGATCATGAGAAAGTTTTCGGTTTCCTCTGTTCCCACCACCTGAAGATGAACACATTGAAGTGTGCCTTTGGGTTCACCTCTAGGAAGTTTCTTGGATTTTTTGTTAGATAACTAGGCATCGAGATAGACCCAGAGAAGATCAATTCCATCAGCCAGATGCCTCCCCCGAGTAATATTAGGGAGCTTCGAGGTCTTCAAGGCCACTTAGCCTATATATGTCGATTCATTGTGAATCTGGCTAGCAAGTGTAATCCATTTTCTCGGCTCATGTAGAAAGTCTCCACATATGAATGGGATGAAGAGTGTCAGGCCGCCTTCGAGGAAATCAAGAAGTATATGATCCAGCCTCCGGTCCTGATGCCACCCATTTCTGGAAATCCGTTGGTCCTTTATCT
Organism: Viscum album; assembly: GCA_963277665.1. Lineage (NCBI taxonomy): Eukaryota > Viridiplantae > Streptophyta > Magnoliopsida > Santalales > Viscaceae > Viscum > Viscum album. The sequence continues at coordinate 1,718,099,213 of OY728143.1, forward strand.
GACTACTCTGGAATGGTCTCTCGGTGCCCTGATCACCCAGAAGAACAATGAGGGGACAGAGAGCATCCTATACTACCTCAGCTGCATGCTACTCGATACGGAGACCAGATACTCCCCCATATAAAAGAGTTGCCTTGTGCTCGTGTTTTCCGTACAGAAATTACGACACTACCTGCAGCACTATGAGGTAAAATTGGTCTCTCGGGTGTACCCACTGAAGTACATTCTGAACCGCCCCATGTTGACTGGCCGACTGGCACGTTGGGTGTTAATTCTCCAGCAGTTTGACATCAGGTTCGTGCCTTAGAAGGCCATCAAGGGGAAGGCATTCGCAGACTTCCTAGCTTCCCATCCAACCCTCGCGGATCAGTCCCTGGGCCTGGATTTTCCTAATGATTCAATCCTCTCAATCGATCATGCGGTATCATGTTGGAAAATGCACTTCGACGATGCCTTCTGGAGCCCTACCGGTAGGAGGCTCAATGATCCTTGGCTCAACAGAGTGGGTATGGGTATCGTCTTCATCACCCCAGTGCAAGCTGTTCTGCCATACTCATTCCTATTGTCAGAAGGCTGCACCAACAACGAGGCAGAGTATCAGGCTCTCATCACTAGCCTCGAGCTGGCCCTTGAGATTGATGTGCCCCATTTTCATGTGAAAGGGGATTCTGAACTAGTCATCAAGCAGGTCAATGGCGACTATGTCGTCAGGAAGCCACATATCGTGCTATTGTTGGAGTGAACCCTCCATCTAATGGCCCAGTTCCCTTCTCGACCAGAGGTTACTCATGTCCCTCGGTCACAAAATGGTCGAGCGGATGCTATGGCCGGTTTAGGTGCATCACTTTCAGAACCTGAGCAGGATGATATTTTTATACATGTGGCACACCGAAGAGTCATTTCCCCTGTCACCCCAAAGGATGATGACGGCCCGTGGGTGAGCCATCTCACCGCCGGATCCTCCACGTCGGGAGCACCAGGTCCTTCAGATGCAGTGGTAGAGGCCACTTCTGACTAGAGGGAACCTTTTTTCGAGTATCTCCAAAATGGTCTCCTCCCAGATTATCAGGCCAAGCGTGAGGGAATCTGATGCGACGCACTGTAGTTTACCCTCCAGAGTGGTCCTAGTCTTGAGCGGATCCTCTATAATGGGGTTTTGATGGTGTGCTCCTCCGTTTTATTCAAGGAGTTGAGATTTCTCAGGTCATGCAAGAGGTCCATGCTGGTTCATGCAGTGCCCACTAGGCTGGTCTGAAGCTGTCCCATCAGATCCGGAGACTGGGGTACTTCTGGCCCTCTATGATCCATGATTTTATTGAGTTTTCCAAGAGATGCCACACATTCCAAGTTCATGCTAACTTCCTGCATCAGCCACCAGAGCCTCTACACTCCACAAAGTACTCCTGGCCATTTGCGGTGTGGGGACTCGATGTCGTGGTTCCATATCCACCGGCGACAGCTCGCCAGTTTAGGTTCATCCTGACCACTACATATTTCTTCTCCAAGTGGGCAGAGGCAGTTCCACTCAAATAAGTCAAGGATCGTTCCATCATTGACTTTGTGAGCTCCAATATCATTCACTAGTTTGGAGTCCCTCACACTATCCTCACCGATAACGGCACCAACTTCCAAGCATCTAAGCTGAAGAAATTGTATGTCATGTTCAATATCTGTTAAAATCATACCTCTCTCTATCACACGCAGGAAAATGGACAGATCGAGGCATTCAACAAAACATTTTCTAACATTTTGCAGAAAATGGTTGGTCAGAACAAGAAAATTTGGCCGGAAAATCTCCCCAACACCCTCTGGGCGTATCGGACGATGACTTGAAATTCCACCCAGGTGACTCCATATTCTCTGTTGTATGGGGCTGAGGCCATCCTGACCATCGAGATACATCTGCCATAGTTGCGCACTGCAGTCTATGACCAGCAGGCACTAGATAAGGTGGCCGAAACCCATCTAGATGAATTGGAAGAACTGGATGAGAACAGGCTTTGTGCCCTGCACAATCAAGAAAGGCATCAGAACAAGATATCCAGAGCCTTCAAAAAGAAGGTTTGCCTTCGATATTTTCTACAAGGTGACCTGGTATTGGCCCTCTGAGCGCCAATGATCCCCAGCAGGAAACCACCCAAGCTGGAGCCCAAATGGGAAGGACCTTACATCATTCATAAGGTCTACCCAAATGGAGAATACTTCTTGGTAACTATAGATGGTGAGAACATAACTCCTCCCACCAACACCAATTTCCTCAAGCAATACTTTTCCTGAGCCTCCGGGTCCTGCATGACCCTAAACTGCACCCCAGTCCTGCACAACGTTAAACTGCATGGTCCCGCATGACCATAAACTGCATGATGGTCCTACAGGACCTTAAACTATCCAGTCCTACATGACTTTAAACTAAAACATCATCCCACATGACGTTAAACTACATCATCATCTGTCATGACGTTAAACTATTCATATTTGTTTGTCATGACGTTAAACTGCTCATTATCGTCCCGCATGAAAATAAACTGCAAAATGGTCCGAGCTCTATGACCCTAAACTAAGATCTCATTCGTCCTCACTACAAGACGTTAAACTGCGAATAGTTCAGGCCTTTATGACCAAGGCCCTTGGCCTTTATGGGCCCCCGACCCTCATCCTCACTGCAAGACGATAAACTACGAGTTGGTCAGGCCTTCCTGACCAAGGTCCAGCCTCAGGCCTCATGGCCTTTCCCCGATCCAGGCTCTCTTGTGGGATTGTATGGTGTGGTATGGGATTATATCCTCATTCAAATTAGGTTACCCGTCATATCATACACATCCCCAGATGATATGTGTTTCATCGTCCTACATGACGTTTAACTGTTCTTCTAGAACTACGTATGGCTTGATTCCCATCCTCATGGGAAACGTAGGAACACTCAGACGCGTCGTTTTAAGCGCAGATTCAAACCCTTCTATTTGAAAATCCCCCCTGGGTATAGCTTCCTCGGAGGGTCCTCACATGATGTAGAGTAGGCTTCCTTAGCCCCACTCATACGAGGATTATAATGGTCGCACCATGTTCCCACTCCCGTTCTTCTATTCTCCCCCGTCTTCACTGCACGACATTAAACTGCATGGACTTCAAGAACTACGTATGGATTGATTCTCATCCTCATGAGATACATAGGAACGCCTGGACATTTTGTCTTTAGGCCCATCCCAAAATATAGAATCTTCCCCTCGGGTCAAGACATATGGCATGGTGCATACTTTTTCCCCAATTCACGTCAATCTAGCCTCGACCCGGTTGTACGTCCCCCTCCCTGGAGATGTTCGCCTATTTCGTAGATGGATACAACTATGCTTCTCCCACTCCTCGACTAGGATTCCATCACCTTCTCCATCCTAAAGGGCCCATGAATGGTATGGATACCAGGCCTAAGGTCCCTCTTACCATTTCAGGCCAACGCTATAGATGCCGAAAAAAGTCCACAACTCCTAGAGGAAGTTTCGAAATGGAAAAGAGAAGTCATATTCAAAATCAGAGGCCCGGTCTGAAGGCCCATGAAGTGGTGCGCGAAATAAAGGGGGGATTGCGCAAAATAAATATGTGTGCGTGAAGAATGTCAGGGATTCGCATAATCGAGCTGCTGGTGCATGCAATTTTGCGCGCCCCGGCTCCGTGCGGTGAGGCTTTGCGCTCCGACGGTTCCCGTCGCGGAAAATTTCGCGTGCCGCCTGCATTCCGCGCCGGCTGGTGCCTATAAATAGAAGGAGACCTCCGACGGTTTTGGGGTTGAGGAATTCGGATCGTCTCTCGGGCGCGCAATTCGACTCCCCCCGCGCGCAATATGTTTTCCAGGTAATCCCCCTTTTCACGCAACCTTGCCCCGGGGTTCGCCTTTGTGCGCAACTCCACCGGCTTCAGTGAATTTGCATCCTCCTCCCGGTACTTCCCTTGTGCGCGATCATTATCCCTTGCGCGCAATCACCTTCTACACGCGCAATACCTTGCACTCAATCCCATATCCGTGCAATACTCTGGCCCTATTGCGCGTCATCCCGGTGTTTTGCGCGCAAACCTTACTTTTGCGTGCAACACCCAGGACCCCTTTACCTTGACGCCCCTTGTCTGCCTTTCCGTGCCGGCACATGATGTCTTCCCTGCTGGTCATGCGTGCTATGCGTTGTTTTCCCGTACGGCCTTCCAGGCTCGTACGAAGTAACCTCAAGGTCCCTTGGGAGGTTCTTCCCATTGTGTTGCTTTTCCTTATGCTTCTTCGCATAGGCACGCTAACGGCTATTGCTTCTTTGCATAGCCACGCTAACGTGGACCCCCCAATGGTTCGCCCTGTGGCCCCACTTCATTACGGCCTTGCCAATGCCTTCCCTCTCATAAGGGGTAGAGGGCATTGGGCATGTAAGCCCTAGGGGTGTGGAGCGAACCCACCTCATCCAAGCTGTAGGACGTTAAACTGCTAAGCACCTCGTCCTTAACACATGACGTTAAACTGTGGTCCGACCCCGTGCTTCGCACGCAGGGTCCCCCCATCTCGGACATTCTTCACGCCTCTCGTATCCACGGGAATGGACTCTTCCTTTCATGGAATGAGATCCTCCTTGTCGGAGTGGCGTTTGTCCACGGGGGAAGGGCTACCTCAGAGTGTAATCCCCTAGCCTCTCTTACGAAAGATTGCACCCATGCATCTCTGTACTTCCCCCCTACCAAGGCTAGTGGAGTCCCTTTCCCACTGTGCTTTGTCGCACCACGGGCCTCCACCCTAGAGTAAGCCCCAGCACTAGGGTCGATAACCACGCGTAAGCCCCTGTTTCCTCTTTGGGCCACTCAACGTGTAAGCCCCATTCCGCTTCACACAGACACACCCTTCGCGACATGATCATCTGGTCCTTGATGCCTCTTGTTTCCCACACCAAGAATGACTCACGTGGGATTAGAGCGCGTATTGACCATGACATCCTCCTATGGGCCGCCTCAGAGCGTAAGCCCCATGCCAGCGAACTACGTGGACTTTGATCTGTGCTAACGCATGGTATGTAGGAAGACTCCATGAGGTTCAAGACCACCACCCGGTCATTCCGACCTCTCCACGTCGGTTCCCCGACCACCATGGGCCGCCTTAGATCATAAGCCCCATATCCACCACGGGCCACCTCAGAGCGTAAGCCCCATATCCACCACGGGCCTCCTCAGAGCGTAAGCCCCATATACACCTTGGGCCGCCTTAGAGCGCAAGCCCCATATTCACCACGGGCCGCCTCAGAGCGTAAGCCCCATATCCCTCGTCCTGCAAGACGTTAAAGTGTATGCCCTTGTCCCACATGACGTTAAACTGTATCTCGTCCTGCATGACGTTAAACTGTATTCCCCCTCTTCGGCCGTCTTAGAGCATAAGCCCCATGCCTCACATCCACGTCTCATCCTGACTCCCCTCTCAAGCCCACGTGCCTTGGGAAGCTCATGCCCTAGCCCAGAGATCTTACCTCCTCCAGGCTCCCATCCATGCGTCCATTCTCACAGGTCACCTTTTCAGTTGTCCCACCGTATCACCGAACTACACGGACTTTGATTCCCTGCCATGGGTATATGTAGGAAGCCTCCATGAGGTTCAATCCCATCACTCCATCATCCATCCTGATCCTTACCCGTGCTGCCACATCCCGGTGAGATCATGCCACTCCACCCCACTCCATAGTATCCGGGAAGCCGCCCACGTGCTGGCCCCAACATCGGTGTTCCCCCTAGGGGGTCCTTCAATCTGATCCACTCTCAGTGTTTCGATCAGTCCGATATGTCTCCGCAAGACGTTAAACTTGCAGCATACCCTGTGTTAAACATGGGAAGCTGAGGAAAACCTCAGATGGTACACATTCCCCGCATTCTATGTGGGATGCCTCGGGCTTCCATGCCCTCGAGAAGCCCTGTGATAAGGGATAGAAGACAAACATGTTGATCCCCAATGTCAAGACATGCCAACGAAACCCCAACGTGACCATTACCCTCACCGATGGTTGCTGCCCCGACAAGACCCCTTGGAGTGTCTCTCTGGAAGCAACGTAATTAACTAGCGTCCATGCAGATATGTCGCCAGGAATGAGCTTCGTGAACTTGTCTTAAATCTATGAGGGAGACCCGGATTAGGTGACGAGCTCCGAGGAGGAATCCACGGAAGGAAGAACCAACATCCCATCATCCTGGTTTTGATCAAGGAGCAGACGTCCCTGAATAAGGAACGGATGTCGCCCGCCTTTGGAAAGCGGGAATGCGGGGCTGCGAGCCGCGCATCCTCCCATGCGTGACGGACACGCGCGCACGCCCCAGCGTAAAAGCGTCGGAAACAGAAAATGGTGGACCCGACATGAAGCTCTTCTCCTCAATATGGGGACAGGTGGCGTTCAGGATGTTGGAAGATCAGCATGTCACCAGGTCCGAGTACCTATCACCGTGACGTGAAACCCACCAGGGGTTGAGGCAGTCAGGATGTTGTGCACTCCGTTCCGCGATTTCGTCAGCGTGGATCCCTCCCACCGACCACGAAGATGGAACAATGTTGGGCTATTGGTTGTCGATTTCTTTTCCTGTTAGTACAAATGGGTTCATCTCCCTGCTTCTAGGAATCAGATCACTGCATCCGAAGCTCGATCGCCACCTTCCCACCGACGTAGGGGCAGGGGCAGCGCCGGCGCAGCTACCCCGTGTGGTCCCGCCTTTTCCACAGTCACTCCGGCTCTGATTTCCAATACTTTCGGGCACTCATGCCCCATTTCCCCGTCAAAAATCATCCAACGAAGGGTGGTCCATGACTTGGTTCATAGGTACGATGAGAAAGGGATCATCCCCACTAGGGGCCTGGCCTGTTTGGATCTAGAGGCGGTTGTGCCCCACTATTGTCATCGCCCCCGAGGGCCGCGCAGGGAGCCGCCGCTCCCCACTCTGACATTCAACCGCTTTGGGAGCCTATCCCCGGAGCACCTTGACACATCTGTCCCCTATGCCAATGAGGTGGGGGATGTCCGGGTCCGCCCGATCGGAGACCCGTCCCAGGGGTTAATGGCAAGAACCCCTGCCAGGCTGCGTCGATGTCATCGCTCGACTCCCCGGGACGAGGACCAGGCAATCGGTGTGCCCGCACCACCGACTCCAACCTATCTGACCCGACGCCAGCGTCGGGCGCGAGTAGAAGAGAATGCCCGTCCTGGGGCACCAACGTCAGCAACCACTGTGGCCCGAGCCACTGCTAACTTCTGATCCCAAACCCCCGCACACGTTGAACAGGGGTAGTCACATGCCCGACTGGGATCGAGGCCCCGACCACCCTACAGGCAGGTTGGGTCAACTCTCCCGGTCACGGGCACAGGCAATGGCCACCGCGGACCAATCCATGGTAGTGCCACCCATCATGAAGTCTCATTTCGTGCCACTGGTCTAGAAAGCCGAAGGCTTCTTCGCGATAGCTACACTCAGGTATGACTCCTTCCAACACCCATTGCACTGGGTATGAGGTCACTCCCCCTACCACTGGCCGCGAGTATGGAGTCGTTGTGTATCCAGTCGCTCACTCACATGGAGGTCCTCCCCATGTCCCTTTCAACATATGTCCCGGTGCTTCCCACACTCTGGCCTTCAGTCCCCTCTTCCCCAGCACTATTGCGGCCAGGGGAATCCTTGACGAAAATCATCCTTACCCTGAGGATCCACCCAGGGGCAGGAAGGCGGGGTGACATCTCCGTAGGAGGAATGTCAGGGGAGTCCGGACGGAAATTAGACCGGTCCGTTTCTCAGACTCTAAAGAGGAGTACGACTCGAAGGTGGAACCTTTCCCCCGACCCTCTGAGTTGAGGGCAGGAATGGGAATACGGCGTGTCAGTCTCGTACTCCCCGAATGCGAGATCTGTATGATTCCCTCCTCCCTCCGAAGGTATATCCAGGAGGACGAGGACTTGGCGTACCCCCAGGGGTCAAACCTGCAGTTATCGCTGGCCTCCCCGGAAGCGCCTTCCACCTCATTCCGGGAGTGTGGGGAACTTTTCTAGGGACCGAAGGAAGATTCGCAAGATGACACACCCTCAGCAAGCACCAACGCTGTGACAGGAGGCCCATTCTCTGGCCCATCCTATTGTGACATGGCAGCCAGGGCACTGAAGCCCTTGGAGGACGACTCAGGGATCAGCGACCAATCGGCATGTTCGCTGTATTACCCACCGGTCAGCCCATCAGCCCAGCGACCTGCCTCGGCGCCATTTCCAACTCCCTATGCATTCTCGGTTGATGAGCAGGGGTAGCAAGGTCCGGACCCTGAACCAGAGTCATGGAGATTCTGGACCGTCCTCTCAGCGGGCCACTTCCCTGAGAAGTTTTGGCCGGTCGCAGGACCAGATTTTGATATACCAGAGGTGTTCACCCCGAGAGAGTTAGAATGTTTCCGCTAGACTCTTCGTTTGACTCACTCTTGTATTCACCATCAGCTAGCGCCTTATCCCGGGAGTCCAACGCATCTCGAGGATATCAGTGAGCAGTGTCGTCAGGTCGACTTGGCAGCGCTCCCTGCAGTCTGGCACCCCGAGTCGCCTGGCCACCGCAGGGCCCTCCAAAAACAATGCGTTCAGAGTTTTCAAGTACTCCGCAAGGTTATCAAGGAAGCCACCCCCCACGCACACATCCGCAGATGGGGGAATTACGCTGCCCTTATTTTCTGTGTGATCCGCCGACAGCCTGATTCACTGGGTGGCCCTGAGGGAATGTCGCCAAAGGCAGTGGCGGTCAACATGGCTGACCTTTCAGATGAGGGAAATGGTGTGGACCTCCTTGATGGGGACTCACCCCCTGAGGACAAACCTCCACTGGACCCTTCTGGGAGGATCACTCGCCACCATAGGAGCCTCCTAGGTCTCCCCAAGCCCATTGAGGCACTAACACTAAGCCGAAACATTGGCAAGGGTAAAGAGCATGTCGGGGTTGTCAAGCTCACTGATAGGGCACTGTCGTGGGCACCCTCAAATGATTAATGTGATTTTGGGGTACTTAGGTGCAGCAGAGTGGCTGACCAAGGTCGTCTCTCAAAGGAGGAAGTGAATTTAACAACTTATTCAAGGTATTCTAAAAATAAAATAAAAGAGAATAAAATAAAAACACTACTATAAAGGATTGAGGTTTTTTTTATAGTTTATGAATCTAGAAGAAGTTTTCTAGAAGTAGATTGTATATATATTTTTTGTTTTTAGTTTTGAAATGAATTTCGATTAAAATGACACAACAAGAAGATGTTTTTTTAGAAATCTATTTTAAAAGGCATAATCGATCTAACTCTACCTCTTCATTCACTTATTAATAATTATCATTTAAATCAAAATCTACTTAATTATGATCCCCTAATTTTTTATCCCTCTAACACTACGAGAGTTAACTTAACCACAAAGATTAAATTACTTAAATCCTAGGCTAGCTTCGGAACACGCAATCGCAGCACCCTACTTTGATTATTGTTCTAAGGATAGCTTATGGTCAGTGGTTAATTAGAGCACATATCCATTCTAGAAATGAGGATGAATTGTGTTTAGGGATTATATTTTAACTCTACAAATTTATCATGTGTGGTCTTGTATTACCGATGAAGATTACGCTCTCACAATTTACACAAAATCCCGACCTCGTGTGTTTTAGTGTTAATTGTTCAATTGCTTGCTTAGTTTCTTGTAATTTAAAAACACAATTCATGGATCATATTATGTGAATTACAGTAGCTCATTGATTCAAAATAATTAAATGAAGAGGGTAGAAGATAGATCTATTAGTAAAAGACTACTCTTCCATGGGTGGCGTAATCATCGTAGAAGCGTTTTGCATGTGCAAAGCTTTATAATGGGTATAACCCAATAATGCTTCTACTCAAGAATTCCAGACCAAAGAGGAAGATTAAGAGAAGAGTAAATTTAAACAAAACAGAAGAAAATAGAATAAATAAAAGAATAACAAATAATTTTATTACACAAATAAAATCATTACAACATGAAGGAGAAGAATAAGGCTTCGTCGAAGGGATCCTTGCTTCAAGAGCTACCCTTATTGAAATGGTTGGATAATTGAAGTGGATCCACTTCTACTTTACCCTAAACTTCCCAAATCACGTCCCAACCCCACCAAATGATAAAAACACCAATTTATAGAGTGGTGGGGAGGCTAGGTTCAAAGTGGTTTCAAGTGTGAATGGGGAATCTCGTCCAAATATTTTATGCCAAATGAAACCGCCCATTTGACCACAGAAATGCGTGAAGTGTCCAGACTTCCAGAAGTATCAAATGTGTAGATATGGGTACTATATCTCCTATACAAATTTGAGCTTAATCCAGGCCCATATGAAGGCGTTATGGCCGAAATAAAGAAGCTTCTCCATTCTGGAGAGTCCATCCCAACTTTGACTTCATGGCCCATTTTCAACAAACAAATGCACTCTTTAGCTCTAGTGTCTTGAATAAAGTTTGTAGATAATTAAGTTATTAACACTGTTAAAAAATTTCAAATTCAAATAATAAATATAAAAATATGTATCTTCAAAATACTACTGTGAACTATCAAGGGTAAAACTGGAATTTTCATCAAATATTCAAATGAATGATCTAATCCCAAATAATTTCTAATTAAAAATATTTAACACAATGTGAGGAAATTATATCATTTATTATCAATAAAATATTCAATAAAATAGTGTTTTATCAACTCCCCCACACTTACCCTTTTGCACTCCTGAGAAAAACCTCATATCAAGTAAACATTAATATCAAATCAAAACTAATTTTAAAACACATATCCTTGAGATCAAACAATTACACACCAAGAAACAAAAGATATCATGCCTCATAAAAACCCATTATTTCAAGTTATTCATTTATATCATTCAATATATTTCCACTTTATTTATCCTCCCATGCACAAAACACTTACTTCACTTAAATTTTCTCTCATCACTCAAATATCAATTTTTTTTTGCAATATATTTCTCATCCAAACTCATACAAGGGTCACCATAGGCTTGATAAATTCCTACATCGCTAACCGATGTGAGTCAAGGACATATGTTTATCATGAGAACTTTTCAGGGTTGTTCTGTGGCTTTTAGTTGGTAGGATTTATATTTGAAAAATTTTGAGGCTGAATGAGGAGGGCTTGACTCTTTTTGAAGCAAAATTGCATTAATCTAATTTTCACTTAAATATGGTCTTCTCTTCAATCCCCATAGTATAAATTCAGCTCCATCATCATGAAAAGTCATGAAAGGTTTACACCATTCATCATTTCAGCATCAAAAATTTCAATCTTCTCAAACATGATTTTCTTGAAAGCTCCAGATGGGCACAGCTTTCCACCTCAATTAGAAGCTCCAGAAAAGGCACAGCTTCACTTGTCATGAAAGATCCAGAAAAGGAACAACTTTCAATATAATGAATTTCTTCAGTAGCAAACACATCTCTTCAGAATTTAATTTTCCACCCAAAGTATCACAGAATGTGGTGGCACAACACAAGATAGATTCCCCCACACTTTAGTTCAACTAGATTATGCAATTTCACTTCAAGAGTTGGTTGGATAGGGAAAATTGGCTTTTAATGTGGCTAACCTAACAGGTTGTGCATGGATTATAAGGGATACAAGGATTAAATATTCGCGGTATGCCATTATAAAAAAGGATTATTTGAAATAGGGGATTTAATACCAAACAAATTCCTCAATCATTTAAACATAAGTACCTCAAACCCTCAAGTTTTGACAGGAATAGATCAAATTCTGGTTAAATAAAGCATGGTTTGGTTCTCTCAAGAAGTGAGGTGAATTTAAATAATATGAAAACAATGGTTCAGAAGCCTCACAGGAAAATGATTTCAAATATAAAGACAGTGAGATGTGGCATGGGATTCAAAATTCAGTGTACTTTTCATGAAATTACTAAATATTTGAACTTGAAACAAAGTCATTTCAGCATTCATTTAATCTTATTTTCAAGGGGTAAATTGTTTCACTTATTTATATGGATTTAAAAATGGTGATGAGAATCATTTCAGCTCAAAAGTTTCAAAAACATACAGAAAATTGTAAAATAAACACACAAAATTTGAAAAACACACAATTTTTTTGGTTTTTTTTTAACAGGAAAACAATTGAAATTACTAAACTAAAAGGTTCCCTCCCCCACACTTAAAATATTGCATTGTCCTCAATGTGAACCCATGAGATGATATATGCACACGAAATGAAAAAATTTTAAATAGGACAACTAATATAAAAGTGAAAGGGTTAGGAACAGCCTGATGTGCTCATGTGATGATGGGGTTATGCAGTGTGATAAAATCCACTGCATCAGTAGGAACTCTCTCAATGTATCTCTTCAAATGTTGCCCATTGACTGTAAAGATCCTTCCAGTGTCCTCTTGTGTGATCTCCACTACACTATAAGGAAAAACATTAGTCACAATATAAGGACCTAACCATCTGGAACGCAACTTACCAGGCATCAGCTTGAGTCGTGAACTATAGAGAAGGACTTTCTCTCCAACATGAAACTCCCTTTGTTGGATAATTTTGTCATGAGATGCTTTTGATCTTTCCTTGTAGAGCCTTGAGTTCTCATATGATGACAGTCGAATCTTCTCAAGCTCTTGAATTTGCAACTTCCTTTGAATTCCAGCTTGGGCCAAATCCATGTTTCATTTCTTTATAGCCCAATATGCCAGATGCTCAACTTCCACTGGGAGATGACATGATTTCCCAAAAACAATCCTAAATGGGGAAATACCAATGGGTGTCTTGTATGTTGTCCTATAAGCCCACAATGCATCATCCAAGCGCTTGCTCCAATCCTTCCTATTTGGCTGCACAGTTTTCTCTAATATTTGTTTCATCTCACGATTTGAAACCTCAGCCTGGCCATTTGTTTGGAAGTGGTATGGTGTTGATGTTTTGTGTGTCACCCCATACTTCTGAAGGAGGAAAGAAAAAATCCTATTGCAAAAGTGTGTCCTTTGGTCACTGATTATGGCCTTTGGTACTCCAAACCTGCAAAAAATATGTGCTTTGACAAAGTCCACAACAACATGAGAATCGTCAGTCCTGGTGGCCTTGGCCTCCACCCATTTACTCACATAATCAACAGAAACCAAAATATACAAAAATCCAAATGAACTAGGAAAAGGACCCATAAAATCAATGCCCCATACATCAAAAATCTCACATAATAGTATGGGTTGTTGGGTCATCTCATGTCTCCTAGAAATATTCCCAGTGTGTTGGCAACGAGAGCATGACTTACAAAACACATGGGCATCATAAAACAAGCTAGGCCAATATAATCCAGAGTCCAAAACCTTTCTAGCTGTCTGTTGGGGTCCAAAGTGTCCACCACAAGAAAGTGTATGACAGAAATTCAAAACAGACTCAAACTCGTGATCGGGAACACACCTCCTAATGACTTGGTCACTACACATGCGCCAAAGGTAAGGATCATCCCACACATAATACCTAGACTCACTTTTTAATTTTTGGACTTGATGCTTCTTCAAATTTTCTGGGATTTCAGAGGAAACAATGTAATTAACTAAATCGGCATACCAAGGATGCGTACCTGAGATGGTATAGAGATGCTCATCGGGGAAAGTGTCTCGAAGTGGTACCTGGTCCAAGGTGTCATCCTCTAGTGTGTGAGTAAGCCTACTCATGTGGTCTTCCACTAAATTTTCTGATCCCTTCTTGTCCTTTATCTCAATATCAAATTCCTGAAGAAGGAGCATCCAACCGATAAGTCGTGGCTTTGCATCTAGCTTCTTTAGGAGGTACCTCAAAGATGCATGGTCAGAAAAAACAACTACTTTAGAACCCAATAAATATGAACGGAATTTATCTAAAGCAAATATGACAGCAAGAAACTCCTTTTCTATGGTTGTGTAATTTGATTGGGCTGAATTCAGTGTCCTTGATGCATAGGCGATCACATGTGAACGTCCCTCCACCCTCTGAGATAAGATCGCTCCAACCGTGAAGTTGGAGGCATCACACATAAGCTCAAAAGGAATCTCCCACCGTGTGGGCTGTATGATAGGTGGAGTGGTCAGACACTTCTTTATATCATCAAAGGAAGTCCTACAAGAATCGTCAAACACAAAATCAGAATCTTTTTGAAGTAATCGTGACATAGGAAGAGCGATCTTACTAAAATCTTTGATGAAGTGCCGATAAAATCCTGCATGCCCTTGGAAAGATCTAACATCACGCACACATGAAGGATAGGGTAAGGATGAAATAATGTCTACCTTAGATCTATCAACCTATATCCCATGTTTTGACACTACATGCCTTAAGACAATGCCATGCTCTACCATAAAATGACACTTTTCAAAGTTCAGGACCAGATTCTTATCAATACAACGATTCAACACCTTTCCCAAACTAATTAGACATTCATCAAATGAAGACCCATACACTGTAAAATAATCCATAAATACCTCCATGAATGTCTCAATAAAATCAGAAAAAATACTCACCATGCATCTCTGGAAGGTACCTGGGGCATTGCAAAGCCCAAATGGCATCCTCCGGTAGGCAAATGTGCCAAAGGGACAGGTGAATGTAGGCTTCTCCTGATCCTCTGGAGCTATAGGAACTTGAAAATATCCAAAAAATCCATCCAAGAAACAATAGTGTGTTTTTCCAGCTAGTCTCTCAAGCATTTGATCAATAAATGGGTGGGGGAAATGGTCCTTGCGAGTGGAATGATTTATTTTCCTATAATCAATACACACACGCCAACTGTTTTGTACCCTCATTAGAACTAATTCATCTTTCTCATTTTTAACAATAGTAACACTAGTTTTATTAGGTACAACCTGGATGGGGCTAACCCATTGTGAGTCAGAAATAGGTTAAATTATATCTGCCTCGAGCAATTTTTCAACCTCTTTTTTAACAACCTCTAGAAGGGTTGGATTGAGTCTCCTTTGTGGTTGCCTCACTGGTTTAGCCCCATCCTCCAAGAGAATCCTATGCATGCAAATGGATGGGCTAATACCTGATATGTCTGCCAATGTCCAACCAATTTCCCTAATGTTATCTCTCAAAAGATTCAAAAGTTTTTCTTCATGTTCAAAAGAGATATTGTTAGCAATGATAACAGGTAATCTATCACCACTCAGCAGGTATGCATATTTAAGATTTGGGGGAAATGGCTTGAGTTCCAATGTAGGGGTGATGTATAGATGGAGAAATTGATGCAACGGACATATCTTCACAATGAACATTAGTATCAAAATAAAAATCATCACAATTAGAAAATAATGCATCAAATCCATCAGTGTACTCAACAACCATGTCATAATTAGAGTCCACATGATCAAAATAAGAATATGATTCCATTTCAAAATCAAATCTTAGAGAGTCTTGTTCCTTAAAAATGGGTGTAGAAGTACTCTTAGACATCAAACTAGAACCAATACTCATAATCTCCCTAAGCATAGGACAATCCAATTCCATGGAGTTTTTACTTGGTGGTTCAAAATGGGAGATAACAAAAGCAGAATGGTCCTCTGAGGGGTACTTCATGGAATCCATAACATTAAATATCACAACTTCATCTCCAAATTCCATGGA
Source organism: Viscum album (assembly GCA_963277665.1). NCBI lineage: Eukaryota > Viridiplantae > Streptophyta > Magnoliopsida > Santalales > Viscaceae > Viscum > Viscum album. The sequence goes on from OY728143.1 coordinate 1,718,114,843, forward strand.
AAGTGTACCCTCATTGACATTTATGATAGTTTTTGCAGTTTTGAGGAAGGGCCTACCTAAGATAATGGGGGCATGAGAACTTACCTAATCATCCTACATGTTAAGCACATAGAAGTCTGCTGGAAAGATCATGTCTCTTACCCGGACAAGTACATCCTCAAGGACTCCCGCTGGATATGTCGTGGCTCTATTAGCCAATTTCACCACTACTCTTGTTGGCTTCAACTCACCAACCTGCAAGGAAGAGAATACAGAGTGAGGCATCACATTTATTGAAGCTCCTAAATCACAAAGAGCATCAGACAAGTGCAACTCCCCTATGGTACATGGGATGGTGAATGTCCCTGGATCCTTGCACTTTGTTGGCATTGCTAGAGTTGGTGTAATGAGTGCCGAGACATTCCTTCCAAGGTTGATCCTCTCATTTCCCTTGAGCCCTCTTCGATTGGTTCAGAGTTCTTTTAAGAATTTGGCATACCTTGGGATTTGCTTAATGGCTTCAATTAGAGGAATGTCGATCTCCACATGCTTGAATGTGTCCAAAACCTCCTTTTGCATTGATTCTTCAGCCATCTTCTTGGTTTAAACAACCCTGTTTGGAAAAGGAAGGGGTTTAGGAGGAACATCATCAATCTTTTTCTTACCTTTATCTTTATCCTTGGATTGCTCATCAGTTGGTTTGGAATGCGGCTTCTCCGGAGTTGAGGTGAATCCCGGTGGAATGGTAGGTACATATGTATTGTTCATTTTCTTCCCACTTCTCAATGTGATGGCACTGACATTCCCCTTTGGATTTTGAGTGGGTTGGGAAGGTAGATTTCCATAATTCTTACTCACAAGTTCATGGAGGGTGGTGGCAATCTGGCTCATTTGAGTCTTCAACTCCCTCAGCTCCGAACTTTGACTCTACATCTCATTATGTTGATTAAGAACAATTTTCTTCAAAAGATAATCAGTATTAGAATCTACCTTTGGTGAAGGATTCCCTTATTGCTGACTTGTTGATGTTTGAGCTTCAAATATCCTTTGGGGTTGTTGGAAACCCTGTTGGTAAGGTGAAGGCTGCTGAAAGTTTGGTTGAAAAGGGGGGCCTTTGTTGTTGTCCAGAGCCATACCTCATTTCCGGTTGATCTTTCCACCCTTGGTTGTATGTTGGAGCAAATGAATCAAACTTATTTTGGGGATATGGTTGTTTTTGCTGTTGAAATGGTCTCCCTGGGAATATTGTTCTGCAATCCTCTGTCTCTTGTAGTTGTTGGCAACAGTCAGTTGGGTGGCTTGTCTTAGTGCAAATACCAGAAGGCCTTGAAGGAGGGGGTAGAGATGTCTTTTGTGCCAAATCAATTTGCCTCACCATAGTTTTCAATTCTTCTAACTTGGTATCAATCAAATGACTCTCAAGAGAAGAAGGACTTACCTGATGTACTCCCCTGATATGTGGTGTACCTCGATCACCAAATTGTTGGGAGTTTTGGGCCATATTTTCAATCAATGCACGTGCAGCTGTTGGTGTCTTGTCCACCAATGCTCCTCCAACTGTAGCATCCACCATGCTCCTTTCCATGGGTGTGAGTCCTTCTTAGAAGTACTGGATGAGTAATTTCTCACTGATTTGGTGATGTGGGCAGCTTGCACACAACTTCTTGAATCGCTCCCAGTACTCATACATTGACTCCCCTTGGGCTTGATTGATCCCCGATATCTCCTTTCGAATGGATGTTGTCCTTGATGCTGGAAAAAATCTTTGCAAGAAAAGACGTTTCAAATCATTACAACATGTTACATCTTCAGGTTACAAATAATACATCCAATCTTTTGCAGCTCCATCAAGTGAGAATGGAAATGCTCTTAATTTAATTTTATCTTCAGAAACATTTCTTAGTTTTAAATTTGAGCAAACCACATTAAATTCCTTAAGGTGTTTGTTGGGATCCTCACCGAATAAGCCATGAAACTTTGGAAGAAGGTTAATTAATCTAGATTTTAGTTCAAAGTCCGATTCGAGATTTGGGTATGCAATACAATTTGGTTGATAGTTAATATCAGGTGAAGCCAATTCTCGAATGGTTCTATTAAGTTCATTTCCATTATTTCCAGCCATTGTTTCTGGTTTTATGTTTGAATTTGAATAGCTTCCAATTTCAATGTTTCCAGAAGAGAGGAATTCACCAACTGGTTGAATATTGAAACTTCCCGTAGACTGAGAATTTCTGATTCGAGCCCTAAGGCTACGTTCAATATCAGGGTCAAGATCTAAGAGATCTTCGGGATTAGTTCGTGTCATAAATCAAATAAAAATGTAAAGAAAGAAATTAGATCATAGTAAAATAAAAATGGTAAGTTTGAGTTGATGGTCCAAAAAGAAGTAGAATAAAATAAAAGAAGAAGAAGAAAAATCAGATTGGGTAAAGAAGGAAGAAAGAAGAGAGGAAGAGAATAAAATGTAAAATAAAATAAATACCTATAATTGGTTGAAATAATTACTTGCCTCCCTGAAAATGGTGTCAATTTGATAGGGCACTTTCGTGGGTGCCCTCAAATGATTAATGTGATTTTGGGGTACTTAGGTGCAGCAGAGTGGCTGACCAAGGTCATCTCTCAAAGGAGGAAGTGAATTTAACAACATATTAAAGGTATTCTAAAAATAAAATAAAAGAGAATAAAATAAAAACAATACTTTAAAGGATTTGGGTTTTTTTATATTTTATGAATCTAGAAGAAGTTTTCTGGAAGAAGATTGTATATATTTTTTTTGTTTTTAGTTTTGAAATTAATTTCGATTAAAATGACACAACAAGAAGATGTTTTTTTTAGAAATCTATTTTAAAAGACGTAATCAATATAAATATACCTCTTCATTAACTTATTAATAATTATCATTTAAATCAATATCCACTTAATTATGATCCCCTAATTTGTTATCCCTTGAACCCTACGAGAGTTAACTTAACCACAAAGATGAAATTACTTAAACCCTAGGCTAGCTTCGGAACACACAATCGCAGCACTGTGCTTTGATTGTTGTTCTAAGGATAGCTTATGGTCAGTGGTTAATTAGAGAACATATCCATTCTGGAAATGAGGATGAATTGTGTTTAGGTATTATATTTGAACTCTACAAATTTATCCCGTGTGGTCTTGTATTACCGATTAAGATTACGCTCTCACAATTTACACAAAATCCCAACCTCGCGTGTTTTAGTGTTAATTGTTCAATTGATTGATTAGTTTCTTGTAATTTAAAAACACAATTCATGGATCATATTATTTTAATTACAGTAGCTCATTGATTCAAAATAATTAAATTAATAGGGTAGAAGATAGATCGATTACTAAAAGACTACTCTTCCATGGGTGGTGTAATCATCGTAGAAGCGTTTTGCATGTGCAAAGGTTTATAATGGGTATAACCCAATAAAACTTCTACTCAAGAATTACAGCCCAAAGAGGAAGATTAAGAGAAGAATAAATTTAAACAAAACAGAATAAAAGAGAAGAAATAAAAGAATATCAAAGAAGTTTATTACACAAACAAAATCATTACAATATGAAGGAGAAGAAGAAGGCTTCGTCGAAGGGATCCTTGCTTCAAGAGCTACCCTTATTGAAATGGTTGGATAATTGAAGTGGATAAACTTATAATCTTCCCTCAACTTCCCAAATCACGTCCCAACCCCACCAAATGATAAAAACACCAATTTATAGAGTGGTGTGGAGGCTAGGTTCAAAGTGGTTTCAAGTGTGAATGGGGAATCTCGGCCAAATATTTTATGCCAAATGGAACCGCCCATTTGACCACATAAATGCGTGAAGTTTCCAGCCTTCCAGAAGGAGAAAATGTGAGGATATGGGTCCTCTATCTCCTCTACATATTTGGGCTCAATCCAGGCCCATATGAATGAGTTGTGGCCGAATTACACAAGCTTCTCCATTCTGGCGAGTCCATACCAACTTTGAATTCATGGCCCATTTTCAGAAACCAAATATACTCTTTAGCTCTAGTGTCCTGAATAAAGGTTGTATATAATTAAGTTAGGAACACGTTTACAAAATTTTAAATTCAAATAATAAATATAAAAATATGTATCTTCAAAATACTACAGTGAACTATCAAGGGTAAAACTGGAATTTTCATCAAATATTCAAATGAATGATCTAATCCCAAATAATTTCTAATTAAACATATTTAACACAATTTGAGGAAATTATATCATTTATTATCAATAAAATATTTAATAAAATAGTGTTTTATCACTCGCCGACCCATCTTCCTCAGTGCAAAAGGCAGAGGAAGACTCTGAGAAAGCCATGCTACGCCAGCAGTTGGCAGAGCAAAAGAGGCTGGTTGATGAGCTCTTGGACGAATGCATTGCAGAGCAGTGGCCTGACTACGGTAATACCAGGTTAGGACAGCAGGGGCAGGATCACCTACCCCTTGCCGAGATTCCCCCAGGCAACCGAAACCATGTCGTGTTCGCCGACAGGGGAGAGGTCGGTGCCCATGGAAAGAGGGCGCGATACGTCTCGCCGAACCCTCCCGAGCGGCAGAATCACCTGGGGGACCATGCTCGGTTTCCTCCCGCAGCCCTGAGAGTCGCTACACCAGCTGCCCTGTGAGCTACTAAGCTTGACTACTAGATTGGAGAGCCCGAAAATGTGCTTGTGGTTAGAGATCCCCATCAAGACAGGAATCTGTGTCCGGACGATCTGATGGAAGTACTCATCGCCCGCTTGGAGGCCCTAGAAACTCAGCAGGTGGCAATTCCACCAGACGGCAAGCCATACCCATCATGGTTGGATGATATGCTGGCCCCGCCGGGATTTGGTAACCCCACTTTCGCCCACTTTAATGGGACAGGAGATCCTCCAAAACACCTGGCCCACTTCAACTCAAGGTGCAGGCCTATGTTAGGGACTCCGGCGCAGCAGGAAGCTGCCAAGCTCCGTTGCTTCGTTCAGACGCAGGATGGACCATCCTTCGTCTGGTATAGCCAGCTCCTTATTGGATTTGTGGCTAGCTGGGAGGACATTCACCAGAAATTACTCTACCAGTTCAGTTCCACAACCCGGAAGATGAACATCGCAGACCTCTTCAGGTGCAAACAGAGGCCCGATGAGCGGGTCGCGGACTTCGTCGTCCAGTGGAAGGGGCTCACGTACTCCCTTGACATGCCACTAACTCAGGATCAATTACTGACGATGTGTGTAGGTAACGTCAAGGAAGAGCTAGTTCCTACTCTGATCACTCAGAATTACCCTGGAGGGTTCCAGGATTTCTCAGACAAGGCTCAACACCTCGAAGAAGCCCTGAAACAGGCCGGTCAGGCACGCCTGCTGCCTCCTGTAATCCCTGCAAGGACAGCCGCCAGAGCTGAGCCCACTGTTGTAGCCCAGATAGAGGCTGCCAGACAGCTAGAGTTGCTACCAGTAAGGCCAGCTCAGCATCCCCATAGGGGTCCACCCCCACGGGCACAGCCTCCGGCCCGGCAGCGACCGCCTCAAAATAGGCAGGCGCCTCCATGTGATGCACCTCCACCACCTAGGTGAGATAATCAGGCTCCGCCTCCTCGGCATGCTCCTCCGGCCCCTGGCCATGATCAGCCTCTAAGAGCCCCCTTTCCAGACAGAAGGAATCATACTTACTCGTTTGACGTGACCCAGGTCCCCGGCTATTTCCGCAGCGCCTTGGAGTAGAGGATCGTGCGGCTGCCTGAGTGCCGGAAGCTAGAAGAGGCGCGTCTCACTGATCACCCTAACTACTACTCTTATCATCGGATCCTGGGGCACACCATCCAGCGATGCTATGTGTTCAAGGACTGGCTCCAAGACCATATTGACAACAACATAGTCAGGTTGGGCCCAGCCCCGGCATAGGTGGCAGGTGTCTTCGTGAGATCAGATGGCAGCAGCGGTAACAAGGATGAGTGGTAGCAGGTTTCCGACCGTGGGTACCGGAATTATAACGACTGGATGGCCCGCAGGACGGTTTCCCGTGCCCATGGCATCATCTGTGCCCACCTAAGTCATCCAGATCCCTCAGAATCTGTGAGCGCCGCTTTGGCATCGTCGTCCCAGCCTACCTCTTCCCAGAAGAGCAAGCGGCGACGCAAGAAGAAAGAACGCGCCCTTCCAGTGCCGTCATCTTCCCGCACGCTTGAAGATTTTATGCCCCCAGAGATGGGGATCCCTCCGAGACTCCATCCGGTAGCGGATGACTCCTTGAGTGAAATCCCGGGGTACGCTTCGGTTAACACCGTAGAGTTGGTAAATCCCTTTTTGGCTCCTAACAATGAGGAACGCCAGGTGGACTTCCCCAATGTCCCCAGCCATCGCCAACGTCGGTGGAGCCGTGGCTACGTGAATCACCGGGGCACGGTAGTCGTCACCTTCATCCAAGTCGTGCACGGTACTGAGACCAGGCAGTAGGCCCGATACAGAGATCAGCGCACGCGGTCCCCTCACCCGGTGTCGATAGGTTCTCCTCCACCACCGTTTGTGTTGCTGGATCAGGCGGGACCACCTCGTCTGTGTCGCAACCAGCCCTGCCCTGTCACCGGCCGACTAAAGCCTTCCGGTCCTAATGCGGCAGCCACCTCCCGGGCTGCGACTAGTGAACAGCGAGACGTGCCTAGTACCAGTCAGTCACCGGTCCCGCCGGCAGGGCCCGTCATGCCTCCAATCGCAGAGCGGCCTCCCGTAAGCAGAAGATCGTGTTTGGATCGAAAGTATGATGTTCTGAAGAACCTGGCTAGAATTCCGGTAAGGCTTTCTATCCTTGAGGCCCTTCTCCTATCGTCAGAAATGCACGAGGTGCTCGCCGAGGCTCTAAGGAGCCCCCTTCAGTTTGAGACGGAGGTGGCGGCTGCAGAAGCCTTCCACGCCGAGGCGATTTAAGACGCCGAATGTCTGGAAGTCATCTTGTTTTTCGGTGAAGATTAAAACCCCCCCATACAGGGGCACATTCTCCCATTGTATGTCACCGGCCAGTTCAATTGCGTGGAAGTTCGCCGCTATCTTGTTGACACGGGTTCCAGGATTAACCTCATCCCAACTCGGACGTTGTGGAAACTGGGGTTGTCTGAGGATGATTTAACTCCCTCCGACCTCAGGATCCAGGGGTATGATAGGACCGAGCAAACTCCACTTGGCAAGATTTGTCTGAAGACCTAGTTCGAAGGCCTGATTGCCAATAACGAATTCATGGTTGTCTCTTAGGACACTGCCTACAACGCATTGATGGGCAGGCCATGGATCTACCTTCACGCAGCGGTCCCCTCCCCGTATCACCAGTGCCTCAAATACTCCCATAAGGGTCGAGTGGGCGTGCTCCAAGGAGATGCATCTCCTTTTTCCTCTTTTGAAGCCCGTTATCTAGACACTGGCTACTGCAAGAGCAAGGACAAGAAGATCCTGGTAGGTGAGGTCGAGCCCGCCACTGTCGTGAGTGGTCCCTGGGCAGGTTTGGATGACGTGCATGTCTTCCCAATCCATCGGTTGGAGGCCACAACCTCCGACATGGGGCAGTGCTTTGTCGTTTTAGGTACCAGAGAAAGGCATATTTCCGAGTCCAAGCAACGGCGGGAAATCACCTCGTACTCTTACCCCATCCAGGCTCAGGTGATCCCCAAGCCTCCTACCCCTGTACGATATCGGGATGTTGGGCTCATGGCAACAGCAGTTCGTCATATGTGTCTGTTTCGCCAGGCTGGAATCGATCGGCTCAAGCCAACGTGCCACCACTGCTTTGATGTCATAAAGCATGGCCCCTTGGGCCAAAGGCCAGATGGGATTGGATCAACCGCCTTTGTCTCCATGGTCTCTGCAGTGCATGGGTCCCCTGGCGTGGCAACCTCTGCCGCCCAAGCCGGCACCAGCTTCCCGTCAGGGTCTAGCATCCCTAAAACATCTCCCCCCATGGATGACCCTTCCACAAGCAGAGAGGAGGACATTGAAGATGCTCCTCCTGCCTTTGAGGAGGGCGTCCCCACCACGGTCGACGAGTTAGTGCAGGTGAACCTCGGTAGAGAGGCGGACCCGAGTCCCACATTGGTCAGCACTGTTATGCCCCTCGAGCAACGGCAATGGTACATAGACTTCCTCAGACAGCACCGTGATGGGTTCGCCTGGAGTTATGACGAGAAGACAGGACTAGATCCCCAGGTAGTCGTCCACCGCCTCGGCCTTCCAGCAAACCATCGCGGGTTCAAGCAGCCTCCCAGAAAGATGCACCCCTCTCATGGTGCCATGGTTGAGGCCGAATTTGATAAGCTCATCAAGGAAAACTTCGTCAAAGAAGTCCAGTACCCTAGGTGGCTAGCCAACATTGTGCCAGTCAGGAAGAAGAACGGGCAGATCAGGGTCTGTATCAACTTCCGCGATCTCAATTGCCACTGTCCGAAGGATGATTTTCCCCTTCCCGTGACAGAGTTGTTGATTGATGCCACGGCCGGGTTCCAAGAACTTTCCTTCATGGATGGGTACTCCGGGTACAACCAGATCCGGATGGCCCCTGAGGATGAAGAGTTCACTTCCTTCAGGTCCCCCCATGGTACTTTTTGCTACCAGGTTATGCCCTTCGGCCTGAAGAATGCAGGTGCCACCTATCAACGGGACATGAACCGCATATTCAAGCCGATTCTCAGGACGCTGGTGGAGTGTTACGTCGATGATCTGGTGGTTAAATATCATTAGCGCCAGGACCATCTCAAAGACCTTGAGAAAGTGTTCGTCTTCCTCCGTTCTCGCCACTTGAAGATGAACCCGTTGAAGTGTGCCTTCGGGGTCACCTCCGGAAAGTTTCTTGGCTTCATTGTTAGGTATCAAGGCATCAAGATCGACCCAGACAAGATCAAGGCCATCATTCAGATGCCTCCCCCGAGTAATATTTGGGAGCTAAGAGGCCTTCAAGGCCACTTAGCCTATATACGCCGATTCATCGCGAATCTGGCCGGCAAGTGTAAGCCCTTTTACCGGCTCATGAAGAAGGGCACCGCCTACGAATGGGATGAAGTGTGTCAGATCGCTTTTGAGGAAATCAAGCAGTATCTGCTTCAACCTCCGGTCTTGATGCCACCCATTTCCGTAAAGCCACTGGTCCTTTACGTGACCGCCCTGGAGAGATCCCTCGGTGCACTTATTACCCAGAATAACAACGAGGGAACATAGAATAGCCTCTACTACCTCAGCCGCATGCTCCTCGACGCGGAAATTAAATATTCCCCCCTCGAGAAGAGCTGTCTGGCGCTCGTATTTTCCATGCAAAAATTGCGGCACTACTTGCAACACCACGAGGTATAGCTAGTATCTCGGGTAGACCCGTTGAAATACATCCTGAACTGACCTATGTTGACCGGCCGATTGGCGCACTGGGCGGTGATCCTCCAGCAGTTCGACATCAGGTACGTACCTCAGAAGGCTATCAAAGGACAGGCGTTGGCAGACTTCTTAGCTGCCCACCCAACCTTCGTCGACCAGCCACTAGATCTAGGCTTTCCTTATGAGGCAATCCTCTTAGTTGATCACGCCATCCCATGCTGGAAGATGCACTATGACGGTGCCTCCTGAAGCCCCACTGGTAGAAGGCTCAACGATCCTAGGCTTAACAGAGTGGGCATGGGTATTGTCTTCATCACCCTGGAGCAAGTCGTTCTGCCGTATTCATTTCTCTTGTCAGAAGGCTGCACCAAAAATGAGGCAGAGTATCATGCCCTCATTACTGGCCTCGAGTTGGCTCTCGAGATTGACGTACCCCGTATGTATGTAAAGGGGGACTCTGAGCTAGTCATCAAGCAGGTCAGTGGTGGCTATGCTGTCAGAAATCCGGAACTCGTGCCATTGCTGGAGTGCACCCTATGTCTAATGGCTAAGTGCCCCTCCCGGCCAGAGGTCTTTCACATTCCCCGGTCGCAGAACAGTCGAGCAGATGCTTTGACCAGCCTGGCCGCATCACTTGCGGAGCCCGAACAGGATGACCTAATCGTCCACGTGGCGCACCGGAGAGTCATCGCTCCTCTTATTATGGAGGGCGATCGTGGCCCACAAGTGAACCATATCACCGCTGGTGCCCTTATGTCAGGATCCCCGGGGGCTTCATGCGCGGTAATCGGGACAGTTCCTAACTGGAGGACGCCATTGGTTGAGTATCTCCAGCACGGAAATCTTCCGTCGGACCGAGCCGAGCGAGAATGAATCCGACGTCGCGCACCGCGGTTCACCCTTCAGAGTGGTCCTAGCCTTGAGCAGCTCCTTTAAAGGTTCGGATTTGATGGTGTTCTCCTCCATTGTCTTCAAGGAGTCGAGATCCCACAGGTCATGCAAGAAGTGCACGCTGGTTCCTGTGGCGCCCACCAGGCCGGGTCAAAGTTGTCCCACCAGATTCGGAGGCTGGGATACTTCTGTCCCTCCATGATCCACGACTGCATTGAGTACGCCAAGAGGTGTCATGCATGCCAAGTTCATGCTAACTTTGTGCATCGGCCACCAGAGCTTCTCTATACTACCAAGTATTCTTGGCCCTTTGCAGTCTGGGGGTTGGATATCATGGGGCCTTACCCACCGGCTACGGCCCGCCAGTGCTGGTTCATCTTAACCACTACGGATTTATTCTCGAAGTGGGTGGAGGCAATCCCACTGAGGGAATTCAAGGATCGTTCTATCGCTGACTTCATGAGCTCCAATATCATCTATCAGTTTGGAGTACCTCACGCTATCCTCACGGATAACAGAACCAACTTCCGAGTAGCCGATCTGAATAAATTGTACGTTAAGTACAACATTCGCTCTAACCACACCTCCTGCTATCATGTGCAGGCGAATGGACAGATCGAGGCGTTTAACAAAACCCTCTCTAAAATTCTGCAAAAGATGGTTGGTCAGAACAAAAAAAGTTGGTTGGACAAGCTCCCAAACGCCCTCTGGGCTTATAGGATGACAACTCTTAACTCCACCCAGGTGACTCCGTATTCCCTGGTATATGGAGCTGAGGCCGTTCTTCCCATCGAGATCCAGTTTCCCTCATTACGCACGGCAGTCTATGACCAGCAAGCGCCAGATAGAGTTTCTAAAATCCATCTAGCCGAATTGGAAGCGCTGGACGAAAGTAGGCTTCACGCTTTACATAACTTGGAATGGAATCAGAGCAGGATGGCTTGAGCTTTCAATAAGAAGGTTCACCTCTGCTCCTTCTTGCAAGGTGATCTGGTGCTGGCTCTCAAAGCGCCAATGATTCCCGGCAGGAAACCACCCAAGTTGGAGCCTAAATGGGAGGGGCCTTTTATTGTCCATAAGGTCTATCCCAATGGTTCGTATTCCCTGGTGACTATGGATGGTGAGCGCATAACTCCTCCCACCAACACCAGGTTCCTCAAATAGTACTTTTCCTAAGCCTGCTGTTGGTCCTGCATGACCTTAAATTGTGCGGTCCCGCATGACCTTGAACTGCACCCAGTCCAGCACAACCTTAAACTACACTCTGCCCTACATCTGGGCTCCTTGGTCTGAATTCTAAGACCTAAAACTAAGATCCATATTACATCCAACATGACATTAAACTGTGCTTCTAGAACTACGTATGGCTTGATTCTCATCCTAATGAGATACGTAGGAACGCCCAGACATTTCGTCTCGGGTCCAGCCCTAGGAGCACCCAGAACTTTCGTCTTTGGGTCCAGATCGAGGTCCACTAATGCATCGTTCCTGGCTCGCCTTTGGGACCTTGACCACAGGATCGCGTGGCGTGGTATGGGATTATGTCCTCCTTCACGTCGAGTTTGCAATAGCTGCACCACGCACGCCCTGTTCTCAGGATTAGCCATCCTATGTCGTGTTCCCCATGATATTAAAAGGCTCCGTCTAGAACTACGTGTGGCTTGATTACCATCTTTATGGGATGTGTAGGACCTCCTGAACACTTAGATTTTAGGTCCAACCCCGTCTCTTAGGAGATCCCACGATCTCCCGGTTGCCTCGGTCTTTTGGCCTGCCTTTCCTTCGGGAATCCGCCATCTTTTGGACACTCTCAAACTGAGCCCTTAGACCCTTTCCAGTGGTCTGCTAATGTGTTCAGGATACTCTAGTCTAGGACTTGGAGTGTCAGATTCGACTTAGACAAGTTTTCGTCCACCTGTCAAGCTTCGTGTTCCCCTTCATTCGGGCCCCACTATCCTTCACACCCGGAGGGACCCCCAAGAACGCCCTGGATACAACGCCTAAGGGATCTCCTACCATCACGGGCCAATGCCCCCGACGGTTTTGGGCGACAAATTGATACAAATCACGTGTTGTGAATATGGTCAGTGGTTGATACTCATTTGTTTTCCCCTACTTCTAGGCTAACGCGATAGGATGCTGTGTTGCGAACATGGCCAGCAGTAATCCTCAGTCATCACGTCGGCTTCCTTGGGCCTTGAATGTTGGTTGCATGATTCACATTGTGTTCCGCCCCCACTGTGTCAGGGTGGAATCTCTACACTCCTTGTGCTAACCCTCAGTACACCCCCACACATCAGATGGACCGAGATGCGTAACGGTGTCTCTCAGGGCTCCCACGATCTGAGCGCTAGAGTATGTGCTTGGGTTTCTTCTCTATAGGTTGCGTGCAGCTTGACCCTCATCCCCATGGGGAATGAGGAGTCTCCCAGATATTGAATTTTGGGCCCAGCCTAGCTGGGAGCTAGCACCTCCTGCCCCCCCTGATTGTTGAACCCTCGTAGGCCCCTTTGGCCCGAGGCTCCTCTCTCGGAACCGCGCGCAGTAGTGGTATGGGATTACGCCCTCACCCGCATCAGGTATGCTTTATCGCATCGTTCATATTCCTGATGGTCCAAACCTTATGACCTTAAACTATGTTGACGGTCCAAACCTTACGACCTTAAACTGTGTTGACGGTCCAAACCTTACGACCTTAAACTGTGTTGATGGTCCAAACCTTACGACCTTAAACTGTGTTGATGGTATAAACCTTACGACCTCAAACTGTGTTGATGGTCCAAACCATACGACCTTAAACTGTGTTGAAAGTCCAAACCTTACAACCTTAAACTATGTTGTTGGTCCAAACCTTATGACCTTAAACTGTGTTGACGGTCCAAACCATATGACCTTAAACTGTGTTGCCGGTCCAAACCATACGACCATAAACTGTGATGATACTGTCCTGGATGCACGACGAAAAATGGAACTGCATTGTGATGACCTCCCCATTGGGGGACATCACGCCAGGTATTGGTCGATTACCATGCCGCTTGTCAACGCCTGCTATGGATTGATTATTGTGGAGATGCCAGGAATTTCTACCCTAGGCCAGTCTCCCCAAAAAAGAAAAACCATTTACCTTCAAGAACAAACAAGATATATCAAATGTCGCTTCTTTTAGTGTGAGGGATAGACCCGCACGACTCATTCGTCCTTTGCGCAGGCACCATGTCGCGCCGTGTTTCCTTTCAAGAACTACGTATGGCTTGATTCTCTTCCTTATGAGATACGTAGGAGCACCTAGGAACTTCCCCACAGGCCCAGCCTAACCTTTCGTGTTCGATCTCTCGGCCTAAATGCGTCCCCAGGAGCACATAGTAAGCAGGGATTTTCCCCACACTCACGTTGGGTTTTGCAACCTCTTTACCGTGTGTCTCACATTCCCCTTTTCCTTTGGTCTGAGTTCTAATACCTAAAACTAAGATCCTTTGCTTGGCTTTCTGCGACTTGGTCTCTCTTGTGGGATTGTACGGTGTGGTGTGGGATTATGTCCTCATTCACGTCGGGTTACTCGTCATGTCGTTCCTGTCCCCAAATGAGATGTGTCCCCCATCCCACACGACGTTAAACTGTATTTTGTCCAGCATGACGTTAAACTGCCTTTAAATAACTACGTGTGGCTTGATTCTCATCCTAATGAGATACGTAGGAATTCCCGGACATTTCGTCTTGGGTCCAGCCCCAGGGATTACCAAACCCCGTCCCTCTTTATTGTCGGACCCTCGGCCTGACTTCGTGGGAAGTGGTGTAATCATGACATCCACCCCGAATAAGTTTGGGATGCCCCATAGTAGTAATGGGAAGCGGTAGTTCTCTCGCCAGAGAGGTCCTGCCTGAAAATTGGGATGACCCATGACCAGGTTGGTACATCCACTTGATGCACCTCCACCACGGTGGTGCAATTTCGAGAGTGTTGGACTCTGTACGAACAAACCACCACTCCACCTTTCACGCTTTTCATGCCCCTTTATTCGGATCCTCATTCTCTTTCATGTCTGACGGGACCCCCTAACAGTATGGATGATAGACCTATGGTCTGCCTACTATCCTGGGCCAACGTTCCGGAGGACTGGTTATGTTTGACGGGACCCCCTAATAGTACGGGTGATAGACTTTGGTCTGCCTGATTCCTTAATATGGATGATAGACCTTTGGTCTGCCTATTGTAACAACATGGATGATAGAACTATAGTCTGCCTGCTGTCCTGGGCCAACGTTCCGGGAAACTGACCGGTGATATTTGAGTTAGGCCCCGTGTTGCGAACATGGTCAGCGATCAGCCCTCATTTATTGTCCCCATTCCGGTCCAACACGATATGGATGCTGTGTTTCCATTACAGTTAACAGTTATCCTCCATCGTCGCTCCCCAGAGTGTTCCGAATTCGGGTAGTGTGATTCACCTTTCCTTTCCATCTCCCTATGTTCGGATGGATTTCAATTCCCCCAGCATTTCCCCTCTTGTGTGTCAGAGCAGATTTAGAATGTGATATATCAATCGGTCTGAGGTCTCCTCCTTAGAAATCCAGGCCCAATTTCGGATGCCTGAGGCTTGGTCAATGCCCCATAGTTGGACGAGATGATGACACGATTATCCTCTGCTTCTCGCATTGGGTGCGACCCACAAGAGATTAGTGATGGGTTGTTATTCATTTCGGAATTATGGTTGTGCATATTAAACCAAGGGTACAGATGGATGGATTTGGCCATGTATTGGATTGAGATGGTGAGAAGTACAACCAAGAGGTTCATGAGATGGAAAAAACAAAGCCCTTAAGGATCGGTATGCTGAATCGACCTTTCCAGCGCTACTACCCTTTGGATGGTGGCCTCCAGGACTGATTCTCGCTCCTCAAAGACTCTCTCCTCGTCAGCCGCCGCAGAGCGCAGCTCGCCAATCCTAGCTTGTGCCTGCGCCCGCTCGGTTCGAAGTACGATCATCTGGCGACTCGCCTCCATCAGTTGTTCCTGCGCGTCAGCCAAATGGGCCATCAGTTTCTCCACAAGCTCAGAGCATGTTGCAATGAAGGCCTCCTTATCTTCTGCCTGCCCTTCAAGGTGTCGGACCTCCTGCTCCACCCTCAGTAACGCTCGGGCACTCGCTGATCTTTCCCGACACTGGGCAACGTCGGCGCGCCGGCTGCTCTCGCGTATCTTCTCGGCCATGTAATCATGAACTGTCAGATGAAGGCGCTGAGCGTCAGCCCCTCCAGTGCATAGGAAGCGTAGCCAGGTCTGGAGTGATCCCATCTGCCTCAGCCAATCCGACTGGGGCTGTCTGAGGAAGTGTCGGATACACTTCCACCCTTTGCGTCGTGTCATCCGGCTCTCCTTGGCTGCCTCTGAGTCCGAGTCATCTACCTCCTCAGGGTCAGCGGGTCGGTATGTAGGGAAGGTAGCCAGAATATCGGCAGCAGGATCTTCCCCAGGGATGTCTTCGTGAGGAATAGGATCCTTGACGTCCGGGCGACCTTCCTCTCTCGCCCCAGGAGCGACGGTGCCCCCGTCAGCCTCTGGCCTCGCCTCAAGAATAGCGCCGCTGATGCCCGCTGCCCCCTGCTCACCAGTTTCCAGGGTTGACTCAGTGCAGGGAGCATGTTCTGAATGAGGTGGTAAGTCCTCCACTGGTCCGCTCACAGATGGCCCGGGCTCTGCAGCCTTATGATCCTCCAATGTTGAGATCACTGCGCAAGGCGTACACTGATTAGTTGGGATCTTTTGATAATAAGCGCCAGTAGTGAAGCGTGAGACTTACAGGAGTCTAGAGCATCGGTATCCAGTGTTTCGGCTGCTGTAGGATTCACCATGATGGGAGACCCCTCTGTGCTTGTTAATTCAATGATGGGTGTCGGATCTCCATCATGTCCCATCGGTATTCCGCTCTGCCAGAGCATTTTTACGCGTAGCCGTGGGATCAATTTCACGCACGAGAGCTATAAGCCTATCGCATAGAAAAGTTGTGGTACGGATCTGGGACCCAGCACCCCTTTTTATAGGCGAGGCTAGGGTTTCGCACCGCACGGAAAGTAAATTCTGCGTCGATCCGTCGTTTTGCACACCGTGTGGGTTGTTTGCATATTAAGCGCCTCGGACTGGTCCTGCTTCAGCGTTTCGGCATTTCCCTCGGAATCCGATTGTTGCGGCCTCTCGCCGATCCAATTCTGAGGGGGGGAATTTGTAGACTCCGAAAAAAGTCCGCAACTCCTAGAGGAAGTTTCAAAATGGCAAAGCGAAGTCAAATTCAGAATCAGAGGCCCGGTCCAAAGGCCTGAGAAGTGGTGCACGAAATAAAGGAGGTATTGTGAGAAATAAAGATGTGTGCGTGAATCATGTCCGGGATTCGCGTAATTGAGCCGCTGGTGCACGTAATTTTGCGCGCCCTGGTTCCACGCGGTGAGGCTTTGCACGCCGACGGTTCCCGTCATGGAAACTTTCGCGCGCCACCTGGATTCCGCACTGGCTGGTGCCTATAAATAGAAGGAGACCCCCGAAGGATTGGGGGTTGAGGAATTTGGATCGGATCTTGGGCGCACAATTCGAGTCCCCCCGTGCGCAATATGTCTTCCAGGTAATCCCCCTTTTTTCGCAACCTTTCCCCGGGGTTCACCTTTGCGCGCAACTCCACCGGCTTCAGTGAATTTGCCTCCTCCTCCCGGTACTTCCCTTGCGCATGATCATTGTCCCTTGTTCACAATCCCATTCTACGCGTGAAATACCTTGCATGCAATCCCATATCCGCGCAATACTCTGGCCCTATTGCGCGCCATCCCGGTGTTTTGTGTGCAAACCTTCCTTTTGCGCACAACACCAAGGACCCCTTTACCTTGACGCCCCTTGGCTGCCTTTCCGCACCGGCAAGTGATGTCTTCCCTTCCGGGCATGCGCGCCATGCGTTGTTTTCCCGTACGGCCTTCCAGGATCGTACGAAGTAACCTCAAGGTCCCTTGGGCGGTGCTTCCCATTGCGTTTCTTTGCCTTATGCTTCTCCGTATAGGCATGCTAACGGCTATTGCTTCTTCGCATAGCCACGCTAACGTGGACCCCCCAATGGTTCTCCCTGCGGCCCCCCTTCATTACATCCTTGATGATGCCTTCACTCCCATAAGGGGTAGAGGGAATTGGGCATGTAAGACCTAGGGGTGTGGGGCGAACCCACCTCGTCCAAGATGCAGGACGTTAAACTGCTAAGCACCTCGTCCTTAACACATGACATTAAACTATGGTCTGACCCCGTGCTTCGCACGCAGGGTCCCCCCATCTCAGACATTATTCACGCCTCTCGTCTCCACAGGAATGGACTCTTCCTCGCATGGAATGAGATCCTCCTTGTCGGAGTGGAGTTTGTCCACGGGGGAAGGGCTGCCTCAGAGCGTAAGCTCCTAGCCTCTCCTACAGAAGATTGAACCCATGAATCTCTGTAATTCCCCCCTGCCAAGGCCAGTGGAGTCCCTTTCCCACTTTTCTTTGTCACACCACGGGCCTCCACCCTGGAGTAATCCCCGGCACTAGGGCCGCTAACCACGCGTAAGCCCCTATTTCCTCTTTGGGCCACTCAACGCGTAAGCCCCATTCCGCTTCTCACGAACACACCCTTCGCGACGTGATCGTTTGGTCCCTTCTGCCTCTTGTTGCCCACACCGAGCATGACTCACGTGGGCTTAGAGCGTGAATCGACCATGACATCCTCCTATGGGCCACCTCAGAGCATAAGCCCCATGCCAGCAAACTATGTGGACTTTGATCCGTGCTAACTCATGGTACGTAGGAAGCCTCCACGAGGTTCAATCCCACCACTGAGTCATTCCAACCTCTCCACGTCGATTCCCCGACCACCATGGTCCACCTCAGAGTGTAAGACCCATATCCACCAAGGGTCGCCTCAGAGCGTAAGCACCATATCCACCACGGGCCGCCTCAGAGCGTAAGCCCCATATCCACCATGGGCCACCTCAGAGTGTAAGCATCATATCCACCACGGGCCGCCTCATAGCGTAATCCCCATATTCACCACGGGCCGCCTCAGAGCGTAAGCCCCATATCCCTCGTCCAGCATGACGTTAAAATGTATGCCCTTGTCCCGCATGACATTAAACTGTATCTCGTCCCGCATGATGTTAAACTGTATTCCCCCTCTTGGGACATCTCAGAGCATAAGCCCCATGCCTCACATCCACATCTCATCCTGACTTCCCCTCTCAAGACCACGTGCCTTGGGAAGCTCATTCCCTATCCCGGAGATCTTACCTTCTCCAGGCTCCCATCCATGCATCCATTCTCACAGGTCGCCTTTTCAAGTATCCCACCGTATCACTAAACTACGCGGACTTTGATTCCCTGCCATGGGGATACGTAGGAATCCTCCACGAGGTTCAATCTCGTCACTCCATCATCCATCCTGATCCTTACCCGGGTCGCCACATCCCGGTGAGATCATGCCACTCCACCCCAATCCATAGTATCCGGGAATCCGCCCACGTGATGGCCCCAACATTGGCGTTCCCCCTAGGGGGTCCTTCAATCTGATCCACTCTCAGTGTTTCGATCAGTCTGATCCATCTCCGCAAGACATTAAACTCGTGGTATACCCCGTGTTAAACATGGGAAACTGAGGAAAACCTCATATGGTACACATTCCCCGTGCTCGATGTTGGTTTCCTTGGGCTTCCGTGCCTTCGAGAAGCCATGTGATAAGGGACAGAAGACAGACATGCTGATCCCCAGCGTCAAGACATGCCAATGACACCCCAACGTGACCATTCCCCTCACCGAAGGTTGCTGCCCCGACAAGACCCCTTGGAGCGTCTCGCCTGAAGCAGCGTAATTAACTGGAGTCCATATAGATATGGTGTCGGGAATGAGCTTCATGAACCCATCTTAAATCTATGAGGGAGACCCGGATTAGGTGACGAGCTCCGAGGAGGAATCCACGGAAGGAAGAACCAACATCCCATCATCCCAGTTTCGATCAAGGAGCAGACGTCCCTGAATAAGTAACGGATGTCGCCCGCCTTTGGAAAGCGGGAATGCAGGGCTACGAGCTGCGCTTCCTCCCATGCGTGATGGACACACGCGCGCGCCCCAGTGTAAAAGCGTTGAAAACAAACGCCCTCGAAGATTCCAAGCAACAAGCCGATAAAAGTCTCGTGTTTCGAATGTGGTCAGCGGTTGATGCTCATTTGTTGCTCCCATATCAGGTCACCATTTGGACGTTGTGTTTCGAACATGGTCAACAGTTTCCCCAGATCTTCAGGTCCACCCCAAGATGTCTAAAACATCGATTGTAGTGATTCGTTCTGCCCCGTCCTGAAGTGACGAACTCTTTCCAGGCAGGGCCAACTGTCTGGCCCCTGGACCAGGTTCTCTATTATGGGATTATGCGGTGTGGTATGGGATTATGTCCTCAGTCACATCGGGTTACTCACCATACCATACAAATCCTAGGAAGAGACACCTTATCCACCATTTCATCCTCACTTAAAGACGTTAAACTACAAGCTGGTCAGGCCTTCCTTACCGAGGCCCAGCCTCAGGCCCCTTGGCCTTCTCGGGCCCCTTAGCCCAAGTTCATACCCAAAGTTTATGGTGTGGTGTGGGATTATGTCTTCATTCATGTCGGGTTAACCGTCATGCCATACACCTCCCCTATCTAGGGAATCCTATTCCCCGACCTTCGTCCTCTCTACAAGACATTAAACTACGGATAGGCTAGGCCTCCCTGACCAAAACCTAGCTCTCAGGCCCCTTGGACTTTTCAAGCCCCTGTCCCAGGTTCTCTCTTACGGGACTGTGTGGTGTGGTATGGGATTATGTCCTCATTCACGTCAGGTTACTCACCATGTCGCACACGTCCTCATTAGGGTATCCTACCCCCTGGGTGTCTTCAAGAACTACGTGTGGCTTGATTCCTATCCTTATGGGATACAAAGGACCACCAGAAGGTCTATGCTTCGGGTCCAGCCCCATCTCCTGGAAATCTCCATCCCACCTTGGCCCCTTGGCCTGCCTCTTATGAGCCACTTCGTCGACCCTTTTCGGCGGTCCACCCATGTGCCTAAGGGTACTTTGGTTTATTACCTGGAGCATCAGACTCTACTCGGACATATTTCCACACACTTTTCAGGCTTTTTGTTTCTCTTCATTAGGGCTTCCATCACCTTTCACACCCGAAGGGACCCCTGAGTAGCATGGATGCTAGGCCAAAGGGTTCTACTACCATTACGGGCCCTAAATGGCATGGATACAACGCCTAAGGGATCTCCTACCATTACGGGCCAACGCCCTCGATGGTTTTTGGACAACAAATTGATACAAATACTACGTTGCGAATGTG
This sequence comes from Viscum album, assembly GCA_963277665.1. NCBI lineage: Eukaryota > Viridiplantae > Streptophyta > Magnoliopsida > Santalales > Viscaceae > Viscum > Viscum album. The sequence goes on from OY728143.1 coordinate 1,718,135,422, forward strand.
GTCAGCAGTCGATGCTCGTTTTTTGTTCCCACATCAGGATAATGCAATATAGATACTATTTTTCCACGATGATTAATAGTTATCCTCCATTGCCACACCAACCCCATTAAGCCCAAAATTTCGGTTACACAATTCACATCCTTCTCCGCCTTCTCATGTCCAAGTAGATCTTTGACACTCTTGATGTTATTCCTCAGTGCACATTTGTGCATTAGAAGGGCAAAGCCACGGTAAGGGAATACTATGGGGCTCTGCACCGATTTCCCTCTGATGGACATTATAGGTATTGCAATAAAGATCTTTCTCCCTTGTTTCCCACACCGAGATTGACTCACGTGGGCTTAGGGATCTGGTCGAGGTCTGCGCTTACTTGGAAGGCTACCATCCCTCCCTGGTTCGAGCTCTAAGACCCTAAACTAAGATCATTTCAGAACTACGTTTACCTTGAGTTCTGCTGATTTTTCTTCTCTGCCCCACCTTCGGGACCTTGACTACGGGACTACGTGATATGGTACAGGATTATGTCCTCATTCACGTCGGGTTTTCGATTGCCACACCACGCGCTGTCACGAACCGAATCTGGTCACCACCAAACCCGGCCCCAAACCCATCCCGTGAAAAGGCCCAAAGGGCATTCCCGATCCCCACGGTCTTGCATAAGTGCCCAGTTATCATATAATGAGAAATGGTAACGATTTACCCGATTTTATAAACATTAAACAACAAACAAACTCAATAAAAACAAATCTGGATTTTTCAACTAAAACCGTCTTTTAAAAAAATTTAGAACTGAATTACATAAGTTAAAACTATGTTTAAAGACCATTAAAAAGTTACAAAACCAAATAAGGAGAGCCCAAGAACCCTCATGGAAAGGGGCACCGCCCTCAAGCCATATCCACAAGATTTCACCACCAAGGACCTGCCAGAAACCCGAACCACTGGAACTAAAAACTGTACCCAACCTGTGACAATAAAAATAACCAAGTCTACATACACCCAAGGGTGTAAGTAGGGTGTGAGACAAATCCCAATATGATACCACCACTAATATATTCCATGTGATAAACATTTAATGACGAAAAGCATGCAAGTTTTCAAAAACATGAGATGCTAGTTAAAATTTCTATAAGATGCAACATTAAATAAAAACAGTTTTCAGGTGGGCTAATTTAAATAATAAAAACATTTAAAATAAATACCATAGCTACTAAATTTTCCATCCACTCATACCGTATTCCAACGGTAAGCACAAAATATCCATTGAGCACAAGCAATGGGAAATAACCCCTAGGCACTAGCTAGTTGTGGGTCCCAGGTACCTCGTATCTCGGTGAGAGTAACCATCACAAAATCAGTTCTTGTGCACGACCCACTAGTAGGGAACATACCCATAACCTAGTGGTCCCCAATAATCATCATCATAGTTTATTTAGAGTTTTAAGCTTCAATCTTGTTAAGTGAAACTGAGGCCAAACCCCACGGATTCACTAGCATACTAGTACACATCCACCCACCTAGATACCTGGGTTTTCCCATTGTTCTCAAACAAGTTAAAAAAGTCAAGAAATATACTTTTCACATGAAAATATCATTTACATATCAAAAATTCACCAAACATCCCACATGTATACCACACAAGTCACAAAATTACACTTTTCATTCAAATTGATTTTGAAATCCGACTCACACAAAAATAGCCCACAACACTCTTCACATTTCATTGACACTTCCACAAATCCTTTAAATAGTTTTTATAAACCATTACAAGTAATTATAACTCACATAACATCCCAATCAAATAACATATAATACCTCTTTCATCAACAAAATTCAATTTTCACAACAGACTCACACAAAACAGCCCACAACCATGTTTTGCAGCTCTCTTTCCATTTTCTAAAACATTTAATCACTTTATAAAACATTCTAAAAAAATATTTGAAATCTTAAATAACCCCCATACCTTTAAAAAACCCATATTAGGTGAACAAACCCCTCAAAAAGTACATATACACCCTTTTATCCACTTTGTTTAACCAAACAAAATAGTCACAATATTCATAAAACAACTCAAGGGGTGTAATTATGTCTTGCACACAAAACTCATTTCAAAACCTCCATTTAAGACCAAAACCATAACAATTCATATCAAAAATAGAATTGTAATCCCTATATACATTTATAAAAACACATTCAAGTGTTATAAAATAACCTTGAATAATACCACAAAAGATACAAATGAAAACACATATTTTCATAAAATGACCTCAAGAAGTATAACAATGTTTTACACATAAAACCTATTCAAAAACCTTCTTTTTAGGACCACATGATACTAATAAATTACCAAACCAGAATTGGCAGGCCAGACAAGATTTAATGAACCAATTTCATAAGTTATAAAATACACCCGAATAACACCCCATGAGTTACACATGAAAACACCCAATTTCAAGTTAAAATGCAACTATAAAATTAAACACTTATCCAAATTAATCATAAAAAGTTTTCTAACCACACCTAACATATGAGGAATATTATAAATGAATAAATACATCAAGATAACTCATCAATAATTGTTTACACATGGAACCACCTACCTTTTGAGTCAAAACCCTTGAATCTTGGTGTGAAACCTCAACCGCACCTCTGCCGCACCACAAGGATGTGAAAACAAACCCTAAACCATAATATTTCACCAAAAATACCCCAAATAAAACCCTAGGTATTAACCCTAACTTCTGTATACTCTATAAATTTATGAAAGTGGGAGGAAACCCTAAAGAGAAGGAAGGAACTGAAGAGAGAAACACATACCCAAAATAATCTTGAAGAAAACGACCCAACATCCACCATCATCTGAATTTTAAAACATCCAACCATTCATGGGAGGTTCTAACAAAGATTAGGATATCTTTTAGGAACTGGAATTGGGGAAAAAGAGTAAAAATAGAAGGATTTATGAAAGGATCAATTTACCTCTCCATATCTGTACGTTTTTTGAAATCCATAGAAGTTTTTACCACTTTCTCGATTATATAGAGCTCCAAATTGTGGTAGGAGGGCATGGGGGAACGCCTTATGTAATTGGTCTCGGGTGACAGTTGGAATCACCAAAAAAACGCAAATAGTGAAGGAGCTATTAAATAATTAAAATTTATTTTTAATTCAGAAAATGGGATTTCGGGCAGGCCCAATCCCTTAAATAAAAACCCATATCCACCATGATTATGGATTCCTAAATGGTCCAAATTAATATGGTGGTGTTAATAGGTCAGGGGATGACAATTAGAAATTTGAATGGATAAAAAATTTTGAAAAATTAAGGATTTATAAAGGAATAAAAAATTTAATTTTAAATCTGGAATTGGGCTCACGGTTTGGCCCAATTCATAAAAACTCACACATTCCTCCATAAATGCTTGGGAAACCCTCAAAACAAAGAATGAATGCAAATTAAATGGAATTTAACTTTAAAATAAGTCATGTATGTGAAAATTCTCCCCACCATTAATACTTTCCACCCTAGAAAGTCACATCAAGGCCAAAGCAACAACCAAACCCAACTGAGAATCCAAGAGGTACTCCCTTGCTAGGTTTCACCCCCAAGGGCCAAAACACCTCCAGTTATCAATTAAGGATTACTCTCACAACAAAAACTTACACCACTTTCCTGAAATGATCAATCACATTCATACATTTTCCCAAAATAAAACTCCTCAAACACTATCCGAACAAGACTCAAGCAATTCACCCAAACGAACAACAACTTTGAACAAGGTTACACTTACCTTACTTTAACTAATCCATTGGGTGCTCTCCAATTCCAAATTTTACTCAAGGAAGATGTTTGTATCTAGATAGCTCCGAACGAGAATATCTACACCAAGCCAAGACCATGGATAAATATAAGTTACTGGTACGGGGGGACACAAATACGCTCCCCACAATAAGAGACAACCAATATTTTTCCTGAGACAGAATCAGGACACTAATAGGGGGAGGCCTGAATGGACTCCCCAGTACAATGGGTATAATTCCATCAGAACTTTACGAAAGAGCTTATATAAGACTCATAGTGGGTCTCCCCACCATAATAACCCACCATCTTAACCGACCAGCATGGGCCGGTACAGAAAGACCCCAAAATTTGAAGGGTTGGGAAGGTCACATGGTTAGTCTGCACGATTTGGGAAACCATGTGCTAAAAGTTTGGATCCTTATATCTGCATGGTTTTCTGGGGGATGGTCACTATTAACTAAGTGAAAACCATTTTCTCAACCAGTCTATCCAAACTTCAAACTTTTATCCAAAGACTCAGTGGAAACCAAAGGGCAAGGGAATAACATTGGGCGATGACATGGGTACACGACCCTCCATCTACTTCCACCGAACATGAACAACAGAAGAAAGATGATGACACCATAGGTTTAAAATCTTCCTAACTTTCATACTAAGGATATGAATTTGTACAAGGGTTTAAACGACCCTGTGATTTCCCCTGACTACGAGCCAGCTTCTCTCTGAGACCTATGGCTGGAGCTCAAATGATTGAAGCATCTTTGGCCTCGCAGTTAGTCTTTGGAAACCCACTGAATGAGAATTATTATTTTGGTTCCACCAATAATTACACCACAATCCCAGATAAGTTTTCCAAGACATAACACATTCCAAACTCACTTTACCCTAACTCGATATTTCACTGAAACAAGGGCTTAGAAGATGCACACACATCACACCTTGTTTGTTCAGGTGAGAAACAGTAGAAGTAAAGAAAAACTATTCTCACCTTCCTCTAAAATGGAATATTTTTATGTTTTTTTAAAGGATACATCCTCCCAAAATAATAGAGACTCTCATATGATTGCCCAACTTTCACCTTTATGGTCAATTGAACACATGACATCGTAAGGCATCACCGAACATGACCATTGCGACTGATATAAACAATGCATGGAGAGGGACCTTATACAACATCCCCAAACAAAACACAATTCTAGAAAGTGGCTAAAATATCCTATCATGAAAATATTTCCCACACCGGTGGTTTAACATGAAATCATGCTTCATATAAACTTTGAAGAACCCAAAGCCCCTCATAGACACCATCGAAACACTCATCCACACTAACAACCCTAGACCACATCCACCTTCGACGAATCAAGAAACTTAAGAAACTAAGGTCTCTTTAAACCTTCCACGAGCACTCTCCCGTTACAAGAGGATCTAAAAATCAATGAAAGGAATGGTTGTAGACTCAATCTATAGATCTCGAGAAAAAAAAAGATTCCTTATATTGATCAACTGGAGGATTTTCGAATGGAAAAACAATCTTGGTTGCACTTAAGTTATGCATTAAACCTTAATGGGGGCATACCTTATCCAATAAGAGAACCTAAATATCCAACCAAGATGGTTCATTGATCAAAAATTTCTACAAACCAGATCCAAACACATGAATGTATCCACCATAAAGGTGCCCCGAAACATATCTCAGAGTGGACTACTAACCGGTCCTTCTACCCAGCTTACCAACCAAACACAAACCCAAAACACAGTTCGAACAGGAGGGGTTCTTGGACTCAAAACATCCCACAACATCAAAATTTTACAAAAACACATAATATAAACCATCCCAAAAAATTCATCAAGACATCATGTTTCTCTTTAAAAACATTTCTTTGAAAACAAATGGTTCAGCGATTAGCGCATCCACCAATGGTACCCCATGAGCCTTACACATGCATGTTTCTGTGCCACACCGGGCACCCTCCTCATATCCATCCCGACACTCATATATTCATTTCATCAACCATCCATCATCCCATATAACCCCATGCATGTGGTTTCTCACGAAAATACCAATGGTTAAAACAAAAATTCTTTCCACTTTTCAAAACCAAAACAGTTAACCAACACATCCTTTTTCTCAAAACCTCTAACCACGAGATCAAAATCCCAACTCAAATCTTACAAAACTTTTCAGAAAGACATAACCATTTAGAAAATAACTCACTTTCAAGATATTCACATCAATTTCAAAACATCTCATCCATTAAAACACACTTTGATTGTTTAGAAAACTCTATTGGAAACACTTTTCAAAACCAACTTCAATATAGTTCCTACTTTCAAAAGAGGTGTAAGCACACCATTTTCCATTTCAAAACAATTCTCAAAATTTAGTTCCACAATTTCATAAACCAAACCATTCCCTCTTTATTTGAAAATCATTTCACAAAAACTTTACACTTCTTAAAACCAAGTCACTTTAAAACCAAAGTGCCAAGATTTCAAAACTAAAGCACAAAACAATGCGAGAGGAAACTAGATTCATTGGGTGACTTGGAAATATGGTTGGAGGCCATATTCCAATCACTTCACTGTCATAGAGAGTTTTCTAGGTAATATCCCTGGCTCCACATGGCTTTCCAGGCCCTGCGATCTCACTGAGACCATTAGCCCAACTCTCTTTTCATTTCCCCTAATCATCATCAAACCAAGAAAACCAAAGGACTTAGATAAATCCCGACTTCCCCTGGAGACTCGAATCCCGTCATGAGGTGTGGTTATCAGGCACACTACCCATAACTGAACTACCAAGTCCCAACAATCCTAACTCTATACTATCCTGATTGTTCCCTAAATAATGTGACCCAAAGAGTTAACCAGAACCTCCTCTGATACCATTTTGTCACGAACCGAATCTGTTCGCCACCAAACCCAGCCCATGACAAGGCCCTAAGTGCATTCCCGATTCCCATAGTCTGGAACAAGTGATAGAGTATCATATAATGAGAAATGGGAATGATTTACCCGATTTTATAAACATTAAACAACAAACAAACTCAATAAAACAAATTTGGATTTTTCAACTAAAACCGTCTTTTACAAAATTTCATAACTGAATTATATAAGTTAAAAGAATGTTTAAAGACCATTACAAAGTTACAAAACCAAATAAGTACATCCCAAGAACCCTCATGTAAAGGGGCACCGCCCTCAAGCCATCTCCACAAGACTTCACCACCAAGGACCTTCCAGAAACCCGAACCACTGGAACTAAAAACTGTACCCAACCTGTGACAACAAAAATAACCAAGTCTACTTACACCCAAGGGTCTAATTAGGGTGTGAGAAAAATCACAATAGGATACCACCACTAATAGATTCCATGTGATAAACATTTAATGATGAAAAGCATACAAGTTTTCAAAAACATGAGATTCTAGTAAAAATTTCTAAAAGATGCAACATTAAATAAAAACAGTTTTCAGGTGGGATAATTAAAAGAATAAAAACATTTAAAATAAATACCATAGCTACTGAACTTTCTATCCTCTCATACCGTATGCCGACGGTAAACACAAAATATCCAGTGAGCAGAAGCAATGGGAAATAACCCCTAGGCACTAGCTAGCTGTGGGTCCCAGGTACCTCGTATCTCGGTGAGAGTAACCATCACAAATATCTATTCTCGTGCACGATCCACTAGTAGGGAACATACCCATAACCTAGTGGTCCCAAATAATCATCATCATAGTTTAGTTATAGTATTAAGCGTCAATATTGCTAAGTGAAACTGAGGCCAAACCCCACAGATTCACTAGCATACTAGTACACGTCCACCCACCTAGATACCCGGGTTTTCCCTTTGTGCTCAAACAAGTTAAAAAAGTCAAGAAATATACTGTGCACATGAAAATATCATTTCCATATCAAAAATTCACTGAACATCCCACATGTATACCACACAAGTCACAAAAGTACACTTTTCATTCAAATTGATTTTGAAATCTGACTCACACAAAAATAGCCCACAACACTCTTCAAATTTCATTAACACTTCCAAAAATCCTTTAAATTTTATTTATAAACCATTAAAAGACATTATAACTCACATAACAGCCCACTAAAATAACATATAATACCTCTTTCATCAACAAAATTCAATTTTCACAATAGACTCACACAAAATAGCCCACAACCATGTTTTGCAGCTCTCTTTCCATTTTCTAAAACATTTCAGCACTTTATAAAACATTCTAAAAAATATTTGAAATCTTAAATAACCACCAAACCTTTAAAAAACCCATATTAGGTGAACACACCCCCCAAATAGTACATATACACCCTTTTATCCACTTTGTTTAACCAAACAAAACAGTCGCAATATTTATAAAACAACTTAAGGGGTGTAACTATGTCATGCACACATAACCCATTTCAAAACCCCCATTTAAGACCAAAACCATACCAATTCCTATCAAAAACCAAATTTTAATCCATAGATACATTTATAAAAACACATTCAATTGTTATAAAATAACCTTGAATAATACCACAAAAGATACAAATGAAAACACATATTTTCATAAAATGACCTCAAGAAGTATAACAATGTTTTACACATCAAAACTATTCAAAAACCTTCTTTTTAGGACCACATGACACTAATAAATTACCAAACCATAATTTTTAGTCCAGAAAAGATTTAATAAACCAATTTCATAAGTTATAAAATACACCCAAATAATACCCCATGAGTTACACATGAAAACACCCAATTTCAAGTTAAAATGAAACTATAAAATTAAACACTTATCCAAATTAATCATAAACAGTTTTTGCACAACACATAACATATTATGAATATGAGAAATGAATAAACACAGCAATCTAACTCATCAATAATTGTTTACACATGGAACCACCTACCTTCTGAGTCAAAACCCTTGAATCTTGGTGCGAAACCTCAACCGCACCTCCGCCGTACCACAAGGATGTGAAAACGAACCCTAAAACATAATATTTCACCAAATATACCCCAAATAAAACCCTAGGTATTAACCCTAACTTCTTTACACTCTATAAATTTATGAAAGTGGGAGGAAACCCTAAAGAGAAGGAAGAAATTGAAGAGAGAAACACATACCCAAAATAATCTTGAAGAAAACGACCCAAAATCCACCAGCATCTGAATTTTAAAACATAAAACAATTCATGGGAGGTCCTAAAAAAGATTAGGAGATCTTTTAGGAACTGTAATTGGGGAAAAATAGTAAAAATAGAAGGAGTTATGATAGGATCAATTTACCTCTCCAAATCTGGACGATTTCTGAAATCCATATAGGTGTTTACCACTTTCTTGATTCTATAGAGCTCAAAATTGTGGGAGGAGGGAATGGGGGAGAGACTTAGGTAAGTGGTCTTGAGTGAGAGTTAGAATCACCAAAAAACCACAAATAGTGAAGGAGATATTAAAGAATTACAATTTATTTTTAATGCAGAAAATGGGCTTTCGGGCAGGCCCAATCCCTTAAATAAAAACCCATATCCACCATGATTATGGATTCCTAAATGGTCCAAATTAATATGGTGGTGTTAATAGTTCATGGGATGACAATTATGAATTGAAATGGATAACAAATTTTGAAAAATGAAGGATTTATAAAGGAATAAAAATTTAATTTTAAATCTGGAATTGGTCTTATGATTTGGCCCAATTCATAAAAACTCACCCATTCCTCCATAAATGCTTGGGAAACCATCAAAACAAAGCATGAATGGAAATTAAATGGAATTTAACTTTAAAATAAGTCATGTATGTGACACGCACACCCTGTTCTGAAAATTATCCCTCCTATTTCCTGTTCCGCACAACATTAAAAGGCACCCTATAGAACTATGTGTGGCTTGATTCCCATCCTTATGGGATACATAGGACCACCCGAATGTCTAGAATTAGGGTCCAGACCCACCTCTTAGACATATTCTGATCTCCCAGTCACCTATTCCCCTTGTACTGTTCCTCTCCATGAGAGGGATAAACAGGTGTCGTACAGGGTTCTTGGCACCATTCCCCCTTCTCTTGAGAATCCACCATCTCTTGGTCACCCTCAAGTTGAGTCCCTAGACCCCTTGCAGTGGTTTGCCCATGTGTTAAGAGTACTCTGGTCTAGGACCAGGAGTTTCAGATTCAACTTGGCCAAGTTCCTACCACTTTTCAAGCTTCATGTTCCCCTTCATTCGGGCTTCTATCACCTTTCACACCCGAAGGGACCCCCGAACGACATGGATACAATGCCTAAGGGCTATCCTACCGTTACAGGCCAACGCCCCTGAGGGTTTCAGACAAAAAATTGATACAAATCCCGCATTTCGAACATGGTCAGCGGTTGATTCTCATTTGTTTGTCCCCATTTCAGGCTAACGCGATAGGATACTGTGTTGTGAACATGGTCAGTAGTAATCCTCCATCGTCACGCCAGCCCTTTCAGACCTTGAATGTTGGTGGCATGATTCACATTATATTCCACCCCACCATGTCCAGGTGGAATCTCGACACTCTTGGCGCTATACCTCAGTGCACCTCTGCACGTCAGGGGGACAAAGCTGCAATATGGCATCCTTCGGGGCTACCATGGTCTGAGCTCTAAGACTATAAACTAAGATCTTCATTAAGTTATATGTGCGGCTTGATCCTCATCCTCGTGGGATGCGATGGGTCACCTGGAAGTCTTGTTTCTGAGTCCAACTCAGCTGGGAGCTAGTTCCTCGTGCCCCTTTCACTATCACCCCTATTTGGGCCCCTTGGCCTGAGGTTCCTAACTCAGAATTGTGTACGGTGTGATGAGGGATCATGTCCCCATCCATGTCGGTTATGTTTCATGGAACCGTACACACTCCCCGCCTAGCATTGTCTCTATTACACCTATGCTTCCTAACGTTAAAATGCATGCTTGGTCCTATCACATTACCCTAAACTGTGACATTATCATCCTAGCCGCACGACGAAAAACAACAGTGCATTATGATGACCTCACCATAGAGGAAGTCACGTTGGGTATTGGTTATACGCCATGCCATTTTTCAACGCCTACCACGACTTGATTCTTGTGGCGACACCAGGGCTTGCTACCCTAGGCTTGTCTCTTCACAAAAAAACCACTCACCTTAAAAGGAAAAACAAGATTTATCAAATTCCTATTTTTTGGTGCAAGGGTCACGCCCTCACTCCCCTTTTTCCCTGGAACTGGTACCTTATCGTTCCACCTTTTAAAACTGCGTATGGCTTGATTCTCATCCTTATTAGATAAGTAGGATAACCCGTGCACTTCCCCGCGGGCCCAGCCCAACTTTCGTGTTTGGTCCCTCGACTCGAGAACCTCCCCAGAGAACACATGGTAAGTAGGGATTATGTCCTCATTCACGTCAGGTTTTTTAACCGCCTTACCATGTGTCCCCTTCTCTCCTTACCCATTCATGGTCCAAGTTCTAAGACCTTAAACTAATACCCTATCAAGAACGACGTGCAGCTTGATCCCCATCCTCATGGGGTACGCAGGAACGCCCTCGCACCTTGCTTCAGGCCTAGATCAACTATCGTTTTCGGTCCCTCTGACTAAAACATTCCAAGAAGCACGTGGCGGTCGGAACCCCTGATTCCCATTCAAGTCAGGTATCTGAGTTACCCCACCAGGTGCCCCCTGTGTTTCTTCCCACCCATGGTCTAAATTCTACAACCCTAAACTAAGATCTCCCTATGGGAAGGGACTCGACTCCCCCTATCTAATGCATCTCATTAACATATTTAGATGTGTTTTGACAAAAATCCCGAAGTGTGGGATTTTCATGGAGACATTCCTCTCGTTCCATGACCAAGCTTCGTGAGCTCGCCATTTGGATCCTCATCCTCTTCCACATCCAAAAGGACCCTTAGACTACATGGATGCTAGGCTTAAGGGATCTCCATGGATGCTGGGCCTAAGGGTTCTCCAATAATTTTGGGCCAACGTCCCTATGGATCTCTGACGACATTTGTGACATGGTCCTATGTTTCGAACATGGTCAACAATCGACCCTCATTTGTCTGTCCCCATTCTAGGTTAATGCGATATGGGTGCTGTGTTTCCATCATGGTCAACAGTTATCCTCTATCATCACGCTGCCATCATTGTGATCCAAATCTCGAGCATCATGATTCACACATTTCTACTTCCTCATGTTCAAGTGAAATTTCGACATACTCGGCTTAATCTCTTCGCGCATCTAGGTACGCCACATGGACGTGTTAGAATAATTGGGTCAGTATTCAACGAGTTCCCCTTCACCATAACCTAACCCTTCCGATGTTGAGAAATTACCCCATTACTGCTTGTTTCCCACATCAAGCATGACTCACGTGGGATTAGTAGTTTTGGTAGGATGCGTACCGGCACAACCAGACCCCTGTCCTACATGACGTTAAACTATGCTTCTAGAACTTTGTGTGGCTTGATTCACATCCTCATGGGATACATAGGGACACACTGGTATTTTTCCAAGGGTCCAACCCACAGGAATCATAAATCTTGTTCTTTCCCTTTCCGGCCCCTGGCCGGATCCCTCGTAGGGGACCCTACAACTATAACTCTACCCTGAACAAGTTCAGGATGCCCCAAGATGACATTGGGAAGTGACAAACCCTCTCGCCAGAGGGTCCTTGTCTAAAAGAAGGAATGGTCCATGGTTAAACCGATGCACCCATCTAGCGTACTCCCACCACGGTGGCGTAATTTCATGAGTGTTGGATTCTGTTTGAACAAACCATCACTCCACATCCCACGCTTCGCATGCCCCATATTTGGACTCTCGTCCCCTTTCATTTCTGGAGGAACCCCCTAACGGTATGGATGCTCGACCTATGGTCCGCCTGCTGTCCTGGGCCAACGTTCCGGAAGACTGGTCATGTTTGGAAGGACCCCCTAAAAGTATGGATGCTCGACCTATAGTCCGCCTTCTGTCCTGGGCCAACATCCCGGAAGACTGATCGACGATATTTGAGTTAGGCCCCGTGTTACGAACATGGTCAGTGGTCAGCCCTCATTTGTCATCCCTATTTCAGGCTGATGTGATGTGGATGCTGTATTTCCGCCATGGTCAACAGTTATCCGTCGTTGTTACGCCACCCCCATAGTGTTCTGAATCTTGGTTATCGTGATTCACACTTCCCATTCCCATCCATTCGGACCGATTTCATCTCCTCTGGCGTTGCACCATTCTTACACAAGAGCATGATAGAAAAGCGATAATTCGGCTGTTTTGAGAACTTCCTTCTCCAGTCAGGTCTATCCAATATCGCGGAAATCTGTATCGTTTATCCAAACCTCAGATGCCCGAAGCTTGGTTTTCACTCCTATTTTTGGATAGGGTGATGAGGTGACTATCTCTTGTTTCTCACATTGGGCCCGACCCACGTGAGATTAGGGAATTGTCACTGGACATTCCGCAAACATTGTAAGGATACAATGAACCAGTGGGAACAACGAAAATCATGCATGTTAAAACACTCAAAAAAATCAATGCATGAAAGTACGATTGAGGGTTTGTAATCATTATAGTACCTGGGGGTCAACTCCCTCCATGGATGGATTGTAGCTCCGCCACTCTTCGACTTGTGACATCCAGGAATTGTTGTTGCCGACTCAGCTACTGCTCCTCTTCAGCAGCAATGGGGCACAGTTCATCAGCCTCAGCTCGGGGTCGCTCTATGTCAGCCTGAATGACGGCCATCTCTTCGGAAGCCTACCTCATACGCTCTTCCGCCTCCGCCAGCTGGGCCTTCAATCGCAAGATCAACTCAGATTGTGCATTGAGAGAGGATGAGTGCTCATCCTCCTGGGTCTGTAAGTGTTGGACTTCTTTTTTAGCCTCCTAAAGATTATTGGCATTCGTCACCTTCCTCCGCTGCCTGTCCACACTAAGCCCGCGATCATACTCCCGGATCTTCTCTGCCATAAGATCTCGGATGAGCATATGAGGGCACTAGGCATCCACTCCCCCAGCACACAGTTCTCACAACTGTGAGCGTATTCTGTCCATTTCTTCCATCCATAGTGCTTGGGGGTTTCATTGATGAAGCGTGTGATCAACTTCAATGATCAGCGGTGAACTATTTTGTTTTCCTCTTCATCAGAGGTCTTCTCATCACAGTCCACACGATTAGTAGGCTCGTACGCGGGGTATGCTCGCAAAAAGTCTTCATCAGGATTTTCATCTGGCGTGGGATCAGGCGTGACATCTAGCGTTGGATCAGATGCAGCGGGACTTGGGTTGACCGACAGATCCTCATCGTCGGACCCCACCTCGATGACCTCAGGCACGACCCCACTGGTGGTCTTGCCAATGATAGGGGACACTGCAGCTCGGGTGGGTGGAGTAATGATCTCCAAGATCACCGGCATGCCTCTAGGAGGGGTGCCTTCAGAAATCTCGACCAGCCTCACTGCAACAGCCCATCCCAGTCAAAGAACGGTACGTGACAGAGAAGGGAATGGACGTCAGTTGGCACGATAGGCACGTGATAGTAATGAGTTCAGCAGAGAGGAATTATATATATTGAACTCCTAGTAGTGCTCTGGAGTCGACATTGATGGAACCCCAGAGCATGACCCTCCTTATATTTTCGAAAGGTATGGAGATTCTGGAGGAGCCGCCTCAGGTGCCCTAGCCCCTCCAGACACTGAACTGGACGCAGCCACAGGCGCAGGTTCCAAAGGTCCTACATCATCACCCACTGAGGGGCGAGAGAAAGGTCTGTGTACCAGGTCCTCTTGCATGGTTCAAATATTGGTAAGAAGTCCATAATGGCCTGAGAGCATACCCTGAGGAAAGAAACTTGGAATTTTACCTCGAGAGCCTCTGTGAAATTTTCGAGATCCAAGTATTGATCGCCAACTTCACCTTCCTCCAATGGTCTCTCTTCATTAGCCTCATCACCCTGAGAGGATTCATCTGAATCTTACAATAGGGGGAAGCACTCCCTCAACTCGGCGGTCGTCAGTTATGGGAGGACCGTCCGATATAGCAGTACCCTCACCTGGTCTATCATTGGGCGCGAGGCACCGCTGGAATGTACGTAGTCCTCCAACTCATCCAGATATCGCTTCACCTCCATCAGAGACACTGCGAAACTAGCCCGTATAGGGCCTATACCCGGTAAATACATCCTGAGGCGGTTCAGGTGTTCCTACATCTCGGGCAGACTGAGGTGTTTTTGATTGACATCCCAAATGTACCAAGCCTCTAGGAAAATAGAATTCTCTGGCATGTCAATATGGCATAGCCACTTCCCCGAATCCTGAGTGGATATCTTGCGGAATCCCCTCAGTGGACGCCCCTACGGATGGCTCTGCTCTTCCAGGACCACCGGGTCCACTACCATTGTTGGATCTGCCACCACTGCCTCACCCTCAGCCGGTGTAGGTCTCGCCGCCACGGTAGCCCCGCCATCGCAAGAATCCCTTGCTTCCCTCCCACCCCAACCTTGGGATAGGGTAGGCCCGCTGTCACCAGCCCAGACAGTTGGCTGCTTCAGCATTTCCCTCAGATAAGCTGCCTCCAAGCTGATGGCATACTCCTTTACCAATCTAAAGGCGACAGTGGATGGAGGAAATGAATTTCACATTTTTCCATCTTCCTGTGTGAACATGAGACACAATTGCCTCATTACACATGGGTGCTCCTCATGGCTCACCTCCCAGTAGACCTACGGGTTCAGCCGCTGCAGACACCAGAATTGCCTCGCGAACCGGTGCGGGGTGTACGACTCACAGAGAGGCTCGCGATCCACCCTTGCCACCAAGACTCCACCTCAGAAGGCCAGGAGATAGGCCCAGTGCTCTTCTATTCCCTAACCATCATTGGTGAGTACCCCCGTTGGCAATGGAAATGGGTGAAAGTTAAACTCGTCCGCCTTTCACACTCGGTTTAGCACCATTGGTACGATTAGTTTTACTGGGAAGCTCCCAGCAGCATTCAGGATGGATGGGCGAAATATTGACCCTGGTGGTGAGATGGGGTTCAGATACTCATAAACCCCTTGATGTGTGCAGCGATCCACCCATACAAAAGGTGGAAGGTCCCGCATATCCTCGGTGGATTCTTGCCCTCGTTAACATGCTGGAGCATCTTGTACAATCTGGCGAGCATCAGAATCCCTATATTGACCCGCCTTCCTGTGTACAGCATGGACGCCATGATGAATGAGCTGGGTTGTACCCCCATGTTGGTATCCCTCACCGGTAGGATCCAACCACAGATAAGGGCCACAATGAACACCGTCAGTTTGACTATCGGTCGTTGTTTAGTGCTGACACTGAAACCCCAAGTCTTCCATTGGATGTCCTCCAAGAGCCACAAATACAAGTGCTCCTTGCCCCTTGATCCCCCTTCAGACAAGTTCAAGGCCTCGGTGAAAACTCACGGTCCACCAGGAAGTTTAGGAACGGTTTGAACCACTTCTTAAAGTGGACATCTCTCACCGCTTCTTTGTCCTCTCCGGGGACCAGTCCCATCAGTGCCAGCGCCAGCCGCGTCATCTGTTCCAGATCCTCCCACGCACTCATGATGGGGAGGAACTCATCATACATAGACCCCAAGATCGTGACCCCCAAAATCTGATGGACATCCCATAGACTGATGCCAACCTCCCCATGGTGCAGGTGAAAAGTGTTGGTCCTAGATGACCATCTTCTCAACAGCTCTGGAATCAGCTGTTTCAGTTGATAAATGTGGAATTGGGAAGCCCATGCCGCCTCATACAATCCCACTCTTATCATCTCGACCCCAAACTCCTCGCATGAGGCACCTACCCAGTAGGCCCATGCCCAATAATTGGTGAATTTGCTGCCCTGGCGCAGGTCCCACTCATCAGACCACCCCTTCTTCGAATCCCTCAAAGCTGACTTCAGTATGGTGTGATACATTGGAGGGTATGTCTCTAGTTGCAATGGATTCCCATCAATGTTGTTCAGGTGGTTGTACAGACAGTCGGCAGTGACAGGCGTGAAGTCCTCCTACGCATGACCGTCAGTCACCCTGAACCATTGGTGCTGGCACAACATGCTTTTGAACCAGAAAGCTGGCTCGTCCCTACTCACCTCAGGAATGAAGACGTTATCCCTTATCCCGAAGCCATACAAGGGTAGCTTCTTGCACAACGGATAGTTCTTTTGGCTCTCTGATAGTAGTTCTGTCATTGAATTATGGTCTGAGTGGCTTCGAACTAGCTCCCCAAAGCCCAGACAGTTGGCCATCTCATCCCTCCGGGCAGCGTCTGCAGGTACCCCCAGCGCAGCTTCTTGATGGGCCATCGGGTTTCAGAACTTGGAAAAATTTCAGGTCGGGTCGCGGAGATTGTTCGTGGAGCTCATTCGCAGAGCTTGTTCACAAAGCCAAGACACAGAGCCTGGCCCCTGCTGGCAAGCACACGTTCGCTTGGTGCTGTCACGGAGTCAGAGACTTGCGGTTCTCCGCAAAGCTCGATTCGCGGTGAGCAGACGTGGAGTACGCGAAGCTTCGCGAATCGAGAGCGCGAAAGGACAAAGTTCTGGAGAATATAAAGGACAAAAGAGAGGTTATACCCCCTATTTATAGGTATCCGCCCTCGGAGCTTCGCGGCACATCCAACACGCATGGAGCTTCACGGCACGTTCGTACCGTGCGGCCCCTGTCAGCCTCATGTGCCCGCTTCGCGAGTCCACACCACGAACTACCGAAAATTTTGGCGATTTCCCTCAGACTTCAACCCTTGATCCCTCCGTGGCTCAAAGTATGAGGGGGGGGGGAATTTGTTGGCACCAAAATATTGGATGAAAAGAACAAATAAAATAAGGTCCCAAAGCCTGCCCCACGAAGCCCCGACGCGGAGCCATCCAAGAAACGTGTCCGCCGTGAAGAAACAGAGGTGGGAAGCCCCATGAATGGCCCCGACGTTCGCAAACCCTCCATGAAGCAACAAAGGTGGGAAGCCCCATGAACGCCCCTGATGTTCGTGAACCCTCCACGAAGCCAAGGAGGCGGTACCTCTCCACGAAACCGGTTGACGTTCGTGACCCGCCGTGAAGCCACCGAATCCCCCTTCACACCGCGTGAACTATGATTCACGGTGCCCTTTTCCTATAAATACCGAGCTCCCCCTGAGCCCATAGGAGGTACAATCTGACCTTTCACCTTCCTAGTTCCCAAATCATGAAGCACCCTTTGCTCTGCGAATCATGAGCTCCGCGAGGTATTTTTGCTTCACGAGGTGCCTCTGCATTGTCTCGTTTTGATCCCCTCTTCCAAGAGGGAGGGCTTTCACAAAGTCTAAGGGATTTTGCAAAGGAAGGTGATCCACAAGGTGACTCGGGCAGTCATAGAGCATTTATGCTTCTCGAAACACCCCTTTTTTACATGTGATCCACATGCCAAGGCAGGGTCACTGTACTTCGCGAAGCACACTACTTCGCGACACTTTTCTTCACGAGGCACCCATGCTCCGCAAGGTAGTGCTCTGCGAACACCCTTCCACTTTTCAAAGCTCCTCCCATTGGAACCTCCACCCTATGCTAAGGATAAGGCACCCCACTTCGCGAAGCACACCCCTTCACAAGTTCCCTTCACCACACAGAGCCACCGAGCTCCACAAGGCCTCTGCCTATGGACCCCTCTGCTTGGCAATTCCTTTTCCCGTGCGACCCTCCAGGTATGCATGATGTGACTTTAAAGTCCCCTGGACATTACCACCCATGGCGTTGCTTTTCCTAATGCTTCTTCATATAGGCACGCTAACAACTATTTCTTCTTCGCATAGCCATGCTAACGTGGACCCCTCGATGGTTCGCTCTACGACCCCCCTTCACCACGACATTGCTGGTACCTTCCCTCCCACAAGGAGCAGAGGGTACCAGTTATGTAAGTCCTAGGGGTGCGGAGTAAACCCACCTCGTCCGAGCTGCAGGACGTTAAACTGACAAGCACCTCGTCCTCAACACATAATGTTAAAATGTGATTCGGCCCCATACCTTGCATGCAGGGTCCCCCCAGCTCGGACATTCTTTATGTCGCCCATCTCCACAGGGATGGAATCATCCCCCTCCCCACATGGGGTTATATCCTCCTCATCGGAGTTTCATTTGTCCGCAGGGATGGAATCCATCTTGGTGTAAGCCCCTTAGCTCTTTCTGCGGAAGGTAGCACCCATGCACCTCCATACTTCCCCACCGCCAAGGCCAGCGGAGGGCGTGATAGGGAACGAGGAACCTCCTTTATTCAGTCCTAAATCCATCTCCCTATGCACTTTTTCACCCCCGGGCCTCCATCCTAGAGTAAGTCCCAGCACCATGGGCTGCCTAATGCGTAAGCCCCTCTTCGCTTCCCACAGACACACCTTTCGTGATGTGATCGTCAGGTCCCTGCAACCTCTTGTTTCTCACACCAAGCATGACTTCCGTGGGCTTAGAGTGAACATCGACCATGACACACCCTGGGCCGCCTCAGAGCATAAGCCCCAAACACCCCCGTCCCGCATGATGTTAAACTGCACACCATAACTACAGGGACTTTGATCCATGTCAAGGTGTGGTACGTAGGAAGCCTCCATGAGGTTCAAGCCCACCACTCGGTCGTTCCGACCTCCTTCACGTCAGTTCACCCCCATCCCGCATGATGTTAAATTGTATTCCACACCAATCCAAACTATGAGTACTTTGATCCATGTCAAGGCATGGTATGTAGGAAGCCTCCACGAGGTTCAATCCCACCACCAGTGGACCCCCGGGTTCACCTTCATGTCGGTTCACTGACGAAACCCTACCCGAACTACAGGGACTTTGATCCATGTCAAGGCATGGTACGTAGGAAGCCTCCATGAGGTTCAATCCCCATTTCCCATCGGACCAAGGTCCTTGTTTACGTCGGTTCACCGGAGTCCATTATGAACTACGAAGTCTTTGATCCATGTCAAGGCATGGTACGTAGGAAGCCTCCCTGAGGTTCAAGATCACCACCCATTGGTCGCTCCGACCCCCCTTCACGTCGGTTCTCACCAACCGAACTACGCGAACTTTGATTCCCTACCACGGGGATACGTAGGAAGTCTCTTCGAGGCTCAAGAACAACTTCATTGTCGCCCTTGCGATGGTCCCATCTCATTCCCCCTCCACTCCATTCAATTTTCCATCATACATCCTGATTCTTACTCGGTCTGCCACGTTCTGGTGAGATCATGCCACCTCATTTCCCCTCCTACAGTATTCGGGAATCCACCCACGTGCTGGCCCCAATATCGGTGATCCCTCAAGGGGGTTTTTCAATCTGATCCACTCCATCTAGTGTTCTGATATGTCTGATCTGTCTCTGTTGGACATTAAACTCATGGCATACCCTATGTTAAACATAGGAAGCTGAGGAAAACCTCAGATACATGCCAATGGCATATGATTCCTTGTGATCGGTGTGGGATGCCTCAGGCTTCCGTGCCCTCGAGAAGCCCTATAATAAGGGACAAAAGATAGACACGCCAATTCCCCAGTGTCTAGAAACGCCAGTGATGTTTCAATGTGACTACTCCCCCAACTGAATGTTGTGGCCCTGACCAGACCCTTTGGAATGTCCTGACAGAAGCATTGTAAGTAACCGGCGTCCATGGAAACATGGCACTAGGAAGAGTTTCACGAACAACGTATTAAATCTATAAGGGAGACCCAGACTAGGTGACAAGTTCTGAGGAGGAATCCACGGAAGGAAGAACCGACATCCCATCATCCCAGTTTCGATCAAGGAGGAGACGTCCCTGAATAAAGAACGGATTCCGCCCACCTTTGGAAAGTGGGAATGTGGGACAATAAAAAGTCGCGCCTGTTGCGCCCAGGCAGACGGACGTGCGCGTCCCAGCGAAAGCGTCAGAAACAATGTACTCAAAAAAATTAGCCTCAGATTACCTCCTTGGGTCCAAATTAATTTTCTCCTAATATTACCTTAGACTTATGCATCTTTCTCAGTTAAATTACATTTTTTAAGTGGAATTCTGTATATTTAGTCGTAGGATTCACCTGGTACTGATATATGGGAATACATGGACACATTTTTGTGGATTCATCTGGATAATTTCTCTTAGATAGTTGGGATTATAACCATGGGTCATAGGAATACATTATTCGTTCTAAAATACTTAGACAATCTATCCTATTCCAAAGAAGGTGGTATTTCCTAGTTTTCCTCCACTTTACTGATTTCACTGTTATATATATGGTGTACATAATTATGTTTCATACTAAAAAACTAGAATTCATTAGTCACCATCGATGGTGGCCTACTGAGTTTTACACACACCCTGTTTGGGCTATCGTTTGGTACTCGGGCAGATCTCATGGCGGTAGGTCAGGATATTTCAAGTGATTCTTTATTGATATTGATCTGGGGTTAGAACTTTTCATCAGAGATGTAGCTGAACATGTACTTGAACAACCTTCAGGAGTTGGGTATTTTATTTATTTTATTTATTTTATTTATTTTATTTTATTTATTTATTTTATTTATTTATTTATTTATTTATTTTATTTATTTCATTATTTTATATATCTATAATTTATTTTTATATTAACCATTGTATGCTTAATTTCCTTGTATATTTATCGCAATTATTCATGCATGGTTAGTTTATTTGAAACTTGTCGAGTTATTAGTTTATTATTGTCTTCCACTATTCATTGTTTGGATTATTCCTCTTTTGAATTTAGTATGGATCTATAGGGTATAGTCTCCCCATCGTACCACTGTTAGTCCCTTGCTACTAGTCTGGAGCCTTTGGCATATAGGGAGGCAATCTTTAGGCCATGTGTTCCCTCAGGTATGTTTACTTATGAATGAATTACACTTAGTACATCACGCGATATTCTAGTAATCATTTGATAAAGGAATTATATAATTCCTTCTTTATGATTCCCATGTCCATCCTTTTCAAGTCTAACAATATTGAATCTTTATCAACTCCTATCATAGATAATATTTTAGGATATTTCTAAATAGGACATATGCAACTTTATTTGCCTTCGCCAAATGCTAGTGGATTGAGTAGTCATAGTCCTTGATCATATCTAACCAAATTTTTTGGTACATATTAATCTCATTATGTTTGAATATATATTTGAGTTTCTTATGATCTATATATTTTTCACACTTCTCATCATAAAGATAATGCCACTAAATTTTCAATGTGAAGATCACTGAATCCAACTCCAAATCATGCGTTAGGTAGTTCTTCTCATGAAATTTCAACTGCATTCAGGCATAGGCTATCACTTTATCAATCTAGATCAGTACAAAACCTAATCCCTTCTTTTAAGGATTACTATATACCATGAAAATCTCCCCACTTATGGGTAGTGTAAGTACCAGTGTAGTGATAAGCCTCCTTTTCCATTCCTTGAATCTATCTTCACTTTCATTGGTCCATTAAAACATTACTCCCTTCTGATTCATCTTTGTCCATAGGTTTAAAAATCATGAGAATCTCACAAATCATCGGTAATAATTAGACAGTCAAAGGAAACTATGGATCTCTATTGAAAATATGTGTATGGGACACTCCTTAATTTCATTTATCTTAGAAGGGTCTACAGATATCACTTTGTTTGTGATAGCATGCCCTAAGAATGATGTAACGTCTTGATCTAGCATACCCTCGAACTGGTAGCTGGACAGATGGGTCACATGGCCTCAACCGCATCTCCCCATATGTCATAGGTTGTCGAGTAGCAGAGAGGATCTCAAGAATTGATAGTGGGGAGACAATAACCTCATATTAGAGTTTAAACAATAGGAAATAACAATAATAATCAACAAGAACATCAGAAGTAGTATATAAATAGTTGACCAGCAGCGAAAGACAAATAATATCAATTTTATAAAATTTTCCAATTCCATTTTACACAATAGATGAATGCATGACCTAGTATTGATACAAATATGAAAGAAATAAACATAACAACATTATTTACAATACAATAAAAAATAAGGAAAAGATAGAAAATCTAGAAGGAAAATTTCCCTTAGCATCCTGATCTCCAGCTTTGTCCTTTTCTTCTAACTCCTCTGGTACAAGCATACAACAATCTACCTATGTCCTGAAATACATGGTCTACTTGGGTACCAAGGGTACCCGATAAAGGTGTGAGATATAAATCTATATAGTTCATCACCCACTGGTTTCTATCCCAATCCATTGAAATATAAATTTAGACAGTTCATAGGTATAGAGAAGTAATGATAGAACTAAAGAATAAATAAACACCCATACAGGTTCCTAAGGGACACCTGATGGCTAAACCGGCTTCAATTCATTTCCAGGATAATATTCTGATCTTGTCACTATATATATATACCATAGATAGTGTGGGGTAAACACACCTTCTTCCCATAAATAGAAGATAACAGCTCATTAAGTGGCCTCATTATGTGAACACATTTAATATATTTCATCAAGTGGCCTCAGCATATGCACACTTTTAATATAGTTTATTAAGTGTCCTCAACATGTTCACACGTTTAATATATATAATTAAGTGGTCTCATCATGTTCACACTTTTAATATAGGCATGGTATAGAACTGCCTTCCATACTTATAATAAAATAGATTTTTAAGTGGTATCATCATGTGCACACTTTTAATATAGGCATGGGGTAAAACTAACTCCCATCCTTAGAAGATAATAGATTGTTAAGTGGCATCAGCATGTGCACACTTTTAATATAGGCATGGGTTAAAACTACCTCACATCCTTAGTCATTTAACATAACATCATAGTTATAATATAATTCATATGGAATTACCTCATATGCATTTCAATTATCCATACCATATAGACATAAGAAAACATGTTCACATTTATACCTAAGGTAAACCATCTTAAGTATTTCAATTAAACATCAACAAGGGATTATTTACCATCAAAACATACCATGAGACAAGGACTTCTCATTTATTTTATTATCCATGTTTAACTCCAATTCCAAGGAAGCCGTTATATTTAACCCTTTTAATATAAGGCAAGCAATTCATTGTGACCTAACCATTTAATCTAAAGAACGTCATTTAGTGTAAGTTCCTTATTCAAGGTCCTCTCATCCAATTTTCCTAAACATGGAAAATTGGTTGAAGGGATCAAGTGTGAAGGTCATTCCATTCAAGGATTCCACTGTATTATTTAATCTATCCTAAAAAAGTCCATTTAATTCCGATATCTCTAGGGCCTTTTCATTTAAAGGTAAATCCATAATTAGTTAGGTTCCCAGGGGGACAATAATAAGACCATAATGGGGTAAATCATTTAGGATAATTCATAATTCACGTGTTCTAAACCTACTTTGTACCAAACATGAAATCAAGGTATAAGTAAAGAAATAATGAAAAATAATAGTCAAGCATAAGTGTCTACTTCCTAATTTTTATCTTGAAGAGAGTGAACCTCCATTGGAGGGGTTTTATTATAAAAACATGACTTAGTTATTCAACAATCAACCATCACTTTTATGCATTTCATTAACCATATCACGAAATGAATTTAAACCAAGAAACCATACTACATTAATTAAATATAATAACTATTAAATAATAAATTCAATTAATGCATTACTAAAGTTTAATGGCATGGAAATGGACCCTACCTCGGGGTGGAACTAAGTTGTCCACTTTGGATCTTAATGCTTTCGAACTATAAGTTGCTGCTACCCGCTCTCATGTACATACATTCATATATATATATATATATATATATATATATATATCCTTAATATAATGAACATGATTCCCCAAACCATGAGGGAACATGTACATGGAATATATTTAAATATTTATATCTATACATACCTATGTATGTGAGCACATACCTTCAATGATGATCCAAACTCCCTCAGATGGTAGCGGCAACTCGAAACCACACGGCATAGTCCAATGCACTATTGATTAACTATCATGAATTTAAAAAACACTTAAATATATTAAATAAAATTGGATAAAACCAACAACATAAGAAAACATCACCTTGAACCATTGGAAGCAAACCAAAACAATGAAAATCACTTCGCCTTCGGTGGTGGTTGCCGGAACACACACCCAAGGGTCCTGAGAGACCATTCGCATAACCCTAGAACAAAATAAGATTGATAAATCGAATTAACCAAATACCTAGGGTTAGTTAAAACCCTATGGGTGATGGATAGGCAGAAATGAATCCATGAAGATGAAAGAGAAGGGAGTAGAGGACACACCTTGATGGATCTATGGAGATTCCTGGAGAAATCTAAGCGGATTCAGCAAAGGAGAGGAGGTCGTAGGAGGGGGGTCACATGCGTCGAGAGGGGAACCCCCTTTGGGGTGCATCGTATGACTATGATTGGATAGGGGTGAGGTGCGTTTTATTTTTGGTTTTTAATTTTATTTTATTTTAAATTAATTAACTTCTTAAACATACCCAACTACACGGTTTGACCTGCACGGTTTTCCAAACCATGCACAAACCATGTGGAACCCCTATCTAAGATACCCCCTTAACACGGAGTAGGAACATAGTTTGGGAATCCATGTTCATCCCATGAGAAATGACTCTTCCCCCTTAAATAAGTCTGCATAGTTACCTACAGTGGGCTGCAAGGTTTCAGACAAACCGAGTACCCAATGAAAGTCCTTAAAAACCTTATTTTTATCGGTATGATGATCCTGAAACATCTCTAGCCACCTGGGAAACTTAACGAGCCTTCACCCATGTCCAAAATAGTCACATTGAAGTGACCCAACTCTCAAAATTCCATTTCAAGGATCAGTTTTAAAAATGAACTGTTCAATAATTGAAAAGGGTTAAATTCCTTCTCTTTTTCGTCCGATTCAAAACATGAGATGTTACAACCTTCCCACCTTAGAACTTATTTTCCCTGAGAAGCCTTTGGGAACAACATACACCTCACTTTACCTACAAGGGTCATGAAGTTTCTTTCAAATGGTTGTGTTTAATTCCCAAATTCCCAACACATCTTTATGTATTTCAAAAGAAAATGGCAATTAATACATTTAAATCTTGAGCCAACTCTCATTTTCCAACTAAATACCGAGACGAATCTTACCCAATACATTCCAACAAGAGACATGATCACCTCATTGTCTCTTCAAGAATATATCCAAAGGTACTTCCCACCTTAGTCTTTAATTTTAAGCTACCAAATTCAAACTGCCGCTCCTCCATCGCTTGAATTTTCTTTCAAAGCATGATCCAAGCATTCCAACAATGCACACAATGTGATTTTTGAAATGATCCAATAGTCTATTCCCCATCAAACTCAAATCCCATGTTGAGCCGATTGTTAATGAAAAGCATTGACCGACACCAACCACACTCGTCTCCATATGATGATGTGCCTTAAAAAGTTTCTTCACCATCTGTAACCACTAAACAGGAAAGGAAAGAGTCAAGAAACTACAACTAACTAATTAAGAAGATGCCCAGCTTATACGGACAGTGTTTTATAAACTGAACTACTATGACTTCTCCCAATTCATCTCAAATTTACAACAACCACACACACCGAATTCCATCCTTGACCTCTGGTGATGTTTCATCATCAAAACATGAAGGAAACCACGCATCTGGTGTGCAACATGTTGAGGGAACCACCCAACAATATTAGAATCATTTAAAGATTTCAGCATGGTGTTTGATTGATTCTCTCTTAGTGCATCGAGTATGAATACAAGATGGGGGGGACGTGATTGTCACTTAGTAGAGTTCAATAAGAGGTTAGAATATGATTCTAGTTAATCACACCTGGCTACTAGAAGGAAGAAAGGTCGAGCCACAACTAGTCGACTATAGGAATGTAATCAGATTCATCATCATTTATGTATTTATTGGTATAAGGAAGGTATAGTGAAAAGCAAGGTAATATTGAAGAGAATCTAGGGGGCCAAAAATAGTTTAAACTAAGGTCATACCCTCTAATTATGTTAACCCCCTCAGGATCCAAAAAAGTGAAAATCATAGAAGCAGGAAACCCTAGAGTTATGCACCTCTAGAGATTCTAGGTGATCTGCCACTTTATTCCCCTCTCTCTATGTGTGAACCATTCGAATTTTGGTGGATAGCAAGACCCGACATTTTCTGATGATATAGGCAATCAAACAAGGAATAGACCTGATTCCTTACAAATAATTGAGGAGGATAAGGGAGTTAGTTTTAGCTTTAGAAATTTAGATGTTCTTCTAACAGGAAAGAGAAAGACCGGTGAGAAGGGAGTGAGCCTCCACCTATAAAGAAGATCCATAGCCAAAGTGAGAAGTGAGCGTAAAGAAAAATGATCCTATAGTGAAACGGATATCCCCTCCTCCTTTCATAAACAAATGGGAGGAGGAATCCATCAGATCCATTGGATTCAAAAAGCAGTGCCACTAGTTTGAGATGTTTGGATGTTGGAAGTAAACTGATGAAGGTATGGATCATCCTTCCATTTGCGTGAGATCCTAGAAAGGTCAATGAGAAGGTTTCTGACTCTAGGAATGATGCCTCTTACTATGGAATAGATCCCATCATACCTCACTTTGTTCCTGGCCTGCCATAAGCACGAACATCCAGCGTGAAAATGATGGAACACACCATTTTATCTGGACCCCTATCACCTAATCCATGGAACCAGTGGGAAAGAAACGTATCTTTACACATATTTCTAGAGGATAAGGCAGTAAAATTCTCAAAGAAGGAACAGTCATCATGTGCTCATTCACTCTCGAAGAAAAGGTGGGCCACGCTTTCCTCTTTGTGGTTGGGGCAGCAAGAGAATTGGGAAACCATGTTAATCCCGCATCTTCTAATGTTCTCATCGGTGGGGATATCATTTTTTATAATCCACCACATAAGAAAGTTGAACTTTGTGGGGATTTCCTTCAAACAAACCTCATTCCATCAATCAATGATCCCCTAGAGAGAAATAGAACTTGGTAATCCTTTGTAGAGAAGGACCTCATGGAGGACATAGTAAACATGCACGTATCTAGATAAGATTTGATCTCGATAAGGTTAATGGTGGATTTATGGTCTTTGTTCAGCATTTCCCTGATGAATTCTAGGTAATTACTTGACTCCCTCAACAAAATGTTGGTGGATGGGAATCCTGAAAATGAGAGCACCATTCCAGCCCAGTTTTTATTCCATAAGGATAGATCCCCCTCTCCAATAATCTAGTGGGTGTGGGGAAACAGGGCTGTAAAATGAGGGAGAATAATGGAAATGAAGGGAGACACATGGCTTCCATGTATCTCCAGGTAATTTGCACAAATTTTGTACATGAACCTTCCCTAAAGTGAGCGGTGCTCATGGATTTCCCATTCCAATTTTTCATTACTATAGAAGAGAGTGCCTTTGAGGCCTTTAAAATTAATTCCAACTTCCTCGATGGGCCTTTCCATCTTTTCCCAAGACACCTAATGGTGTTTTCCTTCAGCGAGAGCATCCTAGATGAAGCGGGACAAGATATTGTCAATATTGCTAATGAATTATTTCAGTACTTTGATTAGAAGAGAGGGAATAGACGGGAGAGTCCAGTAGAACAATATTAACCAATGAAATCTGACCCCCAAAGGAAAGAAATTTGTTCTTCTAGTTGAGGATACAGTCAGTGATCTTGTTGTTGATGTGATCAAAGTCCCAGATCTGAAGTCTTCCTGAAGATATGGTAGCCCCAAGATATTCCATGGAAAAACTCCCTCTTTGTATATCCATAAGACTCCCCAAGGAGGAAACCCAGCTAAAAGAGCATCTGTTAGAGATGATGAAGTTTCTATAAGACCTGTTAATAGCCTGCCCACTCCAATGGAAATATTTTTCAATCGCCCTAAGAAGGCCTCGGACTGGCCTCTTATTTGAATTCATGAAGATTAACATGTCATCTAAAAACATGAGGCAGGGTATGGGTGGAAGATTCATCCCAAGACAATGATGTTTATCTGGGGTTTCATACACAACCTAACATAAGATCGTCATATTTCTGATCAATCACCGACACGTATTTAAAAATCGTAGGCCTCAATGGTATTCAATCCTAAACTGACCATCTCTAAATGGTCATCTTTAGTTATCCCTTCTACTTGGAAGGACATGTAATTACCAGAACCTACTCAACACTCCCCACATTTTGTATTTCCTAGTCATCAAAGGGAAGGAAGATAACTTAGCCTCTCATGTGAATTGGTACAAAAAACATTAAACAAATGTGTGAGGTTCACCCAAGTCACACTCACATATGAAAAGAATATAAATATATCCAAACCTTACCTACCGGCATGTCAAAACACTCAAGTAATTTGAAATCCCTCCCAAGCATTGGGATGAAACTAATACTTTAATGCTAGGTCACTCTACTACAGAGATGACCCAAGACTGTACTCAACACCATAATAGATATAACCCAACATCGTATTTCCTAATATGACATTTCAATTAGACAATGACATGCCAAGTCATCCACTACCAAGGTAAATAAAAGGTAAAACGATCTATGAAGAATCTGAACATTCCCTAGGCATGTCTAACATACTAAAAACAAGAATTACCTATAAGGTTCAATGGCACCTGAATGACACTAAACATCAGAAATATCATGGTACAAAAAAATAATTTTGGTTTTTTGGGTGCTACCTACAATGGGATAGCCCCTTATGGAGAACAAGTATTGACCCAATAATTTGGTCACACCAAAAAAAATTCACAGGCTCAAAAGCCTAACCTTTTAAGCGATTTATAATAAGAAAAAAGCCTATGGAAAACACCTATGGCTTCGTTCTAAGGAAACTAAAAGGAAAATCTCAAGCTACCCATACATGAAGGTTTTACCAAGGTCGCCACTTAGGGTTCAGTTTTCAATCCCATAATATTTATTCCTATTCCAAAAATTTATAGGGATTAGAAAACATCCAAGAACCCATTTTAAAACAAGACATGAAAGTTATATCAAACTTCTGTTTTAAAAAATTTAACACATTTTGAAATTTCATCATTAATTAGGAAATTTATCATAATAAATTCCTTTTAATAGTTATGTAAACCAATGAGGGTCCCACTGAGTCAACCTGGGTTCTCCAAAAATCATCAAAATAGAAGTTGCTCATACATTAAATTTTTAAACATCCTAATGGGTCTTTTCACAATAAACATTCCCCAACTGACCTACTTGGGTCTAGTTTTACTTTTAACAGTTAACCAGTTCATTTCAATTTAAAACTAAACAATGTTCTTATTTATAAACATCACACAATACATCATTCCATTTCATATAACATGGGTTTCCATTTCCCAATTCATGAAGCACCTATACACTTCATGGATTGAGAATTGGCTCCCATTAATTGAAACCAAACTCCATTCAAAATTTTAACATGCTCAAAATCCATGGTTCAAACATATGGGTGGCCACCTACCAACATTTAAAGTGCCCATACACTTTAAAGTTTGGAATTTGGATACCTTTAATTAAATCCAATTTACCTTTTCATTTAAACTTTATCATCCTTTTACCTTTTATCGATGGATTAAGTATACGAGTTACCTTTTCCCAATTGTAAGGTTCCTATACACCTCACAATTGAAAACTGTCTCTCATTGTAATCACAACCAGTTTACATATATCAAAATAGTAGAAGCATTCTATCACAAGCACTAAAATAGGAGTGTGGAATATAATCAATACAAATAACGTGGTATTACAAGAAACTAACACATAAGAATGTTATAAAAATAGGCATGCTGATGAATACAACTCAAGGCATAATACTGAATAAAATCAACAGGCATCCTACATATGCAACTACATGGCATGTAACTATGCATGGCATGCAAATTTTTATGTTCCTAGTATGATACATGGAATGTAACTTCCTTTCCATAACAAGCCTAGGTTAGAAATACTAGATATTCCATAAATCATAAGAAATAGAAAATAAAAAAATCACTCTAGGTGAAATCATATCAAATGTAACAAAAAATAGCATAAACAACAATCCCATCTGTCATCACTTGGTCATTTCTTGTACATGGGGTGATCAGTTGCAAGCACGGATGTTTCCAAGTGCTGAAACATTCCTAATTCTACAATCTACCAACCCAAAAATAGTAAGACAAAGAAAATGAAACATCCTATGATACTACTTTGTAATGTCCTGTCTTGGATTAACCTCACACAACTAGAATTCTGATCATTTGTGCATGTTGGAGTGGAAGAGTATTAGCGACCACCATTTGACGGTCAATAAAGGGTGTATTAGCGACCGCCATTTAGCAGCCGTTAGTAAGGCAGCGGGAAGGCGGGAAAAATTCTTCTAGTTTTTTTTTCAGTATTAGTGATCTCCATTTATTGGTCACTAAAGGGTCTATTAGAGACCTCCAAATGGTAGTTGGTAATTCGAAAAAAAAACAGTGGGATTTTTCCCACCTTCCCACTTGTCTTCTTCGCAGTAGTACTCTACAACATATTTTTCCGCCCGCTGCTGCCTCATTCCGCCCGCCGCCACCCCCAGCCCCGCCCTGGTCACCGATAGTCAACACATACACACCATTTTTACCTTCCCATAGCCCTCTGGTCTCCCCCCAACATCCCCTCACCACACCTCGACCACCCTTAATATACCCGGACACACTCCGGCTATCGTGCATCTTCCATGGCCGTTGAAGCAAGGTTGTAGCAAACCTCCCCCCATCTCATCGTGTCACCTGCACCGCCCACTGCATTCAAGATCGAAAATCACAGGTTTTTTGGGGGATCTTTAGTGTCCGCCAAATGACGGGCGTTAAAGGCTTTAGCGACAAGCCAGAAATGTCATCCATTTAGCGGATGATAAAGGGCTTTAGAGACGGCTTTTAGCGGTCACTAATACCCTTATTTATAGTAGTGTCAATCTAATAGCTGAACCGGTGGGTCAAATTGCCTCAAGAGAATCTCCCCATATGCTAGAGGCTATCGACTAGCAGCGAGGGTCTCAGGAGGTGATAGTGGGGAGACTATACCCTCATATCATAATTTAAACAATAGGAAATTGAAATAATAATCAATAGGAATAGTGTAAGAAGTATATAAACGGTTGAACAGCAGTGGAAGATAGATAATATCAATTTTGTAAAAGTGTCCAATGCCAGTTTACACAATGGATGAATACATGACCTGGTATTGATGAAAATATAATAGCAGTAAACATAACAACATGCTTTACAATTAAATAAAAAAATAAGTAAAAGACAGAAAATCCCCAAGGGTGATCTCCATGAGCATCTTGAGCTCTATCTTGGTCCTTTTCTCCTAACTCATCTGGTACAAGCATACAACAATAAACCTAAGTCCTATAATACAAGGTCTACTTGGGTACCAAGGGTACCTGAGTAGGGTGTGCGATATAAATCTTTGTAGGTCGGCACCAACCGGTGTCTAACCCAATCCAATGAAATATAAATTTTGAAATTTCATAGGTATAGAGAAGTAATGATAGAACTGAAGAATAAATACACTTGACTAGGTTCCAAAGGGACACCTGACGGTTATACCAGCTTTGGCTCATTGTTTGGATAACAATCTGATCATGTCACTATATATATATATAGTTATTTATTTATTTATACCATAGATGGTGTGGGGTAAGCATTCCTTCCACCCATAAATAGAAGATAAAAACTCATTAAGTGGCCTCATCATGTGGACACTTTTAATATAGTTCATCAAGTGGCCTCAACATGTGCACACTTTTAATATAGTTCATTAAGTGGCCTTAGTAGGTGCACAATTTTAATATAGATCATTAAGTGGCCTCTTAGTGTGCACAATTTTAATATATTCAGGGGGTAGAACTACCTCCCATCCTTAGAAGATAATATATCATTAAGTGGCATCAGAATGTGCACACTTTTAATATAGGAATGGGGTAAAATTGTCTCACATCCTTAGAAGATGATAGATCATTAAGTGGAATCATCATGTGAACACTTTTAATATAGTCATGGGGTAAAACTGCCTCCCATCCTTTGTCATTTAACATAATCTAATAGTTATAATATTATTCATATGGAATTACCTCATATGCATTCCAATTATCCATACAATATAAACCTAAGAAAACACTCTCACATTTACACTTAAGTTAAACTATCTTAAGTATTTCAATAAAACAACAATAGGGGATTAGTAACTGTCAAAACATACCATGAGGCATGGAATTATCATGTATTTCATTATCCACATTCAATTACATTCCAAGGAATCTATTGCATTTAACCCTTTCAATATAAGGAAATAAATTCATTGTGACTTGACCATTTAATCTAAAGCATGTCATTTAGTATAAGTTCCTTATTCAAGGTCATCTCATCCAATTTTCTTAAACATGAAAAATTGGTTTAAGGGCTCAAGTGCAAAGGTCATTCCATTCAAGGATGCCACTATGTTATTTAATCTATCCTAAGAAAGTCCATTTAATTACCATATCTCTAGGTCCATTTCATTCAAATTATAAGCTTAAATTAGTTAGGTGCTCTGGGGAACAAGTGTAAGACCATAATGGGGAAACTCATTTAAGAGAATTCGTAAGGATCGTGTTTTAAAACTGCTTCGTACCAAATATTACATCAAGGTATAAGAAAAGAACCAATGCAAATGAGAAATCAAACATAGGTGTCTAATTCCAACTTTTTATCTTAAATACAGTGCACCTCCATTGGATGGGTTTTATTACAAAAAAATGACTAGTTATTAAACCATCAACCAACAATTTTATGCATTTAATTAACCATATCAAGGAAAGCATTTAAACCGTGAAACCATACTGCATTAATTAAATTTAATAACTATGCAATAATAAATTCAATTAATACATTAATAAAGGTTAATGGAATTTAAAGGGACCCTACCTAAGGGTGGAACCAAGTTTTCCACTTTTTCTCTTGATGCTTTTTAACTATAAGATGTCTCTACCCACTCACACACACATACATTCATATATATATATATATATATATATATCCTTAATCCAATGAATGTGATTCTCCAATCCATGAGGTAACATGTACATGGAAGATATTTATATATTTATATCTATACATAACTATGTATGTGATCGTAGAAATTCAAAGATGATCCAAAATCCCTCTGATGGAATTGGAAACCTAAAACCACATGACACAGTCCAACGCACTATTGATTAAATATCAGGAAGTCCAAAAAAATAAAATAACTTAAATAAAATAGGTGAAAACTAACAGTAGAATAAAATCTCACCTTGAACCATTTGCGGTGAACCAAAACAAATCTGACCGTTTTCCTTCAGTGTTGGTTGCCGGAACACACACCCAAGGGTCTCAAGAGACCATTCACACAACCCTAGAACAAAATAATATTAATAAATCAAATTACCCAAACACCTAGGGTTCAGAAGAAACCTATGGGTGATGGATAGGATGAAAAGAAGCTGGGTATAGGGAGGATAAGGGAGGAGAGGACTCATCTTGGTGGATCAAAGGAAATTCATGGAGAAATCTAGGTTGGTTCGGTAAAGGAGAGGAGGTCGTAGGAGGGGGTAGTGTACATCAAGAGGGGAACCGCCTTTGGGGTGCATCATGTGGAAATGAGAGGATAGGGGTAATGCAAGTTTTAGTTTAGTTTTTTAATTTAATTTAATTTTAAATTAATTAATTTCTTAAACAGACTCAAACACACGGGCTCGATTCACGGTTTGCGAAACCATGCACAGCCCATGCAAAACTTTTATGCCCCCTTAAATAAGGCCACATGTTTGCCTACAGTGGGATGCACGGTTTTAGAAAAACCATGTTCCCAGTAAAAGTCCTTAAAAACCATATTTTTCTAAGTTTGATGTTCCCAAAACTTCTCTAGACACCTGGAAAACTAAACGATCCTTCACCCATATTCAAAATCATCACTTTCAAGTGAACCAACTCTTGAAATTCCATTTGGAGTCTCGATTTTAAAAACAACTTTTTTAGTAATTGAAAAAGTTTAAATTCCTTATCTTTTTCATCTGGTTCAAAACATGGGACATTACAAATGATACTTCTTCCATACAAACTTACATTTAATGAACTTTTTATATATATTATCCTTTCATAAATTCTTTACCATAATATTCAAATGCTCCACATACACCTCCTTACTCTTGTAGTATATTAGAATATCATTTATAAATACTACCATAATTTTGTAGATTTAATCTCTAAAGACTCTATTCATTAATTTTGTGAAGATTTTTGGAGTATTATTGATTCCAATAGGAATCAATATGAACTCATAGTGTTCATACCTTGTTTGAAATGTGTTATTGGGAATATATTCCTTCTTCACCATTAATTGGTGATATTATAACTATAGATCCCCTTACAAGAATTATTATTCCTCACAGAGTTGATCAAATAATTCATTATTATATGGTAGGGGATAATTTTTATTTATCATTATTATTTAATGTTCATTATAATCAATGTATAGGTGCATTGACCCATCCTTATTCTTGATGAAGAGGACTAGAACACTCTATGATGAAGCACTTGGGCATATAAAAGCCTGGTCTAGATTCTCTCGTAACTGCTTCTTCAATTCTTCCAACTCAATAGTGTCTATTATATATGGGGTCTTATATATTGGCATAGATACATGTATAAGTTCAATTGATAACTCAACCTCTCAGTCAGGAGGAAGACCAGGTAACTCTTTAAGGAATACATCAATTTAGTCCCTCATAATGGCCATGTCTTCAAGCATTATTCTTTAATTTGTCTTAATCATTTAAGCTAGATATTATTTCTTATAAGGTAATAATATCTACACATGAGAAGAATATACCAAAGGAGATTCATCACCCTCCTTACACTTGTATAGAATTGGAGGATGAATTTTAATGTATTGAATGATTACTCTCTACCCTTAGATGATGTTTGATTTATATAATGATATCCAATTCAAGCCTAATATAGCATCAAATTACACTAAATTAATTATGAAGGTATTTATTGGGAGTTTTATTCCACAAAAAATTGAATAGTGAAGATTTATATACTTGGGATGCAATAATCGCCCCATTTTTTATTCTCATAGACATATCAACCCCCATGTTTTGATGTGGTGATTGAATAGTTATACTAAACTTATAGATATTAAATAATGCATATAACTAGAATCAAATAGTATATTTTCTATTCTTGAATAAATAACCAGTGTACCTATCAAAATATCATTTTTGGGATCAACCTCATTTGTAGTAGTGGAATATTCCCTTCCTTCATCTCTAGGCCTTGAAGGTTATTCTCATTGATTTTAAACAACAACCCTTGACCTAGTGAATTAGTTCTAATAATGCATGTGTTTCTAATATTTAAAACACTATACTACATATTGAGTGTTGATCTAAACCTTATATTCTTCCATTGAATTATTTTAATTCTTGATCTCCCTTCTGTATTGATTAGATTCATACCCCTATTTTCCATACTTAAAGTATCTCATGTTTCCCTTAAGATAGTTTCTAGGATTCTTCTTCCCACATTTTTTATATTTGGGTAGTTTTTTTCTCTTTCCTCAATGGGATTTATCCATTTATCCTCCCAAATTTAAATCCATTTTCATATTTTTATCTCTACCCCACAAGAGAACTAAGAGTCATTAATTTCTATCTTATCCTTAAATGCACAGAAAGTAATCTCTTTATATCTATTAAAGTATCGAATAACCATATATTTTTAAAAACTAAACATCGATCCATTAAGGAATTGGTCTACCTTAATTTTGGTGTTGATGAAAAAGATGAAGGAATATCGTGCAATCCTTGTGAATTTTGCCTCGTTTTCTATGATAGACTCATATTCCTTTTATTTCAGTCTGGGGAACTCCCTCTCTATTTTAAGATGTAGAGTTTGGGGATATTATTTATTGAAATTTATTTTTTGGATCCTTTTTATTCCATGGAATCGATATCCACCTAGGACTTTGTGTTTTTTTATTAGTTCCCACCACTAATCTGCATCCACCTCTAGACGATAAATGGCCAGTATGAATTTCTCTTATTCTGATTCCTAGGATAATAGAATTACATATGATTCAAGTTATTATTAATAACTTGAATCAGTTGATCTATTACTTCCATGAAGTTCTCAGGTCTGTCTCTCATCAGGTTAGGCATATCATTATGGAAATCATTTCATTTCCTATCACATTGGATATTAGCAGGATTTATCCAATTCCTACTATTAACTATAAAAAAGGAATATAAAATTAGGGATTTTAATGGTTGAACTAAAATTCACATAAAAAATGGAAACTATGAACTTATAAGGAATAACTTATAAATAACATGTAAATATTAACTTATGAGTCCCTATGTTTCAATCAAGGTTATCCATGGTAATTATTTTATTAGGTTTTATAAACTAAAAATAAATTCAATTACTAATCACAAAAAATAGATAGAACTTTCTAAGATACCAAAAATATTGATCCAATATTTTTAAACATATCATTAAATGATTTTTAACATAAATATCCAAAAAACAACCAAATATCAAGATTCCTAGTGTCTTTGGAAGACTAGGTACCTAAAACTTCAAGATGAAACTAAATAAAACATATTTATTTTATTATACATAATGATATCCTAAATACCTTTGATCTCATAAAGTTATATATGATAACTTATGGAATACATAAAGAAAGTGGTCATCTAAAAATCCAAGTAAGGGAATAAACATGGTAAATAAGTGTTGTATAACAATAAAAAGGTGTAACAAGATATCATAAAAGACAAGGATTGTGAATATTCATATAGGGGAATAACATAAATAACATGAAATCATAATATCATGGAAACATTTAAATTTGGAAACAATATAAAACATGACATAAGAATAATTCAAGGATAACTGCTAACATAACATCACATGGTGAAAGGAGTCCCATCATGGATTGGGTTTACTCCCAAATCACATACATATCGTCTGGTGAGATAAAAACATTAACCAATGCATTGGAGAACTATATGATGGAACCCATCATAACACATACATGAATATTTTTTAAACCTAATGAATTCAAACATGAGGCATAAACATAAGGATTACCCATGAAAAAGAATTTGTAGCATAATTATATCTTATATTATAACTAGATGGCATATCATGATGGTTCCCTTGAAAAAAGGGATTAAATAATACTTGGAAATTATTATGTAAAAAAGAATCATATGAAATTAAAATCAATTCCAAGTGTATTGAAGACATAAAATGGAGTAGATAAATAATTTTTTAAATATTCCTTTTAAGTGGGGTTTTAGGATAAAGAGTAAATAATTATTAAATCGAGTAAGGGAATAATAGTTTTCATAAAACCATAAATGAACTAAAATGGGTTTACATATTATTATGATAAATTTTAGAAACCATTTATTATTCAAAACATTTTATAGAGTGTTACTTGAAATGGGGTAAGAAATAGATAAGTTCTCTTTAATTGAGTTTTATTATCAAATAAAATTGAGAAGGCAGCCTTTTAAACATGTATATCCCCATTAAGGAAAGATGAATTAAACTATGTATATATGTGTAGTAAATATATAAAAAAAATAAAATAATTTATTAACGATAATATATATATAAATTTTATGTAATGGAGATAAATTGTATCCCAGATAAAATAGGGTGGTTCCAAGATATCCCTTACCTTATATTCCACAATCATTATGTGCTTGCATTTAATGTCATAAATAATCAAATTAAATTAATTAATTACTTAATTAATAACAGTTTCATATATATTTTATCTACTATGATTATATTTTGTTTATTTACAACCATTTCAAATAGATATAAAGTTTATTTTTCGCTATTTTGAGGTCATTCCTTTCATGGTTCAAGGGCTTCACTTGTGGATGATTATAGAGATTCTTTTCAAATGGAACTAAAAAACCAGAATTGAAATTAAATGATAATAATTTACTTCTATTAATTGAAGTGGTTCCAATTATCCATATGGGTTCTTACATATAGATGATTCATTTAGTAAATTTTTTGCTGTTATCAGGTTAGTTCATTTAGGTGGTTTTACTGACCATCACGAACTAGTTTTGTTTTATATAATATTGTAGCAATATATAAATTAAATAATATGAAAAAATATATAATATACATATTTATGTCATTTTATACTATTATAAGTGAATTTAAACCATCCATGAATTTATTAATATAAAAAATAAAACTCATCATCCACAGAGGTGGTGAACCAACATAATACGGACACTAGTTTTGTTTTTTAGAATAAAATGATAAGTGAATATGATGGATGGTAGATATTCCATTTTAAATATAAAATTATATTATATATAGTATATTTTAGTTATTATTTCATGTTGTATGTGGGAGGTGAGGATAAGGCAGAAGAAGAAAATAATTTAAAATAGGTAGTTCGGGAATATAACATCCTAAATGTTGTCTCCTTGAAAAAACATTTTAAGGCACTTGGAATTAGTCTTTTGGTGAGACTAATAGTACTAGAATGTGGGGGAGAATATTGTGAGGATAAATAGGGATAAATGTTTCAAGCTCCAAGGTTTTGTAAGTTATGAGGAGAGGGGGAGGTGAGGAGTGGTATTTATAAGTGGATAGGAGGGGTGTTTTTTAATATTATAATTATTAGTTTTTTATTTTGGATGATGAATATCAATTTTATTGATACTTGTGACTATATAGTAGTAAATAGTGAATGTGAGTTCAAATTATTGGGATATTACATCATCAATGACTCAATAATTCATCTATTTAGATGATAATGTTAAATACTATATTTTACTATATTTCACTATTCACCTGAAATTCAACTATTTTATAAAACTACAAAAAATTCACCCTAACCATTTTTCTGTGTTTATATTATAAAAATTTTAATACATTAAATAAAAATAATTTTATAAATATGAGAAATTTAATTTTATAATAAAATCCTCATTTATTTAAAAAATGCTAATTTTCATATTATGACCATCTTTCTGATGCTTTGAAAAATTACTTATGGTCTCATAAAATTATCTCATCATTATAATAAAACTTAATATTAATTTATAAATCCATTTTATGAAAATAAACTTTCTTTTAAATCATTATAATTATTATAAAAGTGTAATTAAAACATTTATGTTTTACAAAAATAGAAATACTTAATTTTCCATTTTTAAAACATTTATTTACTTGTACCATGATATAAATATATCATATTTTTATTTTAGAGGATACCTAAATATTATTTTACCCTTCCATATGTGATGATACTATTTCATGGTCATGTTACTATTCTTAACAATCATACTATTCCAATGGTTATATTTGTAACGATCATATGGGTTCCTTACTTGTTTTAAATACCTCATATTTCATTCATTATTAATTAACTATATTTTTATTCAAGGTTTTATATATTTTCATTTTTGAAATATATATCACATTACTATAATTTTTTTAATTTTCCATAGTGTTGTTCATGAGTGCAATTATTATGGGGGATTAAGCAAATCCAAATTTTCCTATTATCATTATCTTATTTTCTATTTTTTATACCATTGTAATACTTTCAATTATTATGGCCGTTTTTATTCTCTAAATGTAATATATAAATTAATATAATATTTTTTTTTGTTTTATCATTTAGTCCATCTTCTCTATATAATACTAAATATGACACAACTATATATGAAGGGAAATTTCATTGATAAATATTTTGGGTCATTATAGTTCATGATACCCAGAATAAAGATCAATCTTTGAAAATTATTAATCTCCTTGAATTTGAGTAAACAAGTCACCAATATAGATAATGGGATACTTTTTCTTTATATTAATGGAATTGATTTCATAGTAATCAATTCATAACCTCATATACCCATATTTCTTCTTAACAAAAAGAATAGGGACTCTTCCTAGTAAAACACAAGGGATTATAAATCCCTTATCACACAAATCCTATAGTTGTTTCTTAACTTCCACTAATTACACTATAGTTATATTATAGTTATTATTAGATATATATTTTTCATCTAGGATGAGATCAATGGAAAACACAACTTCATGCTCCGGTGGGTGTCTAGGTAGTTCTTCAAGAAACACATCAATGTATTCATGCATGATAGGTACATCCTTTGTTATAAGGGTACCATTACAATTCATAGGTAGTATTTAATATTCTTCTCCGATAATTTAATTATGTAGGGATACTATAGGTGAATCCAAACCTTATTTATATGAAGTATTCTCCCCTTTGAAGACCAAGGATTCAATAACGTTTTCACAAATTGTAATCTCTTTCCCTTGGAAATAAACTTTTTCATTATAATTTTAAGTCCAATCCATATCAAGGATTATATTGAAGTCAAACATATATATAATAATCAGTTTTTCATATAGTGTATTTCTATGTGTCATAATAGGAACTAACTAACATATCCTCATTGCAATAATATTTCAACTCGGAGTCTTTTTTGAAAACTCCCTTGTTAAGGTCCTAGGGAAATATCGAATTTTCTTAGAAAATGTAGAAGATATAAAAGAGAGTGAAGAAACAGAATCAAATAAAGCATTATATAAATTTTAGTCTATAACCAATGTACATTTCACTACATATTTAGTAATTTCAACCTAAACTATACTGATCGGATAAGCTGGGCCATTCTATTTTGGCTTTTTCTGAAGTAAATTCCTTTAACACTTGGGTAATTCATTTGAATAGTGAAACATCTTCTTATAGTTAAATAATTGGACATTGGAAGCTTCTTTATTTCCCTTACACTCATGATCCTGGTGGTCTTTCTCTCCAAACATAAAAAACTCACATTCTCATTATGCAAGTTCCATGGTGCTTCATTCAACAATTATTACAAGTTGTAAATTTTATCCATCCCTTTTTCTCTATTATCGTATTTCTTTTTCAAGAGTTCTTAGTCACATGCTTATTTTATTTTTTCCCTTGGAAAACATAATACATGGAGAATTATTTCTCTATATTGAGGGCACTTGATACTATAATCTCATATACTAAAAATGTCTAAGAGCCGAATACTATTTTAAGTCTAGGATTTTTTCCATTGAATAAATGATAAATCATACTCCTTATATTATGTATGTAATTTTAAGCATGAGTTTCTATGATTTTAAAGTTAGATGCATACTCAAAAATATTTTCTCATTAATTTTCTATTAGATTGAAAAATTCCCTCTCCATATCAACTCATTGATCATGAGAAAAGTATTTTGCAAATAACATCTCCTTGAAAGTCATCCAAACCATACTATTAATTTTTTATAACACCTTATTTTTTTGGA
The DNA here is from genome assembly GCA_963277665.1 of Viscum album. Classification (NCBI taxonomy): domain Eukaryota; kingdom Viridiplantae; phylum Streptophyta; class Magnoliopsida; order Santalales; family Viscaceae; genus Viscum; species Viscum album. The sequence goes on from OY728143.1 coordinate 1,718,177,612, forward strand.
TCAATGTCCATTATTGATCATCATCTCCATTAATATGATAAACTACCATGATAACTTTATATATTTCACTAATTCCAAAAGTGAGAAATATCTTCCCTAGAGAATTGATACATTACTCATCTACTAATTTATTATTAGTCCCATTGAATTAGGGAGGTTTTTGTCACATGAAGTGGTCTAACATTGATGCCCCTTGTTGGTGTTTAGCAAGCTGCTCCATACGAGAAAGGTTATTGGTCAAAACTTGAATCAGCTATCCCAATATAGTTATAATTTTTTTATCACTAGATCTAGATCCATATCAAGATTTATTGTCTTTCCCAGGAGGGAAATCCTTACATATAGTATGTTCACTAATATTGTTTTCATTCCTTCCACTAAGCACCATTTCTATGCAATGGAATGTATTGAATTAGATCATAACATTATAAATTTTAAACCATGCTATATAATTCATAGAATCATAAACTTAGAATATTTGGGAATATCCTCGAATAATAAAAATATTTTTCAAATCTTTCATAATGTTTTGTAAATAGAATGTGATTAAACAAAATAATATCTGTTAGAAATGTCTAGTTGGGTGTGTAGTCTTATACCCACTCATCATGCACTAGTGATGATCGAGTTAATACCCATTCTGCCCCTTTCAGAGTTATTACCCCTAGGTGAATCTGTTCAATAGTCGTATCCACTTTCCAGTATCCAAATGTTGATGTATTTTATAGGAAACTATAATAATCTATACTTTACAAAAAATTTATGATATTATTGTATACTTAGACTTATCCTCATAGTCTGTTATAGGGTTATGTTTTCTAATCTATGTTTTTATAAATCTTAATACCATGGTTTATGTTAATATTTCTCTGATACTAATTATAACACCTTGACTCCAGTGACCCAGAGCCAATGGTAATTTTTCTACATTGGTATAATATATAAGATATTTAATCCCAAAGGATCTAATAGTTTATTAGTCTTGGGAGACTCGATACAAAGGTGATTCTCACATTACATTTAAAAACATGAAATAAAAATTAATATCCAAGTGATAAATTTATTATTTATTTAATTATATCACTAAAATAATTCAAAAATCCCTTCTTGATAACCTAGGAAAAATAAAACATGATAAAGGGTGATCTTAAATGATTAGTAAGGTAAATAATAAAAAAATATCATAGGATAAATAAATTATAAATAATTTGATATAGATAAATAATAATAAAATATTAAAAATAACTAATATTATAAAAAATGGAATAAATCCATTTATAACATGGAAATATAAATAATCATATGAAAAAAAAACTAGTTTCATAATGATAAAATGTATAACTTCAGATGTCAAAATATTAATGTCAAGGCCTTATTCTAATACATCATACTTATATAGGGAAGGGGTACACAAAATTCTCAAACTAGTTTGTCTCATGATGCGTATTGATGTATCAAATGGATATAATGTTCTCCACCCATCACTTACTAAATACAATTCATTCATCATATGAAAGAAACAAATAATAATTAAATACATAATCTACATAACCATTTATATTGAAAAAATAGCATACGGAATGTTAATATTTTCCCCAATAAATCACTAGAGAAACATGATCATAATCAATCAAAAGTAATATGGTGAATGGTATCATTATATAATATCCCTATAAAGTATAATATTCATCATAGGATTTTGACATAAATGAAAATACTTTCAAAATATCCACGGAACATTTCTTGAGGAAAATACCCTTTTTATTTTGAAATTACTTATTTAAAATATAAAAATTTCCAGAATATTGGGAAAAAAATCTTTTAGAAGAACCATGGAAAGTTGTAAATTAATCTTCAAGGAAACAAATATTTATTATGGTAGTAAAAAAAATTTCTGATAAGTGTTAAAACTAATATTTTGTTCACACCATTGGTAAAAAGTGCCTCGTTTAGAAAATAACAAGAATATTTATTTTTTTTAAAAAAAATATAAAAAGTAAAACATGGGAAACAATGACTTTAATAAATATTTTTATAAAAGAAAACAACATTAATGAAAATATTTTAAATAAAATATGGACATAAAATAAAATTTCATCAACTGAATAGAAGAAAAAAAGTCGGTTTTCCTTAAAAACATTTTTTTTGAATTTTGAGTACATAGATAGAGGGAAATAAAAGAAAAACTTTTAATTTCTATAAATGACCATATGAGAATAAAATATATTATTTTTAAGAAAAAATATCATATCATTCATCCAATGGAAATTTAAACATAAAAAATCTCAAATAAGGATGATATTGTGAAATAAACCCTAGCCTCAAGTTTCACTTGCCCCGTAATTGATTTTAACCTCATGTATAATAAATTTATATTTATTATATTTCAATAATATAATAATATACACACTTATAATATCATATATAATCCAATTATAATATTTCAACACCTTTTTTTATAATTATATACTAAAATCATCATTTTTGAGTGTTGACTATTTCATTTTTCATGTATATTTTGGTTCAATAGTTTTGATCCTTGAATATTTATCATGGTTCCATCATCTATAAAACCTTATTCATTTCATAATTATCACATCTAATCATTATATACACTTTTATGAACATTTATATAAGGAGGTGAAGAAAAATGTCTTACATCACTTCAGGAACACGATTGTCCAAACGTACACATGAGTGATGTTTCCATTTTTAGATGGATGGAACAAAAGAAAGGTTAATAGTGATTAAAATTTTTAGAATAATTATTATATAAAAAATATCATATTTATTTATTAAATCTATCCATATTTCCATTCATGTAAATTAAAAAATAAAAATTAATCACATCGCTTCGTGGAGGTGGTAGTCCACACCTATGCAAGAACAACAATATCATTTCCCAACATATGGGAAGGTAAGAAGGTTGATAATATATTATAAATATAAAATCATAATTATGTTATAAATATCATATATAAACATTAAATCCATATTTATAACCAACCATTAAATATGGTGATGGAAAATGAATCATATCTTTACATGGAGGTGGTAGTCCACACGTTTGTTCGAGTGATACATTCATTTCTCATTTGATAGAAAAGCGGTGGAATATAGTGGTCTCATAATCAAAATAACATCTCGGTTTATTGATGATAATGTATTAATTATGTCAATATGGATAAAAATTATTTATAAAAAGTAGAATAAGAAGTGAACTTTGATAGAGTCGGTAAATGTGATTACCTCTTCTTTTAAAGACCTCATTTGGCTTACACCTTAAGACTTCTTAGGATGGTCATAGGAGAAGACCAGAACCTCAATTTTGAATATAAGGAACATAGGAAGGTTTTTGGGAAGGTCTTGGATGATCTATAAAGCTTAATTTTTGTGAATAAGGAATGAGAACATGTGCCCTTTTATAAGTGAGGGGAGGTACAAACATGGAATTACTTAAAAAGATTTAAATAATATAAAGTTATTTTCTTATGAAAGTGGAAACAAATAGATAGGGAATAAAGGTAAGATAATATAAGGTCTAAATATCTTCAAATAATAATATTTATATTAGTTTAAGTTTCATTTTTACCCTTATCTCTTAGTTACCCCCCCCCCCCCCCGACAAATACATTTTAACCATAACTATGGTAACAAATTTTTGTTATTTTCACTATTCATTATGACCAAAAATTAATTTGAACTTATTACATAATATAAATAATTATGATTACAAATATGGAATCTGTTTTACATGATTCAATTTGTAGAAGTGGCAGAAAATAAATTTTAATATAATTGCGCAAAACGCAAGGAAAATCATTATTAGAAAAATGTTTATTTTTTAGAAAAAAAATGATTTTACAAAAAATTAAAGTATAAAGTTGATTCCATGGAAACTAATTGGATTATGTTAATTAAAAGTATAGTTATTTTTTTCAAACCAAACCGAAACTAAAATTACCCTTGTATATACTTGATTAAGGGAGAGAATAACTAAAAATAGTTTTTATTTGAACAAAAATATTACTTAAATTTTCAAAATGTTTATAATATATTTATAAGTTCAAAATTAGTGGTTGGGTACCTAATTTATAGGAAATTAAACCCTATGTATTGGCTTTATCATCTTAAAAATATCCCCCTTGTGTACCTAATTAATCACATTCAAATCCTCTCTTAAATATTTCCAAGAGAACTTTGAAGAATCGTGGTCAGTACTCTTCAACTCCACCTGAAATCTCACCATATCGAAATATTTTTGAACTTAAACCCATCACCATGGATTTAAAATTATTATTTATCTTATTTTAACTTCATTTTCCAGTATTATTTTATACAGGAGCTGACACATCCACCTCCACATCAAGAACTCCATAGTTTTGACTTTGAGATCCACCTATGAAACTTAGCCAAGATCCCCATGATGTTTCAATTAGCATTTTCTTCATCATTTTTCTTTATGCATATAGTGGATCGACCAAAATGTTTTCTATTTTCCATTAGTGTTTTTATTTTCCCATGGTATAGACCATGACCAGTATATTTTTTCAATCACTATTTATCACTTAGAGCATCCCTATAAAATGTAGGAATTTTCATAGTCGTTTCATCATGCATTGTTATCCATATTTAATGATGGTTTATTTGAGCTCCCATCATCATGTATAGTTTTCATTTATCCCCGTAGAGGATTTTTAAACTCTAGTGGTGCTTCATGGAGATCTCGAAATTTTATAGTGGCTTAATGGCTTGAACAAGATTCCCAGTGGTGGCGATGGTGTACTCTAGTGATATCAGGCTGCAACAATGAGTGGGTGGAAAGGTTCAAGGGTGGTGGGTGTGTCTAAGGTGGGTGATGTGTGAGAAGGGTGAAATTTCCTCATTTTTTCAAGTTTTGAACAATGCATTCTTTCCATAGTCCCACATCAGTTTTTTACTTGGTTGAGGGCTCCTATATATTACTCATCCACATATTACTAGTCATCAAAGTTTGTAGGGTGCTTGGTGATATTTCCCTTATCCACCCATGTTGACCTGAATGTGAGAGTCTAACCTCACATTGATCCGTCACATGCATCTCTACTCGTGCACTCATGTGCTCCTCTTCACACATGCACATTATATTCTTCTACACCGACATGTGAAATGTAACTACCATGCTTGGAAACTCTTCCCTATGGGCTAGGTTTGATACCCCTTGGAGTTGTTATATGGATTTCCATTAGGTTTTGTGTTTTCATGGAATTGGCCCCTTTTTATCAAACTTTTCAAATGAATTATTTTTCCAAATTCCATCCCTGGAGCACCTATAAGAAAAGCATTTTTTTCTTTATTAAATTCCTGCTTAAAATGATAAACAATTAATTAATTTTTATTTATTTTTCCAAAATACATTTCAAAATTTTAATAACCCACAAATTAAATAATCAAAAAATAATGGGGAAAATTTAAAAAAATTAATTCACAAATTAATTAAATTAAATACCAAAAAATGTGTGCATGAAATTTTCTTACCAATTCCAGTCAATGTGAATGCCACTTCAATATCATAAATGGTTTATGGAATTTTTGGAAAATATGAATGTAAAGAGTTACATTAGTGGAAAAAATATTTCATGGAAAATTTTTATGGAAAAGGTTCATATGATAATGATTATGGACATAGAAAGTTCACAATGTAAACAACATAAGTCATTAACATCATAACATTTTTTTGTTATGAAGTTAAGGATTTTTAATACATGTTTAAGGTGTTGATCATGAGGAACATGTTAATTAAGTCTCACTATTATTAAAAATATATTACTTTATAGATGATACTCACTAAATATTTTAGTGGAAGGGTTTTATCAAGTGGTCTCATAATGATGTGTTAATAATTACATAGAGATGTAATGACTTCAATAAATCCCTTGAAAGTGCAACAAACATAAGGCTGGTCTAGCAATGAATCATATATGATATGTTAAACATGAGGTTATGTAAGATTTTGATAATTATTATTAAATTTTAAAAAAATATATAAAATGTATAATGTGATATAAAAGGAAATATCAAATTTATAATTCTTTCACATTGGTTTCATATAACAACTTTGCTATTTATTACACACTTAAACATGATTTATTACATAAATCCTTCACTTGATACAACATAGAAGATCGAGAGGTCTAGTGTATTTAGGGATTAATAACATTACATAATGACATAAAACGTGAAACACAACTTCTTTATTGAAAACTTCCTTTACATGACCACTACATTCCCTCATACTTAGCATTGCATGGGATAACCTGATGACATGCATAAGAAAAGGGTGAGCTATAAAGCCCGGTAAGGGAGTAAACAAGAAATAAAATGAAGAATACAATACATGTAAGTAATTAGGCATATCAATGGATCATAAAATAAACATGAACATAAAGGCAAGATATAGCATGATTATCATAACATGGAAATGTGGAAACAACACTTAACATGGTATTAGCATGAGACAAGGCTCATTGCACATAGAAAATGAGTAAACCCTCATTTCACTTGAATTAGCATGATTAAACACTCATTGAACTTGAATTATCATGAGTAAACTCTCATTTCACTTGATGTATCATGATACTAATCTTTACCTAATGCATTGGAGTGCTATCAGGGTGCACCCTTCTTAATCATTTCATTTCATGCATAAGTGTGTCACATAGATCATAAAACATGGATTCATTAAACAAAATCATTTATTCCCTGATAAATGAATGTGTAATTCATACATGAAATTATATAACAAATAAGTAAATGTGAATAAAGGTGAATACCCTTGATAGAGAAATGGGCATGGTATTCACTACACAATGACTTTGGTTTGGAAAATCGTGGTGCAATTTTGGCAGCATAACGACATGACATAAGACTTACTAAAAAAGTTTGATGAGAGATAAAAGTTAATATCATAATATTTACATGAAATGGACAGTAAGGGGGTCATATAGATACATGTACCAACATAAGAAAGGGAATTTTGATTCATAATAAAAAATAATTGCATGAATGTAAATAAGGAGACAAAAATTCTTTATGGAATTTTGGTATGGTAACAGGTGTACATGGGAGGCATTAATGAGGGATAAAAGGTGTCTCTCATAATTAAAACATTAATAGTGAGGTATGTGTAGGTTTGAAATCATACCCAAACATTTATAATTGAAAATAAATGGGCATAACAATATTAAGAAACTTGGATAAAATGAGAAAGGAAGGAATCCCTTACTTGGAAGTGTTATCCCAAAGGCTTGGGAGAGGCTTGAGAGAGGATTATTGGGAGCTTGGGGCCCCTTGTGAGGATTATAGAGAGAGGATGGCAGAGTTTTGATAAACTATAAAGGATTTTAGTGAAGAGTAAGTGATAGATTGGGTGGGTTTATATAGGAAAATAGAGAGAATTCTTTATTATTTAGGTTTGGGACATGACACATTAAACTAATCAAAACCAAAAACTAGCCCATGGTTTTTTTCCATGGTTTTTGACAAAGGGGAGTGGAAAAAAATTATAAGGCCAGTGTCCAAACTTCTTAAAATAATAGGGTTGCTTATGTGGAGGTGAGTCACACTCTCAAGGAAATCAATTTAAAAAGCTAAAATGTTTTATATGTCTTGGAGGGTCCACTAAAGCTTTGTAAAATAAATAAAACAAACCTAAAATCACATTATTTTAATGTTAAAACATATATTGGCCGAACATAAAGTTTATAGAATTTTATTACATCATTATTGGGTCATTATGATGTCATAAAACCCATTATATAATTAAACGGTATTTAATTTTTACCCAAAAATTCGATTGTCTCAGAAAATTATGAAAAATTAACCGTTGGATAATTTCAACATCATAATTCCAAATATAATATTTTCTATCTAAATAATTTTATAAATATGTGATTTTTTTTACTTTTAAAATAAAAACCGACATTTATCAAAAATTCATGGGTTTTGACAAAAACTGCTTTCAAAGCTTAATAAAAATTAAAATTGCATTCATAAAATTATACGATCATTTATATTTTAAAAAATTAATTTAATAATAATAATAATATTTTATTAAAATATTATTTAATTCGAAAATCCATTAATTCATCAAAATAGATTTCTTAGTTGAATATTAACTAAATATACTATTTGGGCTTTAAAAACTATTTACAATGTAACAATAATAAAATGAATGTATATTCCCTATAAAAAATTGTGTACATAATAATAGTACTAGTTTATCATTACATAACCCCTTATAACACCCGCATAAGACCGAATGGTAAGGTGTGTGATGGTGACAGACTCTTGGGGTGGGTCGGATAACATCGCTCGGGTGGTAATCTTTATCAACTTCCACTTCTCTCGTAGGTGGTTCTATTCGAGCTTAACATGTTGAAGCTCAGCTTGGGCATAGTCAAGAGAGAATCCCAATGACGCCACCTCCTTTACGAGCTCCAAAAAAGGGGCTTTGTATGGGGCATATCTACTGGAAGAGGTCATCGCTTCCTTTGTCTAAGTAAATTGGATTTGTTAAAGCCCTATATTGATACTAATCACGTGATCACAGTTCAACGGCTATATTAGCAATGGTAACAAATCATAATGGTATTTTGAAATCCAAAAACATAAAACCAAGGAAGTTTATATTTTATATGACTATTTTACCTAATGATACATTTAATTACATCAAGAGGAATTTCCATTAATAAAAGTTTGGATCGTTACATTTTACACACACACACATATATTTCATGAAGTGAAATGATATTTGACCTCTCAAAGTGTGACTTTGAGTTATCCCAAATTGATATTCATCATAGAGTATTATATATTTTGATGAAATGTTAAGGTTAGTGTGAGTCAGATTCTAATATCGAGATACAGAATATGCTCATGAGGAAGAAAATGAGTTTTGAGCACTAGATAACTCGGGAAGTATACCATATGGAGTGACATACACTATATCTCTCGCCGCCGCAGGCTCCTCCGCTGCGGATGGCGCGACGACCCTCCTCGAGCAAGGTGGGTTGGAGGAAGATTCCTGTTGTTGTGGAGTGCGATTCGTGGATTCCCTCTGGTTGTGGAGATGCACTATGGACGTCGGTGGTTTCTGGTTCAGTTCTGCGGGTGTAAGACCGGTCTCTGTCGACGACATACTCTTCGGAGCACTCCTGGTTCTGTTCTCTGCAGCTCGCGGTTGTCCCCCGGTGAGTCTCTCAGCGTTTGAAGTCTGCAATCATGTGTCCGCGGTTTGGGGGTTCCGACTCTTCTCAGGTGAGTTCGGGGGGCTCTGTTGTGTCTGATGTGGTCGATCTAGTCGGTGGCGGCGGGATCTTTGGTTTCAGGGGATTGCTCGCGGTGTTTTCCGTTCGTGGTTTGTTTCGGTGCTTGGTGAATCCTTTTCTGTCTTTGTCGATCTGGTTTTGTTTAGTTCGTTTTAGGGTTTTCTTTTCCCTAATGGATTGGGTGCTCTGCCCTCTGTATGGCGGTGGTGTTGTGTGGTTTGTGTGGTTCTTCGTGGTTTTGAGTATGGATGGTTTTCGGAGGGGTTGTGAGGCTGTTGGACCCGTCAAGGTCGATGACGACGGTGTCAGATTGGTCTTTTCCGGCGACCGGTGGGATACTGGGCAGGTGATGGCGACGGCGGTCTGGACGACGTCGATGGTGATGCGTTTCTTCTATGGCGGTGAGGTCGGAGATAATGCCGGTGTTGGTGCTCCGGCGACGACGGTGAGAAGCGTTGATGTCTGTGGTAGTTCCAAGAAGCTTGATGATGATGGTGACTGGTGGATTTTTTCGACGTCGGCCGGATTTGCGGTGGGTGAGCGTTTTCCACGCTACGCGGTTCGAGGCGGCTCGTGGATCAAGCCGAAATGATGGTGTTTGATGCGCTGACTGGAAAGTGGAAAGCGGGTGAAGTTTGGGTTTCTTTATTTTTGAAAATTTCGGTTTTTGGTGTAATGGTTTGGTTTGTAATTGACTATGTTTGGTGGGGACTTTTTGATTGGGTTTGGGCAAGATGTTCGCCCTCATCCATCTCCTTATTTACTGCACTTTTTATTTCTTTTAATAAATGGTCAGAGGTTATTCCTCTGACTGAACTTTCCTGGTATTTGGATTCTCTATTACCATAGGTTGGAGAGATACTTAGCCTGAGAACCTTCTTACTTTGATAACTTTCTTACACAATCTTTGAGACATAACTAATCAAGGGGTGGTTGGGTATAGAGTTGATCATATCATCGGTTGGAGCTCAATGAAGATGATATTTTTTCTATCATGTGATGAGTATGAAATCTAGGAACTTGATTGAGGTTGGTTGATGATGTGTATAACTGTACCAAGATAATATATATGTTGTGGTTATCTATCAGGTGTGGGATATGTGATGATCTCATCCATAAAGGTGAATGACATGTGTTGTATTCATCAACCATGTTAGTCTATACTCTGATATTCGAGAACATATGAGTGGTTATATGGGATTGGAATACTCCATGTCCTATAGTTACTCGATGTATTGGAAAAAGGGATGATATGAAAATACAGACTTGCATATGATGTAGTTGGTGGATACATATAGAGAGATACATGTCTTTGATGGAGTTCATGTCAACTCCTTTTATAGCTTGAGTAAAACTAACGGTTTTCTATAAGCCTCTCTTTGATAACATTTGTGAATTCAAGAATTTGTATTTTTTGTTAATGTTACAAAGTCTTATGGGGTATCACTTTGTGTTTGACTGAATAGGGATTGAGTTTTACTTATAAAGCTTCTCTAAAATTGTTTTAGAGATTATCTAAAAGGTGTTTTGGATATGGTTTCACAAGTTATTATATGTGATAAAATATAAGGTGAAATGGAATTAGGACTATGAGGCTTTTGTGCAAGTGGGAGATGGATTGAAATGTGCCCCAAATATTTACACAATAGATGTGCATATCATATGGTACAATAAGGTAATATTATAAATCATGAAGATATTAATATCATACTTCTACATTCTTCCATCATATCATGTGATGTGACGATATCATAGTGGGACTAATCATAACATACAATTAACATGGTATTATGATTGATATGACAGACAAATGTTAAGTGCTAATGTTCGAGTGATCTTCCATGTGGGATATCATTTACTACAAGTGTTTCATAAAAATGAAATACTTAGGATAGGTATCACAATTTAGTGGTTACAAGAATTGTGAAAAATACATTTTAATTATAAATAGAAAAATATTTTTTTCCATATGGTTTACATGTCTATTTTTTTTGTGAATATGTATTAATACAAGTGATTTATTATAAGTAAATATAAGAAAATATGCATATATTTAATTATAAATTAAACTATACTATGAAAAATGATAAAACATCAAAAACATAATATCAATATGAATGTAATCACTGGGAATAAATTTTAGTCCCCAATGAAAAAAGACAACAAGCCCCCCTTAAACAAGGCTAAAATTTCATTTAATTTTAAAAAAATAGGATACCCCGACTAAAAACATGGTTTTGGAGGCATTATGGATCTTTTTTTCCAAAAAAATGTGACCAAGGTTTCCTCGATTACCAAGTTTTAGAGATCGTTATGGACATCTATTTGATATGTGGTAGGGCCCAAACAGACACCCAGATCAAAATTTATTATTGTTTGAAGTTCAAGTTCGATTCCATATTTTTCATTAAACTGTAATAAATTTTATTCTTTTAATTATTACCAAATTTAAATCTAATGTGATTTTAGTTCATTTCATAGACTTCAATTTGATTGATTGTGAAGCTAAAATGGACTTTCAGATCAAAAGTTATGGTCATTTGATGTCAAAATCCGGTTTTCAACTTATTGAAGATTTGTTTTAAATTTCAAATTATTATTAACTAATAAATGTAAAAATTTATTAATTAACACATTATAATTAATTAAAATTATAAATAATAAACCATATATAATAGTAAATAATAAATAATTAATCAAAATTAAATATTTTTTTCCTTTTAATTTAATAGCGGTTTTTTAAAAAACATAGCTATTTCACGACAATTTTTAAAAAACCGCCGCTAAAAATAAATTTAGTTTTTTTGGGAAAAAAATAAAAAATAAAAAATATATTTAAAAAACATTTCACGACGATTTAAAAATTGCTGCTAATTATTTTTTCTTGAAATAATTTAGCAACGGTTTTCAAAACCATTTCGAAAAAACCGCCACTAAATTGGTTTTTTCCTATAGTGTTACTTGATGTCTTAGAAAAAGGGATCATTTGAAAGTTAATGCTTGCATGTGATGCAGTTGGAGGATATATACAGATATATAGATATATGTGTTTGATAGAGATCATGTCAGATCTCTTTGTACCTTGAGTTGCACTAATGTTTTGCTAGAAGCCTCTCTTTGATAGCATTTATAAATTGGAGAATTTGTATTTGTTGTTAATGCTACAATGTTATGTGGGGTAGCATTTTTTGGTTGACGAATAGGGATTGTGTTTTACTTATAGAGCTTCACTAAAATTGTTTTGGAGATTATCCAGAAGGATTTTTGGATATGATATCGCAAGTTATTGTATATGATGCAATATAAGGTGAAATGACATTAGGCCTATGTGGCTTTAGTGCAAGTGATAGATTGATTAAAATATGCCTCGAGGCTTTACACAATAGACGCGCATATCATATGGTACAATAAGAGAATATCATAAAGCATGAAGAATTAATATCATACTTCTACTTTGTTCAATCATATTATATGATATGATGATATTGTAGTGGGATTAACCATAACATACGATTGATATGGCAGTTGAATGTAAGTGTTAACGTACAAGTAATCTTTCTTGTGTGCTAGTTGAATGTAAGTGTTAACGTACAAGTAATCTTTCATGTGTGCTAGCATTTACTACAAGCGTTTCGTAAAAATGAAACGCATGAGAGAGGTATCACAATCGAGTGGTTACAAGCATTGTGTCTGTAAGGAATTAACGCATATGTTATGAACACATGAGTTAATCCATGCAGGTTGGTCGAGGCTTTAAAAGAATGGTCAATGCATTGAAACGTGTTATGTGTGTGTATGAGTGTCTTCTGATTATTTGTTCTCTCTCCCTAAAGCTCTTTTTCTCCTCCTCATCTTCAATGAGATACTAGCATATTGAGGGTTGATGAGAGACCAGTCCATGCAATGGGTGATTCAAGCTAGCCCATTGATACACCATTGTGAAGGGAGTTTGATGGGTGCCTTCGAGTAGTCTTCCTCAAACATGTTGACGAAGGCAGTAGCAGCAGCTCCTACAATGAAAGGCACACAAAGCTGCTTTCTTCTTTTTAGGCAACATGGTTTTAGTTTTAAAGCATGGTTAATATTGGATTTGGGTTTCATGTTGTTTTCATGCCTAGATTAAGTGTTAATCGATCCTTTGAAACTCATCAAATATGTTTCCCGTCTTGTGAAACCGGAGGAATATATGTTATGTGTTATGTAGCCGACAAGAAATGTTTTATAGACAACAAGTGAAGTGTTCTACATTATTTGGACAAGAAATATTCTATAGCAAACGGAGGATATGTTCTATGTAGAGATATAATATGTTGAATATATACGTTCCTTGGAAATGTTATGTGATTATATGTTGTGTGATGTGCCATGTGAAAAACACTAGATGCAAAATTATAAATGTCGACTTAAATTATCTGAAAAATGTGATTTGAAAAACACACGCGTCGTTGAAAAACGGTTAGCATCCACGGTGCACGTTTTAACCTCTTTTAACCGACGTGGCCATAAACCGCAATGGCGGTTTCTTCTATAAAAACCGCGTCGTCTTCTTCACTTAAAATGCGTCTGAGATTACAGAAAACCCTGCGGTTTCTACTTTTCCTCGAAAATCAACCACATTCTTCAGCAATGGAGTACGACAAAACAAACGATGACGGCGTAAACTCAAATGGAAAAGGAGAAGATCCGCCCCGTGAAAAGGAATCTCCATTGAAGAAGGCGAAGGACCCGGCGATGGAGAATCACGAGAACGCCCATGGCCAGGGTGTCGAAGACTCTGTTTTAGAGGAAAATGGTGATAATAAAGGGGACGCCTTTGATCCTCCGAAAGTCGTTTCTTCCCCAAATCATGAATCCAAAGTTGCGGATCCCCGTTCCTCTGGTAAGATCTGGAATTAGAATCTTCATCCTTTCACACAGTAAGTTTCTCTCCGGTCTCTCTGTTTAAGCCTCGATCATCGCAACCCTGGAAAGAGAGTAGTTTCCACTTATTTTTTAAATCATTACAACGAAACGCTAATTCTATCGTCCTTCGTCTCGTCATCTTCTCTGAAGAACCAAAGGAAGCAGATCTGACGCCTGTCCAGGAGAGCAACGATGGTGGCGGGAAAGCGGGTGAAGAAGAGAAAAAACAGAGCAGCAATAGCGCGAAGATATCCTCTGCGGCATCGGCCATTGCAGAGAAAGCATCCTCAGCGAAGAACGCAGTTACTTCGAAGCTCTCTCCCGTTTGCAAAATGTTCACGAATGTTAGCACGACTGTATCCAAGAGCAACGATGGTAGCGGAAAAGCAGGGGAAGAAACAAAAAAACAGAGCATCCCTGCCCAGCAAATCTCTTTTACTGGATCTGGTATTGCAGACAAGGCGCCCTCTGCCAACAAAGCAGAAGCTTCGAAGCTCTCTCCGGCATGCGGAAAGATCGATGAGGCAGGAACCACCCCCGTGTCCAGTGCCGGAATCCATACCGGCGACGGCGAGTCCGAGGGCCAGAAGAACGGCGGAATGTCAGCGAAGGCGGAGATCATTTTGGATGCCCAGAGTAAGGTTGAGGAAAAAGATGGGGAGGAGAAGCGTTCGGTGGCGGTTTCCGTGGCCGTGACTAAATCTGAGGAAACGACGGCATGGAGTTCGGTCGCCGGAGAAGGTGGTAATGTTAACGGCAAGGGCGGAGCTGATTCTGGTGGCGAGGAGAAGGAGCCCATGGAGAAGGTTGAAGATGCGGGGAAAACCGACAAGGATGCATGAGTTTGGATGGCGTTTGGGTCATCAGTTGAAATGCTTTAGTTCACGGTACGTAGTTAGTATGTATGATGGATTTGCATGAGGTTATGCTCGTCTCATAATATATTGATGCATTTGTGTGAATTGAGTTGAAATTATATCCTTAAAACTAATAGATTTAAGGGACCTGAAAAAACTACCAAGTTTAAGTCTTATTATTCGCATGTAGAGCAGTGAGAATTTCATTATTCATAATTAATCCTCAATTGTTTCTAATATGATGAATAACTCTCAATCAAACACATGTTTGACTTGTTTTGTGAATTATAATAAGGAAGTCCGAGAAATGGTTTATTTTGTAAAAATTCATGGAATGTTCATTCCAATGTGGATAAATATGCAGTTTGGGATATGGAGAAAATTAATATCAATCAGGAGCAAAGCTAACTAATTTTGGTTCTAAATTTTGTATCGAGTAATCATTTATTCCCTTGGAGAAGAACAACATGTTGCATTTACAATTTAGATGGACTTACTATAAAAGACTGTTAAAAAATGGGGTGGTAATTATCTTATTCATAGTCTCATTGAAAAGATTATTAAGGAACCTATGAGAAAAAAACTCGATGAAGTAAAAAAAAAGGTGCCCCATTTTCAACCCCTCCTTATAAAATCATGATAAACATTGTATTTATTCCCAATTTTATCAATCAATTTCTCAAAAGTTAGTTTATAATGTTTTTGTGAATAAACATGACATGGTCTAACTAATTTTGGTTCTAAATTTTGTATCGAGTAATCATTTATTCCCTTGGAGAAGAACAATACGTTGGATCTACAATTTAGATGCACTTACTATAAAAGACTGTTAAAAAATGGGGTGGTAATTATCTTATTCATAGTCTCATTGAAAAGATTATTGAGGAACCCTATGAGAAAAAAACTCGATGAAGTAAAAAAAAAGGTGCCCCATTTTCAACCCCTCCTTATAAAATCATGATAAACATTGTATTTCTTCCCAATTTTATCAATCAATTTCTCAAAAGTTAGTTTATAATGTTTTTGTGAATAAACATGACATGGTCTAATATACTGGATATGAATCTCAACGTTCTTTCGAACCTCATGAGTAAAAAGTGATTTTTATCCACCCTTCAAATACCCTATACATGACCCATTATCCACATGTAGATTTGGGTGAATATCTGAATTTTGTAATGAGCAATCATTTATATCCTTTAAATCTAATTGAGTAGATGAACGAGAATACATTGTATTGAATTTATGACCTCATATTTTTTGAAGTACATATACACATTTATGCACATATTCATGGATAAATAAAATGTGCATTGGTAGCAAGAGATCTAATTATTCATTAAGGGTAAAACCATTCCTTAAATTCATCGATTTATACAAACCACGACATGATAAAATTAATTTTATTTCCTTCCTTCTGTGAATATTTATTAAAATGGTTATATCAAACATGTCTTATCCAACTAAATCCATATAGTAATTTATCTTATTTGGTGAAACTTTTATAATTTTTAAAATACTTCATGAACTGTGAACCATTATGAGATTCATATATAGATGTTCCATCATGGATAAATAAAATGTGCATTGGTAGCAAGAGATCTAATTATTCATTAAGGGTAAAACCATTCCTTAAATTCATCGATTTATACAAACCACGACATGATAAAATTAATTTTATTTCCTTCCTTCTGTGAATATTTATTAAAATGGTTATATCAAACATGTCTTATCCAACTAAATCCATATAGTAATTTATCTTATTTGGTGAAACTTTTATAATTTTTAAAATACTTCATGAATTGTGAACCATTATGAGATTCATATATAGATGTTGTGATCAATTTCATAACATAAATAAACAATAACAACATCAATTGTGTTGGATCTGAATCTACGGATTATACACAAGAGGGGGGTGAATTGTGTCTTTTCAAAATTATTACAATCTCTTCAATTTAGAAAAATTATGTCCACTATGCTTTTGCACGATTAAATATGCAGCTGAAAAAGTAAAAGCATGAACACACGGATGTATAGTGGTTCGGGGAACAGAAGGCCCCTAGTCCACTCCACCAACGCTCAAATCCACGAGCTTGGCGATTTTCACTATCTGGTCCTCGTTTCCACAGACCTGTTCACAACTGAGTACAGGCAGTTGACACCTTTACAAGATTCAGGCAAACACAGCCTTCCTGGTTCAAACACGAACCCACACAGCTTAGAACGAGAAGCTGATCACTCAAAAATAAAAAGGGTTTCGATAAAGAAAACACTTCTCCAGTTGTTCTTCACAATTGCAACAGAATGCAATTGACAGTAGATAGATCGTTGTCTTCAGAAAATAAAGATCTGTAATCAAAACAGTTCTGAGTCGATCCAGTTGCAATAGATATTACCAGAAACTTCACAACTTCAGCAGCAATAGATTCACAACAGATAGTCGATGTAGAACACGTGAATCTGCTATCAAGATCTTCCTTCGGTAATAAAGGTTTTACACTTCTTCTCGATCACCAGAAAAGAACGCATTTACTCAGTCTCTGTTTCTTGCTCGTTAAAAGATCAATCTATATCTTTCACACACTTTTCTGTGTATATATATATCCGAAGTTTCCAAGATAGAACATATATATTCAAATCTGAGAAAATCTTCCGCATAAATAGATCCATGAAAATCTCCTTTAGATTCGCGATATTAAATGAAATAACAGAGCCGTTGTAACTCCCCTGAGGAATCGGCATAAAAAGCTCCGTTTAAATCAATCAGTAATCCGTTGAAAATCGTCTTTGATTCAGTCAAAGTCGTACTTAAGAATCGGCTCGAAATCCGCTTAATAATCCGCTTGTTTGACCAATGCAAAAGGAAATATCGTCTGTCAAAAATATCCCGACGCCAAACGTGGGGTTGATGACGTGGCTCCAAACGTAGGGTTCACAAACGTAAGGTTCACAAACGTAAGGTTCAGAACGTAAGGTTCAGAACGTACATACTTTCTCTTCAGCATTCAAACGTAGGGTTGATCATCCATACTTTGTCTCGCTTCAACTCTCCAAAGAACGTACGGTTGATTATAAAAGTAAGGTTGATGATCCATACTTTTGAGAAACAAACTCAACACTGAAAACTAACGTACGGTTTCTCTTCCATACTTGTCCAACAACGAAAACGTAAGGTTCCTTCCAAACGTAATGTTCTTCTTCCATACTTTTAAACAACGTAAGATTCATTGACCATACGTTTCAAAATAACGTAAGGTTCCTTAACCATACGTTTCTTTTAACATAAAAAGTAAAATTTTCATCCATACGTTACGTTCAT
The DNA here is from genome assembly GCA_963277665.1 of Viscum album. Classification (NCBI taxonomy): domain Eukaryota; kingdom Viridiplantae; phylum Streptophyta; class Magnoliopsida; order Santalales; family Viscaceae; genus Viscum; species Viscum album. The sequence continues at coordinate 1,718,196,001 of OY728143.1, forward strand.
CAACGTAGGGTATGAACAGTGATTCCAGTACGCGCTAAAATTGATCTCGCGCTACAGTGATTCCAGAATATGCTAAAATTGATCTTGCGCTACAGTGATTCCAGAACACGCTAAAATTGATCTTGCGCTACAGTGATTCCAGAACACGCTAAAATTGATCTCGGAATAAATGAAGTATGAAATCTCGTTGTTTGAAATAAATAAATAAAATAAATTCCCGCAAAATACTCAACGAAATAATTAGTAAATAATTAAGGGTATTTGTGAGCATCAAAATCATCATAAAGAGACAGAGTATTATTTGAAATAATCTCCCCCTTTAAAAAACATTATTTTGAATTGTTTGAAAACAATACATTGCTCAACAATCTCCCCCTTTTTGATGATCACAAAACCCATAAAATAATAGAACTAATTTAATTGCAATCTTTATTGAAAAATTAGTTTTATAAAATTTTAGAATTCTGAAAGGATTAAAACAATATTTAACTATAATAAAATTTCTCCCCCATAAAAATAAATTTTCAGCTAAAAAATAGATAAAAGATAAATGTCTTCTCCTATATATCCAAATTTCTTCATAGGAAACAAATGAATTTAAATGTTGTGTTTATCCAAATTCTCCCCCTTTTTGTGATATCAAAAAGAATGAAAAATTACGGATTTGAACACATTCAATATTGCACTGAACTATAAGTAAATGCTATAATTAACTGTGTATGAATAAGTGAATTTGTTATACTGGCTAACTTAATCATAAATCAATAAACAACAAAACAAAAACAAAAAAGTAAGAAAAGAATTTTCATTCACAAGCTGTTATATATAAACGATTGTGATATACAGAGGAATCAAGGTTCGTGGATAAGACAGGAAAAAAAGGGTGTCTATCTCCTTTGAATCGCGGTCTTGATCTCTGTAAACTGTTCTCTGAGCCTCTTCATCATCCCATCTCCCAATTTGATGATAAGATCTTTGTTCTCTTGAGTCATATGAATATCTTCAATCAAATTAACTCTGAAAAACTCATGCATTCTTTCTTCTTTTTCAACAAAAAGAGCCAGTTTCTCTGATAACTGATTCAAAAGAATCCTAATCGGTTGCTCTCCAGATGTCAACTGATCCACTAAAAATTTCTGATTATCTAGCAAAACTGACAAAGGGGAACTATTACACTGAAGATCGTGTAATCTGTCACTCATATTGCTCATTGCTGCAGTAATTGCTTGAAATCTCCGAATCAAATCAGGTGAAGAGCCTGATCCACTCACAGCATTGTTTGCAACAGACTCAAATTTATTCTCCATGTAAATCTTCATCTCAGACAAATCATCTTTCTTTACCATCTCTGATTTTAACTGATCAACAGCATGCAGCATATCAGTCTTAAACAAATCTACTTCCTGTCTTGAAACAGTAGATTCTTTCAGCTTCTGAAACTTCAATTGCTCTAAGTTTAGAGAATTTCTGAGACTAACATTCTCAGATTCTAATTGAGAGATACGCTTGTACAACTCAACAACTTCTTCTTTTCTCAAATCAGGGGCACCCTGTGCTCTATTCTCATGTCCAGAAATAGGTTGATGAGGCAGGGCAAGTGGTAAAGAATCTACATCTGACTGTTCTTTGTCCTTGTCCTGACAAGGTTGATCCACTGAACTAGCTTTTGAAGCCTGAAACTCTTCCACTGAAAAATATTCCTGAAGTACCTCTGTATTAGCTTCAGAAGTATGTTCATCACGAACAGTAGTCTCTCTGATTTCTACTGAATGGTCAAGAACAATATTTTCATGTAAATCTTGAGGTCGGGCCACTTCTTCACCAGGCACTGCCTCCATAAGTTGTTCTTGTGGAATTGCTTTTTCAACAGCCACAGCAGCAGATTGAGGTTCTTTTTGGATTTCCGGTTGAGCTGCTGGTTCCTCTATCGGTGCAGTCTGCTCCACAACAGCTTCTCTCACAAATGAATAAGAAATTACCGGTTCAGAGGATTTCAAGGCAGGAGAGATAATTTCTTCATCAATTGACCTCTTCCTTCTAGATTGAAGTCCTTCTTGACTTCTCTCTTCCTCAACTTCCTCCATCTCAAAGCGAATTCTCCTTGCCACTGTACTAACCCTTGATTCTGCTTGTCCCTCCTTGGACTTAGCCGGTTGAGCCTGAGCACTCTCCGAGTCTTCCTCAGCTCCAACAGGTAATAGTTTTCCTTTAATTGTGCTCCAGAAGTATCCTACTTTCCTCAAAGTTCCAGCATTAAAAACATTACTGTGGTGACATTTCACCCCAGCATCTACCAATCTGATCATTCCTCTTTTAAACAAAAACAAAGAAATGAACCTTCCATAAGGGAAAAAGGTCATTCTTGCTTCACTCTGACAGCAGTATCTCAGATATCTTATCATAAACCGAGGAAAATTAAACTTAATATCACACATTAGAAGATACATTATGTACATGTCAGGGTATAGGATTTTCTCCATCTCAGCCATCCTTGGTGCTAAACCAGTCTGAACAAATTTTACCAAGATTTTCTGATCGGGCTCCAAATCTTTAATAAACATTTTCTTTATCACTCTGGTTCCAAACAGAAAAGACATAATGTCTTCAGACTTATGTACAGAATCTCCAATATTCCGTAAATCGAAATGAAAAACTCCTTCATGAGGGCAGTTAAGAATTTGACTTATCTCTACAGATGATATGGAAAAGTCCTTATCCTCTATTTGAGCCAATAAACTATCCTCCGTATCTCCAAGGCTAAACTGAACAGTTCTAAAGAAATGTCTCATTTCTGCCTCATATAGAAACTCAGAGTTTTCACTATTAAAAGCTTGCTCAAGGCTTTGAAACGACAACGCTTGCTTCAACAGTAAATTAGTTTCAAATAGCCATTCTAAATCTATGACTTTACCTTGCAGTATTTTCCGACCAACTACTTTAGGTTTCTTTGCAGCACTGCTCTCAGCTTCATCTGGACGCTTAGTCTTTTCCATTTCAACAACGATTTCTGAAGGTTCGTAAGTTTAGGGTTTGAAGATTCAGAAAAGGGTTTTGGAGCAGATGTGCGGTTTTAGGTTTTCGAAAGGGTTTCCGAAAAAGGTGAAACAGTTTAGAAGGTGAAACGGTTCTGATAGCCTTGATTCCCGTGTAATCACTAATCATTACTTTTATTTAAAACAAAATAAAATTACTTATAGCGGGAAACATAAATTAAGCAGAATTCGAAAACAGAATAAGATAAAAAAAAAACTATTTAAAATTAAATAAACCTAACTCCCCCTTAATAAATTCAAACCTTGCCGTGGGAAGTGGTTTAGTAAAAATATCTGCTAATTGATTTTCTGTATTTACAAATTCTAAAAATATATCCTTTTTAAACACATGATCTCTTAAAAAGTGATGTCTTATATCAATGTGCTTAGTTCTAGAATGACTAATAGGATTTTTTGAAATATTAATTGCACTAGTATTATCACATAAAATAGGTGTATTATTGAAATTTAATCCAAAGTCCATAAGAGTGTTTTTCATCCACAACACCTGTGCACAACAACTACCTGCAGACACATATTCTGCCTCGGCTGTTGACAGGGCAACTGAGTGTTGTTTCTTACTAGACCATGATACTAAAGACTTTCCTAAAAAGTGACATGTTCCTGAAGTACTCTTCCTATCTAATCTACAGCTTCCAAAGTCAGCATCTGAATATGAAATTAAATTAAAATCAGAGGTTTTTGGATAAAGCAGAGATTGATAAATAGTACCTTTTAAATATCTAAAAATTCGTTTAACAACAGTTAAGTGGGATTCTTTGGGATTTGATTGAAATCGAGCACAAAGACATACTGAATACATTATATCTGGTCTACTAGCAGTAAGATATAACAAACTACCAATCATACCTCTATATAACTTGTTGTCCACTGATTTTCCAGTTTCATCCAAATCAAGTTTTATATTAGTACACATAGGAGTTGTAAATGTCTTGCTGTTTTCAAGTCCAAATTTCTTAAGTAAATCAGTAATGTATTTGCATTGATTTAAAACATTTCCAAAATCTTTTTGAAATATTTGAAGACCCAAAAAGAAATTTAATTCTCCCATCATACTCATTTCAAATTCTTTTTGCATTAATTCTGAAAATTCATGACAAAGAATTTTATTGGTTGATCCAAAAATTACATCATCAACATAAATTTGAACCAACAAAACATTATTTTTCACAGTTTTCTTAAAGAGCGTTGGATCTGCTAGTCCAACAGTAAAATCATTTTTCAAAAGAAAAGAACTTAGTCTTTCATACCAAGATCTAGGTGCTTGTTTAAGGCCATAAAGAGATTTAGTAAGTTTGAAAACAGAATCTGGTTTTTGAGAATTTTCAAAACCAGGAGGTTGCTCAACATAAACTTCCTCCATTAAATAACCATTTAAAAAGGCAGATTTAACATCCATCTGAAATAATTTAAAATTCATATAAGATGCATAGGCTAAAAGGATTCTAATGGCTTCTAACCTGGCTACAGGTGCAAAGGTCTCATCATAATCTATTCCTTCTTCTTGATTATATCCTTTAGCTACTAATCTTGCTTTATTTCTAGTTATTATCCCTTGATCATCCTGTTTATTCCTAAAGACCCATTTAGTTCCTATTACTGGATAATCATGTGGTCTTTCAACTAATTCCCAAACCTTATTTCTCTTGAACTGGTTCAATTCATCCTGTATTGCTATTACCCAGCTCTCATCATCTAAGGCTTCTTCTATGGTCTTAGGTTCTTGTTGGGATAGGAAAGCAGAGAATTCAACTATGTTTCCAAAGTTTCTTCTAGTTTGAATACCAGTCTCTAAGTCACCTATCACGGATTCTAAAGGGTGATTCTTTAAGGTTCTAGACTGTCTAGGCATTACATTCAAAGGTTCTTCAGTGTCATGTTCTTCTGAACTGGACTGAATTTCTTTTATATCATTTTCAAAATCATTCTTTAAATTCTCAAGTCTCATGTTTTCATTAGAATCAGGTTCATCTATTTGTTCTCTCCTTTTCTCAAAAGGATCAGATTCATCAAATTTCACATGAACTGATTCTTCAACAATCCTTGACTTTTTATTATAGACTCTATAAGCTTTGGAGGTTGCAGAATATCCTAAGAAAATACCTTTATCAGATTTTGGATCAAATTTACCAAGATTATCTTTGGTATTCAAGATGTAAACCTTGCATCCAAAAACTTTAAAGTAATTTACTTTAGGTTTTCTGTTATTCCATAGTTCATAGGGTGTCTTTTTCAAAATAGGTCTTATTAAAATTATATTCATTATATAACAAGCTGTATTAACAGCTTCTGCCTAGAAATATATAGGTAGGCTATATTCATTTAACATAGTTATAGCCATTTCTTGAATAGTTCTATTTCTTCTTTCTACAATCCCATTCTGTTGAGGTGTTCTTGGAGCAGAGAAGGTGTGTTTAATACCCATGTTTGAGCAAAAGGAATTAAATTCCTGGTTCTCAAATTCTCCACCATGATCACTTCTCAATGAGATTATATTAAAACCTTTTTCATTTTGAATAGATTTACAAAAACCTTCAAATAAACTAAAAGCTTCACTTTTAAATTTCAAAAAGAAAATCCTAGTAAATCTAGAATAATCATCAACTAATACATAAACATATAATTTACCAGCTAAACTTGCTACTCTTGAAGGTCCAAACAAATCCATATGGATAAGTTCTAGAGGTTTAGTTGTAGCAACTTTATTAACAGATTTGAATGATGATTTGTGTTTCTTGCCAGGCTGACATGCATCACAGAATCTGTCATTTTCAAATTTGAGACTAGGCAAATCAGAAACTAGATGTTTCTTAGATAATTTATGTAAAACATATATATTGCAATGACCAAGTATTCTATGCCAGATCCAGGATTCACTTATATTAGAAGTTAAGCAGTTTACTTGTTGTTTACACAAGGAATACAAATCTAAAGTATAAACATTATCAGTTCTGGGTGCTCTAAACTTAAACAGTTTATCTTTAGAAACAGTACAACTATTGTTAGTAAAATCAAAAGTTTATCCATCATCACAGAGTTGAGAGATACTTATCAGATTGTGTTTTAACCCTTGTACATAAAGTACTTTGTTGATTGAGACTGTCTCTGGATCTCCAACTGTTCCAATACCAATAATCTTTCCTTTGGCATTGTCACCAAAGGTGACAAGTCCTCCTTCCTTTCGAGTAAGAGAAGAGAAATTAGCTGAAGTTCCACTCATGTGTCTTGAGCAGCCACTGTCCATATACCATATTTCTTTCTTTCTTTGGTGACCTGCTACCTGCAAAGACATTCAAACAAATTGCTTTGGTACCCATATTTTGTTGGGTCCAGGAGTGTTAGCAAGCAGTGATCTGGGTATCCAGATTTGCTTTGTTTCCTTAAAATTGATTGAATCATATAGATCGTTGGAAATATAAGCTTTCTTAATTCCACATATTTGAGGTTGTCTTAGAAAACAGTTTTTAGCTATATGACCTTTTGTTCCACAGAAGTTACAAATAACCTGTTTAGTGCTAGGAACAAAATAATTTTTGTATAACTTAGGTTTTTCTCCTTTACTTCCAATTCCAAACCTTTCCTTTTTAATTACAGTTTTTCCAAGTATCTCATTTAAGGTGTTTTCTCCTTTTGTAAAAACTAATGCAGCCTTTTTATAAGATTCTACTTCATCCTGTAGAGTTTTTATTTTTGATTCAAAATTAATTTTATTTGAGTCAGCAGAGTTGTATTTGTCAATTAATTCCTTATGTTGTTTTAGCAAAGTATTTATCTCATCTGAAATAGCTTTGTGCAAGTTCTTTATAGATTTATATTTTTTAAATAATGAGTCATACCTTTCTTCAAGCATATTGCAGTAAGCTGCAAGTTTTTTATTTGAGAAGCTTGTTTCAGAGTTTGATTCATTATTTGAGTCAGAGGAGTAGTATGAGTGTACCTCATCAGTTTCAGCCATGAAACACATATTTGCTTTTAAATTGGCTTCCTCCTTCTCTGAGCTTGATTCAGAATAATTACTTGAGTCTTCAGAAACACTCCAAGTAGCTTTCATAGCTTTCTTGTCTTTCTGCTCATAATCATCTCTTTTGAAGAATTTCTTCTTCTTTGCATCTTTCAATTTTGGGCAATCCGGTCTGATATGTCCCATCTTTTTGCATTCATAACATCTCACTTCCTTGCTATCCTTTTTGAAGGATTTCTTGAAGTCTTTCTTCTTACTGTAGAACTTTCTGAATTTTCTGGCTAGCTGAGCCAGTTCTTCATCCGAATTTGAAGAATCAGAGCTTTCTGATTTAGCACTTACTTCTCTGTTCTTCATCTTTCTATCCTTTTGTTGAGAAGTCACTTTCAACGCAGTATTTTCCCTTTTTATGTAGACTTTATGCTCATTTACCTCATCTTGAATTTCAGCTTCGTACATCATCAATGTACCAATCAGTTCTCTCATAGTTAGATCTTTAACAGAAGTTGATTGTCTGATTGATGCAGAGATTCCATTCCATCGAGTAGGAAGTACTCTCAGTACCTTCAACGCTTGATCAGCCTGCTTGATTGGTTCTCCTAGAGCTGTTATATTATTGACAATTTCTGTCAATCTTCCATTCATCTGAGTGATGCTCTCTCCTTCAATCATTCTGAAAGTATCGAATTTTAACTTAGCAGTTGCATATCTCATCTGTCTTACATTATCTGTTCCTTCATAAGCAACAGCTATTGTTTGCCACATTTCATATGCAGTCGGGCATTGAGATACTCTGTTAAATTCATCTGGTCCTAGACCACAGATGATTGCATTCATAGCTTTTGAATTTATGTCATACTCAGCCTCTGTAGCAGCACTCCATGTATCGGGATTTTCAGGAATTTCATAGGGAGTCAGAATCTTTGAATAGACTTTGTAACCAAGATTTTTCAGATAAATAATCATACGTGATTTCCAGCAGCCATAATTATCTCCATTAAAGTAAGGTGCTCTGACCATTGACATTCCCTCTCTCATATCAGCCATGATACACTATGTATAATCTTTAAATACTTCTAGCTTGATAAGACTTTAAAAAATAAGAAGCTCCTCCTTTGATACCAATTGTTGGATCTGAATCTATGGATTATACACAAGAGGGGGGTGAATTGTGTCTTTTCAAAATTATTACAATCTCTTCAATTTAGACAAATTCTGTCCACTATGCTTTTGCACGATTAAATATGCAGCGGAAAAAGTAAAAGCATGAACACACGGATGTATAGTGGTTCGGGGAACAGAAGGCCCCTAGTCCACTCCACCAACGCTCAAATCCACGAGCTTGGCGATTTTCACTATCTGGTCCTCGTTTCCACAGACCTGTTCACAACTGAGTACAGGCAGTTGACACCTTTACAAGATTCAGGCAAACACAGCCTTCCTGGTTCAAATACGAACCCACACAGCTTAGAACGAGAAGCTGATCACTCAAAAATAAAAAGGGTTTCGATAAAGAAAACACTTCTCCAGTTGTTCTTCACAATTGAAACAGAATGCAATTGACAGTAGATAGATCGTTGTCTTCAGAAAATAAAGATCTGTAATCAAAACAGTTCTGAGTCGATCCAGTTGCAATAGATATTACCAGAAACTTCACAACTTCAGCAGCAATAGATTCACAACAGATAGTCGATGTAGAACACGTGAATCTGCTATCAAGATCTTCCTTCGGTAATAAAGGTTTTACACTTCTTCTCGATCACCAGAAAAGAACGCCTTTACTCAGTCTCTGTTTCTTGCTCGTTAAAAGATCAATCTATATCTTTCACACACTTTTCTGTGTATATATATATCCGAAGTTTCCAAGATAGAACATATATATTCAAATCTGAGAAAATCTTCCGCATAAATAGATCCATGAAAATCTCCTTTAGATTCGCGATATTAAATGAAATAACAGAGCCTTTGTAACTCCCCTGAGGAATCGGCATAAAAAGCTCCGTTTAAATCAATCAGTAATCCGTTGAAAATCGTCTTTGATTCAGTCAAAGTCGTACTTAAGAATCGGCTCGAAATCCGCTTAATAATCCGCTTGTTTGACCAATGCAAAAGGAAATATCGTCTGTCAAAAATATCCCGACGCCAAACGTGGGGTTGATGATGTGGCTCCAAACGTAGGGTTCACAAACGTAAGGTTCACAAACGTAAGGTTCAGAACGTAAGGTTCAGAACGTACATACTTTCTCTTCAGCATTCAAACGTAGGGTTGATCATCCATACTTTGTCTCGCTTCAACTCTCCAAAGAACGTACGGTTGATTATAAAAGTAAGGTTGATGATCCATACTTTTGAGAAACAAACTCAACACTGAAAACTAACGTACGGTTTCTCTTCCATACTTGTCCAACAACGAAAACGTAAGGTTCCTTCCAAACGTAATGTTCTTCTTCCATACTTAACAACGTAAGATTCATTGACCATACGTTTCAAAATAACGTAAGGTTCCTTAACCATACGTTTCTTTTAACATAAAAAGTAAACTTTTCATCCATACGTTACGTTCATCAACGTAGGGTATGAACAGTGATTCCAGTACGCGCTAAAATTGATCTCGCGCTACAGTGATTCCAGAACACGCTAAAATTGATCTTGCGCTACAGTGATTCCAGAACACGCTAAAATTGATCTTGCGCTACAGTGATTCCAGAACACGCTAAAATTGATCTCGGAATAAATGAAGTATGAAATCTCGTTGTTTGAAATAAATAAATAAAATAAATTCCTGCAAAATACTCAACGAAATAATTAGTAAATAATTAAGGGTATTTGTGAGCATCAAAATCATCATAAAGAGACAGAGTATTATTTGAAATAATCTCCCCCTTTAAAAAACATTATTTTGAATTGTTTGAAAACAATAAATTGCTCAACAAATTGGACATGATCCAAATTTCTATACAACTAAATTAATAAGGAAGAACACTACTATAATGAGACCTCAAAATTTATCCTCTACCAGTGTAATTTCTAGGATAATATCTGAAAAGACAAATAGTTATTGATATATTAAATTTCCTCTTTAGAGGAATAAATTATTTATTTCTTTCTACTCACAAGGAACAATGATTGTATATTATTAGCTCAACCATGCTTCTTGGGTGCATAATAAATATATCAAACTATATATTTTCAACACTATATAACTTAATTATTCATAAGTGTTGCAAGATTCTTATAAATGGTTATGTTGACCATTTTATACAAGGTATGTGATGTTACAAAATTATTTTAGTAAACATGAAAAACATTGGATATATATCATGATTCCCAACTTTGGTTTATTTTAAATATATATTTCTATTTATGTATTTTCAATGAAAATTTTGATTTTTTAAATTTTTTAATATAAAGACCCCTTCTTAAACATTGCATATTCTAGTGACTTTTAAACTATAATCCACTTTATTAAAATTTTAAAGATCTTTTGGGTTTAGTGTTTTTGAGAGTTAAGTGATAACTTTTACATAATAATTCCACATATTACAAAGTGAAAACTTCTACTCAAGATCCATTTTTGCTACCAAAAAAACTTTTAAAAAGAAACATGTTCCATTTCCATGAAATATCTTCACAAATTTGATCATGACATCATCTTTTTCCCTAAAAATCCTTAAATCCATTTGAAAAACATTTTAAAATATGGGATTATCATAAAAAGGAAAAGTAAGGGACATAAAAGGAAAAAATTAAACCGTCAATCCATGAATACTCATAAAAATTTCCATTTTTCAAAATAAACTTCAGGCTCAAAATAAACATTTTCCAACCCAATAAATCCACTTCTCTACCAAAAGTTTTTCATAAAACATTTCATAATAAATCTTAAAGTCAAAATAAAAAACATATAGGATTCTTTGAAAATGTGAAAAACTCATCATAGTCTTTTCACAAAGTTTTAATTTTCACACTTTAAAAAGTATCATATGAGTTCCTTTAAACACATGATCATTATCATACCTTGAGAAATCAAAGGATTTTCATAAAAACCCATAAAAAATTATTGATAAAACATGCAGTTTACTTGAGACATAATTTTCACGTCAATCTTACAATCACTCTTACAAATGGAATAACCACACAATTGAATTTCATACCAAATGCATTGGAGGGATATCACAGATCCACTCATCCTTGTTTTACCATAGAACCACCCGTCATTGGTTAATAATGTAACCACCAATATTTGGTTTATAACTGAACCACTTTTCATCATAACAATGCCCAAGAACTATAAAACATGAAATATTTCATTTTCATCATTACAGTTAAAAAAAATTCCTTCCATACTTTTTTTGAAAAATTCACAAAGTACCTTGTTGGGGAAAAAATAAAAATATTCCATTCAAACCATTTTATAAAAAGAGAAACATGGTTAAAAATGATTTTAAATAATCATATGAGAATAGTAAAAAATATTTTATAAAATATTTTTAGAAAATATGGATATGTAAGAAAAAGAGAGTTTTAAGGGAAACTTAGAAAAAAATATTTCTAAAAGAAAGTCCCTTACCTTAAGTTCGACTTATCACATTCCTTCTTTATGTTCCCGAATAATAGATTTATGTTAATAAATTAATTCCTTGAGAAAATTGTTCAATTTTATTATTCCTTTCATTTCACTTATTTCCATGTTATAACAATTACTTAATTATTTAAGTTTAAGATGGTTGTTTTGACCACATTCGGTTTATAAGTCCAAAATGATTTTAGTAGGTTGAATATGGTAAAAGAGGTCATTATTCCATAATCTCTAGAATAATATCCATGACATAATTATCATTTTTACACATCAATTATGCATTTAATTCCAACCATTAAATATGGTTATAAAAAGAAGATAAGTATTATTTTATACTTTCATAATGATCATAATATAATAAATATCATATTTTTCCTTTTAAATATACTTATAGACATATCTTCCATGTGATGTGATGATGAAAAATGAATCACATCACTTTCTGGAGGTGGTAGCCCACACATACGCACATACAATGTTATCATTTTCCAGTGTATGTAAAGGCAATAAAATATGTGTTATATTATCATTATAGAATGATAAATATTATTGAATATCATATATATAACTTAAAACTACCATTATAAGTAGTCTTGAGAGATTATGACGAAAAACGTATTACATCAATTCATGAGGTAGTAGTTTTCCATGCACATAAATTTTGGTTTAATTTTTAATTTTATTGAAGAGAAACTACTATAAATCGGGGCTCTACCAACAGACCTATACGAACAGTTTGGAAAACCATTGGTTTAGGTATCTTAGAGAGACCCTATACCAATGCTTTTGGAAAAAATGATGGTATAAGTACAATGGGGAGACCCTATACAAATGTTTTTGTCCAAAACTATTTATATTGGTCCCTTGTAGAGACCCCATACAAACAGTTTTTTCCAAACCATTGGTATAGGTCACTTATATGGACCTATACCCTATAGTTTTTTCAAAACCATTGGTATAGGTCCTTTTTAGAGAACCTATACCAAGGGTTTTTCCAAAACAATTTGTATAGGTCCACCCTATACCAAATTTTTTGAAAAAACCATTGGTATAACTAAAAAAATCAAGGTACTTATACCTACGGTTCTCAAAACTGTTGGTATAGGTCTATACCAATGGTTTTGAGAATCGTAGGTGTAGGTACCCATACTTTTTATGAATTCTTTTTTCAAATAACATTAAATACATTAAAAAGTTAAAATACTTGTAAATATACATATACATATATTTATGAAAATATGTTCACAAACATCATATTAGGTTATTGTTTAGGTCATTGGATTATAAATGGGAGGTGCTGAGATCAAAATCAAGCTGAATTTTATTTTTTTACATTACCTATACCAATGGGTTTTCAACACCATTGGTATTGTTTTTCATGTGACCTATAACAATGGTTTTACAAAACTGTTGGTATAGTTCTATACTAATGGTTTTCCCAAAACCATAGGTATATGTCTATAACAACACCATGAAAACCAACACCCCTCTAAACCATTGATGCATGCTATACCAACGGTTTGGAGACCTATACAAATGGTTCAAAACAGTTGGTATAAGGTTTTTTTATAGTAGTGAGAAGATTTTTATAAGTTGTTCCATTAACATAAAATACCTTAGTATATGTAATATAATGGTTTTATTACATTATAATGGTTTTAATAAGATTTCATGAAGGTGGAAGAAGAAATAAAACAAAAACATGTAGTTAAAAAATATACCTCTTCTTTGGAAAGTCTCCCTTGATTAACACATTAAGCCCTATAAGGTTGGTGTTATGCCTAAAATACCTCTATAATGAGGGGATAGATTATAGTAATGGGTTTGGTCAGGTATTGTCCAAACCACATTTTTTTTGAAGTGTGAAGTAATGATAAGAAGATATTCCCTTTTATAAGAGAGTGGAGGGTCACTCTTGAAATTTTTCAAAATATTAAATTAATATAAATTAATTATTATTTAAAAATGGCTCCAAACTAATTTATTTAGAATATAGGATGAGTATGAGTCTAAATAATCTCATACAATAATTTTTGTACAATTTTATGTTACATTTTTATCCATGTCATTTGGTTATAAGCCCTGGTTAACCCTTTTTAAACTTACCATGACAACATAGATTTTTACTCTTTGAGGGTCAATATAGTTACTATAAATGGAAAAGAGGCCCATAAATGAATCTTGGTTGATATCATCAACCATATATTAATCACTATTCATAATATAATTTTTGTAAGAACTTTATATCATTTAATAAAATATTATTTATTATAATATATCATTAATGTCAAATTTTAGAACAATTCATTAAGTTGATTTTAATAACATCAATACAATAAGTAAAATCCGAAAAATAAATATTTTATTATATCATTAAAATGTCACGATCATTTATAAAATTAATTCATCACATTATTTATCTCAAATTAGGTTTCTTTTACTATTTTTAATGTCATTTATTTAATTTTTTCATTAATTGAATAAATACTGCTTTAGGGTTGTGTAAACATTTAAGGTAATTATTTTTTCCTAAAAAATAAAATAATTAACATGATGAATATAATTTTTATATATTTAAAAATAATATGTATAACTGAACATATCTTCTGTATAGCCCCATGTTAAAAATATTATACATTTAAAAACAAGAGTGTGATTATAGTTGGGGTGACGCCTGAGTGGTAAACCCCATAATCCTGCATCCAAATGACTAGGGTTTGAATATTGTAAATCCACATAGGGGATTTACAATGAAGGATGTGAAAAATTAACGACATAGGTAGGTAGTGATGCAAGCATGATGCAGGCAGGCGGTGATGTAGGCATGACACAAGCCTGGTGATGCGGGCGGGATAATGCAGGCATGAAGTTGCACTGGTCCTTCGGGCCATGTTCATGGGATACTTGTACTTGGGACTACAAGATATGTAATGAGACTCCATATTAATATATATAAATTGGTATTTTATTTTATAATAAAAAATAGGATCCAACCCCAACCTAAAAAAACATGAGTGTGACATTTTTTACTTTTCTTGAAATAAAATAATATAAAGGTCATAATCTCATCCAAATGGGAAAAAGTCCATATATTATACCTTTGGATTATTATGGATGATATATAATCATAAAATAAAGTTTAGGTAAGTGTTGAGGTCATTTTATAGTCTTTATTATTTTAGTTTTAACCATTAATTACTTGATTTACCCTTTACCGTGGTAACAAAAATTACAAATGTTACTATTCATTTTGACTAAAATAAAAAGGGTCCTATTTACTAAATTTATACCCAATTATTTAAAACATGGAATAATTTTTTTAATTCAAAATACATAAGTGGTATAATTTAATTTAATATTAAACCAACAAAATGCAATCAAAAACAATTTTTTATAAAAATTCCATTTTTAAGTATAAAATATTTTTATACTAAATTAAAGTATAAAATTAATTTCAAAACCATAATTGGATTATTTTAAATTGATATTAGATATTTAAAATTTAAAAATAAATCCAAATAGAAATTTTTTATAATTAATTTTACAATAAAATACAATTTTCAATAAAAATCAGTATATTCACTATTCATTAAAAAATAAAACCTTTCAGAAAATTATCAAAATTTCACCGTATGATAATTTTGATATGATGATTTCAAAATTGAAGTAAATTTTATTAAATAAATTTTATTAAAGTTCTATAAATTAATTATATTATTTACACAAAAAGAAATAAAATCTTTTTTTGAAGAAAATATATTTTTGAAGAATGAAATTACTTCACTAAAAATTAAGTGCTTATTTTATAAAAAATTACCAATACATTTATATTGAGTAATAAATTTATATCTCTTTCATAAATTATTTATTCCTATTCATACCATCATATTTTATGATTTGGTTATAAAAGTCATATTTAAATAATAATATTTCATTGTTTGTTTAAGCTCAACAATACATATCTTATACACCATAAAAAATTTTATTTCCTTTTTAAATATAAATATATTACATTCTACACCATTTTAGAAATTACATCCTCCCAATTTTAATTTTTTCTCGGTAACTAGGGTTTGGATTCTCAAAATACCTATGTTGAAAACCAACATCATAAAAAGGGTCAATAAAAAATCCTCCTGAAAAGATAGAAAGGAAAGAATGAATTTCATCTAGAAGAAAACAAAGTAAGTTTCCAAGTAGGAGAAAATAATTGGTAAGTGAAAACATGGATATGGTATAAAAACCCAACTTCCAAGGATTGTTAGAGAGTGATAGAGAATATGGTATTGATATAGTTAACCATCACAAAACTGTAAATCTATGATGGGTTAAAAGACCATTGATTTCTCAATTAGAAAAGTAAATAAATAAAATTTTTCTTTTCAAAATCAAATTTCTAAATTTGATGAATTAATTTACTTCCTAGAATAATAACATAAATATATATATTTAATTGAAAAGTATAATTTCATCGTTTAATCAATTCCCACCACAATCTCATATTTTCGATCCAAATGATGAGCATTAAAGATGATTTTTATGCCTGAAGCACTAGAATAAACTTATAATAGATAAAATAATACAAAAAATCTTAGAAATATATTCCTCATGTCTTTATAAATTAACCAAAACCAAATGGTTATGAAAAGATAATATAATTCCCAAATTAAGAAACCTTCATATGAATAAAAACTACTTTAATTTCCAAAATTCAACAGTTATAGTGAAAGTTAAACTTAGATCATGTTGGATCAGATTAAATAAAATATACACAAGAGGGGGGGGGGGGTGAATTGTGTCTTTTCAGAAATATTCGTGAGATTGTGTTATGATTTTTAATTTAATCAGATGAATAATGTAGTGGAAATATGAAGTGCAGAGACACATGAGGTATAGTGGTTCGGGGAATAGAAAGCCTCTAGTCTACTCCACCAATGCTCTACTCCACAAGATTGGTGATTTTCACCATCTTGTCCTCGTTTCAAAAGAACATACAATAACTGAGTACATGCAGTTGACACCTTTACAAAATATGGCAAAAAAATCATTCTGGTTCACTCACAGAACCTACACAACTTAGTACGAGAATCCGGCTACTCAAGAATAGAAAAGAAAGATTTTTGTATTCTGAAAATACTTTCCAGATGTTCTTCACAATTGCAACAACATGCAATTGACAGTAGATGAATTGCAGCCTTTAGAAATAATGATCTTCACATAAGAGTTGTTCTGAGTTGATTCCATTGTAATAGATATAGAAATATAATTTAAAATTTCAGTAGAGGCATATTCACAAATGATCTTCAATGTAGAACAGATGAATCTTCTATCGTGAATTTTCTTCTTCAGAAAACAGAGCTTTGTTACTCTCTTGAATCAGTAGATCTGAATTCTTGAAAGTCTCTATTTTTCTTTTCTTTTCTCAAAATGATCGGGAGATCACATAAGATTGTTAGATACTTTTCAAAAAGGCTCAAAAATATATAAAATAGTGATAAGCACTTCTCCTGTAAAATTTAGATCCACAAAAGTTGCCTTTTTAATCACGATATTCAAACATTTGAATTTACAGAGTAGTCAAAACTTCCCTGAAGACTCGGCATAAAAAGCTCCTTTTAATTTGATCTTAAAACCATAAATAAAATGGCTTTGAATCAGTCAAAGTCACATTTTAAAATCAGCTTTAAATTCGGCTTGAAATCCGCATAATAAACAGCTTGCTGACCGTTGCATAAAAATACCAACTTTAAATTCTCCGATGCCAAACGTAAGGTTGAGTTGTACTGTATGCATACTCTGAATATAAGGTTGATGACAGAGTCCTCAAACGTAGGGTTGACAACGTAGGGTTGGTCACAGACATAATGTTCATGTCAATTTCTTCAAACGCAAGGTTGATTATAAACGCAGGGTTGATCATCCATACTTTTCTCTTCAAACTTTCAAATGTATGGTAAAAGATACATACTTTTACTTGATCCATACTTTTCCAAGAACGTATGGTTGTTCACAAAAGTAAGGTTGATGAACCATACTTTTGAGAAACAAACGTAACATTTAATACTTATGTATGGTTCTCCTTCCATACTTTTCTGATATCCCAAACATAGGTTTCCTTCCTAACGTATGGTTCTTCTTCCATAATTTTCCAATAATGTATGGTTGATTAACCATACTTTTCTCTTATCTCATAAAGTACACATGCATTTCATCCTTATGCTATGTTTCTCTACATATGATATGAACAGTGTTTCCAGAACATGCTAAAGAAGATCCCGAATATGTAGCGCATAAATAGTATTTCCAGAACACGCTAAATACAAATACTTTAGTAATAAATTCTCATTATTTCAAGAGTAAAATAAAATAACAAATTCCTACAAAATACTTAACAAATAAAATCATTAGAAAATAATTAAGGGTATTTGTGAGCATCAAAATTATCATAAAGAGATAGAGTATTGTTCTCAACGAAACTCCCCCTTTAAATAAAAACAATATGTATTGTTGAAAACAAAACTTGTTGAACAATCTACCCCTTTTTTATGATCACAAAACCCATAAAATAATTAATGAAATTAACTTACAAAATGAATTACAAATAGTTTTTAATTTTTAAAAGATAAATACAATATTAATTTCTCCCTTTGATTTATCCATTTTTTAATTTCTCCCCCAATAAAATAAATTTAAAGTAAATATAAAAATGTTGTGTTTATCCAAATTTCTCCCCCTTTTTGTGATATCAAAAAGAATGATAGAATATGGAATATAACACAGATTAATGTAGCACTGAACAAAAGTAAATGCTAAGTAACTGGTTCTTAGTAATTAAATCTAGATGACTGGAATATATAAACAAAGCCAGTAAAATGAAACAAACATAACAGGAGATATCAAAAAGTTTTATTGAAATGATGGAATAGATAAAACTATTATGAACACAGAAATCAATGTTTGGTCAGGGTAGGAAATAGGTTTTATCTCCTATGAACTGCAGACTTGATATCTGTCAACTGTTCCCTCAACCTTTTCATTAATCCATCACCGAGCATAATAATAAGATATCTGGCCTCTTGAGTCATATGAATGTCTTCAATGATATTGAATCTGAAAAACTTGTGAAGTCTTTCTTCCTTCTCCATAAACAAAGACAACTTTTCTGTGAATTTATTTAAGACAGAGCTGATTCCTGGATCACTGGAGGTCAACTGATCAACCAAAAATTTCCGATTGTCTAACAGAACAGATAAATGAGCATTGTTTCATTGAAGATCTTGCAACTTGTCATTCATGTTGCCCATCGAAGTTGTGATATCTTTAAACCTTCTGATTAAATCAGGTGAAGTACCTGATCCACTAGAATCACTATTCCCAACTGATGCAAATTGTGTCTCCATAAACTATTTAAGATATGATAAATCTGACTTCATAACCATTTCAGATTTCAATTTTTCAACAGCATTCAGCATATCCTCTTTAAAAATTTCAACTTCTTGTCTTCAAACTGTACTCTACTTAAGCCTTTGAAATTTAAACTATTCTGATGCTAAGTCTCTTCTCAGAGTATCATTCTCAGATTGCAGTTGAGATAACTTTTTGTACAACTCTTCAAATTCTTTATTCCCTAAATCAGAGGCACCGTGTTCTTGATTCTAATTTTCAGGTTCAGTGTGATGCAGTAGTACCAAAGGTAGTGAGTCTGCATCAGACTTGTCTTTCTCCTTTTACTGAGTAAGTTGGTCCACAGATTTTTCCTCAGAGTCCTTTTTAGACTCTTCTATAGAAAAATCTTCTTGAAGTACTTCTGTGTGAGCTTCAGAAATATGCTCATCACAAACATCATCAATTTGTTCTTCCAATGGATTTTCTAAAATTATATCCTCTGGAGTTTCCTGAGGTCTGGCCACTTCCTCACCAGGCTCTTCCTCCTTATCTTGTTGAAGTGTAACTTCAACATCAGCTACAACCTATTGTTGTGATCTTTCAACTTCAATTATTTCAGGGTCATGGTGTATAACAGCCACATTCTGTTCTCGATATTGTTTAAAAACCTTTTCTATGACATAGATGTAAGAGAGTAAATCTATTGTGGTCAATTCCGGGGAAGTATGTGCCACAATCGCAGTTCTTTTCCTCTGAGATTAAAGTCCATCCTGACTTCTTTCTTCCTCAGCATCTTCCACTTCAAATCTGATCCTTCTTGCTGCAGTGCTGACTCTCGATTCAGCTTGTCCCTCCTTGGACTTAGCAGATTGAGCCTGAGCACTCTCTGATTCATCCTCAACTCCTACTGGAATTTTTTTTCCTTTTATAGTGCTCCATAAATATCCAATATTTCTTAAAGTTCCAGCATTAAACAAATTACTATGATGACAACGCACTTTGGCATCCACCAGTCCCACCATATCCTTCTTAAACAACAGTTTGGAGATGAATCGGCCAAAAGGGTAAAAATTCATTCGGGCATCACTCTGACAACAATATCTTAGGTATCTAACCATATACCTAGGAAAATTGAGTTTAATATCACCGAGTAAAATATACATTATATACATATCGGGATATAATATCTCTTCCATCTCATACATCCTCAGTACTATCCCTATTTGCACAAATTTTACCAAAATTTTCTGATCTGGATTCAGATCCTTTATGAACATCTTCCTTACAGATGTAGTACCAAAAAGAAAAGACATTACATCCTCTGATTTAGGCACATAATCTCCAATATTTTTCAAATCGAAATGAAAAACTCCCTCATGAGGGCAGTTCAAAATCTGACCAATTTCAACTAAAGAGATCAAAAAATCTCTATCCTCTCTATCTTAGCCAGCATAGAGTCCTCATTATCTCCCAGACTAAATTGTACAAACTTAAAGAAATGTCGAAGCTATACCTTATACAGAAATTCCGTATTCTCACTGTTGAAAGTATGTTTGAGATTCTAGAATGATAGTGCTTGTTTCAACAGAAGATTTGCCTGATATAGCCATTTGAGGTTAATCACCTTTCCCTGTAAGATTTTTCTTCCTTCTGAACGTTGTTTCTTGGAACTGCTGGTTTCAACTTCATCGGCTCTCTTAGTCTTTGTCATTTCTGCAAGAATATCTGAAGGTTTGAAGATTAGGGTTTCCGAGGTTCGAAGATTAGGGTTTATGAGGTTCGAAGATTAGGGTTTCTGAGGAGTGGTACAATTTTGCGGGTTTGAAAGGATTTTGGTAGAAATGAAATGGTTTAGCAGACGAAAGGTTTCTGAAAACCTTGATTCCTGTGTTTTGAGTAATCATTACATAGATTTGAAAATAAATAAAATCAATTACGTGGGGAAAAGAAAATTATTCTGGTTGAAAAAAAAAGTTCCAAATTATTTTAAACAGAATTAAAATAAAGAAACAACATAGAAAAATAAAATAAAATAAACTTTATTTAAAATTAAATAAACGTAGCTCCCCCTTAATAAAATCAAACCTTGCAGCAGGAAGTGGTTTAGTAAAAATATCAGCTAATTAAATTTTAGTACTTACAAATTCCAAAGATATATCCTTTTTAAGAACATGATCTCTTAAAAAATAATGTCTGATATCAATATGCTTAGTCCTAGAATGATTAATAGGATTTTTTGAAATATTTATAGCACTAGTATTATCACATAAAATAGGCATATTATTAAAATTTAGTCCAAAGTTCATAATAGTGTTTTTCATCCACAACACTTGTGCACAACAACTGCCAGCAGAAACATATTCTACCTCGGCTGTTGACAGGGAAACTGAATGATGTTTCTTACTTGACCATGACACTAAAGTTTTCCTTAAAAAGTGATAAGTTCCTGAAGTTCTTTTCCTATCTAATCTACAAATCCCAATGTCTGCATCTGAATATGAAATCAAATTAAAATCGGAAGTTTTGGGATAAATAAGAGATTGAGAAACAATTCCTTTTAAATATCTAAAAATTCTTTTAACAACAGTTAAATGAGAGTCTTTAGGATTTGATTAAAATCTTGCACAAAAACATACTGAATACATTATATCTGGCCTGCTAGCAGAAAGATATAAGAAACTACCAATCATACCTCTATATAACTTGTCGTCAACTGATTTTCCAGTTTCATCCAAATCAAGTTTTATATTAGTACACATAGGAGTTGTATATGTTTTGATGTTTTCAAGTCCAAACTTATTTAATAAATTAGTAATGTATTTTCTTTGATTCAAAACATTTCCAAAATATTTTTGATAAATTTGATGACCTAAAAATAAATTTAGTTCTCCCATCATACTCATTTCAAATTATTTTTGCATTAACTTTGAAAACTCATGACAAAGGGTTTTATTAGTTGATCAAAAAATTACATAATCAACATAAATTTGAACTAATAAAATATTAGAATTTATAGTTTTCTTAAAAAGTGTTGGATCTGCCATTCCAATAGTAAAATCATTTTTCAATATAAAAGAGATTAATCTCTCATACCAAGTTCTAGGTGCTTGTTTAAGGCCATAAATAACTTTAGTAAGTTTAAAAGAAGAATTTGGTTTCTGAGAATTTTCAAAACTAGGAGGTTGCTCAACATAAAATTCCTCCATTAAATAAACATTTAGAAAGGCAGACTTTACATCCATATGAAATAATTTAAAGTTCACATGAGATGCATAGGCTAAAAGGATCTTAATGGATTCTAATCTTGCTACAGGTGAAAAGGTCTCATTATAATCTATACCTTCTTCCTGATTATATCCTTTAGCTACAATTCTATATTTATTTCTAGTTATTATTCCTTGATTATCTTGCTTATTTCTAAAGACCCATTTGGTTCCTATCACTGGATAGTTCTGTGGTCTTTCAACCAATTCCCAGACTTCATTTATTTTAAACTGGTTTAATTCTTCTTGCATTGCTATCATCCAGCTTTCATCATCTAAAGATTCTTCTATAGACTTGGGTTCTAATTGGGATATAAAGGAAGAAAATTCTACAAGATTCCCTATATTTCTTCTAGTTTTTATTCCTGTGTCTAAGTCACCTATTATAGTCTCTAAGGGGTGATTCTTTAGAGTTCTAGTCTATTTAGGTAACACACTCATAGGTTCCTCAGTATCATGTTCTTTTGAACTAGACTGAATTTCTTTTATATCTTTTTCAAAATAATTTTTCAAGTTCTCAAGTATCATGTTATCATTAGAGTCAGATTCATCTA
Organism: Viscum album; assembly: GCA_963277665.1. Taxonomy (NCBI): domain Eukaryota; kingdom Viridiplantae; phylum Streptophyta; class Magnoliopsida; order Santalales; family Viscaceae; genus Viscum; species Viscum album. The sequence continues at coordinate 1,718,218,797 of OY728143.1, forward strand.
TTTGATCTGTCCTTTTCTCAAAGGGATCAGATTCATCAAATTTCACATGAACCGATTCTTCAAAAATCCTGGACTTCTTATTATAGACTCTATAAGCTTTGGAAGTTGTAGAATATCCTAAGAAAATTCCTTCATCAGATTTTGGATCGAACTTACCAAGATTATCCTTGGTGTTTAAGATGTAAACCTTGCATCCAGAAACTTTAAAGTAGTTAACTTTAGGTTTTCTGTTATTCCAAAGTTCATAGGGTGTCTTTTTCAAAAGAGGTCTAATTAAAACTCTATTCATTATATAGCAGGCTGTGCTTAGAGCTTCTGCCCAAAAATAGGTAGGAAGACTGTATTCATTTAGCATAGTCCTAGCCATTTCCTGAATAGTCCTATTTCTTCTTTCAACAATTCCATTTTGTTGAGGTGTTCTTGGTGCAGAGAAGGTGTGTTTAATACCCATATTTGAGCAAAAGGAATTAAATCACTGATTATCAAATTCTCCACCATGATCACTTCTTAGTGAAATTATTTTAAAACCTTTTTCATTTTGAACAACTTTACAAAAACTTTCAAACAAAGTAAAAGCTTCATTTTTAAATTTTAAAAATAAAATCCATGTAAATCTAGAATATTCATCAACTAAAACATATACATATGATCTACCAGCCAAACATTCTACTCATGAAGGTCCAAAAAAATCCATATGGATAAGTTCTAAAGGTTTAGATGTAGCAATTCTGTTAACAGTTTTGAAGGATGATTTGTGTTGCTTGCCAAGTTGACATGCATCACAGAGTCTGCCACTTTCAAATTTGAGACTAGGAAAATCAAAAACTAAATGTTTCTTAGAAAACTTATGTAAAACATATACATTAAAATGACCAAGTCTCCTATGCCAGATCCAAGATTCATTCACTTTAGTAGTTAAGCAATTTACTTGTTGTTTACACAAGGAATTTAAATCCAAGGTATACACATTGTCAATTCTGGGTGCTCTAAATTTAAGCAGTTTATTCTTGAAAACAGAACACCAATTGTTAGAAAAATCAACAACATAACCATCATCACATAGTTGAGAAATACTTATCATATTGCATTTCAATCCTTGTACATAAATTACTTTGTTAATTGAGACAGCTTTTGGATCTCCAACTGTTCCAATACCAATGATTTTTCCTTTGGCATTGTCACAAAAAGTGACAAGTCCACCATCTTTTTGAGTGAGTGTAGAGAAGTTTGATGAGTTCCCAATCATATGCCTTGAGCAACCACTGTCTATATACCATATGTCCTTTATGCTTTTGTGACCTGCTCCCTGAAAATTCATTTACACAATTTGCTTTGGTACCCATATTTTGTTGGGTCTAGGGGTGTTAGCTAGCAAGGATCTGGGAATCCAGACTGGCTTAGTTTTTCTAATTTCACAAGAATCAAATAAATTATTTGATACCAAGGCCTTCTTAATACCACTGATTTGGGGTTGTCTTAGGAAATATTTTTTTGAAATATGTCCCCTTATTCCATAGTAATTACAATCTAGTCTTTTTGCACTTGGAATAAAATAATTTTTGTACAGCTTGGGTTTTTCACCTTTACTGCCAATTCCAAATCTTTCCTTTTTAATGAAATTTTTGCCAAGAATTTTATTTAAAGTATTTTCTCCTTTAGTAAAAACAAGGGATGCACTTTTATCGGTTTCTACTTCAGTTTGTAGAGATTTTATCTTTGATTCATAATCTGTATTGTTGGTGTTAATTGAGTTAAATTTTTCAGTTAACTCCTTATATTGTTTCAACACTGTATCTCTTTCATCAGAAACAACCTTATGAATTTATTCAAGGATTTATGTTTCTTAAATAGAGAATCATATTTTTCTTCAAGCATATTGTAGTAGGCTGCAAGTTTTTCATTAGAGTAACTAGATTCATAACTAGAGTCATAGGAGTAGTAAGATTGTACCTCATCTGTTTCTGCCATAAAACACATGTTGGCTTTCAGATTTGCTTCTTCCTTCTCTGAGTCTGATTCATAAGTACTACTGGAGTCTTCATATACACTCCATGTAGCTTTCATGTCTTTCTTTTCCTTATGCTCATGATCATTTCTTTTGAAAAATTTCTTTCTCTTGTCTTCTTTTAGCTGAGGACAGTCAGGTATGATATGTCCCATTTTCTTGCATTCATGACATCTAACTTCCTTGTCATCCTTTTTGAAGGATTTTTTGAAGCCCTTCTTCTTTCTATAGAATTTAGTGAATCTTCTGGCTAGCTGAGCCAGTTCTACATTAGAATTTGATAAATTAGAACTTTCTGATATTTCTTTTACACTTTTCTTCATCTTTCTGTTTTTTCTCTGTGATAACACTTTCAAGGTAGTGTCATCTCTCTTAATAAGCACTTTGTGTTCATTAGATTCATATTGCATCTCGTCTTAATACATCATTAGTGTTCCGATCAGCTCTCTCATGGTTAAGTTATTGACAGGTGTCAACTGTCTGATTGTAGCAGAGATTCCATTCCACTTTGTAGGTAGTACTCTCAGTACTTTTAAAGCTTGATCAGATTGTTTAATGGGATCTCCCAAGGCGGTTATGTTATTTACAATCTCTATCAATCTTTAATTCATTTGAGTAATACTCTCACCTTCAACCATTCTGAAAGTATCTAATTTAAGCTTAGTAGTTGCATATCTCATTTCCTTGATATTGTTAGTTCCTTTATAAGAAACAACAATAGTTTTCCAAATTTCATATTCTTCCGGGCATTGAGATACTCTGTTGAATTTAACAGGTACTAGACCACATATAATTACATTCATTGCCTTTGAGTTCATGTCATAATCTGCTTCAGTAGCTGCACTCCATGTTTCAGGTTTTTCTTGTATTTCATATGGAGTCGAATCTTCGAATATACTCTGTATCCAAGATTTTTTAGATAGATAATCATTCATGACTTCTAGCATCCATAATTTTCTCCATTGAAGTATGGTGCTCTAACCATAGAAATTACCTTTCTTGTATCAGTCATCTTTCTCTGTGTATAATCACTTTCAGCTTGTTAAGGCTTTATCAGAAAGATCCGCCTATGATACCAATTTTTGGATCAGATTAAATAAAATATACACAAGAGGGGTGTGAATTGTGTCTTTTCAAAAATCTTCGTGAGATTGTGTTCTGATTTTTTACTTTAATCAGATGAATAATGCAATGGAAATATGAAGTGCAGAGACAAACAATGTATAGTGGTTTGGGGAACAGAAAGCCCCTAGTCCACTCCACCAATGCTCTACTCCACGAGCTTGGTGATTTTCACTATCTAGTCCTCGTTTCAACATACCTTACAACAACTGAGTACAGGAAGTTGACACCTTTACAAACTAAGGAAAAACAAAGCCTTCTGGTTCACTCACAGAACCTACACAACTTAGTACAAGAATCCGATTACTCAAGAATAGAAAAGAAATATTTCTATATTCTGAAAATACTTTCAAGATGTTCTTCACAATTGCAACAACATGCAATTGATAGTAGATTAATCGTCACCTTCAGAAATAATGATCTTAACATAAGAGTTGTTTTGAGTCTATTCTATTGTAATAGATATAGAAATATAATTCACAATTTTAATAGAGGCAGATTCACAAATGATCTTCAATGTACAATAGATGAATCTTCTATCGTGATTTTTCTTCTTCAGAAAACAGAGCTTTGTTACTCTCTTGAATCAGCAGATATGAATTCTTGAAAGTATATGTTTTTCTTTTCATTCCTTATAATGATCTATAGATCACATAAGATCATTAGATACTATTCAAAAAGGATTAACAATATATAAAATAGTGATAATCACTTCTCCTGTAAAATTTAAATCCATAAAAGTTGCCTTTTTAATCGTGATATTCAAACATTTGAATTTATAGAGTAGTCGAAACTTCCATAAATAATTGGCATAAAAAAATCCTTTTAATTCGATCTTTAAACTATAAATAAAACAGATTTTAATCAGTCAAAGTCACATTTTAAAATCATCTTTAAATCCGGCTTGAAATCTGCATAATAAACAGCTTGCTGACCGTCGCATAGAAATACCGACATTAATTTCTCCGACGCCAAACGTAAGGTTGAGTTGTACTGTATGCATTCTCTGAATGTAAGGTTGATGACATTGTCCTCAAATGTAGGGTTGACAACGTAGGGTTGGTCACTGACGTAAGGTTCATGTCACTTTCTTCAAACGTAAGGTTGATCATAAATGCAGGGTTGATCATCCATACTTTTCTCTTCAAACTTTCAAACGTATGGTAAAAGATCCATACTTTTACTTGATCCATACTTTTCCAAGAACGTATGGTTGTTCACAAAAGTAAGGTTGATGAACCATACTTTTGAGAAACAAACATAACATTTAATACTTACGTATGGTTCTCCTTCCATACTTTTTTGATATCCCAAACGTAGGATTCCTTCCTAACGTAGGGCTGTTCTTCCATACTTTGCCGACAACGTATGGTTGATTAACCATACTTTTCTCTTATCTCATAAAGTACAAGTTCTTTTCATCCTTATGATACGTTTCTCTATGTAGGGTATGAACAGTGTTTCCAGAACATGCTAAAACAAATCCCGAATATGTAGCGCATAAACAGTATTTCCAGAACACGCTAAATATGAATACTTTAGTAATAAATTCTTGTTTTTTCAAGAGTAAAATAAAATAATAAATTCCTGCAAAATACTTAACAAATAAAATCATTAGAAAATAATTAAGGGTATTTGTGAGCATCAAAATTATCATAAAGAGATAGAGTATTGTTCTCAACAAAACTCCCCCTTTAAATAAAAACAATATGTATTGTTGAAAACAACACTTCCTCAACAGATACTGTAGCGGCGGCTATACTGTAGTAGCAGTGGCACTGTAGCGGCGGAGGGACTATAGTAGGTACTGTAGCGGCAGCTGTACTGTAGCAGGTACTATAGCAGTATAGGTACTGTAGCAGTACTGTTCACCGAGGGGTCCTTTGGGCCAAAAAATGGGCTTTCAAGCCTTGTATTTAGGCCACTTGGCCTTGGGACTTTGGGTTATGTCATGGGTCCCCCTCTACCCACTCTAACGAGGTCTTTTCTTTAAATAATAAATTGAGGCTTCGACCCTAACCTTTTAAAAAAAATTATATTATTTACACAAGTAATAAAAATATTTTCTTTGAAGAAAATGTATTTTTTGAAGAATGAAATGAATTTACTTAAAATTAAGTGATTATTTTATAAGAATTTACCAATAACTTTATATTAAGTAGGAACTTTATATATATTCTATAAATCATATATTTTTATTCATCCCCACCACTTTGACTGCTAGGTTATAACAATCACATTTAAATAATATTATTTCATTGTTCATTTAAGCTCAGTGTTACATATCTTGTACGATATCAAACATAGTATTTACTTTTAAAATATATAGGTATTATGTTTAATAAGTTTTTTAAAATTATATTTACAATCATAGAAACCATGAATATTGACTATCCCTTACTAAAAATCATTAGGGGATTTGTTTTTCATGTCTAAACATCCCATGACCATCTAAAGTTGATTTATGAATTGTTATAATATTTTTTAGAGTATTTTATGTGTTTGTGTAAAATTATTAATATAGTTTTAAATTATTTACTTATTTTTTTATAAATTATATGTGTAATTTTTTGTTATTTTTATTTTAGGGTATCATTATTATTTAATGTAATTTTTAGAGAAATTGGTAAATGAAATGGAATCATCGTGAGATTAATGTTATTGATTGTGAACTTGTGAGTGGTGTTAGACCATTTTAACATAAATATATTATTCTTATTAAAATTATTATTATATAATTATATTATTGCATTATTAATATTAATAGTAGGATTTTTAATAAATTTTAAAATATCCCCACCTCATTCTAATTTTCAGCCGAATCGCACAACTAAAAGGGGAGATCCCATTCACATTTCTTATAGAGTCTCCTCCTCTACCCTTCCATGGAATATCATTGAAATTTTTCTCTATTTTTCATTCAATTATCCTTCATCCATTTATTATTGTCATCCATATAAGTTTTTATCTATGTAATGTTTTGTATATAAGGTTCAGGAGAATATGGGTTTTACCATGTGAAGGAACATAACTCGAAAACCATAGGAATTTTGTTGAGTAATGATTAAAGGTTATTTCAATAGTCATTTTCACTCTATTGGGGGTCATATAATTATTATATCAGTAACCAAGGAGTAATTTCACATTCTTGGTCGTAGGGAAATTATGTTATTTTGATGTTTCAATTTTTATAACTTTTTTATAATGATTTATTAAACTTCATTGGTGGCATCTCATTGAAGTCCTAAAAGTTTAGTGGTTCTATAATTTTCTTTTTGTTTTCTTATCCATGAGTGCTTATGGTTTCTAAAATTGAGATTCACTTCATATAAATCATATATTAAATATGTATAAAGTATTTGATAACTATTATTAATGTTTCATTATGATTTACTTATGATATAAAATAGATTTTCTTGGGAAAGTGTTTTGATGTTTTGATATCCTATGAATTATAAAGTTTTTTTTAAAATTAAAGGGAACTTTTATTATGATATAATTGGAACTATTTAAAATGGTTGTATTTCCTATGAAATATAAAGGAAGGATATAATGAATTTAATTTTTATTATTAATAGATAAAGTATTGTGTTAGTATTGACCTATAAAAATAATTATAACATGAGAAATTGTTGGATTTTGGTGTAAGAAATGTTTTTGATTAAGTCTTAAATTTTATATAATTTTTGTTCCTAGAAATTACAATTTGAGAAACTATATGGAGAAAATTTTACCTTTTCCATGTATTTATAGTATTAGGTTAGTAAAAGAATCTCATTGGAAGAGGTTGAGTTGGAGAAGCTGAGTGAGAGTAACTAAGTGGAATTAGCTGAGTAGAAGCAGCTTAGAAGAAGCAATAATAGCATTGGTGACCATGTGTGGGTATGTGGAAGGATGAATATATGAATGTATGCACTTGGGATGGAACCAAATGTTGGACGGAGAGTGATGGCAAGAGGGGGGGTGAATTGCCTTTTAAAAAATAATTAACAATTTAAAACAATTATCAAAGTGCAGCGGAAATAAAAGAGGCAAGACACAAAACTTGATAACAGAGTTCGGCTTAAACCAAAGCCTACGTCTCCGCTCCCAACTCAACCGTTGAGAGATTTACTACCGCTTGCTTTTTAATGGTTTTAGCAAGAAACCCACTAGACTTTAAGGTAGTCTAGAACCTATTACAACTTGCTTTTAATGGTTGAGCAAGAACCCACTAGCCTTCTTACAGGTGAAGGCTAGCTCACCTATGACTCAAGCCTTTTAAAGGGAAGGCTTGACTAACCTCTTCACACCTTGAAGGTGGTGTGAAAACCCAAACAAAGAGAGGATGAGAGAAAGAGGGGTTTGTAGGCACAAACCCAAATTGATGCTCAAAATAATTAAGACAAGAAAAACCGTAAGAGGAGAAGCCTTGGGCGCCAATGGATTGATTGGAGTTGATGAAGAGCGCTCCCAAGCTTCTTTGATGGTGCTCCTTGGATGTGGAAGTGGGTTGGATCAATTGAGGTTCCTTAGAGGAATCCGCTGGAGGTTCGCCAAAATAATGCAAAATGTTCCTGTGGGCTTCCGTACATTTCCGGGGATTCCTAGTCCTTTATTTATAGAGGGGGAACCCTAAAATGGCCTTTGGGGGTCTTCGGAGCCGTTGGAGAGGCCTTCGGAGCCATTGGGAGTCAAGTGGACAAGTCTGGTCAAAGCCCAACGGCTAGTTTGACTGGCTCCACCGGCTGACCGGTGCTTGGCCACCGGTTGGCCGGTGCTTTGGAAAAGGGAGGGGCCTTCTTCCCAGGCTCCACTGGCTGGCCGGTGAGGAGGCCACCGGTTGGCCGGTGAGGAGACACTAGCTGTCCCTTCTGTCTGGGTTCCACCAGCTGACCGGTGATGGGACACCGGTTGGCCGGTGGTCTGGACAGAAAGGATGCCTTCTGTCAAGACTCCATCGGCTGGCCGGTGGTCATCCACCGGTTGGCCGGTGGACTGAAAATCAGTCCACTTTTGCCTTCTGGATTTCTTGGCCCAATTCCTTGGCAACCTGAAATCATGCCTATCATCCAAAAACACTTAAAACAAGATTAGATAAATAAGAGAGTGATTGTGATCATGAAAATTAAACCACGAGGGGTACGAGAGGTACAACAATCTCCCCCTATTTTGATGATCACAATCACTAAAAACAAGCAATGTAAAAGATTGAAAAGCAAATCATGAGAGAAAGATTTCTCCCCCAATCAACCAAGAATTTCTCCCCCTTTGTGATTATCAAAATAGCACGGGGCATAAAACTTGATTGAGGGAAAGGTTGAAAAACAAGATAGAGATTTTAAACCAATTGAAATTTTTGAAATTTGAATTGAAAGTTTTGAATTGAAAGTTTTGAATTGAAAGTTTTGAATTGAAAGTATTGAAAATAAAGAAAAAAGGCTTAAACGATCCTAACTCCCCCTAAATAAAAACAACAAATCACCGGGGAGAGGATTTTAGAACCGAGACAAATTTTGGTCCGGTGAGACTTGCTAAAAGGGATTTTTCAATCCACAGTTGTCTAGTGGCGGGTCTTCTCCTATGAAATTCATCGCTAAAGGAAATGGTTTTGGGCCTTCCATACCGGGCATTTTTGCAATTGCACTCATAAATTAAGTGCCCGGGTTTTTTACAATAGTTTCAAAATTTATATTGGGAGCTCCCCCTTACAAAAATAGTTGGAGCATGGGAAGAGGAAGCTTGCTTGGAATATCCAAGCCCTTGGGTGGTTCTAGATACGCATTGGGAACCTAGCAATTTGGTCAAATTTTGTTCACCTTGGGTGAACTTGGCAAGAGATTCCCTTAAATCTTTAATTGTTGATTCCATAGAATCAACATCGGGAAGGTTTTGGTTCTTGAGGGACAAGTCTTCCTTTTCTTTGAGAAGTTGTTCCTTTTCGGAAGAATGTTTTTTGAAATTCTTTTTTAAAGCAACAAATTTGGAAGAATGTTCGTGAAAACCTTCCTCCAATTGATCTCTAGAATGTTGGAGATCCTCATAAGATAAATGATTGAAAGAATTGGAAGAACAAGAGGAAGAGGAGTCGGAATAGGATACCTCATTAAATGCCATTAGACATTTTTTACCGTTGTCACTTGAGGAGGAGGAGGAGGCGGATGTGGAGCTATCACTCCATGTGGCCTTGAATGCCTTCTTCTTTTCCTTTTGCTTGGCCTTTTTCTTGTTGAGTGGACAATCGGGCTTGTAATGGCCTTTCTTGCCACACCCGTAACATGTTACCTCGGGCTCGGATTTTTCGTTGGGTTGAGCCTTGCGGGATTTCTTCTTCTTGTGCTTCTTCATGAATTTGTGCATTTTGCGGGCAAGATTCTCCATTTCTGAATCACCGCTTGAAGAGGAAGACGATGAGGAGGAGGAGATTTCTTCTTTTTGAACTTTGAAGGCGATGTTCTTTGGAACTTTGATTGGTTTGCCTTCCTTTTCAGCTTGCCTCCTCATGGTGATCTCGTAGGTCATGAGGGATCCGATGAGCTCTTCGACCGGCATGTTCTTGACATCTTTTTCTTCTTGAATTGCCGTGACTTTTGGTGCCCATGAGCTTGGTAGGATCCAAAGGATCTTCTTGACCATCGTTTCTGCAGACACATCATCACCAAGGGACTTTCTCCCATTGCAAACATCAGTAAAACGTGTAAACATTTCAGTAATATTTTCAGATGGATGCATGGTAAAACTTTCAAAATCTTGGCGATACATATCCAATCGAGTATCCTTGACTTTGTTGGTCCCCTCATGGGTAACCTCCAAAAGTTTCCAGATTTCATGTGATGAGGTGCATGTGGAAACTCGATTGAATTCATTACGATCAAGGCCGCAATGAAGAGCGTTCATGGCTTTGCCATCAAGCTCGAAATTTTTAATATCGTCTTGATTCCATTTGGATTCATCGGGAGAAGAAAGAGAATAACCATGCATGACAATTCTATAAATAGGATAACCAATGCTTCTAAGAAAAGTGTTCATGCGGGTTTTCCAATAAGTATAGTCGGTTCCATCAAAAAATGGAGCACGACCCAAAGAATAGCCTTCGGGGGCGAAAGAAGTTGAAGCCATCACAAAGGATCTTGAATTTGAAACCGGTGAAGGTATTACTCAAATTTTGACTCTGATACTAATTGTTGGACGGAGAGTGATGGAAAGAGGGGGGGTGAATTGCCTTTTAAAAAATAATTAACAATTTAAAACAATTATCAAAGTGCAGCGGAAATAAAAGAGGCAAGACACAAAACTTGATAACGGAGTTCGGCTTAAACCAAAGCCTACGTCTCCGCTCCCAACTCAACCGTTGAGAGATTTACTACCGCTTGCTTTTTAATGGTTTTAGCAAGAAACCCACTAGACTTTAAGGTAGTCTAGAACCTATTACAGCTTGCTTTTAATGGTTGATCAAGAACCCACTAGCCTTCTTACAGGTGAAGGCTAGCTCACCTATGACTCAAGCCTTTTAAAGGGAAGGCTTGACTAACCTCTTCACACCTTGAAGGTGGTGTGAAAACCCAAACAAAGAGAGGATGAGAGAAAGAGGGGTTTGTAGGCACAAACCCAAATTGATGCTCAAAATAATTAAGAAAAGAAAAACCGTAAGAGGAGAAGCCTTGGGCCCCAATGGATTGATTGGAGTTGATGAAGAGCGCTCCCAAGCTTCTTTGATGGTGCTCCTTGGATGTGGAAGTGGGTTGGAGCAATTGAGGTTCCTTGGAGGAATCCGCCGGAGGTTCGCCAAAATAATACAAAATGTTCCCGTGGGCTTCCGTACATTTCCGGGGCTTCCTAGTCCTTTATTTATAGAGGGGGAACCCTCAAATGGCCTTTGGGGGTCTTCGGAGCCGTTGGAGATGCCTTCGGAGCCGTTGGGAGTCAAGTGGACAAGTCTGGTCAAAGCCCAACGGCTAGTTTGACTGGCTCCACCGGCTGACCGGTGCTTGGCCACCGGTTGGCCGGTGCTTTGGAAAAGGGAGGGGCCTTCTGCCCAGGCTCCACCGGCTGGCCGGTGAGGAGGCCACCGGTTGGCCGGTGAGGAGACAGTAGCTGTCCCTTCTGTCTGGGTTCCACCGGCTGACCGGTGATGGGACACCGGTTGGCCGGTGGTCTGGACAGAAAGGATGCCTTCTGTCAAGACTCCATCGGCTGGCCGGTGGTCATCCACCGGTTGGCCGGTGGACTGAAAATCAGTCCACTTTTGCCTTCTGGCTTTCTTGGCCCAATTCCTTGGCAACCTGAAATCATGCCTATCATCCAAAAACACTTAAAACAAGATTAGATAAATAATAGAGTGATTGTGATCATGAAAATTAAACCACGAGGGGTACGAGAGGTACAACACCAAATTCAAGATTATGGAGTGACATAAATATAAGAATAGTTCTATATAAATCATGAAAATACTTAGAGAAGTTGTATTGTGATGAAGTTTTGGATTGTGTAAGGGTTTTCTATTATCATTTTGTAAGGGTTACTTGGTGTTTTTTAGAAAAGTAATTAAATATGGTTTATTTTAATGGCACACAAGAGTCACTTAAAAATTATTTAAAAGTCAACAATTGAGGTAGAATTTTTTACTGGAAGTCATAGGTGGTTATGAACAATAGTGGGTCCCCCGTAAAAGTCAGAAGATGGTGGAATCAGTTGATCAGATAGGCCCCACTATTTTTGAGAGGGGTGATCACATGTTATGTGTTCCATTCTTGATAGATAAAGAGTGAAAGGACATTGAGTCATAAGAGACAGGTTTTAGTCTACATGGGTGGTAGAATATAAGGATAAAAGTGAAAATGGATATGTTAAAGGTGTTCAAGGAGTCTAGTAAAGATCATTAGCATACCACTTATGGAGAGTTGATTTCACGATGAAGATGCTAGGGAGGAGAAATTCCAAGTAGTTATTCTGGGTTGTATGTAATGTTTGAAGCCTACGGGCAATGAATTCTTCTAAGGCCTATGGTTCATGTAATACTCACGCCTACGGGCCTTTTAAGGGTTCCACCTCACCCCTTTAAAGGTGTATTATCAAAAATCAATAAAAACTATAGGCCTTCGGGCCATTGGAGGAGGTAAGGCCCAAATTTATGTTTTTATAGTGGATTTTTTTCACTTTTGAGGATGTTGGTTTTGCTAATCCCAAAGTGTCTTGAAGTTTTATTGATGGTGAATTATTCAAAAGAGAGATAGTGAAATAACTGAAGGCCATGATAGTAAGTAGAGGGTATTTTCCCAATTATTTAGCTAGGTGTGATGGTTCATGACATGGAAGGTGGTTTTGGTGGTAAATTCTGTACCAATCACTTAAATTTGTTTCTAGTTTTAGAAGTTCAAGATGATGTCATTTGGTTGGTGACCCAGTTCTACATATATCATTGTGGAATGAATGGGTTATTATAGTAGGACTAATGATACCATAAGATATATTTTAATAGAAATGTTCAATTAATGTTCCATAAATCCCATAACTGAGGAGGGGGTGGCTGTTTCTCTACAAATTGTTCTCTATCCCACTTGAGTTAGGATTGTTTTACTCTGGGGTACTCATCACTCAACATTTGATAAAGGGATTCAGGTACTTGTTCAAGAATATTTGGATTAGAGTATCCCTGAATATTTTTGGAAAGGTTATGGTCCTATGTGGATAAAGGAATAGAAGCAAGGTGCGAGACACAATCCTGGTCTTTTGGAAGGTGTAATCTCTATTTGGTCAGCTATCTTGCAAGTTTATATGAAAGAGTTTATAGATTATGGATTCAATGTAATGTAAAAGTGTGAAATATTGGTCTTTGTTTCCATATTAATACTTTTATAAGGAACATTACATGTCCAAAACATTCTACCATTGGAATATAGAGGTTATAGAATTAATTTTTCAATCACACATATATGATGTGGGGGGGAGGGGTAAAAATGTCAGGTACTGGATAAATTTCTAGAATTTGGATGCATGGAATATGGAACTTCTGGGGAGTATAGTCTTGAAAATTAGTAATAAGTGTTCTTGTTCTATAAGAAGGATGCAATATAAATTGAATTCTTAGTATGTTATGGTTGTTCTCATAGAATATATTATACTTTGTACCATTCATTGATGAATATGACATGAGGGTGGATTTGTTTTCTCAATAGTGAGTCTAATGTGATTTAGAACCTTTTTCAAGATGAACCACGATGTAATAAAGAGAATTAGATGATTGTCTAATAGAAGAGAGTTTTGAAGTAGTTGGAGTTTTAGAAGATCATCAGGTAGTGTTTTCCTATAGTTTTAGGTGACTAAACATAGAACACTAGAAGTTTTCACAAATAAGATGATGAATTATTTTAGGGTAGTACCTTTTGAAAATACTCCCATTATATAATTAAAACAAGTTATATTCCCTTTCATCTACAATGTCTTTGAGAAGATGACCATAATGGCATTAATATTGGAAGAGGGACAACCCCAAGTACTAGGTTTGTTTCTTTGCAATGAAGAAACTATGAATAATTTAGTTGTTTTTCAATCCATGGAAACAAATTTTGGAAGGCCTTTAGTGTAACACACAATGTTTTGGATCAGTTGAAATTTTTAAAGGAGTTTGAATTTTTTTCTAGTGAATATGATAAATCTTATATTTAGATTCTAAATGAAACTATAGGAGTTTGAACAAATAAAAGTGATGATTTTAGATAAGTTTTAAGGCCCAAGAGGTGTCTTGGAGGCCTATATGAGTTCCAAGAGAGTTTAGATTTGAAATATCAAATTCAAGAGAGACATCCTTAGGTGCACAGTTGGTGCATGATTAGTACTAACTATGCAGATCAATATGAGACCTATTTTGTTAAGGGACAAAGTTTTTCTAAACCATGAAAAATGTCCTATACAACAATACGACCTTGAGAGGGAGGCACATGGGTTGTCAAACCATGCTCCCAAGGATGCACAACCATGAAAAGCCTATGTAATAAATTGTAGAGGGGGATCACCTGACTTGCATATGGTTTTCCTGACCCTGTGCTTAGCCATGTGATGGGGTGTCACTATGGAAAGTTGTACCGCATGACTGGAGCATGGTTGGATAAGAAAATTTTCCAAACCTTATGGATAATTAAAGGGGATAAAAATTATTATTTTTCCATTTAATCCTTTATCTTTTCCTCCTCCTTCTTCTTACCTATTTTTTCCCATTCAAGGAAGCTATTTGAGATCCCATATGTCTTTCTCATAGGCTTTATGGTATCTCCCTCATTCAAACTTATAATCAAGCACCTCCAGTTAGGTTGGATTTCCATTTGGTATTCTACGATTCCACTTTCTTCTTTTCTTCTTTTCTCTTACCATAACAAATGATATTTCCATGTGAGATTATATGCCCTATTTTAGAGTATTTTTATATTATTTCTATTAATCCCAGTCTAGATCAAATAAAATCCTTATAATAGGTGAGTGAGGCTTCCTAACCATGTTTTAGGTATTATACATGTTTTCCCTTAATGTTTTGTCATTTATAAATTGTGTCATTGTTCCTCATGCCGTAATTTCTATGCATTGCTCCCAAAAAATGAAATACATTAAATTGATCACCTATACCTTGTTTTGATATTCTTTGACACCCATAAGCATGGTTGGAGTTTCAAAACCTCAACCTAAACCACCTCATGGGTGGGTTTGATTATAAGTCTTAAAGTCCATTTATCCTTATGAACAAAACACCACAAAGGTGTGTTTGGACTGTCCTTATTTAATGAAGAGACAAAATGATCATATTAAAATGAAAATGAATCATAAAATGGAATGTATGAGATACTCAGACCATGTAAAACTATGAAGTATTCCCATGAAATAAAAGGTAATTGAATGAGATATGAAACCCTCTTAATTGAACTTCTCTGAACATGTTTGGTATTTGTAACCAAACACTATCCTAAGGCATGTTGGATAATATATAATTATTAAATGAAATAAAATATGTATAAATGGTTAGACCATTCTATTGAAATTGGATCTTTTTAAATGGAGGATATATAACATGACCCCTATTATTACTTTTGAGTGATTCAACTAAATTAGTTAATATGATAAAGCACTTAATGGTATGTGTAATCACTTGGAAATCTTTATTATATGTAAGTGAATTAGAATACCAAAGGATAATTATGGATCATGATGTGGTATTGTCAATACTTATATCCAATGATTAATTATTTTATACCATTCCTTAGATAGACTCATAAGGCACATTAAATTGAATAAACTATATATGATTAAGTAGTGTCAGACATGACACACATCATCGTTTAGTCATAATTGTTGGACACAATGATCAACTTTATTAATTTAATTTATTGGACATAGTATTACTTAATGTTATTATTATAATATAATAAAAATTACATTCCTTATAATTACTATTAGATGTTGTTGGGAGAGATTCACCTTCTATTTTATTATTTAATTTTTTGGGAAAGGTGCCCCAAATTTTTATTGATTGAATGGTTGGACATGGTTTCCCATATAATTACTTAATTGAATTGGTAGGAATTAAACCCTTATCATTACTTATAATTTAATGTGTTTGGAATGGTGGTCCTTTCCATTATTATTATTATTATTATTTTAGTAAAATGTTTGGGAATGGTTCCCTTATCAATTACTGGGAATTGTTAGATATGACGCCCACTCTCCCTTGGTTTAGATGTTTTGATTTATTCAAATTATTTAAATATGTAACCAATAATTATTATCATTACACATTGACACATTGGTTATATACCATGGGTCTCAAGCCTATTTATATAATATGCATAGGTTCATATAAATTATAGCTTAGGATGAAGTTGGTAGTATCAAGAGAGTATCTCATGAGGAAGATAATCATACATGGTTAGTTTATTTTATTGATTATATTTTTATACCTTTAAACTATATCATTTTATACTCCCAAAATGTATATGCATTAGGCATCATTGGTGTTGGCATAATGAGTTTCACTCACACCTTGTTCGGGTCACTGATTGGTACTCTAAAAGATCTCCTAACTTCATGTTAGGACTTGGCTCATGATTATTTACAATTATTTTACTTTGAAATTGGTATCTACATGGATTTGGGGGTCAAACATGTTCTCAGGTCACCTAAAAGAGTTGTGTCTCTTAATTATTTATTCTTGTCAGTCTATCCCTATTGTATGTATCTTCTATGTGTTGTTATCCTGAATTATGACTCAACATTCTCATGCATGAATGTTTATTTAGAACTAGAAAGGTTATAAATATTATTATCTTTCAGGTATTTACATTCCTTTACTATTTATACTATTCATTTATTTCCTCCACAATTTAGTACTAATCAAGAGGTTATAGTCTCCCCATCATACCTCTATAAGACAATTGATACTAGTTGGTAGCATATGACATACGGGGAGACATGACAGAGGTCATGCAACACACTGGATTGGGACATCATTTTAGTGGATCTCAGTTTGGGATTTTACAAGTGGAATTAAAGAATTTTTCCTTCGTATTACTCTTTTGGGATGGTATACAAGATACTAGGAATGTTTGGAGCTTTGTAAATAACATGTTTTTAGGAATGGACAACCCGCACATGTGGGATATAACAAGTTTCCTAGGATGGTACTATTGTTTGGGATGGTTCATTAATACATTTGATTATTATTTCATCGGGAGTGTTTTTTGTATTTCGGCTACTTAAAAATTTATGGAATCATGGTATTTACCTCTAGGTTTGGTATATTAAGAGAAGGTGTTTCTTTCATGCATCATTTTAGGCACATAGGATCCCATGTCATTAGAATGCTTATCGTTGTACCATGTATGGGTGAATTATGTGCCATGATTATCAATATTCCATGCTTGTGTGAATATCTATCATGCTCACATGTATAACACGCTTCCATGATTATCACCATGATTATTGAAATTATTTTTCTATGATATAATTTCTTATTATAGTTATGGTATGTGATTGGTTATTAAGGTGTTTGCATCAACCTAAATGGTGTTTTACCATATATCTTGATCATGGAAACATAATAAACCAATTATGACATGTTTGATCCATGGACCATTAGTTTCATGGGATAAAACATTCATGGTTTCAATTAAATGGGTATTATGGAAATTTATAAAGTTTATGGGCATTTAAAAATTGGGAAGGGTGGACCAAATAATTGAGGAAACGACCGCATGGAGTTTGGTCGCCGGAGAAGGTGGTAATGTTAACATCAAGGTCGGTGTTGATTCTAGTGGTGAGGAGAAGGATACCATGGTGAAGGTTGAAGGTGCGGGGAAAACCGACAAGGATGCATGAGTTTGGATGACATTTGTGTCATCAGTTGACATGATTTAGTTCACGGTACATAGTTAGTATGTATGATGGATTTTCATGAGGGTATGCTCGTCTAATAATATAATGATTTATTTGTGTGAATTGAGTTGAAATTAAATCCTTAAAACTAATAGATTTAAGGGGACCTAAAAAAACTACTAAGTTTAAGTCTTATTATTCGCATGTAGAGAAATGAGAATTTCATTGTTCACAATTAATCCTCAATTGTTTCTAATATGATGAATAACTCTCAATCAAACACATGCTTGACTTGTTTTGTGAATTGTAGAATGGGAGTCCCAGAAATGGTTTAATTTGAAAAAATTCATGGAATGTTCATTCCAATGTTGATAAATATGCAGTTTGGGATATAACTTTCTATGGAGAAAATTAATATCAATCATGATCATGGAAAACTAATTTTGGTTCTAAATTTTGTATCGAGTAATCATTTATTCCCTATGAGAAGAAAAATAAATTGCATCTACAATTTAGATGAACTTACTATATGTTAAAAATAGTCTCATTGAAAATATTATTAAGGAACCCTATGAGAAAAAAATCGATGAAGTAAAAAAAAGGTGCCCCATTTTCAACCCCTCCTTATAAAATCATGATAAATATTTTATCACATCCCAATTTTATCAATCAATTTCTCAAAAGTTAGTTTATAATGTTTTTGTGAATAAACATTACATGGTCTAATTTTCTGGATATGAATCTCACCGTTCTTTTCAACCTTATGAGTAAAAAATTATTTTTATCCACCCTTAAATTACCCTATACATGACCCATTATCCACATGTAGATTTGTGTGAATATCAGAATTTTGTAATGAGTAATCATTTATATCCTTTAAATATAAATGAGTCGGTGAACGAGAATACATTGTATTGAATTTAATGTAACATGACCTCATGTTTTTTTAAGTACATATACACATTTATGCACATATCCCCATCATGGATAAATAAAATGTGCATTGGAAGCAAGAGATATAATTATTCATTAAGGGTAAAACCATTCTTTAAATTCATCAATTTATACAAACCATGGCATGATAAAATCAATTTTATTTCCTTGTGTGAATATTTATTAAAAAGGTTATATCAAACATGTATTATCCAACTAAATCCATATATTAATTTATCTTATTTGGTGAAAGTTTTATAAATTTTAAAATACTTAATGCATTGTGAACCATTATGAGATTCATATATAGATGTTGTGATCAATGTCATAACATAAATAAACAATGACAACATCAATTGGACATGATCCAAATTTATATACAACCACGTTAATAATTTAGAACACTTCTATAATAATCTCATCTGTAGTCAATAGTCAACAACGATTAATGAGACCTCAAAATTTATCCGCTACCAGTGTTATTTCTAGGATAATATCTGAAAATACAAATAGTTATTGATATATTAAATTTCCTCTTTAGAGGAATAAATTATTTATTTATTTCTACTCATGATGAACAATGATTGTATTTTATTAGTTCAACCACACTTCTTGGGTGCATAATAAATATATCAGACTATATATTTTCAACACTATATAACTTAATTTTTCACAAGGGTTGCGAGATTCTTATAAATGGTTATGTAGAACATTTTATACAAGGTATGTGATGCTACAAAATTATTTTATAAAACATGAAAAACATGTGATATATATCATGATTCCCAACTATGGTTTATTTTAAATATTTTTTTTTTATTTACATACTTCAGTGAAAATTTTGATTTTTTAAAAATTTTAATGAAAATACCCCTCCTTAAACATGCATATTATAGTGACTTTAAACTATAATCCACTTTATTAAATTTTCAAATATCTTATAGGATTATAGTTTTTGAGAGTTAAGTCATAACTTTTACATAATAATTCCACATATTACAAAGCGAAAACTTCTACTCAGTATCCATTTTTGCTTCTAAACAAAACTTTTAAAAAGAAACATGTTCTATTTCCATGAAATATATTAAAAAATTTGATCTTGACAACATCTTTTTCTATACTCATCCTTAAATCCCTTTCTAATTAAGGGACATAAAATGAAAAAATTAAACCATTAATCCATGAATACTCATAAAAATTACCCGTTTTCAAAATAAACTTTGGGCTAAAAATAAACATTTTCCTACCTAAGAAATCCACTTCTCTACCAAAAGATTTTCAAAAAACATTTCATAATAAATCTTAAAGTTAAAATAAAACTCATATAGGATTCTTTTAAAACATGAAAAAGTCATCATATTCTTTTCAAAAAGTTATAATTTTCAGACTTTAAAAAGTATCATATGAGTTCTTTTAAACATAAGATCATTATCTTACCTTGATAAATCAAAGGATTC
Source organism: Viscum album (assembly GCA_963277665.1). NCBI lineage: Eukaryota > Viridiplantae > Streptophyta > Magnoliopsida > Santalales > Viscaceae > Viscum > Viscum album. The sequence goes on from OY728143.1 coordinate 1,718,238,648, forward strand.
TCGTAAAAACCCATATAAATCATTGATAAAACATACAGGTTAATTGAGACATAATTTTCAAATCAATCATGAAATCACTCTAACAAATGGAATAACCAAACAATTGAATTTCATACCAAATGCATTGGAGGGATATCACAGATCCACCCGTCCTTGGTTTACCACAGAACCACCCTTCATTGGTTAATAATATAACCACCCATATTTGGTTTATAACATAAACACTTTTCATTATAACAATTCCCAAGAACTATAAACCATGAAATATTTCATTATCATCACTACACTGATAAAATATTTTTTAGGAAAAACACTTTTCAATTTATAAATTAATTATTAAAAAAATATTGCAATTAAAAAGGAAAACATTATATTTTAAAATAAACCGTTAAAATTGTAATGTACATTTCAAATAAAATATTAGTCATGACGGAGAAAAAATACACAAATATTGTATAAGATAAAAAAATTCCTTCCATACTTTTTTTTAAATTCACCATATACCTTGTTTGGAAAACAAATAAAAAGATTCTATTCAAATCATTTTATAAAAAGAGAAATGTGGTTAAAAATGATTTTAAATAATCATATGAGAATTGTAAAAAACCTTTTTTAAATTTGTTTTAGAAAATATGGATATGGAAGAAAAAGTGATATTTAAGGGAAACATAGAAAAAAATATTTCTAAAAGAAATTCCCTTACCTTAAGTTTGACTCATTACATGCTTTCTTTATGTTCCTGAATAATAGATTTATGTTAATAATTTAATTACTTGAGAAAACTATTCAAGTTTATTATTCCTTTCATTTCACTTATTTCTATGTTATAACAATTACTTAATTATTTAAGTTTAAGTTGGTTGTTTTGACAACATTCAGTTCATAAGTCCAAAATGATTTCATTAGATTGATTATGATAAAAGAGGTCATTATTCCATCATCTCTAGAATAATATTCATGACATAATTATCATTTTTACACATCAATTATGAATTTAATTCCAACCATTAAATATGGTTTTGAAAAGAAGGTAAGTATTATTTTATACTTTCAGAATGATCATAATATAATAAATATCATATTTTTCATTTAAATATACTTATAGACATATCTTTCATGTGATGTGATGATGAAAAATGAATCACATAACTTTCTAGAGGTGGTATCCCACATGTATACATAGACAATGTTATCATTTCTAGTGTATGGAAAAGTAAGAAAATATGTTTTATATTATCATTATAGAATGATAAATATTCTTGAATATCATATATATAACTTAAAACCATCATTATAAGTTTTCTTGAGAGACTATGATGAAAAAATAATTACATCGATTCACGAGACAGTAGTTTTCCATGCACATAAATGATGGTTTCATTTTTAATTTGATGGAAGAGAAACTACTAGAAATTGGAGCTATACCAACAAACCTATACCAACGGCTTGGAAAACCGTTGGTTTTGGTATCTTAGAGAGACCCTATACCAACCCTTTTGGAAAAAATGCTGGTATAGGTATAATGGAGAGACCCTATACCAATGGTTTTGGCCAAAACTATTTGTATAGGTCCCTTGTAGAGACCCCATACAAACAGTTTCTCTAAAACCATTGGTATAAGTCAATTATATGGACCTATACTCAGAAGTTTTTCTAAAAACATTGGTATAGGTCCATTGTAGAGACCCCAAACCAATGGTTTTTCCAAAAAAAATTGTATAGGTCCAACCTATACAAAAATATTTGAAAAAACCATTGGTATAACTAAAAAAATCAAGGTACATATACCAACGGTTCTCAAAATTATTGTTATAGGTCTATACTAATGGTTTTGAGAATCATTGGTGTAGGTACCCATATTTTTTATGGATTCTTTTGTCAAATAACATTAAATACATATTTTTTTTAAAATAATTGTAAATAGACTCACACACGCACACACACACACACACACACACATATATATATATATATGAAAAAATGTTCACAAACATCATATTAGGTTAGTGGTTAGGTCGTTGTATTATAAATGAGAGTTTCTTGGATAAAAAACAAGCTGGATTTTATTTTTTACATTACCCATACCAATGGTTTTTCAAAACCACTGGTATTTTTTTTTCATATGAACTATACCCTCTAAACTATTGGTATAGGTTATACCAATGGTTTGGAGACCTATACAAATAGTTCAAAACTGTTGTTATAATGTTTTTTTTCTAGCAGCAAGAAGATGGTTATATGTTGTTCCATTAACATAAAAAAACCTTAGTATATGTAATATACTAGTGGTATTATATTATAATGGTTTTAATAAGATTTTAAGGAAGTGGAAGAAGAGATAAAAATAAAACATATAGTTAAAAATATACCTCTTCTTTGGGAAGTCTCCCTTGATTGACACCTTACGCCATATAAGGTTGGTGTTATGCCTAAAATACCTCTATAATGAGGGGATAGATTATAGTAATGGGTTTGGTCTAGTATTTTACAAATCAAATTGGTTTTTAAGTGTTAAGTAATGAGAAGAAGATATTCCCTTTTATAAGAGAGTGGAGGGGCACTCTTGAAATTTCCCAAAATATTAAATTAATATAAATTAATTTTTAATTAAAAATGGCTCCAAACTAATTTATTTATAATATAGGATGAGTATGAGTCAAAATAATCTCATATAATAATTTTTGGACTAGTTTAGGTTACATTTTTATCCATGTCATTTGGTTATAACCCGTGGTTAACCCTTTTTAAACTTACCATGACAACACAAATTTTTACTCTTTGAGGGTCTATATAGTTACTATAAATGGAAAAGAGTCCCATAAATGAATCATGGATGATACCATCAACCATATAATAATAACATGTCTTAATATAAGTTTTTTAATAACTTTATATCATTTAATAAAATATTATTTATTATAATATATCATTAATGTCAATTTTTAGAACTATTCATTACTATGATTTTAATAACATCAATATAACAAGCATAATTCGAAAAAATATTTTATTATATCACTAAAATGTCAAGATTATATATAAAATTCATTCATCACATTATTTATCTCAAATTATGTTTCTTTTACTATTTTTAATGTCATTTATTTTATTTTTTCATTAATTGAATAAATACTGCATTAGGGTTGTGTAAACATTTAAAGTAATTATTTTTTACTAAAAAATAAAAAAATTATCACAATTAATATAATTTTTATATATTTAAAAATAATATTTATAACTAAACATATATTTTGTATATCCCCGTGTTAAAAATATTATACTTTTAAAAATAATAGTGTGACTGTAGTTGGGGTGACACCTAAGTGATAAACCCCATAATCCTGCATCCAAATGACTAGGGTTTGAATCTTGGAAAACCACTTTGGGGATTTACAATGAAGGAAGTTACAATGTAATGACATAGGTAGGTATTTATTTATGCATGATGCAGGTAGGCGGTGATACAGGCATGACATAAGCCTAGTGATGCAGGTAGGATAGTGCAGGCATGATGCAACACTGGTACTTTAGGCCATGTTTGTGGGAAACTTGTACTTGGGCCTAGAAGATTTGTAATTGGACTCCCTATTAATAGATAGAAAAAGTTATTTTCTGTCATAACAAAAAAAAGGCTCCAACCCCAACATAAAAACATGAGTGTGACATTTTTTACTTTTCTTGAAATAAAATATTATAAAGGTCATAATCTCATCCAAATGGGAAAAAGGCCATATATTATACCTTTGGATTATTATGGATGATATATAATCATAAAATAAAGTTTAGTTAAGTGTTGAGCTTATTTTATAGTTCTTATCATTTTAGTTTTAACCATTAATCACCTGATTTACCCTTTCCATGGTAACAAAAATTACTAATGTTATTATTCATTTTGACTAAAATAAAAAGGGTCATATTGACTAAATTTATACCCAATTATTTAAAAAATGGAATCGTTTTTTTTAATTTAAAATACAAAAATGGTAGAATTTAATTTAATATTAAACCAACAAAATGCAATCAAAAATATTTTTTCAGAAAAATGCCATATTTAAGTATAAAATATTTTTATACTAAATAAAAGTATAAAATTAATTTCCAAACCATAATTGGATTATTTTAAATATAAATTAAATATTTAAAATTTAAAACTAAATAAATTTTTTTTATAAATTTTTTTATAATAATATACAATTTTCAATAAAATCAGTATTTTTCACTATTTATTAAAAAATAAAACCTTTTAGAAAATTATCAAAATTTCACTGTATGATAATTTTGATATGATGATTTCAAAATTAAAGTAAATTTTATTAAATACATTTTTTAAAGTTATATAAATTAATTATATTATTTACACAAAAATAAATAACATCTTTTTTTGATCAAAATGTATTTTTGAAGAATGAAATTACTTTACTAAAAATTAAGTGATTTTTTTATGAGAATTTACCAACTCATTTATATTGAGTAAGAAATATATATCTATTTTATAATTTTTTTATTCCTATTCATACCATCATATTTTAAGATTAGGTTATAAAAGTCATATTTAAATAATAATATTTCATTGTTCGTTTAAGATTGATATTGCATATCTTATACACCATCAAAAATTGTATTTCATTTTAAAATATAAATATATTACATTCCCCCCATTTTAGAAATTATATCCTCACAATTTTAAATTTTTCTTGGTAACTAGGGTTTGGATTCTCAAAATACCTATGTTGAAAACCCACATCATAAAAAGGGACAATAAAATATCTTCTTGAAAAGATTGAAAGGGAAGCACAAAGTTAATCTTGAAGAAAGCATAGTTGGTTTTCATGTAGGAGAAAATAAGTGGTAAGTGAAAACATGGATATGGTATAAAAACCTAAATTCCAAGGATTGTTAGAGAGTGATAGAGAATATAGTAATGATAAATTTAACCATCAAAAAACCATAAATCTATAATGGGTTAAAAGACAATTTATTTCTCAATTAGAAAAGAAAATACATAATTTTTTTTCAAAATCAATTTGCTAAAGTTTAGGAATTACTTTATTTCATAGAATAATAACTGATGAGGCCAGAGGTTGTCACGACCTCATCAAAATTTGACACCATTTCCGGGGAAGGCAAGCGTTGAGTATTCTACATTTTAGAAAATTTAAAAAAAATTAAAAAAATTAAAAAAAATAATATAAAACAATCTAATTTAAAAAAAACTACTTAGAATTGTATCTTCTTCTTGTGCTGTTTTTGAAAAATCTGCTCAACTACGCAACTTTGTGTGTTTAAACTCATTTTTTTAGTTTAAAAAAATGGAACATCAACAGAATTAGAATCAACTGGGGCCTCATTGTGTTTTCTATGGCTGTTTTGGGCACACTTCCTGGCAGTGTGTCTATAATCAACCATAACAGATTGATTACATTGAAGAAAATAAACAATATGAGTCTAGTATTGTCAGCCTTCCTAAAATTGACCTAATTGATTCTAAATTGGACTCTAGGGTGGAACTATTAACACTTGGTTAACTCAAACCCATGGAATTCAACTTAGAGATTCTCAAGAGTAAGATCAAAGAATGAAAATATTAGAAAACATGCTTTTGGAATTACAACAAAGGGTTAAAGAATAAAAAGAAATTGAAGAAAATAAAAAAGAAAATGTTTATGAAAGATTTGAAAATCAAATTGAAAAGGAAAGTGATAGTGAAACTAGACAAGAAACCGTTCTCTTTGAAAAATATGATTCTGTTGAACTAAATCAAGAAATAACCATCTCATTGAATCAAGAGAATAACATTGAATATTCCAAAATGAATTTTAATGGTGTTGAGTTGGACAATTCAGAAGATGAATTAAAATAGATTGAAAAAGATTGGCCAGTTCTTTTCATCATCCCTTATTTAGAGAAAAATCATTGTTTTAGGAGTTTTGATAATGAAGTCACTCAGGTTGAAGATATAATAGAAAATAAAAATTTAAATGTTAAAAACTCTTCACCTAACTTTTCTATTGTTATAAACAATGAGTCTGAACTTGATATTGGGTATAATCTGGATAAGAACATTAAATTGGATAACATGGAATCTAAAATCTTTGAACTTGAACTAAACACTTCTCTTCCATGTTTTGAAACTACAAACCCATCTATTTCTAAAATGACGTTAGATGATATAGAGGATGAGGGAATAATGTTTAGAGAAATATTAAATGATGAGCTTCCATCTCCCTGTTCTTAGATTGATTATTTGATTGAAACTGAGTGTACTGAAATTGAAAATAGTGATGTTATACATGGGGGTAATTGTTTAAATTTGAAAAATCTAGAAATTGAATTTATTGAAGCTGGATTAAACATTACTCCCCTTGATATGAACTTTTTGGAACACACTACAGACCTTGTTTTGGGAAATAAGCATTTTGAACTTGAACATGAAAATGATGTTGAGCACACTCTTGAATTAGGAAGAACTGATTTGATTGAAGTGGTATATTTTCAATGTGAGTTAATAGATGAGAATATGTTGGAAGAGATTTACAATATTGTTATACCTGAATCTGTTTGTTATAAAATAAATTTTCTTCCATGTCTCTCACCTCTATCCTCAACTAAGTCAGGTAAAAAAGATCATCATGATATTGATAGTTGTTTAGAAGTTAATTTAAACTTGAGTTCTATTGTACATGATTATGTTCAGAAATCTATTGAATCTCATATTGAACCTACTATTCAGTATTCACCCACAAACACCCTTGAATTTGAATCTGTTAATGTCGAGGTTAAGAGAGATAGCTGTGAGGACAATGTTACATACTTTGAATCACAAAATTCATTGTTGTCTCCACCTAATAATGTTAATTTAGTCTAATATGTAACAAATATGGAAGTGGAAAGCATTATGCTCATAACTATTAAAGGATTCTACTTAGGGATTTCTGCAGCTTATGAGAGTCTAGTTTCATTTTTCATAGGTTTTGGTGACCACAAATTTCATTGTTCTATTAAAACAAATTGGGCCAAACACATGTTGTGGTTCTTATTAAGGATACCACATCCACCTAGTGACTATAATTAGTTTCTAGGTGAGTCTGGCTGGGGACTATAAACCTAGCGCTGCATGGGAGGCAACCCATGGTTTTTCTTTTGTTTTCAATAAAAAAATTGTAATTAAATAAATTCTAACTAAATAATTTAAACTCAATGCTTCTTGGGAGACAACCCTTGTTCTTCCTTTTGTGTTTACTTTTGTTTCTATTTTTAATATATTGTGTTTACTTTTGTTTCTATTTTTTTTATACTTATAATAAAGTGTTATTGTGCTGCCTTCTGTATGCTTTGTCTCTGCTGGTTATTTATACTTTTTTTACATGTTCTGATTAAATGATGATGATGTCGTGTCATTAAGGGGGTGTAATTCCCAATCTGAGGAATAATGATAAACCTATTCAGGGATGTATTCTATTCATTAGTTTCTATTTCATTTTTCTGCTCCTTACTACTTTAAAATTTTTTTGCTTCTTGTCTTGCATGAAAAATTCTCCTCTATTTGTTACTATTTTAAAAAAATTCTACTTTAAAAAATTATGCTTCTATCAGAAATTTTGTTACATATTTTCTCAAAATAGGCTTCATATCTTTCATAGTAAAAAAACTTTTGTTGCATGTCACTAAGTTGAATTAAAAATTTTTCATGTGCCTCTTTCTTAAAATTGAATTCATTGAAAAATATTTAAATAATCTTTCATTGTATGAAATTAAGTGTGGGGGGGGGGGGGGTACATGCTTATTGGTTGTTGTGTTTTTTTTGAATGTGATTTGCTAAGGGGTGTTAGGAATGATTGACTTATGTGTCATTGAACATCTAATTGAATCATATTTTATGAATTTCCTTACACCCAATTCTCTCTACACCCACAAGTTACATGCTTGGTTTGAACTTTAATGGAAAATTTGTGTCACTAGACTTAAATGATAATGCATGTACTTGCTTATGAACCTGCTGATAAGTTATTCTATGTGGAAAAAAATATTCTTGAACTTCATTGAGATCCTTTATACATGATATAAATCTACTTAATTGAAAATCTGTTTTGAACCTTTAATGTTTAATTGTTCTTCTCCGTATTTGTAAGTCAACTTTGGGGAAAAAGTTGGGTTTTATGTGTGGGGGAGGGGGTCAATTCTTGACTATGCTAAACTATTATTAATTGAAAGCTCATCAATTCCAATTTCACTTTAATATTTTTGTAAAAAATGGTTAAAGGTTTTCAAAATTCTGTTATATTTCTAAGCTTTAAACTATACTCAATTGGGTCTTGCCTTTGAATAGTGCTTTGATTGGTAGTTAATAACTGCTCTGAATATGAAATTAATGAGTTTGGATGATTGCAGAGTGATATTAATTAGTGATTTGATGGATATTTGGTTTAGGAACTACTTATGAAAGTGATTTGGGTTACATGTTTGGGGAGTTATGATCATAGCTACTGGAACTGGAAGTTTGAATCTATATTAGGGGATTTATTATTTTTATTTTCCTTTAATAATAAAATTAATCATCCTAACAAGACAATGTAAATGATTTTTCATAAAAATCTTTTGAAACTTGAGTAGTTTGGGCATTTGGGATGCAATAGTGAGTCTCTGAGACCCTAGTTGCTGGGTGCATTTCTGTTTACTATAATCCCTTTGTATACCTTGAATAAGTGCATTGCACAGTGCTCAACACAATGATACATGGCTTGGAAAAAATTAAATAATGTTTCTATGGTAAAAAACAAGTTCCTTAAGGTGAGGGGAATGATGAACTCCAAATAAAGAAGGGGAAAAATTGTTTTTATGAGAATCATTTAGATTGTATCATTAAGGTGATTCACAAAAAAAATTATTTTTATTTTTTGGTACCTAGGATTGAGCCGAAGTATAAGGTTCTTCTGTTATGTTCTGAATTTCACATAAATTTTACCTCTTTTCACTCTTGGACTTAGAACTTGAGCTTGGATTGATATGAATCATTGAGTTGTATCACATATGATTCATGAAATATTCACTGCTTGATAATTCATAGCTTCCTAAATTACCCTCAGAGTATTTGTTCGAGGAAAGACTTGATTTGAACATATTTTTTCAAAAATCCTATTTTATTGTTTTAGTACTCTGTTTTGAGAATGCTGGACATGTTACATTTTGAACAAAATGATAAATATTACAATCTGTTTCTCATTGATAATGAAAAATGGAATTGTTTAAGGACAAACAATGCTTAAGTGTGGAGGATTTTGATGTGGCTCTATTTTTACATAGTTTTTCCACATCTTTTTTACTTAATTTTTAATGATTTAATTAATTATTTAAGCACCTTATACTTAATAACTATACTTTTTTATTTTTATAATTAAATTTGTTAATTAATCAATTTTTATAATAAATCATGTATTTTTAGTCTTTAAGTTAATAATTTTAATCTTAATTTTCTTATCTAATTTAATTATTTGTTTATTAATTTTGTTAATTCCAATCTACCTGCCTTTTATTTATTTGACTTAAATAATGAATAATCATTCAATATCCTTATTTTTGTTTTAATTAATAGTATTTATTATAATATTTTATCCTTTAATTTAGTTTCATTTAAAATTTTAAACTTCATTAATTAATATGTTCAGTCATACTACTAATTACTTAAGATAAGAATTTTAGTTCAAACTAAATAAAATAGTTCGATTTTAATTTTATGTATTCAAATAGTTTTTTAAATAATTAACTAAGAGTTTTAAAACATTAATTATTTAATCTTATGTATGCAGTTAAATTATTTATTCATTTTCTATTGATTTTAGTCTACCGGCCAGGTAGGCAAGATCCATTAGTGACCTATTGTGTCATCGATGCTACCCTTTTTCATTTACTATTTACTCTGTAATTAATTTATATAATAAATTTTAATGTTAGTCTTTTAACAACTTAGTTTTTTTTCTATATTTTAATTTAAGTGTTATCAATTAATAATGCTAATTTTAATTTTAATTTTTGAATTTATGGTTTTAACCGGTTAATTATTTTCAATCTTTTTATTTATTTTATTTATGTTTAAATTTTTAAGTTCAATTTAGGCATTTTTAATTTTTGAAGGTCACCATTAGTTCTCTAATTTTTTTTTCTATCAGTGACCTTTAATTGCAACGAAGACCTTTTGCTCTAACGATGAGTCTCTGATTTTTGTTCTATCAGTGACCTTTCTTTTTAAGTCACCGATGAGCTTTTATTTTTTTTCTACTGGTAACCCTTTGTATTTAAGCCAATGGTGACCCCCACAGCACTGCTCCTCTTTTATTTCTTTCAAACGGTAACCTCCTCACTATTCTCTTCTTATCACCATTGGCCTTCCCTTCTTTTCTTATTTTACCTCACACTCACCGATAGTTCACTTTATTTCCCCACACTAATTTTTCTTTAAAACCATCAGCGAGCTTTCCTCTTGCAGCGTATCGGTAACCTTAAATTATTTAAGATACTGGTGACTTTTTTTTATGTAATGGTAAACATTTATTTATATACCTATTGGAGACCATATCATTTTATACTATCAGTGACCCCTTCCATTTTAACTATCAGTAAGCTCCCTCATTGATAAACATCATTTTATCACGCCCTTGCTTCCCCTGCACCTCACCATTGCATTTCCCCATCTCACCTATGTCACTCCCCAGCTTCCAATATTCTAACGGAGAGTCATCCCTCACCGTTCTCTGCTTCATTTCCTCGAATCACCTATAATGAATCCCCCTACTCTTACCAATTGAATATTAGAAGCAGGGGAGCGGCATAGGTGATATGGGGAAATGCAACAGTGAGGTGCAGGTGAAGCAAGGGTGTGATAAGAGGATGTCTATTAGTGAGGAAACTTACCGATAGTTAAAATGGAAAGGGTCACTGATAGTACAAAAGGATAAGGTCACCGGTAAGTATAAAAATAAATTTTTACCGTTACATAAAAAAATCCACTGGTAGCTTAAATAATTTAAGGTTACTGATAGGCTGCAAGAGGAAAGGTCACCGATGGTTTTAAAGGAAAATCAGTGCGGGAAAATAAAGTGAACTATCGATGAGTGTGAGGTAAAAGAAGGAAATATGTTAAGGCTAATGGTGATAAACAGAGAATAGTGAGGAGGTTACTGTTAGAAAGAAATAAAAGAGGAGCAACAGCGTGGGGGTCACTGTTGGATTAAATACAAAGGGTCACCAGTAGACAAAAATAAAAGATCACTGGTGACTTAAAAAGAAAGGTCACCGATAGAATAACAAATCAGAGACTCACCGTTATAGGAAAAGGTCTCTGTTGCAATTAAATCTCACCGATAGACCAAAAAAATTAGAGAACTAACAGTGACCTTCAAAAATTAAAAACACATAAATTGAACTTAAAAATTAAAACTTAAATAAACTATTAAAACTGAATTATAATTAAACATTAAACTTTTAAAATTACAATTAGCATTATTAATTGATAACACTTAAATTAAAAGATGAAAAAAATAAACTAAGTTGTTAAAAGACTAAAATTAAAATTTATTATATAAATTAAGTATAGAGTAAATAGTAAATGAAAAAGGGTAGCATCGTTGACACAATAGGTCAATGATGGATCTTGCCTACCCAACCGGTAGACTAAAATCAATAGAAAATGAATAAATAATATAACTACATACATAAGATTAAATAATTAATGTTTTAAAACTCTTAGTTAATTATTTAAACAACTGTTTGAATATATAAAATTAAAAGAGATCTATTTTATTTAGTTTGAACTAAAATTCTTATATTAAGTAATTAGTAGGATGACTAAACATATTAATTAACAAAGTTGAAAATTTTAAATGAAACTAAATTAAAGGATAAAATACTATAATAAATACTGTTAAATAAAACAAAAATAAGGATATTGAATGATTATTCATTATTTAAGTCAAATAATTAAAAGGCAAGAAGATTGGAATTAACAAAATTAATAAATAAATAATTAAATTAGATAAGAAAATTAAGATTAAAATTATTAAATTAAAGAATAAAAATACTTGATTTATTATAAAAATTTAATAATTAACAAATTTAATGATAAAAATACAAAAGTACAATTATTTAGTATAATGTTCTTAAATAATTAATTAAAACATTAAAAATTAAGTAAAACTATGTGGCAAAACTATGCAAAAATAGAGCCACATCAATAACATAAATAAATATATTTACTTGAAAAGTATAATTTCATCCTTTAATCAATTCCCACCACAATCTCATCTTTTTTATCCAAATGATGAGCATTAAAGATGAATTTTTATTCCTGAAGCACTAGAATAAACTTATAATGGATAAAATAATATACGAAATCTTAAAAAGATATTCCTCATGTATTTATAAATTAACCAAAACCAAATTCTTATGAAAAGATAATATAATTCCCAAATTAAGAAACCTTCATATGAAGAAAAACTACTTTAATTTCCAAAACTAAACAATAATAATGAAAGTTTAACCTAGATCCTTCAATTAATAACTATCCTAAGAACTCCTCAAAATATTCTAGACTAAGATAGAAACCCAAAAATTAAAAGGATTTTATCACATAGTCTTACAAGATTAATTTAATATTTATTTTCCATAATAACATCAATCACTCTTAATGTGTCATATGAGAAATATAATTTCCCAAATAATATAATCTCCAAGATATACTAGAAATTTCTACAAATAACTTGAATCATCATATGACACAATAAAATAATTTATGCTTCTAAAGGATAATTCAACCTTTATTTATCAAATAATATCCCATAATTTTATCTTTACTTAATCCAATAAGGTTCAAAAAATTGTGAACTTAATCACATAATCACCAAATAACTTTTCAATCCCATGGTTATTTATACAATAAAACATATATTTATGAAGTCAAATTAATATTTATTTTTAAAATAATTTAAGTAGAAAATAAATTTTATACAAAAAAGTATTCCATGTAGGCTAGGGGTTAATGTTGATCCTGTGTTTCCCTTCAGTTTCAGGATCACCCTCACGACCTTTCCAGATGCAGCAAGTTGTTTTCTGGCCTGTGGGTTGTCCTTTTTATAAAATATAATACTTATAAAATTCTCATAAATGTGATAAAAATACTTAATATATTCAATAATAATGAAATGTATTACCCTCAAAGGTTATCTTATACCATTAATTTTTCATTACAAAAACAATAATCGATAATTACCTCAAAATAAAAGATCATATAAACCCTAAAGTCTATCCACATATTTAAACTTATGTCCATGAAATGAAAATATCATTATTCCTCAAATAAATTTTTCACATGATAAACTTAAGGTTTACATATACCTCAAACATCTATCAAAACTCAATAAAATTCTCCCAAATTACTCCCATCATCAAAAGAGTATTAATGATTTTAAAATTATGATCATCCTAAAATCTACCACTACATCATCACTATTGAATGTAGATACCTTATTTATTAAATATTATTTATAATCTATTAACCATGATTTTACATCTTATTTTTAAATACATATTTCCTATAAAAAAATTTGAATCAAGTCCTAAGATTCAACAATGTCAAAACTTAATCCAAGAACATACCTTTCATATTTTATTTTCAGTTTCCTCATCTTAATCTATAATGGAATTATGTATTTCTAAATAGATATTTTTATCATATTTTTGATCAAAATTTTGATCTATCTCCTTAGTAAATCAATTTTCATAATTTCCACTCTCCTCACATTTAAAACATTTGATTGACACCTCACTAAGAACTTATTTCCCCTTTATGGAGTTAACTGAACACTTTCTTTTTCCTTGACATATTATTTATTTATGACCTCCTTTAACACATATAAAATTTTTTATTGCGTGCTTATTTTCAAATTCTTGACACATAGGTTGTTGAATATATTTACCTTTATGACTATTATCACCTAAGTTCTCACAAGGAATCATTTCCCTTTTATTTGATGCATTAGGAAAATCACCGATGATAAAGTTTTTAATCAATACTCCTAATAGACAGTTGAGAATAACCAAAATATTTCTCACAATATCTCCCATTCCATTCTATTTCTCATTCATAATACCACTACATTTTCCTTCACATCCATTATTCCTTTGATTCTTTCTAGATCAAAATATTTACTAAACTAAAAAGGTTAGTGTCACTACAAAAAAAATGATTTATACCAACCAAAATGTATCGACAGATAATATAACTGTTGGTAAGAAATAACCAATTCCAATAGATATTATGTTTTATTGATATTAATTTTAAGTACTAACACTTGTTTTTATCAAAAAACATATCTGTTGATATTTATTGTTCAATACCAACAGATCTTTTTCCAACAATTAAATCTATTACTTTATAATATCAATGCAAACGTTTTTACTAACAGTTGAATCTGTTATTAATAATAAATATTACAAATAAATCATTTTCCCATAAATAATTACTATATTTTAGATACATTTTTCTAAGATGAAATATGTTATTAGAGTTTAATATTAATTAGTAAAAAAATAAGAGAAGATATAAAAATGAAAATAAAATGAAGATAATTAAGATCCCTCCCAAAAACTCACTTCCCCCGCATGGTTCCCCTCTTCCCGCATCTTCATCCCTGCCGCCACACACCATCAATTTTTTCCTATAATCGTACACCTAATCCGTCTCCATCGCCCACACCCACAAAAACTCCCACACCCTCCTTGATTCTTTGACGTCGCATACACTCCTCATCTATAGATGATTGATTTATTTTTTTCCCCTTTCAAATATAATGTTGAGGTGTCGGGAGGTGCCTAGACATAAGCCTATTTCTTACCCAATCGGTCGACGATTTAGCCTCTTATCAGGTATGTGTTTCTTCTATTCATGTTTTATGAACCTGAAATATCGGGTATCTAGTGTTTGAATTGATTAGCAGTTAGGGTTTCATAGAAATTATAATTAAATGAGTTCTCTCTCTCTCTCTCTCTTGATTTCAGAATGGTAAATCCATACTTCTCTAGCTCCTCTCCAATTAATCGAGTTAGGCCCCCGTACTTGGCTCACATGAATTTCCATTTAATACCTTTCCAATTTATTCAAATATTATAGAAATATAGTAATAGACTAGAGCACGTAAACAGTGAAATCATTGAATTCATATAATAAAATTCTTTCTCTAATTTTACATCAGGTTGTCCGGTATTTGTTTTCTATTGATGCTCTGTTTCATTTATACTATCCAAATAGTGCTAAAAATGTTGCTAAATGGATATATAATTTGATATTTGGCCTGCTGTCATTCTTTATTACACCATTTTCATTAAAATTTTCATATCCACAATTTATAATGGTTAGTCTCATAGCATACAATATTTTTAGGCAATCTAGTTATGTTTTCTGATGTTTCATATATACAGAGTATTCATTTAATAACTTATGTAAATATGCAATCATCTCTTGGAAAGAACCATTGAAAGGTATATTTTTCATTTCATTTTTTTTCTATTAAAAAAAACATTTTAAACTATTATATCCATTCAATATATTTTCCTTTATAATTTTTAAATGTTTATGTTCATGATAGAAATGGTCAATAATTTCATACTTGTTAATGTGTAGAGTGACATGTTATTTTTTTTCTATGGATGTATCTTTTTTCCCAATTTATTTTCATATTAGTGGCAAGATAAATTAATATCAGGAAAAGATGGAGCAACTATAGTTGAATGTTTATATATATTTTTCATATAGATGAATCATATCACTAAATAGAAATTTAGTTTTAGTATTTTGAATTTTTTTTACAACACCTATAATCTATAATAAGAAGTTTGAAAAGACAAGTAATGTTTGTTCTATTAAAGGTGTATTATCACACATAAATTCCTGAACAAGACCACTAAAGTGACAAAAAATTCAACAAGAAATCTAGAAACACAAATCCAAAATGAATAACATAAATTTCTTGGAAGTCGCATTAAAATTTAAACAAGAAATATACCTGTGATTCAAGTGCCAACGAACCAAACTATCCCACCTAATAAGCTGTGGATATGAATTATTATATAGCATTAAAAAAACTAATTGGTTCCTCATCATTTGTTCTTTCTAGAACCTCCACCCATGACTGATTTAGTGGCCTCTCACATCTTCTCAGGACAGCATTTTCTTCAACAATTACATTCAAATGCCTTGATAGGATGACCATTATGATAAAAATTAATACCAATAATCCCATATTATCTCTTCCAAAGAATTAACTTTTCTAGTGTTGATGAATGCATCATGATGATAGTGATGATCAGGATTCTGAATTACAACCAGAACTTCATTTAGGTTTCCATCAAAAAAATTGTGGTTCACAAATATCTTAATATTATCATATTATGTTACATCAAAACAATGCACCATGAAATCATTCTTTGGACCCTAGTATGCATTGAATGAGACAATGAATGATGAATTTCTCATCTTCACAACTAATTTTTCATATAAAACCCATTATTGGTTAAAATTTCCTCATTATACTCATAATAAAATATACCTAGGGGTAATTCCTCAAGTGTACATACATGAAAACATTTTAATTTCATCAAAGTTCATATAACGCCTCTATATTCAACTCAATTTTCACATTTCATGATATATCCACACTTTCTCCAGCATTAATTGATAAATTTTCTCATCAGATTTCCCTTGAAAGGTCTAAGAACATTTTTATCACATTATCCTGTTCTAAATGGTTTCTATAAAAAACATTCTTCAATAGAGTTGATTTACATCATTTGAACAATGTACCTGACCCAATTTAATTGGGTGTAAGGTTTGTTGGCCTCTCTAGATGGCTATTCTTACAATTAAAGTCGTGATACATCTGTTGTCTTTGACTCATGGAAATGCAATCACTTAGAAATTCTTTTCTTAATAATGAATTTTAAGGATAAGCCAATTCTCTTATTTCACGCACATATGCATAAGGATTTTGTAATGAAAAACAATCACCATTACACCCGGACAACAATCTTCCTCGCCATCCTAAGACAATGATAAAGGAAAATATGCATTTTTTAGATTGTATTTTATGGTGTGTTAATGAATTTAGGCAAGAACATAGAACTGATATTCATCCACTGATGAGAATTCATTTTTGAGATCATTTGATATGTCACTGATCTATTGAAATGATCTTTTCATGATTATTTCTGAGAAGAAACCAAACTAGGAGAAATTGACAGCGCATTAGTCTTCAATTCCATCAACTTTTGATGCATCTTAGAATCACTGAAATCTTGATGGTTTGTATTGTTTTAATGTGATGATCCATATGCTAAGAATCAATTTTCACATTATATAAATAATCAACAAATCTTTTGAGTTATGCAGTATAGATTGAATCTGGGGATCTGAATCTTCGGAACACAATCTTTTGGAGATGGGATTGACACCACACATCCACCTAAAATCTAGCTTTCTGGTTTTAACTCTCTTACATTCCTTGTGATAAAAATTGAATCTGCAAGTGTTTGATAATAATCCTCCTTAATAAGTTCCCAGTTATATTTATAAAATTTGAAAAGGTCCTTTAATACCATCTTTGAAGCATTATACTGAATACCTAATGTTCTCATTTCACAAAATGGGTTGTTAGATATTGAGTTAGGTTTCATTCTCAATTAAAAGTAGCATTACTAGAATACAAAATTTGATACTAGATATCTATATATTTCTTTTACTTATATTCCCAAGAAACAATATTGCATCGAAACTTGTGAAACCATCGACTATCCTGTCAAGGACTCTGATTTGATGCATAGATCACAGTTACTACTTTTTTTAACTGGATGATGATATATGTCTCTATTATACCTTATTTATTTACTTAGGTCAAGTGTATTGATGTTTTTTTTGGGAATTTAATCAAAAGATCTAAGCATCAGAAACTGACATTGACTTACTTGTCACTTGAAATGTCAGTGAGAATTAAATAGGCTTGGATCAGGGATCAATTTTATTAAACAGTAGAAAACAAAACGCGAAAGGAAGAAAAGGGGGTTAGACATTGTAACCTTTCTCACTTTCAAAGCAAAAACCACAAGACATCATAAATTGAAACATCACATGTCATAATTAAGTTCATTACTAGTTTCATAATCTTAATACCAGTTTGAATCATATCTCAAGGATCTGAACATATTAGACTATTCTGTCCTCCCCTATCCCTGTGGTAGAGGAGTCGATCTGGTACTCATAGTGGGTTTTAATTTCGAGTAGTCATTCCTTGATCTGATATTTTTCTTTGGCACAGATGAGAAACCATCATCATCCTTCATCCTTCCTTTAGAAGATGCATCCCTGTATGCAGTATTATCTCTCTTAACATTTACATCCTCTCTACCTTCATTTACATCAGATAAAACTCTCCAATTAACAATGACACCAGAGTTATTCATTGCATCCTGGATATATTTCTTATAGTCAATACCTTGTTGCATTTGTGCATGGTCATGCTGAAAAGCCTCCTGATTCTAAGCATTGACCTGCCCAGACATGTCAAGTGGAAACCCATTATGAGGGGAAACAGCCTCCCCAACATGGAAATAAGCATCAATTTCCCTATGAGACCAGCATTCAATCCCTCATCCAGATTACGAGACCATACTTGTGTGCCAGCTTGATCAAGACTTGTGGAATCAGAAGCATCCAGAAGAGTCTTATCATGTAAGTGCAGATCAGACCTCCTAGGTGAAGCATCAGTCCAACCCTATACAGAAGGACTACCCTTCCCACGATCCAGATTAACATAGGCAAAAAAATTGTTTTGAAAATGCAGACCAACAACCTCTGTCAGCCTTTGTCGTGACTGATAAACATAAATTGGTTCAATTCCATGCTCAGTCTCATAATTTCCTCGAAGGGTTGCAATGGAAATGGACCATGCACCTCCAGCATCTACTCCTTTGAGCTTTCTTGACGTTTAACAGAAAAAATCTGTCCAGAATCCCTAGCAGACTGAAAAGTCTGAACAAATTCAACCATCTTCTCTCCTATTAAAACATCAAAAACTTGGAATTTTCCTCACTCCTTCCCAAACATAGGCCCCTAGGCAGCATGATCCAGTCCCTGGCCACTATCCACCACACCTGAAGTACCATTACCCAAAGCTGGTAAAGCAGCATCAGTTGCAGCTTCATGGCCTTGTGAACCATTCACATTAATCTTCTCCTGTCCTATTCCATCGACAACCAAACAACTATTTCCATGCATGTTTTGCTTCCTCAACTTCCTTTTGAAAAGCCTTTCAGTACGACCCTTTACAGAACAAAATGAGTAGAATATATTCTTAAAACAGTCTTCTTTAACATGACCAATCAAGCTACAATTCATACAGTAAGTAGGTAACCTTTTGTAAGTAATTTGAAATGTCAATGAGAAATTTTAAAAAAATACTATGGGTGTTGTTGTGGTCACTAGTTATATAATCTTATTTTTATTTTTATAGGATTATTTATTATTTCCAAAGCTTCAGTGGTTTGACATTTTAATTTATTTTATAGTCATATTCTATTCTGTAATTCCATGCTTCAAGGCGATTGAGTTTCACAGAAATTATGGATGAGTTGGACTTCAACAATGATGTTATGGTTAGATTATTACATTCCCTATTATGTGCCAAGTATATATAGCCAGGTCACAAACACTTAAATTATTTCTCCTCATGGTCACATTGAATTCAATTCAATGTAACCAATAAAATGAGAGGATAAGTGTGTATATGTGGGAAAAAGAGTTTGGTTTTATTAATTCCCTTTACAATGTGTTGGGTGATGATAATAATGACACCGGAATGATGATTACTTGTGTTTTAACTTGAAGATTCATATGTATCTTGTGGATGAGAAGAAGAATTTTATTTAAGATATTGACATGAAAGTGAAATGTTCCATTTAATATTTAATAATATGTATCATGAAGATCCATAAGTTGTAGGTTCATCAGTAGTTGTCCATGGAGTGTATGGAGCAGTAGAGGCCTGTATGTTTAAGGTAACATATTGAGTCTTAATTACTGTTTGTGTGATCAAACTAACCTCTTTATTCCCCTTATTTCATTCTCATACTATTTCTTGAACTATTTCTTGAATTGTGAATGAACGGTTTGATTTAGTTGGTGATGGAATGTGTGGAGCAGTTGAGGCCTGCATGTTTAAGGTAATATATTGAGGCTTAATTATTGATTCAGTGAGCACACTGACCACTTTATTCCCATCATATCATTCTAATACTATGTCTTAAAATTGGAATAAAGTGGTATTGAGTACTTCGATCTTAGAGTTGTTATTTTTTATTCTAATTTGTATTGATTTGTGTTTAGTTGATGACTGTTGTATTGATGTAGCTACAATTTATCACTTCCAAATATGTTGTACCACGTGACTCCCCATCCTCTTGCATCAAATCATTTTTCCTTCATATGGAATTAAATATCTACGTGAGTTTGTTATCTTGTAAGTTCATTAATTCTAAATTAATTAAGAGGCCGACTCTGAGTTAGTCCTTTCCTACCAGACTCTTATCTTAAAAGATGGTGGTTTTTGGCCTTCTTTTCTTGATTTGTGGGTTTGTTTTTCTTGCATTTTGTGTTCATCAGGTCTCATATCATGATTTAGTGATCTACAGGGCATGGTTTGAATGTTGGTTCATGGTTTACATTCCAATTTTATGCTCTTTCATGTTGTGGTTTTGTTATAGGGGTTGCTGTCTGTTTCTGGGGTTGATCTGACCTAAGACAATCTTTGGCCTAGACCATTCCTATGATGATGTTGTTTTGTGTTACTTCTTGTTTTTCTATTGGTTTCCTACCATGTTTTCCAGATTTTCTGCTGGAGGATGCTTGCAGGGGTGATTTTATAGTTTCATCTTCTTAGAGGCAGACTATTTCTCTATGATGGGCAAGGGATCTTATGGAGAATTCTCTTTCAGGTAGGTGGCCTTGTGCTACTGCAGGCCACCCCAGTTTTGGTCTGATGCATCTTCAGGGTTTCCACTACTTGTGATGATGCCGAGCACTTGGATTTGGCCATTCCAGCTTGTGTGGTGTTGGGTTGCTTGTGATGATGGGGTTATTGATTTGGTCTGTTGCTGGGGAAGATGTTGTGGTGATGGAGATGTTGTGATAGTCTGTTGGTGGTTCCTTTTCATGGGTCCGGTTGTGTGTGGATGGTTCATGTGATTTTGTAAACATAGCAGACATGCTTTTCATTTTGTCTTGTTATTTTTATGCCATGTTTTTAAATGATGTCTGAACATGTTTATACAAATAAAACTTCAGTTTTTTTTGAGTTTCACATAAGTTAATTTTGTAATTATTATATAATAAATATATAATTAAGTATGTATTGATTGTATTAAATTTCATTATTAATATGGTTAATATTTTTCTAAGATTAAACATTGGAAAAAATCTTATGTTTGATAATTAAAACATGTGTATTATATATAATACATTAATAAATATAATATAAAATTTTAGAAATAAATACCGAAATATCTAAAAATAATATCTTTTTTAAAAATATAAATTATAAACATATATTAATTTTTGGTATTTGTTAGGAAAGTTAATAATATTACCAACAGATAAATTTGTCATAAAAATCTGTTGCTAATAATTTTGACCAACATATATATTATCTGTTGGTATTATTATAATTGCAACAAAATTATTTTATCTATCGCAATAAAATTTAGCGACAGAGTTTTTACCAATATTTTAGTGAAAAGAAAATTTTTGTTGCTAAAACGTTTTACCGACAGATAATACACTTTTACCAACAAATATACCCATGTTAGAAAAAGATAATTATTTTGTAGTGTGTGAGAATATGAATATAATAATGGTTAACCATCTTATAATGATTATAAACACTATTATATCCTTAACCATGGTATATAAAATAATCTTAATTCTCCCTAACATACTATCCTTTGTGATTATAGGTGACTTTTAACTAATCTTAAAATTACATCCTAACCTCCAATGTTATCTAAACCCTGATCTGATACCTAATGTAAGGACTCATCCTTAAAAGTTACATATTCTAGTGAACTTAAACTAGAATTCACTATCTTAAATTCATAAATATATTTTAGGTTTATATTATTATTGAGTTATTTCATAACGTTTACATAACTATTCCACATATTACAAAGTGGACACTTCTACCCTAAACCCATTTCCCACCAAACGAAACATAAAAAAAACTCTTTTCTTTTAATGAAATATCTGAAACAATTTGATTTTGAAATCATCCATATCCTTAATAATACTTAAATACCTATTATTATTTTTAAAACATGGAATTATTACAAAAATCTTAGTAAGTTATGTAAAAATAAGGAAAGAACTATTAGTCCATAAACACATATAAAATATTTTCCTTTTCAAGATAAAATTTGGGTTCCAAATAAAAATTTTCTTACCAAAGAACTAAAATTATATACTAAAATATTTTCATAAAACAATTGGTAATAAAAATTAAATTAAAAATAATAATCATAAAGGTTTCTTTGAAAACATGAAAAACCAATAAGAACCTTCTAATTTTTTTACTTTTCGCCCTTAAAAAAGTAAGCATATGATTTACTTTAAACATATGATCATTATATTACATTGATAAATTTTAAAATTATTGTATAATCCTATAATTTTTTTTATAAAACATATAGGATACTTGGTACTTCATTTACATATCAATATTACACGCACTCTTACAAATGTAATAAATATACGGTTGAATTACATACCCAATGCAATGCAAGGATATCATATACTCACCCATCCTTGGTTAATCAAGTAACCGACCTTAATTTGATAATAAAATAACCAAAAATCATTATTTTATAAGGGAAAACACCATTATTATTAAAATTACCAAGAAAAATTAAACATGAAATCATTCATTTTTATCATTACACTCAAAAAATATTCTTCAAGAAAATAACTTTTCCATTTAAAATTTACTTATTTAAAAAAATTGTGTGATTAAAAAGGAAAAAATTATCTTTGAAAATAAACATGTAAACTTATAATGTAATATTAAAATAAAATATTAATTATTATAGTTTGAAAATCCTTTCATACCGTATAAGTTATAAAACATACCTTCCATGCTTTTGTCAAAAAAGTCATATAGTACCTCGTTTGGAAAGCAAAAAAAGGATTCCTTTCAAGCCATTTTATAAAAATAAAATATGGGTAAAAATTAATTTATATAATCATATTAAAATATTAAAATAACTTTTTTAAAATATTTTTAGAAAATATGGATATTGAAGAAATAGTGAGTTTTAAGGGAAACATTAAAAAAATGATTTTTTAAAAGAAATTCCCTTACCTTAAGTCTCACCTGTCATGTATGTTATTTATGTTCCTGAATAATAGAATTATGTTAATTATTTAGTTTTTTGAGAATATATTTCATGTTTATTATTCCTTTTGTGTCACTTATTTCCATGTTATAAAAATTATATAATTATTTTAGATTACATCGGATGTTTTGATGATATTCAGTTCATAAGTCAAAAATGACTTCGGTAGGTTGACTATGGTTAAATAGGTCATCATTAAAAAATTTATAGAATAATAGTCATGAAATAATTATAATGTTTTACATCAATTATAATTTTAAATCCAACTATTAAACGTAGTTATGAAAAATGAACTACGTTACAACCTTGGTGACGGTAGGTCGTACGTACACATGATTAATGTTTCCATTTTTCAATGATCATTATGGAAAGAAGTTAAGTATTAATTTATCTTTATAGAGTTATAATTATATCATAAATATAATTATAATTCTTTAGATATACTTATATATATCATCCATGTGATTTGGTGATGAAAAAAAATCACAATGCTTCGTGGAGGAGGTAGTCTATACATATGCACAAACGACGTTATCATTTTATAGTGTATGGAATGGTAAGATAATACATGTTATATTATTATTCAGAAATTATAAATATTAAATTAATATCATATATATATCTTAAATCCATCATTATATTCAGTATTGAGAGATGGTGATAGAAAACGAATTAGAATGATTTGTGCGGTGGTATTCTGTTGTACAAATGAATGATGGTTTTGTTCCCCATTTGATAGAAGATAAGATATTTATAGGATGTAATATTAACATAAAAACAACATATTATATGGAATATATTTTATTTATTATAAAATCACTATTGAAAAATATTCTAGGGATGTAGAGTAAGAAATAAAATGAAAACATGTTGTTAAAAACTATACCACTTTTTTGGAAAGTCCCCCTTGATTAATGCCTTAATCCCTCTAAGGTTGGTGTTATGCCTAATATAAGACCTCTAAAATGAGGGGAGCGATTATATAAATATATTCGGCAAGGTATTTTCCAATCAAAATGGGTTTTAATTGTGAATGAATGATAAGAACATTCTCTTTTATAAGGGAGGGGATGAATACTCTTTGAATTTCTCAAAATATTAAATTAATATAAATTAATTCTTAATTACAAATGGATCCAAACTGATTTATTTCAAAGATAGGATGATGAGTGTAAAAATAATCTCATAAAATAATTTTTAGACAATTTTATGCAACATTTGTACCCTTATCATTTGGTTTTAACATCTTATTAACCTTTTTTAACTTCCAATGACAACAAATATTTTTACTCTTTGAGGGTTAATATAGTTGATATAAATGAAACAAATACCATAAATAAACCATGATTGGTATAATAAACTATATAAAATTCACTAGTTTGAATATATTTTTTGAGTAATTTTATATCATTTAATAAATATTATTTATTATAATATATCATCAATGTAAATTTTTAGAACTGTTCATTATATTGATTTTAATAACATCAATACAATACGTAAAATTAATTTTTTTATTATATCAATGACATGTCATGGTAATATATGAAATTTTTTGATCACATAATATATCTCAAATTATATTACTCTTAATATTTTTAATACCATTTATTTGATTTCTTTATTAATTGAATAATTACTGCATCAGTGTTGCGCAAACATTTAAGGTAATTATTTCATCAATAAAAATTTAGAATGACCTAATATTATGAATATAAATATTTATATTTAAAAATATATTTTATAACTGAACATATTCTCTGTTTATCCCCATATTAAAAATATTATACTTATTAAAAACAAGAGTATGACATTTTTGAATTTTCTTGAAATAAAATATTATAAAGGTCATAATCTCATAAAAATTGGAACTAAAGCATATATATTTAACATTTTGATGATTATGGATGATATATATTCATCCAATAAATTTTAGTCAATTTTTTGGCCCATTTTATAGTCTTTATCATTTTTTTAAACCTTAAATACCCGATTACCCTTTACCATGGTAACAACAATTAATAAGGTTACTATTCATTTTAATTAAAAATAAAAAGGGTATATTTAATAAATTTGGACCCACTAATTAAAAACATGGAATAAATTTTTAAAAATTCAAAATAATGAAGTGGTAGAATATAACATAAAATCAAAATGGAAAAAACGCAATAAAAAAGTTTTTCAAAAAAATGTCATTTTTAAGTATAAAATGTTTTCACACTAAATTAAATTATAAAATTCATTTAAAAAAATAATTAGATTCTTTTTAAATCAAAATTAAATAATTAAATATTAAAACTAAATCAAAATAAAATTTGTCTTTATAAATATTTTTAAAATATAATATAAATAAAAAAATCAGTTTTTTTTTTCTATTCATTGAAAAATAAATTTTCCAGAAAATTCTCAAATTTTAACCATAGTATAAATTTTATATTATTATTTAAAAAACTTAATTTAATTTTATCAAATACATTTTCTAAAAGTTTTATAAATTAATTATATTATTTACACAAGTAATAAAAATCTTTTTTTGAAGAAAATGTATTTTTTGAAGAATGAAATGAATTTACTTAAAATTAAGTGATTATTTTCTAATAATTTACCAATAAATTTATATTAAGTAGGAAATTTATATATATTTTATAAATCATATATTTTTATTTATCCCCCCCAATTTGATAGCTAGGTTATAACAATCATATTTAAATAATAATATTTTGTTGTTCATTTAAGCTCAGTGTTACGTATCTTGTATGATATTAAACACAATATTTACTTTTAAAATATTAAGATATTATGTTTAATAAGTTTTTTAAAATTATATTCACAATCTTAGAAACCATGCATATTGACTATCCCTCACTAAAAAACTATTTGGTGCTTCATTTTTCATGTCTAAACATCCCATGACTATCCATAGTTGATTTATGAATTGTTATAATATTTTTTAGAGTATTTTGTGTAGTTGTGTAAAATTATGAATGTGGTTTTAAATATTTTAGTTATGTTTTTATAAATTATATGTGTAATTTTTTGTTATTTTTATTTTAGGGTATCATTATTATTTAATGTAATTTTTTGATAAATTGGTAAATGAAATGGAATTATCATGAGATTAATATTATTGATTGTGAACTTGTGAGTGGTGTTAGACCATTTTAATATAAATATATTATTATTATTAAAATTATTATTATATTATTATATTATTATATTATTAATATTATTAGGAGTATTTGTAATAAATTTTAAAATATCCCCTCCTCATTCCAATTTTCAATCGAATCGCACAACTCAAAGGGGAGATCCCATTCTCTTTTCTTATAGAGTCTCCTCCTCCACCCTTCCATGGAACATCATAGGAATTTTTCTCTATTTTTCATTCAATTATCCTTTATCCACTTATTTTTTTTCATCCATATAAGTTTTTCGCTATGTAATGTTTTGTATATAAAGTTCACAGGAATATGGGTTTCACCATGTCAAGGAACATAACTCGAAAACCATAGGGATTTTGTTGAGTAATGATAAAAGGGTATTCAATTAATCATATGAACTCTCTTAGGGGTCATATCATTATTATACCAGTCACCAATGATTAATTTCACATTCTTGGTCTTAGGAAAATTATTTTATTTTGATGTTTCAATTTTTATAACTTTTTTATAATGATTTATTAAACTTAATTGGTGGAATATAATTAAAGTCCCAAAAATTTAGTGGTTCTATAATTTTCCTTTTGTTATCATATCCATGGGTTCTTATAGTTTCTAAAATTGATATTCACTTCATATAAATCATATATTAAATATATATATGTTATATGATAAATTTTCTTAATGTTTCATTATGATTTACTTATGATATATAATATATTATCTTTGGAAAGTTTTTTGAAGTTTTTTTATCCTATAAATTATAATTTTTTTAAAAAATAAAAGGGAACTTTTATTATGATATAAATGGAACTATTTTAAATTGTTGGATTTCCTATGAAATATAATGGATGGATATCATTAATTTAATTTTTATTATTAATAGGTAAATTATTGTGTTAGAATTATCCTATAAAAATAATTATAACATGAGAAATTGTTGGATTTTGGTGTAAAAAATGTTTTTTGGTTAAGTGTTAAATTTTATATAATGTTTGTTCCAATAAATTACAATTGAAGAAACTAGATGGAGAAAATTTCACCTTTTCCATGGATTTATAGTATTAGGTCAGTGAAAGAATCTCATTAGAATAAGTTGAGTGGGAGTAGCTGAGTGAGAGTAGTTGAGTGGAATTAGATAAGTAGAAGTAGCTTAGCAGAAGAAATAATAACATTGGTGACTGAATGTGGGTATGTGGAAAAAGGAATATATGAATTTATTCACTTGGGATGTAACCAAATTCAAGAGTATGGAGTGAAATAAACATAATAATAGTTCTAGATGCATCATGAAAATATTTAGGGAAGTTTTATTGTGCTGAAGTTTTGGATTGTGTAAGGGGTTTCTATTATCATTTTGTAAGGGTTCCCTGGTGTTTTTTGGAAAAGTAAATAAATATGGGTTATTGTGATGGCACACAAGAGTAACTTAAAAATTCATCAGAATTCAACGGTTGAGGTAGAATTTTCTACTAGAAATCAGAGGTGGTTATGAACAATACTGGGTCTCCCGTAAAAGTTAGAAGATGGTAGAATTGGTTGACCAGATAGGCCCCACTATTTTTGAGAGGGGTGATCACATGTTATGTGTTCCATATTTATAGATAAATAGTGAAATGACATGGATTCATAATATATAGGTTGTAGTCTATATGGGTGGTATACTATAGGGATAAAAGTGAAAAATGGATTTGTTAAAGGTGTTCGAAGAGTCTAGTAAAGACAATTAGTGTACCAATTGCGAGACATCATAGTAGCAATGCTTGCAATATGAGTTTTTCATGGATATAATTTTAAGGGAATATTTCATCAATTTAAGTAGGGTTCCAAAACCTATTTCCTTTCAAACTCAAATTTATTTTATTGTAATTAATATGTTGTGTTTTCTCCCATGGACTTAGGACTAAAAGTATGAACCACATTATCCAGTTTGTGTTTTTATTGTTTTGTTTTTTTTCATGTGCTTGTTCTTGTTTTTTCATTTTCTTTAGAAGAAGGTCTTTTGGAATGAAATCTAGGGAACTATATCAGAAAATATTAGATATGTGTAGTGGATGGGGTGTAAAGTATTCCATGTTTCAAATTCTAAGACCATGGGGTGCCATGGAATTCAAAACTTCAAAGTGACCATGTTATGTGTTTGAACTATGAAAGTAGATTATAGTGACATAAATGTTGGGTAATTTCATTTAACTGGTTCAAGACCCAGTTTTGGGTTCTAAATTTTATCACTACTCATTTTTTCCAATAAGTGGTATCAAATAATTGGTTATAGAAGTGTTTGTTGGTTTCTTAGTGAGTAATTTATCATATGTCATAACTATATCTCGATTAGATGATTACTAAAGATTTACATAATACAATACTGATCTCTTATGTTATTTCCAATATAGTGAGGGATCATTTATTCCATAGGATAACTTTGAAATGGGTAAGGCCCAAATTGATGTTTTTATAGTGGAATATTTTCACTTTTTAGGATGTTTGTTTTTCTACTCCCAAAGTGTCAAGATGTTTTATTGATGGTGATTTAGTAAAAAGAGATATGGTGAAATAACTAAAGTCCATGATAGTAAGTAGAGGGTATTTTCTCGATTATTTATCTAGGTGTGATGGTTCATGACATGGAAGTTGGTTTTGGTGGTAAAGTCAGTACCAATCACTCCAATTTGTTTCTAGTTTTAGAAGTTCAAGATGATGAAATTTGGTTGGTGACCCAGTTATACATATATAATTGTGGAATGAAGGGGTGATTATAGTATGAATAATGATACCATAAGATATATTTATGTAGGAATGTTCTATGAATGTTCCATAAATCCCATAATTGAGGAGGGGGTGGATGTTTTTCTACCAAGTGTTCGCTATCCTGCCTGATTCAGGATTGTTTTACTCTGGGGTACTCATCACTCAACATGTGATAAATGGATTCAGGTACCTGTTCAAGAATATTTGGATTATATTATCCCTCATGATTTTTGGAATGGTTATGGTCCTATGTGGATAAAGGAATAGGAGTAAGGTGCGAGACACAATACTGGTCTTTTGGAAGGTGTAATATCTATTTAGTCAGCTATCATGCAAGTTTATATGAAAGAGTTTATAGATGGGTGATTCAAAGTAATGGAAAATTATGAAAGATTGGTCTTTGCTTCCATATGAAGACTTTTATAAGGAACATCACATGTCAAAAACATTCTACCATTGGAAGATAGAGGTTATGAAATTGATTTCTCAATCACAAATATATTATGTGGGAAGGGGGGGGGGGGTTAAAATGTTCGTTGTTGGATAAATTTATAGAATTTGGATTCATGGAATATTGAACTTGTGGGGAGTGTAGTCTTCAAAAGTAGTCAAAAGTGTTCTTGTTCTATAAGGAGGAGGTAATAAAAATTGAATTCTTAGTATATTCTGGTTGTTCTCATTGAAGATATTATACTTTTTACCATTAATTGATGAATATGACCTGAGAGTGGAGTTGTTTTCTCAAGAGAGAGTATAAGGTGATTTAGAACCTTTGTCAAGATGAACCATGGTGGAATAAAGGGGATTAGATGATGGTCTAATGGAAGAGAGTTTTGAAGTAGTTGGAGTTTTGGAATATTTGCAGGTAGTTTTTTCCTATATTTTGAGGTGACTAAAACTAGAACACTAGAAAGTTTCACAAATAAGATGATGAATTATTTTAGGGTAGTACCTTTTGTAAATACTCCGAGTATATAATTAAGACATGTTGTATTTCCTTTCATCCACAAAGTCTTTGAGAATTTGAACATGATGGCGTTAATATTGGAAGATGGACAACCCCAAGTACTAGGTTTGTTTCTTTTCAATGAAGAAACAATTAATAATTTAGTTTCTTTTAAATCTATGGAAATAACTTTTATAAGGCCTTTAGTGTAACACACTATGTTTTGGACTAGTTGAAATTTTTAAAGGAGGATGAATTTTTTTTGGTGAATAGGATAAATCTTAAATTTCTATTCTAAATGAAACTCTAGGAGTTGGAACACTTAAAAGTGATTATTGTAGATAAGTTTAAAGGATAAAGAGGTTTCTTGGAGGCCTATATTAGTTCTAATAGATTTTATATTTGAAATCTCAATTCCAAGAGAGTCATCCTTAGGTGCACGGTTGATGCATGATTAGCACTAACTATACGGATCAATCTGCGACCTGTTATATTAAGGGACTCAATTTGTATAAACCATGGAAAATTTCCTATACTAAAATGTGACCTTGAGAGGGAGGCACATGGGTTGTCAAACCATGTTCTTGAGGATTCACAACCATGAAAATACTATGTAATAAATTCTAGAGGGGGATCACCCAACTTTCATATGGTTTTCCTGACCATGTGCTTATCCTTGTGAGGGGGTGTCACTTTAGAAAGTGGCACCACATGACTGGAGCATGGTTAGAGAAGACATTTTTCCAAACCTTGTGGATAATTAAGGGGGATAATTTTTTTTCCATTTACTACTTTATATTTTACTCTTCCTCCTTCTTACCTATTTTTTCCCATTCAAGGAAGCTGTTTGAGCTCCCCTTTGGCTTCCTCCAAGGATTTATGGAATCTCTCTTATTCAAACTTATAATTAAGCACCTCCAGTTAGTTTGGATTTCTATCATGTATTCTACGATTCCATTTTCTTCTTTTCTTATTTTCTCTAACCATAAGAGATGATACTTTCATGTGAGATTATATGCCCTATTTTAAGGTATTGGTGTATTATTTCTATCAATCCCATTATAGATCAAATAAAATCATTATAATAGGTGAGTGAGGCTTCCTAACGATGTTTTAGGTAGTCTACATGTTTTCCCTTAATGTTTTGTCATTTATAAAATGTGTCATTGTTCCGCACGCCGTACTTTCTATGCATTGCTCCCAAAATATGAAATACATTAAATTGATCACCAATAACTTTTTTTGATATTATTTGACACCCATAAACATTTTTGGAGTTTCAAAACATTAACCTAAACCACCTCATGGGTGGGTTTCTTCATAACTCTTAAAGTCTATTTATCCTTATGACCAAAACACCACAAAGCTGTGTTTGGACTGTCCTTATTTAATGAAGATACAAAATGATCATATTAAAATGGTAATGAATCGTAAAATGGAATGTATGAAATACTTGTACCATGTAAAACTATGATGTATTCCCATGAATGAAAATTTAATTTAATGAGATGTGAAACCCTCTAAATTGAATTTCTCTGAACATGTTTGGTCTTTATAACCAAACACTCTCCTAAGGTGTGTTAGATAATATATAATTATCAAATGAAATAGAATAATTATAAATGGTTAGACCATTCTATTTAAATTAGAGATCTTTAAATGGAGGCTATATAACATGGCCCCTATTATTAATTTTGAGTGATTCACTTAAATAAGTTAATATAATAAAGCGCTTAATGGCATGTGTAATCACATGGAACTCTTTATTATATGTAAGTGAATTAGAATACCAAAGGATCTTGAGGGATCATGATGTGGTATTGTTAATACTTATATCCAATGATTAATTATTTTATATCATTCCTTAGACATACTCCTACCTTAATGGCCCGAATGCCTTCATTTTTATTGATTTTTGATAACCCACCTTTCAAGGGATGAGGGGGAACCCTTACAAGGCCCATAGGCTCAAAGAATACATGGCCCGTAGGCTTAGGAGATTACATAACCCGAAGGTCTTAGGGAATTCAACCAGAATATCTACTAGGAAATGCCCCTCCCCAGCATCTACATCCTGATAGTAGCTCTTCACTTTTGCATGACCGTCTGGCTAGGCTTCCCGTGCAAGCACAGGCCGGTACCGATGGCATAGCCATACCCTCTCATTCTGACAATCCATTTGGCTCTTCTCTGGTGAGTTCACCTGCTCTGAATCCTCTTCTGGGGATGCTCCTTTTTTGTAGTGTGTCTGGGGCCTACATTCATGTGGCCCGAAGGCCTTGGGGTGGCCCTAAGGACTTAAGGTGGCCCGAAGGCCTTGTGTAAGACATGGCTCACATCACTATTTAGTCATAATTGTTGGACACAATGATCCACTTTATTAATTTAATTTACTGGACATAGTATTACTTAATGTTATTATTATAATATACTAGAAATGACATTCCTTATAATTACTATTAGATGTTGTTGGGAGAGATTCCACTCCTCTTTTATTAATGAATTTGTTGGGAAAGGTGCCTAAAATTTTTATTTATTGAATGGTTTGGCATGGTTCCCCATATAATTACTTAATTGAATTAGTATGAATTGAACCCTTATCATCACTTATAATTTAATGTGTTAGGAAGGGTGGTCCTTTCCATTATTATTATTATTATTATTATTATTATTATTATTATTTTAGTAAAATTTTTGGGAATGGTTCCCTTATCAATTACTAGTAATTGTTAGACATGACACCCACTCTTCCTTGGTTTAGATGTTTTGATTTATTATAATTATTTAAATATGTAACATATAATTATTATCATTACACATTGAAACCTTGGTTATATACCATGGGTCTCAAGCCTATTTATATAAAATTCATAGGTTTATAGAAATTACAGATTAGGATGAAGTTGGTAGTATCAAGAGAGTATCTCATGAAGAAATCGATCCAACATGGTCTATTTATTTTATTGATTCTATTTTTATATATTTACACTATATAATTTTATATTCCCAAAATGTATATGCATTAGACATAAATTGTGTTGGCCTAATGAGTTTCACTCACACCTTTTTCAAGCTATTGATTGGTATTATAAAAGATCTCATAACTTCATGTTAGGACTTGGATCATACTTCTTTATTATTATTTTACTTTGAACTTGGTCTCAACATGGAGTTGGGGGGTCAAACATGTAATCAGGTCACCTACAAGAGTTGGGTCTCTTATCTATTTATTCTTTTCCCTATTGTATGTATCTTCTATGTGTTGTTATCTTGTATTATAACTCAATATTCTCATGAATGGATGTTTATTTGGAACTGGAAAGGTTGTCAATATTATTATCTTTCAGGTATTTACTTCCCTTTACTATTTATACTATTCATTTATTTCATCCACTAATTGGTACCAATCAATATGGTATAGTATCCCCATTATACCTCTATTAGGCCCTTGATAGCAGTTGCTAGCATATGACATATAGGGAGGCACGCCTGAGGTCATGCAACACACTAGCTCAGGGAATCATTTTAATGGATCTCATTTTGGGATGTTAGAAGTGGAATTAGATATTTTTAATTTGTATTAATGTTTTGGGATGTTATATAAGTGACTAGGAATGTTTGGAACTTGGTAAATAACTCATATCTAGGAATGGCCAACCCACACATGTAGGAAATAACAAGTTTCCTAGGATGGTACAATTGTTTGGGATGGTTCATTAATACATTTGATTATTATTTCACTGGGAGTGATTTTTTTATTTTTTCTACTTACAAATTTTTGGAATCATGGTATTTACCTCTTGGTTTGGTATAATAAGAGAAGGGTTTGCTTTCATGCATCATTTTAGGCACATAGGATTCACATGTCATTAGTATGATTATCATTGTACCATGCTTGGGTGAATTATGTTCCATTATTATCAATATTCCATGCTTGTGTGAATATTTATCATGCTCACATGTATACCATGATTCCATGATTATCACCATGATTATTGAAATTATTTCTCTATGATATAATTTCTTATTATAGTTATGATATATGATTGGTTATTAAAGTGTTTGCGTCAACCTAAATGGTTTTTTTCCATATAGCTTGATGGTGGAAACATAATAAACCAATTATGACATGTTTAAGACATGAACCATTGGTTTCATGGGAAGAAACTTTCATGGTTTCAAATGAATGGGTACTATATAAATTTAT
Source organism: Viscum album (assembly GCA_963277665.1). Lineage (NCBI taxonomy): Eukaryota > Viridiplantae > Streptophyta > Magnoliopsida > Santalales > Viscaceae > Viscum > Viscum album. The sequence continues at coordinate 1,718,273,182 of OY728143.1, forward strand.
AAAGTTTATGGAAATTTATAATTTGGGAAGGGTGGCCCAAATAATTGAACCATTATGTATCTAATTGTTATATTCTGAGACTGAAGTTGAAAACCTAGTTATAGTTACATGAATTCCAATTTTAACTTATAAAGTAATGTATATTTATAACTTAGGAATGGTAATTAATTTAACTAGACTACAGTATAAATAAAAGAGTTGTTAAATTTGGACTAATTGAGGATAACTTTAAAATATAATGAAATTGGTTTGTTTTGATAAATTCAAGTTATTACTCATGGATATCAGTTAAAAGGTGTGAAAATTTCAACTTACAATGTCTCATACCTCTATAACTTGGTAATGATGACCTACATAACTAAACCTTTATATGTTGACTCGATCCTGGTATGAAAGGTTTGTCATTATATGCTTATGAGATAAAACCACTAAGGGTGTCTTAAAATTATAATAAGTTGATTATAATTGGTTGAACATAAATGGTATTTTGATAGTTATTTATAGATTAGTGAATCCATAAATAGGGAATGGATGCCTATATAACCATAAACTAGGATTGTCTTGATGGGACCCTCATAAGTTGATTTTATTTTGTTATTTCTTATAGTGCTTAACCCCATGGGGTTATATTTATGATAATAGGGATGGTTATTTAAATTGTTAGAAACCCCTTATATGGTACTACATATAAATTTATGGTGGAATATTATTGAACCTATTCCCCTTAAATGATAAAACACCCTTTTATTTGATTTTAAGATTTAATATCATTATGCGGTATTAGTTAATTAAAATGATAGTTACAACCTAAAGACTATTTTTCTCTATAGATTGGGATTGAAATTTTCCTCAACCAAGATTGGTTGTGAGAACCTTGGATAAATAATGTGTAAAATGAAATTTTGAGATATTTTTCATAATATTTCATGGAATCATCTAGATAAAGTTACAAAAACAATTGGTAAAACATTTTCCTTTATAATTGGTACATGAATTTTCATATATCTAAGAATGTTAAATGTTATAATAAATGTGAATCAATTAAAATAGATTTATTTAAACCTTTTTGTTATTCTTGTAATGAAGGAACCTCATATTAGGTTTAGATATAATATTTCCATGACAGTTACCTTAGATGGTAACAAGAACATTGACCAAGAGTCTCACTTGACTTATTTCTACTATTTCTTATAACTAGAGGTTAGGACGTAGAGCCTAGTCACATTTTTGCCATGGATTTTGTTTTTCAAGATGATTTTGTATGATCTAGTGAGATGTTAAACTATTATGGTAACACCCTAGGAGATGATAAACTGGTATACTTTTGAGCTAAATTACTGGGCAAGTTAAGTACCATTCTTTGACCTGTAGAGTTGGGTAGGACTCTTAGTGGATGAAACAAAAACTCAGTTAGGGAGATAGTTCTTGATGAGTTAGAACTCAAGGGGGTATTACCATATGTGGATACTCGGTGAGTGTCATATATTTACCCTTTTACATTTACAATGTGACCTTTCAGGGAGCACTATCCTATGAGGATTATAATATAGGATTAGGTCCTGGTAGAATGATGCTTGGAAACTGATGTTGTTACCCCTATATTGATAGGTTTTGACCCTCATAGGTCAATTATTCGACTACATGATTCAATTTTACCTCTTTTATAAGGATTTTATAGGTGTAATAGATTTGTGTAATATAAACCATTTTATTGGATTATGGTTCTCATGAGAGAGACTACAGGGCTAGGTGGGAGACCTAAAAGCCCTTAGTTTTGAATCCGATCCTAGTAGGCCATCAAAGTTTTCCTGATAGTGGAAACCAATGAAAGATATTTTCCCACAATTTATGAATTCATATTTAGGAAATTATCTTATTTATACACTCATTTAAAAGAAGATGTGTGAATGGTACCCGATTTTTGTGATATAGGCACAATGATGATGCCTTTGGTTTTTTCGAGGAAGCACTTGGGGTGCTTATTTTTGGAATTGGATTTTATGGGAATGAATATTCAGGTGCCTTTCCCTATTTACCATTTTTATTAATTTAACACTTTAATTTATAAAAAAACACCATGAGGCAGGCGGTTGTTCAATAAATCATAGCATAATTAGATGCCTAATTTTGAAGAGGAGTTATAATGTATCTTATGGATTAATGAGACTAAAATGAGGTGTATCATGGCCATATTGATATTATTTATGGTGAAATCACAAGATAATGAGTCGGGTATTGAATTGGGTGCTCTGGGATATACACCCACTACACATGGAAAGTTTATTTCACACTAGTTGTGCATGAGAGCTATTTAGAATTTAACATCGATGACAAGATGGGTGTGATTTGAGAACTGATGGTTTAAAAGAGGTGATTCTTACAGGAATGATGACTAGGAACATTAGGTAATAATTAAATAATGTGCCCATGATGAGAGATAATTTGAAATATTAATTGGATTTTGTTAGACGATTGACCCGTGAGGAGATCAAAACGTGCATTGTTAAGAGATGTGATGTTAGGAGTTAGTTAAGGCAAGTATAGCCTGGTTGATGTGAGTGTTTCTTAGGAGAGTAGCACAAGACTATTGATAGAATCTTAACATAATCCTTGATTAGAGATGATCAGGACCATTTCCTTGATATCTTCCTGATTATGCTAGGGGAGCATCGAAAATGCACTGAGCTACCTAAATATATTTTATGGTTTGATAGATGAGCTCCTTACGAGTTATGCTCGAGTAGCGTTTTGATGTAAGCCATAAGGTGGGGATTAAAACTTTTTCACTTTGAGGGTAGTAACCATCATTGTCTCTAGAAACTCAAAAACTTCATGAGAACCATTATTGTTAAGAGGGAATGAGTGATAGGTGATGTTTATATTAATGCTCAGGAGTGAGTGGGTACCTTTCCATGATGGTCATTATGTCTAGGGATGGATGAGGAATGGGATGTGATTTTTTTGAAATCTTTTAATTGGTTTGATAAAAAGGATGATCCCAATGTGGGTAGTGGGGATTTGTTCACCAGCGTACGACCCTCATGTGGGAAGGGTTGTAAGACTTTGAGAATGTTTGTGTGATGCTTATTCTGGATCTATTATGCCATCAAATAAATAGAGCACTATATGAATGGACTTCTTGGTAAATTCCAAGATTATACTCAAGGGATTACATTTAATATTTTGGTTATTTTATTCTATACTATGTTCATATACCTATATCAAAGGATAGGTTTGTATTTTCATGAGTGACACCTTGATTCCCAATTTGGAATTCCATAGAAAGACTCATGGACACTAAATGATTATTTGACTCAACCACCGTGTGAGATGCCACCTTTGGGCTTGGTCAACATTTATGATGTGTGGACTTCTTGACTATATACCAATGTTTCAATCATAAAATATAGAGTATAAAATACCTTGGATGAGATTCTTGGACTCCATTTTTGGTACCAAGGTTACCCCAGACTTATGGTCAAGCTTGATTGAAGTTTAGGGTGTGAAGATCCAAGGATGCTGATCCGGATTGCACTAGTTCTAATTATGTATCATAGTAGAAAATGATAATGAAATGGTTTCATCAGTATATGTCACCACAATTTGGTTACAAGCCCCAGTGAGTATACTTGTGATAATCTCATACACCTTAGGTTATGAGATTTTTTATTTTAGTTTTAGTGACACATCAACAATTAAAGATGATAATTTTAGAAAATAGTTTGAAAAATGAGGTTTGACTTGAGTTTATTCTTATAGTTGGATGCAGTCAGTGATGAACCACATCAAGAATTCCATTGGGATGGGACAGGTGCATCTTAAAGGTTGGCAAGATCTTTTTGTAATGTCTCGGTGTGCCTCACTCTAAAACAAGTAGCTAGACCGGTTTCCACATGTACTCAAGTGATCTTACCAATAAGATAGAGGCTTCCAAATAGTAGGAAAAATCTAAAGGTTGTACATTGGGGATATTATACCCTCATAATCAGTAATAAATATAGCAGAAGCAATCATCAATAAAGAAAAATGGAAGTAGATGAAAAACAGAGTTGTGGAAGATAATGATAACTGATAAAATGGAAAACTCCAAATACACAACCATGCATGTTCATGTGATGCTACAATATAAAATAATAATACATAAAATAGAAAATAGATAAAAATACATGGCTAAAATAACAAATAAAAATGAATAAAGACTCCAACTATGGCAGGAAACTTAAGTACATGCTCATCCACTACACCCAACACTTATGTCTAGTCTTAGTCCATAAATATAGACAGGACATATCACATTCCAATGTCTTAACCTACAACCAATAGGTCTATTCCAGTACCAAACAATGACCAACATAGATTGTGAGATATACTTATTAGGCCACCACCAACGATGTATATATAAATCTAGTTCATTAATATAAAATAAAGTTGTGTGTAGGTATATCAAAAGTAAAATAGTGTAATATAGTATAAACCCATGTCATGATTAGGTTCCTCAAATCGTACCTGGCTGACTATACTTGATTTGGCCTAAGTTGAAATGCCTATAAACATGTGCTATCATGTTTATAATTTTTATACATGTAAGAAGATGCATATTCAAAGATATACATGTACCAATGAGGACCCGAGGCTTATAGACCATACATCCACTTAGTGAATAGATATATTAGAGTTATTATACTTTAAATAAGGAAAATCATGATAAAGATAATAATAAAATAATACCCAAGGTGTAACCAAGGCATTAAATACCTCAGAGGGTCAGGAAAACTCATAGTAATAACTCATGTACTCCGGCTATAGGGGTCTGAGTGTAATACTTAGGATAAATTCATATAATTCCATCATAAAAATTCCCAATCGAGTGTGGGGAGTCTTGTCCCAAGTAATATTAGGCTAATAATGATTTATATCCCAAGGAGGTAATCCTTAGAATCTCATGTTTAAGGAAATAAAATTGAATCTTAGTGTATAATACAAAGCATTATAATATTCCAGATATATAGGTGAATCATTGGTACAACTTTATTTCCTAAGTTTTCACCAGTGCCACTGACTGTGTGTGAATTTGTTCTAGCATGATTGTTCCACCATATTCCTGATTTCTAAAGGTAGAAAAATTTCATTACATTCAATGGTGATGTCTTCTCATTGATCAAAATAAGATGATGGGATGTAGGCTCCTCCTTCCATGGATTCCACATTGGATATTGTTAACTAGTTAGGTCTCCCTCATAGAGTTAAATCATGTTTGTGGAACTCATTTTTAGTGCCACATCTTTGTGGATGACAGTTAATTACACTGCTTCTATCTGGACATTCAAGTTCGTCTTGTTAGGGTAGCAACCTTCAGTCATGAGAGTATTCATGTTGGGCATAACTGGCATTTATGGACATTGGGAACATTGGTCACCAGTATTCTTTCTCATAGGAGGCCTTCTTATGGAGGCATCTTAGGCACGAACCCCAAGGAATCCCATGTTGATCATGAAATATCTAATACCAAAGGTATATATCTTCCAGGTATTTCACCTTAGGCATACCATATTTTTCCTGAGGTATCTATTTGGGAATAGGAAGCAAGTTTAATGTCTTGTAGAGACAAATTGGAACGTCTTATAGAGATGGATTGGGGAACTAGTTTAACATATTATAGAGAATGAGTTTATTGATCAAGATTCCCCATAGTGGTAGATCAAAGAGGTGCATCCCTAGGAGGGAAGATGTCACACCAGAAATTTTACCAATGAATGGATCATAATTCTCTACGGTGGTAGATAAAAAAGGCGTGTCCCATAAAGGTAATATGTTACACTATGACGGTTGGTGAGAGAAACCCATGGAGGAGAACCCTAGATGGATGGATCAGAATGCTCATGGAGACAGATCCAGGAGGTGTGTCCCATAAAGGGAAGACGTCACACTATCAAGGTTGGTGAGAATGCCCCATGGAGGTGAACCCTATATGGATGGATTATAACACCCATGGAGGCAGATCTGGGAGTTGTGTCCCATAAAGGGAATACGTCACATCATGAAGGTTGGTGAGAATGCCCCATAAAGGTGATCCTTGGATAGATGGATTAGAACACCTGTGGATGTAGATACGGGAGGTGTTTCCCATAAGGGGAAGATTTCACACCATGAAGACTGATCAGAACACCCCTTTAGGTGGATCAAATAGGTATATCTCTAGGAGGAAGCCCCTTAAAGGTTTACTGATGGATGGATTAGAACACCCTATAGAGGTGGATCTAGGAGGCATGTCCCATAAATGGAAGATGTCATTCCATGAAGGCTGATCAAAACACCCCTAGAGGTAGATCAAAGAGGTATGTGTAACATCATGAGTTTTTAGAAAGAAACTCTATGTTCAACAGTATACATTATATGCCACATTGAGCTTAAATGAATAACTAAATATTATTATTTAAATGTTACCCTTATAACATAGCCGTTGTAATGGAGGGAATGAATAGTATCAACTGATCTATGAAAATATGGTTTACACATGTTTAAAGAAGTATTCATTGGTTACCAAATTTGTTATAAATGGAAATAAAAACCAATTGAATATAAAGGAAGTGTTTTTTATGAAAACCTATTTCTAAAGAGAATAATTCTATTTATAAAATCATATCACTCTTTATGGATTTTTATTTAATGAAAAATATATTTTATATATTAAATTTAATGTTTTAAATTCATTTTATATTTTTTCTAGATATGATATAAGAACAAATTTGATTTTTCAGATAAAAGAAGTATTTTTCTAAAAATGCAGTTTTACCGCTTTTTGATGGAGAACCCTTTTTAAATTTATTTTTTGTCACTTTTAGATGTTCTATTTGACAAAATAAACTTATTATTTAGAATAGGTACATAAAAATTTACTTTGGATGAATTTTTGATACTTTTTGATAATTATCATGTTTTGATGAATAGTAAAAATACGCTAAATTTTATTTGAAAAAAACTTTTTCCATCGAGGTAATTTATATGGTTAAATTATATTATTGAATGGTTTTAAAGTATAAATAGAATATATTTTTATCATTTAATCCAATTTTGGTCATTGTAAGTAATTTCATATTGAAATTAGTTATAAACGCCCGCCAATCTTTTAATGGTTATTAATTTTTAAAAAACTCGTTTTATCATTTTGACAATGAAAATTAATTTTAAATTAATTATTGCAAATTATATGTTTTTAATTTATAAAAATGGATTAAATATTTTTAATCATAAGGAAAAATTGTGTAAATATGGATCTTTTTTTTGGACATTATGAATAGTAACTTTAGTAATTGTTTTTAATTACCGCAGTTAAGGGTAAATCGAGTAATTAAAGGTAAAAATAAAATTATAAAATTTCCCAACACATGTCATAATTTTATTGGATGATCTAGTTTAAAGATTATCATATAATATTATTTAATTAAATTTATAAAGATTCATATTGAAGATGGTATAAAGCTTCTCATAGAAGCTTGTTTAATTAAAAGTATAAAGCTTCCCATAAAAGCTATTATAAAGCTTCTCATTGACGCTTGTTAAATTAAAAGAACTATGATTCACATGGAAATAATTTTAAAGCTTATCATAGAATCTTATTTAATTAAATGTTCAAACCTTCCTATTAAATTCAGTTTAATGCTTCTCATGGAATCTTCTTTAATTAAAAGGAAAAATCTTCCCATGGAAACAAGTTTAAAGCTTCTCTCACACTCATGTTTTTAATAAGTATTACATTTTTAATATGGGTTTATATAAGTGATAACTTTTACTATAAATAAGAATTAGAAAGCTAAAGATATTTTCTACATCATGGTATTTTATTTATAATTTTTAGACGTTAAATAAATAAATATATTTATGACAGAACGATGATATAACGATTACCTTATTAATGAAAGATTCAAATAAAAGATATTATAAGTATTAAAATAAATATAATATAAATTTTTTGACGTTATCTAGGTTTTTTTTGATTATTATAACATGTTATCTTTGAGTCAATGCATTTTTTTGAAGGAATGAAGTTAGGATATTTTGAAAAAAAGTCATGTTCTGAATAATATCAATATTAACTTAGGCTGAATTTTTAGAATTTTTCTAAGAAGTTTCAATTTTTTTATTATTTTATGAATAGTTTATTTTTTGATGAATAATATTTTATGAATAGTTTTTTATGGATAGTAAAAATATATATTATTATTAACTAACTTTTTCTGTGAAATGATCTTTGAAAATCGGACATACATGGTTGTAATTAGGGTGAAAAATATGGTTCAATAAGATCGAAATAATTTTTTAGTGAATAGTAACTTTACCCTTTGGAATAGTAATTTCACCATTATGAATGGTAATTTGACCATTGTAATAGTAACCTCACCTAAGGAAGTATAAATATGTTTTAGTCATCTTATGTGGTAATGTGATATAATTATATCATAGTTTAAGTAAATAAATGTTTTAGAAATTATTAGTTAAGTATTAATATTTTATTTATTTAATTTTATTTAAAGTAAAATTAATTTTTATAAAATGAAGTTAGATTTTTAATTCTACACGTCAAAAAATGGTTAGGGTTAATATTTGGGATTTTTCTGAAACAATTGCTTTTTTGATGAATAGTAAAAATACAGTTTTGGGTTTTCGGTATGTTTAATGACATCATAACTATGTCATAATGATGTAATGAGTAAGATAAGATGATGGTGAACTCATATGGATTAAAATATGATATTAATTGTCCCAAGTGGACAATATGTTCGGAAATATCATGGTTTTTCAAATACCACTAATGGGGTGTCCTTTGAAATTAATAAAATATTCCCTCAATTTTTCTATAAACACCCACCCATTCCATTTTTTTATTTTATTAAAAAATAATTATCTACAAATATCTACTAGTTTTACCTCCCAATGTGTCCTCAACCCCCAAAGGTCTCAATATAAGATTTTTAGAAGTTACTCTTTAAGGCAAGGGAACCTTTCACCTCCACTTTTTGTCAAAGAATTCTTTTATGTTATGTCTTTTAATTTCCATTTTTTTATGTTGGGTTATGTTATTATATATAATTACTTATTTAAATTTTATTTCAAAATGACAATATAACCTTTTATCTCTCTTCAAATCATTTTCTGAATTTTTAATTGATGTCTTTAGGCTCCAAAATTTTCGTAAGGGAATTCACAAACTTCTCCTTTCTTTTCAAGTTCACTTTTATGTGGTATGTATTTAAAATTTCCATACCATGTTCCTATTTTCATTTTATTAATTCTCTATACTATATTATGAGTCATTTATTAATGATATACCCCTATACCCATTCTTTTTAATGTTTTCTTTAACCATGTTGCATAGTCCTTATATTGCATAATTTTCGTCTAAAAAACTCTCTATTTTTCTCAAAAAATTATCTTATTTTATTTATGTGAATACCCAAAACTATTTCATATCCTACGGTATTAATAAATAAATAAAAATTATATATTTTATTCTATAATTGAAATACATAAAATCCTCATTCCCTTTCCGTGGGTTATAAATGACATAATGATCCAGCTTTTAAACACTTTTTAAAACATCACGATTTTGATATGAAACTCATATATTTTATTCACTTTGGATTATTTCTGAAATGTTTGATTATGATATATGTGAATCACATGAAAATTAATACATATTAAGGGTGAACCCTGATATTGTTCTAATGCATTGGGTAAATAAATTAATCTCTAGAGATGACATGTTTTACGATACCTTGGTTAATAACCTTGGTAATTTTTATGATACCTTGGTGAATAACCTTGGTAATTTTTATGATACCTTGGTGAATAATATTGGTAATTTATAATATACCTTGGTGAATTACCTTGGAAATTTTTATCATAACTTAGTGAATAACCTTGGTAATTTTTACGAGGCCTTAGTGGATAACGATGGTAATTTTTATGACACATTGGGGATGGACCTCGGTGATATGAAACTTTGGGGATGGAACTTGGTGATATGCTTATTAATGTATAAATTAAATTATTTAGCCACATTTTCATGTTATTATCCAAGTTCTTATTGTTATGATATTCCTCTTTCTTATGCCCTTCTAAAATTCCTCATGTTCTTATTTATATCTCTCAAGATCACATGTAAAATGCTTCCCTTGTTTTCCCTTACTGAGGTTTTTGTGATCATACCAATTTTTAAATGTTTTCCATAGATATTAAGATTGGAAAGGAAAAAAATATGCTATGATGAAAGTATTTGAATATTTTTCTTGAAAAAAAACCATGTTTCATTTTAATAGTTTTTGTTTTATGAAAAAAATGGACGACATGTAGACTTATCTACTTTGAAATATTGAATGTTTATGTAATATTTTTTCCTAATTCTATAAAACTCTAGACCTAAAAGATAATTGAGAATGAATGAAAATAAATTCTTAAAAAATTCACTAGAATAAGTTATATTTAAGGCCATGTCCTTATAGTTGGTATCAGATCAGGGTTTAGACAACTTTAGAGATTATGATTTTTTATTATGGGTTTATAAGTTTACGGTTGATCCTAATTTTATTTTCTTAGAAACTATTTTTGGGATTATGTTATAAAATTTCAATGTGGTTAATAATATTTTTGGAGACATTTATATTTTTTAGGTAGTTCTGAGTTGTTACTTTTTGAATGTCAAATGAAAGGTATGAGATAAAAAATGTGGTTAAAACATCTTATAGTTATTTTTTAGGATGTTATCATATTTTGAAAATTTTAAAAGAATTATATAGTTTTAAAAAAAGGTACAATACATAGACTGTGTGTCAACCCGTCGCATCCAACAAGGCTGTATGAATTGAACCCACAACTGAAGTGTGAGAGGCCTTTATTGCCTACCACTGACCTATGTTAAGTCCCTGGTTAGTACGAATTCATTTTTTTTAGTTAAAAAATATGATAAAATAAGAATAAGTTAATTTTTGAGATATATATTTTATTGAATAGATAACCATGGGATTGGAAAATGATTTGGGGATTAAGTGATAAATGTTATTTTGGAAGATGTTCACTATTTTTGGGACTTTATATGATCAAGGTAAAAAGAATAATATGGAGTTTTATTTCAGGATTAAAGGTTTAATTATATAATTTTTGGACTTATAAGAATTAGTAAATGATTTTCCTATCTTGGAGATCATGTGATTTGGTTAATTAATTTTTGGCATGATACATCAAGAGTGGTTGATGTTATTTGGAGAAAAATGTTAAAATTTATATTGGAATATTATGGGATCAAATCCTCATGGATTTTGGGTTTTATTCTTAGTTTGGATTATTTTGAGAAATTTTAAGGACAATTTTTTATTAAATGGTATTTGTTGAACTTTGGGTATTGTTTGTTGAATTTTGTAGATTGAGGTAGTTTTTCATCATAAAAGGTTTATTATTTTTGGGAATTATCATATGTTGAACTAAACATTTTATTATATTTAATGTATAAAGACAACAGAAAAATATAGTTACTCTTTTGTGGATTATTTGATTATATAGAAGTTAACTTACTCGGAATACTCATTATTTTTATAAAAAGATGAGTGTGTGGTGGAAATTCATTAAAGGAAGAAAATATAATTTTTAAGTAAGTATATTTCCTTATGATATTAGTCCATGTAGTAATATAACTCCTTAAATATATGAAAAGGACATTAAAAAAAATATGTTGTCCATTTACTTTTCCTACTAGGAAATCAAAAACCATTTAACCCATCACAAGCTTGTGGTTTCCTGATTAATAACTTTATCTGGATCATTTTTTCCATCACTCTCCATCCGAACAATATGGTTAGTTTTTCTTCCATATCAATGTTTTCCTACATGGAATCCTAGTATGTGTTATCTCGAGAGACCTTTTTTCTTCTCTTTCATTCTTTTAAAGTGGTAGTTTTACCGACTCTTTTTTGATGTTATATTTTCATTGAAGTTTACAAGCCTGATATTAAAATTGTAAGGAAAAAATTTCCAAAATGTGGGAAATATGTAACATCCCAAGTTTTAATTAATAAAAAATAAGTTCAATAGCGTACATAATATGCTATATTGAGCTTAAACGAACAACTAAATATTATTATTTAAATGTTACCCTTATAACCTAGCCGTTGGAATGGAGGGAATTAAAATTATCAGCTAAATTATAAAAATATGGTTTAAACATGTTTAAATAACGATTCATTGGTTACCAAATTTATTATAAATGTAAATAAAAACCAGTTGAATATAAAGGAACTATTTTTATGAAAACCTATTTAAAAATAGACTATTTTTGTTTCTAAAATCATTTCACTCTTTATGGATTTTTATTTAATGAAAAATATATTTTATATATTCAATTTAATGTTTTAAATTTGTCTTATATGTTTTCAAGATATGATATAAGAGCAAATTCAACTTCTCAAATAAAAGAAGTTTTTTTTTTCTAAAAATGCAGTTTTACCTCCTTTTGATGGAAAAAACTTTATAAATTTAGTTTTTTTTACTTTTATATGTTATATTTGACAAAATTAATTTATTATTTAGAGTAGGGAAATAAAAAATTAATTTGGATGAATTTTTGATATTTTTCTGATAACTATATTGTTTTAATGAATAAAAATATGAAAAATTTTAATTGAAAACATCTTTTTACATAGAGATAATTTATATGGTTAAATTATATTATTGAATGGTTTTAAAGTGTAAATAGAATATTTTTTTATAATTTTATCCAATTTTGGTCTTTTTAATTAATTTCACCTTGAAATTATATATAAACGCATATCAATATTTTGATGGTTATTACTTTTTTAAAAAGTTGTTTTATCATTTTGACAACGGGAATTAATTTCAAATTAATTACTACAAATTATATGTTTTTAATTTGGAAAAATGGATTATATATTTGGAATCATAAAGTCTAAATTATTTAAATAGGTATCTTTTATTTTTGGATATTATGAATAGTAACTTCAGTAATTATTTTTAATTACTACGGTTAAGGGTAAATCAGGTAATTAAGGGTGAAAATAAACTTATAAAATTACCCTAACACATGTCATAATTGTATTGGATGAGATAGTTTAAGGCTTCTCATATAATATTCTTTAATTAAATGGATAAATCTTCCCATGGAATCTGGTATAAAGCTTCTCATAGAATCTTGTTTAATTAAAATTATAAATCTTCCGGTGAAAGCTATTATAAAGCTTCTCATAGAAGCTTGTTAAATTTAAAGAACATATCTTCCCATGGAAGCCATTTTAAATATTATCATAGAATATTCTTTAATTAAATGTACAAATATTCCTATTTAAGCCTGTTTAATGCTTCTCATGGAAGCTTCTTTAATTAAAAGGGCAAAGCTTCCCATGGAAGATAGTTTAAAGCTTCTCTCACACTCATGTTGTTAATATGTATTAAAATTTTAATATGGGTTTATATACGTGATATCTTTGAATATAAATAGTCATTATAAATCTAAAAATATTTAATACATCATGGTATTCTATTTATAATTTTTAAACATTATATAAATAAAAATATTTATGACACAATGATGAGGTAGTGATTACCTTATTAATGTAAGATTTAAATAAATGATATTATAAATATTAAAATAAATATAATATAAAAAATTTGATGTCATCTAGGAATTTTAAGGATTATTTTTACATGTAATATTTGAGTTAATGCATTTTATTTTAAGGAATGAAGTTAGGATATTTTGAAAAAAAGTCACATTATGAATAGTGTCAAAAATTAATCTAGGCTGAATTTTTAGATGTTTTCTAAGAAGTTTCAATTTTTTAGTATTTTGTTAATAGTATTTTATGATTAATTTTTTTATGAATAATGTTTTTTTGATGAACAGTAAATATATATATTATTATTAAATAACATTTTCAATGAAATGATTTTCGAAAATTGGACATACATGGTTATAATCAGGGTGAAAAATGTGGTTCAATAAGTTCAAAATAATTTTTTAGTGAATAGTAACTTTGCCATTTGGAAAAGTAATTTTACCCTTATGAATGGTAATTTTACTGAAAAAATAGTAACCTCACCCAAGGAATTATAAACATATTTTATTCATCTTAAGTGGTAATTTGATATAATTATATCATTATATAAGTAAATAAATGTTTTAGAAATTATTAGTTAAGTATTAGTATTTTATTTATTTAATTTAATATAAAATAAAATTAATTTTTATAAAATGGAGTTCAATTTTTAATTCTACACATTTAAAAGAGGTTATGGTGAATTTGTGGTATTTTTCTGAAACAATTAAATTTTTGAAGAATAGTAAAAACACAGTTTTGGGTTTTTGGTATGTTTAATTACATCATAACTATGTAATAATGATGTAATGAGTAATATAATATGTTGGTTGACTCTTATGTATTAAAATATGATATGAGGTGTCCCAAGTGGCCAATACCATGAGAAAATACCATGGGAAATTCCATAGTTTGGCAAATACCACTAATGAGGTGTCCTTTGAAATTAATAAAATATTCCCTCAATTTTTCTATAAATACCCACAAATTGCTTAATTTTATTTCATTCAAAAATCATTATAGACGAATTTATGCTAGTTCTACCCCCCAAGTATTCCTCTCAAGGTGTTCTATAACCCCAAATGTCCTGATCTAAGAGTTTTAGAAGTTACTCTTCATGGTAAGGAAAGCTTTCACCCTCCTCTTTTATTCATAGAATTGTTTTATGTTATGTATTTTAATTTCCATTTTTTATGTTTGGGTATGTTATTATATATCATTATTTTTTTAAATTTTATTCCAAAATTATGAGATACCATTTTCTCTCTCTTAAACTCATTCTATGAATTTTTAATTGATACCGTTTGGCTACTGAATTTTCGTAAGGGAATTCTCAAACTTCTCTTTTCCTTTCAAGTTCTCTTTTATGTGGTATCTATTTAAAATTTTATACCTTGTTATTATTTTCATTTTATTATTTCCTTATAATGTATTATTATTCATTTATAAATGGTAGACCCTTTTCCCCTCTCTTTTTAATATTTTCTAAAACCATGTTGTATATCCGTTTTGCTGCAACATTTTCATCTCAAAATCTCTCCCTTTTTTTGAAGAAATTATATTATTTTATTTATGATAATAAAAAATAATATTTAATTTATTGGTTTATTAATAAATACATAAAAATGATATATTTAATTCTATAATTTACATACATAAAACCCTCATTCCTTTTCTGTGGTTTATAAATGACATAATGATCATGTTTTTAAGCACTTTTGAAAACATCACAATTTTGATATGAAACCCATTTCTTTTATTCTGTTTGATTTAATTTTGAAATGTCTTATTATGATCTATGTGTCTCAAATTAAAATAAATAAATACTAAGGGTTCTCCCTGATAGCGCTCCAATTCACTGGGTAAAGAAATTAATCCCTAGAGATAACATGTTTTACGATACCTTGGGGAATAACCTTGTTAATTTTTACGATACCTTGTTAATTTTTTTGATACCTTGGTTAATAAACTTGATAATTTTTATGATACCTTGGTGAATAACCTTGGTAATTTTTATGACACCTTGGGGATGGACCTTGGTGATATGACACCTTGGGGATAGACCTTGGTGATATGCTTATTAATGCCTAAATTAAATGTTGTAGCCACATTTTCAAGTTATGATCCAAGTTATTATTGTTATGATATTGCTCTTTCTCATTCCTTTATGGAAGTACTCATGTTCTTATTTATATCTCTCAATATCACATGTAAACTATTTCCCTTGTTTTCCCTTACTGAAATTTTTTATGCCCATCCCAAGTTTTTAAATGTTTTTTCACAGGTCTTAAGATTGGTAAGGACAAAGAATATGATATGATGAAAGTATTTGAAGATTTGTCTTGAAAATAACCATGTTTAATTTTAATAGTTTTTGATTTATGAAAATAATGGATGGCATGTAGACTTATCTACTTTGAAATATTGAAAGTTTATGTAATATTTTGTCTTAATTATTTAAAAACATAGACCTAAAAGATCTTTTGGAATGATTGAAAATAAATTCTAGTCAAAAGTCACTAGAATAAGTTATGGCTAAGGAAAGGTCCTTATAGTATGTCTCTAGGAGGGATCACCTAAAAGGTTTACTAATGGGAGTATTATAATGCCTTATGGAGGTGGATCTAGGAGGTGTGTCCGATAAAGGGAATATGTCACACTATAAAGGCTAATAGGAACACCCTTCATGGTGGATAAAGGTGGAACATCCCTAAGAGGGATAAAAAAAAGTTTACCATTGGTCAGTATTGAACCTCAGGTGTGTATCCAACATACCCCATCTAGAAGGAAGAGATCAAAACCCATGTAGTTCGATGTCACAGTTTATGGGCATGTGACAGGACGAGTCCATGTAGTATTGATTCTTACGCTATGAAGGGAGTGGTGATGAGGGATGGTGTGGGGCTTATGTGTGGAAGATACCCTTTTCAAGAGGATTGCTCTTGGTTGGAGTTGGTGTGGGGCCTACACTCTGAGCTTCTCGGGGGACCTGGAAGAGACATAATCTCTCTTTTGAGTGACATGATATTGAGAGTAATGTAGACTAAATAAAATTTGGATGAATGTGGATGTTGGTTTGGGACCTCGAGGAGGATTTATGCATATCCCAGTTAGTTAGGAATCAAATCCCACATAGTTCGGGATGGTTGGATCTTATACCTAAGGAGGAGTCCCAAGGATTTCTAGGATCAGTGAGGATGTGATTTGGGTCTTATGCATAGGATCTTCCCATTTGAGTGGATACTCATGATTATATCGAATAGAAGGACCATGGAGTGATTGGGTGGATTTCAGGATCTCTACTAACCTCTAATCCCAAGTGAGTCATGATCAGTGTGAGAAAAAAGAGGGAGTAGTAAAACTAATGTCTATGTCTTGAAATAAGTGACAAGGAGATATGTTGTGGGGATTATTCATGGAAGCTTCCATAGTTGGATGTCATTCCATGTGGGTAGAATCTAATTCCATGTTTGTAGGAACTCATTCCCTATGATGGTAGGCGGTTTGGAGACCATTCCATTACAATCATACATAAATAATCATGGCCTTATTTAATAGGGTAAAGCTACAATTTAATGTCATGTATTGAGGATGTTGGGACTTGGAAATTCTATGTCATGCAGCTCAGGCATGGGGGAATCACTCCCTTCCACTTAGACCTACATGGACAACACTCATGCATCTATGGGTGTGTCATGGATTTGAAAATTTTAGGGTGTTATTATGGGTAAGAGTGGCCAATCATGAGGTCCAAATTATGATACCTATGTTGAGAAGAAAAAGGTATCGAAACACATACACAAGAGGCACATGGGGCACCAAGTGAGGGGCCATGAAATTGTTTCATGAAATCATAGAGGGGAGTACACAAGAGGTGTGTAATAGATATGTGTGTTGCATGAAATGGTTGCTCAAGCATGAAAATATAACATAAGGGAATTCCATGGGTCCTTAAAGAAGGGGTGCATTCAAGATTGGGGTTTTCCTGGAAGGACAACATTTTCTGGAGGAGCCTTTGCACACACCTAACTTGTGTTGAAAGTGATTGGGAAAGGATTACTCAAATGTGGTAAATATGCCCATAGGAGCTCTATCAAACAAGATTTTTTTACCTTAGGTGTTACATGCTTTGAGATGTCATAGAATATGGGTTTTATGCACAACATAGCCAAACTTTGGCTTGAAGAGAGCCACCATAAATAAGGGGAGGGGACCTTCTATTTATAGTGGAAATCTTAATCGATGAGTGTAAAAGGTTCTATTCGCAGAATAAGACTTGGAAATAATATTCCTTTTCCATAATGTCTGGACATGCAAAAAGACAATTTTACGTTGTGTTTGGAATGAAATAGGTTTTTTATTTAATTGACCTATTATGCACCATGTTGGTTTCCTATGTGTGGTCACCTTGTCCATCCTGATCAATATCAATGAAGGGATGAGAAATCTCATCGTATTTGGAATGAAAGGCTTTTGAGCATGGATTCCAATCTTCCACACACATGCCTAAACTTGTGCGCACCACTATAGGTGTTCTAGTGGTGGTTCGTTGAGTTGGATAATGACTTCGGTGATCTCAAAACTATCCATGTGTGGATTCAAGTGGAATTTTGGTGAAAAAATTCCCCCCACCTTGGAATATGATCTAAAAGGGGAATAGAAGGTTGGGATCTAATGGAAACTCTGAAGAAAGGGATTTGTTTCCGGGGATGCACACAGAATTTGTGTTCTGGAACATAAGGTTCCTTAAATCCGCACTCAAGGCCAAATTCTACACCTATAAATAGGTGGAGGGGGATCCTTGTATGAAACCTTGACATTTTGAACAATATTAATCTCTCTCTCTTATGCTCATAAGTATCCTCTTTCTGTGAAAAACATATACTCAACCTCTTCTTTTGCATAATTCCCCTCTTTCCCACATTTAACTCCACGATCAGGCTGACGCCTTGTGCACCTACTGTTTAACTTTCATGAACCATTTGCTCTTGCATGTCGAACCCTGATTATTATATGAATCTTCCTCAAATGCATTTGAATTGATTGATCAGTAAAACCCCACTGACATTGAAGCAGAAACTATTTATCAAAGAGCCTAAATGGCTATAAATCCTTAGATACCTCAATAAAGGAGGTTCATTTCAGAAAATAAGATGCTCATGGCCATGATGATAGAGGAACAAAAGATATATACACTAAGAAACTATCTTCCACTATGGAACTTTGGGATGATGGATGAGGTGGTCATCTCAGCCTTTGGGGATGACACGCCATGATCATGGTTCACATGTGAAGATGATATAAATCACTAGAACATCACCATTAATGACTATCCAACTAGAGATCAAGGGGTTATCATTGTCTACACATTGAATGGGTAGACCAGGATGGTCACAGGGGAACATATAGAGGCAAAATAATTATCCACCCACTACGACGTCATTTTCTAGAGCATCATAATGGAAAATATATTGGGATGACATAAGTATTGGAACTTGAGGTCCTATGGAAACTTTACTAGTAAATGGTAATGGGAGTACTAGTTATGATACATGTACCTAGATTATGGGACTGAGCTACGCCACATTGGACTTTATGAGGTGGTGTGGATGTCTCAGTTCCACTTCTATTTTCAAAAGGAGTTGGTTCTAGATCTCTTAGTTAGATGGTCCCTAGATATAAAAATGTTTCATATTCATTATGAGGAATCAATTATCAGTATGTGGGACATCCAATACATCAGTGGAGTTCCACGAAAAGGGTTTCAATATGATGTGTTTCTCCCATCAATGAATGTCTATAATGATAGGAAAATAACCCCTCTCCCAATGCAACATATTTTGGAGTCTCTAAGGAATAATATGAAACACTCTCCCTTCATAGATAAGGAAATCATATTCAAGGAGTGGTTCGGCAAGTTTATGAATAAGGACCCAAACATGGGGATTCTAGGCTGGGGAAAAACAATGTCTGAATGCACTGTAGAGGAGGAGGTTTGGATCATACTGTTTGATCATAGAGGAAGTTCAGTTTGAGTGATAGAGATACAAAATTTTTTAGAGATGGGATCCAATAGTCCAATACATTATGTGCCTCACCACATTCCTAAGTGTCTAGTTACTACAAATTTGGGACACACAGAAGGGACTGCACTTAGAGAAACTATTCATGGTGGTGATTCTGGTGACCAGTAACAGAGTCAACTTAGGGGTGCCTATGTCAGCCTGGCACTAAAACATACTAGGATATGTTTCAAGTGGAAACACATAAATAAGTATATGTGTTTTGTTCCAATTTTTATATGGTTGGATCATAGTGCACCTCAGGGGTTATGAATAATCAAATGCCATCACCCCACTGAATTCCATCTTGTGGCCATCTCTGCTGAGTATCGATGGGATTAGACCGATGAAGATTGATTTGGATGGGTTCATAATTCGGATTAGAAACCATTAAGAATTAAACTTACATACCTTATCAATGTATGTTGGTCCAATGGTGTAAATCCTACAAGGAACATGGGAATATAAGGAGTACCTAAATAGTTTCATAGGTGGAGTGCTGGTGGCCATGATATATGACCATGTATACAACTATCCACACATGTCATCCCTATTTGATCAGTAGTTTGGGTTCCTTCAGTGAGTGATGAAGATATTATACATGGGGTTCCATGAGGAGACGAATCCCTATATCCTTCGTAAGATATGCTTCATGTTGGTGAATGGAAGATCTGATGAAATAATTATGTTTCTGCCAACCAATGTCGATGTTGAACTATCGATGAACTATGCTAATAAATGGGTGGAAAAATATTCAGAGGAAAAATTGCAGAAGCATATTCATGTGGTTGAGTAAGAGAGAAAGGATCCATATAAATGAGAAATTAGGAAGTCTACTTTCTGAGGGTAAATTGAGGCTTTTAGGGTAGCCTAAGATTGTACTATAGTGGGGATGAAAGAAGGCATAGTGGAACCCCCAACTCGTGGAGGAGAAGGGTCTCAAAAGCATACTTGGGGGAAAGAAGGAAGATCCTATTCTGAGACAAGTAGGGACATATATGATCTTGGGAAGAAGATGAGGTACCTACTACAGATGTCTACTGGAGCCATATTTCCCTTTCTTTGGATGGTGTGGCAGATGCTTCAAATGTCACTGTCAATAGAAGACTTGTAGAAAAAGCTAAAATGATAAGGGACTGAGCTACCAGAAGTCAAGACCATTCAAGTCTTGGCCATAGTGAGCTTCCACTATAGGCATGTATATATGATATATATGGAAACATATTGGTGTCAATAGGGGTAGTATGAACCCCCTTCCACCCTAGTGCGAGTGATTCTTAACGATGAGACAGAATGAGAGGAGATGTTAACTATTGATGTATCCTCATTTGAGGAAGAAACGAATGAAGAGTAATAACATGGATTTGGTGATGGGGAATACTAGGGATCAGCGGCTCATCAAGTGAGTCCATGAGAAAGTGTAGAAATCACAGACTCAAAAGGAGACTTGGATGATTTTCTTGAGGTAAGCCTTAACTTACTCATGATCTCTTGATCCTTGATTTTTCTTATACATATTCTCTAACTTAAAAATTTATTACACAAGATAATATTGACAATGGGAAAGGGGAACATTTTGGAGGGGTTTAAGGTGTACCAAAGAGTGATTAAGGGAATGATCTGATGCCTGTGCATGAGGATGAAGTGGCAATAGGACTAGTCAAGGAGGTCTGGGTGATGACCTCAAATCCCCAGGACCTCCCTATCATCTATGAGGGACCACTCCCTGGAATCCCAAAGGTGATTTCCACTATTGTATAGGTATTTCAACAAAGATATATTATCATAAAAATTCCTCCACCTCAAGGTAAGATCACACATCGAGTCACTATACCCTTATTGTATTTTTCATGGAGCCTTTGTATCAACATGTTTTCTTACCTCGTGTAGCTTTTTCCAAATCAACACAAGCGGAGCTGATGAAAATTGTTGAAATACCAACCAGTGTTGAATGGAATCCTATGGTGGAAGTCCCTTCTAAGACTCAATAGTTCAATCTATCAATGCTCAACTCCTATAAGTATCTCACTTTCACGAATCCATACTTATCGTTTTCTGAACAGGTTGACTGACATGCCCCCATTCCAAGTAGTGCTTGAAAGTTTGAATTCTCAGTGATAAGGAGAGTCTGATACATCCATGATATCTTCTCCAATAGTTTCTCGAGTTCTTAAGGAGATGGTTGTTCAAACTGATATGACCTTATTCTTGAAAAAATATCCTAATATAGCTATGAGTGACACCACTAGTAGGGTAGAACTCGAGGCTGGTGGGGGATAAGCTACTAAGTAAGGGATAAGTGAGGATGTCCAACCTCATTATATAGAGCCCACTTCATTCTATAAGATATTATAAGAGGACCCTTTTATTGCCATTCTTGTAGTATTTCCCAAATATGAGATTTCACCTCCCAAAGTGGAAGAGGATTTTGGTTCTGAAGCTATAGAAGAAAATAACATAGTCTAGAATAGGGAATGAAGGCATATAAATAATTTCATCACTAAGACATGGTTAGGTGGATGGGATCCCTCTGCCACTGGCTGCATTTCCTGAGTACTTGAGTGGTGGATGTTCATGGTTTCTAAGTGCTGATCTGTAACTTCCTTTCTGGGAAAGTGTGTAAAGGGAGTCTAAATTTGGAGTTATCTTAGCATTGATAGAGGTTAGAAAGCATATGAATGATCTAGGAATCTAGTCAATAAATACAATATTTATAGGATAAAATCAATGAGCAAGTTGCCTTTCTCTATTCTCAAATAGAGGTCATCATCCGATTGACGGCTTAGCTAGAGGAGGATAAAGAACAAATGAGGTAGGACACACTTCAGATAGCTAATTTCCAAGATGATTAGAACCAAGAATAGATCAAGGATGACCAGATTCATCCCATTGATGATGAGTAGGGAAAAAAACTTAGGAGGAGGAAGAAGGTCTTGATGACACACACTAGAGGCTGTCGGAACTACAACGCTTGATTTTCAGAATAGAGCCATAGAGGTAATTTTTTAGGACACAAGAGAGGCTCCAACATGTTGATGACCATAGCCAATTACACAATTTTCTTATTTGAAACTTTTTTTCATTAATGGACACATTTATTTTCCTTCTTTAATTATCACACTTTGATCATATTTGTGAGAAAACCAGTGAACAATCTCTAAGATCATGTGATTCATTCTTGGTGTGATAAAACATGGATGACCATATGATTACTCATTTTTATGAGAGTTCCAAATAATCATCGAACACTTGGGGTATATAATTTTTGATTGACCACCAAGAGTGCTCGAGCTGAGAAAGGTTGTGACTGGAGAACGAGCCTATCGGAATAGTCAACTTTCTTTTCCAATGCATGCTAGTGAATGAATGGGATAATGATAGGGGTATTGAAATATACTCGAAAAATGGTGAATGGATGGGTGGGAATCACAATGGTCAAAATCTAAAACACAAGGAGAGTGGTATGGAGATATAAGATAACTACTGACTATGTTCAAAACATAACGTCTATACCGTTATCCAGGAATGGGGAAAAATAAATTATGATTGACTATTGAACATGTTCGAAACACAGATCACATCTTATATAGTCATCCAAATTATCCTGGGTGTTGGCCCATGATATTAGGTGAGCCTTGGACAAACACCATTTCATTAAAAGGTCCCTTCAAACATGGAGGAGTATGATGATATGAATAAGGGGCACATGAATCTTGAAAATGGAGTGATGGAATGTTCAAAAAAATTCCAACACTCTTAGAATTATTCCACCGTGGATTATATATCATTGGTGTAAGCTTATTAGTGTGAAAAAAGTCAAACTCATCTTCCAAGGGAGCATCGTCTTTGATTTTGTCTGACAACTAAAAATGGGAATGATGCAGTAGATAACCAGCAATGGAGGAGCGGTCCTCTAAAGTGAGGGAAAATCATGCCTTTTAGTTCTATGTCATATTGTGAGTTTGATATACACCTAGTTTAATATCATATGGTGAGGATGATGCATGGTATAGTTTAATTTTGTTTGATCATGAATCATTTTATAGTTTAATGTGATGTGACGAGGACATTGGAAACAATTTAAGATCTCTTGGCCTGGATAGTATAACATAGTCTAATTTGTGCTGCACAGACTATTCTTATTAATTTAAGTCTATAGAGTTTATAAAATTAGGCTCTTTGAAAAAATATATGTAGAATGGAGGGGAAAGAAACCAGACATGAATAAGGGCCTTGGAGGCTCTACCCCACACCACATAACCTAAAGAGTATTTGTACACAATTTAATATAATAATTCTTAGACTGAAATGGTAAATGTTCATTCCAAGGGTACATACATGGAATGTTAGAGGAAAAACCAAATTTAAATGGATACAAGGAGGGTCACATACCACAAAGACACCTTAAAGAAAAATGCATACAGTTTAAGGTTGTAAAAATTGAACCATAATGGGGTCAAGGGGCCAAAGGGTTAATAAACTTGTGGATGGGCCCAGAGATGAGAAGTTAGAGCATAGATACATATCCCATGTGGATAGTAATTAATCCATACATAGTTCTAGAACATAGTGTCGTAAGAGACCGATGCTGGTAGGGGTTATCCTATATAATGAGGTAATTTTAGGTGTCTTACAGTTATCATGAGGCATCCCATATTCAGAGCATGGGGTATGAATCATCTCTTATTAAGAGGCCTCCTGATTTTGTATGGCGTATAATTCTAGTTTAACATCATGCATCCAGGAAGTTGGGATATGTATTTTAAATTCATACAAATCAGACTATAGGGGACACAAATAGTTTAAGATCATAATTCTTGGATATACTAAAAATAGTTTAAGGTCATATTTTCTAGACCACATGCTCTTAGTTTAAGGTTATGGAGTTTGGACCATGGGGTACGAGATTTCTGAAATGGGTAAGGTGGCATGGAGGAGTGGAAAACCCACCATGAATAAAGGACAAGGGGGCCCAATTACACACCACACTTTCCCATTAAGGTCTATATAGAGTTTAAAGTTGTGATGATTAGACTGTGGTTCTTAGCTTAAGTCCATAGAGTTCATATTAAATAAGGGGGAAATTCCTCTAGAGGATTTTTGTAGTGTAGTGTTATGGAAAACCCTACATGAATGAGGGCCTAGGAGGTCTACTTCCAAACAAAATATACTAAAATTAATCCCATATATAGTTTAAAGTCTTGATTCTATGAATTTATATACATAGATTAAGGTCATATTTCCTATACCATCAACTCTTAGTTTAAGGTCGTAAAGTTTAGGCCATAAGGGATCTTAGTTTAAGGTCAAAGAATTTGTACCTAAGATAGGGGTATTCTCAAATGGGTACGTGTAGTGTTACAAAGTGAAAAAATCTACATGAATAGGAGCTTATGAGGCTTACCTCTATATATGCCTCTTGAGATTGTTTTCATACAGTTAAAGTCATAATTCTTGGACCATAAATGAGGCCAAGGGGCCTAAAATGATTCCAAGGGGCCAAAGGGTTGATGAATTTGTAGGTGGGTCTGAAGAAAAAATGTTTGGGCATCGCTACATATCCCATAAGGATGGGAAATAAGCCACACGTAGTTCTAGAACATGATGTGGTAAAAAACCAACACTAGTTTGGTAATCCTCTCTATCAAATGAATTGGGAATTCTCATGATTATCGTGAGGCATCCCATGTTCCTAACATGGGGAAGTCATTGTTAACCATACCATACTAGTCGTACAAGGAATCCCAATTTAAAATAGGATAAGCACCATATATGACGTGTTTAAGAGGAATCCTGATTTTTTTTAGAGTAGGATCACAATTTATCATCATGTGTTAAGGATATTAACTCCTGGGTTAAGGTCATAGAGTTCAGAACATGATGGAGAAATATCTAGAATGGGTATGTGTAGTGAGGATCCCTATAAAACATGATATGAATGAGGACCAAAGTGAAATGGAAACACATGAAACATCTCAGAGAAAACTCAAATATAGTTTAAATTCATGATGCTTGGACTTCGACTCCTAGTTTATGGTCATAGAGTTTGGACACTTTAAAATAGTTTAAATTCATGTTGCATGGACCAATCGCTCAGTTTAACATCATATTTCAGAGATGTGGACACACAGTTTAACATTGTATAGTGAGGATAATGATGGGTGTTCAGTTTAATTTCATGCTACTAGGATACTAGATGTTACACAATTTAATGTCAGAAAACTAGTACATTAATTGTTATATAGTTTATAGTCTTACAACTAGGATGTTAGTTGCTACATAGTTTTACTTCATGAAACTAGTACATTAATTTCTACACAGTTTATATACATACGGCTTGGATATTAGTTGTTACGTAGTTTAACATCATGCAACTAGGATATTAGTTGTTACACAGTTTAACGTCATACAACTAGGACGTTATTTTTCCTTACATGAAGTACTATTTATGTAACTTTTCATTGATGGGAGGAGTTATGTGCTCTATGTCTATAGTGATCACTGAGTATGTTCCATTGGGATAGACCTTGTAAATGATGCAAGGTCTTTCCCACATGGGTACTAATATTGGAGGTTTCTTTCCAAGTATCATTGGTGTTCTGAGATACAATACCGTGTCACCATTTAGGAAAGAGTAGAGGTGAATATTATTTTTTAATGATCATTATATATTATTTTTGTGCCTCTGTAGATTGTGTAAGGCCTGGAGTCTGTTCTCTTCAAGGGATTCCATCTCAGCTAGATGGACTTATTCCATTCTATCTAGAATCTGCTGGTTATATAAAAATATTCAGAGCAATGGAAACTAAATATCAATGGGTAATACTACCTCTATTCCATACACTATTGAATATGGAGTCACCTGGATGGAATTATGAGTCATTATTTGATAGAACCAGAGGGTGTTAGGGAGCTTCTCTAGCCAAGTTTTCTTATTATGGACCAAAAAATTCTGAAAAATGTTAGAGAGTTCTTTTGAATGCCTTGATCTATATATTTGTCTGTTCATGGTAGTGGGAAGTATGGTCAGACTAGATACTATACTTCTCACAAAATGGATTCAGATCAGCAGCCCAAAAGTTGGTTCTTTTTTCAGTGAGAATGGCATGATTGACTCTAAATTGATGAATGGTGTTGGAGATCACGAACTCGATAAAGGATTGAGACCATACTTCCTTAAGAGGAATTGATTCTGCCCAGTTGGATAAGAAATACATCATGGTCAGAATAAACCTACAATGGCAAGATGTTGCTGGTGGATAGGGTCCCATTACATCGAGTACCCATACTAAAAAGGTCCAAGAATACTTGGTAGTATAAAGGGGATCTAGCGGTTGGTACACAAAGATGGTATGGATCTGACATGTATGAAACCTATTGGAATAATTGATGTTGTCATGGACTATGGTGGTCCAAAAAAAGACCAAACATCAAATATGGTGGGATAGATTCAACCCTGCCTGATGGTCACCACAAGATCTAGCATGAGTTTCCTACATAACCTGGGTAATCTCATCTCCTAGTATGCAATAGAATTGAATTTCATCAAACCCACATCTATATAGATTTATCTAGAGGGAGGGTGAACTATTATGCATGTTGGTGGATCCTTTCACTCTCATATCTGTCTAGAAATAGGATTCCATGTTAGAGATACTTGATGAGAAGATCTATTCAATCGAAGTTTTCCTCTATAGTGGGGGACCTAGGGGGTCCAGATGTTGAATAACCATTATCCATCTAGTTTAACTACTATATTTTATCATCTTCTGGGATGATGGGAGTGATGAGCATCCGATGTGCCACATGAATGAGTAGTCCATATTGTCTAGGCTTTGTAAAATATGTTTCTAGACTACCCAGGGCTTCATATTAATAATTATGTGATTGAGGGACATGAGTCACTTTCTACTGAGAAGGGAACTGGGCCATCAATTGGTGACTGCACTCTAAACAGGGAATGAGATCTGGATTTTTTGTTTTATAGT
Source organism: Viscum album (assembly GCA_963277665.1). NCBI lineage: Eukaryota > Viridiplantae > Streptophyta > Magnoliopsida > Santalales > Viscaceae > Viscum > Viscum album. The sequence goes on from OY728143.1 coordinate 1,718,300,830, forward strand.
AACCATTGATCTATTTCATGACAAAGTCGGAGTCTCCATATATATGAAAGCGGGGAACATCAACCTAAAGAGCTAGCTCAAGACCATTAATGAGATCTTGATACTCTTCCTCATTGTTGGTGTAACAATATAATAGTAGGAATGATTACAGAAAGACAATCTATTAAAGGGTGATGAAGATGATCCGTAGGACTACTCTTTTGAGTTTGGGATCATTGATCCTTATACTAGTTGGGATATGGGAGGCTCAATTGAAATTCATTTTCCAACTTTACATATCTTGGTCCACTAAAAGGATGGCCTTGTCTGGGAAATCAACATATAGGAGTAATTATTCTAGGGCTGGGTGAGTATCCAGAAAGTTATCTAATGCGTTAACCATAATGGATTTTTATGTGATAAATATGATGTCGAACTTCTAAAGGATCACTACCCAGTGCACTATCCATTTTTCAACATGGGGTGATTTAGGATATACTTTAACTGGTCCACAAGTGTCACTGAATATATCTTATGAAGCTATATATAGTGCCAAAAATTATCACTGCAAAAACTATCATGTGATATCTGTTATCTATAGGAGAGTATTTGGCCTCCATGTCGAGCAGTATGTGACTAAAATAGTATATAATATTCTCTCTACCTTTTTTGTTCTTATGAGCGAGAAGGGAATCGAGTGATCATTCTAGGGTGGTCACATAAAGGACCATAAGATTCTCAGAGATGGGTGACACATGAACCAGAGGTTGTATAATATAATTCTTGATTTCCTCAAATGAGGTTTGGAACTCTTCATCACATTGGTAAATGATACATTTCTTAATGATACTAAAAATGTATTACACATTCTGGCCATATTCATGATGAATTGGCGTATGTAGTTCAAGTGGCCTTGGAGACCTTAGAGCTCCCAAAGGTTGCTCGGGGGAGGCATCTAGCTGATGGCCTTGATCTTCTCTGGGTCTATCATGATGCCTCTATGTATAATAATGAATCTAGTAAACTTCCCAGAGGTAACCCAGAATAAAAACTTCAAGATGTTCATCTTCAAATTCTATGATTGGAGGAAGACAAACACTTTCTAAAGATTTTTGATATGGTCTTGATGCTATTGTTATTTGACTACCATGTTGTCCATGTAGAATTCTACCAACATACCAAGGATTGGATTTAAGATTTCATTCATGGACCACTGATAATTAGCTCTTATATTCTTCAGACTAAAAGGAATTACCTAATAACAGAAGGTTCCTTATGGTGATATGAAGGTGGTAGACTCGTCATCTTCGGGGGATATCCAAATATGATTGAATCCAGAGTATCCATCCATGAATAGAAGATAATGAATCCCAACTGTGGAATCTACCAATAAATCTCTCACTGGAAAGAGAAACCCATCCTTCAGATAATGGTGGTTGAGGCCCCAGAAGTTGATATAGACTTTGATATTCAATTTATTATTTCTTAATGGAATGATGTTATCTATCCACTTAGGGTACTAAACATACTTAATGAAGTTGGATTTGATAATATTATCAACCACGAACTCGACCAAATCACCATGATAAGGATTCATTTTCCTGCAAGTTGCTTGAACCCGTGATAACTCACTAGAATACCAAGATGGTGGATGACGACCTGAGGTTATATCTTTGGAATCTCATCATAACTCTAGGAGAATACATCGCAGTGCTACTTTAGGTTAGCTATATACTACTGTTGTTCTTCCAAAGGAATGGATGTAGTGATAAACATTGGCCTTAAATCATTCTCGATACCAAGGTTCACCTGAACCAACGCATCGATAGTGCTACAGAAGCCCTCTTAAAATGATGAAGTAGTGTCTTATAAATCCTATTCATCTTATGAGGTTAGAGAATCCATGGGAGGTGAGAGTTCATCCAAACTAACAGATTATGGGGAAACACTGGAGTCTTATTGGGAGGATACAAAATCTATTCTAGGGGACTCCATCTCTGTTGAAACCATGATGAAAGAAGATGTTGAGATAATTCCATTAGGCCTTCAATTGTGAGGTCTAAGGTTGATGTCAAATAAATTGTGGTAGGTCAGTTTCTGGTGATTCAACCTGACTTTTAGGAATATATGATAGTGTCATGGGATGGTAGCCATAGGGAGAACAACTCGATAATTTATAGGAGTAGGTATTTCTGGTATCACTTGGGCCTGCCCTGTGTAGGTGTATGAGGTAATATTTAGACATTCCTTATATATAGGGACATGACTCTGCTTCATCTCCAAAATGATGAAAAAAATTCTCAAGTCTAGAATTGTGGATTACAACCAGGGAATATGTAGGATGAAAGTTTCATCAAAGTCTTCCCAAGGACTGGATGAAGTAGTTGTGTGTTCAACCTCATTATTCTTAACCTTATGTACCTTTCTCTTATAATAGCCGGTATACAGATAGTAGTCTTCAAAGGATTTTAAGGGAGATTAATCACCTTGAAACATACCTAATAGAACATTGAGGAGTTAATTGAGACATTGGTGATATGAGGCGGAGACTACTTCATGAAAGTTGGAGCCAGAGAATACCTATAAATGCATTTTATGCAGTATCCCATGAGATAACCATGAATTTAGTAATTTCTACCAAGACCCCAAACTGGGTCTTCAACTAGATCCTACCACATGATCTCTACTCGGTCCTATCATAGCCCAAAATATTTAGTTCATAGGGACTCAAGTCTTCTTTAGTGAGTCCTAACTTGTAGAAAGTCTTGGTTGGGATGATATTGATCCCTGAAATCATGTCCACTAAGCATCGGCAGATTTCTACACTATTGAACTAGTCAGTGATGTATAGTGGGAAAATGTGACCTTACACAAGAGAACCTTAATACTCTCTGGATAATGAGATGATGGATTGAAATTCCTCTCACTAAACCTATCAGGCATAGAAGTTCTCTATGGCTTCTACCTCTACTTCAAACTAAAGGGTCATTTTCAAGGACATTAGGAGAGCCTTAGGAATCTATTCTGATAGGAGGAGGGGCTTGAGAATCGAGATCATTGAAGGTATGTTGGATAGGTGTTTAAACATATCATACTTCTATTCCAAACTCATTTTAATGCCCATGGTTGGTCTCTATTTGGAAAGAGACATGACAGGTGTCGTTTAATATACCACTAAGTTCTGGCTGGTGCTAGAAATGTCCTGCTACTCATTAGATAGCTCGACCAATACTAATATCAGTTGACTATCAACTAAAAGAGGTATAAATTTAGGTGAATATGGAAAATCATGATGTGACTATGGATATTCTTCTAGGTTAGTTTGCACTATCACCTATGGCAACATGTATAATAAAGAGGACTGGGAGGACTGTGCCTATTGAGCTTTATGCAACACTTTCCTCCTTGTCTCAGTAGCATGCACAACTTGACTTGAAGCACTGTCTTGAGGATTTCAGTGATTCACATATCCTATACTACCTCTTTGATGGCTTAAACTAGAGGCACTTAGAGAACTTACATAATATTCCTCATCATTGGGGACCATCAAGGGATCTACCAACTTGACAATATTCATGGAGGATTACTTCTACTCATCATCGAAGGGGTATTCCAACATAGAGAAAACCCTTGGCACGATTCCCAACTCTAAAGGCATGAAATCACTGAGTGTGAGGGTTGTATTTTTCACCATTAATGGACTTTAATTTCCCTTTCACCATCGACTCCTACTCTTCTAAGACATAGAAGGTTGGGATGTGGATGCAAAAGCTGTAGTCAAGAAATGAACGATGACTTCAAGAGGTTCAGGCTGACCTAAGTGGACACATATGATTCCATGGGTGTGAGAAAGTACCATAAAAGAAAACCAGTCACCATACTACTGAGTCCCGTGGTTGGAAACCTGTTTCCATTCACATGAACCCTCACTGTCACTATTAGGATCAACAGAGATATGTGCCACCTATTCCAATACATTTACCAACTTGACTAAGACATTATACACCTAGTCTTGAATCCAATACTTAAACACATATAATTATTTTATGGTATGTTTTAGGATACTGTGGTAAGGGAAATGGTTGGGGAAATCATTTTTCTCAACTTCATGGGTCATCTTGTGCTTTTTCACCTTTAGAACCCCCTACTCAAATCCACTTAGGAAATAAAAAGGAACTTGTGTATCTTTAAAGGAATAAGTACGGTTCCTCCTACTGGGAGGGTTACTCTGGGAGCTTTACCCTGATGAGGGGATAGATCCTGATTGGTCGATGGAACCACATTCTCTCACCTAGGAATATGTTCTTAGTGGCACGACGCCTGCCGATTTTGTGCTAGGAAAGGCTACTCTTGGTGAGGTTGTTGAACTCAGCAAGGATTCTCTTGGTGAGGCTATGATGGAAAAGTGTAAAAAAGGTTTAATATATTAGGGTCCTCTACATGTATGGAAGTGTCAGTCTCTACCTTATAGGATCTTCTTTCAGGTGCTGAAGGAGGAAACAGACACACTTATTTACCCTGCTATAGGGCTTCCTTCAAATGCTGATCCATATCAGAGAAATACCATAATCCTACGGGGAAGTTCTGATTGATGAGGGTAGGGACTAGATAAGTATTGAAATTCCCCATGCACAATGTTAGAAGCTTTTATTTAGTCATCAAAATGTTGAGTGAATAAATGAGTTTTTTCCACCAGGATATGAAGTTTGTGAGACACTCATATGGTAGTTTCTTGTACTTGAAGAGGTCATTAATGATTTTCTTGCATGTGGTAGAGATGAACTGGTAAAGAAACTACCTGAAAAGGTCTTACGAACTAGTAATAAATAAAATGTGTAGCTAGATATACCAGATAAACACAGAACCTTCCAATGTTTGAATAAAACATTAGACCTTGCTGAAATCCTGCTGCTCTAGGGTCCTCAACTTGGGCCCACAGATCTAGATAAAGTGGGCCAAGTACTACATAGGGTCACCCATCCCATTATATAGGGAAATTATAGGGTCCCCAAAATTTTGGGTTGCACGCATGCCATCTACCCATACTGGGTATGGCTTTCCTTCTGGTGGGATCACAACTTGTCATGTCTCCCAGGCTTTGAGGTGAGCGGTGAGAGTGGCTATCTAATTTTCTTGGTAGGGATCTATGAATTAATGAGGATTCCTAAATTCCAATGCATTGATATGATCATCTACTCTGTAATCAGGTTCTATGGCTCATGGAGTTGGTCGATCTGGGTCTTGCGGAAGATGATCATAATACTCTAGAGGATTCAACAAATCATATCTATTCCATTTTATATAAACTCTTTCTTTTTCTCTTCCATGATATAGAGGATCACTAGGCTCGATTGAGAGCAATTGTACAAGGAGGAAATGATGCTACCCTGGTGGAGGAGGAATATGATCCTATCAAGGGGCTCCAAAATCCAAACACCACTAAACAAGGAGCTCATCGATGATCCTTTTCTGATTTTTAACCTGATGGAGTAAGGCATAAATCGTAGGATCAACCTCTTCCTTCTGCACAATATCACACAGATCAAAGGGCTCACGTTATTCCTTTCATTTGTTGATGTCCCGATTGGTAGGAAATGATGTGGATGGATCTCCAAGGACAATTTTCTACCTTTACAGGTGATTGAGGAAACCTTTATTAGGGTCCACATGATGTTGTGCTACCCTAGGGGGTGAGTTTTCCTTGTCATAACCTGTGTCAAAGTACCTATTTTTTTTGTAACTTAGGAATGAACATTTTCATCATAACTATACCCATAGGAAAATCCTCAATATAAATAGGTAAGTTAGTCTTTATTAGGATAGGTTTGAATTGAAGTACAATGTACTATCCCTAGCCTCTAATCTGTACAAGTGAGTACACATATTCTATGATTTTTTGGGGCACTATGAGGATCTTGATGCATCTCTGTTGGAGGGTCCGATGGTAGACTAGTGATGCAGGATGTTGATCCCATGGGAGTGATTCCAACTCAAAAATTCATCATTACTAATAAATGTCATTGAAGTTCTTCTGGATTACTAAGTAGACCAACTAATGATCACGGAGGTGGTGACACATCACCCAGATAGTTTGGAGGAAGTACACAACTGGAATTCAGTGAGGGACTCTAGGATATTGATATTGGAGGTCGCATTTTTCTAGAATACCACCAAAAATTGATCAGTAGCTAGAGTCTCCCAAGGATTTATTTCTCATAAGTAAGGCCCTGATCTTGGTTGAACCAAGATTCAATCAGCACTAGCCAAGATATAGATAGTGGAACTGATGTGGACTAGTGTGGAGGCTAGTTAGATGGAAGTGGAGCCACTACGTAAGTTATCTATTTGATGCATGATGGGTCTTCTCTTGTGGGTGGTACCAACCACATCATCACATCTTTATAAGATGGAGTTTTTTCTACTATCTCATGTGCAAGAGCGAAAGTTCTCATCAGTGGATATTTAGGTATATTTCCATATGAAGGGTCAACCCATAATAAAATATCTCTCCATGATCCAGGGTTGTGGTGGAGGGGGAGACTGAAGAAAATGGATATAGTTGTACCATGAGCTCTTGGAAGGTTTCTATAACTTCCTTAACCTGCATGTACCTATAGAGGGATTTGAGGATTCTTTGGATCTCAACTTTTAGGATAGCAAACCTCACCTATCGGGTTCCTTCCCCATAATCTAAATTTTATGAATGGGGTGAAGTATCTTTCATTGAGTATCATTCCTCCTCAGAATCCAATAGGTTAATAGGGTTGAAAATGACTTGGTACTTCCCATGATTTTTCTTTCAGTGTCAGTTCTTTACCTTTCTACCCCAGGAAAATTCTTTAGGGCAAGGTAGTTCTTTAGTATTAGGAGGACCTCTATACTAGTTAGTGCTAAAATAGGGAGGACCTATTCTTTTTTTGGTTAGGATATGGGAAATAACTTAATATCGGTTATTTTTAGAGTGGGTAAGACCTCCGAGTTGACTCATTAAGGAGTGGGGAGGACCTCCACTCTGGTTGTTGATGAAGTAGGGAGGACCTCTACTTTGGACATTGAGAACAAGGGAAGGAACTCCATGCTGATTAATAGCAATGGCATGGAGAATAAATCAATACTGTAATGTCGAAGTGTGAGGAGGACCTTCACATTGGTTGAAATGGGAATAGGGAGGACCTCCACATTGAGGAGTGCAAATACAAATAAGACATCAAGACTGGTTGCTGAAATCACAAGGAGAACATCCGATTTGATTGAGGAAAAATTGGGAGGATCTCCATACTGACTATTGAAGGAGTGGAGATGAACTCCACTCTAGTTGGATGTGATATGGGGAGGAACTCCATGTCGACTGATGGTGGTAGCACGAGGAGGAACTCTATACCAATTTATTATTAAGAGGGTTGGACCTCTGCTTTGATTATTGTTAGAGTGGGGAGGACCTCCACTTGAGCTAGTGGGAACATGGGGAGGGCCTCTATATTGACTGCTAGAGGAGTGGGGAGGTCATCCACTTTGTTTGTATGTGACATAGGGAGGACATTCGTACTTGGAAGCATAAATAGAGGGAATACCTTTGTACCAAACCTCATCATCATGAGATAGACTGTAACAAATATCGGTGGTGGAAAAAATTGATAGAGTCAACCCATATTTCCTATAGGGTGACTGATGTCTTCTTCCCAACTAGGAGAAGATGGGTCCTTGATCATCTATCATAGGGATCTGGTTGAATGTGATGGTGGTGGTAGGGGTCACTGTAGATTTAGAAGAAAATTAATCTTGATGGAAATTATCTTGAGCTTGCACCTGCTATTGATGTTAGGTGGTTCTGGATATGGCCGATAGAGCAGCGATAATGTACACCTATTCTTCAGCCTGAATGATTGGTCATTTCTGGCACTGATGAGGCATGGTGTGAGATATCCTTGGTAGGTCCTGAGTATAAGTCATAGCCTAGGTGACTCAGGAATACCCCACCTCCTTGACATAGGGGTACAAGTCATAAGACCACTCTATAGAGAGAATCCTAAAGAAATTCTCAATTAGAGTGGGGAGTGGTTGCTCCCTACATGACCCTTGCGGGCAGTAGTGTCAGTGAGGTGTTGAAGCCTCAAGGTCTTGGAAGTCCATGTACCTTGTGGGAATTACCCCCTCCTACTCATACAGATGTAAAAGGGTATCCATTACCCTCCTATGAATGATTTTAGAGGGTTATATGGGGTGTGGAAAACTAGTATCCATAGTTGTATCATAAGTTGTGGTGGAGGTGGAGTCATGTAGGATTTATGCACTAACATTTCTCCTACCCCTACGTCAGCGAGAGTTGAGTGTATGTTTTCTATAATTTAGATCCTGCAAAGCAAGATGATTCACCTATAAATAGGGATACATGGAAATAAATTACCAATTAACTAATGTCATCCAATATTCCATGTATGGAGAGAGATATCCTCACTGATAATGTTATAGACTAGAATTCCAAACATTCAACTACCCAAATTTCTATTGAGTTCCATGAAGAGCCCTATGTTTTATTCGTGGTTTTTTTTCTAGATATATGTATTTGGTTACATGATAATCTACTAATGTCTCAAATTCTACTAGTCTCTATGTTGAGTAGAAGAGTTTCACATTGGGTTCACCATTTCTATTTATGATGCTTTCACCGGGACCACCGTGTGCATGTGAATGGGCGCTTGCATACTTGTTACCACACATTCCTGCTTTTGAAATGTGGGTGTATTTTATCAACATCAATTTTGATTTCAGATCCTTGATTGAAATGGAATGATGGGTTGTTGGATCCTCGCTATATGGATTCCTCCTTAGAGATTGTAACCTAGTCTGGGTCTCCCTCATAAAGTTAAGTAATGTTCATGGAACTCATTCCTGGCACCATCTGTTTGTGGACACTGGTTAATTACACTATGTATATCTTGAAATTCTAGTTGGTCTTGATAGGAAAACAACCTTTGATAAGAAGAGTAATCATATTGGGAATTGATGGAATGTTTGGACGCTGGAAACATTGGTCACCTATATTGTTCCTCCTAGGAGGGAATCTCATGGAGGCATCTTAGGCATGAAACCCAAGGAATCCTGTGTCGATCAAGAGGAATATAATGCTAAATGCATATAGCTTTGATATATTTCACCTCAAGCATCCCATGTTTTTCATGAGGTTTCTATTTTTGACAAGGCCATGAGTGTAACTTCTTGTGGATATAGATCAGAACGTCCTACAGAGACAGATAGAGGATTGAGTTTATCATCTTGTGGAGATGGAGTTGATTGATTAAGATTCCCTAAAAAGGTGGATCAAGGAGCCATGTCGCTAGGAGAGAATATGTCACACCTAGAATTTTACTAATGGATGGATCAGAACACCCTATATAGGTGGATCTATTAGGTGTGTCCCATAAAGGGAAGATGTCACACCATAAAGGTTTGTGAGAATAATCGATGGAGGAGAATACTAGATAGATGAAACATAATTCCCTTGGAGGCAAATCTGGGAGGTGTGTCCCATATAGGGAAGATGTCACACCATGAAGTTTGGTGAGAATTCCCCACAGAGGCAAACAATGGATGAATGGATCAGAACACCCATGGATGTGGATTTGGGAGGTGTGTCCCATAAAAGGAAGATGTCACACATTGAAGGTTGGTGGGAATTCCCCATGGAGACAAACCTTGGAAGGATGGATCTGAATGCCCAAGGAGTCAAATCCAGGAGGTGTTTCCCATAAAGGGTTGATTTCATACTATTAAGGATGATTGGAATACCCTTAGAGGTAGATTATAGAGGTACATACCTAGGAGGGAGAACCTGAAAGGTTTATCGATATATGGATTAGAATGCCCTATGGTGGAAGATCCAGGAGGTGTGTCCCATAAAGGGAAGATTTCACTCCATGATGTCTGATTGGAAAACCCCTAGATGTGGATCAGAGAGGTACGCCATATGAGGAAGCACCTGAAATTTTTACCGATGGATAGATCAAAAATCCATATGGTGGAGGATCTAGGAGGTGCATCCTATAAAGAGAATATGTCACACCATGAGGCTAATTAGAACACCCCTAGAGGTGGATCAAGGAGGTACATCCCTAGGATGGAGAACATAAGTTTACCATTAGTTGATATTGAACCTTAAGAAGGCATCCTATGTACCCATTATAAACGAAAGGGATCAAAACCCATGTAGTTCGATGCCACAATTTAAGGTCATGTGATAGGACCAATACATGCAGTTTAACATTATGCGACAAGGACGTTCATGTCATGAAGTGAGCGTCAATGAGGGATGGTGTGATATTGACACATGGAAGCTTCCATTATAAAGGAGATTTTTTTATTTGGATTTAGTGTGGGGATTATGCATTGAGCTTCCTAGGGGACCTAGAGGAGACATAGTCTCTCAGGTGGGTAGCATGATCTTAGCAGGGATGCAGCCTAGAGAAAATTATGATGAATATGGATATTGGGTTTGGAAATCGAGGAGGCTTACTACATATCCCACTTAGTTAGGAATAAAATCCCATGTAGTTTAGGATGGTTGGGGATTATACCTAAGGAGGATTCCTATGCACTACTAGGAGCAATGATGATGTGATTTGAGGATTATGCATAAGAGTGACCCATTTGTGTGTAGACTGGGATGATACCAAATAAGAGGCCCATGGGGTGATTGGGTGGATGCCATGATTGATACTGACCTCTAATAATACATGTGTCATGATCAATGTAAAAAAAAATAGGGAGCATTATACCTGACATTCATGTCACAAAAAAATCACCAATGAGAGATGGTGTGGGGATTACAAATATAAGGTGCCTGATGAAGATGTCATTCCATGTGGGGAGGATGTAATTAAATTTTAATAGGATATCATTCCCTATGAGGGTAGAAGGTGTGTAGAACATACCATTCCACTCATACATGGTGAATCATATGCTTATTGCACTGGGTAAAGCCATAGTTTAACGTCACATGTTGAGGATGTTGGGACTAGGAAGTTTTACATCATGTATCTAAGATGTGGGTGACTCAATCCCTACCCATTGGGCCTACATAGACATCACTTATGAACATCTAGGTGGGGAATGTATTTGGAAATGATAGGGTGTAACGATGAAAAGGAGTTTCTAATCATGAGGTCCATGTTATGATCCCTATGTTGAGAAGGAATAGGGGTTATAGTATATATGATGAGAAGAAAAAGGTACAGAAACACATGCACTAGAGGCAAAGGGTACACCACCTAAGGGACCATGAATTTTTTTAATTCAAGCTTGTAGGGTATCATGAAATATGTACACATAAGACATGTTTGTTTCATGAAAAGGTTGATCGAGCATGGAATTATAACACACGGATAGTACATGGAACCTTAAAGAAGGGGTGCACACAAGATTGGGGTTTGTACGTAAGGACAAGATTGTGAATAGGGGAAGCCTTTTTGGGCACCTGACTTGGGATGAAATAGGTTGGTTAAGGATTACTCAAATGTTGTCCATAGGCCCATAGGTGGTCTATCACACAATATTTTATACATCAGGTGTTCCATACTTCGCGATGTCATAGAAGATGGGTCTTATGTGCAGCAAAGCAATGCTTTGGATTCTAGAGAGTCACTACGAAGGGGGGTATTTATAGCCAAAATATTTAGAAATGAGTGAACAAGGTTTTGGTCAAGAAAGAGTAATTTCACACAGACTCATCCTTTACCGAAATGACTTGACGTGCAAGGATACTATTTGATACGATATTTGGTGTAGAAGAGGTTTTCATGCGAATTGACATCTTGCATGCCACATTTGTTTCTTGTGTGTGGTTTAATTGAACATCCTGATTGAATTAGTTGAAGGTATGAAAAATATCATCACATTTGAAATTCAAGGATTTTGAGCATGGATTCCAATATTTTGCGTAGGAACCTAAACTTTCATGAATCGCCCTTTGTGTTCTTGGGGTGGTCCGTTGAGTCAAATGATGGAATTGGTTTGCCCAAAACTAGCCATGCACAAATTCGGGTGGAATTTAGATGGAAACACACACCAATTCATTCACATATAGATAAGAAATTGAAAAAACCAAATTTTGGTATCTTACTCTATGGTCAGACTAATGAATTAGGGTGGCGTCCTCCAAGTGATCAAGGTATTTCCTTAGAGATCGAAGGCTAGCTCAAGTCTAACCAATACTTTAACAATAAAAAAGGCCAAATCAAAAGACAAATTTGAAATAATAAATACTAATAGGTCATGGAAAAAATCCAGGCCAAATCACCATTCCATTTTATTTATTCCATTTATATTTTAATTTATAAATGAAAATGAGGCCAGGTAGTGGTATTCAACCATTTAACAATTCATTTAATTCAATTTTAGATTCCACTAACTAGAGGCAATCTAGTATCCACGAATTTATAAAATAAAACCATTTCATTGATCATATCACTAAAAATTAATAAAATATATTATGAGTAAACATGACTCATTATAAATATTTTTTTTTCAAACCTTTAATCAGTTTCACTTTCTTAGGATTTAAACCTAACATACCTAATTAGTATTTTGGTTGATTCCAACATATTATTAACAAGAAAAAATTTAGGGAATTCTCAAAGGGGTGGCCCATGTTTAGTTTACAACCTCCAACCATGTAATGGGGGTATGGATAACATCATGGTCAAGGAATTTAATTTAGAGTGTTTCATAAATTATAAGATACACTTAGAATGTTCAATGGGCAACACAATGATACATTTTATAAATAATGCCACTTTTATGGAAAAGAATATAGACAACCTACCTCATTATTATTATGATTTAATAATCCATTATCAAGCTTCAAATAAATTCAGTTTAAGATAAATCATAATATTTTACAAACACCATAAAAATAGGGAATATGAGATCACATTGAAATCACATTAAATATGAAAAGATAATCTGATAAAAGAGGGAAGAAGAATTGTAGAATAAATGTCATGCTTCTAATTCACCTTTTGATGCTTGAATGGGAGCCCAGTAGAGGATATCCATGGAATACTAAGATTATCCCATGTATAATCTCAAGTAGACACTTATAATAGGATAAATGAGAAAGAAATTGGGGGATTTTGGGTTAAAGAAGGCATGGTAAAAAACAACCCTTTTAATGAGGCTAACGTTTTGGTAAGAATGTTTTACCAAACCACACACTAACCCTATTTATATTTCATATTCATTCAATATTTTACGTTACTCCCATCGCTTATTTTTAATGTCAAATTATTAATTTCTAGGTAATGTTCTTTTTTTGATCATAACACATATGGAGAGAATTGTTCTAATTTGTTCAATTACACTCTAGTTTTAATTTGATTATATCGTTAAAAATTGAGATCTAAATGATGCGATTCTTATTTTTTAGTGTTCTTAATTAAAACTTCAACAAATAATTCAACCAGAGCTTTGGCCAATTCATCCATTTAATAGTCCATATGGACCACACAAGAATAACCAATGTGTGATGTCCTGACCTAGGAGCCACTAAATGTTTCCCTAAGCCAGTGGGTCACATTTACTAAAGAGTTTCTCCCCATATGCTAGAGGCTACCAACTAGAAATTAGAGTCTAATGTGGTATAGTGGGGAGACTATACCCTCATGATCATAGTAGAAAAATGGTGTAATAAATAGATAAAAATGGAAAACATAAAATCAACTATTTGGGGGAGGTAAAGTATCCAAACACAATAAATAACTAATGATAACAATATCCAGTATCATATAAAATATGATGTAATGTCATGTATCAATAAAAAAGGGAATAAGAAGACATGAAAACAGTTATCCAACACAACACATTTATCAAAACGACAAAAATACTAAAAAGTATATCTCCACTACCATCATGATCCATCATGAACTATTTTTTTTCATCACTACCATGCTATAAAAACTCAAGAATCAATAATAGGGTGCTTACCCTTGTCCCTAAACACATCCACATAATCTTCCTAGGTATTACCACTATCCCAGATAGGGTGTGAGATAAAATCAGTAGGAACCACCAATAGCATCTATAAATATCTAGTTAGTGCATATAATATGATCAGTGTGAAAATATAATAAGGTCAAGCTATAAAAAAACTATAAAGGGTCAGCTCTGGTTATTTTAGAGCACTAGGATGACACTACCTTCTTCAGCTCATGCTGAATAATATCTAAACAAGTATCCATATGTATACATATATATATATATTTGTATACGTAATGATGTCTACAAACACATATATGGATAATACTACTAATCTGGACCCAATGTATAACTCAGGTGTACATGGGTAGTAGCATGAGTGTTTCGAAGGTCAAGGGATTCCATGCCTAGTCTCATAACAGTAGGGACGCCATGCCCATATACCTTAATAGTAGGGAATTCATGACCATTTATCATAATCAATAAGGGTTTCCATTCCCATTAATCATAACCCATAAGGTTCTCCATTCCCATTAATCATAATTCATAATGGTTTCCATGCCCATTCATTATAATTCACAGTGGTCTCCATGCCCGAGTATCAGAAGTGCAAGGTACATCATGCCCATATCTCATAAAAGTGTAAGGGAATCCATGCCCGCATATCAAAAAAATTTATGGGACACCATGATCATATATCACAACAATTTATGGGACTCCATGTCTGTATGTTAAAATAGTTTATGGGACACCATGCCCGTATATTATAATAGTGAGAAACAGTCAGGTCTTTAGTAAAATCAAATAGGCAGTTTTTAGTTAATTAGAATTTCACTTTAACAAGGGCATAACCATTTTCATATTTAAATAAGTGGCATGCTCATACCACTCACTTATATTCAATTAATTATAGTCATCACAATTAGGAATCACACCAAAACATTATAGAAGATTGTTTAGCCATTTAGACATAATAATAGAAATGAAAATTTCATCAACACACCTCAATGGTGAAGAGAATTGAATGGGGGACTATCAAAAAAATATTAAAGGGGGTGAAAAGTTATCTCTATCAAGGATATTGAGTAAAACATGGTTTATGTGTATTTTTGGGGAAACACATGTAGAATCCAACATGAAGAATCAAACACATAGTATAAAGAAAAAATAATTAAGGGATAAATACTAAACTACCTACCATTGGACTATGGAGGAACACTCATCCATTATTGGCCTATGGTTTGGTCTAGATCAGAAGAAAATGGAAAAAATATGAATGCCATAGAAATAGGGTATAAGATTTCACACCAAAATAGTATTGTCAATAAAAAGGATAATAATGAAAGGATACTAAGAAGTTGATCACTTATCGAGAGAAATCTATAGATATGAACAAAAGTCAAATCAAAGTCCTGATGAAGAAACGAAACCAAATCATATCTTAGGATTGAGGAGTGATTCTACCAGGACAATAAGAAAGCTTCCTATCCACTGGAGGAGGAAATAATAAGAAGGGTTTAAATTATAAATCCTTAAGGAAGAAATAGTAATTTTACCAATTTGTAACTAGGTCACATAGTTTGGCTACACAGTTGGATAAATTGTGCACTAACCACATGTTCCCTACTATGAAAAGTGGTAAATCACACAATTAATGTGAACAGTTTATGAAACTATGTAAAAAACATGATCTTTGGCTCTATTAAAAACAATATTGTATTTGAATGGTAATGCGGGTTGGGTTACACAGTCGTGTGGCCTAGGCCAAATAGTTAGGGAAAACCATGTGGCCTACTTCTGATAACTCAAACACCTAGTACGGTTAGTAGAAATCATACAAACTTGGATACATGGTTTCTACTAACCATGTGGACTAGATTTTTATTCCACTATCTAGGGTTATAGGCTCAAAACAAGCCCTAAAAACCCATGTTTCCTCTATATCCTTAGTAAGAATTCATATTAGTTCAAAACCATGGGATTAAACTAATAATTAAAGGATCTTTACCACATGGAAAATATTGGTTCTTACAGTCTTCCCCCTTAAAGGAACTCATCCTTGAGTTTCCCTTCCAAGGGTGGTAGAATGATTTATGAGAACAAATCCATCCACTAATAATGTATGTTATCCTCCCATTCCCAAGTCTCATCCTCTATATGATAGTGATTCCATAACACACACACCAAAGGGACATACTGGCCTCGATGATCCTTCATGTTTTGATCAACGATGCATATGGGATACTCCTCAAAGAAGAAATAGCATCTAATTAAACTTCCTTTAGATCAAAAGTATGATATGGGTCAACATGATAATAGTGCAGCTATGAAATGTAGAATATGTCATGAATGGAATGGTACCTATAAGGTAATAAAAACTGATATGCTATTAGACTGACTCTATCCAAGATCTCAAAAGGCCCGACATAACGAGATGAAAACATCCCTTGCCACTATATCCGTCTATGCCCATGTATGGTTGATAATTTCAAGAAAAAATTATCCCTGACCTTGAACTTCTAGGGATGTCAATGAATATTGGCAAAATATTTCTATCTAGACTGAATGGTAAACATATGCTTACTGATCAAGTACACTTTTTCAGAAGTATTCTCTATGAGACGAGGACCCAATATCACTACCTCTCCCTCCTTTAACTATCATAGGGTTGAAAGACATGACCTACCATATAAGGAATCATACAGATCCATCTGAATTATTTCCTAAAATAAATTAATGTATGAAAAATCAACAATATGTATATGTTTCCCCCAAGAACCCAAGAAATCAAAGATGCATTCTCAGAGCTTGTCCTCCAGCACCTGTATAGTTCATTCTGACTGACTATCGATCTGGGGGTGAATAGTTATTCTCAAAAGTACCCACATACCCAAAGCTCTCTATAACCCATACTATAACCTTTATGTTAAATAAGTGTCCCTATATAAAACAATAGTACTAGGGACCCCATGTATGCATATAATCTCATAGACATACAATATTCTCATCTCATCAACTAAAAAAGTCTCTTAGATAGGAAAGAAGTAGGATACCTTTTTCAGTCAATCTAGGACTACCCAAACCACATCTCTACCTCAATTATACCTTGATAATAAAACCAAAAATTACATTGTGACATGAAATCATTTTCATTTTGAGTCTAGTAATAGGTATAACAAGATAGCGGGACACTAGTGGACCATATTCACATATTGACAGGTGGAACACCTAGTGATAAAACCCACTATCTAATGTTTTATCCTAGGAGACAAATACTGACAAAAAAATCATGATACATCTTGGAAGTGCCTAGGTGAACTTCCCACTAAGAAACATGGGACTCTCACATCAGATCCTCTCACATATACGTAGACATCCATATACATGTATATGCAGGATGTTCTACCAGTGGGTCCTCACTTGAAATACTTTTCCATTAGACCAGACCTCCTGGGTCTAAAAACACACTTCTCTTCACTCTATTTAGAAGTGAAGAGGACATTGATAGTGATGTATGTATAAACTATCCATGATGGTTTTGAACCTCTATGTGCATCTTAGAAAATGGGCCATAAGTTTCCACTCGCTAATATCATCTTGAAGCACTTGTGTCGATGTACCTCTAATTCAATCATCGTCAATAGGATTACCCTTCTCGGGCATATATGATAGGTCAAAGATAAAAGAATATGTGTATTAAATACGTCTTCTCTACCCAAGGTTTAAGTCACACTGTGTGAAAATATACTTGAGGTTTTTTGGTCTATAAACACCACAAAATTCTCTCCTAGCATGTAATGCCTCTAACAATGAAAATCATGAACAATAACTACCAACTCGAGAGTGTAAGTTGGGTAATTCCGCTCATGAGGCCTCATCTACCATGAACCATATAGAAAAAATTTATCTTCCCACATCAGAACTACTCTTATCCAGATACCTGATATATCATAATAGACTGTGTAACTTCTTCCTAGATTTAGAAGAATCCAGATCGAAATGGAAGTTAATATCCCTTTCAGCTCCTGAAAGGATACCTCATAGGATTATGACTATACAAACATCACACCCTTCTTAGAGAAGCTGTTAATAGGTGTTTATAAGAATGAAAAAACCTATATCAAGCACCTATAATATCTATCCATCCCTAATAAACTATATATATAAAATACGTTCTTAGGAATCTCCCATGTAACAACATCTCTCACATTCTCAAAGTCAAATGAAACTCTTTCCAATAAGATAATATGAACCAATAAGTGAACCTTGTTCATCTAAAAGTGAAACTTTGTGATATTATCATATAACTGATGTTATCTTAGTATACTCAATACAATATCACGATTTTTGTCATGGTCACTTTAAGTATGAGAATACACTAAGATTCCATCCAAAAAAACCATGATAAAGGAATCCATGTATGGATGGAAACACTATTATTCAAGAACATGAAAATAGTGTGCATGTTTTTAGGAACAAATGACACAACCAAATACTCATATAAACTATAATAACTTTGTAAATCCATATGTGGTATGTTTGATGGCTTGAAACACACCTAATGATAGCCTGATCTCAGGTCGGTCATTGCGAACACAATAGATCCTTCTATATGGTAAATGTGGTCATCTATATGAGGAAAGGGATACCAATTATTCAGAGTAATCCAATTTAACTTATGGTAATCCATATAAATCATGAGAGTTCTATATTATTTCTTTGTGAAAAATATATGTAAACCCTAGGGAGAAGCACTTGGATGTATAAAACCCTTAGCTTCTAAATTCTATAACTACCTCTTGAGATCCAACAACTCAGTAGTATTCATCCTATAATAATGAATGGATAATGGGGAAGTTCCAGGCACTATCTCAATAGTAAATTCTACCTCTCTTTCAATTACTGGTACAAAAAATTATTAGGTTAAAACACACATAAAATGGTCAACCATAGGAGGGAAATTATCTTTAGGTAACCACTGATCATCTATATAAATGATAGAAATATGGTCGACCACTCCACCTAACCCAATATTATTTGGCCCAGATCTAATTACTTGAACATTCCATTCACCCATGTTAAGCTAAGTACTACCCTCTCATGTTGTAAATGATACCCTTAAGTGATAGCAGCCCAAATATGCATGATAGGGTACCAATCAATCCATCATGAGAATGAAATAAAATTATTCATCTTGATGATGAAGACATCCCATAATAAATAATGTGTTCCTACCTTAAGGGGGACTTCCTTACAATGGCATACACTATCTGAATGCATTCCCAAATGGGAACCAAGCATCATCATGACATGGAAGTACTCAATATAAATCCCAAGGCTTTCCAAAATAGCTACAAATATGAAGTAATGAGAAGAACCTATATCAAATAAATCAAACATGATAATATAGGATATGATAATAATACCTCAAATGGTAGATGGCCTAACACCTTGATCCTCTTATATAGGCTAAACTAAATAAATATTTCCAAATTCATGGCCCTATGCTACAACCTGACTACCCTGAGTGAGTACACTCTTCTAGTGTTGTGTATCTAAAGCCTGGATACCTTGACCATGAACTCCTCCTCATACTGTATGACCAATAGTACTCCAGCTACCTTCTTGATGAAGTTCTCCTAATCTCACTCCTAAAATCAGTGTTTCTATGGATACTCTCCCACTACGGACAGATGATAAGGCACTACGAAAACACTAAAGATTCCCCAATGTACCAAAAACCGTAACACTCAATGGGGTATCTATAAAACTGGGCCCTTCTTATGTCCTATCATCCCACACTAGTGAAAACCATGTAACTTCTAGTTTGTTTCATCGAGATATCACTTCTACCATGTGTAGTCTCAAATCGTCACTTCCGACCTCTAGTCGATCAACTTTACTATCCCAATTAGGAACCACCTAGGCCCAAACTATCAAATTATATCAGGTTTCACTCAATTATTATAGAATGGTTTACTATATCATACATGATAGTCAACTAGGAAACCTTCATTTGAGATAAAATAAGATGACTAATCCCATCCTCAAATCATATTTCTCTTTCTAACTCATCATCATTATTGATAGGTGCAAAGCACTGAATCTATATAAAATGTGATTAGTAGTCCATAACATACATAGAACCTTGATAAAGACTTATGAACTCCCTGAAATGATCATACCTTAGGGTATCAAGGAATATATAATCATAGATTCTAGATTGAAAATCCCTTCAAATAACTTCACACTACTGACCTTCCTAGTTTAAAATATCCCACCAATTTTTTGAATATCCTTGAAAAATATATATCGGAAGATTTATTCTCCTCTCTAGAGGTGTATCTAAGTGCTTGAAGATGGAGAAGACCATATCAAGCTATAAATCTATATCCTAGGCTCCACCAACCTATGAAAAAGTAGGTGGATGTTACTGTTGAAACTCCCATGTTAACTCTCCCATAGAAGGGGCTAGTCATGGAGATCCATGTATAGTCTACATAATCCATAAGAACTCCCCTTGTAACCATATATCAATTCCCATATCTAGTATAATAGGTGGTTCCATATGTGGAACTATTGAAGGTATCATAGGTGGCTTAAGGCCCAACACCACTGGAGTATGGCCATCACCACCCTCTTGGCGCACGACTAGAGGTCATCATGGTGGTATAGTTCTAAAAATTCCAAACACATGCCTCATATAGGACTGATAATGTTAAATATCATAGATACAAAAATATTATAGGTAAAATCCCTCCAATTTAAAAGTTTCACCCCTCTACCCACTCCTAAAACCAGTTTTGGGTGATAGGGTCAATCAAGAAGAACATGAGAGACACTGCCTACTGCCCAAAACTAAGGTTGGGTCTGGGTCAAGATCTATGTTTCACTGTAAGGGTCCTGGTATATGGAATACCAATTAAAAATTATAGAGGAATACACCCTTTAATTTCCAATTGGAAATCCCATTTAATTATAACCATATTTAAATTATAGATCTATCAATTATTTCTTTTATATAAAATTTAATTTATCTAAAGTACCCCTCCCAATTTATACAAGTACATGATTTATAAATTGAAAATTTTAGAACATTTAACTACATCCATACCTTTAGATTTGATTATATAATTTAATAGGTAATATGAGATGATTTCACCATGTGAATCATTATTTCCAATCTATAAATGTACATGTACTCTTTATATCACAAATGAAATTTATGTATTTCAAATCAACTAACATTTCAGTCTATGTAACCTTAGTTATATAACTCAATCATATAATAATTGGTAATTAATGTTCCATCATCAAACTATTTTAAAAAAATTATTTACGTTGAATCAAACAATTTAATAACCCTTTACCTAATCTCCTATTTCCTATAGAAAGGTTAGTTTTATAATAGATATATCATTCAAGGACCATAAAAATATCATATAGTCAAGAAATGCAACCTACATGTCATGGAATGATTTAGTAAATATATGTTCTATAAAGTGGACAAAATGATGGATGATCAATGCTTCCTTACTTTACCGAGCCAAGTATGGAAATATAATCCAATCATCAAAATAATAAACATCACACATCATGTGTGTCACCCAATGGTGGAATCAAATAAACTGTAAAAGTCATAAAGTATAACATGATATTTCATCCTAAGAAATTTGGATTTTCCATGTATGTTGGTTAGATACTCCCCAATATATTCTCATTACCAAATTCCAACACATTTCTAATCTCTTGTCCAATATTCCAAAATGATAAGACAAAAGAAAAGAAAAGTCTCTTGAAAAAATTTGTAATATCTTGACCTAGGAGACAAAAAATGGTTCCCCAATCTAATGGGTTATATGAGCTCAAGCGTGCCTCTCTGTATGCCAGAGGATACCAACTAGCAGTGAGGGTCCAAAGTGGTACATTGGGGAGACTATACCCTCATGACCAGAGTAACACAATGGTGTAACAAATAAATAAACAATGGAAGAATAGTATCAATTGATCTTAAAAGGTAAAGCATCCAAACACAAAAAATAACCCATGACACCAATATCAAGTATCATATATAAAATGATATAATGTCATGTATCTATCATAAAGGGAACATGCAGACATGATAGGAGTAATCCATCACAATATATGTATCAAAAGGATAAAATACTAAAAAGTATATCTCCATTAGAATCAAAATCCATAAATCAATCTTGTGCTTCCCACTCCAATTATATAACCACTCATGCATAAATAATAGGGTGATTTACCCTGTCCCTACCTTTAACCACGTAATCTTCCTAGGTACCATCAGTGACCAGGATAGGGTGTGAGATAAAATAAGTAGTCCACCAAAAATGGTGTATATAAATATCCAATTAGTTCATATAATATGAGTAGTGTGCACATATAATAATGAGAAGTAGTAATAAAAATATTAAAGTGTTAGCTCTGGTTCTTGAAGAACACCCGACCGACACTACTATCTTCAGCCTATTCAAAATAATCTATGAACAAGTAACCATAAGTATACATATATATAGTTTATATAAATAGTTAATTCTATAACCATATATATGGATACTACTACTATATTGGACCCGAGGTGTAACTCAACCGTCCATGAGAAGTTGAATGAGTCTTTCAAGTGTCAAGTGACACTAGGACTAGCCTCATAATGGTATGGACGTCTTACAGTGTATCATAACCATAGGTAAGTCTTTACCATATATCATAATCCACAAGGTTCTCTATTCTCATTCATCATAATCTTTAAGGGTCTCCATGCTCATTACTCATAATTTATAAGGGTCTTTATTCCCATTTATTATAATTCATAAGGGTCTCCATGTCAAAGTGTCACAAGTGTAAGGGAATCCATGCCCATATCTCAAAAAAGTGTAAGGGATTCCATGCCCACATCACACAATAATGTACGGGACACCATGTCAATATATTTAAAAATGCATGGGAATAGATACCCATATATTAGAACAATGTATAAGATGCCATGCCAGTATATTATGATAGTGATAAGATGTCAAGGATTTAGTTAAATCTAATAGATTTTCTATAGTTCATTAGAATTTCACTTTAACAAGGTAGTGACCATTATCCAATTGAATCAAGTGACATGGTTGTACCACTCAATTTTATTCAATTAATTATAGTAATCACAATTATAATTCAATCCAAAACCTTATAGAAGATGGGTTATCTATTTATATATAATAATAACAATGAAAATTTTATCATCACACCTTAAGAGCAGAAATAATTGAAGGGGTACCTATCCTAATGAGATTAAATGGGGTGCTAGGTTATATCAATCAAGGATATTTAATTAAACATTATTTATGTATATTTTTGGGGAAACACATAGATAATCTGGTGTATGGAATCACAACAAATAGTATAAAGCAACAAAACATTATTTATAAATACTAGACCACCAACCATATGCTTATATAGGAATACTCATCCATATATCATCCCCTGGTTTGGTCCATATTAGAAGAAAATAAAAAAATAGATGAACACCCATGAAATAGGGAATATGATCTAACACCAAAATATCTCCATCGATAGAATGAAAAATGATGAAAGGATTATAATGGGGGAGCACATACCGAGATGAATCCAATGAGAGGAACATAAATGAAATCAAAGTTTAAATTATGAAATGACACCAAATCCTAGCCTAATATTTAAGAGATATTCTAGTGGGAGAAGAACAAATTATCCTATCCACTAGATGTGTAAATAATTAGAAGGGTTAAAATTATAAATCTTTAAGGAGGGTATAAAAATTTTACCCCTTTACAATTGGGTCACACAGTTTGAATGCACATATTTCCAAACAGTGTGATAACTATGTGTGGCCTACTATCCAAAGAAGGGAATTGTATGGTTCATGCACATGATTTGGGAAATTGAGTGCAAAAAATTATATTTTTATATGATAAAATTTTAAGTTTATTTTCAAGGTTGTGTGGACTAGGTCACATATTTAGGGAAAACCATGTAGCTCACTTCTTCTCATTAAAATGCTCTTCACATTTAAGAGAAACCATGTGGAATAGGTTACATAGTTTCTACTAATCATGTGACCAGGTTATTTCATCCAATAGATACGTTTTCAAGCTCTAAATAATCCCCCAAACCCATTTTTTCTCCATATCCTCACTAGGAATTCATATTAGTTCAAAACAAAGGAATTAAACTGAAAATCAAAGGATCCATACCTCATAGAAAAACTGGGTTCTCACACAATGAATCTTTTAATGAAACTGGACCAGCTGTGATGTTATATTTTCTAGGATCAATATATATTTCCAATTATTTTTGATACACCACCAAAAGTACATGAACATTCCATGATATCTTTTATAAAAAAAATAAAAAATCCCAACTCAACCAATAAGTTGCCCAATTGATGCATGAAAGTTCATCCCATAATTCTGTCTCAGATTTGATAACGGTTGAAAATTCTTTACTGTTATCCTAATAAACATACCCAATTGAGATAAACTTTTGTGGGTATAAATTCAAGAGTTAGGAACCAAAAATTTTAGAAGATATGGGTTGTATTTGAAGTCATCTTTCAATACTAAAACCCATTCACATTGCGGCCTTTAAAACATTAAGGATAAAAATAGAAAAAAAAAACAGTTTAGGAAAATAGTGATATTATTGGATAAAAATGTCCATTGTTGAAAAATTTTTAGGGTATAATATCCATATCTATATCCACAGCTTTTAATAAAAGTATTTTTCAAAATTTTGATACTTTCATGGAAAAAGTTTCAAGCCAACTTGAAGAGAAGTTGTGGAAGGAAAACAGTCCACCACCTTGGGCTATAAATACATCCCCTCTTCTCCTTGAAAGGTGTTTTCACTTAAGCACTTAAGAGGATACATTTTCATGACCAAAGCCTTACCAAATATCTAGTAGGACTTTCCAAACTGAAGTTTCTACTTGATATACCACTACTACACTCTTTCTTTTCATGTACTTAAATTGTTTTGAATTGTAATTGTGTAAGTGTGATTGTAATTTCAATCCAAAGTGGGTGTTTTAATTCCCTTCATCCTTCATGTGTGTGTGAGGTGAACCACTATTTTCTTACCTTGTTCATTTTATTTTAATTTTAACCCATCATCATAAACATGATATACTATATTAATAACAATCTCAATGGATATGTAAATCATCCATTTTAGAGTGTCATAATTTTTTAATGTCAAGTGATTGTGATATTTTGGTTGTTAAATATTATTTAGGTTAACATTGTGTATGTTAAAATTTAAAATTTAATAGATTAATGAAATTATTGGTTTAACGTGAAGATTCTATGGATTTTTGGAAACATAAATATAATATTATAAACAAGTATTTATTAATATCTATACCATATTTGAGGATTGGATTAAAACCTCATTATTTTCAAATTATGATGAAAATCATCTTGTGATGTTGGTGTTAATTTAATTAAATATATCAAAAAGCTCAAGGGTATCATAATTTTTCTTATCTAATAATTAAACCACCCCAATCTTTAATAAAATTTTAAATTAGTTAATTAATTAATTTTTTCAAATAATATCTACAAAAAATCCCTCCTAACCATTTAAAAAAAAATATAAAACAAACAAACAATCAACTTAAAAAATAATACCATTGCATAATATTTGACTCAAGTGACAATATGAGCATTATAGTAGAGCACTAAACCTTTAAATATTATATTGATGATAATTGACCATGATTAAAATGGAATCATTACCAGGGAGAGTGTAATAAGTATTTGTTCATTTGTGATTTTTGTAAAAAAAACTAAAAAAAACTTATAAAAAACACCAAGAAAAAAATACCTTCCACATCCTTTAAAATTTTATCTAAATGATTAATAGCATACCAAACAATACCTATGATTTTTTTAACCCTAAAATCAAGTGAAATATTCACTAACTTATGAATAACATTAGGGATAATCAAAAAAATCAAGACCCACTCATTTCCTATCCAATTTTTATAGATATGGCCAATCATAGGGAATAAACCCTTAAAGAACTTCTTATCCTGAATATGAATTACCAACCCATTGTTATACAATATTGAAACTTAAAGGATTATTTTGAACCCAAATCCTGTTTGATTCATCTCTTTCCTCATATCCATGGGCTATCTGGTGAGGATCCTCATCTTCAACTCAAATAGTTCCAAGCGGTGTGCTCTACCCTAAAGCCTCCACGAGTTTCTGAAGAAAAAAACAAACATTGAGAAATACCTTTCTCCCTATATGACTCCACCAAGTCATGGATCTACTACCTCCCTCCTAGTTCCACAGTCACATGGAATTACATGAAGTGTCTCTTTTTTGAAAAGATATTTCCCTCTTCTCGAACTACTTCTAACCAAAATGAAATTAATGGCATCTATAAATTCACCAATGAATTACTCCAAAAATACTGGGAGATGTTACAAAAGATTGAAAAAACTTTACCAGACCACCAAATCACTAAAAAAAACTTTTAATCCAATACTTATATGATGGGTTATTATCTATAAAGAGAAATGTCATCGATGTTGCAAGTGGAGATGCTCTTATTGATAGAACTCTTATAGCTACACAAGATCTCATAAGAAAAATGGCTACAAACACTTAGTAATTCTATACTTGAGCATAAGATCAAGTAAAATAATCCCAAGAGAATAAATCTATAGATCCTAACAAGATTACTGAGTGGATGAGTGAGCTTACTGATCTTGTGCGTTAACTAGCTGTGTCTTCCAAATCCCTGACCTCATCTTCTCTACAATATCTGTTCCATGAAACTATCAAAAACTATTGAATGTTATGCTCAATAGCTCACCCAAAATTCACATATCCATAAGTATAAGATGATACCTAAGATTATTTTGTTCCAATAGAGAATAATGGATCATATTATCAGTGGAACACCTACCCTCAATAATCAGGTTAGTTCATTAGAAACCCTAACTAACCCCATTTTATCCCTTCTATTCTACTTATAACCCATGCTTGGGGTATGGTAATCTTATCTCTAATCCCCCTAAGTTACCTCATCAAAATCAAAAACCCATTTTAATATTGTTATGTTGTGAGTAACTTCCAAAAACCTTAACCATTTTTTTCCTCAACATCAATAGAGAAATATTACTCCTCATTATTTCCAATATTAATGTGGTCCTTCCCAATTTCAAAACTAGTACAATTAATTTATCAAGAACCTAAATTAAGAAAATCCCATTGTAGGACATTCCAATTATTCTAAGAAACTATGGGGAAGTGTTGTGGATGATATTTCCTCATTCTCTCATTCTATCCTTAAAAATATTGAAAAACAAATTGGTCAAATTTTATCCCACCTAAGTCAGAAACAAAAATCCAATTCTTCCTAACTCTCAAATCAAAAATTTCCTAACTCCAAGGGTAATGTAAGCGCAATTATGATTTTATCTTGAAATAAAATTTCTATTCCTCATGATGAATCATAAAAATAACATTTAGAAGTTGTGATAGAAAAAGTGAAAAATAAAAATCTAGAAAAAGAACCTAAATCCACACCCCCACCTCCATCCATCAATTTAAGGAACCCAATTTCTTTTCCCCAAGACACATCTAAGCCTAATAATCCATTTTAACCTGATTCTAAAATGATCTACTTGTTTAGACATATTTAAGTCACCGTTCTTCTCTTAGATGCCTTCAAAAAAAAAAATCCTTGAGTATGAACAATTTATAGTGGAATTATGAACCCATAAAAGAAAATTAGGACCATTGAAAATGTTTCAACGTAGTAAAATATTTATATTAAGTGAAAATATCTAGGAACCTTTATGGAAACATTCTAGATATGGAGTTACAACTTTGATTATGCACAAAAATACCTTAGAACCTTGATAAACATCATGACTAAATCCATCTTCTCCAACCTTGGTCTAGGTGACTTTCACCCAACAAGTGTTGTCATCGAATTAACCAATTAAAGCATTTCCATTACAGAGGGAATAATCAAGGATGTTATTATCTAGGTCAATGATCTTATCTTCCCATATTATTTATACATCCTTAACATTGAAGGAAATACATATTCTGATTGATATCCCTGAATTCTAAGAAGTTAATTCTTTAATACACCTAATAATAAAATTGATGTCCATATGAAGACATCATATCCATGGAATTTGGTGACCAACTAGTTGAGTTAAATATTTTTCAAGACATGTGATAACCATCATTGGATCACTATACATTCTCTATGAATACTTATGAGAACACATCTGGGAGTCAATTGAATCATGTTCCATACTTTTCTTCATATTATAATGATATAAGATTTTGGGAAATTTTCACCATGATTAACCAAGTAATAAATAGATAATTTTATAGTGAACTTTAATTTATAGACTCCACAAATATAAAGAATCATTAAAACACTTTGGAATCACATCTCACTTCTAATATCTACTGTCCCACTTTGGATAATAATGAGGAAAATGAATCAAAACTAAATGGAATATATTTCTCCATTCCTAAGTTATTTGGACCACAAATGAATGATGAAACTAATATAAAAATCCTTATTTCTCACCTAAAGAATGAATTCATTTCCCATGACCAATATTATACTATCATTGTCTTTTCTGCACCCATTGAAACTAAAGAGTCCAAAATTGTTTAAGTGTTTTAGGAAAAAAAGGCATTAGGTTAGACCCTTGATGACATAACAAACATCAACCCTGTGATTTTCATGCACCACATTCATGTAGAAGAATCATACAAACCAATAAGACAACATCAAATAAGACCCAATATACTTATAGTTGAGGTAGCTAGGGAAGATTTCACCATGATTCTCCAAGATGGTATTATTTACCCATCTTTTGATAGTTAATGGCTTAATCCAATTCAAGTGTAACCAAATAAAGGGTGGGATAAAAGTTTTCAAAAATGAACATAGAGAGGTGGTAACAACTTGAGGGGAAAAAATTACATGTGTACATTTATTATCAAAAATTTAATGATGAAACATGAAAATTTTTCTATTCACTTCCATTCCTTGATCAAATGATATAAATAATAGCTCAAAAGTCACATTATTTCTTTATTTATAGATAAATTGGCTAATTTCAAATACCAATCGCACCATATAACCAAAAAAATACTATATTCACTTTCCCATTTGGAACATATGCATATAGTAGAATTAATATTTTACTTTTTTTGGTTCTTAAAACATTCTAGAGGTGTATGATGTGTATATTTTCTAAATTCATTGAAAATTGAATGGAGGTCTTCATGGATGACTTTATCTTTTATAGAGAGTCATTTGAATCCTATTTACATTCACTCTATCTAGTCCAAAAAAAGTGTTTCAAATTCAACATTATGATGAAATTTGAAAAATGTCACTTCATGGTTACTAATGGGATTGTTCTAGGACAAAAAATTTCTCAAGATAGTATTCAAGTCAATACAGCTAAGATAGAGGTGATCCAATCACTTCATGAACCCATATGAGTTTGAGACATATGATCATTCCTTGTTCAAGCTAGTTTTTATTGATGATTCATCTAGAAATTTAGTATAATTTCCCTCCCACTCACTTGAATACTCAATAATAATGTTAATTTCCATTTCGACGAGGCTTGTGAGAGATACATCATTGAACTAAAAGCTTTTCTTACATATTCCTGAATAATCCAACCCCTAGATTGGTCCTTAACCTTATAAATGTTGGGTGATTATTCTAATAGGGTAACTGGAGATGTACTTGGTCAAAGAAGATAAAAAATTACTCATTTAATCTATTATGCCTCAAAAAATCTAGAAGAAACTAAATATCATTACACTGTTACTAAAAAGGAACTTCTAGTTGTGGTTTTTTCCTTGTATAAATTTCATACCTATATCATAGGTGATTGTTAATGCCTTCCAAATGAGCATCTAAAAATTTACAAAGTAATAAATACCCAAATAAGGGTATTACCCCCCCCCCCCACACACACAAAATCAAAGGAAGGAGAAGGTGGTCGAAGCTCACATATCATGAAAAACTCTAAGACTCACGATCATGTGACCATCACAAGGTCATATAAGGGAATGACGTATACTGAGTAGCCTATAGAGAATACCATGGAGACCCTTTCAAAAATTTCTCCTACTATTGATAAATCTCTATGGACAACCAGTGTTCATGTGGAAGTATCTAGATAAACCCCCCAAGCCACACTGAATATCAATCGATAGATGCTGGACAACCCATCCATAAATATTTTAAAAACAAGTGGAGAAAATCCAAATGGATCGAGCTTCTCATAATTTTGAAAATCATGTGACATATCACTGATGTGAGGGAGGATTTTCCTTGAAAACATCCATGTGAACTCATGATCCTCTCCAACCTTTGTGAAATAAAACAAAGGAAATAAAAGGGAAGGAGGTGGGAGCCTTACATGATCACTGAGCATCATGCGGTGTGCCCCTAGTGATCTGAAGAGCACCGCAAGACCCTGGAGACATGTTTGTATTATCTCATGAAATCCCTTTGGATTTCCATCCCCCTTGAATGGAAGACCTTGGGTTTGTCTATGAAAACATGCACCCCCCCTTTGGACCCCTAAGGACAAACAAATGGTATTTTTCCATGAAATAATAACACATCTCACACAAGACCCCATTGGTCATGAAACACACCACCAAAAAATAGTGTAATTATCCTCAACATTACTCATGAAATATCACATGACTCTAAACCTTTATAAAGAAAAATAAAGGAAATAAAAGTAGCTTGTTGTGGGATCCTCTCACGATCTTAAAAGTCACATGACGTGCTAAGTATGTTCATGAAATGGTCTCACAATACCCCTTGACAATTTGAAATGATCCTATGAAGTCCCCTTGACAAGCCATTTTTGTCTCACTAAAAGTCCCATACAAGTCACCCAAGATCACGTGAAGGAATTTCAATAGGTACCTTGGTCTCATGAGCACCTTTGGACAAGTCAATATGATAATATGGAAGTCCTTTAGCATGCCCACATGATTCAATAAGCCCCCATTAATTGGAAATAATATAATAAAGGGAGCATTGATGGGAGGGATTTGTAGTTACTGAAAATCGGGTGATGCCCTCAGAGTGATACAGGATAGAGACTCATGGAGATATGTGACATCGAATTCCTTTTTTGACTCTAGCCTGGATCGACATGAGATACACCACATAAATATGTGAAAAACCAAGGTAGAGAGGACTATAAATATCCCATTCCAGCATGAAAGATGCACCACTGGATGATTATCCATGAACGAGTATAGAATAACTCTTAGACTCGAGGGATTTCTAGAATTTATATGAACTAGAGCTATAATGGATTTCATAGAGAGTATGATCTCATGTCTGAAATGATTTCTGTCAGGTAAGGTACAAAGAATAGTCGGAGCTATCATGAAACATTCATAAACACTTATCTTGATCAACATAGATCATGTGAATGAACTCTAGAAGGATACGAAAAGGACATCCCATAAACCTTCTAGATCATACAATACTTAAAACAAGATAACACTAAACAAATCTAAGTCATTTCCAATATTAAGGCTAGAACAAATACTGAAACAATATACTTTCTTGAAAGATATATACACTGTTTCTCATGTTCTCACTGTGAGTCACCCTGGTCAAGAGACTGCACCAGTAAATTTCTATAATATCTCATAATTCTCCTTTGGTATATAATTTGGATCATGATAAGTCCTCTAGAATTATCAAAGAAAATTCATGTGGTGCTTCTCAGGCACACCACCAAGTTATCACAAAATCCTTCGGGATTTCCATCTAATCTTGCAGTGCTATTATGAAACATAACCCAAATCATATGGAGACACCAATTCATGTATGTTGAGTCTTGCAGTAGCACCTGGTCATGTCAATCGGCTCTCATGTCACCCTCTAAAAACGTCATCCAAGTCTCGTGATGCCATATCATAATGTCATCCAGTACATGTGACACCCTCCGAGGTATGTCACATTGACTCTCATGAAACACTTGATATGTTTCAGCCAAATTTCACATCACACTCTAGAAAATCTAGCGAGAGTCCTATGATGGATTCTAGATCAGTCCTTCCATGTCTTGCGATGTCCTCCAGACAAGTCATCCTAGGTCATGTGATAATCATTAGAAATGTGACACAGAATATTAAAAGTCCCCCAAACAATCTGGTTGGATCATGTGATTGTCCTAGAACATGTCTGGAAGGCATCCACTAACATGTGATGCAGGAAATAACGGCATGTTGAGTGAACAATCAACACATGATAGACATGCGACCAGGCAAGTTTATAATAAAATACTAGGACTTTATCACCTTATTCATCCTCAGAATGTAATCCCCAACCATAAGGGAATATTCAATTCCTAATCCCTTATTACCAACATAATATAATATTTCCCCAATCATATAGAAACCTTAGAGTGTTTTCCCTGACCAATTAAACTACGATGAATCTGATTCCTTCTATAAACATGATACATCGTAATCCTTACTAAGGCTCAAGCACCATATTGAAATAACATAGGGAAAGTTCCGACACATATTTACTACACCCATAAAAAATGAGAATGATTATTTTCAATCTCTTTTTTCTCACACCGATCATAGCTCACATGGGATTAGGTAGTTGCAATGATCATATCATTTTCACCATAAGCCTCTATAAGGACAAGGGAAACCTCAACATGTAATCCCCAACCAAGTGAACTATGAGGAATTTGATTCCTTCCCCAACCAATATATGCAGGATAACTTCCTAATGCCCAAGCCCAAACTCAAATGGGAATATACCTTGATGTAAGTACCAACTTCTCTATGACATTTCGACCATCGAGACATAATCATTACCATGGTCTGATCACTCTACCTCATCCCCCAAAAGACTGAGTAAAAACTAAAATATGTGGACTATGATTCCAATAATAACCAGGATACATAGAATTAATCCCCGAGGTTTGGGATCTATATTAAATATTTCAATGGAATTTTCTGTCCATAAACCAATATCTATATGCATTGAGATTGATTACTCAATATCCCTTGTTTCTCAAATCAATCATAGATCACCTGGGCTTAGGGAATTATAATGGTCATATCATTATCATTATGAATCTCCACTAGCAAGTTAATTCTCATCATGTAATCCCCAATGAGTGGAATGATATAAACCTCCCCTATATGAGGACATATACCTTGGGGCCAATCCCAAGGGCATGATCAAACTATGATAACTTTGATTTCTAACATAACCAGGATACATAGGAAATCTCCTTGAGACTCAAGCTCAAATATCCAACATCCAATTACTGACACACATGTATTCTCTCCATGATGTTAAACTACACGGTTTTAATGAACTACATGGGTTTTCATTCCTACTATAATTGAGATACGTAGGATTCCTCATAATGGATCAATCCACTTCTCTTAATATTAACCACCTCCCTATATGGAAACCAATTCCAAAGTGTTTATTTATATGGATTTATTATATAAAAACACTATTAATTAGTAGGAAATGGATGAAGAACCTCGCATACATACAGATGGATTTAATAAATAGATTCCCCTTTCTTTAGTGAACAAAAGAGATTTAACCTATGATCGTTTGGTAAGGGTAATTAATCACATATTTGGAGTAGGAATATATTTCTAAACATATCTTAAATATATAAGAGAGTCCCAAATTAGGCAACAATTCCCCCCAAAAATGGTGCGATGGGCCTAACCTCACATCCTCTAGACCAATGCGAGTACCTAAGTGTCACCGGGTCTAAAAACTTGATTGACCGCGTAACTTTGAAAACCAATCCCATACCCAGTTATGAATGAGGGAACCATTGGGAGTTTCCAATAATAATGAAAATGGTAAACTGATGCTAATTATTGTGCTAGAAATTAACCCCCCACAATCAGCCATGAGACTAGACCAAACACGCTTTGCAATCATCCCTTTTTCCAATGAAAAAGAAATGGTGAACCCAACATGAATATCTAAAATAACAAAATGATTGGTTAATCATGTGTTAGGCCACTTTGTATTTCTATACTACACAAAAGAAGTAGTAATACTGACATGGAGCTTATAACTAATCCACTATAACTAGTGTTACTATGAAATAATTCCATCCTCTTATTGATAAGTCTATGCGAGTAGAATGGACGGATCAAGAATAAATGGAAAATTATGTTAACCATGTATATCTTATTGATCATATCATGGCTATGATATTTAATTGATCAGTATCCTTGTTCATTGTTGTCTATGTGATTGTATATACTACTCTCATTGATAGCATCTTGACCCAATATAATGTCTTCTTCATCCATCAATTACTTCGGTAAATCACTTATGGAAGCAACCCCCATGGGTCACAAGACTATCCCATATACTCTAAAGCTTCAATGGTAGGTGGAAAAATTGATGTTTCGGGAGTACTATCGATACGGTAAAATCATGAATGTGGAAGATTCATAGTAAGGTCCACCAAGCATGAAAACTGGTGAGTTTGCATCACCACAGAAAAGCTTCATCTAAGTCTGTTTCCCTCATTTCCATGACCAACTACTTCAGGAGTCCATCCTCATAGCATAAAAACCATAACCTTAAATATATACTGAAGTTGGACTAGGAGTCCCAATATGGATCCCATTCGGTTCAGGTACTGTTGATGAGGGAACATATCAACCACCATTTCTCGCATCATCCCATAGGTACTCATCAATCACCTACTAAGGGTACCACCTGACACACAGTTGCCTATAAAACCCATGCATGGTCTATGAGGAAGACTCATATGGAAAGTAAGGTGATCAATATATAGAAGATGGCTCATATCAGCAATCCTAATGATGAGGTCTTCTGACATATTCCATTAGTATCCAGTAAGCAGGCACATATCCCTGCTCATATGTTACAAGTCTGTGTGAATATTCCCACAATAGGTGCGGACTACCGCCCCCTCAAGGTGATATGATTCATTCATGACATAAATGGAATGTATAAAATATGGAGTTAATGAAATTATGTAACATATATATCATATTATATTATGATATAACTATAACATACCTATGTATTATTATGTTTTCATCCCTCTAAATATGAAATAGAAATGAAAGTAGCGTTCATGCGTATGTACGGCTTACCGTCTCCATGAACGGTACATTTCATTTATTAACTCCAAATGATATGGAATATTATAAATACATATAAACTGGATATATATGATATATATGATATCTAAATCATTAATATAATTCTGGAGATAATGGAATTTTGACCACATGGACAATTTGTAATTCTAACAAATTCATTTTTGACTAAAGTTCTGAACATCAACCAGATGTATGATATGAACTCAAATAATAAACTAATTGTTATAGAAAGTTAATAAGTGATATAAAAGGAATAATAAAAATTAAAAATATTCTTATGTAATTATAAATTAACTTAAGTTTATTATTCAGGAAGAACACAGAACATACGAGTCAAGCCAGACACAAGGTAAGAGATTTCTTAACTCACTTTTAATTCCAGGAGATTTCCATTGTTCGCCACTTATTTATTGAATTTGGTGTATTGTGTACTGCCATTTTATATATACTATCAGGATTATATTTATATTCATGGTATTTTGTGATTAATTTTTTTTATTAACTTTAATTCATACGACTCGATTGAATTATAACGTGGTAAGGGGTTTTCATCTCACTTTTTATTCCCATGAGATTCATGCTATATTTGACACTATTTCCTTTTGTGTGAAGTATGTACTTACAATGATTTCATTCCTAGTGGAATATAATTTAATTTATGGCTATTTACATCTTCATTGTATGATCCTTCTTTCTTGGGGTGTATGTTTCATAAGTTACCAAATCGGTAAGGGAACCTTTCACCCTATTCTTTTTAAATGACTTATTTTTTTGTTATATCTTTTAATTTACATTTTCCTATGTTGGGATATATTCTTATATATCATTATTTATGTAAATTGTATGTCCAAGTGATGATATACCCTTTTTCTCTCTCATCAACTCATTTTTTGAATTTTAATTTGATGTCGTTAGGCTGTCAAATTTTTGTAAGGGAACTTCTTTACCCAATTTCAATTCATTGGGTTAAACTTCTACTTATTCATTATGTCGTGCTATGAATATGTGGGAATAACCTATGATTATTTTAAAATTAATATCCACTTATTTTGGGTGTATTATTATTTGTCACACATAATTATGTCATTGATTTATCCTTAATCTAAGGATACCTTCTTTATAAGGGATTTCGTCTCAATTTACATTCCATTGAGACTTCAATGTTGTTATACACCAATTAACTATTATATGGTGTATATACTATCCTTTGGACTATTATATCATGAATCCCTTTATTCTCATGATATTAAAAATTTCTGATTAAATGTTATTCCTCAATTATTTGTATTCAAGCGTCTATCATTTTATTAAAAACACTTTAACTAAAATAACCTTTTAAATGTTTTAATGATTTATTCTTATAAATATTTCTCATTAATGTCTAGGTTTTAAAATGGTTTTAAGGATTTATTTATATGGATATTAATAGTTTAAAATTTTAATTTCTTTAAAATCTTCAAAGTGGTATGGGACACTTTGATTCAAAAATATATTTATTAAATGTTTTAAATGGTTTTGAAAATGGTTTGAGAAAGAATTTATTTTGTCAATATCTTAAAATGATATATTGTGATTGCAATGTGGAAATGTTATCTTCCTTTATGATTGTTTTACATGTTCTGAATATGTAATGGATATTGGGCATTGTTTACGTATATGGGTGGTTCTGTGATAAACCTAGGGCGGTGAGCCTGAGATAGCTATCCAATTCATTGGGTAATGTGATGGAGGTAAACGTGATTTTTCTACTAAGAGATTTAGGGATTATACTGTGATGGGTATTCCAAGTGTAACTCCCTACGTAGCCGTGATAGCTACAATGTAAGTTTGATATTGATTTCATAAGTTACCTTTATGATTTATGATTTCTGTGTGTTATTCATAAATCTTATGATTTCATGATGTATGTTATGATTAAAAATTATGGTTTCTTTGATTTGTATTTATTAATGGGATAATGTTTTCTTTCCTTATTTTATAACCCTTACTGAGATTTTTTATTCTCATCCCAAGTTTTTGAAATGTTTTTCGCAGGGTATAAGGAAGGGTAAGAGAAAGGAAGTATTCAAGAATATTTATATCAAAAAAATAACTATTGTTTTATTTAAGGAGTATTATTTTTTTGAAACATTAGATAGAGTAGAAGTGTCTACTTTTTAATTTTTGAGATGTAATGTAAAAGTTATGGCCTAATTCTCTAAAACTCTAAACTTGAAAAGATCCTCAATGTGAATTCTTGACTTAACTCAAGATTATGTAATGTTTAAGGTCGGGTCTTTATAGTTGGTATCAGAGGTCGGTTTAGATAAATTTACAGGTTAGGGTGTTATTTATGCATAAGTGACATAACAATAATGTCTATCATATTAGAAAGAGTCGGGGTTATTTTTGATAAATCGAATGAGTTTAAGATAATATGTATAAGTATATATTAGTGTTTACCCCCCTTATAAGATAATATATGATGATTTTAGGTATAAACTCACACATACCTTTTTGGTTTTATTAAATGGTTGGATCTATAGGGAACAAACGTAACAATAGATGTGAAAGAAATTGTAGTGGTTTTCTTAAAGAGATACTGAATGAAATGGGAGCTGCAATGAGAACTCTTGTGGTTAAAATATGTTATGGTTATTTTTGAGTAATTTATCTAATTTTTGGGAATGTTATAAAATTATATGGTTTTAAAAAAAGGACAACCTCCAGGAAGGGTGACAACCCATCGTGTCCGACAAGGATGCGGGAATCAAACCCACAACCGAAGGGAGACAAGGGCACATCGCATACACTGGACTACGTGAAGTCCCTGGTTAGTATGACTAATTATTATTTTTAGTTAAACTATTTTATGGATCAAGAATAATTTGATATTATGTTTTATCAAATGGATAACCTTATTATAGAAATTATTTGGTGATTAAGTGATAAAGGTTATTTTGGAAGGCATTCTATCTTTTGGGGAATAGTATATACTTAAGGAAAATAGAATACTATGGGATTTAATTTGTGGAGTAATGGTTGAAATATTATTTTCAGAGGAATATATGTTTTATTTTGGAAATATGGCTATTTGGGTTATTTATGGAAATGATTAACCTATCATAGAGAATATGTGATTAGGTTAATTATACTTCAATATGAGACTTTAAAAGTAGTCAATGTTATTTCGAGATAAATGTTAAGATTTATTGTGGAAGACTATGGGATTAAATTATTCTGAGTTTTGGTTTTCAATATTAGTTTGGATTATATTAAATAATTTTAAGGAATGTTGTTTATTGAATGTTCTTTATTGAACTTAGGGAACTTTTTTTAAATTTTGGAGATTAGGAATAGTATTTCTTTTTATAAAGGATTATCCATTTTGGGTATTATCAGAACTTTTACTAAACTTTTTGGTTTTGCTTAATGTCTAACGACATGGGAAATTTGTGCTTCATATTTTTTGGATCATGTGATTCTATTGAAGTTGATTATAGCACTTTATGTGTGACCAAGTCATCTTGAATACTCATTATTTGGAGAAAATATGAGTTTTTGGTAGAAACTTATTAAAGGATGAAAATCTACTTGAAAAGTTAGTATATTTCCCTATGTTCTTATTCTATGTAGTAAAATAATTCCTCAACTTTTTAAAAATAAAATTAAAACAAAAACATTGTCCATTTACTTTTCTTAATGGATAATCAAATACCATTTAACATATCACAAGTTTCTGATTTTCTAGTGGTTAACTTTATCCTAACCATGTTTTCTATCACACTCCATATGAACTTGATGGTTTGTTTTATCTTCTATATCCATATTTTCCTACATGGAATCATAGTATGGGATTATCTTGGGTGACCTTTTTTACTTATCTTTCTTTCTTTTAAAGTGATATATTTAATAACTATTTTTCCGATGTGAGACTTTCAATTAAGTTTCCAAGCCTGGTTTTAAAATTGCGAGGAAGCAATTTCCAAAAGGGGGGAAGGATGTAACATCCTAGGTAAATAATGAGTAAGAAAATTTTATATTTATTAATATTTGTGAATTAAATATTAATTTTACTTTAAAAGGGATTCTATGATTCGATGAAATACCTGATACGCTACAATGGATTTCTTTAAAATCTTATGTTGCGCACAATGCTGAGTCATACTGAATAATAATAATATAATATTATTATTTTAAATAGTAGTTAACGCCGAGCCATTGTAATGGAGTGAATGAATAGAACTAACTACAATATGATTATACATGTTTGTTTAATGTTTTTACATTTATCCAATAACTTCTAGAGCCTTAAAATAAGAAAGAATCTAATTTTAAGCATAAATACTCTAATATTCTTTAAAATGTCTATTTACCACCTTTTAATGGGGAACCCTATTTAAATATAGTTTTGGTCACTTTTATTTGTTCTATTTGAAAAAATCAAATTCTTATTTAGATTCGGGACAAAAAAATTTATTGTGGGTAATTTTTTGGTATTTTTTTGATAAAATTCATTTTTAATGAATAGTGAAAAATACTGTATTTTAATTCAAAACTACCTTTTAATCTAATTTATTTATATCGTTATATTATCTTTATAATTGTTTTTAAAGTTTAATTAGATTATATTTTTACCATTTTATCCAATGTTGGTCATTGGGATTAATTTCACTTTGAAATTGTGCACAAAATGTGTCAATCTTTTGATAATTATTGTTTATTAAAAACACGCTATTTGTTTTGACAATATGGATTGATTTTAAATTAATCAATGAAACTTCTATGTTTTTAATTTGGTAAAATAGACATTATTATTGAATTCTGAATATCAAATATAGCTTAGGCTGAATTTTTGGTATTTTTCTAAAAAACATCAATTTTTGATGAATAGTGAAACCACTTATTAGTAGTTAAAAAACCGACTTTTTCATTTAAATGAAATTTTACCACTTCTGTGAATTGAATTTAAAAAATCTAACATACATGGTTTTTAATAGTAAGTAAAATTTGGTTCAATAAGATGAAAATAATTTTTGGTGAATAGTAACTTTGGACTTTTATTTACCACGGTTAAAGGTAAATAAGGTAATTCAAGGTAAAAAGAATATTATAATAATACAAAATTAACTTAAAACTTGTCCTAACCTTATTTGATGAGTCATGACCGACCATGGGAAACCTTGAGTCGATTTTGGGACCCATGGAGCCACTTAAGAATGATAATGACACTTTATTTTAATTAACTTAAAGTAAAAACAAAAACAACAATAACAAATATCCTTTAGTATATCAATTATTACATGGGGTTATATAAGTAATCTTTTCAAATATAAATATTAATTGTAAATCTAATAATATTTCCTACATTATGGTATTTTTTATAATTTTTAGACGTCAAATAAATTAGATTATTTATGACACAATAATGATGCAACATTTACCTCATTAATAAATGATTTAAATAAATAAGACTATTAATATTAAAATAATATCCAAATCCCATATAATAATTAATGGATGATTTTATTTAGAAGATGAGTCATCTTATATTTTAATTTAATGAGTTTTGGACATTTTGAAACTGAATATAAGTTTATAGTAAAATAACATTTTCAAACTTTCCTAAAGAGCCCCTACTCTCTCTTATAAAAGGACACCACTTTTAACCCATTATTCAAACCTATCATGACCCTTGGATAGTAAAAAACCTACCACATAATCTCTCAAGATCCATCTCCTCTTCCTATAATCCTTACCTTAGGCATAAGGCACTTCAATAAGTCCTTTTGGTTCAAACCAAAGTGGGTTACCCAAATTAAAGGTAACAGTTTCTCTGAACTTCTTTTATTTTATTTTATTTCTAAAACCACTAAACTTATTTTATTCCATTATTTTATTACAATACTAGTATCCTCAATATACCAGGATGTTGTTATGAGAATTATTCTAACTACACTTACACACACCTCTATCTAATGGGTGAAGAACATACTGTTTCTGTGGATGAAAAACTAACGCCTCACGAAGCGATGATTGCTAAATTATCTCCTACTGCCTCTCATAGTGGACATTAAGATGTCACTATATTTATATATGATATATATGATATATATGTTTTATATATTCTTCTATAATTTTTATTTACAAACATACCTTTATTATTTCCAATATGTGTAAACACGATAATTTCATTTGAGGAAGTGCATAATACCGCCCCCTTAAGGTGATATGATTCATTTATGACATACATGGAACGTATAAAAGATGGAATTAATAAAATTATTTAACATATATATCATATTATATTATACTATAATTATTACATACCTATGTATTATTACGCTTTCATCCCTTTAAATTTAAAATAGAAATGAAAGTAGCGTTCATGCGTACGTACGACTTACCGTCTCCATGAACGACCCGTTTCATTTATTAACTCCAAATGATATGGAATATTATAAATACATATAAACTGGATATATATGATATATATGATATATAAATCATGAATATCATTCTAGATATAATATATTTTTGACCACATGGACAATTAGTAATTATAACAAATTCATTTTTGACTAAAGTTCCGAACATTGACCAAATGTCTGATATAAATTAAGATAATTAACTAATTGTTATAGAAAGGTAATAAGTGATATAAAAGGAATTATAAAAATTAAAAATGTTCTTCATGAATTATAAATTAACTTAAGTTTATTATTCAGGAAGAACACGGAACATACGAGTCAAGTCAGACACGAGGTAAGGGATTTCTTATCTCGCTTTTAATTCCGTGATATTTCCATTGTTCGCCACTTATTTATTGTATGTGGTGTATTGTGTACTGAAATTTGATATATACTATCACAATTCTATTTATATTCATGATATTCTGTTATTAATTTGGTGGTTAATAACTTTTATTCATACGACTCGATTGAATTACAACGTGGTAAGGGGTTTTTATCTCACTTTTTATTCCCATGAGATTCATTATATATTTGCCACTATTTCCTTTTATGTGGCATATTTAATGACCATTATTGTATTAATAATGTAATATAATTTAGTTTATGGCTATTTACATCTTTATTTTATGTTACTTCTCTCATGGGGTGTATGTTTTATAAGTTACTAAATCGGTAAGGGAACCTTTCACCCTATTCTTTTCAAAATACTTTTTTTGTTATGTCTTTTAATTTATATCTTCCTATGTTGGAATATGTTCTTATATATCCTTATTTCTATAAATTTTATGTCCAAGTGATGAGATACCCCTTTTCTCTCTCATCAACTCATTTTCTGAATTTTAATGTGATGTCGTTAGGCTGTCGAATTTCTGTAAGGGGACTTCTTTACCCAATTTCAGTTCTTTGGGTTAAACTTATACTTATTCATTATGTCATTCTATGAATATGTGTGAATAAAATCTGATTTTTTTACACTTAATATCCACTTATATTTGGTTTATTATTATTTGTCACACATAATTTTTTCATTGATTTATCCTTAATCTAAGGATACTGTCTTTATAAGGGATTTCATCTCAATTTACATTCCATTGAGAATTCAATGTTATTATGCACCAATTCACTCTCATTTGGTGTATATACTATCATTTGGAACATTATATCATGAATACCTTTATTCTCATGATATTATAAAGTTCTAATTAAATGTTATTCCTCAATTATTTGTATTCAAGCGTCTCTCATTTTATTAAAAACTCTTTAACTAAAATATCGTTTTA
This sequence comes from Viscum album, assembly GCA_963277665.1. Classification (NCBI taxonomy): domain Eukaryota; kingdom Viridiplantae; phylum Streptophyta; class Magnoliopsida; order Santalales; family Viscaceae; genus Viscum; species Viscum album. The sequence goes on from OY728143.1 coordinate 1,718,343,748, forward strand.
AATGTTTTAATGATTTATTCTTTTAAATATTTCTCATTAATGTCCAGGTTTTAAAAATGGTTTTAAGGATTTATTTCTATGGATATTAATGTCTTAAAATGTTAATTCCTTTAAAATCTTCAAATTGGTATGGGACACTTTGATTCAAAAATCACTTTATTAAATGTTTAAATGGTTTTGAAAATGGTTTTAGAAAGCATTGATTATGTCAATATATTGAAATGAAATATTGGGATTACAATGTGGAAATGTTATCTTCTTTTATGATTGTTTTACATGTTCTAAATATATAATGGATATTGGGAATTGTTTACATATATGGGTGGTTCCATGATAAACCTAGGGTGGGTGAGTCCGAGATAGCTCTCCTATACATTGGGTAATGTGACGGAGGTAAACGTGATGTTTCTTCTAAAAGATTTAGGGAATATATTGCGATGAGTATTCCAAGGGTAACTCCCTACGTAGCTTTGATATCTATAATGTAAGTTTGATATGGATGTCATAATTTACCTTTATGATTTATGATTTCTATGTGTTATTCATAAATATTATGATTTCATGAGGTATGTTATGATTGAAAAGTATGGTTTCTTTGATTTGTATTTATTAATTGGCTAATGTTTTCTTTCCTTATTTTATAACCCTTACTGAACTTTTTATGCTCATCCCAAGTTTTTGAAATTTTTTTCATACGGTATAAGGAAGGGTTAGAGAAAGGAAGTATTTAAGAAGATTTATATCATGAAAATAACTATTGTTTTATTTAAGGAGTTTTATTTTTGTGAAACATTAGATAGAGTATAAGTGTCTACTTTGTAATTTTTGAGATGTAATGTAATATTTATAGCCCAATTCTCTAAATATATAAACCTGAAAAGATCCTAAATGTGAATTCTTGATTAACTCAAAATTATGTAATGTTTAAGGTTGGGTCCTTATAAGTACTACTTTATAATCATTCAAAGACAATAAAGAAGGAGGCTCATATCCCTTCTCCCATTTTTGAGGTCTATCGACATATTCAGATGAAGAATGCATATTAAGACCACACTCATATTCTCGCTCCAACCGGGGATCACCAAGTGAGAGTGGAACATGCCTCAGGTTAGGCTCATATCTGTGCTAAGAATGGCCAACAATATATTCTGACGGGTCAGGATCAGGTTCATACTCCCATCCTAACTGAGGCTCACCAAGTGAGAATGACACATGCCTCAAGAATTTTTCATATTCCTGTCAATAATGAGACAAATCATCGGTATATTATAATAGATTCTCAGTAGTGGGATCAAATTCTCCCAACATTAGATTTTTATAAGAAAGTTTTGTCAAAATTTATACAGCAAGATCATATCCCTGCACAATTCCACAAGGAAAGACATCATATTCTGACCATGATGCAGGACATTACTCACATTTTTAATCATCCCAATACTGGTATTGTCTTCATTTGAGAAACAATAGCATAACCATGGGGGACCATTGAATCCTTTATAAACGTATAAGTATAATATGATCATTACCACTATATTCCACCACATGGTAGTGTAGAGATGGATCACATGGACTCTACTCCTGAAATCCACCATGGTTAAGCTCCCCATGGAGATATCTCCCATGTACTAGGAAATCCTCTCCTTTCCCAAACACCTTCATAAAATGAGGTGTTCAAAACTTATACATCTTTGTATAGAGTGGTGTTAAAATCTAATATGCCTTTGTATAGAGTGGTGCTCGAAATATCAGGGTCAACTTTATATAGTTCGCCATCAACTTTCAACAACACTCTACTCTCATTAGCAGGTGACCCTCAGAAGCTTCTTATGTGGTATTAACAAATGAACACATGTAAGTCTGATAAATAGGAGGTAAAAATTAACATATTGAGAGAGTTAGATAGAAACTACTTACCCATCATGTTTTGGAACCTCGCTACTTCTAGCTATGAGATCCCAGATGATCTAGAAAAAGAGTTCATACCTTATCTATGCCAAAATATGTTGGCTACTAAATAATGGATTAAGGCTAGACACCTCCATTATACAGGATATAAGGGTCACCTTCAGTCCATAAAAATACTATATTGTTAGTTGGATCTAGCTGCTATCTCCATGGACCAAGATCCAAAACCTGAAAATCACAGTGCAAATTTGAAACACGCTTGCCTCTATTGCATAAAAAATCTTCAGCAACTGATCTATGAATCCATGTAATGCATCCTAATTTGAGGATGGGGATAATATGGAGAGTTACACTTTTCCATACTTCTAAAACAATAGAACCCCTCAGATACGCCATCCTGTAATGTTTTAGCCTTCGGTGAAATCAAGGTATTGGGTAAAACTCGGGCCAACTGGTCACTACAAAAGAATACCCCTGCTTCAACAGTTCCCACACATCATGAATAGTGGGGGAGTATAGCCAAAAAACTTTCAAATACACCCCTAAAAGTTATAGGAATACATTTTGAACACAAAGGCCAAAGTTAAAATAAACCGAACAACTTCTCATAAAGAATGAATCATGTCATGGGCTGCCATTACACTCAACTCCCTCGTGAGCACAACTACACCACATCAAGAGATCCGTAGTAGCAGCTTCCATATCAGCTGTCTAGGAGGGGAACTAACTCACCGATCTAGGGGAATATCTACCATCACCTCCATATCTCAGATCATCAATTACCAAGAGGATTCAGGACACATCAACAGCAGCTCTAAGAAAACCCCATCCCACTAGGTTGGGGGAATTTATATCTTAATCACCATCACCAGGTTCATCATCCCCTAATAGGGTCATGGGGGCATCAATGGGGATTCTAGATCAACCCCACCCCACTGGTCTGTGGGAATTTATATCTTCATTTATATCTAGGGAGTCATAAAATCCCAAAAATGTATTATTGGATCCTCAATAATAGATCCAATAAACACCAAGTGCATCCTTGAATAACCCTCACCCATAGGGATGTGGGAATTTTCATCATCATCACCATAGAGATAATCGTTCTTCTATAGGTTGTAAAGAAATAATCAACAGTCAGAATCCAACCTATTCCTTCAATCGCATGACAAACTTATGTTGGTTAGGTCCTGCTCGACAATCATGACCAGAAACTTCTTCAAGGTCACTGTTCATATACCAAGGTTGTAGAATCATATGAAAAAGGAAACCAGACCATTCTAGGGTCACAAGAAAAAACAACACAATATGGAAAAGGTTGTGAATAACACCACTGATTAAAGCTATACAGAATCATTCTATTGTGTTGAAAGTAATAGAACATGAACCATTTCTCTTCATGAATCTATGAATTTTATCATTGTCAACATAAAATACATAGTGGATCAAGACATAAAAGAAGAGGTCCACAACATAAAAAATTCACTATGAGGGGAGGGTGATCTGGATGCACCAAACGTGGATGCACACATCCCAAACCAAATAAGCTTATATAGTATGGAACCTATGAATACCAAGTGTCCATCTATCCGAAGGAATAATACCAAATAAAGAGGGAAAGGTACGACTACATCCCACTCACCATTAATAAAAGATGAGTGTCCTTCAATATAGGAACAATTTTCATGTTATGAGAGTGAAATCCAAACTCTTTGACAACTCAACGAGGTGCTACTCAGGGGAAACATTCCCATTAGGTGTCATCTTCAAGAAGATATGAATATTCTACCTCACATAGCTAATCCTCCAATGAGAGAAGTGTTTAAGCATCAAGTTAGATCCAGATCTAGGCAGCCAGTCTATATACATGAGGAATTCAAAAATGACCATGACTTCCAACCATTATGGATATAACCTCTCCCTCACGAGAGTAATCATTCAGCCTTAGGATGAATGGATAATCATTGGGAGAAAAAGGTGGAGCCACCTCATCAACCCCACCCTCTCCTTATAGATGGGAGGAGGCTTAGAAAGTAGTTCCCCTTGTGCTTCTTAATATCATAAAGTCCCAGGATACTCGAATGGAATCCATGAAAGGGTGACACACACCTATGCATCTTGAGAAGAATCTATATCCCAAATGTGTGGATGTCACTTTTCCTCCACCTAATTTTATAAATCCTACCTTCTCTAATTTTTATGGTGTAGGAAACCATGAACAACATCTCACACACTTCATGTCTTGATGTGGGCTAATGATGGGACCTCAAGTTTAAGAGGAGGAAACAAAGATAAGTTGTTTTGTGAAAACACTGATAGAGCCAACCTTTATATGGTACATCAGTATGCTAGTAGGATCTGTTACAGAATGGGAAGACCCTCATTATCAATTCATCTATCAGTTTAGCTCCACATTAAGGAAAATGAATATCATAAAAATGAAGAACTAAAAAAACATTGGAAACAGAGGGTGTATGACTCCATATCTAGGTTTAAGGGTTTATCATATTCAATCGGTATCCCTCTCTCATAGGAGAAACTTTTGGAAATCTGTTTTGAAAATATTCAGAATGATTTATAGACATATCTGATCCCAATGAAGTATCTAGGTGGGTTTTATAAGTTCTCTAAAATGATGAAACGTCTTGAAGCGGCCATTCATAAAATCGAATCTAATACCCAACTCATTCCCCCTACATTGGAGAAAATTCCAAGAAAAGTATAAGCTGCAACCATCATTCTCAAGACAGAAATAGTTCCCATCCATGAACCCCAAAAAGTTTCACACAACACCTCCTATCGAGTGCCGACAACCACATAATTTCCATTGTACGAAATCATAGATAAATTGAGGACACCTATAATTTGAGCAAATTATGACTAAAGAATACTATTTATAAAATAAAAAAGATCCTTATTATTTCTTAGCAGCCATATATAAAAAACTTCTCATGATTCCACAACCCAGGAATCCCAATGAGGTCAACCTCACTAGCCGCCCCTATTGCATACCATTCCACATAAGATGGGTTCATAATATCAAGAAATAATTCATCTTTAAATACATCCTTAAAGGTATGAATAATTCCAGATATATGGTGTTAGATAAATCCTCAGAGTAGGTGGCTTTCAAAAACGCTTCTTAGTCAGATGAAGAAGGTGATTGGAAAAAGTTTTTTCCAGGCGTGAATGGAAGTTTAAAAACTAGATGACTTGAAAAACTATTGATTGATCTCAAACCACCCTGAGATAATAGCTATGAAAACCCACAATATCTCCACCACCCAAGAAAGAGGAATCATATATAACTCCCAAAGGTGGGCATGACCACCAGAAGTAGGAAGAAATGGAAGAGGAAGAGTCATATTCTACTTCAATGCAATCTCTAACTCTTAAAAATTTCATCCCTATAGAGTCTGTAGAATAGGAACCACCCCACTAAATGGAATCCTAATTAGAAAAAGAGTTAATATTTGGTTCTTTCAATGTGATAAAATTGGAGAACCCCTTATCTGATGATGAATATGCCTCATAATATGAGTTTCCTGCATATAACCGGGGAATGAGAGCCTGCATGCACCATAACTGAGGATAGAAGTGAAAACATAGATGTGGTGGGACCCAATATTCCCGTCATTTCCTCATAGAAAACATTTACGTAGAGGATACTCTTAAGAAAGAACTCAAGTAGGACCAAAAGAGTTAGGGTGGTGTCTCAGAACCCTCATGCAGTCGTCCACACCCAATTTCTTGCATGACCACCTAGTGGGGGTTCAATTATCCGATCCACCCAAGTAACATGGATTTTCGGTGCAACCTACACCATTGGAAGTAGATATTCCCTTGAATTCTATATAATCACCAATCTCATCCACCTCAAATGAATAGTATCATGAACAACATGCTCAGGTGCAACCCCATATTAGGAATTAATGACCTCTGGCACAAAAGTATGTTGTTATGAAGAAGTTAGCGATAGTCCCATCCAAACACTCAATCCTTGATGTTCTATATATTTCAAAGTAACTCAAGGAGATACTTGTTGAGGCCCTTTAAATACCACAAGAATTCAAGATGGAAGTTGCTACAACTGAGGTTTATTTAGTGGAGAATAGATCATCAAAATTCCATATTTCCATCCCATTCTCTGACAAAGATCAGGAAGAGGTCCTCAGTGACACATCATGACCCTATATTTCTTGGGAAGACTGAATAATGTCAACATCCAAAGGGATCTGATTGATAATGGTTTTGGGATAAATCTCACCCCATTTCGAACCCTATAAATTTTGGGATACAATGAAGAGGATTTGTTTCCCACAAGTATGTCCATACATGGGTATGATAAGCATGAGAAAATACCTCTTGGGGAGATCAAACTCAAAGAATAATTTTGGGATCTCACATATGATGCTGATTTTATGGAAATCCATAAAGACACCACGTACAATGTCTTTCTTAGAAGGCCCTGGCTCCACAGCCACATGGCGGTACCTTCAACATTCCATTAGTGTATTAAATACACCATCAATGGAAAGGTATATATATTTCATGGTTATAATTCCCCCTTTGAAACATGTGAAGCCACATATATTGAAGTGTATTTCTACAAAAAGGTAAGAAAAAACCAATAATGGATGGTTCTATACTAGTTGTATCCACTAATGGATTGGGAACTTCCATTGTAAATCTCTGGAGTATAATCCATTGTGACTATGTGATACCCATAAATTTAGTTTATGTAATAGACTCGAACCCAAAGGTCCATGCCCCTTATGTCCCCAGTGATAGTGAAAAATAAAGTTAGCTCAGACATCTATCTGTGATGAATCAAAAAATAGGGGATGATAATGTCTCTTATCATGACCTTGCTCCCCCAATAGTGATAGAGAAGTCCCTATATTTCTATCTTCATATGAAAATGTCTCCAAATACACATAGGTGGAAGAGGATGATGAATACATTATAAACTCCCCCCAGTATTTGAGGAGGGTGTCTCTCCCACCATCGATGAGTTTAGAAAAATAAATCCAAGAATAGAAGATCTGCGACCTATAATAATTAGCGTTGTCATGCCCCTAGAAGATCAAGAGTTATATATTTCTTTTCTAAAGAAGAAATGATATGTGTTTGATTGAAACTACACATAAATGCTTGGACTGTATCCAAATGTGGCTACGCACCATCACGACATACCTAATGGGCATCGAGGCTTTAAGAAGGCATCTAGGAGGACACACCCCTCTCACACCGCCAATGTAGAGGTTTAGGTTAACAAGTTGATCAAGACCAACTTCATTTGAGAAGTGAATTACCCAATATGTCTTTCCAACATTTTACCTATGAAGAAAAATATTTGGAATATTAGTGCTTGAATCAATTTTAGAGACCTTAATCAAAATTTCCCAAAAGATGAATTCCCATTTCTGATCACAAAACTATTGATCATCACAATTGATGGCTTCCAGTCCCTTTCCATCATGTATGGGTACTCAAGGTACAATTAGATAATTATGGACCCTAAAGAAGAAGAAGCCACCACCATCAGAGAACCTCATGAGATCTTTTTCTATAAGGTAATGCCTCTTGGGATAAATAATGTTGGCTCCACATATCAATGCGCCATGAATCATATATTTAATCCCTTCTTTAGAATGATAGATGAGTGTTATGTCGAGGAATTGGTGGTCAAATCCCAATATAAAAGTGATCACTTCACGAGTCTCCAAACAGTCTTTGACAAGTTGAAACCAAACAACCTGAAAATGAAACCATTGAAATATGATTTTGGGGTAACATTAAGGACTTTTATTGGAATTGTTGTATTCCAAGACGATATCGATGTAGACCCAGAGAATACTAGTTCTATTCTATAAATGTCACCCTCATAAATCTCAAAGAACTAAGGGGGTTCTAAGGGAACCTCGCCTACATTCATTGATTCATAGAAAACATGGCTGGAAAATATCTCCCCTTCACCAGGTTATTGAAGAAGGGAATCACCTTTCAATGGGATGATGGATTACAAGAGGCCTTTTAAAATATCAAGCAGTACCGGCTACACCCACTGGTTCTGATGCCTCTGGTGGAAGGGAGGACACTCATATTATACGTGGACACCGTGGAACACTCACCGGGAACCCTACTTGCACATAAAAATGATGTGGGGAGTGAGAATAGTCTCTACTACCACATCCATTCTATGATAGGTACTAAGGCTCACTACTTTTATGTTGATAAGAACTACCTTGAACTCATCTTCATATTGAAAAAGATGAGGCATTACTTGCATCACAAAAAATTTCATCTGCTCTCTCATATTGATCTTCTTAAGTGCATCCTTGGTCATCCAATTTTGAATGGGTGTCTATCCCGATTGGCAGTCATTCTCCAGTAATATGAAATTCAGTTTGTATTATATAAATCTGTGAAAGGGAAAGCCATGGATAATTTCCTTACAACATATACTACCCTGAAAAACACACTAGTGGACACCGAACTTCTAGATGAGGAGGTATTTTATTCCCATGAAACTCCCTGCACATGGGATATATATTTTGATGGTGCCTCCTGAAGTCCCTTCAGTAAAAGGATAAAAAACCCGAAGATCAACCGGGTTTGAATTGGGATTGTACTTTTCTCCCAAAAAAAAAACAGATTTTCTCTACTCTTTCTCACAATCTGAAGGCTACACAAATAATAAGAAAAACATCAATCCCTTATTAATGGATTGGAACTAACATTATTGATGGAAATATCATAATTGAACATCAAAGTGGAAACAGATATAGTGATTAAGTAGACCAATGGAGAATATTCCATCAAAAAGAAATAACTAGACCTTCTGATTGGCTAGATCAGGGGACTGATAGAAAAGTTCACTTTTGATTCCACATTTCATCATGTTACCTGATCATAGAATTCTTGTGTTGATCCCTTATCTAATATATCCAGAGTCCTCACTGACCCTGATCAGGAGTAAGAAATATTGTGTATCACTCATAAAAGAAATATATTTATGATCTTCATTTGTGATATTGAAGAAATTAATCAGGTCAACACCACCCTAGAGTGCGATGAACCAATTTCCTCCCCTGGGTGGATGGATCCATAATTGGTTATCTCCAAAATGAGACTCTCCCAATAGATAGAGCCAAAAGGGAACATATTCAGCACCATGTAGTGAATTTTACTCAACAGGACGGTCCAAATTATTAAAAATCACAATATAATAATGGATTTGATAGAATCATCCTCAGGTGGATAGTAGAAGGAGTGATTTACACAATTATGGAGGAATTCCATGTGGGCTCTTGCGGTGCCCATCAATATGGGACTAGTATCTCCCAACAAATCAGGAGGTTGGGATATTATTAGAAAACCATGATACAGGACTATGAGGAATTCAAAAAGAAATTTCTTGCATGTATATTCATGAAAACTTCATCCATAAACCACCATAATTTCTACATACAACTAAATATTCCTGGACATTTTCCATTTGGGGAATGGATGTTTTGAGGACATATCCCCTATCCATAGCCAAGCAGTTGAAGTATATCCTTAATGATACTGAATTATTTTTACAAATGTTCTGAGGAAATAACTCTCAAGGATGTTGGGATGAATAACATCACTAACTTTTTAAATTCCAACATCATCACCGGATTTGAAGTCCCTCACACAATATTGATAGATAAAAACACCAACTTCTACTCTACAGAATTGAAAAAACTCTACCAGGAATACAATATCGAGTCCAATCACTCATATTGCTATCACGCAGTGGTTAAAAGATAATTAGAGGCCTTCAATAAGACTCTGTCAAATATACTCCAAAAAATGGTGAACAAGGATAAGATGTCCTGACTTGAAAAAATCCTCTATTATTTATGGGACTAACATTCCACCATGTGTACTTCTAAACAAGCAACACCCTACTCATTGGTGTACGAGATCGAGGAAGTATTACCCATAGAAGTCCATCTTCCCCCACTCTGAATAGTGATCTGTAGATAACTATCAAATGTTGAGAAATTGAAAAAGATACTGAAAGAATTGGAGCAACTCGACCAGAACAGGTGGCGCACACTACAAAACCTTAAATTCTATTAGAATCGGATTTCACGAGCCTACAATAAAAGGGTTCATCACCACTCATTATTCCAAGGGGAAATGGTTTTGGCTCCCAGGAACCCAATGATACTAGGAAATAATCCTCCAAATATGGAACCCAAATGGAAGGGACCTTACATAAAACAAAAGGTCTATCAAAATATGGCTTATTTATTGGTCACAATGGATAGGGAGCTTGTTGCACCACCACCAACGTGAGATTTCTCAAGAAATAAATTTTATATCTATCATAATATGGGAATCCACATCATTGTAAGTCTTCCCATTTTTCCTGATTATATAAAGTTAAATTGTCACAATTCATCCAGACCACATGATGTTAAACTATATGTGGACGTCCATTTCGCTTGAATTTAAACTGAACGGATCCATAATATTCTCCTACCTTCACATCAGGTGAACATCTCCCTAACCACATGAAATTAAAATTCATGGAGATATATTCTTACCAGATGACATTAAATAACACTGAGATACGTCCTTACGGAATGATAAAAAACTACACGAAACACGTTATTACAGCATGAAAAAAAACTAAACATCACATTTTCTTTCCATATGACATTAAACTACGTGGGTTTCCTAGAACTACATATGGATTCATTATCATTCCAATGAGATACATAGGGAATCCCTGATCATATATCTTGGTCCAGATATCACACAATACAAAAATCCCATGCCCTAATTTTGAATGCCTGTGGATGGTTAGAGGAGCACCGAAGATCCTTATTTATTAAAATGAGCATAGATCACATGGTCTTAGGAATTCCAGAAAGGGATTTCATGCATAAAAAAAATCCTAAAAACTTTCGATAGTATCTTCTTGGTCTTAAATGAAAGACCTTAAAAGGAATACCAAGATTCCTCTAAACATGATATTAAACTGTAAGGTTAACATCCCTTGCATGACATAAAACCACAAAATCATGTGGACCTTTCTTGAGAGGAACATTATAGTTGGTGTTGTATTTAAACCACACCGACATCCCTAATAACTAAATATGGCTTTATTCTCATTTTTATGAGATACATTGAGACACCCAAACTTCTTCACCTTGGCATAACCATAACATCTCCATTTGTTTTCATGTAGGTCTATCTTCTTCCTTGTCACATTATGTTAAAATTAATGATCCCTTAATAACTACATGTGGATTGATTCTTGTAATCACTTGATACATAGTGATGCATGGATCTACAATCATGGGCCCAAATAGAACAATCGATGAAAAAAATGCTCACCTTTGAGTATGGTTCAGACCTATGTAGGGTGTTTCCCATCCAATAACTACATGCGACTTGATTCCTTTCTTCATAAGATACATAGCTACTCCAAGATCCTCAACTCTAGGACCATGCATAATAAGAATATATAAAAATTCCCCCTCTCTACATACATTCCATGCTTATGAGAGAAGGTTCTTATATAAGAACAATGTATGGATTGATTCCTCTCATCCTAGGATATGTATCGACACCTAGATATCTTTCCTTGGTTCCAACCACAACTCCCATTTTCACATTAGGGAGACCACATATTTACTTCATGAAAATAAAAGACATGGAACATGTCCTTACCACATGACGTTAAAATACCTATAAAAGAATATGTCCCCAATACATGATTCTAAACTATGCATACCATCACCCATTATCATTCCATATCAAAGGACCATAAAAGCCTTACCTTAATCAAATAGAGTATGGGGTGATTCCATCATATTGTAATCACCTAAATCTATAATCCATACTTCATGTATCAATCACCTCAAGTTTTCATAAATGTTCCATGGCCCCTAGAAAGGATTCTTGTATTCAAAGGAAACATTTATTGACTTTTCATGTATGCCTATGGATCATTCATATGTGCCTACGGTCATCAACCAAATGCATCAATCTTCAAAAATGACATTCTGATTCTAGCGATACTTGAAATCACTATGGAATAACCTCAACAATTCAGCGTGATATTAACAACTCCAATTATTTTTTCCCATATCGTGATGAATTTCTAGGGGATCTTGATCCATTATTTACAATATTTTCACCTCCCACTTAGAAGGATTTTGGATTACTCTTGTACCTGAGTATCCTAATTAGGCTCTTTTATATCATCCCCATAAAGGTCCATGTGAAACATGACCTTAAACTATCTTCACTTTGGTCAAACCTGTACGAAATTAAACTCTATACAATAATACTCCAAATCACAAGACCCTAAACTACTAAAGAATGTGACACATAACTTTTTAGGTTGAAAATCCACAAAGGGAGGCTGGAGTAGAAGTTGATTCTTTTCTTGTTAAACTCTTCATCTTCATAGTTTTGACCAAAAAAATAGGGCATAAATGAATAAGTTATAAAATCTCATTGGGCCTAATATGTATCCCTAGTAAAAGACATGATATGCTTATTTTACCCCCTGGTTCAATAAAAAGTAAGAGTAATGTCTTTTTACATATCCTCACCGTGAAACTATGTTATCTAGAAGGTAACAAAACCTTTAGGGTTTTCTAACCCTTCACACATATTACATTTTACATAAATCACACTTCATGACTTGGGGTGCCTCAGATTTCCGTAAAACTTCCATGTAACTTGTAAAATATAACCGAATTCAAGGGACCATTTTCTTGACTATACATGTATTCCTATGGCTCCTACATATTCTCTTATGGTCTTCAACCAAATGTGCCACTCTAAAAAAGGACATTCTGAACCTCATGAGCCCTGACATCACTGTGGAAATACACAACACCATATTGTGTCTGAACTACTTCCAGTATGACTATCCCATATCATTCTCCTGATCCGAGCACTTTGGAAAATGACTTATAGTCTCCATACCAAACTATCCGAGCAGATTTGACATCCTCAATGTCACAACATTGTGGTTTTTTACCCTTTCTCGAGGTTGGAGTATGACACTCCATTATTGAACCTTTTATGGTCCCCACCTCATGATTCAAAACCAAATGGCATAGGAATCGAGATTTATAATTCAATAGATAACTACCCTAGGGTTCAAGAACCCTTCCAGGATAGAATTACTTCATACTCAACTTCATCATCTGGATGTTTGTGTCTTCCTAAATCATTCATGTCCCTCAGAAAGAAGGTGAGATCATATTGTTCTTGACCATGATACCGAAGCATAAGGGCCATGAACTATAACTAAAGGAATATCCTCCTTGATATACAAGATCTCCAATACTTGTGAGACATAACAACACCATTGTGAAACCTAACATCTCAGAATTTCACGAGACATACTCAACACGTCTACCCATCTAATATTCATGACTCAAACCTTTGTGTTTTGACTTACATCACCCATATTATAACTATCTAGGAAGACCTAGCCTCCCTATTATTTCTCCCTAAACCAATATCATCTCCATAAATATTTCATAGCCCCTGGAGAAGATAAAAATCTTCAAGGGACCCTTTTCTTGACTATGAATGTATGACTTTAGCTCCCACATATGTACCTATGGTCATCAACTAAATGCGTCACTCTACAAAAATGGTTTTATGATCCTTGTGTGCCCTGAAAACACTCTGGAAGAAGCCAACACCCCAGTGTTTTGGGTCATTCCTGGGATTTCTTCATCATATTCTATAATCATCGATCAGTTCTGTGCTAAAACATGTTAAACTAAAGAGAAATTAGAATACACATATTATGTTTAGAAAAACTGCTAATAGATACCATGAAAAATGAGAAATATCCACATACCAGAGTCTCTCCTATGAATGTATGAGCCAAATAGAGATTGAAATATTTTGATCCCATCACAAAATATGCTCAGATGATTCCTTAAGTTCAGGAATTTTTTCTCTAGGGAATCCATAGATTTGTATAGTTGATTAGAAGATTTAGTCTCCACCTTTGTGACATGTTGCATCTCTTTCGCTCTTGCAATATAATCAAGACTGTATTTATCTGTTACATCAAGTAGTTCTTTCTGCTCCAATATGGTATTTCCAAATACTTGAAGTGCAATTGGAACTGGGATAATTCTTCTTGGAGATGCGATTTTAGTCTGAAGATGATTAATTTCAGACTAGAAATGGTCGGTTTCAATCTTCCCAGTGCAGACTACATCTCGATGAGTAGCCACCTATATCGCACATTGGTAAGCTTCATTTAATTCTTTTACCTAATTCTTTAATAGGAATCCATAGTTCCTTCCACCATCAATTCAAGTGACCAATTCTATTATCTAATGGATATCACACCCTTCACCCAAGAGTGAAGGTTAGAATAGTCAAAACCATCATAACAAAGGGCTAGGAACATGAATCGAAGATGACCCAAATGGTCTTTCAACTCTTCCAACAGGGTTTTGACACTAAAATACAAACTTCCCTCCATATCTGTCATTACATCAGCAGATAATGTAGTGCATACCAAGGGCCTTGATCTAAAATTATATTGGGAATGAAAACATATTCCGAGACCAAGTCACCCAGAGATATGATCTTACTCATAGTATTAGATGATAAGGGAATATAGTGGCCTCAACATTTGTCAACCTTGTCCGGGGGACCCCTAGGAGAGTAGGAAACAAATCCTCTGAGCCTCTGGGAAAAGATACTATAGAAAATTGAACAAGGATTTATAAGTTATAAGACTAATAAAATGGCATCTTTAGGAAGTTGGTGGATATGACTGAGGATAGAAGCATACCTTTCCCAATCACGTCACTAGAAACATCCACTTCCCAACCCCATCCTAGGGTGAGGATGAAATCCTTATGAAAAATGAATTCATGACATCTCTGGTCTTTTTATGAAGATGTGCTTTATTTTCCATTCTTAAGGACTACAAGAACAAAAATATAATACCATGAAATATGACACAAGTAAAAAAAGTTTCTAGTCTTGATGAAGTTTTCACCTTCCCCGAAATTCACTTCCTTTAGAGCTAATGTAGCAGAAGAATAGTTAACTATGTCAACATCATCCAAAAGTGAATCCACCCATGATGGATCAAAAGGTACAATCATTGAAACACATGCAGTAGGAAATCAATATGATTGAATGGGAATATCATCCACCTTCACTTCTTGATGGGTTTGGTCTGATAGAAAAGGGTCTGCCGGAGCAAACAAATGCTCACCCATATCACGAGAAGTAGAAATAGGATTTTCTAAGTGAAATCAATGGGAACTTGCACATTTTTGAAAAATCAAAACGTTTTACTAGAATGATCCAAGATAATGGAAAATTAAAAAAACACACTTACTTGAGGATTATAGAAAAGAAGGACTTGACAATACAAGTCACTTCATTTTCTTCTTCTTCCCTTCTAGGGAAGGCCCTTAAGAAGGTGATGGGGTTGAAACTATTACTTTATACATGGAAATATCTACCCGCATCTAAGCCTGTCGACTCAGAGAACCTTCATCATAAGTCTTCCTATCACTACAAAATTCCTCTCGCACAGCCGTTCCATGATGAGTATATTCAGGTGAGGAAAAATCCAGATGATCTTAAATAGCATCCCACTATGTCAATATATAAAGGGAATCAATACAGTTGTAAAGGGAATATAACCATTTAAAATAGTAATAAACCTAGTCTTACTATTTCCTTGGTGACGGGATATCCCTTTCGTCCTCAACAATATGAAGCATGCCTGGGAAAACCATTTGGTGGACCTGTGGATAATAAAACAACTAACCCTTGACACTTGACAAATACTCATCAAGGACTCAAAGAAAGGACCTAACCACCTTAGGACATTCTTTAAATATGATACCAATAGGGGAAGTGATATAGGAAAAGCCTTACAAAAGTGCACCTGCTTAGAATAATATTCCCTAGAGCACAACCAATAAGTTATTTTCCTTCCAGGATTCCCTTTGAAAAGATTTTATGGGAAACAATAACTCTGGTAAAATCCTTCCTTTTATAACTACACCTACTGTTGCTGTGTTAGTAGGTGGATATTTCAACAATGGTAAGCATATGATTTCCTTAAGAGGTTCTTCTAGGGCTGCTGATCCTCTAGAGACCAGTATTTAAACATCCCTTCCTCAACCATGGGCCAATAAGTACCCAACACACCACATGAATCCTTCATAAGACATTATTTTTTCCTTTTAGATTCCATCTTATGACCAGTATTTTTGATAAAGCATTCCACCCATTTCATGAAAGAGATATCTACTCCAGGAAGTGGCTCCTTTGAAAGGGCCTTCTCATCCAGCTTAATCAGCTCCTGAGTTGGAGGGTAAGTCCTCATTGCATCGTCCTAAGGAGACCATGGAGGAAACAATTCATCATAAATTCCACCTAATATAGGTTCACCAAAAATATACTCTACATCCCAAAGATGATACCCACCTCACCATGCATAAGATGGAAAGTGTTCATATATGGGCTCCAATGACTAAATATCTTCTTCATTAGACCCTTATTACAATAGGCGGACATCTGGGAAATCCATACATCCTTATAAATTACAATTTTATTAAACTCCTTAGATAATTAAGAATCAATGTACTGGACCCAAAAGGGCCATCCCCAATCCATGCCACAACTACCTCTGGTTCCGAATTACCTGTTGGTAAGCCACCCAAACTTATGATTGGACGAATATTTCTGTATTATTGAGAAATACATATGAATATTCTCTCTAGGAATGAGATTATTCCCATAAATGTTTATGCACATGAATTTTAGTATATTCCCATCTTCATAGTCCCCCTGGGAGATAAAGTAGCATACTTGGGAGATATTTGTCCCAAAAGTTTTATGGATTGTCAATAATGGGAGCATCATCAGTATGAAGAAAACTATAAATATGAAATAAGTATGATAGGGGAAAATATGATAACTCTAATACCATCAATTCTATCCAACTCATCTGGTCTGACCTAAAAAAATGATGGAATGAAGGATCTATGTGGCATCCCACCTTTTTATTACATAACATTTCAGTACATTTTACAAACAAAGGATCTTTAAAGTCCAGTGTCTTGGAAATCAGAATCATAATACATGAAAACAAAATAAAAATTCTTCTAAACCACTTGTAAGGCTTCATTATAGGTTCATCCTATGTACATTTATTGTATCTCATATCCTGGAGACATACATCAAAGTAAAGGGTGACCAAAAGGCCCAGTAAGGGTAAAAAAGGGAATCAATGTACTTGTGATATCAATAAGAAATTGAATAAAACATAAAGAAACGAGAAATGAAATAATAGGCATATAATAATGAAAGTAACTTGAATCATAACTTGAATATGAGGCTAAAACACTTCATTTAGACATTCATTAACATATCACCAAGGTCCATCCCCAAGGTGTCGTAAAAATTACCATGGTTATTCACCAAGGTATCGTGAAACTTGTCATCTCTAGAGATTAAATATTTACCCAATTCATTGGAGAGCTACCAGGGAGCACCCTTAATATGTATTTACTTACATGTGATCCACATATATCATAATAAAACATTTCATAAATAACCCATAGATAATAAAAGGAATGTGTTTCATTTCAAAATCGTGACGTTTTAAAAGCTCTTAAAAATAAGATCATTATATCATTTATAACCCATGGAAAGGGAGTGAGGGTTATATGTATGTCAATTACAGAATAAAATATATCATCTTTATATATTTATGAACACCCATGGAAACAAAATAAGTCTGGGTATTTACATAAATAAACAATAGAATTTCTTGAGAGAAAGAGATAGAAATTTTGAGACGAAATTTCTGCAGCATACTGGCTATATAACATGGTTTTAGAAAACATTGAAAAGAGATGAGACAAGGGTCACCCACTCATAAATAAATCATAATATAGTACGGTTAATGAATAAGATCATGGTATGGATATTTGAATGACATGCCACATTAAAATGAAACATGAATGAAAAGAGAAGGTGCGATTTCTTTTACGAAAAATTCGGTAGCCTAATGACGTCACTTAAAAATTCATAAAATAAATAGATGAGAGAGGAGAAGGTCTCTCAACAATTATAAATGAAATGGACATAAATGAGAACATATAAGAACATACCCTAAACATAAATAGATGGAAATTATAATACACTACATAAAGGAAGTCATGACTTAAAAGAGGAGGGTGAAAGGATCCCTTACCTTGAAGAGTAACTTCAAAAGCTTGAATGTCAGGACCCTGGGAGGCTTGAGGGAACCTTGGGAGGACTCTTTGGGAGGAAAGAAGACCATAAATTCGTTGCGGAGTATTTTTAAATGAAAAGTATGAGGGAATGTCTTGGTATTTATAGGAGAAGTAAGGGGACAAGTCATTAATGGACAAGGGACACCTCATCGGTGGTATTGGAAAAACCATGGGCTTGCCCATGGTATTTGCCCATGGTATTGGGAACTTGAGACACATCATACCTTATATTACTATTCATAAGTCGACCAGAAAGATTAAATAATTATTACATCCTTAATTATGTCATTAAACACCCAAAACTAAAAACTGTATTTTCACTATTCACCAAAAATTCATTTTTTCAGAAAAATTCCCCAAAATCACCTTAACCTAATATCAATTATCTAAATTCAAAAATGAACTCCATTTTATAAAAATAATTTTTTAAATTTTTTAAATTTTTTAAATTTAATTTTTACTTAAAAACACTATTCACCGGAAAAAACTAATACCTTACTAATAATTTCTGAAACAATTATTTACCTATTTTATTGAATCACATTACTCAATCAAGGTGCCTAAATTATATCAATAATTTCTTTAAGTGAGATTACTAATCCTTTCGGTCACATTACTAAACCTAAGTGTAAACTCACTATTCATAATTTACTATTCACAAAAATTTAAGTTGATCTTATTAGATTCTAAATTTCTTACTGAACACATTTCCAAAAGACCATTTTTTAAAAATCATTAAAAATAATTAATTATTTAAGGTTTAAATATTTTAAAATATCCCCTTTTTCCAAAATTCATCAATATACATCCTATATTTATTCGAACATCTGAAAAAAACACAAACTTAACCATATGAAGAAATCACAATTTTATTTATCTCAAAGGATTACACAAAGTATCTATAGTCTCGTTACATAGCCCCTTATAACCCCAGCATAGGACCTAAGTGTAAGGTGTGCTAAGGTGAGAGAATCTGAGGGTGTCTCATCCAAAATTGCCCGAGTAGTGATTTCTATAAGCTTGAACTTCTCCCGAAGGTGATTCCATTCCAGCTTCACACGACGAAGTTCGGCTTGGGTTTGGTCCAGAGTAAAGCCCAGTGGTGCTA
The DNA here is from genome assembly GCA_963277665.1 of Viscum album. Classification (NCBI taxonomy): domain Eukaryota; kingdom Viridiplantae; phylum Streptophyta; class Magnoliopsida; order Santalales; family Viscaceae; genus Viscum; species Viscum album. The sequence continues at coordinate 1,718,363,071 of OY728143.1, forward strand.
CTTCCTTCACAAGTTCTGTCAGATGGGATTTGATCGGCCTGAGACTACTGGATGAGGCCATCTTATCTCTTTTTTTTATTAGTTAACCAAGATCACTTATATTTAGAGACAATAGTTGCAACGTTTAGTTTCCAACGGTCATATTGACCAATGGTCATATAACCGTCGAAAGCCAATGGTCTCATTTTAATTATACTCATTTCATTAACTGAAATAGTTTTGTTGAGTATAAAATAAAATAACAAACAAGAAAAGGATAGAAAAATTCATTCAAAATTTCGGGTCGTTACATTCTTCCCCCCTTAAGAAATTTCGTCCCCAAAATTTTAACTCGTATCCTCAGAAAATAAAATGTGTGGGTACTTATACCTCACAGACTCCTCTGGTTCCCACGTGGATTATTTATATTTGTGGTTTCTCCACAACACTTTAACAAGGTGGGTAGTCTTGTTGCATAGAACCTTGTCTCTACGATCCAAGATCTCCACCAGCTTCTCCTCATAAGAGAGGTCATGTTCCAGTTGTACCACCTCTGTGTTTAGTACATGCGAAGGGTCAGGTATTTACTTCCTCAAGAGGGACACGTGGAAGACATCCTGAGCATGTGCTAGATTTGGAGGAAGTGAAAGCTGATAGGACACTTCTCCCACACGATCAAGGATTTCATAGGGGCCAATGTACCTAGGGCTGAGCTTCCCTTTCTTCCCAAACCTCATGAATCTCTTTCAAGGTGAAATTTGAAGAAAGAATTTGTTACCAACATCAAACTCCAAGTCCCTTCGATGGATTTTGGCATAGCTCTTTTTCCGACTTTGAGTATCCTTAATGTGTTGTTGGATGGCATGGACTTTTTCTGTCATATATTGCACAAGATTAGGCCCAAGAATCTTTCTCTCACCATCTTCATCCCAACAAGTAGGAGTTCTACATCGCTTCCCATATAGAGCTTCATAGGGTGTCATTTGAATGCTTGAGTGGAAGTTGTTGGTGTAAGAGAACTAAACTAAAGGGAGATGTTGATCCCATCCACCCTTAAATTCCATTGAGCACATTCTCATCATGTCCTCGAGTGTTTGAATAGTCCTTTTAGATTGTCCATCAGTTTAGGGGTGATAGGCTGTACTAAAATTCAATTCATTTCTTAGAGCTTGTTTAAGACTTCTCCAGAATTGTGATGTGAACTTTGGATCGCGATAAGATTCGATAGAAATTGGAACTCCATGCATCCTTACCACTTCCTTCACGTAAATCCTAGTAAGTTGATCAAGAGATAAATCTTCCCAAATAGAGATAAAATGGGCAGTCTTGGTGAGATGGTCCACAATAACCCATATTGCATTATTTACTTTGGAAGTTATCAGAAGACCAGTGACGAAGTCCATAGTTATATTATCCCACTTCCATGCTGGTATGGGTAGTGGTTACAATACCCCTTTAGGAAGTTGTCGCTCTACCTTCATTTGATGACATACTAGGCACCTTGAAGTGTAGTCAGCAATCTACTTTTTCATATTATCCCACCAATAATGATCACGAAGGTCCCTATACATTTTTGTGCTTCCAGGATGTATAGAGAAATTATAGTATGAGCTTCATCCATCAGCTCCTTCTTTATGTCTGGAATATATGGAACACATAGTCTTGTACGAAATCTCAGTACACCTTCTTGATCAATATTGAACTCAAGAAACTTTCCATCCTTTACAGCCTTAAACTTCTCTTATAATAAAGGATCTTCTTTCTGATCCTTCTTGATCTTCTCTAGTAATGAAGGTTGAGAAATCAATTGGGTTAGGGTTGATGATTTCCCTTTACTTATAATTTCCATGCCCAGCTTTACTAGGTCATTGATCAAAGGATCTTTTTGAATCCTAATCATGGAAAGAACAACTGGGTATTTCCTACTTAATGCATCATCAAATTTGTTTGCTCTTCCAGGGTGATAATGAATTGAACAATCACAGACTTTAAGAAGTTCCAACCATCTCCTTTGTCTCATGTTCAATTAATTTTTTGTGAAAATATACTTCAAACTTTGATGGTCTGTGTATATATCACATTTCTACCCATAAAGACAATGCCTCCATATCTTCAGAGCAAAAATGACTGCAGCCAGCTCCAGATCATGCCTAGGATAATTCTGCTCATGAATCTTCAACTGTCGAGATGCATAAGCAATGACCTTGTCATTTTGCATGAGGACGAACCCAAGCCCATTTAGAGACGCATCACTACAAATAACAAATCATTCTCCACTTGAGGGAAGAGTTAACACAGGTGTAGTAACCAATCTCTTCTTCAGCTCTTGGAAACTTTCCTCACAATCCTTTGTCAAGATGAACTTGACCCCTTTTTGAGTTAACTTGGTTAATGGATTAGAAAGTCATGAAAAGTTTTTTCACAAACCTCAATAATATCCTGGTAATCCAAGAAAACTATGAATCTCAATTATTGTTATAGTTTGAGGCCACTCCTATACAACTTTTGTCTTTGCAGGGTCAACTATGATTCCTTCATTGGTTACAATGTTCCCTAAGAAAGAAACTTTTTGTAACCAAAAATCACATTTATTGAACTTTCCAAAAATCCTCTCATTCTGTAGAGTTTGCAAAATAACCCTTATATGATCTTCATGCTCCTCAAGACTTTTGGAATATATCAGAATATCATCAATAAAAACTACCACAAAGTTATCAAGGAAATACTTAAATACTCTATTCATAAAATCCATAAAAATAGTAGGTGCATTAGTCAGTCCGAAGGGAATAACAACAAACTCATAAAGCCCATATCTTGATCAGAAGGCAGTTTTTGGAATATCTTCTTTCTTCACCCTCAATTGATGATAACTAGATCGAAGATCAATCTTAGAGAATAATTGAGCCCCACGAAGTTGGTCAAATAAGTCATCAATTATTGGAATAGGGTATTTTTTCTTCACTGTGATCCCATTCAGTTCTCTATAAACAATGCATAGCTGCATCGATCCATCCTTCTTCTTCACAAAGAGAACAGGTTCTCCCCAAAGAGATGCACTTGGTCGGATAAACCCCTTCTCCAAAATATCTTGGAGTTGTTTCTTTAATTCCCCCATCTACACATTTTCCATCCTATACGGGGTCTTTGATATTGAATGAGATCTAGGTACCAGTTCGATGGAGAACTCTACCTATATTTCTGGGGGAGGTCCAGGAAACTCCTCCGGAAATAAATCAACGTATTCCTGGACGACGGGGACATTTTCTATCATCAAAATCTCACATCCTTCTTCTTTTTCACTGAACAACTTCATAAAGGAGGATATAGGGGGTTCTTTTAGACAAAGATGAGGTTGAGACATCTCTCATGGGAAAATAAATGTTGGTTTTCCATTCAAGACTACTTATATTTCATTACTTCTGCAATTGATCTTAGCATTATACTTTGAGAGCCAGTCCATCCCTAGTATAATGTCGAATTCCATCTTGGGAATGACTACTAGATTTGTGATAAGATTGTGCTCACTTAAGTAAATACTAGAGTTTCTAAACACTGACGATGCTTGGATAGTCCCCCAGGAGTCTTGACTGAAAACTATACTTTTATCAATTCGGGGGTTGATTCTAAATTCTTTACAAACTTGTAGGAAATAATGGAATGTGTAGAACCAGAATCAAACAAAGTACTTTCTAGATTTGAGAGAACAACAAGAGTACCTTCTACCACATCATTCGGAGATTCGACTTTAGCAGTCATGATAGAAAAAGCACAGCCTTGATCCCTTGGCCTTTGCTGAGGCTGATGGTGGTTCCCCTCCACTGCCCTCAAATTTGGATAGTGATTGGAAAAGTGCCCATGTTGTCCACACTTGAAGCACTGGACATCAGGTAGGGAATGAACCATATTCCTCTTATCATTTGTGTTTGGAAGTTGAGGTTTCACCTCACCATGAAAATTCCTCGCAATGTGGCCATCACTACCACACTTGTAGAACTTCCCACTCCCGAGCAGACAATTCCCCGAATAATTCTTCCCACATTTATTACATGTGGTAAGTTGCACTTGCTTTCCTTCTCTTTCCTGATCAAAAGTCTTCCCTAAGGTGGGATCCATCGATCTCTTCTTGTCGTTGGATTTATGAGACCACTGCGTCTCACCAAACTCTAGCTTAACTTTCATCGCACTCCGCACGATATCCTCGTAGCTATTATAATCTCAGTTGGCTAGATTCTTTCATAGATGAGGTCTCAGTCCACTGAAGAATCTATCAACCTTACCATTTGGATCCATGACAAAGCCAGAGGTATATTGTGAAATCCTTGTGAAGTTCATCTCATAGCGTCCCAAAAATTCATTCTCCTTCTACTTCATCTTGAGAAACTCCTTCTCCATTCTTGGTCTCATGGAACGAGGGAAATACTTACCGAAAAAGATCCCTATGAACTCTTCGCACTCCATAGCTTCAACTTCCACTCTTTACCTTGTTTTTTTGATCAGTTCCCACCACTTATAAGCTTCTCCCTCTAAGTGATAGATAGCCAGGGTGACCTTCTCTTCCTCTGAGCAACCTAGCACAGAAAAGATCTTCTCTATGGAGCTGATCCATTTCTCAAGAATCAATGGTTCAGTCGATCCACTGAAGGTTGGTGGTCATTGGAACATAAAGGATTCAACAGAATGTTGTTCCCTTCATGGTGAGATTGACCTCTCAGCTTGTTTCAAGTTATTACTCATGACTTGAGTAAGTTGGTTCATCATTCACATGAATGTTTCCATTCCAGCTTCCATCGGAGGGCCGTCAGTGCCTGGTCCATTGCGGTCACCATTTGCACGGTTCCTCATATTGCCCGACATTTTCTAAAAGAATAAAATCTTAGTGAGAAAATTGTTTCATTTACGAATCTTTTAACTATAATGGATTCTACATCTTAAAAATTCATACTTAAACCATTACATTTCTCTATAATTCCTTCATAATGATTCATAAAAAGCTTGCGATTAACCAAACATATCCCCCGGTAGTATCGTAACCAAGAGTGCAGCAAAGCCCATTGTCATGCACCAGTTCCCGTTCGAGTTTAGATCAAAGCGGTTTTTTCGGGTTTTAACCCTATGTACATCTGTGCCAGAGCCGCCTCAACCTGCTCATATCCCGACATGGATGTATTTTTTTGATAAACCACTTACTCAATAGTCACCAAAATACCAAGAAGTTTTACTTATATTTAAAATTTTCAATAGGATTTTTACTAAAGTTTTCATATCCTAATTTCCATATATAACTAAACGATCTTTTGATACCAACTGTGGAATCCCGCCTTTTTATTACATAACATTTCATTACATTTTACAAATAGAGGATCTTTAAAGTCGAGTGTCTCGGAAATCAGGATCATATTACATGAAAAAAACAAAAAAATTATTCTAAAACACTTATAAGGCTTCATCATAGGTTCATCCTATGTACATTTATTGCATATCATATCCTAGAGACAGACATCAAAGGAAAGGGTGAGCAGAAGGCCCAGTAAGGGTAAACAAGGGAATCAATGTACTTGTGATATCAATAAGAACATGAATAAAAACATAAAGACATGAAAAATGAAAGAATATGAAATTCATAATGAAAAGAACTTGAATCATAACTTGAATATGTGGCTATAAGATTTCATTTATACATTCATGAACATATCACCAAGGTCCATCCCCAAGGTGTCATAAAAATTACCAAGGTTATTCACCAAGGTATCGTGAAACTTGTCATCTCTAGAGATTAAATATTTACCCAATGAATTGGAGTGATATCAGGGCACACCCTTAATATTTCTTTACTTACATGTGAGCCAAATATATCATAATCAAACATTTCATAAATAACCCATAGAGAATAAAAGGAATGGGTTTCATTTCAAAATCGTGACATTTTAAAAGCTCTTAAAAATAAGATCATTATATCATTTATAACCCATGGAAAGAGAGTGAGGGATATATGTATGTCAATTACAGAATCAAATATATAATCTTTATATATTTATGAACACCCATGGAAACGAAATAAGTCTTGGTATTCACATAAATAAACAATATAATTTCTTCAGAGAAAGAGATAGAAATTTTGAGATGAAATTTCTGCAGCATAACGACTATATAACATGGTTTTAGAAAACATTGAAAAGAGAGGGGAAAAGGGTAACCCCATCATAAATAAATCATAATATAGTATGATTACTAAATAAGATCATGGTATGGATATTTTAATGACATACCACATAAAAAGGAAACATGAAAGAAAAGAGAAGATGTGATTTCTTTTATGAAAAATTCGGCAGCCTAACGACGTCACTTAAAAATTCAGAAAATAAATTGATGAGAGCGGAGAAGGTCTCTCAATAATTAGAAATAAAATGGAAAGAAATGAGAACATATAAGAACATACCCTCAAAATAAAGAGATGGAAATTATAAGACACAACATAAAGGAATTCATGACCTAAAAGAGGAGGGTGAAAGGATCCCTTACCTTGAAGAGTAACTTCGAAAGCTTGAAGGTCAGGACATTAGGAGGCTTGAGGGGAACCTTGGGAGGTAAGGAGACTAGAATGTCATTGAGGAGGATTTTTAAATGAAAAGAATGAGGGAAAGGCTTGTTATTTATAGGAGAAGTGAGGGGACAAGTCATTAATGGCCAAGGGACACCTCATTGGAGATATTGGAAAAACCATGGGCTTGCCCATGGTATTGGCCACTTGGGACACCTAAAACCTTATCTTACTATTCATAAGTCGACCAGAAATATTACATAATTATTACATCCTTAATGATGTCATTAAACACCCGAAACTAAAAAGTGTATTTTCACTATTCACCAAAAATTCATTTTTTTCCGAAAAATCCCCCCAAATCACCTTAACCTTATATCGATGCACTGAATTCAAAAATGAACTCCATTTTATAAAAATAATTTTCTAAATATTTTTAATTTAATTTTAAATTAAAAAACACTATTCACCTGAAAAAACTAATACTTGACTAATAATTTCTGAAACAGTTATTTACATATTTTGTTGAATCACATTACTTAATCAAGGCACCTAAATTATATCAATACTTTATTTAAGTGATATTAATAATCCTTTTGGTCACATTACTAATCCTAAGCGTAAAATTACTATTCATAATTTACTATTCGCAAAAATTTAAGTTGATCTTATTAGATTCTAAATTTCTTACTGAACACATTTCTAGAAGACCATTTTTTGAAAATAATTACACATCATTAATTATTTAAGGTTTAAATATTTTAAAATATCCCCCTTTTCCAAAAATTCACCAATATACATTCCATAATTATTTGAACATCTGAAAAAAAAACACAAACTTAACTATAGGAAGAAATCAAAATTTTATTTATCTCAAATGATTAAACAATGTAGCTATGATCTCATTACATAGCCCCTATTAACCCCAGCATAAGACCTAAGTGTAAGGTGTGCTAAGGTGAGAGAATCTGAGGGTGGCTCATCCAACATTGCCCGAGTAGTGATTTCTATAAGCTTGAACTTCTCTCGAAGGCGATTCCGTTCCAGCTTCACACGATGAAGTTCGGCTTGGGTTTGGTCCAGAGCAAAGCCCAGTGGTGCTACCTCTTTCTCAAGTTCTGTCAGATGGGCTTTGATTGGCCTGAGACTACTGGATGAGGCCATCATATCTCTTTTTTGTATTAATTAACCAATATCACTTATATTTAGAGACAACAGTCACAACGTTTAGTTTCCAACGATCATATTGACCAACGATCATATAAACGTCAAAACCCAACGGTATCATTTTAATTATACTCATTTCATTAAATGAAATAGTCTTGTTGATTATAAAATAAAATAACCCACAAAAAAAAGGAAACAGAAATTCATTCAAAATTTCGGGTCTTTAAAATCTACGCTCGCCACTATAGAGTCGTGACAAGCTATCACTGCCTTTTCCTTATTCGATATCTTGTGGGAATATTGGTGAGAACTGAAAGACATATAGATAAAAGTAAGTGGAATATGTTAGACATATAAAATAAAATCTTGTTAAATAAAGGAATAAGTGTCCTAGAAGCATCATTCACATCACATGAATCATCAAAATGACATTCTCGAATCGCATGACCCCAGAGGTCTCGCGGGTTATATAATTCCTGTAGGGCATCACAGAATCTCATGAACCCTAGAGAATCGAGATCATGGGACCTTATCCTGATCACATGAATCTCACGATACTCTATTGATCATATAATCAATTTAGAAAACTTTTTTAATTCCTCAAGATAATTTATGTTATCCCAATTAGGTTAAATACACTGAGGGGGGGGGGGGTGAATCAGGGTACGACAAATAAAAAAAACTGCCCCTTTGGATCTTATTTGGTCGTTAAACAAAACACTCTTCTATTTTATTCTCATAGTAATATATGAACAAAAATGAAATAATACATGAGATACAATGATTTTTACTTGGTTCACCCTCACTGATCTATGTCCAAGAAGCATAAAATGACAATGTTCCAATGTGCCAAATCCACTAAGGCTCACTGCCAAATTACAAGGTTCGGGCTAGATCACTTATATACATAAGATCACTGACTTTACATTATTTATGGTCTGATCACTACATTCCCATGGTTAACTTTCTATGTCTCTTTCTCTAGGTAACTACAGGTGGAAAGGATCACTGTCTTCCAATTCCTTTGATCACTGCTCTTAAAAAGGATCCAATCACAGTTTATGGATTTATAGGTCCATTCATTTCATGAAATCATGCATCTTAAACTATAGATAGATGCTCTATTGAAGTCCCCTTTTCACCCATAGATGAAATATACTTTTCTGTATACTTTAATTTAGTGGAAATTTATTTCTCAAACTATTTAAGTCCGTTCACGAACAACCTTCTTCCTCTCTGAACTATTTTTCACTGCGTAACGCATCTGGTTTGTAGACCACCTCTCCTCCATGGACCGCCTCCTCTTCCATGAACCGTTTCTCCTCTAAAAATTGCCTCTGCCTCCACAAACTGTTTTTCCTTCCATGAACCGCTACTTCTTTTGTAGACCAACTCTTCCTCGACATACCCTTTTTCTTTACGAGCTATAGAGCTCTGCAAAATCCTTTCACAATCTGTTCTCACGAACCACTTCTTCTTTAATGGAATCCTCCTTGAAAGCCTCTTATCCTTCATATACTCTCCCATGAACTCATTCAGACTTTTCTGGATTTCTTTCCAGAGTAAAGATTATTTCTGATGAAAAAAAACTCTACCTTAGTGATGAGATTAGTGGTCCTTATCTAGGAAAATAGATCTTCAAAATCTACTAATAATTTTTACTTCAATGTGGTACTACCTTCACTGTGTACTAAGCTGATCTGCAAACCATTTTTCCTTATGTGGTATGTGTAGCACATTTTCCCATCTACGATGGTTAACCTCTTCTATGAACAAATTTTATCACATCTCCACATATCACCACCTCACTTCCACAAATGACAAGCTATCCCACATACCACAAGACTTCCCATGAACTATTTTCCCTACTTTGTTCACATACTGTGCTTTGTGGTCCTCATAGGGCTATTATGTGAAAATATTCCCTTTTTTGATTTTCATCACCATTCTGTGTACCTCTTATGAGGTCTATGAACTATGCTCGCGGTACACACATTGTTCACTTCTATAGGGAAATCCTTCCTTTTAAAAAAAAACTCCCTATTTTGAGGCCCAAAAAATTGGAAAACAATGGGAAGCTACGCCACCGTAAACACCTACTTCTGAAAACACGAACCAAACTCATTCGCAGTCATCTAGGTTTATCAACAAACACAATCACAACAAAAAACACAGAGAGGATTCCTTAAGGGATTTTTTTCCAACAATATCCCCCTCTGGGTTTGTTGAAAATTATTCTCATGTTGACATCTCATTAAAGATCCTTCCTTCTTCTATCAGAATTCACTTCTTATGATTAAGATAGAAATCCAGGATTTACTCAACACATACATTAAGCCCACATGAGTAATGATCAACATGAGAAAAAAGATTATAATGTAAATTTCATTAATTAATCACTTCATTTGATTCTAAAACCACTATTCTTCTATCATTATGAACCATATCGATCGTGATATGTATCCTTTGTTCGATCACCTTTAGCATTGTCAGATTTAACACTCCCTCTATCTTGTTTCTCCCCTATATTTATTAAGACATTTTATACCATTTTAAAACTTCAATTACCCCCCATTGTCAATGAACCTGAAGGCCATTCCTTTTACTTCTACAATAAGGTAAAGAACACATATTAGAACATTAGGGAAAAAGACACTATACCTAAGGGATAAGGGGTCCCACATCAACAATTTTAAAAGTGAATGAAGTTAAATGAACTCCTATATCTAGTCTATGCCTTTCAAATGCTTCTTTGGATAATACCTTTGTTATAATGTCTGGAACTTTTAGTTTTGTAGGCACATAATCCAAATTCATAGGACTTTGATCCACCATCTACTTGATGAAATGATACTTGATTTCAATGTGCGTTTTCCTCGAGTGATGGATTGGTTTTTTTCTATGATTTATAGCGCTTGAATTATCGTAATGTATTCCTGTTTCGCGCGGAATCCGGGGATGACCTCCTGGACGAGAGATTCAAACGTTCCGATCGGTTTCTAACGGGTTTGTTCGTAGAACCGGAAACATCCAATGATTCCACATCCATTTGGACCTACTTTCCAAAGGCAGGCGCTCATTAGCTTGTGGACTAATGAGGCTTAGGAATTTTCATTGGTTGATAGGATGGGAGGTCGGACTCATCACACCTTTTTGAGGGGAATTATTGTCTACTCCGGGACTCTCTTTATAGATTTAAGTTATGTTCGTGAATCCTTATTACATTACCAAGTAAAAAATGTGTTTTCCTTTAGTTTTAACAATCAATGATTAAATATGCAAGAAATTTAGAGAATATTTTATATGTATTCGAGGTTCTTCATCAATAGAGAATCATCTATATCTGTTTTAGAGATTCTTGGTCAATGGTATCCCTCAAAACATTTATATAAAAGTCTCTTGGTCATTATGATGACCAGGCTGGTTTTAAAGCCACTCAGTGGGGCACTTGAAGTTTATCGTCATTCAGAAGGACAGAGATTATTTCAAAGTTGGGATCGAACCCATAAATGGGCTACCTACATATCCTTTCTTTTGGAAAAAGGAATCAGAACCCACGTAGTTCGAGTTATGGAGTATGATGTTTATGATTGATGGCTCAAAGATGAATGTCATAATTACTTTTACACTCTAAGATCACGTGAGTCATGCTCGGTGTGAGAAACAAGAGGTATTGGTAAAAAATTAGACAATTGTGCCATGAAAGATGCAATCATAAGAATTTGTTTGGGGCTTATGTATGGATGACTTCCCAGATAGATGAAGGTTTAGGATTTACTTTTAGGGAGAAAATCCATGAACAGGGTCCATAAAGTTATATGTGCTTCATGGAGATTTGAATACTCTAATCTTGGGGCTTACTCCTAAGGAGGATGCCCAAGTTAAGAGGGGACTTATGATTGGGTTTTATTCCTGAAAAGGAAACCCAAATCAAAGGTAAATTACGACTGGTTAAAAGAAGTTTAAGGGGACTTGGGGCTTATTCCTGAAAAGGAGACCCAAGGTTATGACTGAGTCTTATTCCTGAAAAGGAGACCCAGGTTAGGGATTAAGGTTTGGGGCTTACTCCTGAGGAGGATGCCCATATTTGAGGTTGGGGCTTATTCTTAAGAAAGATGCCCAAGATTAGAGGACTTGATTGGGGCTTACTCCTGAGGAAGATGCCCATATTAAAGGTTTTATAACTGGGGATTATTCCTGAAAAGGAGACCCAAGTTAAGATTCTCTCATATTAAAGGATGTGGTTGAATGAATGAACTCTCCGTATTTTAGTGACATAAAGATATTTAAATCACTAGACTTTGAGAGAGATTCCACAGAATTCCTTTCAGATAAGAAAGTCAAATCAAGAAATCATGCCATAAATGGCTTTGAAGAGTGTCTTGAAGACTGAATCTTGAAAAGGAAAGGTGAAATGGCTTAAGAGGGGTAAAATGGGCAAGATGGGCACCCAAAAAGATAGGGGCGCGCAAGTCTTGCAAGGCGTGCAAGTCTTCCGTGGGTGCGCAAGTATTGGTCGTGCAGGTATACCTGCGCGACACATAGTGTACTTGCGCGATTTTCAACCAGTAATGAAATACTTGAGCGACTCTTTTTTAAACCCTTTAGAATGTTCTCGAGGTTCTTCCAGAAAAGGGATGCGCAAGTTATATTGAAGGAAATAAGTCGGCGTGCAAGTGTTTGATAAGTTTCAACACTTAGGCCTTCCTTCTTCTCTTTAGATCTTCCGTTCTAGGTAAGAAATTACCTTAGAAGTGTTCCGGAAGCTTTGAGAAGAGACTTGGGCGTCGGGAGCTTCAATCCGAGTTTCTGTAAAAAGATCCTCTCGAATGGGGGGCCCACAGGGTCTATTTATAGGCAAAAGAAGACCCTGGGCAGTTACTGGGCGGTTACCGGGTGGTTATCACTTAGGTCGCGCAAGTCACTTGCACGACCATAAGGCGTCGCGCAAGTATTTGCACGACCACTAGGCGGCGCGCAAGTGTACTTGCGCGACCATGAGGGAACTTGCGCGACCTATGGGCAATGTTCTCCTTGTTCATCCCTTTGTCGATTTTTGATGTTTCTTCAAAGGATGAATCACATTGCTTAGATATTCCCCTTTTCTGATCTTTAGATTCTGTGATGAAAGGAGCGTCAACAAAAGTACCCCCTCAGAGTTGGATCCGGAAAGAAATGAGGATTTGACTCTGAGGAAATTGAATACATTCAAAGGAAAAGGGGCCGCGCAAGTCTTCAGGGCACAGAGGTCAGCGCGCAAGTGTGCTGGAACTTGACTTTTATTCAGAGTTCCTTTGTCTTTTGTGGGCAGTTTAAAGTCATGCATGCCGGACATAAAGGGGCTAATGTTTAAGGTTGAAATAGCTTTGACCAAAAATGGATTAAAAATGGATTCAATTCCTTGATAATTTATCTGAAAACATATTACCATACTCAAGTATGAGGGAAAAAATGTAAACTATGGCTTAAGAATATTTGAATCTGAGGAATGATATGAAAAAGAGCTAAAAGGCATTAGAAGAAGTAGTTTCCAAGAATGAAGTTACTATTATTTAACAAAACCCGTTAGGGGGTTGAAATATGCAGGGCCACCTATGGGCATTGGCTGCATGGTCAAATAAATAGCATCTTTTGGCTGACAAGTCTGTTATGTGGACTTTTTATGCAAGGCCACCTATGGGCACGTGCTGCATAGTCAGGCAAAAGAACTCCCAGAAATTTACTTTCCTAGTGCTAAAATCCAGTGAAAGTTTATGGAGATTCAAATTTTCTAAAGTATAGAGTTTGTTGTATGGAAAGAGGTACTTGAATATGGAGAAGATATTTCCGAACAAGAACATCGAAGAACTGGATGAACATCACTCCTACGAAGGTCTGACCCAGACGTAGGGAAGAAGAATAAACCATAGACTTGTATACTTTCAGATCATGAAAAAGGATATGGGACAAATATGTTAAGGATGGCTATTTTTTTGCGGATCCCTACATATTGTCGTTTTAAGACAAATAAGGACAAAAGAGGCATTCTTCCCAAGAATGAAGTTACTATTATTTAACAAAACCCGTTAGGGGGTTGAAATATGCAGGGCCACCTATGGGCATTGGCTGCATGGTCAAATAAATAGCATCTTTTGGCTGACAAGTCTGTTATGTGGACTGTTTATGCAAGGCCACCAATGGGAACGTGCTGCATAGTCAGGCAAAAGAATTCTCAGAAGTTTGACATTTTTGTGACTAGAAGTCATGAAAAGGGTTATGAAGATCTGAAAATATTTAAGGTTAGGATTATAACACATAAAGATGGGTATTGTCCAATGTATATAGAGATACATAGGTCAATGAAAAACCATAATCATGTTGTGGCTGGGTCCTGAATTGAAACTTGGACTTCACTACGTATCTCATAAGAATGAGAATCAAGCCATAAGTAGTTCTTGAAATGCATTTTAACGTCGTGTAGGACGAAAGTATGAGTGATCTTAGTTTTTGGTCATATAATTCGGACCATAATAATGAATACATAGTGTGTGTTTTCATGAGGACTTTTCAGCCAAGGGACTGAAAGTGAAATTTGGGGTTAGGCCCAAAAGACTTGGGACTGGATTCGAGGGACACTCGAATGTTCCTACGTATCCCATAAGGATGGGAATCAAGTCCACATAGTTCTAGAAATGCCCTTTATACAAATTTGGTTCATACATGTGAAGGGTGAAAGGGGACTTTAGTGCAATGATGGTTTAAACTAAGATAAAAAGTTCAGGCATTACCATGTATGCACGTAGTCTTTTGAAAATGAAAACCATGATTGAAAAAATCAATGTCAATAATGGTTCCTTCTCAAATGAAGAAATCAAAGAATATTTGTAGTTTATTGTCGTACCGTACAAAAAGTGTTGTATAGTTTAACGTCATATAACAAGGACGAAAGTGAATCAATGTAAAGATATTGATTCCAGGGGCGGTTTCACAAATCAACATCATATGAGGTTGTGGTGAACCGATGTGAAGAGATTTTTTTTAGGCTTGAACCTTGGGAGGTTGCCTACATACCTAGCTTGGAGGGCGAGGATCAAAGTCCATGTAGTTCAATTAAAGAATGAATTAATGATCAAGTTGTTCTTGTGGACAATGATCTAATTAAAAAAAATGTTGTTGGGACTTATACATGGTTAGTGGCCCAAAGGGAGTGTTATGGTTGATGTTCTCTCTAAGCTCACGTGAGTCATACTCGGTATGAGAAACAAGAGGTAATAACAACCTTAACGATGCACAGTTTAATGTCATGTAGGACATAAAAAAGAGACTATGCAGTTTAAAGTATTGCAGTTAGGACTATTGGTGCTGCACAGTTTAGTGTCATGTAGCAGGGACAAAATAACAGTTTAATGTCATGTAGGACATATCAAGGACTTTCTGTACAGTTTAGCGTCATGTAGTTAGGACGGTGGGGATAAAATAGTTTAACGTCATATTGGACGAAAGGGGGACTGTGTAGTTTAATGTCATGCAGTAAGGACAAAAGAGTGTACCATTTTAACGTCATGTCGGACGAAAGTGCGAATAGTTTAAGGTCATATGCATGGACCGTGAATGGTGCAGTTTAATGTCATGCTGGACCTTTGATGATTATATAATTTAACGTCTTTTCGGACGTGAGGGACTTTTATACAGTTTAGCGTCATGTAGTTTAGGACGTCACAGTTTAACGTCTTACTGGACATAAGGGATTTTCAAATAGTTTATGGTCACATACATGGACCAGGGATGATGCAGTTTAAGGTCATGCTGGACGGTTTAGGGAACTTTTTCACAGTTTAATGTCGTGTGGGACGAAGCTGCAGTTTAAAGTCATAATGGACCATTGCTGTATAGTTTAACGTCATATAGCAAGGA
Source organism: Viscum album (assembly GCA_963277665.1). Classification (NCBI taxonomy): domain Eukaryota; kingdom Viridiplantae; phylum Streptophyta; class Magnoliopsida; order Santalales; family Viscaceae; genus Viscum; species Viscum album. Next base: position 1,718,378,648 of record OY728143.1, read on the forward strand.
CGAAATGGTGCTGTACAGTTTAAAGTCATGTAGCTAGGACTAAGGTGAACCAATATGAGGATATCAGTTCTGGGGACTTTTTACAGTTTAACGTCATGCTGGACATTGAAGGTGACACAGTTTAACGTCATGTTGGACGAAGTTGCAGTTTAAGTTCATACTGGACCATTGCTGTATGAACCAATTGTAAGAGTCTTGGTTCTGGGAACAATATTTTGTGTTTATACAAAATAATTCTTCAGAAATCTGGCATTAGTTGGAGTCGTGATGTGTTCTCCATCCATTGAGATCAGAGAATACGCTCCATTGGAGTAGACCTTATGTATTGAATAAGGTCCTTCCCATTTTGGTTCAAGATTGGGAGGCTTCTTTCCTGGTATCATTGGTGCTCTGAGAACCAATACCATTTCTCCCTGAATGAATGAACGAAGATGAACTTTTTTGTTAAAAGCTCATGCTATCCGATTCTGATAGATTTCCAAGTGGTGCAAAGTGCACAATCTTTTCTCATCTAACTGTTCCAATTCATTCAACCGCTTTTGGGATTGCTCATCTGTTGACAACTGATCACAAATGGATATTCTGAGTGAGGGCAATTGAACTTCAATTAGAAAGACTGCTTCTGTTCCATATACCAATGAATATGGAGTAGACCGTGTTGCATTGCGAGTGGTAGTCCGATAAGCCCATAAAGCATGATAGAGTTTATCAGGCCATGACCTCTTATCTTTATCCACCATCTTTTGCAGTATATTTGAAAGAGTCTTGTTGAAGGCCTCTATCTGGCCATTAGCCGCTGCATGATATCGAGATGAATGGTTGGACTTAATGTTGTATTCTTGATACAATTTCTTTACCTCAGAAGAACAGAAGTTGGTGCCGTTGTCCGTCAATATGGTATGAGGGACACCAAATCTAGTAATGATGTTAGACTTGATGAAGCTAAAAATGCATTTAGAACTGACTTCTTTGAGAGGTACTGCCTCTGCCCATTTGGAAAAGAAATCAATAGCAGTAAGAATGTACTTAAACTGCTTGGCTGTAGCTGAAGGGTAAGGTCCCACCACATCCATTCCCCATGTGGAAAATGGCCATGAGTATTTAGCTGTATGAAGCAACTCTGGAGGTTGATGAATGAAGTTGGCATATACTTGACATGAATGACACTTCTTTGTGAAATTAACACAATCTTGTATCATTGAAGGCCAGAAGTATCCAAGCCTTCGAATTTGATCAGACAGTCTGTGTCCAGACTGGTGGGCACCACAGACCCCTGCATGCACTTCTTTTATGACAGTCATTGTCTCTTCACCATAAATACATCTGAAGAGAACTCCATCAAAACCACGTTTGTAGAGAATTTTCTCGAGGGGGTTTGGACCATCATAAAGAGTAAAATTGACCACACGTCGCCGAATTTGTTCTTTCTCGGCTCTATCAGGTGGAAGTGTTCCATTTTGAAGGTATTCCTTGATAGGTGACATCCATCCTGTAGTATGACCATACAGTTCAGGAATGGGACTAATTTCATTAATTTCCTCTGTTCTGACTTGAACATAAGGTGAAATTGCATGACGGTGGGCAATACAGATGGTTGTTTCGTCCCGATTTGGATCTGTTAAAGCTGTGGCTATATTAGCCAGTGCATCAGCTTGAGCATTTTGTGATCTTGGGACATAAGAAAATGTCGGTTCTAAAGGGAATATTGACATTAACTCTCTAACGTAATCATACAAAGGGATTAATTCTTCTTTTCTGATGGTATAATCCCCATTGACTTGTTTGATTACTAGGTCTGAATCACCTTTCACCTTTAAGTGATTCACTTGTGCTTGAAGCGCTAACTCCAAGACTATAATGAGAGCTTGGTATTCAGCTTCATTATTGGTACCACCTTCCCACAACAAAAAGGAATAAGGTAACACTGCCTTATCTGGAGAAATGAGCACAATTCCTAAACCAACTTTGTTGAATTTAGGATTTTCCATTTTATTCCCTGTTGGACTTCTAGAAGCACCATCAAAATACATTTCCCATGTTTGAGGACTCTCTTGAATAGAGAAAACTTCCTCATCAGGGAGTTCGATATCTGAATACGTGTCTTCCACTGAAGGATGTTCAGCCAGGAAATCAGCCAGAGCTTGGCCCTTAATTGCCTTTTGAGACACATACTGGATGTCGAACTGCTGTAGAATAACCGCCCACCTTGCCAGGCGTCCTGTAAGCATTGGATGACTAAGGATGAATTTGAGTGGATTATTACGAGATACCAATTGGACCTCATGATGTTGCAGGTAGTGTCTCAGTTTCTGAACTGCAAAGATTAATGCTAGGCAGCACTTTTCAATACTCAAATACCGGGTTTCTGCTTCAAGCATAGTTCTACTCAGATAGTAGAGACTATTTTCATTCGCAGCATCATTCTTTTGAGCGAGAAAGGCACCCAATGATCACTCTAAAGCTGTCACATAGAGGATAAGAGGCCTACCCTCAACAGGTGGCATGAGTACTGGTGGACTCAAGAGGTATTTCTTGAGAACATCAAATGCTTCTTGACATTCTTCAGTCCACTGGTAAGTGACTCCTTTCTTCAATAATTTGGTAAAGGGTAAACTTTTTCCTGCCAAATTGGCGATGAAACACCGAATATAGGCTAAGTGTCCTTGAAGTCCTCTTAATTCTTTCAAATTCTAAGGAGGTGACATACCAAGGATTGATTTGGTCTTCTCAGGATCGACTTCAATACCACGATGGCGTACAACGAAGCTGAGGAATTTTCCTGAGGTTACCCCAAAAGCACATTTAAGGGGTTCATCTTCAACTTATGTTGTCGAAGCTTGTGGAATACGACTTCCAAATCAGCCAAGTGATCAAAACGTTGTTTGGATTTAACCACCAGATCATCTACATAGCATTCAACAAATTTCCCTAGAAAAGGTTTGAAGATACGATGCATGGCACGTTGATATGTTGCACCTGCATTCTTTAAACCAAAGGGCATCACCCGGTAACAAAACACACCTTGAGGAGCTCTGAAGGATGTATATTCCTCATCTTCTGGGGCCATTCGGATCTGATTATATCCAGAATATCCATCCATGAAAGAAAGTACTTCATAGCCAGCCGTCGCATCAATTAAGAGTTCTGTAATCGGAACTGGGAAATCATCTTTAGGACAATACCGATTAAGATCTCTGAAATCGATGCAAACCCTAATTTGTCTGTTCTTCTTCTTTACAGGGACAGTATTAGCCAACCACTTGGGATATTGAACTTCTCTGATGAAGTTAGCTTTGATAAGCTTATCCACTTCAGCATCAATTTTGGAAGCATAGGTTGGGTGTGTTCTTCTCGCGGATTGCTTGAATCCTAGATGTTCTTTTGGCAAACCCAAATGATGGGTGGAAACATCAGGATCAAGGCCAGGCATCTCTGTATAATTCCAAGCAAAAATATCTTTATTTTGCTTTAGAAAAGAAATATACATCTCTTGTTCTTCAAGGGTCATGGCCGCACTAATTAAAGTGGGGCGTGGATCTTTCTCTGTACCCAGATTTACTTCTCTGAGTTCATCCACAGTGGTAGAGATACCCTCTTCAAATGCTGGAGGAGCATCTCTAAGATCTTCCTCTTCCTCTTCATCATGTGTTATTTCTTCCGTTTCTACTTGCAAAGTAGATGAAAAAATGAAATTCTCATGATCATAAGAGATGTCAAAATTTTCACATTTTGAAGAAGAAGATTCCATTTCCGACCCTATTGATGAAAAAGGGTCTTCTTTGGGAAATAAAGAGGAGATAATGGATTGAGAATCGACATCAATATTCACCTCTGGTGTTACTATAACTTCTTATGGTCTGATTAGCGAAGTATAGACTTGTTGGATTTCAGCAGACGAAATGAAAACGTCACCACTTATACTTTCATCACTGCTTGGTAAGTTACCAATTTCTCCCATGTTGTCTGGCTTGATTGCCGTAATTGACATTATGGATCTTTCCATAAAAGTATTTTGATTTGGGCCTATTTTGTCAATTTGACTGATAGGTAACACATAATCTGTACTCACATGTGAAAATGGATTTATTGGAATTTTTTCCAAACCATATGGAGCATTAACTTTGGTAATTTCCTTCATTGTAGATTTTTCTCTTCCCTTCATGTGATAAAATTCCGCCTCAATGTATTGAGACTCACATGTCTTGAACGGGGCCTTATCACCATACAATGTTCCAACTTGACCATCGAAACAGTATTTGAGACATTGATGGTATGATGACGGAATAGCTGCATGCTGATGTAGCCAGGGTCTTCCAAGAAAGATATTGAAAGCTGAGTCTTGATCAACAATCATGAAATCCGAATTGGAAACAAGATCTCCAAACTGAGTTCTGAACGCAACTTCTCCCAGCGGTTCTTGTTCATTTTTATCATATCCTTGCAACATCATGGTAGAAGGAGATAAATCAGATTCTGTGAGGCCCAATTGACGAAGTGTGCTAATGGGCATGAGGTTGACTCCTGAACCATTGTCAATAAAAGCTCTTCGAACATCTATACCATTGACTTTTCCAGATAAGTACAAAGGTTTTATGTGCCCATGCACAACATCATCTTCATCTTTATCAGTAAAAGATATCACTGCATGGCATTCTGTAGGATTATTCTCTATGTGATAAATTTCAGCTGCAGCAATTTCAGCTTCAAACTCCTGAGGACTTGACAAAGCTTCGATGAGTGCTTCCCGAAGATCTCTTGATAGATTCAAGGCATCCAAAATTTATAATTTGGCTGGTACTTGGGCCAAGTGTTTCAATATATCATACTTTTGATCTAGAGGTCTACGTTTCCCAATAGGAATATGCGGTTTAGCAGGTACCTTGGAAGCAGATGCTTTGGAAGCTGATGCATCTTGTATTGAAGTTGGCAACATCTTTGGTTTTGGAAGATTAGACTGATTAGATCCATTTACTTGCTGAGATAAAGAAGATGGAACCTTTAATCGGTCTTCCAAAATAACTGTGCCGAAGCTGAGTTGGCCATTGGCAGAAGAACTTGCTTGTTCTTTTTGAGCTCGCTGAAGGGCTCTACCACGAGTTTCTACTGCATATACAGTGCTAGCAGGGGTAGAATTAGAGTAGTGGCTTCGGAAAGATCCACGTCTTCCCCTATATCCTGAACCTCTAGAACTTCCTCGGGTTCCCTTATTTGATACAGGGAATTCAGGCTCATCAAGACTGGAATATGAATCTGTTAATTGAATCATATTAACAGAACCAAAGATTAACTCTTCGTCTGATAATGACTCTGCCTGGTTAGCCTGTTTAGGCTGTGCTGTTTGGTGGGACGGTGCCCGTGGCTTTGAAGTAGATGGCATGAAATCTGCCAGAGTCAAAGACAATTTAGGCTTTGATGCATACTCATCTTCTCCTGATTCCTCTTTCTTCTTTGAATTGCGCTGCCCTTTTGAGGATTTGTCTTTTGATGGAGGCTTTACTGCAGATTTTGTAGAAGACACAATTGGCTTCTTCAATTGTGTTCGCAAAATGGAATGGGTCCGATTGATTGTCTTTCTGACCATCCAATCATCATATTTTTTCGCAATTTTGCTTTTGACTTCCTGCCACTCGCCTCCTTCTTTTAGATCTGTAGCGGTAATACACGCTACATGAGCTGAAGAACCCTTCAATTTGACTTTTCCCAAGTCGACCATCTTTTGCAGGAGGTCTTTAAAGACAAAACACTCCTGGATGGGATGCCCCAACATTTGATGAAAGGGACAATAATTGGGACGGTCTTCATCTCCTTCCTTGTTTGGCCTCTTCGGCACTGGTAATTGAACCAAATTATTTTCCAGAGCTGAAATGAAGTAACCAGGAACTTTCTCACTTCGGAAAGAGTATGTTTTACTCTTCATATCCTCAAATTGTTTTCGTCGTTGATCTTTTTGATCATTTGGACGAAATAGCCTTTGTTGTTGGCGTTCAGGAGGTGGAGCCCTTCGAGAAGATGAAGGTTTTGAAGTAGAAATAGGTACAGGTGCCTGTTTAAGCATAACTGTAGCAGTTTCTGCTTTACCCATTCTTCTTCCTGGAGCTGATGGAATTACACGAGATTTAACCTTAGCCTGTATAAGGTAATCTTCAATCTGTTGAGCGATTGAAGTAAGGTCTCGAAACCCTCCTGTGTATTTCACAGGGATCAATGGCGTGCGTAATTCGTCACGCAAATTTGCCACACAGATTGGCAACAATTCCTCCCGAGGGAGTGATAAACTCAAGGAATACGTTAATCCCTTCCAACGAGCAATGAAATCAGAGACTCTTTCATTCTCCCTTTGCTTGCAGTTTGTAAGATCGAAAACTGTCGTTTTTGGCAAAGTTGAGCTAAACTGAAGAAGGAATTTTTGACGAAGATCCTCCCATCCGACGACTGACCGGGATTTCAAGCTTGTATACCAGACAAAAGCTGGTCCTTGCAAGGTTCGCACGAAGCATCTGAGTTTCACTGCTTCTTGCTGCTCTGGAGTTCCCATCATAGGATCACAACAAGACACGTAATGCGTCAAATGTTGTTCAGGGTCGCCTGATCCATTGAAAGTAGGGAAAATAGGGTTTCCAAAACTGGATGGAGGAGAAATTGAATCTACCCATTCAGGGTAAACTTTCTTTTCAGGTTGAACTTGCGCTCGTTTCCCTTCCATTGTTTCTAACCGAGCTGTTAATGACTCAATAGTAGTTATTAACTTTTGAGAAACGTCAGGTTGAACTTGGTTTTGGGTAGGTGCAATGAATGGAGCTTGGACAGACATGGTGGTTGGTGCTGCAACTGATGGTAGTGCTGCCAACCGTTGTTGCGTTTGACCCGTAGGATTAGACCTCTGTGGGTGTACTGATAAAGGAGGATATTCTTGATCCATCTCAGTAGTTACAACAAATTCCTTTGGCTGTCGGACTTTAGCATTCTTAAGAAGAAGACTACTCTGAAGTAGTTCTGCATTCAACCTTCTTAATTCTTTCATTTCTTCCTCCTGTTGTGCAAACCTTTGCTCTAATGAGAGCGATTGACCTCCTTCAGAGGAAGGGTGAGAAGTAACCTAATTCTTTTCTTTCCCCTTATTGGATCATTTTCGGAGAGGGGGAAGTGGGTTACTTGAAGGAATACCCAGATTTTGGGTAAACCTTTGATTACGTGTGCGCACACCTTCTTCATTTAGGTCTGTGTGCGCGACTTCTTGAGCAGGAACCTCTTCGTCTGATCCCTCTGATTGAGCCTCATCTGGTGAATCAGCAGCAACGACATTGATGACATTAATGGATGCATATTGCATGGAATCCTTTCTATCAGCATTTCTGTGATATTGTCTCCTTCTATGTCCATGATGAGACATGGCATTCCGTTGACTTGATCCCTCAGGAATTTCTTGGAGAACCGTCACTTGGAGATAATCTCCTGACAGCTTGGCTCTTCGTTCCTCTTGAGGCTTATTCCCTAATCGAGAGAATACTGACTTTCTCTGAGGGAAGGATTGAAGATTTGAAAAAGTCCCCAGTCCAGTGGACTGGGGATGTTCCTGCTGCTTCCGCTCAACTCCTCGAATCCCATTCGTTGACTCTGAGGGTTGGGTTAGAGAAGTCCCCAGTCTGGCCAGCTGGGGTGTCTCTTGACATGCTATGTCTGAGATCCTCTTAAAATCTCTCTTGATTTTGCGAATCTTAGTTCGGAAATTAGCTGGATGCATTAACCTGTATCCGCTTTTATCACCTGGTTCAACAGACCGTTGGATGATTTCCGAAACTTCTGTCATTTGATGACGTGTTTGCTCCAGACGAGAGGCTTGTGCAATATTATCGCCTGCTTGATGTAGGAGCAATTCAACAACCTGTTCTCTATAAACTTGATTTTGAGAGGAACTAGTTGAAGCTTGTTCTTGAGCAAGCTTTTGATTATGAACAAAGCCCATTGACTGTGGCCGGCCATGGGCAATAACATTGCATGAGACCATTTTCGGCGGGCTTTGCTGACCGGAAAGCACTGTGAAATGTAGTGCTCCGTGAACACCCCATCCTCTGATATGAACATCAGATGGAGCATTGACAATTAACTGATGCAATCTTCTTATTGCGCCAAGGCATGAACGTTGAAGGGTTCTCTGTTGCTTTTCAGCCTTCGGATACCGAGAGACTGATAGAGATGCCAAATCAATCTGGCGTTGTAACCCTTCTATTATCTTAAGATGATTTTCATATTCATCGTAAGATAATACCTTCTTCTTTAATTGACAAAGAGTTTTCCATATGTTGAGACGAATATCATGGATTCCATCATCCGTCAACATCTTTGGAATGTCGTACTGGGAATCAGCCAAAGGCCAAAACATGACTGGTACTTCACCTTTTGCCAGTTTTTTCCTCATGTTCAGCATTTCCTCTTTATCATTAAATGAATATTCTTCTACCTGTTTGGACCAGAGTTGGTGTTTCCTTGTTGCTTCATCGGATTCAACAAGATTGGTAGAGAAATCACTATTCATGCTGGAAGATGAATGACCCAGGGATGGTTCAGAGAATAACCTGAACCCCAGGCTATCTTCTGATGGAGAAAGAGTTTCACCTGCCGATAGTAAAGCATCAGACATGACTGGTTTTACGTTTGCAAGTGCCTCGAGATAGGAGGGCTTTCTCGTCACTACATTGCCTTCTGAAGAATTTTCGAGACAACGTGAATCACTACTGTGGAGAGGACTTTCGCAGCGAAGTTCATCACCATGAGGAGGACCGTCATGATGGGTTACAGCAAAAGATGAAATCTCTTGCTCCTTGGCCTTCTGACCACACAGAGGGTTCCTGTGGCTCTCATCTGAAGAAGAAACTTCAAGACTGACCGAATTTTCATGAAGCAAGTCTTCATGAGGACGTGTCTGTTGAAGACCTTCAGAATTAATGTTCCAGTTATTGGGAACTGAGGGAGTAGAATCTTGAATTCTGACAGATAAATGTCTGAGGGCTTCAAGAACTCCAGCATCGAGCAAGGCCTTGTTGCAGATTGTCCTTTGATCTCCTGACTGTGCTGGGCGGATCTTTTTCTTAGATGCCTTCTTACTCGCTTTAGAAGCCACTTGATGACGAAAGTGATTGCTCTGAGCAGGTGTATGTGCCTGATCAGGAAAGATGGTCAGGTTAGGCTAACGATCTCCACTCAAATCAGGTGTATGTGCCTGACTTGGTTGTCCGTATGATATGGGGGATTATGCCCCATAACCCTCTTGGACTGGAACAGATGTGTGTGTCTGTTCCGGAGTGAATCGTTGATGTGTCACTCCATTTCTAGGGATAGATTTATGTGTCTTTCCCTGAGATGATTCTGAAGTTGTTATGATATCCTGGCAAGCATCCAGAATATGAGCAGGAATTTGCTTCTGCTCTTTCACCATTGACAAAATATGTTTGGTGACTTCAGCCGCTGGAACGGGGATATACGTCCATTCCGGGCTTGGAGTAGGTGTATGTGCCTGCTCCTGTCCTCCTTTTCCTGTCAGTGAATCCTGACAGTACTCAAGTGTGGAGACAGAGAGTTGAGTCTGCCTCCTGTTTGTCGTCGGGACTTTCCGACTGACTTCTCCGGACGCTACCAAGCGAGACTGTTGGTAGGCCTGATTAGTATTAGCAGGTGTATGTGCCTGCTGATTACACTTCGCCAAACGCGGTTGACGAGATCCATCATATGTAGTCAGACGAGCCTGCTGACTAACTGGTGATGTATAAGCAGGTGTATGTTCCTGCCTATGGTACTCCGCCGGAATTGCCTGGCGGGATCGGCTTGATGCTGCCAGACGAGCCTGCTGGACAGCTGAATTAAAACGGGCAGGTGTGTATGCCTGCTCGTTGTTTGCCACCAAGTTAGGTTGGTGGACTTCTCCGGAGATGGCAGGGATGACAACCTGCTTATTATTAACCGGATTCCGTCTCTGGTGGTTCATCTTGCCTGCTCGGGTTCGAGGAACCTGAGCTGAATGCCTGGAGTCGGTACCCTCATCATGTTGAGGGCGCACTACCGCACGAGTCTGGCGGCGATTGTTGATGGGATCCCTTGAGAAGGACTCATGTCTTTTTGAATTAAGGTCCTGCGGGACCTGTTCATTCACTTCCTCAGAGTAAGGGAGTGAATGGAAATTGCGTTCCGGGGATAACGACCCGAAACGATTGGAGACGGTAGTCAGCACCGCCTGCTTCTTGATTGCTGGCCGCCGTTGTCCGGACGACCAGGTAGAGTTGTTAACTTGGAGGGCTTGACGAGCGTCCTCCAGAGTTGGTATAGTACCGTTGCGACGGTACTCCTTAACCAGTGCATTAGAAACACAGCGTTGAAGACGCTGAGTTGGTGATGTCATCCTCAGAGCGAATGACGTTCCAACAGGAGTAGCAGCATTGGTTTTCACATCTGCAGACCTCACAGTAGAGGTGTTCACAGCAGCAGTATTCACAGGGGTGAATTTAAGGAAATCCATTTTTTGCAGAAGATCTTGAGAAAAGAGTGCCTGTTCCATGTAACAGACATAATCAAGATGAATCCGGCCACTTCATCTTTTGGATGAGCATATGTCAATGATTTCCTCGTTGGCCCAAGGGGCCTAACAAATAATAAGAACATCACTTTCACTTGGTTAAGGATTCACGTCGGGTTCACCATTTTTGTTTCGCGCGGAATCCGGGGATGACCTCCTGGACGGGAGATTCAAACGTTCCAATCGGTTTCTAACGGGTTTGTTCGTAGAACCGGAAACATCCAATGATTCCACATCCGTTTGGACCTACTTTCCAAAGGCATGCACTCATTAGCTTGTGGACTAATGAGGCTTAGGAATTTGCATTGGTCGAGAGGATGGGAGGTCGGACTCATCACACCTTTTTGAGGGGAATTATTGTCTACTCCGGGACTCTCTTTATAGATTTAAGTTATGTTCGTGAATCCTTATTACATTACCAAGTAAAAAATGTGCTTTCCTTTAGTTTTAACAATCAATGATTAAATATGCAAGAAATTTAGAGAATCTTTTATATGTATTCGAGGTTCTTCATCAATAGAGAATCATCTATATCTGTTTTAGAGATTCTTGGTCAATGGTATCCCTCAAAACATTTATATAAAAGTCTCTTGGTCATTATGATGACCAGGCTGGTTTTAAAGCCACTCAGTGGGGCACTTGAAGTTTATCGTCATTCAGAAGGACAGAGATTATTTCAAAGTTGGGATCGAACCCATAAATGGGCTACCTACGTATCCTTTCTTTTGGAAAAAGGAATCAGAACCCACGTAGTTCGAGTTATGGAGTATGATGTTTATGATTGATGGCTCAAAGATGAATGTCATAATTACTTTTACACTCTAAGCTCACGTGAGTCATGCTCGGTGTGAGAAACAAGAGGTATTGGTAAAAAATTAGACAATTGTGCCATGAAAGATGCAATCATAAGAATTTGTTTGGGGCTTATGTATGGATGACTGCCCAGATAGATGAAGGTTTAGGATTTACTTTTAGGGAGAAAATCCATGAATAGGGTCCATAAAGTTATATGTGCTTCATGGAGATTTGAATACTCTAATCTTGGGGCTTACTCCTAAGGAGGATTCCCAAGTTAGGAGGGGACTTATGATTGGGTTTTATTCCTGAAAAGGAAACCCAAATCAAAGGTAAATTACGACTGGTTAAGAAAAGTTTAAGGGGACTTGGGGCTTATTCCTGAAAAGGAGACCCAAGGTTATGACTGAGTCTGATTCCTGAAAAGGAGACCCAGGTTAGGGATTAAGGTTTGGGGCTTACTCCTGAGGAGGATGCCCATATTTGAGGTTGGGGCTTATTCTTAAGAAAGATGCCCAAGATTAGAGGACTTGATTGGGGCTTACTCCTGAGGAAGATTCCCATATTAAAGGTTTTATAACTGGGGATTATTCCTGAAAAGGAGACCCAAGTTAAGATTCTCTCATCTTAAAGGATGAGGTTGAATGAATGAACTCTCCGTATTTTAGTGACATAAAGATTTTTAAATCACTAGACTTTGAGAGAGATTCCACAGAATTCCTTTTAGATAAGAAAGTCAAATCAAGAAATCATGCCATAAATGGCTTTGAAGAGTGTCTTGAAGACTGAATCTTGAAAAGGAAAGGTGAAATGGCTTAAGAGGGGTAAAATGGGCAAGATGGGCACCCAAAAAGATAGGGGCGCGCAAGTCTTGCAAGGCGCACAAGTCTTCCGTGGGCGCGTAAGTATTGGTCGCGCAGGTATACCTGCGCGACACATAGTGTACTTGCACGATTTTCAACCAGTAATGAAATACTTTAGCGACTCTTTTTTAAACCCTTTAGAATGTTCTCGAGGTTCTTCCAGAAAAGGGACGCGCAAGTTATATTGAAGGAAATAAGTCGGCGCGCAAGTGTTTGATAAGTTTCAACACTTAGGCCTTCCTTCTTCTCTTTAGATCTTCCGTTCTAGGTAAGAAATTACCTTAGAAGTGTTCCGGAAGCTTTGAGAAGAGACTTGGGCATCAGGAGCTTCAATCCGAGTTTCTGGAAAAAGATCCTCTCGAATGGGGGGCCCACAGGGTCTATTTATAGGCAAAAGAAGACCCTGGGCGGTTACCGGGCGGTTACCGGGTGGTTATCACTTAGGTCGCGCAAGTCACTTGCACGACCATAAGGCGTCGTGCAAGTATTTGCACGACCACTAGGCGGCGCGCAAGTGTACTTGCGCGACCATGAGGGAACTTGCGCGACCTATGGGCAATGTTCTCCTTGTTCATCCCTTTGTCGATTTTTGATGTTTCTTCAAAGGATGAATCACATTGCTTAGATATTCCCCTTTTCCGATCTTTAGATTCTGTGACGAAAGGAGCGTCAACAATTCCGATCATAGACTTCACTTCAACTCTCATATCATAAAGATTCTGCTTCATCCACAATAACTATGTTCATGCTTGTGTAGCTGCAAAATTATCAGCTTCTTCGGTGCTTAATGAAAGGAAATCTTGTTTCTTTCTTAGCCAAGAAATAAAAAATCCACCTAGATAGAATTCACCACCTTATGTCTAGTTTTTATCTTCTGTTAAACCAGCCCAATATGCATCTGTATATCCAAATAACTCTTTCTGATATTTTTCATTAGAAATAAAACCAAAATCCACCATGCCCTTGATATATCATAGTATTATTTTCATTACAAGCAAGTGAGTTTCCTTGGAATTTCTTCGATATCTTGTTACTTGGAATGTGGAAAAAATTAGGTCTTTTCACTATTATGTACAATAGAATAATAATTATTTTCCTATATTTTGTGATATTGAATTCATTTCATTCATCTATTCGTGAAAGTTTTATTTAGGAAGACACCAGAGTTTTCATCTCCATAGAATTATCCATTAAAAATCTTTTCAGAACCTCCTTAACATATTTGGATTGAGAAATGAATGTGCCATTATTTTCTTGTGTTACCAGTAAACCAAGGATAAAGTCAATTCACCGATCATCGACATTTGAAATTCACTTTTCATGAATTATGTGAATTGCTTGCATTGAGCTTCATCTGATCCACCACATATTATATCATCAACATATACCAGCACCATCATCCTTTGATTACTTTCATGGTTGACATATAGATTGTAATAAACTCCACCATGATGGAAACCAAGATTTTCTAGAAACTGATCTAGTCTTGAATACCATGCTATTGGTGATTGCTTAAACCCATATAGAGGCTTCTTTAGCTAACAAACTAAATTCTCATATTCATGAATGAGAAATCCATCTGACTACTCAATGTAAACTTATTATTCTAGAAAACCATTTTGAAATGATGACTTGACCTCCATTTGGAAAACATTGAACTTTATTTTCACTACTATTATAAGGACCCGAAATTAAATCTTGAGTTAGGTCAATAATTATACTTTTAATCCCATTAAGGAGCCGCGATACCATAACATTTATGGTGATGGATGATTCCCCCCCCTTCTTTCCATTGGAATGGGGGAGGTCGGTCCTACTCTACCCTTTCCAGCTCCGAGACATAACTCCTTTATCCCCTTCTCAAACCCTGATTTTCAACCCCAATTTCCGGCCATCTCGTTAATCCTGAAGGTTACTGTTTTACTCAACATCATGGCTTATCTATTGTTATCGAATTTGGAGTTTACGGAAGAATAAAGTATTTTGTATCATACCATGGTGGCTTGCTTCTGGTCTCTCTGACATGCAGTGGATAACTTTGATAGATTTCTTTGGTTCTTGGGGGTTACATGATCGCACAACTGTTGGACTACTCGATAAATTCCATATGATGGTTCGGTTTTCCTTAGAAGAATATTTGATTTGCGCATGGACCAGTTCCCCCTGAAAATAAAATGGATTCAGTTTGTACCTCTTTCTATTTTTATATTATTTTCACTTGAAATGGGATTTTCCCTCCGTCAAAATTTTAGTAAGTTTTTTTGAACTCCCATTTCCATATCAAAATCCTTCAATTTTATATATGTTGGGAAATCTAGTAGGAAAATATTTGTGTTCCAATATTAGGACACACTCCATGAGTCACCCAATTAATCCACAGATATGTGTGGAAGTGGATGTATCAAGCCCATTGGTGGAATGTGTTTGGATAGTGGTTGGGGAATAACTTAGGTGGAAGCAAGCAGTGGTTTTCAAGTATTGGGTTGCTTATTGCGCTTTGTGTAGGTACCAGGGGCACCAATACTCTTTTGCCACCAGGGTGGTTGGAATAGGGGGGATGAATTGGCATTGAGTGAAAATGATACCATTTTCCTACCATGGGTAATGGTGTAACTCCTGATATTTCAATACCGAAAGAGACCAGAGCTTTAAATGTCCCAAAAGATACAAATTTTTTTGCATGATTAAAGTGCCACTTAGAGAAGCACACGGTGTTTGAGTAGGTCTCTCTTGATCTAGGGAAGTCTGAGGGGTGTCATGGCACATATACCATGAACATTAATATGAATCCACCCAATTCATAGGCACTATATCTGAGAAGGGACCTGGAATAGGAGGAGATAGCTATGGAGATAGATAATGGAAAAAGTGGCACTTTTGGAATGCTCGACACTATCACAATCCCATACTTTTCTGATAAAATAAATAATGGTGGACCGAGTACTGGAATGGTGAATGAGAAATCTACTCATACTAGTGTTGTTAGTACTTGTGTTGATGCAAAGGTTCTGGAAGAGAAACTTGGTTCTTATGATTTGAATATTGTTCTGTCTTTGAATAAAGGTTTGGATGATCATAGAAAAGAATCAAAGGTAATAAAGATCCAAAATTATTTCTCCACTTTGAGTGGCTATGTTAATGATAATTCATACCCGGAAGGATGGAAAATGTATATTCCAAGATGGAAGCAGAACCATTTTGGGTAAAGGTCTTCAGAAGATAACAACATCAGTAATAAAGAAGTTGAATCATAGCTAGAAACTGATCATGAACACGAATATAAAGGGGAAACCATGGTAGGGTATGGATCAAAAAATTGGAAACATGAAATCACTATTCTCAGGGACTTTTAGGTCCATAAAGGGGGAAATAGAAAGGCCCTGCAAGGATTATTCAAATATGCCAAAGACTATAGTTACTAGATCATCAGGTAAGGTTAAGAGGAATGAGATAGAAGGAAAATTGGGGGAGTCCTTAACAGTTAAAGGGGCCAAGCAGGTATCTGAAAAGAGGGGAAAGTAGTCTCCAACTGTAGATAGCATAGATCCTGATGAAGTGTAGGATCAAGTGGGAAAACAAAGTGTTAGATCTGGAGTATTGGAAGCAGACATAGGGGAATGTATAAAGTTCATTCTTCATTCCAAGAAAGAATTTCTAGAAGGAGTTTTCCGGATCAAATCTTCAAGAGAGTATGTTTATATAATTTATGGGATAAGTCTCCAAGTTGATATCAATGAGGATAAAAGGGAGTGTATCCATAAACAAGACCGAATTCTAGATAGAGGTTTCAATGAATGTAAAATCAACTTGGAGGAATTCATTTAGACATGGGTAAAAATGGATAAACATTTATAATAACTAATCAATGATGAACCAAATATCTTGGTAACATATCTTCAGTGGGAACTATTTAGGGTGGATAACTCTTGAAATACTATTCTATTATTTGGAAAATCTATGAGTTCCTTCAGTACGTATTGAACTTTATTTTGTTCAAAATGGTTCTACACTTCTCCCTTAAAGTGAATTTGAAATAAAAATTTATTTTGTTGGTGTAAAATCACATTGAGTATCTTTTTTGGTTTAGATATTTTGTTAATTATGCCATATCATATACATAAAAAGTGGTTTATTACAAAGTAGACACTTCTTCTCATTATCTATTTTCTTCAAAAAAACTTTTAAAAATAACATGGTTTTGTTTCAAGACTAATCTTTAAATATATTCATCATAGAATATTCTTTGTCCTTACCAATCTTAAGACCTGTGAAAAACATTTAAAAACATGGCATGATCACAAATAGATTTGTAAGGGAAAACAAGAGAACAATTTACATGTGATCTTTAGAGATATAAATAAGAATAAGAGTACTTTCATAAAGGCATGAGAAAGAGGAATATCATAATAATAAGGACTTGGATCATAACTTGAAAATGTGCCTACAAAATTTAATTTAGAAAAAAATAATCAGATCACCAAGTTCTATCCCCAAGGTTTCATATCACTAATGTCCATCACCAAGGTTTCATATCCCCAAGGTCCATCCCCAAGGTGTCATAAAAATTACAATGGTTATTCACCAAGGTATCGTAAAACTTTTCATCTCTAGATATTAATTTATTTACCCAATGAATTAGAGATATATCAGGTCAAAACATTAATATATATTTATTTTAATGTGAGACACATAGATAATAATAAATAATTTCATAAATAACCCATAAAGATAAAATAAATTGGTTTCATATAAAAATCATGTCATTTTAAAAAGTGCTTAAAAACATTATCATTATGTCATTTATAACCCATGAAAAGGAAAAGTGGGTTGTATATATATCTATTACAGAATAAAAATAATTATTCTAATTTCTTTTTTAATACCCCTAAAAATGAAATAGGTTTGGGGATAAACAAAATAAAATAAGTTCTTGAGAAAAAGAGAGTGATTTTGAGACGAAAATTCTCTAGCATAACAGTTATAAAACAAGGTTTTAGAATACATTCAAAAGAGAGATGACAAGGGTATCCCAACCATAAATGATGCATAATATAGTATAGATATGGAAGAAAATTTAAATAAGAACATGTTATAGAAATTTAATGATATACCACATAAAAGTGAACTTGAAAGGAAAGAGATGTTGAAAATATATTTATCACATAAGAAACAAATGAATACATATCATTAAAGAATTACATTATATAAATATTTAAATATAATTTTAATAAACCAATTCATGATATAATGATTCGAAGTGTTGTATATAAGCCTTATATGAAAATAAAGGTGCATAACATCAAGATATGCCCTAAAGAAATGAGATTGAGAGGAAGTCCCTTACATTGAGTCTGACTTGTCTTATTCGTTCTTTATCTTCAGGAATAATAGACATAAGTTAATTCAAACTTGTTTGAGAAACTTTTTAATATTTTTTTCCTATTATACCACTTATTGAAATTTGAAAACAATTACATAATGATTAAGTTCATATCATAGATTTTGTCGATATTCGGTACTTGAGTCAAAAATGAACTTGTTATGATTAAAAAGTGTCCATATAGAATAAGTCCATCATATCTAGAATTATATGAATGATTTAAATATCATATTTATCCTGTATATATGTTTTTATATTATTCTATAAAATATTGAGATATTAAATGAAATGCATTGTCCATGGAGACGGTAGGTCATACATACACATGAACACTACTTTCATTTATTTGTCATATTAAATTAATGAATAATAAATGATACATAGATATATTAAAATTTAAGTATAATATATATGTTATATATGATAAATAACTTCATTAATTACATCCTTTATATGTTCCATGTATGGCATGAACGAGTCATATCACCTTTAGGGGGGGGGGTAGTCCACACTTCCTCAAATGAAATTATTGTATTTACACGTTATGGAAAGCATACAGGTATGTTTTAAATAAAAATTACAGAATAATAGAGACAATAAATATATAATATATATAATATATAAATATATTTCCATAATAATGGATACTATGATAAGTGGTTGGAAAAAATTGAACAATCATCGTTTCGTGAGGCAGTAGTTCACCGTATACATTAACAATATGTTATATATCCATTTGATGGAGGTGTGTGTAAGTGTAGGTATAAAAACTAGAATAATAACATTATATTATATTCATGGTACTGGTGTCTTTATAAAAAAACTGAAAAAAGATAGGTCAGAGGGTTGGAGAATGAAAACAAAGGAAATGAGGTTGAGAGGAGACGTTACCCCTAAATCAGGTAACTCCTTTTGATTTGAGCCAAAAGGATTTCTTTAATTGCATTATTTCCAAGGTAAGGATTATAGAAGGAAGTTAGGGATTTATTGGGATTATGTGAGTATAATTTGGACGATCCAAGAGGGTTTAGAGGTGTGTATTAGTGGGTAGAAGTGGTGGCCTTTTACAAGAGGGAGGAGGGGCACTTTAGGAAAGTCTTGAAATATTATTTTATTATAAATTTATTTTCGAATTATAATAGTTAAAAAGTTATATATTTAAAGGATATGATGTGTATGGGTATAAATCCTCTCAACCAATAGGTTTTATAAAAGTTTAGATCACAAAATTAACATTATCTTTTAGCTTTAACCCTTAGTTAAAAACATTAATTCTTACCATGTCTTATTGTATTTTCATAATATATGGTTACTATAGTTACTATAAAATGATAATATAACCCAAAGTGGATAATTAATTATATTTTTATCATTATATAAGTCATTTTGACGAATCATATATTTTTAGGACTATTATATCATTTAAAAAAATAGTATTTGTTTTAAAAACTCATTTATGTCAATTTTGAGACTATTTAGTAATTGATTTTTGTTAAAGTCATAAAAAATTGATTCCATAGAACCAAAAAAATTAACTCATTCCTCACATGTCAATTTAATTCAAAAAATTTGTTTATGGCATAAAAAGTTTCAAATGGCAATTAGTTTAATATTTATAATATCCTTTATTTGAATATTTCATTAGTAATGTAATCACTCTATCATCATTGTGTCATAAATAATTTTATTTATTTAATGTAAAAAAATTATAAATAAAACTACCATGATGTAGGAAATATTTTTATATATATAATTACTATTTGTAGTCTAAGATATAATTTATCTAAACCAAATTAAAATTGTCTTATTTAGGAGATACATGTTTATGTTATATTTACCTTTTCTTTAAAATAAATATTATAAAAGGTCATTATCACACCCAAGTGGCTCCATGGGGTCCTAAAATAGATAAAAGTATTCCCATAATTGGACACATATCATCAAATAGGATTTGGACACGTGTTAGGGCAGTTTTATATTATTATAATATTAATTTTTACCCTCATTTAACCGATTTACCCTTTTACCATGGTATATACAAATCATTACTGAAGTTACTATTCTTAATGTCAAAAAATAAAAGGTAACTATTTATACAATATGAAAATTTTGATTCCAAATATGGAATTTATTTTTCCAAATTCAAAACATAGAATTGGTAGAAATTAATTTAAAATTAATTCCCATTGTCAAAATGAGAAAGAAGAGTTTTTTTAAAGTTAAAACATTGCAAAATATTAAAATGTTTTTACATCTAAATTAAATATATAATTAATACCAATGAATTCAATTATAATAAATGAAAAAATATATATTCTATTTATACTTTAAATCTATTAAAAAATATGATTTAACCATATAAATTATCTCGATGGAAAAAGTTATTTTCAATTAAAATTTAGTTTATTTTTACTATTCATCAAAAAATGATTATTATCAGAAAAATATCGAAAATTCATCCAAATTAAATTTGGATTTCATTATTCTAAAGAAGAATTTCTTTTTTAAAATTAAACATATAAAGGTGTCAAAAATTAAATTTAAAATGGGTTCTCCATCAAAAAGTGTAAAACATCATTTTTAGAAAAATACTTCTTTTACCCGAAAAAAGGAATTTGTACTTATATCATATCTAGAAAACATATAAGATGAATTTAAAATAGTAAATTTAATACATATAATATATATTTCCTTAAATAAAAATCCATAAAGAGTGATATAATTTTATACACATAATTATTCTATTTTTAAATAAGTTTTCATAAAAACAATTCCTGTATATTCCATTGGTTTTTATTTCAATTTATAATAAATTTGGTAACCAATGAATCATTATTTAAACATTTTTACACCATATTTTCATAATTCAGTTGATACTATTCATTCCCACTATTCCAATGTCTAGTTTATAACGGCAACATAATAATATTTAGTTTTTTATTTAAGCTCAATGTAGCACATCATGTATGATATTGAATATAGTGTTTATTTATTAAAACATGGGATGTTACATCATTCCACACTTTTGAAAATTTCATCCTTGAAATTTTAAAATTGGGATCATAAACTTCTTTAAAAACCCCACACTAGAAAAAGAGTCAATAAAACTATCACTTTAAAAGAAGGAAAGAGAAGTATAAAGGTCACACGAGACAACACACTCCAGGATTCTATATATGAAAACATAGATATAGAAGAAAAACTAACCATATTTTTCTCATGGAGATTGATAGAAAACATGATAATGAGAAGGTTAAAAACCACAATGCCATAAAATTTTGATTGGTTAAATGGTCTTTGATTTCCCAAAAGGAAAAGTAAACAGAAAATGTTTTTGTTTCAATATCATTTTCATAAAGTTGAGGAATTTATTTATGAGCTCGACTAAGAACATAAGGAAGAATACTTACCTATCAAGTAGAGTTTCATCCTTTAATAAGGTTTTACCATAAACTCATATTTTATCCAAACAATGAGTATTCAAGATGACTTGGTCACACCTGAAGCACTAGAATCAACATCTAACGAATCACTTAAACAAAAAAAGATTAACTATATATTCATCCTATCATGAAACATTAACCAAAACCAAAATGGTTATTAAATGATATGATAATACCCCCAAAATAATAAACCTTTATAAGGAGAAGGACTACTTTTAATCTCCAAAATTCAACAGTAATACCCATGTTCTACATAGACCATTCAACAAACAAATTTCCCTAAAATTCCACAAATAAAGCCAAACTAGGACTGAAACCCAAAATTTAGAAGGATTTGATCACATAGTCTTCCACAATGAATTTTAACCTTTATCTCCAAATAACATATACTACTGTTAAAGTCTCATACTGAAAATTAATTAACCTAATCACATAGTCTCCATGATAGGTTAATCATTTCCATAAATAATCCAAATTGTCATATGTGCAAAAAAAACATAGATTCCACAAAAAAAAATTCAACCATTACTCCTCAAATGAAATCCCATAGTATTATACTTTCCTTAGTTATATAGTGTTCTCAAAAGAGAGAATGTCTTCCAAAACAACATTTATTTCTTAATCACCAAATCATTTTCCTATACTAAGGATATATATTCGATAAAACATAAGTTCCCAAAATCAACTTATTCTTGATCCATAAAATCATTTAACTAAAAAGAATAATTCATATTACTAGGGACTTCACGTAGGCTGTTGGTAGGTGATGCACCCTTTTTAACTTTCGTTTGTGGGTTCGATTCCTATGGCCTTGCCAGACATGACAGGTTATCACCCATATTGTGATTTGTACCTTTTTATAAAACTCAAAAATAAACCTAACATGTTTTAACCTCAATGGTTTTCTTATACCTATCATTTTCATCCCAAATCATAGTAACCTCAACATCTTAATTCATGAAGTCTTTTATATATTTAATCATTTTTTTTATTTCACCTCCATATGATAAAATAAAACTATTCCCCATAGAAAGAACATCATACCTTGATCATGGTGTCCATCTGTTTTCATCATCATCTTGTTCACGTAGATTGAAGGTCCATGAATTGCGACAATGATTTAGAGATCCTTAAAAATAATTTTCTTACTTTATACAAATACAACTTGCATAACATGGGTCATATGGGTGTTCAAAGAAAAATAATTTCATAAAATAATCATGTATGAAATTTAATTTCAAAACATCTGATAAAACTTGATTTTTATAAAACATTTGGACTGAGTTTGAGTTGAAACTTTCAATCAATGGTCTTTTAAAAATACCATAAGTATTTACTGAAAGAATATATTTTAAAAGAAAATATAAATTGGTTTCTCAAGGGTCTCTTTCTTAATCTACTTTTTCAAAATCATAATATTCTTCAAAATCCAGTGATAAGGTAAAATATTTGAAAATGCCTTGATAATATTTACCTTTCTTAAAAATATAAGAATATTGAGAAAATAGGTTTTGATTAAATAAAAACCATGATCCATGATGGTACCAAGGTATATTAGAGGTGTTTTATATCTCAAACAACTTCTTTCAAGTGAGTTGTATGTTATAAAAAGTTTCACAATTATTGGAACATGACTTTGTAATAATTATTGAATGTAAGTAAGAAAGAATAGATTGGAATATTGTTTGAGATCTTCATCCTTCCACTTGTAACTAACTTTACTTTATTTGAAAAGTTATAAAACAATTATTTAACTAAAATAATATACATAGAGACTTACCATATCGTTAACCAAAACATTTAATCCCCAAAGTTGTTAAACTAACATTTGATACCAACTATAAGAACCTAGACCTAATTTTGGTGTTAAGTCAGAAATTTAACTTTCAATCATATTGAGGATATTTTTAGGTTTATATATTTAGATAATTAGGCCATAACTTATAAATAACAACATGTTTATTACAAATTAGACACTTCTTCTCATTATCCATTTGTTTAAAAAACAAAAAAAATTAAAAAGAACATGGTTTTGTTTCAAGACTAATCTTAAAATACATTCTTCATAGAATATTATTTTTCCTTACCAATTTTAAGACCTGTGAAAAACATTTAAAAAATTAGGATAAGAACAAAAATATCATTAAAGGAAAATAAGGGAACATTTTACTTGTGATCTTGAGAGATATAAATAAGAACATGAGAACTTTCGTAAAGGACTGAGAAAGAGGAATATCATAAAAATAAGGACTTGGATCATAATAAGAAAATTAGGCGACAAAATTTAATTTAGACATTAATAATAATATCACCAAGTTCCATCCACAAGGTTTAATATCACCAATGTCCATCCTCAATGTGCCATATCACCAAGGTCCATCCCTAAGTTGTCCTAAAAATTATCAAGGTTATTAACCAAAGTATCGTAAAACTTTTCATCTCTAGAGATTAATTTATTTACCCAATGAATTGTAGAAATATCAAGGAACACACTTAATGTGTATTTTTTTCATATGATCTACATATATCATAATAAAATTTTTAATAAATAACCCAAAGAGATCAAAATAAATTTGTTTCATATCAACACCATGGCGTTTAAAAAAGTGCATAAAAACATGATCATTATGTCATTTATAACCCATGAAAAGGAAAATTGGGTTTTAAATATTTAGATTATAGAATAAAATAAATACTTTTTATGAATTTTTTAATACCCCTGGAAAATAAATAGTTTTGAGTAATCACATAAACAAAATAAAAGAAGTTCTTGAGAAAGAGATAGATTTTGAGATGAAAATTCTGCAGAATAACGACTATAAAACAATGTTTTAGAATCATTAAAAAGAGAAGGGAAAATGGTATTCCATAAATAAAAGAATAATAATACAGTATATATACTGAATAAAATATAAATAAGAACATGGTATGGTAACTTGAATGATATACCACATAAAAGTGTACTTAAAATGAAGGAGAAGTTGAGAAATCCTTTACCACATAAGAATCACTGGAATACATATCATTAAAGAATTACCTTATAAAAAACTTTAAATATCATGATAACATAATAATTAATTATATAATGATTAAAATGGTTTTATATACACCTTAGAGAAAAATAAAGGTGCATAACATAAAGATATGCCCCAAATAAAGGAGATTGAGACGAAATCCCTTACATTGAGTCCGACTTGTCTCGTTCATTCTTTATCTTCCGGAATAAATAAATTAGGCTAATTTATAATTTTTTGAGAACATTTTCCTTGTTTTTTATTCCTTTTATATTACTTATTACCATGTTATAACAATTAATTAATGATATAAGTTCATATTGGACGTTTAGTCAATATTCAGTACTTGAGTAAAAAATGAAATGTTTTGATTAAAAATTGTCGATATGTCATAAGTCCAGCACCTCCATAACGATATTAATGATTTAAATACCATATATATCCAGTATATATGTATTTATATTAGTCCATAACATTTTTAGATATGAAATTAAATACACCGTTCATGGATATGGTAGGTCGTACATACGCATGAATGCTACTTTCATTTCTTTGTCAGATTAAAGGAATGAAAAATAAATGATACATAGGAATATTTTAATTCCAGTATAATATATATGTTATATATTTTACAAAATTTCATTAAATAAATTCTTTATACATTTCATGTATGGAATGGATGAGTCATATCACTCTGAGGGGGCGCTAGTCCACACTCTCTCAAATGAAATCATTGTATTTCCACAATATCAAAAGCATAAAGGTATATTGTAAATAAAAATTAAAGAAGATTAGAGACAATAAAAATATAATAAATATAATATATAAATACAGTTCCATTATAATGGACACCATGATAGGTGGTAGAAGAAAATTGAACAATCATTGATTCGTGAGGCAGTAGTTCGCTGTATACAGAAACTATATGTTCTATATACATTAGATAGAGGTGTGTGTAATTTCAGGAAGAAAAATTAGAATAAAAACATACTATTATATTTAGGATACTAGTTTTATTATAAAATAATGGAAAAAAGAGAGGTTAGGGTGTTTGAGATTGAAAATAAAGGAAAGGAGCTAAAGAGGAGACGTTACCTCAAAATCCGGTAACTCCTTTTTATTTGAACCGAAAGGATTAGTTGAATTCTCTCCTGTACAAGGTAAGGCTTCCAGGAGTAAGGGAGGGATTTTGGGATATTATTTGAGAATAATTTGAACAATACAATTGTAATGTCTCAGATTTTCCATTTATTATTTTTAAATATTATATGGAATTATTTCGAGACCGGGCGCGAAGACAGCACATCATTCCGAGGTCCAGTGAGCCCGGAATGGTAGTTTGAAATTTTTTTAAGTTAAGTAAGTTGGAACTTGTGCATGGTTATGGCAGTTTCTAGATGGATGCCTGGATTAAAAATCTGAGCACACCATTGTCATCGGGACAACGCCTTTACCTAAGAATGAGGCTAACCTCGGCCGGCACAGGTCGAGGTAAAAAGTTAATTTTCAGACATTTTAATAAAAAAATAAATTAAATAAAAATCTAAATGTTTATTTTATTTTATGGAAACAACCACTAAAGTGTGGAAAAACGACATTTGTTTCCTTAATTAAATGCTATGTCATAATGAAAAATAAATGGAAAGTTGGACTCTTTAGTACGCAGCGACGGGACGTCTGTTTCCTTAACTAATGGCACGTCATAGTGACTCAAGAATAGGCAAGTAGGAGTCATTAATATCGCCGCGTAATTAAGTTCCAATCTTGTTTCCCTTTTTAAATGGTTGAACAATTGTTGACCATTGGTGGCATTTGAGAGGAACCTCTACCGAATCCGCGGCGCGTTGGAGAAAACTCCCGGCGACGAACGACGACAGATCGAAGTCGAGAATCACTACGCCAACAACATTGAAGGATCTTGACGATAACGGCAGTGTGACGCCTTCGTCCACGATCAATCCTTTAGAAAGGTAGGGGTTGTTATTTCAATTACTTTTCCCTATTTTTGAGTTTAAACCATGAACTCAGATCAACCACGAACAAGTTGATCCATGGATTTGTACGTTCTTACGGGAGGGATTTTATTTGGGATGATTTTGGGGAATTAATCCATGCTTTTATTTATGTTGATCTCTACTCCATTTAAACCTATTAACAGGAGAGGATCAATGCCACGACGAATGACGGCGGAGGTTCATTCCTCGATTTGTTTATTGGATTTATCCCCTCATTATTTTCTCGCGTGTTCTTCGCGTTCTTCACGGGGCGACGAACAACGGATCGTTGCACATACATTCTGCGACGCAAAGATCCCAAATCGAAGGTTCGACACCGCAATGACCTTGAGGAGGTGTGGTGACGATGGCGGATGAAGAATTGGACCAGATCAGAAAGAGAATTCTTTGAGCATTCTTTGTGCGGGAAGATCAGAACACGTTTTCAGAGTTGATCGGAGGCCCAAAAATGATGGAATCAGCTTCTTGGCATTGTGGAAACCAAAACCTGAAGGTTTCGTGGCGATCAAACAGCCGGATCGATGATCATAGCACCACAGGAGGCGTGCCGGCGAAGGGCGTCATTTCTAGAAATTTCCAGAATACACGGTGTGTACTTCCAAAGAACACTCCGTGTATTACTGGCGGTGGTGGATAGGGTTTTGGAGTCAGAGAAGAATCACAAGACGTGTGACCCCAGTCAAACGACATGTTAGACTTTCCCCAAAGCTCGGCGTGTACTTTGGGTAGCACACGGACACAGGATGAGCTACACGGCTTCAGGCGGCACGGTGTGTACAATGTGATAGAAGAGGCTATGCAGAGCTCGGCGTGTGTAACACCCCGAGATTTTATGAAAGATATTCTTTTAATTTCATTAATGTCTTGTGTTATATGCTACACCAAGATTACCTTGCGCTATACGCAACACCGTATTAGCTTGCAGTATACACAACACTATTCTCGGATCGTGTTACACACAATTTTGATAATAGTTATTCTACACAACATTGAGTATATATATATATATATATATATATATATTCAATGTATAAATTAAATATGGTTGGATTATATTATACAAAACAATGAAGGATTCTTGCACAACACGCAACCTTGACTTGGCTTTCATTACACGCAATCACGACCTTCCTCGAGAGCGTGTGTTGTACGCAATACCGGGTTTTACTAAACAACGATATATTATTATAATATTATTATGAACTAGCCGTTATGAATAGTATTAACTAAATTTTGAATTTTATCAAATTATTATTCATCTTACACATTTTCTAGAACATGTTATAAGAACAAAATAAATTTTTCGGGTAAAATAAGTATTTTTCAAAAAATGCAGTTTTGCCGCCTTTTGATGGCGCACCCACTTTAAATCTAGTTTTGACATGTTTATAAGTTCAATTTGAAAAAATAAAATTCTTCTTTGGAATCAAGAAATAAAAATTTACATTGGATAAATTTTTCATATTATTCTAGTAACTTTCATATTTTGATGAATAGTAAAAACACTCTATATTTTAATTAAAAACAACTTTTTTCATCGCAATAATTTATATGGTTAAATTATAATATTGAATGGTTTTAAAGTATAAATAGAATATTTTTTTTACCAATTAATATAATTTATGTCATTATCATTGATTTTACATTAAATTCGTAGGTTAAATCAATTCAATCTTTTGCAATGTTTTAAAGAAAAACTCGTTTTCTTTCGACAACAGGATTAATTTTAATTTAATTTCTGCAACGTTTGTGTATTGAATTTGGAAAAATGGATACCATATTTGGAATCAGTGGGTCCAAATTATGTTAATAAGCTACTTTTTATTTTTTGGAATTATGAATAGTAACTACGGTAAATTTTATTTACCCTAGTTAAAGGTAAATCGGGTAATTAAGGGTAAATATAATATTATAAAATTACCCTAACACATGCCAAAATTATATTGGATGGCTAAAAGTAGACCCATATAACCTAAGGGTCAGATTAGATTCATTTTTTGGACTTTTGACCATGAAAATAATTTAATTATTATTAAAACCAAAGAAAGTGACAACATGTCACTCTCTTAAATTTTATAAGTATAATAATTTTAATTTAGTGATAAACATCATAAAACTTCAAACATTAATAGTATCCAGAAATCTAATAAAAGTATCTACATCATGATAATTTATTTATAATTTTTTGGGATTAAATAATTGTCATTAATAGTGATACATTAATGATGCAGAAATTATTTATTTAGTGAAAAATCAATAATATAGTTTTTATTGAAATATTAATACATATCAAAAGGACAAAAAATCTGCACAAAACTTATTATTAGTGTATATATAAACCCTAATCATCCACTGGACGAATTTTTGACCATTTAGATCCTTATTAAGGAAATTATGACACTTATATTATTTTATTTTAAATGATGCCAAAGTTATCACCTTCATAATTTAATAAATATAACAATTTAAATATTGTTATTTTAAGATGATAAATTTGAGTAAAATTATTATTGTGAAAGTTAATAGATTTATATTCATCATAGGATTTTATTTTTAATTGTTATGAAACAAATCATTATATTAAATAATTATACAAATATGTTGTAGTAATTATTTTATTAAGAGATAAACGAAATAAATCGTTTTAAAAATAATAAAATAAATATTATATGAACTATTTAATGTGATCCACTAATTTTATAGATATATATGACCTTTTATGAATCTATTAAAGCTTTTATTTAGAACATATATTCTATATATATTTTATTTAAATTCAAATAAATGAATTGTGTCAAAATTGACACTATTGTTATTTTATAAAAATATCATATTATAAAATTGTTTAAAAATCACAAAAATATTTAAAAATTATAAATTTATATTTATATTGTCTATAATGTTATAAAGTAAACAATTATGGAAAATTCACAACAAATAAGTAATTATTTGTTATAATTTAAAATTCATAATTTTATTACCACAAGTAAACTTAAATAGATTAAATAAGGATAAATCAAAATGATAAGGTTTAAAATATGATCCAAACATGTCTAAATTTTATTGATTTATGATATTACAACCCTATATAATCTAATATTCTAATATGAGTCATTTTTGGAGGTTTTTAAGTGGGGTTAGATTTATTATAAATTAATATTTTTAAGAATTCCAAAGGTGCCCCTCTCCTCCCTTATAAAAGGGAACCTCCTCCCTCTCTTCCACACACCACTTTGAGCCTTCAATCTTGGCCAAAACCTGCCCAATTCTATTCTAAACTTCCATATAAATATCCTAGAGGTGATGTTCTTCTTCAAAGACCAATTTTAGTGCCCTAAAAGGAGGTCTCAAAGAAGCACTTCAAAGAAGAGGTAATGCCCGTTATCGATTCTTTCATCTTTATTTCTTCTTCCACTTCTTCTTCTTTAGTTGTTTCATCATGAAGTAATAACATCAGTATAAATAATATACTGATATGTTATTATAAGTATGAAACAAACCTATTTCACCATCTATCCATCCTACGGAAAATGAAATCACCGCGCGTGCGTACATACGGAATACCGTCTCCATGCCATGGTGTAATCTATTTTCCACCACCACCATACTTGGATGGGTATAATGGTGTAAATAATAACTATATATGATTATTTTAAAGTGATATTGATTCTGAAATAGTATACATACACTCCAATACAGTCCCAAGATCATGAGAATGATATCATCGCTCGTGCGTACGTACGGACTACCGTCTCCACGACGCGATGAGATTCATTCTCCACGTTAACCATTCATGAATGATTATAAAGTATATATAATAAGTAATCATGAAATATATGACATAATAATGATACTGGATTTATGTGTATATATATTTATGTCATCTACTTAATTCCATTCAACTCAATAAGGAAACGAAAACAACGTTCATGTGTACGTACGACCTACCATCTCCATGAACGGTGTATTTCTTTCCATTTACTAATTTATTATATATATGTATATTCTGAATATATATTATATATAAATCATGTTTTATATTCTGTAATCAAGTAATCACGATCTAAGTAATCATATAAATAATTACAAGTCAAAACACGGACGACAAATGAAACAATTTTACCCAAAACGCTCTTTAACATGGAATTTACAAAAGAACGGGTAGTATAAAGTCATAAGTGAACCATATATGATATCATAACAATGAGTATGATTCTGGAATAAGTCAATGACATTATTTAAATCATTATACAGGAGGTTCAGACACTTACGAAGCAAATCGGACCTAAGGTAAGGGAAATATCACAATCTCATTTTTATCCGAGATTGTTCATATTTTGGAATTTACTGGGTCACATTTTATCATCCACATCCATGTTTCCACAATATGTAATATTTAAATAATTCTACAATATTTTATATACAATTTTACCCTTTGGTGAGTTTTTAGTAAAAGATATTAAAGGAATCTTTTGTCGTTTTTCGTATGATGTAATTTTTGACTTTTCCGATAAAAGTACAAAAAGAATGTTTTCTTTTAACTTATACGACATGAATGGATTTTTAAAACATAATTTCCAAGAAGCTTCCCTTAAATGTTTTCAAGTTTATTTTCAATCAACTTATTTTAGTTTAGAATTGTATGACATGTTAAGAAAGGAAAAGTGTTTTTGAAGTAGAAAGGATATTTTCCTCAAGAATGGAGTTCAAGTGTTTTATCAAAATTATTTTCCATATAAGATAATATAGGGTTATATTTCTATCCCTATTATTACATTAATTTGATTATGTTGTGATGGAAATATTTTTATGAATTCCTTTATCTTATATGAATTGTTTTATGATTTCATGATGTTTAAGATTCCCATTTTTATTACATGGGTTATGCTATGATGTATGGTTTATGATTTTGTGGCACACATAAGAATGGTATCATTATGAGATGAGTGAGACCTATATCTCCCTCCAATTCATTGGGTAAAGATTTTATATCTCATGAGATAGACATGGCTGTAACGGCAGGTTAAACCGGTTCAGTGAAACAGGACTGAAACGAGGAGTAAACTCGGTTCAGGAATGGACTTTGTCCACTAAGATAGTCTTGGCAATGTGTCTTGACTAATAATAAATGATTTTCTATTATTATTTGTGTATGCCACAAAGTTTCATGTTTTAATTTATGATTATTGGGATTACATTTCACTACTATGATTTATCCCATGTTATGAAATTATGATCTCTTTTGCAGGGTAAGATTTCCAAAATGTTATATTATTATGAATATGATGTGATTGATATTTCTTTTGTTTACCCTTACTGAGCATTTGAGCTCACCCTTTTATGTTTTCTTTTCCCCAGGATATAAAGAATGGTTTTAGGTAAAAAAAAGGAAGATCTTTATGGGAGATGTTGAAGATCATTCACCACGATTAGAAGATTATATTCCGAGTTTCCAAAGACAATAAACTATTACGATCCTTGTGTGTCTGTTTTTGTTATGTATTATGTATTCTACAAAAGTAATGTAACTATAGCTTCGGGTCTCTACAGTTGGTATCAGAGGAAAGTTTTAGTCATCCTTTTGAAACTAGGATGCGAAAACGTTAGTGACATCCCTAGAGATATTTCTAAGATATGTCTAGGGATATCCCTAAGGATAAGTATACGTATAGGATATAGTCCTAGAACTATGGTAACGATCTTAGAATTTAACCTAAGATGTCAGATATTGAAGTTACACCCCCTTTATTATGATTTTTTCTCTCACACTATTCTTTTTGGGTTTTAGAAAATGGCTATAAACAGGAAGATTCATGATAATGGATGATATGATGGACAATGGAATGATATTGTTCATGAGAAACCAAATGAAACAGGATTTGGAAGTCCAAACATCGTTATTATGCCTAATCAGAAATCTCATAATATGATAAATAATCTCAACTTTGGTAAGTTTCCTGACTCAGATAATAAGAGAAAGATGGAGTTTCATGATGATCATAGAGGAAAGAAAGTTCAATTTCACTCATGTAAATCATGCGGGAAGAGGCATCGGGGAGATTTTTTCAAGGGAACTGGAAGATTCTTTGGGTGTGGAAAATAAGGACACAAAGCCAGTAAGTGAAAAGGAAAAGGTTCAGTTAACACCATGGATGAGGATAATGTTATTGCTACGACATCAACAATGGTTAAATGTTTTAAATGTGGAATGTACGGGCATTATTCAAACCAATGCCCTAAGGGAAAGTCTCATGAAGAGAATCAGTACGGTTATATGGGAAGTATTTATGTTGATGATGATGAAGAGACTACAAAAGATATGTGAGATGAAAGAATTTTTGAATCTCGATCAATGGTTTAAGAAGGTAGTGGAATGATTACATGTTTATCAAGTGTAATGTTGTATAAGTAATCTCATGGTACTATGGAATAAAGATACATATATGGATTGTTACACTATTGTCTTTCCTATGTTTTGAAAGTGTATGATTAATGGTAGTAGTAACCATGAAATGTTATTCAGATATTTTTGGAAAGTAGATGATATGCGCATAATGAAGGGATAAGAAGAAAATTAAATGTTTGATAGTATTCATGAGCTCATGACTGATATAAGGAGAAGGTTATATCATGGTTTGAGTATATAGAATTTTTGGATTTTGGTATGTGGAAAGAGTTAACTTTTGACAGCATTCGTGTTTTCATTAAGATTCAATGGGTATTCATTTTTCAAGAGAATAAATGATTAAGGTATTCACATGATTTGAATGTGACCAACAAGATATATGGGGGATAAATGATGGTATTCACAAGCTTGGTTGATGAAATTTAAAGTAATCGTTTTCTTTATACTATGAGCTTGGACTGAAGTATTTTAGATAAAGATTGGAATGGATTATGTTAGACATAAGATAATATTGTTTAAGGATAGAACTTTTTTTGATATTATTTATGGGATGTTATAGTAATGAATTTTTAGAAAAAGAACAACCTGCAGGACGGGCGATAGCCCATCGCGTCGGAAAAGGCTGTGAGAATCGAACCCACAACTGAATTGCGACTGGGCCTTTATCGCCTACCACTGGCCTATAGGAAGTCCCTGTTTAGTAGAAACTAGTTTTATTATATTAAGCAGTATGATATATGAAGTATAAGTCTATTTTAGGAACCATATATGATTAATCTCACTATAGACCGACTTATGTATATTTAATAACTTTTGCTAACCTTTTGTTTGAGACAGATGGAATGACCCGTCATTTTATCACATGATCTGCTAACACTTCACGAATAACAAATTCAACTTCATTTCTTTAAGAGATGAAGTGGAAATTGTTCAAGGCACGAACAACAGTGAAATTATACCAAAATAAAGTAAGTATTTATTCTAATTCAAATTCTTCAACTTTAGGGAAATGATGTTGAAAACCAAAAAAGTTGTCCTAGTGCCCTTATATCCGATGAATCATATTGTACCCTAGATCATCACAAATTTATGGCTTTGTGATTGTTGGCTTTTTCATAGCCATGTTCTCTACCACTCTCCATCAGAACTTGATGGTTAGATTTTTCTTCCATATCCATATTTTCACCTATGTTCTACTACGTGAAAACCCAGTGATGAGTTAATTTGGGTAACCGTTACATTTCATACTTTAGTTTTTAAATCCATGTTTTGGTATTCCTTTTTACGATGTGGGTTTCTATTAAACAAAATTTTGAGTTGTAAACCATTTATAACCCCGATGAATTTCGAGGGTGAAATTCATTTTAAGGGGGGTAGAATGTAACACCCCAAGATTTTATGAAAGACATTCTATTAATTTCATTAATGTCTTGTGTTGTATGCTACACCAAGATTACCTTGCGCTATACGCAACACCGTATTAGCTTGCAGTATACACAACACTATTCTTAGATCGTGTTACACACAATTTTGATAATAGTTATTCTACAAAACATTCAGTATATATATATATATATATATATTAAATGTATAAATGAGATATGGTTGGATTCTGTTACACGAAACAATGAAGGATTCTTACACAACACGCAACCCTGACTTGGCTTGCATTACACGCAATCACGACCTTCCTCGATAGCGTGTGTTGTACGCAATACTGGGTTTTACTAAACAACGATATATTATTATAATATTATTATGAACTAGACATTATGAATATTATTAACTAAATTTTGATTTTTATAACATTATTATTCATCTTACACATTTTCTAGAACATGGTATAAGAACAAAATAAATTTTTTGGGTAAAATAAGTATTTTTCAAAAAATGTAGTTTTGCCGCATTTTGATGGCGCACCCAATTTAAATCTAGTTTTTGACATGTTTATAAGTTCAATTTGACAAAATTAAATTCTTCTTTGGAATCAAGAAATAAAAATTTACTTTGGATAAAGTTTTCATATTATTCTGGTAACTTTCATATTTTGATGAATAGTAAAAACACACTATATTTTAATTAAAAACAACTTTTTTCATCGCAATAATTTATATGGTTAAATTATAATATTGAATGGTTTTAAAGTATAAATAGAATATGTTTTTTACCATTTAATATAATGTATGTCATTATCATTGATTTTACATTAAATTCGTAGGTTAAATCAATTCAATCTTTTGCAATGTTTTAAAGAAAAACCCGTTTTCTTTCGACAACGGGATTAATTTTAATTTAATTTCTGCAACGTTTGTGTATTGAATTTGGAAAAACGGATTCCATATTTGGAATAAGTGGGTCCAAATTATGTTAATAATCTACTTTTTATTTTTGGGAATTATGAATAGTAACTACGGTAAATTTTATTTACCATAGTTAAAGGTAAATCGGGTAATTAAGGGTAAATATAATATTATAAAATTACCCTAACACATGCCAAAATTCTATTGGATGGCTAAAGGTAGACCCATATAACCTAAGGGTCGGATTAGATTCATTTTTTGGACTTTTGACTATGAAAATAATTTAATTATTATTAAAACCAAAGAAAGTGACAACATGTCACTCTCTTAAATTTTATAAGTATAATAATTTTAATTTAGTGATAAAAATCATAAAACTTTGAACATGAATAGTCTACATAAATCTAATAAAAGTATCTACATAATGATAATTTATTTAGAATTTTTGGGATTAAATAATTTTCATTAATAGGGATACATTAATGATGCAGAAATTATTTATTTAGTGAAAAATCAATAATACAATTTTTATTGAAATAGTAATACATATCAAAAGGACCAAAAATCTGCACAAAACTTTTTATTAGTGTATATATAAACCCTAATCATCCACTGGCCAAATTTTGGACCATTTGGACCCTTATTAAGACAATTATGACACTTATATTAATTTATTTTAAATGATTCCAAAGTTGTCACCTTCATAATTTAATAAATATATCAATTTAAATATTGTTATTTTAAGATGATAAATTCGAGTAGAAGTATTATTGTGAAAGGTAATATATTTATATTCATCATTGGATTTTATTTTTAATTTTTATGCAACAAATCAGTATATTAAATAATTATACAAATATGATGTAGTAATTATTTTATTAAGAGATAAAACAAATAAATGGTTTTAAAAATAATAAAATAAATATTATATGAACTATTTAATGTGATCCACTAATTTTATAGACACATATGACCTTTTATGAATCTATTAAATCTTTTAGTTCTAACATATCTTCTGCATATATTTTATTTAAATTCAAATAAATGAATAGTGTCAAAATTGACACTATTGTTATTTTATAAAAATAACATATTATAAAATTGTTTAAAAATCACAAAAATATTTAAAAATTATAAATTTACATTTATATGGTCTATAATGTTATAAAGTAAACAATTATGGAAAATTAACAACAAATAAGTATTTAT
Source organism: Viscum album (assembly GCA_963277665.1). Classification (NCBI taxonomy): domain Eukaryota; kingdom Viridiplantae; phylum Streptophyta; class Magnoliopsida; order Santalales; family Viscaceae; genus Viscum; species Viscum album. The sequence goes on from OY728143.1 coordinate 1,718,414,637, forward strand.
TTATTAAAATTTAAAATTTATAATTTTATTACCACAAATAAACTTAAATAGATTAAATAAGGATAAATCAAAATGATAAGGTTTAAAATAAGATCCAAACATGTCTAAATTTTATTGGTTGATGATATTACAACCCTATCGCATCTAATATTCGAATATGAGTCATTTTTGGAGGTTTTTAAGTGGGGTTAGATTTATTATAAATTAATATTTTTAAGAATTCCAAAGGTGCCCCTCTCCTCCATTATAAAAGGGCACCTCCTCCCTCTCTTCCACACACCACATTGAGCCTTCAAGATCAGACAAAACCTACCCAATTCTCTTCTACACTTCCCTAGAAACATCCTAGAGGTCCTGGTCTTCTTCAAAGACCAATTTTAGTGCCCTAAAAAGAGGTCTCAAAAAAGCACTTCAAAGAAGAGGTAATGCCCATTATCGATTATTTCATCTTTATTTATTCTTCCACTTCTTATTCTTTAGTTGTTTCATCATGAATTAATAACATCAGTATCGCTAATATACTGATATGTTATTATATGTATGAAACAACCCTATTTAACCATCTATCAATCCTACGGAAAATGAAATCACCGCGCGTGCGTACGTACGAAATACTGTCTCCACGCCGTGGTGTTATCTATTTTCCACCACCACCTTACTTGGATGGGTATAATGGTGTAAATAATAACTATATATGATTATTTTAAAGTGATATTGATTCTGAAATAGTATACATACACTCCAATATAGTCCCACAATCATGAGAACGATATCATCGCTCGTGCGTACGTACGGACTATCGTCTCCACGACGCGATGGGATTCATTCTCCACGTTAACCTTTCATGAATGATTATAAAATATATATAATAAGTAGTCATGAAATATATGACATAATAATGATACTGGATTTATGTGTATATATATGTATGTCATCTACTTAATTCCATTCAACTCAATAATGAAATGAAAACAGCGTTCATGCGTATGTACGGCCTACCGTCTCCATGAACGATGTATTTCATTCCATTTACTGATTTATTATATATATGTATATTCTAAAAATATATTATATATAAACAATGTTTTATATTCTGTAATTAAGTAATCATGATCTAAGTAATCATATGAATAATTACAAGTCAAAACACAGACGATAAATGAAACAATTTGACCCAAAACGCTCTTTAACATGGAATTTATAAAAGAACGGGTAATATAAAGTAATAAGTGAACTATATATGATATCATAACAATGATTATGATTCTGGAATAAGTCAATGACATTATTTAAATCATTATACAGGAGGTTCGAACACTTACGAAGCAAATCGGGCCTAAGGTAAGGGAAATATCACAATCTCATTTTTATCTGAGATTGTTTATATTTTGGAATTTACTGGGTGGAATTTTATCATCCACATCCATGTTTCCTCAATATGTAATATTTACATCATTATACAATAGTTTATATCCAATTTTACCCTTCGGTGAGTTTTTAGTAAATGATATCAAAGGAATCTTTTGTCGTTTTTCGTACGAGGTAATTTTTGACTTTTCCGACAAAAGTACGAAAAGAATGTTTTATTTTAACTTATACGACATGAATGGATTTTTAAAACATTATTTCCAAGAATATTCACTTAAAAGTTTTCAAGTTTATTTTTAATCAACTTCTTTTAGTTTAGAATTGTATGACATGTTAAGAAAGGAAAAGTGTTTTTGAAGTAGAAAGGATATTTTCCTCAAGAATGGAGTTCATGTGTTTTATCAAAATTATTTTCCATCTAAGATAATATAGGGTTATATTTCTATCCCTATTATTACTTTTATTTGATTATGTTGTGATGGAAATATTTTTATGAATTCCTTTATCTTATATGAATTGTTTTATGATGTCATGATGTTTAAGATTCCCATTTTTATTACATGGGTTATGCTATGATGTATGGTTTATGATTTTGTGGCACACATAAGAATGGTATCATTATGAGATGGGTGGTACCTATATATCCCTACAATGCATTGGGTAAATATTTTATATCTCATGAGATAGACATGGCTGGAATGGCAGGTTAAAACGGTTCAGTGAAACAGGACTGAAACGAGGAGTAAACTCGGTTCAGAAATGGACTTTGTCCACTAAGATAGTTTTGGAAATGTGTCTTGAATAATAAGAAATGATTATCTATGATTATGTGTGTATGACACAAAGTTTCATGTTTTATATTATGATTATTGGGATTACATTTCACTACTATGATTTATCCCATGTTATGAAATTATGATCTCTTTTGTAGGGTAAGATTTCCAAAATGTTATGTTCTTATGAATATGATGTGATTGATATTTATTTTGTTTATCCTTACTGAGCATTTGAGCTCACCCTTTTATGTTTTCTTTTCCACAGGATATAAAGAAAGGTTTTAGGTAAAAAAAGGAAGATCTTTATGGGAGATGTTGAAGATCTTTCACCACGATTAGAAGATTATATTCTGAGTTTCCAAAGACACTAAACTATTACGATCCTTGTGTGTCTGTTTTTGTTATGTATTATGTATTCCGCAAAAGTAATGTAATATCTATAGCATCTGGTCTCTATAGCGTGTATATCACGGGTACACGAACACAAGATGGAGTATACGACCGTGTACTCCATCAGACGGCCAGACGATGCCAGTAACGCAGGTCACCCCGTGTGCAGATTACGCGGGTTGGAGTACACGGGTTGATGACCATGTACATGCACATGGCCAGAGTACATGATGCCAACCCCAGTTCCCTTGACACGACATGTACACGATACTACACGCTGTGTACTTAATTTTTCCTACACGACCAGCCTCTCGACACGGGCCATTGTACACAGGCAGTACCAGGGGCCAGACAACACGGCGTGTATCCTTTCTACATCTAGTGTAATTTTTGGAAAAGGGCTTGTTCCTCTTGTTCACCTGGCTTGGAAATCTTTCATTTGGGTTAGTGCCCCTTCTTCTCATTTCCTAAAGACCAGGTATCGTTTCCTTTTTCAGGAGTATGATCCCTTCATCAGAACTTTATGTGATAGAGTCAGGAATCCATCTGAGAGGCCTGGATCAAAATCCACTATCCATTCCAGACCCTAGGTAGAGTCCGGCATCGACATGACCAAATCTACAGGGCATTGATCCTCTACCTAGTAGGTTTATTCCGGATGAGTCGCGGTATCCTCCATGGACCTAGCAGTGATCCTCATATGTGTATCACGATCTTTCCCACTCAGGAGTGTGTCTCCTGTAATGAGTGCTTCTATCTACCGTAACCTTTTCACTCAAGAGTGTGTCTCCCACAATGAGTGTAGATATCTCTCCTGACAGTTCCCGACAATCATCACTTCTCGGACGGACATCATCAGAGCTATAAGACTCGCGGAGTGTGTTCTCCCGTAATCGAGTGCATCACATAATCTTCGAACAGAAATCCCTAACGGGGGTATGTGGTTGTGTGACTTGTCTATAGACCACGGGATTGGGTTTTGAGTATACCTTGTTTTTTCTATATGTTATGTAGACATATACTGTGCATAGATGACTGTACCTTTAATTTGTGTACTTCTTTGTGGTTTTCGGGGTCCTCTACTGAGTATTGTTATACTCACCCCTGCACGGGCTTTGCCCGCACATCTGGTGTCTTGTGCAGACAAGAAGCCTTTTGACAGAGTCCAGGGTGGACCAGGACAGTACCGAGCTTTCTGAGTTCCCAATAGGCTGAGGCATTCCTATGGCTACAAGCATCAGTCCCAGTACCTTTTGTGCTTACAGGTTGGACGTTGCAGTTTTCAGACTCTTGTTTATTTGTTTTTGGTGGGCTTGTATTCTGGCCCAATTTACTTTTATAGTACTCTACCTTTCTTCGTACTCTGTTGGTTGGGATTTAGTTGTATGCATTCATTTTGTTCCTTAGTGTTTTACATTTAAGAATTTGTGGGCTTGGAGATGTGTGTGTGTGTACATGTACTTAGGCAACGCCTCCCATGTTAGTGATATGCCTACTCGGTGCTAGTCACCAGCCCTTGGCCTATTTGTGGCGGGCTTGGGGAGTCACAGAGAGGGCCCCACTGGGACGGGTCATGACAGAGTGGTATCAGAGGTGGTCGGTTCTACCTTAGCACCAACAGTCTGGGAGTTTGGTTTGGGGAAACAGTGTTAAGTGTTTCGGGTTTGGTTTTCTGGCCAGGGACACCAGTGTTGGTGCGGCGGCCGACGTATCCATACAACAGGACTCTGGTAACCTGCTTTTCGACTCAGTTCACAAAAACACTGGTTGCGGGGAAATAAAAATTACATGCATCATGTAGGAATAAGTTGTGTTTTCCATGTCCTTTGTGTCAGCTATCCAGATATACTCATTGACCATAGTACATCTTGTTTGTTTATAGGATGCCTCCCCGACGCATACCCGCTAGGGTTCAGCAAAACGATCATGAGGATGACCCCCTCAGTGACGAGGCTTCGATATAGGGACCATCTCTCCAGGCGTTTCCACCAGTTGGTGCATCAGCTATACCACCACCAATGGAGTAGCCAGTGGTACCCGCGGTACCTGCCAGCGAGGAGCGCAGGCTCAGCGTGCTCCATGAGTTTTAGAGACAGAGACCCCTCAGGTTCCTAGGCGATCCCAACCCTCAGGCGGCTGAGGACTAGCCTGAGGCGGTGACCAGAGTTTTCCGTCTAGTGAGGACACCCGCAGACTAGATGGTGGTCCTAGGAGAGAGCCTTCTTCAGGGTTCGGTGGGACGATGGTGGAGTCTGACAATGCAGACTCACGATGAGGAGACTCTTTTGTGGATGGAGTTTGATTGAATCTTCATGGAGGAGTTATCTCCAGTTACACTGAGAGCTATGTGCATCCAAGAGCTTCTTCAGCTCTAGCAGGGCAGTATGACAGTAACTGACTATTCATCAAGGTTCACCAACCTCGCCAGGTACTTGATAGATATGGTTAGGGATCAGTACTTCAGAGCTTGGAACTTTGAAATAGGTCTACAGAGTTACATCCGAGATAGTGTCATGCCTCTATGCATTTCCACTTATGCTAGAGTGCTCGAGCGGGCCTTGGTGATCGAGAGTTTCTTGGCGGAGCAGAGACAGCAGCCGGCAGTCAGCAGCAGGCAGACAGGTGCGGAGACACCGGCAGCAGGGAACCAACATTAGGCATAAGGATCTGGACGTGGGAAACTTCATAGGAGGACCTAGGACAGGGGATTGATAGTCCAGGGATCTCATGCTGGATCCAGTCAGCCTAGGGAGAAGTGATGCTACACATATGACGGTAGGGGACATCTCTCTAGAGATTACCCGACCCGTCGAGCTGCTTACAGGGAAGTGGTTGATTGACCACCGAGGCAGAGGCATAGAACGGAACAGGTAGACACGCCAGGTAGAGGATGTGGCAGAGAATCAGGGAGAGCTGTGGGTGGTGGCAGATGCTTCGACTTACTTCCACCACCACCCCCAGGAGGTCCGCACCAGGCTCAGGGAGCTGGGGGACAGAGACGGGGACAACTGCATGCAGTCGAGGCATAGGACCCATGGGCTCCAGGGATGATTCGAGGTATGATATGTGTCTTTTCTACATTAGCTTCCGTACTCATAGACACAGGTTCCAGTCATTCCCTTATAGCCACATGTCTGGTACAAAACCTTGAGATTCCGGTTGAACCGTTGACTCAATCCTTACGCTTGGAGACACCTACGGGAGGAGACTAGACGATCACACACCTTTGCAGATAGTGTGATCTTACCCATGGAGGCAAGAGTTTCAGTTGGAACCTCTTGGTGGTAGCGTCATGGCCTTACGACGTCATTATCGGTATAGATTGGTTATCTTCCATCCATGCTCAGATTGACAGTTTTAGGTGAAGGGTGCGGTGTCTCTACCATGATGGAATGAGGTTTTCCTTTTTCGGAGAAAAGGAAACTCAGGCAGAAAAAAACAGGATCATGAATAGGAAGGTGCAGCCGATCACTCATGAGTTGGATAGCCTTACCCTCAGAGTAGTAGATGTTGTGAGCTCCCAGTTCCCAACAGTGGTGGCAGAGTATGAGGACGTCTTTCTCAAAGATGTTCCAGGACTATATTTCCACCGGGAAATCAACTTATGCATCGAATTACACCCTGGGATGACACCGATCTCCTCATCAACATATTTGATGGACCCCACAGAGCTTCACGAGCTGAGGGTGCAGTTGGAGGATTTTCAGAGCAAGGGTTTCGTGAGACCCAGCATCTCACCCTAGGCGGCCCCTGTCTTGTTTTCCAGGAAGTAAGATGGGAGTATGAGATTGTGCGTGGATTACCGGCGCCTGAAGCAGGTGATGGTGAAGAATAAATATCCACTTCCAAGGATCGATGACCTCTTCAATCAACTAAGAGGGGAACAGTTGTTCTTGAAGGTTGACCTTGGATCAGGCTATCACCTGCTACGAGTGTGGGATGAGGATATACCGAAGAAAACTTTCAGATGCTGGTACGGTCACTATGAGTACTTGTTGATACCTTTCGGCATGAAAAACACCCCCGCAGTGTTCATGGGACTGATGAAATGGATCTTCCAGCCATACTTGGACCAGTTTGTAGTGGTCTTCATCAACGACATCCTTGTGTACTCCGCGTCAGAGGAGGAGCATGCGAGGCACCTGCAGATGGTTCTGAACGTACTTCGAGAGCACCAACTTTATGGGAAGCTCTCGAAGTGTCAGTTCTGGATTCAGGAGGTCCACTTTCTAGGACATGTCATCTCAGCAGATGGAGTGGCTGTGGACCCAGCCAAGGTGGAGGTTGTGTTAGCATGGGAGCCACCACGGAGCATAACGGAGGTGCGGAGCTTCCTTGGATTGACAGGATATTACCAGAGATTCATTCTGGATTTCTCCCAGATATCAACACCGATGATGGACTTGACCACGAAGGGGCAACCCTTCGTGTGGACAGAAAAGTTCCAGCAGGCTTTTGAGCAGCTGAGACAGAGTTTGACGAGCTCCCCAGTCTTGAGATTGCCGGAGGATGGTGTCGAGTACATAGTTTTCTGCGACGTATCAGGGACCAAGCTCGGCTGTGTCCTGATGCAGTGACATGCAGTGATTTCTTATGGTTCGTGACAGCTTAGGCCACATGAGAAGAACTATGTGACCCATGATCTCAAGTTAGCAGCGGTAGTCTTCGCATTGAAGATGTGGCAACACTACCTTATGGGTGAGCGGTTCATTGTCTACTCTAACCACAAGAGCATCATGTACATCTTCTCATAGAAGGATCTAAATCTGAGGCATAGGCGTTGGCTATAGTTCCTCAAGGTCTATGATTTTGCGATCATCTATACTCCTGGAAAGGGGAACAAGGTGGCAGATTCCCTTAGTAGAAGGTTGAGCTCACAGATGTTGAGTGAGGTGACACAGTAGTTATCCGTGTTACAGTTATCCTTCGTGGATGGAGAGGATACAGCTTACCTACAGTAGATGGTTGTAACCCCTCCACTCTTACAGTGAGTTAGGGAGGCACAACTTGGGGAAGTCGACTGTGTGGATTTATGTGCTCAGTTATCCACAGGACATGCTCCTGATGGATATGTGCAAGGTGGGGAGCATGTACTTCTTTTCAGAGGATGCACTGTTGTACCATTGGAATTCCAGGAGGAGGTCCTGATGGAGTTTCAAACATCCCCTTTGGCGGTACATCCTAGAGTGGCAAAGATATACCAGGATCTCTGATGATAGTTCTGGTGGTCAGGCATGAAGAAGGCAGTAGCAGAGTTCGTTTCTCGATGCCTCACATACCAGTAGGTGAAGGCTGAGTACCAGGTTATATCAGGATTAGCTCACCCCTGGAATTCCTAGAGTGGATGTGGGATGGAATATCGATGGACTTCATGATAGGCTTACCGCGAACGTCCAAGGGGCGTGATTCCATCCGGGTGATCGTTGAACGACTCACCAAGTCGGCCCACGTCTTAGCTATCAGGGAGCAGAGTTCCGTAAAGAGTTGGGACACCTATACTTGTAGGAGATAGTTCGGCTTCATGGAGTCCCCTAGAATATAGTCTCCAATCAAGACTTATGCTTCACATCCCGGTTGTGGAAGGGATTTCAGGAGGCTTTTGGGACTCAGCTACGCTTGAGCACAACGTTTCATCCCTGACGGATGATCGGATGGAGAGGGCCATTCAAGTTCTGGAGGATATGTTACGAGCCTGCATCTTGGAATTTGGTCGAAGTTAGGAGGACCACCTACCACTGGTGGAGTTTTCATACAACAACAGCTACCACTCCACCATTGGTATGACACTGTTTGAGGATTTTTACGAGAGACACTTCTGGTCACCGCTTTGCTAGACCGACCTAGGAGAGTCAGCACTCCTGGGTCTAGAGTTAGTGCGAGCTACCATAGAGAAGGTGAAGATCATCCGGGAGCGGGTGAGGACTGCCTAGAGCCGGTAGATGTCTTATGCTGACAGATTATGGAGACCTCTGGAGTTCGAAGAGGGAGACCACGTCTTTCTTCGGATCTCACCTCGACGAGGGTTTCAGAGATTTGGCCGAGGTGGCAAGCTATCTCTGAGGTTCATCAAAACTTTTTAGATTCTGTGCAGAGTTAGCAAGGTGGTGTACTGCCTATCTCTACCACCACAGTTGAATCGGGTACATGATGTCTTCCATGTGTCATGACTGAGGAGGTACGTGCATGACCCATTGCACGTCATCGACTGGGGAGAGCTAGACATCGAGAATGGAGTGATCTTTGCTGAGTACCCGATAGAGATTGATGATCGGAAAGAGAGGATCCTTCATGGGCGATCGATTCCCTTGGTGCGCGTCCAGTGGCAGCATGAGAATCTTCAAGAGAGCACGTGGGAGCGGGAGGCCCGGATCCGTGCCCAGTACCCTAATCTTTTTGAGTAGCTTTTGTTTTGGCTTTTTGGGGACGTGGATCCCCAAGGTGGGGAGAATGTAATGTCTCGGATTTTCCAGTTATTATTTTTAAATATTATATGGAATTATTTTGAGACAGGGCGAGAAGACGACACATCCTTCAGAGGTCTAGTGAGCCCAGAATGGTTGTTTGAACTTTTTTTAAGTTAAGTAAGTCAGCACTTGTGCACAGTTGTGGAAGTTTTCAGATGGATGCCCGAATTAGAAATATTAGCACACCATTGCGTCCGGGACAATGACTTTACCTAAGAATGAGGCTAACCTCGGCCATCGCGAGTTGATGTAAAATGTTAATTTTCATACATTTTAATAAAAAAATAAAATAAAATAAAAATCTAAATGATTATTTTATTTTATGGAAACAACCACTGTAGTGTGGAAAAAGGGTATCTATTTCCTTAATTAAATGTTGTGGCATAATGACAAATAAATGGAAAGTTGTACTCTTTAGTACGCAGTGACGAGACGTCTATTTCCTTAACTAATGGCACGTCATAATGACTCAAGAATAGGCAAGTAGGAGTCATTAATATCACCGCGTAATTAAGTGCGAATCTTGTTTCCCTTTTTAAAGGGTTGAACAATTGTTGACAGTTTGTGACATTTGAGAGGAACCTCTACCGAATCCAGGACGTGTTGGAGAAAACTCTCGGTGATGAATGACGACAGATAGAATTCGAGAATCGCTACACCAACAATGTTGAAGGATCTCGACAACAATGACAGCGTGGCCCCTTCGTCAACGATCGATCCTTTCGAAAGGTAGGGGTTGTTATTTCAATTCCTTTTCCCTATTTTTTGAGTATAAACCACGAACGCGGATCAACCATGAACAAGTTGATCCAGGGATTCGTATGTTCTTACGGGAGGGATTTTCATTGGGATGATTTTGGGGAATTAATCCATGCTTTTATTTATGTTGATCTCTACTCCGTTTAATCCTATTAACGGGAGCAGATCAATGTCATGACGAACGACGACAGAGGTTCATTCCACGATTTGTTTAGTGGATTTCCCCCCTCATTCTTTTATCATGCTTTCTTCACGTTCTTCGTGGGTAAATGAACAACGCATCATTGAGCATCCGTTTTGTGATGCAATGATCCTAAATCGAAGGTTCGACACTGCAACGACCTTGTGGAGGTGCGAGGACAATGACAGACGACGAATCAGACTGGATCGGAAAGAGAATTCTTCGAGCATTCTTCGTGCGGGAAGATCAGAACACATTTTCAGAGCCGATCAGAGGCCCAAAAAGGATGGAAGTGGCTTCATGGCATAAATGTGACCAAAACCTGACGGTTTTATGGCGATCAAACAGCCGAATCGATGATCAGAGCACCACGGGAGGCACGATGGCGAAGGGCGTTCTTTTTGGAAATTTCCAAAATACACGGCGTGTACTTCCAAAGAACATGCCGTGTAGTACTGGATGTGGCGACTAGGGTTTCAGGGTCATAGACGAATCACACAGTGTTTGACCCCGGTCACACGGTGTGTTGGTCTTTCCCCGAAGCTCGACGTGTACTTTGGGTAGTACACAGACACGAGATGAGCTACACGACTTCAGGCGGCACGATGTGTACAGTGCGACAGAAGCGGCTACACGGAGCTCGGCATGTATCTCACGGATACACGGAAATGGGATGGAGTACACGACCGTGTACTCCATCAGATGGCCAGGCGAGGCCAGTAACGCGGGTCACCCCGTGTGCAGATTACGCGGGTTGGAGTACACGGGTTGATGACCGTGTACGGGCAGATGGATAGAGTACAAGGTTCCAAACCCATTTACCCAGACACAGCATGTACTCGATACTAAATGTTGTGTACTTAGTTTTTCCTACACAACCAGTCTCCCGACATGGGCCATTGTACACGGGCAGTACCCGGGGTCAGACAACACGGAGTGTATCCTTTCTACACGCTGTGTAATTTTTGGAAAATGGCTTGGTCCTCTTGTTCACCGTGCCTTGGAAATATTTCATTTGGGTTAGTTCCCCTTCTTCTTATTCCCTGAAGGTCAAGTATCATTTCCTTTTTCAGGAGTATGATCCCTTCAGCAGAACTTTCTGTGATAGAGTCAGACATCCATCTCAGAGGCCCGGATCGAGATCCTCCATCTATTCCAGACCCTAGGTAGAGTCAGGCATCGATGTGACCAACTCTACCGGGCGTTGATCCTCTACCTAGTAGGTGGATTTAGGATGACTCGTGGTATCCTCCATGGACCTGGCAGTGATTCTCATCTGTGTATCGTGATCTTTCCCACTTGAGAGTGTGTCTCCCGGAATGAGTGCTTCTATCTACCGTAACCTTTTCACTCAAGAGTGTGTCACCTGTAATGAGTGTAGCTATCTCTCATTACGGTTTTCAATAATCAGAACTTCTTGGACAAACGTCATTAGAGCTATAAGACTTGTGGAGTGTGTTCTCCTGGAATCGAGTGCATCACGGAATCTTCGAACAGAAATCCCTAATGGGGGTATGTAGTTGTGTGACTTGTCTCTAGAAAACAGGTCTGGGTTTTGAGTATACCTGGTTTGTTCTATATGTTCTGTAGACATATATTATCCACAACTGACTGTACCTTTACTTTGTGTACTTCTTTATGGTTTTCGGGGTCCTCTACTGAGTATTGTTATACTCACCCCTGCATGGGCTTTTCCCACACGTCTGGTGTCTTGTGCAGACGAGCAGCATTTTGAAAGAGTCTAGGGTGGACCAGGACAGGACCGAGATTTCTAAGTTCCCTATTGGCCGAGGCGTTCCTACGGCTACGAGCAGCAGTCCCAGTACCTTTTGTGCTTACAGGTTGGACTTTTCAATTTTCAGACTCATGTTTGTTTGTTTTTGGTGGTCTTATATTATGGCCCAATTTTCTTTTACAGTACTCTACCTTTCGTCGTACTCTATTGGTTAAGATTTAGTTGTATTCATGAATTTTGTTCCTTAGTGTTTTACATTTCCTCATTTGTGGGCTTGGAGATGTGTGTGTGTGTATAGGTACTTAGGGTAATGCCTCCCATGTTAGTTATATGCTTACTCGGTGTAGTCACCAGCCCCTGGCCTATTGGAGGTGGGCTTGGGGAGTCATGGCGCGGGCCCCCCTAGGACGGGTCATGACAACAATAGGCTTTAGAGGTGTTTTTAATTGGGTAGAAGTGGTGACCTTTTATAAGAGAGTGGAGGGGCACAACAGGAAAGTCTTGAAATATTATTTTATTATAAATTGATCGTAGATTTATAATAGTTACAAAGTGATATATTTAGTGTATATGATAAGGATGGGTCAAAATAATCTCCAAAAATAGGTTTTAAACAATATAGGTTACAAAATTAACCTTATATTTTAACTTTAACCCTTATTTAAAAACATTAACTCTTACCATGTATTCTTTTATTTTCATAATACAGGGTCACTATAGTTACTATAAAATAATAATAGAACCATAAGTGTATAATTAATTAATTTTTTAACATTATATAATTCAGTTGGTAGAATAATAGATTTTTAGGAATATTATATCATTTAATAAAATAGTATTTATTTTAAATACTCATTTATGTCAATTTTGACACTATTTAGTAATTGATTTTTTTGAACTCATAAAAACCTGATTCCTTTAAAACAAAGGAATTAAAGAATCCAAAACATGTAAATTTCACCCAAAAATTTCTTGGATGGCATAAAAATGTTCAAATATAATTTATTTTAATGTTTATAATATCATTTATTTGAATCTTTCATTAATAAGGTAATCACTCCATCATCATTGTGTAATAAATAAATAAATTTATTTAATGTATAAAAATTAAAAATAAAATACAATGAAGTAGGAAATATTTTTATCTTTATAATTATTATTTATATTCAATTATATCATTTATTTAAACCAAATTAAAATAGTTTTAGTTAGGAGATACATGATTATGTTATATTTCCCTATTCTTTAAAATAAATATTATTAAAGGTTATTATCACACCCAGGTGGATCCATGGGGTCCCAAAATCAACCTAAGGATATCAATGGTCAGAAATATCTCATACAATAGGATTAGGAAACGTTTTAGGATAGTTTTATACTACTATGATATTATTTGTTACCCTTATTTATGTGATTTACCCTTTAACTATGGTAAATAAAAATAATTATTGATGTTACTATTCATAATGTCAAAAAGTAAAAGGTACCTATTTAAAAAATTTGTACCTTTTGATTCTAAATTATGAATCTATTTTTCCAAATTCAAAGCACATAATTGTCTGAAATTAATTTAAAATTAATTTCCAATGTCAAAATGAGAAACTGGGTTTTTTTAAAAGATAAAACATTGCAAAAGATTGACATACTTTTACATCAGAATTCCATATAAAATTAATAAAAATTAAATAAATTATAATAAATGATAAAAATATATTATATTTAAACTTTAAAACCATTAAATAATACAATTTAACCATATAATTTATCTTGATGGAAAAATTTGTTTTCAATTAAAATTTTGCGTATTTTTACTATTCATCAAAACATTATAGTTATAAAAAAATTCATCCAAAGTAAATTTTTATGAATTTATTATAAATAAGAAGTTTATTTTTTCAAATATAACATGTAAAGGTGTAAAAAACTAAATTGAAAAAGGGTTCGCAATCAAAAGGCGTTAAAACTGCATTTTTAGAAAAATACTTCTTTTATATGAAAATTGAATTTGTTCTTATATCATGTCTATAAAACATATAATATGAATCTAAAAAATTACATTGAATATATAATATATATACATATTTACTTAAATAAAAATCTATAAAGAGTGATATGATTTTAAAAACATAATTATTATCTTTTTAAATAGGTTTTCATAAAAACACATCCTTTATATTCCATTGGTTTTTATTTATATTTCTAATAATATTGGTAACCAATGAATCATTATTTAAAAATTTGTAAAACATATTGTCATAATCAAATTGATACTATTCATTCCCACCATTCTAATGGCTAGATTATTACGGTAACATAATAATATTTAGTTGTTCCTTTAAGGTCGATGTAGCATATCATGTATGCTATTGAACATAGTGTTTCTTTCATAAAACATGGGATGTTACAACTATGGAAAAGAATAATCTAATTATCTATAGCCTTTAATTAGGTAATAATGTTTCATCAACATCGATACCCTATATTTGGGAGTACCCATTTCACACTTGTCGTGATTTGTTTCGAATTACCTCAACATCTTCATTAATTTTGTTTTGAGAGACCCTTTTAGTGCCAATAACATTCTTATATATTGGCCTCAAAAAAATATCCCTTGTATGATTATTATCAATTTGGTCAATCTCTTCATTCATAGGTTAAACCCAATTCTCATCTCCAAATGCTTGATAAAAAAATTTAGGCTCTACCTATGATAAGTACAATGCTTGTTAAAGAGTCTCCATCCTCCTTATCTGTACTGGTGCTATTAGATCACTAATTATGTTCTACATATCAATTTAAGCTCTTATCTTTTGTCTTTGTGTGGATACTGAATTGTTGTCATCCATTTCTTTATTTGGATCTTCTTCTAAATCATCTTCTAAAACTACAATATCCCCTAATATGCTTATCTCTTCATCATTATCTTCCCCATAATGATCATTTATTTGTTGATGAATTTTCTCATTCTATACTATAGTTACATCATGGATTTAAAAAACTTATCCCAACCAGTTATTGAAGTATTTATATGATTTAATTTTGTTTTGGTAACCATGACATATCTATTCATCTCCACATGATTCAAACTTCCTGTTTTTCTCCTTATTTATAATGAAACATTTACTTCCAAACACTAAAAAGTAATTCAATGTTGGCTTGTTTACATACCATATCTCATATCGAGACCTATATTCTTTTGGAAACAAAAAATCTATATTTGATGTGTAGACTGATGTCATCAATACTTCTTTCCAAAACATATCTGGAAGGTCTTTCTCAATGAGCATTGTTCTAGCCACGTTATTGATAATTCTATTTCTTCTCTCCACTAATCCATTCTATTATGGAATTAAAACTACTGAAACACGGTTCCTTATCCCATGTTTCTTGAGAGAATCCTCCACTTGGATATTCAAGAACTCAGTTACATCATCTTTTCTAATATTTTGGATGTTCTGACCTAGTATCTTTTCAACTTCCCATCGATATATTTTAATGTAATTGAATACTTAATACTTGTGGGTGATGATTGATACACACACCATTCTGCTAAAATCATAATTGAATAGAACATAATATCTCCTCCCATCAATAGCTCTGGGTGAAATAAGTCCACACACATCAATATGCATAAGATCAAGAACTCTTATTGACCTTTTATCTTTTTTCCTTACATATATTTCTAATGATCTTCCTTTGTTGACAAGCATATAACATATGAGTATGACCACGTGATAGCCTAGGGTGGTCAAGGGAAAAATTATATTTCACCATATCTTCCAAGTATGTTTGGATCAAGTGTCTAAGATGATTATTCCATAACTTGTCTTCCTCTTCCTTGGATATAAAGTACATATTATCTTCTCTACTGAGAAGATATAGATTTCCTTTTATACATTTTCCTTGTAAAACAACTACACCATAATTTTCCTTGATGAAGCATAATTCTATTGAGAAATTTATGGAATGTCTAGAGTCACACAGTTGACTAACACTAAGCATGTTGTGACAGAGACCTTCAATAACTAATACATCAGCATGTCTCATGTAATTTCCACCAAACATGGACTTCCCCAAGACAACAATTTTTGGCCTCCATCATTGTCAAATCTTACGATACATTCCTTATCATACTAGATTTTTGTCATTGGATATTTATTATCTATCATATAAGAGGTGAATATACTATCAATAATCCATATTTCAGTGTGATCTGATACTTTAAAATAAATCTCTACAACCACTACTTGTTCAACTATATTCTTCTTTTCTACCATGTTTTTGACTTCATACCTGTTACTAATTTATAATCCTGATCTTCCTCGAATTATGATGGACCAAATTCATCTTGAAATACTAAAAAATGATTTTTCAATTTCATCTCATTTTATGATACATTGAATTTATTCTTATGACCACATTCATTATATTTTGGCACATTTGTTTTCATTGTCAATGAGAAGTATCTTTCCATGTTCCCAAATCCTCCACACATGAAACAATGGCCATCAAATTATTTCCTTCAATATTGATCCTTGTATACCTTCCTATTTTGATCTTGTTCTCTTTTTACCTATTTTCTATGGAAAAAACATTTTGTGAGTTTCCCATATTTCAACCAAAATAGCTTCTAATGCCAGGTGCATTCTTGTGTGGAAATACTACACAACTGGTTCTCCTTTTGGATCTCTAATTCTTCTGATTTTGATTCATACCAAATTAAATATTCAACCTCAAATTGGGAGATTGAGGTCTAAAATAAATCATTAATACTTTATTTTTGTGATAAATACTCATGCCTAATGTATCATTCTAGTTAATCATTTTACTTTCCTGACATTTCATTGTCTACTTCACTAGAATCAAGAGTTTATCTTGATCTTTCACCATTCTTTTCTTATTTAAAACTTTCTCTTTAATCTCTTCGATACATTTGATTTGATCTTTACCATATTAATTAAACTACCAATATATCTTTTATGTTTTTCAATTTTAAGTTTGTACTCAACCAAATTTTCTATGATTTCTTGCATTGAAGACTTCAACTTTTCAATTTCTTCATTCATCTCAGACTTCTCTTCTTCTTGTTTCTACATATAATGTTTGTAATTATGAACTAATTAGTTGGATTTATATTTTTTGGATATAAAAATATCTATCTTTTTAAGATAATATTCTAATTCAATATCAAGGTCAACTCTTCCTTCTACTTCTCCCTCGTCACTATCGATTTCTTCCTTTGTGTGGGAATTTCCCAAAAATGCCGACACATCATCTGATTCATGATTATTATAGTCCTCCAATCATATATCTTATATTCTTATAAACATTCATCTTATTTTGAAATAAAAATCTTCTTTTTGAATAAATTTTTATTATTAATTCTCATTCCTTTCACATTGTTTGAATAATTCTTTCTAGGAATTTCATCATTGTCTTCAACATCATCTTCAAACTTCTTAAGACACTTTTCTAAAAAATGTCCAATATTTCCACATGAAAAGAGTGAAAGTGTAAGTTTAATTTTAAAATTTCATATTCATCTTTTCATATTTGAAGAGAGAAATGACATTACATTATCTATATTTTCTTCCTCTTGACTATCTTAAATAGAGAGTTTCTTTATGGACTTGAATGCGTCTTCTTTGGGATTCTCCTTTTCCACAACATCGTTATCATCATTTCCCATATCATATGCTATAATATTACTGTACAAGTTATCCAATTTCATCCCCTTTAGATCTTTATCTTCTAATACAAAAACCTTTTGATGAAATTGAGGTGGATGTTTTCTCAAGATACGCTTGATAATATTTATATTTTCAATACTTTATCTGAGGTCATGCATGTATTCCATGAAAAAATTAACCCAATCAAAGAATGTATCCGTAGACTCATTAGGGTGTATTTTGAGATCATCACATTTTTTCCATATAACCTCCAACTTTTCTTCTCTAAATTTTGAGTCACCCTCATAAATTTTCAATATATTCTCCCAAATAGCATGTGATGTTTTACATGACATCACCTTAGTTTATATTGTGTTGGATTTGGATCCCATTAAAGCATTAATCCCTTTATCACCAATATCCAATTCCCTTTAATCATCTTCTGGTAAATAACCACTATTTATATTGGTTGATATTCTAGGAATAAATAATATAAAGACATCCATTCCTAATTATCATAAGTATTGTTTCATCTTATTCATTCATAATTTAAAATTATTTCTATTGAATATCAGAATCCATTTGTGGTTTACAACCTCCATTTATTCTATTGAGAGAAAACCAATGACTTTCAACCTTTCTCTCTAATACCAATTGTTATCCCAATAAGGTTAAATACCATAAGAGGGGGGGGGGGTGAATCATGTTTTGATAGATAAAAAAATTCACTTTGGATCTTATTTCATCATTTCACAAAACACTCTTCTCTCTTATTCTCATTGAAATATATGAACATTGAAACAAAATCATGCATGATACAGAATGATTTTTACATGGTTCACTCTCACTTGGCTATGTCCAAGGAGCATACAATGAAAATGTGTTAATGTACCAAATCCACTAAGGATCACTGCCAAATTACAATATTTGGACTAGATCACTTTTATACCTAGGATCACTTCCTTTACAAGATTTAGGGTCTTATCACTATATTACCAAGGGTCACTCCCAATATCTGTTTCACTAGATCACTACTAGTGGAAAGGATCACCATCTTCCTCTTCTTTTTTTTCAATGATCTTTTAAGGGTTTCGACTCATAGTCTATGGACTTATTGATCCATTAATTTTTTATGAAATCATGCGGCCTCAACTATAGATATATTCTCTATTAAAGTCCCTTTTCACCCTAAGATGAAATCCACTTTTTCGTGTACTATTAGTTAGAAGAAAATGATTTTATGAACTATTTATGTCCTTTCACAAACAACATAATTCCTCTACGAACTATGATACATCACGTAGCATTTATTCTTCACAGACCACCTCTACTCTGTGGACAACCTCTGCTACTATGAACCATTTATCCCCAGTGGAATGCCTCTGATTACACAAACCACTTTTTATTCCACTGACTACTACTTCTTTGGTGGACCAAATCTTCCTCCGCAGACCCTTTTCCTTTTCGATCTACAGAGCCCCAAAAAATAATTTCATATACTTCCCATGGAACACTTATCCTTTCGTGGAATCATCCTCATTAACATATTCCCCTTCGCAGACTCTCCCATGAACTCTTTTAGACTTAGCTAAATTTCTTCCCAAATAAAAGATATATTCTAATGAAAAAAATCCCGACCTAAATGATAGGATTAATGATACATATATAGGAAAATAGATCTAAAAAATATGATAATCTGTTTTACTTAAATTTTCGATGTGGTACAACCTTCACCGTATATTGATCTTCTCTACGAACCATTTTCCCTACGTGGTCCACATATCTCCTTTTCCCCTATGCGTCAGCTGATCTCTTTTGTGAAAAAATACCTTCACAAATCCATAAATCACCTCCTCACATTCACAAACAATGATCTACTATGCATACCCCAAGCCTTCCTATGAACCATTTTCCTAATGCAGTCTGTGTACCGTGCTTCACAGTCTGCATAACACTAATATGAGGAAATCATCCCTTTGCTAATGTTCATCGTCGTTTCGTGTACTTCTTATGCGTTCTGCAAACTATGATTCACAGTCTGCAAACTAGTTTCTCATATGCATAAATCCTGCATTTTACCAAAAAAATATCTTGAATTTGAGGCCGAAAAATTTGGAAAGCATTGGGAAGTTGCACCACCATAAACACTTACTTCAGAAAACACCAACCAAACATATTTTAATTCATCTATATTTTTCAAAAAAAAAATCATAGAAAAAAAACAGAGATGATGCCTTGAGAGATCTTTTCCCAACAATTTCAATCCTTATAGCCAAAGATAAAAAAGTTACTAAAGAATGGTTTGTATTTTGTTTGAACAATCACCTAAGAAAAAGTTTTCTTGAAAATAGTTCTTGTGAAGAATACTTGTGAAGGGGTCTCATGATCGGGTCTTGTGGAATATTCTTGAGACAAGGAACATAACAAAAGAAATTTTAGAGTGATCTAGATAATTGAGTAGCTAGTGAATGAATGGATCCCCTCCTTTATATAGGTAATCTCACTGAATACCAAGCATTGACTGACAGAAAAATGTCACTCAAAATAGCAACTCACGACAATGCCAAAGATTTAGGTGGTTGTTTACTTTCCTTTGAACCAAGCCCTTTTCCCTTCAGACGTTGCTTCTAAGGGAGGGAATTTGTTGACACCCTCCAAATGAGCATTGAAAAAGTCACAAATAGATACCTAAATATGGGTATTATCACCCCCAAGTTAAGGAAAGAGAAACTGTCCAAAGTTCGTAAATCATGAAAACCTCTAAGAGACTCACGATCGCGTGACCATTGTAAGGATATGAGATATAATCACATACCATGCATAGCCTGTTATGAATCCCGTGGAGCCCATTTTGATAATAAATCCTACTCTTGTGAAGGTTCTATAGAAAACCAGTGGTCATGTGGTAGTAGCCAGGTAAACCCCCTAGGCTACACAGACTATCAACTAGAGGACTCACGAAAACCCATACAGAAATCCTTCAAAAATAGGAGGATAATATCCAAAAGGAAGGAGATTATCATGATTATAAAAATCATATGACACATCACCAAGGGTTATTTTCTTTGAAAACATCCAAGAGAACTCCTGAGACCCCAGAACCTTTGTAAAATAAAACAAAGGAAATAAATGTGAAGGAGGTGGGGGTCTCACATGATCCCTGAACATTATAAGGTGTGCCCCTAATGATCTACAAAGTACCACAAGACCCTAGCGACATGACCACATCATCTCGTGAAATACCTTTTGATTTCCATAATTCATCAATATATTTAGTGAAAAAATTACAGTATCTATCTCTAAATCATGAGTTGGTAAATATTTATCATAGAACTTCAAATTTTATAAGGCATATGATATCTGTTTAACATTCTACATAAAGATTCATACCATCCTCTATTTTGATGAATCATTATAGATTATAAAGCCTTTTCTACTAAAGGGTAATTTAAACATTGGTGAGACGACAAATAATCTCTTTAGTTCCTTGGAAATTTTATCATATTCATTTTTCCAAATAAACATGGATCCCTTCCGAGCTAACATGAAGATTGGATTAGAAAGTTGTAATAAATCCTCCAAAACCAGCCAATAATATCCATAAAAACAAAGAAAAATTTGGATTAGAATTATAATGATTAGTCTATGAAAAGATTCAATAACTTATATTTTTGATGGATTAAAAAATACACCATATATTGTGAATATATGACACAAAAATAAACCCTTTTATTTCCAAAATTCACACTTATTAAATTTTTCATACAAATTATCATTTCCTAGGGTCCTCTGTAAAAATTTCAAGTGATCTTGATGCTCATCCTTGATATTTGAATATATAACAATACCATACATAAAGGTTACCAAAAACTAATCTAGGTAAAATCAAAAGGCTATATTCTTTAAATTAATAAAGATATTGGGGGAATTAGTAAGAAAAAATGGAATCCCTATATATTCATAATGTTCATCACTTATAGAAAATGATAATTTGGGTACACCCACCTTCTTAATCTTTAATAAATGATACCCATAATGATGGTCAATATTGGACAAGTAATAAGCTCAGAATAGTTAATTAGAGAACATGTCAATATAGGGAAGGGGTTAAATGTTCTTGATTGTTATCTTGTTCAGCTCTCAATAATCATTGCAGATATATATTGATCTAGCTCTCTTATCAATTAAACCAATATGTGCACACCAAGGTGACAGACTTGGAAAAATAAAACCCTTACCCAGATCATCCAAGAGTTTCTTTATCAATTTTGGAAAATCAATCGGGGTCATTATATAGAGTTTCTTTGAAATAATTGTATAAATAGGTATGAGTGAAATTGAGAACTCAAATTCATGATTCAGTGAACGGATAATAAATTATTCTTTAAAGAAATCAAAAAACTCCCTCATAATAGACATATCATCTATGATGATTTTCTACATGACCATCATATATAAATAGTTGTTTTGAAAGGGTTTTAAAACCCATATAATAGATTTAATTTCCATAAAATGTTTATATTTATCACCACACTAATTGAAGATCCTATGTTGGTTTAAAATCTCAAATGTGACCTTAATTACTTGTAAATTTATGTGGGATTTATTTATAGAAACCCAATCAATGACTAAGATAACATCAAATTCAATAAGAGTGGGAATAATAATTTTTTTAGGATATATATTCCCAAATAATTCAACCAGAGAAGATTCATATACATGAGATGTGATCAATTTAACTCTATAGATTTTTACATCTAATTTAACATCTAATCACTGGAGTGTAATTTTGAAACATTTAGAAAAAATTTCATATACAAAGGAGTGGGTAGATCTAGAATCAAATCAGACATTAGCAGTTTTAGAGTGGATGATAAGTGTACCTTTGACCATATAATTATGAAACCCATCTTCAAAAATAGTGAGAACATAATATTTCCAAATATATATTAGATTAAGAAGTTTACAATGTCGATCATCATCCTTAACCTTTGGATTCATGTATTGGTTAGCAGGATACCCATACTCTGTGTATTTGAAATAGTCGAGTTTGGGTGGTGCATTTTGTGGAAAATTTGTTCTATTCAAATCATTTGAAAACATCTTCTGATCACTTTGGAAGTCAATTTACAAATTAAATTTATTTACACACATAAAACATTTTATTGTACCAGAAAAGTTCTTACATTCTTCTATCCACACATTGAGCATTAGTGAAAGCTCATATTTTTCATTATATAGTTTTAGTGATTAATTTTAATTCTTTATTTCTTTTCTTATCAAAATAATAAGATTTATTGGTAACCATAATCTTAATTTCCACCTTTATAGCATGAAAATTATTCATTCATAAAAACTAAATTTCATTATATATGACACCCTTTGGTGACTTTGTTTTAAGACACTAAAGAATTGATTATCCTGGCTATCTGGTTGGATGATAATACCCAAATCATACCTCACAAGTCTTGTAATATTTTCCTCATCGATAACCACATATTTATCATCATTGTACATTATCTCAAGGAATTCCTTATCTATTTTCATATGAAGAACATGTGGAAAGTAATTATTAAAAAAATAATGTCTTAATCTCATCTAACTCCACAGAGTGAATTTCATCTTGTTTCCTTGTATTCTTGATGAGAGTCGACCATTGATCCGCTTCACTTTCCAAATTATAGACATCCAAAATGACTTAATGATAATAATCCATTTCTCATAAACCAGTGGATCATAGTAACCAATAAAATATGTTGGTTGTTTCCTCATGAAGGATATAATAGAACATTATTCCCTCTTTTGTTCATATGCAAGTTCAGCATGATTTATAGCTTATGAACCTTGTGTGATCATAATAATGATATTTTTCATTCCACATCCCTTAAAATTTTCATACTAAGGATGAAAATAATTGAATTGTTTTGTTGAATTTAGATTTAACAAGGTTTTTTCAGGTTCCAGACGTTGACTAAAACAAAAAAGCACAATGTTCCCAATAATAATCATAGTGAGAAGCCACACAATCATGAAAAATAATTTATAAGATTTATAAATAATAAGAAATTACTTTTAATCTATGAAAACCCAGGTTTATGCGATTTCATTCGGGGTCATCATCTATTCAAATCCATCTTGATGGTTTATAAAGAGTTTGTACATTTTCAAAACATATCCCTTGGGTTGGTAAAACCAAGTGTACATTAAGGATCTATGTCGTGCACTAGGTGGTGATTGAGTCAAAGACCAATAAACCCATATTAGAGATATTAAACCCTGGTACATGTTTTTCAAATCCACATCCTCTTGGAGTATTCATAAATGGATATAATTTATTGGAAACCACTCACTTTATCCTTCAATGAAATTCCAGGAAAGTTCCCTATACAATGACTTATCTCTGAGATTGTCCCTACGAGATTCATATCGTAGTTTCTAAAAGTGAAATAAAAATTTCAATGATATCAACTATAATGGTTTGGTATTATTACCAATATTATATAATTTATACCTATTTTAGTATTCCATGGGAAGATACAACTTCAAAGAGGTAGTCTTACCACGATCCCTCATGGAAGCACTTTCCACGTGAATCTCTTAGGAGGAGATCCATTCTTTTCCAAATAATAACATGTTAGAGTTCCCAAGGATTTGATTACTTCATATAATAGGATACATATAGTAGTCACTGAAACTTTTCATATATATATATATATATCACAACTTAATAGATGGATATTTATTACATAACATAATAATGCACACCAGAATCGTATTGGTCATGTATCTTTGGATAATTATGTATGTAAATAACTATTTCATAAGTGAAATAAATTATCTCCCACTATATTATTCATAACTAGAAACCTTATTATACATATCATACATAATACCTATATTCACAACTTGGTTAATGTAAAAAATAAGAGATCACGAGCTCAAATGCTCAATAAGGGTAAAAAAGGGAGATATCATTGACCACATAATCATAACATTATAATAAGGTCATGAGAACAAGATAATAAAATTTAAAATATGTAATCTACATATCATAGACCATAAACGTGATTATTGACATAAATATTGGAAATTAATAATAGACGAATCATAATTAAATAAAAGGTCAAAATCCATGAGAGCATAACATTAGCATACTAGATAGATTCTCAGTATACAAATATGAATAAAAAATCATTTTCTTGGAATTTAATGATCATTTAAATAACTATTATAGTATAATGGGTTCACTCCCAAACTATTGTAGTAGTTAAGGTTTTCTCTTAAGACTATCATAGTGGAAAAAGTGCCTTATTGAACTAAGTTGACTCCCCAATCCATTCCTATTTGTTTCATGAGATATTAATCTTTACCCAATTAATTGAATTTATGTATAATTCAGAGAACAACCATCATATAAATAAAATAATAGAGATGAGTTCCATAAGTTCATAATCATTAATCATATAATAAACCATGAAAATGAAATGGGTTTAATAATCATTTCATAATATCATTACCCACGAAAAAGAAATAGGTTTAATACACATTTCTTCATTCAGTAACCAATGGAAAAAGAAATGGGTTTTGTAATTATTAAATCAATTCATCATGACATAACCAATAAAAAATTAAATGGTTTCATAAACATCTTTTCATTGTAAATAATTATGGGACTAAAAACCTACCACCTATGTTGTGTTGAATACAAAAAAAATGGGCATGAATTGATATCAATAATGACCATTGAGGTTACATAGACCAAAAGTCCCATATCTGGTGCTAAAAACACATAAAAAATAATCATTGATACCCAGTGATTTATACAAAGATAAACTTATTTATATTAAAATAATTTAAACATTACCTATTACAATAATCACACAATATCTTGAAAAAAATGTTTAGTATATTTTATGATTATATATATAAGAATATTATTTTGAAATGTTTTCCATAAGCACACTATAATAGATCCCATTCTTTAAATTTCCAAGGATATACTCATATTCAATACCTAAGGAATGGAAACATAAGAAAGGGGTGATATCAAATGTTCTATAAGGGAAAAGCATATCAACATGTAATTATGGGATAGATCATAAACATGAGAAAACATGACCATGAGAGAAATTTCTTTTAAAAAAATGAAAAAATAGGATTTTTCCAAAAGAAATAATAGAAGGATGTGTAATCTCAAATGGTCTAACATATACCATAGAGCAAGATTGTAAAATCATGAGACTATAACCATGATCTGTGGATCATAACATGGGAATATAACATTTAAATGTGAAAAATCATATGAATATGAAATCATAACATAATAGAGAATGAATTTATACTTTATTCCCATAATATTGTGTTATTGGGATAAAAACACATGTAGTATCCTAGGATTCAACTTACCACCTATGCACCCTTATAGTCATTGGATAATAACTCATATAACCTCTTGAAATTTAGATAAAAACCATTGTACCCAATTGGTATTGTGATAAATCCCATCTAAATTCATGGGATTGGTCTAACAAACTGTTCACCCTATTAGGATTGGGGTAACAACTCATTTTCACCCTTAGTCTTTGAATAAAAATCTACGTACCCTGTTTGGCTTGGACAACAACCTTTATACTATCTTGTGTGGGGATAAAAACCTGAGTACCGTCTTTGAGATCATGAGATATAAAACATCAACTAGTTCATTGGAGGGAGATATTGGATCCCACATTTCCTTATTTATACAAACATGTTACATAAGATATCAATAATTCATCATATCAAGAAAACCCACAGAAATAATACGGGGTTCATATCATTTTAAAATTATATCACATAATATGATATAAAAAGTAGATTGATTATTACAAGAAATTCAATCACCCAAAAGGTGTATTTCATATGTGATGTATAAGGTGATTCATCTATCATAACTCTATATGTGATAAATATTTTATAGTTAAATATTAAAGTGAAAGAAAATCTTAAAATAGACTTTATAAAACATTTATTAACATCATTGTAAATCGAAGAAGATATGTATCTCTTTAGATAAGTTAAATTTTTAGAAATTGAAAATAATTAATTTTTAAAACCATTATTTTGTAATAAATATCAACAAATAAGGATTACATAGGATATAAATGCTTCAAAATAGTTAAATTGAATATATTTCGAAAACTTTTTATTTTTAAAATTATCATTAAAAATATATCCTTCTAAAGTCAATTTTTGGAATAAATAATTCATTATAAAAATAAATATATTAATTTTGAAAAATATTAAAATATTTAAAAATAATTATTAATCAAAATCATTTGGAAATAAAATATTAATCTTAAAAAAGGAATCATTCAAAATAATAATATTCATCACAATGAAGGAATGAATTTTCACATAAAATGTAAAAAAGGATGCTTTTATAAAAAATGATACACATGGAAAATGTTATAAAATTATTTTAAAATATTTTAAATATTGTAAAATATTATATAAAATCCATTATTAATTTTTTAATAATGGATAAAAATGTCCATTAAATTAATTTGGATATAGAGGAGGATGATTCCCGACAGAAAAGAAGATGTGGGTTGGTTTCATTTACAAGAATCAAATTTGGTAAATTATTTTTTGAGGGAAATTAAATTGAGTGTGGACATATATAAATGAAATAATAAATATATTAGAATAAAATGGTTTGGGTGTTAGAGATAATTGTTTCACAAATTTCCCCAGTTGAAAATTCATTCATGAATATCCCGATTTAAAAAGGATATTGGAAAGAAACTCTTACAACTTTGGTAACCCAGAAACCAAAAATCCATTGAAATGCGGTATGTGATATGGATATAAAATTCCATTGATAGATTTTAAATTTATGATAAAATTAAATCCCGGGGTATTATATAATCCACAAAAAAACAAGTGGTTGATATGACATAAGTCTCAAAGAATTAATACTGAGATGAAAAATCCATTACCTCACATCCTCGATCCTAAAAAAGTGCTTTAACCTGTTGTATAATAAACACAACTATATTATTAACCCATTTCATAAACATATTGATATTTATAACCCTTTTTACTCTTTTATTATACTCAGTAATTATACATTCATTTGACATCACTTATTTTCATTATCATATGTTATAATTATGATTGTTTTTCACATGTTTCACGATGGATATGTTGAACCAAATTATTTAATAATAATTAAATAATAAATAGATTAATTATGGTATTTTAATATATTTTTCCTTAACTGTTTATTATGTTTTAATTTTATTACATTATATTTTTTGGTTCTAATTTTTGAAGTCAAAATCAGCAACAAACTTGTTTTGAAAAAAGAAAATGAATAAAGGTGATTTATTATTAATTAATTTAAATTAAACTATTACAAATTAGAAATAAAAAATAAAAAATTATTTAATCATGATTTTATAATATTACTACAAATCTATTATGCATATCTATCCATGATATAAATTTATAGTATTGTTCATAAAAGTTGTAAAACCATCCTAAACAAAAACATGATATAATTATTAGATGGCTATGAAGTTATTTAGTTATAATTTAATTATTATATAATTATAATGATATTATTTATATTTATTAATGTGATTAATCAAAATTGGGAAGACTTAGTAAAATTATGTATATGAAAAATATGGTATCACTTATAATTCATAATATTTTTTTCTAATTAATATGTTCTTTTTAGGTGATTAAACATACACTGATTTCTTATAATTAATATTTTTTATAGAATAATTTGTTCAATCATAGAATATAATATAATTTCTTAAATATAATATTTATCAACTAAACACATTTTTATAACCATCCATGAAAGGAGGTTAAGAGAAATGGAACATGTTGCCCATGAATGTGGTAGTCCACACATACACCTAGATGACATTTACATTTTACCTAGAACGAGAGAAACTTAGGCAATGATTTATGTTTTAATAATAATTGAAATTTTATAAAAAAATATTTATTCATTGAGTATCCCTTTCAAACTGTCTCTATACAATAGTAATTGAAAAGTAAACATATCTATTTTTAGAGATGGCAGTATACACTTACACACTAAAGATGTTTTCATTTTCCTAGGAGAATAAGGGAAAATATAATATTTTTAGTCCATAAACAAAAAAATATTTCATTATATAAAAAAATATCTTATAATGATTAAATGGTAAATATAGGGTCTGAGGATACAGACTTGTAAGTAAAAAATATTATATAGTGTTTTGTACTTACATTGAGCATATGAAATTTCTCTTGGATTATTTATTGGAAATAGATGACATAGTACATATTCATGTGAATAGAGGGTTAGGGAAATTCAATAAAGTTATAAGGTAATTAAAATTTACATATTTTTAAGGGAACATAAAATTTTTATAGTATCTTTGAAGGTGTGGTGGAAAACCTATTTTATAAGTGGAGTGAATGGATTTTTTTTTCAATATAGTCATTTAATATGAAATGAACACATTTATCACCTAGAAAGTAGATTAAAATGAAAGAATAAATGTATATGAGATAATTTATGTTCAATAAAAACCTCAAAATATCACTTTGATACATGTTTTAAACATGTTTTATAACTTTTAGACATGGTTAAACTTTTATTACCTTAATTTACCTTTGTTCTGGTAACTACGTTTTTAACCTCGATAACTGATTTTTTATGAGTAAAAATAAAAATACCATTATTAACTAATTCAAACATTCTGATTTAAAATTTGGAAATAATTTCATCAAATAATATTTCTAATAGAGAGAAACATTATTTTATTATTATCATAAATTATGCATAAAACCCATTTTTAGGAAAAAGTCTATTTTAAGGAAACAATTTATTTCAAGGATATATTTAACAAATTTATTGATTTAAATGAAATTAATAGGCTTATTATTAACCATGTAAGGGTAATGAAGCTTTAAAATCAATCCAAAAATCAAATCTCAACTAATATATACATAATAAAAATATACAAACAAAAAATAATTTTTATTATATGGTTACCACAATTACATTTCCTATATATCTGGAGGTGCATAATAATGAAGGGATGATCATAATGTCAAAAATGCACTTAGTCCCCTTCATTCTTATGCACCTCTAGATATATAGTAATTTTAATTTTGGTAACCATATACTAAACAATTGAATGAAAAAATACTCTAAAAACATAATCTTGAGTCCTAATATATGAAAATATCTGGTGAAAAGAGAATATGATACTTGAATACACTCATAAGATCCCACATCCTCAGTATCTGATGGTGGAGGGAATGTAGCTTTGAAATTTTTTTTCTATTTCTCATTAATAAAGGGTGTTTCATGGAACTGCCTCTTAAAATGATCCCATGAAATAACAACCTCAATGTGACCTCCATAGAATATTATCCACCATAAGAATAAAATCCATCTCACGTGAAAATAAAATAGAGGAACTTGATACTATTTCATAGCATAGATCAATCTGAAAAAAATCTCTAACTCACCAAACATGCACTTAGTCTCCAAATTTGAGACACTCACTACATGCTTTTGAAAGCACTAATGGTGGAACTCATAAGACATATTTCTATAAGATTCATATTCCTAAATTGGGTCAACCATCCTATAATTAATTAGATTATCCTTACTTAACTAATGATATCGATTCACACATAGATTAAGATATAAGAATTATTTTTGAAAACAGGAAGGAGAAAAACTAAACCTGGGTGTATAGAATTCATTAATTTTCATTAAATTATATACATTTTTTTATTTAATTTTATTCAACCCAATTCAATCATAAGTTTAATCATGAATGATGCAAGTGAATTTCCTTGGTATCTACACCATAATTATATTTACCTCCCCTAGATTGTTTAATAAACTTACGGTCCTTGTGTATGATCAAAGGGGACCTATTATCTGGTTTCCAAGGTAGTCTCACTTTCTACATCACACACTAAGTTAAGATAATGCTATTTCCCTAAAAACCCCACTAAATCCCCATCATCTCCTAACTCCATTCACCATAATTATTATTGTTCACACCTACAATACCATGTTTTCATGATCTTTCCCCACTGGGAACCACTTATTGGGGTATAGTGAATGTAAGAGTGACCCTTGACTACCACATCCAATATCTCTGGGGTTAGTGACTATAATTGAGGGTATAAAACATACAAATTGAAAAAATTAACCTCATCAACTCAATAAATACATAAATAAATAAACCAATCAACACCATAATAAGAAAATACAACCAATATCTAGTAATACACTATATAACATATAGGGAAAAGTATCAAAAATAAAATAAAAAAGTGAAACTCTTAATTTAGTGACTCTAACCAACACTATAATCCTTGAGAAATTAATTACCATATATATCATTTAATCTCTCATTGAAACATTATATATATGGGAGGTTATACATGAAATTTTATAATTATCATTCTTAAAACCATTCATTAAAATGATGAAGAATCATACTAAGACATCATTGAAAAACATTAGAACCTATAAGCACCTATATGAGGCCACAAAATACATAACATCGGCAAGGATCACTCACCAAATATAACATCCAATTTTTGATTATTTTTCATTATGATAATTTCATTGGATTGTGATATGATGATTTGGTCCTGAGTTCATCATTCCCACATTCCAAAGGTATGAATACTACCATCAATGGGGTGATACTAATGAGAAGTTTAATCAGAATAAGGGGATGGGAGGTTGAAACCTCCCTCTGATGGTATTTTTTTCCTATTTTAGGACTCCCTCATAGATTTAAGGCATGGTAATGAATAAAAATCCCAATTATATCTTTATTTAGTCATAAAATAATTATATCACTTTCTACCTAGTAAGGGTGACTGCATTAGGTTGGAGAAGATTAGTTTTTTGGGAATATTGTGTATCTGGATGAGAATATTTCTTTATACTCATCATATCAGGCCATGAGGACATCCCGTGTCTATCACATAAGGAATCAAATGCTCATCAGATAATTAATACTATTATTATCACAAAAGGAATACATTGATTATCACATAATTAATCATATTTCTCATTACATATGTAATCCTTTTCATGTCACGTAAGGAATATTATGCTCCTCATACAAATCATCCCATTCCCATAACAATAGGAAAGGAGGATTTATAATGAAATCGGAAGGTGTTTAATTCTATTATTAACACATAGTTAATCTTATGATATTTAAATAAGGAATGAAATTGTCCACTTTTTCTTTTCACATAAGGGTAGTTGATCCTCTTAGGATTATCACATTGGGGTAGTTGATCATCTTATTATCATCCGATAAGGGTAATTATAGTTTAGAGTCCCATGGGGATACTCCGTATTTATAGTCATGCGTGGATTCTCAATGTTTAGAGTCCTATGGGGAGGCTTTTGTTTTAGATTCCTATGTGGATTCTCATAGTTTAGAGTCATGCGGGGATGCCCATAGTTTAGTTTCATATAGCTACATTCATTGTTTATATTACCATGGGGATGATCACAGGTTTAAACCTTATGTGAATGTCAAAGTTAAGTGTCTCATAGGGATATATTATAATGATTTAAATTATCCACAAAGATTACTAGGGATATAGTTGATTCCTCCCTTGGGGAGTGATAGGATGATATGATATTGAGATGTTGGGATTATACCTAAAAGAGCCATCTTATTATTCCTTCTAGAACATTAATCCAAACCCATGTAGTTCAAAAGGGAGAGATTAATATCATGTCTTAAAACCATTATATAAAATGTAACTTCTTGTTATAAGGATGATTGTGTCTTAAAAGGGATTTAAACGAGGGATTGAGTGGGTCTTATCATTAGTGAAATCCAATTGGTAAAACCTAGAAGATGGATTATGTAATTGTATGTTACAATGAACACACTCAATAGGAGGTCCAAATCTAGGAATTTCTCATTTATTTAATAAGGGGTATGTCCATGAATGAAGAAATTATTGTGGATTATACTTAGGATGTAGCACAGATCCCCCCCACGATATTGAAGGATATGTGTGAGTATTAGGAGAATATTGTATGACCCTTAGACGATATAGAGGTTTGAGATGTTGTATATTTTAATTATGATCATTTTTATATAGATTTCATGAATTATTCTAAATTTGGTGAATGTGGGTTTCATGAGCTACCATCTCTTGAAAAATTATGACTCATAGAGGAGGTTTCAAATGAGTTATTATGATATGAGTTTTATAAAAGATAGGGTTGACCCTAATTAGTGACTTATGTAAAGATTTGGGAATTTTCATGATTTTTTTCATCATTAAAGAGAGTTACATGAAATATTATTTAGTACATGGAAATTCATAGAATTCTATTCAACAATTTATTCACATAATATTATCACCTTTAAGAGACTAGCGTGATATATATGATAGTGAAAGGTGTAAATTGTTTATTTTCATGAACTGAGAACTTCATCTTCCCTAAAATACAAAATCCAAGGTATAAACCCTTGTAATAAAAAGTAGAGGGTTATTTATAGGTCTTATAATCATCAATATATTTGGATTATAGAACTGTTACACATATGTATAACACTAAACATGTTTGTAATCATGGATATGATATCATGGAAAAGTTTCATGTGTGTGTAACACAAGGCTGGGCAAACCCTATTATTACTAACTCCTGTAACTCATGTTTCATAAGGATATACCCATTGATCTAAAAATTATTTATTTATACTATATTTCTTCATAGACCCATCATATTTTTTTTGATCATAAAACAAAATCCATGTTTAATATTACAATATAAAATAACATATGACGAATGAACCCATAAATCTCTACCCCACTAGTTGTTTTTCGAATTCCTCAGTTGAAAACAAAATGTTCTTAAATTATTTATATAGGTGTGTAAAATGTCAATTATTGTATCATAACCACATGAATTATACCCCCACAACCATTATCACATCAATATTATATATCCTCATCATAGTAGGGTATCATAAAAATAAATAACATCAACATATTTTCTCCTTATAACATGCATGACCCCCACCGTTAATCACATCCTATATAAAATAATCAGCCCATCATTATCACATCATCATCACAACCATATAATCATGTTAACAAATATAATATATACTATAACATTAATAAATTACAATCCATATGCATATACACACTTTGATCCATCACAACCCATACTACATCAGTAAGGGAGGGGTTAGGAATAGTCTTCCATTTATTCCCTATCCAATAAATATGTTTAGATAAAATATCTAGAACCAAAAAGAGTTTTCAATTCATTTTGTTATCCAAATCAAGTGAGGTGGGTAAGAAAATTATAATGAAAATATAATATAAATATATCCATCCATAAGCCTGACCTATTTATTTTCTCCAAATATCACCTCCCACACCCAATATATCACCACGTAATTTCCACTAATCACTAGAAAGTGATTTAATTTGTACAATAGAAACCAATCAGTCATATTATGTGAAACAAATATTTACATTTTCCCATTTAATGAGAACATTCATTCAATTATAGAGATATTATCTTACTGAACACACTACATTCATATCCCATTAATTTAAATATTTAATATTAAACCATTCATTAAAAATTAACTTCATCTATCCCAATCTTTAACAATTAATTATAGTCAATTATTGTATTTAGATAACCACTATTTAAAAAAATTTAGTCTATATGCATTACAATGTTCATAATTACCATTAACATTATATAACACTGGGAAACTAAAACACTTACTCATAATAATAAGAAAAACATCACAAAACCATCCCCTATAACACTATTCAATAGATTCCACAACTATTTTAAATCTATTATATGGTCCCAGACTTAAACATTACATATTATAGTATTTTCTACTTGATTTCACTTATTTTCATTCCAAAAGATATTTTTGGATTAGATTTTTAGAATGTTTGGAAATAACAAATACATATCAACCCAAAAGAATACAAATTGGGTACCATTATTACAATATCCATTTCATCCAAAAAATAAAATTGTAAACAAAAAACAACCACATGATTTCTTTGAAAAATATTCATAACATTTAACCCGACTTACTTATTTCTATTAAACATCCTTATAACCTATGAAAAGAATTTAAAAACATGGTATGATCATAAAAATCACAGCATGGGATATAAAAATAAGGAAAGAAACCATTAGTCCATGAGTACATATAAAAATAGGAATTCATTTCATAAGGACATACTTCTCACCCATATATACTTACTTTATGAAATGTGACATTTCAATAAAAAATTAAGAAACATATATATATTACCATAATTGTATCTTTTGGAATTACTTATATTGTTACTCTTGTGGCTCCCTTATGATTTATAATCCTCACGACTACCTTACAATGTAACCCTCATGACTACCTTATTGTGTAACCATTGTAGTTACACTTAGAGTAACCATACATCCCACCACCAACAAACACATAACCAATGAATTATAGGGAGATATAGGTACCACCCATGATTAGAAACAATTCCCATGAACTAGAACATAATCATAAAACATGAATAATTTCAAAAAAACATTACTTTTGAATTTCGTAAAATATAATTTTAAAAGATGATTTTTAAAAGATATTCCCTTACAAATATCATATATTTGATATGAGAAATAAATATAATGAAAGAAATATTTGTATAAACTATAATAGAAATATAATTATGTTTATAACACCTTTTATGATCATTTTATAACATCATCCAACCCAGTTATTAATAACATTTGTTTTATTTCCATTATTTCTAGTGTGTACTTTACTTGATGTCCATGGTCATTTCGTAAAGGATTTTCTTGTTGAATGGAATCAAAACTCTTGAAGTGAAATGAAATTGTGTTAATAAATTTAAAAAATATTATATTATTCCATAAATCATTTTGGTTATATAGTATGAGTATGAATCATTAGATAAATCATTAATGATATTCATTTATATCATTTTAGATGTTATTAGTTAATCAAGAACTTATTTCATCCTTTCCCCTTCAGCAACTACTGCTCTACTTTAAACTATTGACAAGTAAAACATTTCACAGTAAAAAATGCAATATCTCTTTTCATTGCATTCCACTAGTAATACTCTAAAAGGTCTCCATACATACTTGTGATACCAATATGAACTAAAAATGGAGAACTATGAGCTTCTCCCAACAACTCTTTCTTCTGATGAGATTCACAAGGAATACATGATCTTTTTTCAAAATCTCAAAACACTATGTTTATCAATGTTAAATTCTAGAAACTTACCCATATTAACCACTTATACCTATTTCTATAGCTCATGGTCTTACTTCTATGATTTCTTAATTATTTTTGACAAAGATGACTGCACTGAACCCTAAAGAAAAATAGAGGAATTTCATGCACCAACAACTTCCAAGAAAAAATTCATCAAATAATTAATCAAGTGGCCATGGTCTAATTGTAACATACTTAATGATGCATGATTTTTTTGACTCAATTTATCCACCACTTTGTTTTATTTTCTTGGATGTTAATTCATTATGTAATAATAATCCTTTATCAATTCAAGCCATATTCTCTTCCTCATGTTGATTACCTTATGAGTGAATATATACTTCAGACTTTTATGGATGGTATGAATTTCATAATTGGATCTGTATAAATGATTCATATAAATTTTCAAAGAAAAACCATAGATAATAATTCCAAATAATTTGTGGGATAATTCAACTCATGAGGTTTTAGTAGTCTGGAAGCATAAGAAATTACCTGATCATTCTGCATCAGAAAACAAAAAAGTATCTTTAATGAAGAATCATTGTAGATTACAAACTCTCCATTTCTGGAAGGAAGGGAATAACTAGAGAATTAAAAAATATCCTTTTTTAATTCTTGAAAAAAACATCACATTCTTCTATCGAAAAAAATTTAACCCCTTTTGATGTTAACTTAGTTAGCGGGCTAGATATCAGTGCAAAGTTTTTAACAAACTGTATGCAATAACATGCTACCATAAGAAAATAATGAATCTATATAAAATTTATAGGTATTTTCCATTCATAAAAAAAATTATGTAGGATAAACTTTTTTTAGATCCTTATATAAAATATTCCCAAGAAAAGTAAATTTTTTCAACCGAAATTCAGACTCTATGAATATTCCATACAGTATCTTTTCTTTTATTGTTTTAAAAACAACCCTAATATGTTTTAATAGTCCTATTTAATTTTAGAATATAAAATAATGTCATAAATACAAACAACCACAAAATTATCCAACAACTCATGAAATCTACTATTTATAATATCCATTAGTATAATAGTTTCATTAGTTAACCCAAACGACATGACAACCAATTAATAATTCCCATATATATTACAGAACATAGTCTTTAGGATGTATTCTTCATTTAATTTAAACTGATTGTAATCTAACCTTAGTTCAACCTTCAGAAAATACTATACCCCGTGGATAAAATCAAATAATCTATCGATATGAGGTAAATGATACTTGTTTTTAATAGTGATGTTATTAAAGGCACTATAATCAATTCAGAGTCTCATTGATCCATCTATCTTCTTAAAAAAAGACAGGATCACAAAATGGTGATGTGCTGGGTTGGATGAAGCCTTTATCTAATAATTCCTACAACTACGTTTTCAACTCTAAAAGTTCCATTTGAGCCATTTGATAATGGGATTTTGAAATTGGTTTAGTATTAGGAACTAAGTCAACAATAAATTAAACCCCCTGATCAAGTACAACACCAGGTAACTCATCAGAAAAAACATCAAGGTATTCATTTACCATTGGCACATAATTAATATGAACATTTCCCTTGTTTTCAATAATTTGAGCAAGATAAATTTCATATCCATATTTCAATAGTTTTGAAGCTTCCTAATATTTTATCAATTTTATGTGTTCATTATTGTATACAAACCAAAAATCTTTCTGAAAAAGTTCTTTTTTAGCTCTATAATAAATTTTAGAATGAAAAACAGAATGCCAATCCATACCCAGAATGACATCAAACTCTACTAAGGAAAAAGAAATGTTTGTAGGTAAATTATTTACATAGAACAAAATAGAAAAATTATTATAATTCATCTTTTCCATAATATTCCCCCTAGTGTTTTAATAATAAGTTCTGATCTCATTTTTGAGGTGATATTTCTAATTTACCATAAAATTTGTTAGAAATAAAGGAATGTAGAAACCTCATATAGAATTCCTGACCTGAGAGCCACTAAAACCGTACCCCGAGCCCAGTCGTCACATGACCTCAAGCGTGCCTCCTTGTATGCCAAAAATTACCGACTAGCAGAGAGGGTCCGATGAGTCAAGTAGGGATACTATACCCTATTTACCAGAGTAAGCCCCAACAGAACACAAAATAAATTGCATAAACAATGAAAAAAACACTAAACATACAAGAAAAACATCACTAATCTTGGTACAAACCATAATTTAACATTAATGATTTCATGATGTACTAGTATCACAAAGTGAACAAAACCCAAAATAAGACAAATGACCAAATCACTAAATGGGCCCTGACTATAAGTTTGGATATTTATCCAGGTACATCCCAAGTCTAACTTAACATCCCTGTGTAGGTCCTTTTCCCTTGTCCTAACATGCAACCAAAAAAATCTGTTCGGGTACCCAATGGCGGCCTGAGCAGGGTGTGAGTGCATAAATCAGCAGGCCACCACAAATAGTGTCTAAGAAATATATAGTATAATAAATAGTGCGTGCTAGTACAACATAAATGGTATGCAAACAAGGGATAGTTCGAGTTCCATTGGATAACAAGGTTCATTTAATTAATGATTATCATTTATCCCAATTCCATTTCTTATACAATATTGACCACATAATCCATTTTTAACACATGCTCTTTGGGTTAGGAGAATACATCACAATACATTGGTCTAAGGAAATCAATCAATGTGAATAGTGGAAATAAGTCAAGTCCACATTTCACTTGGTCCACACATATTACATCAACACATTATCCTCACCTCGAAGTCTCAGTCTGGGTGGATGTAATCATTAGGGGAATAGAACCTATATCCCCTTCACTAACCTGTAATTTTTTTAGTTGGAGTTTAGAGCCTAATTTTAACTTGACCCACATGCATAGATCCTCATTTCAATACCCACTCTACCAAAACATTTGCACATTATTATTTATGAAATCACCACAACCATACTGTAACATAAGAAAGAATAAACAATTCCATTGGGGATCAAAATACATAACAAACAACACGAGAATTAATACTATTCCATAATCCATTAATACATTTACCATTTACAATTCATATCCATTTAGAAAAATTCCCATTCTTGTGCCTTAACCCATCAAGTGTATTCATCAACCCATATACTTTAGCCAATATTCATCAATTACCATATATTAACCCATTTTCCCATTTATCATTTCACAAATATTTACCAACGTATACACTAAAAGTACAATTCTTATCTCACAAGGAAAAACCTATTTATTTTATTCAACCCTTTATGAATACCCCATAATCCCATATAATAACACGTTCCACATATTTATCTATTTTATACTCCATTATCCAATTACAAGTTCACCATTTAATATGCACTAATCCTCTTAGGTATTTTTAATCAAAAATTCATTGGACAAATCGACATAATCTCATTCGACCCAATATTCCCATTCTTTATGTCATGCCAAACAAACCCATGTTCCCTTATCACCCTAGGAACAACTAACAACATTTAATTTTCAATTTAACCAACCATTAAAAATATGTTCTTCAAAGGTTCCACATTATTATCCGGAAATCCTTCACTTAACCATGCCACTCTCTAGGTATGGGAATGCCAACACACTCCATGGATGGCCCTAAAATGGTCATCTCACACTCTACACATCCCACAAGGACCATGATGGTTTTAATTGGTCACATAGATATCCCTATTTACCAAAACCTCCAACAGGATCAAGAACACAAAAGGGGAAAACAAGAACTAAAACATCCATGCAAAAATATAAAATAAAACTAATTTATAATACTTGTAGACCGCCTACCTCGAATCTGATGACGAACTAACTCTTTATCAAATCCATAGATCTAGATTCAACCACCCTTTGAAGCCTCAACCTAAAACTCCCTGAAAAAGGAGGGATTTAGAGCTTCATATGAATAGGGGAAAAACCTCAAACCCTAATATGGAAAAGAGAATCAAGAGGAATATTAGAATTACCCAGAGCATCAATCTGTAACCAAAGACACTCATAACAGACTAGATATGAGGAAGATTGATCCATGGGAGCTATTGAATTATTTGGGAAGTAACTAGGGTTCCAAGGAGGAATAAAGAAGGAAATCCTGAGTGAGATTTAAAATCTAGTAATTGAAAATTACTAATTTTTCCAACTTTTCTGGTCTGCATGGTTTACCCACCCGGTTTTCCAAACCGTGCGCAAACCATGCATATGATACTTTTAGAAAATCCCCCTTTTGTATGATTTCCTAGGGTGATTCACATGATTAGAACTAACAGTGCGCAAACTATGAAACATTCCCAAAAAACTCCTTTCCCCCATATTTCATGCCCCAAACCCCCAGAACACCCTGGAGCCTTCCCATGAACTTTGGGAAACTCATTGGACAACAAGAATGGACTCCACTAAAACATTATGTGGACATCTCTTAAGAAGTAAAATATGGGATCTTACAACCTCCCAACCTTATAGTGGATCTTCCTCAAGCCTTTCTTCCTAAGCATAAGCGAGCTTCCTCAACAAGATATCACACCACTTGGCATGCCTATCCGTTCCCACTTACAAAAGTTTCTTATTGAACTTTACAAAGCTACCAAAAAAGTGTACTAAGACATTTTATTGGACAAAAAGACTTCCTCACCATAACCCATGACATGAACTAGATACTCCTCAAAGACGAATCAACTTTAGCCATACCAAACCAATAAAACCTATTAGAGAAATCATAGGCAACAATGATTGATTCAAAGTAGGGGAATCTTTGCACACAACATCATTACATTTTAGAGGAATCAATAGGCATCCCATCTGTCTGATCCTATTCACAACACATGACCCAAATCACTTGGTGTCATTTTCCTTTGTTTTTCCCCAACTCTAATGGTGACCAAACTCAATATCTACCAAATTAGAATTCATGGTTCATTCAACCACATTTCCCAATTTATGTTGAATCACCACTATCGAGGAAAGATCACCTGAATCTCAACTCAAATTTCACATCACCTAACGTGTTCCAACTCACTATGCTCGAACATCCATAGGGAATTACACTGTATTGGCATCTAGTCACACTATCAAAACCATTCAGGAGGATATTCCTACACTATCCATTAAAGGACTAAGATCTTGTTGACCTCACTCAGGTAAAACTTTATTTAAAAAAGGTACCTTCCACCCCAACATGAATCCAGAGGTGGTCACTCTCACCAAATCCATTCAAGTTTACCATTTATGGATAGAATTCCCCTGACCAGATTTTTCCAGAGCACCCACCTTCCACTAATGATATGCTACCCCCTTTCTCACATTCCAAAGGTGCTTACAGACTTAAATCCTATCATTATCATTCCACACACCCACTAAGGTTGTTCTATAAATTATAGTAGAATTCCATCAACATGAAAAAGGTTCCCTCCCAACCGTCATCGGGATTTACCCTCGGCATGAAAACAATTCACATGGACAAGGTTCCCTCAACATCAAGATGTTCAAAAAAAACCGAAGGAAAAATTACCATAGAATAACCCTGATCTTCATTGTAGTTATAGAACCCAACCTCTCGTGCCCCAACCTATTGTCATACCCAAACACACCCCTCTACGACATCAGTACAAACATCATAGGCTTCACATAGAACCTCATTAAGATCCAAGAAAACACTTTTCTCAAAATTAACCACACCCAAAGCCCACATTTCATCTCTAAAGAACCTATCATGAACCTCATGATTTCCTCATTGGAATCTCCATGCCACTACTCGAACTCAATGATCTCCTCTCCACATTCAGAATTGGATTATACCTCCCCACCTTAGGATTTTCATTACCATTTTTCTCTATTAGGGATTCCAACCACCGTTTATTACACTCGATCTCAATCCAAAATCTAAAACATAGACATGGCTATCTAGATATTTACAAAAACAGGAAAACGAACATCATCCAGTGTCTGTTCCCAGATTCCGTGAATGACACCCATGGCGTTTTTCGATATTCGGTCCATCCTAATGACCTCACGCAAAGCCATTGAGGGTGTAAATCCATCATCAAGCTCCACATATACCATTTTCATGTGCATAAATTCAATGATGTACCTCATCAGACCAAACTCCTTAAAGTCTATTGGCATAAATCCAATGTATCTCAACGTACCTAGAATGATATCAAGATATTAAGAAGGATCATCACTAGATAACGTAAACTAAGAAGTTGTCAAAGAACACCAACACTAACTTATCAATTTTTGATTATGAACTATGTGGAACCATGACATTGAAATGATCTCATCATCCCATACCAAATGCATTTCATCAACACATAACCACCGCTGCTTAGGTGTAAATTCCAACCAATTCTCACCACTGCTCCATGACCAAATTTCCAAGCAATCGTGAACCAACGAAACATGTGGAACTACTACCACAACACTACTCGAGTTCTTCCGATGCATCCCTGATAGCTAAATGCCGAATAACTACAGTCTACCACACCAATCAAACCAAATGTCCCTCAAAAATCAACCTTTACCTATGTGTATCCCATCACCATCTTAATTTCCTAAACATGTATGTCTGTTAGTCGGACTCATTAGCCCTGAGACGACCTCTGCATCTTACCCAAAAACCAAACCATTCATACAAACAAGTTCATCCACGTGACCAACCTAACCTCTGGTGTCACCATCAAGAAAAAGAAATATTACCTCACTTCAGTCACCCGTGTCTCTTGCGCTCAAAAAAAACTTTGAGACCTCCATTAATCCTCTTCCAAACATGTGAGTAGAGAATCCAAAAGATAAAACCCTTCGAAACAAATGTTATATACTATCACAAACAATAGGGTGGCCATATAAAATAAAGGGGTACAACTATACCATTTACTAAAACATGGTGGTACATAGAATGAATTGACCCCACCTCTGAAGCATCTCCCTTGCTTCATATTCCAATGTACCTGCACCACTTTGCTAACCTCCTATGAGGTAACCCTTGATTTTCAAAAACTATCATCACGTAACCAAGACATGAGTGTGACCACCAAACATCAACCTTCCCAATTAGACATCTAGGCCAAACCCGCACCATGTAACTCTTTGAGTTCAACTATCAAAGTCATAAACATCTACATGTGTGACACACAACCAAAAGAAATAGAAACCCCATCCGACCTCTCTCATAGGTCACCTTGAAGGTTGAATGATACCAACTCCCTAGACTGGAGTCTCAACTAGGAAAACCCATTGGTACTATCTCCAAACTATACATATCATGACAAAAAAAAAGAGATTCTATTTAATGGAACTCTCACCCTAGTTCCAATGCACACTGTGCCTAGCACACTAATCAGACATTTACTATAGATTCTGTATAAAAGGTGTACACATTCATTAGCACAACATGAAAACATCATCTCTGGGATTAAAAGTGAAAGTCATAAAATCTCTACTCACAAGGTCTCTAAGACCCAAGCACCATCCTTAGGGTCTAGAATTCACTCCATACGGTTAAAAACCACAAGAGTTTCCACACTCACATTACCGAACAAATCCTCGCAGCCCAAAGGCCACAACCCTACAAAGGGTTCCCAAAACACACCACCTAGGCCATATCATAAATAGAAAGGACTCACAATCCAAATCCAAAGTCTCAATATTGGGGAAATTCACTACCCCAAAACAAACATACCGGGGTCAAACCAATAACACAAAGAATACCCACTTTTGAACTCAATCATTCTCATTTTAAACTTCTTATTCACCGGAT
The DNA here is from genome assembly GCA_963277665.1 of Viscum album. Lineage (NCBI taxonomy): Eukaryota > Viridiplantae > Streptophyta > Magnoliopsida > Santalales > Viscaceae > Viscum > Viscum album. The sequence goes on from OY728143.1 coordinate 1,718,458,077, forward strand.
GCTTCAAATAATTTCTGAAAGAATTATACCGCAGATGGAAATGATCTCATGCTATCAAACTTAAAAGAAACCATTACTCATAATCTATCTGAAAGGTCACCATCACACTTAGAACACTACCCTCTACCATACCTACAATAGGTCATGGTCAACATGGGGTAACTAATTTACTTAATCACAAGTATTTCATCTACACCTCTTCAAACCAATTCTTCTTTTACAACACAATCCTTTCCTCTTGGGAAAATTTCCCATTTCACAACTTGTTAAAATCATTACATTAACTCATTAACACATTTCATTAGGAGAAACTCACAAACACTTTTCCGGTCATTATGAAATCTTTCTCTTTTAGACACTGAATTATCCTTTATAATATATCACACCCAAAATTTTTACCTAGTCACAAAATTTCTTTATACATGATATTACTTAGAAATTCATTTTCATTTTTTCATTCACCCACATTAATTAACATTATTATACATCATTTTATTTAAATTTATCAATGAATTTAAATTAATTATACTCTATATGCCCCTCACACCCATCCCATGTGTGTACCTATAATGATGCATACCACCTATATCCTTAGGAACCAAAAACGATGCAGGAATTCACAACCTCATGGAATTATAGAAATGAGAAAAATAACATAAATCAGTCAAATAGCACTAAATGGTGTAACATAATTCAACTGCAATAACACACATCAAAAACAACAATTCCACCCATGGGTGACTTGGGTTTTCATTTGTACTTGGGTTAGCTACTCCTATAAACAAGATCATTAACAAGGCCCGACACTGTATTAATATTCATTCTACCATCCCCAAATATTATGAAAGAGATACTAACTCCTCTACTACAACTTTGTAACTTCCCCGACCCAGGATTCACTAAATCGGTGCCCTGAGCTGAGTCATCACATGACCTCAAGCATGCCTCCCCGTACGCCAGAGGATGCCGACTAGGGGCGAGGGTGTAATGAGTCTTGTGGGGAGACTATAACATCTTTACAATAGTAATCCACCATATAAATAAAAATAAATTTCCAATAAAATAAAACTACCAATAATCATAAAATCAAAACATCACCCAACTGGGTACAAACCATAATTCAACAATAACGATGTCATGATATACTAGTTGTGAAAAGAGAACAAACCCCAAAGCAATACAAATAGAAAAATCCCAAAACGGGTCCCAAATATAATCCTAGATATTTCTCCATGTACATCATGAGACCAACTCAGCATCCTAGTGTAGGAAATTTTTCCTTTTCCTATCCCACAACTAAGAAATATTCTCAGTTACACAATGACAACCCGAGCAGAGTTTTAGTACAAAACTCAGTAGGCCACCACCAATGGTGTGTATGAAATATTTGGTACTATATATAATTGATGTTAGTACCACAAAAGAGGAAAGTAAACAAGGGATATTTCAGGTTCCATTAGTTAAGAAGGTTCATTTAATTTAGGACAAGAATTTATCCCAATTCTATTTCTTGTACCATCTTTACCACATAATCTATTTTTAACACATGCTCTTTAGTTTAGGCATATACATTATCTATAAATGGGTCAAAGGAAATTAATAAATATTCATAGAGGGAATAAGTCAAGTCCCTATCTAACTAGGGATACACATATCACATAAACACATTATCCTCGCCTCGAAGCCTCAGTCCAGGTGGATGAAACCATTAGGGGAATGGAGCCTCTGTCACCTTCCCTAACACATGCATTTTTTTGGGTGGAGTTTAGAACCCCAGTCTAACTCAACACATGGGTGTAGAGCCTCATGTTAATACACCACTCTACCAATCCATGTGAACATTATTATTTATCCAATCACCACAACCATACCACAACAAAACTAATCATGAACAATTCCATTGGAGATCACCATACATTACAAAAAACATGGGGAATAATTCTATGCCGTAACCCATTAATACATTTACCGTTTACAATTCATAGCCATTTAGCTAAATTCCCATTCTCATTCCTTAACCCCTTAAGTTTATTCATAAACCCCTATGCCTTATCCAATATTCATTATTTACCACATATTAACCCATTTATCCCATTTATCATTTCACAAACATTTACCCACTTATTCACTAAAAGTACAATTCTTATCTCACAAGAAAAAAAACCCTTTTTGAATCTCCTATAATCCCATGTATTTACCCATTCCACATATTCATACATTTTACATTTAATTATCCAATTACATGTTCACTATTTAATATGCTCTAATCAGATTAGGCATTTCTAACCAAAAATTCATTGGGCAATTGACATATTCTAATTCAAACCAAATTTCCCATTTTAATGTTATTCCACACAACATCAAGTGCCCTTATCACCCTAGTTACGCTTGACACCATTCCATTTACAACTTAACCAACCATTAAAAATATGTTCATTATAGGTTCCACATTATTATTCAGTAATCCTTTACATAACCCTACCAATCTCTAGGTCCAAGAATACCAACGCACCCCATGGGTGGCTGTAAAATGATAAAGGAATATTCTAAGAATCCAACAGTGATCATGATAGTTTTAATTAGTCATGTTGGCACCCCTTTTTACCAAACCATCCCATTGGACCAAGAGCACAAAAAGGGGAAAACAAGAACACAAAATTTGATGAACAAATCTAACATAAAACTATGGGATAATACTTATAGACCACATACATAGATTCTGATGATGAACACACTCTTAATCGAATCCATTGATCTAGATTCAACTACCATTTTAGGCCTCAACCAAAAAATCCCCAAAAAGGGATGGTTTAGAGCTTCAGATGGAGAGAGGAGAAACAAAAAAACCCTAATCTGGAAAAGTGAATCAAGAGGAAGAAGACTTACCCAGAGCTTCAATACACAACTGACAACACTCCAAATGTACTAAAGATGAGGTAGATTGATCCATGTGAGCTCTTGAGGTTTTTGGGAAGTCACTAGGGTTCCAAGGAGGAAGAAAGGAGGGAGTCTCAAGTGAGCCTTAAAATCCAGTAATATAAATTTTGTAATTTTTCCATATTTTCTAGCTTGAAAGGTTTACCCACATAGTTTTACAAAATATGCAGAAACCACGCAGTTTATACTGTCCAAATATACCCCTTTTTCATGGTTACCTAGGATGATCCGAACGATTAACCTTAACCATGCAAAACTATGAAACAAGACCAGAAAACTACTTTTACCCTCTTTAATGCCCCAAACCCCTAGAAAACCCCTGAGAATTCCTATGTACTTTGGGAAACATATTTAACCACAAGAATGGACACAACTAAAACATAGGATAGACATCACTTAAGAAGAAAAATCTAGAATATTACACCCCATATAAAACAAAACATTAGAAAAATATGAGAAAACAAACAAGGTACAAGATACAATTTCATTGGATGGCCTGAAATCTACTGGAATAGTCTCAAAGGATCTCACCACACTTTTTTGCTTATAATTTGGCTTTTTTGCATCATTTCAAATATCTCTTTGGGCATACATTTTTTAAAATGATGCATCTCACCACATTTAAAACAATTTACAGTTTTCTTATCAGGATTAGTCATTGGATCATTTTCATTAGAATCTCAAGACACTAATCCAAACTTACCATATCAAAAACACTTCTTGATTTTGGTATGGCTTTCCCCAAGCTTCTTTTTACCATAATTTTCACAAACTTGAAATCAAATGTTCTTACCATATTATTTCATTGATTGGTTATTATCCATCACTTTCTTTCTAAACCTATTCTTCTGTTTTTTTGTCATGGTACATGCGGTATTTAGAAAACTCCATTTATACCCTCTCCACACATCAGGCAAGTTTCTCATAATTTTTTAACTCACTAGAAACTAATTTTGTTCTATATATTGGGTTCAATCCTAAGTTAGAAAAGTTGATTTTGGTATCAAGATCCAGAATAAGATTTGGACCACACCTCACTATTAGGATGAAGTTTTATTTATACACGGACACTAAATCTACCTACTTATGCTAAAATTCCAGGAATTATTCCTATATCATAAGTTAAACCACCTTTGGAAAATATTTTCCAAGGAAAATAATTTTAAATGCATCCCACTCTAAGGAATCAATAACCTCTCTATCCTTGATATTATTGACCATTTTTTCCATTGATCAGCTTAACCACCAAAATGATATATGTATTGACTTACCTTTAGATTATCTGAACATTACATAACACAGAATAGATTTTCAAGGGATTTAATCCATCCTTCAGACTCTACTGGGTCAAGTGATCCACTTATAGAAGGAGGGTGTTGCCACATAAAATGTTCCACTATCATCATATTCCATTGTTGCAGCTATGGTTGTCATATTTCATGGATTCCACCACCTATTATTGCCCATGTTAGCTGACCCATTACTATCACAAATGGATATTTCCCAATTCCCACCATTCTTGGTTGCAGATTCAAAAATATATCAGCCTCTTGGTTCCTTCCAACATCAGGTTCCATGTTTCTTCTGTGAAAAACCATTTTGAACAGACATATCTTAGATGAATCAAAATGGTAATATTTAAATTCTATAACATTTCAACATAAAAATAATATAAAAATCATTTATGGTATTATGTTAACATTATACTAACTTCTAAAGTTATCTAAATCATACTATGAAACCAAATATATGGTCCCAAACTTAAACATTACATATTTTTATTATTTCAAGTAGATTTAATTTCTTTAAATTCCCAAAGATATTTTAAGTTTAGAGTTTTACAAAGTTAGGAAAAACTATTACATATCAAAACATCAGCATAAAAAGTGGGTACCATTAAAACAATATCCATTTATTCCAAAACATAAAATTTTAAACACAAAAACAAAAACATTATTTCTTTGACAAATAATCATTAAATTTAACTTGAATTCCTTCTTCCTGATACACATTATTATAACCTGTGAAAATAATTAAAAAACATGGGATGAGAATAAAAATATCATTAAGGGATATAAAAATATGGAAAGAAACCATTAGTCCATGAGTACTTATAAATATATGAAATCATTTCACAAGGACATACTTCTCACCCATATATACATTCTTTGTGAAACTTGATATTTACAGAAAACATTAACATATATATATATATATATATATATATATATATATAAAACCATAAAGGTGTCTTGAGGAATTAATTACTTATACTATATCCATCTTTAATACCATATGATCTTCCACCCTCACAGATACCTTACAATGTAACCCTCATAGATACCTTATATTGTAACCCTCACGACTACCTTATTGTGTAACCATCGTAGATACACTTAAAGTGACCACACAACCAAAATACAACTTACACATACCCAATGAATTGGAGGGAGATATAGGTCACAACATTGATCCTAAAATATTCCCAAGAACCAGAACATAATCATAAAACATGAATAATTTCCTAAAAACATTTCTTTTTATTTTCATAAAATAGAATTTTAAAGGATGATTTTAAAGGAATATACCATACCAATATCATACAAATGATATGATAAATTAATATAAGGAAATTAATATGTGTATAAAATATAAATACAAATAATAAAACATAATATAAAATAATTAATCCCATAAATAATATTAATTCAATATAATGAATAATTTATAAGGTTAACCCAAAGAACATAAATTGGGTAAATAATTCCCTTACCTCGGGTTTGTATTACATGAAACTTGTTCACATCTCATGTATAATGGTTAAAAGAGTGTTATTAATATTTTTAAGAAACATATTGATGTTCATAACACCTTATATAATCATTTGTACACATCATTAGACCCATTTATAAATAACATTTTGTTGTTTCCATTGTTTCGGGTGCGTTCTTAACATGATGTCCATGGTTAGTTCGTAAAGGAATGTCTTGTCGAATGGAATCAAAACACCAGAAGTGGAATGAAATGGTGTTAACATGTTTTCAAAAAATTAAATTATTCCATAAATCATTTTGGTTATATGCTATGAGGATGAATTATTAGATAAATCATTAGTGATATTAGTTTAGATCATTTTGGCAGTTCTTTGATAATCAAGAACTTGTTTCATCATATACCTTTAATATTATGAATATAAGTTAATTATATAACATTAGATAGGTCATATCATATAATTTAAAATATTATTCAACCATTAGAATGGGTTTATAACCATATTTGAAGGAATTAAAGGATATTGGAAACACATCATCTATGATTTTGGTAAATCATCACATTATAGATGATGTCTTTATTTTTAGAATAAGAGGGGGGAGGAGAAGAAGTAATTTGATGGTGGATTAATGCTCATGGGATCACACCCGAGTAATTTGATGATTTTTCGATAAACATGATAAAATAAATAATATATATGATTATGGGGATTTCATTCCTCTTGGATAATGGTAGGTGAAGGGAGATTAAGAAAATAAAACTATTGAAAATAAAACACAAGAAAATGAAAGAGGGGTTTTACCTCTTGATATCTTCTCCTTGAGATCCTCTCTAAGGCCTTTGGTTTTGGACTCTTGGTGAGTTCAACAGTTCATGGATGTGTGGAATAGAATTGGGAATAGGATTGGGTATAATTTAGGCAATTCTGAAAGCTTGAGAGGTGTTATGTGAGGAGGGGGTTGAGGGTGGTATTTATAGTGGAGGAGATGAACACTTTTCCATTATTTTAATCATTAGTTTAATATTTTTTGTTCAATATTATGAATAGTATTGATTCATGTGACCCAAAATAGTAATAAGTGCATGTGAGTTCTAAAAATGGACATTTACATCATCCATGGATCAATAATTATTCATAAATTCATTTACTTAGCAATTTTCGTAAATTATCAAATTTTACTATTCACTGAGAATTCAAGTATTTCAAAAAAATCCCAAAAAAAACCCTTACCATTTTTCAATGTGTATAATTAAAAATTGAAATCAATTTTTTTAATAATCCTATAAAAATTAATAATTTAATTTTTAAATAAAATTAAATTTTATTCCAAAATAAGTAATTTTAAAACTATAACTCATTTTATATCACATTGAAAAATAATTAAGATCTCATTATATTATAACCTTACAAAAATAAAATAAAAATATGTGTTACTATTCATAAGGTTCATATTACTATTCATATTACTAAAAATAATGGTATGATACTATTCGCTAAAAAATCAAGCTGGTTCAATCAAACTCCAAACAACATACTTATCACAACCGTAGTTGTTTGTTTTTTGAAATTCAAATCAAAGAAGCGGAAAAATGATGTTTAATGTCTTGTTTATAAATTTCTCCCTAAAACAAAGTGTCATTTCATAGAGTCTAAATGATTCATACATTTCAATTTATATTTTTAAAACCTTTGGGTGTTATATCTCTTCACTTTATACACCACCAACCATGCTATATAACACCCCATCTAGCTTTCTAATCCTCATAAGTATCCACATATACCCATTATAACCATGGAAAACTTTCCAAAAAAAACAACAAACAATGTATCTCCCCCATTCTTTTAAAAATAATAAATGATGGTCAATGTAAGATTAATTTCTATAGTTTTATATTTTTAAACAATTAATTTATTATTATTGTTAATATATTATACTTTTATGATGGGTGATTCTATAAATTCAATTAGAATAACTAAAATATATCACAATAGTAACACTTTTTGTTAATAATATCGAACATCTATTAAATACTCTTAATAAAAAATAATCATATAAATAAGAATTGGTTCACACCCAACCATTTAATTTCATTTATTTTGATTCATTATTAATATTAAGTCAATTATTACCATCCACATAAGGATAGAACAAGAATGGCACTCCAACCATTTATACAATAATGGATAAGTCCCAAACCCTCTACCTTGAAATGAATCATCTAGGGACACTATATAAGAATGTATAAGATAAGAATCAAACACCAACAATCTTGATGGAAACAACCTCATGCACTATCCAAATTAAATCATCATCTAACCAAAATAAACCATCATATTACCAATATTTAGAATATACCAAAAACCAAAATAAAATTCACATTTATAACTTATAGGGTGAAAGTGATCAAGAAGAAATAAATAAAGAGGATAATAGGATATCCTTGGATCCAAAGATATCAATAACCATAAATAATCATCTTTAATCCCTCGAGAGAGATGGATAGTAGACGCCAATAATGGTTTGGGTCAGCTATGGTTATATAGGAAAGAATAAAAGATGAAATAATTGATTAATGACCCTCTACATATAGATATAATCTGATGGACCTTCACTGTAGAATAATGACCACCAAACTAGCTGTGATGGCCTAGGATAAAACATGATACTCTATCATTTTAGAATCATATATTCCCCTTTTATATTGTCCATTTTTACCATCTAAATAATCAAGAAGACCACTACCATGGAATTTCCCCTGTCACCATTTCAAATATATATTACATCATTACACCATGACATGGGCCAAAAATATGACTCATCATTTTGAACATTATAAAATAGTTACAAATCACCCAATCAATTTCACTCCCTATTCATAGTCCTCTATAAAATTTCATGGACATCAGAAAATAACCAAATTTATTGACCACTATGTATTTTATGTTGTTTTGTTCCCAAAATAGAGACCAATTTAGGAACACTATGTGGTAGATTACATGTTATTCCCCAAATGACCACCTAAACATAGACATAGAGATGTAATATTCTCATAGAGAATGATATCATAAAGCATGATCCTGGTGATATCACTAACTATGACTCACCTATACATAAGGGTCACCCCTGACTCTACAAAATTTCTCCCCTTGAAAATACATTTTGTGACTCTCCCCATTTTATATATGGGTTTATCCAAAATATCCCATATTCCATTCCATTCAAAATGGGTGTATTACACACTAGGTTTTCCACACATCTTAATGAAAAACTCCCTAATTCCATAAACCTAGAAAGATCTAAACCATGACCGCTATGATGATCATTTTTAAGACTACCAAAATTAAGCATTCATATAGTTTTATAATAATTATATAATTTGAACAATACATCTCACAAATAGTCTCACTCCCCCAAAACCCAATGGTTTTTTATTTTTTATGATTTCCTATATAAAAATATTTTTTCACATTATGTTTTCATCATATCCCATAATATATCTACATAATACATCTTTATACACCTAATAAAACATTTAAAAACTAAGGGAAAAAAGAAAAAATAAAGGGTGAGCTCAAATGATCTGTAAGGGAAACAATTACAAATGATTCATAAAGAGTTAAAACAAAATCATATGAGAATCACGAGAATATGTTACATATTTTAATAAAAATACCATGGATAAATAATAATTAATGACAATTCTTGATAAAAGATAATATAACCTCAAATGATAAAACATATATCATTAAGTAAGAGTGTATAACCATGAGTTAATTATCATGATACATAGATCATAACATAGTCATATAACATAGAAATGTGGAATAAACATAAGAATAGTAAATCATAGATTTTTAAAAATATATTTACACAATCATGTCAATGAAAAAAGATCTAAACATAGATAAATAACAATCATGTCCCTGCAAAAAAATGTGAACATAAGTAAACAACATTAATGTACACAAATTATGTGATTAACATTACTAATGAGTAATAATGTCTATGCACAACATCATTATATCATGAGATATAAAATGTTAACCAATTCATTTGAGGGAGATATAGGACCATACCCATCACATAATAATCATCCATACATATGTGTCACACCTAAAATAAATCATTCATCATACCATAATTAACACAAAGAAAGAAATAATGATTCAAAACATTTCCAAATAGTATCACATAAAATGGAATCAATAATTTTTTTGCATGATATTAAAATATAAATATCCAAAAATGATTATTTCATGAGATAATTTACATAGTGATTCATGGAACAAATCTCTACATAATATAGATCCATTAGTGGAAGAGAAAAAAGTAAAAGAGGAATAAAAAAGAGTTTTTATAAAACTGTTTTGAAATTATCATCAATAGATGTTGTTACAAGTAATATTTAAAAAATAATTACCCAGAATATGATAGGAATAATTTTAAAATCCACATTTTTATAAAAATACTAAATAAAAAAACTTATATGTAAATAAATATTTTGTAAAAAAAATAAATGAAAGAAAAACTATTTGTTTATATGAGGAAATGTTTTTAATAGTTTAAAATATCTTCAATGAAACCCAAATTGATAAAAATATAAAAATATTAATTTTTAAATTATGTAAAGATAAATGTCAATATCACAAGATACAATACCTATTTAGCTTTTAAAATATGAAGGAAAACCATTTTTCTAAACAATGAATATGGAAATGGATGAAAAAGAGATTTAAGAGAGGATGCAAATTATTTGTAAAAACATTGAATTTCTATGATGTATAAAATATATAGAATGATAAAAATTAAATTAATAATGTTAAATTCCATAAAGAGAGAGAGAGAGAGGGAAATGGAAATTTTATATCTCAACCAGACTCACTCTGAATAATAACTGGACTAGTCACCATGTGACCCCAAGCATGCCTCTTCGTACGACAAAGGCTGCTAGATGAGTATTAGGGGTATTAGATGGTTCCATGAGAAGAAAATACCCACTTTATCATATTTTAATACAACATTAAAGTCACCAAACAACATACAAGATATGAAATAGAATATGTGGTTAAAAACAAGCATGACATGCTGTATCAAAATGAAATTTGGTCATACAAGCATACATTATTAATCACCATGAGGATGATCTCATATAAAAAATAAAAAATAGTAAATTAAAATAAATTGGTCCCTAATATATAACAAAGATATTCTAAATCACAATATTCTATCCCAATCAACTTTCTCTAACTTATTCATGCAAAACCCGGGCCCCTGACCAACATCTGCCTAAAACCAAGTGTGAGTATACTCCCCTGAGCAATGGCTGCCTGAACGGGATGTGAGTACAAACTCATTTTGGCCCAACCAATACTGACCCATACGTAATATGAAATGTAGTGATATGTTCATGTGACATTATGAGATATATAAATAAATAGATAAATATTTATTAAAGAACCAATGTCAATCCTCAGTTATATGGTCTTGATCTACTATACCTTCATCATCTAGTGCCTATTTGTATCTAGGTATGTCACAGTGACCATGGTTATTATAATAATGAATCAAGGGTTATTTAACCTAGGTATAAAATTATAATGTCCCAGGTTCTAAACCAAACCCGATATATAATGATAATGATATAAGCACCAAACCAACCCTTTTATATAATGGATCCTAGTAGCTGATGCCCAATAGTGTGAGAGACTCAACTATCATGATAAAGGTCCCACAAAACCCACCATTAGAGGACCTATCCTCTACCTATCACCAATATTAATCCAACTAAAAATCCATGGAATCCCCACAAGTGTTATCATGTACCTCCCCACTAGAGGAGTTTCCTTTAGTATCACAAAATTCAATAACATGTGTGTTTTCATTCGTATAATAGATCACCTATCAAGAATGTTTCTTTATAGGCTATCACAAAAAAAATCCTAGGTTGTTACATATATAAGATGTCACATAAAACCTCTTAGGGCCACTATATTTCATTCAAAAAATAGGAATAGTAAATGAAAAGAAAAACATAAGAACTTTGAGGCTAGAACATTCATAGGTCTATCAAAAATAAATTAATGATCACCCTGATAATTCCCCATCTATGGGCCTACCATTCCATTATCATATACCATTACACTCTGTATTAATAAGATCTCATGTACCACATTACCTCTTAGTCTTTTACGTCTTATTAGGGTTTTAGAGTGACACTTGACACTATCAATACCCATTTTCCAAACACACATGGCATCACATCAATGGTGCACCTTCTATTGTACCCTAAGTAATAGAAAACATAGACACCCAAATTAAGTTCTATTTCCACACCACAGCTAGTTAGAAGCCATAAAGGCACCTCTAGGTCATCAAACATATCCCAAAGACTGAAATATGTCTCATAGTTCACCAATGGACCAAAGGGGTCAACCTCACCCATAATTATCCTTTCATCATGACAGATATGAAATGTTTCCTCACTAAGGTTCACCAATACCTATAAAGAAAATCCCTTATAATTTTACATTTATCTAAACCTAAGGGTAACTGTGGGCTCTGAAACTGAGTCCAAAAAGTCTCATCTACTTCATACCTAGACCATCAACAACTAAAGAATCAAGATAATGAACTAATTTTGGGAAGTACTAGGCACCATGTTTCACTTATTTCTTAGGTCCTAATGAAATGGTAATAATTAAATTTATTTAAAAATATAGAAATTGAATTATAAAAATTAATTTATAAAGGGTTCAATCGTATTAGTGGAGATACTATTGATACACATGCATATAACCATCATGAAAAATTATATAATGATATTATACGGACCACTTAGCCTTAAATAATCACTCCCCTTTAATTTTAAAAGATGATAGATTTTACTAGGATCACCAAGACTTACTAATGGTCCCCCCATTAGTAAATAATCACAGAAATTCCTACCAATAACCAAACAAAAAATTATCAATTATAAAATTCAAAACAAATTAAGGAACTAAATTTCAAATAAGAATATTTCCTATTAACTCACTGGTCACATAATGATCCATGATTCTTTATGAAATGGGGTTCTGGACACCCCCATCACAGTCCCAAACAAACAACAATCCAAATCCCTAGCACATGATTCCATTTACATCACTAAAATAGTTTTATTTTAAATAATAAACATAAAAAAATCCATTGTGTTACTTACCCAAACCAAATCGATGAGTTGTTGTATGAAGATGGCATTATAATATTCCATACTACAAGGAATAGTGTAATAACCATCATATCCTGACAATTATACTATTCTATACTTGGATCATCACTCAAATACTTATTTTTGGAACAAAATATTATAAATAATTAAGGAGGACACGAAATGCGTCCACCAGATTTGATGAGTCGCAATAAAATTCTAGAAAATACCATAAAAATACACCAAAAAGAAGGTGGATGAGCGTGGAAGAGGCTGGGATCTAGCTGGGTTCATGAACCCAACAAAAATATTTGGAGGGAGATGATCACTAAAAATCATAGGGGGATGAATTTTAATTCTTCCTCTAAAATCTCCACGAATAACTGGTGCCTTCTAGTAGTTTCTTTTTCCACATACATACACCATCGACTGGATAATGACTACATACTATAGTCTTTTACACCCATTCTTCCTCTAATACCCACCAATTCTACCAACCAACATCTAAACCTATTTTCAGGTAATAAAAAATAGCATTGAGTCATTTATACTCTAATAATACTATTTGAAGCTTAGTACCCCAAACGACCTATCCACTGACTAAATAATTCAAAATTCTCTTCAATTTGAAAAAACATTCATGAACCCGGGGTTTTATATGAATATAATATAAAATAAATAAATTTAATAATATAATAATCTTATAATAACATAATAAAAAGATAAAACTATGATTCAGTAAAAATGAGTTTAAATCGACAAAACCAATAATACTTTGGTGACTACTGAATAAAAAATACATTCATGGAGAGAACATGAAATGGATTTTAAAAATTATTGATTTTTAATATAATTATAATAAAAATATATCAATTTTTATGTATAAAAATACAAAAAATAAAACATTTGGTAAAATGGCATACGTCTTAATGAAAGGAAATTGAGACCAGAAAACAATTACCTTGGATCCTTGCTTGGAAATACAAACTCTAAAATCCTTTAAAATAAATAAAATCATGATAATTTATTATTTCATAAAATTTTTATAATATATTAAATTTTTTATCTTTAGTTTTAATAATTAATTATACTTTTATTTGTTTGTAATTATTTATTTTCATCATCGAGTGTCAATAAATTTTACCATTTTGTATAAGTTTTGTTGTGTCAATGTTGATCTCAATTCATTGATACAAAGTTTTTAATTAATATATTATTTAAGGTAATATTAAATATGTTCCCTAATTATATTATATTTTTCTAATTTCATTTCATTAATGTTTTATTTATCATTCAGGAATATGTAATTGCTGTCGAACATGTTTTGGTAAAATTTGTTAAAAAAAGGAGGCATATTAATAACAATATTAAAATTTAATATTTTATTTCCAGAAACTTAGTCATGTAATAGATATTAGTTTTATTCATTTAATACATTCCTATAATAATATATATAGGTAGGTGATGAAAAATGAGATACATAACTCATAGAGGAGGCAGTCCACATATAACATGGTTGAAATTTTCAATTTCTAATGGTTGGTGGGGAGATATATATTGGTTGTTCCATAATATTAATAAAATAAAAGTGAACTGATAATATTTATATCATTTTTTAGTACTTTTAGAAAATTTAAGTGGGAATTTGAAGATAAATATAGAGAATAAAAGGTTAGGGAGTGGATAGTAGCAACACTAAGGAATTGAATCTTCTCTTGAAAGATATCTTGTAAATAGAGAACATGGGAAACTTTATTATAACCATTATATGAAAAATATATAATATATTTCTATGGGAGGTAACATTTATAGATTTAAAATTTAAATTATAAGGATATGTGTGGTTTTAGGTTGGTAGAAGTGAGATCCTTTTATAAGTGAGAAAGAGGGACATTTCCTTAGAAACTAAAGTTAGGTGAAGGGTAAAGATGAAATCACATGGGAGTTAGGTGTGTTAATGGAATAATACTGGGGAGAAAAGTAGGATTTAATTTCCCAAAAAACAAAGGTCTTTTTATAGATTATAATTTTCAATTTTGTTAATAAATAGTTTAGCTATTTTGGATTACCACTTTTTACTATATGTTAACTTATTTAATTATTTACCATGATATTTTTTGTACAAAACATATAACATAACCATTACTACATAATTTCAATGTGATGAATGTGAATTTATATTCCTTCTAATATTATTCAATTTCTATATATGGGAAAATTATTTTTGAAATTAAAATACAAGATATACAGAAATTTTTTTTTTCATATAAAAATGTTTTATTAAATATTTCGTATTCTTATTTTCATTTCCAATTAATTTAAAATTAAATTATTATTAATATATTTATAACATACAAAATATATTTAATCATTATTTTTCGATTATACTGTTTTTTATTAATATAAAAATTTACAGTGCATAAAAATATATTTCTACTAAAAAACCTAAAAAGGTAGTAGTAGTTACTTAACTATATAAATTAAAATTTATCAATAATTATGTATTAAAAATAATTTTCATTTCTAATTAAACGTATTAATGGAAAGTGTATAAAAATAAATGATATATATATATATAATTTATTACTTTGAAAAAAATATGTTTATATGTGCATAACTTCTACCTACATAACCCCTAAAATCTCCACATAAGTCCCAATGCAAAGATTATAAGTTCTGATTTTCATGGGTTGAAATTCAGATATCATTTAACTCATAGTGATGTACCTAGGCATTAAATTCTTCCATAAATTATATGTCTGAAGCCAGGGTTTCTAAATTTATTCTAGGGATTGATATAAGGCAATACCTAGTGAAGGTACCTCTTTTGTAGTCTTAAAAAATTGGGATTCATAAGGAATAAATATACATATTTATGCCATTTATTTTAATTTAGGTATATATTTTATAATATATTTAACTCTATGTATACCCTCATTTTCAATTTCTATGTTATAATAGTTCTATTTAAATTATAACATAGTTCATTTTTGTTTAGTGTTATTTGTAAAACATAATATTGTAAAATTAAATTATTATAATTTCAATGTTATTACATTATAACTCCCTTAAAAGAATATCACATTTGAAACTTTATAATTTAAATTAAAATAAATGAGGGTTTTTTTCTCATTAAATAACATTATTCCCATGCATCTTCCTCAAACAAATAGGTTTTCAATAAAACATTGATCGAGTGAGTATTATTTTTTTCATAACCTTATTTATTCAATATATGATCTTTATAGGTTATTTTTCACTTAAAAAACTTATGAGATCAAAAAATGCGATGGATCTGGTATACAATGCCTCAAAATTGAATCATGGAACACATCATACACCCGTGAGAGGTATGGAAGGAGTGAAAAGTGATATGATATAACACTAAAAAGATCAAAAATCTCAAAGGGAATACTTTATATAGAGATTATATTCCCTTTAATCAAAAATTTCACAACCCAAATCTATAAAGATACCAAAAGGTATAAATTTTTAAAAACATAAAACTACAAATATCATTAAAAATTATAAATATAACACTTGTTTTGATATTATAACTCTTTCATGTGGTTCTAAATAGTTCTAAAGTTTTTAATAATTTCATGAAAAAGATAATACTAAAATTGACTCTATTGTGAAAATTTATGAAAAAATGTTGGAGTCCTATATATCCTCCCATATATTGCCTCAAATGGAGCCGTTTGACTTCTGGAATGGAAACTGGTATTATATTAGAACTATACTTGATGAAGGTGTTTTTCCCAACTTTCACTAAAACCAATCAATAATGATATTTTAATATTATTTAATGTAAAAATTATCCATTATGTTTAACCATCAGTTTTAGGATGATAAGTTATGATAAATCATATTTCTATATCTAAAGGATTTTGATTATTTACCAAAAATTCTACTATTATCTTTAGTTCTCGTCTAGATACAATTGAAATTTGTATTCCATGCATTGTTACAACATCCTTTATATATAACATATAAATTTTATCAAGTGTTTATTCTTATCAAATAACAATTATGTGTGAATAATTTTCATGTCTTCCCCCCATTACTCAAATGTAATTAAATCCTTCAAAATTATTATTAATACTTTTGATGAAATATAGGGTGATGTTCTCCCACTTCCATACTATATTTTTTAGTTATTGTATTATACATTTTAATCTACGATGTCTAGTGACTTCATTCTATAATCCACATTATCTAGAAATAAGCTCTATAATATACCTCTTCTTATTGCACCACATAAGTGATGCTTAAGATATCTATACATATTTGCGATTCTGGGATGAATAGATAAGTTTGACATATGTGAATAACACCAAATCACTTTCTTTAGTACTGGTAAGGATGCTACCAATATCTAAGACCAAATATCTTTATAAATATTGAAATGTTGAATATTTTCAATCTATTTTGATATCTATGTATCATCTTTCTAGGAATAATTGATCATTATTTAAATGAATAGTTGAGGAATAATTTTAGAAACTTTGGATTCAACACTTATTTTGTGATATCTATATTCATTCATTGAATATCTAGAAAGATTTTGTCCCTTTTAAATTTTAATCATGGATAGGGTAGCATGATCCTTTTTTTACTTAGAGAATCTTCCACATTTTTTACTTTCCCATGGTGAAAATATATATAAAAACTATAGTCTTGTATCAATTCAAACCATTTCCTTTAAAACATTTTTATATCCTTACATGTTAATATATACTTTATGTTATTTTAATAAATATTAATAACACACTTTTTCCCCATATAGATGATTCTGCAAATTTTTCAATGAAAATACTACGGTCTCTAACTAAAGATCATTAATTTGGCGACTTTTGTCAAGAATGTTTTACTAAATCGAAACATATGATATAACCTTACAAATTTTTTTAAGACTAAATATTAAACCTTTTAATGAAGAATCACTATATATTTTACCATTATCTACTATAGAAAAATTTAAGTATATGTGTAGTGACCAATATTCTATTAGCATCCTTGAAGCTTTACTTATATAATTTGATCCATTGGAACTTCACTCCCTTCCAAGTCAACATGTGCAGGGGACTGGGAAATCATGACAACATTATCACAAAATGTCAAGAGTATGAAAATAATAAATGAAAAATCAATATATTTGTACTAATTGTTGTCATAAACCATTATTCAATCAAATATTTCTTTGATGAATCCAAAAATATATCATATTTTGATTACATTACTAAATAATGATACAATTTTCATCTGAAACTCCCACCTTAAAAACATAGAATATAATTTATCCTTTCACATGTTTATTAGAATAATACTTAAATACTAGTTATGTACATAATTCCTTATATAATATATAAATATCATGTCAATAGAGACTAACATGATTTTTTCATATTAATCATTAAAAATTATTTCATCAAATCCGTAAAGGCAATAGTGGAATCATTATTTCCAAATGGAATCACTATCAATTCATCATGTCCATACCTTATTTAGAAATATGTATTGGGTATATCTTCGTTATTTACCCTAAATTGATGGTATCTAGATCTAAGATACACCTTACATAAGTATTAAGGTACTCTAAGTTGATCAAAAAATCACTAATATGGGGTAAATGATACATTCTCATGATAGTGATATTGTTAAGCTCATGATAATCTATGAAAAAAAACATGGATCCATCCATGTTCTTGAAACTGGAGACTGGTACATCTCATAGTGAATCACAATGGAAGATAACACCTTTATCTATATTCTCCAAATCTTTATTCTTAAATTATTCAAATTTAATGGTTTCCATTCTATATGAACTCTTTAATAGTGGAATTAAACCAGATATGAGTTTAATTAGAAACTCAAAATCATGTTTCTAGGTAAGGCTATATAATTCATTAATAAATATGTTATTATAAACCCATAAAATTGGAATGGCTTCAATGTTACGTTTTTCCACAATCTTTTGAGCTAAAAATCCGTCATTATTGGGTATCAAATCCAAAATTTGGGAATTCTCATCCAAAAGGAGTTCCTTTATCATCCATGCATTGATATTTGATAATATGATGACTAGGGATATGAAATTGGAGTTCCTTATCTAAAAAATTGTTATGATCTCTATAAAGAGAGATCTAAACCATTCAAGTATCACATCAAATTCGTCCAAGAGAAGGAGAACTAGATCTATAGGAAGTATCTTTTCAAAAACACCGATTAGAGAAGATTTGTTTACACTAGATAGAATAAATGCACTAAAAGGTTTTTTCAATGATAATTTAATTTATAGATTCTGATAGGGTGAACCAATATTATTAGAAACATGTTTGAATTAAAATAATTTGAATAACTAGAATCAAATAAGACATTTGTAGATCTAAATTTGATAATAACTATGTGTTTCACCACATAATCTTATGATCTACATTAATGGTATTTATTGCATAAGATATTCATTGATCCTAGGGTTTAAGAGGTTTCTGAGGAAATTTTTTCTCATTATACCTTATATTGGGTAATTAATTTTTATAATTTGAGAATTCATTGAATTTGGATAATTGATGTGTTGGTGGTGCTTTAGTTTAGACCTTCTTCTCATGTGTCTCATTGAACCTCCTCTTCATATATTTTAAAAAATCACATGCTAAATAAAATTTCCTTACACACATAAATTATTCATTTTTCCTTCTAACATGTTCATGGATTCTTACCTCCATATTTTTTTCATGAAGTTGGTTGTAATTTATTTTTTTCTGCATTATTTTTCATTTGAGTATCCATGAAACTCAATCCCCCTTTTTTCTTGTCCCTAGAATAGAGAGAGTCCTCAGCTTCCATTTCCACCTTAAAAGTATATTGATCAATATCTTCAAAGCTACCAATGTATCTTTTCTATAATACCATAGGAATAATTTGTTTTATGTGACTACAAATTAGACCAATCTTATTTTTTGGGGATATTAATAAAATTAATGGCACACTACACGAGTCTTATGATGTTTAATTTATTGCTACCAACAAATTCATCAGTCATTTTTTTCGTCTCTACGAATTATATCTCTATTTTTATGTGAGGATGTTAGGGAAAATATTTGGTGAAAAATAGTTTCAAGGACTCATCCTATTTGACAAATTCAACGTCTTCCCTCTTCATCACATCCTTAATGTTATTTGACAATGGGTCAAAATCTCTTTCTAAATAGTAAACATATAAAATGACCTTCTCATGGTCTGAGCAGTATAGGATGGAAAATATATTCTATATTGTATGGATCCGTTACATTATATTTACTGGTTTAAAGACCAACCAATGGAGGGTGGGTGTTGTTGCATTAAAGACTCAATAGAGAGTTTCTCTTTCTCTAGTGCATTATAAAGCTCAATATTATTGGATATATTTTTCATAACTTAGGAGAGATGAGTGAGAACCTAGAAAAGATTTTTTACTCCAAATCCTATCTCATTAGGTTTCTCATTGGGGAAATCTATTCATTTTCCAACTCAACCATTATCAAATCAGTTTTTTAGACTACTGAAATTAAATTAAATAAATGAAAGTTTATATTTGTCAAAAATTTAATTAACAAATTTATAAACATAATATATAATCATAGAATAATTAACTCATAAATTTTGTTCATAACCTAACCTATGAATCTCTATTTTTCAATATAGTTTATCTATGGTCACATATCGATTAGGTTATATAATATAAGATGCTATATATTACATCACCATATTCTATTTAAATCCTTCATAATGGTTTGTAAGAATAACCTGAATCACCAATGTATATCTCTTAGGAGTGTCAAATAAGGGGTACAGTTAGGTTCATTAGTAGTGCACCGAGTGAAGACTGAGTTAATATCCAGAAAATCCCTTTTCATGGTTATAACACCAAGGAGAATATAATGCAGATCCCATATATAGTTTTTTATCTAGATAAGGACATTATTTATAAGAAACTACAGAGAATAATTTTCTAAAATTATAGGATTTTTTCTTATATTTATGATTTTACCTATGTTTTTTCACAAATATGTTCTCATCATAATACCCAAAAATAACTAAACATAGACTGGATACCAATTGATGTGACCTAGAATAAACCAAAATATATTATATAATAATTCCATAATTTGAACATTACATCTCACAAATAATCAATAATTCCCATAACCCAAAGGATTAGTGTATTTAGAGATTAACTATATAAAAATCTTATTTCACACAATTTATTTAACATTTCACAAAAAAACATCAACCTAGAAATTAATTCTCTATATAATCCTACTTGTAATTATAGAGTGGAATTATGAACATAATAAATGGTGATATCAAATTCTAAGTAAGGAAAAAATGTATCATTCATCATTTTTATTGAATTTTGATAACCCCCCTTTCAATTGATAAGGGAAACCCTTACAAGGCTCATAGGCTCAGAGATTACATGGCACGTAGGCTTAGGAGATTACATGACCCGAAGGTCTTAGGATATTCAACCAGATTATCTAAAAGGAAGTGCCCCTCCCTAGCATCTGCATTATGATAGTATATCTCTACCTTTGCATGACCATATGGAAGGGCTTCCTGTGCAAGAACAGGCTGGACCCGATGGAATATCCATACGCTCTAATTATGATAAATCCATTTGGCTCTTCTCTGGTAAGTGCACCTGCTCTGAATCTTCTTCTAGGGATGCTCCTTTTTTGTAGTGTGTCTGGGGAAACTGCATGTGGCCTGAAGGCCTTGAGGTGGCCCGAGGGCCTTAAAGGTGGCCTAAAATCCCTACTAACCAAAAGGCATGGGTGGCCTGAATGACTTAAGGACTCCAAGTCCAAACCAGTGGCCCAAGGTGAATAGTTCAATCTGCTACATTACCGAACAATACCTACTACAGTGCCTGCTATAGTGCCACATAGTGCACAATCCTACTGCAGTACCTGTACAGTGTACAGTTCAGCTACACTACCGCACATTGTACAATACTGCTACAGTGCATGCTACAGTACTGCTACAGTACTTTAAATATTCCTCTACCTGGTTTTGAACCTGGGTCTTGTAGATTCACTTAAGGATACCTCACCAACTAGGCTAAGGCTCATGTACAGGAGAAAATGTATCTATAATTCATAATTATTTTGGTTATAAGCATATGATAATCAAGATCATGAGAAGAAATACGTGATTCAAAATATCATTATTTCATAAATATTACCCATAATGCACGCTAAAAGGAAATATAACCTAAAATGATTAAACATATACCATGGAATAAGAATATGAAATAATGAGATATTAATAATGATATTAGAGAATAACATTAGTATGTAGCATAAAATTGTGGAATAAAAAAATAAATCATATAATTTTAAATAAATATAAACATATACATATCTATTAACAAATTTATGAAGATGGAAAAACAAAAATCATGTCCAAAAATATATTTTTTTAACATAACTTAACAACAATCATGTACACACATGAATTTTGGAACATATCTAAACTCTATCATATCCATGAAAATCATATTGATCTACTAATCTATAAAACACTAAATAATTAAATGGAGTTCAATATAAAACCACAACCATCATATAATAATCTTAAATATTTATATGTGACACATGAAATAAATCATTCAAAATATTATAATGTTTGCATTGGATGAAATGAGTTTCATATAATTTCTAAATGGTATCAGATATAAGGGAATCAAGAATTTGAAAGGATGATACCGAAATTTGAATCAACCAAAATAATAATTTCCTAAGATCTTTTATATGCTGATTCATGAAACATATCCCTACAGGAGATAGATCATTTTGATACATAGAAGAAAATGAAATCAAAATAATTTTTTTTATAAAACATTTTCAACATTTTCATAAAAAGGGGAATTTATATTTCACATTTAAAAAATAATTTTCAATAAGATAAGAGGAAAAATATTTATGTGAAAATTATAATGTAAGTCCCCAATATTGATACCTTGGATAGAAATAAAATTTATGTCAAGAAAATTGGAGTGGAAGATAATATATATGAATGTGAAAGGAAGAATCCTTTAAATAATATGAAATATATTTTTTGAAACTAAAATCTTAAAAAAAGTACTAAAGCATCATCTATATAATATTTATAGATAAATTTGGACATAAAAATGGATAATGAAAACATGGATTTTGAAATAATTACATAATTTGTTCTGTAATGAAAGAATATGGGAATCGAGGAAAAATATATTTTAGAGAGGATGAGAATTATTCTAAACAAAATTATACTATTATGATGTATGAAATCCCATAAAGAAGAATAATTAAATTAATATCATAATTATAAATTGAGATAGAATAAGAAATATCAAATGAAATAAATTAATTTAAAAATATAAAAAATATATAAGAACATATTCATGGAATAATATTATGACTTAATGAAAAAGAGGTTGAGTTGACAAAACCCTTACAACTTTGGTAACTTTTGAATAAAAAATTCATTGAAAGAGAAAAATTGAAATGGATTTTTATATAAATATAATTTCAAGAAGAATATAATAAAATGTATCCATATGGAATTATATATAGCATATAAAATAAAACAATTGGAATAATAGAATATGTCTGAAATAAAAGAAATTGAGATGAGAAAACCCTTACCATTGATTCATGATTAATTAAATATTCTCTCAACTACAAAATTATAAAAGAAACCATATTAATTAATTATTTTATAAACATTATTTTCTACTATTTAATTATAACTAATAATTATTTTTTATTGGTTTATTATTCTTTATATTTTTCATCAAGTGTTAATAACTTTGATTGTTTTGTACAAGTTTCAAAATGTTGATGTCGATCCAGTTTATTTGATACCATGTTCGCCATTCCAAGAATATTTAAGGTCATGGAATATATATTCCCTAATTATTTATAATTTATTAATTTTATTACATAAATTTTTTAGTGATGATTTATGGAGATGAAATCTGTGATGATATTATTTTGGTAAATTTTAATGCAAAAGGCGGTTTATTATTAAAAATATTTAATATTAATAAAAACATTTATAATTTTAATAATGGCTTATGTATCATTATTATGCATTAAATACATTCATATAACCCTAAATGTAGTGTGTTGATGAAGAATAAAATATCCTGTTCATGGAAACAATAGTCTAAATATAACATGGTTGATATTTTAATTTTCCAATGAATTGAAGGTTGATAGATAATGGTTGTTCCAAAAAAATAAATATATTTATGTATAATAATGATACTCATGTAATTATATTATCATTTTACAATATATTTTGAGGGTTTTTGGATGAGAAATATTTATAATATAAGGTTAGGGAGAGGATAATTCTCATGTTGAGGACTTGTGTCTTCTCTTTAAGGACCTATAGGAAATAGAGGACTCGAGACAATTTATTACCTCCATGGGTTAGTAAAAATAGAACAGGGATATGTTGAATGTAAAATTGGAATATTTTCAATTAATATTCTCTTGATAAATTTGGAGATGGTTGTATCCTTTTATAGGTGAAAAGATGTATATTTACATTGAAACTAAATTTAAATGGATGGTAAAAATATAATCACCTAAGAATTATGTGATTTAGCTAAATACATGTTAGAGAGAAATGTGGGATTAGAATTTACACCTAAAAAAGGTCTTATATATTGTTTAAGTTTAAAGATAGTTTATAAAAATTAGATCAATATAGGGTTACCTCTTTTTACCCTCTATTAACAAGTTTAATTTTTTAGATGGGTAATTATATTTTAATAAATATATAAAATGACCTCTCCTACATTTTTTTTGAAAATTTTATTCTTATTTTTGATTCATTTTAGTTTAGTTCAATTTATAAACATGAGAAAATAATTTTTAAGTTAAAATTTATAATATATTGAAAAATTATTTTCATAGAAAAACGAATTTGTAAAATTTGACTACTTTTATTCTTTTTTTCCTATAAATTACTTGTTAATTTAGTGTTAATATACTATTAATATAAAGAGTATATTTTATCATCATTTTAACATAATATATTTAAATTATTGAATTAAAAATTCATAGAATAAAAATTCCATTTTAGAAAAATAAATAAAATTATTTTACTGTTAATTTGGATACATTAGTAGAATTTTATCAATAAACATGTATTAAAAATAATCAATCATGTGAATTTAGTGTATAAATGAAATGTTTATAAAAATAAAAATGATGGTTAAATAATTTTTTTATAGTGGAAAATAGATGTTTATATCTCTATAACACCTACCAACATAACCTTTCATATCTCTATATAAGTCTTAAGAATAATATAATTAGTGGTGGTTGTCGATGGTAGAAATTTAGAGAGCATAGATGTCATATTAATTTCCATGATCATGAAATTATCTTAAAAAAGATTTCACAAAAGCCGAACTTAACAGAGTTCTATACGGGGTTGGTCTAGGGAAAAACCTAGTGAGGCCAACTTTCTTATAATATTGGACAAATGAACATCATAGAGACTAATTATGTTAAGTTTTGTAATTTATTCTACTTTTTGTATTGATTTCATAATATTCTTACTGTAATATTGTTCCCCTCACCCATAGGATTGAGAAGAGGTATAGCTTCCACTTACCTTAGATGACATCCCTAAGGAACCAACGACTTGAAATAATGTACAATAGAGTAGTAATACATTGGGGGATTATTTTTCCTAAAAAATGAACATAACTTGTCTAGAAAAATAATAATAACAAAACTAACTATATGTTATATGAGAAATAAACCATGTAACACAATAAAATAATAGTTATGAACAATATTGGAATACAAAATATAATATATAAAATAATACATATACATATACTCTAAATAAATAAAGACTATAGCACCATAGTGTCACCACTACAGACCATGACGTAAACAACTCAAAGTTCCCCCTCCACCCACCATGATAGCGGCATCATGGAGTATTGAAAGATAATTAAGAAACTTTCTCATTTAATATATCCTAGTAAATGATATCCGAATAAAACCCCAAATTTCCCAAGAAAAGGTGAGTATAAAAATTAGTAGGTAATCCATAGAGACTTCTCAACAAATGCCACTAGGATAACAATAATTTATCACATTAAACTAAAAAATATATAAATTAAATAAAAAATTTATACAAATCCATATATGAGTTCCATGTAATGAAAATAATAAATCAAATCATTTTATAGTTCCTTAAAACTAGAAAAAAATCCCTTATTAATACTCATCCTTACATATAATAATAACATGGAACTACCTATACTCACAATTTATAAGTCATAATTTCACCAAGCTACCACTTAGTGTCCCAATTTTATGGAGGTACTTCCGACCTTGACTAACCCCAAGTTTTCAATTAATTTATAGTGGTAATTTTTACCCTGATCCATGCAAATTATTCTAATATATAATAGTGGTAATTCTAGCTGTGATCCATACCTAATAAACATAAACACATGATAACTCAATTATGAAATTTAATAATTTTATCATTCATAGAAAACATATTCTTAATAAGGATTATTAAAAAACCACATTATCTCCAAATTCAAAAAACCATTATTCTGAAATCATTAATTAATACGAATTTTCATGATATATTTATCTTATCATTTTTAAGCTAAATAAAATAATTATTTATAGAAAAAACACATCATCATGTTCTGGATTATTAGAGTGAAATAGAAGCCACCTACCACTCATGACCAATTCCACCATGCAATACCAAGAGATAAGGAAAAACTCTATCATTAATAATAATTTTCCCAATGTAACTCCAAATTAGATAGTTATAAATATTCTATGGCTCACACTTTGAAATCACATCCAAAATAAACCTAGAAAACATGGATGTAAATATGTAACATGATTAAATTTAGAATCCAATATAACCTTAACCCCCATCAATATGAGACGTAGATCCCATTAATTTCACAAAAAATAAAAGTGTGATTTTTCCATTTTAAAAATTAGAATGACCTACTCCTTGCCCAAGAAAATCCCCAAATGGGAAGGGTACCTTCAAAAAATAGGTAGGTAGGGGGCGTAACACATCTAGTAAACAAGTCTTTGTGCATGGGGCTTGACCATTTAAGGCTTACCATGCCCTAAAATATGGGGTGATGAGGAATATCTATCCATTTAACATTGTGAAACTAGCATCATTTAATCTCCAATTCCATGAAATCCTTTATTCGTTTTGGCCTACCTATGTTTCATAAGAGAAATAAAAACACAACACTCCTAT
Source organism: Viscum album (assembly GCA_963277665.1). Classification (NCBI taxonomy): domain Eukaryota; kingdom Viridiplantae; phylum Streptophyta; class Magnoliopsida; order Santalales; family Viscaceae; genus Viscum; species Viscum album. The sequence goes on from OY728143.1 coordinate 1,718,485,281, forward strand.
GTTGATGAACTCCCTTGGGTGTTTTTCAGCCATGGTGTGCTTAGAAAAGTATCACCACTCCCATACTCTACAATAATCATACTATAGTTTCCAAAAATAAACAAAAACTCTTGAAAATAATTTAATACACTTGGATTATAATCAAATATAAAAACTTGAGGTAGTTATTCTCCCCACCATAATGAATTTCCTTCCCTAGAAAGATATATATTTTTAGTTCTTTAGAAATGTTATAAATAGTGATATATCATTTCTTTCTCACACCAACATTTTTCTTTATGAATATTATCATGATTCTATTGTATCTTTAATAATGGTATGCTTTTCCCCCATAGGATTTTCAATTATTTATTCAAAATCCAAACTAGTATATGGATAAAATATTGAATGAAATTCAAGAATAACATGGTCCCATGTGATAAAATTATTACGATCTCAGTGATACTTATTTACTAGAGAGATGTGGAAGACATTATGGGCCACATAAAATCTCAGTGGTATGGACAAATGATATTAAATTTCACTAATTTTTTCAATAAACCAAAATATTCCAATATCTCATGGAAGCAAAACCCCCTGATTTTCCTTGTATTAATGACCAAGTCTCAGTGACACATTCAAGAAGACATAATCACTCACATTTAATGACAAAGGGTGATTATTATGATCATAATAAAATTTTATTCAACTCTAAAACTATTCATCATACTCCAAATCAACTAGATTTTCTTCATAGTCTCATTGACAAGAGTATGTCCAATCAATGATGTATCTCTAATTTCAATCATATATATTAGAGAACAACACGTAATAACATATAATTCCACAAACAAGTTCATATATATCATCACCTATTAATTTTTATTATAGGAGGAGTCTTACAAAGAAATTTTGTATTCCCTTGATATAGTAAAATCAATGAAACATTCCCTAAAAATATCTTACATTTTCCATGTTTTTCATTTTGTCTACCCATCTATATGAGGATATTTTTTCATGCTCCTAGTCAATTGAGTTATATGTTCCTATTACATTGATTGATAGAATCGATAATTGAATCAGAATATCAATTATAGAACAATAATATTAGAACTCAATATAACTTAACCACTTCTAAAATAAAATACTTTTGGAAATCCTACACCATGGTGGACACATTAATTGATAGAATTTGGTATGACTTGGTGAGTTGATCAAAAATCACCCAAATAGCCTTATGATTCCAAAGAATATACCAAAGTTTTGGAGAAAAAAATCCTTTCCAATATTCTCTCACTTCCAAACAGGTATAAGAATATATTGTAGAATAATATGTGGTCATAGATGACCATACATTAACTATGAACATGTTTGGAATTTCATAATGTAATTTGAACTATTTCATTTCATAGATAATTTCCAAAAATGATCTCTCATTTCCTTGGACATTATCTAACCACCTGGATAAATATTATATTTATTATTGAGTAGTTCCACAAATCCTTTACAAGAGAGATCTTGATCCCACACAACCTGATTATCTAATTCCAACACATCTAGAAACATGTCCTCAAGTATATATATTTCCTGATTAAGATGTATTTCATTTGAATTCACCATGATTTCCTAAATCCTAGTCCCCAAAATTAGACATATCTCTTCTTTCTTAGGTCTAAAATCAACACGAGACATTAGTTTGTTATTCTTTTGAATGTATTTTGACTAGTTCACTTGATGAGGTTCCTTAGTCCTAGGCCCCTTATAAACATTTTGGAAGGATTTTAATATACTAGGAACCACATATTAATTCACCTATGGTATAGGTTAAACCACGTTATCGATAGATCCTTCTCACTTGTTTCACATTCCCCTTCCTGGTGTAAATTTAGTTCTAAATTTGTTTTTCCGATGTTAACAATTTAGCAATTTTTATATTCATATTTTCATGAAAAAATGACTATAGCATAGGTCCAAAATCAAATAATAATTTGGAAATATAATTCTAGTGAGAAGTATCTTTACTAAATCATGATACCTAACACTCATCGACCCAACTTATGATGGTGAGTTAATGATATACATTGAAGTTATAAACATCACTCCCTATACTTGTCCTACCTATATTACATGAAACTTAACATAGAAAGGTTAGAGATTTATTTTTATAATATAAATTTCAAGTTTCAACACATTATATCATCTTTCTACCATCCCAATTCAAGGACTAAACCCTTGGATACCATTTGTAAAATCACTCCCATTACCCATTGTCTTGATAAGGGGAGAAGGTACTACTAGTGTCATGTGACATCCCAAAAGAACCAAAAGATGTAAATATATTAGAATTATTTAATAAAACACTAAGGGATTATTTTACATAAGTAATTGACATAACCTATCAATAAAAATAATAAAAAATAAACTAATGATATGATACATAGTAAATAAAATATATAACTAAATAAAATACCAGCAATTACTAATATTAGATTCATAGTGGAATAATGTATAAAAGATTACAAATATGAAAAAATTAAAGAAAAAAAGCCTCTAAAATGAATTTAGTAGTATTATATACAATTACATGAAAAAAATTCATACTTCAACTCTACCCACCATGAAAATGAAATCAGGCAACAGAACTAGAAAACTAAGAAACTCCACTCTTTCCTATATCCAGATAAATGCTGTCTATAAATGCAACAAAATTTCCAAGATGGGGGTGAGTATAAAAATCATTAGGTAATACCTAGAGACTTACCAACACATGTTAAAGAGATATAATTTATTATTTTTTTCACAAGTATTTCAATGATTATATCCCCAGTAAATTGTTCTTTTATGTGAAACTAAATCATTTTTTTTGTAAATTTGAAGCATTTTTATGTAAATTATGAAAATGATCTAATTTTAAATTAAAATATTATTTTCAGCACTTTGGTGTTTTGGGAATATATTTTAAAATATTGATTGAATTGTAAAAATTTAGTTTTTAGGAATCCATGCATTGTGGACTTCATATTTTTCAATTGTACCATGTATTGATTAGAATATATCTTGGCCCAAATAAATCAGTTATTGTGGAAAATTATTTTGGCCAATAAAATTTACCCTACTTAATTAAATAAGGAATAATACAGCCCTCCCACATATAAATGGATTGATTCAAGATAAAAAAGATAAATAACTCAACATTTCATCTATAAATTAAATACCAAGATTAAAATCATTCATTAATATGGTGAAGTGATGAGTAAAAGTGGAGAAAGTTTGAGTGAAAATTTAGATAAAAAAATTCCCTTTATTAATCTGGTTATAATGGTTTTCCCACATGTAAAAAGGATCCCAAATTTTGTTTGCATAATGAGGATTCTCATAAAAAAAAAATTTGAAGATAGAAATATTATTCAATTTGACTGGGAAGGAGGAGCGAATTGAGTATACAATTAGAGGATAGAAACTGGATAGAAAATTTGGAACCCCCTTTTTAGTACTTATTATCATCTCTAATTCATTTCAAATGAAGATTGTAATAATGGAGTGGGTTGTGATAGAGAATATATACTAGATAAGAGAAGTATCTCATGAAATAATCAATCCATGAAGTTCTAAAGTATAGATGGTGTGGGAAGTGAATATTTGATTACATTTCCCATTTTGAGATTGTTCTTTTAAATGTAAACAATTATATTTTTAATTGTCCCGTAAATTGATTTATTTATTGAAAGAGGTATCCTTCATAATTATTTTCATTTTCTTATATTTTTTAGATTTTTTTTCATCTTATTAATTTGAAATTATTGTGTTCCTTTTTAAACTTAATTGGGGGAGGTCTCCCCATTGAGCACAACTAGTTTAATTAAATTTAATTTTTTAATGACCTCTAAGAAACAAAAACTGATTGAACTTGTCATACTCAACTGGGAGACCTCAACCTAAGATGTTTAAAAAATAATAAAATAATTTTACTATTATAAGATTATAAAAAACATATAATTAAATAAATTAAAATGAAAATCTGAAGGAAATAAACCTCCATTAATCTAGAAAACTATATTTAGTATAATTCAAAGAACAAATTTCAATATTTAAAGGAATAAAAAAAGGGGAAATTCTTTCAGACATTCACTTCCTACCACCAACTAGATTTCATCCCTTCATGGCTTGATTATTTCAAAAAACAACCCTCTTCTCAATAATATAATTTTCTATTGTAAAATATTTCTTAAGTGGGATGAAAAATATATTTTCAAATATTCTTTTAGATAATTTTCATCTATTAGAAGTGAGGAGGAGGCCATAATTGATTGAAAAATAGAACCAAGAATTTTTTGTTCAAAAGATCCAAATACTCAATATTTAACCTTGGAATTTTTGACATTATGAATATACCAAAATAAATCCACATAAAAACCAAGAAATATACCCATGATAATAACATGTTCTTGGATCACATCATGTGGAGATGTAGAAATTTGTCAAGATTATAGTGATAGTTTAATGAGTTTAGATAAGAAAATACTTATTAAAAATAGGTACTTATTTATTGAAAGAAAATTATTGTGAGGTATGTGTATTTTGTGAATAGGAGGAGAATAAATGTGGAAATGGATTAAATGATATGAATTTATAACATAAAATATTTGTTTTTGGTGTGAAATGATTTTTTTTGTTGGTGATAAATTGGTGGCCCTCATGGTTATGTTATTAAAATTTTCCATGAATTTATTTTGATTATCACTTATCTGTGAGTCCAGTGTTAATTGCGGTGAATTGATATATCTATAATTTTAGATATTTTTCAGGTGTATTTTAATGATTATATCCACATAAAATTTTTCTTTTATGTGAAATTATATCATTTTGGTATTTTTGAATGATTATGAGCTAAATTGAGAAAAATCCCTAATTATATAACTTTAACTAATTTTTATCACATTGTTTTTTTGGGAATAAATTTTATCATACTGCTCGAACTGAAAATATTATTTATTGTTGGAATCCTTTTATTTTTGAAATATACACTTTTAAATGGTCAATGTGTTGATTGAAACATATGGGGACCTAAATAAATCATTTGTTGGGGATCATTGTTTTGGTCGACATAATTGACGCCACTCCATTAAATAAAGCATGACATGGCTATAATATATCCAAATAGAGTGATTATTGCTTGATACCATGATGTATCAAAGGGGAATATCTAAATAAAATACCATGTTTATAATTATTCATTAAGACATTCAAGTGATGTGTGAAACTGGATGAAGTTTAAGAGTCAATAAATCCAAAATATTTTTACTTCATTAATCAGCCAATAAGTTTTTCATAACATAAAAAAAGGAGAGTAATTTATTTATAGAGAAGTAGGATTCCCATGAAGAAAACATTGAATAAGGAACTATTCCAACATTATATTAGGGAGGATGATAAATTTTAGCCTACATTCCAGATACGTAAACTGGAAAGAACATTCGATACCCCCTTTTCATTATTTATTCTCATCTCCAATTAATTTTATGGTATGTTTAGAATGAGGGAGAGGGTTATGAGGGATATTACATGCTAGAAATGAGGATTATTTCATATAATAATAAATCAATGAAAGGATTAAATATATGTTCTTTTGGGAAGTGAATATAAGAAGGCATTTCCCATTTTGAGTTTTTGATTTTAACTGTAAATGATTCTCTTTTAAACTATCCTGAAAATTATTTTATTGATTGAAAGAGTTATTTTTCCTTCATGTTTTCCTTTTCTTTTATTTTTTTCTATATTGTTTTTCATATGATGAATTTAAAATTAATTTATTGTATTTTAAACTTATTTGTGTGTGGTCACCCCATTGATAACAATAGGTTTATTTAGATTCCATCACCCAAAGATCTCTGAGAAAATAAAACTAATTTAACTTGTTATTCTCAATGGATAGACCCCACCAAAATATGATTAAACAAAAAGACAATAAGTTTACATTCATAAGATGATAATCAATCTAAGAAAATAAATATTAAAATTAACACATGGAAGAAATATACCTTGCTAAATCAATAAAAAAATTAATAAGATAATTTAAAAGAGAAATATTTATTGTTAAAGAGAAAAAATAAAAAGGAAAAATACATTTGAATATTTGATTTCCACCACCACCTAGAGTTCAGCCCCTCATGGATTGATTATTTCGTGAAATAATCCCCTTATCTAGAATATCATGTTTTATTCTAAAATATTGATTTTGTGGGATGGAAAAATATATTTTCAAAGATTCCAAGAGACAATTTTTATTTACGGGGAGAGATTAGGGGACCTTACTATAATTAAATTTATTAGAATTCAATTTTTGTTCAAAAAGATTCAATCCCTTATTATTCACACTCATAATATTTTTAATTCAAAAACTACAAAAAAAAAATCCACAACACAACCCTAAAAATATTCCATGATAATAACATGTTATTGGATCACATTAGGTTGGGATACAGATATTTATCAATCCTATAGTGATTCTTACATGGGTTTGGATGATAAAATAATTTTTTAAAATTTATATTTTTCTATCGAGAGAAAATGAAGGTGAGGTAGGTGTGTTGCATTAATGGGTAAATAAAATAAGTTAAAATGGTTTAAATGAGATAAATGGATAATAGAAAATATTTTTTTTCAAGAGGCATGGTTTATTTTATTTCTTGGTGATAAATTGATTATCCTCATGGTGATATGTTTTTAATTTTATATGATCTGATTATGTTACTCACTTGTGAAAGAAACCATGTGTTAATTGATCAGGAATTGATAGAGATGAAATTTTAGATATTTTTCATGTTTATTTAAATGAATATATCCCCAAAAAATTATCATTTTTTGTAAAATTTCATCAATTTTTGAATTTTGAAGTGTTTTGACATAAATTCTGAAAATTCCCAAATTCTCTAATTTTAATAGTTTTTCCTCACTTTGGTGTTATAGGAATAATATTTATAATACCAATCAAATTGTCAAAATTATTTTTTGGAATCCTTATATTATGTAATTAAACATTATTAATTGGTCAATGTGTTCATTAAAACATATTGAGAATCAAATAAATTAGTTATTGTGGATATTATCTATGGCTGATGGAATTGAACCCACTGCATTAAATAAAGAATACCTCATCCTTTTAGTGTCCAAATGGGGCGATTCAAGTTAGAAAAGATTGATAAATAAAAAATTCCCTAAAAAATCATGATTTCAAGGTATGTCTATTTTTAAACAAATTTATTCTATTTTGTATCATATGTTGCAGAACATACCACGCTTAAATGAACTCCAAAATATTATTGTTTTTACACGACCTTTATAAACTATCCATTAAATTGGATGTTGTGAATAAGACTAAATATATTGTAAAATATATATATTTTAATTTAATGTTTAATAAAAATTTATTTATTCTTATGAAATAAACACAATGTTTTTAGTAATGTTATATTGTTCTTTTAATACAATTTTTATTCAGAAAGAAATTTTTATTTATTTCTATGAGAAAATAAATATAAATAATTTTTGAAACATTAATAAAATGTATTTGATAAAAATAAAATAATTTTTCATATTCATCATTAAAAAATTATATTGGGATGAATTTTTTACAATTTTATAAAATGTTTAATTTTTCAACAAATAGTAAAAAACTATTGATTTTTATAAAACACTCATTTCTTTTTATTGTAAAATAATTTTATTATTTTAAATTAATATACATGTAAATTATGTACTTATTAGTTATATATTATCTAATTAATTTCATTTAAACAATATTTATAACTTATTTTGATATAAGTACATTTTTGGTATTAAAAACACATATTTCCAAATAACTATTTTTATTGTGTTTTCAAAGTCAAGTTTTGAATTTGTTTTGAAACTTATATTTTTTAAATATTTAAAAATGTAATACATATTTATAATAATTATTTCCAAACTAGGTTTTACAGTTTTTTTCATTTTTAGACAAAAAAAATTTTCATGGTAAAAATAAGTTTTACCGTAGAATTGGTAAAATAATATAGCGAGTTAAAGTTAAAGGGTAAAAGATTAAATTCATAAAATCAAAATTAAATTAGTGGATGATGAATTTTTATAAATTAAACTATATCTAAAACATTATTTATAATTCAAATTCATCATATTAAATTCCACCAAATGTGGTTGGATTTAAATAGAAAATAATCATTATTTGATCACATTTAAGCACCCCTCCCCAAGTATAAATATCACTAATCACCGCAATATTTCTCCTAAAAATACATAAAGATTATCAAATATCTACCAAATCATATACTCCAAAAACAACCTATGTACATGTTTTTCTGGTCTCACCCAAAGGCTAATTCTACATTTCTTATGGGGTCACTCAAGGAGGTAATACTTGTGAGACAACTTTCTCAAATAACCTATCTTAATTTTATTTATTTCTCTAAATAATATTCACCAAATTAATACATTAAATAATATTAAATATAGTATCATTTATATGATATAATTATATTTATATAATGGAATATTTTATATCCATCTATTTTAATACCTCTTATTATTTAAAGAACAAAACTGTTGTCCAAATTATGGCAGATAATCATATTTTGGGATAATAGTTTTTCATTTTCCATTAACATTATAAAGTGTGATCATAAAATTATTATTCTAGTTAAATGATATTTTAGAATTTATATTATAATCTATTTCATGTTTTGAAACTAATATATTTAAATAATATTAAATAAAAGTAAACTAATTTGAAATGGTCAGGAAAACTGCCCAATTAAAAAAAATATTTATCATTGAAATTTTATCAACTAAGTAATCCTTATGTAATAATATAAAATGATATATGGGGCCATAAAAATATTTAATTTAATGAATTACAATTAATTACACTATTTTTTTTATATCCATTTGAAAAAATACATAATTATACACATGTTAACTGACCATGAAACTATGAAATAAACACACCTGAAATATGGAAAATCAACAAATATTGTAAATTAATTTATAGTAATATTTTTATAAAAGTATCATATAAGTTATTAAAAATATGAATATGATTATGTGATGAATTAATAAAATTATTTAAAACTATATGCTGGAGGTTAAAACATGAAAAATAAAGAGAAGTATGAGGTAAAGGGTTCTCGTCTCACTTTTACTTCTTTGAGAAATATTCCATATTAACCAATTATTTCTTTTGTGTAGTGTATATACTACCATTTTATATATCATATCCTTAATATAATTATCTTCATTTTATTCTATAATTAACATGATATTTATTACTTTTATAGTGTATATGATTCGACTGATTACAAAGTGATAGGGGAATTCTTAAACCAATTTATATTCTTTAGGATAAACTTCCACTTCCTTGATTATTTCATACTAAGCATATTTTTGAAAGAAATTTTGAATATATTATGTCTTATTTTCTATTTTTATTTGTATTTACCTGTAATACACATATTCAATTAATTTTATTAATGATCACTTCAATGATAATATTTTTATAAGGGAATTTATTTTAAAAATATTCTTTTTAAAATTTCCTTTAGAACTCTCTTTTTCTTCCATGTCTATGTTACCAAATTTGTTTTCAAAAATTATTTTACTATTATATTATGATTATTTAAAGTCATCTTTAATCATTCTCTTATTTTGTTAAAAATTAATAAAAAGTATTATTTTTTTCATTATATAAATGAGATTCTTTGTGACTTTTTAGACAAAAATACAGATAGAATGTTTTTATGACATATATGACATGAGAGAATTTTCCCACTTTCCTAAATCATTAATATAGTAAATATTACCTTGAAATATTACAAGGTTATTTTCATGTAAAATTTTATATTTAATAATCTTTTGGCATTTTAAATAAAATGTTTTCAAAATAGAAATGATATTTTCCTAAAAAATTATTTCAAGTGATCTCTAAAAATTAGTTTCCATTTAAGATAACATTCTTTGATGTTACTTATGATTCAAGGAAGATATGATTCACGAATAATTTCATTATTATTATGGGTGGTTTATGATTGTTATGGAATGATGTTTATGAAAGACAATTACTTTCTAAGGGTTATGCTATGATGAAATGTTTATGAAACCCATTTACATTTCTAGGTTCATATATGATGAATTACTTATGTTATTATGGAACAAATATGTATGGTTTTCAATAGGTAATAAGTTGGGAATATATATCACCCCAATTCACTGGGTAATGATTTATATCTCACGAGGTAGAAATGTCTAGAATGGGGAGTGAAATCAGTTCAGTAGGATATAGCATGAATAAAAAGTGAAACCCATTCCGTAATGGACTTTTCCTACTATGATAGTATTGAGAGTAAACCTAGAATAATAATATGGTCTTTATTGTGAACCCATTCTAATACTATCATCTTTTAAAAGAACCTAGACTATTAGGGAGATGTGTTTCTAGGCTTATGTAAATTCCATAATTTCATGCCAATGATATTCTCGTACGATTCATGTCATATTAATTTCTAAGATTTATTTATCGCTCGGGGATTATTATGTTTTATAAGAATGGTATAATTATCAAATTTTACTCCATTATTCTTATTTTATTATTGATATATCATTTATTTATCCTTACTGACCATCTAATATCACCATTTTTATGTCTCTTTTCCCCAAGATAGGATGAAATGTATTAGGTATGATATGTAAAAAGGGTTATAGTTATGAAGGGAAAGGAGGGAGATAATGTAGATGTTCTATGAAACAATTGTTTTTGTCTCCATGTTTCCAAATATACTAAATCAATATGGTTGTGGGTTGGTTTTATTATTTTATGTAATGGATATTTGTTTATTTAGATGTAATATCTATTTATGAAAAGTATGTGTTGTTATAGTTAGTATTAATAAGGGTTTAGTTAACCTTTGTAAATGAGGATAATAAAATCATTATAATAACTATAATTTTATGTCTAGGTTACAATCCTAGAGTTTTGGTAATAATCATTAACAACCAATGGTAAAACTAAGGTGTTATATATAGAAATTATTTAAAACTTTTCCCATGATTATGTGGTTTTACCAATTTGATTAGTGCTTCTTACACTATACTTTTTGATTTCAGTCAAAGGATGAAACCTGAAGGAACTATATTAATATTGAATATGATGGAAAATGAGAATATTTTCCCCATAAGCAACTAAATTTTATGGTATATGGAATGAAAATTCACATTTCTATACTCACATAATCTATGAGTCACATTGTGTTCCCAAACGAGAAAATGTGGGAAAAATATTTTGTTGAGTCCTTCATGAGGAAACTCTCACCTTATTTTAGTGAATCTTCTGATATACAAGTGGATAAAAAATGGTTGAAACCCATTTAGTAACTATTTTCCATTCTTAAATGCTTGAGATATGAAAATTTTATCATATATATTTATTATATAGAATTAGAAGAAGATCAATGGTGGAATATTATCCAGAATATAAGGAATGAATATAATGTTCAATCAATGTAATGGGTTGAGTTTTAGGGGATATTTCTCATTTAGTCATCATCAACATTACTATTTTTATTCCAAACAAAAGGGAGGGAAAACAAAGGGAAAAAGACTATGGAGGCCAGAAATAATGGAGGCCGAGGGCATCACCCAGAATAAGGTTCACCCCCTCCAGCTTAAATTGAGAAACATTAGACAGACACATGATCAGATCACCGGGGGATGCTAGTGAGGCCAAGTGATCTGCTACCTTGTTCACCTCTCTCCAAGTGTGGGTGACACTAGTGCTTCTGTCGAGGACACTAGTGAGGCCAAGTAATTCCATCATATTCTACTTAATAAGATAGTGATGAAATTTATTAATCTGAAGTAAATGGATGAGTAATCCATTGGTATATTTGAGGAAATTTTTACAAGTATTTCAAGGCATGCCTTAGGTTTAATTATAAGTCCAAAAAGTGAAATTAATAGATTATTTTGTAACTTAAAAGAAATAAATAAAAGGTTATTAGTTATAATATTATTCAGTAATTATATATTAATTGTTCAATATGCTCTGAAAATGGATATTAGGATTATAGTTACCCATCAATCTCATGGTTTTGATAAGAAAATAAAAATAGAATTCAATGGAAATTTTAAAAACCATGGAGAAAAGAAGATGAGATTTCCTTTTTGGTCAATGCATGGAAAGAATCACGAGGTAAATTTTTTTAATCAGACTGCTTAATATTTAAAGTGTGGAAAGGAAGTTCATCTTATAAATTAATGTTGAAGTGATGGGAAGAAGTTATCTAAAGATGTAAAAATAGATAAATCTCCACAGAATGAACCACCCACACTATAGTGTTTCAAATGCCAAGAGTATGGGAATTATGGGAATCAATGCCCCTATCCAGGGAAAAATATATATGATAAGACACAATAAACATCGAAGGAAATAGATAAATGGAAATATTTTTCAATAATAATGAATAAAGTAAATCATGTTAATTATGGTATATTTATCCTCCCCTTTTTAGTTGGTAATTTCATGTATGATTTTTTATGATTAAGACCCATGAAAATGTTATCATTCATTATTTAGTGAAATTTCATGTGATTATCTCCTTAAACATGTATTTTGGAATAATAAAACATCAAAGGATTTTTCCAATGAATTTTTTTCATTAAGTATTTGAAAGTATTTGTTCAATGGTAATGGTAACCATAAAAAGTGATTGAGATGGTAATGTGATATTTTTGGAGAACACATGATTACGGGAAGGGTAACCCATGATATATGTATGATGAGGGGAAATAATATGATAAATTTATGTTTTTTGTGTGATAAATTGAATGGGATTATATTTATGACCTTGTATTTGATTAGTAATTTGATGACAATGTTGTTTATGTATTTAGTTCATAGTGTTTTTGGATTTATGTTAGGGTGAAATAGTTAATTTTTGAATGAATACATGTTTTCACATAGATTTTATGGTAATTTTGGCTGTTAATATCTTTTGATAGAGTAAATTATGAGGATCATAATATTTTTGTTTTGTGGAAATTAAGTTCCATATCATGTTTTTTGGGGGATTAATGATAAGTAGATTTTGAAAATTTAATGAACATATTTTGACTTTTGGGATTTTAGTTTTTTTCAGAAGGTTTATAATGGTAACTATTTATAAAGTTTTTTATGATTAACTTTGGTCAAGGTTTTAGATATTAATTTTTTTGTAAACCATATTATGATTTATTCATATTGGATAACCTAGTCTAACCATTTTTTTATGATAACTCGAGATATAAAAAATTTTAATCTCATTATGGATCATAGGATCCACTAATTCTATTGGAATTACAATTTAAAATTTATTTATTAGAGTATGAAATGTAGAGAAAATTGATCAAGTAATGACTAAAGAGTGATAATGAACATAAGAGGTAAAATTAATTATTTATATCTTCTCAAATTATTTTGAAATAAAATGCTACCCTATTATCATCATTTCGCATGATATGTATGCCATTTTTAGACCAATTTAGTCTATGGTTTTGTGGTCATTAACCTTATAATTACCAGTTCCTCAATCATTATAAATTAGAATGTGATATTTAGAATTATCTTTTATGTACATATTTTAACTTTCCACTAATGCCTTCCTAATCAAAATCCTAGTTTTGAACTAATATTTTCCTTTTAATTAACATATTTTAAGAGGATGTTTTATTAACCCTTTATCAGAAATAAATTTTGAAATATCCCCCAATGTTATTTTAATTTAAATTTTGAATATTGAGGAATCATGTTTTTTGAAATTCTTAATCATATCGGGATATTATCTTATCAATTGGAACCTCAATATAATCTCTCTCATGTTTATGATATGTTCCATGTATCCCTCTTGAGTAAGTACATACCAGATCCTTCACAAGTACTAAACTCAGAGGTCATAACACTGAAGAAATATATTTCTTATGAGGAACAATGAGAAGATATTTTGGATCATAGATATAATGTTCTATGAAAAAAATACCACACACCTTGTTAACGTTTTTTTGGTAAAACCACCCTTTTTAGGAAGCTACATTGAAACCCAATTATGTGATATTGTAGAGGTATGCCCATATATTTTTATCTGGGTAATGAATTTGAAGGGTGAAATTCATTTTATGGGGGGGGGGGGGGGTAGAATGTAATATCCCAATATTTTATTAAATATCTCATATTTTAATAATTTTAATATCTTCGATATCTTACATTTCATAAAACACCAAGTTTAAATGAACTCCAAAATATTATTATTTTAACCCGACCATTAAAAATTTGCCTTAAAATTGGAGATATTGATTAGGATTAACTATATTTTGATATATATATATATATATATGAATTTCATGTCCAATAAAATATTATTAACACTTATGAAATAAACACATAAATTTTTGTAATGTCATTTTGTTCTTCAAATATATGCTATCTTTAAAAAGTTATTTTTATTCATTTATATGAGAAAATTAATATAATTAAAATTTAAAAAATCTAAATATTCTTTTTGAAAAAATTAATATCCTTTTTGGAATCATAATTTCATAATTTTATTAGGATTAAACTTTTAAAATTTTCTAGAAAAGTTTAGATTTTTCGTAAACAGTAATTAAATACTGATTTTTAAAACTCTAATTTTCAAATTTTTTAAAAGTAATTTTATTATTTTAAATTGATATAAATATAAAATAATTAAATTTTAGTTATATATAATCTCATTAATTTCATTTAAACAATATTTATTCCATATTTTGTTAAGAACATTTATCACCGTATTAGTAAAATAATGTTTCCAGTTATTGTTAAAAGATAAAAGTTTAAATAACTAAAAAAATAAATCATTAAATGGGTGGTTGATGTGTTTCTATACCTTAAACATAATTTAAAACCTTAATTATTATCAAAGTTAATTATAAATAATTCCACCCAAATATGGTTGGCATTAAATATAACATAAACATTATTTAATCACATAAAACCACGCCACCTTAAGTACAAATACCACCCCTCACCACTCTATTTATACTCACAAGGCTTTAATATTAGAAAATATCTTCCAAAACATATAATTAACACTCAAACTCATTCCATTTTCTTATAGTCTCACCGAAATACCAATTCCATGTTCCTTTAGGGGTCCTTCAAGGAGGTGATATTCAAGAGGTAACTTTCAACCTCACTTAATTTAATTTATTTTTCTACCTTATCTTCAAATACTTAATATATTAAATAATAATAACTCAATAATCATGTATAAACTATATTTTTTTATTTGTAATGGAATAACTTATATCCAACCCTTTTATTACTTCCTCTTATTCAAAGAAATGAAATCATTGTCCAAATTATGGTAGTTAATCATCTTAATGGATATTGAATTTTTATACACTACCATATTCAAGTATGGTCATTAAAGTATTTTTATAGTTAAATATATTTTAAAAGGTATATTAATACCTATTTAATGTTATGAATCTAATATATAACCATAATATTAGATAAAATGAAACTAGTTCATAATGGTCGGGGAAACTGCCAAATTAAACAAAACATTTATCATTAAGATTATATAAAATGAATCATCATCATTTAATAAAAATAATATATGGAACCATTTAAATATATTTAATTTCATTAATACTATTTTATTTCAATTATAGATTTTTATTTACATTTTATGAAAAAATCCATAATTATACAAAAGTGAACCGACCATGAATCCATGAAACAAACACACTTAAAAAAATGGAAATCACGAAATATAATTAATTAGTGGACGGAATTATGTTATAAAACTATCATATAAAGTATTATAAATATTAATATTTTCATGTAATTAATTAATAAACATTTTTAAACATCTATACAAGAGATTAAAGTATAAAAATCTAATGGGAAGCGTGAGTTAAGGGTTTCTTGTCTCACTTTCACTTCTTTGAGATATATTCTTTATTCTATACTTTTTATTGTGTGTGGTGTATATACTTAGCATTGATATATCATATCATTAATCTCATTATATTAATGTTAATAAATTCTTAATTTGATAATTATTAGTTTTATTGTGTATAATATTTAACTGATTCGTAAGTGGTATGGGAAATTTTAACCTAATTTCCATTATTTTGGTTAAACTTACACTACCATTAAGATGTGATATTAATATTACTTGTAAAATTAATTTTTAATTTCTTATTTTTTTATTTCAATTTAATTTTTATATTTATATAAATTACAAATTTTACATTAATTTGATTAATTCTCACTTCCACGATATGATATTTATAAGGGTTTTTAATTTAAAAACTGCCTTTTTAAAATTTCACTTAAAAAATATTTTTATTATATTTCCATGTTTCATTAAATTTTTTCCAATTATTATTATTATTATATTTTGATTCTCCGAAGTCATTATTACTCATTTTTTAATTTGAAAAAATATTGAACGGATTTTGTTTTCATTTTCTAAATGATGTTCATTGTGGCTTTTATATTAAAAAAAATTGAAGGAATATATTTTTAACTTATATGGAATGAGTGAATTTTAACCCTTTCATGATGAATTAATTATTTGAATATAACTTTATTATTTTCAAATTTATTTTCAAATATTTTTTTTTTATTTTATAATTACATGGAATTTGAAAAATATACATGTTTTCAAAATTGAAAGGATATTTTCCTCAGAAATTATTTCAAGAAGTCTATAAACATTATTTTACATCCAAGATAACATTATTTGATGTTACATATGATTTAATAGGGATATTATTTAAGAATAATATCCATATTAGTTATGTTTGGATTATGTTTAAAATGGAATGATATTTATGTAACCTATTTCTTTTCCATGGGTTATGAGATGATGAAATGTTTATTAAACTCATTTATTTTCATGGGTTCAAATATGATGAATGATTTATATTGTCAAAGAACAAATATATATAGTCTTATTAAGGTGATTTTTAGGACCTATATATATATAAAATGTATTGGGTAATGATTTATATCTCATGAGATATACATGACCAGAATAGGAAGTGAACTTGGTTCAGCAAGAAATGACTTAAAAAGGAAGTGATATTAGTTTCTCATAGAAATGTTTCCACAATGATGTCTTCAGAGTGAACCCTAACTACTATTATGGTCTTGTGAGTGAACCCATTAAACTATTAAAGTCTTATCAATGCTCCTTGAATACTATAGAAATAAATTTATATTCATATGTGTAAGATAAAATTCCAAGATAATGTTATTCTCTTATGATTAATGTCTTATGAATTACTTTGATTTTATACATGAATTAAGATTATGATATTTGATATACATGGTATATTTTTCAAATTATATTCCCTTTTTCTTCTGTTATGATTAATATCTCCCTTATTTACCCTTACTGAGAATCTAATAGAAACATTTTCTTATGCTTATTTTCCCCTAGGATATGAAGAAACATATTAAATATGATATTTTGAAAAGGGTAATAGTTATTAAATAATATGTAGGAGAAGATGCAGATGTTTTATGAATGAGTTTTTTATTGTTCCCAAGTTTAAAATTCTTTGGGTGAGGTCTCCCCATTGAGAACAAAACATTCAACTAGTTTTTGTTACTTAGAGGTCTT
Organism: Viscum album; assembly: GCA_963277665.1. Classification (NCBI taxonomy): domain Eukaryota; kingdom Viridiplantae; phylum Streptophyta; class Magnoliopsida; order Santalales; family Viscaceae; genus Viscum; species Viscum album. The sequence continues at coordinate 1,718,502,950 of OY728143.1, forward strand.
TGGGCAATGAAATCAATTCCATAATAAGATAAACACCCATAGATAAGGAATACATATAGTTTTTAATCAATATAGGTGTATAACTTGAGGTGTGTAGGTATAAATTTAATAATTAAATTAGAAATAAATTATTTCAAATGATAAAGGGGGTGTGAAATGATTGATTTTTTCTGCTGATTATCTCTTTAGATTTTTTCTAGTATGATTTGATTTTGATTTTTAACCTCTAATTTTGATTTATTATAACAATCTATTATTGTGTAATTTAAAATAGTTTAGCTCATTTAAATCCCCAATTTTATTTTTTATTTTTATAAAAAAATAAATAATAAAGTGACTATTTGAAAACTTAGCCCGCAACCTCCTCATGTGACAACCCTGTGATCACAACTCTGGTATATTTTTAAGGGGAAAATTATTTACTAATGTTTTGTGAAAACCCCTAAATTAAATTTTGTTCCATTTCCATGTAGTTTTCCTGGGTTGTTTTTTATTTGTCTTTAAATTATATGATTTTTTATCCATGAATTCATAGTCTAAAAAAATGGTTTTTCAAAGTGACTACTCCAAAACATGTCATGATTATCAAGAAGATCATGAGTATTATAATGATGAATTTTTAAAATCTCAAATCTATAAAAAACATTTATGCTCTAAGAAACTAATTTTATGATCCAATAAAAAATTTGTTTCTTTAAACAATTCTGTTATGATTCAAGAAGTAATAAAACAAGAAGAAATTATTTCCCATGATGGAAAAGAGTTAAAATAATTAAAAGGTAAAAAGATACTAAATAAATTTAAAATATTGTTCCATACAATTTTTGATATCAAAGAACCTTTTGTAGTTAAAATTTAAAAATTATTTGGATTATAATTGATTAAATTTAATGGATGAAATTACCATCGATTCACTAATTGATATGTACTTAGGAAATAAAATGTCTTTGGTAAGTTATCATGTTGAAATTTTTGAAAAAGAAATTTCATGTAAAATGACACTTTTTGAAAGTGATATTTAAGAAAATTTTTTCAAGGAGGTGAAAATATTAGTGAAATTTATTATTGAACAACATTTGGGGGAACTCACATTGTTTCTTACTAAAATTAATGATTTTAATCCATCTAATTTTAAAAATACTAAAACTGATTAAAAAATATTTGATAATATAGATGATGATCTCAAGAAAATTATTTCTAAAATATAAAATTATGAAATTAATGGTGAAATATAGATTGAGTTTGAGAAAATATAGTGAGATGTATACAATTCATATATTTATTTTCTAGATTATTTTTATGTTAACTTGTTGACTGTTTCTCATTATGGAAATTTAATCCCAATTTCATTTGAGTGGGATAATTTTTTAGTTAAAGAGGATCTTTAGTATGGTTTTAAATAAATAATGGTGTGTCTAGTTGAAGTGTAGATTTTTTTATAAGAGGATGGTGGTACGAAGACATTTTTTAAAGAAGAAATCATTTTTATAGTTAGACTGGAAGATGAGCTACATACAAGAATAAAATTTTAACAACAAGTGGAGGTAATTTTTGATGATAATGTCTTTTTAAGATTCCCTTATATTTTATTCCCTCTTCCATTACAACATTGGTACCACAAAGTCATGAAGGATAACCTGAATAAATCTGTTTTAAAGTTCTTCTACAAGATGTATGAGCTGAAGATGACTAGAGAAAATTCCCAAGATTGGTGTGAGGGTAAAAATTAGTAGTTAATCATTAGAGACTTTTCAACATAGGCCAAAAGTATAAGAACATGTGATCACATATTACATACAAAAAATAATAAGAAATTAAATTTTTTATAGAAATACCAAAACAAGTTTCATGTAAGAAAACATTAAACAAAATCATGTTATAATTAATTAACACATGGAATAACCATATATTGTTCATACAAACCCACCCACACATAAATTCATTAGAACTCGTTATACCAAAGAGTGGATATTCATCATTTCCAAAACTCGTATCTTAGTGACCCAATTTGACGATGGTATTTTTGACCATGATCTACCACATATGAACATGAACACACGCTAATAATTTTTTTCCATGTTACCAATTTAATAATTCATGGTAAAATATTATTAATATGTCTTATTAGAAAATAACGTTGTTTACAAATTTTAAAAACCATCATTTTTTGTCATTAAATAATAGGGATATTCATGACACATTTCCAAAAGAATTTCTTATCAAAATAAAAGACTGATTTAGGAAAAAATAATTCATCTTGGTCTCGAATAACACATTTGATCAAAATCCACCTACCTATTGTGGTTAATACCACAAAACAAATAGGGAGGGTAGGAAACACCCTAATAAAAAAAATCTAATTCCCTAATTAAATCCAAAAAATAGAAATAATGAGTTTTAGAATCACCCAAAAACACCAGATTTTAAGAAACCTTTAAGAGGAGGGTGTAAAATGGTGATAACAGGTGATGTTGAGTGAAAACACAAAATGAATACCCCTATGAAGATATCATGTTGGTCCCATTAATTTACCCCAAGATATGGGTTATAATTTTCTATTATAAAAATGTTTTTAAATGACAACATGTCCAAGTAAAGAAAAACAATTCCATGGTCACTTCGAATTGGTTGTATTTTGGGGAGGCATGACCAGGCTAACCAAAAGACCCTATTGTGATGGTCTTGTTTGTTAAAGGCTCAAAAATCCCTAGGATATGGTTTCATGAGGCATATTTACACATTTAACTTAGAGAAACACATATCATTACAAGCCCAAGGCCTCTACCTCATTTGGTCATTTAGGGATTTCTCGTGTTGAAGATGAGCACTCACATCACACCACACTCATGACCCTAACCTCCCTTAGGCTTTTTTTGGACGTTGTGTGCCATGAAAAGTCCCAATACTCAAAAAATATTCAATAAACATACCATAACTCTGAAAACCCATCTAAAACCCTAATAATGTATTTAAAATAACTGTATTATATTTACATACCTCAAATCAATGGAGTTAAATTTTCCTGCATTTATACATACAAAATCAATTGGTTTTTTTACTACGATCACATTTTAATTATAACATAGTTCATTTTAATTTATTATTTTATGTAAAACAAGTTATTATGACAATAAATATTATAATTTCATGGGTGTTACAATTTTGGACCCCTTGGGGGAAAATTCCACCACCTTTTCCTTCAAAACACCATCATGCCTCCTCTTGGCACATCCAATGAAAGGGAAAACACCAATGCTCCAAGAATGGATGGTATAATATAGGTATTTCATTACCTTTTTGTAACATTAGGGGAGAATTATTTTCTACATTTTTGTCATATCTTAGGGGGATTAAGATCATCAAATTAACTTATATTTTTACATTATTTTACCTTAGTTTATTTGTGTTTTATATTTTGTTGTCACTAAAAAGTAGGACATTATTATGTCTTTTCCTTAAAATAAATTCTTATAAATCCATTTGTTTTGAGGAATCAGAATACACTCTTGGTTTTACTTGTACTTCATGAAAATTTATTATCTTAATTATTTATTGAGTTTTAATTATTTCATCATCTTTTTGTGATATGTTGATTTTGAACAAAAACTTATGGATCATCCTAAATTCACATAAACTACTTTCAATGGAAGATTGAGTTAGATATTATTAGTTTTTTATAGAGTAGCTACTATTCTTTTTGTTCATATATTATTCCATTAAATAGATTATTAAACAAATTAATACACAAATAATTCTAAGTTATTTAGGAATGAATACTACTTTTGATGATCACACACTGATCTACCTTCATTAAGGAGTTGTGTACCATAACCATTCTTAAATGGAATTTTTTTTATATTTTCAGAGCCTTATTAGATATTATAATTGTGAAAAATTTCACATTGAAATTACAATATTCCTAAATTTAATTATTTTTCTCTAATTCATTATTATCAATGATATTCTAGGGATAATAATTGGTTCTTCCAATCCTATATTTTATATAATTTTTGGGATATGACTTGATGTTGATCATGTGATTGGAGAGATGATTAGATATTGATCTCTCTAGTACCCAAATATATTGATGAAGTCTATGGGGATAACATGTTCTTCCATTATTCTAGATTGAATATTTTTATAGATTTAAAACATGGTTCCTTTATTATTGTTTAAAAATCCTCTCACTACTTTAGATTAAAATTTGAAGAGTTTTGATTACCATAAATATTATATAATTTAATAATATCATTAAAATGAGTTTATATATTTTCATCTAAAATACTGTTGGATCATTTCATTCAATTATTATTCTCATTCTGTTGAGTTTATTTACATCATTAAAGTGTTATTATATGATTTTTTTATTTCTATTGCATTTTTTAGTTTCTAATATGATATTCTAGAGTTTATAAATTATTAAATACCACTTATCTGAAATGGGATAAATATTTTATATTTGTAAATTCATAATTAACCCTCCCCCTCTTGAAAATGATTTAATTGGAGATCATACTCGTGTAATCTTCATCACTATCTTCATCATAATCATAATTCAAATTAAATTGACGATCCATCATATATAAATTAAAACTTATAGTGTAAGAAACTTTTAGATTGGTTCTAAAATTTATGAATTATTCTCATGTAAGGAAACACTTCTTGGGGGTTGAGAAAAAACTTCCTGAATACCATTTATTAATATTATTCAACAAGTAAATGTATATTATTATAATAAAAATAAAATTATTTACATATGGTTGTAAAGGAATTATATGTAATTTGAATAAAAAAATCATCCTTTACTATTATATTCAATATTATTGTGTATGTTAATGACTTGGTGAGACATGAGTGTGTTCATTAAGGATTTTTATAGTTATGATATTTAGCATACAAATATTTTTTTAAACCTTATGATAATGTTTCTGATTTCATGAAATTATTACTTTATTTTATCAAAAAAAATTTTCTAGAAAAATTAGGTCTCAGATGTCTAGGTTCTAGTGCTATATTGGTAGTATAAATGGGTAAAAGTTCAAACAGGAAGAAGAAAAATTATTTAGAAACTCTAATGTGTGTTTGTTAAGGATTTCTGTCAAGGTAAATAAAACCTAATATAAATATCATGAAATAAGGATACTATATAATCCCACTCTCATAGACACTAAGTGGTGTCATGAGAGGTCTAGAAACATGATCTCAAGTGCACCTCCCCATATGATAAAGGATTCTTACTAGTAGCGAGGGTCTGGGGTGTGTCCATGGGGAGACTATATCACCATAGATCCGATTTCAAGAAATTGTAGATAATAAATGGAAAAAACATAATAAGTAATAAATAAGCAAGATGTATTGGAATAACAAGTAGGCATATAATAAAATAAATATGTGGAAGTCGATACATAAGTATATAAAAAATGATGATTATATTTTCATATATATATATATATATAATTAGGTACCCGAGATTTAGGGGAAACATGAATATACCACATTCTAATCAAAATAAAATTGACCAAAATTTTCCTCTACTAGAATCACGAATACAAGCTCAGCAATATTCTTAATTAATTCATAATAATAATAATCATGCATCAAAATTTTGAATCTTCTCATTATCTACACATACAACCATAAATTATGAATGGGTCTCAAGGGAGGCCCATGTGGGGTGCGAGATATACTCATTATGGCTCCACAAATGGTCTCTATAACAATCTAGTCTCTGTATATAAAATGAGCAGTGTGTAGGTACATGAAAAATGAAAAGAGGTAAATAATAAATATATAGGTTCAAATTCCTCATGGGACACATAAAAACCACTTCCTACTTTGTCATATGAAGGATATTTATGAATCAAGGTCAACCTATTAAAGTATGATATTTTATAAAAATTATTCTTCATAAATAAAGTATCAATATTTGACTGAGCCCAATGTAGACGCTTGTGAAGAGGACATAACTTAAATAGAGGATATTTAGGTGAACCTATCATAGGAATTGATGGGTTCTTTCACACGGCAGCTCCTAAGTGGAAAATTGAACAAGTATATATGAAAATAGGATCTTCCCCCTTTAAAAAAATGGCCCATAATATTTACATGACATATAAGCATTACACACATTGTAGTTATCTGTCTCTTCCCCCTAGGAAAATCCTGATTGACAATGTGTAAGAGGGGGGGGGGGTATGGACAACCCAAATACATGTCATGTATTTGGTTACACATTATGTATTATTTACACTTACTTTAACAAATACATACTTTTTATTTATACTATATATAAAATATATCCCACATACTACACTCTTCTAATAAAAAACTCATCATTCTAAGGTACCAATCACCGGGGTTTAACTAAAACTAAAAAATGAAAATGCACCTCATTGAAATGTCATGAAATTAAATCCTCCCCAATTTAAAACAAATAATACCCAAGTTTCTCTTCTAAGGGTGGTAAAATGTTGTCTATCAAATGTTGTGGCCACTGAGTGCATACATCAACCTCTCTCTCCGAGGATTTATCCAATACAAAACCATGATTCTATAGAAGATTTACTAGAGGAACTGACCTGCCTTGGAGAGACTTTATGCTCCTATCAATGATACACAACTAATTATCTTCAAAGGTAACGTCATCTTCAATCTCAAGGTTAAAATGAATGATATTGGTTGAAATAAAATTTTTGAATAAGTGATACATGTGATTCATCATGAATTGAATAATACCTTTGAGGTAGTTGAAAATGATAGGAAAATGGTTCAATTCTCTCCATGATTTGGAAAGGTCCAACATAATTTGGAGATATCTTTCATAGTATCTAAATCTGTTTATGAAACAATCTAGGAAAAAATCATAGAAAGACCTTATGTCCCACATCAAATTATATAGGTCCATAATGATGATCAACAAAATATTTATTCTCAGACTGAGCTATAACTATACATTTCTGAATAAATTGTACATTATCGGAAGTCCTAAATAATATGAGTACCTATTAATGATGGATCACTTACCTATAACTAGTAAAAAGGTAAAAAATTACATATCGTAAAAGGCCTTATATGGTTCTATCTAAATCATTGCCTAAAATATATTAGTTTAGGAAAAATAAATGAGAGGTATATATCCCTCCCAAGAACCTCCAAAACTGAGGATGTATGCCTAGATCATGTCCTCTAAAACTCATATGATATTCTTGAACCACATATTGGTGTAATGGTGATATGATATACTAAAAATCACATATGAACCCAGTCTATTTTGAATTCTTTTATATAATATTTATGTAATCTGGGCCTCTCCATCAAAAATGATTAAATGGAGAACACCATGAAAGCATGCAATTTCCAAAATACAAATCCTTCTAATTTCATTAAATGACAAGGTCTCTCAGATAAATAGTATGTACTTAAGCTTCATAAACATTGTCAATAATCACCCATGCTATATCACTAACTTTAGGGGATCTTGACAAAACCATCAGAAAATCAATACTAACATTGTTCCATTTCCACCCAGGAATGGACAACTGTTGTCAAAGTCCAATAGTTCGTTAGTTCTTAGCCTTCACCTGTTGATAGGTGGGGAACCAAGTGATTAAAATTGAAATCTTCCTCTTTACACCCAACCACCAATATAGAAGATATACATCTTAGTATATCATGGTAATCCTAGTATGTACTTCCTAGAAAAATGCACGAGATTCCTAAATCCATTCTTCCTGTATGTCAGCAGGCACCCGGTAGATGCTGAACTCCGCCCAAGGAATAAAGAGGGAATCATTGGATAAAATGAAGGCATATTTGAACTCGGAGACCAATTCCGGGAGGGGCTGAAGGGCTACATGAAAAAAGCCATGTGGTGTGATAAAAACCTCTTTCCCATGCGAAAAACAACAGGACCAGAAGGAGTTTTACGTATGGGAATGGAAACTTCCATGACGCTGACATCAGGATTGGAAGTAATTTTACACACTGGCTAGGAAACTTCCATGTTGTCGACACCAGGATAGGGTTTTTGGCACCGGTCGACTTTCGTGCTAACCCGATGACCTTGAGCACCTATAAATTGAAGGGAACCCCCTCCTCTTTTGATAGATAAAGATCCCGAACCATCTCCTCTACGCAGAATTCACCTCTTCTATGCAAAAAAGACCACTTATAGGTATGATATTTTCCACGACAGGTCTCCCGAGGGTCCATCATCGCGCGTTACGTCTAGGGTTTGACCCTCGCCCAAGTCCTCACATACTGGGCCTATTGCATACACACCCCTGCACCTGAATGAAAAACCTCAACCACTTTTCATGAAAACATCCTCTATTACATGCACACCTTCCTTTCCTCTCAACCGGCCTTTTATGGGAAATCTTTCATTTTCACTCACCCTGGACTTTTGCACACAAATGCTCCATTTGTGCGCAACCTAACCACCTTGTGTGGGATCTTTCACATGTTTTCTATGCCCCTCTTCTGGGCATCATATTCGAGTTCTTTTTATGAACAAAACATCTATGTTACACACCCTTGTATCATACGACCCTTCAACTTCGTATGAAGTAACATAAAAACCCCTTGGGTTGCGGTTCCCATTGCGTTTCTCCACCTCATGTTTCTTCGCATAGGCCCACTAATGGCTATTTAATTTTCACATAGCCATGATAAAGTGGACCCCTCATTGGATCACTCCACGACACCCCCTCTCCATGGTGTTGCTGATGCCTTCCCTTCCCCAAGGGTGGGTGGGTATCAGTTATGTAAGTCCTAGGGGGTGCTGAGTAAACCCACCTCGTTCAAGCTTCTAGATGTTAAAATTCCAAGCTCCAACGTCCTCAGAAAATGACCATAATCTTTGGCCTCACCCCATACGTCATACGCGGGGTGCCCCACCTCAGACATTCTCCAAATATGCTAGTCTCAACGGGAGCGAAATCTTCGTCACATAGAATGAGATCCTCTTTGCTGGAGTGGTGCCTGTCCATGGTGAAAAGGGAAACCACATTAGTGTAAGCCCATAGCCTTTCTTGAGGGAGGTCGCATCCTTTCTCCTCCTATCTTCTTCCTGGCCAAAGACTAGAGGGGGGATGGGAACCCGAACCCCCCTCTCTTCCATGCCAAATATCTCTCTCATTGGGCTTTGTTTCCACTCAGGCGTCCATCCTGGTGTAAGTCCCAACCTCCATCTCCATGGGCTACTAACCACACGTAAGAACCTTTTTGTTGTTTGGGTCGCTATCCATGTGTAAGCCCCATTCAACTTCCCACAGATGCACCTTTCACAATGTGGTTGTTAGGTGTTTGCTGCCTCTTGTTTCTCACACCAAGCATGACTCATGTGGGGTTAGAGTAAGCATCGACCATGAAATCCTCTATGGACTTCCTTATAGCATAAGCCCCAAAACCATACCGAACTACGTGGAATTTGATCCTTGATAATGTAAGGTACGTAGTAAGCCTCCCTGTGGTTCAAGCCCAACACCCATCAGTCCTGTACACTTCACATAGGTCTACCCTCGTCCTGAATGATGTTAAACCGCACACCCCTTTTTGTACTACAAGACACTAAATTGTCCCCCCATCAGCGGTAAGCCATTGTCAACCCCAATCAGCTGTAAGCCATTTTCAACACCAATCGGGGGTAATCCGTTGCAATCTCCAACCAGTAGTAAGCCATTATGTTTCCCACTCTTCTAAAAGTCGTTGTAGTCCCCCCTTTGCTAAGACCCACATCTATGGTCTACCCCTCATGCGTTAGACCAACCAATCTAGGCTGTTAACCACATATAAGCCCTCATGTGTCATCAGGTCGTTGTCCTCTCTGCACACTCCAATTCCATGCCCCGTCCTGAAATATATGTAATTTGATCATTGCCTCATAGGTGACATATGCAGGAAGCCTCCCTGAGGTTCAATCCCATCACCCATTTCTCATCCTGGTCTTTCCCTTGAGCCTATGTGTTTCAGAAAGGTCATGCCCCAACCTGGAATTTCCACTTCCTCTGGGTTCCCTTCTCACAGGCCACCTCCTCAGGTGTCCCATTGCCTAACCGAACTACGCAGACACTGATTCCCAACCACGAGGATATGTTGGAAGTCTCTTCGAGGATCAATACTAATACTATCGTCAACTTCACGATGGTTCCATCTCATTCCCCCACCAATTCATTGAACTATCCATTATCTATGCTGATTTTTTACCCGGGCCGCCACATCCCAGTGAGATCATGCCAATTCACCTCCTCACTGCTCTTAGTAGCACTCAGGTAACTAACCATGTGTTAGACCTAGAATCAGTGTTCCCTCCAAGTGTTTTACCCTTCTGATCTACTCCAGTTAGTGTTCTGATCAATCTAATCTGTCTCCGCTAGATGTAAAAATCATGACATACCTAGTGTCAAACATGGGAAGGTGAGAAAAAACTCAAAGAAATGCCTATGGAATTCAATTCCCTGCATTCAAATTGGGATTCCTCAGGCTTCTGCGCCCTCGATAAGCCCTATAATAAGTGGAAGAAACCCATATGAACCAGTGTTAAAGCATCCAGATATGCCAGTGATGACCAACATGACTACTACCCTGACCGGAGGTTGCTGCCTTTACTAGTCCCTTTGGAGTGTCTTGATAGAAGCAGTGTAATTAAATGACATCCATAAAGACATGACATTAGGAAGAGTTTCACAAACAATGTCTTAAGTCTATGAGGGAGACCTGAAATAGGAAACATTTTACGAGGAGGAATCCACAGAAGGAGGAAATGAAATCCCATTATCTCGTTTCGATCAAGGATAAAACATCCCTGAAAAAGTGACGGATGCCTCCCACCTTTGGAAAGTTGGAATGCAAGGCAACAATCAGTGTATCCTCCTCAAATAGAAGAATGTGCGCCTTGTCGAAAGTGTCAGAAATATAAATTGTGAACCCGATGTGAAGTTACTATCCTCAATGTAGAGATTTGTAGCATTAGGGACATAAGTGGACCAGTGTGTCACCAGATCTAGTTGTCCAGCACAAGGTTCGGCCAAGAAAATAGTGGGTCTGGCATGAAACTCACCAGAATTCAGGGTAGTTAAAATGCTGGAAATCTCGATCTGTAACATTGTTAGTGTGTATCCTTCTTACTATCCATGGGAGAAAAAATAATGATGGGGAACTTGATTCTGATTTCCTTTTTGTAGCACTAATGGTTCAATCTCTCTGCCTTCCAGGACCCAAGCTGATGCAACTGGAAACTGATCACCACCCATCCACCGATGGAGGGACAGGGGAAATGTTAGCATGGAAACCCCAAATGGTTCCACCACTTCTGTGACAGTTTCCACATCCACAACTGCTGGGATCCCACACCCAATCTTTCCATATGAATTCGTTCAAAAAGGGTGATAAACGACCACATCCGCCAATACGAGGGGGAGGGGATTATCCCGACATGGGATATGGACCACCAGAACATAGAGGCATCTGCACCTCATTGCCACTACTTCCCCTAGGGTCCATGTAGGGAGACACTACTCCCCACTCTGATGCACAATCGTTTTAGGAGCCTCTCCTCAAAATGCTTCAAGTACTCTCTCCCCTATGCTGATGAGGTGGGGGATGTCTGGGCCAGCCCGGTCGGGATCTTGTATCAGGGGTTCCTGAGGAGGGCCCCCACCAAGATGTTCCAGCACTACCACCCAACCCCACGTGTTGAGAAGCAGGTAAGCTATGTTCCTACATCGCCATCCCCAGTCTGGATGACCTGACACTAGTGTTGGGCGTAGGCCAAGGAGGATGACTGCCAGGGGGCGTCAACATCCACAACTTCCGTGGATCGGGCCACCACCAATGTATATCATCAGCCCCCTGTGTATGCTGAGTAGGGGCCCTCGTACAGCCTACCTGTATTGATCCCCCAACCACCCCAAGAGTAGGCTGTGTTGAATCTCCTAGTTAGTGGTGTAGGGAGCGCCCAAAGCAAACAAAACCGCTACAATGAAACCCAATACGGAGGTCATCCCCGTACCACCACAATGGAGAATGCGGGTCCTCCCAGCTTCCATTCTCGGCATGGAGGTCCACCATGTGCCACCTTCAATCAGAATGAGGGTCCTCCCCATGGTAGTGACACTTAGTTCGAATGCCTCTTTTGTGCTCATGGCATTGGGTATGGAGTTGTTCCTGCAGCCATAGGCTGCCAGCATGGAGATTTTAAACATCTGATCAATATCCAGCTTGGGGGCCTCCCCCATGTCCATACAGTGGCCGATGAAGGTCCTGCTCGCCCCTGAAATCAAAGGAGTGAAGTCGTGCCTCGCTTCATCGACACCCAGCATGGAGGTCCTACCTGTGCTCGACTTGACCAGTATGAGGACCCTCCTAGCATTGATGAAGATTGGGGAAATAAGAATGAAGGCCCTACCCATGATCCTACCTTCTACAGAACTTCCCGCGGAGATCCTCTTTTCGCATCAGTTAGTGGATACAGAGGTCCTCCCTGTGTTCCATTTTACATCTTCCCAGGTGATCCTCACTCCCTGTATCACTCAAGAAGAAGTTATCTCCACCCCAACACCAGCTCAACTGAAGGACCTACTCGTGCCAGAAATATAACATGTCCCGAAGAGCCATCCTGAGGCAGGAAGGTAGGTGATTACTACCAAAAAAACAATACTGGGAATATTCAGTATGTGATTAAAACCATCTTCTTCTCATATTCTGTGGCAGAATGTGATTTAGAAATAGAACCCTCACCAAGATCCATGTCAAGGGTCAGGGTTGGAACAAGGTGAATCAGCCTTATACTTCTGGAATGCAAGGTCCATTGGATCCCTACCTCCTTCCACAGATACATCCAGGAGGATGAAAATTTAAAAACTCCATATGGTCTGACTGGGAAATCTCAACCATCATCACCAGGATCATTCTCTACCTTGACTAGAGATCATGGAGAGTTATTAGGGGGACCGATGGAGAATGACCAGTAGAAAGGTCCACCACTAGCAGCTACAGTCCCTACGCTAAAAATTTCAGTCACCAGACCATCTTATAGCGATGCGGTGGACTATTCACTACACTCATTGAAGGATAGCCTGATATGCAGTAGTTTGTCAGCCTGCTCACCATATTCTCCACTGTACATCTTACCTTCTCATTAGTCTTCTTCAGTACCGCTACCAATTCCCCAAACACCTCTGGTTGATGAGTGGGGAAATTATGGGCCAGACCCCAAGTCTGGACCAAGGATCTTGTGGGATATTCTCGCAATAGACCATTTCCCAGAGATTTTTTGGCCAGTTGCAGCACCAAATTTTAGTGCACTAGAATCACTTACTCAGGAGGAGGTTGGATTCTTTCGCCAAGCCCTATGGGAGAATCATTTCCATCTTCCTTATTTATGGGTGGCCTACCCCAAGAGTTAGGAAAACTTTGAAGAAATCGGGAAACAATTTCGTTTGGTTTATTTGGCCGCACTCCCCGTGGCCCAGCACCCTGAGTCACTAGGTCCCCATAAGACCTTCTAACAATAATACATCCAGATATTTAATGTGATCCATAGGACAATCATGGAGGATTCTCCCCATGGGAAAATCTGTGGTTGGGGGAAGTATGCTTCCCTCTATTTCTGTTCTATCTGGTGCCAACCCAATTTGTTGGGTGACATAGAGGATATTCCTCTAGGATGGATCACAATTAACATGGCCGACCTGTCAGGGGGTGAGAACGAGCTAGAGATTCTTGGATAGGACCTACCCCCCCTATGGGAGTATCACGCATATTGGATCTGTTGGGAAGGATTACTCATCAACATAGAAATCTACTAGGTTTTCATGTGCCCACTAAGGTGTTGGACCTCATTTGAAATCCCAACAAGGGTAAGGAGCACCTTGGAGCCGTCAAACCCTCCTACCCATCTGGCTTAGTGAAGACGGCAGAAGACAATTCCAAAAAATCCATGATGCATCAGAAACCCACCGAACACAAGAATAGGGTTGAGGAACTACTTGATGAATGCACTGTAGAGAGATGACCGGACTATAGTGATCCTTGACCAGGGCAGCAAGGGAAGACACAACTTCCCCCGGTGAATTTCCTTGAGGTGACCCTGACCATCATACCCTTACAGACAGAGTTTAGGTGAGATCTTATTGTAACACCGCAGTTTTAAAATTAAATTTTATGTTTTGACAATGTTTCCAAGATGTAATAAAATAAATTACCGAATGAAAATATATAATTAGCGAGCACTTTATTCATACAAATAACAGAATACACCCTTGATACACAAGAACTAACCCATTAAACCCACTTCTATTGATAATAAAACAATTGGAAGACTACCGAGAAACACAACGATGCCGATCGAGTAGTTATCATCTCTTGGATCTGATAGAAGAAAAAACATTATGGCAAGGATGATATTAATGAAACTAAAAAATAAGAGGAACATATAACACCATCTCTGAAAGCAGTGGCGTGAACTTCGAGATATTTTTCTTCTGAGTGCTTGAATGACCCGTAAAACATTGGTATTTATAGAGTTTTATCTGATCGTTACAAAAAAACTATCCGTTATTACTTTTAAAAATTTAAATAAAAATGATCGTTGATGTATAAATAAAATAACTGAATAAAAACATTACTAATTTAAATATTATTACTGAAATTGATATGCAATAAACAAAATTTATATATATATATATTCAATTTAATAAATAATGTTTTAAGCATTAAAATTATCATATTTAGAAATTATATTATGAAATTTCGATATATAAATATATAAATTGATAAAACAATAAAACTAAAACGAATAAAAAAAATAATTAGAATAGAAAATCGGGAAACGAGGGTTTCTGTTCGCCAAACGCAAGACGGCGCTGAGGAAGAATTGAGACCAGGTGATCTTCAGCTTTGAAGAAGAAAAATTCAACCATCGGATATGAATCAGAACATTTCGTGCGAGGTTCGGCCACCGACAAAGCATCCGAAGGTCAGTTCTGTTTCACACTTAGGGTTTTAACTTTTAGCTTTGAGGTTGAGTTTGGATCAGGAATTAGGTTCGAGCGATGGTCTGGGTCGAGGCCAAGGCATAGGGTATGCCTTATTCTTCACGAACCAAGGACAAGACTGAGGGGGGAGCCGCATACCCCATGTTTCGTCATCAGATTAGGCTTCTTCAACTGTGTTTCTAAGTTCGAGTTCTATCCAGGGTTTGAATGAAGAAGTGCCGAGTGTTCTTCAGTTGTTCAAAATCGTTAAAGGATTTCGATCGCTGAAAGAAAATTTTGACCGAGGATGAGGTAAGATCGTGAATCAATGATAGAGTATCGTTTTGTTCTGATCTGTTAGGTTTCAATTTTAGCCGATTTCCAGATTCAATTTCGGTATAATATTCATCCACTTGCGTATTCTTCAAATCTGGACCCATTGATGTAACGATTTCCCTAACTTCATTTGGATTTTTCTTCAAATGGAATTTTTTAGTATATACATCTTAAATAATTTTGATTTTTTTATTGGATTGCTCGGGATTATTTCTTTGTGTGTCTGTTTCCTTTCATTTTATTAAGATTATTATAATCCGTGTTGGTCAATTCAGTTTTAAGTTGTGTGACGTTTGCAATAATTTTTTTATTCATTGAACCCCATTGTCTCGATTAGGAATCATTTAAGGTCCCATTTTGTGTTTCGTTTCTGACAGTCAGACATTTAAATATATATATGTCTGTATATCAACTTGCAACAACTCAATCAGTGCTTTTAATTCAGCTATAATAGTTTATATATTATATGTATATCCAATCAATAATCTATCCTCACAAATTGAAATAATATAATCAAATATATTATAATGCTGGGTGTATAAATAAAGGGGTGTGTAGTGGTTTTCTGGGAAGAAGTTGTAGTACGTGGTTTTTCTTTTTCTTGGGTGTTGAGAGTTTGAGTGGCAAGTATATTTGGGGCGGATAAGAAGTAAGAATTCATTTACGCGTAAAACAAGTAAGGGACTTATTTTCAAGTACTCATTATGTTCTTAAATTTTATTTTTGTAAAGGAATTTTTCATTACTCATTTCAAATTATAAATCCTATTTTCTTGTTTTTTATAAGGCGTAGTTCTAGTTGATTTCCAAATTTTTCTATTAGAGATATTTAGTTTATTCAAAAAAAAATTAATTAGGATTTTAATTTTACGGATTTGCGTAATGAATATATTTTTAGGTTTCCGAAATATAAATTAGTGAGATTAGTTATTATTTTATATGTAAGAAATATTTGATCCTAAGGAAAAATTATTTCTGAATACGTTTTTATTATTTAGTTTCTTTAGAATCATTTTAATTACATAAGATGGATATATCTATATAAATATCAAAGTTATATTTTCATTTTATTTAAACTTAGTCTTGATAAGGGTTGTTTCTATTTATCAAAGCATTATTCATTCTATGAGACCCATATTTATTTATTTGTATAATTTTTATGTTAATAATTATTTAAAATAAATTATAATAGAAGTTAAGAATATCATAATTTTATCATGTCATGTGCAAGTCATATTAAAATCAAGGATATGGCCATACATAGATGATTGTTCATGAAACTTCATACATGAATATGCATATATAGGTATATACACATACTTATAAACATTGGATAAACTTTACAATGAAATGAATTTTAATGGAATTGGAAGAAATGTTTATAGACATGTTATAATTTTAAGTTGTCTTGTACATGTTTATATTTATAATTTTACTCATGAATGAAATGTTTATTTTAAAAATATATCATTTATAATCTTTGGTTCATGCTCATTATTATTTTGAATTAAAAATGGTTTAAGTCATTTAGATATAAAAAACAAATCATTGATATTTCTTTTATTATTTATCAATGGAATATCGACTATGTTGGTGTTCATGTACATGCCATGTGACATGAGTTTTTGGAAATCAATACTCACAAGTGCTTATTTTTTTTCAATAAAAATTCACACAAATATATATATATACCCTTATATATATATTAGTGGAAATGATTATTTAAATGCAACGATATGATTAAAGGTAAAAACACCAGTGAGAAATACTATATGTATATATATATATGTGTGTGTAAAGCAAACTTAAAACGTTTTTGAAAGATACAGGCGCTTGTTCATTGTAAAAAAATAGAAGGTCATTGGGGAATGAACACATCCTTCTCTAAGTGGGTAGGCTCAAGACAGCCTTCGACGAATGAAGTTGCCTCAAAATGATGTTTTGTTTTCCTGAAGTTTGTTTAATATTTTCCAAAGAAAATCACTGGAATAGTTTAAAAGTGTTTTCAATGTATAATTATTTTTCAAAAGAATTATATTATTTTATGATGGTTGTTATACCAATGAATTTAAAATTGAATTTTTTTCAAATGTATTATTGAAAGGATATTTTTCTGAAAGCGATTTATAAATGGTTTTCAAAACCCCTTACTGAGAATTTTTGTGCTCACCCCAAGATTTGAAATGTTTTCACAGGTATCTTAGGAGATTATCATAGATGTCACCGCTTATGGAGTTAGCGCACGCAGAAGCATAATGGAAAATTTTATTATTTTTGTTCGACTCTGATAATGTAAGGTTATGTCTAATATTCCTGAACCTAGACCGGTAAAAGAGCCTCATTTCGTTAAAGTGTTGTGTAATTTTTTAATTTCCCTAAAAACAATTCACAGCATTTTTCAAGCACCGAGTCCGGAAGAACGGGCTCGAGGCATCACACTTGGTATCAGAGAAACGGTCTAGATAACTCTGGAAATTTAGAACCCTTTGATAAATTGACTGTCCTTCTCAGTCATCATTCTTCTTTGTAATTTTCAGATGGAAGGAAGAAGAGCTCAAACAAGTCTCTTAGGCCTTCCAGATGAATTACTCGCTATGATCATGGTGAAATCATGAAAAGAAGAATCTGACCCCTATGAAGCCATGTGACTTTTCTATAAACGTCTCTATAATATATCAGGAACACCAGATATACTTAGTTTTCATCATGGCTCTGGTTTCGTCTTTGAAGATATCAGGCAGATCCAACGTCATTTCTATCGACGCCGAGGGGCATATTAAAAAGGAATTTTTAGGTGCTTTAAAATGTTTGAGCAACCAAAATCAATCTCAAATTTTTATAGAGCAGCTGAAGCAGGAAATATTCATGCAACATTTATGTGTCAACTTTTAAGCTTTTGCTTCACAGGAAGAATTTATGATGAATTTGAAACATTTGAAGATGAAGTAATGAGACTTTCTTATAGGAATCAAATTCAAGACGAACTTCTTGGATAATATATGGATTATCTTTCCTTGAGGACTGTCTTCCGATGCCTACATCCATACAACCCCTCTTGCACTAGTTGCATTTGGGCGAAGGAAGTGGAAGATTTCAAAGCCACATTGAACTTTAATTTCTTAGGAAGACATGGAAACCATGGAAGACAACTATACAAACCTTGGGGACATCATGTAAGACTCAGAATATATGGGAATTAAGAGCGATAAGTGTAAATGAATTTCGAGGGCGAAATTCTATTTAAGGGGGGTAGAATGTAACACCCCAGTTTTAAAATTAAGTTTTATGTTTTTCCAATGTTTCCAAGATGTAATAAAATAAATTACCGAATGAAAATATATAATTAGCGAGAACTTTATTCAAACAAATACCAAAATACACCCTTGATACACAAGAAATTACCCATTAAACCCACTTCTATTGATAATAAAACAATTGGAAGACTACCGATAAACACAACGATGCCAATCAAGTAGTTATCATCTCTTGGATCTGATAGAAGAACAAACATTATGGCAAGGATGATAGCAATGAAACTAAAAATAAGAGGAACATATAAAACCATCTCCGAAAGCAGTGGTGTGACCTTCGAGATATTTTTCTTCTGAGTGCTTGAATGACCCATAAAACATTGGTATTTATAGAGTTTTATCCGATCGTTACAAAAAAACTATCCGTTATTACTTTTAAAAATTTTAATAAAAATGACCGTTGATGTATAAATAAAATAACTGAATAAAAACATTACTAATTTAAATATTATTACTGAAATTAATATGTAATAAACAAAATTTATATATATATATATATATTCAATTTAATATATAATGTTTTAAGCATTAAAATTATCATATTTAGAAATTATATTATGAAATTTCGATATATAAATATATACATTGATAAAAAAATAAAACTAAAACGAATACAAAAAATAATTAGAATAGAGAATCGGGAAATGAGGGTTTTTGTTCACCAAATGCAAGCCGTCGCTGAGGAAGAGTTGAGACTAGGTGATCTTCGGATTTGAAGAAGAAAAGTTCAACCGTTGGTTATGAATCAAAACATTTTGTGCGAGGTTCGACCACCGGCGAAGCATCCGAAGGTCAGTTCTGTTTCACACTTAGGGTTTTAACTTTTAGCTTTGAGGTTGAGTTTGGATTAGAAATTAGGTTCGAGCGATGGTCTGGGTCGAGGACAAGGCATAGTGTATGACTTCTTCTTCACGAACTGAGGACAAGACTGAGGGGGGAGCCGCATACCCCATGTTTCGTCATCAGATTAGGCTTCTTCAACTGTGTTTCTAAGTTCGAGTTCTATCCAGGGTTCGAACGAAGATGTGCCAAGTTTTCTTCAGTTGTTCAAAATTGTTAAAGGATTTTGATTGTTGAAAAAAATTTTGACCGTGGATGAGGTAAGATCGTGCATCAATGATAGAGTATAGTTTTGTTCTGATCTGTTAGGTGTCAATTTTAGCCGATTTCTAGATTCAATTTCGGTATAATATTCATCCACTTGCGTATTCTTCAAATCTGGACCCATTGATGTAACAATTTACCTAACTTCATTTGGATTTTTCTTCAAATGGAATTGTTTAGTATATCCATCTTAAATAATTTTGATTTATTTATTGGATTGCTCAAGATTATTTCTTTGTGTATCTGTTTCCTTTCTTTTCATTAATATTATTATAATCCGTGTTGGTCAATTCAGTTTTAAGTTGTGTGACGTTTGCAATAATTTTTTTTATTCATTGAACCCCATTGTCTCGATTCAGAATCATTTAAGGTCCGATTTTGTGTTTCGTTTCTGAAAGTCAGACATTTAAATATATATATGTCTGTATATCAACTTGCAGCAACTCAATCAGTGCTTTTAATTCAGCTATAATAGTTTATATATTATATGTATATCTAATCAATAATCTATCCTCAGAAATTGAAATAATATAATCAAATATATTATAATGCTGGGTGTATAAATAAAGGGGTGTGTAGTGGTTTTCTGGGAAGAAGTTATAGTATGTGGTTTTTCTTTTTCTTGGGTGTTGAGAGTTTGAGTGGCAAACATATTTGGGGTGGAGAAGAAGTAAGAAATCATTTACGCGTAAAACAAGTAAGGGACTTATTTTCAATTACTCACTATGTTCTTAAATTTTATTTTTGTAAAGGAATTTTTCATTACTCATTTCAAATTATAAATCCTATTTTCTTGTTTTTTTATAAGGGGTAGTTCTAGTTGATTTCCAAATTTTACTATTAGATATAGTTAGTTTATTCAAAAACAAAATTAATTATGATTTTAATTTTATGGATTTGCGTAATGAATATATTTTTATGTTTCCGAAATATAAATTAGTGAGATTAGTTATTATTCTCTATGTAAGAAATATTTGATGCTAAGTGAAAATTATTTCTGAATATGTTTTTATTATTTAGTTTCTTTAGAATCATTTAAATTACATAAGATGGATATATCTATATAAGTATCAAAGTTATATTTTCATTTTATTTCACCTTAGTCTTGATAAGGGTTATTTCTATTTATCAAAGATTTATTCATTCTATGAGACACATATTTATTTATTTGTATAATTTTTATGTTAATAAATATTTAAAATAAATTATAATAGAAGTTAAGAATATCATAATTTTATCATGTCATGTGCAACTCATATAAAAATCAAGGATATGGCCATACATCGATGATTGTTCATGAAACTTCATACATGAATATGCATATATAGGTATATACACATACTTATAAACATTAGATATACTTTACAATGAAATGAATTTTAATGGAATTGGAAGAAATGTTTATAGACATGTTATAATTTTAAGTTGTCTTGTACATGTTTATATTTATAATTTTACTCAGGAATGAAATGTTTATTTTAAAAAGATATCATTTATAATCTTCGGTGCATTCTCATTATTATTTTGAATTAAAAATGGTTTAAGTCATTTAGATATGAAAACAAATCATTGATATTTCTTTTATTATTTATCAATGGAAGATCGGGTATGTTGGTGTTCATGTACATGCCATGTGACATGAGTTTTTGGAAATCAATACTCACAAGTGTTTATTTTTTTTTCAATAAAAATTCACACAAATATATATATATACACTTATATATATATATTAGTGGAAATGATTATTTAAATGAAACGATATGATTAAAGGTAAAAACTCCAGTTAGAAATACTATATGTATATATATATATATATATGTGTGTGTGTGTGTGTGTGTGTGTGTGGAAAGAAAACTTAAAACGTTTTTGAAAGATACAGGCGCTTGTTCATTGTAAAAAAATAGAAGGTCATTGGGGAATGAACCCATCCTTCTCTAAGTGGGTAGGCTCAAGACAGCCTTCGACAAATGAAGTTGCCTCAAAATGATGTTTTGTTTTCATGACGTTTGCTTAATATTTTCCAAAGAAAATCACTAGAATAGTTTAAAAGTGTTTTCAAAGTATAATTATTTTTCAAAAGGATTATATTATTTTATGATGGTTGTTCTACCAATGAATTTACAATTGAATTTTTTTCAAATGTATTATTGAAAGGATATTTTTCTGAAAGCGATTTATAAATGGTTTTCAAAACCCCTTACTGAGCATTTTTGTGCTCACCCCAAGATTTGAAATGTTTTCATAGGTATCTTAGGAGATTATCGTAGATGTCGCCGCTTATAGAGTTAGCGCGCAGAGAAGCATAATGGAAAATTTTATTATTTTTGTTCGACTCTGACAATGTAAGGTTATGTCTCATATTCCAGAACCTAGACCGGTAAAAGATCCTCATTTCGTTAAAGTGTTGTGTAATTTTTTATTCTCCCTAAAAAACAATTCATAGCATGTTTCAACCACCGAGTCCGGAAGAGCGGGCTCGAGGCATCACACTTGGTATCAGAGGAACATTCTAGATAACTCTGGAAATTTAGAACCCTTTGATAAATTGACTGTCCTTCTCAGTCAACATTCTTCTTTGTAATTTTCAGATGGAAGGAAGAAGAGATCAAACAAGTCTCTTAGGCCTTCCAGATGAATTACTCGCTATGATCATGGCGAAATCATGCAAAGAAGAATCTGACCCCTATGAAGCCATGCGACTTTCCTATAAACGTCTCTATAATATATCAGGAGCACCAGATATTCTTAGTTTTCATCATGGTTCTGGTTTCGTCTTCGAAGATATCAGGCAGATCCAACGTCATTTCTATCGACGCCGAGGGGCATATTACGAAGGACTTTTTAGGTGCTTTACAATGTTTGAGCAACCAGAATAAATCTCAAATTTTTATAGAGCAGCTGAAGCAGGAAATCTTCATGAAACATTTATGTGTCAACTTTTAAGCTTCTGCTTCACAGGAAGAATTTATGATGAATTTGAAACATTTGAAGATGAAGTAATGAAACTTTCTTATAGGAATCAAATTCAAGATGAACTTCTCGGATAATATATGGAGTATCATTCCTTTAGGACTGTCTTCCGATGCCTACATCCATACAACCCCTCTTGCACTAGTTGCATTTGGGCGAAGGAAGTGGAAGATTTCGAAGCCACATTGAACTTTAATTTCTTATGAAGATATGGAAACCATGGAAGACAACTATACAGACCTTGGGGACATCATACAAGACTCAGAATAGATGGGAATTAAGAGCGATAAGTGTAAATGAATTTTGAGGGAGAAATTCTATTTAAGGGGGGTAGAATGTAACACCCCAGTTTTAAAATTAAGTTTTATATTTTGCCAATGTTTCCAAGATGCAATAAAATAAATTACCAAATGCAAATATACAATTAGCGAGCACTTTATTCATACAAATACCAAAATACACCCTTGATACAGAAGAAATAACCCATTAAAACCACTTCTATTGATAATAAAACAATTGGAAGACTACCGAGAAACCCAACGATTCTGATCGAGTAGTTATCATCTCTTGGATATGATAGAAGAAAAAACGTTATGGAAAGGATGATAGCAAAGAAACTTAAAATAAGAGGAACATATAAAACCATCTCCAAAAGCAGTGGCGTGAACGTCGAGATATTTTTCTTCTGAGTTCTTGAATGACCCATAAAACATTTTTATTTATAGAGTTTTATCCGATCGTTACAAAAAAAACTATCCGTTATTACTTTTAAAAAATTACATAAAAATGACCGTTGATGTATAAATAAAATAACTGAATAAAAACATTACTAATTTAAATATTATTACTGAAATTAATATGTAACAAACAATATATATATATATATATATATATATATTCAATTTAATAAATAATGTTTTAAGCATTAAAATTATCATATTTAGAAATTATATTATGAAATTTCGATATATAAATATATACATTGATAAAAAAATAAAACTAAAACGAATACAAAAAATAATTAGAATAGAGAATCGGGAAACGAGGGTTTTTGTTCGCCAAACGCAAGCCGACGCTGAGGAAGAATCGAGACCAGGTGATCTTCGGCTTTGAAGAAGAAAAGTTCAACCGTCGGTTATGAATCAGAACATTTTGTGCGATGTTCGACCACCGACGAAGCATCCGAAGTTCAGTTCTATTTCACACTTTGGGTTTTAACTTTTAGCTTTGAGGTTGAGTTTGGATTAGGAATTAGGTTCGAGCAATGGTCTGGGTCGAGGCCAAGGCATAGGGTATGCCTTCTTCTTCACGAACCAAGGACAAGACTGAGGGAGGAGCCGCATACCCCATGTTTCGTCATCTGATTAGGCTTCTTCTACTATGTTTCGAAGTTCGAGTTCTATCCAGGGTTCGAACGAAGAAGTGCCGAGTGTTCTTCAGTTGTTCAAAATCGTTAAAGGATTTTGATTGTTGAAAGAAAATTTTGACCATGGATGAGGTAAGATCGTGCATCAATGATAGAGCATCGTTTTGTTCTGATCTGTTAGGTGTCAATTTTAGCTGATTTCCGGATTCAATTTTGGTATAATATTCATCCACTTGCGTATTCTTCAAATCTGGACCCATTGATGTAACAATTTCCCTAACTTAATTTGGATTTTTCTTCAAATGGAATTGTTTAGTATATCCATCTTAAATAATTTTTATTTGTTTATTGGATTGCTCAGGATTATTTATTTGTGTGTCTGTTTCATTTCTTTTCATTAAGATTATTATAATCCGTGTTGGTCAATTCAGTTTTAAGTTGTGTGACATTTTCAATAATTTTTTTTATTCATTGAACCCCATTATCTCGATTCAGAATCATTTAAGGTCCCATTTTGTGTTTTGTTTCTGAAATTCAGACATTTAAATATATATATGTCTGTATATCAAGTTGCAGTAACTCAATCAGTGATTTTAATTCAGCTATAATAGTTTATATATTATATGTATATCCAATCAATAATCTATCCTCACAAATTGAAATAATATAATCAAATATATTATAATGCCGGGTGTATAAATAAATGGGTGTGTAGTGGTTTTCTTGGAATAAGTTATAGTATGTGGTTTTTCTTTTTCTTGGGTGTTGAGAGTTTGAGTGGCAAACATATTTGGGGTGGATAAGAAGTAAGAATTCATTTACATGTAAAACAAGTAAGGGACTTATTTTCAAGTACTCACTATGTTCTTAAATTTTATTTTTGTAAAGGAATTTTTCATTACTCATTTCTAATTATAAATCCTATTTTCTTGTTTTTTTTAAAAGGGATAGTTCTAGTTGATTTCCAAATTTTACTATTAGATATAGTTATTTTATTCAAATTTTTTTTTTATGATTTTCATTTTATGGATTTGCGTAATGAATATATTTTTATGTTTCCAAAATATAAATTAGTGCGATTAGTTATTATTCTATATGTAAGAAATATTTGATGCTAAGGGAAAATTATTTCTGAATATGTTTTTATTATTTAGTTTCTTTAGAATCATTTTAATTACATAAGATGGATATATCTATATAAGTATAAAAGTTATATTTTCATTTTATTTCACCTTAGTCTTGATAAGGGTTGTTTCTATTTATCAAAGATTTATTCATTCTATGAGACACTTATTTATTTATTTGTATAATTTTTATGTTAATAATTATTTAAAATAAATTATAATAGAAGTTAAGAATATCATAATTTTATCATGTCATGTGCAACTCATATAAAAATCAAGGATATGACCATACATCGATGATTGTTCATGAAACTTCATACATGCATACACATATATAGGTATATACACATACTTATAAACATTGGATAAACTTTACAATGAAATGAATTTTAATGGAATTGGAATAAATGTTTATAGACCTGTTATAATTTTAAGTTGTCTTTTACATGTTTATATTTATAATTTTACTCATGAATGAAATGTTTATTTTAAAAATATATCATTTATAATCTTCGGTGCATGCTCATTATTATTTTGAATTAAAAATGGTTTAAGTCATTTAGATATGAAAACAAATCATTGATATTTCTTTTATTATTTATCAATGGAAGATCGGGTATGTTGGTGTTCATGTACATGCCATGTGAAATGAGTTTTTGGAAATCAATACTCACAAGTGTTTATTTTTTTTTCAATAAAAATTCACACAAATATATATATATACCCTTATATATATATATATTAGTGGAAATGATTATTTAAATGCAACGATATGATTAAAGGTAAAAACTTCAGTGAGAAATACTATATGTATATATATATATATATGTGTGTGTGTGTGTAAAGTAAACTTAAAACGTTTTTGAAAGATACAGGCGCTTGTTCATTGTAAAAAAATAGAAGGTCATTGGGGAATGAACCCATCCTTCTCTAAGTGGGTAGGCTCAAGACAGCCTTCGACGAATGAAGTTGCCTCAAAATGATGTTTTGTTTTCATGAAGTTTGCTTAATATTTTCCAAAGAAAATCACTGGAATAGTTTAAAAGTGTTTTCAAAGTATAATTATTTTTCAAAAGGATTATATTATTTTATGATGGTTGTTCTACCAATGAATTTAGAATTGAATTTTTTTCAAATGTATTATTGAAAGGATATTTTTCTGAAAGCGATTTATAAATGCTTTTCAAAACCCCTTACTGAGGATTTTTGTGCTCACCCCAAGATCTGAAATGTTTTCACAGGTATCTTAGGAGATTATCATAGATGTCGCCGCTTATAGAGTTAGCACGCGTAGAAGCATAATGGAAAATTTTATTATTTTTGTTCGACTCTGATAATGTAAGGTTATGTATAATATTCCAGAACCTAGACTGGTAAAAGATCCTCATTTCCTTAAAGTGTTGTGTAATTTTTTATTTTCCCTAAAAAAAAAATTCACAGCATTTTTCAAGCACCGAGTCTGGAAGAGAGGGCTCGAGGCATCACACATGGTATCAGAGGAACGGTCTAGATAACTCTAGAAATTTAGAACCCTTTGATAAATTGACTGTCCTTCTTAGTCAACATTCTTCTTTGTAATTTTCAGATGGAAGTAAGAAGATCTCAAACAAGTCTCTTAGGCCTTCCAAATGAATTACTCGCTATGATCATGGTGAAATCATGCAAAGAAGAATCTGACCCCTATGAATCCATGCAGCTTTCCTATAAACGTCTCTATAATATATCAGGAACACCAGATATACTTAGTTTTCATCAGGGTTCTGGTTTCGTCTTCGAAGATATCAGGCAGATCCAATGCCATTTCTTTCGACGCTGAGGGGAATATTACGAAGGACTTTTTAGGTTCTTTAAAATGTTTGAGAAACCAGAATCAATCTCAATTTTTTATAGAGTAGCTGAATCAGGAAATCTTCATGCAACATTTATGAGTCAACTTTTAAGATTTTTCTTCACAGGAAGAATTGATGATGAATTTGAAACATTTGAAGATGAAGTAATGAGAATTTATTATAGGAATCAAATTCAAGATGAACTTCTCGGATAATATATGGATTATCATTCCTTGAGGACTGTCTTCCGATGCCTACATCCATACAACCCCTCTTGCACTAGTTGCATTTGGGTGAAGGAAGTGGAAGATTTCGAAGCCACATTGAACTTTAATTTCTTAGGAAGACATGGAAACCATGGAAGACAACTATACAGACCTTTGGGACATCATGTAAGACTCAGAATAGATGGGAATTAAGAGCGATAAGTGTAAATGAATTTCAAGGGCGAAATTCTATTTAAGGGGGGTAGAATGTAACACCCCAGTTTTAAAATTAAGTTTTATGTTTTGCCAATGTTTCCAAGATGTAATAAAATAAATTACCGAATGTAAATATATAATTAGCGAGCACTTTATTCATACAAATACCAAAATACACCCTTGATACACAAGAAATAACCCATTAAACCCACTTCTATTGATAATAAAACCATTGGAAGACTACCGAGAAACACAACGATGCCGATCGAGTAGTTATCATCTCTTGGATCTGATAGAAGAACAAACGTTATGGCAAGGATGATAGTAATGAAACTAAAAATAAGAGGAACATATAAAAACATCTCTGAAAGAAGTGGCGTGAACGTCCAAATATTTTTCTTCTGAGTTCTTGAATGACCCATAAAAAATTGGTATTTATAGAGTTTTATCCGATCGTTACAAAAAAAACTATCTGTTATTACTTTTATAAATTTAAATAAAAATTACCGTTGATGTATAAATAAAATAACGGAATAAAAACATTACTAATTTAAATATTATTACTGAAATTAATATATAATAAACAAAAAATATATATATATATATATTCAATTTAATAAATAATGTTTTAAGCATTAAAATTATCATATTTAGAAATTATATTATGAAATTTCGATATATAAATATATACTTTGATAAAAAAATAAAACTAAAATGAATATAAAAATTAATTAGGATAGAGAATCGGGAAACGAGGGTTTTTGTTCACCAAGCGCAAGCCGGCGCTGAGGAAGAATCGAGACCAGGTGATCTTCGGCTTTGAAGAAGAAAAGTTCAACCGTCGGTTAGGAATCAGGACATTTTGTGCGAGGTTCGACCACCGACGAAGCATCCTAAGGTCAGTTCTGTTTCACACTTAGGGTTTTAACTTTTAGCTTTGAGGTTGAGTTTGGATTAGGAATTAGGTTCGAGCGATGGTCTGGGTCAAGGCCAAGGCATTGGGTATGCCTTCTTCTTCACGAACCGAGGACAAGACTGAGGGGGGAGCCACAAACCCCATGTTTCGTCATCGGATTAGGCTTCTTCGACTGTGTTTCGAAGTTCGAGTTCTATCCAGGGTTCAAACGAAGAAGTGTCGAGTGTTCTTCAGTTGTTCAAAATCGTTAAAGGATTTTGATTGTTAAAAGAAAATTTTGACCGTGGATGAGGTAAGATCATGCATCAATGATAGAGTATCTTTTTGTTCTGATCTGTTAGGTGTCAATTTTAGCCGATTTCCAGATTCAATTTCGGTATAATATTCATCCACTTGCGTATTCTTCAAATCCGGACCCATTGATGTAACAATTTCGCTAACTTCATTTGGATTTTTCTTCAAATGGAATTGTTTAGTATATCCATCTTAAATAATTTTGATTTGTTTATTGGATTGCTTAGGATTATTTCATTGTGTGTCTGTTTCCTTTCTTGTCATTAAGATTATTATAATCCGTGTTGGTCAATTTAGTTTTAAGTTGTGTGACGTTTGCAATAATTTTTTTTATTCATTGAACCCCATTGTCTCGATTTAGAATCATTTAAGGTCCCATTTTGTGTTTCGTTTCTGAAAGTCAGACATTTAAATATATATATGTCTGTATATCAACTTGCAGCAACTCAATCAGTGCTTTTAATTCAGCTATAATAGTTTATATATTATATGTATATCCAATCAATAATCTATCCTCACAAATTGAAATAATATAATCAAATATATTATAATGATGGGTGTATAAATAAAGGGGTGTGTAGTGGTTTTCTGGGAAGAAGTTGTAGTATTTGGTTTTTCTTTTTCTTGGGTGTTGAGAGTTTGAGTGGCAAACATATTTGGGGTGGATAAGAAGTAGGAATTCATTTACGCGTAAAACAAGTAAGGGTCTTATTTTCAAGTCCTCACTATGTTCTTAAATTTTATTTTTGTAAATTAATTTTTCATTACTCATTTCAAATTATAAATCCTATTTTCTTATTTTTTTATAAGGGGTTGTTCTAGTTGATTTCCAAATTTTACTATTAGATATAGTTAGTCTATTAAAAAAAATTAATTATGATTTTAATTTTATGGATTTGCGTAATGAATATATTTTTATGTTTTCAAAATATAAATTAGTGAGATTAGTTATTATTCTATATGTATG
Source organism: Viscum album (assembly GCA_963277665.1). Lineage (NCBI taxonomy): Eukaryota > Viridiplantae > Streptophyta > Magnoliopsida > Santalales > Viscaceae > Viscum > Viscum album. The sequence continues at coordinate 1,718,532,563 of OY728143.1, forward strand.
AAATATTTGATGCTAAGGAAAAATTATTTCTGAATACGTTTTTATTATTTAGTTTCTTTAGAATCATTTTAATTACATAAGATGGATATATCTATATAAGTATCAAAGTTATATTTTAATTTTATTTCACCTTAGTCTTGATAAGGGTTGTTTCTATTTATCAAAGATTTATTCATTCTATGAGACACATATTTATTTATTTGTATAATTTTTATGTTAATAATTATTTAAAATAAATTATAATAGAAGTTAAGAATATCATAATTTTATCATGTCATGTGCAAGTCATATAAAAATCAAGGATATGGACATACATCGATGATTGTTCAGGAAACTTCATACATGCATGCGAATATATAGGTATATACACATACTTATAAACATTGGATAAACTTTACAATGAAATGAATTTTAATGGAATTGGAAGAAATGTTTACAGACACGTTATAATTTTAAGTTTTCTTGTACATGTTTATATTTATAATTTTACTCATAAATGAAATGTTTATTTTAAAAATATATCATTTATAATCTTTGGTGCATGCTCATTATTATTTTGAATTAAAAATGGTTTATGTCATTTAGATATGAAAACAAATCATTGATATTTATTTTATTATTTATCAATGGAATATCGGGTATGTTTGTGTTCATGTACATGCCATGTGACATGAGTTTTTGGAAATCAATACTCACAAGTGTTTATTTTTTTTTCAATAAAAATTCACACAAATATATATATACCCTTATATATATATATATATTAGTGGAAATGATTATTTAAATGCAACGATATGATTAAAGGTAAAAACTCCAGTGAGAAATACTATATGTATATATATATATATGTAAAGCAATCTTAAAACGTTTTTGAAAGATACATGCGCTTGTTAATTGTAAAAAAATAGAAGGTCATTGGGGAATGAATCCATCCTTCGCTAACTGGGTAGGACCAAGACAGCCTTTGACGAATGAAGTTGCCTCAAAATGATGTTTTGTTTTCATGAAGTTTGCTAAATATTTTCCAAAGAAAATCACTGGAATAGTTTAAAAGTGTTTTCAAAGTATAATTATTTTTCAAAAGGATTATATTATTTTATGATGGTTGTTCTACAAATGAATTTACAATTGAATTTTTTTGAAATGTATTATTAAAAGGATATTTTTATGAAAGCGATTTATCAATGGTTTTCAAAACCCCTTACTGAGCATTTTTGTTCTCACCCCAAGATTTGAAATGTTTTCATAGGTATCTTAGGAGATTATCGTAGATGTCGCCACTTATGGAGTTAGCACGTGCAGAAGCATAATGGAAAATTTTATTATTTTTGTTCAACTATGATAATGTAAGGTTATGTCTAATATTCCATAACCTAGACCGGTAAAAGATCCTCATTTCGTTAAAGTGTTGTGTAATTTTAAATTTTCCCTAAAAAAAAAATTCACAGCATTTTTCAAGCACCGAGTCTGGAAGAGCGGGCTCGGGGCGTCACACTTATGGAAATAGTGTGTGGTATGTGTCGCCCAATCCACCCGAGCTATGTGACAATCCTCGGGAACCGGCACAGTTTCCCCCAGATGCTCCGGAGGTCATTCCTCCAGCTGCTCAATGAGTCACTGGGCTAGATTATTGGGTTGAAGAACCTGCCAATTCACCAGTGGTTAGGAATCCCCATCAAGATAGGAATCCCTAGCCTAATGATCCCGTGGCAGTGCTCATTATCTGCCTTGGGGCATCAAAAACATGACAGGTGACCATACCTCATTATGGAAAGCCATGTCCGATGTGGGTGGATGATATGCCAGCACCCCTGAGTTTCAGCTATCCCACCATTCCCCCTTTAATGGGACGGGGGACCCATTGTAGAATTTGGCCTACTTCATTTTAAGGCATGGGCCCATGTTGGGATGTCTAGTGCAGTAGGAGGCTGTAAAACTATGATTCTTTGTATAGACATTGGAAGGGCCTGTGTTTGTCTAGTACCATAAGCTACCCATAAAACATGTAACATGTTGGGAAGATCTTCAATGTCAATTTCTTTATAATTTCAGTTCCACCACACAGAAGACGAGTATCGTAGACCACTTGAAGTGATAGTAGAGGTCTGATGAGCGCATCACAGACTTTGTCACCCAGTGAAAAGGGCTCACATACGCCCTTGACATGCCAATGACTCAGGAGAAACTGCTGACAATGTGTGTTGGTAACGAAAAGATGAAACATATCCCCACTCTGATCAACCATAACTATCCAAGGGGATTCTGAGACTTCTCTGATATGGCCCAAATCCTAGAGGAATAATTGAATCTGGCCAGCCATGCAAATCTGTTGCCTCACGAAATCCCCACGAGAAGGGCTTCTAGGGCCAAGCGTGCTAAGGTGGCTTAAATATAGGCCCCCATGCAACTAGATTTGTTACTAGTGGAGTTTCCTTCCCTGCGTCACATATGACCTCCACCTCAAGCGCAACCTCTGGCCCAATAGTGAACACCTCAGAACCGGTTGGCGCCCCTGCGTAATCCTCCTCCACCACCTAGGTGAGACAACCTAGATCTACCTCCTTGATAGGATCCTCCAGCCCTACATTAGGGTCAGGCTCCTAGGCCCCCATTCTCGAATAGGAGGAACCAAACCTACTCATTCAACAAGGCTCAAGTCCATGTTTATTTCCACAGTTCCTTTTAATAGGGAATTGTTCATTTTCTTGAATTCATGAGACCAAAAGAGGCGGATATCACTGATCTCCCCAACTGGTACCCCTATCATCAGATCACGGGGAACACCCTTAAACAATGCTATATGTTTAAGGAATGTATTCAGGATCAGGTTGAAAACAGAATAGTTAGGTTGGGCCCAACTCCATCACATGTGGCATGTGTGTTTATGAAGATCGATAGCAGTAATAAAAGCGAATGCGAGTGGAATTTGGTTTCTAACTATGGATCCTAGAAGTACGATGAATGGATGTCTCGTAAAATAGTCACATGTTCCGATAGTATTATCTATGTATGCTTGAATTGACCAAAGATTTTGGAAGCCTCAAATAATACTTCTGCATCATCCTCTCAACCATCCCCTTCTCAGAAGAGAAAGAACCAGAAACACAAGGGAAAACAAAGTCCCCTTCCAATGACAACGTCATCCCGTACTCTTGATGAATTTATTCCCCTAGAGATAGCGATACCCCCAAGTATCTATCCAATAGTAGATGATTATTCGAGGGGAATTCAAGGGTATGCCTCAGTTAACACCATATAGCTGGTAAAACCCTACATGATTTCTAATGACGAGGAGTTCCAGACAGATCCTCCAAATGTTCCCAGCCATCGTTAATGTCGACGGATCCATGACAATATGGGTCGTCATAGTGCTTCAGTCAGTACTTCCAGCTTGGCTATGCATGCCATCGAAACCAGAAAACATGCCCATCATAGACCTCAGCACACATAGCCTTCTCATCTGGTGTCATCAGATCCACCTTCGCCCCCCATTTGTGTTGCTTGATCAGGCATAACCACCTCAACCACGCTGTGACCATCCACACTCTACAATGAATTGTTCTCAATCATTGGGCCCTCATCTGGTGGTCACTCCACAGGCTTAGACTAGTGAGCTGTGGGGTATTCCTAGCACCGGTCAACTGCCAGTCTAGCCGAAAAGTCCCACCATACCTCCTATCATAGAGCGACCTCATGTAAGTCTAAGTTCATGCCTAACACAGATGTATGATGTCCTAAAAAATATTTACAACATTCCAGTAAAGCTATCCATACTTGAGGCCCTTCTACTGTCAGAAGATATGAATGATGCCCTTGCTAAGGCTTTAAGAAGCCCTCTCCAGTTTGAGATGGAGGTATCAACTGTAGAATCCTCCCATGTTGAGGTGATTGATCTTGCTGAATGTCAAGCCATCATATCTTTCTCTATAGAAGATGAATTCTATCCCATACAGGGTAACATTAGACCACTTTACATCACCGACTAGTTTAATGGAATGGCGGTTCGTTGCTATCCTGTCGACATAGGCTCCAAGATCAACCTAATCCCGACTCAGACACTACAAAAACTGGGGTTGTATGAGGATGATCTGAGTCCCTCTAACCAAAAAATCCAAGGTTATGACATGACGAAACAAAAACTGGTCGACAAGATCCACCTAATGACCCAGTTTGGTGGCCTAGTTGCTAGCACCAAGTTCATGGTTGTTTCACATGACACTGCTTACAACGCATTGATGGGTAGGTTGTGGCTCCACATGCATGCGGTGTTTCCTTCATCGTATCATAATTACCTCAAGTATTCCATTAATAGTTTATTGGGAGTACTTCAAGGTGACACATCTCCATTTTCCTCTTATGAAGACCACTATATGGATGCTGACTATTACAACACTAATGACAAGCATATTCAGGCTAATGAGGTTGAGCATGCTATGGATGCGACCGACCCGTGGAATGATCTAGATTATGCCAAAATCTTTCTAATCCACCAATTAGAGGATACAAACCTGGATATGGTACAGTGTTTAGTTTTTTCTAGAATGAGGGGGGATCTCATTCTAAAGTCTAAGTGACACTGGATGATCACCTCATACTCATACACGAATCAGGATTAGGTGATCCCAGAGATCCCTACACCCATAAGGTATTGGGATGTCTGACCCATAGCTACAACAATACATCGTAATTTATTGTTCCATTGGGATAAGACAAACCGACTCAATATGATGCACCACTATTGCTTCGATATCATCAAGCATGGCCCATTGGGCCAAAGACCATATGGAATCATATCAACAGATTTCATCACCATGGTTTCAGTAGTACATGATTCCATCGATGTTGTGTCCACTGCCGATCGGGCTGGTACTAGCCTCACATCAGGATCTATCGACTCATAGGAAACTCCTACCCTAGAGGATCCCTCCTCCATAAGTGAATAAGGGGATTTAGAGAATGATCCCCCTGCCTTTGAAGAGGGTGTCTCCACCACGATTGATGAATCAGTGTAGGTGAACTTCGGTAGCGAGGCAGACCTGAAACCCACATTGATCAGTGCCAGTATGCCCCTCGAGAAAAAACAACAGTACATAGACATCCTAAAACAACACCGTGATGTATTTTCTTGGAGCAATGACGAGATACCAGGACTAGATCCTTAGGTCTCCGTCCACCACCTCGGTCTCCCAGGAAATCCCCACGGGTTTAACCAGCCTTCCAGAAAGATGCATCCTTCTCACAGTGCCACGGTAGAGGTAGACATTGACAAGCTCATCAGAGACAATTTCATTAAGGAGGTCTAGTAACCCATATGGATAGCAAGCATTGTGCTAGTTAGGAAGAAGAACAGATAGATCAGAGTCTGCATCGACTTATGTGATCTCAAATGTCAGTTTCCGAAGGATGATTTTCCCATTCCTATGATGGAATTGTTGATGGACGCTAAAACTAGGTTCCAATCCCTCTCCATCACGGATGGGTACTCTAGGTATAACCAGATCTAGGTGTCCCCTGAGGATGAGGAGTCTACGACCTTTAGGGTACAGAAAGGTATATTCTATTACCATGTCATGCCCCTCGGTCTAAAGAATACATGTGCCACCGATTAGCAGGCCATGAATCACATATTTAAGTTGATCATTGGGACATTAGGGGAATGTTATGTGTACAATCTAGTGGTCAAATCTTCCCAGCGTCAGGACCATCTCAAATACCATGAGAAATTGTTCTACTTCTTTCGTTTCAACCACCTGAAGATAAAACCACTAAAGTGTGCCTTTGGGGTCACCTCTAGAAAGTTTATTGACCTTGTTGTCTGATACAGGGGCATTGAAATTGACGCAGAGAAGATCAAGGCCATTAGCCATATGTCTCCCCTATGAAACCTTCGAGAGCTTTGACGTTTCCAAGGGCACTTGTCCTACATACACTGATTCATTGTGAATTTGGCCAGAAAGTGTAATCCCATTTCTTGGCTCATGAATAAAGGCACTGTCTATTAGTGAGATGAAGAATGTTAGAATAATTTCGAGGAAATAAAGAATTATCTTCTCAATACTATGGTTCTAATTCCAACTATTTCCAGAAAGCCATTGGTCATTCATGTGACCACCTTGGAACGATCCCTCGACACCTTCTTGCCCATAAGAACAACGAGGGAACTAAGAACAATCTCTATTACCTTTGCTGCATGATCCTTGATACAGATACCAGATACTCCCCTATCGTGAAGAGAAAACTTGCGCTGGTATAAGTAGTACAAAAGTTGTGATATTACTTCCAACACCACAAGATACAGCTGGTGTCTAGGGTAGATTTGCTGAAGTACATCCTGAACCGCCCCATGTTGATAGGTCGTCTAGCTCGGTGGGCAGTGATTCTCCAACAGTTCAACATTAGGTTTGTTCCTCAGAAGACAAAGCGCCGATTACCAAAAATTGTAGCTTCCTGGAGGTTTGGAAAAATAGTGATTTTCCTAGTCGCAAAGCTTCGGTTGTGAAGAACTAGCTTGCGCTGGTTCGGATTGGGCCGGAGTCCCTGGGTTGGGGACCCCCTTTGGGCTTGACACCCCTCAGATAGGGGACCTCTGTTAGGTCATTCCCTCCCTGGGAGATTTCGTGGCTCTCAACATGGAGACAGATCTGCTGAACCAATGGAAGAACCTCACATTAACAGACAAAGAAAAAGAGCCACTCGCAACCCGTAGAAATGAAGACAACACTTTGACAAAACGCATGGCTTTATTGGTTATCGGAAGACTGGCGACCGAGGCACCATTTAATCTTAAGGCCCTCAGGACCACCCTTCAAAATCTTTGGAAGTTGGAAGCTGGAGTAGCCATCCGGGAAATTGAGAACAAACTCCTTGTTTTTGAGTTCTTCAGTGATACAGACAAAGATAAAGTCCTCAGAGGACGACCTTGGTCCTTTGACAATCATCTCATTCTGATGGAGGAATTTAAAGGGGGAGACGAGATTCAGAATTGCACACTTACCCGTTCCCCGTTCTGGGTAAGAATTAAAGGAATACCGTTCCATGGGAGATCAACACATGTGATGAAAGAAATTGGTGACCGGATCAGTCACTTCCTAGAGTGGGATTGCTCGGACCCAATACAATGGGGCCCCTGGGTCCGAATAAAGGCTGAGATCGACGTGTCTGAACCCTTAATGTGAGGTATGTTCCTGAAAATTGATGATTCCAACACCTGGATCTCGTTCGAATTCGAAAAACTACCAATCTTCTGCTTCCTTTGCGAACGTATCAGCCACATTGAGAAAGTGTGCGGGTCAAAACCAGAGAATTCCGCCGAAAAGTTTACCCTACAATACGGTCCGTGGCTCCGGGCTAAAGCACACAGAGAGGCATATATCCCTGAGGTGGAGAGACAAATAGATCGGGACCGTCTCATTGCAGCCCATCTAAGGCGATCGGAATCTGGAAAACCTTCCATTATAAGGATGGGACCACCTGTCTTCCCTAAAGAATCCCCAGCTGAGCGTAGGGGAAATGGAAACGCCTCCCAAGAGATTATCTTCAGATGCAATGATGGGGCTCGGCAAGACAGTCACCTGATTCAAGAAAAGCTTCCGAGGCAGAAACATGTTTCATTGGATCCGCCTGAAGCTGAGCAGAGTCCAAATCGGATCCCAACTGATTCCCTTCTGCAAGCTGATTCTGGGATGACTGAAGCCTCACCTTCAGGACATGTTACTCGTAGAACATGGAAAAGGGCACACGGAGGTGGTAAAGGCGATTTCCCAGAGAATCCCAAACCAGGAGATCTGAAACGGCAAAGAGAGTCCAGTGGTATGCACACCAGTCCTTCCAAAAGGAGGAAAGCATCAGGTACGTCATTAACCCCACAAGAGACAAAGGCGGAGGCGGGTCAGGCCCGGCCCCGCCTAGAGCAATGATTGCTTTATGCTGGAACTGCCGTGGGCTCGGCAACCCACGAATGGTTCGTATGTTCCAGCGCCATTGCGCTCAAAGTTTCCCTGATATGGTTTTCCTGTCCGAAACCATATTGGAAAACAAGGACATTACAAATCTTGCTCTAAAATGCGGTTTCCAGGGTTGTTTCCCGGTTCCCCGACAGGGTCATTCAGGGGGATTATGCCTTCTCTGGAAGGATAATGTCGATGTTAGGATCCTATCTTTCTCCCAGCACCACGTGGCTGCATCCATTTGTGATCCCCACAACCCCCCCTGGACTTTTGTGGGCTTCTATGGCTGGCCCTCCCAGTCTGAAAAGTGTAAATCTTGGGATCTTCTTTGCAAACTCCGTCGTGATCTGCCAAGCCCCATTCTGTTAGGAGGGGACTTTAACGAGATCCTTTTCCAGAAGGAGAAAAAAGGTGGAGCTATGCGCTCCTCCACGTCTATGTCTGATTTTAATGATGCTGTCCTTAAGGCAGAGCTGATGGACCTGGGTTACACGGGTAATCCCTTCACATGGTTCCGAGGTAGTTCTGATGGAAATCGAATCGCTGAACGTCTGGATAGATTCTTTGGCTCAACGGATTGGATGAACCTCTTCAAAATGTACCATATCAGACACCTCACGTTCAACTACTCGGATCACTGCCCAATTGTCATTAACTGCACCCATAATGAGCACGTTACTAGTTCCAGGAAACCATTCAGATTCGAAATCTTCTGGTCAAAAGATCCCGAGTGCGAGGCGGTTATCCGTTCAGGCTGGAAGAATGGGCAAGCTGATCTGAGAACCAACCTTCTCCGAGTAGCGTCTGATCTGAAGTCATGGAGCTACTCTAAATTCCGTCACCCGGACCGGCAATGCAATTTTCTTGAAAGGAGGATTGGCTATCTTCTTAGCAAACCCCCGTATAGCAGCATTCTCTCCAAAATTAGTGAAACCCAACGAGAGCTGGATGTTGCCCTGCGCAATAAGGAAGGGTATTGGGATATGCGAGCGCGTGATATTCATATAGCAGAAGGGGATGCTAATACCCGTTATTTTCACCAGAAGGCTTCAGCAAGATGCCGAAAAAACTTTATTTCTGGCATTCTAGAATCATATGGTAGTAAAGTGTCTGACACAGGGGGAATCCAAGAAGCATTCCTGAGCTATTTTCAGAAGCTCTTATCTGCAGGCCATTCTAACATTTCTTCCGAGATTGAGGACTGCATCAAACCTGTGATTTCTGACGATATGAATAGACAGCTTTCTCAAGATGTGACGAATGACGAGACTCTTAAGGCCTTAAAGCAAATCCACTCAACGAAGGCCCCGGGACCAGACGTATTCCACGCCCTCTTTTTCAAGAATTACTGGCACATCATTGGTCCAGACATATGCAATCTGATGTGGGATATTTGGGCAGGGAAAACGGACCTGTCTTCTCTTAATGAAACTATTCTTACCCTCATTCCCAAGATGAAAAATCCGCAAGGGGTTGCGGACTTTCGACCTATCAGTCTGTGCAATGTTTTGTATAAGATCTTTTCGAAGATCCTGGCGAATCGGTTGCGTCCTTGGCTTCCCGACGTCATTTCAGAGAACCAAAGCGCTTTTGTGGCAAAAAGGTTAATCACTGATAATGCCATTATTGCTCATGAAATTTTCCATTCCATGAAAACACGAAAACGAGCAAAGAGAGGGATCATGGCTTGGAAATTGGATATGGCTAAGGCCTATGATAGAGTGGAATGGAACTTCCTCGAATTTGTGATGCTCAAGATGGGTTTCTGCACCAAATGGATTGACATGATCATGCAATGCGTCTCGTCAGTATCCTTCTGTATTAATGTCAACGGGGTGCTCACCCGAGGCTTTTCCCCTTCCCGTGGGCTTCGCCAGGGAGATCCTCTTTCACCCTTCCTCTTTATTTTTGTGGCTGATGTGTTTTCTAACCTCCTTTCCAGGGCAGCTTCGTTTTCCAAAATTCATGGTGCGAAAGCGTGCCGCAAGGGCCCTTCGATATCCCACCTCTTCTTCGCTGATGATTGCCTTCTATTTTCTCGTGCTACCCCTAATGAGTGTACTGAAATCTGCCAGGTGATACAACAATATGAACGGGCTTCAGGACAAATGATCAACCAGAGTAAATCAGAAATTTATTTCAGCTCTGGAGTCCCCCAGCCGAAAAGAGAAGATCTCTGCTCTTTAGCATGCATTCCTGGGGTCGATAAGCACCAGAAGTATCTTGGGCTCCCGACAGTGGTTGGACGGTCAAAGAAAGAAATTTGTTCAGATATTGTGGATCGAATTGAAAGAAAAATACAAGGTTGGACCCCTAAAAAAATCTCCAAGGCCAGGAAGGAAATCCTCATCAAGGCGGCACTTCAATCTGTCCCCAGCTATTTGATGTCTATCTTTAAACTGCCTGATGTGGTGCTTTCAAAGATTCAATCCAGAACATCTAACTTCTGGTGGGGTCGAAAAGACGGAAAAAATAAAGTCCATTGGATCGCCTGGTCTGCTCTTTGCCAACCAAAATCTGAAGGCGGAATGGGCTTCCGGGACCTTTCTCCTTTTTATGATGCTTTGCTGGCTAAACAAGGTTGGCGTATGATTAATAACCCATCATCCCTATGCACGCGAGTTCTCCGGGCTAAATATTTCCCACATAAGGATTTCTTGGATTCCCATCTTGGCTATCGACCCAGTTTTCTCTGGAGAAGCATTTGGGGTGGTCGTAATCTTATGAGGAAAGGACTAGGCTGGAGGATTGGGAATGGTTCAACGGTCAAGATTTGGACTGATCCCTAGCTTATTGATCAGGCAGGCACGAAGGCGTCATCCCCTATTTATCCAGGATCCGAACATGCCACAGTCTGTTGTCTTTTTGATGATCAAGGGGCGGGATGGTGTCTGGAAAAACTCTTCTCATGGTTTAATGAGAGGGATAGGAGAATCATTCTGAGTATCCCCTGTGTGCCAGACGCAGGGCCAGATCATCTCTACCGGACAAACGACAGCTCAGGAGAGTATACGGTGAAAGCTGGTTACTGGCGAGCTCTTACTGCTCAAATTACAGAAGGAGATGCGAGGCCCTGGACATCAATTTGGAAGCTTAATGTTCCCCCTAAAGTTCGCTTTTTCTGGTGGCAGGTGTGTACCGGTATCCTTCCTACTAAGAGCCTCCTTGCCTACCGACACTTTTCAAACGACAACTCCTGCCCTTTCTGCCCTTCTGTGACTGAATCCCCTCTCCATGCTCTTTTTCAATGTCCCGGGGCCCAGGAGGTTTGGAATAGCTGGGGATCAACTATAGAGCTGTCCCTGGATGCCGCCTTAGATCTTACCTCTCTCCTGTTGCGATGGTGCTCCACCTTTTCGCCGGCTAAAGCAGGCGCCCTGTGCATTTTGACTTGGATTATTTGGGATAGGCGGAACGAGGCCATTTTCAATCATTTCCGGAGGCCCCCCAGATTTTGGATTGACCGGGCATTGTCATGGATTGCGGTTTGGCAGAACCACCCTGAGCAACAAAGACTCCTCACCCCCTCTCCTCTTCCCCAACACTGGTACCCCCCACCGGAAGGGATTTTTAAGATCAATGTGGATGCCTCTCTCCCTAAGGATGGCCCAGTTGGATTAGGTTTACTGGCCCGAGACAACCTGGGAAATCTTATCACAGCCAAATACGAAGCACGTTATGTACTTTGGGAGCCCTCAGTCGCGGAGGCTGCCACCATCCTTGCTGGGTTAAACTTCGCAAAAGATCGCGGTTGGGATTCCATTCACATGGAATCCGATTGTCTCACTGTAATCAATGCCATCAATCTCACTGACGGCGGGCTTCAACATTTCGGCCCCATTATCCGGTGTATTCACTCGCGGAGACAAGGCTTCAATTCCTGAACTTTCTCATTTATTAAAAGGGAAGCGAATGATGCCGCTCACAAGATGGCAGGCATTGGCCCTCCTTACGAGAATTTTCTTTGGTTCAATCATTTTCCATCGTGGTTATGCTGCTGTATTTCTGCTGATCTCCATCATTAATGGATCCGTCTTATTTTTGTCAAAAAAAAAAAGCTCCTACGGACCCATCCCTAGACCTTGATTTTTCCGAAAAAGAAATTCTCTCAGTAGACAATGCCATGCCGCATTAGCAAATGCACTTTGATGGTTCTTCCTGAAGCCCCGCCGATAGAAGGCCGAATGACCCAAGGATCAATAGGGTAGGCCTGGGTATTGTCTTCATTAACCCATCACAAGACATTCAGCCGTATTCATTTCTATTGTTAGAAGGCTGCACCAACAATTAGGCAGATTATCAGGTTCTCATTATTGGCATCAAGCTCGCCCTTGAGATTGATGCTCCCCACTTGCATGTGAAAGGGGTCTCCGAACTAGTCATCAAGAAGATTAACAGTGACTATGTCTTCAGAAATCCAGAGCTCATACCATTGTTGGAACACACTCTCTAGCTAATGGCCCAGTCACCATCTCATCCAGAAGTTACTCATGTCCCTCAATCCCAAAACGGTCAAGCTGATGCCCTGTCCATCCTAGATGCATCACATGTAGAGCCTGAATAGGATGATTTGATTATCCATGTGGCACACCGGAGAGTCAATGCTCCCATCCCTCCAGATGACGATGAAAACCCACAGGTGATTCTACTTACTACTGGTTCCTCTACATCAAGACTTCCAGGTCCCCTAGATACTATGATTGATGTGACTCATGACTGGAGAAACTCCTTTGTTGAGTACCACAAAAATGGTAATATCTCAGTACATTGGGCCGAGCGTGAGCAAATTCGACGCCACATGCTGCAGTTTACCCTTTAGAATGGTCCTGGTCATGTGAAGATCCACCACAAGTGTGGGTTTTATGGGGATGTCCTCTATTTCATTCAAGGAGTTTAGATTTCTCTTGTAATGCAGAAGGTTCATGCCAGTTCTTGCAGTGCTCATCAGACTGGGCCGCAACTATCTCACCAGATCCAGGGACTAGTGTATTTTTGGCCCTCCATGATCCATGATTTCACCATGTTCTCCAAAATTTTCCATTCATTCCAAATTCATACCAACTTTATGAATCTACCGCCAGATCATCTCCACACTACCAAGGGATCTTGGCCCTTTGTGGTCTGAGGACTCGATGTCATGGGACTATATTTACCAGCAATAGCTCGCCGATGTTGGTTCTTCCTAAACAATATAGATTTCTTTTACAAGTGGGAAGAGGTAGTCCCTCTCAAGGTGTTCAAGTCACGTTCCATCGCTGACTTTGTGAGCTCCAACATCATCTACCTATTTGGAGTCCCTCACGCCGTCCTCACCGAAAATGACATGACCTTCCAGGCAGCTGAGCTGAAGAAATTGTACGCTAATTACAACATCTGTTCTAACCATACCCCCTGTTATCATGTGCAAGAAACTAGATAGATCAAGGCATTAAAAAAACCCTCTCTAATATTATGCAGAAAATAGTTGGCCAGAACAAGAAGAGTTAAACGGACAAGCTCCCCAATTCCCTCAAGGCTTATCAGACGATGACTCGTAATTCCACCCAGGTGACCCCATATTCCCTGGTGTATAGAAAAGAGGCCATCATTCACATAAAGATTCAATTTTACCCATTGCGCACAACTATATATGATCAGAAAGCGCCCGATAAAGTAGACAAAATCTATCTGGTGGAGTTGGAAGCACTTGATGGAAACATGCTTCGGGCCCTGAACAATCTGGAAAGGCATCCGAACTAGATGGATAGAGCTTTCAACAAGAATATTAAATTATGCTATTTCATTCAAGGGTACATGGTGTTGGCCCTAAGAACTCCAATGAGGCCTGGTAAGAAACCACCCAAGTTGGATCCCAAATGGGAAGGACCTTACATCATCCACATGGTTGACTCCAATGGTGAATACTCCCTAGTTACTATGGATGGTGAGAATATAACTCTTCCAAACAATTCCATGTTCCTCAAGAAATACATTTCTTGAGTTTTAAGGTCCCACATGACCTAAAAATTTATAGTCCTGCATGACCTTAAATTGCATTATGGTCTGGGCCGACCCTAAACTATCTGGTCCTGCATGACCTTAAACTGTAGGGTCCTGCATGACCTTAAACTGTCTCATCCTACAAGACATTAAAATGCATCTCATGAACTATGTATGGCTTGATTCCCATCCTCATGGGATATGTAGGAATGCGCAGACATCTTGTTAAAGAATCCACCCCCCACACTCTTCTCATTTGACTATCCCTCCTAGGTCTAGTTCCCTATGAGGATCCCATGTGGGGAAGCCCAAGCTTCTTTGGCCCCACTCGCACCAAGATTACGAAGGTCAGGCCATGTTCCCCTCCAATTTCTTCTATAACCCCTTGTACATACCGCATGATGTTAAACTGCATGGAACTTTTAGAATTACGTATGCCTTGATTCCCATCCTCATGGGATACATAGGACCACCAAGACATTTTGTCCATAGGCCCAACCCCAAACTCCAATGCCTTCCCTTGATTCTTGTCCTACATGACGTTAAACTGTACAAGCATATTCACGATTTTCTCATCCCCTAAATTTTGTGTATCCGTCACCCTTCACATTTGAATGGACCTCCGAATGGCATGGATTTTCATCCCAAGGGCTCTCCTACCATTTTAGGCCATTGTCCTCGAGGATTTTGGATGATAAATTGATACAAGTCCCACGGTGCGAATATGGTCAACAGTCAATGATCATTTTTCGTTCCCATATCTGTTCACATGATATGGATGCTATGTTCTGAATATGGTCAACATCCATCATCCATCATTGTCTCCACCCCTATAAGCCACAAGTGTTGTGTGCATTGATTTTCTTTTTTCCTACTACCTCTTAAAATAACCGTCCACCCTAGACAAGAGTATTGATTTGGTTGAGACAGACCTTTCTTGATTTTCATCCCTCATTTCCATACTCTAATATGTTAGGGACATCTTGATCTTATTCCTTGTTTCCCACATCGAGCATTGTTCACACGGGCTTAGGATATTTGGTATGGCCTTACCCTCATAAAAGGTCATGTGTCTATAATAGTCTGTGACACCCTTGTCTAATGTCCCCAACACTTTTTGGCCCCACTTGGCCGAATTTATCATCTAGGATTGTGTGGTGTGCTATGGACTTATGTGTTCATTCATGTCAGGTTTGCAAGAGTTGCACCACGTACTTACCTTCTAAGATCTAGTCTCTCTTGCCCTTTATTCTCTATCCTTTTATTCCCCCTCAGCCTAATTTTTCTTTCCTAGAATCACGTGTGGTGTGATGTGGACCTCATCCTCATTCATGATGGGTATGCTTCATCACGTAGTGCACATACCCTCTTAAACCTCGTGTATCATGTATATGTCTGAGCCGTATGACTTTAAACTATGTTGTCTAGTCCCACATGACATTAAACTATTGAGTCTGTACAGTGAGATGTTAAAGTGCAGGGGTTGGTCCTATCACATGACCCTAAACTGTGAAATTATTGTCCTGGCTTCATGATGACAAACGGTGTCACGTTATGATGTCCTCACTCGAGGGGACATCATGTTTTTTATCGGTCACCCCCATACCATTTTTCAATGCTTGTATATGGCTTGATTCTTATGGATATGCCAGGAATCTCTATCTTAGATCCATCATATCACAAATAAATCACACATTCATCCTAAAGAACACATAAGATCTATCAAATTTCACTTCTTTTGGTGCGGAGGCCAGACCCGCATGACCTTATTAGCCCTGGTAATGGTACCTTACCATACCACTTCCAGAACTATGTATGGTTTGATCTCCATCATCCGAGGGTATGTAGGAATGCCCACACACTTTTCCGTGGGCCCAGAATGACTTTCATTTTTGGTCCCTTGACCAAGAAACTTCCCAGGGAGCACATGGTAGTATGGACATATGTCTTCATTCATGTCAGGTTTTATACACACCACAACATGTGTTTCCCTCACTCATTTCCATCTATGGTCCGAGCTATATGACCATAAACTAAGATCTCCCAGCGTCCTTTCCGCAATACGTTAAACTGCACAAAACCTTCTAGAACTACGTATGGCTTGATTCCCACCCTGATGGGATACATAGGAATTCCCAGACATCTCATCTTCGGGTCCAACCACAGGAATCTCATAAATCCTATTTTCCACAATGTTTGTCTTTAAACTGCATCTCTACCCTGAACATATTTAGGATACCCCGTAATAACTATGGGATATGCTAGTTTCCTCGTCAGAGAGGATTTCTCAGAACCCACGCTACTCTCCAACCACACTATGCTCTAGAAATACGGTCAGTATGATTCTAAAATATACAAGATATGTATTAATACCCAAGAATTTCACCTCGGGCCTAGCCCTAGGGTCATTAACCCTTTTGGCCTCCTGGCCCCCAATCACGGTCCAGACAGTATGACCTTAAAACTGTGCACATCGTCTACACTGTGTGACATTAATCTACGTGTTCATAGTTATCCTTGGTACGATGTAAAATGTCAAGGCATTCCTGGTCCTCACTAGAGAGGACCTGTTCGGAAGAAGGTATGATCCATGATCAGACCGATGCGCTCACTTAACATGTTTCCACCACAGTGGCATAATTTCAAGAGTGTTTGACTCCATTCGAACAACAAATCACTCCACCCTCCACACTTTGTGTACCCTTTAATTAGATCTTCATCCTCTTTCATGCTTTATAGAACCCCATACACAGTACATATGCTCGGCCTATGGCTCACCTACTTACCTAAGATAACATTACAGAAAACCAAAGGACGACATTTTGAGTCAGACCCCGTGTTTCGACCATGTTCAGTGGTTGGCCCTCGTTTGATATCCCCATATCAGGATAACACAATAGGGATGCTATGTTACAAACACAATCAACAATTATCCTCTATTTTCACACCAACCCCTACAACATTATGAATTTTGGGTATCGAGATTCACACTTTCCACTCCCCTATGTTTGGGTTGGTTCTAACACCCCTGGCGTTACCTTGCTCATGAACTTGAGCACATTGGGAAAACGACAAATCAACTGTTCTGAGAATTTAATTCTCCAGTTAGACCTCCCCCCTCTTCTTCTCAAAAATCCAGGTATGTCATTTGTACCCCGTATTCCCAATGTTTGGTTGGTACTCCCATATTCTAATGAAATGATGACGCAATCGTCCCTTGTTTCTCACATCGGGCATGACTCACGTGATCTTAGGGATGTATTTATAATTATTTCACGATTACGGTCAGAATGCACTAAAATGAACATTCTAGGGAGTAATCCATTCATGTATGCTATTTAGAATAAGAATCAATGAAAGAGGAAAGGTTTTTGGGTTCGGAAAAATAATAGGGCCCTTAAGGATCATTATTTTGGATGGATTTCTCCATTGTTGCCACCCTATGGTTTGTGGCCTCCAGCATTGCATCCCACCCCCTGAGATCCTTCTCTTCATCAGTGGTCACAGAGCGCGGCTCATTTCCCTAGCCTATACTCGCACCTATTAAGTTTAAAGCTCAGTAATTCGGTGACTTTCCTCCACTATCTGCTCTTGGGAATCTACCAACTGGGACCTCAGTTGCTCAACGAGGTCAGATCAGTTTACAATGAATGCCTCCATTTCTTTCATTTACTCATCAAGGAATCAAAACTCCTACTCTGCCTTCATAAATTCATGGTTATTCCCTGACACTTTTTTCCACCAGGAAATGTCAGAGAATTGACTATTTTCTTGAATCTACCCAGCCATGAAGTCATGGATTGTTAGATGAAGACGGTGAGTATAAAGCTCTCTAGCGTAGAGAAAGTGAAACCAGATGTGGAGTGATCCCATCCATTTTAACCATTATACCAATGGATAACTGAGTAAGCATTTGATAAACTTACACCCCTTACTCCACGTCATCTGGATCTCACCGGCTACTTCCGAATCAGAGTCACCCATCTCCTCAGGGTCTGTAGGCCGATAGTCAGAGAAATATTCCAAAAGATCAGTGGAAGGGTCTCATTCTGCTATTCCTCCAAAGGTATTAGGCTCCTCAACATGTTGGGGACATTCCTCTCTCATCTATGCCTTAGTAATTTTCCCCCACCAACTTCAGAACCTACAATGACATTGATATCACTGGTGTCCACAACCCTTTGCACACCAAGTGCCTGGGCTATCTTGATTTGAGAGGTGTGTCCTATGTTGGTCATTGCATCCTCCATCGAGTCATCTGTGAATGGTCTAGAATCTATGGACTTTTGATCCTCCAATGCCGTGATTACTGCAAAATAAATGAATTCCTTGATCATATAAGCTCTCTGACGACAAATACAAGCATCTAAGTGATAAAATTTACAAGAGCTAAATGCATCATCCTATGATATTTTAGTTGCTACAGGAGCCATCATTGTAGTAGATCCTTCGGTGCTTGTCAATTCAATGTTGGGGGTCGGCTCCCCACCACTTTCTATTGGGGAATCCTATCCCTTCCGTATGAAGCTTCTTGGTCGGAGCCAATATGAATATGAGAAGGATAACAAAAATCCAATTGATAATTTCGAACATTGAAAAGATGAAAGGCTATGATAAAAATTTAGGTAAACCTTGAGTAACTCAGCTATTTCCATGTATGAGCCATAAATCTTGCTACTCTCTCGAGGCCCCCCTTGGTGGGATATCACCCCAGACCCTCCTCCTCCATGCTCCTCTTCAGATTCCCCTATTTATTCTTACCTTTCTTCTCTATCATCTTCTCTTAACTCACTGACCTCTAGCTCCTCATCGCTGTCATCATCCTTAGATGACATTCTTTCTGGATCATACTACTGACCAAGCATTACCTTCACCAGGAGAGGTGGTTCCTCATGCTGAACCCACTGGCATGAATATGCATCCATGGACGTCAAATACGTGTGATGATGATGGAAGTCCAAATTTTCATAAATCCGAATGAGTCCGACCTATGGCAGCTAGATTCCATCTCTTATTATCTTTTTCCAAAGGTCTTTAGTGCCCATCGACTACCGTAGAGTAAACTAGGCTTACCACAACGTAGGGAAGATTTAATAATCAGAAGGTTAAAGAAGGTACCTTATCTTCTTCCCAGGAAGATCCCTGACTGCTCAACGAGTTTCTTCACGAGGCCCTCTCCCCTCGGACGACAAGGGCATACCAACACCTTCTGACATTCCCGCTACTATAGTCTTGGCCTGCGCTGGCCCAATTTCCTGACTTTCTACGAGAATTTCCTCCACGAAGGCACCTTGTATGCTCTCTGACCACCCATGTTCTATACTATCCACCTTGAGCTTCCAGACTCACTTCTTCCGAAGCCATTTAGGGTATGAAACAACCCATTTTTTGAGATATTTTATCAAAAGTCCAATATCAACTCTGGTGGGGGGGAAAGGTGATGACTTTGCCAGATCCATAAGTTGTGAACATCAGAAACATTTGTCTAAGAACACAAGGATTCCTCTCGACCATGAAATCTATATAGACTTTCTTTGACATCCACTAGAGGAATCCAAACTACCTGGCGAATCATGATGGCACATAAGGCTCACAAAAAATATTCCCGTCAACCCGAGCCACAAGCACCCCACCTATGATTCTTTGGAAGTATTCCCTTTGCTATAGTGAGCCTTTCCCATTGTCTATCATCTGGCTATCCAGGGTAGGGAATAGAATAAAGGTAAAATTGGTATGATTTCCTATCTTAATCATTATCCCCTCTTCATTGATTGTCAACGGCATGAACCCAACACTATTAAACAAGTTAGGCTACAGACCGTTACCTGGGAGACAAATGGAATTTTGGAAGGTGTACCCACTATAGTGAGTAGTGATCCAACCATGAAGGATTTGGAAAGGGCCACAGATCCCCCTCGGTGATCCCTCTCTCAAAATATGTCCAAGTATGACATACAGTCGGGCCAGTATAGGGACCCCCAAAGTGAACGTCTGGTTGGATGCCATAATACCATCTATCACCAATGTTGCGGGAAAGACTCCCATACTTGTGTCCCTTACTGGAAATATCCACCAGCTTAAGAAGGTTTCAAGAAATCCGGTGTATCAGACATTTAGGTCTTAGCTCTCATCCACACTAAATCCCCATGATTCATTTTCCTCCACCTCCCGGATCATCTAGTACGATTCGTTTTTTCTCCACTGTGTCATGGTCAGACACCGTCTTCCTCACCTTGACATCTTGATATTTAAGTCTTTCATTAGAAACAAGATGAACTAATTTGATTAGGAAATGCCATTCAGAAAGTCCTTGACCCCCATCCTCTCCTTGACCATCTCTAGCAGGTGTCATGTTATGATGGGAGTTCATGACCTATCTCTCCAGATGTTCCCTATAGGAATAAATTCATCGTACTTGTGCCCATACAAATGGATACCCCTGATACTATGAATGTACCAAAGACTGATTCCAACCACCCCATGATAGAGAGTGAAGGTGTTGGTATCAGGGGACAACTGGTTAAACAGTTCAGGTCCAAGTTCTTACTATTAGTAGAAATGGAACTGCGATGTCAACACCATCTCAAACAACCTGATGTGTCGCAGTTCAGCCCCAAACAGATATCACGATTGGCATACCCAATATGCCCAGACCCACTCACTTGTAAAATTGCCTCCAAAACTCATGTCCCAATCTTGAAACCCACTTTTAGTCTAATCAGTGATACTCTTTCGCATGGTACTTGCGTAATGGGTCGAAGAATCGTCGGCGACTGGCTCATTTCCCATGATGGTCTTGTTCCCAAGGTTTTTGAAATAAAAATCCATGTTCCTTGTTTCTGTAGAAGGATGGCCATTGTTAGTGATGTTATATCAGGGGATATCATCCTCATGGGACACCCATTACCATGGTCTATCGACTTTGAATCCTGGCACAAGTACCTCCTATAAAATACTGAAGTCCCATATCAGTGGGTTGTTAGAAAACACATAATTTTTCTAGGATGGGGTAAACACATTGAAGAGAGTTTGGTTATTTGATACAATTTTCTAGGAACCATATACCTTAGGGTTCACGACCATCTAGGCCCTTCAAGAGGCATATGTGGATTCTCTCCCAGTGTCATCCTATTTAGTAGCCATCTTCTTTCAGTAAAGTCTGAAGGATCCCACGCAAAAATACCGACATGATGCACAAATGATCAGAAATCAGCCTGAAAAACCAAGGATGCAGCACGAAAAAAATGACCCTACATGTAAAATCATGACTGAATTTTTGGGATTGTGCGCAACGGAGGTCCGATTGCATGAAAAGGCAAGGGATATTTTCCATTCAAGAGTGCTCCGATCTTATTCCACGAGAAAATCTGTATGGTCTATGGGACCCCTGAAAGTTTTTATAGGTGAAGTGTGGGGTTTCCATGAGCATGATAAAAACTTTACATGTGACATAATGGTTTTATGTGCACCACACTCAAGAGATTGTACATCTCGGCATTACCCTCAACGCATGAATTTAAACTGTGGCCTCGCCCCGTGCATCATACATGGGGTGCCTCACCTCAGACATTCTCCATGTCTGCTAGTCTCCACGGGAGTGAGATCTTCCTCACATGGAATGAGAACCACTTTGTTGGAGCAGTGTCTGTCCACGGGAAAAAGGGAAACCACCTTGGTGTA
This sequence comes from Viscum album, assembly GCA_963277665.1. Taxonomy (NCBI): domain Eukaryota; kingdom Viridiplantae; phylum Streptophyta; class Magnoliopsida; order Santalales; family Viscaceae; genus Viscum; species Viscum album. The sequence goes on from OY728143.1 coordinate 1,718,554,168, forward strand.
AGCCCCTAGCATTTCTTTTGGGAGCCAGCATCCCCGCTCCTCCTATATTTTTCCTAGCCAAAGACCAGAGGGGGGATGGGCACCAGAACCCTCCTACTTTCTGTTCCAAATCCCTCTCCCATTTGGATTTGTCACCACTTAGGCCTGTATCCCAGAGGAAGTCCCAACCTCTATCTCCCTGGGCTACTAATCACAAGTAATCCCCTATTTTATCTTTGGGCCACTAACCACATGTATTTCCTATTGTAATTCCCATAGATGCGCCATTATTATGGTGGTAATCAGGTCTTTATTACCTCTTGTTTCTCACACCAAGCATGACTCAAGTGATCTTAGAGTATGCATCAAACATGACATCCTCTAAGTGATTCCTTAGATTGTAAGTCCCAACACCATCCTGAACAACGTGAACTTTGATCCTTTACATGTCAAGGTACGTAGGAAGCCTCCCTGAAGTTCAATCCCAACACCCATCGGTCCCGACCAATTCATGTTGGTCCACCCATGTCCTGCATGACGTTAAACCACATGTCACTTTTTATCTTGCATGATACTAAAATGTCCCCCAATCAACGGTAAGACATTGTCAACCCCAATTAGCAGTAAGCTATTTTCATCCCAAATCAGCTATAAGCCATTGTGTACCCCAACCAATGGTAAGACATTGTGATCCTCAACCAATATTAAGCCGTTGTTTTTCCCTCTCTATAGTAAGCCGTTGTAGTCCCCCTTCACTAGGACCCACATCTATGGTCCACCCCTCAAACATCAGACCAACCAATCCAGGATACTAACCACGCGTAATCCCTAATATGTCATCGGGTCGCTGTCCTCTATGCACACCCTGATTCCATGCCCTGTCCTGAACTATGTGGACTTTGATCCTTGCCTCCTAGGTAAGGCTTGTAGGAATCCACGAGGATATTAAAGTCCATCACCCAGGTCTAATCCTAGTCTTTCCCACGAGCCTATGTGTTTCGAGAAGGTCATTCCATATCCTGGATGTTCCACTTCCTCCGAGTTCCCTTCTCATGGGCCGCCTCCTGAGGTGTCCCATTTCCCAAACGAACTATGAAAACTTTGATTCCCTACTACCGGGATACGTAGGAAGTATTTTTGAGGATGAATCCCAATACTACCATCACCTTCATGAAGATTCCATATATTTTCCCCACCACTTAATTCAACTCTCCATCATCCATCCCAATTCTTACCTGGACTGCTAAATCCCAGTGATATCATTCCAATTCAACTCTTCACTGCTCTTAGTATCACTTAGGTAACTAACCATGTGTTATCCCTAACATCAATGTTCACTCCAGGGGTTTCGCCCATCTGATCCACCGCAGTCAGTATTCTGATTAGTATGATCTCTCTCCACTAGGTGTTAAACTCATGACACACCCTATGTTAAACATGGGAAGCTGAGGAAACCCTCAAAGGTATGCCTACGTCATACAATTCCCCATATTCGATGTGGGATGCCCCGGGCTTCCACGCCCTCGCGAATACCTATCATAAGAGGAAGAAACCTAGACACACCAGTGTTCCTGTGTCCAGACATGCCAGTGATGTCCAACATGACTACTCCCCTGAATGAAGGTTACTGACATGACTGGAACCTTTAGAATATTCTGATAGAAGTAGAATAATTAGCCGACATCCAAGAATACATGGCACTGGGAAGTGTTTCATGAACAACATCTTAAGTCTATGAGGGAGACCCGAACTTGGAAAAAGTTTTGAGGATGAATCTATAGAATGAGGAACCGACATCCCATCATCATATTTTGATTAAGGAGAAAAAATTCATGAATAAGTGATGGATTCCACCCACATTTGGAAAGCAAGAATGTGGGGAAAAAAATCAGAAAATCCTCCTCAAAGAGACGGATTCGTGCCCTGATGGATGCATTAGGAACACAGCCAAACATGCCCAATGAAATGAATGATCTCATTCACATCAACAACTCAACCAGGCAGTAGGTTCTCACTTGAGACACTCTACCTTAGGATGTGGCCCACTATATCTTAAATATTTCTCATCCATACCCTTTACATAAGGGAGAATTTCACTACCAAATCTACTAAAAATTTTTTCCAATGAAATTTTTTATCCTACATTTTCATATCAGAGAATAGAATAGGAATCCTATACTCACTACTAGCCTCCTGTATGGAATATGTACGAGTCTTCTGGATTAGGGATTTAGCCACCCCACATTTCATTCTGGGTGTATAAGTAAGCTCAAAGTCAAATGAATGTATGTATTCTACTCACCAACATAGGATGAGATTCAAGTATCAATTTGTGGAAATATATTTTCGACTTTTGTGATCTTTTTAAATAGAGAACTACTCCCCTAAAAAGTAATTCCCCCAGTAGTGTATATCAAGGGACACATCTGATATCTTGATGTCATGTGTAGGGTAATTTTCATCATAAGTCCTCAACTTGAAGGACCCATAAGCCAAATGTTAATCACTCTATATCATAAATGATCCATGTCTAATTCATGATGCATAATTTTAAATAGAATAGCTTCTTTTAATATCTAGAAGAATTAGGATTGAATCTCTTTCCAGTCTCTCTTTTAACTCCTAAAAGTTTTCTCACAATATTAAGACCATAATATCATCACACCATTATTAGTCAAGTTTGTAAGAGGTTCTGAAAAGTGTGAGAAGTCCTAATTGAAACACCTATAATAGCCATCCATCCCCAAGAAACTATGTGTGTTAAAGAAATTATTTGGATGATCCAAGGGAAATATAGGGCTCAGTTTCTATGGGTCATTAGATACTCTTACCTCTAAAATAATATGACCCATGAAGTGAAAATTATCCATAAAAGGGGAATTTTATGAGCTAATAATATAAATTGTTCTCTCTTGGTGTATTCAGAATGATATCAAAATGTTTTGAATTTTCATATACTGTAGATTTAAACACCAAAATTTCATCTAGAAATACCACTAATAATGAATCTAGATATTTGTGGAAAACCCTATTCATAATTTTTATTAAAATGGTGGGCATATTTGTAAGGGAAGATGACAAAACAAGGTACCCATATCAGTCATATATAATAAGTAATGTTATACATGATATGTTTTATGGCCTCGAACAAACGAAATGGTATCTGAAACTCAAATTGATATTAGATAAAATGGTCATTCCTTAGAGCTACTTGAAGAGGTAACCTATATGAGGCAATGGATACTGGTTCTTAACCATAACATATTTCAATCATCTGTAATCCATATACAACTTGAGCATAACATCCTCCTTCTTGAAAAAATGGACAGTTGAACACCATGGAGAAGTGCTGGTTTACATAAAACCATTTTCCTCCAAGTCTTCCAATTTTTTCTTGATTTCATGGATCTTTTTAGGTGCCATCCTATAGAGTGGAATGGAAACTATAACGACCCATCATTTGATGATGGTACCTATTTTTTTCAATTTGAATCATTTTCTTAATCATGGTAAACATGTACACTGACCTAAGTAATGTCCCCAGAGAATCCATTGCTTTTTCAGAACATAGAGTTTTGGATGAATGGGAGAAATACTGGACCACATGATTTAGAGAAACCGTACTCCCTAGCTTGCATAGTTTTTCTAAAACCATGTGGTTGTAGACAAATCCACCTATTGGCTACATTGTTTGTCTATAACTGTGTGACCCAAGATTCTGGACTCTGTGACCCACCTGCAGTTTTTGATAGTTTATTTTCACATAGTTTTCACAAGGTTTGGGAAACCATGCATGTTAACCCTGCACTATAAGAGTGTGTTGTTCCCCTTATAGCAATGAATTTTTAATGATTTTCACATAGTTTTTAAACCTTACACCTAAACCATGAGATCCCTTATTTTGAGGTGAAAATAAAAATTTCCCCCTCTCTTTTGATTTATCTTATTTTATTTATTTCCCCATATTCCTCCAATAGAAAAACATGATTTTATTTTTCTATAGCCACACAATCTTCTCAATATTGGATTGTTGATTTCTTCCATATATCTTGACAATTCATCAATACATCTATGTAATTTGAATCATTGAGGTATGTTATCCATTTCTCTTACATCAAATATAATGTTCCCTTCAAATACATCATGCTATGTAGGTGCAAGCTTTCTTCTCCAAATTTTCTTCTGTTGGAATATTTCTCACTTTTTTCCATCCTGCTTGAAATCTGAATGTGGTATCGAGTGAGGAATAATATACAACACTAAGGTAAGTGCTCACATAATTTTCCTTTTTATTTTTTAAGCCTCAAAGATATGTTGTTGTGCCACATTCCAGCCTTTCCCAAGAATTCCCTTTAAATTGAGTTCTTCATTTCAAATGTATAATTTTACCCTAATATATTCCAATTGATTCTATTTTAGTGGAATAGTGGTTTTACAGCCCCAGTATGCTCACCCCTTGGTTGTGACAACTAGAATTATCATTTAAGGATAATTGGTTCAAATGCTCCGAACACCTAATTGGCCATTAGATTTGTTTTTAAATTGAATTTTCATTGTAATTTGTATTGGTTTAGTACTCGATAAACCAATTAAGTGTTTGGATTAACCTATGGTTGGAATTTTCCAAGTAGGAAATTTCCCTAATACCAATGTCACCTCCCATGTGATCCACTTGATCATTATGAATTTATTTCCATGTCATAATGAATTAAATGGGATGATTACATTCAATGGTTAAAAAAAGTGGAGTAGAAAACGCATGATGGTTCCCTTATAAAAATGAATTGAATGAATTAAATGAACTGGTTTATAATGGGTGGTAAGTACACACCATTGAAAATGATTTATTAGATTCTTAATATGAATTGTGATACTTTTTATGGAGTTGAATTTGATTAAAGGGACAGATGAGAGGGGAAAATCAATTTTTATGTAATAAACATGAATATGCCTTATATATATAAAGGCTTGGTAAAAATGTTACATGATAGGTATTTCCTATTGTGTTAAACTATAGATATTAATAAGCCTTCATTAAGGTCTTGATATTATGGCAAGGGATCATTGAGCATGAAGGTATAATGTGCCCTTAAATTGGGTGATGAGTAAGATGTCTCAAACCACTAACACTAGTTTGATGTTGGTCTTGATGCATCACATTCATATTTGAGTTACAGAAATAGGGCTCAATCACCATCATGAGTGACATGCATGAAATCTCATAATATTATTGGGATGAAGGGTATGTTCCCTTTGGTTTGATCTTATAGGCTCGTTATACTGTTCATGGATGTTTGAGTAATGCCTTGGTCCCACCAAAACTAGTATTCCAGTTATATGGTCAGTTTTTTCCACACATAAATGGTTCATATAGGTGGATGATGTATATATAATTTCAGTATATATATATATATATCATTACTATATATAATTACTAATCAAATGATTCCTCACCATGAGTCGATGAAGATAGAGACATCATGCGTCCTTTACAAACCTGGATGACATGGAATTTATTTATTTCAGCATTACTTTAAAATTATTGTTATACCTTCACAGTGATTAGTTACAAGTACAACTTGGATTGCACAGAGAAACCATTGGTTGTGGCCAATAGATATTTTTATCTCACACTATACATGAGATAACATTAGTATTTGAGAAGACTATCTTCCTATAGGTATGGATAAGGTAAAGCACCCATCTATAGGTTATTGATAGGTATTGCTTATATATGGAGTTTAGGAGAAGATGACCATACATAGGATCAAGATTCTCATGAAGAATATTTTTCCCTTTTTGTTTTTTCTACTTTTTGTATACAATGATTGTATGTTTCTACTATCTGTTTTTTACTTTTTTATATTATCATTACATGAATCTATGTGTCAGAGAATTTTTAGTGGAATATGTATTAACATTTATATTGTTCGATAGTTTATTCTTCTTCTACTAATTAATTTTATATTTTCTATTTACACACATATAGTTTATTTATTCTGATTGTTTATATTATGTTTCCAATGCTATTTTTCATCAGTTTAATTTGTTGTGCCACTATAATAAGTGTTTATAGTCTACCCACCGTATCACCTTTACACCCTCGATACATGATATAATCCTCTAGCATTTGAGGAGGAGAACTTGGGGCCATGTTACCCACCATATCAGGGTATGATTTAACTAAACCCCATGTTGAGATGTTATAATGTGGTAATAGTTCCTTTATTTTACGTTATATTAATATTTGGTAATTATATAAGATATTAGTATTTAAAAGGATTTGGAATTGACCCTATCCCAGGATATAGCTTACCCACGTACCTGGGAAACCCAAATAACCTAGGATGAGAAACTATTATTATTGATTATTCCATTTACAGTTGATACAACTTCATTGTTGGGTGAATCAGATGTCATGTGATGTTATTGATATTGGTATGATTGATATGTGATTTCTTTATGATGTCTTGATGAGATGATGTCATTTTATTAGACCATGGATCATTATTAGGCACACTAGGACTAATGTTCCATTCATCATGCCATGTAACCTATATTTTCCTCATTCATTTTCCTGTTTCATATTATTAGCGACTTGAATATGTATTAAATTGTGCCAACACTTCTTGAAGGTATTGGAAAACATAATTCCAACTTAAACTATCTACCTTAACATAACATTTTGTTTCTAAAATATGTTAAATCAGGCTCTTTAAGAATTCAATTACGGCACATTGATCCATGTACCATTGGAAACATGGGATTAAATGTGTTATGGTGTGATTTGAATGGATATCATATTATTGATTATAAGGAGTATGTGACCTTATTAATCAGAAATGGGATACCACCTAATTCAACCATTTTAAAGTAATTTAAATATTTGAACAATGAAAAAACTAAAATGTTTCGGATTTATAAAGTGAAGTTTGATATCCTATATATTAAAAACTAAGACTTAGACTTGAAAATGGACATAGTAGTGGGTAGTGGGGTATCTCTTACATTCTTATGGATTTCTATTGTCTTTCTCTCTTATACAGTCTTATATTGAGAAGCATATAGAGGGATACAATCTATTCGTAGGAAGGATTTATACCTGTTCTAGTTTTCTATATGAAATATTTGGATTTTCATAAATCTATTATTATATATTCATTTGAAATTTTTGTATCATTACTCCTAGAAATCATCTAGTCGTGTGCTATGATGGCAGTGAAGACCATGAAATTGAGGTGGCGGTCCTTGATTCACTAATGATCCCTCCCACAGTTCTTCCTATAGAACTATTTATTATTCAGGATATGGGGACTAAAACCCACTTCTAAGAGGTATTCTTACAAATGTTACAAAATATTCATTGTGTTTCTTGACCTACCCCGAGCATGGAAGAGTTGACTCTAGAGTTTCAACAGTAGCATCCTCCAACCATTTCAAGGGATGGAAGGACACACAATATTGATTCACAGATTAAAGCTTTACACTACTGGAAAACCAGGTATTTGCGACGGGCTATTTGCGACGGGATCCCGTCGCAAATAGCCATTTGCGACGGGGTCCCGTCGCAAATAGCCCGTTGCGGAAAACGCCGTCGCAACTAAACTTATTTGCGACGGGACCGTCGCTAAAGCCCTTTTTTGCGACGGGCATTCTCCCCGTCGCAAATAGTATTCCGTTTTTTGTAAAAAACTTTTTAAACAGTTATTGCGACGGGCCCGTCGCAATAACGTTTTTTTTAAAAAATAAAAAAAATAATAATACTAGTATTTGCGACGGGAACCGGGACCCGTCGCAATTACTATGAATAGTATTTGCGACGGGACCCGTCGCAAATACTCTTTTTAAAAAAAAATAAAAAAATATTAATAATACTAGTATTTGCGACGGGCATAGTATCCCGTCGCAAATACTATAAAAAAAATAAAAAAAAATTATTAATAAATTATTTTAATTAATATAATAATAGAATTATAATTTACAAATGAAAATAATAAATTATTTTAATTAATATAATAATAGTAGAATTATAATTCAAAAATAAAAATAATAGAATACTAATAAATAATTTAATTAATATAATAATATTATAATTATAATTCATAAATAAAAAAATATTAATAAGTTATTTTAATTAATATAAAAATAATAGAATTATTTTACATTCAAATATTAAAATAATTCAAGTATTACCAAAAAATAATTAAATTATAATATTATAAAATTTTAATATATATATAAAATTTTAATATATATATAAAATTTAATATTATAAAATATAAATATTATTATTATTCATATTAATATTGTTATTTAAAAATATAATATTATTAATATTTTATAATGAGACAGAAACTACGAATAGAAAAAAAAAATATTTTGATTTCACAAATTTTATAACAGAAATACAAACTCTAATCTGTAGGAGGGGGGGGAGGTGGGGGATCTGCAGATGGTGGTGGAGGAAACTCCATCCCTAAAGCATGAGTGAGTCGGCGCATGTACTCCATCTGCTCCTGATGCTGCTGCTGCCACCGACTCGTCTGCTCCTCGTACAGCTGCTGCTGGCGTCGACGCTCCTCCTCATGCTGCTGACGTATCTGCTCCTGCTCCTGTCGGAGACTCTCTATCTGTGCAGTCTGAGATCGCAACTGCTCCTCATACTGTGTAGAAGAAGATGCACGAGCTCCCCTCGAGCTGGACGCCGACATCGCAGCACTGCCATAATAATCTCCGGGAGTCAGTCGAGAGCCGATACCAACTACCCGGCCCTTCTCGAAGGCATACTGGGTGGCCTGCATCCATGCCGCCTCATCAAACTGACGGGCAGTGGTCTGATCTGATGACTCGGCCTGACTCTCAGGCCGGGCCTGTGCCGCTGCGGCCTCATATGACTCCTACAGTTGCAATTTAAAATTAAAATTGTGAATATATTATATGCAGTTAATTTTTAAACTTGAAAACAAATAATACTGACCACGATGTGATGCTGACGATCACCTCTAAGCTCCCCAGTAGCAGGATCACTATACATCCTCCGATATACGTCGTACTCTGTAATATCGGGGTGCTCGACAGCCTATAAGAATAAAAAATAAACTGTTAATATTTATAGTTATATAAAACTGGGATGGATCCGGAATCAAGTTGGTATCAGCTGCTCTGGAACTGCGTTCACCGTGTTGATACCAAAAAACATAATCAGCTTGAAAACCAAAACGCAAGAGATGTTCCCCCACTTTGTCAAACGTGTCAAACGTTCTCAATGCACATTTTCTGCAAGGGCATTTTATCTTTCCTTCTGAAACAAATTCTGAATTTGATGCCGCAAATGATAAAAAAATCTCCACACCCTCTATATATACTGGATTTAAACCAGAACCATTTGGATTTCTGCGTTGATTTATCCATATGCGGTCATCTAATAATGACTGTTGACGACCTCGCTGTTCCATATTTTTCTATAAAATATAAAAGCATTACTGGTTTTGAATAATTTGTTAGAAAAAACACTCAAGCAAGGATTACTAATTATTACAATTTATTACTAATTATTACAATTTATTGCTAATTATTACTATTTATTACTAATTTAGCAATACTTAGCAATACTTAGCAAAAGGAAAACTGCTTGAATAATGAAAGGAAATTTGATAATCATCGTTGTGGAGATGGTTATAAATTTTCCCTTCATTATCCAAGCAGATTTCGTTTACTAATTATTAGTAATAAAAAAAATATTATCAATATTTACGAAAAAACAATATTAATATTATTAAAATAATAAAAAAAATTAAAAAATATTAAAATTATCAATATTCAGAACAAACTTTGTTCTATTATTAACATGTTCAAATCTTAAAGGGTCGTCAATTGTCAATTTTTTGCTAAGTGTTCTTGAGTATTCCTGAGTATTCCTGAGTATTCCTGATTATTTGTGAGTATTCCTGATTATTTGTGAGTATTCGTGAGTATTCGTGATTATTCGTGAGTATTCGTGATTATACGTGAGTATTCGTGAGTATTCGTGAGTATTCGTGAGTATTCCTGAGTATTCCTGATTATTCCTAATTATTCCTAATTATTTGCAATTATTCCTAATTATTTGCAATTATTGGTAATTATTGGCAATTATTGGTCATTATTGGCAATTATTACTAATTATTCCTAATTAATCCTAATTATTCCTAATTAATCCTACTTATTCCTAATTAATCCTACTTATTCCTAATTATTCCTAATTATTACTAATTATTCCTAATTATTGCTAATTATTACTAATTATTGCTAATTATTTCTAATTATTGCTAATTATTTCTAATTATTGCTAATTATTTCTAATTATTGCTAATTATTTCAAATTATTGCTAATTATTGCTAATTATTGCTAATTATTGGTAATTATTTCTAATTATTTCTAATTATTTCTAATTATTCGTAATTATTACTAATTATTAGTAATTAATACTAATTATTGGTAATTATTGCTAATTATTGGTAATTATTGCTAATTATTGGTAATTATTGCTAATTATTGGTAATTAATACTAATTATTGGTAATTATTACTAATTATTGTTAATTATTACTAATTATTGGTAATTATTACTAATTATTGGTAATTATTACTAATTATTGGTAATTATTACTAATTATTCGTAATTAATACTAATTATTCCTAATTAATACTAATTATTCCTAATTAATACTAATTATTCCTAATTATTGTTAATTAGTCCTAATTATTACTAATTATTGTTAATTATTCCTAATTATTACTAATTATTGTTAATTATTCCTAATTATTACTAATTATTGGTAATTAATACTAATTATTGGTAATTATTACTAATTATTCCTAATTAATACTAATTATTGGTAATTATTACTAATTATTCCTAATTAATACTAATTATTACTAATTATTGTTAATTATTCCTAATTAATACTAATTATTACTAATTATTGTTAATTATTCCTAATTATTACTAATTATTGTTAATTATTCCTAGTTATTACTAATTATTGTTAATTATTCCTAATTAATACTAATTATTGGTAATTATTACTAATTATTGGTAATTATTACTAATTATTGGTAATTATTACTAATTATTCCTAATTAATACTAATTATTCCTAATTATTGTTAATTAGTCCTAATTATTACTAATTATTGTTAATTATTCCTAATTATTACTAATTATTGTTAATTATTCCTAATTATTACTAATTATTGGTAATTAATACTAATTATTGGTAATTAATACTAATTATTGGTAATTATTACTAATTATTCCTAATTAATACTAATTATTCGTAATTATTCCTACTTATTGTTAATTATTCCTAATTATTACTAATTATTGTTAATTATTCCTAATTATTACTAATTATTGGTAATTAATACTAATTATTGGTAATTAATACTAATTATTGGTAATTAATACTAATTATTGGTAATTAATACTAATTATTGGTAATTAATACTAATTATTCCTAATTAATACTAATTATTTGTAATTAATACGAATTATTTGTAATTAAAACTAATTATTGGTAATTATTACTAATTATTGGTAATTAATACTAATTATTGGTAATTAATACTAATTATTCCTAATTAATACTAATTATTCCTAATTATTCCTAATTATTACTAATTATTCCTAATTATTACTAATTATTCCTAATTATTACTAATTATTCCTAATTATTACTAATTATTCCTAATTATTCCTAATTATTACTAATTATTCCTAATTATTGTTAATTATTCCTAATTATTACTAATTATTGTTAATTATTCCTAATTATTACGAATTATTGGTAATTAATACTAATTATTACGAATTATTGGTAATTAATACTAATTATTGGTAATTAATACTACTTATTGGTAATTAAGACTAATTATTTGTAATTAATACTAATTATTTGTAATTAATACTAATTATTCCTAATTAATACTAATTATTTGTAATTAATACTAATTATTCCTAATTATTCCTAATTATTGGTAATTACTACTAATTATTCCTAATTAATACTAATTATTCCTAATTATTCTTAATTATTACTAATTATTCCTAATTATTCCTAATTATTACTAATTATTACTAATTATTGTTAATTATTCGTAATTATTGTTAATTATTCCTAATTATTAGTAATTATTGTTAATTATTCCTAATTATTACGAATTATTGGTAATTAATACTAATTATTGGTAATTAATACTAATTAATGGTAATTAATACTAATTATAGGTAATTAATACTAATTATTGTTAATTATTGGTAATTATTACTAATTATTCTTAATTATTGATAATTATTAGTAATAAAATGAATAATTATCAATAATTAGAAATAATTACCAATAATTACAAATAATAACATTATTAATATATTTTATTATTAATATTAAAATAATATAATTTTCTAATTTATATACAGTTCTTTTTTCATCTGTGCGTTTTCTATCTCCACATACAAATAATACATGTGAAGACAGCAAACACACAGATGAAAAAAGAACTGTATATATATAAAAAATTATATTATTTTAATATTAATAATAAAATAAACTAATAATGTAATAATGTTCTTATTCCTAATTATTGGTATTTATTACTAGTTATTAATATTTATTCTTAATTATTAAAAATTATTACTAATTATTCCTAATTACCATATAAACAATACTAATAATTTAAATTTATTAAGTAATAAAACAATGTAAACAAAATTAAATTACAACTAATTAATAATAATAAAAACTAATAAAAAATTAAAAATAAATAAAAAATTAAAATGAAGATAAATACCTTGAAAATTGATCTGTTCTGATCGTTCTTCAAAACTTTAATATCAGCTCCGGAGAAAAAACTTAAACTGGAAAAAAACTAAACTCTAGAAATATGATTCTGAGAGAGAGAGAAGATAAAGAATGAGAATGAAATGAAAAAAACGGATGGGGGTATTTATAGGTTAGATTAGTTGCGACGGGTCCATTTGCGACGGGATTCCCGTCGCAAATAGTATTATTTGCGACGGGTCCCGTCGCAAATACCTTCGCCAACATTTATTACGGTCAACCGGTAAATAGTTATTTGCGACGGGTCCCGTCGCAAATAACCCTCTGCCGACATAGTATTTGCGACGGGGGAATATTCCCGTCGCAAATACCATTTACCGCCGCCGGCTATTTGCGACGGGAATATTTCCCCGTCGCAAATACGTTTCCCGCGATTTGGCGCGCATCGCGGGAAAACTATTTGCGACGGGGAAAGCAATCCCGTCGCAAATGCCTCATTATTTGCGACGGGGATGTACCCCCGTCGCAAATACTTTTTTAACATGACTATTTGCGACGGGATTTAATCCCGTCGCAAATAACCCGTCGCAATTGCTCATTTTTCCCGTAGTGTTACTATCTATATTAGATCATATATATATTTATATAGTGTGAAGAATCAATCTAGAATATTATTTTAAATGTTAGTATTCTATATGGTCATGGGACATTATCATCGAGTAATATCAGTATAGAATCATGGTCTTAGAATATTTTCAGATAAAATTTTATGACTACTTATTTCCCCAAACTCTGAGGGATAATAGTGGTCGGTAATTTATAAACCTACAATAGGAGATCATGTATGTAATGGAGATTTTTTTTTCATTTTACTTAGATGCATTGGTTCACTCCCACTATGTCCTGAGATGATCATATGACCACAAAGCGATTCAAGGATGGGTTGGTTTATTCCATTTGGTCACATGTCAATGTTTTCTGGTTGAAAACCATTTCTAAAATCATCAACCAAACCCTTATCACTATAATAAATCTATGGGAAGATGATGGGGTGATTTGGGGAGGTTTATCACCTAATGCTGTTAGTATTTCTTCTTCTATGTGAAAGCGTAGCTTTGAGATTGCTTACGGGGGTGGCACTAGTAAGGCTTCCCATGTTGACAACATCTTGATTTGACACTACTGGGGGAATCCAAGGAATATAAAAACTCAATTATTTTGGGATCCAGTGGAGTGTAGACGTCATGGAAATATGGGCCATAACAATCGATTTTTAGAACATTTATGAATGTTCCTGGAGAACGAGAATCTACGCCAACTCCATGATCATGAGTAGGGCCCATAGTATCAAAGTAGGAAGACATCTAGAATACAATTTGTTGATAAGGAAAAGGTAGAAGTTGAGGCAGAGGAAATCAGACTTATGATTCTTAGTTCCTGTAGAGAAGGCTTGCTTAGGGAAGTCATGTAGTGACTGAGGGTCACGGTACATGCAATATACATGTAGTTCGTCTTATTCTGGAGGATCATAATGTTGGAAATTATACTATATGAGGTACTATTTAAGAAATATTATCATTGTTGTCTACATTATTTAGAATATACATTTCTAATTCATTTATATTTTAGGTAATAACTAAGAGTATAGTCCTATAGATCAATTACTTCTATGGTGTTTTTATGATAGATACCTAATTAGGTATCCGATCCGAGGTAGTTATCCATTGAATAGAATTACCCTTAATATAGTTGGTTACCTTTCATATGGAATCTATTCATCCTTTTAATGATGTGTTTTTTTGTAATCATTAGGATATACTAGTTTGTTCCTTATCAAGCCCATATTGACTGCAATCATCAGAGGGTGATGTTTACATGACCACAGGGTGGTAAGAACATGCATAAGGGAGAATAGTATAATAAAGAAACAAGATTAGTACCTGAGAAGTGGAGGATGGGTAACATGATAGATCATATATTTAGTCTTTTCTTTGATGATCTAGAGTCACAACCCAAGATTTTCCCTCACATAGTGGATGATTTTAGAGATTTTTTCTAGAAAAATTCATTAGTCTACCTCTAGTGTGGAAGGTAGATTTTGTGATTGAGTTAGTGCTAGGATTAGAACCAGTGACCATTACTCCTTATAGGATGGAACATTAAGAGTTTATGGATCTTAAGAAGTAGTTGTAGGATCTGGAGGCTAAAGGATTCATACACATCATAAATTCTTGTTGGGGTTCACTGATCCTTGTTTTCAAGAAGGAAGATGGTAACCTTAGGCTCTTTGTGAATTACCATCATTTGAATTAGCTCACTATCAAGAAATGGTATCCACAACCTATAATAGACAACCTATTTTATTATCTCTAACGATATAAGGTGTTTTCAAAAATAGATATGAGGTCAGTCTATGATCAAGTTCATGTTAGGACTTTGGACATACCTACCATACCTTTCAAGAGACGGTATGGTCTATATGAGTACCGGGTCATGTCGTTCAACATCATGAACTCACATGAAGTATTTATGACTCTTATTAATTTGGTGCTCCAATTGTATATAGATTCTTTTTTGGATGTTTGTAATGACGATATATTAGTGTATTCTCTCTCCAGACATGACCATTCCAACAATAATGAGATTGTGCTAAATATACTAAGAGATAATAATCTCTATGTTTTGCTAAATGAATACAACTTTTGTATTGGAAATGCACTCTTCCCAGGTAAAATAATATTGAAGTTATTGGTTTTAGTAGACCCATAGAAAGTGAGAACTGTAGTTTCTTGGGAGCTTCCCAAGAACATTTTGGATATCTATAGTCTCTTAAGGATTTTTAGACACTAAAAAATATTCTTATAATATTATTGATGCCTTATAGAAATTCTTATAGGATTGAAGAAGGAGGGTTTGAAATTATTATATTATTAATATTATAAAGAATTTTTTAGGAGTTTAAGGTTAATTTTTATTCTACATCAATACTAATTCTTCCAGAGCTAAGAATGAATTACACTATATACTATGACACATCAGGTATTGGTCATGGAACTATTTTGATGTAGGATGAGTGAGTCATCACATATGGGTATCTTTATTTTGGGCCTCATGAGAAGAATTACCCAATGCATAAACTAGATCTAGTAGATGTAGTTCATGATCAATGATTTTGGATACATTTTCTACTTGTAGAGTATTTTGTGGTATTCATTAATCACAATATCCTCATGTACATATTTACACCATGGGATATGAATCTCAGACAATGCATGTGGGTGGAGTACCTATAATAATTTGTCTACAAGCTTGCCTACATGCTTGTTAAAGGAAATGTAGTAGCTGATAATCTGATGTGAAATAATCAGACTTAGGAGGTTTAATAAACTATTGTAAAATGGAATCTCATGGACTTATTTTCTGATATGTACATCAATATTATGGGAGGCCATGGTTACACTGTCCTCTCAACCTTAGTAGTGACTTCTATTATTCAAGAACATGTATGAATGAATAAGTTATCTTATCCTGATGAACTTTCCCTAAGAGATAGTGTTTCATATAATGGTACATCTTTAGGTTAGAACGTGGATGGGGATGATACATTATTTTTCCATGGGAATTAATGGGTCCTAGAAGATATCAGAGAGGGGTTGATGTGGTAATTCCATGCCTCAACATGGTCAGTCAACCCCAGTTTCCCCAAAATACATTGGGATCTATATATCCGGTATTGCTGGCCCAGTATGAAATGAAAGATTGCAAGCTCCATGACTCGATTTACACCTATCAGTAGTTTAAGGTTGAACATCAGCAACAAGAAAGTCATTTACATCCAATATCCGTCCCCAAGTGTAAATGGTAAGATGTTTTTTTTTGATTTCATGATTAGTTTACCCAGATCACTTTTAGGAAACTATACAACATGGGTTTTCATTGATTGTTGTAAAAACTTATACAATTCATATCTGTGCTAGATACCTTCATTGAAGATTATATTGGAAGTATGTACATCAAGGAGGTTGTATGTCTTCATGGAGATCCTCTCTCTTTTGATTGTGAAAAATACACTCTCTTTATGTCACAATTCTATCAGTGGTTACAGAAGGACTTTGGTATACAGGTGATTATGATCACTGTCTATCACCCATGGACCAATGGATAAAAAGAGTGTATGAATCAGGTGCTATAGGACATGATCTGTGCATCTGTCCCTAGTTTTGGGGGTTACTGGGAGAAAAAATTCCTCTTGCAGAATTCACTTATAATAACATCTTTCTAGATACCATCAGGATGGATCCTTATAAAGACTTATATTGTAGGTATTTCTGCATGTGATAGTTAGTGGAATAAGATGAATCTTTTCTTGTGCCTTGTCTTGTGAATGGGACTATAGAGTACATACAATTGATCATAATGTGCATATTGATAGCTCAGTCTATTAAAAAAACATATGATGGTAGACATCAATGACCTCTCGAGTTCGAGGTTGCAAATTGTGTTTTATTACGAGTCTCACATAGTTTGGGGAATAGACATATTTAGAAGTAGGTGAGGATCTCATTGAGGTTCATTGGACCCTTCGAGGTTGTGAAATGGATGGAACCATTATCTTACCACTTGGAACATCATCAGAGATACCAGTTTATACTTGATGTATTTCATGTATCTAATATTCACCAATACAATCCATACCCATTAGATGTCTTTTATAAATATGAGGTTGAATTGAATATAGATTCTTCCTTATAGAAGTATCCAATATATATTGTCTATTAGAGCGTGAAGACAATCTGAGGAAGGTTAGTTCCTTTTGTACATGTTTTATGGAAGCAAGAATGAGTAAGGGATGATATATGGGAGCATGATGTTGAAATATGGGAGCATGATGTTGATATATGGGAGCATGATGTTGATATACAAGGTAGAAAACAAGAACTATTTAATGTTGAAACCTCTTTACCCTCATAAAGACAACTTATGGATGAGTTTCATTAATGACGGGAGGTTGTAATGACCCAAATTTTCCTTATGATATGTTTCATTTGTTTTTTAATATGATTCTTCTTTCCAAGCATGGTAAACATTTATTACGGCCTAAGGAAGTTTCTAGGAGTGTTTGAGGATTTTTTGGATCCCTGTGTTAATGCTAAATGGGTGAAAGACCGATCTTCATGGTTTGGATAAACAGTGATGCCCTTCATTTCCTATTTTTCTAAAAATGTGCAGTTATAGAAATATGTGCCAGCAGGATGTGTGGTTTGTATGAAACCATGCGACCTGAGGTGCATGACTCTGTGAGCCACCTATAGTTTTCGATAGTGGGTCTTCACATGGTTTTTACATTTTTTGCGAAACTATGTGACTTAATTATGAGGTGTTCCCCTACTATAATTACTTATGCAAGGGTTACCACCATTTTCCAAACCGTGTGCCTGAAACATGTGCCCCTTATTTTTATGTGAAATTATAATTTTCCCCTCACAGAATTCTTATCCAAATCCCTTTATTTCCACTTCTTCCCCCACTGGACTAGTTTAGTTTGCTTCTCTCAGAGCCTCCCAAGCTCCTCAATTTAGGATTCTTGATTTCCCCCACATCGGATGTCCCTTCCTCGATCTGTTGAAGGAATTGGAATCCAAGAGGTATGCTCTCCCTTACTATTACTTACTATATATGTTTTCCTTCAAATCCATCAAACTATTTAGGTGACAGCTTGTTTGGCCATTTTAGGGTGTTTGACTGTTTATCATTTTTCTTCCAACCCATTTCAAATTTGAGTCCGATATTGAGTGTAGAATTGTATACGAACATGAGGTATATTTTCACAAAATTTTCCCTTTGAGTTATAATGCGTCATAGAAATTCCATTGTTCCACACACTGACCTTATCCAAGAATCCCATTTAAATTGAGTTGTTCATTTCAAATGGATCATTGCACCCTGATACATGACAATTGGTTCTAGTTTAGAGAATTATAGGTTCTATACAAATTTTATGGTCAATACTTGGGTTTTGTAAATGGAATTAGCCTTTAAGGTTAATTGGTCCCAATATTCAGAACACCTAATTGGCCATTGGATTTGTTTTCAAATAAAAATATCCTTGTTATATGAATTTCTTTAGAACTCCAGACACCTCTTGGGTGTTTGGCCAGACCTATGGTTTGAATTTTCCAGTTAAGAAATTTTCAAGATACCCATGTCCCTCTTAAGTGATCCCCCTAATCCTTATGATTTTTTATATGTCTTGATGAATTAAATTTGTTGATTATATTGAATGGTTAAATCAAATAGAGCTGAGTGATGGTTTCCCTTCTTAAACTAGAAAACCTAAATTAAATTAAAGGTTTTATGATGGGTAGTAAGGCCACTCCTTTTATTATGCTTTATTAGATGGTTAATATGAATTGTGATGTTTTGAAAGGGATTGTATTTATTAAAGGGACACATGAGAGGGGTTGCCTCATGTGTTATGTTATAAATAAAAATATTCATCATATATATAAAGGATTTGTAAACATGTTAGATGAGATGTATTAACTCATGTATTAAATTATATATATGTATACGGCTTCATACAGGATGTCATATGATGGTAAGGGACCATTGATCATGATTGTATCACACTCCATTACATCAGGTGTTGAGAACGACATCTCACACCACTGACACTAGTTAGATGTTGGGATTGAAACAAAACATTACTATTAAAGTGATTAAATGTGGTCTCACTCAGAATCCTGAGTGTCATTCATGATGTCACTCTCTTTTTTTGGGATGTAGGGAATGTACAATTTGGGTTGAGCTTATAGGCTCATTAGACTTTCCATGGATGTTTTTTTAAGCCCTTATCTAGATAGCTCTAGTATTCCAGGTATATGGACACTTATATCTGCATATAAATAGAGCATATAGGAGGCTAAAATATATATAACTATAAGATATATATATATATATATTATTACTATATATAGAGTGACTTATCAGATGATTCTCACCCATGATCCAAAGAAGGTAGAGCCATCAGGTGTCCTTTAGAAAAATAGAAAACTGGGTATTTATTTATTTCAATATTACTTTACTATTTATGTTATACCAAGACGTTATTTAGATACGAGAACTGCTTGGATTACATATAGACACCATTGGTGCTGGCCTACATTGTTTTTTATTTCACACCCTTTTTGGGCTTCCATTAGTTATCGAATAATACTATCTCCCTATATATATGGACATGGGAATTTTCCCATCTATAGGTTGTTGATATTACTTTCTTATATATGGATCTTAGAAATAAAGGAAAAGATATAGGATTGAGAATCTCATGGATAAGATTTTTTTCCTTTTGGTCTTTTCTACTTTTTGTAGTGCATGAATGTATCTACCTGCTCCTTGTTTTTTTCTTTTTACTCTATCATTCCATGAATCCATTATTAGACGCTTACTAGTGGCATGTTTGTTATTATTTTATTGGATCAGTTGTTTATTCTTCTACTGATTATTGATTTTTTTTGTTTATTTATGCATCTGTAGTTCATTGATTCTGATTTCATATATTGTACCTCAGCAGATTTTTTTTCTTGTATCGATTATTACTCTTTAAGAAGAAGGTATAGTTTCTCCACCATACCATGTTTACACCCTTGATATTATTTTGTATTCTCTAGTTTATGGGATTGGATGCTTGAGTCCATGTGACCCATCAGCTTCAAGCATGGATTATGTGGACCCCGCTTTCGTACATTACATACAATGGCACCACACCTAGAACAAGCTCAATGGTGAAATATACCTCTCTATTAGAAGGTAATATAGAGAAATCAATATGAAATACATACCTGAGATGATCCTCCATAGGATAGATTTATGAAAATTACATTCCCTAATTCATGATAAAGTGACTAGCCATTTGGTTTGTCACTCTATCAATTACACATATCTCGAATCCAACCAGACTTGCTTGGAAATCATATTCTCCATTATTAATATAATTACTACACTCAAGTGATGTAAATAACTCTCTTGGGAAATAGAAATGAACATGGCCATGTTAAGGATCATACCAGTCCATCATAAGAATGATGTGAAATCCGATCATCTCAAGAACAATGAATTTTCATAAGAATTGCTACCCACCCATCTCAAAGGGGGAACTCCTTGCACTAGCACACACTCTATGATTGAAACCCTAATGGTGTGTTGCGATTCATCATATAGAATAAGTACTCTATCTCTAGGTTCTAACTCTCTCTAATTTATATACATATAAAAGAGTGTGATACACAATTATCAAAAAATAGGATACTAATATAGAGGATACTAGAATAATACCGCATAATATAGAAGGTCTATGGGATATGATCCTTGGTTGTTTGATTTATTTCATAGATATGTCCTGATATGCATCCCTGGGATGAAATATAACTACCCTGATCAGGACCACTCTACTAGTGATGAACCTCTAAAGTATGACTATTTTTTCCATGACTACCTCATATACATGATTGGTTGGTAGTATACCATATTATAGCTGGACACAGAGCTATAAATCCTATACCTAAATACAATGTCCATACAGATCCCTTCTCACTACGAATCATAAGAAAATTTTGAATGAAATGATGTAAAAGACCCATCACACCACACTCTCAGCACCCGATTAGGTTCCTTATACACTAGGCATTCTTATGGCCAACTCTACCACATAGGTGAAACATCGCTTAACTGTCGGTTCATTTCATTTGGCTATTACTGCCCCCATGTGTTACCTCAAAATGTTATTTCCTTCCACTAATCAAACTGTCTCCCTATCACAATGATGAAATACCATTGATCAAATTTCTATCTTCCATCATGTTCTACTATAGGATGATGGATTGGTTCACTATCATAGAAATAGTTTTCAGTCCGAAAATTTTCTCCTATGATTTAATGAAGTATGAAATCCCATAATCATAATGTATTGCACTCATCATATCATCACCATTCATATTTGGTGAGAAGCAGTAAATCTTTCGAAAATAAGTAGTATACTCGATCACTAACATAGAGCACTACTAAAGTTGTATAAAATATTTAGCATGGTCCAATCTCAGTGTCTAATGACATAAGTAATCATAGATGGATATATAAAATTCATCCTAGAAAATACCCTGATGTCCACCAACCAGAATGATGACATCCCACCAATTCTTGGAAGATTCATAGAGAATATTGGTTGCGAGCTTGACCATCTAGTCAGGAGGCATCTCTATATTCTCGAATATTGATAACATAGCCTCTAGACAAGATTTAGCATCCAAAATACATCCCTCCCCAGAGAAGGTGGTAGGATGATAATACTGGAATTCTTACATAAATTATACCATAGTAGGGGTAGATCACGAAGCTCCCAGTACATAATGCATAAAGAACATGAATCTATCTCGAAACTGATCATTAGTTCCTAGTGGATGATCAATAAGTGGTTCCAATGGCAGAACTATGGGAGGTAATAACTGTGGATCAGGGCCCACCACCTCCAGAACATGGGAATCAAAAACATCTTGATGCATGACTCGAGAACATCATGGTTGAATAGCTCTATAATTTCCAAACACACACCCAAGATAATATTTAACTATAGAAAAGAAACAGAAAATGAATTAATGGATAAGTACACAACATTCCTATAAGGGAGTAACACGTATCTTCTAGATCCTAATTCCATGTATAGGAGATAAGATAGATCACAACATACCACATGAGATATTTCTTATTGGCCACTAATAAGGTCGGGTCATGCTCATGGTCTCATATAACATAATAGAGGTTCTGATACGTGGATGGTTAATTTCATGGTATTGAGGAAAAAACCCATACTTTGCAATTAGAATCCCATTTAAAAATAATAATTTCATCAAAGGTTCACATTTATTTAAGTTAATTTTCACTTACAATCATGTAAATTTTACAGTGTAGTCAGATGAATCACCAACCCCAATTTATAAAGGACCATACTCTGTGTAAATGTAAATTTGTACATGAAGTAATAATAACTCGACATTAACATATGGTATCTAGATGTAATAGTTCTTATATAATGATTTAATTAAATAAAATACCATTCCCAATTTATTGATGTACATTATTTATAAATTACAATTGTAATTCATGTAATCAGAATCATTTAACACTCCATTCCACGGAACTAGAAGTTCATGGCTCAAACATTGAATTAATTGGCCAATTAAAGTGTAATCATCGATCAATGTATTATAAAACTGTTTAGATTGACATAGAAACTTTAATTAATCCAATTATGTTATACTTTCAAGAAAATTTATCACATTACCATATATAATAATCAAGGTAATCAGAACAATCACATACAACATAGGCAATACATGCAGTAATATAAATACATCATAGAATAATGTGTGGAATATAAGTCCAAAAGTTCCTATAATGATGCATAAGATGCTACCTCATTTCCATAAAAGTACAAGGAAAAATTAAATACATAATAATAATATGAAAAATAAGAACATCATAAAGCATACGTGTCACACAACAATGAAATTGAACAATCTAATAACATTAGTATCCCATCACCGGTAATTTGGGATTCCCCTATATTGGGTCACCTACACCCAAGAAAAAGCTCATTGAAAAATTCAAATGCATCCTAGTATCCTCTATAATACTAAAATAGTAATAAAAAAGAAAAAATAAGGCTATAATAACACTTTTTTGTATTCTTACCCAGATGACACTAAGCTGTGCCTCTAGATGTTCGACCATAAAACCTCAAGAACACCTCCTCATATGAAATAGGATGCCAAATAGTATTGAGGTCCTAGTGTGTGTCCATGTTGATATTACCCCTAATATATTAGTGTGTAGTAAAATGATAGATAATAAATGGATATAACAAAATTAGTAATAAAAAAGAAAGAAAAGAATAACAAATAAACATCCAATGAAATAAACTTGTAGAATCTTAAACATAAATAGACACAAAATGATAATGATAATTTCATGTAGCTATAAAAAATGAGGTACATTAGATAGATGAATAATATATATATAATACATGATAAAAAATTAAAAATACCATAATATTCTAATACTTGAATTGTGTGTAATGACTCCGTTCTTTTATACCATACTCGATCCATCTTTTAAAAATCAAGCATTGAAGATTGAAAATTAAATTTATTTAAAACTATATCCATGGAGTTTACATGGGAAACAAGGGAGGTCCAAGAAAGGTGTGACATATACTCAGTAGGTCCCCAAAAACGTTGTCCAGAACAATCCAGTTTGTGCTTATAAAATGATTAGTGTGCAGGTATATACGAATATGAATGGAAATAAATAAATAAATATATCTGTAAGGGTTCCTCATGGGATACCCAACCAACACTACCTAATTTATCATATACTAGATATGTCATAATCAAGGTTAAATTTTACAAATATGATATTCAAAACAAATGGGTCATCATACATGAGGTATCAATATTGTTATGAGCCTGAACATTTGATTCCGATTAGAAAACAAATCCCATATTTAATAAATAAGTGGCATCCTTGTTCCATCCAAGGAGAACCATAACAAGTATCCCATGTATCACTCCAGTAGTGAAATAAATTCTCAAAAACATAAGAGTACATCCAAGGTGATTCATAAATGGAATCCCAACTATGACTCCTAGTATGGTTTAAAATCAATAAGCAAAGAGGCCATCCATTGTATATAAGAGAGGGTTTGAGTGTCACTATCATCAATATAAAACCATCTTCCCATTGATCCCTTCCATGGTGTAACCCCAATCGAACTAGTATCACTCTTATGGAGGTATAGAATTTTTACAGTGAGCCCATCCAAGGCATACTAAGAAATTGTCCTGTAATATTAACTATTTGTCAAAAAATTCTAATTATAAAGAAAGATAAGATCATACAGGGTGTTCCATTAATTTAATCCAAAGAATAATTCTAGGCATGAGGGTTTGTATTGTTTTGACTATCATTTTATCATTTCATTTCATCTAGGAATTATTATCATAATACTTTTATAAAGTAGGAAATATTATTTAATTTAATAAAAATAAAATGTGGCATAAAGTATAGGGTCTTAACCCATATCCTATAAAACATCATTTCAATTTCATTTATTACATTGAAAAAAACCTCTAAAGGTTGTTTAACAAATTACAAAAAGAAGAACATTATCCTTTAAGTAGAGGAGAACCTATGGGATGACTCAAATCTAGGTGATAAATTAATAGTTGTATTCACCACTATCTTGGATCATATTAAGCAAGAGAAACCAGTAAATTTAATTTATTTATCATTTTAGATTCATCATCAGAGAAGTTTGGGGAGAAAAATAGTGAATCCAAATTTTAAAGCAATAAGAAATTATAGAAAGGGACTAGACCACCCACCATAAGCCTCTAATAATCTCCTCATCCAGTATGAACCCTTGAATTGATCCAGAATAGGAGAACATAGAAAAGTGGAAAAAACCCCAAATAATAGGGCATATGAGATCACACCAAAATTGTGAAAAATATGTGAAGAAAAAAAAGGAATTATGGAAGGGGAATGGAGAGCATACCACCATGGATACAATTCACTCGAGGATGAAGAGAATGAAGATCAGACAGAGGAGACTCATGCACACATAGCTTAAGAGTGGAGGGGGTATTCCATGTAGCTACTCATAAGAAGAAAATAAAATAACTCTCTCTCGAAAGATCCAATTTAACACTCTAAAAAAATATCCCAACAAATTTACATGGGAAGTAAGATTTACACGATGTGTAAATATTGCGTTATTCCCTCTTAGGAAACACCCAATTGATGACATGTAAAAGGAGATTATCGCCAACACAAATAAAGGTAGTGTATTCATTACGTGTTTTGTATTGAATAAATTCCATTTATTTACTTCTCATCGAGACACTAGCCTACCTATTAGACACTTCCTATAAATATAATTACTCACCCAAGGGTTGGGTCACCAGGGTTTAATCAGTACTAAAAGGAAAACATACCGCACTAAAAAACTGGGATGTTATTGACATTTTTCCATATGATGGAATCATTTCACATATATAAAGGAGTTTGGTAAATTCCATGGATTTTATATATTAGTTATCAGTGTTATTCAAATAATTTTTAAATTTTAATGGATATATGATACATACTCTATGTTTTACTAGTATTTTAATTATAAAACCGTTCTAAATTAAAGAAAATAATCGATTGATATTGTAGTTAAAATTTCATTTATGAAGAAAATTTTAGTTCTAGATGTAGAGAAATCTTCTATTGGTCTTATGGTAAACATGAATTATTTGGGATTCAAAATTTTATTCGTAATTTACATTACATGAATGCCATGACCAAATGTTTTTTTCCAATGAATATTGATAAATGATTTTATCAAAACCAAGAGAGACCGATATTTCAGGTTAATTTATAATTTATTTAAAACATAAGAATAAATATTTTCTTAATATCGATATATTTCTTCATTCACGGTGTTGATCATTCCAACAAAAAATTGAGGTATTATGATTTCATTGCGAGGAACCAAAGATAATATGTACTAATTTTGATCCAAATTTACTTTTTAAATCATCAAAAATGACAATGAAACGCTAATTGTGTGACCAATTTATCATCTAGCGTCGTTTCCATTCATCACTTCATGTTCCTTAAGTAATAAAAGAATTTATATTTTTCTTCTCAGTCATGAGTGGAAGAGTGGAGGAGGGAAACATTGAGAGGAAATTGTTGTACCTGATGGTTATTCTTTATCTAGTTGAAAATGTATCCCATTTATAGACATAGGGTTAGGGTTTCAAATTTAATAAATGAAAAAATTCCCCTAATAATATTTTAAACCTAAAAAAACCCATTCCATTTAATTAAATAATCATAATTTTTTATTTTATGGCATGTTCTACTCTACTTGATGATAAATATTTGTTTTAAAATTTTGTATATAAATATTCATGACTAGAAACAATATGGTCCTCTTATCCTCCCCAACATTTATAGAATTATTAAATAAATATTTAATTAAATAATATTAATTAAATAATTTAATTAATACTTTTTTTCACAATTTAAAGAATAATAAAATTTTAAAATATTCACATAATTAAATAATTTTTATTATTATTTTATAAATAAATAATTATTTATTATAGAGTGAATAAAAAGAGATAAATAAATATTATATATTCAAAAAATTAAGCAATTACAATATGAATAATTATTTATTTAATAATTAAGATCATTTAAAAAATCATGAAAAATATTACTTCTTAGTCAAGAGAATAATATTTATTTCAATTGTTAAATAAAAATATTATTTAACTAAGATCTAAGATAACACCATGTGTGTGACATTATATACCTCTTCTACTGTGGAATTTGGTATGGTTTCCTAAATTCCAATATTAATATCTTGGAATAGATCATGGAACCGACATAGAATAAAGATATGTCGTAATAAAAAAAACATCAAATGAACTCTCACTGTGTAATATAACCCCTTCACCATGATATCTATTTAATAAGGTAATGTACTCATGCCATTATCATATATGTTAAATGCAACTTTATTTGACTATCTGAAATGAACTGATCTATACACCATATTTGTGGATTTTAAGGTGAAATTTCTATTTTAATTAAGTTTATGAGATATCAACTTCTATATATTTGGATGTGAAAAATACTTCATTGACTTATTCATTAATAACATATCATTCCTAACACATCCAATATACCCAAGTTTTCCATGTTCATATATCACCGATGTTTAATGAAACACATCAATGTCTACAAGTCATGAAATTAATTAATAATAATGATAGAGTCTAAGGTACATTACATGAAATCCAAGATAAAAATATTTAATGAAACATAAACATATGGATTTTGTATAGGTGGGTTTGTTCTCATAATCGCTTATCATAGAAATTACCAAGTTGGAACTTCATGAGATGAAGTCACATCTTCTTATGAGTACTCATACCTGATATATAAAGACCCAAAAATTTCAAGGAAATTTTTTTTCATAAATAATTTTTAATTTTACGAGTCTATGTCTTCTGACGGAACTTGATTCCGAGGCCCGGTGTGCCCGGAATCAATTTCCGAAGTTTAGCTCGGGTATGTTCAGTAAACGAACGTGAGAGATTTTCTATCTTTTGAATCGGTGCTCGGAATTGAAATCCAAGGGTGCCGATGAACTCGAAATGCCGATAATTTCTTAAGGGGACATTTATCGCAATTGCGTTTTCACGAGATGAGAAGTTAAAATTGGTGGATTAATTAAGAAGTGAACACAATTGTGGAACAATTTTAACTTTATATCAAGGGTGGTTATATCCTACATGGGGGATTTGGGGTGGGAGCACCGAACTACCCATGTGAGGATATTAGTGATGTGGGGCCCACATCAGCCCCGAACATTCATTTTCCCTAAACATCTTAAACCCCCTCTTAAATTTGTAAACTCATCACAACTTGTGAAACCTTTCCACTTCTTATCTCTCCCTCTTAACTCTTTCCAAGACACTTTAATCAATTAATTGAACCACTACAATTAATTAATTTAGTGTTTGAAATTTAAACTTTGAAATGCATGGCAGGATAAAATAAAATAAAAAGAATCCTTATTTTATTTGGGGGTTGGCAATTGTTGTGTGAAGGATTTGGAGAGAGCTCTTGGGTTTCGAAGAACGGTTCATCTCCTTTGTTGAAGAACGCCAACTCTTTGACGAAGAACATCGACTCAGCGACCCCAGTTTCTCCGTCCTTTTCTTCCTCCGCAACAAGGGAGGAGACATCGACACAGGAACTCGCCAATGACATCTCGTCTTATAATCTTCTCTCCGTGACAAAAAGGGGAGACACTGCTTCCTCCTCGGGTGCTTTCCGACGTCGCTTACGAAACCTCACCCCACGATGCTGTCTTCCGTGACGTCTGATTTTTGAAATCTTTTGTTGAGGTAGGGTTTTTTGTTCCAATTTTTATTTGAAAAAAAATTGTTTATTGTGCTTCGTGAAATCTTGTTCATCTTCGGTCGAATGTTATCGACTAACGCGGAAGGTGTGGGCCGAATAAACACGACCCGACGACCCGCCGTTGTTTCTTGATCTTTTTGGAATTGGAAACCGGAGGCGGGGAAAGAATGACATCGTTGCGCTGTGACGAAAACATGGAAAAGAAAACCGGCATCATCACGCCGGTTGTGAGGGAGGAACAGCGACCCGCTACACGGGCCGCTTCAGCGGAAAAACCGACAGGCCCATCTACTGGTCGGGCGGAGCCAGACCGCGGCGCCAGGATGGTGTCGCACAAGAAGACCGACAACCCGCCCATGCGGGCCGCATGAGTAAAAGGCCGTCCAGTCATGCCGGCTGATTCGGGGAAGGGAGGCGCCGCCGGTGCGGAAAATTGGGGGGGGGGGGGGGGCTAGAACCTTCTCGGCCTTCGGCCGAGCCAGCCGGGCTGCGCCGGACCGGGTTGAGCCGGGCCGCGCCAGGCCGGGCTGGGCCACGCCCCGCCGAGCCGAGTTGAGTATTCCTTCAGGCCATTTCGACACCCCTGCCTGGTCGGACCCGTCAAACTGGGTTAACCCGAACCGTCGGCCCACTGGGCTAAACGGTTCGGGCCCGTTATTCACTTAAACGTGAATAACTTAAAGACCGCACGTCCGATCGACTCACCGTCTACGACACTGGGAATATTTCTGTGAGACGGTCCTTTTGAGATACTCTATGTGAGTTTTGGAAAAATTTGGGTATCGGCCAGGTTAGAATCGAGCGTATTTCAAACCGGGCCCCTGGAACGAAAAAGCCATTATCTCTCAGACCGGGCGTCCGATTGGCGCGCTGTCTGTCGCGTTGAGTTCCTATTGACGAGACAGATCTTTGAGATACATCAAATATGGACTTTGTGGCAGTTGATGTATTGAACCTCTTGGCTCGTGGAGTGAACCCTCCCGGAATCGAGCATGTTGTGTGTGGGAATCCTAGAGCTAGTTGCGACCGCGACGACGATGACGACTGTACTTGGATTCTACTTGGGTTTGGCAGTGAGGATGAATGTACTTGGATCCTCTATGGGTTCGGCAGCGATGACAACTGTACTTAGATCCTATGTGGGTTCAGCATTGATGGTTACTGTACTTGGATCCTACGTGGGTTCGGTAGTGATGACTACTGTACTTAGATCCTACGTGGGTTTGGCAGAGGAGATGATTCAGAGGCTATATCTAATAATCTACACCCCTCTTCGTGAGAAGTATACCTCTATTAGCTGAGTCTTGACCTTGAATCACTATCTTGGTATGATTGACTTATTTCCTGTGTGTACTGGTTGTGCTTGGGGTTGGAAGTTGGAGCCGTACTAAGACTGTTGACTTATGAATATGTATGGGCATATACCTATGTAGAGTTGGTAGATACTTCATGTTTGTATTTTTCCTCTGTGGATTATCCTTTTTGGATTATGGGAGACCTTCAAGGGTATTGGGGTCCCTACTGAGTATCGTATACTCACCCCTGCATGGGCATCGCCAGCACTACATTGTGTTGGTTACAGATGATGGACAACACTAATCGTGGTCGAGGCTTGTGGAGCTGGAGGGTATTCGAAGGTGGACCACGTGGCGGGACGTACACAGAGTGGACGGACAGACCCGAGGTACCAATGAGACTATATGTACCCACCCTTCAGGTGGGATTCCTGGAGGACAACCCGGTGGTTGTTGTTTTACTTTTCAGCTGTTGTACTTTCTTTCTCAGTTGTACGGTACTTTCTGTTGGGTTTGTATACCTACCCATTTACTTTCCAGCACTTAATTTTGTACTCTTTTTACTTTTTGTTTACTCCTGCTTGCGTAATCTTTTGTGTTTGTTTACTTATATAAAGGAAATTCCTTCCCTTTTAACAGGAATTACATCTTTGGTGCTAGTCGCCAGCCCCTGTCCTATTGGAAGGCAGGCTTGGGGTAGTCACAACACGGGCCCTGAGGACAGGTTGTGACAAGATAGTCAACATACCATGTGTTCTATTATAGATATTTATTTTAAAGTAGAATATGGATTACATATATCATCATATAATTTGATGGTTCTCATTATAGTGGTGAAATTTAATGCCCTTTTTCTTTTTATAAGTACTCTAGGAAATTATTTTATTAATGTGACACAAAACAACAAATAATATGTAAAAATGTGTTTAATTTTTTTTTTCACATATTCAAATATATATGAAATCTAAATTACAAACAATTTATTATAGGACACCAACTACAACATACACCCACTTGGAGTAGATCTAACTCATAACAACTTTTAGTCCAATAGCTCTCATATAATTATTATGTATCTATTGAGTTAAGGATTTAGCTAAGAGTCAACCAAGCTGTCTTCTATGGACACTATGTTTACTCTGATGTCACCTCTCTAAGAAAAATCCTTCAAGATAAAAAATCTCTAAGGTATTTTCTTTTTTCACTAACGTTACCTCGGTTCCTTTGCAAGAGCTAATGTTTCAGTATTATCATAATATTCTGTGAAAGGGTAATTGTTTCAAATAACCATGTGAAGTTATCAGATAAATTTAAAAAACCAAACTAAATATATATAAACCTAGAAGCCTTAATATACTCATAATCTCTTATATAATCAGTAACCGTGGATTTATATGTTCTCTTCCATCTTACAACACATCTATTGAGTATGAATATTTATACTAAATATGATTTCAAATCTTCTTGATTAGTTTGTAAAATAGAATATGTATATCCTTTGATGAATAGATCATTGTCTCATCCATAGAGGAATAAAATATCCTGAGTGTTCCATAGATACTTATGGATAATCTTGACTAAAATCCAATAACATTCACATAGGTAAGTTTGAAATTTTCATATCACACTTAAGGAATTGAAAACATGTATCCTAGTACATTGAATAATGTACTTTACATACCATATGATTAATTCATAGAGTCCTTTCCATCCTTTATCTCTCTTAATGTTTCTGAGAACACATTTTCTTAAATAGAAAAATTACATGTGACACAAGTAAAAAACTAATATTGTATTGTTTCATTGATAATAACTTTTGTATTTTTTTAATGTATGTACATCGATATAGTCTAAGAATAATTTTATACTATTATGATAGATCTTGATCCTAGGAATATATACTACTTCACATAAGTCCTAAATAGAGAATCATGTGTTAACCATGCCTTAATAGACCATAATATTTTTATTTTACTTCCAATATTCATTATTTCACTGATGTAAACTATTAAAAAATTATTTTACTCATACTAAATTTATTATATATGCAAGGATCACATTCACTCTTTATGAATGAAAATTCTATTATGGATTCATGAAACTGCTTTTCTATGTCCGAGATGCTTGCAATATTCCATAGATGTATCTTTGAAACTTTCAATCATTGTTGGAATTCCTTGAAGATGCAAAACCTTATTATTTTTCTATATAGACATCTTCTTAAATATTCCATATTAGGAAGGTTTTTTTGACATCCATATAAAAAATATCATTTCATGGTAAGATACCATGGAATGAATAATTTTTGTGTACTTTATAAAATAAAATAGTGAATTTGTTTTTCCATATACTATTCCTTGATTCATTTAAATAAAATTTTCAACCATTCATGCTATATTGGTATTGACTTATCCATCCATGTCCAGTATCTTCTTGAATACCCATTTTTAACCAATAGGATTTTCATTAACTGGAGGATCTACTAAAACCCATATTTTGTATTGGTATATAGAATCCATTTTAGAATTAATATCTTCTTTCCATTTGATAGCTTACGTGTACCTTAATTATTCATTAGAGAATATAAGATAATTATTATCAACTAAAACATTATCACTATACATAGTTACTAGAAAACTATATCTTTTATGTTCTATAACCCCTATTTTACTTCCCTATAGTACTTATACCTTTGGAACATCCTCTTCATGGGGATTTTTGGTAGTTTTTCATGTTCCAACTCATGTGTATCTTGAAAAATTACATCATTTATGTCAATCCCACTCCCAAAAACTTTTTTGTACATGTGATACCCATCAAGAATGATTGGACATCAATTAATCACAACTTTCTAATATGAAGGGCCATATAGGTAACATCCATTAGTTTACTTATGATACCCTATAAAAACACACTTATTTCTTCATGGTGTATGTTTGTTTCCTTAAATATCCTTAATAAATTCCTTAAAACCCCACAAGAACACATCTGACAATATGAGTTTATTTCCATAACAAATCTGACATGGAATACCAATTACAAATTTAGTTGGTACCAAAATTAGTATATATTTACCTATATATAATTGTGTATCCACAAAAGGATAATGGAAGTATTTAATGACTCCTCATTGATCGTAACATGTCTAACAATGTGTGTTTCCTCCACTCACTTATACCATTCAATTATTATGTTTAAGAAGGAGAAAGTTTGGAAAAAAATCCCAAAACCCATAATATAATCATTTATTTCTTGATTAAGATATTCTCCACCATGGTATGAGAATATATTCTTTATGTTCTTACCATGATGGTTCAAAACATCATTCTTATATTCCTTAACTCTATCAAAGGAATATGACTTATACCTTAGTAAGTTCACTTTTTCAAATATATTAAAGTCATTAGTAAAAGTTATAATGTATGAGTACCCACCCCTAGAATCAACTATAATTGTCCACACACATTTAAATGAACCAATTGAAAGTCTCTATAGCCCTTTCACATTTTATACTAAAATGGGATTTAATTATTTTCCCTTTTAAACTTTTTTGACATACACTAAGTGGTTTTAGTTTAAATGGATTCTAAAATCTCTCTTGGAGTAATATAGTAGGCATTTTTTAATTATATAATATAACAATTGATTCCCTTTTTGGGAGTGGTATGAGTCATGTGAACTATTCTCATTATCTATTTTTATTAATTGGGTTGAGTAATACAACATGTAAATGATGTTATTGAAATATGACTTACCATAACAAATGATTTTATTACTAGGGAATAAAAAATATTTCCAAATATGAACAAAAACCCATCTGTATCATGTTTAGACACAAAAATAATGTTTATTTTGATAAAATACATATAATAGAAATCATTCGAAATAATTAATATTTTATTAGTAAATGTTAGGTATGAATATTCATTAGACACAACAATAGTTCTAGCTTCACTAGATTCTCATAGATCCACATCACCATGTGTAATATTATAAAATAAACATGTTTCCTATATTTGAAAACATATATGAGAACCATGCGTTGTACTTGGTATATAAAATGAATGAATAAATATATTGTATTCAACAAAAAACTACTATGAAGCTACCCCTTGCTTCTTTTCCTAATTGTATTTTTTCTTCAATTGTCCCTTCTCACGACATATGAAACATATGTTCCCTTGATTTAACCTTGATCCCACTCTTATTGGAATGGAGTTGTAGAGAAGAATTATACTTTGAGTTAGTCTTGGAGCTCTTTGACTAGATTTTACTCTTTTCACAATAAAGATATAAGGATTTTCATGCCTCATATCCTTTTCAACATAGCGTAGTAGAGTGAGAATATATGGAAGAGAATTCTATAATATTTTCATATTGAAATTAAAAAAAACTAGAGAAGATCTGAGGGATTGGTAAAATAATTATATTAGTTGGAAATTCATCATGTAATTTAATCTATATAACATCTAGTTTTTTAATTTCTTCAATAAGTTTTACAATGTGAGGCCGAGATGGAGTAGCTTCTCCAATATTTCTCTTAAGGAGTGCCTTGGGGGTCTCAACCAATTCTTATATGGATCTCCCGTGATAAAGATCATAGAGATTCTAGATCATTCTCTAAGAAATGATAATCTCATGTGACTTCCAGAGTAACATTGGAAAAATAGAATCATCAAACAATGAATATCTAGAATATTTTTTCATAGAAAATGAACTCCTCATAACTCTCCATTTTATATGAAATATTATGGATTGATTATTCTAGAACTTATGACTTTATTTCATGTAGTAGTATAACCCATAATCATATGAACCATTCTTAGATGTTACTTTTAGTAAGAATATGGAATTTATATAGAATTGGTCAGAAAGATAATGAAGTTCGAAAACATGTCAAAATTCTATAGTAATAGGAGATAATATTATTAGTATGTTATATGATTAAAAATTATTTGTGACAAAATACTATTAATTTTATGAATTATATAACTATTTTATAATGTCTCAATTGTCCTCAACATTTTACTTCAAACGTCTCCTCATATTAGAAAATATAGTGGCAAAGATCCATATTTCTATCTATATGATCTTAAATATGTGCTTAAAAACCATATGAATGTGTTTTAGGTAGGTGGTATTTCTAACTTTCATCTTTTAGTTCCATTTTTGATTGATTCTAATCCATAATCCTGAAATCATGACTTAGATTTCCTCAATACATACCTCTAAATTTTTATTGAACATATTATGTGTGTTAAATTAAATATTGTTTTTAGGCCAAAGAATCATCGTAGTTAATACTCCATGTAATTAAAAGTGCTTCCAACTATAGCCTAAACCCAAAAATTAACTATAGTTTTTATTAATTCATATAGTGGAAGCCCAAATGAGAAAAACATACATGAGGGATTTTATTTATTATACACAAAGTTTCTTTTTTTCTCTTCTACATGTCTTGTTAAAATAAAATAGATGATACTTAAGTTATTAACCTTGTTCTTGATATATTATTTATACATAATACATTATTTATTTCACTACCAAATTTACATATTAATTCATTTATTTATAGAAGTTCGGTCTTGTATCCATGAAATAAATCATGAATTACATATAAATAACATAAATAAAATGGTTCCTAATCATGAACCTTAGTTAGATGTTTTTATTGGATATTAAACATAACATTGACCATAGTGGGTACAATTATTTTACCCATTTATTACTTGAGATGCCTTATTCCACCTTTCTAATATGTACCCCAATTTTGGTTTCACCTAGGATCTATCTTGAACCAACTCCATGTGCATGAAAGCTTCTTCCTTACAATTATTTTACATCACTAAAAGGAGAAGGGAACCAGAAAGGGAGTTTACATAGAAGAATTATTTGGCACTTAGGCCCCGACATAATTAGAAGGGAGTTATGAATCATATACCATCTATTTAATTTAATAAAATAATTATAGAAAACAATGAAATAATTAATGTAAATGAAACAAAAAACATAAAATGTTTTTTCTAAGCTCATGATTATCCACCTCTGTAATGAGTACACATTTAAAATAACACGCTAGTATTCATTTATTTTTGTTCTTTTGTTATGATAAAATTTGAATTAATTAATCTGATTAATTATTTTATCAATCAATTAATTTAATTTATATTTCCCTCCACCAAATCTATCATAGTGATTCCCATATGTAATTAATTTAAATAAATTAATGTTATTTTATATTTTAAAAAATTTTGTACCCAACATGATAAAGATGAAAATC
This sequence comes from Viscum album, assembly GCA_963277665.1. Lineage (NCBI taxonomy): Eukaryota > Viridiplantae > Streptophyta > Magnoliopsida > Santalales > Viscaceae > Viscum > Viscum album. The sequence continues at coordinate 1,718,590,580 of OY728143.1, forward strand.
AGCCACAAACCATTAAAAATAATCCTCATGTATTGAGATTGTATAAAATCTAATCAGATGGAATATAGAAAATATATTTTATCATGCATTTAAATTATGTGTACAAGTTAATAAATGACCAACATAACACTTGTTAATTAATGTAGCATGTAATGAATTTAATTCTCATATAGTAGTTAATGTGTTACGACTATGTAAGGTATATAGGTCAGATTTTATGCAAAAATTAGATAATATTTAATATTATATAGAACCTATAATATGGATTGTGTGAGCCAATGAAACATAAAACACATAGTGACGGGGTTTATGGAGTAATGAATTAATGTTAATTTTCTTCTTAAATATGTTTTGTACAAGAAATGTACATCTAACTACATGTGATGTATATGAATTATAGTATGTTCATGATACATTATAAGGGACTAGGTATGTATATCCACAAATAAATTTCTAAGTAACATGATGTGTACATCTAGTAAATTTATTTCAATCTCCTTATTACATGGTTTCCAGTTACCATGTCATGTAATAAATGTATGACATGGCTTCGTGCCCTAGCTTTCAGCTAAGAAAATGCATGATCTACATAATATTTAGGAGGGTTGCATGATGTGTAATCTTGTGACCCATGTTCCAACCTAGCCTAGAAAAATAAATATATAAATTTAAATCATGCTAATTATATTTAATTCATGATTCTCTAAATTAAATAAAGAGTATTCTTGGTGAATATAGAACTGGAACATGACATATACCTTTAAGTTATATGACATGAACTCTAGTGTTATCTAATAAATATTTATAACACTTATGAATGAATTATTTGGATGTTCTTCACCAATATTTAATTAGATATAAATTAAAAGGGAGATAAATAAAGGGAGTAAAATATATCTCATTGATTGGATTATAATAAAATATTTATTGAAACAAAAACTATATTTTAAATTTGTAAATGATCAATAAAAAGTAAATAATTATAAATTTAATGAATCTTCATTTAATACCACTTATTGGTAATGATTGTAGAATAATTGGTTATTAGGCCTATAAAAAGATCTAAATTTTTTAGATTCAATAGATCATTCATAATTTACATGACATTAATGTCATGATGAATGAAAATTATTATAGATAATATTGATATATGATTTTTATAGAACCATGAGAGGTGTTATTTTTAAGTTAGATTATAATTAATTTTAAAAAAGAAATATTATTACCTAATTATTGATATTTTTATCCAATGATGATGTTGATCATTTTAACTTGATCGATATATCATTATTGTTTTGCGAGGACCCAAATCATAGCTTCTCTAGAGGTTATCAACATCTACCTTTGATCTTTAAATAACACTGATAGAATATTAGATTCTATCATAACCAATTGAAGAAATTTCATTGTTTGATTCACATTCCTTCTGTTTATAAGGAATTTCTCATATTATTCTCGGTGTTGATAGGAAGAGAGGTGGAGAGATATTTTAAGAAAAAATTGTTTTGCATAATAATTAACCTATTTCTGATTGACATAACATTTTATTTCTAGACATATGTTTTGGGTTTAATATTTAATGAATTTTACAATGTCCCTTATTAATATATTAATCTCAAAATGAACCTCATGACATGTCATAAAATAATAATAATATTTTATATGATGGTGTGTTTTATCCAGCACAATGATTATAATTTATTTTTCAATTTGGTATAAAATATTCATCATGGGACAAAATCTGGTCCAATCATTCTCCTCAATATTTATTCCATTCTCAAATAATTATTCAAATAAAAATCATTCATTCAGTTAATAAACAAATATTCGATTCATAGCCTCAAAAATTAATTTTTATTTAATATTTACATAAATATATAAATTATTTATTTAATAAATAAATAAATATTTAGTATAGTGGAAATAATAATACATTAGTAAATATTATATATTTGTGTAATTTGATATTTTTTTGTGAACAAATATTTATTGAATATGTGATATCATTTAATAAATCTTGAATTTATATTATTTATTAGTAAGGAGAAGAATATGTATTTAGATCATCATATTTAAATTAAATTCAAATCAAATCAAGGGAAACACTTTGTGTGTGACCCTCTAAGAAATATTTCTCAGTGGCATTAGATATAATTTCTTAAAGTCTAATATTACTATATAGAAATAATTAATGGAACCCAAAAATTAATATGATATGTAACAATGATAAAATTACATATGAACAACCACTATGTAATATTATCCTTTTTTTCCTGGAATCTCATCAAATAGGCTACAGACGCATTTCATCGGCCCATATGAAGGATACATATTTCTATGACTCTATGAAATATAGTATTCTATACTACATAGACAAAGAATTTTATGAAACGAATCTATTTTAATGAAAGGGATAAGATATCTACATTCATAAAATCATAAAGATTAATCTTTCATCAACATATTCATTTATATTATGTCATTCATTATTCACACAATATACCCAAAATATCCATGATAATATATCATCCCGGTTTTGGATAATACATCAATGTGAATGAGTCCTGAAACACATTAAAAAAATGTTATAGTCTAAAGTTCATTTAAAACACTCATAGGTAGAAAAATATCATGACATATAATCATATGGATTTCCAACAAATAAATTTTTTCTCATTGTTTATTGTCTTACAGATTAACAAGTACGAAATTCATGAGATGAAGTTTCTTATTCTTATAAGTAATCGAACCATAAAATAAAAGTATTATATGTGAAATCATAGAATGTTATTCTAATGTAGAATAAATTTTAAAATATAATTATAGCATTCAAAGGTTCTCATCCTAACCGGTAAAATCTATTTCAATTTAAATTTGAGAAATAATCTAGTACATTATTACAATAATGATTTAAAAAACAATGAAAAATAAGTAATACGGTTTTTAGTTAATATTAACCTCTTTGAATATACATCCAATCTAAAATAGAAACAAATTTTTATGGGACAAAAATTCATACAATAATTATTTTCATAATCATGGAATTGAATGAAATAGAAAAATCCTACTTAAGTGTATCTAAATAAAGGATGTGTGTTTTCATATTATTTTTCTTATGTGATAAGAGATGTTTATAGTTAAAATAACTATTTTTATAAAAAATATGAGATAACGTATTTAATACACATGGTCTAGGATTCATGAAACTCTATTACATGTTTCCAAAATAATAAGTGGATAAGAATGGTTTTATCAAAGATATTTTTTTTTCGTAAATTTGTTTGTTAAAATATAATGGATTTGTTACCAACATTACTGGTATATTTTACGTTATAAAATAATTTATAACATTAATTCTCTAAACACATAGAACACCATATATTATATAATTTTTTAATATTTATTATAGAAAGAAATATGAATTATTTCCAAATAAGAAGATGTTTTTTTATTCATAAAACATTATTATGAAATTATTGTAGTGCCTAAGAGACTACTGAGAGTGTGTTAGTACTTTATGATGTCTAATGTTAACAAATAAATTATTATTCATTTTATATAAAGATAAATATCATTTTTATCCTATTTTTTTAGGATATATTGGTATACAAATAACATAAAGAGATAAATATTTTACCAAAATATTTCAATGAAATGTTTTTATAGAATATGTTACAAGGAGGATTGTGATGATTATCTTAGAAAAGTTCTAAGTAGACATAATACGTTTTTAACATCATAATGTTTAGTTAAACATTATATTATCCATTTTTCTTTTCACTAGTTTGTGAAATCAAAAACACTTTCTTAAAACACTATTTTACTAGCTTCATACATCACAAGTGTTATTTAAATTTGATAAAACATAATATTCAACTAAATAAAGAAATGATTCTAATATAAAGTGAATATAAAAATTTATTATCTAATCAATTAGACTGAAGGAATGTTTGGTACACTAGATTAATTAATGTTATAACCAGTGGTTAGACATGTGTTCTATCTATTAGAATGAATGAATTTATAACCATCAGATTTAAAATAAGTTTGGTCAATCAGATTAATCATTTTTTAGTTCATCGAATTGAAAATAAATAGTATAATAACTTGGGTTGTTGAAACATTATAATTTTATTAATTGGATTTATTTCTTTTGGATGGAATATTTTACATATTTTTTACATTTAAACTCAAAATGACCTTGGTTATAAACTTTTTTTACATTTTTTAAAGTGAATATCATCCATGTACATATCATCAAACTCAGAGAATCATTTAAATATGGCCATTAGTGGATTTCCTATAAATAGGAATGCATTCTAGGTGTTATGAGCTGATTAATTTTTCAACTCAAAATGCTTGAAGATCACTCTACTTGAATGTCTAATTATTATTATTTTTAATCATTTAGAGAGATTTAGTTCTAAAAAATAAATGTGAGGTATGTAAATTTTATAGAGATATGTTCTTTTTATATTCACAGAGTTCTGATCATGGTTAGATTGTGGGGATTCATCGATAAGAAGACCAGTGAATCTGATCCATCAGATCTAAAATATTTTGAGGCTAGGAAAAAATAGAAAAATTGATCATTATATCAAGGGATATCAAGGGATTGGAAGATATAGAAACTACAATCATTATATCGATGGATTTCTTGGAATGGAAATAAGAAAATTTACATTTAGTTCTAAAACTGTGGATATCTTTTGTCCTAATTTCTGACTTCTTTAATTTATATGGTTATGGTGTAGAATTATTTTATAAATCCTATAATTCAATATTAATTCATTAGAAGATTTTTTAATTTTTTATTCAAGTTTAATATTCTTCTCTGAATTAATATTATAAAGTGTTTTTACTTATCTTTATAATAATTGTTTTATCAAACTCTCTGATTGAATGACAACTAATTTGATATATCATGAGATTTCTAGATCTCATAGAAATACTATGAACATTAGAAATATTCGGAGTCTGATCATATTTAATAAATATGTACTATGAATTGTCTTAGATTATATTTTTAAAATACAATTCACCCCATAGTTTCATCATATAATATTATTATCCAACATTTTTTTTACTATTTTGAAGTAATGAAGTTGAACTTTTGTGATCATATAATTGATCATTAGGAATATAATTTTTATGTATCATAATAAGTCTAACTTGCATTCTTTATAGACATTACTCACTAAAGAGTTTAGTGAGATTACTTTATTTGGTTATGACATAATGATGTGGCATGAATTATATTGAGATGTAATGAGTTTAGAAAAACCCTAAACGTTTAATAAACGAATGGTTAATATAGAAGCCGATAAAATGTTATTTAATAATAAAATAACTTATTATTTTTATTTTTAATATTTTTCAATCGAGTTTAAAAACATATAATGTATTGTGTTAGGAAAAAGGTTGTTGTCAGTTTATCATTATTTCATGTTAGATTTATAGAATCATGAATTGAAATGATAATTATCTTCAGAGAGTATGACTTTGAGTTTTCCTAAATCGAAGTTTGTTATGGAGTATTAGTGGTTTTGACATAATGTAATGGTTAGTGTGAGTAGGATACTTGTATTAGGATACAAAAACATAAATAAGAAAATGGGTTTTTAATGGATAACACATAAAGTATACCATAGTCAGTGTCACAATGTATGTATTTAGTGTACTTGGGATTCATGATTCATATTTGAATCCCCATTCCAGAGGTTGTTGAGATAACTACCATGTAAAACATTAAATTTTATATTTTTCATATGTAATCCTTGGGGACAAGCTAATATGGGTGTGGTTGGTTACATTGTTTATCACGTCATTGGTTGGAGCTCAAGAAATATGATATTTTCCTCTCATATAATTAGGGTGACATCTGGGATCTTGATTGAGATATAATGAAATAGTGTATGGTTGTACACATATAAGATATATAATGTTTCAATCTATTCTGATCAAGGGAATGTGATGTGATCATGCATAAAGATGAATGACGTATGATGTATTCCTCAACCTTGTCTCTTTATACTTAAAAAATTGAGAACATATGACTATATATTTGGTATTGACATGCATTGCATCTCATGATTACTTGATGACATGGAAAAAGTGATCATATTAAAATACATGATTTTCTATATTAAAACTTGTATACACATGAATAGAGATACTTTATTTTGGTGGAGATCATAATACATTACATTATAACATTAGTATCACTGAAACTCTTCTAGTATAAAAACCGTTATCTCAATTAATACTAAATTACAAGATTTATAACTAGGGTTTCACTTTCCTAAAATTATAATATCTTTTTGGTTTAGTTTTTTAGAGAATTTATTAAACCATTAAATAATAAAGTGGAAATTTCCACACACATTCCAATTTTCCCAAAAAATATTATTTACAAATACACACTTATTTTATCCAAGGTGATTCCAAAATCTTAAAATCTATCTTTATTGATGTTTATAATCATTATTGAGCCCTATGATTTTTTTAAATATGTAATTAGAAAAAAATCATAGTAATGGAAATAAAATAAAATAAACACCTTAGAACATTTGTAAAAATGATAAATATACAAGGATATTTTCGTTATCTATAATAAAATTTTGATGACAGTTATCCGTTTAATTCTTTAAAAAAATAATATATTTTCAAAATTGATATAATTTAATATTTTGTATGAAATTGTAATTTTAATAACATAAACATAATTGATTCTGGTAATTCTTGAATACTCATTATTACATTCCCTTGAAAAAAATCATTTTATATTTTTTTTCATAAAAATAATAATATCTAATTTAATATAAAATCCCATCTAATTAACTATTAAAATAACTAGATTATCATTTAAAATTATTTCAACCATAACATAGAGGAATATTGGTACACTATCTTAATATTCAACCTTAAAATATCTTATAATGTAATCACCTAATAAAAGAATTCCCATATATCTTAGGAGCTACCTATCATCGATAGACTCCGTAAATTTACCCAATACATTTGATATCTATTATATGTTCTCCCATTATCATAATTATATCATGACCTCTATTCATTCATTTAAAATGTTCACGAACTATATAATGGATAAAAAATATATCATTCTCTTTAAATATTAAACTAATGTGAATAGAAATTCATGGCCATTCGTAATAACACTTTTAGATATGTCATAAAAATGAGAGGAAATTTTAATTTCCTTGAAAAATAATATTAGAACAATAAATTCATAGAACATAGATAGAAATATTTTCTTATCAAATTATAATTAAAAAATTAATGGAGTCATGATAATTAATAATTTATATAATGGATGGGAAGGGTGGTCAAGCAATATATGTTAAAAACATTCTTTTTTTACCTTTTAAAAATTCTAAAATAATATGTAAATAAAATGTTAGATTTTTTATTTTTTAATAATTTATAAAAATGATAAAAGTATTTGGGAATGAAAATTATAAACCTTTTAAGAATAAATAATTACATTCTCAAAAAATTTAGAAGAACCACCATAAATAATAAAAATATTTGGAAAGAAGAATCCAATTTTTTTTAAAATAATGTCCCTCACCTCGAGTTTGGACACATATCACCCATATGTTTATGCTCATGAGTAAAAAAATTACATTAGTTTTTTAATTTATTAATATTATCTCTCAAGTCCATTTCATTATCATAATTCTATATATTTCATCTATTACCATGTTTTATTTTTCTTTACAACTTGATTTATTTATCTTGGAAGTTTTGAGGATGTTCCGTTTATTAGAACATAATGAAATTGGTAGGTTGACTAAGGTAAAGGGGACATTGTTTTCATAATCTAAAAAATAATAATTATGAATAAATATTTTGTTATACATGAAAACTTTTTTATGACCATCCAGTGAAGTTTTGTGTGAAAAATTAAATATGTTGTTGTTGACACTACTTAAAAAGAGTCAAAGATTACAAGGGAAACATCAAAAAATACTCCCAAGATCTATGCAATGTAGTAAACATCTACCAGCTACGCGGTTGAGCTTCACGAACAAGCTACGCGACCGCGCTTCACGAGGGAGCTACACGATCGAGCTTCGCGAACAAGCTACGCAGTTGAGCTATGCGTGAAATAATTTGTGGTTCCCCTACGCGGAGCACCTTCACGGTGGATCTATGAGGAATACCTGCATGGGAAATGTTTCTTTGGACATGCCCCATCCATGCCTATAAATAGGACCCTTGGGCACCCCATTTTTGGACTAAAAAAAGTGAATGAATCTCTGAAGCTCCCATTGCGTAGCTCTTTCGCCTAGATCTCTCAAATTTTCTCAGGTAGTTCTCTAAACTACAAAGGAAGGGATAATTAAAAGGGATATGCATGTTTTTAAATTCTTTCCATTCTTCAGTCCCCATCCATACCAACACAGTGTATCTATGCACCACACCTGCGTGGTACAACTGTGTGTCATACCTACACGACCGGGCAACGCATGGCACCTACGCGGCATACCTGCGCGAGGTACCTATACGACCAACTTAAGAACCCTTATTAAAAGCCATCCATGGAAGGGTATATCCTTCTTTGGTTCCATTATCTGAAAGGGACTAAATTTAAGACTCCAACCAAACTTCATGACATATCAACCCTTTGAGAATGGCACATCAGCGTGTCTCTTATTTGGGTTTGTATTTCTGTAGTCAGTGGTTTCCCACATTTGTTTCACAATGGGGTTAAGATTCATGGGATGTTTGTGGATTTCTATATCCACAGTCACATGGAATTTTCTCCCAGAAACAGTGTTGGGAAAATCCCAGTTTTGAGAAAGGTTGGGTTATTGGACTCTCATTTCTCAAAGAGGTGACCCGGAACCGGAGGTCCATTGTAGGGAAAGTATATTTTACACTTACTTTTCCTCTTTCATATTGGGATCAATTTTAGGGTATCCATACTGGTATAATCCCCTCAACTTCACCCCTTCTTCGTCACATTGGACCCTTGTCCTATTTAAATAGAACCGAGGGAAGGCTCATCACCCCACCCTGTTCCATGGTCGATGCACCCTCTTCTATCAGCGGAGGAGGAAAAGTGTGAAGTTTCATTGTTGAATCTATCACATCCTCTTGTTTCTCACACCGAGAAAGACTCACGTGGGATTAGAGATACATGATGGTTACAATATATGCACAAAAAATCAAGCCCATGAACTACGAGAACTCTGATTCATGTTCATGCCAGGATACGTAGGATACCCTTTCAGGGCCCGATCTCATCCAACCCTAATTCCCCCAATTAAGACATCTTTTTTCTGGGAGTAAGCTCAAAATAATCTCTCTCAGAGGACTATACTCTCATATGAGACCGATTAAACTACGTGGGATTTGATTCCCATTATTATGGGATATGTAGGAAGCCTCCTTGAGGTTCAAACCCAACACCTCAAAATCAACCTTGTTCTCTTTGGGCCATATTCCCAACGTGGTCTGATACTTCTTGGAAACTCATATCCTTTCCATGATACTTGGGCTACTTTAGCATAAGTCGTACACTAAGTTTCATCTAATCACCTTCCACATAGAAGTCCTTATCACATGACCTAAAAAAGTATGATGTGTCCTATTAAGCGACACCGAACTACGAGGGTTCTGATTAATTTCACAAGGATACGTAGGTAGCTCATTTTATGAGAACAATCCCAAGATTAAAACAGACCTTCATCTCCCTAGATGATAATAAATTCCAGATTTCCCCATTAAGTGGATTAAAAACTAGTATCGTTATAAAAATGATTAAATGAATCTCTAATCAGAATATTAGAGGATACCATTAATGGAAAACCTCAAATACATACAGATGTTTCCATTGATGAAGAACCTTTAATGCATAATTTTACACATCTTAATAAGTGATTACAAATTCCATGGTATACTTATGATATACATAGTAAATTAATAAATATTCCTGAAATTTTTTTAATCTTACGAAGAGAGTCCCAGAGTAGACAATAGTTCCCCCCAAAAGGGTGTGATGCGTCCGACCTCCCATCCTATTGACCAATGAACATTCTTAAGTATCATAAAGTTCAAAACATAACGAACACCTGCCTTTAGAAAGAATGTCCTTTGTGGATAACGAACTGTTGGAGGTTTCTAGTTCCATGAATAAATCCAATGGAAACCACATGGAAACAATGATTCTTAAATATAGAATGCACATTTCAAGGAACTACAAAAAAATGGTGAACCAAACGTGAATCCTTAACCAAGTTAATAATGTTACCCACATTTTAGGCCCCTATCAATTGATAAAGGAAGGCTAGATAAAGGAATTAATCATGCATGTATCCATCTGACAAGATGTAAATTTAATAAAACTTGTTTTTTTTCTTAGTTTTCCACATAATTCCCTTCAATACAAAGAATGGGTTCCACCAAGACAACATCTGTGAACATTCCGACTGCTGCTCAAGCTGGATCTCCATCCCTGGTAAGGAGTTTATCACCAACCCAATGTCTTGAAAAATGGGTCTCAATGTGATGATAAAGGAATATCACCAGCATGGTACAATCCCGACTTTGGGGGCTGCCCGACAATCCCTCCAGGTCAAAATAATCCTCAATCATCTAGCCAACAAATACCAATGATCAAGAAGCAAACAATGTTAACCACCATCTCCAATCGTTTTAGGTCTTTATCCCTAGAACACAACAATAAATCCCTCCCCTACTATATTTAGGTGGATCAAGAGGTCAATAAAGGCCACAATTAAAGAATACATGAGTCCTTCAAGAGGAATCCTACCAGCAATCTCCACCAGAATCATGCGGTAGTATATTCCCAACATGATGTGGGTGTTGCCTCTCGATGTTTGGCCCAGGTATCTTAGACTCAAGAACACAAGATGAACTTCCAGGGACAACGTCCAATTAACAGGAAGCAGGTTTTCACCACTACCTCCCTCGGATAAGTCCATCGATCAACCTTGATGACAAACAATGAGCGGGCACACACACCTGTTCGTCCTAATTTTTTTTCTTAGCAGCCGCGTCAGAGAGCAACCCTCCAATCCCACCAGATAAACCCAGAGGAGTACCATGAATAGGAACATACAGTAGTTCACAAGTTATCATCCAGTCAGCAGGCTCGTATGACTGTATTTAAAGAGACCCGCCAATCTAATATGGTGGAAACTGGTAAGAAAGAAAATTCACATGTTTACAATCACCAAATCTGTCAGTAGTATAATTTAATAGTAGTGAAGGGAACCCCTTATCCATAGTTGACGGAGAATATACAGTAGGCATAGACACCTGCCAATGTTCATCAAGCCTACCAATAGTCTCATTTGGTAGCACTCAGAGAAGTTAGTCAGAATGCTCCGATTAAAAATTTTGGGCATACCCAACTCTCCACCCCTATGCTTGAGAACTATCAATATCCGTTGATAGGAAATGGAGGATAGAAGCAGGCACATACACCTACTTCAGATTCAGAATGGACGTGTATTCCTGTTCCATCCGCTGAAGTCACTAAACACATCTTATCAATGGTGAAAGGGCATACTCATAACCCTACCCATATTCTGGAAGCATGTCAGGATATTTTAACAACTACTTCAGTAGTATTAGGAGAAAATGCATATAAATCTATCCCCACATATGGGATGAAACATTGGTCTACCATCCAAGAGTAGATACACACCTCTATTCCAATCCAGTAGCGTCATGGGGCATAGTCCCCCATATCATACAAACAACAAGATCTGGAACATATACCCTTTCCAATTGGAGGTAACCGGTCCATTCCAGTAACTAATCCAAGGCAGGTACATATACCTGCCCATGATAACCACCTTTCCTAGCAAGTGGCCCCAAATAATTATAAGAGAACATCCAAGAAGAAATATCACCAAATACCATTGGAAGATCAAGAGTCAAGCTGTAATTTAGATCCTCTCAATGCTGGAGTTCTTGAATACCTTAGACATTTATCTGTTTCCACTCAAGATCCTAGCCTCTCATTACCACATTTTGGGAGTGGTAGTTGTAATTCTGAAGTTTCTCACTAGGAACATCATCATGAAGGCTTTCTTCATGAAACATAGATCAATCTAGAGTGTCTATCTTTGGATGAGAGCCACGAAAACCCTCTGTGTGGATAGAAGACCATGGAGTAAGAAGATTTAACCCTTGCTGTAATCCATCATGGTAATCCTCCCCATGATTGCATTCGCTGCAAAAGTCCTCTCCGCAGTAGCTTTTCGCATTCGTGAAATAATTCTATAATTGATAGTGTAGTAAAAAGAATGGCCTCTTATCTGGAGGCACTTTCAAACACAAGGACAATCATGTCTAATGCCTAGTCATTAATAGGTGAGGCACTTTCTCAATCAGAGGACATCTTAAGGGAACCGTCATTCTCCAAACCTTCATCGGTTCATTTATCCTCAAATACAGAGCATCCACTTTGGTCAGGCCAAGTGGAGAAAACTATAGTAGAAGATGATGAAGAAGTATTGAAAATGAGGAAACAATTAACTAAAGGAGAAATACCAGTCATGTTCTGGCCTTCTACAAATGCTCAGTTTGATATTCCTGAATTGATGACAAAAGATTGCATTCCTGACATTTGTCTCAACTTATGGAAAACTCTTCATCATTTAAAAAATAATGTATGACTATATGATGAATATCAAAATCATATAAAGGTAATATAAGGGATACATTTCCAAATTTACTTGGGATCTATTCCAGTTTCCCAACATCAAAGGTTTGAAAAACAACTGAGAACCCTTTAGAGTGTATGTCTCAATGCTCTGAAGAGGCTACGTCAATAAATATCTGATTCCCCGTCTAATGTTCACATCAGAGGATGGGGTGCATATGGAGCAATGCATTTCAATGCACTCCCAAATCAGCAATGTCCACCAAAAGTGGTCTCATGAAATGTTTTTTCCCATGACCGACCGCAGTCAATGGGTTTTGCGTGTAATCAAATGTACACTCAAGAACATGCCTCAACTGGTTCTCAAAAGAATCAAGCACAAAGAATTGGTGTTATTGAAATACTTCTACATAAAGCCTATGAGAATCTTGAGCAGGAGTCCCATTTAGAGGATATCAAGTTTTAGAGGATGCAAATTTCTGAAATAGCACAACGATCTTCAGAAATAGATGATTGAAGTAATTGTCAGATAATGAATCCATCTAATGTCCATACCAAAATCCACAAAATCAGAAGGGCAGTTGGACGAATTTCACCTATAGCAGTTCAAGAATCGCCCTAGCTTGCCAGGCAGAAGGCTCATTTGATGGAACCTTCAAATCAATTAAACAATGTTTAAATATTTGAAGAAGAAGAATAGGATTAACCTCAACCTGCAAGGTTGGGGGATATTTCGCATCTACAATTCCCTCCTCATATGAAGTCAGTTTTCTTTCAATTAGGGGAGAAACAACAAGGAAAGAATATATCTAAACTATCCAATGATTCCCTTAATGTTACTATAACACCCCAAGCTTCCATGGTATGCTTCTCTTTGAATAATACAGTAGCAGGTGTTGTATCCAACTTTGAGTTCTAACACACACCACAACCAATCAAACTAGCCGTTATGAATAGTAATACCCACTTTTTAAAATTCTATAAATTTTATATTTCAAAATTAACGTCATTTTTTGATTCGGAATATCTAAATTAGCTAAAGGCGAATTTGTTAAATTTTTCTGAAAACATTCAATTTTTGATGAATAGTGAAAAACACTGAGTTATAGTTTAAAACCGAATTATTATTTAAATAATTATTTATTTTATTGAAATTTATTTCAGGAAAAAATAGATACATAATACCTATATAAGTCCAATGTAATTCATTGGATTTAGTTTATAATAATTTTAGATATATAAAAATTTTATTGAACTTTTCACCGTCTTTTACTCATCTCCTAGGAGAATTTGAAAATTCACATAAATCATAATTTTACCACTTATGTGAGTTGAATTAAACAAATTTGAGAGACACAGTTAATATCAAGGAGTAAAATGTGGTTCAATAAGTTTAAAATATTTTGGTGAATAGTAACTTTTTACTTTTATTTACCACGGTTAAAAGTAAATTGGGTAATTAAGGGTAAAAATGATATTATTATTACACTAACACATGTCCTAATTCTATTTGATAAGTAAAGTTCGACCAAAAACAACCTTTGGAATGAAATATGAACCTCTTTGGTCCACTTGGATTAGATTAGGACATTTATTATTATTTAATTCAAAGAAGAGTTTAAAGAGTGAAAATCAAAGTTTAGTAACTAAAACATTTTTAATATAGGTATAAACATAAGATAAATTCGACTATAAATATTCATTATAAATATAAAAATATTTTCTACATAATGGTATTTTATTTATAAATTTTAGACATTAAATAATTTAATTTATTTATGACACAATGGTGATGCAGTAATTACCTAATTAATGAATTATAAAATAATTGATATTATAAATATCAAAATAAATTTAATTTGATACTTTTTATGAATTCCACTAATTTCTATGTTAATATGACATATTAGGGTTGTTTAGATTAATTTTTTTCTAAGTAATAATGTTTTTATAAATTTAGAAAAAACAAAATACCAAATAGTGTCAAAATTAACATAACCGAGTTTCTAAAACAAATATTATATTATTAATTGATATTCAATTCCTAAAAATATATGGTTCAGAAAAATGACTTATATAATGATAGGTGTGTCATTAATTAACCCTTTGGGGTTCAATTAGAAGTATATAGTAGGTTTATTAGCCATGTAATATAAAAATACAAAGAGACATGGTAAATGTCAAACTATTTAACTATAAGTTAAATTTAAAATATAAAGTTAATATAGTGACCCAAACCTATCTAAAACCTATTTATTGAGTGGTTTTAGACCCATACCCACCTTAGGATTTAAATAATCCATTTTTTAGACATTATAAACTGAAAATAAATTTATTATACAATAATATTTCTAGCTTCTCCTAAGGTGCCCCTCACCCCTCTTATAAAAGGGAACTCCCCCTTTTCTCTAATTCACACATTAAAATCATTTTTTCTAGGACAAAACCTTCCCAAATATTCTCTAAAATTCCCCCACTTCATCCTAGAGGTCTTCCTTTAGTCATAAATCCAACTTAAGGTTTCCTTTTGATCAAATAAAAAGGAAGAACACGAAGAAGAGGTAAATATCTCACCACTTCTTTCAAGTTCCTTTCTTCTTCCACTTCCTTTTTCTTTGTTGTTTCAATTATAAAATAATAACTCCAGTATCTTATATATACTGTGATGTTATTATAAATATGGTTAAACCATTTTCATTATTCTATCCAGCCCTTGAATGACATGTCACCATACGTGCGTACGTACAGATTACCGTCTCCACGTCGTGGTGTAATTGTTATTCAATAGATTATTATTTGGATGGGTATAATAATGATGTGTAATTCATGTAAATAATAAATATAACATGATAATGATTCATTATATATGATATACCATCCAATTATATATTATTTTAATATCAAAATAATGATATTGTTGCTCGTGCGTACGTACGGATTACCGTCTCTACAAACGCTATGAAATTCATTCACTATCGTATCCATTCAAGAATAATTTTAATTAGATGATTAAAAATAATGTTTAAAGACTTGATATAATTCTGGATATTAATTTGATACATCCCATCCATAACAAATATGACTCACATAACAAATAATATAAAGGAAAACGAATCCATTAACACCCGAAACGACGATAATACTAAGATATTATTAACAAAACAATGTTAAAAGATAATATATGATATCATATTAATGTATATGATTCTTGTATAATTTAATAACAATTATTTCACCATTATATAGGAGGCTAACCTAAAATCTACAAAGAATAAGTACATGTTAAGTGTTTATTTCAGAATCTCTTCATTATCCAAGGTTTTTTATACATAAGTATCTTCTGCGGCCTCTTTATCATCCACTTCCATGTTTCATTAAAATGTATTTCAAAACATTCTTAATATTTTATATACTATGGGTTAAAGTCATTTATACCCTTTTTTGACTTTTTATAATAATTTTATAAAGGAATCTTTCCATCATTTTCCAAATAAGGTCCTTTTTAACCTTTTCAACAAAATTAAGGTAAGAATGTATTTTTTTTAACTTATATGGTTGGTGCAGCTATTTTACGCTCATATAAAATCATCTAAGAATCCCTTAAAATATTATAATAATATTTTCAAAGTAAATATTTTCTTTTATAATTATGTCACTTTTAAATGATATAAAAAAAATAGATATTTCTCTCAAATAGTTTTGATTTTATCTATGTCAACATCCTTTGATGGATTTTAAGCTTATTTGACGTTGATTTATTATGATAGAAAACTTCCATATTATACTGAAGGTTTTGTGATATGTTTGACTGTGATTGTGTTATTTTTATACCATTCATGGTTTATATAGAAAGTATTGACATTTCGTATGCTAGTTTTAATAAGAATGTTTATGTTATGTTTAAACTTGTTCATATGAGGAATGCATTGGACTTAGTAAGTGATGTGTGGAGCCCGCTATAGCTCCTCAATGCATTGGTATGTCTCATGAGACAAACTAGTGTCTTGGAATAAGGCCTTGAAAAAATCTAATTTTTAATCTTGGAATAATGCCTTGACTATGTGGTTATGATAGTCTGGCATTATGCATTCCATCATTATGAAAGTGGTTATTCATATTGTATGTGATTATTCGACTAGTAAGATAACCATGTGAATAAGTTAATGGAATTATTTCATTTTATTTTTTCTATATTATTCCGAAGTTCATGTTTAAAAGGATTTTGTTTTAGTTATAAATTCCCTTGAATGTTTATACATATTTATGAAAGTGTCCACTATATTGTTATCCTTAGTGAGCATCTGATCTCACCCATTTCAATGTTTTATTTTTCCTAGGATGTGAAGAAGTATTTTATTACTGACCTGTAGGGATAGTCTGAGGTGATATGAGTGTGGACTATGGATACTATGTGGTTGTAGTTTTTGACATTATCATGTAATGTAAGACTTATGAATGTATCCAGGGTTTCCAAGGAAACTAAACTAATCGGTCATTCAAGACATACTACTTTGTGATCATGCCAATGTTATGTAATAATGCACCAACTCTGGGTAACTAGGGTTGGGGCATTACAATTGGTATAAGAGAAAGTTTAGTAAAAATCTTGGAAACTAGATTTAGATAAACTCTGATTAGAGCACATAACCCTAAGATAGACTTTGAGGATTTTTATAGAAGAACTTCCTAGAATTTTTTATATTGTAGAGATTTTGTGTGTTTTCTGAGAAATACATCCCTATCTATATATGAGAAGGTAGAGACGGCTCTGGCACAAATGTACCTAGGGGTAAAACTTGAAAACAATGCTTTGAGATAGACTCAAATGGGAACTGGTGCATGACAACGGGCCTTGCTGTACTCTTGGTTACAACACTCCCAGGTTATATGATTAGGATAATTCTCATTTTATTTACAAAACATTATGAAGGGTTTATGAGTATATACTTTCTCAATGAAAACATTTTTATGATTATGGATTATATCCATAAACTATTCAATTTATGTTCAGTGTTTTACAAATTTGGATTTATGTATTGTAATTCATAAACTAATCTAGTGTATTCCATTCTTTAGAAATGGAACCTATTTGAAGGAATGGAAACCATATCAATTCATGAACTCCATGTAGGGACTGCCCTCCAGCTCAAAATAATAATAGTGGAGATAGTGATTCAACTGGTGCTGATCATCTTGTCACCATACTAGGACAACTCACTTAGGTTATGAATAATAACCTTACCCATATAGGGAACCCCGGTACACAACGTGGATGATCAATGTTTGATAGATTCATGAGGCAACAACCACCAACACTCAATGGGAGTATAAATCCATTAGTGGCTGAGAAATGGATAAATTCCTTAGAGAAAATATTCCTTGCCTTGGGAAGTAGTGAAAGGGAAAAAGTTATCATGGCAGTTTACCGCCTCACTAGAGATGATGATAAATGGTGGTCATTGATTCAAAACACAAAATAAGATGATGAAGTATCATATATGGGATGGACGGAGTTTAAAGAGAATTTCTTAGAAAAATACTTTCCCTGTAACCATCGAGCAGATTTGGAAAGGCAATTTCTGAGCCTGAAGCAAAAGGGGGATGAGAATGTCACAAAGTATGAGGCTAACTTTACCAGGATAGCAATGCATGCTGAAGATTATATATGTAACCCAAGAAGTAATATTTATCATTTATTTGATGTCTTAAAACCATTTCTCCATTGATCATTAGTCTCACAATCCTTCTCGTCATACGAAGATATTGTCTTATGAGTTATCAAGACAGAAAAGGAATTCTCTATGTCTTATGACATTAAAGCAATGAAAGAGAAGAAGAGATCTTTTGATCACTCTAGAAATGGAAATAAGTGGAAGAAGGGAAAAGTATAATATCCATCCTTCATTAAATGTGGGAAGAAACACCCTGGTACTTGTTTGAAGGGAATGAGAGTCTGTTATAAGTGTGGTAAAAAAGGCCACCAAGCTCATGATTGCAAGGGGAAGAAGGAATCTACCGATGTTCAATGCTACAATTGAAAAGAGATGGGACATTACGCAAATGAATTTCCTTAGCGTCCAAGAAACTTACCATAGAAAAGGGAGAATAATCAAGTCCAATCTTATGCGATCACTACTGCTGAGGTAGAAGATCCGAAAGACGTGGTGGTTGGTAATTTTATGGTTTCCTCATGTTTATCCAATGATTAATTTGATTCTGGATCATTGCATTGTTTCATATCTTCCCAGTTTTCTATGAAAATTAGATATTTCCGATTTTAATTAACAAAGCATTTGTCAGTCAAAACACCTAAGGGAAGTAACATTACTATAAAGTTCTATGAATCAGTTCCCATTAAGGCATATAAATGTTCTTCATCTGCTGATCTCATCGTCATAACCATGATTGAATTTGATATAATCCTCGGTATGGATTGAATTTCATACCATGATACAAAAATTTATTGTAAGAAGAAGTAGGTTACTATTTTTGATGATGATGATAAAGAACACCTTATCTTTAGATCAGAATCATCACCACCTAATTATTATCTAGATCTACCCCCAATAGCAAAACTAAATTCAATTATTGGGGAGGAAGAGAATTAAATGACTGTTGGTAAGGAAAGGAATGTTCTAATAGAAGATGTACCTATTGTGAGATAATATGTTGATGTGTTTCCAGAATATTTACCTAGACATCCTCCAAAATGAGAAATTGAGTTTTCCATTGATTTAATTACAGGTTCAAGGACCATATTGAAGACCCTTATAGAATGGCCACTGTGGAATTAGTGGAACTAAAGAAATAACTAGAGTAATTAAGTAATAAGGTATTTATTCGCCCTAGTTTTTCTCCATGGGGAGCCCCTATTATTTTTGTTAAGAAGAAAGATGGATCTATGAGGTTGTGCATTGACTACATGGAGATCAATTCTATAACAATAAAGAACAAGTATCCCATACCTCACATTTATGATTTATTCGACAAACTTCATGGAGCTCAATATTTTTAAAATATTGACCTTCGATCTAGATATCATCAGTTGTATGTGAAGAAGGAATACATTACAAAAACAGCATTTCAAACCCAGTACAGGCATTAGAAGTTTACAGAAATGCCTTTTGGGCTGACTAATGCACCCTCTATTTTCATGGATATAATTAATAGAGATTTCAAGGAATATCTTGATGACTTTGTAGTGGTATATATTGATGATATCTGGGTATACTAAAAAAGATTCGAAGATCATGAAAATCACTTATGCATTATCCTGAAGACACTGTGAAGACATGAATTATATGGGATGTTTAGCAAGTGTGAATTCTGTCTTCAATAGATTTATTTTCTTGGGAATATTGTCTCTAAGGATGGAATCTATGATGATCCTACTAAGACAATAGCAATCCAAGAATGTACAGCACCAATGAGTATAACTGAGGTACGCAGTTTTGTTGGTTAATCAGGTTATTATCGACGTTTCATCTAGAATTTTGCCCGATTGGCTAACCCATTAACGAAGTTCACACGTAAAGGGGTTAATTGTTTTTGGAAAAAAGATTGTGAAAATGTTTCAAAGAACTAAATAGAAGATTAGTCAATGCTCCTATATAGACTCTACCATTGGGGAATGATGGGTTTGTTATTTGTAGTGATGCATCAAAGAAAGGACTTGGTTGTGTTCTTATGCAGAATGATATGGTTATTGCCTATGCATCACGACAACTTCAAATTCATGAGAAAAACTATCCTACTCATGATCTTGAATTAGCAGCTGCCATCTTTGCTTTAAGGATTTGGAGACACTATCTCTATGGTGAAAAATTTTAGATTTAATCTGATCATAAGAGTTTGAAGTATTTTTTTTCTCACAGGAAGAACTCAACATGAGGAAATGGAGATGGCTTGGACTACTCAAGTATTATGATTGCATGATACACTACCACTCGGGGAAGGAAAATAAAGTGGCGGATGCTTTGAGTAGAAAGGATAATGGAGTTTTGGACAAGATGAGAGTTTTAAAGGATCCTATATACATGAATCTAGTAATGATGGATATGGGAATTTCCATGGAAGTGGAAACATCCATACTTATTCAAATGGTTTCCAAACCATCTTTAATAGAAAGGAAAAAGAGTTCTCATACAGATGATGAAGAGTTTCAAAAGAATATTAAAGCTGTGAATGATGCGAGACTGAAAGACATTCTGTATGAAGATGGAATTTTGAAATCTGGGAAGAGACTTTGTGATCCCGATATACCTAATCTAGAAAGGGAATCATTGGATGATGCTCATAGTTCCAATTTCTCAATACACCCTGGTAGCACTATGATGTATATAGATTTGAAGGAACATTTTTGGTGGGACAACATGAAGAGGGATATTGCGGATTTTGTGTCAAGATGTATGGTTTGTCAACAAGTGATAACTAGAAGGCAACAACCCGGAGGAGTATTTCATCCTCTTCCCATACCTAAGTGGATGTGGGATAATATCACGATGGACTTTTTCATGGTACTACCAAAGACTTTTAGAAGGAATGATGAAATATGGGTCATTATTGATCGTCTTACCAAGTAAGCACATTTTCTTGCTCTAAGAGAAGATTTACCACTTGAACGTCTAGTAAGAATATATATTAATGAATTAGTTAGACTACATGGAGTACCCCTATCAATTGTTTCTGATCATGATCCATGTTTTACATCAAGATTTTGGAAAAGTATTCAGAAAGCCCTGGATACTGAACTTCGTTTGAGCACTGCCTACCACCCCCAAACTAATGGACAATTAGAACGAACTATTCAAACCTTAGAAGACATGTTGATATCCTGCTCACTTGACTTTCAGGGTTTGTGGGATCAATATTTACCTTTGGTAGAATTTTACTATAATAATAGCTTCACTTCAAGTGTTCAGATGGAACCATATGAAGCGTTATATGGAAATAGATGTCGCACACCAACTTTTTTGTGATGATGATGGTGAAAGAAAACTTGTAGGCCCAGAAATTTTTGACGAAACGATAAAAAAGTTAAAGGTAATCCCAACCCACATCAAAGCAGCACAAATTTTGTAGAAGAGCTATGCAGATAACCAAAGGAAGGATTTGGAATTTTAGGTAGGAGATAATGTTTTCTTTAAGGTATCTCCATGGAAGGGAGTTATATGTTTCGGTAATAAAGGTAAATTGAGTCCCAGGTACATAAGACATTTCATAATTCTAGAACGAATTGGGGCTGTAGCTTATCATTTGGAAATGCCGCCAAATCTCTCCAAAGTTCATGATGTGTTCCACGTATAATTGTTGAGAAAATACATGCCATAACCAACGTATGTAATCACCTAGGAGGAATTAGAACTGGAACCCGATCTGTCTTATTGAAAATATCCTTTCAAGATTATTGATATAGGAGAACAAGTGATGAGAAACCAGACGACTCGTCTGGTAAAAGTTCAATGGAGAAACCATAAGATGGAAGAGGCAACGTGGGAACCCGAGGAACTTATGATGAAGAACCACCCGAGTCTTTTTATGTAGTAATATTCTAGAAATTTTGAGGATGAAATTATTTGAAGGAGGGGAGAATGTAAGACCACAAGCTTCCACAATATGCTTCTCTTTGAATAATACATTACCGTGTGTTGTAGGCAACTTCGAGTTCTAACACACACCACAACAAATCAAAAAAACTGTTATGAATAGTAATACCCAGTTTTTCAAATTTTATAAATTTTACCTTTCAAAATGGAGTTCATTTTTGGATTTGGAATATTGAAATTAGCTTAGGGTAAATGTTTTGTATTTTTCTGAAAAATTTCACTTTTTGATGAATAGTGAAAACACTGAGTTATAGTTTAAAACTGAATTTTTATTTAAATAATTATTTATTTAATTTAATTTTTTTAGGTTAAAATAGATACATAATACCTATATAAGTTAAATTTAATTCATTGGTGTCAGTTTATAATAATTTTTTATATATAAAACTTTTATTGAACTTTTCACCGCATTCTTCCCATCTCCTAAGAGAATTTGAAAATTCACATAAAACATAATTTTACTGCTTATGTGAGTTGAATATCTAAAATCTGAAGGACATGGTTAATATCAAGGAGTAAAATGTGTTTCAATAAGATAAAAATAATTTTTGATGAATAGTAACTTTTTACTTTTTTTACCACGTTTAAAAGTTAATAGGGTAATTATGGGTAAAAATGACATTATTATTACCCTAAAACATGTCCTAATTCCATTGGATAAGTATATTTAGACAAAAAAAACCTTAGGAATAAAATATGAACGACTTTGGTCCACTTGGATTTGATTAGGACATTTATTATTATTTAAATCAAAGAAGAGTTAAAAGAGTAAAAATCAATGTTTAGTAATTAAAAGTTTTTTAATATAGGGCTAAACATAAGATAAATTAGACTAAAAATATTAATTAGAATTCTAAAAATATTTCTTACATAATGGTATTTTATTTATAATTTTTGGACATTAAATAATTCAATTTATTAATGACACAATGGTGATGCAACAATTACCTAATTAAGGAAATATTAAAATAATTGATCTTATAAATATACAAATAAATGTAATTTTAGACTTCTTATGAATTACACTAATTTTATAGATTACTATGACATATTAGGGTTGGTTATATATACTGTTTTTGAAGTAATAATACTGTTATGAATTTAGAAAAAGAAACATTCCATATAGTGTCACAATTGATATAAAAGAGTTTTTTAAAAACATATTATATTACTAATTAATATTTTATTCCTAAAAATATAAGGTTCAGCCAAAGGACTTATATAATGATAACTGTATCATTAATGAACTATTTAGGTTTCTCTTGGAAATATATAGTAGGTTTATTAACCATATAATATATAAATACAAAGAGACATGGTAAATGTCAAACTATTTAACTAAGAGTTAAATCTTAAATATAAAGTTAATATAGTGACGCAAACCTGTCTAACACATATTGGTTGAGCATTTTGAGACCAATAACCACATTATCCTTTAAATAATCTATTTTTGACCCATTATAAACCAAAAATTATTTTATTATAAAATATTATTTCTAGCTTTTCCTAAGGTGCCCCTCACCCCTCTTATAAAAGGGAACTCCCCCTTCTCTCTAATTCACACCTTCAAAGCCTTCTAGATCGGCAAAACCCTACCAAAATATCCTCTCAACATACCTCACTTAATCCTAGTGGCCTTACTTTAGTCAGAAATCCAACTTAAGGAGCCCTTTTGATCAAATCAAAAGGAAGAACCCGAAGAAGAGGTAAATATCTCACCACCTCTTTCAAGTTCCTTTCTTCTTCCATTTCCTTTTTCATTGTTGTTTCCATTATAAAATAATAAATCCATTATCTTTTATATACTGTGATGTTATTATAAATATGGTCAAACCATATTCAATATTCTATCCAACCTTTGAATGACATGTCACCATACGTGCGTACATATGGATTACCGTCTCCACGTCGTGGTGTAATTGATATTCAATACATTATAATTTGGATGGGTATAATAATGATGTTTATTTCATTTAAATAATAAATATAACATTATAATTATTCTATATATATGATATACCATCCAATTATATATTATTTTAATATCAAAATAATTATATTTTCACTCGTGCGTATGTACGGATTACCATCTCCACGAACGCGATGAGATTCATACCCCATTGTATCCATTCAAGACTAATTTTCATTAGATGATTAAAAATAATGTTTAAAGACTAGATATTATTCTGGATATGAATAAGATACATCCCATCCATAAAAAATATAACTCACATAATAAATAATATAAAGGATAACGAATCTGTTAACACCCGAAACGACGCTAATACTAAGATATTATTAACAAAAAAAATTCTAAAAGATCATATATGATATCATATTAATGTATATTATTATTGTAAAATTTAATAACAATTATTTCACAATTATACAGGATGTTAACCTACCCTTGACCAAGGAAAAGTACAAGGTAATGGTTTATTTCACAATATCTTCATTATCTGAGGTTTTTTATACATAATTATCTACTGGGACCTCTTTATCATCCACAACCATGTTTCTTAAAAATGTATTTCAAAACATTATTAATATTTTATAGAATATGGGTTAAATTCATTTATACCCTTATTTGACTTTTTATAATATTTTTATTAAGGAATATTTCCATCATTTTACAAACAAGGTCCTTTTTAGACTTTTCAACAAAATTTAGGTAAGAATGTATTTTTTTTATCTTATACGGTGGGTGAGGATATTTTCCGCCATTATAAAATCGTCGAAGCTTCCATTAGAAGATTATAAAAATATTTTCAAAGTAAATGTTTTCTTTTATAATTATGTGACTTTTAAATGGTTTCAAAAAAAGAGATATTTCTCTCAAATAGTTTTGATTTTATCTATGTCAACATCCTTTGATGGATTTTAATCTTATTTGAAGTTGATTAATTATGATACATATATTCCATATTGTATTGAAGGTTTTGTGATATGTTTGACCGTGGATGTGTTATTTTTAAACCATTCATGGTTTTTGAAGAAATTATTGACATTTCCTATGATAGTTTTAATATGAATGTTTATTTTATGTTTAAAACTGTTCATATGAGGAATGAATTGGGCTTATTAAGTTATGGGTGGAGCCCGCTATAGCTCCTCGATGCATTGGTAGGTCTCATGAGAGAAAATAGTGTCTTGGAACAAGTCCTTGACAAATATTTTTTTGGAATTCTTGGCACAAGGCCTTGACTATGTGGTTATGATAGCCTGGAATTATGCATTCTATCATTATAAAAGTGGTTATTGATATTTCATGTGATTATTAGACTAGTAGAATATCCATGTGAATAAATAAATGGAATTATTCCATTTTAATATTTCCATATTATTCTGAAGTTCATGTTTAAAAGGCTTTTGTTTTAGTTATACACTGCCTTAAATGTTTATACTTATTTATAAAAGTTTCCGCTATATTTTTATCCTAAATGAGAATCTGAGCTCACCCATTTCTATGTTATATTTTTCCCAGGATGCGAAAAAGTATTTTATGACTTAACTATAGGGATAGTATTAGGGGATATGATTGTGTAATATGGATACTATATTGTGGTAGTTTTTCACATTATCATGTAATGTAAGACTTATGAATGTATCTAGTTTTTCCAAGGCTACTAAACTAATTGGTCTTTCGAGACTTGATCTTTTGTGATTATGCCAATGTTATGTTATAATGCATCAACTCTAGATAATTAGGGTCTAGGCATTACAGTTACTATCCGCCAAATAGTTCTAGGGGATTATTCATATAGGAGAATGTAATTTCATGAAAGAAAAAAGGGAGACGATCTACCAGAAACACTAACAGAATGCCATTAATGCATTAAGCATCAGTGAATGTTATCAATACAATTGCAGAAGATCCTCCAAAAAATAAGTCTAGTTCAGTGGAATTAGAAGATGAAGTTCTTGTCCACAATGGTATACACTCTGAGGCAAATGAAGAAGTTGTGCATACCCGAAATCAAAGGTTTACCCAGAACCTAGGTATGACTTCAAATAACCAACTCCCCCCTATCCAAAATGCATCCACCAAGGAGAAAGAAAAAAATTCAGATTGCATATCACTTTTACATTGGAGAAGGTCAATCACTTTCACTAGAAGAGAGACTTCCACATCAAGAAGAGGAAATGAAGGAGTTGAAAATACTCAATGTGAAGTTACTTAGAAAAATCATTTTTTCTAGACATACTCCCCATGAAAGTCCTCAACTTTAAAATCCTGTAGGAGCTCTTTAGCAAAGAGGATTTATAGTAACTCCAGATGTAGATATTGAATTCCCACTATTGGGTAAACAATCAAGACATGATTATGTACATCATGATAAACCTATTTCTATGGGTTATCCAAGATAGATATCAGCACCACCATCAGTGTTCTTATAGGTTATTGCACCATATCAAGTTCCAATGTCATTACCTACACAAAATCTAGCTCATCCAGATATTCCCCAAATGATTATGAACCCAATTGAGGCATTAACGACTCGATTGGAAGCTATGGAGGAACGACGTGCACCAGTTCAACCAGAAAATATATCTTACCATGAATGGGTGGATTCAATTCCTCCCCCCATCAAATTTTGTGAATACCACATTCCCAATTTTTAATGGTTTGAGAGATCTGAAACAACACTTAACATATTTTTTTTCTCATTGTGATACTATTATGGTAACTCCTCAACAAAAAGAAGTAGTTAAGCTCAGGTGTTTTGTGCAGTCATTACAAGGACATGCTTTTTTTTGGTACACAAGTTTGCAATCTCATTCAATTACTAGGTGGAAAGATCTCTGTCAGAAATTCCTTCTTCAATTTATCTCAACATTACCAAAGACAAAAATTTTGGATCTTACAAATTGTAAAAAAAGGGAAAATGAAATATTTATGGATTTCATTGATTTTTGGAATGGATTAACATATTACTTAAGTTTAGAACTTCCTCAAGAAGAGTTTCTACCAATATGTGTGGAAAATATGTATGATGATTTACGCACACCATTGATCCCTGTGAAATACACAGGAGGGTTTCGAGACCTTACTTGAATCGCTCAGAAGATAGAGTACCTTATTATAGAGACTAGGGATAAAACCTCTCTAATTCCATTAGTTCCAGGAAGGAGAATAGGAAAGGTAGAGGCCGCTACCGTTACACTCAAATAGGAACCTATACCTACTTTTACTTCTATACCCTCATTATACTCAAGGGCTCCACTTCCAAATAATCAGCAGCAACGACCAACTCGTCAAGATGATCAAAGAGATAAAAGGCAGAAATAGTTTAAGGAATTAAAGAATAAAATCCATTCTTTCATGAATGAGAAAGTTCCTGGTTACTTCATCTATGCATTAGAAAACAATTTGGTTTAGTTGCATAGGCTATAGAATCCAAATAAAGATGGAAATGAAGATCGTATGAATTATTGTCCATTTCATCAGATATTGGGACACCACATTCAGGATTGATTTTTTTTCAAAGACCATTTGAAAAAGATGGTAGAATCTGGACAAGTGAAATTGAAAAGTTCATCAGCCCAAGTAGCATGTGTTTCATCCACCAATCCAGAGAAAGAAGGGGAATGCATAGAAGTTAAAAGTAAAAATGTGAAAAAATATGATGATTGGATAATCAGGAAAATGATCAACTGAACTCATGTTATTTTATTATCACAGTTGAAACAAAAAATTATGTCTTCTACCATTCCTACCACAAAAAATTCATCTTCATAAAAAGTTCATTCCTCAACGAAATAAGGTGGTCATAATGATAAATATTAGTTAGAAGAATATGGGCTCGCATCAAGGCCAAAGTTTTCCTTAAACCTGGATGATTTCATACCATCTATTTCAAAATCACGGGCACTGCCCCACCAAATGGTACAACCAGAAATAGTCTGTCAGGCAGAATCCTCATGAGAAGAAGAAATGATCTTTGGTTCCGTTATTGATATCCATTTAA
Source organism: Viscum album (assembly GCA_963277665.1). NCBI lineage: Eukaryota > Viridiplantae > Streptophyta > Magnoliopsida > Santalales > Viscaceae > Viscum > Viscum album. The sequence goes on from OY728143.1 coordinate 1,718,618,818, forward strand.
CATATCCTTATGAAAATAGTGATTCTAATTGTATTGAGTTGGAATTCCTTGTGCCTAATTGGGGAACTAGAGGAAGAGGCCAAGGTCGAGGATACAGGGGAAGACATGAGAATTCTAGAAACCATAATTTTAACTCTACCCCTGCTCAAACCACATATGCGGCAGAAACTCGTAGAAGAGCCCTTTTGTGCACTCAATAAGAACAAGGAGTGTCTTTCTTGCAAAACAAGTCTAGTTCTAGCAAAATTATTCTGGAGGTCTAATTAGAAGCTACACCATCTTCTTCTCAGAAGTTGAATAGACTTAGTTAGTCTAATTTTCCAAAGTCAATAGTATTTCCCACTTCTATTTTAATAAAAAATACATCTACAATAGAATCATAAACATTCAAAGCACCTGAAAAACTACATCTCCATGCTGAGAAACGATAGATTTGGACAAAAAGTATGATGTATTGAAATAATTGGCTTACGTACTGGACATGTTATCAATTTTCGATGCATTGAATCTGTCAAAAGATCTTCGAGAAGAACCCCTTGACGCCTTATTAAGTCCTCAAGAATTTGAAACCAAAGTTGTTGTTGCTGAAGTTTACCATATTGAGAATGATCTTGTAGAATATCATGCAGTCAAATCTATTACAGATGAAGATGAAGACCTTTTGGTACATGGACACATCAAACCTTTGTATCTGTCTGGCAAGGTCAATGACATGGATATCCAACGAGTCTCCATTGATAATTGCTCCGGGGTCAACCTCATTCTTGTATGTACACTTTGTCGATTCGGCCTGACTGAATCTGACTTATCTCCGCCAAAATTAATGTTTCAAGGATATGACAAGAATGAAAAATAATCTCTGAATTACACTCAGAAATCAGTTTGGAGATCTTGTGTCTAATTCAGATTTCATGGTTGTTTGTCAGGACACAATCTTCAATATTCTTCTTGGTAGGAATTTATTGCATCAACATGCATCTATACCTTCATCATACAACCAATGTCTAAAATACCATTTCAATGGTCAAATTGGAACATTGTATGGCGACAAGGCTCCATTCAAAACATGTGAATCTCAATATATTGAGGCAGAGTTTTATCACACAAAAGGAACGAAGTCCATGACCAAGGAGATAACTAGAGTTAATAATACAGATGGACCGGAAAACATTCAAGAAAATCCATTCATGCATTTGAGTACATATTATGTGTTACCCATTAATCAAGTTTAAAGGGTAAAGTCAAATCCCTACACTCATCCAATAATTCCCATAATGTAAATTACAACAATTGAGCCTAATAACATGGGAAAAAATATTGATTCACCAAGAAATGATGAAAGCTTGAATATAGATGTTTTTATTTCATTTGATGAAATGCAACAAGCCTCTAATTCATTAATTAGAATAGAAGAAATTGTAGCAATATTATAGGAATAAAAAGATGTTGATTCTTAATCCATCAATACATCCTTACCAGAGGAAGACCCTTCATCGTTAGTAGGCTCAGATTTGGTGGCTTCTTCTTCGAGATGTTCAAATACTAATTCCTCCCCTAACGTTGGGAGTTTATCCTTGTTTTATATCATGAAAATGGAAACAAAATAAGTAAAACATAATGAGGAAAAAGAGGAAGATATCTGGGATGCTCCTCCAGCATTTGAAGAAGGTGTTTCTACCACTGTGGATGAACTTAGAGAAATAAATCTGGGTACAGGTGAAGATCAATGCCCCACCTTAATTAGTGTGTCTTTGACCCTTGAGGAGAAAGAGGTGTAGAAATCCTTTCTAAAGAAAAATTGAGATATATTTTATTGTAATTATATAGAATTTCCAGGTCTTAATCCTGATATAGCCACCCATCCTTTGAGTTTTCTAGAAGAACATCGCGGGTTCAAGCAAGAAACAAGGAGAACACACCCAACTCACACCTCTAAAATTGAAGCTGAAGTTGATAAGATTATAAAGGATTACTTTGTTCGGGAAGTTAAGTATCCCAAATGGATGGCCAATATTTTCCCAGTGAAAAAGAAGATCGAGAAAATTAGAGTCTGCATTGATTTCAGATATCTTAAAAGGCATTGTCCTAATGATGATTTTCCAGTCCTGATTACAGAACTTCTAATTGATGCGATGACTGTCTATAAAAAAAATTCTTTCATGCATGGATATTCTAGGTATACTAAAATTCAAATGGCCCCAGTGGATGAAGAATATATATCCTTTAGAGCTCCTCAAGGTGTGTTTCGCTATGGGGTAATTCCATTTGGCTTAAAGAATGCGGGTGTGACATACCAACGTGTCATGCACCATATCTTCAAACCCTTGGATGGAAATTTGTTGAATGATATGTGGATGATTTGGTAGTCAAATACATACAACGTTCCAATCACTTGGATGATTTGGAAACCATATTTTGAAAACATCGGCAACATAATTTAAAGATGAACCCCTTAAAATGTGCTTTCAGGGTAACCTCTGGAAAATTCCCTTGATTCATCGTACGACATCGTGGTATTGAAGTTGATCCTAAGAAAACAAAATCAATACTTGGTATGTCACCTCCTCAAAATTTGAAATAAATAATAGGACATCAAGGACACTTAGTCTATATTTGTTGCTTTATCGCCAATTTGGCAGGCAAATGTTTACCTTTCACTAGATTAATGAAGAAGGGAGTCAGTTATAAATGGACTGAGGATTGTCAAGAACCATTAGATATACTCAATAAATATCTCTTGAGTCCACCAGTATTTATGCAACCTATCAAATGAAGACCACTCATTCTCTACGTAACAACTTTAGAGCGATCACTAGGTGCCTTCCTCTCCCAAAAGAATGATTCTAGAAACGAAAACAACCTTTATTATCTCAGTAGCACTATGCTTGATGCAGAAACTCGATATTCAATTGTTGAGAAGTGCTGCCTAGCATTAATCTTTGCTGTTTAGAAATTGTGACATTACCTGCAATATCATGAGGTCAAATTAGTATCTCGTAATAACCCGCTCAAATTTATCCTCAGTCGTCATATTCTTACATGACATCTGGCATGGTGGGAAGTTATTTTGCAACAATTTGATATCCAATTTGTGCCTCAAAAGGAAATAAAGGTCGAAGCTATGGATGATTTCCTTGCTGAGCATCCATCTGCAGAAGATACATCGTTTAATACTGAACATCATAATGAAGAGGTCTTACCTATTCAATATAATTCCCAAACATGGGAAATGTATTTTGAGGGATATTTTAGAAGTCCAACAGGGGAGAGATTGAAAATCCTAAACTCACCAAGGTTGGATTAGTAATAGTCCTTATTTCCCCAGAAAAGGTGGTATTTCCTTATTCTTTCATATTATCGGAAGGTTGTACCAACAATGAAGCAGAATATAAAACTCTCATCGCATGTTTGGAATTGGCGCTTCAGGTGCGAATGGATCATTTAAAAGTAAAAGGTAATTCAGAATTGGTAATCAAAAAAATCAATGGGGAATACACTTTAAAAAAAGAAGAGTTAATACCTTTGTGTCATTAAGTTAGAGAATTAATGGATGAATTTCCCTTAGAGATTACATTTTCCTATGTCCCACGATCACAAAATTCCCAAGCAGATGCACTGGAAAATACAGCTACAACCTTGAATGATCCAAATCGGGATGAGACAATTATCAACATAACACATCGCCGCATGGTTTCACCTTTTTTTTCAAACCATAAGGGAGGAAATTAATGATCATTTCTCTACTCTGGAACCATATGGTCATTCCATGGGTTGGATAACATCCATCATGGAATATATTCAAAATGAGATACTTTAACCAAATAGGACTGAGAAAGAGCAGTTTCGACGATGAGCGGAAAATTTTACTCTTTCTGATGGTCCAAACCACCAAAATATCCTTTAAAAGTGAAAATTTGATGGAATTATCTTCTGATGTATTGATGGAGAAGAGACTGCGACTGTCATAAAAGAAGTCCATTCAGGAGCTTGTGGTGCCCACTAATTTGGGCACATACACTCCGATTAGATCCGAAGGCTTGGATACTTTTGGCCTTCAATGACACATGATTATACAGACTTCACAAAAATATTCATCCCTATCAAGTGCATGACAACTTCATTCATCTACCCCGAGAGTTTCTACATACATGTAAATACTCTTGGCCATTTTTAACATGGGGAATGGAGGTAGTAGGGCCTTATCTTCCAACTATGGCTAAGAAGTTCAAGTATATTCTCACTGTTACTGAATTCTTCACAAAGTGGGTTGAGGCAATACCTCTCAAAGAAGTCGGAGCCAAAAGCATCTTTAGTTTTTTCAAAACTAATATCATCACCAGATTTGGAATCTCTCATACTATTTTGATGGAAAATGGCACCAATTTTTGTTCTGTTGAAATAAAAAAGTTATATCAGGAATATAATATCAAATCTAACCATTCATCTCACTATCATGCAGCAGATAATGGACATATAGAGGATATCAACAAAACCCTATCAAATATACTCCAGAAGATGGTGGATAAAGATAAGAAATCATGGCCTGATAAACTTTTTAATGCTTGACGGGATTATCGAACAACTATCTGTACTTCCACCGAAGAAACTCCTTATTCATTTATATATAGAATTGAAGCGATTTTTTCAATTGAAATACAATTGCCTCGACTTAGAGTATCAATATTTGATTAGTTATCTATAGATGAAATATCTCAGAAATAGTTAAATGAGTTGGAATGATTAGATGAGAAAATATTTCATACTTTTCATCATATAGATGTTTATCAGAACTAATTAGCGCGAGCTTTTAATAATAAATATCTTATTCGTTCAATTATTGAAGGGGAATTGGTAATAGTTTTTAGGACTCCAATGATACGAGGAATGAAAACTCCAAAATATAAACCAAAGTGGGAGGGACCTTATTCCATATATAAGGTTTATTCTAATGGAGCCTATGATTTAATCTCCATGGATGGAGAGCTCATTATAACTCCAAACAATACGAGATTCTTGAAGAAAGACTTTGTGTAATTATGAGCATTAGTCCTCATTGCAAGACTTAAACTGAACAATACCATGTCCTTGTTAGAATACATAAAACTGCACTACCCCCATGTACTAGTTGCAAGACATTAAACTGCATAAAAACCATAAGCATCCATCCTGCATGACATTAAAGTGCATAGCATTGTCGTCCTTCTCGCATGATGTTAAACTGCATGAAATAATTTTTTCAACCAACATTTTCTCTATAAGACGTTAGAAGTTTCCATAAGGAAATGTCATTGATGTAATCATTACTCCTTAGTAGTACATGAGTCCCTCTCTTTCCTATGTTGGAGTCAGATCTACATAGATACAAAGTTTCAAGAACTACATATGGATTGATTCTCATTTTCAATGAGATACGTAGTGATGCTTGAATCTCCAATTCTGGGCCCAACCACAATCACAAAATTTTCTTATTTTGTTTTCTCATCTTGTATATGAATCAGATCTATATAGATTGTTTCTTTAAGATATATGATTCGGTCCTTATACCATTTTATGTCTTAAGATTTATCATTCTCTTAGAATGTATCAAAAGTCCCCCATTCTTCATGTCAAACTTAGCATGAAGAATGATTATTTCAAGAACTAGGTAAGGCTTGATTCTCATATATTTTTGAGATACATAGAGATGCCTAGATATCCAATCTTGGGCCCAACCACAATAAAAACCCCCTTTATTTCTTGTATAAAAAAAATCTACAAAGGGAATATTTTAAAAAAAACTGTGTATGACGTGATCCTTTCCCTAGCAAAACATATAGCGATACTTGGATTTTATCCCTTAATCCAGTTCCAATGTTTCTTTCCCTTCATATTAGTTCATTTTCAACCTTAACTCATGAAATTACAATGAATGAAAATCTAATACCCCTATTCTTCATTTGTATCACCTTTGCATTATAAAGGAAACCCTTACTTATCCTAATTTCTCAGACTGAGCATAGCTCACAGGGGCTTAGGAATTGAGTAAATGGCTTCTTTATATAAGGTGTATTGATTTTGTATGGGTTTACTAATGTCTTTACTTCATGACTTAAAACTGAACATTATCATATTCATTCAAAGGAAATAAAGAAAGTATCTATTTTATATATGAGTCAGATCTATGTAAAGGACATAAAATTCATGAAGAATATTGATTAAAATATTTCTCATATACATTGGGCATAAACCCATCCATTTCTCACACTCTTAATCTTCAATTTTTCTTTTAGATTTTCATAATATTTCTTATGGTTTTTGGTGACAAGGTTTTCAATATCTGAGAGCTCTTTTTACTGACTATGCAGCATATGCCCTTAGGCATCCTTGTATAAGTTTCCCACATAATAGGCCTGTCAGCCAAAAGATGCCACAATTTGGCAATGCAGCATATTCCCCAGTTGGCCCTGTGTAATAAATCCCCCATAACGGGTTTGTCAAATAATGGTAGCTTTGTTATTGGTTATTATATCTTTGTACCCTTTAATATTTGAGGACAATATACAATAATCTGTATTTTAAAACAGTCATTCAAGTAAACTTGTCCCGTTATCTTTCTCACAATCTGAAAGTCTTGAATACAAAGGTTTACAAATTTCCCACATCATGTGATCAATACACTATGAAATAATCTTGAAATCAATTGGCCACATATTGTATATTGTTTCCATTTCTGGTCCTAGTTGTATGACCTAAAACTATAGACACCATATCTTTTACATTTGATACATACCTTTGTAGAAGTCATATTCCTCCGATTCTTTGGATATGTTGATTGAAAATACCCTTTCCATATTCAGGTACCTTTCTTCGTAAACCAAACTCTATGCTTCAAAAAATCTGAATCTCCATAAACTTTCTTCGACTTTTATCAATTGAACAAAAAACTTCTGAGAACTCTTTTGCCTGATTATGGAGCACGTTCACTTAGGTGGCCTTGCATAAGTTTCCCATATAACAGGCCAGTCAGTCAAAAGATGCCACTATTTGACTATGCAGTATATGCCCTAGTTGGCCCTGCATAATATAGCCCCCATAATGGGTTTTTCAATGTAATGGTAACTTCATTCTTAGAAAATACTTCCTCTAATGCTTTTATCCATTATCCCATACCATTACTCGGTTTCAAAAATTCTCAAATCACAGTCTACAATGTTCCCTTTCATAACTAAATATGATAGTATATTTCCAAAAAAAAGTATCAAGAAATTGGGAGAGTTTCGTACTTTTGGTCTGAGATAATGACCTAAAATTAAAGCCACACAATGTCCTCACAGCATGACATAAAACAGCACAGTACCAATGACCTCACAGCATGACTTAAAACTGCACAGTACCAATGTGCTCACTACATGACTTAAAACTGCACAGTACCAATGTCCTCACATCATGACTTAAAATTGCATAGTACCAATGTCCTGACAACCTGATTGTTGGTAACACTTTTTCATTCTTAAAATTCATTTCCTTAGAAAAATCACAAACTGTGGTCTTAAGTCTCCCAAGTCTTATTTTCCTATATCTATCAATATAAAAATGTTAAATTCCTAAATAACTCTTTTCTTGACTATACAACACATGACCATAGGCAGCCTTGCATAAGTTTCTTATATAACAGGCCTTTCAGTCAAAATATGCCACTATTTGGATATGCAGCATATGCCCTAGTTGGCCATGCATAATACAACCCCCATAACGGGTTTTCCAAATAATGGTAACTTCATTCTTGGAAAATTCACACATTATTTTGGTACAGGCTTTATGATTTGGTATAAAAAAAATAATCATGGACCAAGATTCCCCTTGGAATTGTTTAAAGAATATTAAAGCAATTCTTAGCCATAGTGTTTTGTTTTGGAATTAATTCAAACTTTACGGTCATAATTATTTCGACCCAAAATATTTCCCCTTTTTATAGTCCAACATGAATGAATTTAAACTACCAGTAATAAAAGACTTGATACTCATTAGATTGAGAACTTACAAGGAGAAATTTAAAAAAAGTCGAGTCCCAACTCACTAAAGATACATTTTTGTATGATTTAGGTAATATTGAGCAATATAAAAAAAGAGAGGTCAAAAGACACAAAATTTGTAGGGTTATCCATAAGACCCTAGCAATAGTCAAATTATGTGCATTAGGTCCCTTGAATTAATAAAATTTTTTTTAGCACTTCATTATTGTTATTATAAATAACGATTGTTTAATATAAAGGAATCATTATCGTCATTTACCATTCTTGCTATCATGAAAAACAAGAATGAATATTTATATGATTGAAAGAGAAATTTCTTTCATTTATATGAAAATAGAGGGCCATCTCTAAAATAGAGCCTCTATTTAATATTTGAGAATATACTCTCAACATCATTTTTCATTTGTTGGAACACTTCATAACCTCTATTAGTTGCCTGTTAAAGTTGAGATAGTTGAGCAACTCCAGCCTCCTCTACCTAACGAAGTGCTTCTTTAGCCATTGAAGTGGCAGTTATCCCCTCAAATTGGGTTTCTCCTAATGTCTGATTCAGTTGCTCAAGCTTATTGTGACCATCATCTAGTTGCTGTTGAAGTGATAATAACTCATTTGTGGCTTCTTTGATTTGTTGGCTAATCTCGAGTGATTTCATGTTATGATTTTCCTCCGATTCAACCACTACAGCTTGAAGGCCATTAATATTGATGAGTCGTTTAGCCTCTTAAAAATTGTGTCTCATCTAATTCTCATACTCCCATCGGTGAATAGTCTCTTTCATGGAATCATATACTGGCCGATAATTGAACCCACCCAACCCCAACACACAGAATAATGCTAGGAGTTTTGAAAAATTGGATGATAATTCATATAAGGGCTTTTCAGCAATTATGCTCTAGATCTGCCACCATGTCTTTTTACAGGCCATGCCAAGAGCATATTGTATATCCAAATCTGAATCTGAGTCACTACCATGAGGTAAAATGTACTCTGGAAACAGGTCACTTAAAGAGTTGTTTTGTTCTTATTCTCTTGGGGTAGTGGAAGCTTCACCCTCTGATCTCGGAGCTGATAACCCTAAATAATAAATCAAGGTCATTATTAGTTTCAAATGGAGGAAACAAATATGACTCAGACAATTGACTATATTTACCCAACAATAAGTTAGCTACTTGATTTCATTCATCCCATATATTATTAGATCCTGTTTTTTTGAGCAGGTGTTTCATGAGAAGGGGGATTTCCTTTAATTAGTTCAGGTATGACATTTTAAGGCTCTGGAGCATCTCCTAATGAAGGATCCTCTGTAAGTATTTCTATAGCCCCGGTATAAGGATAAAGTGTAACACCCTATTCTTGAAGAGTCTTTCTGACAATTTCTATGGATAAAGCTGCATAAGGAGAATTTTGATTTAAAGAATCATGTTGAAGAACAAATATATATGGAAAATGCAATAATAGGAACTTCCTTGAAATTCATCATGAAAATATCCACACTCCGTGATGGAACCTGGAATATCAATATTCAGATTAAGGGTGTCCATCATTTCATTGTATACGACCTGAAATGTTACAGCATCATCACCATTTAAGGTATCCAAAAAATGTTAGTTGATGCCCAAATTGGATTCGCTGACATTTTTTTACACTAACTCTTCAATTGGTATTCCAGCATCAGATCTTTTCAGGTTCGGGTTAATAACAACATTGGTTTTAAATTGCCCTGTATCTTCAATCCTTTCTTCTGAAGCAATTGGAAAATCATTATTGATTATTTTCAGGATCCCTTCACAAAATTAAATAGGGAATATATTTAATCCTACAATGGATTTCCTCTCTCTCAACATATCCAGGAGCAGGTATAGCTGAATATTTTGACAGTACAGATACGTCAGCATGAACCTGGGTTTTCCCTGGGGCTTCTTTTTCTGGTTGTGAAGCATCAGCTCTTAATCCCTTGAGAGAGGAGAGAGACATAGATACTATAAGAGGATAAAATGTGGTTACTAGAACATCTTGAGCAAGTTGTCTACCCTAAGGATTGTACAAATAATTACTCTTTCGGCAAATGATTCAAAGCAATCTCATTTCTCTTTTGCGTTTCTATTCAAAAGCTTGAGGAGAGATTGAAACACTTCTCTTAGAAGGGGAAACTTGAGGTAATGGTTGAAGATTATCTTTCTTCATTAACCCATTCATGATTCTTGATCCTGGAGAATGTTTTGGTGACTTGGGAGGATTATTCTTTGCACCAATGGGAGAACCTGCAGGACTATACTGAGGCGATTCAAGAATCAGTCTGGATCTTCCTTCTCCACATTCAAGCTAAAAAAATAAATTTTCATCAAGATTAATGATGATAAATAATAAAAAAGAGTTGATATGAATAGAAAAGTGAAATACATTCTCAGTATTAACCTAAATATCCAACTCATCTTTAGAGTCGATAATTACCCCTTTGTGGACTCCTAAGTCCAGCATATGAGATACTCGTTTAGAGGCTGGGATTTGTTCATTAGTTTCATATATAAAGTAATCTAACTCTGAAATATACTTTTGTACTTCATCCAAGTTATTTTATGGTTTGAAATCAGAAGGTTCATTGATATCACCAATATCTGGTATTCGAATGCCATTTTGATGAAATTCCCAGGCTTCCCAAAGATCACGTGTTATACTCTCCCAATGATGAATGGACAAAGGTCTAACATAATTTGATTTTTACTTGGTTAACTATGGAAGATATTCAACACCTTCCGATTGAAGAGATTCTTCAGACCTTTCTTCCTTAGAAATGTCAACAGATGGAATAAGAATCTCTGTTTGATGGTGGAAACTGGATCATCTTGGCGTTGGAGGTATTGCTTCTCTAGCATTTGTTTTCCTTGTATACTTCCCACGAAGATGCTTTGAGGGCTCTGAAACCTCTGAAATTTCTGTATCATGTTTGGCCTTGGACTTATTTCCATGATTTCCACATGCAACAGTCGTTGTAGCCGCCACTTGATATATTCCTTTTGTCAGAGCCCCTTAAGGAGATGATGTAACCCAAGATTTGGAATACCCAACTTCCAATCCGATTGATGCATCTGGTGGAGGCAATGTAATTGAACGTTTAGATACTTCTAAAGTTGTGAGAATCCATAGTTGTCATGCTACCATTGGGTGCTTCTCATGTCTGACATATGTGTGTGGAAAAGTGCTTGATTGTTGAAGACACAAAATCTGATGAGAAAACTTATAGGGCACATAATCCTCACAGATAATTTCACCATCAATCCTGGTTGATAGTACACTATCACTAAATTCCATCATATAATATCTCAGCTCATAACTATTTTCATTACCATCATCAATAAATGTTCCAATTAGGGGATTACCAAAAGGAAAGTAGTTGAATTATCCTTATAAATTCAACACCTTCTGTACCTTGTAAGGTCTCATGTTTAGAGGCTTATTACTATAAACATTCTGTAAAAACGGGTTGAATCGATCATTAGGGACTCTGACTGAGTTCAATAATCAATATGAAGAAAAGTGTGCAGCAATCCAGTCCCACAACACTTAGAATGGACCTACAATTCTAAATGGAGCTTTCCAACTATATAAATGAAGTAGGAGATGGTAAATTATTTCCAAAACAGAGGTTTCTATCCCAATATACTTCCTCTATACCAATTTAGCTGCAATGATGAAAGTCCCTGATCTTACACCTCCTCCATATTCACAGACTAGAAGCAAATAAACGCTTATCCACGTATCAAGGAAGGCGGTTAAGCGTACTTTTGAATCTATATCAGGTTTGACTTTATAACCCCAGTTCTTTTAATATCCTCTTTATAGTGTTGGAAAATATGTGCCTGACCTGCCTCAGTTATTGGCAGAAGGAAAAATAGTAGGACGTTCAAAGGTTGGACCTTTCTCTATTGTTGGTTCTAAGAAGGCTTCCATCCATACTCTAGCATGGATATCTTTTTTTTATTCTTGGGTAAATTATTTGCAATCATAAGTAATTCAGGGGAAAACAGTGATGTTCTAGTAATATCACCCCATGTTGAAGTAGGTGGGATGAATTCATCATACATTTCCCCAAGAATAGGACTTCCAGCTATTTGGTAAATACCCCAGAGACTAATACCAACTTCACCATGTGTCAAATGGAAAGAATTCGTTTGTGGGATCCATCGGCTCAGTAATTCAGGAATAAATTCATTTTTGTAAACATAAGTTTTCCCCATCCAGATAGCTTCGTAAATATGAACGTTTGATAACTCTTTTATAAATTCCACACAAGTCCGACGTACCCAGAATGCCCACATCCACTCGATTTTTACACCCCCTCCAGAACAAAGGTCCCGATCTCCTTTCCATCCATTAGATTGATCTGTTTGTGAAGCCCTTAAAGTGGAATCATAACAATGTGGTATTGGCTCTACAACATGATAATTCATGTATGGAGTGCAACCACTGTGATGAAGGATGCAACCAATAGGGACAATGGCTTCTTGTATCAGAACCCCCCTTGCACTGATATTCAAGTTGTTACAGTTATAATACTGAAGAAAACAATTCATTGGAAAGTACCTATTAATAGATGGAAAATGGGGGTCTTGGAAAATCCCATGCCCATATAGGGGTAGGTAAGGAATTTTTGGATAGTCACACTGGTACGAAATTAGACCCTTCCATAACCTAGGAAGAGAACTCTCAACAATGTCATAATAATCTGGCCCAACGATTCTCATCATTTCATTTTGACGAACCTTAGCTTCTCTAGTATGGGTCATTAAATAAGTCATTCATTCCTGCAAAAAGAATTATCAAAATTTTAAGTCAGATTTTAAAGAATAAAGTGAAAATATTTGTGCAAAGGACACTGTTCGTATAGGTCCTTGGACAAGGTCCTTCGATGAGGTCCTTCAAAAAAGTCCATCGACAAGGTCCTTCGATGAGGTCACTCGTGTAGTTCCTTCGACAAAGACCCCAACACAATTCTATCAGTAAATTCCTTTTATCTTAGCTCAATCACGTAAATAATTTTACCTTGATGAAATTTCAAGAGAATTACATGAGAGCACAATGCAATAAAACTGGGCAAACGAGCTATGCAACGATAGCTCTAAATTTTGGTGAAAGAACAATTGAAGGAAAAAAATGAAAGGTTGAGACCTATTTATAGGCAATAGAAGACCTACGCGTCATGAATACATGCCATATCTGTGCGACATACATGTGAAACATACCCGTGTGAAGTACATCCGCGACAAAATTGTGCTATTCATTAAATCCATCCTAATCTTATTCCCAGACAATCACCTCAAGACTTGACCATCTTTGTACATTTTGGATCCAATCCTGAGGGAGGGGGGTCTTTGTTGAAACTACATAAAAAGATTCAAAGATTACAAGGGAAACATCAACAAATACTCACAAGATCTATGAAATGTAGTAAACATCCAGCAACTACGTGGCTGAGATTCACGAACAAGCTACGCGGCCGCGCTTCGCGAGGGAGCTATGCGACCGAGCATCGTGAACAAGATATGTAGCTGAGCTATGCATGAAATAATTTGTGGTGCCCATATGCAGAGAATCTACAAAGTGGATCAATGTGGAATAGCTGTGCAGGAAAAGTTTTGACGCATGCTTGTCGTAGGGTGTGGGAAAAGAAATTTATTTTCCTAATGTAGTATAGAGGCTGACCAGGGTCGTCTCACTTGAGGAGATTTATTAGTTGTTTACCCACTTAATCTAATTCACCTATACTAATTTTTTTGGTTTTTTTATTTAATATTATAATGCTGTGGAATTTAAATGAATTAAAAGTCTAAATTAACATGAAATGAGAGAATGTTATTAGTATTGAAAGAACTTGGCCTTTGTGGGTTGGTTTGTGGGTTACATCATTATCCTTATTAGTGATTAAATTATGTTTGATAATTCAATACTGAGAGCTCATTCATGAATTTATATTCTTTTTTTTAGTGTTGTGAAATATTTAATGCATATATCAATCTCAATTCCACATCCTCCTATAATCAAGGTTGATGGAACACCTCGATCGAGTGTGTGACATCTCCCAATACCAGGCTCCGTTGTATGCCATTTCATCTACTGAATGGATCAAATCTACCGTATGAAGATCTTGAATCCAGTAGAAGGGAAGGAAAATATTTAATAAAATAATAGAAATGAGTTTGAGTTCTGTGTCATGGTGGACGACTACTGCGCCCGTGCACATCACTCTTTCTCATCACAAACATAATAAAACATAAGAATTTAAGCACAGAATAAATGGAATTTCCACATACGTCCCGCAGGAAAAGTCTCTGGTTAGTCCCCCATTTTTAATAATAAGAGGTCACAGTGGATTGAAGAAGAATTAAAATAAGAGAATTAGATTAGGGTTGTAAGAGAAAAGATAGATGGAAGAAGATGGATACACTTTAATAAAAAATATATGCAAAAGTGTTACGTGATAAAAGAAAACTAAATTAAAAAGAAAAGAAAAGAAAAATCCTAAGTTAGCAGCATGTCCCTAGGCCTCCATACCAACATTGGTTTTGAACTCCCCCATCCGCATGTGTCAAATCCTCCTTATATAGGCCAAGGGGGTTCCATCCTCCAGTCTTAATATCCTCATAATTCCTATTCAAACTTTTCTGCAGATTCTATCCACCACAATATTGACTATGTTCGGTCAATTTAATGGCAAAATAGTTCAATTATGTATTCTATAAATATCTTCAAAATTTTGTTTTTAATTTCCTCACAAAATTAAAGATTTATTGTTCATGTGGATTATGAGATATGGACAATTAAGTCTGAGTATTTATTTCACAGGAATGTTTACTTTTTTCTGCCCCAAATTGTCAGCATCCATGCACCACCTTAATGAAGGAAAATCTTTTAGATCTTAGACAGCTGATCGCCTTATATAATTATGGTTCTAGTACAATTGGAATCACCCCAATTGGACGTCTGTTGACCGATTTATGAACAATTAATTGAGGTGGGTCCACACAGTCATCCAGAATAATATTCCAACATGATTGATTTTTTCGGTCCCTTGGATTTCTGAATTAAATCCTGGTCCTAAAACAAAAGATAAATAAAATAAATATATTAACCCAATAAAAAAAAGAATCACATCAATTGGATTTATAATTTAAATGATATGCGTGAATTACCAAAGTGATTAAAATCTGTCAATATTTCAATATTAAGGAGTTTTCATATTAATTCTAAAAAAACTCTATAGATCCAAAATTGATGTAAATAAGTCAACATGTTTAATTTTTAGTGAGTAAATAATTGACTTAAATATAAAAAATGATGAAAAAATTGTCTCTATCAATTCCCCCACACATAAACTATGCGTGTCCTCAAGCATAAAATCTCAATATGGAATTAAATGGGCACCAATGTCACCAATATTTAAATTTCAATGCAATAAAATCTAACAATTATCAATGCCCAATAAAAATTTCAAGTTCCACAAAAAATATCAATTTTCTTTCCCATTTTCCAAAGAAATAATCAATTCACGCATTTTACTTTTCCGATTTTAAAAATGATGGAGCTTCTCATTTTATTCATTCAAGATTCTCAATTTATTATTATTAAACATGCCAAATCATGATCTACCACTCTTTTGAATCTTTTCTCTCATCACTCATGATATAATTAATTACAGAGTTATGATCATATCATTCGAACATGCTCCTTATCCATAGGCTTGTAAAGGAACTACTTTATCCACTTTATAAAGACAAAACACATGTAAAATCCCAAGGACTTGCAATAAAGGTTCAAATGACTCTATGAATTTGGGTTTGTGGGTAAATTATTGAAATAATTTTAGGCTAGAAGTGGGAGGATTGAATCTTAAGTACAATGCATGATTAATTAAGTGAAAACACTGGATGAACCTCACTCAAATACCTTTTGATAACGTGAAACACAACACCACCCCGTTTTAATGAAATGGGTTAGGAGTCAATAAATGATTACAAAGAATTATATCATCCAAGTTCCGCCACTTTTTAAATAAGCTCCAAAAAGGCAAAACTTTATTTTCAATTTTTCTCCCTCTTTCTTTTAAGGATAAACAGATGAAATGGAAGAAGAATAATGAAATGATCACTCATGCCCAATTTTTTAATAATAAATTGCACAAAATGATGACACACACCTCACACCACCCAAAAATGATACACATCCCAATGAATTCACATGAAAGGCCCCTCCCCCACACTCAAAATTGAAATATCCATGCAAAAATACTAAAAGTGCAGGTAGGTAAGGAAATATCACCTTGCAATGTGGCTTAAACCTATAAGGAAATTCATGGCTTCTATGGGATAACAAAAGATAAATGTAAGGGTGGGTCTTAGGTAAATACGTGGCTAGCCAAAGTAGTACCTCAATCATTTTAAATGTGTTTTTTCACACTCATTGCTTTGACAAGTTTCAATACATGTTCTAGTAGATGGAACGTCCAATATCACAATAGATGTATGCTCAATATAAAATAGGAAATATTTGTTCTAGAAATCCTCTCGGGAATGGGAAGATGATATTGGACAATCACTCATGGCATGATTAATAATAACAAATTAATTAACATAAATTTCAGAAATTTAAAGCATGAAAAATGGTAGGGAAATTTCATTTACATGAAATAATAAATTCTCTCAAATCATGAGTCCTTATTTCAATATTCATGCTTTACTTTAATCATCCAATTATCTATTTTACACATTCAATCTAATTAACATTTAAATTTAAAACATGGAATCACTGGAATCCTAAGAACTCATATCTCCTAGATATGTAAAGTAAAACATAATTCAAGTGCGGGAATTCGATTCTTATTTGACGCACAAAATAAAAATGCAAGGAGTTTCAAAGATAAATATTAACAGTGAATTCCCATTTGAAATGAAGCTTGGTTTTTTTCTGTTTGGGGGTTCCCCTTTTTCGGTCATGAACCTACAAAATACAATTAACCAATTAACTGAAAGGATCATGTCATTAAAACTCAAAAATATATGAGGGATAGGTAAACATGCTAAGATAGTTCTATGAAAATAAATTGGAATCTAAATTCCTAGAAAGCAAGTAAAGATAAGCCTTGGCACGATCCCCCAAGTGGGCCCTGGATTCTTTTACTACCTCTAGAGGGCAGTACCAGTAGGCAACCATAATCTTATGGTGGGTGGATCTTCTTGGACATGAACCACCACATGTTCTTATCCTCATATTATAGTTCTTTGTTCTTGTTATGGAGAATTCCATTGATATAGTACACTAGATCCACTCCCATTACAATTAGGTACCGCTTTTATGGTGGGGGTTGGATGAACTTTGAAACCTCCTCCTCTGTAGTTGCTACTTGTGTGGAATCTTCTTCAAAATCCAGTGGTTGCTCTATACGTGCTGCATGAAAAGATAAATCAAAGGCAGATTCAAAATTTAAATTTGAAATATTAATTTCAAAATCTTACCTTTTAAGGTAGGAAGCCTATAGATTTAGTTCTTCATGTATATCCATTGTTATCATTTCTTAGAATTCATCATGTAGTTAATCAATATCCCTAGGGAACTCTATGTGTTCCTCAATAGGTGCAATTTATTCTTCTTCCTCCATGTCATAGAAAATCGTATTTGATTCTGTAAAACAAGAGGGAGTGATATAAAATTCAGATTCAATAAAACCCGAAGAGATAGAGTCAAAAAAAGTTTCAACTCCCTGAGTTGGTTCAGCTTCAATATATTCTTGATTTGAAAGTGCCTCTTGGAGTTGATTATCACTAAATGGAGGTAGGTAGTCATTCTACTCCACCTCGAGTTTTGATTCAACTTCATGGATTTCTTCAGTGAAATTCAGGAATAGAATTTGAACTTTCTTCTTAGCCTTGAATATTTGAATGTTAGTTTTGAGTTCATCGGCCATGTCCATAAAATCGTCAAGTGAGATCCATGTTGCAAGTCCTCTATCCTTCTTTTTGAACCTTATCATTAGAGCATCATACCTTCGTTGGAGGGCCTCCTCAGTGTAGCTGTTTTCTTCCTCCTGCACATGTGAGTAATTATCCCATGCTTAATAATTTGAATTTGAATGCATCAGGGAAAAATAATTTTTTTGTGATTTTTAAAAAAAAAATGAAAACTATCTAAAATTTGAAAATAGAAAAAGTAAAGTAAACAACTGATTAGCTCCCCGAAAATGACACCAGGTTTGACGCATGCCTATCATAGGGTGTGGCAAAATCAATTTATTTTCCTAATGCAGTATAGAGGCTGACCAGGGTCGTCTCATTTTAGGAGCTTTATTAGTTGTTTACCCACTTAATTTAAACCTATACTACTTTTTTTGGTTTTTTTATTTAATATTATAATGCTGTGGAATTACAATGAATTAAAAGTCTAAATTAACATTCAATGACATAATTTTATTAGTAATGAAAGAACTTGGACTTTGTGGGTTGGTTTTTGGGTTCCATTATTCTCTTTATTGGTGTTTAAATTATGTTTGATAATTCAATAACGAGACCTCATTCATGAATTACTATTCATTTATTTAGTGTTGCGAAATATTTAATGCATATATCAATCTCAATTCCACCTATTCATATAATCAAGGTTGATGGAACACCTCGATCGAGTGTGTGATATCTCCCAGAACAAGGTGCCATCTTATGTCATTTCATCTACTGAATGGCACAAATCTAACGTATGAAGAGCTTGAATGCAGTAGAAGGGAGGGAAAAGATTTAATAAAATTATAGAAATGAGTTTGAGTTCAGTTTCGTGGTGGATGACTGCCGTACCCATGCACACCACTCTTGTTTATCAAAAACATAATAAAACATAATAATTTAAGCACATAATAAATGTAATTTCCACATACCTCCCCTGGGCCAAGTCTTGGGGTAGTCCCTCATTTTTAAGGATAAGAGGTCACTGTGGATTGAAGAAGAATTAAAATAAAATAATTAGATTGGTGTTGGAAGAGAAAAGATAGATGTAAGAAGATTGATGTAATTTAATAAAAAAATATACAGAAGTGTTACATGATAGATGAAAATTAATTAAAAAGAAAAGAAAAGAAAAATCCTAAGTTAGCAGCATATTTCTAGGCCTCCACAAAAACATCGCTTTCGAACTCCCCCTTCATCATGTGTCAACCTCACCTTATATAGGAGAAGGCGGTTCCATCCTCCGGTATTAAGATCTTCATAATTCCTCTATAAAATTTCTTGCAGATTCTATCCACCGAATGATTGACCATTTTTGGCCAATTTAATGGCCTAATTTTGCAATGATGTATTCTATAAGGATCTTGAAAAATAGGTTTTACGTTTTATCACAAAATTTCAGATTTATCCTCAACGTGGATTACGAGATACAGACAATTAAAGTAGAGCATTTATTTTAGGGGAATGTTTCCTTTTTTCCCCAAATTTTCAACATCCATGGACCGCTTTAATGATGGAAAATATTTGTGATCTTCAACAACCGATCTCCATATTTATTTCTCCTTCCCATCCAATTAGAATCACTTTCATTGGACGTCTGTAGTCCGATTTATGACCAATTCATTGAGGTGGGGTCCACCTAGTTTCCAGAATAATATTCCAACTTGATTGAATTTTTCAAACCCTTGGATGGTAGAATTAAATCCTGGTCCAAAAACACAAGATAATGAAAATAAATATATTAACCCAATAAAAAAATAATCACATCAATTGGTTTTATTTTTAAAGATATATGTGAATTACAAAATTGATTAAAATCTGTTAATATTTCCAAATTAAGCAGTTTTCATATTAAGATTAAAACACTCTATAAATCCAAAATTGATGTAAATAACTCAAAAAGTTCAATTTTTAGGGATTAATTAATTTAATTAAATATAAAACGATGATGAAAAAATTGTCTTTATCAATTCCCCCACACGCAAATAATGCTTGTCCTCAAGCATAAAATCTCAACATGGAATTTAAAGGGCACCAATGTCACAAATATTTAAATTTCAATGCAATAAAATCAAACAATTATCAACATTGAATCAAATTTTCTAGTTCCAAAAAAATATCAATTTAATTTCCCATTTTTCAAGGAAACAATAAATTCATGCATTTTACTTTTTCATTTTGAAAAATGATGGAGCTTCTCATTTCATTCATTCAAGATTCTCAATTTATTATTATTAAACATACCATGTCATGCTCTACCTCTCTTTTGAATATTTTATCTAATCACTCAAGATACAATTAATAGTGGAGTTATTCACATATCATGAGAACATTCTCCTTATCCATGGGCTTGTAAAGGAACAGATTTCTCCACTTTGAAGAGACAAAACACACATAAAATCACGAGGACTTGCAATAAAGGTTCAAATGACTCTGTGGCATTGGTTTGATGGGTAAATGATCGAAATAATTTAAGGCTAGAAGTAGGATGTTTGAATCTTAAGTAAAATGCATGATTAGCAAGTGAAAACAGAGGATGAACCTCACTCAAATCCTTTTTGATAATGTGAAACACAACAAAACCCCGTTTTAATGACATGGGTCACGAGTCAATAAATGATTACAAAGAATGATATCATCAAAGTTCTCCCCCCTTTTAAATAATCTCCAGAAAGGAACAACTTAATTGATTTCTTTTTCTTTTTTTTGAATTTTTTTGTAATGTTCTAGAAATGTACAACTTTATTTTCAATTTCTCTCTCTTTTTTAAGGAGAACGATATGAAATGAAAGAAGAATAATGAAATGATGACTCATGCCCAATTTTATAATAATAAATTTCCCAAAATGATCACACACACCTCACAACACCCAAAAATGATACATATCCTAATGAACACGCATGAAAGGCCCTTCCCCCACACTCAAACATGAAATATCGATGAAAAAATTCTAAAAGTGTAGGTAGGTAAGGAAATATCATCTTGTAATGTGGATTAAAACTATAAGGCAATTCATGGATTCTATAGGCTAACGAAGGACAAATGTAAGGGTGGGTCTTATGTAAATATGTGGAAATCCAAAGTAGTGCCTCAATAATTTTAAATGTGTATTTTCATAGTCATAGCTTTGACATGTTTTAGCACAAGTTCTAGCAGGTGGCACATCCCCAGATCACTCAAGAAATATACATAAGATAAAATAAGAAATATTTGGTCTACAAATCCTCTCAGGAATGGGAATATGATATTAGACAATCACTCATGGAATGATTAATAATAACAAATTAATTCACATGAATTTCAGAAATTTAAATCATGAAAAATGATAGGGAAATTTTATTTACATGAATCAATTAATTCCATCAAATCATGAGTCCTTATTTCAATATTCATGCTTCACATTAATCATCAAATTATCTATTTTACTCATTAAATTTAATTAACATTGAAATTTAAAACATGGAACCACTGGAATCCTAAGTAATAATGCCTCATAGATATGTTAAGTAAACATAATTCAAGTGTAGGAATTAATTTTTTGTTTAAAGAACAAAAAAAATTTAAAGAGTTTCAAAGTTAAACATTAAAATTGAACTCCCTTTTGAAATGTGGCTTCGTTTTTTTTGTTTGGGGGTTCCCTTTTGCCATCATGAACCTAAAAAATAGAATTAATCAATTAACTGAAAGGATATTGTCATTAAAGCTCAAAAATATAAGAGATATTGGGCAACATGCTAAGCTTGTTCAATAAAAATAAATTGGAATATAAATTCCTAGAAAGAAAGTAAAGATAAGTCTTGAACGATCCCCAAGTGGGCCCTGGATTCTTTTAATTCCTCCAGAGGGCAGTACCAGCAGTCATCCATAATCTGATGGTCGATGGATCTTCTTGGAAATGAACCACCACATGTTCTTCTTCCCAGATTTTAGTTCTTTGTTCTTATTGAGGAGAATTCCATTGATAGAGTACACCAGATCCACCCCCTTCACAATTAGGTACCGCTTGCATGACAAGGGTTGGATGAAGTACTAAACCTCCTCCTATTCAGTTGCTAGTTGTGTGGCATGTTCTTAAAAATCTAGTGGTTTCTCCATATGTGCTACATGAAAAGAAAAATCAAAGGTATATTCAAAATTTAAATTGGTAATATTAATTTCAAAATAATTCCTTTTAAGGTAGGAATCTTGTAGATTTAGTTCTTCATGTATAGCCAATGTTATCATTTCTTGGGATTCCTCAAGTAGATAATCTATGTCCCTAGGGAGCTCTATGTGTTCCTCCATAGGTTCAATTTCTTCTTCTTCGTACGAGGTATAGAAAATGGTATCTGATTTTGTAAAACAACATGGAGAGACATAAAATTCAGATTCAATAAAACTAGAAGAGATAGAGTCAATAAATGGTTCAACTCCCCGAGTTGGTTCAGCTTCAATATATTCTTGATTTGAAAGTGCCTCTTGGAGTTGATTATCACTGGATAGAGGGAATTAGTCACGTTCCTCCACCCCGAGTTTGGATTAAACTTCATGGATTTCTTGAGTGAAATTTAAGAAGACCTGTGGAACATTCTTCTTAGCCTTGAATCTTTGAATGAATGTATTTAGTTCATCGGCCATGGCCATAAAATCCTCATGTGAGATCAATTTTTCAAGTCCTATTTCCTTCTGTTTTAACCTTATCATTAGAGAATCATACCTTCGTTTGAGGGCCTCCGCAGTGTAGTCATTTTCTTCCTCCTACACCTACGAGTAATTATTCAATTCATACTAATTTGAATTTGAATGCATCATGGAAAAATAATTTTTTTTAATTTTATTTTAAAATAATAATGAAAAATATCTAAAATTTGAAAATAGAAAAAGTAAATTAAAGAACTGATTAGCTCCCCGGAAATGGTGAATGTTTTGACGCACGCCTATCATAGGGCGTGGAAAAAATAATTTATTTTCCAAATTATGCATCGAGGATGAAGATGGTCATCTCACTTGACGAGCTTTATCTTTTGTTTACCGACTTAATCTAATTCACCTATACTACTTTTTTTTGGTTTTTTATTTAATATTATAATTCTGTGGAATTTAAATGAATTAAAAGTCTAAATTAACATTCAATGACAGAATTTTATTAGTAATGAAAGAACTTGGCCTTTGTGGGTTCCATTATTCTCCTTATTGGTGTTTAACTTATGTTTGATAATTCAATACTAAGACCTCATTCATGAATTACAATTATTTTATTTAGTGTTGTGAAATATTGAATGCATATATCAATCTCAATTCCACCTCCTCCTATAATCATGGTTGATGGCACACCTCGATCAAGTATGTGACATCTCCTAGAACCATGCTCCATCGTATGCCATTTCATCTACTGAATGGCTCAATTCCGCACCCTTGCACATCACTCTTGCTCATCACAAACATAATAAAACTTAAGAATTTAAGCACATAATAAATGGAATTTCTACATACCTCCCCTAGGCCAAGTCTCGGTTTAGTCCCTCATTTTTATGGATAAGAGGTCACAGAGGATTTAATAAGAATTAAAATAAGAGAATTAGATTAGGGTTGGAAGAGAAAAGATATATGGAAGAAGATGGATACACATTAACAAAAAAATATGCCGAAGTGTTACATGATAAAAAAAACTAAATTAAAAGGAAAAGAAAAGAAAAATCATAAGTTAGCAGCATGTCCCTAGGTCTCCACTCCAACTTTGGTGTCGAACTCCCCCTTCATCATCTGTGAACTCCTCCTTATATAGCCCAAGGGGGTTCCATCCTACGGTCTTATGATCTTTATAATTCCTCTTTTAAATTTACGACAGATTTTGTCCACCGAAAGGGTGACCATGTTAGGCCTATTTAATGGCCGAATTGTGCAATGATGTCTTCTATAAAGAAATTAAAAAATATTTTTTATGTTTCTTCAAAAAATTTATGATTTATCCTCCATGTGGATTATGAGATACGGAAAATTAAAGCTGATAATTTATTTCAGAGGAAAGTTTCCTTTTTTCTGACCCAAATTTTGAGCATCCATGGACCACCTTAATGATGGAAAATCATCAAGATCTGCAACCGACGATCTCCGTATTTAATTATCTTTCCATTCAAATTGTAATCACCCAAATTGGACGTCTGTAGACCGATTTATGACAAATTCATTGAGGTGGGGTCCACACGGTCGCCCAAAATAATATTCCAACCTGATTGAATATTTCGGACCCTTGGATGGCCAAATTAAATATCGGTCCAAAAACAAAAGATAAATACAATAAATATATTAACCCAATAAAAAACGCATCACATCAATTTTATTTATATTGTAAAAGATATGCGTGAATTACCAAAGTGATTAAAATATATCAATATTTCCAAATTAAGCAGTTTTCATATTTAAGCTCAAAACACAATATAAATAAAAAATTGATGTAAATAACTCAACATGTTCAATTTTTAGGGACTAAATCATTGAATTAAATAAAAAAAATGATTAAAATTTTTTCTCTATCATGTTTTTTCAGCCAGGCCCCATCTGTGCCTATAAATAGGACACTTGGAATCCCCATTTTCAGACTGCAAAGTAGTGAAAGAATCTCTAAAGCTCCCATTGCGTAGCTCTTTTGCCTAGATCTCTTGAATTATCTCAGGTAGTTCTATAAACTACAAAAGAAGGGATAATTAAAATGGATAGGAATGTTTCGAAATTATTTCCATTCTTCAGTCCCCATCCTTACTTACACAGTGTATCTGCGCACCACACCCACGCGGTACAACTGTGCGCCGTACCTGGTGACAGGGCAATGTTGGGCACCTACGTGGCATACCTGCGCGAGGTACCTATGCGAAAAACATACGTACCCTTCTTAAAAGCTATCCATGGTAGGGTATTTCCTTCTTTGGTTCCCTTATCTGAAAGTGACTAAATTGAAGGATCCACCAAAACAACCTGACTTATGAAACCTTTGGGAATGGCACATCAGCGTGTCTCCTATTTGAGTTTGTATTTCCGCAGTAAGATGTTTCCCTCATTTGTTTCAAAATGGGGTTAAGATTAATGGGATGTTTTCAGATTTTTTTATCCACAGTCACATGGAATTTTCTCCCAAAATAGTGTTGGGAAAATCCTGGTTTGGAGAAAGGTTGGGTCTTTGGCCTCTCCTTTCTCAAAGAGGTGACCTGGAACCTCCAACCAATGGTAGGGATAGTACATTTCACAGTTACTTTTCCTCTTTCCTAAGAGGATCAATTTTAGGGCATCAATATTGTTATAATCCCCTCACCTTCACCCCTTTATCCTTACATTGGACCCTTTTCCAATGTAAATAGAACAGAGGGAAGGCTCGTCGTGCCGCCCTCATCCACAGTCAACACATACTCTTCCATCAGCGGAGGAGGAAAAGAGTGTAGTGTCATTGTTAAATCATTCACATCCTCTTGTTTCTCACATAGAGCATGACTCACATGGTCTTAGAGATACGTGGTGGTTACAACATATGAACAAACACTAAAACAAATGAACTAGGAGAACTCTGATTCCTATTCAAGCCAGGAAACTTATGAAGCCCTTTTAGGGCCTGATCTCATCCAACCCTAATTCCCCCAATTAAGGAATCATTTTTCAGTAATTAATCCCAGAATCATCTCTCTTAGAGGACTATACTCTCCTATGAGACCCATTGTGTAACACTCCAAGCTTCCATGGTACACTTCTCTTCGAATAAAACACTAGCATGTACT
Source organism: Viscum album (assembly GCA_963277665.1). Taxonomy (NCBI): domain Eukaryota; kingdom Viridiplantae; phylum Streptophyta; class Magnoliopsida; order Santalales; family Viscaceae; genus Viscum; species Viscum album. Next base: position 1,718,644,553 of record OY728143.1, read on the forward strand.
GTACGCAACATCGAGTTATAACACACCACAACCAATCAATCTAGCCGTTATGAATAGTAATACCCACATTTTGAAATTTTATAAATTGTATATTTCATAATGGATTTCATATTTGTATTCGGAATATCAAAATTATCTTAGGGTGAATTTTTGGTATTTTTCTGAAAACTTTCAATTTTTGATGAATAGTGAAAAACACTTAGTTATAATTTAAAATAGAATTTTTATTTAAATAATTATTTATTTTATTTAAATTTATTTTAGGTCAAAATAGATACATAATACCTATATAATTTAATTGTTATTCATTGGAGTCAGTTTATAATAATTTTAGATATATAAAAATTTTATTGAACTTTTCACCGTCTTTTACCCACCTCCTAGGAGCATTTGCAAATTTAATAAAACATAATTTTACCGCTTCTGTGAGTTGAATTTAAAAAATATGAGAAAAATTGTTGATATCATTAAGAAAATTTTGATTCAATAAGATGAAAATAATTGTTGGTGTATTGTAACTTTTTAATTTTATTTACCACAGTTAAATTTAAATAGGGTAATCAAGGGTAAAAATGATATTATTATTACCCTAAAACATGTCCTAATTCTATTGGATAAGTGTAATTCAACCAAAACATCCTTTTGAATAAAATATTAACCTCTTTGGTCTATGTGGATTAGATTAGGACATTTATTATTATTTAATTCAAAGAAGAGTTAAAAGTGTTAAATTCAATGTTTAATAACTAATCCATTTTTAATATATGGTTACACATAAGATAAAATCAAATATAATTATTAATTATAAAGGTAAAAATATTTCATAAATAATGGTATTTTATTTGTATTTTTAGACATTAAATAATTTAATTTATTTATGACACAATGATGATTCAGTAATTATTAAATTAATGAAATATTAAAATAATTGATATTATAAATTTCCAAATAAATTTAATTTGAGACTTTTTATGAATTCCACTAATTTTATAGGTTAATATGTCATTTTAGGGTAGTTTAGATGAATTTTATTCTAAGTAATAATGTCGTTATGGTTTTATAAAAAAAAATTACAAATATTGTCAAAATTGACATAAAAGGGTTTTTCAAACAAGTATTATATTATTTGTTGATATTCAATTCCTAAAAATATAACGTTCATAAAAAAGACTTATATAATTATAGGTGTATCATTAATGAGCCACTGGGGGTTTCCTAGGATGTATATAGTTAATGTATTAACCATATAAAATAAAAATACAAAGAGACGTTGTAAATGTCAAACTATTTAACTAAGAGTTAAATCTAAAAGATAAAGCTAATATAGTGCCAAACACCTCTCTAAAACATATTGGTTGAGTGGTTTTAGACCCATCCCCACATTATCATTTAAATAATTCATTTTGAAGCCATTATAAACCTAAAATGATTTTATTATAAAATAATATTTCTAGCTTTTCCTAAGGTTCCCCTCACCCCTCTTATAAAAGGGCACTCACCCATCCCCAAAATTCACACCTTCAAAGCCTTTTGGATTGGACAACACCTTCAAAAATACCCTCTCAACTATCCTACCTTCATCCTAGAGGATTTAATTTAGTCATAAATCCATCCTAAGGATCCCTTTTGATCAAATCAAAATGAAGAACCCAGAGAAGAGGAAAATATTTCATCACCTCTTTCAAGTTCCTTTCTTCTTCCACCTCCCCTTTCTTTGTTGTTTCCATTCTTAAATAATAAATCTAGTATCTTATATATACTGTGATGTTATTATAAATATGTTACAACTATATTTATTATTCTATCCATCCTTTGAATGACATGTCAACATACATGCGTACGTACAGATTATCGTCTCCACGTAGTGGTGTAATTGTTATTCAATACATTATTATTTGGATGGGTATAATAATGAAGTGTAATTGATGTAAATAACAAATATAACAGGATAAATAGTCAGTATATATGATATAGCATTCAATTATATATTATTTTAATATAAAAAATAGTGATATTGTTGCTCGTGCGTACGTACGGATTACCGTCTCCACGAACACGATGAGATTCATTCCCCATCGTATTCATTCAAGACTAATTTTCATTAGATAATTAAAAATAATGCATAAATACTTAATATCATTCTGAATATTAATAAGATACATCCTATACATAACAAACATTACTTACGTAACAAATCAAAAAAAGGAAAACGAATCAGTTAACACTCGAAATGACGATAATACTATGATATTATTAAAAACGAAATGTTAAAAGATCATATATGATATAATATTATTGTATATGACTCTTGTATAATTTAATAACAATTATTTCACCATTATATAGGAGGTTAACCTACCCTCAACCTAGGGAAAGTACAAGTTAAGGGTTAATTTCACAATCTCTTTATTATCCGAGGTTGTTTTTACGTATGTATCTATTGGGACCTCTTTATCATCCATATCCTTGTTTCTTAAAAATGTATTCCGATTTTTTTTACTATTTAGTAGACTATGGGTTAAATCCATTTATACCCTTGTATGAATTTTTATAAATTGGTTTGAAAGGAATATTTCTTTCATTTTCCAAACAAGGTGCCTTATGACCTTTTCAAAAGAATTAATGTAAGAATGTTTTTTTAACTTATACGGTGGGTGAAACTATTCTCCACCATTATAAAATCATCTAAGCTTCCCTAACTAAATGATAAGAATATTTTCAAAATAAATTTATTCTTAAATGATTTCAAATTATAAAGAGATATTTCTCTAAAAAATGATTTGATTTCATCTATGTCAACATCCTTTGATGGATTTAAATCTTATTTGATGTTGATTTATTATGATTCAAAACTTCCATATTGTATTGAAGGTTTTGTGATATGTTTGACTGTGGATGTTTTATTTTCATACCATTCATGGTTTATAGATAAAGTATTTACATTTCGTATGCTAGTTTTAATATGAATGTTTATGTTATGTTTAAACCTTTTCATATGAGGAAAGCATTGGACTTAGTAAGTGACAGGTGGAGCCCACTATAGCTCCTCGATACCTCAGTAGGTTTCACAATAAAAACAAGTGTCTTGAAACAAGGCCTTGACAAAATCTGATTTTTAGTCTTGGAACAAGGCCTTGACTATGTGGTTATGAAGTATGGAATTATGCATTCCACCATTATGAAAGTGGCTATTGATATTGTATGTGATTATTCGACAAGTAGAATATCCATGTGAGTAAGTAAATGACATTATTTTTATTTATATTTTCCATATTATGATGAGGTTTTTGTTGAAAAGGCTTTTGTTTTAGTTTTATACATTGCCTTAAATGTTTATTCTTATTTATGAAAGTTTCCGCTATATTTTAATCCTTACTGAGCATCTGAGCTCACCCTTTCTATGTTTTATTTTTCCCAGGATGCGATGAAGTATATTATGACTGACCTATAGGGATAGTCTATGGGATCTGAATGTTGTCTATGGAAACAATGCTGTTGTAGTTTTCCATTTAATGATGTAATGTAAATCTTCTGAATGTATCTAGTATTTCCAAGGCTACTAAACTAATCAGTCTTTCGAGACATGATATTTTGTGATCATGCCAATGTTATGTAATAATGCACCGAATCTGGGTACCTGGGGTCAGGGAGTTATAGTTGGTATCAGAGTATGTTTAGTACAAACCTTGGAAACTAGATTTAGATAAACTCTGATTAGATCACACAACCCTAAGATAGACATTGAGGAATTGTATAGAAGAACTGTCTTTAATTTTGGTAATGTAGAGATTTTGTGAGTTTTCCAAGAAAATACATCCCTGTTTTGATACGAGTAGGTAGAGGTGGCTCTGGCATAACTGAACCTAGGGGTAAAACCCGAAAACACTGCTTTGAGCTAGACTCGAACGGGGGTTGGTGCACGACAACAGGTCTTGCTGCACTCTTGGTTATAACACTCTCAGGGATATGCTTAGGATAATTCTCATTTTATTTGCAAACCATTATGAAGGGTTTATGAGTATATACTTCCTCAAAGAAAACATTTTTTATTATTATGGATCATATCCACAAACTGTTCAATTTATGTTAAGTGTTTTATAAGTTTTGAATTATGTATTTTTCTTCATAAACTAATCTAGTTTATGACATTGTTTAGAAATGGCGCCTAGTGGAAGGAATGGAAAATATATCAATGAGTGCACTCCATGTAGGAATTTCCCTCCTACTCAAGATAATTATAGTGGGGATGGTGATGCAACTGGTGCTGATTAGATAATCACCATACCGGGACAACTCACTCAGGTTATGAATAATAACCGTACCCATATGAAGCACCCTGATCCAAAACATGGAGGTTCAATGTTAGATCGCTTCATGAGGAAAAAAACACCAAAATTAAATGGGGGTATAAATCCACTAGTATTCGAGCAATGGATAAATTCCTTAGTGAATGTATTCCATGCCTTGGGGAGTAGCGAAAGAGAAAAAGTTGTCATGGAAGTTTACCGCCTCACTGGAGATACTGATCAGTGGTGGTCATTGATTCAAAACCCAAAGGATAATGAAAAAGTATCAAATATAAAAAGGATGGAGCTTAAAAAAAATTGTTAGAAAAATACATTCCTCGTGACCATCGAGTGGATATGGAAAGATAATTTCTGAGTCTGAGGCAAAAGGAGGATGAGAATGTCGAAAAGTATGAAGCTATCATTACAAGGTTATCGAGACATGATGCTTATTATATAGCTAAACCAATAAGTAATATTGATCATTTATTTGATGGGTTAAAACCATTTCTCCATTGAGAATTCGTCTCAATATTCTTCTCATCGTACGAAGATATTGTCTCATGTACTATCAAGAAAAAAAATAATTCTCCAATTTTTACGACGTTAAAGAAAAGCAAGAGAAGAAGAGATCTACTGAACACTCTGGAAATGGAAAAAAGTGGAAGAATAGAAAAGTTGAATATCTATCATGTATTAAATGTGGGAAGAAACATCCTGGTACTTGCTTGAAGGTAATGGGAGTCTGTTTTAAGTGTGGTGAAAAAGGGAACAAAGCTCGTGATTGAAAGGGGAAGAAAGAGGTTGTCGATGTTTAATGCTATAATTGTAGAGAAAGTGGGAATTATGTGAATGAATGTCCTAAGCATCATGGGGACTTACCTTAGAAAAGGCCAAGGGATCAAGGCCAAGCTTATGAAATCACTACCACTGTGGTTGAAGCTCTGAAAGACGTGGTAGCAGGTAATTTAATGGTTTTCTCAAGTTTAGAAAATGCTTTATATGATTCTGGATCATCACATTGTTTCATATCCTCCCAGTTTTCTATGAAAATTAGATATTTCCAATTTGTTTTAACAAGGGTTTTGTCAGTCAAAACTACTAAGGGATGTATCATTTCAACAATGTTTTGTGAATCAGTTCCCATTAAGGAATATAAACATTATTTATCTGCGGATATCATTGTCATACCCATGATTTAATTTTATATAATCCTCAGTATAGATTGGATTTCAAGCCATGATGTGAAAATTTATTTTAAGAATAAAGAGGTTACAATTTTTGATAATGATAAGGAGTACCTTATCTTTAGAGCAGAAACACCACCACCTAATTCTTATCTAGATCCACCCCTTGTAGGTCTACTAAATTAAATTATTGGGGAGGAAGAGAATGAAATAACTGTGGGTTAGGAAAGGAATGTTCAAATAGATTATTTACCTATTGTGAAAGAATAGGTAGATGTGTTTTCAGAGGATTTACCTGGACATCCTCTAGAATGAGAAATTGATTTTTCCATTGATATTATTCCTGGTTCAAGGCCCATATCGAAGACCCCTTATAGAATTCCCTCTGTGGAATTAGTGTAACTAAAGAAACAACTAGAAGAATTGAGTAATAATGGATTTATTCACCCTAGTGTTTCTCTATGGGGAGCCCCTGTCGTTTTTGTTAAGAATTAAGATGGATCTATGAGGCTGTACATTGACTACAGGGAGATCATTGCTATAATAATAAAGAAAAAGTATCCCCTACCTCGCATTGATGATTTATTTGACCAACTGCATGGAGATAAACACTTTTCAAATATTGACCTTTGACCTGGATATCATCAGTTGTGTGTGAAGAAGGAAGACATTCCAAAAACAGCATTTCGAACCAGGTACATGGATTATAAGTTTACAGTAATGCCTTTTGGATTGACAAATGAACCATTTGTCCACATGGATTTAATGAATAGAGTTTTCAAGGATTATCTTGATAACATTGTAGTGGTATTTATTGATGATATTTTGTTATACTCTAAAATCTACGAAGTTCAGGAAAATCACTTGCGCATTATTCTAAAGACTCTTAGAAGACATAAATTATAAGGGAAGTTTATAAAGTGTGAATTCTACCTTCAAGAGATATATTTTTTGTCCATATTGTCTCTAAGGATAGAATCTTAGTTGATCCTTCTAAGGCCAAGGAAATCCAAGAATGTCTAACACCAATGAGTATAACCGAGGTATGCAGTTTTATCAGTTTAGTTGGTTATTATCGACATTTCGTCCAAAATTTTTCCCAGTTGGCTAACCCATTAACAAAGCTCACACGAAAAGTGTTTAAATTTTTTTGGGAAAAATAGTGTGAAAAATGTTTTAAAGAATTGAATATAGGATTAGTCAATTCTCTTATCTTGAATCTACCATCGGGGAATGATGGGTTTTTTATTTTTAGTGATGCCTCAAAGAAAGGACTTGGTTGTGTCCTTATGCATAATGATAGGGTTATGGCCTATGTATCACGACAGTTAAAAATTAATGGAAAAAACTATCCTACTCATGATCTTGAGTTAGTAGATGTAATATTTTCTTTGATGATTTGGAGTCCCTGTCTCAATTGTGAAAAAAGTGAGATATATACCAATCACAAGAGTTTGAAGTATATTTTTTCACAAAAAGAACTCAACATGAGGCAAAGGTGATGGATTTAACTACCCAAGGACTATGATTTCACTCTACACTACCACCCATGGAAGGAAAATAATGTGGAAGATGCTTTGACTAGAAAGGATTGTGGTGTTTTGAACAAGATGTTAGTTGAAAAGGATCCTATATACATGGATCTAGTAAATACGGATATGGGAATCACCATGGAAGGGGAAACATCGGTACTTTTTTAAATGGTTGTCAAACCATCTTTACTAGAATGGATAAAGAGTTCTCAGAACGATGATGAAGAGTTTCAAAAGGTGATTAAAGCTGTGAATGATGATAGATTGAGTGACTTTGTGTATGAAGATGGAATTTTGATATTTGGGAAGAGACATTGTCTTCCCGATATACCTGATGTAAAAAGGCAATTATTGGATGATGCTCATACCTCCAATTTCTATATACACCCTGGGGGAACCAAAATGTATAGATATTTGAAGAACAATTTTTGGTTGGAAAACATGAAGATCGAGATTGATAATTTTGTGTCATGATGTATGATTTTTCAACAAGTGAAAGTTGGAAGGCAATAGCCTGAAGGAGTCATGCAGCCTCTTCCCATATAGGATTAGAAATGGGATAATATTATGATGGGATTTTTCATGGGGCTACCAAAGACTCCTAGAAAGAACGATGAAATATGGGTCATTATTGACCATCTTACCAAGTTAGCATATTCTCTTGCTATAAGAGAAGATTTACCACTTGATCTTCTAGCAGGACTTTATATTAATGATGTTGTGAGAGTTTATGGAGTACCCCAATCAATTGTTTCTGATCATGATCCCCGTTTTACATCATGATTCTAGAAAATTCTTCAGAAAGACCTGGATACTGAACTTCATTTGAGCACTGCATACCACCCCCAAACTGATGGACAATCAGAATGGACTATTTAAACCTTAGAAGACATGTTGAGATCATGCTCACTTGACTTTCAAGGTATGTGGGATCAATATTTATCTCTGGTAGAATTTTCCTATAACAATAGCTTCCATTCAAGTATTCAGATGGCACCACATGAAGCGTTATATAGAAAGAGATTTCACACACCAACATGTTGGGATGATATTGGTGAAAAGAAACTTGTAGCCCCAGAACTTTTGGAGGAAATTAAGGGAAAGGTGAAGGTAATCCAAAACCACATCAAAGTAGCTCAAAGTAGGAAGAATAGCTATGTTGGTAACCGAAGGAAGGATTTGTAATTTCAGGTAGGATATCCTGTTTTATTGAAGGTATCTCCATGGAAGGGTGTAATATGTTTCGGTATGAAGGGTAAATTCAGTCCCAGGTACATCAGACCTTTTGAAATTCTAGAACGAATTGGGGTTGTAGCTTACCGTTTGGCAATGCCGCCAAGTCTCTCCAAAGTTCACGATGTGTTCCATGTATCACTGTTAAAAATATTCTTGCCTGACCCAACACATGTACTCACCTATGAGGAATTAAAACTGAAACCCGATCTATCTTATTGCGAAGATCCTGTCAAAATTCTTGTTACAAGAGAACAAGTGCTGAGAAATGGGACAAATCGTCTGGTAAGAGTTCTATGGAGAAACCATAAGATGGAAGAGGCAACGTGGTAACCTGAGAAACATATAATGAAGAACCTCCCGAGTCTTCTTATGCAGTAATAATGTATAAATTTTGAGGATGAAATTATTTGAAGGAGGGGAGAACGTAACACCCGAAGCCTCCTTGGTACGCTTCTCTTTGAATAATACAATAGCATGTGTTGTACGCAACTTTGAGTTTTAACACACCACAACCAATAAAACTAGCCATTATGAATTGTAATACTCAGTTTTTGAAATTTTATAAATTTTATCTTTAAAAATGGACTTCATTTTTGGATTCATAAAATCAAAATTTTCTATAGTGATTTTTTGGTATTTTTCTAAAAACTTTCATTTTTTGATGAATAGTGAAAAGCCCTGAGTTATAGTTTAAAACAAAATTTTTATTTAAATAATTATTTATTTAATTTATATTTATTTTAGGTCAAAATAGATACATAATACCTATATAATTTTAATGTAATTAATTGGAGTCAGTTTATAATAATTTTAGATATATAAAAATTTTATTGAACTTTTCACCGTCTTTTACCCACCTCCTAGGAGAATTTGCTAATTTACATAAAACATAATTTTACTACTTCTGTGAGTTTAATTTAAAAAATTCGAGATACACGGTTGATATCAGTAAAAAAATGTGGTTCAATAAGATGAAAATAATTTTTGGTGTATATTGACATTTTACTTTTATTTACCACGGTTAAAAGTAAATATGGTAATTAAGGTTAAAAATGATATTATTATTAAACTAACACATGTCCTAATTATAATGGATAAGTGTAATTCGACCAAAAACAACCTTAGGAATAAAATATGAACCTATTTGGTCCACATGGATTAGATTAGGACATTTGTTATTATTTAATTCAAAGAAGAGTTAAAGTATTAAATTAAATGTTTCATAACTAAACAATTTTTAATATAGGGTTAAACATAAGATAAATTCAACTATAAATATTTATTAGAAAGATAAAAATATTTCGTACATAATGGCATTTTATTAATATTTTTAGACATTAAATAATTTAATTTATTTTTCACATAATTATGATGTAATAATTACATAATTAATGAAATATTAAAATAAATGATATTATAAATATCCAAATAAATGTAATTTTAGCATTTTTATTAATTAAAATAATTTTATAGGTTAATATGACATGTTAGGGTTGGTTATATGAATTTTTTTTGAAGTAATAATTATGGTATGAATTTAGAAAAAACAAAATACCAAATAGTGTCAAAATTGACATAAAAGAGTTTTTAAAACAAATATTATATTATTAATTGATATTCAATTTCTAAATATCTAATGTTTGGAAAAAAGACTTATATAATGATATATGTATCATTAAAGAACCACTTTGGGTTTTCTTGGATGTATATCGTAAGCTTATTAACCATATAATATAAAAATACAATGAGACATGGTAAATGTCAAACTGTTTAACCAAGAGTTAAATCTAAATGATAAAGTTAATATAGTGACCCAAATCTATATAAAACCTATTGGTTGAGTGGGTTTAGACCCATAACCATCTTATCCATTAAATAATTCATTTTTAATTCATTAGAAACAGAAAATAATATATCTAGCTTTTCCTAAGGTGCCCCTCACCCCTCTTATAAAAGGGAACTTACCCTTCCCCAAACTTCACACCTTAAAATCCTTTTGGCTTTGAAAAACCCTGCCCAATTACCCTCTCAACTCTCCTACCTTCATCTTAGAGGCCTTACTTTAGTCAAAAATAAATCCTAAGGAGCCCTTTTGATCAAATCAAAAGGAGGAACCCGAAGAAGAGGTAAATGTTTCATCACCTCTATGAAGTTCCTTTCTTCTTCCACTTCCTCTTTCTTTGTTGTTTCCATTATAAAATAATAACTCTATAATCTTATATATATGGTAATGCTATTATAAATATGGTAAAATCATATTCATTATTCTATCCATCCTTTGAATGACATGTCACTATACGTGCGTACGTACGAATTACTGTCTCCACGTCTTGGTGTAATTGTTATTCAATACATTTTTATTTGGATGGGTATAATAATTAAGTGTAAATGATGTAAATAATAAATATAACATTATAATGATTCTGTATATATGATATAAAATCTAATTATAGATTATTTTAATATCAAAAGAGTGATATTGTCGCTCGTGCATACGTACGGATTACTGTCTCCATGAACGTGATCAGATTCATTCCCCATCATATCCATTCAAGACTAATTTTCACCATATGGTTAAATATAAAGTTTAAATAATTAATATCATTCTGAATATGAATAAGATACATCCTATCCATAACAAATATTACTTACGTAACAAATCATATAAATAAAAATAAATGAGTTAACACCCGAAATGATGATAATACTGAGATATTATTAACAAAGCAATGTTAAAAGATCATATATGATATCATATTAATATATAATATTATTGTATAATTTTATAACAATTATTTCCCCATTATATAGGAGGTTAACTTACCCTCTTCCAAGGAAAAGTACAAGGTAATTTTTAATTTCACAATCTCTTTATTATTCGAGGTTGTTTTTATGCAAGTATACACTGGGACCTATTTATCATCCACATCCATGTTTCTTGAATGTGTATTCCAAATGTTTTTTACTACTTACTAGACTATGGGTTAAATAAATTTATAAAATATTCTAAATTTTTATAAAATGGTTTGAAAGGAATCTTTTTGTCATTTTCCAAACAAGGTACCTTATGACCTTTTTGACAAATTTAAGGTAAAAATGTTTTTTAACTTATACGGCGGGTGCTGCTATTTTCTGCCATTATAACATCGTCGGAGCTTCCCTTACAAGCTTATAAGAATATTTTCAAAATAAATGTTTTCTTAAATTATTTCAAAATAGAAAGAAATATTTGTCTAAAAATGTTTTTATTTTATCTATGTCAACATCATTTGATGGATTTTAAGCTTATTTCATGTTGATTTATTACGATACAAAACTACCATATTGTATTGAAGGTTTTGTGATATGTTTGACTGTGGATGTGTTATTTTCAAACCATTCATGGTTTATGGATAAATTATTGAAATTTCATCTGCCAATTTTAATATGAATGTTTATGTTAGGTTTAAACCATTTCATATGAGGAATGCATTGAACATAGTAAGTAAAGGGTGGAGCCCGCTATAGCTCGTCGATTCATCGGTAGGTCTAATGATACAAACTAGTGTCCTGGAACAAGTCCTTGAAAAAATCTTATTTGTATTCTTGGCACAAGTCCTTGACTAAGTGGTTATGAAGTATGGCATTATGCATTCCATCATTATGAAAGTGGATATTGATAATGCATGTGATTATTCGACTAGTAGAATATCCATGTGAGTAAGTAAATGGAATTATTTTGATTTATATTTTCTATATTATGATGAATTTTTTGTTGAAAATGAATTTTTTTAGCTTAATACATTTCCTTAAATGTTTATGCTTATTTATGATAGTTTCCGCTATATTTTTATCCTTACTGAGCATCTGAGCTCACCTGTTTCAATGTTTTATTTTTCCCAGGTTGAAAAAAAGTATATTATGACTGACCTGTAGGGATAATCTATGAGATATCAGTGTTGTCTATTGAAATAATTTTGTTGTAGTTTTCCATTTTATGATGTAATGTAAATCGTATGAATGTATCTAGTATTTACAAGGCTACTAAACTAATCAGTCTTTCGAGACATGATCATTAGTGATCATGCCAATGTTATGTAATAATGCATCGACTCTGGGTAACTAGGGTCGGGGAGTTACACATTGAACAACATGGGCTTTGATTCCCATTAATATGGGATACGTAAGAAGCCTCCTTGAGGTTCAAAACCAACACCTCAAAATCAACCCTATTCTCTTGGGGCCATATTCCCAACGAGGTCTGATCCAACTTAGAAAATCATATCCTTTCAAAGATACTTGGGCTGAATCCGCATAAGTCCCACACTATGTTTCAACTAAGAACCTTCCTATTATAGGACTTTATCACATGACTTTAAAAGGTATGATGTGTCCTATTAAGCGGCACTGAACTACGAGGGTTCTGATTCCTTTCTCAAGGATACGTAGGTAGCTTATTTTATGAGCACGATCCCAAGATTAAAAACAAACCTTCATTTCCCTGGATGAAAATAAATTCTAGAGTTCCTCACTATGTGGATTAAAAACTAGTATCATAATTAAAATGATTAATAGAATCTATTATCAGCATATTAGAGGATACCATTAATGGAAAACCTCTAATACATACAGATGTTTCCATTGTAGAAGAACCTTGAATCCGTACTGATGTTTCTAAATTTTACAAATGTTAATAAGTGATTACAAATTCTAAGGGATACTTATGATATAATAATTAAATTAATAAGGATTCATGAAAATATTTTAATCTTACAAAGTGAGTCCTAGAGTAGACACTAATTCCCCCCAAAAGGGTGTGATGAGTCCGACCTCCCATCCTCTAGACCAATGCAAATTCTTAAGTATCGTAAAGTTCAAAACTTAACGAACACCTACCTTTGGAAAGCATGTCCTCTTTGGATAATGAACTTTTGGCAGTTTCTGGTTCCATGAATAAATCCAATGGAAACTGCAAGAAAATAGTGATTCCTAAATCTAGAACACACATTTCAAAGAACTATGAAACGGTCGTGTCTTGAGGGTGCTGTTTTTCTTGTACACCAGAGGGATGTGACTATTTTAATACTGAATGGAAATGAAATAAGGTATATACTATTTTAATTTCATTAAATAATAATTATATTATAATATATATATATATATATATATTAAGTAGTTATGTCCATATAAGCAACCACAAGAAGCAGTAATGAATAATTTATCACATTTTTAAGGGTGTTATTCTACATGAACGTGAAACAAACATAATAAATTTCCAACAGAAGATAACGGTAAGAAGTTAAGTAATATACTGTATTTAAAAAATCATTTTAATTTTAAAGAACTTATATATTCTATAATTAATATTTATAATCATCAGTTTGAGGTGGTGATAGAAATCAAAAAACAATGATTCATAGAGGTGGTAGTCCATATATACACATGAGAGATGTTTTCATTTATGATAAATGGAATAAGGTTGTAAAATAATACTGGTAAAATTTAACTAAAATTCAGATACTTATTAACTTATTTTAAAAAGTTTAAATATTATTTTAAGGAGGTATAATAAGAAATAAACAAGAAACACTCGGTTATGGATTATTACTCTTATTTGGAAAACCTTCATTATCGTACAAATTTATCTATCATAGGATGGTCTCTTAGAGAGGTAAAATAATACATTACATGTGGAGAAAATCAAGGGATATTTTTGGGTAGGAATTTTATAAGGTAATTTGCTCAAAATTTGTTTGTATTCAGGAGAGTAGGTTCTTTTTTATAAGTGAGTGGAATGAAGCTCTTGCAAATACATAAATCTTTACATTAATATAAATATAATTCTCAAGGAAAGTGAATAACACTTAGTAAAATATTGAAAATAAGATAAATTAAGGGATTAATAAACTCAAAAAAATAAATTTAACATGGGTTTCGATATATTTGATATCACATTTCTTAGTTTAATCCATTTTAAAACTTTTAACATTTTCCAGGGTGAAATTTTTTAACCATAATTACAATTCATAATGAAAAAAATTAAATTTAATGAACTAAGAATTTTAAACATCTTAATTCAAAATTTGGAATAAATTTTTCAATATTTACTTTCTAGAAGTATAAAAAATTAATTTCAATATATGTTTGAAACATGAAATGAAAAATAACTTTTTAAAAAATGGCATATTTAAAAATGAAAATGTTTTTAAAGAAAAAATAAAGTATAATAAAAATTAATATATAATTCTATGAATCAATTTTAACCAATGGGGACTTATTTAACATTAAAATTAATCCAAAATAAAATTGGGATTTTTAGTTACAGGAAATTAAATGATTGTTTTTATAAAAATCTGTATTTTACACTATTCATTAGAAATAAATAATTTAAAAAAATTCCACCAATTATCCATAATATAATTTAATTTTTCAGAATAATAAAATTAATTTAACATTATCGAATAAAAAATCTAAAATTTATAAATATAAATTTAAAAAATGACATATTTCATTAAAAAAGATTTAGTTAGATTAAAAAAATTCTTTTCAGATTGAAAAATGATATAAAACAGTATAATTATATATTAACCCATAAAAATATATTTATTAACATTAATAAGACATTAAATTGATTATTATTTACATTACATATGTTTTCATAGCTAGAGTATTTTCTTTACAAACATTTATGAATTTATTAATTCATATTTTTTGAAAGTACTATAATGTATTATGGGGAATCACTTTTTGATTGACTAAATTGGGATTTGGTATTTCATAGATATATAATATAAAAGTTTTTTATGATTTTTATAAAATTATGTGTAGATATATATTCACATTGTATTACATATGATCTGATACATTCTGAATTTTATTTTTATATTCGAAAAGTGTTCCTTAAAATATCCAAAAGGAGTTTTGGATATTATTTAAAAAATTATGTTATGTGATAAAATATATGGTGAAATAGATACAATTATATGGGAATTTTGTTAATGTTAAATATTTTGGGGAATATTCTCTATATCCTCACTCTTTTGAAGAGTACATACATATTCTGTATGGTATGATATGGGTATATAGAAAGGCATGATGTGAGAGAACATGACACTACCTTCACCAATAATAGTTTACATTTGGGTTATTACATGTTTTAATGAATCATATTTTATGATTCATATAAAAACTAGAAACTTTTAAATTTTATAGTTTTATGACATGGGAATTTTTTACAAAAGTTTATCTTTACTATCGGGAATGTATAAAAAATTATAGTGTATACATTATGAATGCATATTTTTTCATGGAAATACAAAGAGCTTTAACCAAATAAATTTATGAAGAATATATTGGCAGATGAATGAAAAATCATTGAAAAAAAATCAATGGATATAAAAGGTGGAATTTATTATTATATTTCGATGGTATGAACTAACCTTGCCTCCTATAATTACTTCTAATTCTCTCCCTCCTTTTCTCTTTCCCTCAAGAGGCAGTAAATTTCCATGAGAATATATGAGGTTATATCTAATTAGATGTTTGATTCATTTTTTCCCCTTTATACAACATATAATGTGAGTATAATGGGTGATTATTAGTGATATTAATTAATCAAATTAATTATGGATTATTCAAAAAAAATGTTTCGAATGGTACGTACATGTTTATAATTTTAGATTATACTAGGATTCAACCTCATGCAAGGTATACCTTGGTATTCAAGGTATCAAATTAATTTTTCAATTTTTACGAAGAGATAATAAATCTTTATAATCAAGAAATTCATTAATGTTAAGGTGATGACAAATTAAAATGTTCATATGTCGTTTTGGGAAATTTGTTCATTTCATTTCAGTTATGATTGAAATGTGTATAATGGTCATATAGGTTCATAATTTTTATCTATTTATCTTTTTTAAAATTTAAATAGAATGAATTCATATATGTTTTAGTTATTAAAATTCCATTTGTGGGTTGTTTCATTTTTATTTGTATGTTTCTTGTGTAATAACAAGCTCAACTTATATGAGAATTTTATAGGATTTAAATTTGAAGTAATTATCCTATTATTTATTTAAAACAAAGTGAAAATCAAAACCAAACCATGCATTAATACCATTTTCCCCTTTTCACCCTAGGGTTATTGGGAACATGCATTAGGTCTATGATGCACAAGTTTGGGAAATTATATAAAGTGTATAGGATGGATAGTTACAAATTTTTAATAATAAATAATTGAAATATGTGATTATTTAATATATAAATATAAAAAAATGTTACATGGATAGTGGGTTGAACCATACATATTTTTCAATTGATATTTTATATAAATATTATAAACTCACATCTAATAGAGTTGGTAATGATAGAAATAATTTTCCGTAATAATAGATTACTCAATTTTGTTAACTCAATATCAATATCTTCTAGTTCGGAATAAATTTATAAACTTTTACTATATTTAATGATCATGTAATTAATGTATATTTATTATATTTGGAATTAAACAATTAAAAATACTTCTATTTCCTCCCTTTCAATAGATATGGGTTTATTTTAATTAAATGAAAACAATTTTTTCCTTTTTAACTATGTGTTCAACTACGATTCCTATGTGGATTTAAAGCATTAATGTTTAAACCATTAGATTCTCCTATAAGATATTATTTCAATATATTTCATTTATAGAGAGTATATTGGATTTCATAACCTATTTTTGAATTATTAAATGCATCAAGAAATCGATTTTGGTAAAATTTAGGAAATATTTTTCAGAATTTTTATGCAAACATATTTTTTTATGTGGATCAAGATGTAAAAATGACTTCCTCTTAAAATCCTATTTATCATAAAGAGAATAAAAAATTATATCATCATTGAAAATTTAGTAGAAATAAAATAATTAATAAAATTAATTATTATTCACTAATTAACGTCTACTAATTTTTATCAATTAATTAATTATCCTGTGTACATTTAATAACCATTTTCATAATAATTGGTCATAGGTAACCTAAATTAACATATCATAAAATTGATTTATTGAGACATCAAAACATATGGGGTTTCATATTTGATTTTATTATATATATATTCAAATTGTATAACTAAAAACATATAAAATATGAAAATGTCCCCCAAATTAGGAATGTTATGTTATAAATTCTTGATATATATATATATATATAGTGTTATTAAACACCTATATTATATAATGTCCCAATAATATGTATATTTTAATGAATATCATTAAATCTCAATTGATTTATTCCAATCCTATGCTAAAAGAATGTATTTTCTATTAAATGTTTTATACAACAGGGCTAGCATATGTTTTATATTTTAAAACACTCAATATTTTGTTCACAATATGTTATGGTACATATTTCAGAACATGTTATCTCTTCAAAACCATCAATTAATAGTAAACATATATGATATAAAATATATAATTTTAATAAAATAACTTTTTAAAAACATGTGTCTTAAGATAGATGTATATAAAATATTAATATTCTTATTTTATGTATATTTAATTTATTCATCTTATAATTGTATAACCTACTGTTGGTGGGGTGGTAATGATTTTGGGGAGTTCAGGGTAATGGCACAAGGTCAAGTCCCTGGGCCTATATGTTTAGTGCAATTTTCATCCATGTGTTATATTCCACGATGGATGATGTAATCGACATATTATAAGATAAATACAACAAGTTCAGTCTATCCACAAGAAGATAATTTTTTATTTGAAATTTGTTTCTTAAATAAATTTTCATAATTATTTTAATTCACTTCATAGAATAAGATAAAACCACAAAAAATAAATAATATATTGCACTAAATAGGATTAATTTATCATTAGATTTCATGATTTAGAATAATAATTCATTATTTATATGTAATGATCTTCTCATTTAAAAAAAAAATTAACTTGTAATTATGATCTCTATTTAACTAATGAAGGTAATTAAATTAACTAAATAAAATATATTTTATGAGAGGGATGATAACGGGTCAGGTACCCACTATTTTTTGGGACACTTGAACCTGAACCTGATTAAAATTTTCACAATCCAAACAAATCTCAAACATAATTATAAACATTTAACTTTTATCATAAAATGAAACTTATTAATTAAATGGAACAAATTCAATATTAAAACTAAATGAATTAAATAATACCTATTTATTTCCCAAACCACTTTAACTTTTACATTTTTTTAATTAAAACAGTGACCGACATGAATAAATCTCGTTGATAAGATTTCCAGATGATTGAGTGAGATAATAGTGGATGGAGGTAGCTTTTGTTGGATCCATTCCAACATTGTGAAGATTATGAGGGATTATTAATCCATGCATTCCACATACAAATTCAAATTTGGGATTTCACATGATCTCCTTCTTTTGTCTAACCGTACCACCAATGCCTTGATTCATGAAATTATTTTCAAACTTTAAGCATTTTTAATGTTATTTGAATTTTATTTCTAGAATTAAATGGGTTCATGTATTTTAGGAATCCTATCAATGATTCCCAAACCCTATCTTCTTAATAATTTTATAGGGAATAAGAAACATAAACCCTACCCAGACCCAGCATAGGGTTACTCAAACTAGATTTAATCAGGTTGGACAGGGCCAGGTACTCGTTACATAAGTAATAATTTCCCTCTATATCTGACCATATATGTTATATGAGTCCACTATTTTGCTTATAAATCATTTTAAGAAATAAACAACACATTAGGGGATGATATAACTCAAGTTCATGAAATTAAATTATTAATTAATATGTACATAATTAATTAAAAACTATTTACTTTCAAATATGTATAATAAAAAAGGAAAAAATAATAAATAAAAATATTTTTCAACATGGAATAAAATGATTTTTTTTTCATATCATCATATAAAGATAACCTATTTTAAAAATATCAATAAAAAATACTTTTTATATGTGAGGTAAAACTTATTTTATTTTCATTGATATTTGTTTAATTATTTTTGAAAATTGAAATATTCGAATAGAAAAGATTATTTTATTAAAAAATAATGTTACAATAGACTGTTGGAA
Organism: Viscum album; assembly: GCA_963277665.1. NCBI lineage: Eukaryota > Viridiplantae > Streptophyta > Magnoliopsida > Santalales > Viscaceae > Viscum > Viscum album. The sequence continues at coordinate 1,718,663,853 of OY728143.1, forward strand.
GCTATTTTATTACTAAGGAAATGCCTCAATTAAATGATTGGACCTATTAAACTATCCTCGTGTTCCCTCGATATAAAAATTAGAATAGCTATGTCTTCCTATCCTCATTAGCCCTCGATCCAAAGATCATATTCATTCACACAATACCTATATTCCATTGATAATCTAAATCAGATTCTCTATTTTCCATGCCATGTAATCCCCTAATCGTATTTACATAATCAGGCACACAGAAAAATTAAAAATAAATTTATTATAAAGAAAACCTACCTTGGTTTCTTTAAAAAAGACTCTCGAATGATATAAAAAATAATATAAATAAGTTTTTCACACTTTTTAGAATTTAGAAGTATTGATATAGAAAAGTAATCATCAGTTAAAAACTCTTCAAATGACAAGGTATTTATAGGAGACCCTTCCAATTGTTATATTTTTTCAAACAGTCATATTTTTATGAGTTTGTCACAACGAATTGGACACCTGGATCTTCAATAGGAATATCACAACATAAATTCTGACATCATTTTGTTTTGCACATAATTGTGTCAATGGAATTCCATTATGATAAAAATTAGTTTTCGATATTCATAATTTAAACTTAATCAGTCTGGTGGAATTCCTTATATATGACATTAAGATATAGCTTATGAGTGTGAATATGTTTTTTATCAGTTTCATTGTTATTATAATTATAAATACTCAATCATTAGAAAGACAAGAAAAAAGTCTTTATTCTAATATGATAAAGGTGAATCTTATAATTATCATATCCATACCCATTATAAAAATTGTAATTAAGAATTATTATTTAAGTGTTTGAATACAATAAAAAATTCTATGTATGTAATGTTTTTTAAATATTATATATAATTTCTTACATAAAAAGTCAGTAGTCACGTATTTAAATATGTTTTATGATTTCGAAAATTAATGGAATGTAAAATTCATAAGAAAAACTTTTTACTCAATAATATCCCCCCTTTTGGAAAGCACAAACCACAAAGAGTAAATAAAAAATAATTTTGAAAAAATTTCAGTCTATTATATTGAAAGAAATTTATATTCAAATTTAAGAGTTAATACTTATCACCCCTAAGTTTAAAAATCATTTGAATACAATGGTGAATATGAATAAATCACCCATAGGATAAAAAGTCATCCTAAAGATCATGTTATCCCTTTTAAGAAAATTTCTCCCAAATTATTATAAAATTATTCCTTATTATGTTTTTATCCCCCATAATTAGAAAATAACCCCTTTGAGATTTTCAGAAAAGAATAGGGAAAATTCTCAAAATACATGAAATCATTAGAATAATAACTATTCCAAATAAAATAATAAACAAACAAATCATCCAAAAAAATTATGAAATAATATAATGCCAATCAGAATTGGGAAAATAATCAAACACTCGTATTTGGATGAAATTATTCATTCATTCATCAAAAGAGTTTTCAAAAAATTATAATTAGAGTACAATTTTTTATTTGATTCTTTATTTTTCATCATGATTATGATAATAGTTTTCATATTTTTAATAATGAATTTGTTTCCTACTTGAAATTTTCAATGATTTCCTCTTGATATTGAAATTTCTCTTCTTGAATCTAAATTATTCCTTCTTGATTCCAATATTTCTAAACCATTTCATTATTCTGATTTACCAGATTGATGAATTTATATTTATAAGTCTTGAGTCTTGAAACATGAATCTTCATGTATTTCAGCTTCCCTAATATTTATTTGACATATTTAGTCTAAGTTTCATGTAAAATTCTGGAACTTCTTAACAAACTTCACCCAGTTTGATTTAATTTTGGATAACTCATCAAAGGGTTCTACAGATTTATTAAACTATTCTTGTAAGACTTAAATGGATTCAGCAAGATTCTTGATATTAATATCAATAATATGAGACCATTAAAATACATTACTACTTATTTTTTATGATCTTGTGTACTATCATGAAGAATTCTAACCTCAACATTATTTCAAATTAATCTATCTAATAGTACTTGGATTTACATCAATTTCTAAATTTAATTTTCTTGATATAAATAATATTATCTTCTAATATGAGAATGTATATAATTATTTGTTCATTTCTAGATAATGCCTAAATAATATAACAAACTCCCAGTACTATAACATTATTCTCTAAATCTAACATTTTAATTTTGTGCAGTTTAGGATGATACGTTCCAAATTTTACTTGATATGACTTTCATTTATCATTTTTATTTCACATTAATTTATCATCTATTCCACCAAATTGCATACCACCATAAATTCCAATGATATCATTAATATATATTTCTTATTTATCACCATATGCCTTTGAGTTATGATTGCTCTCTCCTTTTTATGATTAGGATCTAACTTCTTCTTTTGAGGAATTTTTCTTTTCTAGACATTTATATTTATATTGTTGATTGGAAATTGATGTTAGTTTTTCTGAATAATTTTTTGTAGTTATAAATGAACTTTTGGTTTAGGATTAACCTTTTTCATTGTCCTTGTCCCCATTATTTTTATCCTTTTCATCATCCTTGGATTTATGAATTTTATTTTCATCTTATTCTTCATAGAAGTACTCATAAATTCATTATTATTCACTAACATATTTAATTACTTCTCTACATTTAGATAAAACATTAATATCCACAGTGCCTTCTTTTAGTTCATTATGAAACTCCTCATAAAGTTGATATTTGGTTCTTAAATCGGCCTTACTATCTAGTACTGATTTTGATGTTTTATTATCTTTGGGAGGTAATAATTCATTAAAAAATGTTTTCCTTACCCTTTTATATGATAATGGTATATTTTTCATGATAAAAAATGGTCTCCTGAAAATCTAATATTGAATCTGGATTAATTTGATCAACTTGAGGGGAACGTTAAACAACATTTTCTGAAACTGATTATATACTTTTTAATAAGGATTATACTAAATATTCACTAGTAACTTTGTATTCTATTTATTTTCATTTCATTACTTTTTTTGGGTTTCAGTGGCATGTAATATGATAGAAATGGATTCGGTTGGATAAAGTCTAAATTGAGAATATCCTTCTTTTCTCTCTACATTGTTCTTTCTCCATCCTACAACTACTTCATTGGGAACATTATTTTGTTTCTTTGATTTTTTATGATCTGATGATTCTAGTTTTAATTTCTTTTCCTGAATAACCTACTCATCATTATTTTTCTTTTTATTCATATTACCCTTCTTAGATATCTTGTCTATTTTAGATCTGGAGGAAGAAACAAAAAAACAATGATTCTTTAACAATGGAAAACATCATCCTTTTAAGGTTATCATCCCTGAGGAAGAGTATTTTTTTCTTTATCTTTTTTTACTTATTTTCAATGTTGCAATGATTCAAGAATTATGACAATAAATTATTTATGGTAAATGGGAACATTAGAATGTGATATTTAATGGATCTATTATTTATGATGGAGATAGTTTGAAAAATAAAACCAATATGGTTCATCTTCCTCATATTTATAATGGAATCCTGAATAAATACATAAAAGAATTTAAAGGTATCATGGTAGTCTTCTATTGGAATTAATAAGCCTTTCATCCAAAATGAAAAAATTCCATTATTTTTTGAAAGATGATGAAATTTTATGATCTTCTAATAATGGTCAAATAGATAATCCTCAACCATTTTTCTATTAAAAGAGCCCTTTAAATCTATTATTTCTTGGAAAAGACAAAAGTCATCTCCATCTGATATAATATTAAGAAAACTTTCTACCTTTGTAAAATTCATTTTATAACTTTTTTCTTAAATCTTGAAAGAATCATTTTGTTTCCCATATTTAATGAAAAACATGCTAGACTAATAAAAATGTTGAACAAGATCCAAATAAACATTCTGAATATTCTCTTTAGAATTTCCTATTCATAATGATTCCCATCCTTGGAACTTTATAAGATATTTCAATATAGATTTGTATTTTTCAAAGAAGGATTTATCAATTAAAATTTCATGAAAAAGAAAAGACTCATCATAATATTTGGCATTATTCATTATATTTAGAAAGATATCGATGATTTTGATATAAGAAATTTGAAATAATTGGATTGGGGAAATTTAAAGGTGACAACACTTTAGCATAAGAAGACTGAAATATCAGATGTGCGGTATAAGGTCCCCCGTTTATATAGGTAACTAATGAGATGGTTCGTCTACCAAATGTGATCTAAATGTTGAGATTTGATCTAATCAAATGTAACCATTGTGATTAATCTGAATAAGATTTTAGAAAATATTACTCTTGTGGTTTAAAATGATTTATGTTATATAGAGTGAATATTATTAGAAAACATTGAAAAACAAAATAATGTTTTTATGAAAACTAAAATAATTTTAACAATAAAAAAGATAACGACTATAATGAAATACTAAAGAAGTTAAAAGATAAAAATAATTCCTTTAAAAGTTTATTATTAGTATGAAAAAATGATCTTCTTTAATTTTGTAAACTAATTTTATTATGATTGGAATATTGAAAATGATAGTTTTAATAATAAAAATAAATAAAAATGTATAAAAATAAAGCATAAATTAGTTTTTAGAAGTAAAATAGAATCCAATATAATAATATCATTAGGAAAATTTTCTAAATCTAATTTTTTTGAAAAATTAGAGTCAAGAGAAATTTGAAATATTTTATATGTTAGGTGATAAAAAATGACTTAGAATTTTTTTTTAGTGAAACATGAGTCTAGACAAACCACTAATTGTTTTTCATGAAAATTAATTTTATTCTAAAAATTATGGGGTTTTAAAAATCAACAAACATACGTACTCTCCCAATAAAAGAGTGTAAATTATTGTAAGATGATTGGTAAACAATAAGTAGATATGAATTATTACTTTACGTTAATCATTCCTAACTTTTGGTTAATGTATTCAAATCTATTAGAAGGTATTGATTTTGTAAATATTTCAGCAAATTGATCTTGAATTCAAATGGATTTTAAAATTATATCTCATTTCATTCTATGATCTCTATGAAATTGATGGATAATATAATTTTTTTTGAACAATAGTTATGTGCATGGTTATTACTTAGGGAAATGGAACAAGTGTTATCACATAGTATTTTAGTTTTTGTAAAACTTATGAAAAAAATACTGAGTTTGTGTTGCGTCCAAAATACTTTAGAACAAAAACGTTCACCTGCCACATATTTGGCTTCAAAAGTGGGAAGTGAAAATTAGTTTTGTTTTTTATAATATATAGATACTAATGAATCTCATAAGAAATGAAATGTTATTTAGGTAAATTTTCTATCCATCCTACAACCACCTAAAACATATTCTGAGAATGTTTTAATTATAAATCCTTCCAGAATAATAGAAAAGTCCTAAATCCATTATTATATTTAGATAATAATTTTTTTAAAGTCATTAAGTTGGCATACATTTTTTACTTTCTTAATATATTTCACATAACCACCTTGAAAACAATAAGTCTAAATGACTAGCAGTTATGTATAGTAAAATTCATATCATTCCACTAAAAGTTGTTAGTTGAATATGTTTCGCAACTTCATCAAGATCATGTGTATTTGAGTTAACAATGGGTGTATATATACTTTTTGTGATATCATTTCCACAATTTTTAGGAAGATATTATATATACTTATGTTGAGATATAAAAGATCCTTCTGGTTTTTGGGAAATTTTAAAACCTAATAATTATGTTAACTCATGCACCATAAACATCTCTAACTCATATTTCAAATGAACCACAAAGGAATATATTAAATATTGTTGAGTTTATCAGAATATAATGTCATCAACAAGTATTTTTTCAATCATAATTTTTTTATTTACATAAAAAAATAAAAAGAGTTAGATCAGTGGTTCCCTTAACATAATTCTTTTGTAAAAAAATACTGAAATTTTTTCATACGAAGCTCTAAGGGATTGTTTAAGTCCATATAATGATTTTGTATGTCTAAAAACATGAGTTGAATGTTTTCAATTTTTAAAACTAGGATGTTTTTAACAAAAACTTCTTCTTGAACATATTTGTTATGGAAAGAACACTTTACACCTAGTTTTTTTTGAAATTAATGAACGTTGCAAAGGAAAGTAGGATATGAATTGATTCAAGTCTTACGACAAGAGAATAAGTTTATTTTTAAAATAATTACCCTTTTGGATTTAATCCTAAATAATAGTAATTTCATTATTTATTATGATTATTTCATTTTCATCACATTTATTCAAATAACCCATTTTACTCCAATTATGGAAGATTATTTTGGTCATTTAGTCTAGGGCCATAATTTTTTGCTCTCAAATTTATTTAGTTCATCAAGCATTCCATTAAGCTTATCCGCATAGTATAGATCCCCATCAGGATTCTTTGGTTCAAATTGAGAAAGATGATAAAGATAATCTATTTTATTACTTAAGGAACTTCTGGTCATAACTAGTTGATCAACATCTCTAATGACACAATCACTATGATGATTCCAATGAAACAATTAATTTTATGGGGTTTTTATAACCTATTCATCAACTTAAGATAGAAATTATTCTTGATAAAATAAGTAAGAAAATATTTCTTAAGTATTTTACTTATAATAATATTTTTCTATCAAATTTAGAAAATCAAATTTTGAAAATACATCAGAGGATGATGTAGGTTGGGTTTGTTTGAAAACAAAAGGATCGATTTCATCAAAATTAATGTGTAATACTTCCTCAATAATAAAATAATGTTTATTAAATAAATATAAAAGCCTTAGATGTAGTAGAATAATCTAAAGATATTACTTCACCATATTAGGGTGGAATTGATGTAAATTATCTTTTGTATTCATGATAAATACTTTCCATCCAAAGAATCTGAAGTAAGAGACATGTTGTTTTTAACTAATCCAAAACTCACAATGAGTATTATTAAGAAAAAGGACTTATAAAAACATGATTTACAATATAAAAATAAGTACTAATGGAATCTTCCTAAAATTGTTTTTCAATTGATCATTCAATCAGCATGGTTCTTGTTATTTCTTGAAGAATACAATTTATTTTTTCAACAACACCATTTTTCTGAGGAGTTATTGGGGTTGAATGGTTATGTGCAATGCCTTTATTACAATAAAACGTTTCAAAATAAGAATTTATAAATTATCTACTCTATCAAGAGATGTATTATCTCTTTTTTTCACCTCGGCTAAAAAAATTAGAAAATAATAAAAGACTTGAAATTTATTTTCTAGAAAATAGACCCATTTATATATAGTGTAATCATCAACTAAAAAATATATATAACATTTTACCCCAATACTTTGAGTTTGTGTATGACTATGTAAATCTATGTGCACAAAATTTAATGAATTATAAATTGAGACTTCACTAATAGATTTAAAACCATGATTATGTTGATTACCATATTGAAAAGGGTTATAGACTTTTGAAGAATCAAACCTTAGTTTTCTTAAATATTTAACAAGTCATTTATTATTCAAATTTAATAAGTTTATAAGGATATATATTATTATCCTCTAATTCCATAACCAATATTGATGTTCCATTTCAATTAGTGAAGGTATGTGTTGGATCCTAAGGTCTTCTGAGTTAATATTATGAAATTCTCATATCAATTTTACGAATTTATAAACTCATCCTTGGAAGTGTGTATTAAACACTTATCATTTCTAAAACTCAAAAGTTATCAATAATCATATAAGTGAATTATTATTATAAAGTTTTTCTTAAGACCTTTAAAAAATAAAGTTTTTTAAATTAAATATTAACCAAGAAAAAATATATTACCTATACTTATAATATTTCCTTGAGAATTATCGCTGAAGGTTACTTTCCCAACTTTAATCTTGATGAAATTTTACAATAATTTTATATTACTAGTCATATTATTATAAAACCCACTATCTATTTACCATGTATTATTATGGTTGGTACTATTTTTTTTCTTGAAATAAAAAACAATTAGTCTTTCGACACCCAGACCTTCTTGGGTCTAGAAATGTTAGAAAGAAACATTAAGAAAACATATTTTATTTGAAAAATGGGATTTGTGAAATCCTAAGTATTTAATTGTGTAAGGAGATCATTTTTTATTCCATTGGACACATCATATATATTTTTTGAAAAATGGTTCACTTTTTCGAACAAAATATTTATTACTAAAAATTATTTTTTATGGGAATAAACCATTCAAGAAGAGGTACTATGAGGGAGTAATTGATTATACATATGATCAAATTTATATTTTCCAATAGTAAAGTTGGTTAAGAGTTTCTTAAAAAAAAGAAACTTCTAGTTTTAATTTTATAAATATATTCTTCTCAATATAAGTATTAGTTTCATCAGTAAATTTATTTTCTAAAACTTTTTTCTATAAAATTTATTTTTCAAAACATTAAAAAATATTATCTATTTTTAGAAATAACATTTACAAATATTTTTGAAATATTTTCCCTATCAAAAGTTTTTTTATCAAGATATATAGAAAGATAAAAAACTAATTTTTTTAAAATATTTATCCCTGAATGTTTCTTATAATGGTTTTTACTAACATTGCAATTTTAATTTTGAAGGAGTTTAGAAAAATGTGATACATACTTATAAGAAGGAAGAGTGTTATCTTATTCTACGGAAGTTTCTTCATCAATTGATGTAGAATCCTTATCATTAAGATTATTAACATCTAATGACATATTAGTAAGATATTATGCAGTGTATACCTTTTCCATAAGACATTTATGTATAAGAGGTACTTTAGGAATAAGTCCAACGTTCTCTGATCGAATCTTTCATTCTCAAACGAATTATTTGAAGTGTCACCACAACTTAAAATCTATGTATATGAGGGTTTTAGAATTTTCTTGTTATTTTATTTTCAATAATTTATCATATTATTATCAAAAGTTCTATATTTCTGTCTTTCCTCATCAACTTTGGACAATCTGGCCTAATACGTCCATCTTTCTTGTATTCATAACATGTTACTTCACATTTATTTTCACTTTTCTATTTATAAAATTTCTTTTAATGATACTGAAAATATTTTTTTCCAAAAATATTGTTCATTTTTACATCTAGGTTATCTAACTAAATTTCACAATGTCTAATAATACTTTAATAATTTTAGATAACAACCATTTTATTTATTAGAAATATAAAAAATATCAAAAGAGTTTGTGCTTTATTAGGTAAGTTAGTTATAGTAAAAGAAACTCTACCATTCTAATTTTTTTCTTTATAATAATATATTTTTATATAACCCTCATATTGAAAAAGTGTTCCAAATAAATCATTGAGAGTTATATTTTTTTATCTTTCTTGATTCATCGATGACTGTTCTCTTGAATTATCATTCAATGGGAATGATATTAATTATATTTTATATAATAATTTCATCATCAAATAATTTCTATCCCATAGATTGTAGATTATAGACCATTATCATAAACCATTTATGTACCTTCATAATAGGTTCACCAGGTTTAAATTCAATTTCTTGATAGTCAACTCTAATAATTTTGCTTCTAGTTTCAACAACCTTTGAAGTTCCAAAATGTTTAATCCATAATTTTTATAGATACCATTAAAAAATTCACAGGATGAAATGTAAATGCAAATGACTCTTTTCATAGATAATAATAAAGTGTTTCTAATGTTTTAGATCAGTTTATTTTATTGTTTTTCAGGGTTTTCAAAATTATTATCCTCCTTATTAGGGATCTTGTAATCTCCAGTTAGTAAGAAAAAATACTCAACTTTATTATTTATAATGTGTGTATTCATTATATAATTATAATACTTATAATTACCTCCACAAAAAAATAAGGGAACCATTATTATTTTTCTAATATATTAGACCCACATTTAATTATTCCATCTTAATAATAATAAAAATATTCCTTTCCCAAAAACAAGTGAGTAAAAAAATATTACAAATAAATTTTGAAAAAATTTTAAAAGTAAAAATAATTTAAAGTAATCAGGGACTATTACTACCAGATATATTATTACCTATTATAATACCAATTTTTGGATTGAATAAAATCTTATTTTGTTATTACATGAGGGGGTTAATTACAGTTTAATAGATTTCCTTTTAGAAGGAAGGAATATGCTTAAAATATTTATGCTAACAAAAATCAAAATCATATTATGTAATTAATCAAACAAGGAACTTAGTCTGGATATGTCCATATAATAATCATGTTGATTATTATATTATTAGGTTATTCTAAATAATAATAATCAGAGAAATTATATAATGTTTCTTAGAATCATAATAACCATTATCGTATTCACAACATATCATAAACATAATAAGAAATTTAAAATTTTCAAAGATATCATAATTTTTTGGATATCATAATTTAAATGATAAAATAATTAGAGTAATGATGAATTAAAAATTATAGAATTCAAGTTATAAGAAAACTGAAATACTATAACTTGTTTATCATATTGAGAGAACATTATCATAAAATTGTTATAAAAAATGTGTAGCAGAATTTACATCATGAAAGATACAATTAAAATAATTAAATAGACTTATTTTTCCCAAATAAAAGGGCATCCAATAAACATGGGTAAAGGTCTATTTTTTATACTTACAAGAAACTCTATCTTTCTTTAGAAGGGAAATATCTCAACAAAAATATCAGATCTATCACACTGTTCCCATGTGGCCTCAATATGATAATCGAAATAACTATGTCTACCTAGCCTTGATATCCCTCAAACCAAAGATCAAATTCTATCACACTATCCTCATTATCCATCGATCAGCTCGATCAGATTCACTATATTCCTAGGAAAGGAATCCCTGAATCATATTTAAACAATTAGACCCACAAAGAAACTACAAAACATTTTCATAAGGAGAGAACTTGAAAAGATTTCTTTAAGAAAGAAACTATCTAAATAAATAAAAAATACTAAGGACAAGATGTTCACACTTTTTAGCCTTCATAAATATTTATAGAGAATGGGAATCATTATCTTCATACTCTTCAAAATGTCTTAGTATTTATAGGTTACCTTTCTAGTGGTCATATTTTCTCTAATAATCATATTTCTCTAAGTTTTTCAAAACAACTTAAAAACCTATATTTTCAATGGCTATATCATAATAGAAAGTCTATAGTCATTTTTTATACCATTATAATGTATAAGGTATTACCTTATGATATAAATTAGTTTTTCATATTTAGAACTTAAACATTGTCAATATGATGAAATTATTTATATATTTTCTTACGATTTACATTATGAGTGTAAATATGAATTTTATCTATTTCATTATCTATATGATTATAAATAGTTTTTCAGTATGGAGACAATATAGAAAGTCATTATTTTGATCTCATAAATTTGAATCCAATTATTATCACATCCATACACATTATGATAATTGTATAAATAAGGTTTACTTAAATTCTAAAATACTTTAGAACTAATTCTATGTATGTTAAGTTTTATGTTTTTTGAAAAAACATTATAAGAGATATTTGTCATCAAAAATTAGTAATCAACTATTTATGAAATATTTTGTGATTTCCAAAATTAAGGGAAATGAAATTTAATAAGAAAAACATTTGAATTGACATAGAGTTCTATTATGAGGGATGTAATTAATTTTAAAATCAAGGAATTTTAAAAATGAAATAATCATGCATGGATATAATACAATGATCATTATAGATGGAATTTTCATTCTACATTACCACTCTGATTTCTAACATGGAATATTTCATGATGATTACATCTTCCTAATGTATTATCCTATTCCTGATGATCTATATTATATTATTATGTATATCATTTTCTATTATGAAAAGAGTAAATAGATCTCTAGTTATAGATAATATATATCATTCCATGATATGATCCAAAATCGAACCTTATTGAGGGGGATTAATATAAAACATGGTAAAAATATCCTTCCAAAATTACAATTTAGTGTCATAGCTTATGAAAAATATTTTTCAGATCAAATTAGTGTTTATGGTTCAACCTATAACTATAGCATGAAAACATTCCCACAGATTGCTGATATGAATCAACGAGGAGTTAAGAAAAACAATCTTCCTATTTACTATGATTTTGGATGTCCTAATATATATTTAATCAAGGCTTCTAATTCATATATGTTCCTATCCATGTGTTTAATTTTTATAATACAACCTGGAGATATGTATACTATCCATTTCAGGTCCCCATATCATCATATCATCATTATTTATTAAGTCACAATTCATAATGACATCTCTAATCATATAAGAAAAATTTACCAGGTTGTCCATTTTTCTTTAATAGTGACATTGAGATCAACTTATTAAAAAGTGAAGGTTATACGGTAAACTAGTGGTACAAATATACAATTATAAATCCAAAAATTTAGTGAGGAGTTCATATTAACAAGACAATGAGAATTTAAAGAAATAATGGAGAAAATATCTGTAAAGGCCATCTAAAGAGAGGAATAAACATAAATCATATTCCTATATTTAACCTTTCTTAATAATATCAACATGATAAATCCAAGAGAATCATATTTCACATTGGAAATTCTATAAATAAATTAGGATATAAGGTATTGGATAAAAATTATATGGTTATTAATTCTAAGTCCTCCACGAGAATCGGGTTTATAATATTTCATTTAAGCCACAATAATGATCTTTCATTCAAGAATGGAACAACTCAAAACAAACTTTCTGTGGGAAGTATAGATATTATTGATCATTTTGGTTGGACATTTATACACCATAAAAGAATAAAAAAATATAATGACTTTCCTCACAAGGAACTCTCTTACCACCTTTAAAAGATACATACCTTTCAAAGACAACAAAATTATTTGACCATGGCCCAAAATGTTATTGCAATGATATGAATATGGTCTTCCCAAGAATAAAAAACCCCCCATTAAACAAAATATAAGACTCGTTCTCTAATTCCTAATTAATTAATAATAACCAGTTATCAGGTTTCTGATTTGTTTTCCTAACTAAATAAAGGATTTGGTCTATCTAATCTCCCACCCTAAAAATATTATTACTGTAGGAGAGAATTATTGATATTAATAATGTTACCCTTTCCTCCCATGGTAATTATAATAACATAATAATCAGAAAATTTGTGTGAAGGAGAATATAAACCTCTCACATCCTTGGAAGTCTTAAAATTTTCATTTTCCACCTTATTTAGGAGAAGCCTAAAATTATAGTCTTCTAAAATTTATATTATAATGAAAGAGAGAGGATCTCCTTGCCTTAACCTTCTTAAGAATGTATATTATCCCTCAGGGGATCAGTTAATGAGAAAATAAATGTGTGACGAGATCTATAATATTTTCATCTAGTGAAAAAAATCCTCCATGAGTAAAAAAGTTTCTATGAATTTAAGTATGAATACCTAACACACATTGCCAATGGCTTTTTTGATATCAAGATTCAGAGCAATGTTACCTCTATAGTAATATTTCTTGAGTGTATTTACACATTCTTACATAGTGATAAGGTAATATTGTATATTCATCCCTTTGAATATTCCTTAATAAATTATGGATATAATTTAATTACATATTATGGTAATTCTATTTTTTAGGATTCATCCCATTAAATTATGATTAGTACTAATAACAATAACTTGACTGAATGAGACTATATCTCTTTAATTGTACACTTTAAGAATGAGGTAAAGGAGTTGAGAATTGACAATATTTTTGAGATATATCCTTTTGAAGTAGTGACTATCCAATATATAGAAATCACGTTGAAAAATATTCTAGATACATTAAAATAAAAAATTAAAATTTCATCTGGACTGGAAGAGATCTAAGTATTGTGGATGAAGGAACATCTTTAATCTCAAAGAAAAGAGTAATTTAGTTTAATAAATAATAGGATTAAGTTTGACCACTATAGTATTTCTTCCATCCAACAAATTAGAGATATTTATAGAACCATGGAAAATATTCATAAAAAAAGAGACCATATGATCAGTTATGTTTCTCTTTTCTTCCAAAATATGATCAGGATCATTGAGGAGTAATATAGGCTAGTTAGCCTTTATAGATGTTTAATGAGAGTTAGAGAACATTGTGTTTCAGTTAAAAATATTTAAACACCTAGTTTTAAATGTCTTTTTTTGTATTATATCCTTGAGATTTATAAGATTATTGATTATTTTTGATTTTTTTTTTCATTTTATAGATTATTAGAGAAATGCATACCATTGATAAACTATTTTATGATTTATAAAGTAGGTTCATGATAGAGAATATATATTTCTAAGTCACTTAAATAAGATATTCTCTACTCTCTCCATATTCTATTGAGAAATTAAATCATGAGGATATTGTTTAAGAAATTTTACTTATAATAAACAAAGGTCAATATTTCATTAACAATATTCATAAAATCATGATGGGGCATCCAATATTTGATAAATATAAAGTGTAATGGGGGTTTCCCCTCTCTATTAGTGAAACTTAGTAGAATAATATGATGTCTAGAGTTATTTTTTCCAATATAACATATGAAATGGAGTCCCATGTATTCAAGGAATCCTCATTATGAATGGATCTATCAATAAAACTAGATGCCATTCCATTGAGATCATTCCTCTACCAAGTGTTCTAATATCCCACAAGGTTTAATTAAAAAAGAATGTTTCTTTCAATGCAAGATTTGAACACCCTTGAAGAGAAAAAATTGTTCAGGGTCCCCATTTTTTTCACCAGGATTGAAGAATTAATTTATTTCTTGAATTAGAAAACCTTAATCATTGATAAATTTAGATAGGGATAAGATTTCCAGCAACAATTTCCTTTGATCTAAATATCTATTAAAGGCACAAAAAAAGATAATTATTATTTTTATCCAACCCATTTGAATATTCATGTGGTTAACCACTCAATGAGACTGAAAATAAATAGTTTATTTAATCTTGAATTTTCCAAACCCCTTGGACTTTTTATTTTCAATGGATATTAATTCATGACCAGTAGGTAAAATTCCCATATTTTCATATAATCATTTCTATAATAGAAAAAATACTTAGGTTCAGATAACCCAATGAAATTGGGGTTATTTTTTGGATAAATAAAATATGATAAATGATAGATTTAGTGTTTTCAAATATTTAAAGTTATAAAAAAATATTTTCATTTTGTTTTGGGTATGTGGGTTCATCCACCTATGTTTTTTCAACTTGAAGTTTTATCCTCCTTAACTCTATGGTGCCTTTAGAATTCTTATCACCTGTTACAGGTCAATCATTCGCTTGATTATTAGAAATTTCATTCAGTTTTCCTTATGCTTCTATAATCCTAAAATGTTTAACCTAAATATCCCCTATTATCATTATATATATAACTATATATACACATGTCACTATGTCAGTAGGGATTTGGAGAATAGTGTGCCATGAATTTTGAAACTCACAAGCCTCATGTTTCAGATTATCATCAGTTGGGTCCAAAACCATATAGATACCATATATTTGAGTTGTAGAATCATTTTTAGAGTGTGTGAATTTATTTACTACCTCTAAATATTTTTTGGAGAGAACCATATTATTGATTTATTTAGAAATTTTTAAATCCAATATAGATTCACCATCACCCGTGGAAGGTATGCCTATCATCCTAGTCTCATCTCGAATTTTTAAAAAACCAGAGTAATCAGAATCATTAGAAGAATTGTTATATTTTAAATCGAATTTAACAAGAGATTAATAATATTTTGTAGCATAAAAATACACAAATAAGTCTTTACTAATTTCATATGATCTTTTTTCTTTTCAAGCTCTCTCTTTTCTAACATATGAGATTTATGTTTACTAATTTTATAAGCTTCTGTTCATTCTTTAGAATCATGAACAAGACTTATATATTTCGTAACCACTCAATAGTTTTCAATTGAATGTAAAATTATATTGAAAACAACATTTAATTTAGAAATATATTCATACTCAATGAAAAAATTAATTTTATGAACAATAATAACAATGTTGATCACATTTAGGAGACTGTTTTCCAAATTAAAATCAAAAAGAATTCTAGAATAAATTTATAGTACAATATTTTGAGTTTATTGGTTTGATTTAGAAAGGATAGAATGAATTAATCTAATTCATTGAGAATTTTTTGTGTCAATATAACAATTGTAGTCTAGGAAGCTTGATCTTGATTTGTGTTGTAGAATGCCTCTAGTTGAATTGATTAATTTTCATATCCCAATTAATGATTTGAAAAAATAATGGCTTCAAATTAGTTTTTCTGATATTCTATGTATTATTAGAATAATTATGATTATATATGATTATATAGAAGTAAAAATTACTTATTGGTATCAATATCTCGTTTATAGAATTCAATTAGTGAAATATAGAGAGTTTTTTCTCTATATTGGACCATGTTTTGTCACTTTTTGAGTAAGTGATGTTACAATGATGTGAGAATTTACATAGATAGAACTCTTTTTAGGAGATTCTAGAGTAGCCACTTTTTAAATAACACCATCTTCTAATCTTTTAATATTCAACAGTTTGACTAGATCATAGTTTTACAGAGACAATCCAAAGAGTGCTTCTACAAAGGATATACCTTTTCTTTTTTGGAGTTTATTTTAAATATCAAGGTATATAAGATTTAAAATTAATGTTACTACCACCGGTCTTCAACTTTAAATTGATTCGTGCAATTCATTCTTGAAGGATCTCTACCAATTTTTATAAAAAAGAATCCATGGGACCTCAATAGATATAGAAGATCTATGTTTCACCATCAAAATTACGAAGAGGATATATTCCCCCTTTTTCTGTATCCACCATCAGTATATATTCATTTATTTTTATTTCAATATTCATTGTGTTATTTGAAAAATGGTCAAAATGAAACCCTATCTGTTGAATATATTATTATTATTTTTTATTCCTTGTAAACAAAGAAGTCATAATTATAACCACAAAACATAATCACCCCAGCCTTGATTTAAAAATAATCTAATATATTTACATTTACTTGGGTGAATGAAATTAAATTTATTAAATAAATATTCACATACACTTTATAGAAGTAAATAATATTATTTGATTTAGATTTTTGTCATATCCATGTTTAAATAACATTAATGTATAAGTCATTATTTTCATAAATTTACATGGATGTTCTGATCTATATATTGAATAATTTTTCATCAATAAAAATGAAGTAAATCCATTATATTTATACATACCTTCATGCCTTCTTGATTTATTTCAAATAGTTTAAATATAATATTACTAAAATTATACTTAATAATTATATCTAAAACTAATTCTGAAATAATTTTAAAAACATACGAGTATAAGATTACTAGTAAATGAGTTAGGTACCCTGATTCAAACTATATATGCTAAAAAAAAATTGGGAGGTAAAATTCTTGCTTTATCACAAAAAAAATGAAATGATGAAGATCTAAAATTTAATGGCTTCCCTAGACGAAACATTGAAAAAATAGTAAATTACAGTACCATGAACAAAGTGTAATTCAAGAATGTGTTTCTAGAGAACATTGTCTATACATTTTCATGATGAAAATATTATAAGACCATGCTAGTAATGGTGGTAGAAATGGTAATATATTTAATGTAGTAAGTTAATGGTGTTGAAAACATATTTTAAAAAGTATATCTAATTGGGACCATAAAGTGTGTTAATATTTTAATTTGATGTATATAATAGATAAATTGTGATTTAAACTGTAGAGAAAGTTTCTTATATATTGATTAAAAGTAAATACATAAAAAAATAAAAAAAATAGATACACATAAAGAGAAATATAGATTCCAATATTATTCTTTTATTATCATGTAAGCATTTTTATGGGTCATGTAATGTCACCAATATGACTTGAGGTGCCATTTTAAACTCATGTAAATTTACTAAAAAATTAATTTTATTGGTGTTTCATGGTATTATAGTTAAATTCTAGTTGTCTATGACATGTTTGGGTACTTGTATTAACCATACTATAATACCCAAATAGAAAAAAAGACAATGGATTTATCTGAACTGAAGCATGCCTCCCTGTATACTAAATGTTGTCAAATTATAATGAGAGTCTATAATCAACATTGTAGAGACTTACTCTCTATATTATAGAAATAAATTAACAACAGGTAATGTAAAAATAATATAATAAACTACTAGTTTACACATGTTAAATTATTGTTATAAGTTTAATTTAATCATAACATCATACACCACATTCTATAACAAAATGAACTATGCATGTCATAGGTCACATGTATTAATGGATCTAACACTGAGGGAGTCATATAAAAAAATATAAACCCACCAAGAGATATAATAACATACTTATGATCCTGTTATTGGTCCTATATAGTAAAACCCATTGAGATGCTCTATGATAATCCATTATTCCATCAGTAATATGACTTGTTCATTAGAAATAAGGTTAATATATCCATTATGTTTCATGTGTTTGGGGTGACCAAAAAACTAAGTAATCTAACACCAATTGTGCACCATATGTATTCCACAAAATATAACTATATATACTAGAAAACAATTAAGACAATAAAATACAACTTTAAAGTAACAACATCATGTCATTATGCCCAAACAAAGACACCACATCTACCCAACCTACTAATTTGACGAGAGTTGATAATCAAATCTATCATACCCTCAAAGGAGTTGAAAAAATGAATTTTCTATGACATACCTTAGATAAAGGTACCACATTGGGGAATGGTAATACATATTCAATCCCACAAGAAAGGGTATCTAGGTTGTGGATTATAATACAATTTTATCCTTAGTTCTATGAAAGTACAATCCACATAAATGTAATGGAATAACACAACTAGTATTATTAGAAAAGGTATCTAATTGGTCAACCAAAAAATATAAATTCCACAAAAAATAAAAAATCTCAATCACATGAGTAGAATCACTCCACAAGAATTCCACATAAACCAAGATATTCTAATAAACACAATAGAAAATGTATACACAACCGAAGCTCTATCCTTCCGCTAACATCTCAAAAAACTATTTTTTTCTGAGTCCTCAATCACACCCATCCATTCTATTTTCATGCATTTATTAGATTCCTTATTCCAAACACAATCATTGATCAATAATATGAATAGGATTACCCCACTATACCATGTACTAACTGACAAGATATGATAATATAATCCAATTAGCTAATAAAATTATTTTAAGGGAAATCCTCCCACTAGTCTCCATATAACCTAAGTACGGTCTTTACCTTTCAATTGTAATTCATCTACATCACATATATAGAGATTAAAAATCCAACAAGTTATATCCCAATTTTTATGAAAAGACCCACCCTACTCGCATTCAAAATATATATCCTACTACTATACCAAAACTAACCCATGTACATTATCATGGGTGTGAATCTATTGTTGAGACAATCCATCAACCCAAATATATGTTTTTATCAACTAATTTCCACAATGACTTCTTAGGAGTAACCTTTATACCCATCAAGTTTCCCTCAAAAGGAATCTAGTGAACGAAGGATCTATTTTTTCGTTCACCCTCTAAATATTCCCATGAGATAGAAGAATTTGATAAAAACCCATCATTCCACTCTAAGGAACCACTCAAAATTATAAAATAATATTTATATGGATTTCCCACTCAAATTGATACCTAAGTCTATTCATTTCCGAGTACAAGAGGCTTTAATAAACTTACAAAAAAAACTTATTCACCTCACTAACACTTCTAAGGATTTAATAACTAGATATCTATTATACTATCCTGATGATTTTATCTATGTATACTCAATTGTTATTTAACGAATATAGATCTTTGTGGGTTAGGTTGATCATAATTTGTTCCCATTACTATTGGGATTATAGATACTTGTTAATCCTAAAACAACCTAATCTAAATTTGGAATCTTTTTCAGATCATATAAAATCTAAGAAATATATCTCAGAATATTAAATGCTCTGAATCCTTATTCAAGTTTCCCATAACAAAACCCACACAAATGAATAAAATATTAAACAAAAAATATTTCACATAATGTTTAACAAATAAGGAACCAAATACCTTGTACATATTGATGTTACCCTGTTCAATATAGTCATATAATTTTACACCATTTTTCAAAAATCTTGAAATTAGATAAACATGTCTAATTTAGGGACATTTAATAGAACACACACATAAAAAAAATATATAGTCAAAAGAAATATGGGTGTTACAAAATATTATCATATAGGAGTATACTATTTTTGATTAATTTTTTATTAGATAATTCATGGATCTTCGGGATCCATCATTAAAGAAAAAAAGGATCAGGGTCATCAACTTCTTTGGGGTCTTCTAGTCAGGTAGGTAAGTGGGGAGATATAAAATTTTTATAAAAATGTTTAATTTAATTAAATAGAAATTATTTCACGGGACTTGGGGTAATTGGTGAACACAACTAGACATCTAGTGGGTCAGCTGCCTCCTGAGGGGAGACAAATTGTCACTAGGGGACACATGGGGCTTACTGCCCCTACCGACCTCAATGTATATTTGGTAATAAGTACTCAGAGGTTACTAATGTAGGAAGATACAATTTATCACATGATCTATCCATCGCCCTTGAAAATGAAATCATTATCTTATAATTGTTTTTTTATAACCCTCCAAGGATATATTTTTTCATGAACGTATAATCTGAAACTCAATTTTAAAAACACCATTACTATGTAGTAGTAAAATGTAAAAAATATCATGTTATATTGACTTGTAATGATGATAGTCCCTATAAAATATAAATTAAATGATATATCATCCATGGTAAGTAATATTTAATGTTTATGAATCTCAAATTTAACAATTTAAATTTAATTACACCTCACTTGTATTATTTCATGCATGATATAGTCTTCTTTTCAAAGAACCCGGTTTCGAATAGTATCCCATTTAGTAAAATCCAAAGATATAATCCCCAAAATAAATCAATAATTTCCCAAAAATACCCATATAATGTAAATTAATTTACCCCATACCCGATCATGTGAGAAAAGTATCATTTACTTCCCTATTTTCCAAAATCCAACCAAACTATCTTGGAATTCAAACAAAATTACCAAATTTATGATCTTTATTAATATTTCACAACTCCGGTGACACCAATAATACACATAGATAACAAAATCCATAATAAATCTCATCTAATGGTGTAACACACTAAATATCTCATCAATTCAAAAAACTCATAAATGCAGTTTTCTCACATGTAGAGACATACTCTACAAACAAGTCACATTTGGATCAATCATCATTTATTTCGTTGAATTATTTATAAAAGTCAATAAATATATGAAAATTAGATATATGAATTGAAAACATGGTATTTATTGATGTACTAGATTGAAATAGTCTACTTTTAGATTGATAACCAAATAAATCTCTCAATCTCCTAACTATTAGTTTCATTAAACACTCAATTTTCATTGTCCAGAAGAACTACATCGTCATTATTTCCAAATATACCATTAAATTTCTATTCCTAATTTCTATTAATTTATATAATTTTTTATAGGGATTGAATAACATGCCTATACTTAGGAAATGACACCAAACCCAAACAATCATTAGTGTTGATTTAACCAATACATCACACTAGATATTCCCTAATTCTATTCGAAAAATTTTCCCACACCCTCAAACACTATATAATGTTCCTGGAACCATATGAAAACACTAATCACTATATCTGATGAACCACAGTTCACCCAAGACCATCATCCCCCAAATTCCATCTCTTAAAATCCATAATCATTCAATATTAATAAACCTATCCTAAAACTCCAAAATGGATTTAATTATAATATCTTTATCACTCTAATAATTCCTTTTGTACTAACGTACCATCTCTATTACCCAAAATCATGATGAAAATCACTTGAATCTAGGGAATAAAATGGTTTCCTTGTGATCACAAACTCACTTCCCATTGTATACTTCACACCATATTATGATTTTTTTTGAAATTTATTTAGTATTCTATGTCACCATAATAAGGGAAAATATTTTAATTCACCCTTAAACACATTATTCCACCCATATCATCAGTGTTTCCTATGATTTTATCTACAATATCACTCAATTTATGATGACACCTCATATGAGATATTTTCCCATGTCACCTTAAATCTATTTCGTTACTTAAACTCATGTAGTAATTAAAATACAAATACACATTATTTTACATGAACGTCTATATTTTTGGGAACCCCACATATATTTAATATGCAGAACCACTTACCATCATGATCCCATAAATTAAATTCATGAGCATACTCACTTCGTCAGTCCTAAGACCAGTGAAAATTTGATAAAACCATTCCCTTTCTTTGTTTTCATCATAAAAAATCAATTTATATGAAAGATAATTAATAATTACCTAGACCACCAGTCACATAAATGGACCAATTCCATTGTGATGACACTCCACTCACAATTCATTCCCAAGATACTTCAGGACATTTCCATACAAAACCAATCCAATTATGAAACTCCCCTCACAATTCATTCAAAATAATTAATCATATAACATTAATTAAAATTTCACATATCATATAGTCATGGAACCATGGAACAATCCACGATACACACTCACTTACCTTTATGGATAGTAATAATTAACAATTTCACTTACTTAATAGCCCATATAGAGTATCCGTACAAGCACATTCCTAAATAATTATCCCACTATCACAACCCCAAGTAACATAAAGAGTTATTCCTTTATAATTTTGGACTCACATACCTATATAACCAGCCTATGAATCAAACTGATCATACCTACTAAACATAAATATAACATTATTGAAAGTAACCCTAGTCTAATAACCATGATATGATGGTTATTATACTTCATTAGTAAAAAAAATAATATATCACATTATCTAGGATCCAATTATTTAGTAATTCTAGGATACTAGATAAATACATCATCCATAAATTATATTTGAAACTATAAAAATAAATCCAAAAAAATTAAATGAAAATATTTTATTCCTTATACAATTTCATTGGATCATTCATAGTACTCATTTTGGTTCCCCAAGGAAAAGTGAAATGAAAAAAAGAGGCGGTATCAAATACTCATTAAGGGTTAGTGTACAATAGAAGATATGATTCAATAAAAAAAATCCCAAACCATATGGCTAGAATAAATAATAATAAAATGATTTCATGTAACCGATAAAATTATCCTGAAGTATATAATTGGATAATGTAAATATGGAAATAAATAATAACATGGAGAATAATAAATTATTTATTCGTGTTGTAATACATAATTAAATACACTATAAGAAAACAACCAAATCATCTTTCCCAAACATAATATATAAATGTGTCAAAAATGCACCAAATTCCTTAGTTAGTTTTTCTAATGACAACTATTGATATATATATGAACTATATAATTTGGATCCCCATCAATCATATTATAATTACAAAGAGTCTATAATATGATATATTTACAAAAATGAATAATTTTATGAAATTAACTACTTAAAAATAGATTTCTTCATTATCAATACTTATCCATATAGACAAGATGAGTATACATTTTTTCCATGTTTCAATAAATTATTGAATTAACGGACTATCAAATTGAATATTCATCAATCTCTAAGTAATTATAGGATATTTCCAAAAAATTAAATTTATCATTGATAATTGAATATCCATTTGTGATACATTCATAACATTTGTGTGTTAAAAGTATTAATAAATGGTGTTTTTGGAGAAAAAAGAAATGATAGAAAATTTTCCATCATAAAATTGAATTCTATAGAATATTAATGTCTCATGAGGGTGGTATAATAAGATTTAAATATAATTTATTGATATAGTAATGGTTTTGTAATAGTGAAATATAACATTATTAAAAAAGTAAATGTAAATGAATTTGATGAGTTTTGAAAGATAAATTTAAAAAAGGTACAAAACCCTTACCTTTAAATCTCTCTTTCCAAACATTGACAATGAAATCATTATATCCATAGAGTTTGGGATGTATAAATTGAAACATATATAAGGGTTTGGGAACCCCTACACAACCATGTTATTGAGAAAAACTACTATGATCGACTTCAGGATTGAAATTAGGATAGAGTTTTGGAACTCTTATCAGTCAATGTATCTTCCAAAAATTCATGAGTGTAAGAGGAGTGTAAAACCATGCTCAAAGGTTTTTCAATGGAGTGAAATGAGATGATGGGAGGATATCTATAGAAAAAATGGGATAATGTATTGTTAATTAATAAAAATAGGACATTGAATTTACATTGTGAAAAAGTTGAATACCATTTTCATTCCAACGGTTTTAAACCGTGGACTTTTGAGTATAATTCCTTGTTTATAAATTATAAAATCTTTATAACCAAAATTAGTTAAACAATTTTATTTTATATATGGAAATTATATTTATTCCAAAATAAATGTTTATAAAATCTAAAAATATACTTAAGACTTTGGATACATATTTATTGGTTTTTAAAATTTATTTTATTAATTTAAAATAAATTATTTATAGAAAACAAGGGAATTTTTTTTTATTAATTTATATACAAAATTCGTAGACATTAGGTAGTTTATTAATTTCTAAATACATGCCTTATTATTTATTAATATAGAATTTTACTATTTAATAAAAAAATTGTTAGTGTTATATAATTGTCAATAATTTACTATTGAGGAATTTCAATGTGTTGATTAAAAATTTCATATCACTCTTTGAAAATAATTTTCTATATATGGGAATTAAAATTATTTAATAAAAATAGGTTTCTATTCTAAAATCATGCATTTGACCCTAAAAATTATGAACTCCTCCCTAGAGAATATATATATATATAGTTACATTGTTATATATTAATTAATGTATATTATATATAATTTATAATTATATGAAATTATTTTATATTTTTTATTACACACATGTATGTATAAGAGTTATATTTCCATTACAATTACCATATTTTTTATTACAACCCATGTATTCCAAATAGTAAAAATATAACAGTCATATTTCTATTCTTATAAATTCACATAATTATTACCTGTAAAATAACTTACCTAAATCTCCTAGTTTCTAAATTTTTCATTCCAATTATTATTTTATTATTTATAATATAAATATATCTTATATATTTTTCATTCTTTTTAGAGTATTATCCTGCAAACATCATGTTTATAATGGTGTCCTATATTGTTATATGTTTTGTAGAATTATTTCTTCCCAATATTTTGAATATAATTTATATTATTTCAATTTTACTATTTATTGTTGTAATATTATAATGAAGAAATAGAATATTGATTTTTTCATAGTTTTTGTAATGAAGTTTTTTTACTGCAGAAAAATATCAAGTCAAAAAATCTCAATAGTTAAAAAATTTAACCCTAAAAATTTGATGTATAATTGTTTCTATAAAATAAGGTGGGTAATTATTTATCATATCTTCCCTATTGTCCCAAATTTATTCTTAATGATTTTTATTTGTAATTGCCCATGATTTATAATACATTTTATCTTCAAATAAAAACTATGATTAAGAGATTATTTCACACAAAATTTCAAATAACAAAAAACCACAATATAATTTCTTAAAATAAATTATTATAATTTTAGAAAACATTAACATAGTTCGAAAATAAAATATAAAACATCATTTGAAACAGTACAAGAGGAATAAAAAAATAATTTAAAATACCAGAAACATGAAATAATTATCTTTATGATTTTCCCTGAAGATCATAACCCCAATTCCAACTAAGTAAATATGGAAAAGAATTTGAAACATAATAGATATAATAATAGACATGTAAATGAATGAATTTAATGGTTTTATTGATTTATATAAAATTATATAAAAGATTGAAATATGATAATTATATATACTATTGTTGGAAATATTCTCATTGGATATGCATCCATCCAATATATACATTTGAGTTGAGTAATTTTTATAAAAAATTGAAAATAATAACACTCAAAAATAATAAATAATTTTTTAGTGAAATATAAATTGAAATATTTTATTATAAAAATATACAACATATTATTATTAATGATTTTTTGTATTTATAAAACATAAATAATGATGAAAATGTTAATATATTGAATAAATTTAATATTTAGAAAATAATTAACTAATTAAAATGGAATTTAATAAAAATAATTCAATGTAAAAAAATTGATATTTTTCAAAGAAATGTTTTAATGTGTTATTTATTTTTATATGAATAAATTAAATTGGTCACTTTTAAATGATGAATATAATTTAATGTTCCAATATATAAACAAGCACTTGTTTAATTATTAACTAAAAGGTATTAATATTATGAACACTTAATGTTAAAAGTCATTTTTATAAAAAAGTTTCAATGTATATCATTTTTTCAATTAGAAGTAAAATTTATCATATTTATAATTCAAAAAATAATAAATGTTTTTAAAAATTTTAATTATTTCTTAAAAATTAGCGTAGGGTTCCATTTTATTTATATAAAAAAATATGTTATAGATGCTGAAAATGACTTACCACTATAAATGTAAAAAGATTTAATAGGTTAAAGCTAAGAGAAAAATATATAATATATCATGAAACCATATCTTTAAATATTTTTTATTAGGGTATTAATTTCCCATTACCATTATATTTTTAAATTTTATCAACATTCCTTTTGAAATGAAAATCTTACACATTAATAAATGAATATTTGTTGAAATCCCTCATAGAACTCACCTATAAAAGGACACCAACTTTACTCATCCTAAACAACTCTTTGAATTTTTTTATCTTTTGATTTTTTTATCTATTTTATTTAAAAAATCCTCATTAAAATTTTTTAGTTTATTGTTCCCTGAAGGATGCATAAAATTATCATTTATAAAGAACCCGGTTGGAGAATGAGAGAATTCACTTATTTAAATTTGTTGTTGTCAAAAAATAGTTAAAATATAGGAAAAATATAAATTTTTATGATCAATTAAAATATATATTTCTATATGGGTAGATGAAGATCCACTACATAGCTCATAGGCCCAAGGCCAAGTGACCCATGACATGGCCCAAATACCTACTACAATATAATTCCAATATCATCTTACATATGACATCATGCCAGTGTTATGCTTGCATCACCATAATCCTAAATAATCATCTATGTGACTACCTTCATTGTATAATAACAGTACATATTCTAATCATACCCTCAACTTAGGATCTCTTGGATATAGAGGCAAATGCCGACATACCACTTAGTCTTGGCATTTTGAACAAGAGGATACCAGGTAAAGAGGTATTTCGGGTGCCACACCATTCCATTCATAAACCCAACAAAACACCTGAAATATATCCATCCCTAGATAAATTTGAGTGAGGAAGTAGTCAAAACCATTCTGTCTAAGTTTCTAGGGAGTGGTTGCCTTACAATGTACCACATGACCGAACCTTGATCTACAGGTTCATCATAATATTTTTCAATAACATTCTCTTATATACTATTTATAAATATCATTATCTAATGTAATGATGTTATATAAACATAATTATTATTCATTAGAAATTAAAATACAAATATATAAGTGTATAATCTTACACATTCTTTATTATAACATGTAATTGTTTGGGTTTGTTCAGCCACCAACATGTATGATATTGTAATATCTTCCTCATTGCCAACATGAATGTTTGTGATGACATTAATACTAATAATATATGATATTAAAGACCAATTTATGTTATAATAATTGGTTTTATGTGTTAAATAAATAAATAAATAATTTATATAATGTAACTTTATTTTTTTGATGAACTAATCAAAACATGTTTAGGATAGATTCCATTTTCACGAACCATATCAATGAATTAAATAAAATGAACTTGGGACTACATGAATCATTGAAAAAACGATTATAATAATTTTAATAATATGGGAATGATGAAACTGTAATAAAATAACAAGGATAAAAATCTCTATTATGAAAATTTTATAAAGAAATAAGAAATACTAACATATTATGAATAAAATAAACAGTAACTAACTAATATATTTGAATGGAATGATTACAAATGTGGAATGAAAATTTCAATATAGATGAATATTTTATAAGGTAAATGATTATTATTTCTATAGTTATTATAAAATGGCTGGATCACTATTCACAGAAATCGTTTTTAATGGTATGAGTTTCTTTACCAATCTCATTTTGAAATCCTGATTGTTTATAACTAAATTTACATTTAATGTTTTTTTATTTCACTATAAAAATAAAAAAATCTTGTTCTCTTTTGGATATTAATTGTACGAATTTTTATTCCAATAAATTTTTTGGTTCCTAAGTCAATTGAAAAAATTCTCATAAATGAGACCAAACTTATATCTTCCATTTAGTTAGTAATCATTCTCTTATATTTGTATATTATTTATATTATTTTAATAGATGTCCTTGACAAAGTTTCTATTATTTATTAAGTAAATTTAAAATTAAAATATGCTTTCTATAAGAATGTTTAAAAGTAATAATTTTATATATTTTTTAAATAGTTTAATTTGTATAGACTAGAACTTATTTAGATTAGTGTGATAAGGATTTTATTTTAAAATTAGTTTTCATGAATTCATTTCTTCAAAATCATCATCAGTTTTTTATAAATATTAATCTCTGTTTTTCATGGTTTTTAATTAATTTATATTTTTATTGATTTATAGATTATTTAATTTTAAAATTATTTAAATTAAAAGTAAATTGAATTTCTTTTTATTTTACAAAAAAATTGTTATTCACATATAAAATAGATTTTCATTTTTCACAAATCATCTAATGTTTATTTTTACTCACTATGAATATTCTCCAATTAAACCATTCATATTATTTCTCTTGATGGATTACGATAATTTCAAATCAACGATTTCATGAAACCTATTAGTATCCCATACATTAATTAAGTTATAATGGAATTATGATTATTTTCATCTTCATGTGTAATATATTTGTATAGTTTATTAGTTTGTGATGAGTGAGACTAATATAGATCTCCAATGCATTAGGTAATGTTTTATATCTTATGAGATACTAAATTTAGTGTGTGTAGATTATTGTGGGTAGATTTTTTCACACATTTTTCATAAACTAGATTATGGGTGTCTTTTTTACAAGTTTGTGTATGAGAATGATTGTAAATATCATTAGTTACAAGTTTGTGGGTGGAATTGTTGTTTGGTATCTTTTTTAAAATGTTTAAATATGTACATGATTTCTATTATCTATGTTCACAGTTTTATGATTTCATATGATTACACTTATACCACATTTAAATGTTATTTCAAATACTATTATTATGATCCATGAACCA
Source organism: Viscum album (assembly GCA_963277665.1). NCBI lineage: Eukaryota > Viridiplantae > Streptophyta > Magnoliopsida > Santalales > Viscaceae > Viscum > Viscum album. Next base: position 1,718,693,315 of record OY728143.1, read on the forward strand.
TGATTATTATATAAGGTCTTCATATTCATATTCCATGGTATATATATATAAATAGTTGGAGTTATATGTTTTATTATCAAACCATATAAGAAAATAATATGATTCTTTTTCCTTTTTAATCATATTTTTCTCCCATACTCATATTTCCTCAAATGATTAAGATGCACTAGTTTATGTCTCATTGATATGTTTTTTCCTTATTGAAAATTTCAGAGAACCATTTTTCTTTATTCCCTAGGTAAATAATAAGGTTATTAATTATAATGTTATTGAATGGTATCATGTGAACACGGAATTTTTGGTAGATACTGATGAAATAATGTGAAATAAGACAATTATATAGGTAGTCTCCAGGGGAACTAAACCTTTAGGTTCTGGGAATGTTAGTTTATTTTTGAGATTTAATGCTCATTTTATGGTAATTATATAAATTATGTACTTATTAGGACCATCTTGACTTTTTTTGTTATCAGAGTGAGTTTTAAGTAATATTTGGTATTAAGTTAAGAAGTATATGATAATTCATAAAAATGAAGCTTAGGTTAAACTGAACGAATCCTTTTTTGTAATTAAGGTGTCATAATTTAGGACATATAATTATTATTTTATTTTATATATGAGTTATTAATATAGTTATTATTTCATTAAATTTACACTATCCTTTTTTTACTTTTAGTAAATATATACAGTTAGGTGGAAGTGAGTTAGCAATGGGTGCGATGGATAATGTAATGAATATCTAAATGAGAAAACTAATGGGATGAAAGATTGTGTGAAAACCATAATGTAAATTTTCAATATGTTTTGATTAATAAAACAAACCATGTTGAACTTCCAAATTAGCTATATAAATATAAACATTATATTGAGTCCTTTATGTTTGAACACACACCAATTGTTAAAGGATCTTTTGATTCCCTAATTTCTAAGTAGTGTATCAACAAAATAGAAAATATATTTTCAGATCTCTTATTTTTAAAGCATGAAAAGGGTACATAATCTATATAGATAGATCAATGGTGTAGCCTCCTTATGAATTAAAGGCTAAAAAAATAATTTAACTTTGTGTAATAGGTTTATTTTATGAAACAAATATTCACCATCTATTTTCATCAAACTCATTACATTAAAATGGTGTGGTAAAAATTTGAGTTAAAGAAAAACAATAATGAAATCATTGTTCTATAAAAAGAAAATTTTAAATGAATGACAAGGTATTCTAATGGTTTTATTATTAAACCAAAAATAAATATCAATTGTTTTTTTAGTAACCTAAAACCATTCCTTTTAAATTCATCGTCCATAATTTACTTTGGTAACTATAACGAAATATTTCATTTCTCGCATAAGAAGGAATTGGGAATTGAAGATTTTAATTATTCTCATGTATTTGGTGATATTAAAATTAAAATTGAGTTTTATGGAAACTTGAATGATAAATCACACAATTAAAAGAAATTTGACTCAGTTTCAGGCCCAAAATTTGGGAAGAAGAACCTAGTAAATTATTTTAAAGGAATAAGAAAATGATTCAAGTGTAGAAGTCTTGGATATGTTGTTTTTTATTTTTGGAGAGCTAAATATCTCATCCAATACAGTGGAGGGTATAAAAGTTTCAAAAAATAAACCACTAAAACATCAATTAGAAATTTCAAGGAATTTTAGAATCATGAAAATTTATGCCCCAATATAAGTTCTAATGGGGATAATTGACATTAGTAACCTCAAAGATCAATGTTAAAAAGAATATCCTATGAGATAAATATGACAATATTAGATCATGACATTAATTCCATAAAAGTTACACTTATTCTCTAATGTATATTTTAAAATTTCTCATTTGATTTTGATTTTTCACTTTTATTATTATCATACATGTCATTGAAGGATGTTAATTCATCACCTCATGTATTGGATATTGAAATATAAATGAAGAAACCTGGTGGTGTGTTTATTGAATCCATGGTATATAAATCTTCTTTGATTGAGGTTTGTGGGAAGATATTTTCTATAGATATTGTTCTTCATTACATTGTAGAATTTGATTAGATTTTGGGATGAATTAATTCTCCATTCAAAGAGGTGATATCAGTTTTTGGGATAGGGAAATATTATTTCGTATTCCAAATCATCCCAGAATCAAATTATATACTATAATGATGATGAAATACCTTTTAAAATAAATTATTAAACATGTGTCTTGATACCCAATAATTATGGAAACATGGATCAAATGGGTGGGGAGAAACTCAATATTGAATACATTATTATTTTATATTAATATATAAATTTATTTAATGATTGTTATGATTAGTAAAATCAGCATGAGTTGAGGAGGGGGATGAATAAATGATTTTAAATTCATATTTTTGTGTTTTTTTGAGACATCCTAATCCACCTATTAATATATTAATCATGATTGTTGGAGACACAACCAAAAACACAAACGAATGGAAATATTGATGTATAAGGCTCACCTAAAAATACATGAAGGTAAATCTATTTCAGGATTTTTATTTCATCAAGACCATAAGACTCCCTATTATCAATATACTATTAACCATTAGAGTGGAATATCCTTTTACTCATGTGATAATAAGGCTTCTAATTTTGTTGATGTGATTTCTGCACTAACACAATAATGAAAAATGATTTTAAAAACAAATTCACCTTGATCTAGTTGAGTCCACCTTCATGTTATTGTTGTTATGCGATTATCTTCTTATCATTATCTTGATATGTTTCAAGATTAGTATTCTTCTTTTAAATACTATAATAGATAAAGAATTCCCACATTTCATTCTTTTAATGAGAAAAATATTCTTTTACATTTTTTATACAACAACTATTCCACATTTATTTATTTATCTCATTGTTCTATCCTACAATAAATTTTTCAAATCACTAAAAAATATTTTCTCATAATAGTGAATTTAATGTTTCAATTTTATTTTCCAATTCAAAATAAAATAAAGTAACTATTTTTAATTTATACTAACTTTTCTATCATACATTTATCATCTTTTTTAACTCTACACTACATCATCACAGTGAAATAGGAATAATGGAGCAGGACTGCGATGTTAGCTAGTGATTACATCTCTTTATTTATTAAGATCTCCATTTTTCATGTTATGAAACATCAATTCCCTTGTATTGAATAAAATATAATTTTTTTAATGTTTAATACTTTAATGAAAAAAATATCATTATATGAAATATTATTTTCTTTAGAATATTAATTTTATAAAAATATGATTTTAATTTTGTAGAATTAATGAATTTTAACTATTTTTTGGACTCATATTGAAATTTTAATAAATCATAAAATACCTTAAATGACATGATTACACCTTCAAAAAACTCATAAACAAAATGAAATGACTCATACACAATATCAGATGACTAATTTGATGCATCGAATGACATGTATGAAATGTTTAGTGATTCATACACTAGATCAAATGAATCATATGCAATGGTGAATAAAACATATAATAAATCAAATGAATCATACACAATTTAGAACTTATTTTACAATAGATTAGATGAATCATATAAAAAACCATTTATGGTATATATATACATACACAAATCTCCAATGGCTCATAAAAAACTGAAATAACTCATACAATACACATGTAATATCATGCCTTTGAAAATAATTCACATTAAATATACACAAATATTTAGATATTATTGATTCCTTCCAAAAACATCGAAATATATTACAAACCTAAATAAATCACTCACCTCATATAAAAATCCACATTATTTGAGAGTATTAATATTATTAATGTATTAAAATGAAAATCCAACACAATAAAAATATCCACTACAATATTATAATAATTCTCATCTAAACATAACATAAAATACTAGAGGATTTTAATTCTATTTCCTAATTATAATATCATCAAGTAAATTTTAAAAAATCTCCATTAAGGAACAATTTCTTCTAAATAGCTCTTGGTCTTAGGAATCTCCCCCATTGTATTTTTAGGTAAAAAACCATGTAAATCAATATCAAACTCAATTTAAATAGTATTTAATCATCATTCAATAATTCTATGACTAATTTAGTAATAATGGAGAAAGAAATAAGAACATTAAATAATAATAATATGTTTTATATAAAAAAAGTGACATACATTCAACTCTTCCAATATTTTGGTTCCATTGATACATATTTGAAAAGTATCAATCTTTCTCAACCATTGATAACCTTTGAAATATCATCATAAATGAATATATAATAATCACTTAATCAAATATACATCAAAAAAATATCCTTATTCAAAAAATATATTTGAAAATAGTATATAAACTAATTCAATCTTTTATCTCAATAAAAACAATAAGAATTGTTCCCATGAAACTCACTTGCTATCCCTCAAAGTTTTACCATTATAATAACTCACTCTAAATACATTATCCTCTAAATTAGAATATTTAATTAATTATGTAAAATTCATATCAATGGATATTAACAAAATATTTTTCTCCCCATTGGTTAATATAGTTGGAAAACACATAAAATAATAAACATTAAGGGATTTATTTTATCACTTTATCCCCATTATGAGAACTACATCTATAGAACAAGATGTTAAATAGGATGGATCACTATTCCTTATCCTTGATAAGAGTATAGTTAAACTCATAACATTAACCTTGTCCATTAAAATGTCTTTTGGATAATGTAATGGTGATAAAATTATCTATTTGATCATTTTTTTGAAAATTTTATTGCATCAATTAATTCATTTCTACAATATCCCTGATAAGGTGATACTTTAGAATTAAGTGATTGGAACTTTAACGTTGAACTAGATTCTATGAAAATTTGATTGCAATTTTATTTTTGCATCCAGAAAACTAGCAGCATGACATATACCCTGAGATCATTCAAGTAAGTCCTCATCCAGATCATTGGGGTTTTAGATTGAGTGGAATCCACATAATTTTCATTATTAGTGCTAAAGGTTAACAAACATGGTTTCTTATTGTTTCACCATATAAATGTATTTCCTTGGAATAAAAATTTACTAGATGTAGTCCTTACATCATAGACATTTATCGCCCAGTTCACTTATTTAAAACTAAATAGACCATGTTCTCCATTACTACCATATTATAGTTTTATATCTATTATTAATTTAATACACCATGAAATCCAAATTCCATCAATTGAATGAGACTATTTTTTTATCATTGATACTTGAAAAAACAATAGTATCATAGAAAATATTCAGATTTAATGTTATCATGTATAAAAAACTTCAAATGGTATTCTAATATTCTCTTGTGTCAACTTACTTTCATCATATATTCATAGATGAAGTATTTCCAACAAAATTGGGAGTGGAAACGAGCCTTGAATCACCAATTCAAAATTTTTTAAGAGTCTCTAAAAAATAATTCACAGAATAAATAAATACCTCATCTCTATATTGTGATATTTATAAATCATGAAAATAACTCATCTCACCAAACATAGTCATTTTAAATAATTTATTAATATCTAAAGAAAACTATTTAGAAAATAATTTTTAATTTCCAACAAATATAATATCATGTAAAAGCAATGAGTGGTACCAATTTTTCATCTCTAATATGGAGATTGTTACCCACACTTCTTTTTATGGACACTAAATTATTAAAACATTTATCTATCTATGAATACATTACTGTTGGGGTTTTTTTCAGTCTATATAGATAATTCTTGAACATAAAATATTTTTATTCTTCCCTAAGAAATAATACAAAATTTTGTATAATATAAACCACCTCATCTAATTCACCATTTTGGAAGGTAGACTTGAAATCCATTTGGAATATATTATTTTTCGGTTATTTAGTAATAAAATGAAAATTATAATGGTATTTACCTTCCCAATAGTGAATATGTTTCATAAAAGTCAATTCCTTATACTTAGGAAGACCCATTATAAAAAAATATTTCTTTTCTCTCTCAACTTTTTCCTTTTAAATGAACTATTTCTAGAATACCAATTTTCTTCTACTGATATTCCTTTATTCAATATCTTTTGGTTCAATAGGTAATAATAATGACGTGTTTGTTGATTTTCTCAATTTTCATTAATTATAAACCCTCTATCCATGTTCTAGAATGATGTTTTAGGCTTCAATATTCTTTCTTTCCCATGGGAGAGATGAATGAGATTGTCCCTCATCACATGAAATAGATTAGTATACTTCTCTAATATACACATCATCTCTATTTTAATCCCTTAATAAAATATCATCATGTTGTTTAACAAAAAATATCTTCATCTAAATCACTTATAGAAATTCATTCTTTATGTTTTTTTTTGTGTTTTAGAACCTTCAGATAAGTTATATCGATAATCTTCTATATATCATTATTGCATCAACAATATTCTATTACATTAAGATAATAACCTTGGATGTTTTATTCCGTACAACATTTTTCACAATAACCAATATTTTATCATTTGAAATCGATATTTTAGGGATAACCAAACACTATTAGGTAATTAAAAAAAGGGAATATTTGGTAATAAATATCATATGTGAACATATTTATATTTATTATATATAAACATATATTTTAAATATGATCTAATTATCTAATTACTTGTCTAATAAAATACATAGATTACTAATAATCTATCAATATAGTCTGAGATATCTCTATAATGATTCTATTATTCCTTTCATATGAACCACTATGTTATGGTGTGTATGGTTTCACTATGTTTAATGAATATACCATTCTTTTCGTGATAATTATAAAATATTCCAGTCATATACTAAGTATCATCATCTATCTGAATCATCTACGTAGAGAAACCGTAATCCTTTGCAATTCCTAACGAAATTTTATAATGTATAAGAGCATACATGTTCTGTTTCATGGAAATGATATAGTCAATTATATTGACGTCATAATTGAGGAAATTAAAATATATATCTCCATTTTTTGGATGTATTACTAATGAGACTAAAAATGTATGAAAATATATGATATAATGGATGTGTATATTGAATTTATACATTATTTTCTAGAGAAATAAATTTTTTTTCATTTCTCATATCGATCAAATTCAATTCCTCTCTATTTCAAACATATTATCATTAAAATAATTTTATCATTAGGTAAGAATGATCTTGTTAATTTTTTATAGATGACAAATAATTCAATTAAAAAATTTATTTTCTTCTTTCATGCTTGTGGGAAATGAATTTCTAACATTAAATACTTGAAAAATATTTTCCTTTCTCATTGAACTCTTGTTAAAATAAACCAATCTTCTGTGATCTTGACTAAGAATCAATATTTCTAATAGGAAAATTTATTACCTTCATCAAATTTCTAGAAAAAAATAATATATTTTGAATCATCCCATAAATATATAATGTATTACTATATTTCAACTTCTCTTTTCAAAAAACATCTTATCCGAAACATTTGATTTGGAGTAACCCTTCATTTCTGAATGTCACTAGCAATTATTTTCACTTTTCAAAATATTTTATACATTTTAAATGTCTTATAATATGATTGTAACAACCACTACCAATAATAAATGGATTATACCCTATTGATTCATTAATTCTATATCCATAACAAAATCACCCCCTTTATCCACTCTTCTTCTTTCGAAGATTTTGAGTGCTCTAAATCATATTCTAAAAGAATTGTATAAAGATTCAGAATTCATTTTTATGGACACCTATATGGTAACATATTACACATAACTCCTTTTAAAAAAATGGAGACCTTGCCCAGAAAAGCAAGACCCCTTAATTAGCAAAAAACACATACAGAAGTCTGAAAGTAGAAGATTTACAAAAATCCTTCCTAAAAAAGGAAGAAGATCATCTGGCACTTGATCAATCCAGTGAAAATAATTACCATTAACACATTTGTTAGAAATCCCATCCACCAACGCATTTGACTCTCTGTGCACATGAGTAACAAAGTGATCTCTTGAGTAGAGAGATTCCAAACATCTAGTCTAGTGATTAGTGAGCATCCAAGAAAGATGCAAAGCCCTAGTTCTAATAGAAGAAACTACCATAGTGGAGTCACATTCGATCCAAATCTTGTTCCAATCCCGCATTCCCACTTGCTCCACTGCAAAAATGACCCCTATCATTTCTACTTCAAGTGTAGAAGCAATACAACATGATCCATAGATGCACCTAAGAAAACATCCTTGATAGTCTCTAAAGACACAACACCAAATCTAGAGGGACCCAGATTTCCCCTTTAAGCACCATCATAGTTGATTTTAATACAACTAAAAAAGGGGCCGACCAGATTACTTCCATTTTACCACAAGGAGGGTGAAAGTTTCCTTTTACCCCAATTCTCTTAAGCACCGATAAATCATGAATAGAATTTGAGCAAAACACACCTCTCAGGGTATCCAACTCGTGGACCGCTGCGAGAATCCCTGCAAGAACAACACCAAAATGAAGGCGCAACGTATAATTTCGGAATTTGTTTCTTGATGTATTCCATATACTTCATTGAAAACATGAACCATGTTTATATATTTCTTTATATAATTCCTAATATGTTTCACGACCTTCTATTTTTTTAGAAGACACAATCTCTCTCAAAGCACTCCTTACATGACTTTTGGGATCATTATTATATTAGTGTAATGACATAAGATTTTATTTATGTATGCCTCTTTGTTTTTGGTTTAAAAAATTAATATAACCCTTATTATGTTACCTAATGAAGTAAAAAAGGACATGATAGTGTATGGGGTTTGTTCAGAGCTTGAAAGCCAAAATTGGGAGAAATAGACTAGGATAAATGGTTTGGAGAAACTGTGAAGTGCAACCCGCATGGTCTCCAAAACCATGCAGGGGTAATTTAGAAGCTAATAGGTGGCCATACAGTTTGTATGAAACTATGTGATCCCATTTTCATGACCATGCTAGTTTTAGAGGATTCATAGATATTAGGTCTCACACCGATTTCTTATGGTTACAAAAGTGGTGTACCTATCCTATGTGGGGTTCCTCCTTAGGTAGTGAAATAGCACATAACTAGTGTATGGTTTGGCCTACCTTACAAAAAATAGTGATCCCCTAGAATATTGGGTGTTTTTATATAATTTCTGTTAATTAACCTTAATACTAATTTTTTTCTCTTCATTTCAAGTGGATTCCTCTTCCTCTCCTCTCTCCTAGATCCTTCCTCCATAAAATCTATGGATCATCATTGCTTATTGTTTTAGACTAAAAATCAAGCACCATTGGATGAAATTGAATTGAATTAGTAATATCTCAATTTATATTACTTCTTATCGTAGTTTATTATCATATCAATTACATTGTTTAGGTGCGATATCATTCATTTATTTTGATGGCGTTGGACCATTTCTTTAATTTCATCCCAAATACATCAAATATAAAGATAATATTTGATATGGATTAATCATAAACCCTAATGTATGTGGTATAGTTGTTTTAATTAAAATTAATGATGGTTTCATAGATCTTACATTATGCCTCATGATAGAATTTGTTTCATATTTCTGAAAAATGAGTTCATTAACTCAAAATAATAGATCACATGGTATTTCACTCCTGTTGATCCTTATAAGCTAACTAGAGAGTGTCTACGTAATTCTTGGAAACCCATTTCAGTAGGTAAATGATCTTCCCAAAATTGTATAATTATTAGATGGTCTAAATATCCTAATATTTAATATTTTTTAGGAAATATAATTTCCCCTTGTATGTAGTTTCCTAATTAATAATAGAAAATTCATATTGAATGAATGGACCTTGAAATTTAATCTATGTTCCTTGGTTAATTAAATTACTCGTTATTATAGAACAAATTAGCTTCATTATGTTTTTTAAGAAAAAATGAACTAATTGGTTTAATTGGAATTTATAATAATGTGTTGATGGTCCATTCTTATTCATGAATTATATATATAAAGTTTATAAGGACTATGACTCACATTCGTATACGGGGATTGATTATTGATATGAATAAGCAGTGATCCAACATGATATAGTTACTATTATGATTACACCATTAAGATTTGCTGTATAATGATGATTAAGGGGCTTCTTGAGCATGATGTTTCACTCTCTCTTACATTGGGTTCTGAGCAAGATGTCTTTCACTATTATACTATTATTATGGTGATTGGAATTACATTACATGTTCCTCTATTTATGATGTTGGGTAAGAAGACATTCCCCACCAATCTCGAGTGTTGAGTATGATGACTCAGATTCACTATAAGATTCAGGGCATGTACCCATTGTTAGAGCCTATAACTCATTAAACTAGCTATGGTTGCTTGATTTACTCCCTAGGTCCATCCAGAACCTAGTATCTAGGTATATGTATACATACATCCTCACGTACTTAGTCCATATAAGTGGATATATGATATTGACACACAATATTTATATTATTTCTATATATATGTTTACTAATTAGACAGGAATTTTGACATGATCAGAAGAAGGTAGAACCCTCTAGGAATCTCATAGGAACACAGGCCTGCTGGTATTTTTTTAATTCAGCATTGTTTGTAACTATTGATACCAATACACTACGGTTTCAATGAAAAGAAACCGGTATACTTCTATACACTGTTGGTGGTGGACTTCTATGATTTTACCTCACACAATAATAATGCCACATTTTGTACCAAAGAAGATTACTTTTTTGAAGGAATGGATAAGGGAAATCACCCTTATTCATATATTTGATATTCCTAGCTTATAGTATGGAGCATGGGAGGAGAGGACTGAGAATATGCTTGAATTGATAATGTAGTTACCTTTTTACCTTTTTTGTTTTTATAAAATGTTGTATGTACTGGTCCCTTATTTACCCATTTTTGTATATCATCATCCATGAAATAATCATGTATATGATTCAGACCATTGTATTCTAATATTATTATTGTTACAATATTATTTATACTTTCTTAATATTTTTTATATTCTGTTATATCATTATTTTTCTATGGGGGGTTATGCATCCAGCTGACTAGTGTATGTTTCCATTGTCCTATCAGTTATAAATATTCTTCAGTTGTTTATTTTTCATCTATTGAATCTTATATGTCATTATGATTTGAAGTTATAGTCTCCCCATTATGCCACCTTTTCAACCTCATGGCTACTTTGTAGCCTCTTGTATACGAGGAGGCATGTGTGGCGCCATGTGACCCACTGGCTTAGAGAACATTAAAAGTGGACCCCCTATCATGACTTTATGAATCAATATTAGAGATTTATTTCTATATTATCTTACTTTTTGGGTATTACATAGGATACTTAGAGTTAATGGGATTTGGTAATGAGCCTGTTCCTGGGTATAGCTAACCCATGTATATTGTAAACCCAAATTACCTAGGACGGGTTATTATTGTTTTTATTATTCAGGTAATAATTGATATAAATTTATTGTTGGTTGATTAACATATCTTTTGATGTTTTTGTTGTTTTTATTATTTCAATGAGATTCCAATTATTTTTCCATGATAAAATGAGGGAATAGAAATACATGTATCATTATAGGTACAATAAGACTAATATTCCATGCATTTCTCTATGGCACATTAATTCTATGGGTGCATTTTCCTGTTGCATATGGTTAGTGCCTGATTATTTTTTATAAAATGCACACTACTTTCTTATAAGGGGAATATAATTAGGTTAATTAAAGATAAAATATAAATATAAACAGTTGTTGCCACATATATTGGCTACGACACCTTAATGAGATAATTATACTAAAATATGAGTTCTGGACCTACTAGTTTCAGACTATGATATGTATCTTATATATATAAGACTCTGAACATAAATGAAATTGAAATCCGGAATTAAAAATATTACCAATAAATTGGATTCAAATTATATATAAAAGTGTTTTTCCTCTATACCTTTCAATTGGGACTCCATATATCAGAACCCCTAGTTTCTAATATGAGAGCTAAATGTAGACTCATCCTTAATAATGGGTAGATGGGAGTCTCATATTCCATTATGTCTTGATGTGGTATTTCTTATCACATAGACTTGGATTAAGGGTCAAGAAGTGTGGTATTATCTTTTCTTATTGGAATTTTTATACCTATCCCAACTATATATCATTGATCTATAAAAATATCAAATTCTATTATGAGCTATGCATTTTTAATTATTGAATCATTCCACCATGAAATCGGTGGTCATACGCTTGGAGGATGATGGTGACCCTGCACCAAAGCTGGCAGGCCAACCAGTGATCCCAATTATAGTTCCACCTTTGGAACTTCTTACTATTGTTGATATGGGAACTTGTAACTATTTTTGAGAGGTAGTTTCATGTTTGATGAATAATATACAAGGCGTTTCTCAACCTACCCCTAATATGGAAGAGTTGAATCAGGAGTGGCAGCACTAGCACCCTCATACCATTTTGGGGGACAGAAGAACTCATGTTAACGAGTCATGATTTGAGGCCATTATTTAAATCTTTGATCATCTAGAGATGAATCCATAGAGGTGGGTCAAACATTATACTTATATTCTATGAGATTCTACAAAGTGATGGTGGGATGTTATTACCAATAAAGATAAGCATCAAGATATGATCTGGAAATATTTATATACTATATTTATGACTATTTATTTCTATAGTCATTGAGAGATGACTAAGCTAGAGAGTTTATAAACCTGTATAATGGATCCATGTCTGTCATCGAGTATTATTCTCATGTTATTGAGAAGTAATGGTTAATGCCGAATCTAGTGGGTTATGATTTTTTGACCACCAGGATATTCAAGGATGTGATGATATAAACCATATTATTATAGGTCATAGTTTTTAGGATGAGTAATATTTCATAGATATTCATCCATATTCTCATTACTGAGAAGAACCTAAGAAAAGCCTATGGTGAAAACAAGGATGGTTCAGAACCCATACCAGCTAGTGGTTCATCTAGTGGTTGAATGTGTCCCATCCATGATTTCATGAGTTATAAGTAGTCACAATCCATACAGTGAAAACATATTGATATGCCTCCAGTGTGTGAAGATAGGACATATCAAATCTCAATGATTATGTGATCCATTTGAATGAATAGGCTGTAGATGGATTGGTAATGTCCATCAATTATACTGGATTTTTTCATCAGTTCCAAGAGAGTGGAGATCTACACCTACACTAAATTTCGGAGAGGGGCCTCTTGTGTCTCACTAGACAGGCGACTGGAACACCACTAGCTACATAGAATGTGGATGAGGTTGACATAGAGGAAGTAAAACTCAAGATTACAAGAACCAACATAGGAGACTTGCTTAGGGAAGCTAGACAATGACTTAGATTCATGGTACGAGTAAATTACATGTAGTTCAACCTATGATAGAGAGGCAGAGTGCTAAACGTAATACTATTGAAGATACTATTCTTGAAGCCTCTACTTTATTCTACTTTATTTCACAAAGGTGAATATAAATCTTTTTATATCTAAGGTAACCATGAAGAGTCTGGGCCTCCAGATCAAACACTTAGTTAGAGTTATGATGCTCGATATCCTATTAGGTGTTTGATCATAGATTGTTATACATTATAAATATTATCCTCTTGGGATAGGAAAATATATATTTGTATGGAATACTTTAGTTCTTGAAATGGATTGTTTTGTTTTAATCATCAGGGTGGAATGGTTAATACATTACTTTTCTCATATAGACTACTATCATTAGATGGTGATATTTACATCACCCGAGATTGGTAGGCATGTGGACAAGGGAAAATGGGATATCCAAGAGACTCAATCAAGAAAAGATTATTAAGGGATGGAAAGAGTGATAACATGGGATCCTAGTCTTTTCTTGGATGATTTGGGGTTATGAGCTTCTATATTCCCTCATGTAGTGAATCGATTCAAGGGAATCTTTCCAAATAATTATTTTTTGGGTTACCTCAAGTGAGAGAGGTAGAATTTACTACTGACCTTATCCTAGTAGAAACAATAGAGTCCATTCATCATTATGGGATTGAACCTATGGAACTTGTGGAGAATAAGAAGAGATGTAGGATCTAGAGGAAATTTTTTATATGTTTTCCAACTCTTCTCCTTGAGTTTCACATTTCCCTTTTTCCATGAAGGGAGAAAGTTCCCTTAGGCTTTCTGTGGAATACCATTGATTGAACCAACTCATGAAAATTAATCTATATCCACTACTTAAAATATATGAACGTTTTTATCAAATCCAAGGGATAATGGTGTTTCTAATGATTTATTTGAGGTCGAGACATCATCTTGGGATTGGTAGGTTATTTTAAAAACCTCACACAACTTTCAAGAGATGGTATAGTCTTTATAAGTACTTTTTCATGCAGTTCCATCTCATAAATGTACCAGCTATTTTTATGGATCTAATGAATCACGTTTTCCACCAGTATGTAGATTAATTCAAGGTAGTCTTTACTTATAATATGTAAGTTTACTCATAATATCTACATGACCTAGAAATCCATCTTGAGATCACGTTTGATATAATAACAGAGGATTAGATTTATGTTAATCTTATAAAATGAAACTTTTGGATTGACCGAGTCTACTTTCTAGGCCATATCGGTTTAGAGTCAGGAGTTTGAATAGACCTATAGAAAACGAGATGATTAATCTCCTTTTATAAATTTAATATTTTTTTAAATCTAGAGTTTATTTAGAATTTAATGGAACTATAGATGCTTTATCTAGGACTTATTAGGCCTTTCCGGAATGATTATGAGGTTGATTAAGATGCGTATGAAATTCAAATGTACAAAAGCTTGTAAAGAATCATTTTTATAGTTGATATACTGATTTAATTCAACACAAATCCTGATTATGATAGATTCATAGAGAATATATAATGTTTTTTGTGACACAGAAGGTATCAGGATTGGTGTTTTTCAGATATAGGAAAAGTGATTCGTGATGTATGGGTCTTGTCAATTGAGGAATAATGTGAAATATTACCCAAGGAATGGCCTCAAGATAGCTTATATAGTTCATACTCTATGTTTTAGGAGAAAATATTTAATTGGAGGGAATCTTATAGTGTTTAAAGATAAAAAATCCTCAAGTACATCATTAGACAATGTGATATAAAACTCAAGCAGCACTGATGGGTTGAGTATATACAATACCTAAATTTCCTGATTTCTTATACTCATTAAAAAGGAAATGTTGTATCCGATTCTTGAAGATGGATGACTTAGTAACAAGTTGTTCAAGAGGCCAGTGGTGAGTGGAATCTCATAGATCTGTTCTCAAAGATGCACATTAAGTTTCATGAGGATCATGGAAAGACTATCCTATTAGCTAAAGCAGGGGCCTCTACCATACTATAAAAGGTGTGACTGAGGTGGATATTAGATCTCAAAGTACTATTCCAAAGGGAAATATCATAGATAATGATTCTTCTTCTTATTAGACCATGGATTGGGATTATACCTTTCTCTCTCATTGTTGTTTTTGGGTCCCATTGGAAATTAGAAAGGAGCTGATACATGAGTATCCAGCCTTAGTATGGGAAGTACACCCTTGTGTCAACAAGATGTATCATGAATTACATGTATAGTATTGATGTACTACTATAAATTGAGATATTTCTAGTTTAATCACTATGTGTTCCACCAATCACTTGGTGGAGGTGGAACAACAATGACCAGAATGACTTTTATAGTCTTTTTATATTCTTGAGTGGAAATGGGATGATGTTTCTATGGATTTTGTGATTGTTTTACAAATATCCAATTGTGGTAATAAAATGATGTGTGTGTTAAATGATCGTTTGATAAAGGTCACACACATCTTACTTATACAAGAGACCTTATCCCTAGATAATCTTGGGAGGATATATGTCAGGGAGGTTATACAAATTCATGTAAATCCAATATCTATCATATTTTATGGGGATAATATACTCATATCTCACTTCTAGAAGGGTTTATAGAAGACCTTGGGTACATAGGTGCTTTTAAGAATGACCTATCACCCTCATATAGATGGACATATAGAGTCTGTGATTCATATGTTAGAGGAAACTCTATGCATGTTTGACCTTGAATTTCAGGGTTCTTGGGTGAAAAAATTGACCATTTGTGAGTTTTATTACGATAATATTTTTTAGGATACAATTCATATGAATCATTAGGAAGCCTTATATGGGTGGAAATTCTGAACACATATGTTACTATTAGAGGCTAGGAAGGAAACTATTCTTGGATCACGTCTAATGAGGGATACTATAGATTAGGTCTCATTTATCAGAGAGCATATGTTGGTTGCCTAGAAATTATTGTTGTCAAATACCACTCGATGCGGATGACATCTTGAGTTTGTGAAAAAAATATTGATTATTCTTTATAGTTTTTCCTAGGATGGGCCATCAAAGTATTCATAGGAAAGGTAATATTTCTCCTCAATTCATTGGACCTTTTGATGTTGTCAAACAGATGAGACTAGCGGCTAACTAGCTAGAACTTCCTCATAGATACTAGTCTATGCATGATGTATTTTAGGTATCCCATTTTTTCTGATAATATCTTGATGCATCTAACATATTTCGGCATGATGATGTTGAGTTTGAGATGGATGCTTCTTTTGAGTGGTATCTAGTTCATATTGATGATGAAAGTGTAAAGAATCTTTGAGATAGGCATGTTTCCTTGGTACAGGTGCAATGAAAGTACGACTAAGTACAAGATGGGACTTAGGAGTGGGAGCCTGATATATGAGCATAGTGGTTGGATATTTTCTCAGATGAAACCTCTTTACCTTCAGAATGCCAACTCAAGGATGAGTTTCTTTATAGAGGGGAGGTTGTAATGACCCATCTGATAATGACTATATAACTAATTTTTTCAGTTAAAATTCTTAATACAACCTTATTATGATACATAATGGAGTCACAAAGGTCACGAGGGTGTACAAGTCTTGTTCAGAGCCCCAAACCCAAAAATTGGGGGAAACAGATTGGTCTGTATGGTTATGAGAAATTTGGAAGCCTAGCCCTCATGGTCTCCCAAACCACGTGAAGAAATTCAGATGGGAGAAGGGGTATATAGGAGTTATATATAACTTTACAAGCCCATGTACACACCCATATGAGTTTCATAGGATTCAAAGATGGTGGATTTCACATGGCTTTCACAAGGTAAGATAAAATGTGCTTCTATCTAGTGTGGGGGTCCTCCTTGGATAGTTTAAAAGAACATGGTTGTCTTATGCCTTAGCCAACCATGTGGCTAACCATTCACCCCTATCAATTTGAGTTATTTATTAAAATTTAAAATAATGAACATAAAAACTAAAACCTCATTTTTTCCTCATCCTTTTTGGTGGATGCCTCCCCCTCTACTCTCTCGTATCATCATCCTTCATTCAATATAGGGATCACCATTTCTTCTAGTTCTAAACTCATAATCAATATCCTAAGGAAGAATTGAAACAAAATAAGTAATATCCAAATTCATCTTGCTTGCTATCTCTGTTACTCTTTGTATTCTTTGCACTATTTATATGCGATCTAATTCACCTTATTTTTAGTGTGTTGGACTATTTCTCCATTTTCTTCCAAAATACATCAAATATGAAGTAGATATTGGATGAGGATTCATCCATGACCCTAAGGTTGGTTTTCATTTTTTTTAAATACAATTATGGTTGAAATGTAAATTTTTATTAAAAAAATGAAAACCATACATGCAGAAAATAAAAATAAAAAGGACAATAAGTCAATGGGGATTGTAGTGATGAATCCCAAGATAATATCCCAAGATAATATGATTTCATTCAATAGGAAAGGATAAAAATATTTTGTAGATAATGATATCTTCATCCTCTCTACGTTTCTGATCCAAACCTTCAGCTACAAAGTACCTCTCTCTACAAACATTCCCAATAATGCTACCCAAATTCATTAATAATCGACACTTCCTAAAATAATACTCCAAACCCCATGTAAGATCCAATTTCACTTAAAGGATCTGAACCAATGCTTCATAGTATGATTCAATTTCCTAAAACATAATATTAAATATTCCACACAAATAAATGCCTATGTGCATAGATGTTACCTCCACACCCAAAGAGTTACCCAAACCATATAAAGAACTGAAACCTAACAAGACCTAACCATTTATGTCTCTCACCATGCCATATACCCACATAATCACATCCATAGAGGATCCATCAACATTTACCTTCAAACCCCTAGATGGTGGGATCTATCAGACCCATCAGACCTGGAGAACTTGATGTGTGTTCAGAGCCACCGGTAATCTGGGAATGTTGTTTCATAGAAGACTAGAGTTCTACCCACCTCAAATAATCGTACTTAATTATACGACTAAAAATTTCATCCACATCTAGAGGAATATGTAGGATTTTTGTTCTCCCTCTATTTCCATGTTTCTGGCTTCTCAGATGGTCCCCCAATCTATTTGAAACATAAGGTCACAAACCCGTATTTCTCGATCATGACATCCCGCACCCTGAAATCATTTTCTAATGAAACTAGAAACTAAGTTCCCATCAACCGAGCTCTTAATTCCCACTGAGTCCCATAATACTTTGTCCCTTTAAATTTGGATAATGATATGCACCATGGATTCCATATAAGGGATGATGTAGAAAAAACATAGAGAGAACTTTTTGACACCTTTACTCTGTACATTTTCATTCGTTATAAGTACTTTGTTTGTAACCCTCTTGAAGAGAAAATTAATTTTGAATGCAAGTTATCTGCACCAGAGTTTCTTATACCGTAGATATATTGTATTCTGTTTATGAAAAATAGATCTGTAACAATTGCTAGTGAAATTTCCATAAGAAGTACCTGTACCACTGCAATGATTAGTGGCATAAACAAAGCTAATGCTTTCATAAAACACCTTTTTTATCATCATTATGAATATCCCACATCATTCATGGATGCCTAAATTCTTATTTGAAGGAAATTTCTTGGGGTTTTTACCCCAAGAAAAAACTTTCTCTCCCCCCCAATTGTCTTTCCAAAGGTTTATATCCCCACTTCCAATCACCTAATGAGAAATATCATGCATGTATTCCAAATGGGTCATCATGTATTTAGAAGTATTGGATAAAAAACTATTTCTTAACCAGTCCTCCCCTATCTATCCATTTCTATACCTCATGAATCTAACCCATAAGGATTTTCCTTCAACCATTTCCAACGCAATACGAGCTTGCATGAAGTACATAGTTTTAGAGATATTACAAAAACTGACACATCCTTAATCAATAGGTTTATCCATATGATTCCGTGAGGCCCAATGATAACTTCAAACCATATTTTCATCCCAAAGAAAAGCATTCATGATATTTTACCTCATATCTATTTCCCCCTTGGGCTTCTAATGATCGATAAAACACACATTTGAATAAATGTTTACACACTATTGATTAATTTCATCCCCCATATAAAGGATTGGGATTTGTTCTTCCAATTGAAAATTCATTCTATAATCTTGTTGATGAGATCATTAAATAAATGATTTTTAATACATCCCTTCAAATTGGAGCTCCGAGGTAGGTCATTGGTTGAGTTATCTATTGGATCCCTAAGATATCCTAAATTACTTTACTATGATGACCCAAGAATTTACTGGAGATGAAAACATTATTCTATCATATATTGATGCTATTGAACATTAATTTGCTATAAATTGACATGATATACATGATGTTATGTAAGAATATTCTCATACATTTGGTAAACACTAACACATCATCAGAAAACATATGGTGAGAAATACAGTTTCCACTATATCTATTGATAATCATGTACATCATCCCATCCTCTAGGAAATGCTTAATTCTCTTAGAAAGTGCAACCTAATCCAATAAGAAAAGGTATGTAGATAAAGTACCCCCCCTATCTGACACTGCACACATTCCTAAATAATTCGAATCCCTTACCCATGACTGAATAGAGATCCATGGAGAGGAGTACAACTTTATGAAAAATATGAAAACCATTCCTAAAAGCACAATTTTTTCATCATATGAACGATAAATCCCCATTCAATCTTATCAATGGATTAAAAAATCTAATTGAATTATAATGTTAGAACCAATGGATCTCTTGTTAAGATCCCCCATCATTTCATGAACAACACCAATTTCCCCCTAAATGCCCAAACCCTTAACAAAACCATGCTGCTCCTCGGAGAAATCGTTGGGATGATTCCACTTAGACTTTTTCCAATAATACTGGCAATAATCTTATAAAAAAAAGTACTCAAGTAGATTTTTCAGAATAGAATAGTCATAGTGTTGTCCTTCACCTTTTTTATTAAGATATCGCTCGAAGAAGGTACTACTCTTGGGTGTTTCCCCTTATGAAAAAATTTTGAATAGAATCCGAAACTTTTACCTTTACAAATCCACATGACGCCACATGGAAAGAGAATGGAAACCTATCAGGGCTAGGACCACTATCATACTTCATACTAAAAACAGTCTCCTTAACCTCCTCCTTCATGGGGATTTCAACTAGATAATGACTATTACTGTTTCTCACCATATCCTAAAAGCAACCCATAAATCCATCTTCCACATTGGGGATTCTTATTCCATCTATCTTGATGGTACTTAGTCTGACCAGTAAGTTTTCAAAGTGTTAGAGGACATCTTTAATACAAAATCCAAATCCAAGGTAAATGATCCATTTTCCAATTCCAGAATGATACATATATTCCTTTTCTTCTCCTTTAATCATGCATGAAAAAATAGTATTTCAGCCCCCTTCCTTAATCAACAAGTCTCCGTACATCTGACTATATATCTGATCCACCTCCAAGAGTTTCTTAGTAAAAAAAATACATTTTCCATTGAGGATAGAGAAACAATCATTATCCTAATAGGCTTGTAGACCCACCTTGAATTCTAAATTTCACCATTCAGAACATCTTAGTTAACATCCTGCACTTCGTTCACCCGAATCTAATCTTGAATTCCCCTATTGAGTCTTATAAGATCATTAGATAGTCTAACCTATTCTCTCCCAAATTATGCACTTTCCAAATATGATTTCATCATTTTCATGAATCATTCTCTCTGATGCTAGTAAGATGAGTATAAAAAATGATGCTTCCTATAAAAAAATTTCTTCAATTAGACCTGAAGAGGGATGTGGTTCGAAAGGGATCTAGCTAGGTGATACACTAAAGAAAAACTAAAGTATTAGACACCTTGAATGTTGGAGAGAAAACATTCAAGAAAACTCCATATTCTTCTATTGATCCCATTGTGATTATCACACCAAGTGAATTTTCTGCCAGGGAAGCCCCTATTAATGATCCCTTTAGTGGACATGACATTCTTAATGTCCTGCACGACACTATTGGTACCCCAACCACTCTTTTATTCTTTGAATTATTTTCAATATTATTAAATCTCACCAAAAACAAAGATCTATTAACAGATTGAAACAAATCCAGTTCTTTCTAAAGATATTTTTTTCAACTACCTCATACCTCGCATAAACAAGGATGAACATGATTTCAATCCCTGTTGAGATAATTTTGGTAGTTAAACATTGAGAAGTCACTTCCACAAGTTATACATCTAAATCTGGTATCTAGAAGACACATATATTATTGATATATGGAGAAACATGAAAGTGATCTAAAAAACGATATGATTAGCATAAATCGAAATCTGAACTACCTAATGTTTAGGTTCTAAATTAACCACAGCTGAAGAATGATGTTTTCAGACATCCAAGATATTGAATGCACATTTGGCCTATGCACCCAAAACCCTAGCATTCTAAATAAAAACTAAAAACATTAAAAGGACATGGAGTTGGGATCCCGACCATATGTGCCTGACCATACAACAGGGTCATCCTTTTTCAGTTTTCTGGATTTACATCTTGTAACAAAACCAAAAGTGAAAACTTCATTAATCTTTATAGTGATATGAGAATTTGAAGAAGAAGAATCAGTCTTAGGCTTCTTCAGCCTTGTGGAATCATCATAAGCCAGAAACCTATTGGGAGATGGGATAAGAGTAGACCGAGACCAGGGTGGTCACCAATCTCGGAAAATAGAAATTAGAAGCGTATTCTTAGGAGAGTGACATGATTCTATAATTTTGTTCAAAACACCCATTGAAATGGATCTATAACAAGGAACTCACTTTATAATAGGAGATGCATCAGATATCTACATCAATATCATGGGAAAACTTCTCAGATGATGATGATAAAAATGATGTATGGTGAGAAAACATAATGGTAAAGAAGAAGTAGAACCATACTTGTCTGAATCTGCACTTCCATCAGAAGAAGAGCCATCAAAGACTTGAGAAATGGAAGAGTGAGATGAGCACCCATGAGATGGAACATGTATACCAATCTCCACCTTGCTAAGAGAATTATTCAAGAAGACAGACTCATTTTGATCTAAAAAGGTGACATCCAATGTCTTCGAAGAAATGACAAGATGACATGTGTCAGACTCAGAGGATCCGAAATTTGAATATGAATGTCCATCCTAGTTAACGCTGAAAAATCCAAGCAAAGATTAAATATTCACTAGGGTCGTCCCCTAACATTATGAATCCATAGGATTCACCAAAGTGTTAGAAACACCTTCCCCAGATGTCACCACTGGAGGTGTGACTCGAGAAGAAACATCCTTTTTAAATCCTAAAGACCTATTACATTAGGAGGCCACCAAATTGACCTGGAATATGAAAAAAACACAAAAAATGGGGCTGAGAAAACAAATGAGGCCCTTCGACCACAGAAAACAATTTTTATTCCTAACAAGAATCTTTAAATGAAATCGCACATCTAGGTTCATATCAACCAAAACCCAAGGGAATCAAGACAAATGAAGAATTTTTATTGTTCTCATAAATGAAAAGAAAGGATCATAACAAATTTACAATAGAATAAAGAATGGCTAGGTTATGAAAAGGAAATGGTAGCCTATGGAGACAAACCCACAATGCAACCATGCTAGACTCATGACCAAAATGAGAATTCCATGACCAACAAGACAATTTAAACATTCAATTTCTACACTGCCTAATTTCCCTGCACCAAGCCTAAACAAAGTCATCCTTGTTGGAAAGATGAATAAAAATTGTGAAGCTAGAGAGCTCAGAGAACACTTCTATTAGACTAAGACCCCATGATTTAAAAATTATTGGAACCAAAAAATAGGTGGGTCATCACGACCCAAATGGGAAACTAAGGTTAACTCATGAAAGTCTTATTCCTCAGAAAGCTCACCCTCTAAAAGGTCAACCACTAGAAAACCATGAAACGTGGTAGAAAATCTTGGAGCTAGATTAAGAGCCAAAATGTGGGTCAACAGAGGATGTACATCAAGCTTTGAATCACTAATCAATGCCTCCTTGAATTATTTTAAATCTTTTTCGACCAAACAAAAACCCTAGAATCACCACATGCGAAAGAAACATCTACCACAATGAGATCACAAGAAGGAATCATTGGTGTTTGGGAAACAACATCAGTGTAGAGAGATGCATTAAGAGAGCCATTATAATCTATCATATAGAAAACATTTCCTTAAATGTTATGATGTTTTCTTTGTCGCACCACTTTGTAGAAAGCTGATATTTTCATCGCATTTCAAATACACGAGTCATTTGATTATAAATAATTGTTCACAAGTTATTACAATCCCATTAAGACTTTATAAGTAACTAGATAACTTATATCTTATTCATGGATACCCCTTTTGGAGTGATAAATGATTTGACATCAATTGTATAATTAATTAATTGTCCAAACACAACATAAGAGTCCAACTTTGTTAATAAATATAATTTACCATTGTAGGTGATTGAGTAATTTAAAATATCACCTACTATGTTCATCATTGAACCTTGAAATTGAATTTCCATTCATCAATTAATTAAATGGATTCTTATTATAGAATGTTTTAGCATCATGTTGGATTTTTTATTAAATTAATTAATTGGACTAATTTGAATGAATAGTCATGGGTGGTAGGGAAATTCCTGGAATGCTGCTGTTTTCACTGGTGTGCACTCCATAGTTCAGCAAGGAATGGTAGCGGTTCATAGATAAGTTTATGCTGCTTCCCTTGTGAAGGATTTCTCCATGTCTAACAAAATTTCTGATATTCAAATTCTAAGAACGCTTGGTGTTTCGGGGTGGCCACGCAAGCCTCGGATGCTAAAGTATATTTGATGGATCCCATCCACTGGGACTTGCCTCAAGGTAAATGCTCATGGGGCAGCGTTGGGTGCTCTAGACCCTTTGGGTTGTGGGGGAGTGTTCCTCACATATTGTGGATTTGTAAAAGGATGCTTTCACCACACCATTGGAATTGTCATCGCCTTTGAAGCCGAACTTTGGGCAATGATCTATGCCATGAGGTACGCTATCCGTTTTAATTGGAAATATATATGGATTGAGTCTGTCTCTTAGACTGCAGTTCATGCCTTGAGCACAAAGATGCGCCAGGTCCCTTGGTGTGTGATGTCACAGTGGGTTTGTTGCCTTAGTGATATTTCTCAGTTGTGTGTGGACGTTTTACATGTCTACAGGGAGGCTAATCAGGTGGCGGATGCACTGGAAATGTGGGCGCTCACTGATACTAGAGAGATGTTGTCTTTCACGACCCCATAATACTATGCCTCACTGGTGGAGGCAGATAGGTGTGGTGTGATGCCCACTAATTTATGTAATAATCCCTTGTATGCTTGACTCGTTTCCTTTTTTTAATTTTATTAGGACCATCTTCCACTGACTCCTTGATTTTCTGAGTATAGTTTATATGGACTTTTACCTATTTATATAAGGGGCTAGAAAATTATTATGAAAAGGTGGTGATCCTACATGATATGATTATAATTATGATTACTCCAGTGAGATTGGTTGTGGGAGAATGGTTAAGGGACATTTTGAGCATGAAGTTTCACTCTCCCATACATCAGGTGTTCAGAAAGATGTCTGTCACAATTTTATTATTATTTTTCTGAAGGAAATGAATTTCCACCTTTTCCATTTATAGAGTTATTCATGATTTTTCTCCCCACCAATCTCATGTTTGGTTCATGTTTACTCACATTCATTATGAGATTCAGTTCATGTACCCTATGTTGGAGCATATAGATCATTAGACTAGTTGTAATTGCATTATTTATACCACAGGCCTATCTATCTCCTAGTATCCTAGTATATGGCTACATAAATCCTCACATACTTAGTCTATATAGAAGGATATACTATATAACTAAACTATATATAAAATTACATATTAGACACTTATTCTGACCTAAGATGAAGTAGGTTGAGCATGCTAGGTCTCTTGTAGGTACCTTTTCTATTGTTATTTTATTATTGAATTTTTTATAATTATTTACACCTATAGAAAACTTTTTCTATGTACACATACATGTTTTCTTATAGATACTATTAGTTATGGCATACTTATATTTTATCTCAAACCCTACTCGGGATGCCTTTGGTATCAGAGTATATTACTTGTCTATAAAAATAGATAATGGAAAGCACCATACATTAGATACATGATATGCCTAGCTTGTAGTATAGATCATGGTAGTAGAGGATGGAGCATATTCTTGAAATTCTAGTGGAGTACCGTTTTATAGTTTTTTTGTATTTTTATATCATTTTTAATTTTAATCTCCCCTATTTTTCCCTTTTTATATCATCATTCCATGAAATAATCATGTTTATGTATCATCCCAATTGTTTTTGATATTATTATAGTTTTATGGTTATTTATGTTTCCATAGTTAATTTTTATATTATGTTCTATCATTCTTCCACTACATCTGGTTACTTTTCTAGTGTTTATTTCCATTGTGCTGTTGGTAATTCATATTCTTCCACTGTTTATTTCATTTCTCTTATATATATTGTTCCATTTTATATGATATTATAGTTTCTCCACTATAGAACCATTACACCCTTTCTACTAATCAGAAATATATGGCATATGGGGAGGCATGCTTGAGGCCATGTGACCCACTAGCACGGGGCCTTGGTTAAGGGGATCTGGAGTCAGGATGTTACAATAAGTTGTCAAAATAACACATAATTAACATATATTTGATGACTCCATCATAAAATAAAACCATATAATTTTTACCAACATTTTTAGATGAATTTTTTGTATAAGTTACTACTTTTATTTCTTTCTCTATTGAGTCCCCAATATTGGATTATTTTTAAAAAAATTATTATAAACTCCTCCCATATTATTCTTCTATATAGGATTATTTCCATCTTTTTTGTAGTCAGATATTGATTCAATTTTGAGTTTATATTTGGGTTCCCAAATTTTTTGTATTTCTAAGATTCACTTGATTTAGCAACAATCATGGTCATTTGAACATTATTATTCTTCTTAGACTTTTCATCAACCTTATTATAAAAATTATATGATTTTAAGGATTTATTTTTTCAATTACTAAAAGACTCATTCTTCTTTGAGTATTCTAGAACATCTTGAATAGAATCATAGAAACTGGATTTGAATTTGAATAAATATTATTTATATTTAACCAGTTTCTATTATACATGATCAAGAATATTCTTTTTCTCCATTATTTTCTCATCAATCATGACGTGGAATGTATTCTAATCATTAAGAAATTTTTCTCTATCACCAATTTCTTTAAAAAACATTGATTTTATCCTACAAAATTATATTCATTACTATTATTAAATTTATTATCTTTCATCAACTCCCTATTGTACTTTTCATTTTTTTAATTTTTAGAGTCATTATTTAAACTATATCTTGAACAAAATCTCTATACTTCTTTCTTATTATTCAATTCAAGAATTTATACTTTTTTAACTATTTAAATTAGCATAATTATGATTATGAGTTACTTTATTCTCATTTACTTCATAATTGAATGTATGTACATCCTCTTAATCATCATTATCATCTTTGAAGTTCAATTATCTTATTAGAGAACTAGGTAGTGTAGGTTGTGAATCAGGGATCACTTTTATTTTTAAAAATTAGTATTATTTTATAAACTATTATTATGGTTTATGATCCGAATCCACTCATTCGAATTATCTTAACATTTTACATATGCATGAAGATGTATGAAAAGTTGGAATAAGTGGGTTTACAATCATTATACTTGAATTAATAATCATTTATAGTTTTTTTGCAGAGTGCTAATACATTGTTTCCCTACTCTAAAAAATAAAATAATTGTATAAGAAATATCTAAAAAATCATTTCATATAGTCTCAAAAAGTTCTTGGTTTTTAGTGCTTACAGTAGTCACTTACCAAAAGGTTCTTTATAGGGATCCAATAAGGTGAATCAACATCCTAAATAATATTATTTCCATCTCCAGGTATTGTCTTTATAATACATCATAATTAATCATACATAGGTCATTCATAACTATTTGTATAGTTCTTAAACCTCTATATCCCCTTATAATATAATATCAACCTTTTTCTTTCCCTTTTACCTTGTTTATTTATAGGGCTAGGATATCTATCCTTTTTCCCTCAATCATATCAGTTACAATATTGGTTAACTTCTAAAAGCTGTTTAACTAATATGTTATATTGATGGAATCTACTAAAATTGTAACAACCCAATATTTTTTAAATAAAATTCCCCTTGTTATTAAATTTAATGTGTTATTACAAAGAAGATATAGGTTCTAGGAAAATTGTCCCTAAAATTATTAAATAAAATGTATAATTAAAAAGTCAAGTAGCACAAGGAGTTTTACAAAGGATGGAGTTTATCACAACCTACATGTCACTATCCACCATTGTAGAACAATATTCTAGTATCCCGAAAGACCACATCATATTCATTTCTACAATTTCTTTCTTAAATAGTAAATATGCAACTGGGTTAGCATCCTTGTAAACATATGAAATAGTCAAGATAAGGTTTTTAGCGTGATTGAAGGAAACAATCCAATGAGGAATAATTTTCCATGTTATATCTATTGTTCTTTATTTGAGATCATTAACAACAAGTTTAATTTCATATTCATTCCATAAATATTTCTAATTATCATAGAAAACATACGTAATTTCCAAAATGACAACCCATAACTTAGACTTGTATGAAATTCGTTGAAAAATGAAATAGTATAAGAAACCATTAATAAATCAATGGTTGGTGAGGAAGACACCCCCATAACCCGAAGGCCCTGGAATTCTAGTTTATACTCCATCAAAAATTACATTAATTAATGAGTAGATCATGTGTATCCATAATATTGACTTAAATACAAGAGGTTTCATGGGCATTGTTGCAATTCTGTGCAGTTTGAGAGTATTGATGTCATCATAGAAGTTTCTCATAATACTAAGCTATACATACACAATTTTATGAAGGTCCATGTGGACT
Source organism: Viscum album (assembly GCA_963277665.1). NCBI lineage: Eukaryota > Viridiplantae > Streptophyta > Magnoliopsida > Santalales > Viscaceae > Viscum > Viscum album. Next base: position 1,718,721,750 of record OY728143.1, read on the forward strand.
AACATGGTACCTATATGAACTGATGAATTCTAATTATCAAATAAGAGTTTTTTATTAGATATCCAGATGGAGTTCAAAACCGTGGAAAAATCCATAAGAATGAAATTGTTAATTTTTTTACCTTATCCCACACTTTTTGATGCATAGAAGGAGTTCCACCAAGATCAGTCATAGGCGGAAGTCAACGTAAAAATGGGTTCTAACATAATTCCTAAGATCATGGGCATATATATATATTTTAGGAATGTGTGTTGCACAGTTTCTTCATCGATCAGACATATGTCTCATGTTGATACGATCTATTGCATGTACTTCTTTAGACTATCATGTGTGGGTAGCTGATTCTTCAAAATCCTTCAAATATAAAATAGTGTTAAGGGTTTAAAAAGGGTTACTTTAATTTAATGCTACATTTTGGTGGCCTAATAGACCCACCACACTGCATCATATAGTATTTATTGTCTTCAAAGTGGGCATTATAGATGGGTTTCCATATCAGGATGTATTCATCCACAAAGACATAATTCTATATATCAATACTAGAATTTGGGGAGATAATGTCATCATTAATATTATATTGAGACATTATCTCAATAATATTCATATATTTTATACTATAGGGAACATTGGATATGTTAATAGGAGAGTACAATTATGGGGTGTGACAGAAATTTAGTTTGGAATCTCTTATAACCATCAATTTTGAATGTTTCATGATATTAGTAAAAGTTTTCCTAAGGGAGGGCCAAATAGATGAGGTTAGATAATGTGAAAAATCCATTAAATTTTTTTAGTTCGAACCTTCCTAATAAAAAATCGATCGAAGGGTCATTTGAAGTTAAGAGGTTATGTATTAATTCGTTGAGAAGACCATCGGTAATGGTCTTCAAGTCCTTGATCCAAAGGCCCCCATATCAATGAGTTTGATATAATACCTAAAGTTAGTAGTTATTATCTTTTATTCATGAATATATATTATCTATAGGAAGTTCTTTATCATGTGTTGAAGGTCATTCATTAGGCTTTTTCTCAATCTATAAATTGAAAATGAAATCAGCAACTTAGATGTAATGATAGATTTAATGAGGGAGACCCTTCTAGCTTGTTTCATGGTCTTCCCCATCCACCTAGAAATTTCTTTACTAATTCCTAAACAGATTCTTCCAAATTAGTGACATAAAACCTTGCACCAAACCAAATATACCCCGAAGATAGTTTAAAGGGGGTGATCCCTTTCTCTCTCTAAGATTTATTTATTGCGGTTATAGTAAAATGATTCAATTATTTTGTTTTATTGTATCCTATCGTATTTAAAAGGCCATTATGAGTCATTACCACTGATAATATATCTTTTAATAGTGTTTATATGATTATTATTAATATAGGTACTAATCAAATCCAATAGACTTTGAAAATGGAAGCGATGACCTCAACCATTAGGATCAAAACCTATTAAGTATATTTATACAATATTCATAGGGTGATAAAATCACTAGTATTTCCCCTTGACCAATCCACATATGATATCCCTCAACTTAAGCACAATCTAAACCATTTATTGGATAAGTTCATGCATATCGAGATAATGGCCAAAACCGTGTACGATGAACTACCCCAAGATAGACTCACTATTGCACACCATATCCTTAGAGAATTTATGGGGTTTTAAATATATATTTAACAGGACCCTAGTAATATGAATATATAATATTTATATAACAAATAATATATTTTAATTTTATTGTTGATTCTTTATAAATTATTTTTTATTTTTATACAGTAAGAAAATATTGTATTTCTAATTAATATTCAATTTAAATTTTTTTTGATGAATTAAAAGAATAATTAATTAAATAATATTTTAAAAAACATTAATATTAAATATTTTTTATTAAATATAAAATATCATTTAATTTTTTTGAAGTCAAATATAATATATAACTGTGAATTTTTTTTTCAAAAAACCCAGTAGTTATCAATAAAATTAAATTCTATTTTAAATTTTTAGATTCATATATTTCTAATATTTTAAGATAAAATTAATATTATTTTTGGAATCACCATTTTGAATTTATATTGTGGTGAGTTGTTCATAATTTTCTATGATAGTCGAATTTTCAGTTATATATACAATATGGTATATACATATACGGTGTGTACTATGAAATCATATTGACCCAAATATGTTGTAACAAATACAAAAAAGTGTAATGCACACCAAATATATGTTTACTGATTAAAATAATTAGATTTTGATTTTATTTTATAAATTTTATAAAGCCTTTTTGAATCCTCCAAGACTTATAATATATTTTATTTTTTAAAAATCATTTCTTTATAAACATTACTCACTTCCACAACATAAAATGTATTATTTTAATAATTTCAGCCCTTTATCTTATAAAATAATTAAAACCACCTTAGGATTGTACAAAACATGGACAATAACTTTGATATGGTCTTTGGTTTTTGTAATTTTTTTATATAGAGTCCAAACCCTATGTTTGAGAAATAATAAATAACTCCCCTCCCTTTGCCTATAGAAGACCACCTAAGATCCCATTTATCTTCACTCAAAAACCCTTAATCATTTTCTTACTTGACTCTCTAATATTTATAGTCATCTTAAGGTTCCCCAATCTATCAAGAATCTCCTCCCAAGAATTTTCAATCACACTCTCAATGTAATGGATCCAATCATTTTCCTCTTTATTGAAGTTTCAACAATAATTTATGCCTTTTATCTCCAATTACTAATGATGGTATATGTTATTTCATATCAAACATAATGTCAATTTTATGTTTAAATTATTTTATACCTCTTTCACTATCATTAATCTATTCTGTGAACATTTATATCCCCCTTACTCTACTGAACTTTAACTGTGATTTTATCATGCCAGACAATTGTGTAGTAAACACTCATACCCATATCATATTAAGTGTGTTCAACTTGATGAACATATACTTATTTTATTGAGTACTTACAAGTATTTATTCTACTATAGTTGATTTTGTAATTAAATTTTATGATAAATGTTTCTATGTTTAATGATCTATGTGGAACACATAAGCAATAGAATGAAATGAATGTGACTAGTGAGTTCAGAATTATATAGATTTCAAATGCATTGGGTAATATTTTATGTCTAATGATATATAATTAAATTGATTAAGGAGTGAAAATAATCCATAATTAGAATTTATTGATCATTATATCTTAGAATTTAGCCTTGACCAATGTTTATGATATAGTGATTCAAGTTGTTGCCATAGTTTCCATGTTGCATTTATGTTATCATGCTATATAATGAATTATTATTTGTGTCTACGATTATCAATTATTTTATGAACCATTGATATGATTATATTCTAATATTTATTACTCTATTCATGTTATGGCTTTTTTATTCCCTTACCAGGCTTTATAGCTCACTGTTTTCATTTGGTTTTCCCTGGTTTATCCCATGCACTTTTATGTATGATGGAATATTATGATAATTTAAGTAATTTTTAATATAATGGTGATGTATTCACCTTTTAATGTTTTTAGTTAATTTAAATAAATTTTAAATACACTATACATCATGAACATTCATGTTGGATCATGTGTAACCTTATGTAATAAATAATGAATTAACTAGTAAAAAAGTGTAGGGATTTCATAGTTGGTATTAATGGAAAAAATTTGGTTTTTTTGAATTATGATTATATATTTCCAAAAAAATCATTAGGGATAAAACTTTGTATAATAAAAAACCCATTAAATTTTGTTAAAGTATTGAGTAAGTGGGTTTTGAAGAAAAATATGTCCCTATCTATATATTACAAGTGGATGTGGACTTGACACAGATGTACATAGGGTTAAAACCCAAAATCAACACATTTAGAAAGACTCGACATGGAACTATTACTAAAAAAGGACTTGAGACACACTTGGTTTGAAAATCCTATCGAATAATCTTTGTTAAATTCACAATATCATTAAAATAAATTATTTAGTAAAGATACCAATTTTCATAAGTGTCTTTGTTAAAAAATAGATAATTTATAATATATATTAAATCCTAGAAATTAATAATATAAGAAATAAATTTCATTTATAACTTATCAATTTAATGTGATTGGATCCGCATTTATTTGTTTAATAGTTTAAAAATACTCATTCCTAGTTTTCCAATTATTCATTCCAATGGTAATAAGTATAAGGAATTGGGAAACAACCAATGTGAAGGGAAATATGATGACTAACCAAAAGATATGCCAAACCCAAAGGGAGAAGAAATATATAACCTTATGATGATAATGTCTTCGATAAAACCGGTCAGGAATAGAAACTGGTATTATGAGAAGTTCCCAAATCCCCCTAAGAATGAACGTATGGTAAGTAATACCTTTATCCGACCAAGGCCTCTAGATTTTAATGGATTATATGTTCCATTAATATTTGAAAAAATGAATCAAATCCACTGAAAATATCTTCTCTATCCTTCAATGTAACATGAAAGAGAAGGTTATACATGCTATTTATCATATATAGGGAGAAACTATTTAACAGAGTACATTGATCAGAAATATGATTTTTAGGACGATATCAAAAAAAAAGGGATGGAATGAATTTCTAAATTTTTTGATAAATATTTTCCTAACACTCCCCATCTTAAAATTGAAATGGATTTCATTTCCCTCAAGAAAAACCATGAAGAATCTATCAATGCATTTGAGAAAAACATAAAAATAAATGCACAATACGCAAAAATATGTTTCAATACCCCATACTGCAAATTTGATCACATATTTGGTGTGCAAAAACATTGTCTATGAAAATTCCTTATGATTTTTGACTTTGATAGCTATGAAGAAATTGTTATATGTGACCTAAATGTTTAAATGTAGATGAAATAATCTCAAGGGTATCACAAGGATAATATGAGTAATGTGGAGTTTAATTTTGGTGTTTCGATGGAGAAATCTAAAGATACTAATAAATTTAAATATCCCACTTTGTCCAATGTGGGAAAAGAAGAACCCCAAAAATTGTATAAGGTGGGGGGGGGGGGGGGGTACAGAAACACTTTAAGTGTAGGATGAATGGACACCTAGATATTTATTGTCTTTTATAGAATCTAACTAATGTGATGGAAGAATCTAATGCTCCATTAACCACTTATCACATTTTTCAATGTTTCCACTGTATGGAACTATGGACCATTGATATCCAATTCACTAGGGAAAGGGTTTTCAGATACAACTAATAACCTCTAAGGAAGAAAATGATATATTATTCCATCACAACCGCTGAGGCAGATCCCAAAAATAATGTGGGTATAGGTATTCTTTTTATTCATTCATGAATATAAAATGTAATTTTTTATTATAGTTCTAGGAATTCATTCATATCATGCAAGTTTAGTAGAACTATTCGAACACAACCACACATAATTTAAGTAGTGTCATTTGTGAAAATATAAAATAGGGAAATTAGTGAATCCCATGTAAATAACTCCTCTACTTTCAAAATTTGTGGAATTAAATTCCTAGGGAACTTTGTGATACTCCCTTTGGTGGAATTTGAGGAAATTATGGGTATGTATTGGCTTTCCCTATATATATTGAACATAAATATCCACAAGAATGAAATCACACTCTAAATCACGAACCATCCTCTAATTATTTACAAATGCAAGGAGATATATGAATCTTCTTTATCACCAAAATATGAAGAATATATGTTATTTTTCTATGAGAATGTATATCAAACTAAAATTATTTAGTATAAATAAAAGATAACCCTCAAAGGAATGCTCATTTTGAGGGAATATGTAGAACTGTTTCCCAAATAATTTCCTGGTCTTCCTCCTTGATGAGAGGTTGAATTTTAATCAAAATTATACTTGGGTCATATCCATTATGCAATAATTAGGGTCAAATGGATTTTGTGAAACATGATTAACTGAATAAATAACTATTGGAGAATCTGGATAAAGGATTCATAAGCCCAAGTGCTTCACTATGGGGTGTAGTGTTCCTCTTTATCAAGATTAAGGATGGGTCAATTCACCTTTGCGTTGATTATCATGAGAAATACATGATCAAAATGAAGAACATGTATCCACTTACATGGATTGATGAATTATTTTATTAGTGATGTGAAGCAAAAAACTTCTCCAAGGTGGATATGAGATCAGAGAAATACAATGTTATGGTTATGAAGGGGGATATCCCCAAGGAAACTTTTCAAACAAGGTACGATCAGTTTGAGTACATAATAATGCTATTTAAACTCACTGATTCTCCAAAAATATACATGAAAATGATGAATAGAGTCCATATATAATACCAAGAATAATTTTTGGTAGTCTTTATAGATGATATGATAATATACATTAAAATAAAAAAGGAGTATGAGTTGCACCTGAGCACTATGCTAAAGACCTTATGAAAGGATAAGATTTATGACTTGTACAAAAATGATTACTTTGGTTGAAGGAAGTTTAATTCTTTGGAATCTTATCACATGTAATGTGATATATGTGTCCCCTTAAAAGATATAAGAAACTGAAGGATGAATGAGTCCAACATTTATGATAGATATCTATATTTTCCTTGGATTAGTTGGTAATTATAATCAATTTTTGAGAAATTTTTCATTATTATGAAACCATCTAAACAGGATAACTTGGAATGGAGTCATGCATAGTTGGAATAATGAATATGGAGATATCTCTAAGGAGTTGAAAACAAGGATTATCATTGAAACTATACATATGTTACCCATAAGTGGGGAACTTTTTTTGGAATTCTGTGATACTTCAAAGATGGTCTTAGCTTGTGTGTTAATTAAAAATAAAAGATTTATAGCCTATGCGTTAATTAAATTGAATGTTGATGAGAATAACTGCCCAACACATGATCTATAGTTTATTATAGTGATCATCCTATTTAAAATATGGTGGAATTATATATTTGGGGAGAAGTGTGGAATAAATTTGAATTGTAAAACACTCAATAATAAATTAACATAGAAAGAGATGAATATGGACACAAAAATATGGTTAAATATGGTCAAGGACTAGGAATAATCAATCCACTACCATCCAAGAAAATAAAATAAATTGGAATATTATCTACGTAGAAAGGATACATCAATGTTATCATTGATAACAATTGAGAAAGATCTGATCTAATTAGACATAAAAATGTTGTACATGGGAATCATAAAGAAAAGAAGATAATAAATCCATTCAAAAAATATTGCTCAATAATCTCTTATTAAGAGGAAAATGAAAATTAAAGAGATGATTTAGGAAATTAGAAAAATGAGAAAGCTATATTAAAAGGAAAATATTTAGAGTTTGATATTAAATATGAATGAGTTATGATATGTGGGTCACAACAATGTGTACCATCATATCCTAAGTTAAAGGAGTTTTTAGATGATGCACTTACATTGAAATTCTCCATCCATCCTAGAAACACATGAGATGTATAGAGATATCTGAGATAACTATTGATGGGTCAATATGAAGAAGGATGTCAAAGAATATACATCATGAAGTCTTATTTGTCAGCAAGTGAATGTAGAAATGAAAAAAATCAAGGTGATGAGGAAAGCATTATCCATACCTATCTGGAAATGTAAAAACATGACCATTGAATTTTTCACAAGAATAATGAAGAAATCAATATAAACTAATTATATATGGGATGTGGTGAATCCTCTTAAGAATTTTGTCCACTTCACTTACCATCAAGAGGAATTAAAACATAACCAACATTCCAATACATACATTACAAAATTAGCGAGCCTTCATGGAAAAACACTATCAATTGTATCTGATCGATATCTAAGATTTACCTCTATGTTACAGAAGATTCACAAATATGATCCCAAAAGTAATTTTAACTTCAAAATGACTTATCATCCTCAAACTCATTTCCAATTTTAGAAGACTATCTAGACACTCATGGAAATGTTGACATCATGTTCAATTGACATTAAAGGATGATGGTATCAACATATTCATATAGTCTTGTTATCATACAATAATTGTTTCCAATAAATAATCCAAATGGATTCATATGAAGCCCTTTATGTGAATGGGTTTTGAACACCCTCATGTTGGGATTAATTTTGGGAGCACAAAATCATAATTCCTTAATTTTCTTATGAAATGGTGGAAATGGTCATGACCATTCAGCATCACATCATGGATTCCCAGAGTTAAAAAAAGAGATATAACAACAATCGTCGATGATAAATAGAGTTTTCATATAGATACAGTTTATTTCTAAAAATATATTATTTCAAGAAATTCATGATATTTCGGATGAAGGGAAATATTAGTCCAAGATACATGAGTCCCTTTGAGATACTTGTTTGCATTAGAGTGATGGACTATAGACTATAACTCCCACCTAACCAATCTCAAGTATTGATTGTATTCCATGTATCTATCTTTAGGAATTAAATACCAAACACCTCATATGTACTCAATCCATAGGTGGTACCATTTGGGAATGTTCTCTCATATGAGGAGTAACCGGTAAGAATCTTTGATCATAGAGATACATTTCTATGAAATAAGACCATGAAACTTATCAAAGTGTTGTGGAGAAAACAAATTGAAGGAATGTGAGAATCTAATGAAGTGATGAAATAGAATTAACCTAATTTGTTTTATTGTGTGAAATGAAAATTTTGAGGGAGAAATTTCTAAAGGGTGGAAGATTGAGATAATCAAAACTTTTATAAATAAAATCCATAGTATGATTTAATTAAATGACTTATTATATATTATGTCTATAGAAAGCACATGAACTTATTAGGTTTTGTTATATCCATAATGACGTAAAATTTCATTAAGAATCATTATCATTGATAATATTTCCATTGAAGATTGATTATAATATTTTTATAAAAATAGGGTTTTAACAAATACATTTGACATATACAAAGGATGTGAGGAACACAACCCATACGATAATACCCTATAAAGACTATTTATAAGAGCTTATAAGGGGTATAACCACATTTTTATTTTCCCATGACAAATCCTAGCATCAAAACCAACAACATAAGCCCGAGAGAATCCATTTATAGGAAAATTTCAAGCTCATCAAGATAACGACCCAAACCATGCACACTGAATCACCCAATGAATGTCTCACCATCACACACCATAACCATAGGATGTTTTTTTGTATATTAGAGGGATCTTTATCAACACCCTAATAATATGAATATGAATACTTCATAGAATAAATAATACATTTTGATTTTATTATTGCTATGTAATAAATGATATTTGATTTTTATACAATTTAAAACAAATTATATATTTTTATTAATATTAAATATCACTTAATATGTTTATTTTAATGAATTTATGGATTATTGAAGTAAATAATGTTTTAATAAAATTTTATTATTAAATAATTTTTATAAAATATATATTATCATATAATTTTTAGGAATTCAAATGTAATTTTTATAAGGGTTCAAAAATAGTTTTTGTCAAAAAAACCCATAATTTCTCAATGAATGATCTTTATATTTTAAAATTTGAAATTTATTTATTTAGAAAATTATTTTCTCTAAAATGAATATTTTTTTGAATAAGATTTTTGAAATGATTTTATTGGATAATTCTTCAAACTATTCTGAGGTAGTCAAATTTTCATGTCAAAATTAAATACCGTATAAATATAGGTTGTCTATTATTACATCAAACTGACCACAAAAAGATATAATAAATACTATAAAATGAATCTGGGATCAAATATATGTTTCCCATTTAATATAATGTGATATTGAGTGTTTTTGAAAAATTTTATAATTAATTTATGAATCCTCTAAAACCTATAATATATTTTAATGTATTAAAATAATTTCATTATAAAAATGACTCCTTCACACATCCGCAAGGGTATTATTTTAATATGTTCAAAACATGGACTTATAAAATAATTGAAAACACCATTAATTGGAAGAAATCATGTGAAAATCTATTTGATGGTTTGTGGTTTTAGTTATTTTGTTACAAAGAGTGGAAAACATATGTTTAATAAATTATAAATAATTCCCCACTCTATTACAATATTAACCCACCCAGGATCAAATTTATCATCACAAAAATGCATTATATCACGTCCTTAATTTTTCCTTCCCTCTCTAGAGTCCTCCAGAGGTTCCCCCAAGTACTCAGTAATGCCATGGAAATCATTTGGAATCACACTCAAGGAAAGAGACTATCTCATTCTTCTCTTTATTAAAGTTTCATCATTATCTTATGTCTTTTATCTAAAATTCATAATGATAAGATTTGTTCATCCATATCCCCATTACTTACCATATTATGTTTAAATTATGAAATAACTCTTTCTCCATCATTAAGCCCTTTTATTAACAATTATACCCCTTGTTCCACTGTTGAAATTTCATGGTGATTTTTCATGCCAAACAATTTTGTAGTGAATACTCATACCCTTTTCCTTTCAAAGGTGTTGACCCTCATGCAATTATAATTATTTTATTGTCGGAATATATGTATTTATTCCATAATAAATTGTCTTTTAAAAATTTTTATGACAAATTATTCCATGTTTTATGATCTATGTGGAACACTTAACCTTGAGAATGAAATGGATGTTATAGGTACACCCAAATTTATATTGTAGTCCAATGAATTGGTTAATTTTTTAGTCTTATGAGACTTCATGAAAGATATTCAAGAGTGAACCTAATCCATCATTTTAATTTTTCCATCATGATTTCATGGATGTTATACATAACCTATGTTTATGATGTAGTGTTTTAAGTTGTTTCCACATTTCCCATGTTTTATTTTAAGTTGTCATGATATATCATGCCTCATTGTTCATGTTTATGACAATCACTCCATTTTTGTCCCATTGATATGCCTATTTTATAACATGTATTATTTTATTCATGTAATTAAAGGTATATTTCATTTCTAGGATTTATAGCTTAGCCATTTCTTATGTTTGTCCCAAGGGTTATCCATTCCATTTTTATGTATGATGGAATATTATGATATTGTAAAAGAAGTTTTCAATAACTATAAAGTTTTCTACATTTTTATTTGTTATGTAATATAAATAATTACCAAAGACATTAAACTTATATATTTTCTTGGATGTATTTTTTACTTTTATTCATAAATAATGAAATAATGTGTAATAAATTATAGGTTTTAAAAAAGTATTCTTCTTGGATGAATAGTGAATCCATGGATGCAATCATTACATATCCTTTGATAGAGATACCAAATATCATAGAAACAATGTGGATTTATTTCAATATAAAGAAAATTTCTTATTTGATTCATGTATTTTTTATATTGATATAATCATGCATATTATTTAAATAACATTCCCATATTCAATATATGAATTACTATTTAATTATGGCAGGATTATCCTTCTTTTGATACTAAAACCATCCCAGACAATTTATCCCCTTTGGACTAACTTAAGGTTATTTTTTCATTATACAAGAAATTATGGAAATATTACAGCATAAACTTCTCTACAAAATATGTAATGTCATTAAACTTTGTAAATATATGTCTGTACTTGGATTAATCCTTAGATGCCACACAACTCTCAACCTTGTATCTTGGAAATCATCTTATCAAATAATCATTGATTATAGTCCTCTTAAAATATTATATAGCAATAATCCTAGAATCACACTTCAAAAACCTTGAATTATTTAATTAACCATTTATCCAATTATTATGTTCTGTTATTTATTTTAAAATTCGACTAAATTAATCCGAATATTCATTTAAGGTTTCTCCTATTTATTCTATTATTTACCCTTCTGTTTCAATACTCATAATTTATTCTCTTAATGTATGTTTAATGAAAAATATTCCCTAATAATTCATATTTCACTAAATTCATTGGGATTTTTATATCCTTTTATTCTTTTTAGGTTTTATAGGAACGCACAAATATCTAATACCATACAATATCCCTAAAGGACCCCAGACCACCATGAGAGGGTGGAGGTCAAATCATGGTTTCAACTTTGTCTTTTAAACTGATAGATCTTGTTTCCACGTTGGTAGGAACTTATTTAACCTTTTATGATGGATATATGTAGTAATTAAAACATTCACATGTATATGGAAAACACATAATGTTTCCATGTTTCACCACTAAGGGTTGCATCCATGGAGCATACATTGAATGGTTTCTGGTTATAACAAATTCCACTAATCGTCACTAGCTTTGGACTACAATGGTTTGGTTACAATCACTATATCCCAAGAGCACTACATTTACAATGGTTCAGGGATATCTTATTGATTTCCTTAGATCAGTTCTATTGAATCACCCTAGTTCACTAGTATCAGATACATTTTACTTAGTTTATATACATGAAGGTATCTTTAACAGATTGGAATGGAAGTCCTTGTCTCTATTCAACACGAGACTCTGCTTTTATCAAAGTCCAAAATTTGTGCACTTATATTCAACATTCTTCTTTATTGAATATAACTGAGCGCATTAAGTATTCTTCTTATTCTTGGCCAAAATTCCAAGTACCATGGTGATTATTCAAGCAATGAATATCAGCTCACTGGGAATCATCAGAATCGGCTTCTTCATATTTTTTATTCACATTTCTGCATGTGATCATGCATGTAGCGCTTAAATGAACCCCTCCTTTTTTACTACTACTTCTTATTCACATGCGTGAACCCATGGTTGTGGATTTTTCTTGAAATGTATTTACATATGAATGAAGGAATGTAAATTCTCTCTAAATTTTAATTATTCTTTCTTCTCAAATGTACTCAAATACTTCCTTGAATTTATTCAAATGATATGTTCATGAATTTACGTACATTTATTTGTCTTATTCTCTCTTTCTCTTCTTTACAAGCATACACCCAATGTATTATTTACTTCATTAAATTTTATGTGTCATGTATGTGTTTATCCTTGAATCTTCTACAATAATGAATGGGGTTAGTATTCTATTTGGATTGTTCTTTCACACTTTGGTGTCTCAAATCATGCACATGATTTTCTTGTGCATCCCACATGTATTGTATAACGTTCATCAACCACACACACTACATCGAATTTATTTTGGTTTTAGAATTATTCTTTTTCATGGAGAGGGTGTGAAGTTCTTCTATGCATAGAGTGTGAATGTATCCTTCACAAACCAGAACGGTTCATGACTCCTTCTCATGGATGGGATGCATGGAAATTCTATGCACATTGGGCGCATGCCTCCTTTGCAAACCAGGATGGTTTGCAGATCACTCCTCACGAACCTATAATGGTTCACAGATTCTATCTTCACAAACCAAAATGGTTCTCATCTCTTCTCTTCGCACACCGAAAGTGGTTCATGGTTCTATGAAGGCCCCTCATGAACTGAAATCAAATAGAGTTAATTTTTAAAAACATGAGCTCTAGAAATCATGGGATTAGATGCCTCTTCACGACAGAGTGCCTCTTCTTTTTAGGAAAGGAATATTTCCTTTTAAACATTTAAATATCATGTGATATTCTAGGATAATCACAGCTTTGAATGCCCAAGATATTCCCCATTTATTTATTTGCAATCCTATGTGATGTTATTACATGAGTCGTGGTGTGTTTCCTTTTCAAACTTGCAACCTTCTATGTCATGTTCATGCATTATGAATAGCATGAAAAATTATTTCTCAATACCTTCAAGCTCAATAATGTGGCCTCACAAATTCATTTTCTTTATCCCACATTCTAACTTAATTCTTTCATTACATTCATGCAAATTCAATTTCATACATGATTTGAGGACTCTCATACGCCCATAATGCAGTGTATATGATCATCATTGTAGTCCGACGATCGATGGAGGTGGGATATTCATCTTTGAGGAGTAGCAATGGTGGCGTCAAGTGCTAGTGGAATAAGATGAAAATGATGCTTCTTCAAATGCAATGGGATGATCAGATGGATCCAGTTCAAACTCACAAGGTGTGAACAAGATGAATAAAATGATTATATTTCAGAATGCAGATGAGATGTACAGTGAGGATCACTCTCTTGTTTATAAATGATGAATAATAACCACTATTATTTATCCTACATCAAAACTGAGATGTGGATGGTGTTTTGTTTATCAATAAACTCATTCCGCCAAATCAGAAGATTACCCTGCCTCCCTCCACGTTACCTCCCCATACCATGTTCTCTATGGGCATGTTTTGAACCCACTCTATGCACTACCATTTACCTATGTGCTCTTGCAGGCCAACACACGGCCCTTCCACCCACATGTTGTCCTGGCTGCTTCTCCTTGGTCACAATCGATTGTGTCCCGCATGTGCCTCAGGATGAGGCTGGATGGGTGAATAGTGAGTTGGTCCAATATTTTAAGTAATCCCATAAAAATACTTCCTATGCATTATGTTTATGCCCAATTAGTAGTTCAAACATGCATGGCCACCTTCTTCAAATAATACCCTTTAACCACTTCTTCAACCATCATCCTCATTCTTCTTTTCTTTTTGGATTAATAATTCCAAAGAACACACTTGGAACACTTCAATATTCCTCAATAGATGACACTTAATTTTTGTAAACCATGTGTCACTTTTGATACAAGTTCTTTGAACATAGGAGCAGTGCAACCATTCTCTGATTTGAATAACATGGATAATTTTCCAAGAGAGGCATCTAATGCTATGAATCCTTAACAGTTCTCTAGGCATCATTGCTTCAATAAACCTCTAGTAATGTTGGAGCTAATTATTTACCTCCTTCTTCATTTTAACCAGTATTGAAAACAGTTAATAATAAATATAATCTTTATACACAAAAGTTTCCCAAAAATATCCCCCTTTGTATTTTCTGTCAATACTCCAAAGTTCTAATTTCTAAAATGAATGTGTCAATATCAAAATTTGAATCTTATATCTCATTTACTTTCATTTCACATTCCCCCATTATTTACCAGAAATAATATGTTAATGGTAGATGGGTAACAATCCATACTTAAACAATTTAAAATCCTTAATTTCTCTCTATGTCTACTTGATCCATGCATTTTGTAGAAAACTAAAGGATTTGATTTGGACAACAAAGTTGTCCATTACCTAGTGATCATGATAACTTATGAGATGAGAACTCATATGCATGCCTTCAAGGGTTTTCCACTTTCATTATAGGGTGAGGATAATAAATATGAGTTTAATACTTCAATATATAATAATCCTAAAACAGCAGTACTCACTTCAATAAAGTGATAAAAAACATTAAAGTGTAATGGGTAGGACAAGTTGCCTTCAGGAACATCCAATTCTATTATGGTCACAAATAATTTTAGTTACTCCCCCTTTGTAGAATGGCCTTTATTTCCTATAACCAAGGACGAGAGATAAATAAATTAAAGAAATTAGACAATTTCATGATTGTCCAGCAATTTTTAGAGTAATATAATTTGATACCAATTGAAATAATAAATATGTAATCTTTTTCATTGGTCTCCCCCTCAAGGGGAAACTTCTCTGGTTCTCCCCCTGAGATATTGTTTCACCTTAAATTCCAAATATTATAAGAAAAAATTCAATACAAAAATATTGAATGGAATATGGTGTATCATCCTTTCTTCATTAATTTGAATATCTAGGATGAGATGGTTTTCTTAACCAAGATGCTCTATTTTGTCACACTTTCATGTTTTGTATTCTACTAAAATTGTTGTTGTGTGGATATCATCACTTATTCCATATCTTTGTGTGTGAGACTTCTTTCAAGAACAATTAAGTCACTAGTATCTTATGATTCCACTTTCAACCTCTTGATGAATTTTATTGGGTTGGAATAAATGAAATGTAATTACTAACAGTGTGACCAACCATGTTTCACCTCACACAAAGATCTTTTTTATCTTCATCTGAAATATTTTTATTTCGTTTTGTACAATCCTTAGCTTGTGTATCTTTCATTTATCTCATCCTTTCAAAATCTTCTGTCCATATAAAAAATATGTCATTATGTACTAAGGAATTCAGTTTGGATATTTCACAAGGATTATTCTGAGTGTCATCCTTTTTAGGAGTTCTTTTGGATGCACTACCATTCAAATTCATGGATTTAAAATCCATGGTCTTCACCCCTTTCCTTCATGAAACCTTTTCGGTAGAATTTTTTTTCACAATATTCTTTTAATTTCATCCCAAGGTAACTTCTTCATTCCTAGTCAGGTTTTGTGATCTTATATTCTTATCATATTTGGATATATGATGAGATGATCATGTTCCAACCTTGTGTCCACTAATATTTCCAATATTAATTTTTTTTCAATCATTCCAAATATGTTTTTAGTATACAGATGCTTCTGGATCATTGGATTCTTATTATTCTTCTCTAGATTTCCCCCTGATATAGTCTTTTTTTGTGCTTTTCATTTGGAGTAGTGTACCAACAATTTAATTCATAATACCCGAACCTGTTGTTGTACCTATATTGACCCAAAAATCGTGACTTATTGATATCTTCTATATAAGTGTGTGGTTCCTTATTCTTGTTGTGTTGTGATCTCTATGGTTAACTATCATTCACACTCTTTTTCCTATCAACCTTACCTATGGAGGTAGGTATTTCATCACCTTTACTGATCCATTCTTATTTAGAATTTTTATTCCAACCTTCACTTCTGATGAAAACATATTTGGAAGCATGGGTACAAGAATGTTGTGATGGTAACTTTACTTTATCAACTACTTTTGATGGATCATATAATTATGTCATGATTATCTTATCACATGTAGGTGGTCTTTTAGGGAAAAAATCCTCCTGTGATCATTGAATACCAGTGGCTCCATTTCCTTATTTGGTTAATTATCAATATGCATTTTTCAAGGTTGGTCAACTAAGAATCCTATTCTAGACATTTTATATTAAGATTAACGTTATGATCTTCAATCATAGTCATCTTCTCTTCACAAGTATTCATCATTCTTTATACTTCAGATTCATGAAACTTATGTTTTCTTCATAATAAGGAGTGGAGTTTCTTGAATTTCTTGGATGTTACTTCCAAATATAAAATTTTGACTACAGTTCTATTATTCAACTCAACATCAAGTGCATGAATCTTTTTTTAGAGTCTTATTGACTCTCTCTTCCCCTTCAAATTATTTGAACCATTTTGAGATATTTATTTCATATTTGTTATTTATTTTTTAATGGATTCAAATTGTTTTGAGATATTTAAACATTCAAGAACATTTTCTTCCAATCACTTTTCCATATTGTCTACTTATCTTCCCAATTGGGTGATATATACCCACATATATTGAAATATTCTATTAAAAATTCATCTCTTTATTCAGAAATATCATACAGATAACTTCTTATTTTCCAAATTGAAGCTCATGTGAGGTTATAAATCGATCATCATCACCACTTGTTCTAGAATCCTTATTTTTGGTGGAGACCTAAGACACATATTCATTAATTTCCCGGATTAATATTTCTTCACTATTGTAAATGAATGGAGAAAAAAATATTGCATATTATTTAGATATGATTGACATCTAGATCTATCTCTTCTCTTTATTTTTCATGTTTGTCATGGTATTGCTAGATGTAGACTCTATCCCAGAGATGAAGGAATATTTATCAAGATTTCACTTCATTATAGACTTTGGAAGGAAAATTCAATTCTTCTACTGAATAGAATTACTATATAGTATCCAACATATGCGAACCTCACTCTAATAAAAATTCAAGGTACCCAGACCATCCTAGGGGGGTGAATCAAGGCGTCACCATTTTCTTTTAAACTGATGGATCTTGTTAGCACATTTGTAGAAAAATATTTGACCTTTTAAGATGGATATGTGATGTAATTAAAACATTCACTTGTGAAAGGACAACAGAAAACATTTACATGGTTAACCACTAAGGGCTATAACTAAGGATCATATGCCGAGAGGTTTCCGACCGTACCAAATTACACAAATCATCACTAGATATGGATTACAAGTTCTCTAATGTAGTCACTATGTCCCAGGAACACTGCCATTACAAAGGTTTAGGGATAGTATACTGCTTCCCTCAGATCAGTTCCATTGACTCCCAATGGCTCACTACCTTCAGAGAAGTCTTACATAGTTTATATACTAGATTGTCTCTTCCACAGATTGGCATGGAAGTCTTTGTCTATATTTAGGAAGAGACACTGCTTGCACCGATGTCTCGGATTGATGCACTTATATTCAAAATTCTTATTTTGCACAATAACTAAATTCACTAAGACATCTTCTTCGCAACTAGAATGACAAGTACCTAAGTGATTATTAAAGCAATGAAGTTCGGATCATTGGGCATCATCAGAATCAACTTCTTCATCTTTCTTTTTCATAAGTTTGTATAAGATAATACATATAGAATTTAAATTAACTCCTCCATTTCTTTGGTTTCTTCTTCTTCTTCTTCTTCACATGTGTGGACCCACAGTTGTGAAATTTTCATTAAATTCCTTCACATATTTATGAAATCCTTCAAATTCACTCCACCTATTAATTCTTTTTTCTTCACAAATGCACATATATGATCCCTTTAATTTATTCAAATGATAAGTGACAGAATGTATGCAATTTCCTTTGTCTTATTATCTCTTTATTTTCTTCACAAGTGTACATCCAAAGTCTTTTTTAGTTAATTAAATTTTATGTGTCATGTATGTGTTTATAAATGAATCTACTTCAACCACTAATGTGGTTAGTCGACTATTTGGATTATTCTTTCGCACTCGGGTGTCTCAAATCATGAATTTGATTTTCATGTGCATCATGAATGTAATATCCACTGTTCGTCAACCACACACACTACCTATGGTTTATTATGGTGTTCCTATTCTCCTTTTTCACACTGAGGGTGTGAAGTTCTTATCAGCTCGGTGTCACTTCTTTTATAGGTGTGTAATATATCTTTTTATAAATTTAAATCTTATGTGATATTCCATGAATATTGTATCATTGAATTCTTGATATATTAGGAGTTTAAAAGTTTTCGTACCTGTGTGATGATATACTAAGAGTTGTGGTGCATTTTCTTTTCAAAACAGTGACATTATTAGTCACCTACATTCATTAAGAATATTATGCGACATGTTTTTTGAAATTCATTGAGTTCCATGACATGGCCTCACAACTTCGTTTTCTTCAACCCGTGTTCGGACTTCATTATTTCATTGGATGTAAGAAAATTAAATTTCATGCATGAATTTTTGACTCTCATACGACCATAATGCAGTGGATTAGATCATCATGGTGGTTAAAAGATCAACAGAGGTTTGGTCTACATCTCCAGTGTGTAGCAGTAGCAGGGTCAAGTGATGGAGGGAGAAGAAGACGACACTACTTCTACAAATTCCCTGGGAGGGTCGAACGACTCTGGTTAAATCTCATGTTGTTCAGATGATATGGATGGTGGAGATTAGATCATGGAATGCAGATGAGATGAACTGCAAGGATCACTGCCATGTTTTTAAATGATGAACAGTAACCGTTATTCAACATCCCACAAGAAAACTATAATGTGGATGAAATTCAGTTTATCAATCAACTAACTCTTCCACATCTCCAGATTACTCCTCCTACCTCTACGATACCTCCCTGTACCGTGTTCTCTGCGGGTGCTCTCTATTCCCACCCTATACATGGGATTTTCCCAATGCTCACTTGTAGGCCTACAAAAGGCCCTACCGCTAATGGCATGGCCTAGATGCTTCCCCTTGGGCGTGGTCAACTCTGTCCCATATGTTCCTCAAGTTGAAGCTAGATGGTTGACTAATTATTTTCCCATTCATTTATGTAGGCCCATAAAAATACTTATTAATTATACAGTATATGGTCAGTTAGTTTTTCAATCATTCCGGGCCACCTTCATATAATAAGATCAGCTGGCCACTTCTTCAACAACCACCCTTATTCTAGTTTTCTTTTTGGATTACTAATTCCAAGTAAAACACTTATAACACTTCAATATTTCTAAATGGATGATAAATAATTGTTTTAAACCATGTGTCACTTTTGACACAAGTTCTTAGAACATAGGATCTGTGCATCAACCGTTTGATTTGAACAACATGGGGAATTTCCCAAGTATGGCATCCAATTCTTTGAATCCAAAATAATTCTCGAGTCATCATTACTTAATTCAACCTCCATTAACATTGGATCTACTTCTTAATCTCTTTGTTAATTTTGACCACTAATGAAAACTATTGACAACAAAAACAATCTTCGTACCCAAAGTTGTCCCAAAGATCCATTGATCCCTACTGAGGTTCCTATAATGTCAATTGATTCCTCAGTAAGCCTTCATCATATGGATTATATACCACAAGAATCCTTTTGTACACCTTATAAAGATGAATTATACCCAAAACATTTCATCATATGGTTCATTCCATTTCTATTTCTTCTCTTCTTCTATATAGTGTATACCTTACGAAGTTTTAGTACTATACCCTATAATGTGCATTGTACCCCAAAAGTGTATAGGTTTCATTTTTTTACCATTTCCACTTATATAATACATTTAAATACTCAAAAAAAATACTATTATTACTTCTCAAACTCAATTAAAGGGCTTATA
Source organism: Viscum album (assembly GCA_963277665.1). NCBI lineage: Eukaryota > Viridiplantae > Streptophyta > Magnoliopsida > Santalales > Viscaceae > Viscum > Viscum album. The sequence goes on from OY728143.1 coordinate 1,718,742,396, forward strand.
ATTCACATATAAAATCCTCAGATATCATCCAAAAAATCACCTTACTTTTAATCAATAGTGTGCATGTACGATGCTTCATTGATGGTTCTTCTTCACAATATCTAGATACTAATCATAGAAAAAATCTATTATTCCATTTCTTTATAATTTTTGGGTTTCTACAGAACTAACTCTAAATGATGAATATATTATTTATTCATTAGAATCTATGATTAGGAAAAATATGAACATAAATTATCATCACATTTATGGGATTTTTGAATCTCTCTTCACAAATTCTTTAGATAGTATATCCAACATCATTATGCTTTTTTACATGTACAATAAAATTAGATCCTCCATCTCTTATTAGTCTCCTAACACATATAACCATATTCTCAACACTAAAGATTCCTTATTTATTGAAAAAAATATAATTTATCAAATATGAACTTTAATATCCACCTTTAGATTTTTTTTATTATAACAAAACATCATTTAAAATAATATGTATTTCCCATTTGATGAAAATAAATGAATATTTTACATATAGGTTTCACCACACTCATTAACTATTTATTCTGTTTGATAATAGGGGTTTTAGTAATCTCAAAGAATGAAATTATCAATTTTTTATAATTTTATATTGATTCACTTTTAGAAAAAAATATGCCACCATACATAGGTTTTCAAAGATCCATTTGTATAGTAACTCTATGTTTACATCAAGGCTATCAATTTCAAATTTGATCATGTGATACCAATTTTAGAAATCTCAATTTATTGGTTGTACAATATAATCATTAGTAATACATGCATCATACATTCATATCAATAAACACATCAAATAAATTAAAATGAAATGAAATAATACACCCTATTTATATTACCAAAAAATTAAAATAAAACTACCCCTTTGTAAATATATTTATCATAATCAGAAAAGGGGTAAAACTTATTATTGAAAGACTCAATATTTAATTTATATAGCGAAATCCAAAATTCTAGATTTAGTGTTGAGTGAAATTTTTTATATATTCTATTTATGTTTTCTCCACCTCATGGGAGGAAGTCACTTAGACTTATTATAATAATAATTTTTTACAAATTAAACTCTACAATATACTATTCTTATTACGTTAATGTATTTACTACAACTCATCTGTCTCCCTATTTTCTGTATAACACCCATAATTCTTTATAGGTTGTATAAAAAATAAAAAAGTGAATAAGGTGGGGGTTATACTTGATCATTGAAGTGCCAATTAAAACTAGTTTCATAACATGATAATGGGATTTTGAATAAGTGGAGAGTAGTTTTTTAAATTTATTTTTAAAAAATAAACCTCATAGACTTTTTAGATCCACTCAAAACAATAAAAATAGATCACATGAACATGTAGAAACTAATAGAAAGGGAATCACATATTTTACAAGGTTTGGATATAGTTTTCAATCCTACCCCTTTCCGTGGTTGGTTATTATCACCTAAAATATATCATTTTCACTATATTTTATGTAATATTTCCCAATATAAAACCTTGGGTAATCCAATAACACATATCTGGAGTCACAACAAATAATATATCTTATTGCTAGAGTACCAAATTTGTTTACAAAAAATGATGAAAATCACCAAAAAAACAAGATTTCCTTTGTAACAAAGAATGCATATATATGTACCTATGCCTAAAAAATATGAAAGGGTGAATTGATTATAGTACAGTCTTCAAATATATGAACATATATTCTTAGACTCAAATATTAACCTCTCAAAGACATAAGCTTCATCATATGTTGATCTATAAGGAACAAAAAATCCTCTACTTCAAAATTACAATAATTTTTTATATTTCATTCACTATTAAGTCTCAACCATGTGTCAATGTTGTCATATATTTCTCCATTTAATCCCAAATTGTTCCTTGATAGATTTTCTTTGAAAATGTTTTCTCTACTGTGTGTTAGTATGCTTTTTTAATTTTTGGTTGATCTGTAGGGAAACACCACATGACCTACTATCTATTTCTTCTGCAATTCATCAAAAATCACACTACATGATCCCCATGAAATATAAAATTGCACCATGATCTCTAGGATAGGTGGAAAACGCTGTACCAACATCATGGATAAAAAATTATTTTACTATGTATTACAATTTCTATTAAAATATATTAAAGAGTTGATATAAACACAGTTAAAGCATGCTAAAATGAATGTGAAATGAGAATTATAAATAATTTATTTGAATATTAAATAGTTATATTAAAATTTTCTTTGTTTTTATTAAAAAAAATTAGCTACGTAACACATTCATCTATGTGAATTGGTTACATGAACAATAAGTTACATAATTCTCAAAAATTCGACTATGTGACGGAAAATGTATACCGGGATACCAAATTCATCTATGTGAATTATTTGGATATGTGACTAAATTGAATATGTGATTCAATTATAGAGTGAAAATGTCTACATGAACCTCTAGACCATATTTCCTACATAGAAATATAGCTACATGAATTATCCTTTTATTGAATCATCTAACTAGATGTAAAACCACTCAAACTCAGTCAAAATAGCATAATCTGACCACCATAAAATAAAAAAACACTTGATTATATAATAAACCATTCTTCCTTGATGTTTCAAACTATAAAAAATAGATAAAGAATCATCAATCTTCTTAGTAACTCAGATTTGTTTATTAACAAATAAACACATTATTACCAATATCTATGAGATCTTCAAGAATTCTCATGCCAAGAAAAAACACTATTGTATTCTTTAATATACCCTTTGGACTTTTCGTAAGTAAATTAGAAACCCCTTAAGGTACCACATTGGATAAAATATAACCACTTCACCATAAATGAGGAGAGAAAAGTGTTTAAAAAACCACTACTTTATATCTAGTGTGATACTACCTTCACAATCTCTTAAGAATTATTTATAACGATAGTCCCTGAATAAAACCACTAAACATAGATGGGTTAAAAAATTACTCCCTCCCTTCATTAAAAAAAAATTTCATGATTTATCAATATTTATAAATAATATTTTCCATCATCCTATTTATATGTTTCACAACTACATATGCTCCCCAGTTATGAAAAATCTCTCCCCATTTAGAAAATTAATCTGAAGGACTAAGGGGGATCTCAAAATAATAAAATTTCAATTACACATGTTTGGATGGACTTGATGTTTAACATTAACTCCACAAACCTCTATCTTAGTATAACATAAGTGAAAATATATGCAATGTGTTCTATTGTAAAAGTTTATTAAAGTATGATATCTCCATTAGCCATATTTTCATTAATAAAATGATATCTAAAATTAGTGTTCTTGGATCTTGAGGTTTGAACATGATTTTTAGACAAACCAATTACAGTTTAATTGTCATAATATGTTTTTATAAATCTATCAGTTTCATCTTCAGATATTCTAACTGAAATTGCATCAATATAATACTTCTATAAGGATATGTGGATACTATATATTTTAACTCTTTAATATTCTGAGATACTGAATTCTAATTCTTTCTATATCATGTAAAAAACCCTCACCTAGAATGACAGTTTAACTAAATTTTTAAAATTTATCTATATAGTCACTGAACTAATTAATATCTATAATGTATAAAAATTTTAAATCAGTGCTATGTTTTTCAAGAATTTCGTAGTTTATAGTTTCATTCACATATCTCTGTATTCTCTTAAAATCCTACCATTGTGATTCTATATGTTCACTATAAAATCTAGCACATAAATACACTATATAAGTAATGTTCGACGATGATACAGTTAGAAAAATCAGGTTTACAATTTTTCTTTTGAACTATTTTTGATTAACACTTCTTCCAACATTTTCATTTCACAATTTTTTTCCAACTATAATGGAAGTAAAAACTTCTTTTGAATGTTTCATTTTCAAACCATTTTAAAAATTCTGCAGTATAATTTTCTCAAGAGAGATTAATGTAATTCAATGTCAACTCAATCTAAAACACTAGAAAGTATGTAATATCACCAATCATGGAAGTATCAAAATTATTCAACATATACTCAAAAAATTCATCATAGAGACACTTCTTATAACAAGAAAATATGATTTCATCCACATCGGAAAATATAATGAGAGTGCCTTTTCTCATTTCCTTTACACAAAGGTTACGATCTACTTTAACATTTGTGAACATAATATCCCTTAAACAAATATTAAATTTAAAATAATAGGATATAGAATCCATTTTTGAACCATAAAAAATATTTCTTCAATCTATATACCATACTATCATCATTGTCTAAGATAAAACTTTCATGTTTTTTAATATAGACATGTTTCTCAAGATTACTATTTAAAATGTTATATTTCAAATCCATTTGATAAAATTTGTAATTTTTATGAGAAAAAACTCCAACAAAATCCATATTGTCTCAATTATATAAATTGGAATAAATTTCAATTAGAATTAAATGCCTTCTATTTAAGAATGTAATTTGAAACCATGTATTTCCTTGTTTCATGTGACTTAACTTTTTTAATTCATATTGTTATTGAAGACCCATTTTGTATGAATCAGATTTTTTGATTCTTAATCTTCCAAAAATTTCCCATGTATGTTTATTTGAAATTTTATTGAGTTCTTCCATCATTTATTATACCCATTCATAATTTTCAACTGCCTCATCCACTGTTATCAGTTGAACCTCTGATATATGTGTTGTTTAAAGTTTAATTCATAGAATTCTTCTAGTATAAACAAGTAAATCTGGATTCCCAATAATATTATCAGTAATAAAGTTATTATTCAATATCTAAATGAATTTCTATAAATACTATACCATTCTTCATTATCAATGGAATATTTTAAATCTACATCAACTATTTCATTTCTAATTTTAGAAACTTTTCAACCAATTTCATTAAAAGAAGAACATTTTTTTTCTGAATTATACTCAAAATATATATGGAAGTTCAATCCATTTATGGGTAATTATCATAAAGTATCCCATATAATCACTCAAATATCTTACGAATAATTTTATTAAGATATATATATATACATTTTCATTGGATAAAAATCCCATTAAATTCTTCAAACATTATTAGATTTCATCTGCTGATTTTAATATAATAAGGACTACTAGAATCCTTAAAATATTTCACTATATGCTTAAATTGGTGATAAAGTTCATAGGTTATAGAATTTTTCTCAGTTCCCAAGAGACATCTAGTCTGAATGTGCACAATATTATATAATGATTCTATTTAGAAATATTTTGAGACACCATTTTCAGTCAACATTATTTTTCCCATTTCCACAATTACCATATTTTCCATTTCAATATAACTATGTTTTTAAAGGTGTATAATGTTTGATATATTGATTTTAGATAGTATACATTCTAATAAATGTCTCAAACACATCATTTTTATATTCCTTCACATAATCATATATCGGTTTTTTGATAGACATAGTAATATCTTTTTCAAGTAGCCTTCTATACAATGACAAAATTTAAATAGTATCAAATTTGTGATTGATAAAAATAACATTATTCATCTATGTTAAATAATATATAAGATTAATGAAATATAGATAACCTCATGCAGACATCTATCTCATGGGTCCATAAATATCTATGTGGACTAATTCTAATGGACTTGGTAAAGTGATTCCCAATTTCATTTAATCTTTATATGTTATCAATCCATTCTCACATATTCCATAGATTCCATCTTAATTCCTATTCATATTAGGTAAATATATCACACCTTCTTGTTTCACATTCATACTACAATTCGTTGTCTAATATTACCAAGTCTTATATTCCATAAAGTGTTCTTATATTTCATGATATAGTAAAATGTATCAAATGGATCACTAATAAAGGAAAAGTTCCTAATTATTCTAATTCCTTGAAAAACTATTCTTACATAACTTTTTATTTTCATAATTATTATTTTTATTTTGAATGTTACCTCATACCCATTATTTTATTGTTATTTTACAGTGAATAAGTTTTGTTTTAACCCTTTAACCAAACAAACCTCATTCAACTTAAAATTATTATTCCTAATATAAGTGATGCCAATCCCTTTTATATTCATGGTAGTTTCATTACCTAATATTACTGACCCCCCTTCATCTTTCATAATATTAATTAAAACCATATTATCACCTGTCATGTGTAAGGAACATCCATTATCTAGTATCCATGATTATTTATTTTTTCTTATTTCAAATTGAACTGAAACTAATCATGACTTATCTTCATTACAAATTTGAACTATTTTCCCACTATAATTAAGATGAAACAGACTGAACATGATTTTCCTGAATTTATCTACAATATATACCTTATGATTACACATAATCACAACTTCTAAAGATAATTAATCATAAATGTTTTTTTGAATCCTTATACCAAGTTTCATGGAAATCCTGTATTCCTAAATAATCTTATTTATTCTCAATGAAAATGATCCCCCTAGGTACTTACTTTATCCCTAGTAAAAATATGTAATACCAACATGTATATTCTTTATGATCAAACCTTACACATCAGTATAAGTAATAAACCATTCATATTTTTATATAAATATTAAAGTTATATTAATAAAATTTCTTTCAATAATTTGACATCTAGTGGATTGGTTGAGTCTACCTTTGACTTTGATTAGGAATGAAGATTCTTTTAAATGTTATTATTTCCTAAAAAAAACTTTTGTAAAATTATTCACACAGATATTCTTGATCTAAATTATTTATTGAAACAAGATTTATTATTTTATTTTTATTATCAATAGTTTTGGATACATGTTTTTTAGATGGGGCATTTTCTAGAATTGTTTTTTCATATCTATATGATTCTCCATTGATATTAATTAATATTTATAAGTCATTATTAATCCGTTTTTCTCTGAATCTTTCCCTATGGACTTCTTCCATGATGACATAATGCATATGTCCACTAGATGTTGTAGCCCCTTATTCCTACTTTCCAACGGTGGGAAGCTTCCATCACTTTAATTAGTGATGAATTCTTCTTGATCGAAACAGGATGATGGAATGTTGGTTACTCCATCCATAGATTCCTCCTAAGAGTTACTCTCTTTATTCAGGCTTCCCTCATAGATTTAATTAATGTTTTAGGAACACATTCTCAGTTCCATCACAATATCAACACATGTTTATTATACTTATTCTATCTAGTAGGGTGGAAAAATTAGTCAAAAGATGATACATGTTGGGGATTTTTGAACATGTTTGGATATTGGGTGCATTCGTAACCTTTAAATCTTTTTATTAAGAGGGAACCCATATGAGGCATCTTAGTTTAAAAAGACAAAGAATCCTATGTTCCTGTAATTAACACTAGGGGTGTAAGTCATCCAAATATTTTGACCTCAATCATCCTATACATATGTATGAGTAATATTATTTGGGAGTATTCTAAGGATTTTAGCTCAGGTACCCCATGTTTTTTTCACGAGGATGGTATTATAGGTTTATTCATGAGTTTAATGTCATGCAGATTTGGTCATAGTGTCAAAGCGTTGTGGGAATAGTTTTGTTGTATGTTTAAAATATTTTACAGATTAAATGGGAACCATTTTGACATATTATGGGATTAGGTTGGGAATAGGTTTAACATCTTATGTAAAAAGTATGTGCATTGGTTAAATGTATTTTGGGGGAAAATGGGTGAAATTTTAACACCTTACATGGATAGGTTGGGTGCATCAAAACACCCCATGGTGGTAGACCTAGGAGGTTTATCAAAACTCCCCTTGAGGTGGGTCCCGGAGGTATGTCCCTAGGATGGAACACCATGGGTTTAGCATTGTCAATAAAACCTCTGAGGAGGACCTAGAGTTGTGGATCAAGATTTCCCATTGAGTTGGATCTGAGAGGAATTCCCCTATGAGGGATGATGTCACACCTAGAAGGTTTTATAATAGACCAGGAAGAACCTTGAAATGAATCTAGAAGGTTTATCTTAATTCCCCTTGAGATAAATCCTAGATCTTTTTCCTTATGAGGGAACACCACGATTTTATCATTTTCGGTAGGCCCCTTGAGGTGGAACAAGATTTGTGGATCATAATGACCCTTGAGGATGATTCATGAGGTGTTTACCTAGGAGGGAAGATGCCACAATGAAAAGTTTTAACAATGGATCATAACTTTCCATGAGATAGATCCAAAAGGTTTATCTAAATTACCTTTAAGGAGGATCAAAAATGTGTATCCCTAGGATGAAACATAACAAGTTTACCATTATTGGGATGCCCCTTGAGGTGGACTAAGGGTTGTTGATCAGGAAACCCCTTAAGGAAAATCCAAGAGGTGTGTCCCTAGAAGGGAAGATGTCATAACTAGAAGGTTTACCATTGTGGAGATCAAAAATTATATAGGCACCTGACATATATTTTTTAAAAGATAGGGATAAAAAACCATGTGGTTTGATGCCAAAGATTAATATCATATGACATGACCACCCCATATAGTTTAATATCATGCGATAAAGATACTCATATCTCAAAAGGAGCATAGAAGAGGGCGGGTGCGGGGATTACACAAACTAGATTCCCCTTTAAAGTGGATTTGTATTGGTTGGAATGTAATTGGACCTACACATTGATCTGCCCAGTGGATATTATTCCATTTGGGTCAAACTTGGAGCATCAAGTTCTTGTGGTGTAGGGTATGTAGGTCTTAGACTTAGAAGCCACTCTTGTGGGGAATTATATCATATGGTGAGAGGGAAGGTGGGATCCCATACATGGGGAATCATGTGTTCATCACATAGGGTAAGGCTATAGTTTTATATCATGTGTTGAGGAAATTGTTTTTCTATTTAATGTCATATAATTAGGATGTGGAATTGAGAAGTTTTAAATTATATATCATAGATGTGGGGGGATCATTTCATACCCTTAGGGATTACATGACCAAAAATCATACACCTCTAGGTGGGGAATGACAATGGAACTACCATAGTTGAGAAATTAATCAAGTGGTCCACATTAAAATCCCTATGGTGGGAAGAAAGCGTGGTAATGGTACATATACAGAGATGAGAAACCTAATTGGGAGGTTCAAGTAACACATGAGATGATGTGGGAATAATGATGATTGGGTGGAATTGGTGACATGTGGAGGTTGGTTTTTGATGATGGTATACCATGGGTGGTCCATTCTCTATTTTTTCAAATATTTATGGAGGTTCAAAATGCTTTGGAGGTTCAAGAAGCTAAGGAGGATTATGAATCAGAAGAGATTGTGGAAGTTGAATGGTTGGAGATCAACCTAAAAATATAAAATCCAATGGGAATTTATATTAAAGGGGTTTTATGAATATTTTTGGTTCTAGTGATGGATTATTTTCTTCAGAAAAGGTTATTGGATTCATGAGTTTAAGATTCACGTTCATGGAGCTCACCATCAATTATTTTCACATTCACGAAGCACACTATGACTATAACTAGAATTGCACGGATCTTTCAATAATGGTTTTGGGTGGTCATGAAGCAATTCCATATCCTGGGAGCTATGTGAGCTCTGGTAGTTTGGAAGGATCACCAGCTTCACAAAACAAAACATTTGAGTGTTTTTTGATCATTTTTTCTTGGATTCTCTTCAAACTAACCATTGCTTCCTTGACCATTCATGTGGTGTGCCTATTTCATTTCCATCAAATGACCCCCTTAGAAATGGATCGAATAGAGAAATGGAGATTTATACTCTAAGATATAATCATAAAAAGGGAAAACAACTCCCATTCATGAATCTCACTATCAAACCCAATTCAAGATAGGCACATTGCAAAGACCAACATTAATCATGGATCGAACATACACCTATATATAGAATATAGTTTGTTCCTAAAATCTATAGAATATTTTTTAGGAGACAAGAAATGTTCTCAATTTTTATGAAGCCCATCACCTATTTGTATAATGCTATGTGAACACTTATTTATGGATCATACATTACAAAACTTACTCTGAGAAATCTTGTTAGAAAACCAGACTATGAAAACCCCACATCTGTGAACCGACTAATGCAAACCAGATCTTTATGAACAACCTTTATGAGTGAACATTGGGAACTATATTAAAAAAACTGAATCATAAATCAAATGGTAACTCTGGGAGTCCAGGCTACCACTTCTATTTGTGATGAAATGGCTAGGAATATCATTATTTGAGAGTGAGGTCAATGTTCCAAAAACTGAGAATAATTTGAAACTTTTTAGAAGAGGATCAAAGGGATTACCGCCCATGAAAGAGGTTATTGTATTATGTATTTAAAATGAGGGATGACGTTTTATCTCAATAGTGAGTAGGTATGAGGCATCTTACTAGTTCATAGGCATACCTAGACATTACTACTGCCACCATGCTACTAGATGCCACATCTGGATTGATCATGTGCCAATTAAAGTGGGAGTTCACTATAATCACATCCAAAAAACATTTATGGGGAGAATATGGATTATGAGAAATCCCCACCATGGTATAAGATGTTCCTGAAGTTGGGTTTGGGGAATCCTCTCAAAGGGGGGAATGATAATTGGGACTTACGGTAGGGTGTAAAATTCACCGATAAGTGTGCTACTGTGTATTGGGAATGTGCATCATTCCACGAATTAGAGGCATATATGAAGTGAATGGGATCTACAAATAATCACAGGGCTCACAATTCCACATCTACCACCCTTGTAAAATTATTCCCATGTAGCTGAGTAGGCAGTCACTAGGGGAAACAAATTCCATCTGCAACATTGGGAGATTGGACTCATCCTTTGGTACATTCCCCAAATTACAATAATATTGATCCTATGGTTAATGTATAATGAGAACGTCCATATAGGAATCATGTGGGATGACCAGGTGCATCTTCTGACCCTACTGATGGCAGTGATGGACATGAAATGAGGAATTAGCGAATAGAATCTAGGGATGTGGGATATCTCCTTTGAGAAATGGTTCAAGTACTTTATAAACTAAGCTACAGAATAGCGAGTAAAGGGATAGGATCTAATATATATGTTTTAGACAAGGTAGAGAGCATGTCCTGGATCATACCAATATGGCAAGGAGAACTCCTACTGGGGGATCTTAGAGGAGATATAGTGGATGATATGGGGATACTACATGAATCCTGATGCTCATCATATGGCTAGGATGGTTGCGTTAATTACTACGCTCATCTGTGGCTGGATGATCTTTTTGATGGATTCACACATGGGGGTGCAATAGAGCACCTTAATTAAGGTATAAATGATGGATATGTGGAATCACATCAATTTTGATATCCTAGTGTTGGAGAAGTTGTCAAAAATAATTAACCTCATAAAGAAAAGGGAATATGCTACTACATATGTGTGGACTTATCTATTTCTTTTACATTTTGGTGGCCACACACTTGGGGGGAGATGAGTATATGAACCCCATTTCTTTTCCTACTACTAAATTTAGGCAGATGATATTTAATATCATGAAAGGTCACTGATTGAAGTTTTGTATGTTGGATGTGCTAAGAATGGTTGGGATTCCATAACACTTCATATTCCATACATTACCCATTACATTAGTGAAATTTATTGATGAAGGCATTAGGACCATTGATAAATGATTTCTCTTCTTAGCCTTTAGAGGTGGTTTAATGGGGTAAATAGTTGACTATGAGCTGATCTATTAGCCAAAAATCATTCATCAATTTAAAGTATGTTCTAGTGTATATTGTTGATGACAATGAATACATATTCAAAAGAGGGACATGAATTTAATAATGCATTGTAAAGATGGATCTTGTTCACGTTCACACATGGGGACACGAAAATGAGTATTGAGTTTCTTCCAACTTCTAATATGCATGTTTTTATGCATGAATATTCACAAATTTAGGTAATCATGTATCATGGGTACATGTAAATTTGTAACAAATCCCAAGACAATGAAGGGTTAGACCATCAATCATTGGTCTGAGACATAATTGTGTGTGTTTCACACCATAGTAGCAAAGCTAGCCCAATGGGCAGGGTGGTAGCAATAGGACTGAAAGTTCATGTCCTTAAATATGTAGGATCTAGAATTAGAGGAGACGTATAGTGATTGACAATATCGTTAAAGTGAAAACATGAAGAAGGAAATTCCTCTAATGAATTACCAAGAATGTTCATCCAAGCTCTTGGGAAGTGGTTGCATCATGTGGATATTACTAGTAACAATGTCTTTCCTAAATCCCATAACACCTGAGATGTCTACATGTAATTAACCAATGTCCATGAGATATGGTAGGAATTTAACATAGATTAGATGCATCTCACCCTGATTTTTCATGTGCGAGATGGTTTTCATTTATCCCATGATGAGCTAGAGAGAAACGTAGCAAAGATGGATGATTAGTTCTATTCCTGAGTCACTATGCATCTACATACCAACATGGTGGGGTACTGCTGAACATGACATCTCCCCCAAAACATTAGTAAATAAATATATTTGTACTCATGTCCTTCTAAAAAAGTTGGATGATTCTTGGGGAAACGATACCAATCGATTCGATTTCATTTTAGGTATCAAAACTTCTAACTAGGTAAATATCCAAATCTTATGTTCCATGGATATATATTGTTCCTATAACTATTTTATAAATTGTCTTTGAACTTTATCATTAATTAGAAACATAATAGGGGGAGGTCTATTCTAGTGTTATAAAAGAGGGAGATACTCAACCCTTAAATAGGAAAGTTAGGGATCCCTTCTAAATGTTGTGGCTACGTGTAGAAAATAATAGACACCTGCAACTATGGAAGGGGTCATAGGTCAAATCTTAAGTGTGGACTACCTATGTACATCAAGGTTACTCTCACAAGATTTTATAATTCTTGTATGTTTTTTCCAATTATATTCACTTATACCATTTTACATTAAATTCCTAAAATTTTCTAACTCATTTTCGAATAGAATTTTGAATGGTTATTGGGACTAAGACACTAGTACCAACACTTGCATTAATAGTTCTTAGAGATGAGGTGGAGATGGTAGATGTTGTTCTCTCGGAGGGAATATACACTGACATAGGGGCCGTTAAGTCAGCCATGAAGGATCCGTTGGAGGGGACCACCAAGAACATACCCTATAGAGAGGGAGTAGAGGAGAGGACTATAATAGGGTTTTCCAGAGGAGCTACAGTGGTAGATAAAATCATAGAGGCACCACCAGGGGTAGTTAATGGAGGTTAATCCATGACGAGGTAGGTGGAAACTATTTCAGAAGGTGAGGTGACTTGGGAGGAGACTTTATATGTTCCTTCTCTATAATTTATAATAGTGGTTTCAATTGGGGACAACGATGAATTAACACTACCTACATGGTAAGAATATGAAGATGGGACAGTTACATCCACCTTAATGGTGACACTCGGGTCAGCAGAGGCTGCCACAACTAGTGAAGTTTCTAGAAGGGACCTCTTCTTAGAAATAGTTATCCATATGCTTGCGGACGAATATAGGAATTTGGAGGATCAAACCAATAATATGTTGTTTCACTTCCCAGTCTATGATTCTACACAATCCAAAGAATTTTAAGATTCTAGCTTAGAGGTTTTTGAGGAGAATATTATTGTGAACTGAAAGGCATGGTGGTAAGTGCAGAATTTCATCCCATTCACTCGGATATCTAAACTTCCATAGTATAAGGGATATATCTACCATTAAATAGTCAACCTGGGGACTAGTGGGGAGAACTCCATAAACCTTCATTCACTATATAAGAATATCCTCATTGAGCAGGAAAATGCTGAGTGACATGAGGTAACATTTCCTAGAATCAACATATATATAAGGGTTTCAAATTTCATGAGGATGATGAAAGAGAGAAAACCCATCTTGACGGGCTGGTGCGGAAGCACATAGTGGTCATAACTACTCAGGTATAGGTCATTAACATTATGATAATCCAACTAGAAGCAACCAAGGACAAAGGAGCCAAGAAGATATCTATAGTTATTGAGTGATAGGATGAGAAGAATTTGTAGTAGATTAGAGATGAGGATGTCTACACCAAGGATTAAGAGAATAAATAAGACATTTCATAACATCAATAGATCCTTGAGGCCATAAAATATAGGTTTTATGATCTCAATCTCCCAATCATTCAGGTCAATATTTGAAGATATTTTTTTGAAAAGGAGATGATCTAATATGTATATGTCCATCTAAAACATTTGGAATGTTTCCAAATCATTTATTCTTGATGAAAGTGTTTTTTTATCACCCCACATTGAGAATATTTATAAGAGAACAAAAAAATACCTAAGATAATTTGATTCATGCTCAGTGTAAGATACAATGAATGGCCATGTGATTTCTCATTCATATATGAGTTTTAGATAATCATTTAACACTCAGAGGTCTTGAATTATTGACTAACCATTGAGATTTTTTGATCTAAGAGAGGATACAATTAGAGATTGGTATTATTAGAACCAACAACTTGATTTCCAATGTTCTGTAGCTAATTAGTGGGGTAACACTAAGGGTGCTGAATTCTGATCGAACGAAGGGGAATGTCGATTTTGAAGCAAGATGATCAAATTTTGGAACATTAGGAGGGGGTGGAATCACAATATAGGATATATATTCAATATTATTGAAACATAGTATCCATAACACTCCATTGGTAAATATTAAATATAAATTTAGGTTTACTACGATCAGGTTAGAAGCATGGAACTGACCACATAATTTCAACCAAAGACAACTAGGGAACCGACCTAGGATGGTAAGTGAGCCAGTGTGACCGGAAAACATTCTATTAGGGGGGGGGGGGTCCCTTCATACATGGAGAAGGTTGGTGACTAAAATAATTGGTAAAAAATGAAGGTAAATTAAGTGATGGAATTTTCAAATGGTATGGATCACTATTGGAATTACTCTACCATTTCTTAGACCACAATGGCATGAGAATATCAGTCTAGATAAAGGAGAAATAAATCTTCCAAGGGAGCATCTTCTTGAATGTCGAGTGAAATAAGAAGAACATGAATGATGTAGTAAATGACTAGAACTAAAGGAAAGTTCTTCTTGAGTGAGTGGATAAGATGCCTTAGATTTTTATATCATTCAATGTAGATGATAAACACACCTTTAAACATTATAAAATGATGGTTGTACATTGGAAAATTTAACAAAAAGTGATTTGGATGCATCCAATAGTTTAGCATCATTATAATTGGATGTTGATTGTACGAGGATTATGTGTTGATCCCCCAAAAATTATTCCTCTTGTTAGAATAAGAGGGAATTCCACATTCAAATCATGGCTTAGAGTCACATATTAGCATTGTGAAGAAAATGAACACAGTAAAGTTGTATGAATGGGAAACTTGGAATACCTAAAAAAATGGTACCCTAGAAAAACATTGAATTTAAACAATTTATGGTTGTTAAACTCAAACCATGGCCTTTATTTAAAGGTCATAAATCATAGAACTACTACAAATAGTTCATGTTATTGTTTCATTAACGCTAAAGATGGGTTCTTGAAGGAATTTTTGAAACATAGAAGGAGGATTATTCTACAGGAATGGATGGATCTAAGAGGTCACATAGTGACCCACATAACACCCCTATGATAATACACACCTAATTTATGGCCACAATGTTCAGAGTTCAACTATCATTATAGTTTAAGGACATAGTGTTTGGACCATGGTTGTTTGTATTAAAGAAATGTGTAAGACAATGAATAAATATAACTTGATGTAAATGACGGGCCTAAGAGTCCACGTAATGCCATAAAAAAGTCTTTGAGATGACTCACACAAAACTTATGGTCTTGGTGTTTGGACCATGAGGAAACATAATGTTTTTGTCACAGTATAAGAGGGTATTAACCAAATGGGAATGAGCCATGAGGTCCATTCATTCAATTTGAAACATAAGGGGTAGATTGTAAATGGTTTAGGGTCATACATCTTGGAAGATGTCTTTTAGTTTAAATCCGTAATGTTTGTGGTATGAAACTAAGGAAAGAAAAGACCCTATGATGTGTCTATTGATGGGATGGATCCAAGATAAAACATCCAAGCATTACTATGTATCCCATGAGTCTAGGAATAAATACACATACTATTCTAAAACACAAGAGGGTAGAAATATAACATTAGAAGAGGATACACACTCAAATGAGGGTACTAAATCATTAAATACTTGTATATAAGGAATCATAAATTTATATGGAGAAATGATATAGTTTAACTCCATTTTATGACAATATTGGTGTTTTTGCATCATTTATTTGTCACATAGGCCATCATGGATTCATATAAGGTGAATAATACATTATTCTGAGGCATCACAAACCTTTTTTGGGTAATATTATATTTTAACATCATGAGATGAAGGTGGTGGTGGGATCACACTCCAGATGACCATTCAATCCTACTTCATATCAGGCTTTGAAGAATATCATCCCACAGATGGGCCAAGGTAAATGAATGGGTCATATACCTATAAGTATTCCAGTTGGACATCTTGGGTTGATTTCCCCATAGTTAACATATGGTTTTGTGGTGAATTTAAATCTGGCCATAGAGGCTGAATGCCTAGGCCTCACTACATATCACATACAAATAGGAATCAAGAAAATCATAGTTTTAGTGGAAATCCAAATATTTTAAGATACTAAAGTCTGGATAATGGGATTATGGGGGGTTCAAGATTGTTTGGGCACTACAAGAGTAAAAGCATAAAGTGAATGAACTATGGAGTCTGTAATCTCTGTGAGTAAATCTTGAAGATGGTGGCACGAAGTTTATTCCCATACAGTATGGACTATAGAAAATAGTTTAGATTCATGTTTCTTAGACTGTAGGAAATCAATTTACTTTAATGATGGTTATACTATAAATTTTTTTGTTCTGAAGGGTACATATTTTAAATGAAATATGTATGTCCTGATGTGAATAAATCCAAATGAGGCCTAAGTACCACACAAGTATTAAGAGACAAATATCACGTAGTTTTAGTTCATAATTCCTGGAACGAGGAAGAGGGAGAAAGAAATTTTATTTAATGATGCTTGGAATATAGATATATTGGCCCCAGAGGAACATATGTGGCATGTATAATGGGAACACCCAGCTTTAATGAAGCCAATGGATTGATGAATTTGTAACTTGGGCCATAGGTGCGAAATATGGGCATTGCTATATATCCCATATGGATGGGAATCAAGAACACATAGTTATAGAACATGTAATGGTAAAAGAAAGATGATGTTAGTTTTGATCCTATATAGTAATGGAATTTGAGGAATCCTATTACTATATAGGGGTAGCCAATGTTTTGGGAATTGTGTAAAGATCATCATTATTTAGAGTTATCCTGATTTAGATGGGGTTAAACATCATATATTATTAGGACACATCCCGATTATTTCTTGGGAAAGAATGCAGTTTTGTATCATGATTTGGGGATAATAGCCTTTGAAGATTAAAATCATAAGAATAATACTATAGGTGTTGTAAATAGTTTATTATCATAATGCTTGTACTTGTTGCAGATAGTTTAAAGTAAAGTTTCATGGGATGTAAATTTTCATAGATCAACAATATGGGTACACATAAAAGGACACATAAACCCATGGGGTTCACAGTCTTCAAAGGAAATAAAGAGTGGTAAGGGGATTTTCTTGACATAAGGAAATTCACAACAGGGGAAAGAAGATGTTGGGTTGAGAACTTACCAATGAAACACATCCATTTATTGAACATGCATTGGTGCATGAAGGGGTACACCAGTGGTGTTATAGTTCCTGAAAAACATATTTATATGTGAAGGATGTAATTTGAGACTCTCTAGATCTAGATAAGGGGTGAAAAATGGGTTAGGATTGACTATTGACCATGTTCTATACACATAGACCACAATCGCACTAGTCAAGAATGGGGGGAGCGATCACAGGATTGACTATCAACCATATAAAAAACATAGTTTCTTCTATTTTCTCCCAATGATCTACAAATTCATTGGCCCATGATAGGAGGTGATCCATTTTTTCATAAACCATCATCATTAAGGGGCCCTTTTAGAATGGGAGGATAATGAAAATCCAAACTGAGAAAGAATCGAAGTTTGATGATGGCTTGGAAAATTTTCTATGTTGAAATTAATTCCCTTCATTCTATATCACAATGAATTTGCGATTTTAAATGGGGTATATTAGAAGGAGTGATTCAAACTCATTCTAAAGGACAATATCCCTAAGGTATATTTTGAATATGGCATGGTAGTAGACGGATGCCGAATACATAGTAATCCCTCATATGGGGGATCATGACATTACAATGATTTACACCAGGAATTTGTAATGTGGAGTTATATCATTCTTACCACATGGGGAATCTTGTGTTTCTGACACATGGTAAGGATACATTTTAATATCGTGTCCTGATAATGTTAGGCATTGTATTTAAAATATTACAACTCAGACTATAACCCTTTTAGTTTATGGTCATAAAGATGAGACTGATGAGTGGGAACCTATAATTCACATGCTTAGTGCG
This sequence comes from Viscum album, assembly GCA_963277665.1. Taxonomy (NCBI): domain Eukaryota; kingdom Viridiplantae; phylum Streptophyta; class Magnoliopsida; order Santalales; family Viscaceae; genus Viscum; species Viscum album. The sequence goes on from OY728143.1 coordinate 1,718,760,967, forward strand.
GTGAAATGATAATCCATATGTGAATGAGGACTGTGTATTACAAACACCATAAAAATATTCCTAAGGAGTGTGGTAATCGCATTGCGATTCACTATTCATTTCCACCCTTATCCAACAGTATTATATTGTCTATGTATTGAAAATTAAAATTTTAATAACAAATTTAAATTTATGTTAGATTAAATAATTTAATGTTCATCATTGTAAAAAATGTTAATTTCACTTGTTTTTATTATTTAATTGTATGTTGAAGTGATTTGGAGAGCCCAAGATGGAATTCAAGAAAAAAAGTCATAATCTGCGTAGGAGCCCAAGAATGCATGTTGGATTCAAATTATATTGTGGATAATATGTAGATATAATAGAGAATAAAACTAATTTTAATGTGAAAAACTATGTGGGATTGATTTCTGTGTAAAACCATGGTGCCCAATTCATCCATTTAGTGGAAAAAAGTGGCAAAAAATGTGGAGATGTTATGAAAGAGCCATATTAGACAACCCTTCAGTATCTGGACCATAACTCGGGACTTATATAGCGAATTGGGATGATTACACATCCATTATATAGATAAATTTATGTTCCATACATCCTTTTAATTTCATTACAATTGAACATATTTTTTTAGTTATAAAGCGGAATCAACATTGTGAAAAATTTGGTCATTAATATCTCATATACACCCATAAAATATTGAATTTTATTGGATCCAGCTTGTACAATTTATCATTAAAATAACTCAATGACTCATTGGAATTGTTGTTATGACTAGAGTTAAGGGTGAGTTGAGTTTTATAGATTTATTCATCCATTTTATCCCTCTTCTACATTATGTTCATCCACACCTCAAAGTGATAAATTTGGGCGGTGTTCTTTGTTGTAATACTGATATTCATAATTGTAATTATTGTAAGGTAATTTTAATTCTATGTTTATGGTATATTATTCTCATTTCTACCTATTGAATATTTTTTTATTCCGGTATGATCAATTGAAAATAAAAGGATAAATATTCTTTAAATGTTTCTTTATAAATCAGATCTTGCAATGATATGAGCACGATCATCTCTTTTCTCACACCATCCCTTTCATGAGCATCCATATGGATTATATTGGTAGATAAAATATTTAAGATTGATCCCATGAATATTCTAGTTCCTGTCTTCTGTAAACTTATAACATTTAAAAATATATATTCATCTCATCAATTTATTATTGTGATTTCGTTATTGTATTGGGTTATTTAATCAACAAAATTTAGTTGATTTTGAGTGATCATAGGAAATAAATATAATTGACTGGTTAAATACATGGTGTTAACCTAATAATAAATGAAATACCATACTAGTTTCAATGTTTATAAATCAATGAAATAATGGTCTTCCCCACTTCCCTTGAGAGTGATGACTGACGAGAATCTAGGGAAACTCACCCAATCTGATCATGATTTCTAAAAATTAACTCTCACACCATGTAATATTGTTATAATTTCTATTTTGTAATCATAAAACCCCTAAAATTTCATCCAATTTTCTATTTAATAAAAAAAAAAAAAATTAAATAATGACCTAAGGCTCTCTTGAGAGATGACACGGTGTTCCAAGTATACTTCAAAATTTGTAGAAAAATAAATTCATAATTTTTCACACTCGACAATGTTGTAAAATTTTTACACTATTTTCCGGGAAACAATATCATTTTCCCAGTTATTTATTTATTTTATTATTTATTTCTTACTCCATTAAATATTTCATACTTCCCTATTGATTTTTTTTGTATGTTTAATCTCTCTCTCCCCATCTCTTCTAATTATTCTTCTCTCTATCTCAAATTCTATAATATATAATTATATTTTATTTTTTCCATTAATTATTTTCATCATTTTATATATTTTTTATCTTCAATAAAAATATACCAACTGGACATTATTTTTTCACTAAATGTTATGGAAAATAAATATTACATGAATTTGAAACTAAAATTGAAAAGGCAGTGTCACGACCCATCCTCGGGACCCGTGCCGTGACTACCACAAGACCACCTTCTATAGGCCAGGGGCTGGCGACTAGCACCAAGGCATAAATCCTGAAAAAAAGGAGGAGGAATTGCCTTTATAAAGTAAACAAACACAACAGAGTAAGAAAGATGAAGTAAACACTAAGTAAACTGGGTACAATAGTAAGTGCAGAAAGTAAATGGGCCAGAGTACAAACCCAAACTGAAAGTATGGTACAACTAGAAAGAAAGTACAACAACTGAAAGTAAAGCAGGAATGTCGAGCCGTCTACTGGAAGTACCACCTGAAGGGTGGGTATAGATAGACTCCTCAGCTCCTTGGGTCCAGCCATCCGCTCCGTGTACGTCCCGCCCAGTGGTCCACCTTCAGGTACCGACTTGCTCCACAAGCTTTAACCACGATTAGCGCTGTCTGTCGTCTGCATCCAACACAATGTAGTGCGGGCATATCTCTTGCAGGGGTGAGTATATGCTACTCAGTAGGGATCCCAAGACCCCTGATGGTCTCACAGAATCCAAAAAGGATAATCCACAAAGGAAAGATACAATCACGAAGTAACAACCAACACTACCTTGGTATATGCCCATACATATACCTAAGACATCAATTCCCGTTCGGCTCCAACATCTGAGCCCAAGTTCGATCACGTCCACATAGGAGTACAACTCAATCCACATAGGATAACACAACCCAATCCACATATGAAAGCAAGTCAATCATATCGAAGATATTGATTGAAAGTCAAGACTCATCTCACACAGGTATACTTCTTCGTAAGGTGATAGAGATGATCAGATGTAGCCACTGATTCATCTAAGCTGGGACCCACGTAAGATACTAATCCAGCTAAGCTGTCGAACCCACATAGGATACAGACCATCCACTCTACCAGACCCATGTAGGATAGCAAGAACAGAGTCAACCACTGCCAGACCCATGTAGGATACAAGAACAGTAGTCATCGTCATCGAACCCATGAAGGATTTCAGTACGGTCTTCATCGCTGCCGAACCCACGGAGGATTTCAGTGCAGTCATCATCGCTGCGGAACCCACGGAGGATTTCAGTGCAGTTTTCATCGCTACTGAACCCACAAAGGATTTCAGTGCAGTCATCATCGTTGCCGAACCCACGGAGGATTTCAGTGCAGTTTTCATCGTCGTCGCAGTCGCAGCCAGCTCTAGGGTTCCCGCACACAGTATGCTCGATTCTGGGTGTGTCTGCTCCACGAGACAAGGGGGTCGATACATCAACTGACACGTAGTACGGAGTTGATGTATCTCAATGTTCTGTTTCGAAAAGAGGAACTTAATGTGACAGAAAGCGCATCAATCAGACGCTCGGTCTGAGAGTTATTGGCCTTTTCGTTCTAGGGGCCCGGTTGGTTTTTAAGTCAAAACCAATCTGAATGCAATCCAACTACATTCAAATCTCGAGAGGAGTAAGCCAAAAGGTCCTCCTCACTAATAGGAATCCAACAAAGTCGAAGGCACATCAATCGGATGTCCGGATCTCAAGTTATAAGCGTTTCCACTCCGAGGGCCCTGTTGGTTTCGTACTCGAACCAAATCGGCCATACACAAAGTTCTTCGAAACCTTGAGTGTAATATACTGAAATGACTATCTCGATCCAAGGATCTCATCGCAACTGATGGTGTGTCGATCGAAGGTCTGTAGCCCAAGATACGAGCATTTGAATGGAACTGTATGAAAATAGGGGGTTTTGGGCCCGGACTGACCCGGCCCAAGACCACCTGGGTCGGCCCGAACCGGGTCTGGGTCTGGACCCATAGGGAGCGACCCGGTCCAACCGGTGCGGCCCATCCTAGCCTGTGCGACCCGGCCCGGCCTGGGCGGCCTGACTCGGTTTGGCCGGTCCGGCCTGGGCAGCCGGTTGGCCTGGCGCGGACGCGACTGCGTGGCCAGACAGCTCGACTCGGCCGGGCTATCACGGAAAGGGGGGGGGGGGGGTGCCCCCTAGATTGAAACTGTAGACCCCACGTTGGGGCCGCTCCTTTACCAGCCGGGGAATACGACCCCCGGCTCCTCCGATCGGCCGGCCCGGCTGGCTGACCGGTGTCACCACTGCGGGACCTCGCGATCCCGCTCCTCCGAGGCGCCGGCGGTTCCAGCCACCGCTCCCTGATCCTCATCGGACTTGGTCCATCCGGCGTGGTGTGATGGCGCCGCACCCCTCCACCGCAGCCCCGCTCCGTCCGTGGTCTCTTCGTGGTTCTCCGGCGCAACGTGACGGCGCCGCGCACATTTTCCTCGGCCCGACTCCAGCCGCGACTTTGTTTGGCCTCAACGGCACGACACGATGACACCGCGCTTCTTCAACCATTCCTCTTACTTCCGCGCGGTGCCGTTGCACCCTGCCGCCTTTGCTCATGCCTCCATAGTTACAACATCAAAGGGGGAGGAGGGTCGGCCGTGTTTGTGCGGTCCGACCTCCTTCCGTTATAACGATAATTGGCGGCCATAAATAAAAGACGAAGAACGCCAAATAATATTTCATGAAGAAAATTAACCCCTACCTCGATGAATTCGTCGAACGAGGTCGTCGCGGGAAAAAGACGTCACAGAAGATGACGTTGCGGAAGACGGCGTCGCGGAAGACAACGTCGCGGATCGATGCTACGTAAGCGTCGTCGGCATTCGCCCGAAGAAAGATGCGGCGTGTCATCATTCTCCAAAGAAGGTGTCTCTTTCCGGCTGTGGAGAGGTGAGGAGATGGCATGATGATTCCTTTTCGGTGATGGAGTTCATCGTCGTAGACTCGGCGTTCTTCACGTTCTTCAATGAGGAAGGAGATATTCCTCATGAGCGCAAGAGTCCTCTCCTTTCCGCACAACGAAACAACAACCTAATAAAATAAGTCATTGTCTTATTTTATTAACACACGCAAGCCATTAATTTGAAATTCAAAAGATCTCATTCAATTAATTGTCTTAATTGAAGAGTGTTAAAAATTAAAATTAATTTGAGGGTTGACTTGCCATTAAAAGGGGGTTGCGGGTGAGTTACAAAATTAAATGCATGTGGGAGGTTAAAAGGAAATAAAGGGGGTGGGGATCATGTGGGCCTCACCTCACTAATATCCTACCTAGTATAGTTAGGATATTAGTGGGTCCCACTCCAACCACCATGCCAAGGTTATAACTACTTAAAATAGAAATAAAATTTGTAGCACAATATTTTATTTTATTCTTTAGTTAACCCATTTAATTAATAACCTCACCCGAGCAAAAATAACTCCATAAAAGGTGTTCTTATGCAATTACCAGTGATGTGGTTTCATCGGTGTCCTCAGATTTTGATTCCGAGCACCGGTTCAAAAGTTAGGAGAACCTGCTCGTTCGTTCACTAAACGTACTCGATCTAAACTTTGGAACATGATTCCGGGCACACCGAGCCTCGGAATCAGGTGCCGTCAGAAACTACGTACTCATAAAATCCCAAAGAAAATTAAGAAAAAATTTCCTTTGAAATTTACGGGTCTTCACATTACTCCCACCTCAGGGATTTACGTCCTCGTAAAGATACATCACAAACTAGGGGAACAAATGAGGGTACTGAGCACGCATCTGAGCCTCCTAATCCCAAGTGCTCTCCTGGTGGTTCCCGTGCTTCCATATGATGCGCACAAGAGATATCGATCGTCCATATAAGACCTGCTCCTCTCGATACTCGATCTCCACTGGGACCTCCGCAAAAGTTTCCCCATCGTTAATGTCGAACTCCCCATGGTCAATGATATGAGTCAGATCATGCACGTATCTCCTCATCTGAGATACGTGGAAGACGTCGTGCACCTGGTGCAAATAAGGTGGTATATCCAGGTGGTAAGCCACCTCGCCTATCCTGCTGAGGACCAAGAATGGTCTTATGAAGCACGAAGATAACTTTCCGCCCAGTAAAAATCTCCGTAATCCACGTCAAGGTGAGTCCCGTAAGAAAACGTGGTCGCCATCCTCGAATTCTAGTGTTCTCCGCCTCATTTCAGCATAAGACTTCTGCCGGCTCTAAGCTGTCTTCATCTACTCCTGGATGACCTGGACCTTCTCTGTTATGGCCTGGACCATCTCTAGTCCCACAAGTGCTGACTCCCCAGGGTCTGTCCAGCACAGAGGTGATCTGCAAGGTCGGCTGTACAATGCCTTGTATGGTTCCATCCCGATGGTGGAGTGGTTGCTGATGTTGTACGCGAAATCCACCAAGGGTAGGTGGTCCTCCCAGCAGTGACCAAAGTCAAGGACACATGCATGGAGCATTTCCTCGAGAGTCTGAATGGTCCTCTCCGTATGAACATCCAGCTGAGGGTGAAAGGCGGTGCCCGGACGTAGCTGCGTCCCGAATGCCTCCTGAAACCCCTTCCAAAGCCGGGAAGTAAAGCGAGTATCTCTATCGAAGACGATAGATGAGGGCATGCCATGATGTCGTACGATCTCCTGAACATAGAGGCACCCCAATCTCTCCACTGAGCCCTACTCTTTGATGGGTAAGAAGTGGGCCGACTTGGTGAGTCGGTCGACAATCACCCAAATGGAGTCGTGACCTGTGGAAGTACGTGGAAGTCCAGTCACGAAATCCATAGATATCGCATCCCACTTCCACTCCAGGACCTCCAAGGGCTGCACCAAGCCTGCTTGTACCTGGTGCTCCTCCTTCACCTACTGACAGGTGAGGCATCGAGAAACGAACTCAGCTACAAGCGTCTTCATACCTGGCCACCAGTGCTGTCATCTGAGATCCTGTTACATCTTCGCCACTCCTGGATGTACCACTAAAGGGGAAGTGTGAAACTCCCTCAGCACCTCCTTCTGTAAAGCAGCTGGTACCATGGTACGTCCTCTAAAAAAGGATGTCGTCCTCTCCTCCTATAGATAATCCATCAGGTTCCTGTCCTGAGGATATCTGTGCATGTCGTGTCTCTCAGTCAGCATCCCCACGCTGTGCCTCTATGACCCTGTGTAGTAGTGGAGGAGTGACTGTGAGTGACTAAAGAAAGGCTGCTCCATATCTATCCACGAAGGACATCTGCAAAGCGGCTAGCTGTTCTGTCGCCTCCCCGAGTAGCTGAATGCCCATCCTCATGCTTAGAGCATCGGCTAATACGTTCCCCTTTCCCGGAGTATAGACTACCTCAAACTCATAGACCTGGAGGAACTCAAGCCATCTCCAATGTCTCAGATTCAAGTCCTTCTGCGAGAATATGTACCTGAGACTCTGGTGGTCATAGTAGACTGTAAAGCGCTCGCCCAGCAGATAGGGTCACCATATCTTCAGAGGGAAGACCACTGCTGCTAACTCCTGGTCATGGGTAGCATAGTTCTACTCATTCTGCCTCAAATGACGTGATTCATAGGAGATCACTACCCGCTCCTACCTCAGGACACATCTGAGTCCGGTCCCTGATGCATCGCAGTAGACTACGTACCCTACTCCCTCCTCCGGTAGCCTCAAGATAGGTGCACTGGTCAATCTATGTATCATCTCATGGAAGCTCTGATGACATCTGTATGACCACATGAAGGGTTTCCCCTTATTCTTTAATGTTGAGAGTGGTGCCGCAACTCTGGAGAAGTCTGGCACAAACCTCTGGTAGTACCCAGCTAGCCCCAAGAAACTCCGCACCTCCATCACGCTCCTGGGTGGCTCCCAAGCTAGCATAACATCGATATTCATAGGATCCACCTCAACTCCCGCCTCAAAGAAGACGTGTCCCAAGAAGTGGACCTCACATAACCAAAACTGACACTTCGAGAGCTTACCATAAAGCTGGTGCTCTCGGAGTGTGTCTAGTACAATCCGCAAGTGGAAGGCGTGCTCCTCCTCAGTGGTCGAGTATATCAATATGTCGTCGATAAAGACCACGACAAATCGATCGAGGTATGGCTGAAATATCCTGTTCATGAGACCCATGAACACAGATGGAGTGTTGGTTACACCGAAAGGCATAACCAAGAACTCGTAGTGGCCATACCGACATATTAAGGCCGTCTTCGGCACATCCTCGTCTTGAACTCTGAGCTGATGATAGCCTGACCTGAGGTCTATCTTCGAGAACCACTGTGCCCCCTTTAGATGATCGAAGAGGTCGTCAGTCCTTGTTAGCAGATACGTGTTCCTCATGGTCACCTGGTTCTGGTAACGATAATCGAAACACAGTAGCAATCTCCCATTTTCCCTCTTGGCAAACAATATCGGGGAAGCCTAGGGTGAAACACTGGGTCAGATGAATCCCTTTCCCTGCATGTCCTTCAGCTGTACCCATAGCTCTCGAAGCTCTGCGAGAGCCATCCGATAAACTGATATGGATATCGGGGCTGTCCCGGGGTATATGTCAATATAAAAGTATACTTATCTGCGAGGAGGTAGTCCTGGAACGTCGTCAAGAAAAACGTCCCCATACTGATCCACCACTACAGGAAAAATCGGACTCCAAATGTCAACTACTCCTAGGATGAGTCTAGCCAAATGATGAGTGATGGGATGTCCTCTCCTCTGCCTGAGTCCATCCGGTGCTACAAAGGATCCCTTCTCGTCGTTGAAGGTGAACCTGCTCCCATCGGTGCGAACACACCACACCTTGTGCCTAATACAGTCGATCTAAGCATGGACTGTGGATAACCAATCCATGACCAAGATGACATCATAAGGTCTTGATGCCGCTACAAGAAGATCCCAGCTAAAGCTCTCACCTCCTAGAGTAAGCTCACACTACCAGAACCAATGCATATTCGTCGAGTCTGCTCTCGTAGGAGTCTCTAGCCGTAATGATCGAGCCAATGGATCCGTTGGAATATCCGAGCTCCGAACAAGGGAAACGACAATAAAATAATGACTCGCTCATGTGTCTATAAGAACTGCAGCAAGGGTGGAGTAGACACAGATAGTACCTCGAATCATCTCTGGCGCGCCATGGTCGTAGGCCTCCACTGCCTGAAGATGATCCTGCCTCTACCCGCCAGCTCCCTATGGTCGGGGTGGACCTCCTGGTGGTGGTGGTGGTAAAGCCTCAAAGCATCTCCCACCACCTACTGCTCGACCAGCTCCCCTGACTCGTCTGCCAGCTCTTGGCGGACCGCCATGGTCGACCCTCTGCCTCTTCCTGGGTGGCCCCTCAACCGTGTGCTGCTCCTCTGCACGACGGGTTGGGCAGTCACGAGCCATATGGCCCTACCCGCCGCATGTGTAGCACTTCCTGCTCCTCGGAAGGCTGGCTCTACGCCGTGTGCCCCGCACCTCTGAGCCAGTCTCCTAAGGTCGTCTGCCTTAAGGTCTGGTCCGCATGGACCCCTATGACATCCGTCAACTACCAGCTGCAGACAACTCTGCTATGTGTCGCCCTGCGGTAGGTCTCACTGCTGGCATAGGCTCAACAAAAGAGCTCTCTATGAGAAGAGCTCGCTCCAGTACTCCTGACTTTGTAGAAATGCTGGGGGAGATCATCAATTCCCTGATCTCATTCCTCGGTCCCTGCTCGAAGGTCCGAGCCCAGAAGAATGTGTCTCGTACCATGTCTGTCGAATAGCGCGAGAGATCGGTAAATCTCGCCGAGTACTGGGCGACTATCTTGCTGTCCTGCCGCAGCTGTAGAAGCTCCTGGATGCGCACCGAATGAAGGGTGGATGGGATGAACTCCGAGTGAAAGAGGCTCTCAAATTCCGTCTAGATGAAATATGCCTCGTCGTGCACCTCGAGCATCAAGATCCACCATCCGCCGGCTACCATGTGCATGGGCTCGCTGTAAGGATCACCATGAGGTCAGATGGTGTCCCCAATAACCTGAAAACTTGATCTACAGCCTCCAGCCAATCCACGGCTGCCTGAGGGTTCGTCTCCCCACGGAACCTGGGTGGTCTCTGATGCTGATACTCATGCAGTGCACTAAGGTGACGTGCACTCTCAGCAGCTGGGGCTGGTGGCATCGATGGCTCGGCGGGTAGTGGTACCACCGGTGCCTTCGCTGAAAAAGGTCCCTGCACCGAGGCCTCGTTGCTCGGTGGGCTGTTGGATCGCACAAAACACGGAACCCTAGCTGGATGCCGTAATGCGGCCATCCTAAAAAGATACAGGTGCACCATGGTCAAACAGTATACCCTGTGAGCTGACACAATGTAATCACAAAGAAAACTTTTGAAACACACATGCACTCAATTTTTTCGTCCATTGAGTTGGAAATCAGAAGTCAGGGTCCTGGTGTACAGATACGTCGGCCGCCGCACCAACACTGGAATCCCTGGACTGATAACCACATTCAATACCCTTAACACTAATTCTTCACATAGAAGAAAGATCAGAGTCTTGATTTATATGGTAGAACCGAACCCCTCTGATACCAATTTGTCACGACCCATCCTCTGGACCCGTGTCGTGACTTCCCCAAGCCTGCCTCCCACAGGCCAGGGGCTGGCTACTATCACCAAGGCGTAAGTCCTGACAAAAAGGGGGAGGAATTTCCTTTATAAAGCAAACAAACACAACAGAGTATGCAAGATGATGTAAACACTATGTAAACATGGTACAATAGTAAGTGTGGAAAGTAAATGGGCTAGAATACAAACCCAAACTGAAATTAAGGTACAACTGGAAAGAAAGTACAGCAACTGAAAGTAAAGAAGAAACGTCGAGCCGTCCACTAGAAGTACTACCTGAAGGGTGGGTACAGATAGCCTCCTCAGCTCCTCGGGTCTAGCCGTCTGCTCCGTGTACATCCCTCCCAGTGGTCCACCTCCAGGTACTGACTTGCTCCACAAGTTTCAATCACGATCAGCACTGTCCGTCATCTACATCCAACACAACATAGTTCGGGCATAGCCCATGCAGGTGTGAGTATACGCTACTCAGTAGGGACCCCAAGACCCCCGAAGGTCTCCCAAAATCCACAAAGGAAACATACAATCACAAAGTAACAACCAACAATACCTAGGTATATGCCCATACATATACCGAAGTCATTATTTCCCGTTCGTCTCAAACATCCGAGCCCAAGTTCGATCACATCCACATAGGATTACAACCCAATCCACACAAGATAACACAAAAAAATCCATATAGGAAAGCAAGTCAATCATATCGAAGATATTGATTGAAAGTAAAGACTCAGATCACACAGGTATACTTCTTCGTAAGGTGATAGAGATGATTAGATGTATCCAATGATTCATCTAAGCTGGGACCCACGTAGGATACTAAACCAGCTAAGATGTCAGACCCACATAGGATACAGACCAGCCACGCTGCCAGACCCACGTTGGATAGCAAGAAAAGAGTCAAACACTGCCAGACCAACGTAGGATAGAAGAACAGTAGTCATCACCGTCGAACCTACAGAGGATTTCAGCACGGTCTTTATCGCTTCCGAACCCATGGAGGATTTCGGAGCAGTATTCATCACTACTGAACCCACGGAAGAATTCAGTGTAGTCCTCATCACTGCCGAATTCACGGAGGATTTCAGTGCAGTCGTCATCGCTGCCGAACCCACGGAGCATTTCAGTGCAGTTTTCATCGTCATCGCAGTCAAAGCCAGCTCTAGGGTTCCCGCACACATCATGCTCGATTCCAGGAGGGGCCACTCCATAAAACAAGGGGGTCGATACATGAACTGGCACATAGTTCGGAGTTGATGTATCTCAACGTTCCGTCTCGACAAGAGGAACTCAACGTGACAGATGGTGCGTCAATCAGACGCCCGGTCTGAGTGTTATTAGCTTTTTCGTTCTAGGGGCCCTATTGGTTTTTAAGTCAAAAACAATCCTACCGCACTCCAACTATGTCAAAAACTCGATAGGATTAATCCAAAAGGTTCTTCTCACTAAGACTAATCCAATAAAGCCGACGACACGTCAATCAGACGTCCGAAGCTCAAGTTATAAGCGTTTCCGCTCCGAGGGCTCGGTTGGTTTCGTACTCGAACCAACTTGTCCATACCCAATGTTCTTTGAAACCTTTATTTTAATATACCTAAACGAACATCTCAATCCAAGGATTTCATCGCAACTGACGGTGCGTCGATCGGAGGTCTGTAGCCCAAGATACAGGCGTTTGAACGGAACTGTCTGAAAATAAGGGGTTTTGGGCTCGGTCGACCCGGCCCAAGACCCCCTGGGTCGGCCTGAACTGGGGCGACCCGAACTGGTTCTGGGTATATCCCTTTACGGTGCGGACTGGCCTGGCCCAGCCGGTGCGGCCCGGCCCAGCCTGGGCGCCAGGTTGGCCTGGCACGGACGCGACCACATGGCCAGACAGCTCGGCTCGGCTGAGCTGTCGCAGAGGGGGGGGGGGGGGGGGGGCGCTGCCCCCTGATTGAAACCGCGGCCCCCCACATGGGGGCCGCTCCTTTTCCAGCCAGGGGTTAAGACCCTCGGCTCCTCCGATCGGCCGGCCCGGCTGGCCTTCCGGTGCCGCCACCGCGGGACCCGGCAGTCCCGCTCCTCCAAGGCACCGGCGGCCGGCGGTTCAGGCCGCCACTCCCTGCTCCGCCACAGCGCGATGGCGCCACGCCCCTCCGCCGCGGCTCCGCTCTGGCCGCGGTCTCTTCGTGGTTATCTTGTGCACCGCGACGGCGCCGCGACCCTCTCCCTCGGCCCGACTCCAGCCGCAGCATCGTTCGGCCACAACGGCGCGGCGCGACAGTGCCGCGCTTCTTCGTCCATTGTTCTTGCTTCCGCGCAGTGCCGTTGCACTGTGCCACCTTTTCTCATGCCGCAACAGTTACAACATCAAAGGGGGAGGAGGTTCGGCCGTGTTTGTGCGGTCCGACCTCCTCCCATTATAACGATAACTGGAGGCCATAAATAAAAGACTAAGAACTAAAAAGAATAGTTGACGAACAAAATTAACCCCTACCTCGATGAAGTCATCGAACAAGGTTCGTCTCGGTAAAAAGACGTAGCGGAAGATGATGTTGCGGATGATGGTGTCGCGAAAGATGACGTCACGGATCGATGCTCCGTAAGCTTCATCGGCGTTCGCCCAAAGAAAGATGTGGTGCGTCGTCGTTCTCCGAAGAAGGTGTCTCTCTCCAGGTGCAGAGAGGTGAGGAGATGGCATGTCGATTCCCTTGTGGTGATGGAGTTCTTTGTCGAAGACTCAATGTTCTTCGCGTTCTTTAATGAAGAAGGAGATATTTCTCAAGAGCGCAAGATTCCTCTCCTTTTTGCAAAATTAAACAACAACACAATAAAATAAGTCATTGTCTTATTTTATTAACACACGCAATACATTAATTTAAAATTCAAAAGATATCATTCAATTAATTGTCTTAATTGAAGAGTGTTAAAAATTAAAATTAATTTGAGGGTTGACTTCCCATTAAAAAGGGGTTGTGGGTGAGTTGAAAAATTAAATGCACATGGGAGGTTAAAAGGAAATAAAGAGGGTGGGGATCTTGTGGGCCCCACCTCACTAATATCCTACCTAGTGGAGTTATGATATTAGTGGGTCCCACTCCAACCACCATGCCTAGGTTATCACTACTTAGAATAGAAATAAAATTTGTAGCACAATATTTTATTTTATTCTTTAGTTAACCCATTTAATTAATAACCTCACCCGAGAAAACGCAACTCCGGAAAAGGTGTTCTTAAGCAATTACCGGCGCTGCGGTTTCATAAGTGTCCTCAAATTTTGATTCCGAGCGCCGATTCAAAAGTGAAGAAATCCCGCTCATTCATTCACTGAATGTACCCGTGCTAAAATTCGGAACATGATCCCAGGCACACCGGGCCTCAGAATCAGGTGCCTTCATAAACTACGTACTCATAAAATCCCAAAGAAAATTAAGAAAAAATTTCCCTTGAAATTTACAGGTCTTTACAGACACTTCATTCAATAATTATGTCATCTATAGTAGGACATTCAAGTCACACTGAAGAACCCATTAAAGAACCAAAAGTTATCCTAATCCATTATAATTGTGAAGCAAATGAAACCCTAGTAAATATGGGTATAAATAATCATACCTTAAAGGAACTGATAACCCCTGATGTTGAGTACCGACCTTTTTACATCCAATACCCTGAGGAGGAATCCAACATTGATCTTAGATCATGACACATACAAATCAATCCCAAATTCCATGGTCATCCTAGTGAGTACCCCCACAAACATTTCTAGTATATTCACATAGTGTTCCCCACGTTGAAACCCAACAATTGTGACTGATTACTTCATTAAGTTAGGGCATTCCATTTATGCCTTGAAGGTGTAGCCAAAGACTAGATACACTATCTTTCTACCTCAATTGGATGCCCGAAAGACATGAAATGAAACATTATAGAGAATTTCTTACTGGAATCTCCAACTAAATCAGTTAGAAAAGAAATCTGTGGAATTTGGAAATCAAAAAGGGAGACCCTTCAGGAATATTGGAAGGGATTCAAAAGAATTTTCTCATGTTTTTCCCACAACCAAATTAGTGAAAATTTATAATTCTATAATTCTATGGGGTACTTTTCCCTATAAACTATGGCATCACAAATTTTGTAGCTTATGGTTCCATATTTGATAATACTCATACAACCACTCATTACATAATATCAAACATGAATTAATATTCACAAAAATTTGGTACATTAGCAATTGCACCAACCTAAGGAGTTCATGCGATAAATCATCCGTCCCAAGAACATAAGTTAGTTAATAAACATTATGAGATTCATACCATTCTATGTCAATTATCTGAAGCATAAATTAATCAACACTCACCTCATGTTTCATTACACATCGGTATTTGTTAGGATTATACTCATTTTTATGACTAGTTCCTTCAGCATCAAGGTTCATATGCATCTTGTTCCATAGTATCCCATGGGAATTCATTTCATCCAGAACCTCCCTTTACAAAGAGAATCTTTAGTAAAAATCCAAACCCTAGGTGGAATGAAAAGTTATAGTACCAACAAGGAGAAAACTTGAGATACCGTATATAAAACTGGTACCAACAAGGCCAAGGTATGCAACATTTTTATCCTTCTCCATCTCAAATAAAACCTCATACTACCAAATTTTAACCAATTATTGAGAAAATATTGAAGTATATGGAATCCCATAATGTACCGTTCCAATAAAACTCACAATCATCTATTCAATATTTGTAAAATCAAGTGGTAAAAGATGAAAACACCATTAGTGACATAAAGATGCATAGTTATAGACAATTACCAACCCATCATTTCGATAATAAAAATGATAAATTTAATTTATGTGCAATCACACATCGTAGTGGTAAAGAATTTTATTCTTTCGATGATTCTATATAGTATGTATGTAACCCAATATAAAACTCTATTCTTCTATAGAAAAATATTCTTTTGAATAAAAATAAAAAAAGTGGTAAATATAAATTATTGAGGATTCCACAAAACAATACATTCCACTTTAGTTTCCCCAAATAATATCTAAAGATATTATTTTTTGATAATTATACTAATAAAGAAATAGTTGATATATTTAAAAAGGCAGAAGTTAACATTTTTCTATGGTATGCAGTTAAACAAATTACTCACTAAAAAATTTCTAAAATATCATTTCACCCACATATGATGATTGAAGGGTAATTAGAGATTAATCCATGGAAAGAAGGTATTAGAGTTGATAAAACCATTGATGACAACTAAAATTGAGGAACTGAGATCATCAAGATACCATGAACCATATGAGAGATTTTTTCATCTGAAGAAATTATTGATTTAGGTGCTTTAATAATTATTTACTTAATCTGTGTACACATCTCTCTTGGTTGGAGAGATTAAATGAATAATAATCATCATGAAACCTTCCATCCAAAGAACAACACACCCATTAGGAGTGATAGAGGTTTCCCTTCTAAGTGTAAATAATCTAATCATTCATGGGGACTTCTACATTCGGGAGATAGAAGATACTCAAATCAAATGACATTCACCTATCATACATGGAAGGTCATTCATTAAAAATAAAAATATTGATCATCAATTTTGAAAATTTTACATTGTTTATATTTTTAAGTGGTGAAAAAATATGATTCAATATCTTTGATTCAATAAAACACCCCATTGAAGAGAACTCCACCATTCTTATCTATTCATTAGAAGTGATCTCTCTTGACACACACACACACAACATAATATACCCAACCTATACCTTTTATAATTTTCCTCTTTTTAATTATGAAGCATTTGAGTTTTGATTCATGTTATAAGAGTTGTGTAATTTTGGTAAAGTATAAATTTTTGGATATAATTTAGTAGTGAGTTCATTCTAAGGTACCCATGATAATCAATGGTTTTGAAAATCTAATTTCTAATCCTTCCCTTTCATTAGATATTAAACATGAGTATATATAAAGATTCATGGATCTCACTATCCTTAAACCCCTCTCTCAATATAAAAAACTACAATATATGAATTAAAACCACTTATATATAGTTTAAAATATTCGTATCTTAATGTTATTAACCAATTTCCTATCATTAATTCTAAAATAATCTCTCCATAGTAGGAATTAAAACCTCTATAATTTTTTATGATTGTGTAAAAAGGTGATAGAGTAGACCTTGGATTATATTTCTAGGATTATACCTTCTATTTTCATACAATATATAGTTTTAGATAATGAGGCTAAACCCATATAGAAATCTCAACACAGGTTGAATGATACCATCCATGATATTTTAAAATTGGATGTAAGTAGAATGCTTGTTTTTTGGATCATCTACACCATATCTGATAGTAAATGGGTTAGACTGGGGAAAAAATTTCCAATGAAATGGAATAATAGGAGTTTCAAATTAATTCAATGAATTGGTTCTAACATATGTGAAAAATATTTGGTGAGTTTGTATTGAGTACAATCTATTGAAACATGTCCTGAAAAAGGACCACCTTCATCTACCTTTCATTGATAAAATGTTATAAATATGTGATGTTAAGTCCCATTATCATTTTCTTTATGGACATTTGGGTTATTTTCAACTCCATATAGCCCTTGAGAATCAAGAAAAGAGAAAATTTAGCTATAGATTTGTCATTTTTTCATAAAAAAGGATTATTTTTAGTCTCTATAATGCTCATGGTAAATTTTAGTGATGTATTTTGAGTATATTTTCTGAGTACCCTTATAAATATAATGATATTTTATGGTTGATTTCCTAGTTTATGGATCTTAATTTGATGGCTGTATGTAACACCTAGTTTATTTCCTCCACCATTGTGTTGAAAAATATCTTTTATTAAATTACAACAAATGAAAGTTAATTGTTGAGAAGGGGTTAGTTATTTGGAGATTTATATAAAATATTGGAATTAAAATGGATAAATAAAAAGTTTAATTAATTTCATCCCTTTTGTATCCAAAATGTGTTCTTGAGGTGAAATTTATCTTGGTATATTATGGTTCATACTGCCAGTTCATTAAATATTTCAGTAAGATTTCACTTTTCTTATCTTGGTTATTACAAAAAGATCTGAGTTTATGTTTAATTAAAATTGTTAGGATGCATTAAATTTAAAAAAACAAGAACATCATGTCCCCTCAATTCATCCAAGAAAAAATGGGATATCCATTTCAAACTTATCTGTTGGGCCTCTAACTATTTAGTTGTGGATGTTTTATCACAAATGGTTGATAAGTCACTTTATTTCACTGTGTATTGCTCATGTAACATTGACCCTTCCATGAAAAAATACAGGATCACTTAAAATGAAGTTATTTATATTAATTTTTCCTTGAAAAAATTCCATTAATATCTCCTTAGGTAATTTTTTTTGTTTCATTACCATAATACTCCTTGATTTCACCTTACGAAACCTGCATCTACACCCCACCTCATTCAGAAGATGTTCCTCCTCCAGGAATTGTACCATGAGATTAAAGAAAATAGAGGAGTGGAAATCGTGGTATCTGATCACATTAGTAGGATTTCCACACAATTTGACCACATTGTTGACTCATCCATCCCTATTGAATAATTCTTTTCTCATGAGAACCTCTATGATGTTATAGACCTTACCACTTGGTATGAAGTAAATTTCAATTTTATTGCAGCATCTGAGGTCTCTAATAATTTCATCACTTAACAATCCCAAATACACAATAAATATTCATGATGTTATATTTGGGATGAACTAAATTTTTATATAATTTGAAGTGACCAAGTTGTTCATCGGTGTGCACCCAACCATGTGTTCATATCTGTTTTGAGATTCTGCCACACTTTGGCATATAGGGGGAACATTGTTTCATAACATACAACTAAAAAGGTCATTTAATCAGTAATTTATTGGAAAAAAGTGTATAGATAATTTCATTAGTTTCCTAAGTCACGCAAATAATGTCAATTCAATGAGAATATCTCTAAGAGAAATGAAATTCCCCAATAACCAATGCTGTTTTATAAAATCTTCAATGAATGGGGAATTGGATTCATGGGTACTTTTCCAAATTCATTTCCAATTATATATTGAAAAATATATAAATGGAAGGATTAAAAGGATACTCATTCCGATGAATATCGAGTGGTATTTGAATTTTTCAGGACCCAAACTTTTAGTAAGTTTGGTTTTCCATGATTCATCCTTAGTGATGAGGGTTCACATTTTTCCAATCACAACATGAAATGCCTACTTGAGAAGTATTTTGTTTCTCATAAATTATACACAGTATATACACCCAAAACTAATGGGAAAAAATATCAAATCTTGGCATTAAGATAGTTCTATTAAAAATCATGAAAACTAATAGGAACAATTAGAGTTTTCTATTGGATGATAGACTTTAGGGCATACCATACATCTTTTAAAACCCTGATTAGAATGTCACCATGTGTGATTGTGTTTGGAAAGTCTTCTAACCTCCCAATGGTGTAATATAACCATTCATCTGGGTATGTTAGATATTTTAATATGAATCTTTTAGATGCAGGTGAGCATTGGAAGTTGTATATTTATTATTTGGAAGAAATTTGGCCAGTTGAATATGTGAAATCCAAAATTTATAATGGGATGAAAAAGGCTATTCATGATGGGACTATTCATTATTGGAATTTTTATATTATTTAGAAGGTCCTTATGTACAATTCCTAGCTAAATCTCCACATAGGAAAGTTTCAATCCCAACGGATCAGTCCTTATATAATTACTAATTTGTACCCTTTGTTACAATATAGGGTTTTCATGAGGAGAGTCGACAAAGTATTTCCATAATTATTAAGATACATAAAACCATTTTTGAGTATTTTTCAAATCATACGGTGGAGGAATTCCACTTTCAATAAGAAACAATATCTATGAAACCCATCGGGTTTTCCCCTTCCTTCCCACCTTCTCATTTATTACTGTAAAGACACTACAGACACATGGTTTGGGTGGGGGGTCGGTAAATTACTGGGTTCATTAGTATTTTCATTTTCTTAATTAATTCTTATTTTTTTACTTTTTTCATAGAATTTTTACATTTCCCCACCTTGATGAGTTTATTAGGATTTTCATTACCTTTCTTCTTTATTCTCTTTTTCATTTACTATATTGAATTTTTACATTCCCCCATTTGATAACAAAATCAATGTAACTACTAATAATGAATGTAAAAATTATTAATTACATGTTATGTTAACATTTAATGATTTCTTTTTTCAGTTATAGAATTTTAATTGTTTCAGGAATTACCATTAGGGAGTGTTTTTTAGAAATTTGATAGTTTTTCAATGATTTAAATTTTTTTATATCTATGAATCCATTGAGATGAGTTATATCCATTGTTTGAGAAGTTAATGATAATGGTTCTTCACATAATATCTCAACACATATTTTCACACAAACATGGATTGTGAATATTTATTACTTAATAGAATGTATATATAAGATAGCTTAATATTTTTCAACTTTCTAAAATGATTTTTCCATACATTTATTTCTTTTATAATATGATTCATTACTATAATAGATTGACCTATGTGTGTGTACATGTTATTATAAATTTGTAAACCCTAAAAAACAACAAATAATTACCAAAAATTAGATAAAAATAATAATAATAAATAATAAGGGAAGTGATGAATTATAAAAAATATGAGGATATCTAGGATATTATTGTCTAACATTTGGGAAATCATAATTTATTGTGTCTTGAAATTTTATTGAAAAGTAAGCTGGGAAAGTTATGTCGAAATAATTAGGTAAGAATTTTTTTTAAATAACATATATTTCCTGGATACAAAGTGGAATGAATATAATGAAATGGATTTTACATAGACTCATTGAGAGTTATTGGAATGGTCTTAATTTTAATTCTTTATTCATATTGGTATCACACATATACTTAATTTTTTCTCTCTTACAATTTATGAGACATCTTTTTCTATGATCACTAGGAAGAACTCCTTGGTGTAGTTTTTTCTTTGATCATTTTGATTTAGTGAGTTAAAATTTTATTGAATGTTAAATAATTATGAATTTGAAAATATATCTGTGTATATTTTTAAATGTGATTTTTAATAGGAGTGAAAATTATTTGGTGTGGGGGTGTTAATGCATATCAATTCACTATTCCTTTACATCCTACACCGTAGTATTAACCTGGATTTGTATTTAATGTTGAAAATAAAATAAAAACTTTTAATCCATGTTTTATTTAATAATTAAATTTTTATCACCATTAACAAGGCTATTTGAACTTGGATTGATGATTTCATTGTAGGTTTAGGTGATTTCGAGAGACCATGAAGGAATTTAAGCAAAACACGCACACCATGTGCAAGATACCAAGCATTAATGTCACCTTTAATATTTACTGTTGAAAATTTGGGCATCCAATTAGGCTAAAAATTGATGTTAAAGTGAAAAAATATCATGTTTTCTTTTATCTAGAAAACCATTTATCCTAATTCACCCATTTAGAGGCCAACAAGTGGACCAAAATGTAAGGAAATTTAAAATGCGATATATTGGAACAACCTTATATATTTGGGCCATAAATCGGGACTCAGACATCAAATTAAGATTATTACTCCTTGATTATATAGATAAATTAATGTCCCATATCTAAAACTAATTCATTTAAAATTGAATGAATTGTTTTGAAAAACATCTGACTAAACATGGTGGAATACTAGGGGTAATAGTTAATCTAATGTTAGATATTTATTCATCAATTTCACCCTATTATACATAATTTACATTTAATCATTTTAGAGAACAATTTGAGGGGTGCTATTTGTTATAGTCTTGAGATCCATGATAGTAATTATTAGATAGTAAATGAAAATCTATATTTTCATTATATTAATATCCATTTCTCCATTTTTTATTTTTTATTATCATATGATAAAATACAAGTCAAATAAACATGAATCCTCATTCATTCATGAATAACCTAGATATTGTGAGGATTTGAGCATGTTCATCTTTTTTCTCACCCCTTCCCTTTCATGAGTATATGAACATATTATGCTAGTTGATAAAATCCATTGGATTTAAACCATGAATATTCAAGTTAATTTTATTTTAAAAAATTAGTTATTTGACACAAATCTCATTATCTCATCATGTTGTTTATGTTATTCCTTGAAAGAGTTTAGTTCTTACATCAACACAAATTTATTGATTTTGAGCACTCATCTGTAGTCAATATAAATTATAGATAAAATATTAGTTTTAATCTATTAATAATTCACATACCATACTGGATTTAGTGTGTACAAATCAAGGAATAAAAGATTTTCCCACTTCCCCTAACAGTGATGACAAATGATTATCAAAGGAAAGTCACCCGAGTTGATCATAATTTCCCCAAATTATTTCTCTCACCTTGTGATACATTTTCAATTTATTATTTAAAATAAAAATTCCCCCAAAAAATTCATCATATTTTATATTTATTAAAGACATAATAAAAACCCTTTATTTTAATTAATGATATAAGGCATTGTTGAGAGAAGACATATGGTTCCATGTATACTACATAAATTCTAGTCAAAATAATTTCTAATTTTACACACTAAAAAACATTGTCTAATTTTGGGGACGTTCATATGGAGCCAATAACTTTTTTATATTTTATTTATTTACTATATTATTAATTTTATACACCCTTCAATATTTACCACTCTATATAGATCATTATTATTTTTGTTTTCTGTTTGTTTTTGTGTGTTTCTTCACTCTCTCCCTCCCTCTATTATTTTATCCCCAATTTTGTAATATAGAATTAGGTTTTATTTTCTTTGTTAATTCATGTGAATATTTTTTATATTATTTATATTCCATTTATAAAATTAATAAAAAAACAAAGTTGACATCATTGTTCCATGATAAGATCTAGAAAAGAATTATTACTTGAATTTCACACACAATTGGAAAAGAAACATAACTCAAAAGTTAGGCCATCTAGAGTAGGAGAGTCATGTAACACTGAAGAACCCCTTATGGAACCTCAAGTGGTCCTAAACGAACATTTGCGTTAATGGAATCTAGCAACAAAAAATATGTCTATAAATTACCTGACCATAAATTAACTAACCACCCCAGATGTTGAGCACTAACTTACGTATATACAATACCACGAGGATGTATCCAAAATTGAGTTCAGATTGAGCATCAACAAACTCCTTTAAAATTTTAATGGTCCTCATAATTATGACACTAACAGACATATTACGGATTTTCACATAGTTTTCTTGACCATTAAATAGTAAAATGTGATAGATGAACTCATTAGTTTTAGGGCCTTCTTTTCCTCCATTGATGGTGTCGCCAAAGACAAGATATACTATATACATACCACAATTATTGAATATAATAACCTAAAATAAATCATTCTTGAGAATTTCATCCTTATGTCCTGAATGAAATCAAATAGAAACAGAATTTATGGAACTATACAATCATAAAGAGAGACCCATAATGAAAATTAAGAGAGATTCAGAAGCCTCTACTAAAGATTCCCCCAACAAAAAATTAGTGAACATTTTATAATTAAATACTTAAATGAGGGAATTATTATCATGGATTATGGGATGATAGATACTACATCTAGTGGCTCCCTAGATGATAAAACCCATGTTTTTTCTCATGACATAATTTCCAAAATTAATCAAAATAGGCAATAATTTGTTACATGAGAAAGTTAAACAACTCGAGGAGTTTATGAGGTAATTCATTAACCCCTATAACTAAAGGAAGATAATAAAAATTATTATATGCATACCCTTTTAAATAAATTATCTCAAGAATAATGTATTTACCACTCTCCTCTTATTCCAACACATTTTTTATTTGTTCTGATAACACTAATTTATTGACAAGTTCCCGAAACTTTAGGATTCATCTGATTCTTATATAGAAGTATCCCTTAGGAATCATTATCAATGATAACCTACCATCAATCAGGATAACATTATGAAAAATAAAAAACTGAGGTGGAAATCACAACCACAGTACCAATAATGAGGAATTTTGGGCAACAGTAAATTGAAATGGTATTGATAAGGCCTAGGCATTGAACCTTCTTATCCATCTCCATTTCAAAACAGTCCTCCACCTCCCAAATATGAACCGAGACCCAAGGAAATGGTAAAGTAAATGGTATCCCAGAACCTCTAATTCTGACAGACAATGAAATCAGTAATTTAAGACCTATTAAATATTGTATGACAATTAAAAAACACCATTGGTGAGATAATGATGCATGATTCGGGGTAACTACCATCCCAAACTTCTTATAATACAAGTTAATAATGTAATTTATGGTCAATAACAGTTCATAGTGGTAAAGAATTTTCTTCTTCAAATGATTATGAACAATTTGTGTTTCCCAGACTCGAAAAATCTCTTTCTCTAACAAAACATTTTCTAGTGAAGAAAAGAAAAACAGAAATCATAATCTAGTTATTATTAAGGATTCCAATGTAAAATCAATTCCTATTCATTTCCTCAGAAGACTCTCTAATTTTGAGAAATATTTTGATAATTAGATTGATAATTAAATTATTGATACATTTAAAAAGGTACAAGTTAACACTTCATTATCGGATGTATTTAACCAATTTTCCCAATTTAAAAAATTTATTGCAAAACATTGCACCCAATGATTGTGAATAAAAGGGAATGAGATATTCATCTTTGGAAGGAATGTATCATATTTGATACAACTAGTGATTCCTTATAAACATAAGGATCTTGCTACTTTCTTAATATATTTAACCATAGGGGAGAATTTTTGTTTTGATGATATTCCTGATTTTGGTTCTTCAAGTAATATAATTCGTTAATATATATACTCATAAATATAGGTTGGAGAGGTTCAACCAATGAGATTGATCATGAATCATGCCAACTGGATCATAGTATACCAGTTTGGAGTGATCAAGTAAATCCTTATATTAGTAAAAAATCTCATAGTCCATGTAAAATTCTACATTATAGAGATGTATGATACTCAAACCAAAGTACACGATCCTCTCATACATGGATGTGCGTTAATTAAAATATAAAATATGATCCTCAATGTTCAGAATTGTACATTTTCCAGGATGTTCATTAGGGAAAAGTAAAGCTTCAAAATCCTTGATTATGTGAAGCACCCTGCTGAAGAGCACTCAACATTTTTGATATATTTGATAAACATGCACTCTAAAGAAACACTCAAAAATCATTCCCTTCTTGACCCATTCTATGATTCATTTTTCTCTCCTTCATTATTGGATGATTTTAGTTTTAAAACATGTTTTGAGATTTCTATGGGTTTGAAAAAGTTTATATTTATTTCTTTAATTTTGTGTCTGTTCATTCAAAGTTACCCATGACC
The DNA here is from genome assembly GCA_963277665.1 of Viscum album. NCBI lineage: Eukaryota > Viridiplantae > Streptophyta > Magnoliopsida > Santalales > Viscaceae > Viscum > Viscum album. The sequence continues at coordinate 1,718,785,776 of OY728143.1, forward strand.
GTCAATTATTCTATAAATATAATTTCACTTCATTATACCTCCTTATAAAATAAATATGATTAGATAAAAAAATTCATGGACCCAATCCCACGAACTGACCTCCTTAAATAATGAAACCACGAGTCTTAGAATTTAAAAAAATTCCAACCAATTTAAAATATACCTATCTTGATGTTATTGACTAATTTCCTATTATTATTTCAAACAAACTCTCTCCAGTAGATGAATAAAAGTGTTATAAATTTTGAGAGAGTGTAAAAAGTGAATAAAGTATACTTTATCTTATATTCTTATGATTATACCCTCTATATGTATGCACCATATAATTTGAGATGATGAGGATAAACCCATAATGAAAGCCCAAAGCTAGATGAATCCAATCCACTAGGATGTTGTAAAATTGGAAGTTAGTAAAATGATTAATAAATGGATAATGAATAACATATATGATAATAAATGGGTTAACCCAATGAAAATTGTGACAAAAAAAACTAGAATAATAGTATTTTCAAATTAATGGAATGAATTGGTTCAAATACATGTGCCAAATAGCTAGTGAGTATGTATTGACTATCGTAAATTGAATCAAGCCACATTAAAGGACCACATTCCTCTACCATTAATTGATTAAATTATAGGAATATATTATAGTAAGTTTTATTATTGTTTCCTTGATTGATATACAATTTATTTTTAAATCCATATAGACCTCAAGGAGTATGAAAAGTTAACATTTACCTATTCATTTTTCGCATTTCTATTCTGAATGATACATTTTTCTCTCTATAATTATACTCTTACTTTTCAAAAGATTATGTTGTGTATATTTTTTGAGTAAATTTGGAATTTTTTGAGGTCTTATAGATTATTTATTAGTTTATGTATCTTCCATTGATGATTGTTTGGAACACCTTTGTTATAACCTCCGTCATTTCACTAAAAAGTATCTTTTATTAAAATATGATAACTCCTATTTAATGTTTGATATAAGGATAATTCTTGGGGATATTATTTAAAATGAGTAAATTCAAGTGAATAAACAAATAATTGAATAAATGTATTCCTTAAATATTGAAAATATATTCATGAGGTGAAATACTTCTTGGGTAATGATAATGTTTTCATATGATTCACTAAATATATTAGTAAGATCATACCTCTATTTTCTTGGTTATTATAAAATGATTCTGAGTTTTTGTTTCATAAAAATTGTAAGGATTCATTTTTTTCAATAAAAACGTGTCTCATGTCATCTCACATAATGTAATCACTAAGGTGTGATCTTCAACTCAATGTTCTATGCGATGACTATATCTTTTTAGTTTGGTTAATTTTATCATAAAGGGTTGAGAAGTATTTTCATTTCATTAAGTATTCCTAACCTACCATTGGAAATGGATCGGAAAAATATAGAACTAGTGAAATGGAACTTCTTTATATTACCTTTTACTTGGATACATTCCATTAATATATTCTTGTATTAAAAGTCATTTTGTTTTCTGACCATGTTTTCCTTCGATTTTTCCTTAAGAAACCCAAATCTAATTTCCTCCTCATTTAGTGTATTCTCTTACTCTAGGAGTATGAACAATAGATTTGAGATAACCATGGAGTATAAAGTGTGGTAGCTGACTACATTAATAGTATTTCCCAAAAATTGGACTACCATGTTGACTCATCCTTCCACATTTGAAAATTCTATCTTCATGAGAATCAATTTTGATTTTATGGACCCTACCCATTGGTATATAGATAGTGTGAATATTTTAGAATCCATTAGGGTCCCCACTAATTTCATAACTTCACAATACCATAGAATTAAGCATGATTCAAAATAGAACATTTAGGATGAACCAAATTTTAGGAGAATAGGTAGTGGCCAAGTTATTCATTGGTGTACCCCCGACCATTAGTTCACCTATGTTTTTGAGATTATTATACACTTTGGCATGTAGGGACCACTTTGCCTCTCAACAAACAGCTCTAAAGGTCCTTGAAGCGGGACATTATTGTCGATAATTGTAAACATATGACCATTAGTTTTGTAAACCATGCAAATGATGTCAATTCATAAGGAATATATCCAAGAGGAATAAAATTCCCCAACAACCCATGTTATTTTGTGATATTTTTGATGAATGGGGAATTGAAATCTTGGGGCCATTTCCAAATTCATTTGGCTTCATGAAAATCATAATTGCTATTGACTAAATATCTAAATTGGTGGAATAAATGAATACCGAAACTGACACCACACAAGTGGTTGTTGATTTTGTGAGGTCACTGATTTTCTGTAGGTTTCGTATGCCATATTTCATCATTGGTGATCTGGGCTCACATTTTAACAATCGCAACATGAACAAATTTCTTTGTAAGTATGGGGGTTTTCATAATGTCTCTATTTCATATCACCCCAAAACTAATGGTAAATCATAAATCTCAAACTAGGTAGTAATTTGAATCTAGGAAAATATAATACAAACCTATAGGAAATGTTGGCGTTTGTACATGGATGATGCATTTTGGGTATACTATACAACTTCTAAACCGACGATCATAATGTCACCATAAAATATTGTGTTTTCAAATTCTTTTCACCTCCTGATGGAAGTAGTACACCATGAATATTGGGATATTAAATAAAGTCATACGAACATTTTAGATTCAGGTGAGAATAGGATGTTTCAGATTTAAGAGTTTGAAAAAATTAGGCATGATGAACATGTGAACTCCCGAATCTATATATAGAAGGCATAGGATATACATTATGGGATGAATCATCAATGAATGTTTCATATTGTTGATAATGTCCTAATGTATAATTTCATACTAAATCTCCACTTAGGTACGATTCATTTCCAATGTATTGGTAATTACAATGTTACATATGATTACATATTTGGTGCAACACATGTTTTGAATGAAAAAAGTGGTTGATGTATTACCGTAAATGGTTAGAGACTGAAACACTTTTATAAGGATTTTGTAATTAATACGGTAGAGGGAATCCACCTTCATGAAAATCATACCAATAAAAACACTAGGTTTTATCCTTCCCTCCAACATTTTATTTTCTTATAGTAAGGAAACTTCATAATTAAGGTGTGGGGTGGTGGGTACTGTAACACCCCAAGCTTCCACAGTATGTTTCCCTTTGAATAATGCAATAGTTTTCATTGTATGCAACTTCGAGATTCTACCACACCGCAACCAATCAAAGTAGCCGTTATGAATAGTAATACCCACTTTTTGAAATTTTATAAATTTTCATTTTCAAAATGGACTTATTTTTTGGATTCGGATATCAAAATTATCTTAGGGTGGATTTTTGGTATTTTTCTGAAAACATTCAATTTTTGATGAGTAGTGAAAAACATTGTGTTATTAGTTAAAACTGACTTTTTATTTAAATTAACATTTATTTTATTTAAATTTATTTTAGGTAAAATTTGATACATAATACCAATATAAGTTCAAATCAATTAATTGTAGTCATTTCATAATATGTTTAGATATATAAAAAATTTCTTGAACTCTTTATCGCCTTTTACCCACCTCATAAGAGCATTTGAAAATTTGCATAAAACTAAATATTACCTCCTCTATGAGTTGAATTTCAAAAATCAGAGATAAATGATTAATATTAGTATGTAAAAGTTTGTTCGATAACATGAAAATATTTTTGGTGAATAGTAACTTTTGCATTTTATTTACCACAATTAAAAGTAAATCAGGTAATTAAGGGTAAAAATGATATCATAATTAACCTAAAACATGTCATAATTCTATTGGATATGTATAATTTGACCAAAAACAAACCTACGAAAAAAATAATCCTATTTGGTCCACTTGGATTAGATTAGGAAATTTATTATTATTTTATTAAAAGACGAGTTAAAAGAGTTAAATTAAATGTTTAATAACTAAATCATTTTTAATATAGGGTTACACACAATATAAATTCAACTATAAAAATTAATTATAAATCTTAAGATATTTCCTATATAATGGTGTTTTATTTAAAATTGTTATATATTGAATAATTTAATTTATTTATGAAGGAATGATGATACAATAATTACCTAATTAATGAAATATTAAAATAATTGATATTATAAATATCCAAATAAATATAAATTTAGAATTATGATGAATTCCACTAATTTTCTAGGTTAATATGACATATTAGCGTTGGATAAATAAATTTTACTATAAGGGATAACATATTAATGGCTTTCAAAAAAAAAATCAAATACTAAAAAGTCTCAAAATTGACATAATTAACATTTTAAAACAAATACTATATAATTAATTGATATAATATTCATAAAAATAAAAGGATCATCCAAACGACATATATAAGGTTATATATATTAATAATGAACAACGTGGGGTTCTCTTGGTAGTTTATAGTATGTTTACTAACCATATAATATAAAAATACAAAGAGTTATGGAAAATGTCAAACTATTTAACAAAGAGTTAAATCTAAAGGATAATGTTAATATGGTGACCAAAACCTGTCTAAAACCTATTGGTTGATAGGTTTTTTGACCCCTCCCAAACATAGACAATAAATAAATAGTTTTGAAGCCATTATAAACCGAAAATGATTTTATTATAAAATAATATTTCAAGCTTTTCCAAAAGTGACCCTCACCTCATTTATAAAAGGGTACTTCCCCTTCTCTCAAAATCACACCTCCAAATCCATTTGACTCGTCCAAACTCTACCCAAATATCCTCCCAAATTTCTTACCTTCATACTAGAGGCCTTAAGTTTTTCATAAATCCAACCAACGGTGCCCTTTAGGTCAAATCAAAAGGAAGAACCCGAAGAAGAGGTAAATAATTCATCACCTCTTTAAAGTTATTTTCTTATTCCACTTCCTCTTACTTTATTTTTTCCATTATAAAATAACAAATCTAGTATCTTATATATATTTGGATGTTAATAAAAATTTTTTACAACCATATTCAGTATTATATCCATCATATGAATGATAAAGTGACCATATGTTCGTACATATGGCTTACCCTCTCCACGATGTGGTGAATTTTGTTATTCAAACACTATAATATTTGGATGGGTATAATAATAAGTATAACAGATGTCAATAATAAATATAACATGCTATTGATTATTTATATATGATATAACATCTAATTACATAATATTTCACCATCAATATAAGGATATTGTTGTACTTGCATACATAGGGATTACCGTCTCCATGAACGTGATTAGATTCATTCCCCAACATAATCATTCATGAATAATTTTCATTTTATGATTAAACATAATGTCTAATAACTTAATATAATTATGTATATTAATAAAATACATCCTATCCGTAACAAAAATGGATTACTTAACCGAGCATATAAATAAAAACAGATCAGTTAAAACCCAAAATGATGATACAACTAAAATATTATTAACAAACCAATATTAGAGGATCATATATGATATCATATTAATGTATATAATGCATGAATAATTTAATAACAATTATTTTACTATTATACAAGAGGTTAATTTACCCACGACCAAGGAAACGTACAAGGTAAAGGTTTATTCTATAATCCCTTTGCTTATCTGATGTTATTAATATGTAAGTATCTCCTAATACCTCTTTATCATCCACATCCATGTTTTCATAAAAATGTAATTAGAAACATTTTTACTATTTACTAGACTATGGGTTAAAGTCATTTATACCCTTATTTGACCATATATTTTTTTAAATGAATCATTTGGTCGTTTTCCCAAAAAGGTACATTATGGACCTTTCAACAAAATTAAGTTAAGAATGTATTTTTTAAACTTATATAGAGGGTGCATCTATTTATTCCGTTATAACATTGTCAAATATTTCCATACAATACTATATGAATACTTTCCAAATAAATGTTTTATTTTATAATTATATGACTTTTAAATGATTTCAAAATAGAAAGAGATATTTCTCCCAAAAAGTTTGATTTCATCTATGTCAACATCCTTTGATGGATTTTAAACTTGTTTCAAGTTCATTTATTATAATACAAATCTTTTATTTTGTGTTAAAGGTTTTGTGATATATTTTAAAATAGATATGTAATTTTTATACCCGTCATGGTTTATGAATAAAGTATTTTCATTTTATATGCTAGTTTTAACATCAATGTTTATGTCATATTTAAACCTTTTCATATGAGGAATACATTTGACATATTAAGTGATGGGTGGAGCCTACTATAGCTCCTCGATGCATCAGTAGGTCACATGAGACAAACTGGTGTCTTGGAACAAGGCCTTGACAGAATCTTATTCGTAGTCTTGGAACAAGGCCTTGACTACGTGGTTATGGAGTCTGGCATTATGCATTCAATCATTATGAAAGTGGCTATTGATATTATATGTGATTATTCGACAAGTAAAATATCCATGTGAATAAGTAAATGGAATTATTTGATTTTATCTATTCCATATTATGCTGAAGTTTATGTTTAAAAAGATTTTTTTAGACTTATATATTTCCTTAAATGTTTATTCTTATTTATGAAATATTCCGCTACATTGTTATCCTTACCAAGCATCTGAGAACACCCCTTTCTATGTTTTATTTTTCCCTAGATGTGAAGAAATATTTTATGGTTGACCTGTTGGGATAGGCTAAGGATATAAGTGTGTTCAAAAGGGGAAAATTTTTGTTGATGTTTTTATTTAATGATGTAATGTAAATCTTATGAATATATCTAGTACTTCCAAGGCTACTAAACTGATCGGTCATTCAGGATATTATTCCTTGTATCATGCCAATGTTATGTAATAATGTACTGACTCTAGGTAATTGGGGTTGGGACGTTACTGTGGGTATCATAGGAAATTTAGTACAATCCTTGGAAAGTAGATTGAGAAAAACTATGATTAGAAAACGCTACCCTAAGACAAACATTAATGTTTAGTATAGAATAAAATCTTATAATTTTGGTACTGTAGAGATTTGGTTAGTTTTCCAAGAAATACATCTATGTCTGGATATGAGCACGTAGAGGCAGATCTAACATAGATGTATGGTGAGGTAAAACCCGAAAACACTGCATTGAGCTGGACTTGAACGGGAACTGGTGCATGAAAATGGTATTTGCTACACTCTTGGTTACGACACTCCTGGGGGATTTACATAGGATAATTCTCATTTACTTTCCAAACCATTATGAAGTGTTTATTAGTATATACCTACTTAAAGAAAACATTTTTATGATTATGGATTATATCCATAAACTGTTCAATTTATGTTAAGTGTTTTACAAGTTCAGAATTATGTATTGTGATTCATAAAGTAATCTATTATATGCCATTGTTTATAAATAAAACCTAGTTGAAAGAATGGAAACTGTATCAACTCACGTAATCCATGTAGGGATTTCCTTCTTACTCAAGATAATTATAGTGGAGCTGGTGATGCAACTAGTTCTAATTATATTATCACCATAGTGGGACAACTCGCCAAGGTTATGAATGAAAACCTTAACCGTATGGAGCACATTGATCCACAATGCGGAGGATCAATGTTAGAATACTTCCGGAGGCAACAAACACCAACATTCAATGGGAGTAAAAATCTACTTGTATCTGAGCAATGGATAAGTTCCTTAGAGAAAATATTTCATTCATTGGGGAGTATAGAAAGGGAAAAAGTTGTCATGACAGTTTATCTCCTCACGAGAGATGTAGATCAATGGTGGTCATTGATTCAAAACACAAGTTTTGAGAAGTTTCAAACATGGAATGGAGGGAGTTTAAAGAGATTTTCTTAGAAAACTACTTTCCTCGTGACTATCAAGAAGATTTGGAAAGACAATTTCTGAGTCTGATTCAAAAGGAGGATGAGAATGTCACAAAGTATGAGGCTTACATTACAAGGTTATCATGGAATACAATAGATTATATACGTAACCCAAGGAGTAATATTAATCGATTATTTGATGAGTTAAAACCATTTCCCTGGAGAGAATTATTCTAAAAAATCCTTCTTATCATAATAAGACATTGTCTCATGTGCTATCAGGATAGAAAAATAATTCTCTAAGTATTACGAATTTAAAACAAAGAAAGAGAAAAAGAGATCTGTTGAATACTTTAGAAATTGAAATAATAGAAAGGATGGAAATTTTGAATATCCATATTGCTTAAAATGTGGGAAGAAACACCCCGGTACTGGCCTGAAGGGAATGAGAGTCTATTACAAGTGTGGTGGAAAAGGACACTAAGCTCATGATTGCAAGGGGAAGAAAGTGGCTGTTAATGATGAATTCTCCAATTGTAGGGAAAAGGGGTATTAGGAAAATGAATGTCCTAAGAGCCAAGTGATCTTACCTCAAAAAAGGCCAAGGGGTCATGCCAATGCTTATGCGATCACTAATGATGAGGTTGAAGATCCGAAAGATGTGGTGGTAGGTAATTTAATGTTTTCCTCAAGTTTAGACAATGATTTATTTGATTCTGGATCATCACATTGTTTCATATCTTCCCAGCTTTCTAAGAAAATTAGATATGTGCTATTTGATTTAACAAGATATTTGTGAGTCAAAACTCTTAAGGGTAGTATCATTGCAACAATTTTTTGTGAATCAATTCCCATTAAGGAATTTAAATGTTCTTTATCAGCCAATCTCATCGTCATAACCATGATTTAATTTGATATAATCCTTAGTATGGTTTAGCTTTTATACCATGATGCGAAAATTTATTTTTAGAAGAAGGAGGTTACAATTCTCGATGATTATAGGGAGTACATTATCTTTAGAGAAGACACATCACCATCTGATTCTTATCTAGATCCACCCCCAATAGCTTTACTAAATTCAATTATTGGGGTGGATGAGAATGAAATAATTATGAGTGAGGAAAATAATGTTTTAATATAGGATGTCCATATATTGCAATAATATATTGATGTGTTTCTAGAGGATTTACCTAGACAACCTCCTAAATGAGAAATTAAGTTTTCCATTGATTTAATTTTTGGTTCAAGGCCCATATCGAAGACCCCTTATAGAATGGCCACTGTGGAATTAGTGGGAGTAAAGAAACAACTATAGGAATTGAGTAATATGGGGTTTATTCACCCATGTTTTCTACATGTAGAGCCTCTGTCATTTTTTAAGAAGAAAGATGGATCAATGAGGTTGTGCATTGACTATAGGGAGATCAACGCTATAAAAATAAATAAAAAGTACCCCCTACCTCGCGTTGATGATTTATTCGGACAACTTCATGGAGCTCAATAATTTTCAATGATTAAACTTCGATCTGGATATAATCAGTTGTGTGTAAAGAAGGAAGACATTCTGAAAATAGCATTTTGAACCAGGTATAGACATTACGAGTTTACAATAATGCATTTTGGATTAACTAATGCACCCTCTATCTTCAGGGTTCTAATTAATAGTGTTTTCAAGGAATATATTGATTAATTTTTAGTGGTATTTATTAATGATATCTTGGTATACTCCAAATTCTACAAAGATCATGAAAATAACATGCACATTATTCTAAAAACCCCTAGAAAAAATGAATTATATAGGAAGTTTAGAAATTATGAATTCTGGATTCAAGCTATTTCATTTCTTGGCCATACTGTCTCTAATGATGGAATCTCTGTTGATCCTTCAATGACCAAGGTGATCCAAGAATGGCCAGCACCGATGAGTATAATTGAGGTATGCGGTTTTATTGGTTTAGCAGGTTATTATTGGTGTTTTTCCTGAATTATGCCTGATTGGATAAACAATTAACCGTGCTCACTCATAAAGGGGTTAAATTTGTTTGGAAAAAAGGATGATAAGAATGTTTTTATGAACTGAAGATAAGATTAGTTAATTATCCAATCACGACTCTACCATGAGAGAATGATGGGTTTGTTTTTTATAGTGATGCTTCAAAGAAAGTACTTGGTTGTTTCCTTATGCATATTGATAGAGTTATTGCCTATGAATAATGATAGCTAAAAATTCATGAGAAAAACTATCCTACTCATGATCTTGATTTAGTAGCTGTAATCATTGCTCTAAAAATATGGAGACACTATCTCTTTGGAGAAAACTGTGAGATTTATACTGATCACAAGATTTTGAAAATATATTTTCTCACAAAAAGAACTCAACATGAGGGAAATATGATGGCCTAAACTACTCAAGGATTATGATTGCACAGTACACTTCCACCCGAGGAAGGAAAATAAGGTGGAATATGCTTTGATAAGAAATGATCATGGAGTTTTGTACAAGATGAGAGTTGAAAGGGATCATATTTTCATGGATCTAGTAAAGATGGATATAGAAATAACCATTGAAGGTGAAACATCAATACCTTTTCCAACGGATTCCAAAAAATCATTACTAGAATGGATGAGAAGTTCACATATTGATGATGAATAATTTCAAAAGAAAATTAAAGCTGTGAACAATGGAAGATTGAGTGACTTCATATTTGAAGATAGAATTTTGAAATTTGGGAAGAGACTTTGTGTTCCTAACATACCTGATCTAAAAAGGGAATTTTTGGTTGATTCTCAAAGCTCCAATTTCTCTATACACCCTGTGAGAACCAATAAATAAATATATTTGAAGGAACATTTTAGGTGGGACAACATGAAGTGGGAGATTTCTGATTTTGTGTGAAGATGTATGGTTTGTCAGCAAGTGAAAGCTGGAAGGAAACTGCCTGGAGGATTCATGCATCCTCTTCCCATACTTGAGAGTAAATGGGATAATATTATGACAAACGTTGTCATGGGGCTACCAAAGAATCCTCGAAGGGGTGATGCAATATGGGTCATTATTGATCGTCTTACCAAGTCAGAACATTTTTGTACTATAAGAGAAGATTTTCCACTTGAATGTCTAGAAATACTATATATTAATGAAGTTGTAAGACTCCATGGTTTACCCCTATTGTCTGTTTCTAATCATGATCCCTATTTTACATCATGATTCTAGAAAAGTCTTTAGAAGGCCCTAGATACTGAACATCGTTTTAGTACTACCTACCACCCTCAAACAGATGGACAATCAGAATGGACTATTAAAACCTTATAAGACATGTTGAGATCTTTCTCACATGAATTTCAAGGTATGTGGGATCAATATTAACATATGGTAGAGTTTTCCAATAATAATAGCTTCCATTAAAGTATTCAGATGGAACCATATGAAGCATTATATGGAAAGAGAAGTCACACACCAACTTTTAGGGATGATGTTGGTGAAAGAAAACTCGTAGGCCCAAAAATTGTTGAAGAAATGATGGAAAAGGTGAAGGTTACCCAAACCCACATCATATCAGCACAAATTAGGAAAAAAACCTATTCCGATAACCGGAAGAAGGATTTGGAATTTTAGGTAGGAGATCATGTTTTCTTGAAGGTATATCCATGGAATTGTGTCATACATTTCGGTAAGAATGGAAAATTGAGTCCCAGGTACATCGGACCTTTCAAAAATTCTTGAACGAATTGGAGTTATAGCTTATTGTTTGGAAATTCCTCCAAGTATCACCAATGTTCAGGATGTGTTCAACTTATCATTGTAGAGAAAATACATTTCTGACAAAATGCAAGTATTGACTTATGAGGGAATTGAACTAGAACCTGATCTATCTTATTGTGAAGATCCTGTCAAAATTCTTGATACAATAAAACAAGAGCAGAGAAACTGGATCACTCGTCTGGTAAAAGATGTATGGAGAAACCATAACATGGAAGAGGCAACATGGGAAGCAGAGGAACATATGATGAAGAACCACACGAATCTTTTTGTGTGGGTTTATTATAAAAATTTCCAGAAAGAAATTATTTGAAGGAGGTAATAATATAACACCCCAAGCTTCCACGGTACGTTTCCATTTGAATAATGGAATAACTTGCATTGTACGCAACTTCGAGATTCAAACACACCGCGACCAATCAAACTAGCCATTATGAATAGTAACAACCACTTTTTGAAATTTTATAAATATCAATTTTTAAAATGGACTTCATTTTTTGATTTGTAATATCAAAATTAGCTTAGGGTAAATTTTTTGGCATTTTTATGAAAACATTCAACTTTTTAATGAATATTGAAAAACACAACATTATTGGTTAAAACTGACTTTTTATTTTAATAAATATTTATTTTATTAAAATTTATATCAGTTCAGAATAGATAAATAATACCTATATAATTTCAATGTATTTAATTGGAGTCATTTTATAATAAGTTTAGATATATAAATATTTTATTGAACTTTTTACCGTCTTTCACCCACCTCCTAGGAGCATTGGAAAATTTTCATAAAACATAATTTTACCACTTCTGTGAGTTGTATTTCAAAAATATGAGAGACACAGTTAATATCAGTATGTAAAATGTGGTTCAATAAGAAGAATATAATTTTTGGTGAATCGTATCTTTTGAGTTTTATTACCACAGTTAAAAGTAAATAGGGTAATTAAGGGTAAAAATGATATCATAATTACCCTAACACATGTAATAATTCTATTTGATAAGCATAATTAGATCAAAAACAACCTTATTAATAAAATATGATCCTCTTTGTTCCAATTGGATTAGATTAGGACAATTATTATTATATTATTTAAAGAAGAGTTAAAAGAGTTAAATTCAAGGTTTAATAACTATCCCATTTTTAATATAGGGTTACACACAACAGAAATTTAACTATAAATATTCATTAAAAAGAAAAACCTATTTCCTATATAATGGTATTATATTTATAATTTTAAGACATTAAATAATTTAGTTTATTTACGACACAATGATGATACAGTAATTACCTTATTAATGAAATATTAAAATAATTGACATTATAAATTTCCAAATAAATGTAAATTGAGACTTTTGATGAATTTCACTAATTTTATAGGTTAATATGGCCTGTTAGGGTTGGTTAAATAAATTTTATTATAAGTGATAAAGTATTAATGGATTTCAAAAAAAAATCAAATACTAAATAGTGTCAAAATTGATATAATAGAGTTTTTAAAATAAATAAAATAATATTAATTGATATAATATTAATAAAAATATAAGGTTCAACAAAAATACGTATATAAGGTTATATATATTAATAATGAACCACTTTGGGTTTGGTTGTTAGTTTATAGTATGTTTATTTACCGTATAATATAAAAATACCAAAAGACATGGTAAATTTCAAACTATTTAACTAAGAGTTAAATCTAAAAGAAACTATTAATATGGTAACCTAACCTTTATAAAACATCTTGATTTAGCATTTCTTCAACCTATCTCAACCTTAGCCTCTAAATAAATCATTTTGGAGCCATTAGAAACCGAAAATGATTTAATTATTAAATAATATTACAAGCTTTTTCTAAAGTGACCCTCACCTCTCTTATAAAAGGTCACTTCCACTTATCTCAAAATAACACCTCCAAATCCATTTGGTTCGGACAAACTCTTCCCAAATATCCTGAAAACTTTCCTTACATAACCCTAGAGGTATTTCTTTGGTCAGAAACCCAACCTAAGGATCCCTTTTGATCAAATCAAAAGGAAGAACCTGATGAAGAGGTAAATATTTCATCACCTCTTTCAAATTTTTTTCTTTTTCCACATCCTCTATCTTTGTTGTCTCCATTATAAAATAATAACTCTAGTATATTATATATTATATGAAGTTATTATAAAAATGGTACAACCATATTCATTAATCTATTTATCATATGAAAAATGAAGTCACCATACATGTGTACGTACGACTTACCGTCTCCACGTCCTGGTGTAGTTTGTTATTAAAACACTTCCTTATTTGGATGGGTATAATAATGAATATAAATGATGTAAATAATAAATATATCATGTTATTGATTCTGTATATATGATATAAAATCCAATTACATAAAATGTCACCATCAATATATTGATATTGTTGCTTGTGCGTACGTACTGATTACTGTCTCCACGAACGTAATGAGATTCAATCCCCATCGTAAACATTCAAGAATAATTTTCATTTTATGATTAAAAATAATGTCTAAGAACTTAATATTATTATGTATATGAATAAAATACATCCTATCCATAACAAACATGTCTTACGTAACCGAGCATATAAAGGAAAACAAATCTGTTAACACCCAAAACGATGATACTACTAAAATATAATTAACAAAGAAATATTAGAGGGTCATATATTATATCATATTTATGTATATATTTCTTGTAAAATTTAATACCAATGATTTAACTATAATACAAGAGGTTAATTTACCCTCATCCAAGTAAAATTACAAGGTAAGGGTTAATTATATAATCTCTTTACTTATCCTAGGTTGTTAATATTTTACTATCTACTGGGACCTATTTATCATCCATATCTGTGTTTTCTTAAAAATGTAATTCCAAAAATTTTTATTATATACTAGAGTATGGTTTAAAGTCAGGTATACCCTTATTTGACCATATATTCTTTGAAGGGAATCTTTCTTTCGTTTTCCAAACAAGGTACTTTATGACCATTTCGACAAGATTAAGGTAAGAATTCCTTTTTTTTAACTTATACGACGGGTTTGGATATTTTCCGCTGTTATAACATCATATAAGATTCTAATACCATCTTATAACAATATTTTCAAAATGAATGTTTTCTTTTATAGTTATATTACTTTTAAATGGTTTGAAAATAGAAAGAAATATTTCTCTCAAAAGGTTTTGATTTCATCTATGTCAACATCCTCTGATGGATTTTAAACTTGTTTGAAGCTGATTTATTATGATAAAAATATAACCTATTTTATTGATGGTTTTTTGATATATTTTATTATGGATGTTTTTTTTATACCATTCATGGATTATGGAAAAAGTATTGACATTTCATATGCTAGTTTTAATATTAATGATTATGTTATGTATAAACCTTTTCATTCGAGGAATGAATTTGAATTAGTAAGTGACAGGTGGAGACTGCAATAGCCCCTCGATGCATAGGTAGGTATCCTGATACAAAATAGTATCTTTGCACAAGGCCTTGAAAAAAATCCTACTTGTAGTCTTGGCGCAAGGCCTTGAACATGTGGTTATGAAGTCCGACATTATGCATTCAATCATTAGGAAAGTGTCTATTGATATTGCATGTGATTATTCAACTAGTAGAATATCCATATGAATAAGTAAACAGAATTATTTGATTTTAACTTTTCCATATTATTCGAAAGTTTATGTTTAAATGGATTTTGTTTTATTTTGAAACATTACCTTAAATGTGTATGCTTATTTATGAAAGTTTCCGCTACATTGTTATCCTTACTGAGCATCTGAGCTCACCACTTTCATTGTTTTATTTTTCCCAGGATGTGAAGAAGTATTTTATGGTTGACTTGCAAGGATAGTATAAGGATATAAGTGTGTGAAAAAGATGGAAAATGTTGTTGATGTTTTTATTTAATGATGTAATTTAAAACTTATGAATGTATCTAGTACTTCTAGGGCTACTAAACTAATCAGTATTTTGGGACATGATTCCTTGTATCATGCCAATGTTATATATATTGCAATAACTCTAGTTAACTAGGTTTGGTGTGTTATAGGAACATTACTTGTTTTGTTAGTATTTTCATATTCTTTCTTCATTCTTCTATTTTTTCTTATTAAATAGTATTTTTTAATTTTCCATACCATGTTGAGATCATTAGGCTTTTCATCACCTTTCTAAATTCATAAAATTTTCAATTTATGTATAGTATTTTTACCTTTCCCCCCTCTTATGACAACCAAATCATGTAAATTACTGAAAATTCATGTCACAATTCTAGATTCCATGCTATTTTAACATTTAATGATTTTTAGCAATATAAGGTGAATTTTTTCATGAACATAATATGGGGGGTGTTTTTCAGTAAATATGTTTTTTTATGATATAAATAGTTATATCTAAATAAAACCTTTTATTTTAATTGATACCAATTGTGTGTGTAGTTTATGAGAAAATTTTGTCAATTAATATACCCACACATCTTTTCACCAGACCATGAAGTGTGAACATTTCATACTTAACATAATGTAAATATAATTTAGGTTAATATTTATAATCAACATAAAATTATTTTTCCATATGGTCGTTTCATATCGTATATGTTTCATTAATATACTGAATTCAAATATGTGTTTGTATCTATTATTTGATTATTGTATGAACTAAGAAACAACCAAAAAGAAAAAAACAAATTAAATAATAATAATAATAATAAATATATAAATAATGGGGCAGTGATGAAATCTACATTATATGGTCTTATCTAGGTTTGGATCTTATTAATTGATTTCTGGTAATACTTAAGTGAGTGGGTCTTGAAATTGGATTTGAAGGGATGTAAGGAAGGTTTGAAAGAAATAATTTGTAATATTTTTAATAACTTATATTTAATGAACAGAAAGTGGAAAAAATAAAATGAAATGGGTTTCACACACTCATGTGTAGTGTTAATGGCATGGTTCTATATTTAATTCCATGTTCATATCAGTATCATATATCTCATTTTATTTCATTCAGATAAAACTTATGAGACATTTTTTTCCACCATCTCTATAAATATCTCCATGGTGTGGTTTTTTCTTTCATCACATTACATTAATGAATTGATATTTATGTAAATTTGAAATTCTTATAGAGTTTATAATATCACCAGGAACACTATTTTGGAAATGAGACATTCCCGAGGAGTGAAAATTTATAGGTGTGGGGTTGTGATCATGTAGTAATTCAGTATTCATTTTTATAATTACTCCACTGTATTAAACAGGTTTTGTATTAACCATTAATCATATATTATGAAATAAAACATCATTATTTATTTTATAATTTAATTTTTATCATTGGTACAAACGGTTATTTCACTTTCATCGATTATTTCATTATTGGTGTAGTTGATTTGGAGAGCTCCTGATGGAATTCAAGAAAAACATACCCAAACTATGCAAGATACCACTCATTAATATGGACTTGAATTTTTTTTAATTTAAATAATAAGAGTATCCAATTGGGATTAATGTTTATGGTAAAGAGATAATATTCATGGGATACATTTCTATAGAACACCATAGATCCCAATTCATCCATTTGGTTGCCCAAAATTAGCCCAAAAAGTGAAAAAAAAATTTGGAGGGAATTATTGGATTACACATCTTTATTTGAGCATAACATGATCATATTATATAAAATTGTGGGGATTACACATCCAATAAAAAATTATATGGATCCTCTCTCCAGCTAATTTCATGAAAATTGAGCATGTTTTCTTCCTTTAAATAGCCTAATCAACTTGGTGGAAAATTCTATCAGGAAACGGTCACCTACACCCATAGACCATTGAGTTTTTATAGATCCAACATTGAAAATATATCATTAAAAGTAGTCCATGTTTGATTGGAATGAATTTAAAGACCATGGATAATGGTGAGAATAATTTTATATATTTATTCATCTATTTATCCCCCTTCTACTTCATGTACTTTTATACATCTTAGTGATCAATTAGGGGGGTGTTCTTTATTGTCATCCAAAGATACAAGCTTTTAATTGTTGAATGGTAATTGAAATAATGAGTTTATTTAATATTATTCTTAATTTATACCTTTTAATTTTTTTTATTTTAGTTTGATAAATTAAAAATCCATGGAAAAAAATAATTCTCATTATTTCATGCACAACCCAGATCTCTTTTTGATTTGAGAATGTTCATCTCTTTTTTCACCCCTTTTCTTTCATGACTGGGTGGATGGATTTTATCGGTTGATAAAATACAAAAGAATGAAACCATGTATATGGATTTTATTTTATAGTGAAAAATTATATCACTGAAAAAAATAATTTTTTCTCATTATATTTTTGAGGTGATTCCTTGTTTGTGCTTAGTTCATTTATCATAACAATTTTTTTTTTATTTTGAGCGATCACTGGTAATAAATATCATTAATCAATGAAGTAATCTATGTTAACCTAGTATTAACTCACATAACATACTAGTATTAGTGTTTATAAATTAAGGATTCAATATTTTTTCCCACATCCCTTGAGGGAGATAAAATATGATCATCAATGGATCCTCACCCTGGTAGATCATGATTTCTACGAATTATTTCTTTCAGTTAGTAATATAGTTTCATTTTTTATTTTAAAATCATAAATCTTGCACGCAATTCATCAAATTTTCTAATTCATAGAAACATAATCAAAACCTTTTTAAAAGTAATCATCTAATGCTCCATCAAGAGATGACCTATGGTTCCTCCCATACTACAAAAGGTCTAGTAAAACCAATTTTTAACTTGATGTTCTATTCAATGAGATCAAGGGGATTCTATAGTGGATATATGTAGCATAAAAAATATTACATTGATGTGGCCCTAATATTCCAATCTACAAAAAACATATTACCTAGAGTACTTGGATATAGTATAATGTTGTGAATCTTGGAATCGTGGCTCCTAGTTTAATGTCTTAGAGTTCAGACCTTGGGGTGAGCAATCCAAATGGGGGTATGTGTGTTTTACAAAGAAGAACCTGATCTTAAAGAGGGACTTGAAGTCCCACCTCTACACAAAATATTTCTTGGTGATCAATAATATTGATTAAAGTCACAATGATTAGAAATTTGGCATCTAAATGAAGGTTATAGAGTATAAACCTGGGTAATAATATAACCTCATGTTTCTTGGACATGAAGCACTTCATGTGAAGTATTACTTTAGAAACATAATATTAGTGCGAGGAGTGATACGATCTTCATACATTGTGACCAAAGTTTTTGTTCCATTGTAATAGAAATTGTTAATGATGTAAGGCCCCTCCGACTTTGGCTCCAGCTTTGATGGCTTCTTACCAAGTATTATTGGTGTTCTAAGATCCATCTCCATGTAACCTTGGAAGAAGTAGAAGAGTTTAACATTTTTCTTTAACACTCTCTCTGTATTGTTTTGTGTCTCTTTGGAATTTGAAGGGATTTAACAATGTTTAGTCTTATGGACTAAAACCTTACTTGATAGACTTCAACTATTTTTTTGACATCTACTGGTTGTAGAAATCTATCTAGAGCAATAGAAACTAAACTCTTATGGATATAACTTCCTCTGTTTTTCATAATAGGGAATATGTTATCACCATGATGGAATTTGATATTTTTATCTGATATGTCCATAGGGAATTCAGGATCTTGTTTTTCCATGTTTTTTATCCCTAGCCACCATCATCTTCATTATTTTATAGAGGCTATTTTTTATTTCCTCGATATATCCATTATCCTACACAGGATACCCTGAAATTTTATTTGATCAGATGTATTACCTGGACAAAACCTCTTTAGCTCGAAATCCCAGAAGTGGGAGTTGATGTTGGTGAGAATGGAATGAGGTATTATGAATAAAAGTTTGATAATTTATCTCAAAAATTCAACCAAGGATCATGCCTTGACTTCTTTGAGGGGAATCTCTTCTACCAACATTGAAAAGAAATCTATCTTGGTCAGAATAAACCCACACTAGAATGCTACCATTGGTGGGTATGACCCGATAATGTGGAGTACCCATACTGAAAAGGTACAAGAATCATGTTTCTATGGAGGATATCTAGCTATCATTGAAAAATATATAGTAAAGATCTGACATGAATGGCACCTATTTTCGTACTCGATGCAATCATAGTCCATGGTGGGCAAAAAGTAATCAACTCTCCAGATCTATTGGAAGGTATTAAATCCTTCTTAATGGGAACCAATGTACTAGACATGTAATTCTTTCATAACCTGAAGAATATAATCTCATAGGATTTATAAGATGATAATTCCATCAAATCCATGTCTATAGAGAATATCCTCAATGTTGGGACCACTTTTCAAGGTAAACTGTGTTGTGTTCCAATAGATTTCTTCAAGCTCATATTGTTATGGGTGGGGGGTAGAATACCCCACTAGAGATACTCATTGAAAGGTGTTATTTAATTTGGGGTTTATTCTACTATTGGGTAAACCTAGGGTTTTGATATGGAATCACTGACCACCAGCCGATTTATCTATTGGCCTCTATCTTTGTATGAAATGAATGGGGAGATGAATCACTAAGGAACAACATGAATGAACATGTAAAAAAGTCTAAATATGTGAGAGATGTGAAAAAATTTGAAAAATCATTGTCATAACCATTATGAGATCGAGGGACATGGTTCACTTTTGTATGATCATGGAACTGGGCCATTATCTGACGAGTTCCCTTGAGAAGGTGAACATGATCTAGATTTCTAAAGATGTAGTCCCCATTTATCTACTTCATGAATAATTTAGATCCCCTCATCATAAGAAAATAAGGCATATCAATATTTAGGCCCATATTGAGAGCATTAATAATGGCATGATACTCTTCCTCATTTTTAGTGATGCCTTATGACAACAGGAATGAGTATATAAGGACAACATGTGCTGGGGTGAAAAAGAAGATCCCTTGGACTACTCTGTTGGGCTTGGGTTTGTCGAGCCTTATAATTGTAGGGCTATAGTAAAAACCATCAAAATTCATATTCTAACACAACATGAACTGGTCTACTAAGATGATAGCCTCATCTAGGAAATCAACATCTAGGGGACGTTCTTGAGGTGATAAATGAGAGGCCAAAAAATATTCTAATTTTTAACCCCTGCTAGCTTTCTACAAAACTAACCTAATGAAAAACTATTGAAGTATCACTAACCAACATTACAATCATCCTACCATCATGGTAAGTTTATGATATACTTAAACAGATACTTATGGGATACCATATGTATGTAATTATGCTATAGTTAATGATTATATTTCTAAACTAAAAAACCATCATGAAGAATATCTTCTAAATTGTAGAGTATATGGTCTCCATATAGAGGGGAATGTGACTGAGATAATATAAATCAGTTTCTATACCCCCATTGTTCATTTGGAAAATCATGTAACTGAGTGATAATTGTTGGGAGGTCGCATAGAATACAATAAGATTAAAATATATGGCCATTATCATATCCATAGGCTATAGTAGAACTTACATGATCCCCTCAAATGCATTTTGGAACTCCTCATCCATCTATTAGACTATTCCATTCATCACCAGCCTCAAAAAGGGATTACACTTTTTGTAAAAATTCCTAATAAATTTAAATATGTAGGCTAAGTGGAATTTAAGTCCATACAAGTCCTCGATGTTTCATGAGGGTGGCATCTGGATGATGGATTTGATCTTATTTTGGTCAATCTAAATTCCACTATATTTGAAAATTAGGATAAGAAACTTCCCAGAGTAAACCTTGAAGGAAAAATTCAAGGGTTCATTTACAAATGTATGTTGTAGAGGAAGATGAACACTTTCTCAATGTCTCTAATATGGTCCTAAATTAGGATGTATTTGGATACACTAATCAACATAGAAAAAAATTTCTTAAGAAGAAATTTGAAGAGGTGGTGCATAGAACTTTAATACGTGGATTTTCAATCTTATGGAAAAAATCCATCACCTTATAGATAAAGGTTCCTAGGGGTTCATTGAAGGCAGTATACTTCTCATTCTCATGGGCCATCATGATCTAGTTATACCCATAGTATCCACTCATGAAGGAGTGGTCCTAGAACATGAGTATAGAATTAATCAATAATTCTATCACTGGAATGATAAAATATTCCCTTATAAAATGGTGGGTAAGGTTTGAGAATTCATAACAGACTCTGATATTCCATTTCGTTATCCTGATTGAGATGATATGGGATATCAAAATGGGTTAATAGACATCCGTGATGATTTTTTACTAGATAAGATTTTTGACATTGGCCTCGACCATGCAACATGGGGGTGATGAATTTTCTTGGGGGGCTACATGAACCCATGAAGACCCCTTGGGAGAAAAAGATGCTGGACACAAACCTGAGGATCTATCTTTAGAATCATGTTTTATAACATTGAAAATTTCTTCAAAATGTTGCATTAGGAAAGCCACCTATTGATGCTTCTCATCTAGAGGCATGGATGAACTAATCCTAATTGGACTTGGATCCTCCTCAATGAAAAGGTTTACCTAAATCATCTCATCAATAGTGATAGAGACATCCCCTTTGAATTTGGGATGAGAATATTCCAAATACACTTAATTTTATGATGTGGGAGAATTAGTGGGAGAAGATTCATCCAAGACAACTAATTCATGATAATTAATGGAGCCTTGTTAGGTGGATTCTATATCTCCATCAAGGGGATCCTAATATGATGAAACCATGGAAGTAGAGGCTTTAGAGATAATGAAATTAGGAATTCGACTATGACCACATTGTAGATGTCAAATGTAAAAGTAATGGTGTTGAGAAGACCTAAAAATATTCAACCCGACTCTATCACACATGAAATAATGCCTGAAATAGGGGAAATAGTGTGAAACTATTAGTACATCACAAGTGTGTGGTCTTCTAGTACTACCTAGTCCTATTAAATTTAGGAGTATGACGTAATATGGACACATTTTTTTAGGATGTTTAAACCCTTATTGTCAGAGATGACAAAGCAGCTTCCCATGTCTGGTGTTGTGGCCTACTTCTGATGGATCAGAATAATGAAAGCATCATCTAATTTTTCCCACAGACTGGATGATATAGTTATGCTCTCAACCACATTAGTCTGAACATTATTCCCCTCCCACTTTCAATATAAGGCATCTAGGTAACGATCTTCATAGTATTCTAGGGGGAGTCACCTTGAAGTATCCTTACTCAACCGTTGAGGGAGTAATATTGGCGTGGTGATACTAGGAGTGGATATACATAGGGAGATGAAAAAATGGCCTACCCAACTATGGGTTGTAGGTAGTATCTGAAAAGAATACCATAAACTTAGTTATTTCTATCAAGACACTAAATTGGTTCTTCAATCATATCCTTCCACATGATCTCTGCTCAGTCCTGTCATAACTCAAAATCTTTAGATTGAAGGGAGTCAAATCTTCTTTAGTTAGTCCACACCATGGGAGCATCCTAGTTGAGATATGATTGATCATGGAACACATGTCCATAATGATGTGGTAGATTTCTAAATCATTGAACTAGCCTATAATGTACAATAGTATCATCTTCCCTAGCTAGAGGGAAACCACTCCCACATTAAAGACATAGATGATTGATGTGCACTCCACATTCTCATCCACTTCTACAAAGTAGCTTATTTAATAAACAACCTCTACTTCGAACTAGAGGGTGATTTCAAGGCTCATGAAATGGCCTCACTTATTTCATTCAACAATAGGAGAGCGTCATGGATCAAGAGCCCCATGGGTATGCTGTATAGGTTAATAAACACATCATACAAACACCCCAAATGAATACCACTTCTCAAAGGGGAACACTCCTTGGAAAGAGGGAAAAGGGTGATGGTAGTAGGGACACTGAGTTTTGGATGGCGATGAAAATATTATTCCATAGATGGATGATGCTCACTAATCCATGGTTGACTATCAATCCACTAAATGAGGGTTAGAACTAGCTAAACATTTCCTATGATGGTGCGGTAATGGATGCTCAACTCGGATAGTTTACATGGTCAGTTGTGGTGGCGTATTTTTATTAATGGATTGGGAGGTATATTCTTGAGGATCTATGAGAAAAACCTATTTCATGGTCTTAATAACATGAATTATTTGGAATTAAAAACTAACCTGAGAAGTCAGGCACCTTGAATGTCTTCATCCTCTCACACAATGATGTTAGTTGGAGGAATTGGGGGTAGGGGGTCATTGGGAATTTATCATCATTGGGTATTGTGAAGAAGTCTACTCACACAATGAAATTCTAACAGAAATACTCTTACTTATCATTTTGGGTGTCATCTAGTGATGGGATAACTATGGGAATAATTCCTAATATATAATTCATGAAATCAATGATAGTGTAGGATGGATTTGTCACTGACAAGGGGATATTATTTCCTATACACCGTCGATTCATACTATCATGATATTTGGAGGGATTCAATGTGGATATAGAAGTAGAGACTGGGGAAGGCATGGTGACCATGGGAGGTTCGGGCTTACCTAGGAGGGTATTAATGACAGAGTGGGAATGATTGACTACTCTTCAAGAAGATAATTTTTTATTCTACTAGGTCTAATGGATGGAATCTATATTTTATTCTCTTGAACCCTCACTATCGCTTTTGAGATTGATTAAGATATGTGTGACCTATACCAGGACATCACTTAACATTACCAAAATGGTATCGGATTGTTCCTAGAGCCAATCCATGACCACATAGATTTCCTAGATGGTATTCTTGAGGATCATATGGTAAGGGAAATTGTTATATGGATTAGTAAACCTTCTCTCCTAGGGTCTCCTGCACTACGAAAACTTGAGAATCCCCTTTTATATGGAATATAAGAAATATCTTGAGACTATTGAACCATTGAATTTATAGGTATGGTTTATTCTATCTTAAAATTGAGATCCAAAAGCAAGGCCCTAATGGGGGTCAGAGCCTGAAGGGGTTCTAGAGACACATCAAATCATCTAGGTAACTGTGCTTATGGAGGTTCCTAATGATTTTATTCCAGGTGAGGCTACGCCATTTAAGGCTGCTGTACTTGGTGGGCCTCTATAAAAAAATTAACCAACTACTCTAACAGGTTAATGGATTTAAACTTTTCTACGGTGGTATGATCAACTTTAGAAGAACATCTTGTTGGAGTTATAAGAGGTAGTGGGAATGCTTGATTAGCCTACTATAAGAATTCTTCCAAATGGTTGACCTTGTCAAAACATATTGATAACATTCCTGGAGAATATGGGTGATGAAGGTAGGTACCAGATAAGTCTTAACATTCCCCACACATATAGTTAGCAATTTCAATTAGGCCAGTGCCATGTCGAGTATGTATGTGAGGTCCACCTTGTTAAAAAAATTCATTACTCACTCATCAAGCCTTTATTTTAACTTGAAGAGTTCAGAAAAACTATTCATACATTTGGTGGATATAAACAAGTAATGTAAATTCATATGATGTTCTTCCTAACCAGGGATAGATTTTATGGGTAGATCATTGTACTAAATAAATGAAGATCCAACCAACATCAACATGAAACACAACAGTTTAGAGAATTAATACACCTATGGGGTTACCCAAATGGTTTCAAACCATGATATGATTTGATCCAAATGCTACAGTTGGTCACCCATACCATTTAATGGGTGAAACATTGAGATTTCCAAACACTGGTGATGCTCAAAAGTCATCCACCAAAGCCTGATACAACATTCCATTAGGTGGGATCTCCAAATGTCGTGTTTCTATGGCATAAACTTGAGTAGTGATAGAAATTGTTAAAAAATATTGGAGAGGATATCTATCATGGAGAGGATTTGTTCCCACCAATAAATTCAATGTCTCATAAAATTGGTACAAAGGCTCAATGACTTGTGGAGAAGAAGGACCTAGATCATGAGTAGGGTAATTACGAAACTTGAGAGTGTATTATGTCTCATAGCACAGTCTCCTTCCATATTTACACTACAGTAATCTATCCAGATTCACATGTTTACTCATATCGACTGGGGGAAATTTTACAAGGATAAATTTATTCACTACTAGGGGATAAATGGGGCCCTATTAGGCTGGCCATAATCTGGGAGCCGATCAGCGAGGAGCTCAATGTTGAACATTTTTGGCTCTTCGACCTTCAGGAGAAAGGATGGTTCCAAAGACTCTACCATTGACTTTGACGCAACCTCATGTGGATTAAAGATTTTGAAATGATTTTTTCTCTTGTTGATATGCCAAACAGAGGAAATATATCAATTGGGGGATCGCGCAGGCCAATTCCATGCCTCTGCAAGTGGGTGCATACACCTGTATGAGGGCCTGTCTGGTACTAATCCACCCCGTTGTGTGGTTATTCCATTCAAAATCCTATACTGAATTCCTGAATATAGGGTAGTTTGGTTAAAACCTTCTTCTCTATTGTGATACCAAATAGGGAACCATCATCATTGGTGAGAAGGTCGGGCTGATGAAAGATATGGTTGAAGTGAAGAGAAGAGTATTATCTATATCCATTGATATGCACATGTGGAGACACATATTCCTTAATCTGGGTGGGGCATGATCCATCACTTAATGAATATCTATTGGAGGGTCTTGTGGGAGTTAAATGATTCGGGATACTACACCACTAGTAGTGGTTCCAACACAACACTTCCGCACTGCTGATCGATGTCCTTAAGGTTCCCCAATCTTCATGGGTCGGTCAACTGATAATCATGGAGGGGGTGAAGTATCCCCTAAATAATATGGTGGAAACATTGAATTGTTTCCATTATAAGGGACTCTAGGATGTAAAAAATTTTACTTTTTGGCAGAAAAAATACCATAGATAGTTGATCAGTAGAAAAATATTCCCTTTAGCCCACTTTCATAGAAGAATCACCCTCTTCTTCTTTAGCTCATACATTGATTGATGTTAGATGATATATGGTTGGAGACATTGATGGGGTACTGTTGTATGGATGGATGTACTATATATGTGTTGAAACACATTATATTTACTCATTGCGCCTTTTGATGTCTCTAGGGTGTGGTATGAACCACATCATCACATACCTAAAGGACATTGTATTTACTGCTACCATGTGTGTGAGGGTAGAGACACTAATCTATGGCTCGCTGAGGTGATAACCATAAGTATAATTCCTTCTAGACCGAAAAAATATCTTCAGTGTCTTATATAGAGGTAGAGAGTCGAGAAACAGGTGGGGACATTGATGGTGGCATCGTGAACCACTAGATGGGATCTGAAACATCCTCCTCCTGCTTGTACATGAAGAGGAATCTAGGAATACTTTTAATATTAGCTTATAGAACGGAGAAGATAACATTTTGGGATCCCACACTAGAGTCTGGTTTTCAAGGTGGGATAAATATTAAAAATTCTTCAGTATACTCAAAATCAGAAAGATGAGCATTATCGATAATGACTTGGAATTTTCTAAAATTTCATCGATGGTGGAAGGTGTTCCCCCTTTTCATCAAGATGGTTTTTTAGGGTTGGGTAACTCTTTGGAATTAGGAGGAACATTTCACTGGCACGTAGGAACTTAGGGAAGACCTCCACATTTGGAGTTGAGAGTGTGAGAAGGATATCTATACTAGTTTTTTGAAGAGTGGGAAGGATCTCCCATTGGGTTTGTGCTGGAGTGAGTAGGTCCTCCTCTCTAGATAGAGAAGATGTAGGAAGGACCTCCATGATGTTTTTTTTGAATAGGGGGATGACCCCCTAATGTATTTTCTATGAAGTAGGTAGGGAATCATCTTTTAGTCTCATTTCTATATGTCATCCAATAACGTATTTCTGTGATATCAATGATTAATAGAGCAACCAATTCCTCATATGAGGAGGTTGGGGCCTTGATCACAATATGCTGAAATAAGATCCATATTTTCTTATTTTTGGGATCTAAAATGATGCACTGGTGGTGGAAGAGTCCACTGGAGCTATAGAATATGATGCTTTTTCTGGGAATTCTCCATAACCTACACCAAATGTTAGTGTCGGTTGGTTTGGACCACAATTGATCGAGTAGTGGGGAAGCACATCTTTTCTCCGGCCTCAAGGACTAGTCATTTATAGAGTTGATGTGGCATAGTGGGAACCCTCCGTTGAAACCCCTAGTTAATAGTCTTTTCCAGGGTGACTGAAGCATCCTCCACCTCATTGATGTCATAGAGTGGATCATTTGATCACTCTAGAGAGACACTCAATAAGTTGTTTTCTATTGGAACAGGGGATGGTTTCCCTAGATCAACCTTTATGGGAAGTGGCGTTGGTAATACTATAATTCCTCTAGGTCATAGTTGGCCATGTACATTGGGGGGAATGAACCCCTCTTATTCATAATGAAGTATGATGTTGCTGATCACCCATCATTGGATGATCTCCAAGGGTGAGATAGGGTATGGGAGTCCAGTAGTTAAAGCTGAAACCAATATTGCGGTAGATATAGAGGGGTTCATTCCAGTACTTACATTGCCCCAATACATGACTATGTTATGTTTCTCCTACCCTAGAACCTACTAGGTTACAGATTCTGAATTTGTTTTCCTATAATCCATGATGAATAAGCAATCAATTCAAGTGAATGGAAGGTGAGGAATAGTTCCCCAATGACATTGAATATTTAGAATATAGAGTGGGATCAATGATAATAATTTCATAGACAGAGGATTCCCAAATAATAACTACAAAAATACTACAGTGAGTTTCGTGTTGGAAATACCATTTTATTGGTGAGGCCTAGCCTCAGTTAGCTAGTTCCAGTGACATGGTAATCATGTGATACCCACGAAATTACTAAACACCATGTATTAGAGAAGAGTTTCCAAAATGGATTACTATTTCTATTTCTAATGATTTTTCCTAGGATCACATGCATGTCGACATGATACATGTGCATATTGGCTAACATATCCCCAAATTGAAAATTTCCAAAGGAGAGTGGATTTCATCACTTTCATAGGTGATGTATTATCTTTTATCAAAATGAGGTGATGGAATATTGGTTCCCCCTTCCATGGATTCCTACATGAAGATCATCACCTATTCCAGGTCACCCTCATATATTTAATTCATGTTTTTGTAACTCAAACCTAATTCCATCTATTTTTGGATACTAATTAATTACACTAAATCTTTATGGAAGGGTAGAAACCTTCAGTTTAGAGATTAGTCATGTTGGTAATCTCTTAGCATTTCTGGATGTTTTTCCCATTGGAACCCATAGAATCTTCCTATGAAGAGGGAATCTCATATGAGGCATCTTGGGCCTTGAACTAAAGGGATCATGTGTGATCACAAGGTAATTAATTCTTGGGGCATATGTCTTCCTAGGTTTATTTACTTTAGGCATCCCATTGATATGAATGGGGTATGTTCTTTGGGAGTCTCCCAAGGTTTCTACCAGAGTCATCCCATTTTGTTGCATGGGGTAGGTATTATGGTACAATGAATGAGTTTAATGTCTTACAAATATAGTCACATGGTTAATATCTTGGGGGGGATAGGTTGGGTTCCGGTTTAACATATTATGGGGATATGATGGGATCAGTTTTAACATTGTTTTTGGATAGGTTGGGCACATGTTTAATATCTTGTGGGGATAAGATGTGTTCAAATTCAATGTCTTGTGAGGATAGGTTGAGTGTAGGTTTAATGTCTTGTGGGGATAGGTTCGGAGGATCTGAACAACCCATTATGCATATTTGGGAGGTTGATCTGAATTGTCCATGATGAAGGTAAGTGAGGTGTATCCTTAGGAGGAAACTCCTTGATTTTACCATTAATAGGTTTCCATTTGAGGTTGAAATAGAGTTTTGGATCAGAACAAACCCCTTAAGGTAGATCTGACAATTGTGTTCATAGGAGGTAAGATTTCACACATGGAAGGATTACCAATAGACCAAGATATCCCTTGAGACAGATCAGAAAGGTTGATATAAAAACCCTATAAGGTATATCTGGAAGGTTAAACCATAGGAAGTAACACCATTTATTCACCATTTTCAGGTTTCCCATGGAGAAGACCATGAGTTGGGGATCAGAACACCCCTTGAGATGGAACAGATAGGTGTTTCCATAGGATTGAAGACACACCCACGGAAGTTCTACCAATGTATTATGTTTTTCCCAGAGATTAATATAAAAGGATAATCTGAATTACCCTTGATGTGGATTAGGGTGGTGTGTCCCTAAGGGGGAACACTAAATTTTTTCCATTTTGCGGACACCCCATGAGGAGGACCCAGCATTGTGGATCAGAAGATCACCATGAGGTGGATCTGAGAGGGGTTTCTCTTGAAGGGAACATGTCACAATATGAAGCTTTACCATTTTTTGGATTTATCCTCAGGGAGGCATCTAGTGTACTCTATTTTGGGGATAAGGATCAAAATCCATTTAATACGATGCCATAGTTTTGGGTCATGTGATAGGAACGATAAGTGAAGTTTAATGGCATGTGGTAAATATGCTCAAATCCTAAAAGGATGATCAACAAGGGATGTTATAGGGATAAAGTATTTAATATTCCCTTATCAAGAAGTTTTCTATTAGTCGGAATGAGGTGGGTCTTACACATTGATCTTCCGAGAGGATCTCATTCCATGTGGGTCAAACATGGTGCATCTTGTTCTTGTGGCATAAGTTATGTGGGGATTATGTAATGAATATTACCTAATGGAAAGAAATATCTAAAAGTGGGAGAGAAGGTTGAATCCTATTATGATCTTACTTTTTTACACTTGTATTCATCACATAGTGTAAGGCTATAGTTTTACATCACATGGTGAGGATTTTGTTGTGTGATATAAAATTTTATGACTAGGATATGGAAATATGGAGTTTTAAGTCATGAATATAGGTTATGGGGGGAATCACTCATTACCCTAGGGATTAAGTTACCAACACTCATGCACATTTGGGTGGGGTATAACATTGTAACTTATATGGATGAGTGTTCAATCACGATTTCTACATTATGGTCACTTCGATGAGAAGAAAAAGGGGTTATATTACCTATGCTAAGAAGAAAAAGGTATGTAAGAGGCTCGATCCCCACTTAAGATGATGTGGGTATATATAGAGTTGTATGGAACAAGTAACATGGGGATTGGAGGTGCTATTAGATATGTCCTTTGAATATTGTGGGTGCTCTGAGAACTCATCCTTCTTGAGGGCGTGTCAGCAGAAGGGAGGAAACATGAAGAAGATATGTAGAGATATTTTATTAATCATAGGGAATCAAAAATTGGTAATTCAAAATTATCACATACCCATTGATGTTTAGGGGTTTCATGAATGGGTATTATTAAAAAAATGGTTTCCATGCCTCAGAATTATGTTTTTATCTTGAAATGTATTTCTTCATGAAGAGTGAATGCTTTGCAAAGCCTCCAGTTCTCCATGTGGCCTTATTCCTTCCGGAGGGGGTCGATACATTGAAAAATTCATCTATAACTTGAGTGTAGGACTTAAAGAACACATGAGAGGTTCGTTTTAGAATATATTATACATGGGTTATTAATTCTCTCTTTGGTTCGTATATTTTCGGAGGTTTATGAAGTTTAAGAGGTCCACAGAGATAAGGAGGTGAAAAATCAGGAACAGTTTCAAAACATAAAATGTTAGGGATGATCCCTAAAAAATAAATCAAAAGATGTATCTATAGAAAAGGTGTTTCTTGGATATTATATTTTCTTGGGAACTGGTATGTGATTATGTAAAGGGGAAACACTCTTGAATTTTAGGGTCACATTCACTGAGCACAACTCAACAATTAACGTGTTAGCAAGTCACTCCACGAATCCCCCAAATTTTGAACAGATATTCCTATCATGGATTTTTCATGTCCATGGATAAAATCTTCTTACATGGATCTTTTAGAGCTCTGACCATTCCAGAATCTTGTTTGATCCACAAAATATACCATCAGAGGGTTCTTTGGGTCATTTTTTGGGATTCACTTCATACCGTCCATGAATTCCCCAAACATTCCCATAGAACACATATTTTAGAAATAATAATATTTTATAGGTCTTTATTTGAATAATGTAATTTTTATCACATCATTGATAGTTTTCCATCTTTTATACAGTGTTACTCTTTAACACCATTGATTATTTTCTCATATCTTAGTTCTTTCAATATGGTATATTTATTTTCTTTTCAAGGAGTTGTATATATTTATGTTTTCTCACCTTTTTCATCAACTAATTTCATATTATCTATTATAATGTTTTTGTTTTCTTTCTTGAGAATGGTCTATTTCTTAGTGCATGACTCAATATCGTATTTGATCATGTCATATTCCTCAATTCATGATGAATCAACAGACTTCTGAATATGAGCTAAATTTTTTTTAAATGTTTCCTATGTCTCTTTATTATAGTCACTATACAATGTAAGATAATATTCCTCTAAAATTATCATAATATTTATTATTTTGGTTATTGAAAATGAAATTTTGTTTCCACCATCCATGGAATCTTTTATGTAATTTTTTCTCCACTTCTTCTCTTTAGTTTTTTCATCATCTTCATATTTATAGTATACTCATTTCTTAATTGGATAGTAAATTACATAATTTCCATGACCCTTTGATTTAAAACATCTATTGAAAATTTTTATTATGGTTTTGTTTTTTCCTTTTTGGAACCTTTTAGATATAAATCCAGGAACCCTTTGATATTTTTATTCATTTTCAAAATCACTAGTGTCAGCAACATATTCATTATATATAATTTACATATTTCTCATAAATTAAAAATTCATCTCTTATTGCAACTTATTTATAAATACTATAGATTTTTACATTTAATAAGGAATGGGAATGTAATGAATCTCCTCAATATTAATATGTCCTCTATCATCAAGTACTAAAATTATAGGATCAAATCTTTCTGGAAAATTTATCACCAACGTCTTTAAAATTGTAGTGCCATCAATCTTTTGAAAAAAAATAAAAAATTACTCACAATTTCATTTACTTGAGTATTAAAATTATTTATAAATTCTTCCTCTATCATTATAATTTCATAATGTTTCTTCTTTATAGCTGTAGCTTTGATTATTTATTTTTCACATTAACATAAATTTTTTTATAACTTATCCCATAATTATTTTAGATTTTTTAGACCCATAATTTATGAAATAATTATTTTATTAAAACATATGAATAGTATCATGTTTCTTTCCATCCACTTCCATGTTTCTCTTTTCTGTAAATATCATCTAACCATAATTCCCAAATAGTGGAAAAACCACTATTACAACTTTAAGAACTTCTACACATAGAGATACAAGATTTTGAAAATTTTGATTCTTACAAAAGTGATAGTTTTTCCTTAATATTTTGGTACACCAATTATTTTGGAAATGGTTTTATTATCCATATATAAAAGGATAATGGTTTGGATCTTACAAAGAGAGACCTACCTTTAATAAAAATTTAATTTTTTATTAGTATCGTTTTCTTCCACAGGGGGTGGGTGAATCAATGAAGATTAATTTTTATAATTTATTTTAAACAACATACCCCTTATATAATGTCATAGAATGAACCGTGTAAAAATTAAAGTAGAATCTCACAGTCAAACAAATAAAAAAAAAAGTACACACAAATATTTAAAACGATAAAATACATGGTAAAATCGTACTCCTTTCCATTGAAGGTATGTACCCCCATCCATGAATTATTTTCAATATATCCCTAAGTGAAATTATCATACAAGAAATCATGAATAATCCCATCATAAATGTTATGAGTCACACCCAACAACATAGCTTATTGTTATAGTAAAAAAAATGATTATAAAAATTGAAAAATATCACCATAAAACAATATTACTCTGGTAATAATGAATTTAGAACTCCTTCCTCCAGACATTGGAATATTCAAGAAAGAACTGATCAAAAGGATGTCTAGATATCACTACACATAAATTCTTCAAATTTAATAAAAAAATCTTAAACATACAAGACTTATTTGATGTTTTTCACTGAAGAAAAAAATTACATAAGTGTCAAACTGACCCTATTATTTTTCATTTTCTTTCACTATTAACTCTTTACCATATGTAAATAGTGTATTCTATATTCTTATTTTTTTACCCACATTCTCCGAAATGGTTTTTCACATTTTTCTCTCTGATGTGAATCAACAATATTTTTCTTTTTTTGTTTCTTTGTAGGGAACATATCACATGATTTACAATCTCTATTTTCGATTAGTCAACTAAAATCATGCACCATGATCTCTATAAAATTTTATATCCCCATGATCTCTATTATTGGTGAAATGTAGCACATCTATATTTTGGATCAAAATGTAATTTACTGAGTATTAAAATATCCATTATAATATCCTAAATAAATACTAAAAACACCCTAAAAGCATACAAAAATTATGATGTAGTGAGAATTATAAGTAAATTATATAAATAATAAATTGTTACATATAAATTTGATATGTAGTTCTAAAAAATAGGATATGTAGAAAATTTGTCTATTTTAATCAACAATGTGAACATTTAGGTAAATCTTTCTTAGAAAATCATCTACATGACTAAAAAAGAATACATGGAAACTAAACATAGTTGCATGAATTATTATAATATGTTTATCATCAAGATTCATGGTTGAATAAGATGTGTTATTTTAATACATAGTGAATATGGATACATCATACTTTAGACCAAATTAGATGAACTGTAAAAATGGACACATGAATAATCACTTTACATAATCTGCTACATGGATTGGAAACCACTCACACTATGAATGAATCAATCTAGTCAACCACCAACCATTCTAAAAAATATTTTCCTATATCACTATCATTGTAAAATGATTTTTAACTTAATAAAAACCATATACATAACTATTAGAATTAGTATTTCCTCATATTATGTTTTCAAAAAAATACAACAACCCATTCTTACCAAGAATTGTGATATCTTCATGGTTTCATATACAACGCCCAAATTTCAGGGGTTTCTTAATTAATGAATGAGATCAAAATGTTTGAGAGGTTTCTATAAACCAATTTCAACTTATTATTTAAATGTTAGTAATTAGGGATCCATTTTTTCTTTCATACCTAA
The DNA here is from genome assembly GCA_963277665.1 of Viscum album. NCBI lineage: Eukaryota > Viridiplantae > Streptophyta > Magnoliopsida > Santalales > Viscaceae > Viscum > Viscum album. The sequence goes on from OY728143.1 coordinate 1,718,820,485, forward strand.
ATTTACTATCATGAAACTGTTGGGGGAAAACGATTTTGTTATTATAATCAATTATATCATTTTTATGATGCTCCATCCTATTGTGGGATATGAAAGTAGGAATTTTTTTAGTTTCTTCATAATTTTTATTTATATTAAATTTTTTTAGTTAATAGGATAGTCATACCATCCATATCATTATGACAAATTTTCCGACACATGAAAAATCTTCTAAAGTTTGTTGTGGCCTCCTTATCTTGTATGTTAACTGGACTAATTTCTGACCAAATAATTAACTAATCATTAATCTTATTTTCCATTGGAAGATGACTTATGTTGACAAGATATCCTTTATCATCTTCACTCCTCAAAAACTTTGACAGTCTATGGCATCTACCTAGTCAAATCCTCAGTTGGAAACATCAATATTATAAGGTTATTTTTTTCCTCAAATATTTACTTACCATATTTTCTAAAAATACCCCCTGAATTATTCCATCCTTATGGGAATTAAATATTCTATATGAAATTATATTATTAGGCCTAAAATATTCAGCCACACCATTAGTATCATTTGATTCTCAATATTTTCCAAGGTTGGTGCATATGCCTATGAAGATATGATTATTTTTATAGAACACTCAAGCCATTATTTTTCAATATGTTTGAAAAATACATTTTTTTAAATCATCTCCACTTTTCATTATTGTTGTTTTATGGGTTTTATGACTTAATTTCACCTCTTCAAATGCATTTTCTTTATTTTTTATATGCAAAATTATTTAAAATACATTATGTATCACTTGATAAAATTAAAATTACAAGTAAATGTTTCTTGGTAATGTTCTTCTCAGCATATTTAGATGTTTAATCTTGAATATATAAAACTTTTACCGAATCTTCTATCATGGTCTTTAAGCATTTTTAAGTTTAAATACTCTAGGATTTTTTCACCTTTAGTTTTTTTACTTTTTTATCCAATTTTTCATTGAGATATTATAGTATAATGTCTTGTTCTATATCCATTAATATCCACTATGATACAAATCAATATAATGTATTCAATTTTTTCCCATTTTAGTAACTTTAATCTAAATTTTATCATTTAATTTTTATAATTTAAGGAAATAGGTCATGATCTTAGCGTATACCTTATGTCTCCTTCTACATCATGGTCATCCCTACATGAAATTTCATCCCGATTTATAACTCTTGACTTTAATGATCTACTTGATTGTCTTCTTATTGATATCCTATATCATTTATCTATCAATATCGATAGAACCCTAAATGCATCTCCATTGTACAAACCCACGATATTCATAGGAAATGACTCTTTGTATTAAACTTTTGATCCTTCTGTTTATGAGATGAGAAAAAATCTTATAGGAAGCATTACAAAATAAAATAAGTCTATATTGATTAATAAAAATAGGATCTTTAACCTTTGGATTCCTCACAACCTTTGAGGAACAAGCATACCTATTCAGTGATCAACCTTTAAATAATCATTCACCACCTTTCCAACTTTTTTCTTTATAATATCTAAAGAATAAAAAAATAATGATCATGGGAATGCATCAAGGTCATAGGAACACTCTTTATTCATGCTAAACACAATATTATTAATTTATTTAACATATGTGACTACCATAAAATAATTATTATACCTACCACAAACTATTTCCAACACGATTTACAAGAAGGATTCACCTCCATATGGTAGGAATTTAATTCCTCTATTAATTCCTCCTACCAAAAGACCCTCAAAATATTCAACATCCATCTTCCCATCCTCATATACATCAGATAAAAAATTAATATCTTCTAACATCGATTTTGTCCTTTCGGTCACAATTTTTTGTTTATATTGTTCTTTAAAGTAGGCAGTGTTCCTGTCTCCCTCCCTCATCCACACAAGTCACTATTTTTGTCTAAAAATGCCCTATATATCCAAGAATTTTCTTTCTAAGAAATTTACCTATTCTACCAACATAGAAATTATGTTATCACCCCAATAGTTTCATTGATTTTTCCCAAATATCTCAATACCCTCCTTTATCCCTTCATGATTGAAATTTTATTCTCTTTTTTTGAAATAAAATCTAGTAAATTCTTCATGTGGCACTGACGTCGCTTCGTGATACTAAACCATACAAAACACTCCTTTTCTTATCCCCTACACCTTTGACCATATGCATGAAATTGTATTTTCATCTCAAGTTATTGTAATAGATAATAATTTTCTCCATCTTTCCCCCTTGTTGAGCACCACCTAGAGGGGGAATGATTATATAATGACTGAATAAGATGAGTGAAAGTGGATTGAGAAAACAAATTAGTACCTTAAATATTATTTTGACACTAATTGATCATTATAAAATTATCATGGATCCTTTTTGGTTGTTCCTACATGTTTATTTTATTGTAAAGAATCCCATTTATAATAATCCCTTTGTGGAAATGAAATCATTGAATTAGTTAATTTTATTTTTAGAGAATACAACTCCCATTCTCTTCTCTGAATCCTTTATAACCATATTGAAATCATACCCTAATAACCTAGGTCGGTTATCATATTTAAATGACTATAATTTTTTACAAACAACCATTATAATGGAATCTATGAAACTAGAATAAACTATGTAGGAATATAATCCACTACCCCATAACATAATTTTTGTTTTGATGGATAGTGAAGAAGACTCCAATAAATCCATCAGTATTCCTTATTTTCAAAACTCCATAGATTATTTTTTTCTTAGTTTTTATTCAAGTAATCATAAAAACTAATAATCTTAGAAATGGATGTGATGTGATCAGTTCCGAGTCCATGTTCTTGAATATCAGCTATAAACACCTAGTGCCACCATGAATTAAGGGAAATGAGGGAACAATTCACACATACCCCATAGCCCAATAATTTTATACAATGTTAGGAATCATTAAGAAATAGAAGACATGAACATTTGGAAAGCTGAACACGGTTTAGAATATGTGCTTAAAAGAGTCACATTCCTCACTTTGGATCTCATGATAAACCCATTATAAACCACCAATTAACCAACCTTTACATATTTCAAATCCCTCTTGCATATTATAATGTCGTACTTTAAAATGTATTGTGGGTATCCTAACACTGCAAACCTAATTTTTGATTGAGACTGAGTTGTTTGTGAAAATGATGGTTCCCCCATGAAAACGTGAGATACAATCAAGAGCCTTTACAGTGAGATAATTAGAGTAACCTCCTCACCCACTCTAAATTTCACTGATTATCTAAGATAGACATCCGATAATACAAATGGTATTTTTTATATTTTATTCATTAAGACCAAGTTGAACCAATGAAGAGCATGAAAAAAATGTGAGGCCAGAAAAGTTCTTGCTGTTAATGGTATGGTTCTTTATAAATCCTTAATTCAAATCCTAATGGCCTAGGTAAATTTTTAGGAGACACCAACATCATAACAGTTAAAAAAGATGATTTTGGGTTTGGAATATGAAACCTAGCATTCAAATTTGAAAATCCCACCTTGGGAGGAACATCACTGACATAACCCAAATGATTTATGGCCATCATCATCTCCATATCATTGACCTTTCTAGTCACTATGAAATCAAATGGAGAACTATTTCTAGTACTCGGATAAAAAAAAGAGGATGAGAAACCACTAGATTGATGATTTTTAAACCAACTCTTCATATCCTTTAAATATCAAGAAAATTCCCCTCAATAATGAACTTGACAAAAAACCTAGGAATATCGAAATAGATTAATGACTAAAACCTGGAGAATTATTCATGAGACCTAATCAGAAAGGGAGATAATATGTTCACAACCCAATCCGACTCAAAATAGCTATGAGGGCTCAATAGAACCTACAAGGACAAAATATCCTTATCCATGAATAATAAAATCACCAAATTATAACTAACTAATTAAAGGATAGAAGGTTTTTGAAGGGGTAAGGGGAGACCCATATCTCTAATCCAAAATGCTTTCATATTTGACTCCTTCCCATAAAGAGTAGTCCAAGACCTATGAGAGAGTGAAAATATCCATGATCCACAACATCGCTCCTCCCATGAAAAAGATTTCATTAAGTCCTCTCTACTGGAAAAATGAATACCAAAAACAAAACATTTTAATATTAGAAATATTTTTAGGATTCATGAGTCCCCATGAGTTCGTGATTGTTTTGATGTCCATAGATTGGTTTCTTGACAAAATCTTGCAACCAGAGACATACGATGATAACCTGACACCTTGTTAAGTCCATTCTCTATCAAATAAACCCAGGGAAACCCATAATACTTTTCCAAACACCATAGAGAAATATTGATAGCCGAAATTCCAAGTAGACACCCCTTGATAGATGGAAATGACAAACCAATAAGAGCGTCCAAGAAAGATTTCGCTACTGTAGATACTAGAAGAGGGTTTGCACCACCCTGATACACCTATTGAACCAACTACAAAAATGTGAAATCATGAGAAACTATAAAAGGAAGAAGGGTCATATATAATACCACAAAAATAGAAAAGAATCATAATTAAATAAAAACAATTGGATAATAACCTAAAAGCATCTTCTTGATCCATCAGAGGTCTGTCTAGCATAACTACACTCTACCTGATCCTAGTTCTCCTAAGCCTCCATCAAAAGTAATTTTGTATTATCAATATATGAAATGTGTTGCTGGATACCATGATGGTATAAGTACAATCATAATAATTATGACACATTGAAATAATCAATTATAATTAATCAATGATGGATTTAATTCTATATCTCAGAAGAATGGTAATAAACAAGATAAACATGATATGATCAGATGAAGATTTCATGTATGAAGATGTGGGTACATTCTTATAGATAGACAAGAATTATTGTTGAGGAATAATGGTAACATGTGTTTGAGATAACATACTCATCAGGTCCAATGATGCTAATGGAACTCATTTGAGAGTCCCCACTCTTTAGGTTATTCTACAAAATAACACATATAAACTAAGAGGGATCTTCTGAGGCACTCTCCCAATCAGACTACAACACACTGCATGAAAATAGGTGCCAACACATATAAATGGTATCTTTACTAGGACTATGAAAATTCAATACATATATGATATAACCCACTGATAAGGTGATCACATTTCCTAGATGTCCATTACGAGTTACCCAAATCAACCTATTGACAAATTATAAAAGGTAACAACTTGAGCCCAATGAAGTGACACTAAAATCTATCTAGGACTAACCCATATAGGGGATTAAAAATCCTATTCCTAGGATGTGCTGTGCCAATTTATCCTCTATGGGATGGATGAAGGGAATTACCCTACACTGATACAGCTTGATAGGACTCACAAACTCATGATGCTGTTTCTCTTAGGTGAATAAGTGCTCTCGTCTACCCTAGAATGTGTATTTCTTGTGTCCAAGTTGGTACATAGTTTTCTCATTGTTCCTAGAACTGCCAGTGTCCAAAATTATAAAATGAAATATATTTCACCACATACACAATGTGTTCATAAGGGTATTCTATGTGTAGAGGTTAGGGAAACATTTGGATAGTGTCATTTTCCCATTCCTGTACAGTTTTCGAAGTACCTGGGGCGTGCCTCATCACATAGTGTGTATGACCACATGGGTTTCTAGGATTGAACTCTATATACACGTTGAGATGGATGAATAAGGTTCACATGATTTATGGATACCCCACACAAAATGTGATATTTAACTCATCATGTAATCCCAAGCCACCACATTCTAGGGTCCACATGGGGTGTTTGTCCAAAGTACACACCTTATAATGTGGAATTTCATTCAACTTCTATTATCTTTCATCATTACCACTTAAATAACCTCCACCTTTAGATCCACCAAGAATATCGTCAAAATTCTCTAATTTGGGCTTTCTAAACTTGCCACAGTCCTGATGGATGGATTTTAGACACCAATTAATCAGAAAAAACCAATCATTTCTATCATGAATCCCCCAAATGGATGAATTCAAGGAAACTCTGCTTCCCTTACCATTACTATATTCCTACCATCACTACCACATACAATCATTTCTACAAATCCTAAAAAAGATCCCTCATTGAGGATCCATTACATGAATGGGTAATTTCATGATTATCATTTACTTGAATATTTTCAAATCAATAATCAAACAAAAAAATAATGATAAATGTAGAAGAAGGGAAGAAAGAAATGAAATAATAAAAATGAGAATCTAATAATGGATTTATTCATTTTTCCATTATTGATAGATTCTTAAAAATGATTGGGGTAAACCAGACGATGAATTTAAATAAAAAATAAAAATTTAATAAATTCCAAGAAGTGAAATAATAGATGATAAAATAAGCATGAATGATCTGTGAATTAATTATAATATAATTGATTTGGGTTTTTTCAATAAAATATGGTTTTTAAAAAACAAATTAAAAACCCTTATCTAGGGTTTTGATCAACAATTGGTGAAGCAATAATCCATATTGATGTCATTTTTGAAATCCACTTTTTTTCATTTTCTTTATAAAAATCCAAGTCCATTTTTTATTAATCCTCAATATAGTGATCAACTACCAATGCACTCTCCATCAGTTCCCCCTTATAATATTATTCCCTCTTGGGTTCCTATCCCTATGGAATTATAAAACGATGAGATTATAAAGGAGAATCGCTAAGGTTAGGAAATTAAATTGAAATTAAATTCATAAATTAATTTAATTCCTTTAACCCAACCATGAATATACTCTATCAATGATCTCCACAATAATTTATCCCATATAATGCCGAGGTTAAAACTTGTGCTCCATATTTAATGGAGCCTTCATTTTTCTCATCCAGGAAAACATTAATATTTTATTATAGTATTTCTCAAAACTACATATGCATGATATATTATCTTTAACATTTTTAATATATTAATACATAGTATCCAAAAACCCCAAAATCATAGGATTACTTCACAACTTAGTCAAAAAATATTATTTTAAATATACCAATGTGTAGAAAAAACTCAAATCCATTACATTATCCCCACCATAATGTATTTTTATCCCAAAAAGTAAAAATCTACTCATACATGTTATGATACCGAGCTTGAATCATGCTCTCCCACACCCATGATATTTTATAGAGGTTCTTATACTTCCAAAAAACATGCTCCAAGGTAATCTATCACCCTCAAAGGATCGTCTCATGACAATCCTTGATGCTCATTGGGTATTTTGAGAGGGTAGCTCCATTATCAATGTACAAATCCCATATATCAAAAATGTGTAAATGGTATTGAAAATATATTACCAACTATGGAATGTAAAAAACACCATTCACCTAGTAATACTGTAATGGTTGGGCCATACGGTATTCCCCCTCATTGACGATTTTCAACAACAGATAAAGGGACTAATGAATCTTGGATACAACATTTTTCTCAGCCAAATAACCAAAATTCTATGTATCGTGAGAAATTAAATAACACCTTTTCACCATTTTCATACTCCAAATATGTGAATCATTGGTCACCATGGGACTTGTGACTGCTTTGGGGAGTTCTCTACCACTCCTGGATGACTTAAACCATCTAAAACTTTTCTCTCACCAACTCTAGGACCCTAATCATTATATTCATTGAATTAAACCATCACATTAGTTACTTGAAGATTCTTTCTTACAAGTACAAAAATAATGACACTCCAATGATAGAGTGGTAACTATTTTTTATACACAAACTTCATTAATGGTCAATTATCCTACCATATATGTCCAAATACAAACATGTAAACTCAAAGAATGTTCTCAAGAACCTTTATGGTTCACTTTGTTTGGTTGTCATCCTGAGATTCAAATGTTACCCTCCACCAAAATTTTGTCTTAAAAGGTCTTGTTATACATTCAAAATCTGTGATTTTAATTAAGATTCTCTATATGGAATAATACTTAATGAAAGTCCAAAAAGCTAGATTATATTTTTCACATACAAGTGTCCCAAACTCTCACTAAGATCTTGTCTTGGATGTCTAGTATGATGGATTACTTTGTGAGTTAGTTCATGAAATACCCAAGATAATCACAACATTTATATAATCATGGATGTCCCAATGTTATGACAATAAAGATACCATCCCAAGTCAACTTAGTTTAGGAATGTTATTTTAACTAATAGAGAAAATAATTTCATTTGATGAAACTTACAAAACTGATGAACAGGTAATTTTGAAAATAGGAATATGGATATAATTTTCACTAGATGTTGGTTTATAATTTCCAAAAGACAAAACCTAATTAATTTCTTGAGATGAATTTTTAACAATTCTATGAGAAAAACATTCCAATATAGAAGAATACGTGACTTCTGGAAAACTTTTATATGCATATAGAATGAATTAATTAATTCATTACACTATAAGAACATTTTTAATTCTATGGGATAGAATATATAAGATTTATAATGGATATTTATAAAGATAAACATTAGATAGAGACATTTTCCTAAAAACATTCATTTGAAAGAGTTCATATGATTTAATTGAAAAACCCTCTGAGATATGTTGAGTATGACCATTGGATGTGACCCTATAAATAATGATATATTTGGGTAGGATAATTAATATATATTATTGACAATTTAATGCCTCTATGAATATTTTTAAAATTCTAGTAACTTGATTTTCCTTCATTGTAAAATCTAGGGGACTATTTTTTAGGGAATCCGTTTAAGGAATACAATTTAAAATTATTTAATAAGACTTTATTTTGTAATAATTTTTGGAAGATTTTGTGTGATCTAGGTCACCCATGGTATAAAGAGATAGAGATCTTTTGTTCTTATTATAATTATTTCCCATGGATAGGGAAATAGAGGCTTTGAATAGTCTATGTATGAAGGGATTTCTTGGAATAATAATGAAAATAAATTATTTTATGGTTTATGAAGTGGATACCTTGAGTCTCGTTAAGACTTATATAACACATAAAAATAATGTGCGTACTTGTTTTAAGAAAATTTCAAAAAAGAAATTAAATACTATTTGACGTTTTTTTATTCCATCATATTACAAAATTATTTATTCCATTATGCATGTTTTAATGAAATTTTATATTATTTGATTATAAATAATTAAATCTCTCATTTTGAAGTATATTGGCATGATTATTTTAGAATTAAATTATTATAGTTGGTTGTATAATTTTTAATATATATTTTATAAACAAAAAATCAAAATCTATTGTAGTAAGACACATGCTCTTTTGATCCAATATTTTATATTATAGCATGTTCTATATTTTAAAATGTTTTAATATAAATAATTATTCGAAAAATAGTATTTTTTAGTTATAAGGTTTTTTTATAGGAATTTATATAATATAAATCCAATAATATCACTAATTTTTGTTGTATATTATTATTATTATTTCTAATATAAATTTTATATTTTTTTATAAATACTGGCATTGATAATTTTTTTAAGATGATTGGAAATTTTCATGTTCCTTATAAGAATTTAATTTCTTTTAACAAATAAGAAATATTCGAATATGGGCTTAATTTTAGTTTTATAAAATATTTTCATTTCACAATTATATGTATCAAATATATTATAATATCATTTTTGTAGAAATAAGTAATATTTTGAAGAAATTAAATGTTACACATTTTGTAACTACCATGGAAATAGACAACAGAAGAGCTATTCTTAGAGATGATTATAGATCTTTTAATTTCATACATGGATAATCAATTAATAAGTTTAATTAATTCTTTATGAGCATAGTATCTGTTCTATTAAATCCTAGAGAGAAAGTCTTAACTCATGTATAGTTGGTCAAGGGAAAACAACATATCATTACAAGTGAATTGTAATCAATGGGAATAACACTTGATGATATTAGGAATCTTGATAAGTTTTGTTTTAATGATATTATTAGAACTATAAAATAATATGAGAGTATATTTAAATGATACGTTGTGAAATAAATGAAGAAAAATGTGGTGGCATTTTATTATACTTCTATAGTAGTTATGAATATCTGATTAGGAAAAGTTTTACTACATACTATAAAATAAAGAAAGTCATTATTTGGAATCAAAGTTATTCATTAGATATTATTTAGAATGAAATAGAAATTATTTCAGAATGGGTGAATATAATAGTTATAAAAATTATTTTCATAATAAATTAAATAAAATATCAAATCATTAAAGTGATAACAAAAAACACTCTAATGATGATTTTTCATGAATTATAGAAACCAGTTCATATAAGATTCTATATTAATGAACTAAATAAGAGTGTTAAGAGAGAAAAATCCTTAATAATGTTTTACAAGAATAAAGGGAAGAAGTTATTAAACGTTCTAGACACATTGGGTGAATTTAGAGGATATGGTTCTACTGAATTTTCATCAGAGAATAATAGTTATGATCAAGAAAATGATTATTTTATGATGAAATTATAGAGACTAATCAATGATAAAAGGCTATGGTATTTGAAAAATACTTAACAAAATTAAATTTTAATGGAAACTATCAAGATTTAGATTGTGAATATTATACTTTTTATTATGATGAATATGATATTTTTTTCTGATTCTGAAGATACATTACTTACTTTTAATGAAGTATATAGGTGTTATAATTTTAGATAAAATCAATATAATAATATTTTTAAAAAATAAGAAAATGATAATATATATATTTCAAAATATAATTTGATAATTTCAAAGCATTATATAGAGATTTAATATCTTACTAAATAATAGGATAAGAAATCTAATACTAGTTTAACAAATGTAAATAAAATTTTTATTGTGAAACTAAAAACTAAAATATGTACTGTGAAAAGACTCTGATCAAATTTTACATTTAGAATTGAATAAATTGATAACATTCATAGATAGTTGGAATTTTAATGATTTTTTTGGATTGGTTATAAATAATTACCTAATCATTTATAAAATAATTATATTGTTCCTAAATGTTCCCCCTTTTGTAAAAAATGTCCTAATGGTCGAAACGGGAAGAGAAAGTGTTCATAAAATAAGGAATAATATTTCAGATTTCAAAAAACCTACATCACCAATGAATTGGAAGCTATAGACTTAAAAATCATGGTAAAAATCTGGATTCCTAAATTTTATTTTCTTATAATACTAGAGACAAGAAATATTAGGTACCGAAATAATAACGTTTTTATCTTTAGGAAAATTAGAAGAGTACCAACAATATAAACATATGTTACATTGATAATGGGTGTTTTAGATATATGATTTGAAATAATAATTTTTCAAAAATACTGTAAATATAAATGGATGAAAATTCAACTTTATAGAAAATTATCAATGAATCATCATATTTATACCTATTATAACATAATAAAAACTATCTATTAATATTATAAAACCCATAATTTATAATAAATTCGAATATATTAATCAAAATCTTGGAATTTTCAAGAAAATACCATTTATAAAAATTTAATTTAATCATCTCATTATTATAGATAACTTCTCAAAAAATGGGGAGATCATTTTTTGTGATTTTATTGAATTTATTTAAATTTCATAAAATAAATTTAATATTTTTAACATACTTTTTTCACACCAAATTTTACTGAATAATTTTTGGATATAATTTTCCACAATTGTTTTTGGAAAATAATTTCATTAATAACAATTGGACAAAAAATTCCTTCAAATATTTTGGAAAAAAATTTATTTTTAAACATTTTATTGAAAATTATTTGATAAATTTTTATGATAGATATTCCTTAAATTGTATTCTTGAAAAACATTTTATAAAAAAATTTACACAAACATTTCTTTAAAATAATTTCATACAAAAGTTTCTTTAATATTTAAAAAAATAATTAATTTTTTTGGATAACTTTTACATAAAATTTATCGAAAAAATGTTTCCATAATATTTTATAAAAAAAATTCCATAAAATGTTCTGGGAAAAATCATCATTAAATTTTTTTCGAAATTGGTTTCACTAACATTATTCAACAATATATTCTTTATAATTATTCATAAAATATTTCTTTAAAAGTTCATTGAAAAAACTTTCCATTATATTTTTCATCACAAAAACTCACTATATATAATTTATTAGAAACCTAAAAGTCAATATTAATAAAAAGAAATTTATAAATAATGTTTATGGATTTATTTCTCATATCGTCAAATTATAAATCAATTTTTATAATTTTTCTATCATTAGTAAAAACCCATATATTCTATTTTTAATATTTTTTTAAAAAATAAAAAAATTATATAATATTTTCACAAAAATAATTTGTTTTATTAGAAAAAATTTTTTCATGATAAAACTTATACCAATGGTATTAAAGCTTCATGAGTTGAAATATTTTCTAATTAGTCATGAAATATTTTAAACCATTTATCTTAATAAAGGTTTCATGTAAAGGTTTTGATTTATGGAAGATGAATATAATATCTCTCTAATTATGTATAAAGAGTAATTGGGTCATCATACTTTCAATACTATGGGATCTTAGTGGAAAAATCCAACCAAATGTTTTTTCTCCATTAGATCTTCTCAAAGTTCATCTGATTTTTTTTTCAAGTTTTGAGGACGAGATCATAGAATCTTCAAGTAATATCTCATAGAGAATAACTATCAAGGAAATATTGATAGAGATAAAATAGAATTAAGGGTGAGATTTATTTATAAAACTATTATAACTTCTTATGGATGGGAATCATTATGTGTTTCTAAAGGTGATTTTAATTTACAATAGTTTTAGATAGTCAGATAATTTTAAGGTTAGAATAATTTTATTGAATAATTTTTGTTGCCTTTACTTTTTTAGGAATGTTATAGAATCAAAACATCAATAATGTTGTCGAACATGTCGAAATTCTTTTGGATGTTGTAAAAATATTGGTAACCCATAAGTTAATTGAAAAACATTGATGATTTGAAAAAATTCAAGAAAAAAACTAAGTTTTTTTCATTATATAAAAGAGTCAAGAAGGCTTCTCATATAAAATATAATGCAAGAATTATTTCTGAAAAGGTATAGAAATTTATTGTTACAAGAAAATGGGACACAAAAACATTTAATTTTAATGACATTTATGTTTTTTATTTCATTCAAAACATGTGATATTTTAACTTTGTATGTTATTTTTTTATTTTTATAATTGTATTAAATGTTTTATTAGTAATGTTAAAGCTATTTTTATGAAAATTTTAGTAACTAATAATTTTAAGCATTATAGAGTTAAATAAGAATAATAATTAACGAACTTGGGTAATTGAGAATTAATATTATATTAGATATGGCACAATAAAAAATGTATACCTTATTTATATTCCGAATGTTGTTTTTTGAAAAAATGTAAAAATATTTTTAAATTTATAAACCAAATAATATTAATGAAAATGTTTTGGAAAAGTTTAAATAATGTGAAAACTAATGTCCAAGGCATAATAAAAATTTTAAAGAGTTGACTGATGATGGCTTTCATGAGTTTGAAAAAAGTGGAGAAGATAGATGATAACAATCATTTAGTTCATATGTTTTTGAAGCCTTATATTTAAATGTGAAAAATTATAAAAATATCCTTGAATAGGAGAAGGAGAAAATTAATGGAAAAAATATATACATTCAATTATTTCCATAGTTTTTTAAAATGGGATGAAACAAATCAATTCAAGAGTTGAAGTTGTAATGAAGGAAAAATTTCCACAGTCTGAACAACCTCTATTCGATCCAATGTATAAAAGACTATCTCAATATTCGATAAAATATATAAAATTTCAATAAGTCAAAGGTAAAAAGGTTTTTATTAATGAAATTTCATTCAAAAAATGTACATGCCAATACTAGTAATGTAATTAAAGTTCAAGAGAATGTCTAATCAAAGAATAATTAGGATCTTTCAAGGGAGTTAATGAAATCTCTGGATTTAAATGAGATATCAATAGGAAATTATATTTTATTATCCACTTAATCCAAAAATGATGTCGAACTCAGTGTTTTAGAAAAAAATCATGAGATAAAGTATATCAATATTCATAGACAAGAGAAATTCAAAATCTCTTAACAGGTGAATATATTAAAGTCACGTAAGTTTTTCAAAATTAATTAGATCAAATAAGAGAATATTATTAACTATCAAGATTAATCTCTCCACTTATTCTAATTTTGTCTTAAAATTCCACTAATTGATCTCCATGAAGAAGTTTTAAATTGATTGAGATAAAAATAAATTACATCAATTAATTCATTAAATGTGTTGTTAGAATAATTAAAATCTACATTTACATACAAGTGTGGTGCATGTATATCCATGGGAAAAAATTCATAAAAAAGAGATGTTCCCTAAAAAACTAGTAGATATAGTATTTAAAATTGAGGTTGAGTTAAGGATTTAAAATTTAAATCAAAATTAGAGTCAAGAAATATGAATGATTTTTTAAAGATGATAAAAAAATTGAATGAGATATAATTTTTATAATGATTAAATTTATGGAATATGAAGAAGTAAAAACGATGCTTCCAAATTTGTGAGTAACATCAATTGTGATTTATGTGACAGTTTAAGGGAAATTTATTTTCTCGAATCTCCCAGAATGAATGAAAATGTTCAAATATCAAATTAAGGGAAGAAGATTCATTGTTTGGAAGAATATGTTAAAAATATAAATAATGATAATAGGAAAGAAGAATATCTAGGATGATTTATTGGGGTATAAGTAAATATTTTTTGAATCATAAATACACAAAAAGGATGTGATTTATATGAAAGAGATCACAAAAACTATTTCTTTGAAATATTTATTTGTTTCAAAATATTTATTACTTATGAAAACTAATGAAAATATTTTTGGATTCATATCTAGGATGGATTCCCTATTACATATTTTTTAGATAGATGTTTTATTAATAACTTTGGATTAATGTTTTTTCCTATACATTTTCATAAATGTATATATTATATTCTTGGATGTATATTTATTTTCATAAAAAACAATTTCCCGTATAATTTTCCACAAAACATTTAGGTATAGTTTCTACCACCTATAAATATTTTATAAAATAAAAAATGCTAAGAAATTATATAATATTTTAGATCAAAAAAGTGAAGGGTTTGGGGGGGAAATCAAATGGTTATGGATAAAGATAATTTTTGGGAAAATGGGAATAAATTTACAGATGTTCAGTCATTTCATGAAAATGGGAAAATGAATGTTATTAAACATAGTGAGAGTATATTTATTTAATGTTTCTAACATCAGTTTTTCTCTTTAAATGTTATGTTTTATGCTTTTCAAGAGGAGTATAGGTTTGATTCAAAAGAAAAAATGTCAATAATTTTGAACCAAGAATTTTGAAATCTTAAACAAATTATTTAAATGTTTATACTCTTATAACATTTATACCTTCTATGTTCTATTTAAAATATTTATAGAAACTGTTTTTACCAGATAAAGAAAATGATTTCAACTAGAAAAAAATCATTATAAGAAGAACATACATATTTTATGTCAAAAATATGGATGAAAATTTTACTCGAGAGAGTTTTATAAATCTAAGAGAAAATAATTACAAAAAACCCATCAGATGATGTTTTAACATGTCTAGTAGAAAAAAATTATCAGATAGTGGAAGACATAGATTCTATAATTATTTTTATAATTCCAATAAACAGAAGAACATTATTCATTCCACCAAACAATCACTATTAATTCTCACATAAAAATATATATTAATTTTAGTTGAAATATATGTGGAAGGCCATAAAATATAGATACAATGATTAATATTTTCATGTGAAGGAGGAGTTCCTCTGATGTCAGTACAACCACCTATAAGATATGGATAATATGACTATTATATGTGTACCTATATATATTGTTTCATTCAAGGAGGAATAATAATTTACATCATCAAAAATATATGGTTATTGTGAACATTGTAATGTACTTTTACCTTGAGTGTGCGCCATTATAAAATTTTGGAGTGTTTTTCTAAAGGAATATGTGATAAGATTAATTTTTTAAATTACATAAAATGTTTAGGTATTGTAACCACTATTGAAAACGTTAGTATAATATTGGGTTCTCAGGGTATAAATATATTGATGTTTTTTGATATTCTGAAAAAGGGATCCATGGGTGTGGAAAATATAGGCTTTGAATGATCCTATCAACAAGGGATTTATTAGTTTAAGAAAGACACACATTTATGGTAAGGTTAATATCGTGGATACCTAAGTCTTGTTAAGACTTTCTTAACAATTTTTTATAATATGTGGAACCATCGTATAAAATATTTTATTGGTATTTATTACTTTATTTTTTATTTTAATTACTTTTTTAGGAAGTTATTTAATTATTTAATGCACATTTTTGAGAAATAATACATTATTTTATTATAAACATTTCAAATTATTTTTAGGTATATTGGTTTGAATCATCAACCGATTTCTTTATTTTAATAGGATTTTAAATTATAAGTTATATATGAAACTAAAACCCACCCTTGTAAATTTTATATTTTATTTTATATATAACAATTCATCCTCTATATGATAGTAAAACACAAACACTTGCTATCCAAAAATTACTCTATCACCTTGCCCAATAATTGTGTATAGTAATATGTTCATTGAGTATCTTCTACCTTGTTCCCCTTACCAGGAGTATATAATATCTCAATCCCATAAAAATTTAAATATAATTCCATGAAAACATTCTTCAGTTAATATCATTATATGAAATGATATACCAGAGACTCTAATAGCCAGAAAAGATGATGAATTTCCCTCCTAAAAGATCATATATCTTAGACATTAGGTAGAAAATTGACATTTCTAGCTCAAAGTCACTTGTCACACAATTTAATTCATGGGGTATCATCTTTAAATAACCATAAAAAACACCACCTAGAAATATATCACAATTAAACCAAGTCCACCTCTAGAATAAACATCAAACACCATATAGTCAACGCCCTCCTCTGACAGTCCAAAGATCTGGGCAATCATCTGCTACTACTGCAGCTCCTGGAAGGCCAACTAGGACTTATTTGTCTATAGAAATTCACACCCCTTTTGGTCTAAAACTATAAGAGGAACCTACTTAATAGAGAAATATATCATAAATCTATGATAAATGATTGACATCCGAATGAATAGTCACTCTTCAATCATGCAACTGGGTGGATCCCAAGTTAGAACTACCTCAATCATTATTTTGTCAAACCCTAATCCCTATAATAATATGTCTTATCATAGGAGGTGTACCTATTGAATCTATAAAAAACACATGGATATATTCCAATTAAGCAGGTTCTCTAATATTTTGTGGAAAACCAACCCCAAATGTTATAGATAATCCTCCCCTGATATTAAGATATAATGATGTCATCAATGAAGACCATCATGAACCTGTCTATGAATGGCTAAAATAATTAATTCATGAGTCCAATGAACTCTGTTAAGTAATTTTCCATATTTAAGGGTATAAACCTTCACCCAAAGATGGTGATAACCCAAATCGAGGTCAAACATTGTTAACCACTTCAAAAGAATTCTATTGGACAAGAGGTCACCAATTCTCAGAAGTGGATAAAGACTCTTGATAGTCTGCTGGAACAATAGATTATAATACATGCATAACCTCAAGCTCCCATACATATCCTTTCTCAAAAAAACATGTCCTATCGCATAAGACACCCTAGGAATAATGTAACCCTTTTTATTCATATTCATTCAATTTCCCCTTTAGATCTCATAGCTTTGTGGAGGAAATATGAATTCTAGAGAAGATATCCTAATTGTACCTGGGTGCAAGTATATATATAGGTAGGTCCTTATTTGGGCAGTTAAGAATAAAACATAATTATTGAAGAATCCCTTGTACTCATCCCCATCTATATGAAACTAAAAGATCAATGTATCTTCTTCTACAAGGTTCCTACTAGGAAACCAGTAAGAAATCGGTTATATACTCTTATATATAAGTGCATCATTCTCTAAGTAAGATTTCATTATATGAATTGAAGGTTAATAGATCACTAAAAAATCATATATATTACAACCCTCATAGTAAATAGTCAAAACTGTTATGTGTAAATGACATTCATCCTATATTGAGAATAAAAAATCAACTAGGACGAATAATCACTTTAGAGTGATCCCACTCATGTTTCTATACTCCAAGTGGTATGTTACATTATCCAAAGGAAGTGTATGATCATTGAATCATCTACAGTAAGAAGCTCCAAATGAATTGTTCCAACTAAAACCCTCTACTTGAATAGTTAGTTCTCAGACAAGCGATGCGATCAAGAAAAAGTGGCTTGTAACTATGCACTAAAACCACAGGTGAAGAATAGATGGTACTTGTCAAACCATGAATAATAGTTGGAGCCTCTAGGTCTCAATACCTTACTAGATGAAGCTATCCTCCCCCTTTCATAACCATTTTCCAAAACAATGGCTTGCTCCTATAACCTAGAACATTTAAAAGGCCTAAAACATAAAAATGAAAGAAACTCATCTATCACACCTCAATACTAACCACCTTGTGGGGAACTGACTTTGTTGAACAACATCAATACACATCATAAGTGAAAAAATCTGAGTGGGGGTAATGTCCTTATTCCTTTCATGTCTGAATACACATCAAACAACACTACTAAATGACTCCATCAATGTTTATAATCACCTTGGATATGTGTCACCTCTCAGAACACCGTCAAGAGGGTCCATAAGAAGGTAAGAAACTCACACCAAAAACATAATCCATTCCACTTCTACCAAAGAAATGGGGTATAGATTTCCACAAAACACTGAAGGTATATGTATTAAAAAAATATAAGATCACTTAAAATATATGTGTCATATAAAGTTATTTCTTAAAAAAAACTACTGCTTAATAAGATGAGGAGAATCTACCTGAACCGCTTAAGGTGGGTCATCATATTACTAATTGGATGGAGGCACCACTCAATATCTACCCAAAAGAACAACCTCTAAGGCTTATATCTAGGATGAATCATCATTGCTATCTTGATCGCAATAGTGGTCTTGCTATAGAACCAGAACTGGATTTTATTATAGAGTTATCTGACAATAACCAAGACAAATCTTTAAAAAATGAGAATATATGGGGAGATTATGGAAGAAGGACGTGAAAACATAACCGATTTATATATGTTGAATATAAAATTTCATTTCTTCAAACCAATTCATGCCTGTTACAAGGGAACAAGAAGGTTATTAGTGTCCTGGCGAATTGATACATTAACCATCAAACCATTATTGATTTACCTAGAATGAGAGCCTAATTTTGGAAAATTTAATATGGTTTCCCTAGTTTTGAAATGAAACCCTCACAACATTACACCTATGAAACTATAGTACTTAGAAGACATCTACTCCCATTACTCTACAATGAATTGAAGCACTAAGTCCCACCTAGCACACATTATGATAATAATGACACCCAGTCCCTCCTCCAATAGGCTTGGGGCTCGCGACTAGTTTTGAGGAGGAATATCACACACATGGGAGGCCGTATCCCAATGTACTTATATATAGACATAGATCTCCAGAAACAATAATATAGTAGAAAATGTCAAAACTCATACAATAAATTAATTTATAACATCTAATAAAATATTAGAGTACATTAAGGGGTATGGAAGGGGAATAAAGGGAAAATTATAGGCCCACAAAACTGTCAAAGAGCCCAACCTGCTAGAAATATGGGGAAAACCAACAGAAAACCACTCCTGGATCCATTTGAGGAATGAATAGCATAACATAGATCCACATGATCCTTGTGTTCCTTAGAATCCCTCTAAATGTATGTTTTTTTAGGTCACTACATGTACAAAAAGAACTCAGGTATGGGTGAGTATAGACATACCCAATAGGAAACATCAAAATCAACGAACTAAAAGAGTCAAAGAGGGTGTTAGAGATATATCATAATGAAAAAGGAATAAATAAGATAACCCTGATATGATCAAAAGAATATGCCAAGTCTCAAGGTGAGATCTTGTCCTCACTCATTACCGAGGATTTTAATATAGGCTCAAAGGTAACATCCATATAATATAACTCACTCATCAAGTCATGTAATGATGGTGTACCTAATAAGAGATGGAAAACCCATTGGTTCATTCCATAAAGAATAATATAGAAACAAAGAGGGATTATATACAGTATTCTATTTATTAGACTACACCACAATCGAAAACAAAACATGTCGATACATAGATAGGGCTCACACTCAGGGCCTATGGGGGATACCAATCCCTATATAGGACAACCCACTAGGATTGGGGTCAAATTACCAAGATTTTGGAAATGAGATAATGAAACCAAATATATATTACAATGTAATATACTTGTACATACCATGCTTGCATATGCCATATTTGCAATATAGAAATTTTCCACTAGGTGATTTGAACACCCCTTACATCTTGGTTATTCTGTAAATACATTATCATTTCTGTAGGCTCTTCAAGTGGTGAGTAAATAGAATTATATATATATATATTGACCGAAAAAAGAAATAAAATGTTAAAAATAGATATGAAATAAATAAATGATTAATAATAAATAATAAATAATAATAAATAATAAATAATTTATAATTAATAATTAATAATAGACAATTAATAATTAATAATTGATAAGTACTCATTAATAATTTATAAATAAAATATAAATGAATAATAGATAAATAAATATACAATATGGTAGTAGATAATGAATAATACATAATAAATAATAAATAATAAATAATAAATAATGAATAATGAATAATGAATTATGAATAAATAACTAATGTGTAATGTATAAATAATAAATAAATTTGAAAATAAATTTATATATGACAAAAAAATAATAACTTAATTTAAAAATAGATAATAAATAATAAATTATTAAAAAAATAAATAATAGATATATTATGAATATACAATAAATAAATAATAAATAATTGGTCAATAAGAAATTAATAAGAAAATAATAAATAACAAAAAATTTAACAATTAATGTATAAATTATAAATAATTAAGAAAAAATATATATAAAAAATATTTTATAAAATAATACTAAATACAAAATAAATAAAAAACCAGACATTAATAATTAAATATTAACAAATAATTAATTAATTAAAAATAAATTAATAATATATGTACAAATTATAATTAAATAATAATTAAATAATAATTAAATAATAAATATGTAATAAGTAATAAGTAATTAAATAATAATGAAAAATAAATACATAGTAAATAAATATTAAATAAAAGTAAAAAAATAAAAAAATAAATGATAAATAATAAATGATAATGAATTATGAAAAAATAAATAATAATTAAATAATAAAAAATAAAAAATAAGTAATAACTAATAAATATATAATAAATAACTTTTAGTTTATAAATTAATTTGAAAGAAAAACTAAATAATAAATAATTAAAAAATAATAAATAATAAATTATAAAAAATAATAAGTAATAAATAATAAGTAATAAATAATAAATAAAATATTCTTTAACAATAATTTATTAATAAAAAGTATAAATATAATAAATAAATAATAGAAAACTATTACGATAATAAATAATAAATAATTAATAATTAATAATACATAGTTACTGAATAAATAACAAATAATAATTGAAAAAATAATCCATAATAAATAATAAATGGATATAAATATCTATAAATATATGTATATATAAAAACATTCATATAAATATATATGAACACACATATATGATACATAAATATATATATAGCCCCAAGATATATAACATTATATAAATATATATAAATATAAACACAAATACGTATAAATATACATATGTATGGTATAAACATATATAAAAATAAATACATATAAATATTTAAAACTTTATTTAAATGTACATAATTAGTCACCCCCGAATATTAATTTTTATTGAGACACATTAAGAGAAAGTGGTAAACCATAGTTCACAAAACATAAATACCACTACGTACTGAAAGAGATCACAAATTGATTAAACACAAGACCAAGATTATTTTAATAATACACATTATATAATTCCTAGTGAAAATTACTAACATTGTTATCTAGATCCTCCTCAATATGATCTTCAAGGTTGGTATCTATTCTATCCATTGTTTGTATGAATTTATCTGAGTTGATTTTTCATTGGTTGAATCCCTAAGCCCATATTCAGTCTTGTTTGTCTAACCATGCCTCTTGATCCGCATTGGCATCATCTCACAACCTTCATTCATATATTTTTTCGATCCCCTTTTATGATTAAATAACCTGAACAACTTTTTCCGGCATTGCTTATTTGGAATGGTCGATGAGCTTCAAACACTCCCCTTCCTATTCATCCACCATTTCTATTTTCCAAATTCTTTCTCAACTTTCCCTATTCTGTAAGGATTTAAATTCCTACCTTCCACCATTCTTAGTTGTCCAAGTTCCCATCGGTTTTGGAAAGTGTGAATAATATTTTCCTGAGATTGGTTTTTCCCTTCAACCAAAATACATTTCTGTGAGTTTGAATTTTTTTTTCACTTTCTTCCTTCTGCGGATGTGAAGACCTTTTGATTGAATTAGTTCCAAAATATCCACTAAGAATTGGATATAATTGTCATCACCTGAATCATCATTCCATTGAGAAAATGTCAGTTCTTGAACATCTTGACCTTAATATTTATTGTCCAACTCAACCACCAGGCCTTCTTTGAGGGGTCTCTCCCTACTTGTAGACTTCACCATTCCTACATTATCCTCCAAGGAAGTATTCTTCCCTACCATCACAACTTTCTAATGGGATGAGGATTTTTAATGAGCGTGTTTGGGTACATGAGACCTAAAAAACTCACCTTATCCAGCTTCCATTTTTAATGATGTGATTCTGTAACATCCAACAGAGACTCCCCCAAAAAGAAATTCCAGATGTCTCCTCCTTCACAATGTTATCAACCATAGTGGAAGCACTTCTAAGGGCCCCTCGAGTGATTAAGGAATTGTACTTCTCAAATGTAAGAATAATAAATATTTATTTCCATATGGTGTATATGTGTTAAAATAACTTTTTATGTAAATATGTATTTATAAAATTGATTTATTATAAGTAAATATAAGAAAATTTCCTTATATTTAATTATAAATGAAAATAAAATATAAAAAATGATAAAACTTTTAAAACCTTCATATCAATAATAATTTAACCCTAGAGAATAAATTAATTCCCCACCAAAAAAGATAATAATACCCCCTAAAGCGAACCTAAAATTACATGAAATGTTAGAAACATGGGCTAAACGAACTAAAAAATCAGTTTTGGTGGCCTTCTATTCCTTTTAAGGCCTTTATTTTTTTACTAGGATACCCTTGGATAATCATGGAAATGATCACTTTATAGGATTAGACATGATATGTGGTAGGGCCATAACAGATACCCAGATCAAAATTTATGCCCGTTTGAAGTTGATGTTTGATTTCATACTTTTCTTAAAAATTTAATAAACCTTGTTATTTTAATTATTACAAAATTGTTATCAAATTTGGTTTTAGTTAATTATTTAAGATTCTATTTTATAGGTTATATAGCTAAAATACACCCCCATATCAATAGTATTGTTCATTTGATGCTGAATTTAGATTTTCAACTTATTGATAAATTACATTAACGTAAAATTATTATTAACCAATAATAATAAATATTTTTTAATTAAAATATTATAAATAATTATAAATAAATAAAATTTTAAATAATAAACAATATAAGACGATAAAATATAAAAACAAATCTGAAAACATAATTAAATATTTTAGAATATATATTTTCCCTTTAACATAGTGACATTTATTAAAAAACATACCCTATTTCATAGCGCTTTCTAGAAACCCAAAGCTAAAAATAAATTATTATTTTTTAAAAAATTACACGTATAAGAAAATAATAAAATAAAAGAATATTCATAAGGGGTTTTATAAAATGCTTCCAAAAACCATTGTAAAATCATTTTTTCTATAGTACATGAAATCATTGGTCAACCAAAATACCAATGAGGAATATCAAGGAACAGAGGATGAAGGGCATGCAACACAAAAGTGAGAATCTATTAAGTACTATATTAATTCCTAATTCATTTATTCATACTAAATTATGAGGAGGATAAACATATAAATGAATTTAAATAATAAATAAAAAATTCCTAAAATCTTAGAAGAGAAGTAATCAGTGATCAAATCAACATAAATGACCCATGAATTAATATTAAATAAATTAACTCATCTTAATCTTTGAAACCAAGAATATGGAATCAAAACATATAATCAAATGAACTACCTTGGGTTTGGATCAATCATTAGTGAAGAAAAAATTTGTATTAACTCCACTGAAAAAATTCACTATGTTCATCTTTGGATCCATAAAAATCCATATTCTTTCAATATTGATCATTGATCTTGAAATTTGCCCCCAACACACTCTCCACTAGATCCATCTCTGCCCTTTCACTAAAACATGGTTTATGAATCTAACACACATGATATCTCCAGAGAGTATTTTATAATGGTGTGTTTCTAGGGTTATAGAATTATATAAAAATTAAATTATAAATTATTTTAATTCATTTAATCTTCTAATGACTACACTCTAACAAATAATCCAATTACATTGAGTCTTAAATGATGCCTATGGTAAAAATGTACTATAGATTTAATGGTGGAATAAAATATTTCATCTGAGACACCATTCAAGAGTCATCCAATTATTTAATAAAATTTATTATAATTAATATTTTTAATATATCAACACTGAGGTTACACGATCCCTAGAACCCCACACTAACTCTATTACTTCCTGAAAAATTATTTTTTGATATATTATAAAGTTTAAAATTTTAAATTTTGAGTTAAATATCAACCATTACATTATGTTTTACCATCATTGAATGATGAACTATGTGATAATGATATATACTGATGTCTCAACTAGGAAATTAATAATAGTAGTTAAAACTATAAACAACATATATGGGAAAATAGGTAAAAAACTAATATACATGTTTATAATGATAATAAATTAATATTATAAATAATATTTTTCATTAATATATTTATAAAGTTATTTATAAAAGTATATTTATTTTTTATACATGAGGATGAAAAAATTTCGTGGGAATCAAGTGCAAAGTTAAGTGATTCGTTATCTAGTTTTCATCTCGATGGGATACGTTTTGATATTATGTTTTATAACTTCTCTTATAAAATGTATGAAATTTACAAATACTATAAAATATAAAAAATTATTTGAATTTATGATATTTATAATCCATTTCTTGATCTTCCTATCAATATCCAATGATTCATTAATTAAACATTTAGTAATAGTTTCATCGACTTAATTTATGATTCATTGGGTCATATACATTCTTGCTTGAAAATATTTTTCATGATTCCATTCATCTCATGTTTTCCAAAATTTTATATGGTATTTCATTTTTTATCTTGGTAATATACTTCTCATAATTAATAACTACTTATTTGGTAGATTTTTTGTAAAAAAGGTTATATTTGGTAAGAATAACTCCCATTCACAAAATTGATTATTTTCTTACATTTTCAAATTTTATTTCTTTGTGTTGCTCTATTATCTTTTTCTGATCGATAATATGGATTATTTTCTTGGAGTCCATTAATTAAGTATTTCCTTTTTTCAATAAAAAAATTTAATAATCTTTTTACTATATGGGTTTTTATACCAATGATTTTCAATATTTTTTTCATAATATTTTAAATAACTTAAAAAATCAAATATTCAATCCCCCACTCATTTTTTAATATAATAATATAATTTTAAATTATTTATCATTATATTTTTTAAAATTGCAATTTTATCATTGTTTTTTCTTCAAATTTTAGAAAATATCTTGTTCGTGTGTCTAGTATCTTCATTTTTTTCATGAATATTAAAAATATTTTCGAAAATACATTTTTATTTTTTTTCTTTATTTTGATCACATTATTCCCTATAATTAATTTTATATAAATATTTTCCTATATGTTTCGATGGTTTCAAAGATATAATATTTTCCTATAAATTTTATGCAACATTTATTTGAAAATGAATTCAAAAGATAGCGAATATTTCTTATTTCAAAAGTTTGTTAAAAAATCCAATTTTTTTCATATATGTCATTATACATTGATACTTATTATGATAGATTCCGAGATATTTTCATAATATTACCATCCACATTATTTCTATGAATATGTTATGTAATGTTCTTTTTTATCAATGATATGATCCATTACTTACTTTATCTAGACAAAATATATACTATGAATAGGTTTGATTTAAATTCTAATATATTTCCATAGTGAATACTGTGTTTTCCATTTCATTCACTAAAGGTGAAAATTTGAATTCCATACATTAATTAATTTGGGAAATTATTGACATTTTCATATAACATATATATATATAGTGTAAATAAAATATGTTTTATATAGTTTATTGAATGATAGCTACTTAGAAAATATAGTATAACCTGGATACCCATTTTTTCCTTTGGTATATCATTTTTTGTTTATTGATGGAACCATAAATGTTTTTCTTTTTTGATTCCATTTCAAAAGTATATGAGACCCATTTTATTTCCATGGATTCATTGTGATATTATATTATATGGAACACATATGTATGGATGATGATGGGTGGGTTTAAATATCAACCTCTATTGAATTGATTTATGTATATATATCATTAGATGGTCGGATGTGGTCATAATGGGGTTTTTCCCATAGGTTGGGCATAAAACGTTTCCTCACATTTGGTGTGGTAGACAAGATGATTATATTCACACATGAAAATTATAAAAGAGTTTGATCATAAACGTTTTCCAATGTTTATGGGTTTGTTATATATCTAGGTTTTATCTGTGATATTACCTAATTTTATCATTTTTTTTATATTACAATATCATGGAAAATTCTTATTGAATCATATTTCCAAACTCAGTTTATTATTTTATTATATTATACCAATCCTTATATCATGATTCATTATATATAATTTTCTGGGTAAAAATATATTATGTATCTAGATTATATGTATATTCTAATACAATAGTCACTTATGCTATTTGAATTTTCTCACTTAATTTTACCCTTAATGGTCATCTAATATCTCCCCTTTCTTATATTTCTATTACCCTTGGATATGAATAAAATTAATGCTTTATATTTTTCTAGAAGTGTATATTGTGTGGATCTTTTATTAAGATATTTAAGACCTCTTATGGATAAATTAGTTTGTTAAATAGTGAGAATAATTTCCCTTGGTTAGAAAATCAATGTTTTTGTAAGGAAATTATTATTTTCCAGACAAACTAAAGCACTAAATCAAAACGTTCATGGAAAAGTTTTTTCTGGAAAAAAATTCATTACAAAATTTAATTAGGTGGTCATATTTTTGGGCTATTATATTAAATATTCAATTTTTCTCCACTGAATCTTAGAGATTGGTTATAT
The DNA here is from genome assembly GCA_963277665.1 of Viscum album. Taxonomy (NCBI): domain Eukaryota; kingdom Viridiplantae; phylum Streptophyta; class Magnoliopsida; order Santalales; family Viscaceae; genus Viscum; species Viscum album. Next base: position 1,718,848,041 of record OY728143.1, read on the forward strand.
TTAAATCAATCTATTTTCCTAATAGTATTTTAATTTGTGAATATATTATGAAATATATAATTCATTCATCATAAAAAGTTCATAAATATCACTGGAGGAGAACTAATCACTTTAACATCATCTTTCTATCATCCACTCAATTTATATAATTCTTTGATAATATACACATAAAACACACTCCTTGGATTGTATCTCCAACTTTAACCTGTATCAATCCAGTTATTAGATATATTAATAAATTACCAAGGTGGATTAGTATTTCCATATTTCCAAAGTAGAGAAATGTGACTCACTATAATAAGCTTAACAACTTATTTTATTATCCTCCTAGTAAATTCATTGACATGCATCACATCAAAAGTTATACATTGGATTTCCTTAGCATTAATTAATATTCTTACACAATTTTTAATTTTCCTCTATCATGAACCTATCCAGTAGTGCAAGTGTTATTTAATTCATCATTTTTTTCTATACGATAATATTGTACATCAATTTAAGGGTATGAATTATAATTTTTATATATTTCTTAACATATAATTTTTCCATGAGACATTATTTACATTTATTAATTCATAGAAATCCTTACATTAAATATTTATCTATCTTTTGTATTGGAATAGTCTCCTCTTAATTATGGGGTAATTATTATTTTGTAATTACATTTTTATTCATGAGTATAATTTGTAAATTTTTATTTTCTTTCCAATCATTCATTATCTTTCTATAGGTATGTTTTGGAGTGAAAACCTCTTTAGTTATTTAATTGACTATTTGTTTCCTTTGTTCAATGTGAATTTTCAAGAGAGAAATTTTTTCTTCACTAAAAAAAATTGATCAATATATTTTTCAATTATTAAAATAAAAAACTTATAATTCCATAAGGTCTTATAAAAACAATTTTTAAATGATAATTTGAGAGTCTCCTTCATAAAACTTTACAATTATCCAATATGCTGAATTTGGGTTTTGGTATACCAGATTTTCCATCCTTCATTATTGAACTGTTTTGAGATAAAATAACCATTTAATTATTCTATTCTATAATAGGAGAGGGTGATATTATATTTAAAACATGTTTTTCTACTTTTCAACATTTTCAATCCAAATAATGAATATTATTTTAAATAAACAACTTCCACCAAACCCTTCTCATGTATGGTTACTTTTTCAAATGAGGTGCGACTACGAGAGTTCATTCTATCTTTCTAAGCCTTCATGATTGTAAACACACAAAAACATAGATTTTACAATGTTATATTAAAATATTATTGAAATTACACCCTTATTTGAGAGTTATTCTAATCATTTCTAACAAATACATAATAATTCTTTTTATATTTTAGGTTGATTTTTTCACATTGCATGTAAATATTTTACCAATAGAATCTACAATATATGAATTCATTTTAAACACATGTAGCTCAACTATATGTTTATTAATTTTAATGTTATTATCCTTCAATTGTTCTTTTAAATTATCAACTTGATAATTCCTTTTAGTATATGAATTATTCAACTATATTTCTTGTTGTTATATTTGTAAAACACACAATTCACTATGTTGTTTTTCCTTTATTAAATATACTTCTATTTCTTGAACAATTCATTCAATCATATATAATTTCTCAGTAATTTTCAATCTTATTTCATGATTTTTTATTTTCAATTTTCTTTGAGGTAACAATTCATTTCCTCTTTATCCTTAAAAAATTATTCTTCATTTTCCAGTCCTTTAATCACCTCTTATTTCCTGTACCAATAATTTATAGTTTTAATATATTATGGGGTTTATTCATATATAAAATATCTTATTGACATTGGATCTTTTTTTTATGATTTATATGAATCATTTACTAATATATTAGATTTATTTATTAATAGAGAACCTGTTTTGTATACAACATTGGTAGTATTAATGGTCTTGACATGATTAATTTTTATCCAATTACAAAATATTTAGATAGGTGGAGTTCCTCATAAATAGTATGAAAAGTAATCCTTTAGAAGAATACCATATATCCATAATTTAAAAAACCTAGATATCCACTTTTATGATACCTTCCTCACCACATATTTCCCCTGGATTAATGCATATTTCATTTAAATTATTATAGAGGGTATCAAATCATTGTACCTTATTTTTCATGTAATATTTCAAGAAATTATTGAAACATTCTTAAATATTAATTTTTCAATGATTGTTCACATACACTACTAACGAATTTCTTACTTTAAGAATGAAAAATAATTTAATATTAAAGAAAACATAAATGTTTTCTTTGAAAAAAGACAAAAACTCATTTTTATAACTAGAAAAGCAATATATATCAAGTAAATATTCCATAAAAGTTTAATAAATTTAAATTAGTTCCTTAAAAATAGATATGAAATATTGAATAATAATATATACATTATATTATATTTCTAATTTTCGGGAAATGAGACACCCTATGGGGAAGCATGTGCAAATCAAGGTCTTATTTGATTAAGAAATTTTATTTTCTCATTTTCTGAATTTTAATTTTAGGACCCTATTCATGGGTTTTCAAGAATACTAATATAACCTATATTTCCTTTGAATACATAAATATTACTCACAATTAATATGAAAATTAAATAAATGAAAAAAGTACATTAGAATTTACATGGATCACAAAAATTTACAACTCCAAGGATAAACAACTGATAGTGTGTTGACATTCCAATAGCCAATATCACTCTATAAATTAAATGATTTTAATGTGATCACTCCCAATTCAAGGTCACTACATATTCCTCACACCACCTAAATCCTATGTAAACGATATGGATGGTTTATAATTATGAATATCTCTTTACTTACATCTTGGTATATATGATCTATTTGAATCTCCATCTCCACATAGAGACACTGTGATCTTATATTTATTTCTACTCTCATTCCTATTAAAACTATATGAGATAAAATATTAATATGTGAGTGTTTAATCAATGTCTCCTTTCAAAATGCAACACCTTTTTAGCATATACTAATATTTCTAAAACACTAAAATATTCATTTGTTCTCTTATTTATATTTAACTAGATATAATAGTGTTAAATTACTTCCTTTATATTATTATTCATCATCAGTTCATATAGAACCCAAATGTATCGATATACAAAGACTCCATTAATTGATTTATTTATTCAAAAATATTTTTAATGTGAACTAATTATACTCATATATCAAAAATAATATATAAATATCACATGTCTATATATCTTTTTAGAACTTCATTGAGTAGTATTTTTGTATGCACAGATAAATCCAAGAATAGAAATGGATGGTGTAGATAAAATTATTTTTTTGATTCATGATTTTACATTGTGTATCATTTGATAATTATTTTTTATAGAATTAAATCTACTAAATTTAGCTACATGATCATCTAACATAAATTTAATGTCATTATTATTTATTCATCATATTTTGGTAAATGAATCATGAATTTTAGTCAAATAAATCGATCAATATAATTTGATTTTCCTATTGACTCCGTGAATATTAAAATATACAATCACCATTAAAAAACCTCAAATATTGCAGTATAATATTATTATAATACTCCAAAATATGAAAACTCTATGTCTTAAAATGTTCTTTATGTAGCGATCCATATAAAACCTTTAATATTTATACATAAGTAATTTCACCATAGGTACTATAAAATGAATAACCAAAAAAATAACTATACCATATTATGTTCTTTTCCCCTCCCATTTATCCATCCACATTCTAATGATTCCTTTCATATGAAAACTCTTAGAAATGTCACATACCGAACCCATGAAAAATAGTTATAGCTTCATTTTAAACCTTATAATAACAAATAATTCCTCATGAAGTATTGAAACCCATTTAATGTGTGTTTCATATTCACCACACATTGATAGTCCTATTTAATAACTATAGAATGAGTAATTGTTCCACAGTGAAACCCATTTCTTAATGGAATTTATTCATGATTTATATTGTTTGTTCCCAAAATTCCATTAGGAGATTGAGATATTTTATTTGTAAAAAAGAGGTCTAGTTGTTTTGATCATCATGGACACATAAATAAATGATATGGAGGGTGAAGATGAACAAAAAAGGTTTTATATCATTATTTACATGTTTTTTAAAACTAGAATAGTTCCCATAGAGAAGGATTCCCAAATCAGATTATACATTATGCTTTTAGATGGTTTATTAACAAAAATGATCTAAGGAACCTCTGAGTAATCCCTTAGGCTCCTCCTAGTAATGGTTAGTTACGTGTAACCCTAAACATTCTATACTCATTTCAATAAAAAGTAATTGTGTCTACCCACACTTGTGGTCACCAGTTCTCCTACGACCTCTGGATAGAATAATCCATTATATATGATTTCCTCTTAATGGGTTACATGATTTGTATAAATTCCAATGGGACAACCTAATTATTTTACTAAACTCCTCAGATATCCAAATAAACCATAATCTTATATATATATATATATCATGAATAATCAACTCTTCTAGAATATTACAAGCCAGATTACACTCTTTTTCCTAGAATCATTCCATGTAATAATTAATTTTTCATTCCATTTTTAAATACATACATTAATATATTATCAAGAAATCCCACAAAAACTCATGGTTACAACAATAACCTAAAAATTTACATGGTACCACACAAAGCCTTTGTAATAGGGTTCATGTACCCTGTAAATACCATTCTTCACCATATTAATTTATTATGTTACACCTTACAAGGATCACTTATACCAAATGATGTTTATTATATAGTTCATTTGATTACCATTTTTTCTTTTATTCTGCATAGGAGATAACTTACAATGTGTACGCAATGTGACCTATAATGTATAATTTTACACTAAAAAGACAAAACGGTTCATGAATTTTCCATTTTTCACTCCAATGAATCTTTTCCAGAATACTCATTATATTAACAAGAAATCATAAGTTTACTTCAACTGATTATCAATTATATCAGCATGTATTCAAAACTCATCCAAATGATTACATTTCACTAAAAAATAGTACCATATTAATCGTGAATTGTTATTCTTTACAACAAGTAATTCATTATTCTATAATAAATAATTTTTTAATTTCATCATATATATTGGTTTCATCTAAAAATTATTATTTATATTAAATTAAATATATATATTCATACGCATATTTCCCTAATATTATGATCAAACCAAAGAGTCGTAGAATTTATGTTTTTATTAAATCTGACATTACAATTTATTTAAGTAATAGTTGAAAAATCTTGATTATTTATTTTTCCATATAAACTGAACTCAACTATGTCCTTTATTCTTAGTTTATCAATATATATTAACATCTTATCAACACCAATGAAACCTTCTTTATTGATGAAAAATAAAATTTATCCAATGGTCAGTTTAATAAAATTTTCTATATATTGATAATATGTATCTCTTTTTATATTTAATTTTTTAACCTTATCTTAATAAAGAGGCTTTGAATTTTCAACCTTTATTTCCATTGATTTTCTATATATTTATTCCCCATCACCATTTTCATCAATATCTTACATCTTTGGATAATATATTGGACAACTTCCAATGAATATACAATTTATAAAATTTATTGGGAGCTTTAACATTAAGTACCATTGGACATTTATAACCCTCCTTTAGATAAGATATTTTACTTATAATATGTATATTCATTAGAATCAAAATTTCTATAATTTTCTTCAATATCCATATTTATTAATTTCCCAAATGTGAATATTAAATGGGAACCTCCTTTTCATATTTAATAATATTTTGGAAAACATTTCCCTCTATCGTTTCATTTTTTCTTAAAATATCATGTAATACATAAAGAGGGAGAGTACGTGGGCCTCAATATTATAAAGAAAATAATTTATCGTAAAACCTTTCACCAAAACTCCAGACTATAATATGAAATTAAATCACACCTTTTAAGAAGGTATCTATATTGTCACCATACATGTGGATTATTTGAATCATTGAATGAATATGAAGTGGTATTTTTTAATACATGGAAATGTTTTTCAATTTCAGTATCTAGATTTAACCCATTAATTTAGTAAGAGTTTTTATCCATATCTTATTTTTTTATAATCAATCTCACAAGAATGAAATGATAAGAATGTAAACATCTCACAAAGTTCAATTGAAAAAACCAATATATTTTCTCTATATGATAAATGTTCATTAAGTGGTCATCCTTTTATTAAGTATTCAAAGACCTGTACACCTCAATGAAACTATGTTACCTTTTGAACCTATGATTTTTTCAATTAACAAAAAAATGTCAATATAAACTACTTAGGAACTCTATTTATTATTATCTATCCAATTTCTCTGATTATATTATCATATTGACTCATAGACAATAAAAATATATCCCGTTATTCTAAATTTTTCAAAATTAATCTTAGTTGGAAAGATATACAATTTGAAAAAATTCATCATTTATGATTTTCTTACTTGTAGATAGTTTTATGAAAATTTTTGATTTCATCCCTTTATATATGTTTCCTAAAATTATTAATAGGTGTACACCAATGTAACTTTTCCACTAACTGAAATTAAACAACCAACTATCTCGATTAATTTAAATTTTAGGGATGCTTTTCATTCCATATATAGTATTCTTGAATATTATTGAATTATCTTGCATCTGGAACATACATCGACTTTAAAAACCTTATAAATTCTGGAACTCGTTAAAACTTACTCAATAATTGATCTATATAAAAACCTTGAAACTACATTCCAACATCACTATTCCTAAGTGAATTAGGAATATTTGTATCAAGATTCTGAAAATCCCCACAGTGGATTCATTTTTTGATGAATTTCTTAAGAACACATCCATCTAATAAAAACCCATCACTTTTCATTATTTAACTAACTCTATCTTGTGATCCTATATTATCTAAAACTTTTATAAAACGAAAATTTACATATATTTCTTTCTAATTAATGTTCATATGATCTATCTTTGTTTGATGGACTCAATCCATATGATTTTCTTCAGAATTTTACCTCAAAATAAATCAACATCAAACATTATACATCATGATACTAAAAACATTAAAAAAGGAAATTCCTAAAAATTATCCATTCTGAAACGTTTTCAGACATTATCCATTTCAATTAAGCAATTGAAGATGGTTGACTACATTATTTAAACTTATAAAGACACACATTACATGAAACGTTTCTACCTAGTAACTTGCTTGGATTTCCTATATTAGTTAATATCATCATCAAACTTTATTTATACTCTTCAATGTTGGAATAAAAAAATTTTGTTAGACTTATCACATTTTCAATTAATTTAATAGTGTTGATCATTTTTTCATTTTTGAATATATCGACACAAATATAATAATTTAGATATCTTGAAATTCCATTTCAAAATTGTTTTCCACTCTTATGAGTTTTTTAATTGAACTCAAACTTATAAAAAAAATTTATTCATATATTTTATACAAACATTAGCTATGAGAAATTACTACCAAACTCTTTCCATATTAATCAATGTATTTTTCTGCATTCAGTGGTTACTTTATGGTAAATCTCATCCGTTAAGAAATCTATACTTCTATTTCAATTAAAAATTATGCTTTATATCCCATTCTACTCATAAATCTGGGTTTAGTGAAATTGTTTAATATTATTACACATATCTATTCAGAAACATCAAACCAAGACCATCAATAAAACTATGCGAGAAACTCTACCTTTGGTGAACCTTTTCTTGTAACAATGTGGTAACTCCCTCCATTTTTACAAATTCATAGATCATGAGACATTCTCAATGTTAATAACATGTTGATCGACCTACAATTGTTAATGCTTCCTAAACACTTTAAAGAAAACATTCTATCATCATCATACTAATTCATGAAAATAGTTTTCTTAATAATTTTTAGAAAACAATTTCTCACCTATTCACAAATAAACCATAATAAAATATATTAAAATAAAATAAAAAATATGAAATGAAAACATCCCAATGGATCTTTAACCACTAAATTTGGATTTTTTGAAAACACTCTTTAATAAATTTTTTTCAATTTGTTTTTTCAATAAATAATGATTCAAAATAAATCCATTATCAATATTTTTCCTTTTTATTTAATATTTTAAAAAATCACATACTTCATCAATGAGAATGTACTAACATCACAAAACTGAATAAATTTTTTTTATGATAATCAATCTATAATAGAAAAAATATAATTTTCAATGATAAGATAAACTCCCCTTAATTATTATGTTCTATATTTTACCTCAATTTTTTCAATCTCTATATTATTATGAAAATCACCAATTCAAGTTCATAATATATAGATTTACAAAAAAAATTAAAACGTTGTTAATTACTCTCCAGCATTTCCAAAATAATCCAAATCACAGTGGGTGACTTCTTAAAGAACATTTAAGAAGACATTGGTGGGGGTTGAACAAGAATCTTCTACCTCAGTATCCTAAATCATACCTTTATCATAACATTGGTGAAAACATTATCATGTTGATACTTTTCTGAAATGTTCTCAAGAATAACATCTCCACCCGAAACACCACATTCCATGAAAGGATATGCAATATAAATGTTCTTTGATCTTAATTTTTATACCAAGTTCATAAATATAAATGGCACGATGTTTATCAAAAATAATATTATATTTTTTATAAATTTATAATCTCTAACCCATATATTGAAATTTCATCCAAAACATCATGATTCAGACAAAGGGCTACCGTAATGTACTATTCTTATGATGCAATCAATTTAAGAGAACTATTTCTTTAACCATTCTAAGTCACTTAAAAATCTATTAAGAAAAAAGTTACCCATTTTCTTGATTTTCTTTCATTGAAATATACATCAAAACAATCATCTATTTATTAATGAATGTTCACATCACAAAATATTTTATAAAAGATCCCATAAAAAATTATTCCATTAACATATTTGATAAATAATTTTTCTTCTATCAGAATTGAATACCTCAAGATCACTCTATTATCTTCCACACAGTGTAAAAAAATTAAGAATTTCTAGAATTTAATATATAAGATATATAAAACTTCATACCATCATCCTGAAGTCTTTCCAATTCACACTTTTCCCAACTGTATGTTTACCTATCTTTATGACAACTAAAATAAAAGTAGAAATGTATTTGGAATAAATAATTACAATAATTTATTAGAAATCTCTAGAATAATTATCTTATTATAAAGAAATATATCATTACCTTTATTGAATAGTAATGAAATAAAATAAATTTAATTATCCCACAATTGAGATTTCAAAAAATTATTATTTTCTTTTGATAAATCTCTTCTCACTTTATCTCTATCACATGTAGATATTATATTGTGAACATAGAAAATAAAAATCATGGAACTAGAGTTCATATAATTCATATATTAGATGTTTTTAACTTTTCCAGCTAAAATGTGACATTTCACCAAGAAACCGCCATGTTTTAATTTTTGGTCTCACAGATCCTGTTTCAACCCTTTAAAAAATTTATTCAAATTCCACACAATGGATCCATATTTTTCATGTATTAACACACAAGTTTTATCAATGTAAACTTCATCTTTAATTTATCAATTAAAGAATGATGACTTGAAATCTATTTGACAAATTTCTAACAACAATTTAAAGAAACACCCAAGACCATTTTCATTATTTTAAATATGACAATGGGGGTAAATTATTATTCAAAATTTAATCCTTCCAATGGTGAGTAACCGTTATAAAATATTTGAGCTTTGTTTCATAGAATTTCCCCATGTTCATTGATCTGGTTTATACACACCCACACTCTTTTTATAATATTCTTTTATACTAGTCATGGAACAAGATCCAATATATTATTCTTCCAAATCTAATTGAACCCTTGGTTTATTACATGAAACCTTTTTAATATTTAATTTATTCAGAAATTGGATTCGATTCAATTGGAGAGATAAGAAATTTTTAATTCTGTAATCTCAACTATCTTCTCATATAAACTAGATATTTATTATTTTCAATGATGTTGGAATATTCAACTTATTTATATATTGTATGAAATTTTGTATATTTTACTAATATTTCACTCATATTTTTTATACCTTAGTAAATTATTCTTCGTAATCTCCATGCACCTATTATGGATTTTATTGATATCACTCTTATTATTTTCATTGGAAATATTTATCTTCTCTTATTTTAAATTTTCAAAACCTTATGATAATGAAGTTTTATTTAAACAAATCTAACATATACGATTCTACTATTTTTTTTATATTTCTTCCAATATTTATAAATTATTTACTCAGATATCTACCAAATGAAAATTCATTCATCATATTTTTGATCAAGTATTCCATGATCTATATTTGTTATAATTAAAAAACAATGACTCATAAAAACACAGAAATATTTGACTATTGTTTTCCTTATAAAAAATTTCATAGGAATTTATAATTGATTAAAATAATAATAAAATATTATTGCTTACACGAATAATAATACTTTAAAATAATCTCTACAGAAACATATAATTTTTATACTCAACCAACATATTTCATCACATTTCCACTAAACATATATTTTTCATTTTTTCCAATATATTTTATTAAAGGGTTTATCATGTATTATATTATTTTTTTGTTCCATGATTCATTAATTAGTTTTCAAAATCATTAAATGTGTAATTGTTTCCAATATCATTTCTCATCTTTTTTATATAAAAACCCATTCCAATTTCAACATCTATTCCGAAAATAATTTTTTTATAAAACCACAGATTAAATATTAGTAATCATTTTATTGGTAATTTGAGTGGAATAATTAATAAAAGTTATAAAATTTAAATATTATTTTTTTGATTTTTATCACATTCTTACACAATGATTAGAATTTATAAGATCAAGTTCCTAATTAGATTGGATTTCATCTTTCTTTTTTCCTTCCACCATCCCTCTCTGAATTATGACATGTTAAAAAAACATCTTATTTTCTTTTTAGGTATGGTAATATTGTCCCAAAATATAAATTGGAATTTATTTTTAAATTTTTATTGCAAATATTACAATGTATTCAGTGACGCAACTTATTTTCTTCCTCAGCACTCAAGTAATATGAGGTTCAATGTTCTCTTATTTGAAATAGATTTCCACTAGTTTTTGTCCCATGGATACAAAATTTCCATCTTCCATTCTTTTAGTGACATAAGAATAATTCCTGATGATAAATTCCTTCAATCCATCACAATATTGGGTCATAATCAAAACTTCTTGAATGATTACATCAATATGTAAAACATTCATTAATTTTAGTTTCTACACTTTAATCGCAATGGTTATTATTACTAAAATTTTAAAGGAACAACCATTTTTCAAAGTAATTCTATTGCCTTATTTTTCAAAAAATTCAGGATTTTTATATCACCTATAATGTTTGAGGAACAAACACTATATTGAATCCTTGATTTTTCCCTTTTGATAGCTTTAATATCTTCCTAAAAAATCTATTTCTTCAAAAGACATCTTTATAGCTACCTATTATTTCATACCATAATAAAGATTCCTTGGAAAAGAAAACAAGGATTATTTAATAATCTAAATTGGTTGGCCACATCTTCATAAACCTTCCTTTATGAAAGAAAAATGAATTTTCATCTGAAACATTTTAGAATATTATATTTTTTCCTTTCCTTGTTGTGGATTATGAATTATTATAACTTTTCTTCCACTATATCTCTCCATTTTTTTTATCTTTTTATGAAGAGATATTTTTATAAAAGTAATAATATTTGATCCCATAAATTCCATAGAAAAAAAACCTTCAAATACTAATTTTCTGTTTTAAAATTCTTATTTCGTGTAGAATATTTTATGAGGTTCCTAAAAAAATTTTGTTTTTGTTTCCTATTTGAGTGGGAAAACCTTCCTAAAAATTTTATTTTAAAATTTAATTGATGTTTAATATTTTACATATCCTTTATCAACCATTGTTTTCCCAAAATTGTTTTTAACACCCCCATTGATTGGATAATCAGATTATTTATTATATATAGTGTGTGAATATTTCACTAGGTTGGGGAGATGAGATATATTAATAGATTAATATTTTTGAAACCATTATATTTTAATAATTTATGAATTTTTCAATCATAACCATTATGGAATGTTCAACCTAAAGAATTATTTATTGATTTCTAAAAATGTGATCATCGTTAGAAGCATATTTCATTCCAAAATATTCCACCATATTTCCATTTTGGACAACATTAAATTTGAGTTTTATGATCTATTAGACTTACCCATCTTCAAATTTAAGTAAATTATGCTATTAAAAGTTAATATTTATTATTTACACCTTCAATAATCTAATATCTTATTTGTGGTCTATGTTTTGATAAATACATGCAAGGAGTAATGATCTCAATTGAAATTCCCTATAGGTTTATTAACCTTATTCTTATTCTTCTTCAATTTTTTAGGAATCTTCTATTACTTAATATTCCAAAATATTGTTCTAAACTTATCTGTATTTTTATAATCTGAAATATTTTAGTTTGTTGATACGTATTCCATATTCTTACCCAATATAACTATTGTTTCTTGTGAAACTAGTGGATTTATTATTTTTTATATAATTTTTATTCATCTTCTTTAATTGTGGATTTTCTTCAAAATTATATACATATCCTTCAACATTATTATTTGGGAAAGCCAATGACAAATTATTAATTCCTCCATCATTGAAATATTTACATGGGATTATGATTGAATAATTTCCTCCACCTCTTAGATAATTTTAGATATAAGAGACATGATATTTTCATTAATTTAATCATCATCAATATATTATAAACTACCATTGTTAACAAAATTTTCTTTAGGTATTTTTAAAATTTATTATTGCATAAAAATATATTTCACCATAAATATTCTTTATTAAGGATAGAGAGTTCATAACCTCATCATATTCAAGAGAACTATGCAATTCATCAAGGGAAAAATAATATTTTTCTTCTATGAAATAGATTTTTCACTCATATATGTCAGGGTAGTTTCTAATGATCTTGTTAACAATGAAATAATCCTCCAACACATCTATAAATCCTGTTTTTTTGGAAAAAATTCAATATCTCTAGTGATGTACTCCTAAATAATTTCATCATTTTATATTTTGATATCATTGAACTTCCATCCCTCGATTTTTAACACTTATTCTATCATTTTGATGTTTCCATAGATGATAATTTTGAGTTTATAATATGGTTAGTTGGATATTTTGATACCCATAACCATCATTAATTTTTTATGGTAAATAAATAGGAATATATTTTTTATCTTTTCTATAAACATCAATTTTTATTTTCGTACAAAATAATTCTGAGGAGAATATTTCCCAATGGGTGGAAACCCAATAGTAGTTTCTTAAAAAATCTCCAACTCGAGAGACAGAAATATAGTATAACCCATTTTTTAAACCATGAAATCTTTTCCATCATAGGGCTGAATACTATTGTTTTTCACTAATTTTAAATTTTACAAGATATAGATATGTGAGGGGAAAATTAACTATACAACCAATTTATGTTATACAGGATCATTAAACCATATATAAATGGGTGATAAGTGGTGTTATTTTAAATGTTTATTTTTCTAATGTTTTACCCTGTAACTAATTGTAAGACTTCTAAATATCATCTATTGATTATAAATGTTACATGAATCCAATGTTTTTAAAGTACCTAAAGCATGTAAAATTTATAAGGATTATCATCAGTGTGAGAACCAAAGTAATTTACATGGAGACTCCCATCTGTCCATTGAAATTCATTATTTGTAATATATGAATAATATTTGATCTAAGTCAATTTAGACTACTTATATATTCTGATATAAAGGATTATACTGAATCTCATCAATTTATAATTTTTTTTAACAAAATCAAGAAACAAAATATATGATGTTTTATTAAAAATTTCCTAAAGTAATTCCACTAAAAATCATCTGATATATGTACGTATGATTCACCTACCTTTTTAAAATATTTTACACCTATTTAACCTCACTAAAATTTCACAAAATTTTAATATTTTGTTCTGTTGGATTTATAGAAACCATTATTCCAAAATCCCAACACAGATACTCTATCCATTACTATATGTATGATTTATATAAATGCATTATATATCTAGTTTTTCATCACTAATACTATAAATAGTTCTTTTACATAAAAAATTTTATAATTATTTGAAACATATATTATTATGGAAACTTCAGTGTCTTAGTTTTTCACATATGTGAACACTTTTATGTATATTATTTCATTCACCCATTTATATAGTTCCCCATAATGTAATAAAGGTGTGAAATCAATTTCACTTTACCACTACTTGAAATTCAAGAATCTATTATCATTCTTATTTGAATTTGTCTAGATGATTTTATAAGGTTTTTGAGTCTTATTGAATATTCATGAAATTTCCATCATTTTCAAATTATTTAATTTTTTTATAACATCAGAGATTAAGGAACCAATTCAAACTACCTTAATGAATAATAGATAAAAAATAATTTAAATATAATGAAAAATTGTTACATTTTAGGTATTTTCATTGAATAATTTATATATTCTTGAAATATATTTCTAGTGCAATGGTTTTCTAGTGGCTTCTATAGGAACACCACCATTCGATAACCAATATAATCTTTTTCACATAAGGATTTTCCAATTATTATCCCTTAGAAAAAAAATTCCACCACAAGCCTCCAAAAAATATTTTTCTAATGAATGTTCATCTACTGGATCATTGTCTAATGGATTCGATCCATTATAATTTCATTAGAAAAGTACTAATAAAATATTAACATCTAACTTTATAAAACATGTATTTAAAAATATTTCCATGTAAAAAGTCACATAAACAGTTATTCTAAAAACCTTGTATTCCTCATAATATTTCACTCAATCCATTGAAAATGGTTGACTATATTATTAAACATTCCATGGAAACATGTTATTTTCAATGTTTTTAAGGTTACCTTCTTGTATTTACGTTTTTGGTCATATTTACTTGGAAAGTTATTTATAATCATTTTTAATTGAGAAGAAAAAATCCTTTTTTTGGACTTCTACCCATTTGTACTTAATTTATTATATTTGAAATTTTCCCCATTTTGTGTATAACAGAAAAAATGAAACATTTTGATTTATTTCAATTTCTTGTCAAGAACCCCTATCTTCTCATATATTTCTGGTCACCAAAAGTATTCCTTTTTTACAATAATTTTATTGTAAAAATTATTTGAAAAATTAAGTTATGAAAAATTCATGAAAATATCAATCCTCTTTCATTTTTTTCTATTATTTTCATATTGTGGTCTCTATTTGGAAATGTAAATATATTAACAATGTTGTGCTTACCCTTGCACAAAAAATTCTTTATTCGATATCCTTATATCAAAATATCTATTTCAAATAACATTGTTGAAACTTATTCTAAACCTATATATGGAAACTTCAGGAATAGTCCATTTGGAGAACTATGCCCCAAAGTATGTATCCATCGACCTTTTTTTGTTAATAATGTTATACCTATATTAATTTATAGGAACAAATATATTATAATATTTTCTTGATGTTTGGTTATTTATTATCAACGTTGCATATAATGAATTTATATGAATGTTTTTTAAAACAATTTAGGAAACTATATAAACTAATGCAGCAACATCATATAAAATGTTTCTTATAAACATTCAGTAACATTTCCACATCTTTAAAAATACAAAATAATAACTGAATATGATTACAATATATACGAAACATTTAATAAAAACCCATTAAGGTTATTTAATCATAAATTTTTTTATCTTCATATCTATGTATCTAGATTCATAGTTTATCTCGATTCACTTTTTCATTACCATCTTAAATAGTTTTGACCTTCTTACATATTTATTTTCATAATTTAATTCCCTCTACTTTTTGAAATTATTTATATGAAATGGAATAAAATTTAGATTTTCAATCCCATTAACCATTTTCAATATTCATTCTATTTTGTTCACAAATAACAATATTATTAGAACATGGTGGAATTCCCCTCGTAGTGGCTTCTAAGATAACCAAATTGATTGAATAAAAATACTAAAATATAATTTCATTCCAATTTTGATAATTCTTCACAACAAAGGTAAGATTCCCATTAAAGTTTAGTAACATTATATTCTCTATTATGATCTAGTAATAGATAAAATCCAAATTTAATATCATAGATGATCGGAATCGTGGCTTTGATACCACTAGAAAATACCATCTTGGTCTGTGAAATCACAAGGTGGGGGGTGAATGGGTGACTAGAAATTAATATTTTTTGTTTGTTCTTAGAAAAACAAAATATATATATTATTATGTTAATGAAGATTTTAATCAACAAATCTAAGAACACACACAATAGTCACATAATATATATAAGATTTACCAATCAAAAAATGATGGATAATACTTGGAATGATCTATATATCTTTGACACTATACAACTCACTAGTATCAAAAAAATGTTTTAAAAGGAGGATGTTAAATACATTTACTCATGTGGAAGGATTAATCCCAACCATTTTTAAGTTCATCATATATAGATACAATAGTTTGAAACTCTTTTTACTATAATAGTTTTGTTATTCAAATGATATTACCTAACACTGTTCTTATGCTTGTATTATTTCTTCTTCCTTCTTATATACAATTGTATGTTTCTTATTCTTCTTGTATGAAAGAAATACCCAAAAACTCTCACAACACATATTTTTACTGATAAAATATTCTTATATATTTAAATATAAGAAATTATTTTCATCTTTATTTAACTATCCATGATCTATGATACAATATTTAATACATAACACTAAAAAATATATTTTATTCTTGGGTTAGTAACTTACACATTTTAATTTTAATTTAAAATTCAATATACAGATATATAACTATATATAACTGATATAGACTCCTATTTATTTATCTTCTCATATATTCTTTTTAGTTTAAGACTATTATCTTAGTCAAAAATTCACAAATAGAATGTTTTAGTGAGACACATAAATTATATAGTATTAATTTTTATATATTTATCAAGATGTATCTAAATCATGTTGTGAACCACCTTATTCTAATGAGTGAATAAAATATATCAATTTATAATGTTTTATCAATTAATATAAAACACTTGAATCATATAAGGTGTTACTGTTTCCAAAAAATTATTTATCTAAAACTCATATTTTTATTCTACAAAATTATTGAATTTACAGAAATTGTTGGAGTCAGAATTTATTATAACTCAAAAACATAACCAATGATTCATAAAATGAAATAAAAAACATATAAACAACATTATATGACTCATAATCATCATCAAATAACTCACACACTATTTTAAATAACTCATATTCATTTTTTGACTCATACATTAGATTAAATGACTTCTAAAAAGAGTAGAATATATCATGTGACAAATGAAATGGAACATACATAATTTTGGAAGACTCATATGCTGGATCTAATGAATCTTACACATATCCTTTTAATACGAATATATATATATATATATATATATATATATATATATATATATATATTCACATATCTGATGAATCATATACAAACTGAAATGACTCATATACTCTATAGAGAGTCAGATTCCTCTATAAAATACATGTAAGAATATCCTTAACTCCATAGATATTCGTTATTTCATCCAGACTCCATTATAATTATTCCAAACATCTACAGTTCCTTCACCTCACATATTAATCTTTTTTAATATGATTTTGAATATTACTTATTTATGGACAATAAAATCTAATTCAATAAAGATATCATATTAAATACTTCAAATTACTCTTTCCTCATAGTAATACCAAATACATGAGGATTGTTATTAAAATTTAAATAGAAAAAACATATATTTGTTATTCAACAATATCCTTTTAAAAAATAATTCTCCCAAATATCTCTTGGTATCAATAGTTTTCAATTTATTTTTCATTGGTTCTACTCATATATAGATGTATGCTAATATAATAATCCATATTTAATTAGAAGAATTATCTAAGATACTTGGGGAAAATTTTGATAAGGATTTTATACACGCTTGTTCTTACCATGGGTTCACTGTTCAAATATGTTATGAATATAGATATATCAATGTGTCTCTATATTTATTATTACAAACCTAACATAATCAAAGTAATGTCAAAGTGTCCACAATCCCATATTAAGGGATTTATTTGATAAATTACAAGGGTATAAATAAATCTCATTGATTGATCTTTGATCTAGATTTAATTAATTAAGGGTCATAATTGGGGATATATCAAATATATCCATTTCTAAATGAAATTGAATATGTTAATTTATTGTGATTTCAATTAGACATAGATTTTCTCCTGTTATCTTATTCGATATGATGAATATATTATTTATATATTACCTTAATCAAATTTTGGTAATATTTATTAATGATATTCACATATATTCCAAGATGATGGAATATAATTAATATCATATAAGTATTGTTCTATATATATTGATAACTGATATGTTCTATTAAAAATTTATCATGTGTGAATATGGATGTAGAATGTAACATTATAGGGTCATGTAATCTCAATAGAGGCTATATACATGGGTTTATCAAAGAAAGAGGTGGTTGATGAATATAATATATCAAAAACTATAATAAGGGTCCATAGTTTTCATTTATTTAATATACTCTATCTACAATTTGTGAAAAAAATCTCTCATGACTATCAAATCCACTAACCATGCTATCTTATAAAAGAGTAATGTTCCTATAAATATAAGAAGGTGATGAAACTTTCATGAAGATAAGAAAATGTTGGTCACTACACCTTTAATCATATTTCTATACATTAGGGAAGGGATTGTGATATATAGTTATTCAACAATGGTGTTATTGGAATGTGTTATCCAAAAAAATTACATGCAGGTAGTTTCTTCATCTTGTGAGTTAAAGATTCCTGAGAAAATATTCATTTTTCCATAATTTGGTGCTAGAAGCTGTAATATATTCATTAATGTTATTAGGTAAATACCTCTATGGAGAAAGTGTGAAATACGTTCTATGAAAAAGATTTTAATGTATATATTCTCACGGAAGGAGTTTAACAAGAACCAATGGAAATTGCTGGTGTAAATCAATATAAATGATTGGTTAATGAAATTCCACCCATGGATGGAAAATAAGGTTCCTGATGCTACGATCAAAAAGGATAATATTACATTATCCACGATAGGGGTTGTAAAATACCCTATATTAATGGATTTACAAATAATATACCTTGAAATCATAAGGTAAGGAGATCAATTCTACCTTCCACACATGACTTCTCAACCAAACATCCATGTGAAGATCAATTAGGTGCTAAAAGAATATTTGAGGCAACTTATGAAGATAGGGTGTATTTTTAAATCCATGCTTGATAATGATTGATTTTTGCGATTAAAGAAATCAATATGTTTCCCTTTGAAACTAGAACTAAATAAAGATATTTGGATGATTTAGATTTCTCATAATCCAGTTTCCAACATGGAACCCCAAATATGATTATATGTCTCAAATTGAATTTGGGATTAGACAACATGAAGAGGGGAATTTCAATGTACATATATCAATTATTAGTATGCAAAAAAATAAGGATGAATGAAAAAATATTAAGGGGATGATGTAACCGTTAACAATATTTTTATGAAGATGGGATAATATTAAAATTGATATCATTATAGGTATTTCTAAAACCACAAAAGGTAATAATTATATTTGGGTTGAAGGTAATGTATTTAAAAAGTTAACATAATTAAATATTATTCAACCAGAGTTATCACTTGATCAACTAGATAATATAAATATAATGAATGTGGTATGTTTCTATGGAGTAATACATTCAATTCTATCATATCAAGATTCATGGTTACTGCATTGTTTTAGAGATTTATACAATAATAGTTATATATTATGTTGAGAATAAAAACTACATATCATGTTTAGACTGATGAAAAATTTTAAAAGACCATTAAATATATAGGTAAAATTCTAATTTCCTATTTAATAGATTTCGAATGAGGTTTTGATGAAGACATCACCATGGTAGAGTTCTCATATAAAAATAAATTCAATTCTAGTATTCAAATAGAACTATAATATTAATTATATGGAAAGAGTTGTAGTACATCAAATTTTTGTGATGAAGTTGAAAAACATAATTTTCTAGCAGTATATGTTGATTATGAGATCGTAGAGAAGATTCATATAAATTAATATTTAATTATAACTAACAAAACATGATATAAGAGATATACTGATAATCATCATGGACATTTAGAATTTGATAATTGAGATAAATCATTTCTTCAAAAATCCGGATGGAAGATGGTTATGAGATTCCAAAAAAAGAAAAATTTAACATAAGATACATTTCCCCCTTTAAAATACATGATCATTTGTTGATGATATCTTATTGACTTTCACTTTCAATAAAACTCACAGAAGCGCATGATGTCATCCATGAATCAATTTTGAGGAATAATATACCTAACATTTCACATGTATTAAACATAATAGTAATACCATTTGAGTATGTAATGTAAGAACCAAAAGAATTTATTAGGCAGAAGTGGCCTCATTTTTTTCACCAAATTAACAACAATTCTTGGGAGAAACTATTTTATGTCCAAATAATGATAAACCAATGATTTATTTATTTATTTTTTCTATTAAATATATATTAGGTTGAAAAACATGTTTCACATAATGCCCCAAACTAAAGTATACCATAATTCACTTTATTTATAGAAAATATTATATTGTGAGAGAAATAGTAGAACATTTTTGGAATATACTATGATATATCATTAAACAAAAATAAAAGATAAATAGAACCACAAGAAATAAAATAAAATGAATATAAGATATTTATAGTTATTTTTTTCAAGAAGATCATATCATCGATTACATCCGTGTAAATCATTAAAATGCTTATAAATATAATATACCTGATTGGAATTAATTAAACAAATAGGGTAAATGATTCTATTGATGTACGTAAGGCTATATATATATATATATATATTGAAATAAAGTCTAGTTGTCATATATATGGTCATTGGAAATATGATTATTGGTTTTCCATGTATATAATATGTATATTAATGTTTTTTAATTTTTATAAACAAATTAAATATAATATGTTTTTTAAAAATACTATACAATGCTTTAATGAAATTTAATGATACTATTTACTTATTTTTTTATAAAAAAATAATTTTAAGTGTTATATATTATTACTATTGATATTAAGGATTGATTTTCAATATTTATTAAATTAAAAGAAATATTATAACACATATTCATTGATAAAATTTAATTTTTAAATGATAAAAAAATAAATTTAATATGATTTGATATAAATATTTTATTATTACAAGGGGATATATTTCATATATTTTCTTTCAAAGTTCTAAGTATTTTTATATTAGTAATTTAAAACAATCAGTTCTAAAGGATGCATGTAATTTAATTTTTCAATTTAAATACAAATACATTAATACAGATTTAATTAAAAATTTATATTAAATAATATTAAAAGATCTTAATGTTTAAATTTTATTTTTTTTATAAAAATATTGTTTCTTATATATATTATGTATTCAATAATATGTTACATATATTATATTTACAAACTTAATTATATTTAAAGGATAAAATATTTATTATCAAAATGTTGAAATTATTTAACAAGTAAAATATAATTTTTAGGCATAAAAAAGTATCTATGGTAAATATTTAGTTAACATAGTAAAATTAAAATGAGGTAAAAAATGTTAATCTATGTGGTAAATACAAAAAATATTCTCAAATTCTATCTATATATTGTGTTGATGGGGGTGTAACAACCCATCCCAGATGGGACCATGCCGTGACTACCCATAGTCTATCTCAAATAGGCTAGGGGATGGTGACTAGCATTGAGTAGGAATATCCCAAAAATGGGAAACATTATCCTATGTGTGTATACACACACACACATCTCCAAGCCAAAAATTCTGAAATGTTAATTAACTAAGTAAACAATTAAATATAAACTAACATATCCCCTAAACAGAGTACAATAGTGAAAGTACTGGAAAATAATTCGGGAAAACTCAATCCCAACAAAAGAAAAGATTTTGTAGCCACAAGTCTTACCTGTGATATAAGAGGTACTATGATTTTCACCAGAAACGCTGCTGGAAAACATCCCAGTATATTTGGTCTGACAAGGAATCATATAGTCCTGGTCTTCCAGGAACTCCATTGATGGGTTGAACATCTGCACAAGACATGACACAAGTGGTAACAGCCCATACAGGGGTGAGTAAAAAAATACTTAGTTGGACACCCCCAAACCACAATGGAATAAAAAAAGGAAATACCAAAAAGGAAATAACATGAAGTAATACCATAAAGAAATACCACAAAGTAAATAAAATGAGTGAATACCACAAAGGAAAACCACAAAGAAAATTCGAAGAAGTAATACAATGAAAGAATACCACAAAGAAAATACCATGAAGGAATACCACAAAAGAGTACCCATAAAAATACCATGATTGAATACCACACCAAAATATCATAATGGAAATACAAAAAGGAATTCCACAAAGGAATAACATAGAGGAAATACTACAAAAGAATTCACAATCAGCTCCACACATATATATGTCTACAAAAAATATATCCAGAACATCTAGATATACTCAATACAATGAGACGCATAGTCTTAAAAAGACACATATCCTCCATAATAACCAAATTCTCCAAAAAAACATATTATCCATAAGACACACAATCTCTATAAGACACATAATCTCTATATGACACACAGTCTCTAAGTCCTAGCCAGCCTCAAAAATATTGTTTGATGCACACTCATTAAGAGTGAAGTCACATCAAAATATATTATGTCATATAAACACTCCCAAAAAATCCAATTAATATATCCCAAAATTACTATCTCATCATAAGGGTCCATAGTCTACATATATCCTGTCAAACAGACATCCAGTTTGAAATTTAAGGTAGTTTAAAAATTACAGAAGGGGGTTTACTTGGTTGGGGAATGATCGTGGGGGTCTACTACCCTACAGATTCACAAGATGTCTTGGTTGTTTAACACGCCCAAGATTACATGTCCTTATATAAGCTCAGTCAACCCTTTCCTGGTCCAACCCATCCCACTCGCCTGAACCAGTCAGCTTGTCGGGTTATTCAAGCTCACAGGGTCACCTGCGGTGACCCCCACCATACCACAAAGCCGCCTAACCACATCATGTGAGTTATTTTGGGGATAAAAACTACCATAGTTGGCACATTTTCATGACATGCCAATCAAATATGGATCACGGTCGACCGCTACCATTGACTGTGGCCTGGTCTGACAACCTGATTCCGAAATAAGTTTGCCCGGACCAACAGGGTCGACCCAACTTGCTCCAACTGGCTGTGACACACCTCGTCAGCCCAAAACTCCATTCCAGCCTATCTCACTCACTTGTCGCATTCTAGATTCTAGGATTTTCTTGTTCCCTAGGTCGATCGAGGCAGCTGCCACTGGTCCGCATAGCCACCCCACCATGTTCGGTGTTCGCCGGCTGCTTCTGCAAACTGTCTGTGTTCTGCATCCCACACAGTACCA
Organism: Viscum album; assembly: GCA_963277665.1. NCBI lineage: Eukaryota > Viridiplantae > Streptophyta > Magnoliopsida > Santalales > Viscaceae > Viscum > Viscum album. The sequence continues at coordinate 1,718,871,849 of OY728143.1, forward strand.
CTAACACATCCCACAGCCCCGAACACGCCACTAGATCCCTTCCTTCCACTTTCATCCATTATTCTTGTGGTGCTCCAATATATAAATCGAAAACACCAATTTCATCCCTAGGTCTTGAGTTACACTGATATTGCCTTTGTTTCTCCTAGCCTTCGATCTTGGTGTCTGATCATATTTGAAGCCTCCTGGATAGTCAAGACACGATCCTGAGTATACAGTATTGAAGAATTCCAAAAACAGGAGAGATAAAGAAAAATAATTCCCAAAGATTGAACCTTGAACTTTTTTCATGTCATCCTTGATTTGTTCTCGTTAGAAGGATAAATGAAAAGGATGATCTAATCTATTGATAATCTAGTAACAAAAAACCCGTCCAACAAAAATGATCGAACCATAGAACAATATATTCATGGATTGACCTGCATTCATCAAGGAAATTATTATTGGGGAAAATAAATCAAAAATAGAATTCCCTAACTTGGATATGGATCGTTCACTATCGAGGATTGATTTTCGTTAGTAATCCGCCAACAATGATCTCTAATACTAGTGTTTGTCATCACCTTAAGGACAATTCTATAATGATTCACTCCATAGTCTGTAGGTAATTTCAAAAATTATGATCCTAACCTAGGGTCGCATCCTAGCTCAAAATAAAAATTAAACAGTATCACTTCATTGAAATAACCTTAAAATAAATAAACTGAAAATTTATTTTATTCATTAGAACATTCAAAAATCGTTTTTCACATCTGACCCACGACGACCAATTTTATGCCTCTCTTGGAAAAAACACCATCTTAAAAATTCAAATACTTTGGTAGATTTCAAATATGAGTCACCGTTTAGAATGTTTGAGTATTTTAATATAATATAAATTTATTAAATAATTTGATTTATAGTCATGTCCTTTGAGACTTTTTTTCAGATGACCCGCATCGACCAAAGATAGGACGAACATAAGGTAACACCCCAATTATATTCTGAAGGGTTCCCTTATATTTCTGATCATGGAACCCAGTTAAAGTATTTTCTACATTTTCAGGAAAGAAATAGGCACATGCTATTAAAAACCAAACATTTTTCAATGAATTTTCCTGGGCACATCGGGCATCAGAATTTCACTCCATCGATATGTTTAATCCCATAAATTTCAAAAATAATTTATACAAAAAATTAGGAAAATAAGAGTCATTAAATTCTCCCAACCTTTGGGTTTTATGTCCCAAAAAAATCGAAAACAAGGGCTACTCAAACAAAAAAGGGTACTGAGCTCAAATATCTGCCTCTCCCTCCCATGTTCACTCGTTTTGATTATCATGCTACCACTAGACACATAAAAAATGAATCAACTCCCCATAAAATATCCTTTAACATGGACCCTCGATATCTACCAAGTACTTCCATAAATGTGGCCCCATCATCGATGTCTAGCTCGCCACAATCAAAGATGTGTGATGAGTCATGCACAAACCTCCACTCCTATGACATGTTGAAGACGTCATGTACCTAATATAGTTGTGGGGTTAAATAAAAATGGTTGGCCACTTCACCAACTCTACACTATATAAAAAATTTTCTGATGAACCTCAGAAAAAGCTTTCCACTCTAGAAAATCTAAGTAATCCCCAATGTGGTGAGACCCAAAAGAATACATAGTCTCCTTCGATGAACTCCAAATGCCTTATACTCATATCAGCATAAGACTTACATTATTCCTGTGTATTATTTATCCAATCCTAGAAGATCTACACCATCTTAGTAGTCACCTGCACCTACTTCAGGCCCATGAGTGATGACACTCCTAGGTCAATCCAAGAAAATTGGTGACTTGCAGGGTTTCCCGTATAAGGCCTCTAAGGTTTATTTACTGATGGTGGATTGGTAGATTTTTTTGTTTTAAAATTTCACTTGGGGTTGGTGATCATCCCAATTATGGCCAAAGTCATACATGAAAGCCCTTATCATGTCCTCCAAAACCTGAATGGTCCGCTCTGTTTGGCTGTCCATCTGTGGGTGACAATCTATCCCCAAGTGTAACTGAGTCCCAAACTCCTCCTACAATCCATTCCACAAATGGTATTTATGGTGAGAATCATGATCTTAGACTATCATCAATGGAAGTACATGGAGATGAACTATCCCCAACACATAGAGTCATCCCATGATCACAACTGAACTCAGCTCCTAAATAGATAAGAATTTGGATGAATTGGTTAGTTAGTCATTAATCACCCAAATGGGATCATGTCCCCTATACGTATGTGGTATGACTTTCAATAATTCCATCTATATCCCATCCCACATCCATTATAGCACATATAGTGGTTGAGTTAAACCCACTTGAACCTGGTGCTCAACCTTCACCTCCTGACAAGTTAGGCATGAAAAACAAACTCTGCAACTACCATCTTCATCCAAGGCCATGAAAACTGATGTTAGAGGTCATGGTACATCTTCGACATACCTAGATGTACCAATAATGGGTATTTATGGAACTCTCTCAAGAACTCCTCCTGCAATACCACGGGTACTACTGTGTTCTCCCTAAAAATAACAACGTGCTCCTCACCTTTAAAATATCCATGAAGGGCGTGCCTTGTGGACATCTGAGAACATAAAGCATTGTAGTCAGTATCCTAAAGTTGTTCCCCCTAGAATCCCTATAATATTGGACAAGTAACAACCATCTACTAGTGGTAATCTTCTTCATCGCCATCCACAATGGATATCTTCAATGAGGACAACTACACTGATGCATTGTTTAGAAACTATGAAATAGATCTCATGCTAAGATAATCGTACACCAAGTTCCCCAACCATAGAGTATAGAAAATCTCAATGTCAATTTCATATAGGAACACTATCTGTTGACTATGTCTCACATTCATATCCTTCTAATAGAATTTATAATTAATACTCTTATGGTAAGATTAGATGATAAACCACTTGCCCATTATGTAGTGTCACCACATCTTCAAAGTGAATACTATCACTGCAAACTCAAGAACATAGTGATGTAGTTTTTCTCATCTAATCTCAACTGGAATGAAGCACATAAAATCAAAACTTTCCCTTTTATTAAGACCTAACCAGGTTTGGTTCCTAATGCATTATAGAACACTACGTACTCGATACCATCCTCTGGTAATCTGATGATTAGAGCACTCGTCATTCTCTAACCCAACTATAGAAAAACCTCCAAGAACATATTTATCCACATGAAATGATATAACTTTTGTTTCAAATATATCAATGATGATTCCACTCTAGAAAAGTCGATACAGTCCTCCGACAGTGCCCATCCAAACCAAGGAAACTCTGCACCTCCGAAACACTATTGGGTTGATTCCAAGATAGAACATCCTCAATCATTACTGGATCCATTACTAATCCAATATATGAAATGACAAGTCCAATAAAATAGATCTCACAAATCCATAAATTATATTTTTATAGCTTCATATAAAGATGGTTCTCTTGGAGTGTGTCCAAGATTGTCCTTAGGTGTCTTGCGTGGTCCTCTTAGGATGCTGAGTACACTAGGATGTCATAAAGGATGACCACTGCGAATAGATCTAAGTAAGGATACGAGATCCAGATCATGAGTCCCATGAACACTGATGGGTCATTTTCATAGCAGATGGAATCACCAAGTACTCATAGTGGACCTAACGACATATGGAGGCAACCTTTGGTATACCCTCAACCTGTACTCATATATGGCGATAGCCAGATCTATGGTCAATCTTGGAGAACCACCACGCCCCTTTCAGCTGATCGAATAGTCCATCGATCCCCACAAGTGGATATTTATTCGTCACGATCACCTAGTTCAGGTCTTGTAAGTCAACAAAAAACCTCAAACTCCCATCTTATTTCTTTGCAAACAATACTGAGGATGCCCCTGTGTAAAAAACTGGATCTCAAGAAGTCATTCCTCAACAAGTCCTCCAACTACATCCTTAGGTCATGAAGCACTATATGTGTTATCGGACCTGAAGGAGTAGATATTGGTGTTGTCATGGGGTATAGATCATTGTATAAGTATACCTCCCTATAGAGAGGTAGTCCTAGAACATACTCAGAAAATATTACCTCATAATCTACCACCAATTTTGGAATCTATGGACTCAAATCAACCACCACACCAACGGTCAGGCTATCCATCTGATGAGTGATCAGTAGAACCCTCATATGTTTGATTCTGTAGTATGTTTCATGCTTTTACTTTTAACAAAAAAATGGATAACTTGGTCCCATCACTATGGTCACACTTTACTATGTGTCTATAACAATCAATCTATACCTTAAAATGGGGTAACCATTCCATACCAACAATGATGTCGTAAGGCCTCGATGCCCCTACCAAGAGAACCCAACTGAAACAATTTACTCTTAGAGAATGTACACACTGTCAACACTAGTGTGTGATCATCGAATCTCTTCTCGTAAGAGTTTTGAAGCATAAGGTATGATTCAATGGTTCATCCAGAATATGCGTGTCTCAAAAAAATTTTGTGGAATGAAAATAATTATTGGAACCCATGTCTATCAGAACTACTTATAAGGATTAAAAGAAAAAGATCAAACCTCTAATCATCATTGAAGCCTCTAGGTCATAAGCATCCATAACCAATAGTTGGTATTGTCCATTTCTGAATGCTCCATGAGCCTGTTATGGACCACCTAGGACTGGTGGTTCTAATATCTCGAACCTACAACCACCTCACACCACCCTTCTTGCCCCCCTTCCATGTTTGAAACCCCTACGTACCACCCTTCTGCTGCTTCTGACTCTACCTCGATGGTCCCAAAACTATCTCCTAATCAGCCATATGAAGGGTCGAGTAATCTTGTTCTAGATGTCCCCAATTGCCGCACAAATAAAATAGCATGTTTTTCAACTGATCTGATCTTCCCTTGGAGCCCCGTACTAATGATCCTAGGTCATAGGATCATCTCCCAAAGAACCTGACTAGATTGGGTCACTGTGACTATCGTTGCGAGCCTTCTGTTGGGGTCTTAGCTTCCTTGTGTCTACTGGTTGCTCCCACTACCAGTGTCTGCTTCGATAGAAATCTTTGCACTAGGAGGCCTCGTTCAAGTACCCTAGCTTATGTCTGATGTTAAGGGATATCATGGATGCCTTTATCAACCAGCATAATCTGATCTCAAAGTTCTCATACCTTAAGAACAGGTCTTGTACCGTATCCATGATATAACGTGAAATATTGGTAAATCCTGATGAATACTCCACCACAAGATGACTTCCCTATTATAGATATATAAGATTATATATTCACACCAACTAGAACATGGACGAGAAGAACTCCTCTATAAAGGGACACTCAAAGTCTTCCTAAGAGTGAGTCATCTAATCATGTGTATAGGTCACTAAGATCCACCATCACCCCACATAGTCTTGAAAAAGAATCACTGTATGGAATTCCATCTGGTCGGAAGGCTTCCTAACAAGGTGAAACAAATGAGATACTGCCTCCAGCCAATTCATAGCTTTCTGGGGGTCTGGATCACCCCGAAACCTGTAAGGTCTCTCCCTCTAGAACAAGTTAAATGTTATCAATCCACATGTATCCTCATCTGGTAGTGATGGTAGTAGTTACTGCTCCATGGGTGGGGTTATATCTCGTAAACCACCTATAGGTTCTATCTTCAGTATATTCCTCAAAACTAATTCTTAAGGCTAAGTGGATCGTCATCATGATCATGCAATGGAATCTGGCCTAATTGTTTGCATAGAGTTATCATGTAATAAAAAAATGTGCACCAAGATCAATATAGGATATTTAGAGATCTAACTCAAGAATTACATTGAAGACAAAACCCATTCCTATTTGATGCATGTTCCGTTATTTTCCTGGTAATCAGTTTTTTCATGTACCTAATCGAAAAGTTGGATTCCAGAGTCATAGTATATGTCTTTGTAAACCATTGCACCAAAACTAGATTCCCTATATTGAATGTTGAAATCCAAACACCTAAATTAGTTTCACTAAATGAACCTCATAGAATACTAGTCCAAAAATAGAACCAACCTCTTGTGTTGCCACAATGTCATGAACTATCATAGAGGGGCCCCTACTGTGACTACCCTAATCCAACCTCAAATAGGCCAGGGTATGGTGACTAGCACTGAGTAGGAATATACCAAAAATGGGAGGAATTTTCATATGTACATGTATTTACACACAAATATCCATGCAACAAATGCTGAAATGTAAAACCATTAAGCAAATAATGCATGAAAACCACTATATCACACATCCATAGTATAATAATGAATGTACTGGATAGTAAAGAGGATCAAAACATTCCAACCCAAAGAAAAGAGTCTACATCCACCTGTACTATCAGTAATGTAAGAGTTTTTTGGAATTTTGTCGAAAAAGATATCAGAACACACCCTATTTTGTCTTGTATCGTAACGAAACGCCTGATCTTGGTCTTCCTGGAATTCCATCGAACAGTTGATCATCTGCATAAGACACAACACATGTGCGGAATGAATTTTATGGGGTGGGTAAATCATTACTCAGTAGGACACACCTAAACCAAAAAGGAATACCACAATGGAAATACCACAAAGGAAATACTACGAAGGAATACCAAAAAGGAAAACCACAAATGAAATACAATGACCGAATAAGACAAAGGAGTGCCACAAAGTAAATACCATGAAGGAATGACACAATGGAATACCACAAATAAAAAACCCAAAATGAATACCAAAAAGTAATACCATAATGGAAATACCATGAAGGAATTCATAGTTATCTGCAGACATACAAAAGTCTATAAAATATTTATCATGAACATACAGATATACTCAATCCTACAAGAAACATAGTATCAACCTAACAAATAGTCTCCGTAAGACACAAATTATTCATAGGACACACAATATCCATAAGAATAAAAGTCACTATAAGACACATAGTCTCTATAAGACACCCAATCCATATAAGACACACAGTCTCTAGGTCACACCTAGCCACAAAAAAAGTTTTCTTGAAGTGAAATCATTCCGAGAGAACTCAATCCTCATCCCATTTGGTCATATGATACTCCAACAAAAACAAACTTAGGATGTATCAAAATTATATTCTCTTCATAAGGGTCCCAATTCTGCAGACATATAGTGAAATGGATGTTTGGTTTGAATGTTATGGCTGTTTGAAAATTTTAGAAGGGGGTTCACTGGGCTTTGGACTGACCATGTGGGTCGACCACCCTATTGTAGCTCGAACTGCCATGACAGTTAACCGTGGCATAGTCCAACCGCCCGGGACTAGCCTGGGTGCACCCTGACACGTAGGGTCTGACCTGACCAAACAGGTCTGACCCGGCCTACTCCGACCAGGCCTGACCCACCTCACCGGCTGGACCCATCATGCAACCCCAACCCGCTCCCCTAGCTCGATCTGTTTTTTAGGTCGGTCCAGCTCATACAGTCACCCATGGTGACCTCCATGTCCCACAAAAAACCAATTAAACATCTTATAACCCTCTACCATATCCCAAGTCACTCCACATCATTCCTTGCGGTGCTGAACGCACCGTGATTCCATGTGCAGGACGCATCGTACCGTCGTGAGCCGCCGAATGCCACCCTTCCTTCTTCGGTTTGATTTTCTTCCTCTGATTCCCAATATCTAAAAAGAATGTACCTCTTTGATCCTCGGGTCCTGAGATACACTAATCTTGGCTGATTTTCATCTTTACTCAAATCTGGGGGTCTAATCGCATTTAGATCCTCCTGGAAAGCCGAGGTGTGATTACAAGGATCCATTAGTGATGAATTCATATAATAGAGGAGAGAAAGCACAAGAACACCCAAATAATGGACCTTATACTTTGTTCGTGTCTTCCAAATTTTTTTATCTTTACTTTGAAAAAATTGGATAATATAATCTCTCGATAATCCTATAATAGTAACCCATCATACAACAATGATCAAACCGCAAATAAAACAGTTTATGGATTGAACTGTGTTCATCATATAAATAAAGAATGGTGAAAATAATTTAGAAATAAAATTCCCTACCTGAGATATTGATTGTTCTCTGTTGAGGATTGATTTACATTAGAGATCCATAATGAATGATCTCTGATCCTAGTGTCTGCCATCATTGCTGAGATAATTCTCTTAGGATTCTCTCCAAATCCTCCAGGGAATTTCTAGGGTGATGTGCCGAACTATGGGTCCCTACCTATATTATAATTTAAAAGAAATATCTTCTCTTCCTTGATTTAACATTAAAATGAAATGAACTCATAGTTTATTTTATTCATTAAAATGTTCATAAACAATTTTTCACAATCGACCCTCACTAACTGTTGATAGTCCTCGCCTAGGGAAAACACCACACTAAGAACTCAAATGTGGTATCATATATCCAATCCTTGTCATTGTTATGGAGTTATTATGATTTTAAAATAAAATAAATTTTATTTAGTTATTCTATTTATAGTTACATCCTTGGGTACTTTTTCATCAGATTACTTGCCCCAATAAAAATTAGGTAACACCTAGGGTAAAAAATCCATTCTAAGCTCAATGGTGACCTCATAATTTTGATTCAGGAAAATTTTAAAAAGATATTCCTTTTTTTAGAAAATCTGCACATGTTTACTATTCAAAAATGAACATTTTTTCAATGAATAACTTTAGGCACACCAGGCCATAGAATTGTAGGCTGTCTGAGTGCATGGTCTTGAAATTTTTCCAAATAATTTCTAAAAAAATCAGGTAAATCAGAATCATTAGAAAGGGAATTTTTGATCCATATCATTTATTTTCCAATATTTATATATGTTTCTATAACAATTACATCTGGAAATTAATGAATGAATATTTAGGGAATTACCACTAAAAAATTAATTATAAATGGACTTATCCTCAAGCACTCCTAATATACTGTTTTCCTTATTTTATATTAAGTAAATATTCCCATTTTACCCTTCCAAAAACATTTTTATACATTTTTCATCATATAATTCTAATCATGAATTCAAAATACAACATTTTTTAGGAACTCATATTGAGAATATGAGAATTCCTCGATGTTTGTATATATTTTATAACAAATATTTCATTAAACATCTCATGTAAAATCTTCATAAATATTATTCTATAGTATATAGATGTTTTATTATTATAGGTATTCTATTGAGGAAATAATATTACAATTATATAACTCTATAAGAACACTCATTCATTAGTATAACATGTTCTTATTTAGGTTCATACAACCACTTAGATTAATGATGTAATATAAATTTTACCATTTTAAACATGAATGAGTATCATTAAATTATTTCTAGCAATATATTTAAAAAATAGTTATTTTATTTTCTAAATATGGTTTATGAAGGGGGGATACTAAATAACGATCATTAAAATGTTACTTAGTATTATCGATAAATTACCCAGAACATATTCATCGTAGATTACCTTAGTAAAAACCATCCCCATAACTTTAGTCAGGTGACCATGGAAAGAAACGAAAAATTAAGGAAAATTAATCCACTAAATTAAATAATATTGTAAATTTTTTCTTGTTATCAACTAATGAGGATATATATCTCCATATCAAAACATGTATGAGGTAATCAAAATTACTAACATTTGCTGATGAATATAAACAATAAGAATCTAATATATATATAATGGTTGATTATAATTAAAAATACAACATTTAATATATATGAATAGTATTTTTAAATAATCTATTATGATAGTTATGATTATTTTAAAGGAGGAAAATGTTTTATTAATGGAAATTGTGAGTAATTGTAGTGGTTTCTTTAACAATCTCATTTTGATATCGGGACTATTTCTAAAGAATTTTCCATCTAGGAAAATTATACATTCTTTTAATATAAAACAATGTTCTTTTATCTTCCCCCTTGTTTATTCATGGGGTTAGATTTATTCTCTCCATAATTTTTGGTTCATAATTTAACCCAAATAATGATCATAAATTTTAATGACTTTATCTCATACTTTCAATGAGGAAATGTTCTCTTCCATATTCATTTTCATTATATTGTTTTCTCGATGTCCATATATATATATTAAAATTTTATATTATATTATATTTTATATTCAATAAAAATGTATGAAAATAATATTTTTAATATTTTTTCATATATGAAATTATATATTGAAATGATTTTCTTTAGAATTGTTTTGAAATTTTCTTCTTCATAAAATATTTTAGATGAACACATTTTCTCATCAAATTTATTAGTTTTCGTTATGAAATTTTTAATCTAATTTTTTACTTTTTTCATAAATAATATTTATTCCTATTGTTCTATGAAATTATTTTTTATTATAATAAACATTTTCCAAATTCATCTTTATGCATATTTATTTTTCAATAAATTTAGTTTGTACTCTAATAAAAGTATTTTTAATCCATGTCAATACACTATAATGATTATTATTATTATACGAGAATAATATCTAATAATAATATTAGTATTAATTATCTATATGTATTGTAATAATTTATTATGGATGTTTTTATGAAACTATATTCTTTACTAGAAATAATTTACCAAATGATGGAATTATTTTTTTTTCATGTTCTTGTGAAAATTATAAGAATTTTTTACTAGTATATAATAAATGTATATGTTTTATCAATCCAATGAATTGGGTTATGTTTTATAATTAATTGGAAAATTAAGTTTATGCATGGTTCTGACTGTGGGTATCTTTATTGAAATGTTTCTAAATAGACAAGATTTTGGGTAGATTTATTTATAAGTTTACATGTGGATTGATTTCATTTTGAAATGTTTACAATTTTATGTGTTTTTGTGTTTATTCATATTCCAAATATATGTGTTATACCACATGATTATTTTATTCTCAATCGATCATGATCATTTTCTATTGTTTCTATATACTTACACCATTTTGTATGAATAATACTTTTAGATTATATGTTATTTTTTATGTCTTATAGAAATCTATTATTACTTAATTATCTTTTAAAATATATATTTCATTCATTTTAATATTACATAATTTGAACTAGTTAAAGAGGGTTTCCCTCTCGATGGAGAGTTGCCTGACCGAGACACCCTCCATAAACATCCCACCACTAAAGCTAGTGCCAATTAATAAAGGGTTAGTTAAAGAGAAAACCCCACTCTCAGACTCACAGATGTCACTACATCCTAGCTACTTTCAAACCCCCTTCTATTTCAATGAAGCTCCAATAATCACATTTTTAGATAAGGAGGTAACATAATGGATATCTCCATGTTTTCTTCATTCATTCATGAAGAATTTAAATCTATATTACATATTGTATAGGTTTTCTTTAACGGATTACCAATTCATCTAGTTCATCAATATTAACTTTGATATATTGAAAAGATTATTGGAAAACCACTCAGGTTCGACTCCACTACTCTTGATCTTTCCTGACCCTCAGTTTCTAGTGTGTGTATAGATGTTTAAATTTTGTGGGAGATACCTGAAGTTATTAAAATTATGAATTGATTTGAATTATTCTGTCTATATTTTTTTTACGAGGATATCCCTTATTATTTTTTCTTTGCCATCATCATGGTCATCTACATTATAAATTTGTAAATTTAAATGTTCCATGGGTTCTTAAATATAAGGTTGATTCATGTGGTCTTCAGCAAATGAGAGGGAATGGGGATGGTGTGGAACCTATAATTTTTTGAATTAAGGAGGATACAAATAGCATGAATTCTTGTTATGTTCTTGTGGATATGAGTTCTTATTTAGTTAAGAAAGGTAGATTTTATTCTTTGATCCAAATTGTTGGTGTTCAAGATTTTGTAGATGTTGATGGATAAGAAATGTTTTCTGGAATGGTTGTTGGTGTTTCTCCCATAAAAGTACAAGATTACACACTGAAGGAAAGATATGTATATAAATTGGGAGGAAAATTGGATTTTCCTCACACATCTATTCCAACAATTTTTATATCATTTGATACTAATGATATACATGGAATCCAATCTTCAATGGAAAATGGAAAAATTTATATTATTGATGGGGAAGACTTAAAATTTTTAAAGGATAAGAAATCTTGACCATAAATAGTACATTCTAACATTCCCAGAAAAATGAATACAAGGTCATCCTCCCCTGTCAATGATATATTTTTTCATCTTGATAAAAAATGATATCCTATTAGGCAGATTCACGAGTATGGACGAAACAAAAGATAGAAAATCATGGGATCCTATTATTCATTCCGAGGATAGAAAAACATAGCTCTCATGTCATACTCATTGTAGGGAATACATGATTGGAATTGGAATTTCATATTCACCCATGCAAACATCAAAAACTCAGTGAAAGGGGGATTTGTGATCTCAGTTTGGCCGCCCATTGGTGGGTCCTAGAATGGAATCTTTTAAAAAAACTTTATATTATGGTTGAAAATATATATCTTAAAAATAAGTTTCTATAAATGAGGCATGACCTCATATACAGAACTATAAACCAAATATCTCTGATTCCATTCCCTTCACCCTAAGGGGACAACGCAAAAATATTCAATAGGTGAACTTAGATAACTCTTCTTACACAAGGATTCAAACCGAAGGGTTATTCATGTGATATATTAAATGGTTACCATGATCAAATCCTAAATTAAGTCCTTATTAGAGGTAATTTCATGTAAAATATATGAAAGAAACATATCTGTTAAATTATTGGGGAACATTGTGGTTATGTCCTTTGAAACTCTGCACCTTCTTTTGTTTGGTTTATACATGTATGGTTTCCCACTATTTCCTTAAAAGTTATTTTGAAAAAGAAATTTATGTTTCAATCATATTACCTCACATGAATATGATAAAAACCATATATCACCCAATAGTAATTTTTTCATTGATTATCGATATTATACCACTATTTTATATGTTTTCATTCTCTTGGTAATATCAAGGGGTATTAAGTATATTTTGTCTATAAGGGTTTCATGTGAGAAATATAATTTAGAGATATGTTAATGAAATAATGTGAAATAATAAATTTAATCATCGAATCATGAAAGACACTAAAAAATTATGTTATGTGGGATTTAATTTATATATGAGAGGTAATGTTTAATTCTAGGATATGAACTAATATATTTATATATATGTTATTGTTGGATCGCCTCATGATTCCTCAAAAATATATTCGAGAGTCAAATAATCAAATTACACAACACATTCTCTCTAATATTTAGAATCTAGATATTATATTCATTATATTATAACCCATTCCCCAAATTTTTTTTCTTAGTGGAAGGTATGTGTGTTGGGTTAGTTTAATTATTCGAAAAATGTGATACATGACATGTTTATTTTAATTTGGGTTTTTATGAAGCAATGCTAAATAATATGTTCTATATATAATTATATCCAAAAGATCAAATGACCTAATATAAAATTGAATTAGATTTATATTCATAAAAAACCTTATAAACACATTCCATATAAGTAAAATCATGAAGATAATATCCCATAATTGAAAATCATTCTTTCCTTTGATTATTTATAAACTTCTAATATGTAAATTTGGATTTATTGACATGACTATAGATGTATTAAACATTCTCAGTTCTCCCCACAAGGATATCTAGATCAACTATCTTACTTTATCCAACTTCTTCTAGACTGGTAAGTATAAAATATATTTTTTAATACATGAATTTGTTTGATACCATATTAATTCCACAAGGGAAAACTATAATTATAATAAAATTCCACCAAAGGTAGATAATAGAACCATATTACATGAATATAAAGTGATCATGATCCCGAAAGGTTTTTTAATAATTAGATAGAACATTAATATTACCTTCACCTTGATGATGATAAATAGTCCTCGAATTTATCTTAGTGTTTTAATACTCTTGAAGACTCCTCTGAAAAAATTATTTTGAAGAAGGGTTATAACTAGATATAATTGATAGAGGTAAAATTTAAAACCTCATAAATTTATTGATATAAACACATGAATGTATCTTAAATGTTAAATCATACTTTAATTATTTGAAATGTTTATAATTAGATATATGATAAAAAACCACATACGACATCATACTTCAGAGATCTTATGGTGAGTCTAATAACAATGTATATCGTAATATTTTCTTACACATACACTAGTCTGTGGAGTAGTTTAATGACACCCTTAATATTTTTATCATAAAAATTACTCTTTTCCACACAATGAATATCAACACAAATTTATGAATTTTCTACTCCATGTTAACCCATTTGAACTATTATCTTAAATCCCAATATTTCTTAGTGTCACCAGGGTATATATGAAAAATTAAATTATTATATTATTCATCTAAGTTAAAAATATAACACATATCCTCTTTCAAAACATCCCTAAACCATCTTTATAGTTGTATTACAATTTTTTTTTTGTAATTCATAGATTTATTATTATGTTTTTCAAAACAGTTTATTAATGTTGGGATTTATTTATCTTATCTTGTTAATATGGTTATGAAATAACGTTGAAAAGTAATGAAATTTCAGATTCCATTGTATTTTCCATTAATAAAATTAAAAAATAAATGAATATTTTATTATTTTCCATCCTCATCTATGATATATCATCACGTTTATTCTCACACAATCGAATCCCTACCTTCATTTCTACCCATGTTGATTGTGTAGTGGGAAGTCATACTACATGAGTAGTTACAACAATATCCATTATCTGATGTCGATTCCTTTCTTTGTGAATAAATACATTAAATATTTTTATCTATACATTTGTAAAATTTTAGAATATAAAAATATTATCTCTAGAAATTCAAGTAAATGATCAAAAATTCCATATCAAGATATAGTGTTGGGTAGTTTTGTTCATGTCTCTTTAATTTTCATGATTTATAAGTAGAAACTCTATCATTTTTCGTAAGGATACACCAATTGCATCTCATATATGCATCACAATATATGGAAAGTCTTCATTTAATAGTTGGAATGGTAAATGCAATAGAATTTAATGACATCTTCATCAGTTACTCAAAAAAATATTCACATTACTTCTTCCATGTGAATCTGACTATTTATATGTTTACCTGGTTAATGGGTTAGCCATGATATATTTGATTTTACAAATTACTGATAATAAATTGTCAAATCTAATAAATTATATATCTTAATTTTATTTATATGTTTTCTACATTCTAAAACTACATTTTCTTTAAAGGGTTAATAAAACTTCTATCCATAGAGATAATCTATCCATGAAAAGGATCTTGGTAGATCAAAATTTATACATACTAACTATCTCGTATGACTTCTATTTTTTGAGTGTCTTGAGAAAAATTCAAAAAATTATTCTCATGATATTTATATCTTTTATAGTATAAATTATTTCATTATTAATAAAACCATAAATTTAAAAATATATTCCATGCAAACTCTATATATCATAAGAATATACCATGAGGATGAATTATTTAATCCTTATTGAATTACCTTAAACTCATAAAATCCATACCAGAAACAGAATGATGTATCTAATATACCATCCTTCATTACTATTAGATGACAATAACCAAAATGATTATTGGCCTTTGAGATTTATTGAACTCCTCAAAATTGATCAAATAAGTCATCATTTCATGTTACAATAGTTTTTAATTGTGGTAATGGTATTAATATTCTATAATCTATGCATAAACTAATATCCCCATCACACGTTTTTTATAAATTTTATAGGTTCTATGAAATATGAGGCACTATGGTGTATGAATACTTTATCATAAAATGCATGTATTTATTTCAATAACCCACCAAATTTTAGTGGGAACATTACATAGGGACTATTGTATAAGTGTTTAGTCCTCAGGGATGATTTAATTAGAAAAATAATCTATAAATTCATGGGGATTTATAGGTTCTTTCACAAGATATACACTAATGTATTATTACCAAATTAATATATATATATATATATGATATTAATAGTATTTTTATCTCATATATTGATTGAATGATCTATAAACATTATCATAGAATATCATTAATGTGAGAAACTCTATGTGGTTTTAGATAAGACTCATATATTGAAGTCTCTCCTATAAAATCAATGGATTCTGTGACTCCATTGAAAATTATCACATAATTTTCTTAGCAGAAAATATTTTCATTATACATTGTGATAGAATCAATAGTAATAAGTACGTGAATGTAAACTATTACTAAAACAATTACATTTGGGACATATAAATCTCTAGGAACATTAATAAATAATTCATAAATATATCCCCATCATAATAAGATATCCAATTGGTATTTTCATTAATAAATAATTTCATAGTGTCATAGGTTATGATTCAATATTCTTAGAAAACATTCATTTTATAAAAGAGTGAAAAGACCCATAATTAATAAACTAGTGTCTCACGTTGAGTTTGTTATTAGAGTACATGTTATCAAACCATTTATGGCTTCCAAATCTTTTATAGTAATTTTATAATCCATGGCTCATTCCCTTTGCCCCCTTTAAGGAATATTTCGTTGATCTATTGGAAATTAATTATAATATCATTCTATTTATATATAATTAATTCATTATAACTTGGTAGCTTATATATTTCATTTACATTCAATAACATGATGGAATTTATCTCTACAATTATATAAAACTCCCATTATGTTCAGGGAACTCCTAGAGTGTTTCTTCCCATATTTATTGAGGTTTGAAAATACTCAAATCCATTCTCTTCCATAGGCATATTTTACTATACAAGGAATTCATCCTTACTCTTTTACTGTTAATTTAATATGAAAATCTAAGTCATCAACAAAAATTTATCAATTTTTAAATCACTCTTATATTCCTCCTCATATGAGTAAAATTTTTGGGAAACCAATACCATTTTAATCAATTGATTTATTCTATTAAATAAGTAATAAATATTACTATCAATATTATGTACATAGAATAAAACATTTCTTTCAAATTATATAATGTAATAATCACATTTAGTAACATTTTCCTCTATATGTTTTATATATTCACTAATTTCAATTCTATATTATCCATTTTCTAATAATGTAATTAAATTTATAAAAATATGACCTTATGATAAAATTACTCTATGTTTTCTATTTCATCCTCCTTATTTAATTATAAATATAAAACTATTGATTAGAATATCCCATTAAATACAATACTTCCATGAGAAACGTTTAAATTTTACTACTTAACAATGTGAGGAATATATTTGAAAGGGACTTAACCCATTGATCAACTACTACTGGATGCATTGTTCCATTAAATGATGAATATTTTTATTATATAGTGTTATAAATAATTATTTCCCTATGTTATATAGAATTAGATTATTTAATATAATAATTTTTATTAGTGTTACTAGTGTCAAGTACTAGAATATATTTATAATATACTTTTATCAAGCACTAGACTCAATGACTTTATCTAGAGGAAAATTCCTACATTTATTACGGGAGTTAACATGGTTTTCATTTCATTAATTAAGAACAAGTTATATGAAATTAAATGAAATTAATAAAGTAATATTGATACTAAATAATACTATATAATTCTTATTTTGGTAAATTAATCTTGTGTTATTTCTGAATATACTATGTTCTTATCACAATTTTTGTATAGTCTAAATTTATTATTCTAAAAATAATTCTCAATTTTACCTTTAAGAATCATTACATTAAAACTATAACAACCCCAAATATACTAACCAAGAGATGGTTGTTATGTTTTTATGTTGGTATATAATATAACATATCACGTTACACAGGATGTAATAATTTAGTTATAGTACGAGTCTAGATACAAAAAATATACTTTTATAACATTTGAAAAGATAAAAATAATTTATAAAAATTCAAAAATTAGATTTTTATTTCTTATATAATTTACATGGATAATTTATAATACTATTATTTATTTTCTATAGAAAAGGGAAACATAATAATGTCAATATATTAGACTCCCAGTAAGGTGTATCATACAAAATATGCTATATTATAATGAAGAAGCCATAAATTATTTGAGAGGAATAATTCATAATCTTATAATTCCATATAGATGATAACATGAGCATAATGTACATCCATGGATAACATAAAATTAAAAATAAATAACCATATGGATATTAATAAATGTTTTCTTATTGAAAAATCACACGATATCAAACATAAAAAATATACCTTTAATTCCTCATTCAAATGCCTCATACAAAAATTGATAATCATGCACCAAATACAAGAGATGCTTCGACTTATAAGACCTAGAAATCCATGGAATGAGTATATAATTATATGCTTCACCCATTATATAATATATACACCACATATATCGTATGAACATGTTTGGATAATAAGGAAAAATGTTATAAAATAAACCACTTATACACCTTTTTTTAATTTTCAATACTCACATGTATAGATGTAGTGGAAATATATATTATTAATGTTTCCCTAATATATTCAATTTTATAGATAAAAAGGTCAATACAAATCAATCTTGTAGGAATTATATAACATTCACTATTTAATGTTAAGTATACTTTATTATAGTGTAGTTGGGTAGGATAATTTCATCACAAAGTGGTGTTAATAGGTATTATTAAATGAAATAGTTGCTAACCAAAGTAATGGTAGGAAAATATTCTCATAAAAAACTAAAATTTTATAGAAATTAAATATCATATAATGGTGGTATAATTAGAGGAAAATATAATTCCACAATACAATCATATATTTTTAATAATTAGAAGAAACATAATTATATAATAAAATTTTAAATAATTCAATGAACTATAGAAGATAAGTGAAAAAAAAGATATGAAAACCATTACATTTCTATATCCCATTGAAAATAAATAAAATTAACTCTATAAATCCATATTGTTTTGGATCTCTAAAGAGAAAACAGATAAGGTATTAGGAACAATCACCATACTAAATCCCTCAAGAAAAACTCATTGGAATGAATTTGAGAGAGAAATAATGGAATATTTGGGAACTCTGATCTACCTATGTTTCTTCTCAAAGTATCTCGAGAGTGGAAATGATAGTAAAACCATTCTTAATAGACATGGTGTGTAATGGAAATAGTGGATGGGTGGACATTTATATCAATTGAGATGTATTTCATTATTAATTTAAAATTTTAGACTATATACAGCTGGTTATAGATAAATTAAAGACTATTATATTTATATGACACTAACATATCTGATTTTATGATTCTTTTTTATGGAAAAAGCCCCTTTTATTTTTTTATAAATTTACATTCATATGAATTTATGTTATTTATTAATATATTATTATATCTTTTTTATATGATATTATTATTCATAGTTTTTCTTATTTTGAGTTAAAAAATTAATATTATTATAACACCTTATATATTTCCTTGGATGCTTGAGAAGGAAGAAGATAAAATGTTATCTACTACAGTGATTATGTGATAATTACTTCTATTGTTGAAGAAACCTTTCCAGTGGTTCTCTGTAAGGATCTACATATTCAATGAAATATTTAATTTTATTTTAGTTGATAATGTATTCAATTATGTTTCATTAGCTTGAAAGTAATTTCTACACCACTAATTTTTCTAAGTGAGTAGTCCTTGTACTGGGTGTTTTTGTTGTATGAACTACGAATATTATTTATCAGGGAGAGACTTGGAAATGAACTTTAAACATTGTTATAAGTAACATAATAATTTTAATCCCCTCTCAAATCCCTTTTATACGTATTATAATAAAAATATCTAAACTTATACCGAGTTTTGATGGAGTAGACTAGTGGAGGTTTGTATGGACCCAAACCACCATAAAAAAATAATTTGTGATTTTCATTATTTTTCCCAACATGTCACTATATATTATATCAATGAAAATGAAAAAATCGAATGCATAATAAGAGATATGTTTAAATTTTGTGTTAAATTTATTAACCAAATTCTCCCATTATTGATGAATTATATAATATTTTAAGGACACCAATTGGTACCGGATCTAAAAATTTTAGTTCTCTATATATTCTTGTTGAAGTTGAAGGATCTAAATCAGGTTTATATAATATATCATATGAGGAAGGAAAGATAATTTTTAGAGAAACTAATTCAAAATTAGATAATTAAATATTTTGGAAATAAATCATATATATTTATTTAATGAATATTTTATATATAGTATATGTGAATGTTGTTATACATAATAATTTTCCTATAGAAGAATAGAATCATTTGTGTGTAAATAGGGAGGAATAATGTTTTCAAAATTCTTAATAGACAAATTAAATTATTTATATTCTAGGACTTGATTAATTTAATAGATATTATAAGTTTTATATTGATAAAAATAAGATTTTGATTATTTTAGTTTCTAATAAAGTGATATATTATCAAAAGAAATTAAGGTAAAATAATACTTAACATATGTTTGGTGCATTCAGGATGTGGGATATGGAAATAATTACAAAATAGAAAGGAATAATTATTGGAAATATGAATGATTTCTCATCCTATGGAGCTATAGTTCAAAAATCTAATCCGTGTTAAAATTTACATTGAGTTTTACCTTCATGTTGTAGTAGAATATGAGCTACAATCATGAAATCTACATCATTAAAATATACAATGATTAAACATATAATTGAGATTCTGATTATTTACAAAGAATAAATTCAATCCAAATTATAAGAGAATATATTAAGAATGATGAAAAATTATTCCCTTTAATTATTTACTTTAAAATATGACAAGAAGGAAAATGAGGTTTTACCAATTCATCTGGTGAAGGTGAATCTAGTCGTTCTAAATGTTATGATGATCTACTCCTAATTTCATGATGGATTAGTTAAAATAAATGGATGATAATATGATTTAATAAATACTTTTGGAAAATCAAAAAAATCATATAAATTGGAAGGAATTAGAATTTTATGAATTTTCAAATCTTGGACACATCAATCATGATTTTTCACAATATAATTAAAAGAAGAAGTTTAAGAGGAGTAATAAAAGAAGATATAATGTTAATAAAAATATAAAAATAACTATGGAAGACATGCATAATACATTTTAAAACTAATTTTTTGATTATCATTAATAATTTTATGATTAAAAATAAAAATAAAATTTAAATATATATTTTTTTATTCAAACTGTAGAGTAATGACATTTTTTGTGTATACATACTAAATCACAAACTATAATTTTGATGAACGTAATGAATATTTTTTCGATTATTTAAGACAAATACAATTATATTAATAATATTGGAAATGTATAAGAAACTATTATTTTCTTTTTCTCACTAGAAATATGTTAGATATAATTATATTTTAAAGATAAAATCAAAATTTGGAAAATCTATTTCTAATTTCACATTACTAGAAATTATGATTAAGTAGTTGTTACCTGAATTTGAATTCATAAATTTGGAGGCTAGTATGTTTTGAAATAGATAGTATTACCTTATAATTCCTCTTATAATAAAATAATAGAGGTAATTAGAATAAATAGAGTAAAATAAATATATATAGACATTATTTTTTACCTATATCAACTTAAAAGAGAATGTACAGTTTATACTCACACAAACTGAAGATATAGTTTTTTAAAGTGGTAATGTTAAATATATATGAATTTCTCTTATTGATATAGACTATGAATTTCATTTTTCACTTTAAGAAATATTTTTCAGTCAAAAGAGAGTGAGTGATTAGTATTTTGTACTTGATGATATCATGTCATATTTATTTAGAACTATTAGTATTAATAAAATGTTTGTGAATGATTTATAGCCCAATTAAAAGGTTCATTAAATTTCATTCAAATTTTAATTTCTTAAAGTGTGTATGAATATTATTATTATTTTTGGATATCTAACAACAAAATATAATAACGATTGAGGATAAATATTTTCCTTATATACATTGTGTCATATTTGTATCATTTTTATGAAATGAAACGCAATTTTATCCTTATAGAAAAAATAAAGAATCAACTATTTAAGAAGAAGGAAATATATTTGAATATGTATGAAGCTAATAAATGTCATGGGATAAGAAATATGGGATAATTAGTAATACTAAATATTTACTATTCTTTTAATAATTATTTTAACCAACATGTAACTATTGGAGGATAGTAAGACTTTCGAGAAGTTGAACCTGACATAATGTTTCCTAATCCAGACTGGGGGATACTATGATACAACTAATTTCATATTTAACTTAATTAAATTGGGATGTAATAGTAAAACATGTTAGTAATTTGGTTTCTCTTGCTTTAATTGGGGTCAATTACTCTATAGAACAAGTGGCTACAATGGTTTAGGCACAATTAATTGGATATATTTTTGGGAAGAATACAATTAACGATTAAGTGTATATTGAAGAGACTCAACAGGATAATAGGCATGATCCAACCAATAATATTAGATATAGATTTTATGATTAATATTAATAAACATATGAAATTAATTTTTAAGGGGTTATCATGTTATATACGTTGATAATGTTCTATCACAAAAAAATAATTATTTATGTTAATGTTTTGATGAAAAAGTTCAAATATTTTCTACATAACTATTCTATGAGTTCAATCTTATGAAGGTGGAGTTTAATGGGTTAAAATTTGAAAAAATATATTCAAATACGGAAATGATATTATTGAAATAAAATTATATTGGAAAGTCTGATTTTCAGTAAATGTTGTAGTATATGGTTTGTAAATGTGTTTTTGATGAAATGGAGAATATATTAAAATATCAGTCAGATATGATAAATCACTTTTTTCATGAACAATTATGTGTATAATAATCAGTGTTTAAAGAGAGTGATGTTTTTATAGATGAGTTAAAAATATTTTATCATACACATCCATTATGAATGATACAATTTATTCAGAATAGTATAATATTATATATTTAGTTATTTTTAATCCTAAAAAGAAATATTTGTTTACTAACAACATGAAAGTCATGGAAAGTGAATAATATAATCATAATGATATGAAAATATCATGAGTAGATATTATAACTTTTTTATGATATATTTACATCATTAACAGATAATCAGAATAAAAATGTTAGAGAATGTAAAATTATTTTTGACGGGTCAAAGAAATAAAAAATTATATTGAATAGTAACTTCAAAATTTTGTGTGATAGATAAGATCAGATTATTTATAGTATTAATGAGATAATTTTTTAATGATTAGAATCATATTATAAATAATCAATTCATAAATAACCACATGTTTAGGGAAATATTTCTATTGAAAATGCTATTTTGGTATATAAAGCTCAAGAAGTTGATCAGACTAAACCTGTTGTTTCTTCCATGTTTTTTTATTGATGCTCAATTACATATTTTTAAAGAGAAACTTTCTTACAATGTAAATACATATGATATTAAAGTAATTCAAAATTTTTTTGGGAAATATTTAATCTAATTAATTATTTTATTATTTTATATTTTCAAAAGCATAAAATAGTAGGGATATTGAAATGTGGGGTAACAATATCTATGACCCCAAAGATCATAGATTCTATATAAATATCCCTCTAGAATTCTATATATCTTTTACAGAGAGATTGATTAATGTTTTTCACATCGCATGATTGTCCATAAAAAAGATGTGTAATATTTTTCATATTCTCAAAGAGAAGATTGAGCTTCCTTTGAATCTTTGCATTCTCAATTTAAATTTCCATTTTCATACTCATAAATTTATGACAGATTTGGAATATAGAAATTATTGGAACAAATCATTTTATTAAGATGAATATTTTTTGGAAAACCATTGTATATCGAGATTATCGATATGAACTCATTCAATTATTTCCTCGACCTAACATCTTTATCAAAGAACATGTTAAAAAACATCTAAATCACCTTCCAATATATACCTTGAGCCTCAAGATCCGTCATTTTTAAATTTTCTTTGGTTTTTTTCTTGTTACCTAGTCATAATCAATGTAATAAATAAATTATCAGTTTTTAAAAAAAATTATTAACATTATAATTTATTTATATGTCATATTATCATGGTTTCAAATTTCATTTTATAGTAATAATGTGTCAAATTCACAATCCTATACGTTCCTTTTAATCTAAAAAATGGGTATCAATAGAATTATGTTTATAATATAACATTAATTTTTGAGTATAATCCATTTATATGTTTATATATATATTTTTTAATCGTAAAAAAATTATGTTGAAAATTTATTTTGTTTTAATAATAAAAGGGTATGATTTTTTGAAAATAAAAAGTCAAGATACATATCAAATAATATAATGATGTTATTTACCATAAACCAATTGTATGTTATTTCAATTAAATCTCATTTGAGTGAAATTCCTGTAATTAATTAATATTCTAATTATGCTTCTTAGATGGAAATTTTTATTTTGTGTTTATTTTAGTATAATTGAAAAATTTCCCTAACTGATAATATTTTATATATTTTCCTAGAAACATTCGATTATCTAATGTTTTGTACCTTTTTGAAATAAATATAGGTCTAATATATTATTCATAAAAGAAAAAGCTTACGAAATAGGAACATCTTATGGAGTAGAAATATCTTTCAAGATCCAATAATGTCTTATGTAGTTTGATTTATCTTATGGGATCAATATATTTTATGAGATCAAATAATATTAGAATAATTATATATCAAATGAGATTAAATTATTTTATGTGAAAAATGTATTGTAACATCCCAGGTAATTAAAGAATAAAGAATTTTCATATTTATTAATATTTACGAATTAAATATTAATTTTAATTAAAAGGGGTTTCTACGTTTGATAGCGTACTCGATACGCAGCGATGAGTTTCTTTGAAAACTTACGTTGCACACAAGTAATAAAATAATATTATTTTAAATGTTAGTTAACAAGTAGCCGTTGTACTGGTGGGAATGGATAGAAATAACTAAAATATGATTATATATGTTTTTAAATGTTTTTATATTTACCCAATAAAAGATAAAGGCTTAAAATACGGAAAGAGTTCAATTTTAGGCATTTATACCCTAATTTTCACTAAGGGTTCACTTATCACCTTTTGACGGAGAACCGTCATTAAATATAGTTTTGATCAATATTATAAATTCTATTGGACCAAAAATAACTCTTCTTTAGAATCGGGACATCAAAATTTACTTTGTGTAAATTTTTGGTACCTTTCCGATAAAGTTCATTTTTTAATGAATAGTGTAAAATGTTGTATTTTAATTCAAAACATCTCTTTAATCTAATTTATTTATATGATTAGATTATATTTTGAATTGGTTTTAAAGTGAAATTAGAAAATATTTTTACCATTAAATCCAATAGTGGTCATTGGAATTAATTTCACTTTGAAATCGGACTTAAACTAGTGTCAATCTTTTGATACTTATTGTTTCATAAAAACACGCTATTTGCTCTGACAGCAGGAATTAATTATTAAATTAATTAATGTGACTTATATGTTTTGAATTTTGTAAAATAGACTTCATTTTTGAATTATTAATATCAAATATTGCTTAGGGTGAAGTTTTGGTAATTTTCTGAAAAACTTCAATTTTTGATGAATAGTGAAACCACTAAGTGGTACTTATAAAAACTGATTTTTCCATTTAAATGAATTTTTGCCATCATTGTGTTTTGATTTTCAAAAATCCGACATACATGGTTGTCATTAAGAAGTAAAATGTGGTTCAATTAGATTAAAATAATTTTTTGGGGAATAGTAACTTATTAAGTTTTTAATCGCGATTAGTGGTAATTAGTGTAGTTTAAGGTAAAAATAATATTTTAATAATATGAGATGACCTAGACACATGTCCTATCCTCATTAGATGTGTCATGTCCGACCAAGACGAGCCATGGGTCAACATGGGGACCCCATGGAGCCACTTTGGTTGGAAAATGACATAAATACCTTTTATTTAATATTAATGTAAAAAATGGCACAAACATGATATGTTTTACTAAAACAATTTTTAAATGGGGTTATACAAGTCAGATTTTTTATTATAAATAGTCATTGGAAATCTAAAAATATTTCCTACATCATAGTTTTTTTGTATAATTTTTAGACATTAAATAAATTAAATTATTTATGACATAATAATGATGCAGCGATGACATAATTATTTGACGATTTAAATAAAATGGAAAGATAATGTAAAATCTATGAACTACACATGTCAAAAACATATTTTATGGGTGGATTTCGAACCATTATCACCTTATCCACGAATTATATCAATGTGGGACGTTTTAAAACCGAAACACATTTTCAAATAAAGTAAAATTTCTTTACTTTCCAAAAGTGCCCCTCCTCTCCTCTTATAAAAGGCCCCCACATCTACCACCTTACACACACTCCTCAAGCCTTTGGCTCGGACAACCCCTGCCCATTTACTCTATCCACATACCTCTCCTCATCCTAGAGGTTTCCCTTTGTGCAGAATCCTTTCAAAGGAAGCCTTTAGGCTCAAATCAAAAGGAGTTACACTTTTAAAGGTAATTCATTCTCTCATGTTCATTTGTTTTGTTTTGCTTCTTCAACCCCCTAAAATATTTTTATTTACTTCTTTTGTAACAAAAACAGTATCTTCAATATACAAGGATGTTGTTATAAGATCTATTCGAGCTAAACTCTCACACAACTACATCAAATGGTTAAAGAACATACGGTTTCCGTGGATGGCGAAATTCTGCCTCCTAAAACGATGATTGTTCAATACTCATTTAACACCTTCAAAGGTGGCCATTATGATGTCACTATTTTTATATATGATATATAATATGTTTATTATTTCCTTAAGATTATGTATTTTTCATTTATGGCATACCATTATTGTTTCCATTATGGGTAAACACGATATCTTCATTTTAGGAAGTGCGGACTACCGCCCCCTGAAAGTGATTTGATTCGTTAATACCATATGTGGGATGTGTAAATAATAAAGTTAATGATATTATATATGTTATTATACTTGACTTTTAATATACTCTTATATCATTATGATTCCATTCTATAAAATACGAAATAGAAATGAAAGAAGCGTTCATGCGTACGTACGGCTTACCGTCTCCATGAACAGTGCATTTCATTTCTTACCTCTAAATGATTATGTAATATTATAAATACATGTATATGCTGTATATCTATGATATATATGATATCAAAATCAGAAATGTCATTCTAGATATAAAAAACCTTTAACCACACGAACAACATGTAATTGTAAGAAGTCCACTTTCGACTTAAGAACCAAATATTGACAAAACAAACATTATTAACTAAAATGGTTACATAATGTTTATAACATGGAAATAAGTGATATAAAAGGAACAATGAACTTTAAAAAGGTTCTTAATCAAGTATAAATTAACTCAAGTTTATTATTCAGGATGTTAAAGAACGATCGAGTCAAGTCGGACCCGAGGTAAGGGACTTCGTCTCAATCTCCTTTCATTGAGGCATATTTCGTTTTATACACAACTTTCTTTTATACGGTGTATAAACCCCTTTGAATTTTAATTTTATACAAAAGGAATGTTTTTCTACGAAGTGTTTTACTAAACGACAAAAAGTAATGTTTTTTTAAAGTACGCGGTGACAACGACCTTTTCCGCCCCCGCGAGTATTATTTGGTATTTGGAATCCTCAACAAGCCGTTATGTTATTAAAACGAAATAAATACCATATACTCTTTTATGTATTTTGGTATTGAAAATGGTTTTGATAAAGAATTCTATTATGATATATTGTGATTTAAATGTGGAAATGTTATCATTCCTTTATATTGGTTTTATGTTTTATGATTTTATATTGGTACTTGGACATTTGATGGGTGGTTACGTGATAAACCATATGACGGGTGGTGCCGTGAATACCAGGACGGGTGGTTATGTTATAACCTCCAATTCATTGGGTATGGAAGTCGGTCATATGGCTATTCTATTAAGTATGTATGGAAATTGGTCGTATGGCTATTCCATTTAAGTGATATGTGTGGAAGTCGACCGTATGGTTATTCCACTTAAGTATGTTTATGTCCCAAGTTACCTTTATATATGTTATGTGTTCTTTATATGGGTTTTATGGTAATCCTTTGGTTACAAAAAGGTAAGTAATGATACTTTTTTCAGTGAAGAGTTTTTACTGCTTCATGAAGGTGAAGGTATTACTTTGATAGAGTATACATGGTTTACTTTATGTTTGAAAAACTAACAGTTTTCATTCTTTGTGTATCCCTTACTGAGCTTTTTATGCTCACCCCAAGTTTTTTGTAAATGTTTTTCAAAGGACTTAATGTTGAATAAGGAAAATGATGGGATCAAGGGAATGTCATGCTATATAAAACATGGAACTAGACATGTTTCTTTTAAGAGATTTTTTTATTATGGAAACTTAGTAGAAGTGACTACTTTTTAATCTTTTGAGATGTAATAGTTATGTTCTAATTCTCTAAAACTCTAAACCTAAAAAGATCCTCAACGTGAATTATTCATTTAATTTGATATTAAGTAAGGTTTAAGGTTGGGGCCTTATAGTTGGTATCAGAGGTTGGTTTAGATAACTTTAGGAGTTAGAAAAGTGTTAAATTATAATATGATTGAATTGATATAGCATTTACGGATTACCATTTTGCTTCACCTAAGATATTTCTGTGTTAAGAATGGTTTTTCATAGAGGACACAGAACAACTTTTCTGGGAAGGTATACAGAGGGAAATGACCTTTCAAATCAGTATCCTGATGTGGTCAGAATCAGAACTAAACAGTTTGTTGCAGTGATGGCACGGTTGAATCAGGTGTTAAATGGTGGTTGTGTTTATTGATGATATTTTGGTGTTTTCAAAAAGTAAACAGGAGCATGAAAGTCATTTAAGGGTTATCGTGCAAACCTTAAAATAAAATAAACTATATGGAAAATTCAGTAAGTGGGAGTTTTGGTTACAACAAATTTCTTTCCTAGGTCACATTATTTCAAAAGATGGCATAACTATTGATCCTACTAAAACAAAAGTTGTTGAAGAATATCCAAGACCCACAAATGTAACCGAGATCCATAGTTTTCTTGGTTTGGCAGGTTACTACCGAAGGTTTGTTGAAAATTTTTCACGGTTATCTAGTCCAATGACTAAGCTAACTCATAAGGGTGTTATGTTCATCTGGACAAAAGAATGTGATGATTGTTTTCAGGAGTTGAAGAAAAGATTGGTGAATGCTCCAGTTTTGGCACTTCCTTCCAGGAATGGTGAGTTTGTTATATACAGTGATTCTTCGTTGAAGGGACTTGGTTGTGTCCTTATGTAGAATGATCAGGTAATTGCTTATGCTTCACGACAGTTGAAAACTCATGAGGTAAATTACCCTACACATGATTTGGAATTAGCTGCTGTTGTCTTTGCTTTAAAAATTTGGAGGCATCATTTGTATGGATTAAAGTGTGAAATATATAGTGATCACAAAAGTTTAAAGTATATATTCACTCAGAAATAATTGAACATGAGACAGAGGAGATGGCTGGAATTAATCAAGGATTATGATTTCACAATTCATTACCATCAGGGAAAAGCAAATAAAGTGGCTGATGTTTTGAGTCGAAAAAGTAATGCTTCATTAGGAATGTTGCATTTGGAACGTGATCCTTTGGTTAAAGATTTGATGAAAATTGGCATAGAAGTTGTTGGTACAGGATGTTCTTCTGTTTTGTTTCAGGTATCAGTGAAATCTTCTCTATCAGACAGAATCACGCAAGCACAGAAACGAGACAGTGAGTTGAAGAAAAAGGTAGAGTTGGTTCAGAAAGGTAAGTTGCCTGAATTCAACATTGATAATGATTGTGTTTTGAGGTTTGGTAAGAGGATATGTGTGCCTTGTGATTCACAGTTGAAGAATGAGTTGTTATGTGAGGCTCATAGTTCCCCGTTTTCAGTTCATCCTGGCAGTAATAAGATGTACAGAGATCTGCGGGAGTATTACTGGTGGGATGGAATGAAAAGAGATATTGCTGATTTTACTGTGAAGTGTCTGACTTGTCAGCAGCTTAAAGAAGAGCGGCAGTTACCGAAAGGGATGCTTCAGCCTTTACCAGTGCCAGAGTGGAAATGGGAAAACATATCCATGGACTTTGTCGTGGGATTACTGAGGAAATCTCGAGGTAATAATGCAATCTAGGTTATTGTTGATCGCTTGACTAAATCTTCTCATTTCCTTGCTATACGAGAAAATTTTTCCCTAGATCAACTTTACCGTTTGTATCTCAAAGAGATAGTCAGGTTACATGGAGTTCCCCTCTCTATTGTATCTAATCGTGATCTCAGGTTCACATCTAACTGTTGGAAAGGCCTTCAGAAGTCGTTGGGTAATGAATTAAATTTTAGTACAGCTTTTCATCCTCAATCAGATGGGCAGTCAGAACGAACAATTAAGACCCTTGAGGATATGCTACGAGCTTGTTCGATGGATTATCAGGGAAGTTGGGACCAACATATTTCTTTGGTTGAGTTTTCTTATAATAACAGCTTTCATTCCAGTATACAGATGGAACCATTTGAGGCATTATATGGGAAGCGGTGTCGAACTCTAGCATTTTGGGATGAAGTGGGTGAAAGGAAGCTGATGGGACCAGAATTGGTAGAAGAGATGGCAGAAAAAGTTTAGTTGATTCAGAAGCACATGAGAACAGCTCAGAGCAGGCAGAAGAGTTATGAGGATAACCGAAGGAAGGATCTATCTTTTGAGGTAGGTGATCATGTTTTTCTCAAGGTTTCTCCTTGGAAAAGTGTGATGAGATTTGGTAATAAAGGAAAGTTGAGTCCAAGGTTTATTGGACCATATGAAATTCTGGAGAAAGTCGGATCAGTTTCTTACCGAGTGGCTTTACCTCTAAGTTTATCTCAGGTACACAATGTTTTTCATGTTTCAATGTTGAGGAAGTATATGCCATATCCATCTCATGTTTTAAGTCCAGAGGTAGTTCAGCTGGAGGAGAACCTATCTTATGAAGAACAACCAGTCCAGATTCTTGACCACAGAAAGCAGGTGTTACGGAATAAGGTGATTCATCAGGTAAATGTTTTGTGGAAAAACCATGTGATTGAAGAGGCAACGTGGGAATCTGAAAATGCTATGAGGGACAAATACCCCCACTTATTTTGATAAGTGAATAAAATTGCGAGGACGCAATTCCCAAAAGGGGGGAAGGATGTAACATCCCAGGTAATTAAAGAATAAATAATTTTTATATTTATTAATATTTACGAATTAAATATTAATTTTAATTAAAAGGGGTTTCTACGTTCGATAGCGTACTCGATACGCAACAATGAGTTTCTTTGAAAACTTACGTTGCACACAAGTAATAAAATAATATTATTTTAAATGTTAGTTAACAAGTAGCCGTTGTACTGGAGGGAATGGATAGAAAAACTAAAATATGATTATATATGTTTTTAAATGTTTTTACATTTACCCAATAAAAGATAAAGGCTTAAAATATGGAAAGAGTTCAATTTTAGGCATTTATACCCTAATTTTCACTAAGGGTTCACTTATCACCTTTTGACGGCGAACCATCATTAAATATAGTTTTGATCAATCTTATAAATTCTATTGGACCAAAAATAACTCTTCTTTAGAATCGGGACATCAAAATTTACTTTGTGTAAATTTTTGGTACCTTTCCGATAATGTTCATTTTTTAATGAATAGTGTAAAATGTTGTATTTTAATTCAAAACCTCTCTTTAATATAATTTATTTATATGATTAAATTATCTTTTGAATTGGTTTTAAAGTTAAATTAGAAAATATTTTTACCATTAAATCCAATAGTGGTCGTTGGAATTAATTTCACTTTGAAATCGAACTTAAACTAGTGTCAATCTTTTGATACTTATTGTTTCATAAAAACACGCTATTTGCTCTGACAATGGGAATTAATTATTAAATTAATTAATGTGACTTATATGTTTTGAATTTTGTAAAATAGACTTCATTTTTTAATTAGTAATATCAAATATAGCTTAGGGTGAATTTTTGGTAATTTTCTGAAAAACTTCAATTTTTTATGAATAGTGAAACCACTAAGTGGTACTTATAAAAACTGATTTTTCCGTTTAAATGAAAATTTGCCATCATTGTGTTTTGATTTTAAAAAATCCGACATACATGGTTGTCATTAAGAATTAAAATGTAGTTCAATGAGATTAAAATAATTTTTTGGTGAATAGTAACTTATTAAGTTTTTAATCGCGATTAGTGGTAATTAGTGTAGTTAAAGGTAAAAATAATATTTTAATAATATGAGATGACCTAAACACATGTCCTACCCTCATTGGATGTGTCATGGCCGACCAATACAAGCCATGGGTCAACTTGGGGACCCCATGGAGCCACTTTGGTTGGAAAATGACATAAATACCTTTTATTTAATATTAATGTAAAAAATGGCACAAACATGATATGTTTTACTAAAACAATTTTTAAATGGGGTTAGACAAGTCACATTTTTGATTATAAATAGTAATTGGAAATCTAAAAAGATTTCCAACATCATTCTATTTTGTTTATAATTTTTAGACATTAAATAAATTAAATTATTTATGACATAATAATGATGCGGCGATGACATCATTATTTAACGATTTAAATAAAATGGAAAGATAATGTAAAATCTATGAACTACACATGTCCAAAACTTATTGGATGGGTGGATTTCGAACCCTTATCACCGTATCGACGAATTATATCAATGTGGGACCTTTTAAAATCGAAACACATTTTCAAATAAAGTAATATTTCTTTACTTTCCAGAAGTGCCCCTCCTCTCCTCTTATAAAATGCCCCCACCTCTACCACCTTACACACACTCCTCAAGTCTTTGGCTCGGCCAAACCCTGACCATTTACTCTCTCGACATACCTCTCCTCATCCTAGAGGTTTCCCTTTGGGCAGAATTCTTTCAAAGGAAGCCTTTAGGCTCAAATCAAAAGGAGTTACACTTTTAAAGGTAATTCATTCTCTCATGTTCATTTGTTTTATTTTGCTTCTCCAACCCCATAAAATCTATTTATTTACATCTTTTGTAACAACACCAGTATCTTCAATATACTAGCATTTTGTTACAGGATTTATTCGAGCTACACTCTCACACAACTACATCAAATGGTTAAAGAACATACGGTTTCTGTGGATGGCGAAATTCTGCCTCCCGAAACGATGATTGTTCAATACTCATTTAACACCTTCAAAGGTGTCCATTATGATGTCACTATTTTTATATATTATATATAATATGTTTATTCGTTCCTTAAGCTTATGTATTTTTCATTTATGGCATACCATTATTGTTTCCATTATGGGTAAACACGATATCTTCATTTTAGGAAGTGCGGACTACCACCCCCTGAAAGTGATTTGATTCGTTAATACCATATGTGGGATGTGTAAAGGATAAAGTTAATGATATTATATATGTTATTATACTGGAATTATAATATACTCTTATATCATTATGATTCCATTCTATAAAATATGAAATAGAAATGATAGAAGCGTTCATCCGTACGTACGACTTACCGTCTCCATGAACGGTGCATTTCATTTCTTACCTCTAAATGATTATGTAATATTATAAATACATGTATATTCTGGATATATATGATATATATGATATCCAAATCAGGAATTTCATTATTGATATAAAGAACCTTTTACCACATGAACAACATGTAATTTTAAGAAGTCCACTTTCGACTTAAGAACCAAATATTGACAAAACAAACATTATTAACTATAATGGTTACATAATGTTTATAACATGGAAATAAGTGATATAAAAGGAACAATGAACTTTAAAAAGGTTCTCAATCAAGTATAAATTAACTCAAGTTTATTATTCAGGATGTTAAAGAGCAATCGAGTCAAGTCGGACCCGAGGTAAGGGACTTTGTCTCAATCTCCTTTCATTGAGGCATATTTCGTATTATACACAAATTTCTTTTATACGGTGTATAAAAACCTTTGTCTTTTACTTTTATACAAAAGGAATCTTTTTCTACGAAGAGTTTTACTAAACGACAAAAAGTAATGTTTTTTTAACGTACGCAGTGACAACGACCTTTTCCGCCGCCGTGAGTATTATTTGGTCTTTGGATTCCTCAACAAGTCGTTATGTTTTTAAAATGAAATAAATACCATATACTCTTTTATGTATTTTGGTATTGAAAATGGTTTTGATAAAGTATTCTATTATGATATATTGTGATTGAAATGTGGAAATGTTATCATTCCTTTATATTGGTTTTATGTTTTATGATTTTATATTGGTACTTGGACATTTGACGAGTGGTTACGTAATAAACCATATGACGGGTGGTGCTGTGAATACCAGGACGGTGGTTACGTTATAACCTCCAATGCATTGGGTATGGAAGTCGGCCGTATGGCTATTCCAATAAGTATGTATGGAAATTGTTCATATGGCTATTCCATTTAAGTGATATGTGTGGAAGTCGACCATATGGTTATTCCACTTAAGTATGTTTATGTACCAAGTTACCTTTATATATGTTATGTGTTCTTTATATGGGTTTTATGGTAATCCTTTGGTTACAAAAAGGTAATTAATGATACTTTTTTCAGTGAAATTTTTTTACTAATTCATGAAGGTGAATGTATTACTTTGATAGAGTATACATGGTTTACTTAATGTTTGAAAAACTAACAGTTTTCATTCTTTGTGTATCCCTTACTGAGCTTTTTATGCTCAACCCAAGTTTTTTTGAAATGTTTTTCATAGGACTTAATGTGGAATAATGTCAAGGATGGGATCAAGGGAATGTCATGCTGTATAAAACATGGAACTAGACATGTTTCTTTTAAGAGTTTTTTTTATTATGGAAACTTAGTAGAAGTGACTACATTGTAATCTTTTGAGATGTAATAGTTATGTTCTAATTCTCTAAAAATCTAAACCTGAAAAGATCCTCAACGTGAATTATTCATTTAATTCAATATTAACTAAGGTTTAAGTCCGGGGCCTTATATGTATCTTATTATATTATGACATCTTATGATATATGATATTCTTATATAATCTGGATATCTTACGAAATAGGAATACTCTTACAAAATTCAAATCTTTAAATATCATCATTTTTTAGTTTTATGTATAGTTTCTGATTTAAATTATATGTTTATACATATTTTATGGTTATCAAACAAGAATAAGATTTAATAGCATTTGTAAATGTTTATAATAGTCATTTATTTAAATAAAGAATGATGTTCTAGTAAACTCAAAGAGTTATTGGTTTTAAATTTATATATTAATGTAACTGTATATGTTTTACATTTTTCTATCAATAAAATACATATTCACATAAATTGTTATATAAATATATAAATGAAATAAATAATAGAAAAAAACTACCATTAGTTATGGTTAATTTATTTATTATTAACAGGTTGTTAATGAAAACATAAAATGTAAACACCTGAATTTTTCATGTAATTTTTTTAATTATATGGGAATACTACGAGTCCGCAAATATTGACGTTGCATGATTATGAGGCCCGGTGTTTCCGAAATGAATGTCTGAACTTATTTTTGGGTACGTTCCATAAACGTGTGAGCATTATTTTGAAAATTTTGAACTAGTTCTCAGAATCGAAATTGGAGGACACTGTTGAACTCAAAACGCCGATATTTACTTAATGAGACCTTCACGTCGTCCGAAGTAGGTTGAAGGTGGATGTTATTTTTTATGATTTTCATGAGAGGTTCAAAAAATAAGAATAAAATAAAAAAAGTTTTATTTTATTTTCTTGAAACCCCCTTTTTGAATTTTTCGGTGGGGACCACACGATCTTGAAACCACCTCATTTAATATGAGTTAACCCTTGGAATTACCCCAATTAAATGTTCCAACAACTAATATTTTCAATTTAGATAAGATATTAATTTGAAACCTCACCTCTCATGGGGAAGAGGATTGGAAAAGGAGAGCCTTTAGAGAAAAATACTCCCAACGAAGATGCTCTCCAATAAAGAACATTCTCCGGATCTAAACGAGGAACAGACTTTGGAGCTATTGCTGGAGCGACGAACATCAGTGACTTTATCATCTTTGTCTCCTTCCTTGCACCGTCACCAAATAGAAAACAAGTTAGGGGTTTTAATTTGAAGTATGATTAAATATATTTTTTGATTCTTCATATTATTTGTTCACAATGACGATGGAAAAATGAACATGGCCATTATTCCACACTTACACCTCGACCGTTTTATTTTGTTCTTCGTGCATTCTTCATGCATTCCACGACGCCAAATAATTAACCGTTATGAAAATTAAATGTCTCATTGGGTGCAACATATGGATGTAGAGGACTCGACCTGAGGTTCATGAATATGTGAACATCATAATTTTTGGGCTTGGAACGAAGCTGTGAAGGATCACGGAAGAAGGCGACAGCCGACACCCAACTGACTGCATGGAAGTAGGGCGGTGCACGTCGGCACCACTGGAAGCGAAGGCTGCGGCCCGTCGGCCGCGGCGGTGCAGGGGGGAATCTCGCATGTCGGCTGGCCATGCGGTGGAATAGTGGCGCGTGTCCATGCCTCTGAAGTAGGAGGATGCATCTGTTTTTCCGCGACGGAGGCGGGAGGGAGGCCGGCCATAGGGGGATAGTGGTGCTATCGCGCCGCTCGAAGAAGGACCAGCCGATCGTGACACAACGAGCGGGACCGCCAAGTGGTCCCACATACCAGCAGGCCGAATATATGATGGACCATTTGGGAATCTGGGAAGGGGGGCTCCCCCCGGTGTGTCTAGGGAGGGCCCCGCCATGGCGGACCACAACCAGCCAGGTGGTCCGCACCTAGCCGGGTGGGCCTGGCCGCCCCTTCGCGGTCAGGGCTAGACCATGGCCCAGCAGGCTAAACCCGCCTTGGCTCAGGACAACCGGGCCGGAGACGGACCCAGGCGGTCGGCCCAGGCCTTGTCAGTCCGGGTCGGTTCGACAATGACGGACTGGACTCAGGCCCATATAGACCAAGATACACCTTTATGGCCATATCTTGAGAACCGGGATTCCGTTTGACGAACCGTCTATGGAACTATAATCCTTGAATCGATATGGTCCATTTGGTTTACTCCACACGAGTTTTGGGTAAATTTGGAGTATGACCGAGTTGGATCGAACCTGAATCCAAATGCACCCTTGGAGCGGAAACATTAATAACTTACAGACCAGGCATCTGACCAAATAACATTGAATAATCATAAAGTCACATACACAAATAATTAATGTCACATACTCAAAATTAATTAACATAATCAAATATTCCCTATGATAGGTTAATTATTTCCATAAATAACCCAAATCGCTATAAATCCAAAATAAAAACTGAGATAAAAATATACCATTACTCCTCAAATAAAATCCCATGGTATTATATTTTCCTCAGGCATATCATGATTCCAACATAGCGAACATCTTCTAAAATAACATTTATCACTTAATCACCAAATCATTTTCCTATAGTAAGGATATCTATTTGATAAAACATACAATCTCAAATCATCTTATTATTTATCAATAAAATTATTTAATTAAAATTAAATTGTCACAATAACCATGGACTTCACGTAGCTTAGTGGTTGGCAATAAATCCCAATTGCACTCTGGGTGTGGGTTCGATTCCCACAGCTTTTTCAGACGCAATGGGTTGTCACATAGTCTGTGTGTTGTCATTTTTCAAAAACAATATTTAATATCATTCCCAAAATGAGATAAATTCTTCAAAATAACGATAGCATAATTTCACTAAAAATGTTATCTCATACCTCTCCTTTTCATCCCAAAATTTAATATCCTGCAATTGCCTCAAATTAAAGGATAATATAAACCAAAAAGGTTATTTATAACTATATCAACAATAGAAAAGATAATTTTTCATAAAATATCATTTTCACATAACTAACTATTGAGTTACACATACAAGAGAAAAGTCTTCCAAACAAATCCCATAAACAAAGAGAACTAATACTTATAAACATTTCACCATCCATTTATTTCAACATAGGTTTTTCCATGACCAAGAGGTTACCCTATATAATAGGGCATTTACTAGGGTAATTCCCAGGTCCCCTAAATTTACAGAAAATGACTATAAATGGATTCATGGGATCATTTTAATTTTCTTACATAGTACACTTCATTTTTCCTTGGAAATTTATTACTTTATGCCCTTATTTCCCACACATAAATCATTTATTTGTTCCATTGAGACACTTACATAGGTGTCTCCTTCCACATTTATTTCATGATGGAAATTGAGAATTGTTTTCTCCATGGTATCCACTAATATAGCTCTAATCATTCACCGCCTTTCTCTTCTTTGTTGCGTCTGGGAGTTGGTTGATATATATGTTGTTGATCATATTTTTGAAAAACTGATTCGACATGAACATGATATCTTTTACACCTATCAACATTCAATTTCATTGCTCATTTCCACCACTATTCCCACCTTTTACATCATGTTCAATGTTGTTATGACTTCCAGGTAATCCAGTCATTGACTAACACAATAAATCATTGTGTGATTCATAAAATCATTTAATAAAATACCATAACAGCTTATTTTCAATCTAAAACACATTATATTTAACCCAGGTTATTTATTCTCATCTTATTTTAAAATCCATCAAATCAGTTTGTCAAGAAAATGTGAATTATCCTAAGAATATCCCCCGAGAGTGTAATCTCCTAGAGTGGAGTAAGGCCCATTGTCGTGTACTAGGATACCCAGGGTCAAGCCCAAAACTCCTTGTTAGAGTTTTCACTCCTAGGTACATCTGTTCCAGAGCTGCATCTACCTGCTCGTATCTAGACAGGGATGTATTTCTTAGAAAACCCACATAATATTTTCATTACCAAAATTTTTGGGTGTTCTTGTATATAAATCCTCAAGGACTATCTTAGGGTAGTGTTTCTTTATCAGTGTTTTTTTTCTAAATCTAGCTTCCAAGGTTGGTACTAAACTATCTCCGATACCAACTTCAATACCCCGACCCTAGTTACTCAAAATCTTTGCATTATTACATTACATTGTCATGATACAAGGAATCATTTCCTTAAAGACATATAACTTTACTATCCTTGGATGTACTAGACACATACCTAAGTTATACATTACATCATGAAATAAAAAAAACAACATTGTGTCCCCTTTTAATACTCGTATATAATTTAGCCTGTTCCAGCAGGTTAAATGTAATATATTTCACTGCATCCTGGGAAAAATAAAACATAAAAAAGGGGTGAGCTCGTATGATTGTTAAGGGTAAATATTTAGTGGAAACTGTGATAAATAATACTAAACATTTAAGGCAATGTATAATAATAGAACACAAGCCTTTTAAACATAACCTTCCACATAATATGGAAAAGATAAATCAAATAAGTCCATTTACTTATTCACATGGATATTCTACTAGTTAAATAATCATGTGTAATAATAAACCCCAATTTCATAATGATGGAATGCATAATGATGGACATGATAACCATATAGTCAATGCCTTTTTCCATTACTACAAATATGATATTGTCAAGCCCTTGTGCCAATACACTAGTTTGTCTAATGAGACTTACCGATGCATCGAGGAGCTGTAGAAGGATCCACCTATCACATAGTAAGTTTTATGAATTTCTCATATGAAATGGTGAAACATAATCTAAAAATTTGTATTAAAACTAGCATACCAAATATCAATATTTTACCCACAAACCATGACTGGCATAAAAATAGCACACCCCCAGTCAAACATAACTCATTCAATACAATATGGATGATTTTATTATGATAAATAAAGCTCAATAAAGAGTAAATTATACTAAAGGATATTGACATTGATAAAAATATTCATTAAATCAATTTGAAAGAAATATCCCCTTTTTCTTGAAATCATTTAAATGTCCCTCCATTTATTAAAGAAGTTGTTTAAAGTAAATTTTTAAATCAAAGTGTTCCATACCAATTTGAAACTATTAAAAGGAATTTTAAATTTGAAAACATATATGTCCATATAATTATATAATTTTAACCATTTTTAAAACATTGACATCAATGAGAAATAATTAGAAGAATAAATATTTAAAACATTTTAAACAATATTTTAGTTAAAGAGTTCCTAACCAAATAAGAGATGCTTGAATACAATTAATTGAGGAATAAAATTAATCCAAACATTATAATATCAAGGTAATAAAGGTATTTATGATATAATATGTCAAAGGACAGTATATACACCATATAAAAGTGATTTTGTGCCTAATGACAAAGAGATCTCAAAGGAATGTAAATTGAGACGAAATACCTTATAATGACTATATCCTTCAATTAAGGATAAATCAATGAAATAATCAAGTGTGAAAAATATAAATACACAAAATATAATTAGATATTTAGTGTAAATAAATCAGATTACATTAACACATATTCTTGTAAAAACAAAACCAATGACTAGGATATTTAACTCAATGAATGGAAATTGAGCTAAGATTACCCTTAAAAAGTTAATATTAATTGAATGTGAATTTATAAATGGAGTGATTATGTGTATCAAAGGTAAATCCACATAAATTGGAATGTCTATTAGTAAATAAATAATAAATCGTAATTTCACACATAATATTGGAGTAAAATAATCAATGAAGTATGCGTAAAGCCCAATGAGTGGAAATTGAAATTTGAAATTCCTTTACCGATTTGGTAACATACGAAACATACAACCCATGAAATAAGTATCATAAAATTAATATTTAAATACCCATAAATTATATTATATTACACAAATAATAAAATAATGTGTAGTTCATACACCACACAAAAGGAAATAGTGGCAATATAGCATGAATCTCACTAAAATAAGAAGTGAGATGAAAATCACTTTCCACGTTGTAATCAATCGAGTCATATGAACAAAATTAAAAACAACCATATGAATCAAATAATACCAAGAATATAAATATAATAATGATAATATATATTAAATGTCAGTACATGATACACCATATGCAATAATTAAGTGGCAAACAATGGAAATCACACAGAATTAAAAGTGAGATAAGAAACCCTTTACCTTATAATTTTCATTAGTATAGGGTAGGTTAACCACCTGTATAATGGTTAAATCATTGTTATTAAATTATACATGAACCAAATATATAAATATGATATCATATATGATCTTATAATATTTCTTTCTTAATAATATTTCAGTAGTATCAACATTTCAGATGTTAACTTATTCATTTTCCTTCATATACCTGATTATGTAATAATTTTTTGTTATGGATATGATATATTTTATTCAAATAAAAAATCATATTATGTTCATAAACATTCTTTTTAATCTTAAAATGAAAATTATTCTTGATTGATTATGATGGGGAATGAATCTCAACACGTTTGTGTTGATTGTAATCCATACGTACGGAGGAGCGACAATATCATTACATTGATGGTCAAATAGTATATAATTGGATGGTATATCATATATAGAGAATCAATAAAATGTTACATTTCTTAATTACAATAGTTATACTCATTATTATACCCATCAAAATAATGAATTGTTTGAATAAGAAAGTACACCACGACGTGGAGACGGTAAGCTGCACGTACGCACGTATGGTGACTTTGTCATTCATGTGAAGGATATAATAATTAATATGGTTGTAACATTTTAATAATTATATCCCAGTATATAGAATATTCCGTAGTTCTTATTTTTTAATATAAACATAATGAAAGATGAAGTGGAAGAAGAAAAGAACTTGAAAGAGGTGATGAAATATTTACCGCTTCTTCGAGTTCTTCCTATTTATTTGATCAAAAGGGCTCCAAAGGATGGATTTATAACCAATGTATGGACTCTAAGATGATGGGATGAAAGTTGGGAGGATATATTTCCAGGGTTTGCGCGATCCAAATGGATTTGGAGGATTGAAATTAAGAGAAGTGGAAGTACACTTTTATAAGAGAGGTGAGGGTCACATTAGGAAAAGAATTTAATATTATTTTTTAATAAAATAATTTTCAATTTCTAATGGATAAAAAATGTTTTATTTCAAAGACAAGGTGGTTATGGGTTGAAATACGTTCAACCAATAGGTTTTGAAAATGTTTAGGTTACCATTTTAACCTTATCTTTTAGATTTTACTCATAGTTAAATAGTTTAACTTTTACTGTGTATTCTTGTATTCTTACACTATATAGTTTATAAATTTACACTAAAATTTCTACAGAACCTCAAGTGGTTCATTAATTAAATATATAATATTATTTAAGCCCTTTGTCCTATCCTTATATTTTTATAAATATTATATAAACCAATAATATAGTATTAGTTCAAAAAACTCAATTATGTCAATTTTGACATTATTTAGTATTTGGTTTTAGTGAAAATCATAATAGTTTGATTACATTAAAAATATTATTTAATCAACCCTAACATGTCATAATAACCCAGAAAATTAGTATCATTAATCAAAAGTCTTAAATTACATTTATTTGGATATTTATAATTTCAATTATTTTAATCCTTCATTGATATGGTAATTATTACTTCATCATTGTGTCATAAATAAATTTAATTTTTTAATGTATAAAAAATATGAATAAAATACCATTATGTAGGAAATTTATGTATCTTTCTAATGAATATTTATAGTTGAATGTATCTTATGTATAACCCTATATGAAAAATGGATTAGTTATTAAACATTGAATTTAACTCTTTTAGCTCTTCTTTAAATAAAATAATAATAAATTTCCTAATCTAATCCAAGTGTAAAAAATAAGATCATATTTTAGTTCTAAAGATGTCTTGGGTTGAATTACCCTTATTTAATTGAATTAGGACATGTTTTATGGTAATTATAGTATAATTATTTCCCTTTATTACCCAATTTACTTTTAACAGTGGTAAATAAAAGTCACAATATACTATTCACCAAAAACTATTTTCATCTTATTGAACTACATTTTACATAATAATTGTAACCATGTTTCTATGAGTTTTGAAATTCAACTCAAAAAAGTGGTAAAAGTTTTTTTTATGCAAAATTCCAAATGCTCCAAGAAGGTGGGTAAAAGACGGTAAGAAGTTCAGTAAAATTTTATATATATAAACTTATTATAAAATGACTCCATTGAATTAAATTGAACATATATAGTTATTATGTATCTATTTTTACTAAAAAAAGGAAATAAATAATTCTTTATATAAAAATTCAGTTTTAAACAATAACACAATGTTTTTCACTATTCATCAAAAATTGAATGTTTTCATAATAATACCAAAAATTCACCCTAAAATAATTTTTATATTAAAAATTCAAAAATGAATTCTATTTATCAAAGTAAAAAACATAGAAGTTTCATTAATTGTTTTAAAATTAATTACCGTTAACAAAACCAAAAAGAGGGTTTATAAAAAGTATAAACTATAAAAAGATTGACATGTGTTTATGTCAAATTTAAACATGATATTACATATAATGACCTAAAC
The DNA here is from genome assembly GCA_963277665.1 of Viscum album. NCBI lineage: Eukaryota > Viridiplantae > Streptophyta > Magnoliopsida > Santalales > Viscaceae > Viscum > Viscum album. The sequence goes on from OY728143.1 coordinate 1,718,915,507, forward strand.
TATATTAAATAATAAAAATATAATATAATTATACTTACAAACCATTCAAATGAAAATTTTAACACTATAAATTATTTGGATTGTTAATGTTGTTTTTTATTAAAATTAAATATTTTTCAGTATTCATCAAAATATGAAAGTTATCAGAAAAGTACCTAAAATTTATCCAAGATAAATTATTATATCCTGATTATAAATATGAATTTATTTCATTAAATTTAATATATAAAAGTGTAAAATATTGGATTTAAAAATTGATTTCCCTTAAAATGTGGTAAAATTCTATTTTTTGATAAATACTTCTTTTATCTGAAAAAAATAAATTTGTTCTTATATTATGTCTAAGAAACACATAATATGGATTCTAAATTTATATAGATTATCTGAAATTCACAATTTAGTTAATAATATTCATAACCACTTTTTGAACGACTTGTTTGTTAAGTCATGTTGTGCTTGAACTCGGTGTTGCGTGTGGCGCAAGCTATTGAATTACTTTAAAGAATATTACTTACTATGAAATCATTGGTTGTTACAAAAAAATATTAAATTATTTATTTAGAATTGTTTTTAGGTCTGTTATTTTATAACTAATGTAAAAGGTGACATTCCAAATCATTTTTATAACTAAATTCCAATGTCACTTTTTATGTCAGTTATAAAATAACCAGTATAAAAATAACATTTTTTGAAGCAGTTAGTTTGTAACCAACCTAAAAAAATTATTATTTTTTAATTTTCTAGGTTGATTACTCAATTAGATAAAAATGAATGATATTTAATAGGAAAACAATATCAGGATCCTAATAGAATATAGACCAAAAAACAAAAAACTTCGACATAATTTTCTAACTAGTCATACTCTTCATCGATAAATATTAGTTCATATGAAATATCTAATGAGGAAAAAAAAATTAGTGGCATTGAAGGAATTTTAGACTATTAATGAACCTCAGTATTTTTAACATTATCTGAAGAATAATTCCCAATGTTATGAAAAATAGAATATAGAAATTGGCTATAAATTTATGAAACTAATCATAAAAAAATTAAATCATTGAAAAATAATTATATATATCATGATGAGTTCGCTGTAGAAATAATTGGGGTTTTGAACGATGAGAAATATTTGAAGAGTTAAATCAGTGGTATTTTGATTTTGGTTGAAAGATTTTGTCATGAGAGGAATAATTCTGGAGCATAAAATAATATAAATGCACATGATAATTCAACCATGGTATAATAAATGTTATGTGAAAATCAAAAATTTCGTCATTCTATTATCAAAGATTTAAATGCTATATTTTCATAATATCAAAATTTCTTTTCCACATTAGTTATTTAAAAATGGAACGGGAAATAAATTTACATGTGTTTTTTAGCTAACCGATGTGAAAACATTTATTTTCACGTTGTTTTTAAAATAATCGATTTCAAAAACATATTTTTTCATGTATGCTTCATCAAACAGTTGTGAAAAATAATTTTTCGTAATTTTATCATTGGTTATTTAAAAACCGAAATTTAAACTATTATTTAAAAGGTACTTTTATCCTACATCCATGTTTTTTAAGATGGAATACATAAATATTTTGGTCATAAAAATTAAAATTTTATACTTTAGATTCAATTTATTTATTAATATAGAATATAAAATATTTGAATGTTGAAATAAATAAGATATGGATATGGAATATAAGATATTGACATTATAATATTTATTATTTATTAAATTTTTTTAATAAGTATTTTATTTTTTATTAAACTTGTTAAAATTTAGATAAAAATAGTTTGTGTAATTATGGTCAAATGGAAAAGAAACAAAAAAAAATCATTTGAATAATTCAATGATGTTTATTCTCTTAAAATTTAGGAACTTATACACATGGATTTGTTTGTACCTTCTAGAAAAGTTACCCTTGGTGAAAAGAGATTTATTTTATTATTTTATTATTTCTAATTATTTAGTTGGGGTTAGTTTTTAAGGAATAAGAGTTATTCAAACATTTCCATCATGAATTTATAAACACTAAAATACAGAAAATAAGATTGTAAAATTCATTCTTTAATAAGTGATAATGGGGAATAATTTTAAAGAATAAATCAATCCATTTCGTTTAAATTATAATATTAAAACCAATCTCATCCCATAGAAAATATTAATTTAACGGGTTTTTTGAATGGATAAACAATAATGATTAAAAAATTGGTATAACAAGGAAAAAAAATATATTATTCCTAATTGTTTTTTGGATGATGATTTTTACACACAATATTGTATCAAAAATAAAGTTTTAATAAGAAATATAATAGTGAAAACACTCTATGAGTTATAGAATAATTTAAAACAAAGGTTTTATTTTTTAAATTTTATTATAAATGGTTTATATATTGAATACCAATTAAAATATTTGTATCTTTTGTCCATAATCTAATGGAGGAATCTTTATAAGTTATTATACTAAATCTAAATCTTGATGATTTATTAACAATAAGTAATGGATTGTTAATGAATTAACTCACCTAATTATTGAAAAATGTTGAACCTTTAATCAAAATAAAACTCACTTTATGATCTTGAATAATATTTAAATAACAAAATACTTGATACATTTATTAACACTAAAATTGATGGTGATTAAGAACACATTTAAACACAAACCCATAATGACACATTAACATCCGAAAAACCCAAATTTTTAAACAACAATATAAATGAATATTAAATAACCCCCCATTAAAAACTAATGTTTTATTTTCTAACAAAAGTTTCAGGCTAATGACTATTTGAATCATTCTTGACTTTTTATCCTTTTTTCCTCAGTTCAAACCTAAATCCTTATTATGAGAATTTAGGAAGGAGATTAGGGTTTTGTATATGAATTAAAATTTAATCTTGTTAATTAGGAATACGGTTTCAGAATTTGCTAATAAGACACAATGTAATATTTTTTTTAGTACTAAATGGGATTTTTGGGATAATATGACTTTTGAGTGATAACTAAGAATATGATAGATTACTGGATAAGGGTTGAAAAAAATAATAATTAATAGATTATTAATGGAACATTACATCTTTATATAGATTAGAATCCTTTTAGCTTATTAATATTATATGAATATTAAAATGTTTTGGATGGTTATTAAGACATCTTATTTAAATCTAATCATTTATGAGAATGTTTTTATTTAAAAACATCATGGTTTTGAAGTTATATTTCATATAATTATTTTTTAAAACATAAAAAAAATTTATGGATAAAAACGATAACTTAGTGATTTTTATGAAAGTTTTAGAACATTTATTTTAATAAATGTGTTTTCTATAAGCTTGAAGAATTTATTTAATTCATTAAAATAATCTTATTCAGATAAATTACATGATCAATGCGATATTAATGATTTAATATTTGTTTCATCTAACAAGATGTTGTGTAATGAATTTTTGAAACACATAAAATATGAGTTTTAAAATTGAATTTTGTACCCGTTGAATTTCATTCATTATTTTAAAATAATTCAATAAGAATATGTTAATGTTCTTAAGAATATTAAATATATTAAAGAATTTTTTAAAAAAATTACATGAAAACAATTTAGTATTGAAAATCCTATACATTAAGATATTAAATATTGTTTGTATGAATATGGGAAACTAGTTAAAAAATTTATATAGAGGAATAATTTTTAGTGTGTTATATTTAACAATAAGTAGGGGAAAATAAGTTTATTTTATGTCTATGTGTAAGAATTATATCCAATCCAAAATTTTATCATTTTAAATATTCAAAAACTATTTTAAGATATATAAAATGATATATTTATCTTTATTTAATTTTTTTCAAAAACATTTCTTGTGATTTTATTTAATATCTTGATGGTGACATTGTAGATTGTAGATTATATAATAATATCAGCTTATAAACCTACAACTTTCTCTGTAAATCCTTACGTTATTAATCTAGTATGAAATCAAATTCAATTACATTATCTAGTATTAAATATTAATAAAATATAATAATTAGTTTTTGTGAATAATTGCATTGGATAAAACACACTTTAATGTATTTTCCTTATAATTTTGAATATATATCTATGAAATATAATAGAACTAGTAGAATAGTCATTTCAAAAAATATGATAAAACATTATAAGAATTAGGATGATGAAATTAGGCCTCATTTTATTCTATTTTTTGGTTTTCTACATTTTCTTATATTATAATGAACAATTAACCATATATTTTATATTGTAAAATGTCATTTGGATTTTTTCTTGAAAATTCAATTTCCACATCACATTGATGATGTTTGGAATTAATTTTTAAATAAATTTGGTCATTTTATTTACCCTTTTGTCCTCAAACACATTTGATTGATACCTTTATAAATTCATCAATTTTTAGATTGAACCCAAAACCAATTAAAACATTAAACATATACTGTTAATCATAAATTCAAAGAGAACTAATGATATAACCTATGGAAGTTAGAAGAAAAAATTATTTTCTTTTCCCGAAAGTGAATTTTCTACAAGGTAAATCAATCGACTTATATCAGTTAAAAAAATTAAAATGGTACCATGGAATGTTCTATGTTTTCAAGAATGGGAGTTCATTTTTTTTAGAATAAGAAAAAGATTTTTTTAGAATAAAGTTGATAATTTATATGGGAATGAAAAATTTATATTAACATAGGCTAAAGATATAGTGATTTATAATGTAAATGGTAAATAAATATGAATTTATTCAATTGAGAAGGATAAAGAATTTCAGTTTTTTCTTGAGGGATTGTTTTTCATCATTCTAAAGATAGAGGGTGATGATTCTTTTGTGTGTAGAGATTTTATGTCTAATTAATTTAGATATTTTTTTGTTATTAAATTTTTTTTGACCAATTTTGAACATAAGTGGATTATTCCTTCATATTTTATTCAAATTATAATTTATAAAAAGTTATAAAAATTTGAGAAAGATCATATTCAGTATATATAACTATAACATATAATTTTCATTGGGGAATAAATTAGTTTTCCTTGATACAATGTGTGATATAGGTATCATTTCTATCCAATAATGATTCATTTTTATCATGTATAGAAGAATTAGGAATCTACCTTTTGAGAAGAATGGAATAGATTTGAAAAAAAAGAATATGCCAAATGACAGGGGATGAGCAATGTGGGATTAGATGTGAAACAAATATCAGGTAACAATGTAAAAATTATTTGATCCATCATGATCCTATTTTGGTGGAACGAATATTTATTATAATATAAAGATTACCAATTTAACACTAAACTAGTACAGGGGGATCCTTCTGTTGAATTAATTTCGTATTTAAAAAATCACATGGGGAGTAAATAGTCAAACCTGTAATTCATTTGGTTGTTCTTGATTATTCTGATATTAATTCCCCTACAAAAATAGTTTCTACAAATGATGTGGCATGATGAGTTAATGTTATTTGTGATTTGAAAATAATTTCTATTGAATTGTTGATTAGAGGGTCTCATCAGAAGAGTAGACCTGATAATAATAAAAATTTCAGCAAAGGATATGAAAATTCATATGAAGAGTTCTATACAATTGAATTTCCAAGGGATTATCATGATATATTAGTTTCGAATGTTTCATACCCAAATTAAAATAATGATGTTTTAAATTTTTTGATGAAAATTTTTGATGTTGTAATGGATTAGTGTCATCTGAGTTCATCTTATGATGGATTATTTGAATGGGTTGAATTTTGAGCCTAAATATTCAAAGTAAAAAAATTATATCATCAAAATAATGATACATTTCAAAAAATGATTTTGAGTAAATGAAATTTTATATGGTTTATAAATTTGTTTTTTATGAAATGAGGGATATTTTAAAAGCTCAGTATGATATGCTATCTAATTTTTTGCATGTGTGAATTGAAGTTTCATTATCAAAATTTAATTAGACTAAAACTATTAGTGAATTTTTAACGACTATTTTAATAGGCATTTCCTTTATGATTGACACAATTTATTCTTTATAATATAATAAAATATCATTCATTATTTTCAAATAAGAAAATAAATATTTTATGACTAACATACTAAATGTATTGAAAAGTGAAGAAAATGATTTCAAAGAGATAAAATGATCCTTTGTAGAGACTATATCTTCTTTTAATGATATAAATAAATTTTTAATGGAGAATATAAATGTAAATTTTAGACAGTGTTAATGTACATTTGAAGGGTTTATGTAATGGGAAATTACTTTGAATATTAAATTCAATATTTTGGATGATATATAAGACCAGATTATAAATAGTATTAATGAAATCTTATATTACAAAATATAAAAAAATTTAAAAGAAACTATTCACAAATATACTCATGTTCCAAGAATCATTTATAATGTAAATTATATTTTTTCATATAATGTTCAAGGAGATGAATAGACTAAACTTATTACTGTTTTTCTAGTCTTGACTGGCGATCAATTAGATATTTTTAACTGGTTAATTTTTGATAATGTAAATAAAAATGATATTAAAATCACCCTAATGAGTTATATGCATTATTTTATATATGTAATTTTTTTGAATTTTTAAAAGGACAAAAAAGTATCGATGTTGGATAAGTTGGGTAAAAATCTGTATGAGGACAGAGATCAGATATCAGTTAGAAATTATCTTAAAGAATGTTATCTTAATTATAAGAAGATATTAAAGAATGTTTTTTTCTCATTCATTGAATTTATATGTAAAAGATATGAAATATTTCTCATTATGTCAAAGGGGGTCTCAAACTACCTTTTAATCTAGAAAATCTTAAGTTAAATTTCCATTTTATTTGTCACATAAGTATGGAAGATAATGAATATGGACATTGTATGAAGAAATGATTTGATTAAATATGAATACCTATAGGGAAACCATTGGACATAGAGAATATTGATATAAACTCAGCCCATTTATACCTTAACCTAGCATCTTTACCAGGTAACTTGTTAAACCATCTTCTAAATGAAACCATGAGTAACAAGATAATTTATTTCTAATATTTCATTAGATTTTTTATATTCTTTATGAGTGTAATTCATTTCCTATAAATTAATATATATTTAATACACACAATACCAAAATTATTATTGATTTATATATTATAATCTCTTGGTTTTCTATTTTATCTAGCTATTTAAACATGTTTAAACCATTGTCCTATTATTCATTTTTTAAATCCCACCAATTTTTTAAAAATAATATGAAGCATAGAATTTCACCATAACATTTTATTGAAATAATTTTACATGATTTAATCTATATGTTAATTTTCTAAAAAACATTTTCCATATTTTATGGGGTTTTTATCAACAGAAGGGATTCATTATCAAAAAAGTAAATGTCAGGGTAACATATCAAATTTTATCGTATTTTTTAATTTTATAACAAAAAATGGAATGTTCGTTCAAGTATGCATTTTTTCAGTTAATTACAAATAATTTATTTATGTGTTAATGGTTTTTCAGTATGATATTTTTATATTAAGTCCATTTTTTATAAGTTGAATAATATCAATAAATTATAATATCCTATATATTGTCTTGGATACTAATGATTCTGTAATTTTTTTACATTTTGGAAATCTTCATAGGCCTAATATATTATGCATAGAAGAAAAATATTATGAAATATAAATACCGTATGGTGTGGAAATATCTTATAAAATGCTACAATATCTTATGATACTTTATTAATATTATGGGATATGTATAGTTTCTGAGATCAAAGAAAATCTGAAAAAAGTATTTCATATGATATTAGATTGTATTATGAGAAAAATGTTACCTATGCTATTATAACTTATTCGAGACTCTACTAGACTTATATAATCTAGAATATATTCCAAAATTAGAATAATATAACATAATTTGAATATTTAATTTTTTTATTTCATACGGTTTCTATTAGATACGTATTTATGTTAGATGATTATAAATTAAATATGGTTATCGAATAATAATATAGTTTAATAACAATTGGCTAGGATTAAAGAGGTCATTGATTTTAAAGAATAATTACGACGGAAAAAACTACACTTTTTGTTGGTTTCATACTTCTATAAATATTTTTACAAACTGTTTTTAATTGGATTTATTTTTGGATTATTTTATTAATTTATTTCAATCATTCGATAGAGGTAATTTAGTCATGAAATGATACTAAACAAATCATATATTCCATAAGAAACTTGTTATGCTATATTCTAATGTTTCTAAAAACTATGATCGTTCTTGTTTCATCAAAGAATAGTTATTTATATTTATTATGAGACAAAGTATAAAGTAAATAAGAGTGAAATTAGTTTCCAAACATTATTATTAAAATTATTATTAAATAAATATCTCAATTTATTCTATTTGAATATTGAATTATTCACAGGAATATTTCATTTTGTGTGATTTTATGATGTTTATGAATATGTGGAATCAAAACAAGTTAAATTCCCCCTTAATATATTCTAATTCACAGTCCATCTATAATTTATTTTTTATTAGTATGTCAGAAATTTATTTTAGGGTAGATCCACGAAAAATTGATGAATTTTGTTTCCAAGTAACCATTACTTACAGTCACCTTTGTTATCTCTCTAAAAAGAAAAATAAAAAAAACTGTGCTTATATTGAGTGTTGGTGGAGTGGAGTGTTGTATGTTAATATATCCCAAAAAAATATATATATTTCAAACTATTTATTTTTATCGACATTATACAACATAAAAATAAATAAAATAAATATTTAAATATATAAGAAGATGCTAGTTTTAATTTTTTTCGAAAATTCATAAACATAGGGAAACCCACTTGAGTCTTCTTTGTAGTGTGTTGGAACAAAATATTCGCATTACCCTGATTCTAAACTATGTTATCTAACATACACTGGCTATTTCATGAATTTTAATAGATTATGAAATAGAATAACTTAATATTTATTATTTTGGAAAGGGATTATACATTTTTTTCAAAAATAATATCCTCTGAAATATTAAAATATACTTTAGAATTTGGAAAAATCAATATTGGATTAGAAATTATATTTTATTATTTTATAATATAGAATTTTAATATATATATATATTTGTTTATGAAATTATTTTTGATACTTATTAAATCTGTTCTAAATCATTTATATGTCATTATACTTATCAATTATTTATATAATACTTTAATTTTTTACATTATGATTCTTTTATTTGTGAAAATTATTTATAATTAATTATTGTATGAATTTGAAGTGATGATTCAAAATATGAATTCATTATATAAAAGTTATTATTTATATAGGGTAATTTCACTTATTAAAAAACATGGCTATTTCAAGATAATTCATTTGAAACAAGAAATTAAAAAATACATCATATAGAATATATAAAAAAGTTCATTAATATTTACTAGTGAATAGTCGTTATTAATAATTTATAATTATAATATAAGTAGTTAATTTTATGTACTTTTTAGATAGTGGTACTATAACAATTTCATTATAATTATAACAAATACTTTTACCATTATAATGGTTTGATTCCAAATGGTTTGATTCCAACAATCATATTTCTATTATTATAAATTCACATAATTAATATGTATAAAAACATTTCCTTCATTATCTTAGTTTATATTATTGTAATTTTATTGGATACTTCATTTCATAATATATATTTATCTTATATATTTATTATTATTTTTAGTGTATCATCCTCTAATGTTCAGGATTATGTTGGTCCTTTATATTATTTTTGATCCATCACATTATTTTCTTCCATTATGGTGAGATTAATTGTGTTTCTTAAATATCAAGACTATATTATTCCCTATTATTATAAAATTATTGAATTGTAATTTTGAAATAGTTTGGGTGATGAATTTTGTATTTACTATAGTTAAATATAATGTCTTACACTTATCACCACTTTCAATCCTTTAAATATCTAACGATCCAAAGGATCCAAATGATTATTGAAAACCAACCCTAGAAATATATTAACAATATCCATCAAAACATAATTAATATAATTAATGAAATAAATCACTGTGGGATGTCAAATACCCATGTACATACACCATTCCATCAATATATCAATAGAGTAACTTGCTAAAAAATGTCTACCATTAGTTATAATTAATTTATGCACCTCAGATATGTTGTTAAAGAAAACATATGATAGTTTATTAATGATATTTTATTCATCCAAAACAATTTTTTATAAATTCTCTAATTTTTCCTGAAATAACTTCCCGGCCAAATTTCCTCTCCAAAACTATCACCAAATCATAGATAATGAAGAACTATTCAAATAATACTATGTGTCGAGTGTGATATATTTACTTATGCCTATTTTTTAAACACAAAAGTGTAAAAAATAGATAAAAACATGAATAACATCCATTAATGAAAGATAAAATGTAATAATGATAATAAAATCAATGTCCCATACTAGGAAAAACATGAGATTTTACCAAACATGTGTTTATAAAGAAATAGATTATTTTCCATACAAAGTTCCAATAATTTCCTATCAATATATACTATCAAATAAATCATTATACATTATTAAAAAATGAATTTATACTATTTTTAAGAACTTTAGGTAGATGAAAATATAGTTACTGAGCTTGTGGTTTTATCAGACCTTACTAATGCCTCCAAATATAACAAAGTATACCCGATCCTGGTGATAGTCGATGATTAATTTTTGGTAGAAACTACACATGATATAATCAAAATAAGTTAAACCCAAATAATTTATGAATAATTATAATAGAATATTAGAACAAACATATAAAATTACATCTTTAAATTGACCATAATCAAAGTCATATACTATAATAAGATAAACTATATAGGTTATAAATAATATATGATGGTTTATATTCAAATATGTTGTTAATATAAAAGATAAATCAAAGAAAATAATAATAATATACAAAATAAGTAACTCCTATGACACTACAAGAACATGTCTCACAAAACACATTAATACACACGTGACACCTTCGGATTTGTATTCCTATAATATTAAATATTGTTTTTTTGGGTTTTGAAATGAATTGATTTGTTTTTTGATGTTTTGGAAAGGTATTTACTAAGAATTAAACATAGTGTTTTTGGTTATTTTGGATTTCTAACATTTTGTCTTTGACCATGGTGGAGGTTGTATTCTTCTTCATTTCATTTATATAGGTGTGGAATGATAGACACATAAAAAATGAACCCCAACTCTATGGAGCCATTTGTTTGGTATTCATTGTTTTTGGGAGTCGAATTGGGGGAAACAAGGGTTAGAAAACACACCATAGTGATTTTCGTTGGGTCTATTCTATGTTTTGGATAGACATGTGTTGATATGGTTGAAATAGATAGGTAGGATACTAATTTTTATAGTCCAAACCATGGTCAGTTTTAAATATCCATGTCCATCCTCTAACAATATTATGGGTCTCTATGGTGAGGGGGAATGGTAAGGGTAAAAATAGTAATTTTTGGTTCTACCTTGATGTGATGTCAATCATAAATGATTTAAATGACTGGAATTTCCACCAATGATGGGTGAATGAATAATATTTCTAACATAGTTTCTATGGGCGAGGAGTTGATGCATTACATGGGTTATCTTTACTAGTTGGTTCCTTATACATATCTCTTTCAGTGGTTATCATGTTTCCTCATGGATTATAATATTTATTATTTTGAACTAACTTGTTCTTGTATTATTAGAATGTGTGAATTTATTTAGGGACTATCTACTGGGTTGTATTTTCACCCATTTCATATCCACATTATAGTGTTTTTAGACATTTTTTATCTTGATATAGGTAAAGTGAATGTCACTAAAATTTATAAAAAATGACCTTGATGACTTAATTATGGATGTTATAGGATAATTATTGTAGTGAGTAATGGGATAGAACTTGGGGTAGTCCCATTTAGGTAGTTTTATTCATTTGGTTTCTAATTGTTAATTCTAGTTGATTTGATTTTATATGTTTAAGATATAACTGTAATTGGTTATTTTAAAAATTAACTTAATTTGCCTTTTGATATTATTTCATCACATCAATGTGATATTATTATCACATATTTATATAATAGGAGTTGTATATAAGATTAAATGATCCCCAAATCATTTTTTATAACATAATAATTCATTTTTATCCATTTGTGTACTAGGGATATACATTGGATTAGTGATATTACAGTCCAAACCAATATATTGGGTTTTGGTAGGGATATTACACATAGTATAAATAAATTGAAATATTTTACTTTTTATTATATGGGGTGAGATATGATATTTTTAAAAATTAAATATAGTGTGGAAAAAGTAATATATATCCTCTGTATAAAGAGATTTTTATAACTATGGATTTATCAGTATGAAATGATTTTTTAAACACATATACTTAAGTTTTCAACATATTTTCATGGGATTTCTAGATGATTACTATATACTTAATTTATATAAAATTAACAACATGAATTAACCATTACTGTGATATTTTATGGTTAATGAAAAAAATATATTTAGTATTTTTTGATGGGGCAACATATATGGTTGTACATAGGATAATATGGTGAGTAATAACTAAGTGGTGATTATTACTCTAGATATTAAAAAATTCCACTAGTTGGATTACTCAAAAATGATCAGGAGAGGGCTAGTATAAAAGTTTTTCGACAACCAAAAATTTAATAACAACACATTAGAATAAATAATGAAGATTTTCAATATGTTAAAAGTGGAACATTAGAACCAAAAACATGATATGTGGATTGCAATTTGGAATAAAAAAAGTATAACCCATCAATCTATTAGGCTGGCTCATAGCCTTATAATGTTGAGACATGGTTGGGTAGGATGTAATAAATATTAAATTTTCTTAATACTCATGAAGACATTAATATTAATGTTGAATCGAATAAACTTTAGTATTTTTCATGACAATGGTGAGAGACGGAAGTCGAATAAATGGTTGATCAAGGACTCATTTATGAGGTTATTGAGGAATTATTTTACACAACAATTTATCCACATAAGTTCATGAAATTGAAAATAACATATTTAATTGATCTTATGAATGGAGACCCTCCTATCATTGAAGAATTAACTAAATATATTTATGTATCCCACTTTTCATTAGTAGTAGAAACAAGGGAATCTATAACATATGATTGAATAACATTTTATGATCACATATTATATCTATAGTGGTGATGTTTTTATATAATATTAATACCTATATAGTGAATAATTTGATGTTTTTGAAAAAATATTTTTTTAATAATCATAGTTAAGGAAAAACAATTATCAATGAACATAGTTGGAAACCCAAGTGGCATGAATAATAATATAATATATTCCTACACCAATGGTAACAAATAACATGAAATCAAATCATTGGTGACATTTTATCTTCCTCAATTAATGAATAATGAATAATTTTGTTTTAAATGTGGTTCTTTAGTCTATTTTATGAGGGAATTTACAACAACACTCTACCAGTGTTATAACTATGGTCTCAATGGACATGTCAAGGGTTTCTGCACATATCCAATGAATTAAAATTGTATAACTGGTTCCAAAATAACTTAATCCTTGAATGGTTCTACTAAGATATCTCATAATATTGGATATCATTCTCAGTATCAAACAAGAAATAATGATTCATGGAACATCCCAATATCTAAATAGGATAAAAATCTCTATATGGGAAGGAATAGTCAATAGGGGATTGAATGATATCATTTAGAGGATAAACAGGCATATATTATTTATTATTGAAGTCCCTTAATATTTTGAGGCATGACAATTCTAAATTATACCTTGATAATTTTTTTATCAGTAGTTATGTCATCTCGCCTTTCTATTACATAACTTTTCATTACATTTTAAAAACATAGGACATTTAATGTCTAGTGTCCTGGAAATAACGTACATAATTCATGAAAACATATAACACTATTTTAATCCTCTTTAATAGTTCATCCTATGTTAAATTATTGAATCTCATAACATGAGGACTGACATCAAAGTAGTGGGTGATCCAAAGGCCCAATAAGGGAAAACAAGGGATATATTTACTTATGATATCGATATGAACTTGATGAAATACATAAAGATATGAGAAGTGGGAAAAAGAAATAAAAAAAATTAAAACATGTGAATAAAAAAAATAAAAACATTACAAAGGTCCATCCCAAATGTGAACAAAATAATATGAACTGTTAATTTCACTAACAAAAATCATACAGGAAAAAAATAATATGAATCATAAAAAAAATAATATGATCTAAATAAAAACATGGCATCCCCAATGTGAACAAAATAAAAACATTACAAAGGAATAAGGGACTAACATGGCATCCCCTGTCCCCTCTATTTTTTATATGGAATCCCTTGTCCCCTCTCATTGTTTTGGAATCCCCTGTCCCCTGACCCCTGTTCAGTAACATGGCATACCCTGTCCCCTCTCTCTTTTTTTAATTTACAAAAAATTAAAAACATTACAAAGGTCCATCCCCAATGTGAACAAAATAATATGAACCGTTAATTTCATAAAAATAATATGAATCATATCTTGAACATGTGAATAAAAAATTAAATTTATAAATTTATAATCATATCACCAAGGTCCATCCCCAATGTTTCATAAACTTTACAAATGTATTTCACTATGGTTTTATAAAACATGGCATCTATAGAGGTTAATTTCACTAACAAATGCACTAGAGTTTTATCTGTGTGAACCGTTAATATGTAATAATTTTCATGTGATCCAGATATATCATAAAAAACATTTCATAAATTATATTTAGAGAATAAAATAAATGGGTTTCATATCAAAATCATGACGTTTTAAAAAGTGCTTAAAAATTTGATCAATAAGTCATTTCTGGCCAATAGAAAAGGACTAAGGGATTCATATTTGTAAATTATAGAATAAAATATAAAATATTTATTTTTTATGAATACCAATATAAATGAAATAAAATTGGGTATTCTCAAAATAAAATAAGAGAATTTCTTGAGAAAAAGATAGAGATTTTGAGATGAAAATTATGCAGCAAAACGACTACGAAACATGGTTTTAGAAAACATTAAAAAGAGAGGGGACAGGGGTCACCCATTCATAAAAGACTCATAATACAGTATATATAAAGAATAATATTTAAATATTAATGTGTTATGTAATCCTGTAATAAGTACCACATAGATGAGAACGTGAATGGAAAAAAAGAGTTGTTGAGAATTCACTTACAAAAATTCTACAGCCTAACGACTTCACATAAAAATTCCTAAAATGTGTTGATGAGAGGGAAATGTTCCTCTCATAATTTTAACATAATATGGAAAAAAATAAGGACATATAATAACATACTCTAACATAATAAAATGGAAATTAAAATACATAACAAAAAATAAGTCTTGACTAAAAGAGGAGGGTGAAAGGCTCACTTAAATTGAAGAGTAACTTAAAAAACCAGAATGTTGGGACCATATGGGATTGAGGGATCCTTGGGAGGACTCCTTTTGAGGTAAACATATAATATGTTAGTTTGAGAGGAATTTGGAAGTAATTGAAATAAATAATGGGTTAGTATATATTGCCAAAGTGAGGCAATATTTTATTAATTTCCAAGGGACATCTCATTAATGGTATTTGTAAAACCACAAGATTTCCCATGGTTTTTCCACTTGGGACATATCACATCATAATTTATTCCTCAATATTCCACCATAATTATTACATCATTATCACATCATTAATTATGTCATTAAACAATACGAAACTCAAAACATTATTTTCACTATTCACTGAAAAAACATTTTATAAAAAAATAATAATTTAACTCAAACCTCCTTTCAATGTTCTGAATTCAAAAAACGAACTCCATTTTATGAAAATAATTTCTTAAATATTTGAAATTTAATTTTTAGGTAAAATCACTATTTATCCTTAAAATATTAATACTTAACTAATAATTTCTGAAATAGTTATTTATATATGCCATTTTATAATATTACCATTCCGAATGCCTTAATTATATTTATACATAATTAAGTGATTTTACTATTCCATTGGACATATTACTATTCACAAGGTTAATATTAATATTCATAGTATATTATTCATGAAACATTAATTTATTCTTATCAGACTCTAAAATTCATACTGATCACAACTGTATGTGTAAATTTTTTGGAAATCATTTCAAATTATTAATTATTAAATGTGTAATTTTTTAAATTCTATTTTTTAAATATTAATCAATAATACAAAACTTCTAAAAAAATAATCCAATAATTATTTTGGCATTTTAAATTCCAATTATTTACCATAATAAGAAATAAAAATTATATTTACAAAAAAAGATTATACGATGTATCAACGACCTCGTTACATAGCCCCTTATAACGCCTGCATAAGACCTAAGATAAAGGTGTGGAATGGTGATATAATCATGGGGCATCTTGGACAACATTTCGTGAGTGGTCATTTCTATCAACATTAACTTCTCAATTAAGCATTTATGTTCAAGATTTATTTGTTGAAGTTAGGCTTGGGATGGGTCCATAGCGAAGCCCAGTGGCGTCTTCTATTTCCCATGGTATGATAAATGGGCTTCATATAGCCCAAGTCGACTTGATGTGGCCATCAAATATTCTTTATGTATTAATTATCCATGATCATTTGTATTTATAATCACTAATCTTTACATTAAGTGTATTTTTTCCTATGTTCGTATTTACCAACATTCATATAAATGTCTAAACCCAATAGTCTCATTATAATTTTACTCACATCATTAATAAAGGGATATATATTTTTTGCCTAAAAAATAATATAATATACATTTTCAATAAACAATTATTATTCAAAAAGTTTGGGTAGTTACATTATCCCCCTCTTAAGAAATTCTTTCCCTGAAATTTAAAATCTTTCCCCAAGAAGAAAAAATGTGTGGGTACTACTACCTCATAGTCTTATCAAGTTCCCACATGGGTTCTTAATATTTTTGGTTCCTCTACTACACTTTAACTAGGTCAGTAGTCTTGTTACTTTGAACATTTTGTATACAATCCATGATCTCCATTGACTGCTCCTTATAAGAGAGGTCATGTTCCAGTTGCACCACCTCAAGATTTAGTACATGTGAAGGGTCATGTATGTTGTTCCTCAAAAGGGATAAATGGAATACATCATTAACATGATCTAGATTTGGAGTAACTTACAACTAATAGGCCACTAATCCTATGTGATTATGGATTTCATACAGGCCAACATACCTAGGGATGATTTTCCCTTTCTTTTCAAACCACATGACTATATTCCATAGAGATATGCAAAGGAAGAATTTTTCACCAACATCAAACTCCAAATCCCTTCAATGGTTATTGGCATAGACCTTTTGTTGAGTCTTACCAGCCTTAATGTGTTGTTGGATTGAATGAACCTTTTCTGTCATCTCATGCACAATATTTGTCCCATGAATCATTCCTTCACCATCTTTATCCCAAAAAGTTGTAGTTTAACATCACTTTCTATATAGATCTTCGTATGGTGACATTTGTATGATCAATTGAAAGCTATTTTTGTATGTGAACTCAACTAATGGGATATGTTGATCCCATACACCTTTAAATTCTAATGAACATGTTCTCAAAATGTCCATGAGTTTCTAAAGAGTACTTTCAAATTTTCCATTAGTTTGGGGATGATAGGCCTTAATGAAATTCAATTCGATTCCCAGAACATGTTGATGTCTTCTCCATAATTTTGATGTGAACCTGGGGACCTGATCAGATACGATGGAGAGTGGTACCCCATGTAGCCTTACCACTTTCCTCCTATAAATCCTTATAGGTGGATCGAGAGAGAAATCTTCCCAAATATTGATAAAATTGGAATCCTTGGTGAGATGGTCTAATATAACCCATATCACTTTGTTTCCTCTATAAGTTTTAGGGAGACCAGTGACAAAGTCCATGTTGATATTTTCACACTACCATGCTGGTTTGGGTAGTGGTTATAATACCCCATTAGGAAGTTGTCACCCTAACTTCACTTTATGACACACCATGATCCTTTTTGTATAATAAGCAATATCCCATTTCATGTTATCCCACCAAAAATTATCATGAATTTATTTAGTCATTTTTGTGCTCCCAGGATGTATTGATAAAATATAGCTATGAGCTTCACCTAGTATATCCTTCTTAATTTTTGGAATATATTGAACACATAGTCTTGTATAAAATTTTAGTTCACCTTCTTGATCAATATTGAACTCAAGAAACATCCCACCCTTCACAGCGAGAAATTTCTTCTATAATAAAGGATCTTCTTTATGAGACTTCTTGATCTTCTACATTAATGATGCATGAAAAATATTTTGAGATAGGGTTGTTGATTTCCCTTCCCTTATAATTATCATGTCTATTTTCACTTGGGATTTGATCAAGGGATACATTTTTATCCTCATCATGGAATGAAAAACTCGTTCTTTCATAATATATGCATCAACAACTTTGTTTTATCTTTCAGAATGATAATGAATTGAATAATCCCAATCTTTAAGAAGTTCCAACCATATCCTCCGTATCATGTACAATTTAGTATTTGTGAAAATATAATTAAATCATTGATCATATATATATAATTTTTCCCCATAAAGATAGTTCCTCTATTCATCAGAGAAGAAATAATTCCATCCATCTCAAAATCATGTTTATGATAGTCTGCTCATGAGTCTTTAACTGTCGAGATGCCTAAGAAAACACCTTTTCATTATACAAGAGGACTCACCCAACACCATTCCAAGATAAATCTCTAAAAATAAATAATCCTTCTCCACATGAGGGCTTATTTAACACCGGTGTAGTAACCAATCTCTTCTTCCTCTCTTGGAAACATTCTACACTCTTGCTTTTCCAGATTAACTTGACCCCTTTTTAGATAACATGGTTAATGGATTATAATTCCGTGAAATGTTTTTCAAAAACCTCATATAATAACCCTATAGTCCATGGAAACTATGAATCTTAGTTATTGTTGTAGGCTAAGTCCACTCTTCTATAACTTTTTCCTTTGCAATGTCAATTGTGATTCCTTTCTTGTTTAAAATGCTCCCCAAGAATGAAAATTGCTATAACTAGAACTCACACTTTCTAAACATTCCAAATAACCCCTTCTTCCTCATAGTCTATAATATAAACCTAATATGATTTTCATGATTCTACAGACTTTGGGAATATATTATAAAATCTTTAAAAAAATCATCCAAAATGTTATCAAGGAAGTCCTTAATAAATCTATTCATGAAATAAATAATAACATAAGGAGTATTAGATTGTCCAAAGGTAATAACAAAAAACTCATAACTTCCATATCTATAATGGAAGAACATTTTTGGAATATCTTCTTTCTTCACACTCAATGGATGATAACCATAACAAAGATCAATCATGGAGTAGAATTAGGCTCCATGAAGTTGGTAAAATAAGCAACCAATTCTTGGAAGAGGGTATTTGTTCTTCACTTTTATCCCATTCAGTTATCTATAATCAATGTATAGTCACATTGATCCATCCTTATTCTTCATAAGTTGAACAGGTGCTCCCTATGGAGACAAAATCGATCAGATAAACCCCTTCCCCATGTAATATTGGCATTTAATTTTTAATTCATCAAACTCTATATTTTCTATCCTATACAAGATACTTTTTATCATATGATATCTAGGTACGAGTTCAATGGAGAACATTAACTCTTTTTCTGGGGGTGGACCATGTAACTCCACATGAAATAGGTCAATGCATTCCTAGATGATGGGGACTTTTATGTCCTTATTCTCTTATTTATTTCTTCTTCTTCACCGATCAACTCCACATAGTAGGTTATAGTAGGTGATTCTATATAAATATTAGTTCAATAAATTTATCCATGAAATATAAATACAGGTTTCCCATTCAAGACTACTAACATTTACCTGCTTCAATATTTGATCATAGAATTATAGATCGATAGTCATCCCATCACTAGTATAATGTCGAATTTCAACATGGGAATGAATACTTTATTTGAAATTGGATTTTGTTCACTAATGTAAATACTAGAGTTTCTGAACACAACTGATTCTTGAATAACCCCTCTAGGAGACTTTACTGATATATCTACTTTTAGAAATTTAGGGGTTGATTCTAAATTCTTGGGAAACCTGGTTGAAATAGAAGAATACGTAGAAACAGAATCCAAAAATGCACTTGTTAGCTTTGAGACAACAACAAGAGTACCAACCCCCACATAATTTATAGCATCAACATCTGCTGTTGTGATAAAAGAAGCATTCCCTTGATAACTTTTTCTTTACTGAGGCTAATGGTGAATCCCCTCAACTACTCTAATATTTGGACTGTGATTAAAAAACTCCAACACATTCCATAGATGTAGAATTGGAATTCATGTATGGAATTCCCGATCTTTCCTTTTTCATTAGTGTTAGGAAATTTATTCTTAAGCTTACCATGAAAATTCCATGTGATATGGGCCTATCTGACACACTTGAATCACTTCGCACTCCCAAGAAGGCAGTTACCTGAATTCTTCTTCCCACATTTATTACACATGGAATGTTTCACTAGCTTGCCTCCTCTTTGCTATTCAAATATCCTCCCTATGATTGGATCCTTTGAACTATTCATTTCATTGTATTTGTGAGACCATTGTGTCTCACCAATCTCTAGTTCGACATTCATAGCACTCTGTGTGATCTCCCCATAACTATCATAGACTCGGTTTTTTAGATTCATCTACAGATGAGATCTTATTCAACCAAATATTATGTCAACCTTCCCATTATGATCCTTGACAAAGCCTGGGGTGTACTGGGAATTTCTTGTGAAGTTCATATCGTAGTTTCCAATGGATAAATTATCCTTCTACTTTAGATCAAGAAACTCCATCTGCATTTTTTTTCTCATCGAACGAGGGAAATACGTATTGAAGAGGACTTATATACACTCTTCCCACTCCATATATGCAACCTCTAATCTTTCCCTCGTGTTTTTAATAAGTTCCCACAACCGATCAGTTTCTCCCTTTAAGTGGTAAAGATCTAGTGTGACCTTCTCTTGTTATGAATAGCAGATCAATGAAAATACCTTTTTGATAGAGCTGTCCACTATTCAATAATCAATGGGTCAGTAGATCTACTAAAATTTGGTGGGAATTGTTTCATAATGGACTCAAATGTTTTTCCCTTCCCATTGAAATTGGTCTCTCAGCTAGATTCATGTTATTTCCCATAACTTGAGTCAGTTAGTTCATCATTCTCATGAATTATTTTGTTATGGCATTCATCGGAGGGCAATTAGAGCATAGTCCATTCCAGTCACCATTTGCATGGTTCCTCTTATTCCCCACTATTTTATAACAGAATAAAAAATTTGTGAGAAACTTATTTTATTTATTAATATTTTATCTATAATGGATTTTATGTCATAAAACATCATTCTTCAAAAAATTATTCTTTAATTACAATTAAATTCCTCTATAAATACCTTATAATGATTCCTAAAATGTTTGGGATTAAACAAACATATCCCTCAAGAATGTCAAAATAGGAGTGAAATAAGGCCCATTGTCATGCACTAGTTATGTTCAAGTCTAACACAAAGTGGTGTTTTTGGGTTTTACCCCATGATATATCTGTTCCAAATCCACATAAACTTGTTTATATTTAGGCAAGGATTTATTTGTTTCAAAACCACTTAAATTTTATTTCAAAAAAATAAAGATATGTTTTCTTATATTTAAGCTTTAATAGATGGTTATTTATAATGTTTTCATATCCTAATTTTTAAAAATAACTAAACTATCTTTTGATACCAACTATGGAATCCTGCATTTATATTATATAAATTTTTATTATATATTACAAACAGATGATCTTTAAGGTTTAGTGTCTTAGAAATATTATACATAACACATGAAAATATATATAAAAATTAAATCCTATTGAAATGCTTATTGAAATGTTCTTCTAATGTTCTATTACAGCATCCCATAACCTAGGGACATATATCAAAGGATAGGGTGAGCAGAAGGCCCAGTATTGGAAAACAAGGGAATGTACTTAATTACGATATCAATAAGAACTTGAATGAAATACGAAAAGATATGAGAAATGGGAAAGTAAGAATAAAATAATAAAAAAAATGAATTATAAAATTAATATTTGGATAAAAAATTTAATTTATAAATTTATATGAATATCACCATGGTCTATTCCTAAGGTGTTATAAAAACTACCAAGGTTATTCACCAAAGTATCATAAAACATATCATTTCTAGAGATTAAATTATTTACCCTATGAATTAGAGAACCATCTACACACAAAAATCATATGAATTTATTTTAATGTGATCCACATATACAATAACCCAAAATTTCATAAATAACCCATATAGAATAAAATAAATGGTTTTCATATCAAAATTGTGACGATTAAAAAGGTGATTAAAAACATGATCATTATGTCATTTATAACCCATAGAAAGGGAATGATGGCTTTATGTATGTCAATTATATAATAAAATATATCAATTTTATGTATTGATTAATACCCCTCTAAATTAAATAGGTTTGGTTATTCAAATAAATAAAATTATATAATTTCCGTTGAAAAAGTGATAGATTTTGAGACAAGAATTCTACAGCAAATGAAAATGAGAAATGTTTTTAGAAAACATTAAAAAGAGTTGTGATAGGGGTAAAATATTCATAAAAGACTCCAAATATATTGTAGATTTATAATAAAATTAAAATAGTAACATGGTATGGAATATTGTAAGACATACCATATAGAAGACAACTTGAATGCAAAAAAGGGACGTTGAGAATTCGCTTACAAAAATTCGCCAGCTTAACGACATCACCTAAAAATTAATAATATGTTTTTATGATAGAGAAAATGGACTCTAATAATTTTTACATAATATGGATAGCAATAAGGGTATATAATAACATAACCCAAAAGAAGAAAATGGTAATTATAATATGTAGCATAAAATAAGTCATGGCTAATAGAGGAGGGTGAAAGACTCCCTTACTTCGAAGAGTAACTTCAAAAAAATGGTTGGGACCATGGTTGCTTGGTGGAATCAAGGGAGGACTTATCGGTTGGTAAAAATATCAGGTATTCATGGAGGAGTAATATGGAATGTATTTAATAATTTAATGGGTTTTTATTTAGAGAAAAAGTGAGGGAATATTTTATTAATTTCCATGTGACACCTCATTAGTGGTATTTAAAAACCCATGGGCTTGACCAAATTATCTTATCATGGTATGGGCCAATTCGTACACCTCATATCATATTTTATTCCCCAATAATCGACTGGTATTATAAGATCATTATTACATCATTAATGATGTTATTAAACAAACCAAAACTCAAAGCTATATTTTCACTATTCAACGGAAAACAAAACATTTTATAAAAAACTCATAAACTCACACTAACATAACATCAATTTTATAAATTCAAAAAATAACTCCATTATATGAAAATAATTACCTAAATATGATAAATTTAAATTTTATGTGAAATCACTATTTTCCTAAAAAATAATAACACTTAACTTATAATATCTGAAACTGTTATTTACTTATGATATTATATCATATTACAATTAAAGATGCCTAAATTATATTTATACTTAATTAAGTGAGGTTACTATTCCATTAGTCATATTACTATTCATAAGGGTAATATTACTATTCATAATATACTATTCACTAAAAATTATGTTGATCTTATCAAATACTAAATTTCATACTCATCAAAACTATATATGTCCATTTTTTTAAAATTTAATTCAAATTATTAATTATTTAATTTATGAATAATATTTTAAAATACTCAATTTTTTCAATATTCATAAATTATATGAAACTTCTAAAATATCATCCTATATTTCTTTTTAATTTGAAATTAATTTTTTTTACCATAATAAGAAATAATGATTTTTTATACAAATGGATTACACAAAGTAACTATGGCCTTGTTATATAGCCCCTTATAACACCTACATAAGACCTAAGAGTAAGGTTTGAAATGGTGATTGAATCTTGGGACAGCTCATACAACATTGCCCGAGGGGTGATTTCTATCACCTTGAACTTCTCCCATAAGAAATTATGTTAAAGATTTTTGTTTAGAAGTTATGCTTGGTCCTGTTCCAAAGCGATGAAAATTGATTCCACTTTTGTCCTAAGCTTTAAAAAAATGGGATTTGTATGACATGAGTCTACAGGATTAGAAAATTGGATATTCCTTCTAAATTAATAAACCATTATCATTTTTATTTATAATCACTAATCATAATATTAAGAGTATAGTTTCTAATAGTCATATTGACCAACAGTAATATAATATTCAAAAACCAATGGTCTCATTTCAATTATTCTGACTTCATTAAAAAATGATATTGTTATATTCATTAAAAAAATATAACATATATTTTCAATACAAAATTATTATTATAGAAGTTTGAGTCGTCACATTATCCCTCATTTAAGAAATTCTGTCCTTGAAATTCGAACTCTTGCCATGAGAATAGAAAATGTGTGTGTACTTTTTACTTATAGCCTCCCCCAGTTCCCACATAGATTCTTCATATTTTTTGTTCCTCTACTATAAATTTACAAGGTGGGTAGTCTAGATGCGTAGAACATTGTCTTTATGATCCAATATCTTTACCGGCTACTCCTCATTATAGATTTCATGTTCTAGTTTCACCAATTCTATATTCAGTACCTGTGATGGGTCTGGAATATTCTTCCTCAAGAGGGATACATGGAATACATCATTAACTCGAAATATATTTAGAGGAAGTACAAGTTGATAGGACACTGATCCTATTAAATTAAAGATTTCATAGGGACAAATATACACATGTTTGAGCTTCCCTTTCATTCCAAACCACGTGACTCACTTCTATATAGAAATTGAAATGAATAATTTTTCACCAATATCAAACTCTAAGTCCCTTCGACTATTGTGGACATTGCTCTTCTGTGACTCTGATTATCCTTATTTGGTTATTGAATTGCATGAACCTTTTCTGTAATCTATTTCACTAGATTAGGACCAAGAGGATTTCTTTCACAGGCTTTATCCCAATAAGTAGAATTTCTTCAATAAGTTCCATATAGAGCATCATAGGGTTCCATTATAATTCTTGAGTGGAGGATATTGTTGTAAGAGAACTCAAATAATGTGATATGTTGATCCCACTCACCTTTAAATTCAAATGAAAATGTTCTCACCATGTCTTCTAGTGTCTAGATATTCCTTTCATATTGACCATCAGTTTGGGGATGATAGGATGTACTAAAATTTAATTCAGTGCCAAGATCATGTTGGAGACTTCTCTAGAATTTTGATGTGAACCATGGGTCACGATCTGAAATAATTGAGAGTAATACCCCATGAAATCATACAATTTCCCTCATATAAATCCTGAAAAGTTGATAGAGATATAAACTTTCTCAAATATTGATAAAATGTTTAGTCTTGGGGAGAAGGATCAATATAACCCAAATTGCATTGTTTCATATGGACGTTTTTGGGAGACTAGTAAAAATTCCAAAGTGATATTGTCCAACTTCATTGATGGTATCGGTAGTGGTTGTAATAACCATTTATGAATTTGTCACTCTTCCTTAACTTTCTAAAAAAATATGCACCTTTTAGTATAGTCATGAATCTTCCTTTTTAGGTTATCGCACCAAAATTGATCAGGAAGGTCTCTATACATTTTTGTGCTTCTAGGATGAATAGTTAAAGTATATCGGTGAGCTTCGTTTGTCAACTAATTCTTTATTTCTGAAATATATGGAACACATAGTCATGTATGAAATTTTAGTATACCTTCTTGATCAATAATGAATTCAAGATACTTCCCATCCTTCATAACCTCAAAATGTTTCTATAACAATGTATAATCTTTTTGATCTTTCATGATTTTCTTTATTAGTGATAGTTGAGAAATAATTTGGGATAGGTTTGATGATGTCCATTCTATTATAACTACCATGTATAGTTTCACTACATCTTGGATCAAGGGATCTCTTTGAATCCTCATGATGGATAGAATAACTTGGTATTCCCTACATAATGGATCAGTGAATTTGTTTTCTCTTCGAAGATGATAATGGATTGAACAATCATAGCCTTTAAGAAGTACCAACTATATCCTCTGTCACATGTTCAATTACTTTTGATTGAAAATATAATTAAATCTTTGATGTCCTTTGTATATATCACTTTTATCACCATAAAAATATTACATCCATATATTCAGAGAAAAAACAACAGTATCCATCTCAGGATCATATGTAGTATCGTTCAACTGACGAGTCTTCAATTGTTGAGATACATTAGAAATCACCTTTTCCTTTTTCATGAGAAAGCACACAAGCCCCTTCGGATATGAATCGCTAAAAATAATGGGTCCTTGTACACCTTAGAGAAGAGTTAACATGACTGCAGTAACAAATCTCTTCTTCTATTGGTGGAAACATTCCTCACAATCCTTTTTCCAAATGAACTTGACCCATTTTCAAGTTAACATAGTTAATGGATAAGAAGGTGGTGAATTTTTTTCTGAAACCTCTAATAATATCTTTCTAATCAACTTAAACTATTAATCTTAGTTATTATTGTAGGTTGAGGCCACTCTTCTAAAATTTTCTATTGTAGGGTCAACATTGATTCCTTCATTGGTTACAATTTTCCCCAAGAAAGAGGTATGTTGTAACCAGAACACACACATGCTAAACATTCTAAATAACTTCTCCTTTTTCAATGTCAATAATATAATCCTTATACGATCTTTATGATCCTCCAAAAGTTTGGAATATATCATAATATCATCAATAAAAACTACCAAAATGATTAAAAGGTACTTCTTTCTTTGATGGCAGTTTTGAGAATATCTTTTATCCTTAACCATCAATTAATTATAACAAAACTGAAGATCAATCATGGAGAAGAATTGAGCCCCATTATGTTGGTTAAATGAGTCATCAAATCTTGTAAGAGGGTTTTTGTTCTTCTATGTGATCCAATTTAGTTCACTACAATCAATGCATACCCATAGTGATCCATCCTTCTTCTTTACAAAGATAACATGTACTCCCCAAGGAGACACACTCGGTTGGATAAACCGCTTATCCAAAAGATCATGGAGTAGTTTCTTTAATTCCTCTAGATCCACATTATTTATACTATATAGGGTTTTGGATATCAGTTGAGATCTAAGTACAAGTTCAATTGAGAACTCTCCCTCTCATTCTGGGGGAGGTATGGGTAACATCTCAGGAAATACATCACTGTATTCCTAAATGATGTAGAAATTTCAAATCCTTATACTCAAATTTATTTATTCTTCTTAAATGATACAATCCATAGATTAATCCATAGGAGGTGACCTAGAGAAAAATATCAGGTAGAGAAATATCTTCTTGGAAGATAACTGTAGGTTTCCCATTCAATACTACTGAGGTTTCGTTGCTTCTCCATTTTATATCAGGATTATACATTGAGATCCAGTCCATCCATAGGATAATGTCGAAATCTATTATGGGAATGATTACTATATTTAGGATAATATTTTATTGAATAAATTATATATTAGAGTTTCTAAACATTGTTGATACTTTTATATTACCTCCATGAGTCTATACTGATAACTCTACATTTATAAATTTAGTGGTAGATTCTAAATTCATTGCAAACAACGAGGAAATAAAATAATGCAGAGAAACATAATCAAACAATTTATATTCTATCTTTGAGATAACAATAAGATTACCTTCATCCACATCATTTGGAGATTCAACATCAGCTTTTGTGATAGAAAATTTGTGGCCTTTCTCCCATTTCCTCTACTGAGGCTGATGGTGATTCCCCTCCTCTACCCACATATTTGGATAGTTATTGGAAAAGTGGCCATGTTGTACCCACTTGAATAATTATACTTTAGGTATATAATTCCCCATATTCCCTTTATTTTTAGTGTAGGTAAGTTTAGTATTTACCTCACTATGTCAATTTCGTGCAATATGGACATCTTTTCCACACCTTCAGCACTTACTTCTCCCGAGTAGGTAGTTCCTCAAATGCTTCTTTCCACATTTATTACATGTGGGACATTTCACTTGCTTTCCCCATCTTCTCTGATCAAATTTCCTCCCTATGATTGACTCCATTGTTCTTTTCTTATCATTGGATTTATGAGACAACAGTATCTCACCAAACTCTAGTTTGACTTTCATAGAACTCCACACGATCTCCTCAAAGCAATAAAATCTCAGTTGGCTAGATTCTTCTGCCAATGTGGTCTTAGTACAGTAAAGAATAAATCCACATTCCCATAAGGATCCATGAAAAATCCTGTGGTGTAACGAGAAATTATTGTAAATTTCACCTCATAGATTCCAAAAAATTCATTCTCCTTCTGCATAAGATCAAGAAACTCATTCTCTATGTTTTTTTTCATCAAATGAACGGAATAATTATTGAATAATATCCCTTTGATCACTTCCCACTTCGTATATTAAACCTCCGCTATTGGACTCATGTTTTTAATCAGTTCCCACCACTGATTAGATTCTCCCTCTGAGTGGTAAATAGTCAGGGTGACCTTTTCTTGTTCTGAACGGTAGATTATAGAAAAGTTATTTTTTCTAGAGCTAATCCACTATTCATAAATCAATTGGATGATAGATACACTCAACATTGGTGTTCATTGATGGATATAGCACTCAAAAAAAGTTTTCCCCTTCATGGAGAAATTGGTCTCTCGGTATGATTCATGCTATTTTCCATTACTTGAGTCAGTCGGTTCATTATTCTCATGAATGTTTACATTCCAAATTCCATTGGATGGTCTCCAGTGCATGATCCATTGCATTCACCATTTGAACAGTACCTTATATTTCTCACCAATTTTCCAAAAGAAAAAAGACCTTAGTGATAAATTTATCTCATTTGTGAATCTTTTATCTATAAATGATTTTTATGTCTTAAAACATAATGCTTAAAAATATTATTCTTTAAAAATGATTACATTTATCTATAAATCCTTCATAATGATTCATAAAAATCATGGGATTATCCCAAAATATCTATTTGGTGTTTCAGACTAGGATTTCAGAAAGTTCCATTGTTGTGTACTAGTTCTCATTTGAGTCTATCATAAAGCCGTATTTTCTGGTTTTACCCCTAGATAAATATGTTCTACAGAAATATCCACTTGTTCGTATCTACACATGGTTTATATTTTAAAAATCAATTCCTTAATATTTCACCAAAATACCAGGATGTTTTCCTATCATTAAACTTTTCTATAGGTTTATTCCGAAAATTTTTATATCCTAATTCCCACCAATAACTAAAATATCCACTGATAGCAACTATGGAATCCCACGTTTATATTATATAACTTCTCAATACAATTTACAAATAGAGGATCTTTAAAGTATTGTGTCTTGGAAATAAGGTACATAAAAAATGAAAACACATAACACTATTTTCATACTTTTTAAGGGTTCCTGAAATATTCAACATATATTCAATTTCTACTACTCATAACCTAGGGGCATACATCAAAATAAATGGTGATAAGAAGGCCTAGTAAGGGAAAAGAAGGGAAACAATTTACTTGTGATATCATTAAGAACTTGATGAAATACCTAATGACTTGAGGAATGGAAAAACATGCATACAATAATAAAATTTAAATGAAAGTAAAATGAAATATGTGGAAAAAAATTTAATTTATTCATTCATAAAATTATCACCAATGTTCATCCCCAAGGTGTCATAAAAATTACCACGGATATTCACCAAGGTATCTTAAAACTTTTCCTCTCTGGAGATCTATTTCTTTACCTAAGGCATTAGAGTGATATCTGGTCACACCCTTAACATGTATTTATTATCATGTGATCCACATATATCATAATCAAATATTTCTTAAATAACCCATAGAGAATAATTGAAACAGGTTTCATATCACAATAGAGACAAATTAAAAAGTGCATAAAAACATGATCATTATGTCATTTATAACTAATGAAAATGGAATGAGGGTTTTATGTTTGTAAATTACAGAATAAAATAAATTATTTTTATTTCCTCATTAATAACTTAATAAATTACATAGGTTTGGGTATTCTGGTAAATAAAATAAGAGAATTTCTTGAAAGAAAGAGAGTGATTTTGAGATGAAAATTCTGCAGCATAACGACAATGCAACATGGTTTTAGAAAACATTAGAAATAGATGGGATAGGGGTAAAACATTCATAAAAGACTCATAATACTGTATAAGGATAGAATAAAAATTATATAATATCATGTTATGGAATATTTTAAGACATAACCCATAGAATATAAATTGAATGCAAAAAGAGACGTTGAGAATTCCCTTCCTAGAATTCGGCTTCCTAACGACGTCACATAAAAATTCAGAAAATGAGTTGATGAGAGCTAAAATGGACTATAATAATTAGGATATAAAATGGACTATAATAAGGATATATTATAATATACCCCAACCTAAGATAAGTAAAAGTAAAAGAAATAAATTAAAATATGTCTTGCCTAAAAGAGGTGAGTGAAAGGCTCCCTAACCATGAAATGTGACTTCAAAAACATTAAGGCTGGGACCTTGGGGGATCAAGGAAAACTTTGGAGGACTCTTTGGGAGATAAATATTCTAGATCATTATTATGGAGTAATTCTGAATGAATGTAATGAATGAAAGTGTAGGTATTTATTGAAAAAGTGATTGAATATTTAACTAATTTCCAAGGGATACCACATTAGTGGTATTTGAAAAACCATGGGCTTTAAAATGGTATTTTCACATGGTATTGGCCACTTGGTACACCTAATATATTTTTTAATTATTCAATAGTATACCATCATTTTTAGATCATTAATAATGTCATTAAGCACATCGAAACTCAAAATTGTTTTTTACTATTCACTGAAAATCAATACATTTTAGAAAAATATCATAAATTCATTCTAACCTAATATCTATGTTCTAAATTAATAAATGAACTCAATTTTTTAAAAATAAATTTATAAATACAAGAATGTTAATTATTTTGTAAAATCACTAATTACCTAAAAAATACTAATACAAATCTAATAATTTCTGAAACAATTAGTTACTAATTCCATTATATCATATTAGTATTCAAGATGCCTAAATTATATTTATACTTAATTAAGTAGGGTTACTATTTCATTGGTCAAATTTATATTCATAAATGTAATAGTAATATTTAGAATTTAATATTCACTAAAAATTAACTTGATCTTATCAGACTCTAAATTTCTAAATTATCACAACTATACATGTCCATTATTTGAAAATAATTTCACATTATTAGTTTTTTAATGTATAAAAACAAATTTTAAAATTGTATTTTTTTCAATATTCATCAATATTATCAAACTTATAAAAAATTCATTATATATTTATTTTGATATTTAAAATTGATAAATTTTACCATAAAAATAAATAAAAATATTTTTTATACAATATGATTACACAAAGTAGATATAACCTCATTACATTTCCCCTTACAACACCTAGATAGCTCCATAGAGAATCGTTTGCAACGGTGACAGAATCTTGGGGATGCTCAGACAACATTTCTTAAGTGGTGATATCTATTAGCTTGAACTTCTCCAATAAGAGATTCATTCAATCTTAAAGTGTTGAAGTTTGGCTTGGGCATGGGCCAGAGCGAAGCCCAATGACGCCAACTCCTTCCCAAGATCAGCCAAATGGGCTTACAATGGCCCGAGTGTGATAAATGAGGTCGTAGAATCCTATTTATATATTAATTAACTGTGATCATTTGTTTTTATAATCACTAATCTTAATGTTAAGTGTATAGTTTCTAGCAGTCATATTGACCAACGATCATATAACAGTTGAAACCCAATGACATCATTTTAATTATACTCACTTCATTAATAAAGGGATATTGTTTTATTGAGTAAAAAATAATAGAACAAACATTTTCAATAAAAAATTATTATTCATAAAGTTTGGGTTGTTACATTATCCCCTCGTAAGAAATTTTGACCCCAAAATTTCAACTTTTACTCTCAGAAGAGATATGGAGTGGGTACTTATGCCTCACAGTCTCCTCTAGTTCCCATGTGACTTATTCATATTTTTGGTTCCCCCACAACACTTTAACAATTTTTGAAGTCATGTATCATAGAATATTGTCTCTATGATCCAAGATCTCCTCCGGCTGCTCCCCATAATAGAGGTCATGTTCCAGTTTCCCCACCTCACTATTTAATACGTATAAAGGGTCAAATATGTACATCCTCAATAGTGATACATGGAATACATCATGAACATGATCTAGATTTTTAGGAAGTGAAATCAGATAGTGCAAGAACCCATTTTTTGCTGCGAAATACATTGGAATATTTTTGTTGTTATTCCAGAGCAGCGCCTTCAGATGGCGTGCGATTCTAAGCCCCGGTGTAGAAGAAATTATGTTTTCAGTGTGTTCACACTAGAAACGCCAAATAAATGGGATAACAACTAAACAGTGCTTCAGATCAGAGATCTGAGTGTACGGATGGGTCCGGAATGGGGTTTTTACCCTAGGAACGACATAAAACATGTCGGCGTGGGACGTTTGGACCCCTCGCCCGCTTCTGGAATGTTAAACAGATAAATTAAATAATTAATTTATTTGCTTAATGACTTAACTCAAGTATCTCCTAAACAGTGGCTCGTATTGGAAAACTGGGGGCAACGTTGAGTTCGGAGCATGTGGTTTACCCTAGGAGTGGTGTAACTTTTGCGGGAACGACCTGTCTTTGAAAAATGCCGCCAGGGGCATTTTCGTAATTTGGCGGCTTTTGGCGTTCAGTTTTAATAACTTTTGAACGGGGCCACTGATTAAAATTACAAGACCGTCGTTGTGCTTGAGAGGTGTTTTTTACCCTAGGGGAGGCTTAACCTCGACCCCGCCGAGAGTTTCGGATGCAGGATAAATTATGGGTTTAAATTAATTAAAAAAATTAATTAATTCTTTTTTTAGTTAAACACTTCTCCATCCCCTTCCTCCCCTTGTTCTCCCCTGACGAAACCCCTCAACCTCTCCTCCTCTCCTCCACCTCTCCGACGAGGTACGACAGCTCCGGAGAAGTGCGACTATAACATCCCAAGTAAGTAATGAATAATAGATATTTTTATCTATGTCTATTAATGAACTAGATAGTGTTTTAGAGGCTTAAAATATAAATAAATCCAATCTTAAGCATGGAATAAACTAATATTTTTATTTGATTGTTTTACTGCCTTTTGATGGCAAACCATTTTTGAATCTATCTTTTGACAATTTTATAAACAATTTTTGTCAAAATAAACTTATTCTTTATGATTGGGACATCAAAATTTACTTTGTGTGAATTTTTGGTATTTTTCAGACAATGTTCAATTTATTAATGAATAGTGAAAAATACTGCATTTTACATCAAAACTGCTTTTTAATCTAATTTATTTACATGATTATATTACCTTTTGAATTGGTTTTGAAGTGAAATTAGAATATATTTTTACCATTTAATCTAATGGTGGTCATTGGAATCAATTTCACTTTGAAATCGGACTTAAACTAGTGTCAATCTTTTGATACTTATTTTTTTTATAAAAACACGCTATTTGCTCTGACAGCGGGAATTAATTATTAAATTAATTAATGTGACTTATATGTTTTTAATTTTGTAAAATAGACTTCATTATCGAATTCGGAGTATCTGATATAGCTTAGGGTGAATTTTTGGTAATTTTCTGAAAAACTTCAATTTTTGATTAATAGTGAAACCACTAAGTGGTACTTATAAAAACTGATTTTTCGTTTAAATGAAAATTTTCCATCTTTGTGTTTTGAATTTCAAAAATCTGACATACATGGTTGTCATTAAGAAGTAAAATGTGGTTCAATGAGACTGTAATAATTTTTTGGTGAATAGTAACTTATTAAGTTTTTAATCGCGATTAGTGGTAATTAGTGTAGTTTAAGGTAAAAATAATGCATTAATAATATGAAATGACCTAGACACATGTCCTAACCTTATTGGATGTGTCATGGACGACTAAGACAAGCCATGGGACAACTTGGGGACCCCATGGAGCCACTTTGGTTGGGAAATGACATAAATAACTTTTTATTTAATGTAAAAGTAAAAATGACACAAACATAATATGTTTTACAAAAACAATTTCTAAATGGGGTTATACAAGTCAGAAATTGGACTATAAATATGAATTGTAAATCTAAAAAGCTTTCCTACATCACATTATTATTTTTATAATTTTTAGCCATTAAATAAATTAAATTATTTATGACATCATGATGATGCAGCGATGACCTCATTATTTAACGATTTAAATAAAATGGAATGATAATGTAAAATCTAAGACCTACACATGGCCAAAACCTATTGTATGGGTGGATTGCGAACCCTTATAACCTTATCCTCGAGACACATCAATGTTTGGCCTCTTAAATCCGAATACCATTTTAAAATAAAGTGACTTTTCTTTACCTTCCAAGAGTGCCCCTCCTCTCCTCTTATAAAAGGCCCCCACCTCTACCTACTTACCCACACTCCCAAAGCCTTTCGCTCGGCCAAAACCTGCTCATTTTGTCTCTCCACTTCCCTCTCTTACTCCTTAAAGCCTCAATTTGGGCAGAAGTCTTCCCAAGGAATCCTTTGAGCTCAAATCTAAGGGAGTTACCCGATTTTAAGGTAATGTCTTCTTTTGAGTCCTTTTGTTTGATTTTGCTTCTACAACCCCCTAAACTCTTTTTATTCTCTTCTTTTGTAACAACTACAGTATCCTAAATATACTAGGATGTTGTTATAAAAATGATTCGAGCTACACTTACACACACCTACATCTAATGGTTAAAGGACATACTGTTTCCGTGGATGGAGAATTTATGCCTCCCGAAACGATGATTGTTCAACATTCTTTTAAAACCTTCAAAGGTGGACATTAAGATGTCACTATATTTATATATGATATATAATATGTATATGTTTTCCTTAAGCTTCTGTATTTTTCATTTTGGACATACCTTTATGGTTTCCATTATGGGTAAACGCGATATCTTCATTTAAGGAAGTGCGGACTACCGCCCCCTCAAAGTGATTTGATTCGTTAAATACCATATGTGGGACGTATACAGGATGGAATTATGATATTATATATGATATTACACTAGAATTATAATATACCTTTATATAATTATGATTCCATTCTATAAAATACGAAATGTAAATGAAAGTAGCGTTCATGCGTACGTACGGCTTACCGTCTCCATGAACGGTGCATTTCATTTCTTACCTCTAAATGATTATATAATATTATAAATGCATGTATATACTAGATATATATGATATATACATAATGATTATAATTCTGGATATAATTAATACATAAACAACATGTAATTATAAAGGGTTTATTTTTGACTCAAGTACCAATGATCGTTAAAACGTCCGTTATTAACTTAAATAATTAGATAGTGTTCATGACATGGAAATAAGTGAGATAAAAGGAATAATGAACTTGAAAAAGGTTCTTAAGTAAGTAGAAATTAACTCATGTTTATTATTTAGAACATTAAAGAACGATCGAGTCATGTCGGACCCGAGGTATGGGACTTCGTCTCAATCTCCTTTCATTGAGGCATATTTTGTTTTATACACAACCTTCTTTTATATGGTGTATAAACCCCTTTGACGTTTACGTTTATTCAAAAGGAATATTTTTTATACGAATCATTTACTAAACGACAAAAGGGAATGTTTTTGTCGTACATGTGCGGCGACAACGACTTCTCCGCCGCCGTGACCATTATTTGAGTTTCGGCTTCCTCAACAAGCCATACCTTTTTTTTAAAGAAAAATAAATACCATGTTTTACTTTTCTTTTATTTTGGTATTGAAAATGGTTTTCAAAATGTTTTTATATCAATGTGTTGTTTTGATATCTTGTGATTGAAAGGTAGAAATGTTATGTTTCCTTTGTGAATGCTTTATGTTATATGATTATGTTGAGGTTCTTGGGCATTATTATGAAGACGGGTGGTTTCGTGATAAACTAAGGGCGGGTGAGCCCGATATAGCTCTCCAATGCATTGCGTAACGCAAAGGAGTGTAACGTTAAGGTTTCTCCGAAGAGATTTAGGGAATATACTGTGATGGGTATTCCAAACGTAACCAAGAGGGTTACTCCCTACGTAAGAATGTTATGAATTCCTCAAGTTACCTTTATGTCTTATGATTTCTATGATTTATTCATGATTTGATGAGGTATGATAAAGTGATTATGTTTTATGGGTAAAGTATGATCTCATTCTTATGTATATGTGTACCCATGTTTCCTTTCCATATTTTTATACCCCTTACTGAGCTTTTTATGCTCATCCCAAGTTTTTTTGAAATGTTTTTCACAGGTCAAGGGAAAGGTACATGATATGATGATAGTGTCAAGGAAGTGTCAAGAAAGAATCCATGTTTTATTTAAAATATGTGTCCATTGATGGATATGAAGAATACTATATTTATGTTACCACTTTGTTTATATGTGGAATGTAATGCAAGTTTTATGATTTAATTCTCTAAAACTATAAACCCGAAAAGATCCTCAATGTGTAATCTTGTAATAACTCAAGATTAAGTAAGGTTTAAGGCTGGGGCCTTATAGTTGGTATCAAAGGTCAGTTTAGATAACTTTAGGAGTTATAATTCTATTAAATGATTATCCAATTTTTTTTTTTGAAATAATATAGCATTTGAAGATTACCATGTTGCTTCATCTAAGACATGTTTGTTCAGAATGGTTTTCCGCAGAGGAAACAGGGAAGCAGTGCTAGGAAGACATACAGAAGGAAATAACCTTCCGAATCAGCATCCTGAGATGGTCGGAATTGGAACTAAACAGTTTGTTGCAGTGATGGCATAGTTG
Source organism: Viscum album (assembly GCA_963277665.1). Taxonomy (NCBI): domain Eukaryota; kingdom Viridiplantae; phylum Streptophyta; class Magnoliopsida; order Santalales; family Viscaceae; genus Viscum; species Viscum album. Next base: position 1,718,952,646 of record OY728143.1, read on the forward strand.
ACTCAGGCTATAAATGGTGGTGGTATCCATGCACGAGATCAGCTAGATCAACCGTAGAGGAACATGTCAGTGGTGGTACATTTCATGAGGCAACATCCCCCATCATTCATAAGATCATCTGAGCCTGTGTTAGCTGAAGAATGGATTAAATCACTAGAGAAGATTTTCGATGTCATGGGGTGTTTAGACAATCAAAAGGTTAGTCTTACTATTTATCGTTTGGAGGGTGAAGCAGATCAGTGGTGGTCGATGGTTAAAAATATCAGGGATGCTGATGAGATTGATGCTCTCGACTGGGATGAATTCAAAGGTATGTTTTTTGATAAGTATTTTCCTAAGGCTGTTCGACTTAGTATGGAAAAGCAATTCTTGGAATTGAGGCAAGAGGAAGACTCAGTGGCTGCCTATGAAGAAAGGTTCAGTCGATTGGAAAGGTATGCTCCAAATTTTATCTGAGACCTTGATAGTAAAATCAATCGTTTTTACACAGGATTAAAGCCAAAATATCAAAGGTCATTAGCTTCTCGTGAGTTTAAAAGTTATGAAAAGCTTGTTCGATGTACTGAGAAGGTGGAAATGGAGTTTGCCGATGACCAAGTGTTCTATAACAACCAGCAGAATAAGAGACTGAGGTGGCAGGAGAAAGGTAAGAATTCTTCAAAAAAATCTGATGGTATGAAAACTAAGTTTCAAGTTTGCAAAAATTGTGGAAAAATTCATGCAGGGGAATGTCTTCTGAATTCTGGAATGTGCTACCGATGTGGTAAGATGGGACATAAGGCTCGTGATTGCACTGAAAAAGATCAGGGTGATGGTAAGACCAAATTTGATTTACAGTTAGTGAAATGCTATAAGTGCAATGAGATGGGTCACTATGCAAACGAGTCTCCGAAAAAGAGCTTGGGTGATGGGAAGCAGTTAGACTACAAGTAGAAAGGTGTGGTGAAATCCTTTGCAACTACTTCAGTAGATGTCGGGCCATCAAATGAAGTTCTATCAGGTACTTTGTTTGTTTTTTCAGATTATGCCAGTGTGTTGTTTGATTCAGGTTCTACACATTCTTTCATCTCTGAAACCTTTTCGAGTAAAATGGGAATACCATCTCAAGAAATGACTCCTGAACTTTTGGTAAAAACACCTAGGGGAAATGTTGAGGCAAAAAGAATTTATAAGAATCTTCCTATCCTTATCTGTGGAAAGAACCTACTTGCAAACCTTATTGTTCTACCTCTAGTAGAGTTTGATGTTATCCTTGTTATGGATTGGCTCTCTATTTACCATGATAAGATTGACTGTAGAGATAAAGAAGTTTCTTTTCAGAAAGACTTTCAGTTTTTGTACAAGAATGAACCCTTACTGTTGATAACTTATCAAGAGGCCAAGAAACTTGTAAAAGATGGAAATGAATGTTACCTTGCACACATCATTGAAAATAAAGGAACTGTTCAGATTAATGATGTGCCCGTGGTAAATGAGTATCCTGATGTTTTTCCTGATGAGTTGCCTGGAATAATACCAGATCGGGAATTTGAGTTTACTGTCGACTTAGTTACTGATGCTAATCCAATTTCAAAGCCCCGTTATCGAATGGATCAAATTGAACTTTTAGAGTTGAAGGAGAAATTGCAAGATTTATTAGAGAAAGGTTTCATTCGACCTAGCACATCACCTTGGGGTGCTCCTGTTTTATTTGTTAAAAAGAAAGATGGTTATATGAGACTTTGCATTGATTATAGAGCCTTGAATAATATCACTATTAAGAACAAATATCCTTTTCCTCATATCGATGATTTGTTTGATCAGCTCCAGTGAGCTCTGTTTTTTTCAAAGATTGACCTGAGATCGGGGTACCATCAACTGAAGTTAAAGGAGGCAGATATTCCGAAGACCGCATTCCGTACAAGATATGGCCATTATGAATTTGTAGTAATGCCTTTTGGGCTAACCAATGCACCTTCTGTATTCATGGACGTAATGAACAGAATTTTCTATGAGTTCTTGGATAAGTTTGTGGTGGTTTTCATTGATGATATTTTGGTGTTTTCTAAAAGTAAATAAGAGCATGAAAGACATTTAAGGGTTATCTTGCAAACCTTAAAAGAAAAGAAACTGTATGGAAAATTCAGCAAGTGTGAGTTTTGGTTTCAACAAATTTCTTTCCTTGGTCATATTGTTTCTAAAGATGGAATAACTGTTGATCCTGCAAAAACAAAAGTTGTGGAAGAATGGCCAAGACCCAAAAATGTAACTAAGATTTGTAACTTCCTTGGTTTGTCAGGCTATTACCGACGGCATGTTAGAAATTTTTCACGGTTATCTAGTCCAATGACTAAGCTAACTCAGAAGGGTGTTAAGTTTATCTGGACAAAAGAATGTGATGATTGTTTTCATGAATTGAAATGAATATTGGTGAATGCTCCAGTTTTGGAACTACCTTCCCGGAATGGTGAGTTTGTTATATACATTGATGCTTCATTGAAAAGACTTGGTTGCATCCTAATGCAGAATGATCAGGTAATTGTTTATGCTTCACGTCAGTTGAAAACTCATGAGGTAAATTACCCTACACATGATTTGGAATTAACTGTTGTTGTTTTCGCTTTAAAAATTTGTAGGCATCATTTGTATGGAGTAAAGTGTGAAATATATACAGATCACAAAAGTTTAAAGTATATATTCACTCAGAAAGAATTGATCATGAGACAAAGGAGATGGATAGAATTAATCAAGGATTATGACTGTACAATTCATTTCCATCCGGGAAAAGCAAATAAAGTGGCTGATGCTTTGAGTCGAAAAAGTAATGCTTCATTAGAAATGTTGCGTTTGGAACGTGATCCTTTTGTTAAGGATTTGATGAACTTTGGCATAGAAGTTGTTGGTGCAGGAAGTTCTTCTGTTTTGTTTCAGGTATCAGTGAGATCATCTCTATCAGACAGAATCAAGCATGCACAGAAGCAAGATAGTGAGTTGCAGAAAAAGGTAGAGCTAGTTCAGAATGGTAAGTTGCCAGAATTCAACACTGATAATGATTGCATTTTGAGATTTGGGAAGAGATTGTGTGTGGCTTGTGATTCATAGTTGAAGAGGGAGTTGTTATGTGAAGCTGATAGTTCTCCATTTTAAGTTCATCCTGGTAGTACTAAGATATATAGAGATCTGCGGGAGTATTACTGGTGGGATGGAATGAAAAGAGATATTTCTGATTTTACTGTGAAGTGTTTGACATGTCAACAGGTTAAAGCAGAGCGGCAGTTACCTAAATGGATGCTTCAGCCTTTACCAGTGCCAGAGTGGAAATGGGAAAACATATCCATGGACTTTGTTGTGGGATTACCGAGGACATCTCGAGGTAATAATGCAATCTGGGTTATTGTTGATCGCTTGAATAAATCTACTCATTTCCTTGCTATACGAGATAATTTTTCCCTAGATCAACTTTCTCATTTGTATCTTAAGAAGATATTCAGGTTACATGGAGTTCCTCTCTCCATTTTATCTGACCGTGATCCCAGGTTTACTTCTAACTTTTGGAAAGGCCTTTAAAAGTCCTTGGGTACTGAATTAAATTTTAGTACAGATTTTCATCCTCAATCCGATGGGCAGTCAGAACGAAAAATTTAGACCTTGGAGGATATGCTACGAGCATGTTCGATGGATTATCAGGGAAGTTGGGACCAACATCTATCTTTGGTTGAATTTTCATATAATAACAGTTTTCATTCCAGTATACAAATGGCACCAATTTAGGCATTATATGGGAAGCGGTGTCAAACTCCAGCTTTCTGGGATGAAGTGGGTGAAAGGAAGTTGATGGGACCAGAATTGGTAGAAGAGATGGCAGAAAAAGTTCAGCTAATTCAGAAACAGATGAGAACAGTTCAGAGTAGGCAGAAGAGTTATGCAGACAACAGGAGGAAGGATCTATCTTTTGAGGTAGGTGATCATGTTTTTCTCAAAGTATCACCATGGAAAAGTGTGATGAGATTTGGTAAGAAAGGAAAGATGATTCCAAGGTTCATTGGACCATATGAAATCCTGGAGAGAGTTGGATCAGTTGCTTACCGAGTGGCTTTACCTCCAAGTTTATCTCAGGTACACAATGGTTTTCACGTTTCGATGTTGAGAAAGTATATGTCAGATCCATCTCATGTTTTGAGTCCAGAGGTAGTTCAGTTGGAAGAGAACCTATATTATGAGGAACAACCGGTCCTGATTCTTGACCACAGGGAGCAAGTGTTACGAAATAAGGTGATTAATCAGGTAAAGGTTTTGTGGAAAAACCACATGATGGAAGAGGCAACATGGGAATCTGAAAATGCAATGAGGGATAAGTACCCCCATTTATTCGATAAGTAAATAAATTGCGGGGACGCAATTTTCTAAGGGGGGAAGGATGTAACATCCCAAGTAATTAATGAATAATAGATATTTTTATCTATGTCTATTAATGAACTAGATAGTGTTTTAGAGGCTTAAAATAAAAATAAATCCAATCTTAAGCATGGAATACAGTAATATTTTTAAAAGATTTTTTTACTGCCTTTTGATAGAAAACCATTTTTTAATCTATCTTTTGACAATTTTATAAACTATGTTTGTCAAAATAAACTTATTCTTTATGATTGGGAAATCAAAATTTACTTTTTGTGAATTTTTGGTATTTTTCAGACAATGTTCATTTTTTAATGAATAGTGAAAAATACTGCATTTTACATCAAAACTGCTTTTTAATCTAATTTATTTACATGATTAGATTACCTTCTAAATTGGTTTTGAAGTGAAATTAGAATATATTTTTACCATTTAATCCAATGGTGGTCATTGGAATCAATTTCACTTTGAAATCAGACTTAAACTAGTGTCAATCTTTTGATACTTATTGTTTCATAAAAACATGCTATTTGCTCTCATAACAGGAATTAATTATTAAATTAATTAATGTGACTTATATGTTTTGAATTTTGTAAAATAGACTTCATTTTTGAATTCGGAGTATCAAATATAGCTTAGGGTGAATTTTTGGTAATTTTCGGAAAAATGTCAATTTTTGATGAATAGTGAAACCACTAAGTGGTACTTATAAAAACTGATTTTTCGTTTAAATGAAATTTTTCCATCTTTATGTTTTGAATTTCAAAAATCCGACATACATGGTTGTCATTAAGAAGTAAAATGTGGTTCAATGAGATTATAATAATTTTTTGGTGAATAGTAACTTATTAAGTTTTTAATCGCGATTAGTGGTAATTAGTGTAGTATAAGGTAAAAATAATGCTTTAATAATATGAAATGACCTAGACACATGTCCTAACCTTTTTGGATGTGTCCTGGCCGACCAAGAAAATCAATGGGTCAACTTGGGGACCCCATGGATCCACTTTGGTTGGGAAATGACATAAATAACTTCATATTTAATGTAAAAGTAAAAATGACACAAACATAATATGTTTTACGAAAACAATTTTTAAATGGGGTCAGAATTTTGACTATAAATATTCATTAGAAATCTGAAAAGCTTTCCTACATCATATTATTTTTTTTTATAATTTTTAGACATTAAATAAAGTAAATTATTTATGACATCATGATGATGCAGCGATGACCACATTATTTAACGATTTAAATAAAATGGAATGATAATGTAAAATCTAAGACCAACACATGGCCAAAACCTATTGGATGGGTAACTTTCGAACCCTTATCACATTATCCTTGAAAAAAATCAATGTGGGACCTCTTAAATCCGAATACCATTTTAAAATAAAGTTACATTTCATTACCTTCCAAGAGTGCCCCTCCTCTCCTCTTATAAAAGGCCCCACCTCTACCTCCTTACCCACACTCTCAAAGCCTTTGGCTCGGCCAACCCCTGATCATTTTGTCTCTCTAATTCCCTATCTTACTCCTTAAAGCCTCACTTTGAGCAGAAGTCTTCCCAAGGAAGCCTTTGAGCTCAAATCTAAGGGAGTTACCTGATTTTAAGGTAATGTCTTCTTTTGAGTCCTTTTGTTTGATTTTGCTTCTCCAACCCCCTAAAATCTTTTTATTATTTTCTTTTGTAACAACTCCAGTATCCTCAATATACTAGGATGTTGTTATAATAATGATTCGAGCTACACTTACACACACCTACATCTAATTGTTAAAGGACATTCTGTTTCCGTGGATGGTGAATTTATGCCTCCCGAAACGATGATTGTTCAACATTCTTTTAACACCTTCAAAGGTGGCCATTAAGATGTCACTATATTTATATATGATATATAATATGTTTATGTTTTCCTTAAGCTTCTGTATTTTTCATTTTGGGCATACCTTTATGGTTTCCATTTTGGGTAAACGCAATATCTTCATTTAAGGAAGTGCGGACTACAGCCCCCTCAAAGTGATTTGATTTGTTAAATACCATATGTGGGATGTATACAGGATGGAATTATGATATTATATATGATATTACACTGGAATTATAATATACCTTTATATCATTATGATTCCATTCTATAAAATACGAAATAGAAATGAAAGTAGCGTTCATGCGTACGTACGACTTACCATCTCCATGAACGGTGCATTTCATTTCTTACCTCTAAATGATTATGTAATATTATAAATGCATGTATATAATGGATATATATGATATATACATAATGATTATAATTATAGATATAATGGATACATGAACAACATGTAATTATAAAGGGTTTATTTTTGAGTCAAGTACCAATGATCATTAAAACGACCGTTATTAACTTAAATAATTACATAGTGTTCATGACATGGAAATAAGTGATATAAAAGGAATAATGAACTTGGAAAAGGTTCTTAAGCAAGTAGAAATTAACTCAAGTTTATTATTCAGGACATTAAAGAATGATCGAGTCATGTTGGACCCGAGGTATGGGACTTCGTCTCAATCTCCATTCATTGAGACATATTTTGTTTTATACACAACCTTCTCTTATATGGTGTATAAACCCCTTTGACTTTTACGTTTATTCAAAAGGAATATTTTTTATATGAAGCATTTACTAAACGAAAAAAGGGAATGTTTTTGTCGTACATATGCGGCGACAATGATTTCTCCGCCGCTGTGACCATTATTTGAGTTTCGGATTTCTCAATAAGGAATACCTTTTTTAAAAGAGAAATAAATACCATGTATTACTTTTCTTTTATTTTGGTATTGAAAATGGTTTTCATAATGTTTTTATATCAATGTGTTGTTTTGATATCTTGTGATTGAAAGGTGTAAATGTTATGTTTCCTTTATGCATGTTTTATGTGATACGATTATGTTGAGGTTCTTGGGCATTATTATGAAGACGGGTGGTTTCGTGATAAACTAATGGCGGGTGAGCCCGATATAGCTCTCCAATGCATTGGGTAACGCAAAGGAGTGTAACGTTAAGGTTTCTCCGAAGATATTTAGGGAATATACTGTGATGGGTATTCCAAACGTAACCAAGAGGGTTACTCCCTATGTAAGAATGTTATGAATGCCTCAAGTTAGCTTTATGTCTTATGATTTCTATGATTTATTCATGATTTGATGAGGTATGATAAAGTGCTTATGTTTTATGAGTAAAGTATGATCTCATTCTTATTTATATGTGTACCCATGTTTCCTTTCCATATTTTTATATCCCTTACTGAGCTTTTTATGCTCATCCCATGTTTTTTTGAAATGTTTTTCATAGGTCAAGGGAACGGTACATGATATGATGATAGTGTTAAGGAAGTGTCAAAAAATAATCCTTGTTTTATTTTAAATATGTGTCCATTGATGGGAATGATCCTTGTTTATATGTGGAATGTAATGCAAGTTTTATGATCTAATTCTCTAAAACTCTAAACCCGAAAAGATCCTCAATGTGTAATCTTGTAATAACTCAAGATTAAGTTAGGTTTAAGGCTGGGGCCTTATAGCGACAGATCTGGCGAACCCTTGCGAAGCGTTGGGAAAATCCAATCGAGGTAGGCTCGCGTTTTACCGTTTTTAATTTCCGCAATCTTCTTTAAATTGAATTCATTGTCTCGAATCTCTGTCGAATCGTCGAGCGAAGCCCAAATTCGAGTAGGAATCGTTCTAGGATTTCCAACTGATGTTTTGGTTGAATTTTTTGGAGTCCCAGGGTGGCCCCAACATGATTTCCGGCCAAAACCCGGGTTTCTGGCGGTCCGGGGTGGCGGCAGCAGGTGGCGCGACAGGGGTTCAGGCGCCGGTGGCTCGAAGCAGGGCGGTTCGGGCGTCAGCGGAGGCGGTGGAGTGGGAAACTCCTCAGCAGGCAGCATCGGCGGATGGCTTAGGTGGAGCAGTCGCGCACTGCTGGAGACGGACCGGGCAGCGACGGCGCCCGGTGGGGGCGCAGAGCGGGAGGACCGGCCGGTTGATGCAGAAGCCGGGGTCGCAGCGCGCGACCCTGCTCGGGAGACAGAGACCCGCCAGCGGCGGGTCTCTGCATGGAAAGCATCCGACCAGCCAGTGCCGATCGGTGGATTCTTTAAAAAAATTAATGAATAAAAAAGATTAAAAAAATTAAAAAGTTTATAATAATAATAATAATTTTATTATTATTATTATTATTATAGAAATGATTTATAAATCATAAATCATCCACAGGGCGTCTGTTTGGGCCACCGTCTGCGGTGACGCGTCCCTTAAATTGAGATGGAGATTTTGAGATGGTTTCGGGGGGTTTTAACTCCCGAAACTAGGGGCCTCGGAGGCGCGACACGCCTTTAGGTGAATTGGCGTTTTTTCGGGGGTTTTGTTTTGGGCGGCGTGGACACATCCGATGTCTGTTTTGAGTTCTGTCAGTGGCGTTGCAACCCTGGTGCCGAGTTGAAGTTTCCAGTATAGTTTTGGGTGTCGAAACCGGAGTTGATGCATGGGCCCCACGGCCCGTCTTTTGAGCTTCGAGCAGCATCTAGCGACATTCTCATCGGGCATTCGTTCGGGGTGTGCGAGCAGTCGATTCTGGATGTTTTTTCGAGGGGATTGCAATGGTGCAATCCGCCTGCTCTAATTCGGCACGATGGTGTGGGCCCCATGAGGGTCGTTTGGGTGTTGACGGTGGTTTTTCCATCTCTATCACTGGGTGACCGTTTTGGACAAGTGAATAGTCCACCTTGTGTACTTTTTCGAGAGGATCGCAACGGTGCGATCCGTTGGTAGTGCTTCGGGACCGGGGTGTGGGTTCTGTATGGTACCTCTCGTGCGCGGTAAGCCAGAATGTATCTTTTTCTTTGGATATCAGTTCCACACAAGTGAGTAGTGCTTTTGACGTGTTTTTCTGAGAGCATTGTGTTGGTGCAGTTTTCCCGACCGTTTTCGGGGACGTGGTGTGAGTCCCACCCGACCTGGCTATGGTGAATAGTACCTTTTTCACCGGGTGTCCATTATGGGTGATTTAGTAGTGAATCCCATGTGTTTTTTCCAAGGGTATCGCAGTGGTGGGATCCCCTTGTTCAGTTTCAGGATCGTGGGGTGGGCCCCACACGGGTTTGTTACGGTGAATAGTACCCTCTTCACCGGTTGACTATTTCGGGTGAGTAAGTAGTCTATCTCGCATGTTTTTCCATGGGGATTACAACTATGTAATATGTTCAGGCGAGCAGAGCCTCATACATGATCATATTAAATATGGAATTATGAAAGGTGCTCGGGTGGCGGTTCTTCTAACATGTTTGTAGCGGACCCTTGGCATGTGATCGCGTGCACTCCTAGGGGAGTGATGTTTGGGGTTAAAGAGATTAGGTTGGTCGGGCCTTAGCTGTTGAGGTGGCAAGTTGGGGTTGTTGCATTTATGCCTTCGCGTTGACGATGGGTGTCGTGTGCACGTTAACCTTTTTGGCTGGAGACGTGGCATACTCTGGGAGTATGTGAGAACACTAGGAGGTACATGTGGATGTTTCTACCTGTGAAAGTTTGTGCGCCGAGTTGGGGTTGACTTGGGGCCACACGTCGTGTGGGCCCTAGGTGCGTGTTGTGTATTTATTTGCGTACCTTTGACCTCTCATGACATAAAAGGTCCCTCTGTTCTCCATTGTCTACCAGCAGGGTTGAGCTTTCCCCCCGGCTCTATGCATGATGGTTTAGATCAGCAGGTTTGAGTGGTTTCCCCTAGTTTTGTTCCGGATTCGGATGGTTGCGCGATACCTACTCCATGTTCAGTTGTCTAGTGATGTACCATCCAGTAGAGATGGCCAGAGCAGTTCTAGGTTTACCCTCCAGTGGGGCCGGGCAATGGGTTTCTAATTGACTTCTTCAGGTTCACCCTCCAGTAGAGACTAGGAAGTGGGTCACCCGACACTCTTAGGGTCTAGCCTCTAGTAGAGACTGGGCAGTGGGTCACCCGATGACACTCTTAAGGTCTACCCTCCAGTAGAGACTGGGCAGTGGGTCACCCGATGACAATCTTAGGGTCTACCCTCCAGCAGAGACTGGGGAGTGGGTCACCCGACGACCTCTTAGGGTCTACCTTCCAGTAGAGACTGGGCAGTGGGTCACCCGACGACACTATTAGGGTCTACCCTCCAGCAGAGACTGGGCAGTGGGTCACATGATGGCCTCTTAGGGTCTACCCTCCAACAAGGCTGGGCAGTGGGTTACCCGTCGTCTAGTTCCATGTCTACCCTCCAGCAGGGCTGGGCATTGGGTCGCCTGTCGACCTATTATCGGTCTACCCTCCATTAGGGCTGGGCAGTGGGTCAACTAATGATGAATTAGGGTTTACCCTACAGTAGGGCTTGGCAGTGGGTCACCCGTTGGATTTTCAGACTCAACCCTTCTTATGAGGATAGTCGGTGACTTTTCCTCCATGAATACCAGAGTGGGACCCTTGTTTGTCTGGGTCAGTGATGTGACAGCTTTGACTTTGAGTAAACCTCTCGACTGTGTGACAGTGATGAGGTGTGGTTTGATTTCACCTAGAAATCTCAAGTAAGAGGGGAAATTTCCCCACCGAGATGCATCCTTGTGATGCCAACTAAAACCTTGCAGGCAAGTCAGGGCCGCCCAAAGCAGATAGTGTCAAGGTCCGGTGATTTGATCCCTTTGACTTTTAGTTCGGGGAAGACATGGGGGATGCTGGGCATCGATGGTGTTTACTTCTGGGACTGTTGGTGACTCACTTTTCTTGGGCTGAGCTACAGGATGGAGATCCTCATATGACCTTGTTCGGGCTACTTATTGAGCATATGTATTTGTATATATCTTGTTCCAGTACCCACTTCTTGGGTTTGGTTACTCTCCTTCCAAGAGAGGCGAAGACGAGCGAGGTATGCCACGTTCTTTCCGTGTCTAGCTTCTCGTGGTTGGACAAGTCTAATGTCATACTATAGGCAGTGAAGACTCGACGAGAAGTTCATCTTCTCACCGTTTCCAGCTCCTTGTGTCTGGACGAGTCTACCTTCTTTCCACTTATTGGGTTGAGATAGACTCTTTACTGTACTCCTTACTTCACTTTCAGTTGTACTCCTCTACTTTCCCCTGTTCGATCTACTGCTCACGCTTTGGTACCTCCTTTGTTGCTCCCTCGAGCCTTCGAGGTATCCTACGGAGATTTTATATACTCACCCCTGCTTGGGCCTTTCCCGCACTTGCTGTGCCCTTGCAGACGACAGACATGTTGGTTGTGACTTCAGTGGCGCTTAGGAGTTCAGGAGCGTGGACCGCGTGCGGTGGTCGGAGTCAGGTTCTACGTGGGGCACCCTTCCAACTGTTTACTTTTGTTCACCTATTGCCAGGTTGTGGCACTTTTCTGGTTGGGAGAGTGTTTTTTCCCTCTTCTTTTCAGTGTACCTTTAGCTTTTACTTTATTCTGTTTAGAGGTCGATACACTATTGTGGTATATATATAGCAGTTTCCATTTTCTTTTCTTGTCTTTTCTTTTACTCTAAACTTTTGCAATGAGTGTGAAGCATGTGTGTGTGTGTACAGGTACTCAGGAAAAGGCCTCCCTGAGTTGTTTAGCCTTCGGCGCTTGTCGCCAGCCCCTGGCCTATGGAGGCAGGTTTGGGGTAGTTGCGGCTCGAGCCCAGGTAGGGTCGGGTCGTGACAAATTGGTATCAGAGGTGGTTCATTCCTTGGGATGTTTTCCAGATTTCCCTAAAAAGGAATTGGTTGGGATTTAGGGCAATAATGTTAACGTTTCTCGAGAGCGGCTCTCAGCCCAGGGATTCCAGTGATGGTGCGGCGACCAACGTATCCATTCACCAGGACCCTGATAACCCGTTTATCGACTCGGAAAGCTAAGACACTAGTTGGAGGGAAAATTGGTTTGTGCATCACATAGTATTGAGTCTTTTATTGTCCTTCTTGAGTCAAATCCTCATCGTTGTTATTGATATATACATATATGCTCATCTGACCGCGGCACTCCTTGATAATATTCAGGATGTCTCTACGAAGATAGCTAGCCAAGATACCCGCTTTAGTGCATAACGATGACCCTATGAGCTATGAGGCCTCAGTCCAGGACCCATCCTATGAGCCCCATTCTCTAGGTGGGCCGGTAGCAGCACCCCACCTGGTGAGCAGCATACAGCTTCAGCAGAGCAGGCTGAGCTTGAGGGCAGTTTGAGCGCGCTCCGTGACTTCCAGCCACAGAGACTGCTGAGGTTCAGTGGTGAGCCAGAACCTCAGGCAGCAGAGGTTTGGCTCAAGACAGTGGTTTTCCTTTTCAGGCTGGTGCAGACACCAACATATCATATAGTGACCTTGGAAACTAACCTTTTCCGTGGAGCAGCTTGGCATTGGGGGAGTCTTGTGACTCAGTTTCTTGACGAGTCGTTTCTTTTGTGGGGAGACTTTCAGTTGTTGTTCCGTGAGGAGTTTTTCCCCTCCTGCTTGCACTCCATTCGTATTCAGGAGTTCTTGCAGTTTCAAAAGGGAGGGATGACGCAGGCGAGTACACGGCTAGTTTCACAGACCGTGCACGCTTTTACCCGGACTTGGTCCATGACGACAACATCCGAGTGCGGAAGTTGGAGCAGGGTCTCCACCGAGAGATTCATGCTTTCATAGTACCCTTGGGAATTTCCACTTATACCAGGGTGCTAGAGCAGGCACTGGTGACAGAGATATTCCTATCACGTTCTAGAGTTGTTGGTGGAAACAGGTACGAAGGAGTCGAGACATCTGCCGTAGCTAGCAGGCGTCGGCTGACAGATCCTTGACATACGTGGATTTGTGACAACCGGACTCCAGGGTGTGGTCGTACACCACAGTGGCACTGGAGGGCACCAGTGAAGACCGAAGAGAGTCGGTGTTATGCTTTCGATGAGTGAGTTCACCTGGCCCGGGACTTTCCAACCAGGCATGTGGAGAGCTTCAGGCAGGCAGCAGGTGCACCACCACGACGGAGGTAGCGCCATGATCGGAGTAGCGCCCAAAGAGGTGGTACTAGCAGAGGAGCGGGAGGAGCTGGAAGTGGAGGATGACCTTACGAGGTCTTCCCATCACCAATAGGTGGTTCACGTCAGGCTTTGGGAGCTGACAGTTGGAACTGCGGACAGCCGCGAGCTTTGGATGTCTACGATCCTGCAGAGCATGAGGTGGTAAGAGGTACGCTCTACATCTCTTCTACTTTTTGTAGTAGAATTGATAGACTATGTGTGTAAAATTCTTTTCTCCTGGCTCCTAGTTTGAGTTTTCACCAGGGTGGCACGGGGCATCGGTGTAACCCTGTGTTGGTAAGGTAAAAGGGTGTGGGACCTTTTCGTTAGTTGATGATGTTGACTCCTTCGCTCTCCGAGTGTGTAAGAGAGTCATGGTTGTGGGAAATAGACTATGAAACCTTGCGTGACCAGATATCAATGGGTGTTTCACCATATGGATGTTCTAAAGGAGGTAATCATCGGGCCTTGTTCCAGGTGCGTTCGGTGATTCCAGTCGCGGCGTGCGACATAGAGGTTCGACCGGGGATGTGAGCTACCCAAAAGGGCCTTTAGGCTGTTCAAGAATGTGTGAAGGGATGGAGAGGTTGTCTACCACCTTGCTCTAACCCCAAAGTCTAGAGTGGGTGCATGACGTCTCACGTGTGACTCACCCAAGAAGAAGTGTGTGTGGTCCTATGCACGTCGTTGAAAAGGGCAGACCTCGCGTGAATAGATCAAGTCCTTTGGTCTATGTGCGGTGATGCGGGACTGTGCAAGAGTTCATATGGGTACGAGAGAGCTAGGTGTGGGCTTAGTACCCTAAGTTGTTCCCTTGTTTTTCTTTTTGGAGATGAAAATCTTGAATGAGGTAATGATGTAAGAACCCAATTTTTTTCTGGAAAAGCCTTTGGAATATTCTTTATGTTATTCCAGATCAGCACCTTCAGACAACGTGCGATTCCGATCCCCGATGTGGCCAGAATTTAGTTTTCAGTGCGTTTACACTAGGAACGCCAAATAAGTAGGATAACTCCTAAACGGTGCGTCAGATCAGAGATCCGAGTGTACGGATGGGTTCAGAATGGGGTGTTTACCCTAGGAACGACAGAAAACATATCGGCGCAGGACGTTTGGACCCCTCGCCCGCTTCGGGAACGTTAAACGGATAAATTAAACAATTAATTTACCTGTTTAACGGCTTAACTCAGGTATCTCCTAAATGCTGGCTCGGATTAAAAAACTGAGGGAAACGTCGAGTTTGGAGCATGCCTTTTACCCATGGAGGGGTGTAACTTTCGCGGGCATGGCCCGTCTGTGAAAAATGCCACCAGGGGTGTTTTCGTAATTTGGCGGCTTTGGGCGTTCGGTTTTAATAACTTTTTAATAGGGCCTCAGATTAAAATTTTGAGACCACTTTTGTGCTTGGGAGGCGGTGTTTACCCTAGGGGAGGCTTAACCTTGACCCCGTCGAGAGTTTTGGATGTGGGTTAAATTATGGGTTTAAATTAATTAAAAAATTTAATTAATTCTTTTTTATTTAAACCCTTCACCATCCCCTTCCTCCCCTTGTTCTCCCATGGAAAACCCCTCAACCTCTCCTCCTCTCCTCCACCTCTCCGGCAAGGCATGATAGCTCTGGTGAAGCGCGGTAGCTCCAGCGAACCCCAGCGAATCTTCGGGCGAAGCCCATCGAGGTAGGCTCGTGTTTTACCGTTTTTAATTTCCGCAATCTTCTTTAAATTGAATTTATTGTGTCGAATCTCTGTTGAATCATCGAGCGAAGCCCAAATTCGAGTAGGACTCATTCTAGGCTTTCCAACAGATGTTTCAGTTTAATTTGTTGGAGTCCCAGTGTACCCGGGGTGGCCCCGGGAAGATTTCTGGCCAAGAACCCTGGTTTCTGGCGGTCTGAGGCGGTGGCCGCAGGCGGCGCGACAGGGGTTCAGGCGGTGGCGGCTCGAAGCAGGGCGGTCCGGGCGTCAGCAGAGGTGGCGGCGTGGGCGACTCCTCAGCAGGTGGAACCGGCGGATGGCTAAGGCGGAGCAGCCGCACGATGCTGGAGACGGACCGGGCAGCGATGGCGCCCGCTGGGGGCGTGAAGCAAGACGACCGGCCGGCTGTGCGGGCCGGTTGACGCAATAGCCGAGGTCGCAGCACGCGACCCTGCTCGGGACACAGTGACCCG
Organism: Viscum album; assembly: GCA_963277665.1. Classification (NCBI taxonomy): domain Eukaryota; kingdom Viridiplantae; phylum Streptophyta; class Magnoliopsida; order Santalales; family Viscaceae; genus Viscum; species Viscum album. Next base: position 1,718,968,214 of record OY728143.1, read on the forward strand.
CCAGTGGCGGGTCTCTGCCTGGAAATCATCTGACCGGCCAACACCGGTCGGTGGAATCTTTAAAAAAAAATTAATGAATAAAAAAAATAAAAAAAGTAAAAAAGTTTATAATAATAATAATTATAATAATAATAATAATAATAATAATAATATTACTATAGAAATGATTTATAAATCATAAATCATCCATAGGGAATCCATTTTGGGCACCGTATGTGGTGACGTGTCCCTTAAATTGAGACGGAGATTTTGAGATGGTTTTGGGGGTTTTTAACTACCAAAACAAGGGGCCTCGGAGGAGCAACACGCCTTTAGGTGAGTTGACGTTTTTCCAGGGGTTTTGTTTTCGGCGAAGCAGACACATCTGATGTCCGTTTTGAGCGCTGTGAATGGCGTTGCGACCCTGGTACTGAGGCGAAGTTTCTAGTATGGATTCGAGCATCGAAACCGGAGTTGTGGCATAGGACCCATAACCCGTCTTTTTTGCTGCGAGCAGTGTTTAGTGACTTTCTCATCGGGCGTCCGTTCGGGGTGTGCGGGTAGTCAATTCTGGATGTTTTTCCGAGGGGATTTCAAATGGTGCAATTCGCCCGCTCTAATTCAGCACGATGGTGTGGGCCCCATGAGGGTCGTTTGGGCGTTGACGGTGATTTTTCCATCTTTATCACCGGGCGACCGTTTTGAACAAGTGAATAGTCCACTGTGTATACTTTTTCAAGAGGATCACAATGGTGTGATCTGTTGGCAGTGCTTTGGGATCAGGTTGTGGGTTCCGCGTGGTACCGCTTGTGCATGGTAAGCCGGAATGTATCTTTTTCTTCGGATATCTGTTCTACACAAGTGAGTAGTGCTTTTGACGTGTTTTTCTAAGAGCATTGTGTTGGCGTAGTTCGCCGACCTTTTTCGGGGATGTGGTGTGGGTCCCACCCAACCTGGCTACGGTGAATAGTACCTTTTTCACCGGGTGTCCATTATGGGCGATTGGGTAGTGAATCCCGTGTGTTTTTTCGTGGGGATCGCAGTGGTGTGATCCACTTGTTCAGTTTCGCGATCTTGGGGTGGGCCTCACACGGGTTTGTTATGGTGAATAGCACACTTTTCACCAGTTGATAGTTTCGGGTGAGTTAGTAGTCTATCACGCATGTTCTTCCGTGGGGATTATAATGGTGTAATCTATTCAGGAGAGCGGAGCCTCAGACGTGATCTTATTAAATGTGGAATTATGAAAGGTTCCTAGGTGGCAGTTCCTCTACTGGGTTTGTAGCAGACCCTTGGCATGTGATCGTGTGCACTACTGGGGGAGTGATGTTGGGGGTTAAAGAGATGTGTTTGGCCATGGATCAGCCATTGAGGTTGCAAGTTGGGATTGTTGTGTTTATGCCTTCATGTTGACGATGGGTGTTGTGTACACGTTAGCCTTTTTGGCTGGAGATGTGGCATACTCTGGGAGTATGTGAGAATAATGGGAGGTACATGTGGATGTTTATACCTGAGAACATTTGTGTGCCTGGTTGGGGTTGACTTGGGGCCACACATCATGTGGGCCCCAGGTGCGTGCCGTGTTTAGCTTTGTGTACCTTTGACCTCTCGCGACGTAGAGGGACCCTCGGTTCTCGATTATTGACCAGTGGGGTTTAGTTTTTCCCTCAGATCTGTGCTATATGGTTTAGATCAGCATGGTTGAGTGGTTTCCCCTGGTTTTATTCCAGAGTCAAATGGTTGAGCGATACCCACTCCATGTTCGGTTGGACAGTGTTGTACCATCCAGTAGAGATGGCTAGAGAAGTTCTGGGTTTACCCTCCAGTAGGGCTAGGCAGTGGGTTGCTCATCGACTTTGTCGGGTTCACCCTCCAGCAGAGACTGGGGAGTGGGTCACCTAACACTCTTAGGGTCTACCCTCCAGCAGAGACTGGGCATTGGGTTACCCAACGACACTCTTAGGGTCTACCGTCTTGCAGAGACTGGGAAGTGGGTCACCCAATGACACTCTTACGGTCTACCCTCCAGTAGAGACTGGGCAGTGGGTCACCCGACAACCACTTAGGGTCCACCCTCCAGCAGAGACTGGGTAGTGGGTAACCCGACGACACTGTTAGGGTCTACCCTCTGGCGGAGACTAGGCAGTGGGTCACCCGACGACCTCTTAGGGTCTACCCTCCAGCAGGGTTGGGCAGTGAGTCACCAATCGTCTAGTTCAATGTCTACCCTCCAGCAGGGCTGAGCAGTGGGTTGCATTTCGACCTATTCTAGGTCCACCCTCCAGTAGGGCTGGGCAGTGGGTCACCTGATGATGTATTAGGGTTTACCCTCCAGTAGGGCTAGGTAGTGGGTCACCCGATATTTTATTATGTTTTACCCTCTTGCAGGGTTGGGCAGTGGGTCACCCATTGGATTTTCAGACTCAACCCTTCTTATGAGGCTAGTTGGTGAATTTTCCTTCGTAACTACTAGAGCGGGACCCTTGTTTGTACGGGCCAATGATGTGACATCTTTGACTTTGAGCAGACCTCTTGACTATGTGACAGTGATGAGGTGTGGTTTGATTTCACATAGAACTCTCATATACGATGGGTACTTTACCCACCAAGACGCGTCCTTGTGACGCGAACTAAAACCGTGCGGGTGAGTCAGTGCCGCCCAAAGAGGATAGTGTCGAGGTGCGGTGATTTAAGCCCCTTGACTTGTAGTTTGGGGTAGACGTGCGGGATGATGGGCATCGATGGTGTTTACTTCTAGGACTGTTGGTGACTCACATTTCTTGGGCTGAGCTACGGGATGGAGATCCCCTTACGACCTTGTTCGGGCTTCTTATTGAGCATATGTATTTGTATATATCTTGTTCCAGTACCCACTTCTTGGGTTTGGTTACTCTCCTTCCAAGAGAGGCGAATAAGTGTGGGGTATGACACGTGATTTCCATGTCTAGCTTCTCGTGGTATGACAAGTCTACTCTCCTACTATAGGCAGTGATGACTCGATGAGAAGTTCATCTTCTCACTGTTTCCATCTCCTTGTGTGTGGATGAGTCTACCTTCTTTCCTCTTGTTGGGTTGATCTAGACTCTTTATTGTACTCCTTAATGCACATTCAATTTTAGTCATCTACTTTCCCATATTCGATCTACTGCTCACCCTTCGTTACTTCCTTTGTTGCTCCCTCGAGCCTTCGGAGTATCATACTGAGTATTTTTATATTCACCCCTCCTTGGGATTTTCCCACACTTGGTCTGCCCTTACATACAACAGACAGGTTGGTCGTGACATCAGTGGAGCTTAGGAGTTCAAGAGCATGGACCGCTTGCGGTGGTCGGAGTCAAGTTCTAGGTGGGGGACCCTTCAAGCTCTTTACTTTTGTTCACCTGTTTCCGGGTTGTGGCACTTTTCTGGTAGGGTACGTGTTTTCCCCTCTTTTTTTCAGTGTACCTTCAGCTTTTGGTTTGTACTATTTAGAGGTCAATTCACTATTGTGGTTTATATATAGCAGTTTCCCTTTTCTTTGCTTGTCTTTTCTTTTACTCTTCACTTTTTCATTGAGTGTGTTGTGTGCGTGTGTGTACAAGTACTCAGGAAAAGGCCCCCCCAAGATGTTTAGCCTTCGGCTCTTGTCGCCAGCCCCTGGCCTATGGAGGCGGGCTTGGGGTAGTTACGGCTCGAGCTCAAGTAGAGTCAGGTCATGATAGATATGCCACTAATCCTTTGGGATTATGTATTTCATAGGGTCCAATGTACATGAGGCTGAGATTCCCTTTCATTCCAAACCGAATGACTCTCTTCCATAGAGAAATTTGAAGGATGAATTTTTCACCAACATCAAACTCTATGTGTCATCGATGGTTGTCATCACATCTCTTTTGCCAACTATGATAATCCTTAATGTGTTTTTGGATTTCATGAAAGTTATCTATCATGTCTTGCACATGATCAGGCCCAAGAAGCATTATTTCACCTACTTCATCCCAACAAGTAGGATTTATACATCTCTTTCCATATATATCTTAATAGGGTTCTATTTTAATTCTCTAGTGGAAGCTTTTGTTGTAAAAGAACTCAAATAATGGTAGATTTTGATCTCATACACCTTTAAATTCCAACGGGCATGTTCTCAGAATGTCCATGAGTGTATGAATAGTCCATTCAGATTTTCCATTAAATTAAGGATTATAGGAAAAACTGAAATTCAATTTGATACCCAGATCATGTTGAAAACGTTTTTAGAAATTTGATGTGAACCTTGGCTCACAATCATATACGATGGAGAGTGGTACCCCATGTATCCTTACAACTTCCCTAATATAAGTCATGGGATGTTTATCGACATATAATTCTTCTCAAATAGCAATAATATTGGATGTATTGTTGTGACGATCCTCTTTAACCCATATCCAATTATTTCATTTGGATGTTTTTGGGAGACCAATCGGAAAGTCTATAGTTATTTTGTACCACTTCCATTCTGGTATGTGTAGTGGTTGTAATACCCCTTTAGGACGTTTTCTCACTACATTCACTTGATGACACACTAGACACCTTGTAGTATTATTTACAATATCCCTTTTGATTTTATACCATAAAAAACTATCATAAAGGTCTCTATACATTTTTTTTCTTCTAAGATGTATAGAGAAAGTAGAGCTATGCGATTTATTCACCAAATCCTTATTTATTTCATGAATAGATGGATCGCATAGTCTTGTATGTAATTTTAGTACACATTCTTGATCAATATAGAACTCATGAAACTTATGATCATTCAAAGCCTCAATCTTATTCTGTACAAAAAGATATTATTTCTATGATTTATTGATATTATCTAGTAAGGATGGTTGAGAAATAATTTGGGAAAGGATTGATGACAGATCTTCCTTTATAATTCCCTAGTCCATTTTCAGTAGGACTTGGATCAAGGGAACTCTTTGAATCCTCATCATGGAAAAGAAAATTTGTTTCATTCCTACATAATTCATCAATGACATCGTTTTCTCTTCTAGGATGATAAGGAATGGAAAAATCATAGTTTTTAATAATATCCAACCATATCCTCTATCTCATGTCCAATTAATTTTGTTTGAAAATATACAAATATCATTGATGGTCTATGTATATATCCCTTATATCCCAATAAATATGGTTCCTAAATATCTTTATAGAAAATACAACTGAAGCCATATCAAGATCAGTTGTAGGATTGTTCTGCTCATGAGTCCTCAACTACAGGGATGTATAAGAAATCACCGTGTAATTGTGAATGGAGATGAACCCAATACCTTTTAGAGATACATCAGTAATAGTAACAAATAGTTATCCATCTGAGGGATGAGTTAACCCAGGAGTAGTAACAAACCTCCTCTTTAGCACTTGGAAACCTTCCTCACACTCCCTTATCTATATGAACATGAGCCCTTTTTTATATAACATTGTTAATGTATTAGAATGTTGTGAAAGGTTTTTCGCAAACCCACTATAACATCCCACTAATCCATGGAAACTAAAAATAATAGTTATTTTTGTAGGTTGAGGCCACTTTTTAGAACATTTTTCCTTCCAGGGTCAACAGAGATTCCTTCATTGGTTACAATTTTCCCCATGAAATATTCTTACTGTTACCAGAACACACAGTTGCTAAACCTTCCAAATAACCTCTCCTATATCAGAGCTTGTAATATAACCCTTCTATGATATTCATGCTCCTCTAAAATTTTGTAATTTATCATTATATCATTAATAAAAAAACTACCACAGTGTTATCAAGGCAGTTCTTAAAGTCCATATTCATCACAACCATAAAAATGGAAGTTTCATTAGTCAATCCGAAGGGAATAACAACAAACTCATAATTCCCATAACTTGATCAGAGGTTTGTTTTTATAATATATTCATTATTCACCCTCAATTAATGATAACCAGATCGAAGATCAATCTTGTAGAATAATTGAGCCCCACTAAGTTGGTCAAATAATCCTTCAATTATTGGAAGATGGTATTTTTTCATCACTATGAAACCCTTCAGTACCCTATAATCAATGAATAACTGCATTGATCTATCCTTTGTCATTAGAAAGAGAATCGGTACTCCCCAAGGAGACACACTGGGTTGGATAAAACCCTTTTCCAAAAGATCTTGGAGTTTTTTTAATTCATCAATATCTAAATTTTCCATCATATTTGGGGACTTTGATATTAGATAAGATCCAGGTACAAGTTCAATGGAGAACACTACCTCTCATTCCAAGGGAGGTTTGAGTAACACCTTAGGAAATATGTTAATGTATTTCTGGATGATTGGAACATTTCTTATCTTTATACTCTCATTTCATTCTTCTTATTCACTTTTAAACAACATATAATAGGCTATATGACATGCTTCTACACAAATATAATGTCAATAAATATATGCTTCAAAGATAATATTATGATTCCCATTCAAGATAACTGAGATTTTATTACTTCTACATTTGATCTTAAAATTATACTTTGATATCTATCACCCCCTTGTATAATGTAGAATTCCAACATGGGAATGAATCCTATTTTTACGATAATATTGTGCTCTCTAATGTAAATATTAGAGTTTCTAAACATTTTTGATTCTTGGATAATCCCTTAAGGAATCTAGATTGATATATCTACTTTTATCAATTCTAGGGATGATTTTAAATTCTTTTCAAACAAAGAAGAAATAAAAAATGGGTAGAACCAAAATCAAACAATGTCATTTATACCTTTTAATGAATAACAAGAGTACCTATCGGTACTTCATTTGGATCTAAAACATTAGCTGTTGCGATAAAAAAAGCATAACCTTTCTCCCCTTGCCTTGGCTAAAGGTGATGATGATTCCCCTCTACAACCTGTGGATTTGGAACATGATTGAAAATGTTCATATGAATTCCACACTAAAATCATCATACTTTATATAGGGCACACACCATCATACCGTTGTCATTTTTTTAGGGAATTTGAGACCTCACCACACCATAAAAATTGCTTGTGATGTGGATATATCTTCCACACATGTAGTAGTTCTGGCTCTTGAGTTTGAAATTCCCTAAATTATTAATCCCAAATTTATTACACAAGGTACGTTTCACTTGGTTTCCTCCTCTTTCCTGATCAAAGCTCATCCCTAATCTTGGATTAATTGATCTCCTCTAGTCATTTGATTTATGAGACCGCTGTGTTTCATTGAACTCTAGTTCAACTTTCATAATACTCCTCACAATCTATTCAAAGCTATCATAGTATTGGTTGGATAATTTTTTCTATATATGTGGTCTTAGGAAATACAAAATCTATCAAATGTACCATTATAATACATTATAAATCTTTTGGTGTAATGGGAATGTCTTGTGAAGTTCATCTCATAGCTTCCAACAGATTCATTCTCCTTCTACTTCAGCTCAATAATCTCTTAATCCATTTTTATTCTCAACTAAAGAGGGAAATACATATTGAATAAGATCCATCTAAAATATTCCCACTCCACCACTTCAACCTCCACTCTTGGTTTCATTTTTTTAATTAGTTCCCACAACTGATAATATTCTCCCTCTAAGAGGTAAATAGCCATGGTAATATTCTCCTGTTCTAAACAACAGATCACAAAAAAAGATCTTTTCAATAGAGATGATCCCCTATTCAGAAATCTATTGGTTGGTAGGTCCACCAAACATTGTATGTATTTGACGCATAAAGAAATAAATAGAAAGTTGTTCCCTTCATGGTAAAATTGGAATCTCATTTTGATTGATGTTATATCCCATAACTTGTGTTAGTTTGTTCATCATTCTCATGAATGTTCCCATTCCATCTTACATCGGAGGGTCGTCCATGCATGGTCCATTGTAGACACCATTTGCACAATTCCTCCTATTGGCCCCCATTTTAAAAAATAATAAATCCTTTGTGAGCAACATATTTCATTGAAAAATATTTTATACGTAAAGTTTTTTTTTCTTAAAAAGTATTTATTAAACATATCATTCTTTAACAATAATTACATTTCTCTATAAATAATTCAATGTGATTCATAAAAATATTGTGATTAACGAAAATTATCCCCCGAGAGTGTCAAAACAGTAGTGAAGAAAGGCCCATTATCATTCCTCAAATATCTTTCAAGTATAGCTCAAAGCGGTGTTTTCATGTTTTATCCCTAGATACATATGTGCCTGATCCACACACATTTGTTCATATCCGGATAAGGATTTATTGGATATGAAACCGCATACTTAAAATTTATCCAAAAGGCTATGCATTATTCATATATTTAAACTTATATACAGGGTTATTCATAAATTTTTCATATCCTAATTTCCCTAAATATCTAATATATCCTTTTATACCAACTATGTTATCCTACCATTCTATTACATAACTTTTCATTACATTATACAAATACAGGTTCTTTAAAGACTAGTGTGTTTGAAACAAGGTATATAATACATGATAGCATATAAAAATATTTTAATCCTCTTGAAATGGTTTTTGATATGTTAATCATATTTTCAATTACTACATCTCATATCATGGGGATATACACCAAATTAGAGTGTGAGTAGAAGGCTCAATAATGGAAAATTAGGGAAACAATTTTGTTGTGATATCAATATGAACTCTATGAAATACATAAAAATATGAGAAATAAAAAAAGATGCATGAGATAATAAAAATAAAATGAATCATAACATTAATATGTGTATAATATATTTAATTTATACATTCATAAGAATATCACCATGGTCCATCCACAAGGTTTCATAAAAATTCACATGGTTATTCACTAAGGTATCATAAAACTTATCGTCTCTAGAGATTAATTTCTTTATCCAATGCATTGGTGCACTATCTAGTTGAACCCTTAATATGTTTTTATTTCCATGTGATCCACATCAATCATAATAAAAATTTTCTTAAATAACCCTTTGAGAATTAAATAAATGTGTTTCATATCAAAATCCCGACGTTTTAAAAAGTGAAAAAAACAGGATCATTATGTTATTTTTATAGCCCATGGAAATGGAATGAGGTTTTTATTCATGTAAATACCAGAATAAAATATATTATTTTCATTTTTGGATGAATACCACTAGAAATGAAATAGGTCTGGGTACTCACATAAATAAAATTAGTGATTTTCATGAGAAAAAGCGAGAAATCTGGAGACAAAAATTCTACAACATAATGATTATGCAACATGGTTTTAGATAACATTAAAAAGAGTGGGTATAAGTGTAACCCATTCAGAAAAGTCTCATAATATAGTATAGAGACATAATAAAATGTAAATAAGAACATTGTGTGTAATATTTTAGGAAATAAAACATATAATAGAAATTGAATGCGAAAAGAGACATTGCGAATTCACTTAAAAAAATAGATAACATAAAGGCATCAAAAAAAAATTCAAAAAATTAGTTGACGAGAAAGAAAATGGAATAAAATAATTTTAACATAAAATGGAAATAAATAATGACATATTAAAAAATACCCCAACACAATAAAATCAAAATTAAAAGACATAACATAAATGAAGTCTTGACTAAAATAGGAGGGTGAAAGGGTCCCTTACCTTGAAGAGTAACTTCAAAAACACAAAGTTTTGGAACATGGGGGATTGAGGGAACCATGGGAAGACTCTTTGGGAGGTAAAAAACATATCACCATTGGGGAGGAATTTTGAATGAATGTAATCAAGCAAAGGGTTGGTAAATATAATAACATTGATAGAATAATATATTAATTTCTAAGGGACACCTCATTAGTGGTATTTGGGAAACCATGGGCTTTCCCATGGTATTTTCCCGTGGTATTTGACACTTGGAACACCTCATATCATATTTTATTCCTCAAAAGTCAACCAGAATTATTACATCATTATAACATCATTAATGATGTCATTAAACACATGGAAACTCAAATCTGTATTTTTACTATTCACTGAGAAACAAAACATTTTATAAAACTATTATAAAATCAACCTAAAAAATATTGATGTTCTTAATTAAAAAATGAACTCTATTTTATGAAAATAATTTTCTGAATTTTATAATTTTAATTTTTATGTAAAATCACTATTTACTCAAAAAATACTAATACTTAACTAATAATTTCTGAAACAGTTATTTGCTTATACCATTAAAACATATTACCATTAATGATGCCTAAATTATATTTATACTTAATTAATTGAGGTTACTATTCCATTGGTCATATTACTATTCATAATATTAATATTACTATTCATAATTTACAATTCAAAAACAAATATGTTGATCTTATTAGACTCTAAATTTCATACTAATCATAACTTTATATGTCATATTTTTAAAATAATTTCACATTTTTAATTATTTAAAATACAAAAAAAATGAAAGATCTAAAAAAATAATCCTATATTTATTTTGACATTAGAAATTTATTTTTTTACCATAATAAGAATATAAAATTTATTTCATTCCAAATGATTGCACAAAGTAACTAAGGCTTCCTTACATATCCCACTGTAACCCCTACCTGGGTCCTAAGAGTATGGTCCGCAATGGTGATTGAATATTTGAGAAGCTGAGACAACATTGCCTGAGTGGTGATTTCTATTAGCTTAAACTTCTCCCACATATGATTCAATTCAAGCATAACTTTTTAAATATTAGATCGGGCTTATCCTAGAGAAATGCCCATTTACACCACCTCCTTCTCAATCTATAACAAATGGGCTTTGTACGACCCGAGTATACTTGATGTGGCCATCAAATCTTCTTTCTGTATTAATTAAATATGATCATTTGTATAATTATCCCAAATCATAACTTTATGAGTATAGTTTCCAACAGACATTGACCTATGTTCATATAATAGTCAAAACCCAATAGTATCATTTCAATTTTACTCACATCATTAATAAAGGGATATAGTTTTTTTGTGTACAAAATAATATGACAAACATTTTCAAGAAACAATTATTATTCCAAAAGTCTGGATCATCACACTAGTTAATCTAATTATTTTATTGAATATCATGTGGTGACTTAAATGTAGTTATATATAGAAATGATGCCTCATGTATTGAACATCAAAAAACCTATCATAAAATGGGAGTGAAAAATATTTATGTTAGTTACATGTTTCATCCCCATTGGTGTAGTCCAATTTCATATTTTACCATCCTAACATGGGTTATTCATTATCCACTATTAGGTTTGGAATGGTTGGTATCATTCAATGGTTATATTTGATATTTATGCATCACAAACTATTTTTTACATCATATTATTATTTTTATATATTTAATTTGTAATGGGAAAATAATTCTTGGAGAGTATGGACTTTAGTGACCGTGGTTAGATATATCACATATCAGTTATCAACAGTGATATGGGGGGATAATGTTACAATCATAAATAAAGAACTTCTGATGTAGAAGATTAATATTCAAGTATACTATTAAATGTTTTCTTGTTTATTTTAACTAAAAGTGAAGTGTAATTCCCTATCGATATCATATTAGAAATGAATTGTATTTTGTTCCATTATATTGAATGAAAAATAAATAAATACTAGAAATAAATGACTTATTAGAATAATTGGAATGAAGGGTGTTTATTTGACAAATTAATCCACCATGGGACAATCCATTGTAATTTGTAAATAATTCAGATGATAATCGTGGTATTTTCATTAATTACGATAAAATGAATCTATTTAAGATAAATAACTGATATCATCTTCAATGAATTTATTATTTAATGATAATTTTAAAGGACCCATGCGCTTCACAAAAATTTATCTATGATCTGGGTACCAACAAAATGATGTTAGGAAATAATAAATTTAGAAGATTGATTTTATAATATTTTATAGAATATATGATTACATATTCATTTCATTAATCTAAACAATAATCAAATAGTTTTAATTAGATAAAAAAATAATATCTTCTATAGATAACTCAATTATATTATTGATATTTTTAATGATACCATCATGGTAGACTCTTGAAATAAATATAAACATGGGATAGGGTTACGAATAATGCTAAAAAAATCAAAAGATGACCATTAATATATGAATTTCACTTAGTGTAACTTTGAGATATGTGATATTTGATTCTGAATATTTTTAATAAGAATAAATCTATATTAGTTAACCAAAATAATATCAGGGATTTAATTTTAGGTAAACAACATAATTGTTTTCCTTGTTTTGATGATTTCAATGGCCAATAAGACATTATCATTTTTTTGATTATGATTTATCTTTATTATATTTTTTAATGTGTTCATTAATAAAAAAGGGTATAAAATTTCATTAGAGTGATGAAATTTAGGAATATTTTAAGAATATAAAGGATCAATATAATCCATCACCAGTTTATATCATTACAATAATAGTAACTGCCATTTTTATCTATTGTGATACACCTAGAAATGGATTAGCTTATGTTATATAATTTGGAGACCAAGTCACATCCCATAGATAATGATATTGTTCAGTAAATTAAAATAACTATCTAACATTTGATCTTTAATTAGTTTTAGTGGTCTATAAATTTCATAAAATATTACTATTATGTATTAGGGTAGAATTTTTCTCTCTTTAGTGATAAAAAAAATTATAATAAATTCTTCTCACAAAGGGATTTCAAATATAGAAAATGGTGTTTCTTAGTGTTCTTCAAAAATATGAATGTAACATGTTTTAAAAAATTGGTAACAAAAATTTGTAAGAGGTATCATTATGTAGGACTTAGTAAAACCCAGAGGTTAATGAAAATTGGAAAAAATGAAAATTAATATCGGTGATTCTTGAAATGAATTTAGATTTTACAAAACCAAATGGTTGTGTTCTTTTTTGATCACCATTGTCTCGGATTCGGTGAAGAAATTTATATACTATAAATGTTAAAACCTTAATTTCTTTAATATTGTGTCAAACATCTATGGAGGGGAGGTTCCTAATGGATAGATAGAGGATGATTATTTTAAATTGCGGTTTTATGAAAATATTTCAATTACACAGTATTTTAAAGTACAAATATTAATATCTTATCATTATTAAATGTTAGATTACAAAATTTTTATTATGAAAATGTAAAACAAAGTGAATAATTTTTTGGAGGTTTTGTATAATGAAAAATATCTGTGAGTATGATGGTAAATGAATCTCCAGACAATATTTGAATGTAAAATATCGATGGGTAGTTGGAATATAAAAATATCTACCCAATCATATATGGAAATGGGAGGATATATAAATGCAATTTTTCATCGTGTTACCATGGATGAAATAGAATAATGATTCTATTGGGGTGAATATTTAATAACCTTCCAAGTCAGTACAATTCATTCAAATTATTTAGATGAATTAATTTGATGATCTAGAAAAACTGTATATCCAAAATGTCGTGATGTTATATGTGTTACCAGTTTCTATTTTCTCATATCATGAATATATATTTACCTTGGGCTATTGGTAGTGTCTCCAGTAAAAAATTATAATATTGATAAATATAAGAAAGACTCACCATCCTATGATAGGTGGAAATATGGACAGTACAATCCAAATATTGGAAACAATTCGTAGATCTTTTGTATTGGTCTTTGGTGGTTTGTGTGATGATAACTATCCAATGGTTGAGTTATCTTATAATAATAGGTTTCAGGAATTGATTCATTGGTTAATTTTAAATCATTATTCATTGAAACTATATTGATATTTAAATTATTCGCTGGACACCAGGGTAACAACATTAATTAAACATTGTATCTGTAACGACCCAAAGTTTTTCAATGGAATTCACCTTCTTAAAATTATGTCATAAAATAACATGAAAAAAAACATAATGAACAACTAAGTGATAAGTGACCTTTAAACATAAGTTTTTCACTTCTGTGTTTGGAATTTTGAAAATCTGACATACACGGTTGTGTTCAAGATGATTTTTGGAGTCTAATAAAACAAATATATTTTTTGGTGAATAGTAACCTACCCATATGAATAGAAACATGCCCTTATGAATGGTGATATACCCTAATTAATATTAACTTTACCTATGATAGTATAAAAATAATATTCAATTGAAATTATGATGTACCTATATTTTAGAATAAGTAAATGAATGTTTTAAAACTATTTTTAGTAATAAACAATTATTTTAATTAAATATTAAATTAGTCTTGTTTAGAAAATTACTTTTTTAAAAATGGAATTTATTTTTGGATTCTACACCTTGAAAAATGGTTGGGGTAAATTTTTGGGATTTTTCTGAATAACTTGAATTTTTGATGAATAGTGAAATACCGAAATTTGCAAAAATAAGCTAAATAAGATAATTATAGAGTAATGTATGATTTTCTGCTGATGTAATCCCACTTGGTTCGAGATAAAATGATACAATTATTATTCTTGGTCATTAAAGACTCACTATTCCTTGTCTTTTGGTGAATTAATAAACTAATGAAATTTATATTAAGGAATCCCCTCTCCCCTCCAATATAAAACCACGCTTGACACCCTCATTTCCTCACACCTATAAAACTCCAAGCCTTCTCTAAACTCTGCCCAAACATCTTTCCTATCCCCTATCCCACTTCCAAGAGCTTCTGGTCTCATCAATAGGCCAAGCCTAGCTTCCTTAAGGAGAATCTCAAGAGGATGATTTAAGAGGTAATTTCTCTCCCTCTTCTCCTTTAATTTCCTTTCAAGTTCAAGTTCATTTCTTGATCTCTCACCACCTATCTCCATCCAAATGGTATTGTAACTCCAGTATTATAACTATACTATAATTTTATGATGCTAATGGGATATTATATCATCCAACCCACTTTCCCTCTTCCTTTTATTTTATTAAAGAGAACATTGTTCGTGAGGTGTTAACTTATCAGCTTCAAGAAGGACTTGCTTTCTTCTTCCATTTATACCTTACGATCTGGTCATGAAACCATTTTTATGGTTTAAACAGAATATTTTATATGTATTATTTCCTATTTAAATTTCTGTAAATAACTTATGGCCATATAACTAAGTGATAAACTAAAACAAGTTCGTTGTGATCGAATAACCGCCCAAAATAACCCAAAAAAGCATCATATAATTCTTATCTAATGATTTATCCACATGAATCTAATAAGATTCATTATAAGATCTTGAAATATCCTTTAATATCATTAATAATAGGTAATATCAGTTTTGGATGTTTACCCATGTTCAACCGGAAATTGAATTTAAGAATACAAGTGAACCACTCAAGAAAACCATAAAAACAAACATTCTCGATTATTGTTTTTAAACTCTATAACTCATCCAAAGGCACATAAAATCACTTAATGAAAACATAATGAACCATAATAATGTACAAAAGGTTATTTAATTCTAATTAATTAGTATAATCTCTTTATATAGGACATTAAAGAGAAGGAAGCATTCAGATACAAGGTAAGGGGAAAATCTATAACGAATTTTTCTTTCTTCGGTTTCTCCCCCTTTCACTCAAATTTGGAATGGACACTTATTAAAAATAACTTCTTCATCATTATCTTACCTTTTATAGGGTATTAATTTTTTCTAATGAAGTTTATGTTAAACCAAATGCTTTCCAAAAGAACTCTTCTTTTAAGAACTCAACTTTTACCTCTTATTCGTGGTTGATGGTTCTTGTGTCAAGTATATTATTCCCTCTTTCTTTTGGGAACCCAGAGATTATGAATGTATTCTTATGAGTTGAAACCCATTCCTTACCATGGGTTAGTTATGTTATTTATTAATATATTTTCTATGTGGCATGCATGATAATTATAATATTATGAGGTGACAGGTGCGCTTGGAATTATATAGCTGAATATGAATGTTTGAATGTGACGGGTGCGCCCAGAATTATACAGAGCTCCAATGCATTGGGAAAAGTGATTAATCTCATGAGTAAATGTGAAATGATGTGTGAAAAATATTCGAGATTGGTTCACAAGTATGTGTGGTAGTTAACCACTAATACATGTTGTTTCATTTTTTATGCATTGGCACATTTCAAGCCTTTTATTTATGATCCTCTCATGTTCATGATATTTTTACTATGTCATGATTATGCTCACCAATGCTATATTCTTCTTAGCTATCCTCTTTCTGGGAATTTATCACACCCCTTTTTATGTATATCCTCAGGTGGGTACATGTACTAAGGAGAGTACAAGATCTAATAAGATGCTAGAGAAGAAGAAATTAAATAAATGTTTATGCTTAATGTTGTAATTGTTATGTACGGTCCTAGTTTTCCCACGACACTAAACCTTTTCATCCTCTATGTGTAATAATATTATGGTTTTTATATTTAAAATTATATAATATTAATGTAAGAAAATGAAAGTACATTATAGTTGGTATCGAAGGATTGGTTTAGTTAATTTGGTAATTAGGATTAGTGAACCCTAGAGAAAACCTATAGCATGAGACTAAGTACAAATATGCACATAAGAATATTTACACAGGGATCCCATATGTTATGTTTTTTGGTATAAATTGTTTAAATGAATAAGTTCTTCATGAATTGTTTACTTATGTTTTGTTCTAACCTTTTCTATTTTAGAAAATGGTCGGAACCAGAAGACATCAGGCCAATAACTCGTGCAAGGGCCAATGCAATGGTTGGCCGAATGACATCCCCAATGATTTGGGAGGTGGAGTTGAAAACATCATGGTGATGCTTACCAAATTATCTCAAGTTATTAACAATAACCATAATAATGGGGAATGCCCTCCTTCACCAATGAATGAGCAACTGGATATCATATTTTTTATACGGCAACGACCACCGACGTTTAGTGGATCCTTTGTTCCACTAGTTGCAGAATAGTGGGTCAACTCCATGGAGAAGATCTTTTCTGTTCTTCACTTTTCTGAGATGGAGAAGGTGACCCTAGATATTTATTGTCTAGATAGAGAAGCCTTCAATTGTGGGATTTGATTAAGAACACCTATCCAAGGGATGAAATTGAAGAGATTGAATGGGAAGACATTAAGATAAAGTTTCTTAACTAGATTTTTTCAAGAACTCTTCACATGAAGATGGAGAGATAATTCCTAGAGCTCAAGAAAAAAAGAAGAAAAATTTGTCACAACCTATGAAGAGAATTTCACAAGGCTTGCAAGGTATGCTTCAGGTTTTGTTATCAACAATGATAGAAAAATTTATAGATTCTTTAGTTGAATCAAACCACACCTTTGAAAGACTCCTGCAATTCGAGACTTTGGGAGATATGATGAAGTTTTTCGATGTTCCCTCAAAGTGGAGATGGATTTTAGAGAATGGTCCCATGAATATGGGGATAAGAAATGAAATATGGAGATTCATGATGGAGGATCTAATGAAAAATGTGGGAAGTAAACTAAACGACCCACATGCCAAAAATGTGGGAAGTTGCACTATGTGAACTGCCTCAAATGTAAAGGGAAGTGCTTCAAGTGTGGGAAAGAGGGACACCATGCTCAAGATTTTCGAAAATACATGAAAATGAAGGAGAATGTGGTAGAAGAATGGAGAGAAACACTCATGGTTCAATGCTACAACAGTAGGGAGCTAGGGAACTATGCAAGTCAGTGCACTAAACCTCGATTTCTCGAGGGTAATCAACGTCAGCAACCAGAAAAGCCAAAGGAAGAGGGAAAGGCTTATACTATCACTACTGCGGAGGTGGATCATGATAATGAAGTTGTACAAGGTACACTTCCTATTCACTCAAGAATGGAAAAAGTCTTATTTGATTTTGGTTCTACACATTCCTTTATATCTTGAAAGTTTTCTAGAGCTATAGAATCGAACACTCGAAAGCTTGAAGTAGAGATATCTGTAAAAACACCAAGTGGTGCAATAATTGCAACCCAAGAATTTGACTCTTATCCTATTGGCCTGTGTGGGAAGATTCTTCCCGAAAATCTTGTAATACATTCCTTGGTGGAATTCGACACTATAATGGGAATGGATTGGATCTCGTTATATAGAGGACATATAAACTATCAGAAAAATGAAATTTCTTTTCATATTCCAAACCATACCATGCTTCTATATAAATGTAAGGAATATCATGAATCTACTTTGAGAAATACATCAATGGTGTGGGTGTTTATTTCCTATGAAGAAGTATACCTCTCCCAAATGCTTGAGTTGAAGGAAAGTGCCAAACTTGAGGAAATTCCCATCGTGAGGGAATACAGCGATGTATTTCCCAAAGAGTTACTCGAAATTCACCCGGATAATGAGGTAGAATTATCAATTGAACTCATACCTAGAGCTAATCCTATCTCGAAGTGTCCCTATAGGTTGGATCCTATCGAACTGGAGGATTTAATGAAGCATATGCAAGAGCATCTGGACAAAGGGTTCATACGCCCTAGTGCATCACCTTGGGGTGCTCCAGTGCTCTATGCGATGAAGCAGGATAGAACAATGCTGCTATTTATCGATTATTGAGAACTCAACAAGATCACCATAAAGAACAAGTATCCTCCCCCAAGGATTGATAACTTTCTCGACCATTTAATATGATACCAATACTTCTCAAAGGAGGATCTTCATTCTGGATATCATCATTTAAAGGTGAAGAATGAAGATATTCAGAACACTGCCTTCCGTACAAGGTATGGGCACTATGAGTTTTTGGTGATTCCCTTCGGACATACTAATGCCCCTGTAGTCTTCATGGATTTGATGAATATAGTTTGTAGACATTACCTCAAAAAATTTGTGGTAGTTTTTATTGATGATATTCTCATCTACTCCAAGAGAAAGGAGGAACATGAAGAAAATCTAAGACTTGTGTTGGAGACTTTGAGAAAGGAGAAGTATTACGCTTTGTTCAGAAAGTGTGACTTTTGGATGAAACAAGTCATTTTCATGGAACATGTGATCACAAGTGATGAAATTTCTGTTTATCCTTCAAAAACAAAAGTGATTGAGGAATGGAAAGGCCCTCTAGTGTCACAGAAATCCGTAGTTATATAGGATTAGCTAGCTACTACTGACATTTTGTGAGAAACTTCTCATGATTTTCAATCCTACTAACTACGTTAATAAAGAAAGGGTTAAAGTATGTGTGGATGGAAGAATGTGAGGGAAGCTTCAAGGAGCTAAAGAGAAGGTTGATCACTGCACCTGTACTCACACTACTGAAAAGTGGAGGAATTATTGTGATATACAGCGATGCTTCAAAGATAGTCTTGGGTTGTGTACTCTTGAAAAGGATAATGTGATAGCCTACACCTCATAATAGTTGAAGATCCATGAGCAGAACTACCCGACACTTGATCTAGAGCTGGAAGCTGTGATTTTTTCGTTGAAAAACTGGTGACACTACCTTTATGGAGATAATTGTGACATATACACCGACCAGAAGACCCTAAAGTATATATTCACACAAAAGGAGCTCAACATGCATCAAAGGAGATGGTTAGATCTAATCAAGGATTACGATTTCTCTATTCACTAACATCCTAGAAAGGCGAACAGGGTAGCTGATGCTCTAAGCAGAAAAGAACCCACTACTCTATCGATGTTATAGATTTAGAAAGACCCTATCTTCATAGATATTCAAAGGATGGATTTGGAAATCATAATGCTAGGGGATACATCATACCTTTTTCAAATAATTGTGCAACCAACCATCCAAGAGAAGATTAAGGAAGCACAAAGGGATGGTGTGGAGATACAAAAGAGGGTGAATGTATTGAAAGGTAAGCTGCAAGAGTTCCATATAGATGATGATGGTGTGATTCGGTTTGGAATGTGGCTTTCTGTGCCTTCATCACATGGGATAAAGAAGGAGCTATGGGATAATGCACATAGACCATCTTTCTCTATCCATCCTGGGAGTACCAAAATGTACTGTGATCTCCGAGAACACTTATAGTAGGATAACATGAAGAAGGATATTGCGGAATATATATCAAGGTTCTTGGTATGTAAGCATGTTAATTCGGAGTGAAAAAAGTCCAAAGGTATGATGCAGACATTGCCTATACCCATGTGGAAATGAGAAAATGTTACTGCGGACATGGTCACGGGTATCCCAAAGACGTCGAAGGGAAATAATGTGATATGGGTTGTGGTTGACCGACTAACCAAGACTTCCCATTTTATCGATATTCAAGAAGTTCTCTCACTTGAACAACTTGAAATGATATATTTGAAGGAAGTGGTGATACTGCATGGAGTTCCACTCTCGAGTGTCTTAGACTGTGATCCAAGGTTCACATCTAAATTCTGGAGGATTCTTCAACTTTCTTTAACTACTGAATTAAATTTCAGCATGACCTATCACCCACAAAATAATGGCCAATCCGAAAGGACTATTCAGAAGCTTGAAGATATGATAAGAGCTTGCTCTCTTTAATTCAAAGGTGGTTGGGATCTGCAACTCCCATTGGTTGATTTCTCATACAACAATAGCTTCCTCTTGAGTATTCAGATGGCTCCATACAAAGCTCTATATGGATAGTGATGTAGAACTCCAAACTGTTGGGATGAATTTTGAGAAAGAAATCTACTTGGACCTGATCTTGTTCAAGAGATGATAGGGAAGGATCAAGTCATCCAAAAACACATCAAAACTTCTCAAAGTTTACAAAAGATCTATGATGAAAACTGTAGAAGAGACATGGAGTTCGACGTAGGAGATAAAGTCTTCCTTCAAATATCTCAATGGAAGAGAGTCATGCGATTCGGGAAGAAAGGGAAGCTAAAACAAAGGTATATTGGCCCCATTGAGATCCTTGACCACATAGAAGTTGTGGCCGATCAAATTACACTTCCACCAAATATAGATAGATTTAATTATGTTTTTCGTGTATCACTATTGAGGAAAACATAACTGATCCCTCACATATACTAAACTCAGAGGTGGTGCTGCTGGAAGATGATCTCTCCTATAAAGAGCAGCCAATAAAGATTTTGGATCTGAGAGATAAGGTTCTGAGCAACAAGACAACCCATCTTGTCAAAGTGATTTGGAGGAAACATAAGTTTGTGGAAGCAACTTGGGAAACAAAAGAGGCAATGAAGGTGAAACACCCTTACCTATTTTTGTAAAGTAAAATTTCGGGGGTGAAATTTTTTAGGGGGAAAGAATGTAACGACCCAAAGTTTTTCAATAGAATTTAACTTCTTATAATTATTTCATAAACATACATGAAAACAAAACATAATGAACTAGTATGTGATAAGTGACCTTGAAACATAAGTTGGTCACTTCTGTGTTTAGAATTTTGAAAATCTAACATACACAGTTGTGTTCAAGATGATTTTTGGAGTCTAATAAAACAAAAATAATTTTTGGTGAATAGTAACCTACCCTTATGAATAGTAACATACCCTTATGAATAGTGATATACCATAATTATTATTAACCTTACCTATGATATTATAAAAATAATATTCAAGTGAAATTATGATGTACCTATATTTTAAAATAATTAAATGAATGTTTTAAATCTTCTTTTAGTAATAAACCGTGATTTTAACTAAATATTAAATTAATCATATTTAGAAAATTATTTGTTGAAAAATGGAAATCATTTTTGGATTCTACATGTTGAAAAAAATTTGGGGTAAATTTTTGGGATTTTTTTGAATTACATTGATTTTTGATGAATAGTGAAATACAGATATTTAAAAAAATAAGCTAAATAACATAATTATAGAGTCATGTGTGATGTTCTGCTGATGTAAGACCACTTTGTTCGGGATCATATGATAAAATTTCTATTCTATGTCATTCAAGACTCATTATTCCTTGTCGTAGGGGAAATTAATAAACTACTGAATTTTATATTAAGGAAACTCCTCTCCCCTCCAATATAAAAACCACGCTTCACACCCTCATTTCCTCACACCTCTCAATCTCCAAGACTACTCTAAACTCTGCGAAAACATATTCCCTAGCCCCTCTCCCACGTCCAAGAGATTTTGGTCTCATCAAAAGAATAAGCCTAGCTTCTTTAAAGATAATCTCAATAGGAGGATTTAAGAGGTAATATCTCTCCCTCTTCTCCATTAATTTCTTTTCAAGTTCAAGTGTATTTCATGATCTCTCTCCACCTATCATCATCCAAATGGTATTGTAACTCTAGTTTTATTACTATACTGGAATTTAATGATGATAATGGGATATTATATCATCAAACCCCCATTCCCTCTTCCTTTTATTTTATTATAGAGAACGTTGTTCACGAGGTGTTAATATATCACCTTCAAGAATGACATGATTTCTTCTTCCATTTCTACCTTCAGATCTAGTCATGAAAAAAAATTTATGGTTGAAACATGATTTTTTATATGTATTATTTCCTATTTAATGTTCTATTAATAACTTATGGCCATATTACTAAGTGATAAATTAAAACAAGTTTGTTGTGATCGAATAACAGCCCAAAATTAACCCAAATAATCATCATTAAATTCTTATCTTATGACTCATACACATGGATATAATATAATGAATTATAAGATCATTAAATATCCTGTAATATAATTAATAAAATTTAATATCTGTTAAGGATGTTTACCCATGTTCTACCTGAAATTCAATTTAAGAATATATGTTGACCACTTAAGAAAACCATAAAAACAAACATTACAGAATAATGTTTTTGAACTCTACAACTCATCCAAAAGAACATAAAATCACTTAATGAAACCATAATAGACAATATTACAGTACAAAAGGTTCTGTATTTCTAATTAATGAATATAATATCATTATACTGGACATTAAAGAGAAGGAAGCTTTCATATACAAGATAAGGGGAAAATCTCAAACCAAATTTTCTTTCATCGGGTTCACCCCCTTTCACTCCAATTTGCTATGGACATGTCCTGACGCCCTCCCCACAAAGTGTACCCCTCCTGGGATAGAAATGTGACAATCAAGATAATGACCCCTGAGTCCCGCCTCCAGTAGGCCCCGGGTTGGCGACTAGCACCGGGGGTATATTAAACACACCAATGGGTGGCATTACCATCTAAGAGAACACATGCGGAAGAGAGAGATAAGATAGATACCAACCAACTCCAAATCAAAACTGAAATATAAAAGAAACCGATGTACATATATGAAATTTCATGAAACAGTACTACAACTGAAAGGGAAAACTATTAGTACCCAAAAGAAAGTAAAACTGCAGCGACTGAAAGCCCCAACAGCTCCTCCAACCACAAGGTAGTAGTAACCAGCTTGATCTCCAACCTGCTCCAAGTGACCTAAAAAATAGTTTATATAGCGTAGGGTGAGTGTAACAGTGTATTCAGTAGGATCCTCCCCAAATCCTCTCGTGCGAAAGTAAAGAAAGCATGCTAAAGCATAGTGAACAACAGTGAATCTAACTCATCCCCTAAGCAGGTATACTATGTTCCCAACCTCACCATGGATACTCTCACCAAGTAACGCCTAAAATAATATATCATATAGAAAAGGATATCAAGGGTACCTCACTACTAATTCCCCACTGGTTTGCCACTTTTCCCCAACGACATACGTCTTGTGCATCTCTCTCCAAAGGCTTGCCCGTATACACATGGGATAAGATCCACAATCTGCACCACGTGCACCACAAAGGCTTTCCCGCATACACCTGGGCGAATCTCCACACCATCCTCAAAACCAAAAGTAACCAGGTAGTTTTCGGGAGCCACCACAGCTCGCAAAAGGTGTATCATACGTCGGGTATTATACATCAAGCCATTACAACCCATACACCGAGTAAGGATCCTCAAGTCATCATAGCCTATACACGTTACACCTATAGTAGTCCATGGTATACTATATCCAGAATATATGTGTGTGAATAACCACAAGACATTAAATGTCACACCCAACCCGATATTCGCGATTATCTTATTTATTCTTGAGTTTCAATTAAATTTTATTGATTTTTGAGTTTTTTTAATAAATCAATTGAATTTAAATTAAATTATAATTAATTAAAAGAAAAAAATGGAAACCTAAACTAACGGCACCCCACCTTTTTACCTCGCGGCCTCCCGCCCTTTTTTCCCTGCCTCGCGACGCCGAACCCCCTCCTCCACTCCCTCTATTCGCACGACGACCCCCGCCCCTCCCGGACCGCCGACGTCGCTCCCTCCTCCCGACGAACCTCCCTCTCCGTGGCCTTGTCCCTCCGGTGCCCTCCTCTCCCTTGCACGACCTCGCCAAATCCTTATTGGACAGGTAAGTCCCTCGGTTGTTGTCTCGGCCAAACCCTAGGTCATGGGTTGACCGGGTTTTGTTGTTTTCTTCCACTTATAGGGTGTGCGGCGGGTCTTACAGGTCTCCTCGTGTGGATTTTGTCGTTCGCCGCTGAAGGCGAAGTGCTTTGGTCCATTTCGGTTCATCCGCCATTTTTTAGGTTTATTTCTTTTACCCTCTCATTTTTTTAGTTAATTTTAAGGAGTTATAAATGTTATTTGGGTATTGCGAAGTGTGAATTGGTAGTGTTTTAATATGTTTATGGGTTGGAAATTTAGTTTTTGCAAAATAATGACTATGTGTTGTGATATGGTTTTGAAATGTTTATTGAAAAGTGTTTTATGCCATATTTTCAATGTGCAAAGTATACTTTCAATGGAATTTGAGGTGCATTTTGGTTCAAAATGATTTTTTTACTGAATAAGGGAGTAGTTTTGGAATCTATGCCTCGTCGTGTATTTTTATGTATTAATTTTAGATTTGTTTAATTATTAAAACGGACATTCTAGGGAATTGGTTAGGAATGTGTGTGTACTTTAGGTGTAAAATATTGTTTGGACTCTTTAAAGGGTTTTTATAAATTGTGCAAATGGTTTATTATATTGTTTGAGTGATGTGGAATACATTTTTGAAGGGTTTGACATGCTCGTGTTTTAGGCTCAAGTTTTGTATCGAAAATTGGTCATGTTTTGTGTGAGTGTCTTGGTGTGGAGTTTCATGAGGATGGTTTGAGGGTTATTTGGTGGGCGGGGACCTTGTTTTAAGGGAAATTAAGTTGCGGATGATTTTGGAAATAGTTCTTGAAGGAAAATGAAATATTTTACATGTGAACTTAATTTGTATTTTTTTAACAATTGTAGATGGTTTTGAATGGTGAGCGTCATGTTTTTAAATGGTCTTGGTTTATGTGATGTTTTAATAGGGGGCTTGGACCAACATTGGTTGATTTATTCTACATTATATATATATATATATTGTTTCAATTTTATTTAGTGTTTTTGGTAATCATCGATTTTATTTTGGGTTAATTAGATTGTTCAGGGTCTTCTCAAAGGGTTGTACACACATACATAGGTACGTATACCTATATATATATAAATCCTCCTTACCCATATTCCCTCATGGTGTGGGGAATATGTGTATTGGATTAAGGGGTGTATATATATAGGGGTGTATGTGTGCACCACTACGGGGTGGTCTTCGTCAAAGGTGTCCGGTGCCGAGTTGTTCGTCTTGTTCTGCTCCTTTTTTGAGGTAGGTCTCCCTATGCATTTCCCTTTAAATTTAAGAATCATTTATTTCTTGCTTTTAGCACCTCGTCCTAATATTAATTATTTATATAGAACTATTAGTAAATTTTCTGTCTTGAATTAGAGTGATTTATTTCTTGAAATTTGTTGCAAGAAATGGTTTGATCGTGTTTTCACATTAATTTCCTAACTAAATGTCCTTTGGCCTTTGTGAACATGTTTTAGATTTAAAATTATGGTTTGGGTTTCATAAATGGGCTTCTAAGTGTATTTCTGTTTTTCAAAGTGGTGCGTGTGTAATTCATAAGAAATGGTTTGGCATGCGAAAATTGTGTGAGGCCCGGTTGGCACTTTTGTAAAACTAGTTATATCAAGAAAACTCTCCTCGGATGTGGTCCCTTGCTTTTTTTGGATATATGTTATGGGGGTCCGCGGTGTAGGACTTCCCTGTGATCTATGGTAGAAAGATGAGGTACATATTCCTTGGGGTGGCTCGGGGTGTTGCATGTTGTGCTATATTATTATATATACTGTGATTGGATGCTCGGATGGCATCGGTAGGCCCACCGCCTTTCTAAATACATTGTACATGGGAACCTGGAATATTGAGAGAATATTCTAAGAAGAGTGCTGCACCGGTAGGTTATGGTACTGACCAGTGGCCCATAGTAGGTGGATAAATTGGGTTTATTACTATGGGATTTTCCCTCGACCTGCCTGAGAGTGGATGGTCGAGCGTATTGTGCATTTTGATTTCATCGAGACATGTCGATAAGGATGATTTCTCATGTATTGGTGTCTTCTGAATTGTTCTCGATCTCCTAGGTTCACCTATGTCTACTCGGTTTTTGTTGCTTATAGTAGTGAATATGATGCTTAGATATACACCTACATTTCCCTTACTATCTGAATTCTTTTGTGCATTTTTTTATACTGTTCTCCTTGGAAAGTGATAAATTGGTTTTGACTTGTTTTCTAGAAATGGTTTTCAAATGGAAGTGTTCAATCCAATTTGTGAAAATTGAAAATGTAAACATCACTTTATATTTAAAAAATGTTAATGTCTCACAAAAATATTGATTTGGGTTTTGAGAAAAGAACAAGGGCAATGACTTGTACTTTTCTTTTGAGTAACATTTAGAAAGACATACTTTTATATATTTTAGTTCAAACATGATGTTGATGATTCTTTTTTTAATGGAAATGCATTTGGGAAAAGATTACTTAGGCACACCTACTGAGTTTTAATACTCACGCCTATACTTCATTCTTGTTTTTAGTCACAGGTGAAGGTTTCTGCTTGATCTCGATCACCGTGGGCAATGTTGTGTCTTGTGATCGGAGAGTGACCCGCAGGGTCACGTGGAGTTTAGTGGTCATCAGGTCCGGTTAGTTTTTCTTTTCAGTTCTTGCTTAGTTAATTTGTTCAGTTTATTTATTATTGGGATGATTTTTTTTAATTCAGTAGCTTCTGTTTATTTATATTGGTCGAAATCGTTCCCATCGTCACTCTGTTGATGCCCTTGGCGCTTGTCGCCAGCCCAGGAGGATCGGGAAAGCCTCTCGGGCCTTGTTGCGGATCGACTCGGGTGACCGGTTCAGGGTCGACCTGTGTTGGTTCGTGACAAAATGGTATCAGAGGAGGTTCTTTATAGGACCTATCATTCAGAGCACCATTTTTTATTTGGTTGGTCAAGGTAGATGGAGTAGGACAGTTGGAGCTTGGGTGTAGGTTTTGGGGAGTGTCTGGCCAACACCTTCTAGGTCGAACCTTGAGTTACCATGGGAAGTCGGGTTTTCTTTGTTTATTTGGATCTTGTGGGTTGCTTGGTATTTGGGGAAATGAAATGATAGTCGGGCATGTTGTCTCAGTGATCTCGTAGTTCCTAGCAAGCCATGTGGAGCCGGGGACATGTCCCCGAAAGACTATTCATGATGGTGGTCTGATTGGAATATGGATTCCAACCATATTTCCAACTCACCCATTGACACTAGTTTCCCCCTGGTATATTATTTTGGATCCTTTTGTGATTTTGAGATTTTTGACATGTTGAATGGTAAGTTTCACTCGATTGTGCTTAATGTTTGTTGGGATGGTTTTGGGGTGTCTTTTATAGATTTTAAAATGAAGTTTGGTTTGACAAAATGATGATCGGCTAGTCAGAAGGGGGATTTCCAAAACCAAATCTTTTAATATTTTGAGAGTGAAATGGTTGTTTGAAAGTGGGGGATATTTTGGGTAATGTTTTGAGCGTTTCTGAAAGGTTTTGTGAAATGTGAAATTGGAAAGTGAATATGGAATTTAAAAATGTTTTTCTTGATAATGAGGTGTGTTATTAAAATTAGTTGAGGTATTTTTTAAAGTGGTTTTTTAAGTGATAATGTTTCTTTTATTCGACTCTTGGTATTCCTACAAGGGCTCACATATATGTATATGGATGTATGTATGTGGTGAGTGGATGGTTATTAGTATGTATGGGTGAGATCTTGATATATCTCAAGAGTTTATATAAGTGATCCTAAAGGTAATGCCAATAGTGGGTGATTGGTTCGTAAGGTTTGTTATGCTTTCTGAAAATGTTATTCAAAAAGGGGGTTTTTAATGTTTTAATATGTGTGTGTGTGATGTTGCCCTTTGGTTTTTGGTGTTTTCCTTTTTGGACTTTGACTTTGGTGTGTTAGAGGTGTGATTGAAATTATGTTTTGAGTTTGGGTTGTTGATTTAAAAATGGGATGTGGAATTTTGATTTATGATATGTTTTGATTTGGTTTCGTGCTTCTCGTTTTCAGGTTTCGTCCCCACTGAGTTCTAAGGGATTTTGAGAAGTATCTGCGGGTTGTTATTTCACCGCGTGCCTTTCAGTGGATCAAGACATGCTTTAGGCATTTGGTTTTTCCTTTTTGGATATGGAGCCCAGTGGTTCTCAATATCAGGAGTTTGTCCATAGGTTCCGAGAGACGAACCCTCCTCATTTTCTTGGGCAGCCGGAACCAGGGAAAGCTTAGGAATGGTTGCGAAACATTGAGGAGATCATTATTCTACTTGAATATATAGAACCTCTCAAGTTGGAGCATGCCACCTTCACGTTGGAAGGCCTAATTCGGGAATGGTGGGAATCCATTCTTCAGGCCGAACGACAAAAGAATTTTTCATGGGAGTGCTTTAAAGCCTTGTTCATACAACAATTCTTTCCCGATGATGTGAAGAAACTGATGGGTTCAAGGTTTTACAGTCACGAGCAGGATGATTCAATGGTGTTAGAGTATGCTAAGAGCTTTTTCGAGCTGGTGCCGTATCTCCAAAACCTCGTTGGGGATGAATTTTTGAAAGCCTGATTCTTTGAGAGGGGTCTCCGATCAGAATTCCTCCCAACTGTGCCTTCATTTCTTGATGATTATGAAGAAGTCATGAGGCTGGCTGTTCAAGTCGAAGCTGATTTAGCAGCGTCTGGCCAGTTGATAAGAGGCACAAAAAGGACGTTGTTTTCAGCCTCACCAGATTCATCTGAGAGGAAGTACTGGTTGTGTTTTCAGTGTGGGAAGCTAGGGCATAAGAAGTTTTCATGTCGCGAAGCTCCTAAGTTCTGTAATACCTGTGGATGTTTAAGTCATTTGCAGTGGTTCTGCTAGGGCGGTGATAGGAAGTGACATGAGTCTAGATCCACTCCCTTGGAGAACCGTCCAACTCAGTTGAATAGACGTAGAACTGTCACAAGCTCAGTTATAAATTTCTTTTGTTGTGAATGCTATTGTTGCTGAAATTAATGTAATCTGTGGTGTTGTCTTATTTTGCATGTGAACAACGATGTTACATGTCCTTCTGGAACCTTGTTTTAATGGTAATGTCTTTGTATTGTTTTTAATGTTGCTGATGTTGAATGGTGGAACCTGTTTCCCCATGTTTCATTTATTTGGGATTTTCAGATTCTGTTAGGATCTGAGAGCTATTCCAGCTTCCAAAATCATTGTTTGTCTGGAATCCTAATATGGTGGGGAGACTACCATGGGATGAACTCGGGATGAATCCATCTTCCAGGTGCTCTACCATTTTCTTGTCATAGCTCCGCTCGACCCCAACTGTAGAAGTTGGTTGGTTGGGATAATGGGTTGTGTAATGGATTCTCGTAGAGATCCCGAACAGGTCTCGACTGGTTTCTTCGGTGGTTTTTGTGTTAGGGGTTGGGGTGTTCCTTGTTGGATTGTGTTTAGAAGAGAGTGAGTTGTTATCGTCACCTCTTCATCATTGTTGGTTCGAGATCTGTTATCTTATGTGATGTCTTCCTTGGACATGTGGCTTCTTTTAAGGGTGGGCATAGTTTCTTTTCGGGAATCTGTAGTTCTGGGTTCTGAATGAAAGCGAGTCTGGGTTCTTTGGTCATTGACTTCTCAGGTTTTTCCTTGGTTGTAAATCATCATTACTTTGGTTTTGATCAATTGAATCTCTTGGGACTTTCTGGGGGCAGAAAGTGTCATGGTGGAGAGAATTGTCACACCCAACATGATATTCATGGTTATTTTATTTATTCTTGAGTTTCAATTAAATTTTATTGATTTTTGAGTTTTTTATTAAATCTATTGATTAAAAATTAAATTATAATGA
This sequence comes from Viscum album, assembly GCA_963277665.1. NCBI lineage: Eukaryota > Viridiplantae > Streptophyta > Magnoliopsida > Santalales > Viscaceae > Viscum > Viscum album. The sequence goes on from OY728143.1 coordinate 1,718,998,285, forward strand.
ATTAAAAGGAAAAAATGGAAACCTAAACTAACTGCACCCCCCCTTTTTACCTCGCAGCCTCCCCCCCCCTTTTTCCCCTGCCTCGCGACACCAAACCACCTCCTCCCCTACCTCTATTCGCGTGACAACCCCCGCCCCTCCTGGACCGCTGACGTCTCTCCCTCCTCCCGGCGAACCTCCCTCTCCGTGGCCTTCTCCCTCTGGTGCCCTCCTCTCCCTTGCGCGACCTCGCCGAATCCCTATTAGACAGGTAAATCTCTCAGTTTTTATCTCAGCCGAACCCTAGGTCATGGGTTGACCGGGTTTTGTTGTTTTCTTCCACTTATAGGGTGTGCAGCAGGTCTTGCAGGTCTTCCTCGTGCGGATTTCGTCATCCGCCGCCGAAGGCGAAGCGCTTCGGTCCATTTCGGTTCATCTTCCATTGTTTTAGGTTGATTTCTTTTACCCTCTCATTTGTTTAGTTAATTTTAATGAGTTATAAATGTTATTTGGGTAGTGAGAAGTGTGAATTGGTAGTGTTTTAATATGTTTATGGGTTGGAAATTTAGTTTTTTCAAAAGAATGACTATGTGTTGTGATATGGTTTTGCAATGTTTATTGAAAAGTGGTTTATGCCATATTCACAATGTGAAAAGTATACTTTCAATGGAATTTGAGGTGCGTTTTGGTTCAAAAGGATTTTTTTATTTAATAAGGGAGTAGTTTTGGCATCTATGCCTCGTCGTGTATTTTTACGTATTAATTTTAGATTTGTTTAATTATTAAGACGGACTTTCCGGGGAATTGGTTGGGAAAGTGTGTGTACTTTAGGTGTAAAATCTTGTTTGGCCTCTTTAAAAGGTTTTTATAAATTGCGCAAATGGTTTATTATATTGTTTGAGTGATGTGAAATACGTTTTTGAAGGGTTTGACTTGCTCGTATTTTAGGCTCGGGTTTTGTATCGAAAATTGGTTATGTTTTGTGTGAGTGTCTTGGTGTGGAGTTTCATGAGGATGTTTTGTGGGTTATTTGGTGGGTGGGGACCTTTTTTTAAGGGAACTTAAGGTGCGGATGATTTTGGAAAGAGTTTCTAATGGAAAAAGAAATATTTGACATGTGAACATAATTTGAATTTTTTTATATAAATTGTAGATGTTTTTGAATGGTGAGCGTCATGTTTTCAAATGGTCTTGGTTTGTGTGAAGTTTTACTAGGGGGCTTGGACCAACTTTGGTTGATTGATTCTACATTTATATATATATATATTGTTTCAATTTTATTTAGAGTTTTTGGTAATCTTCTATTTTCTTTTGGGTTAATTAGATTCATTGGGGTCTTATCGAAGGGTTTTACACACATACATAGGTACGTATACCTATATATATATATATAAATCCTCCTTGACTATATTCTCTCATGGCATGGGGAATATGTCTATTGGATTAAGGGGTGTATATATATATAGGGGTGTATGTGTGCACCACTACGGGGCGGTCTTCGTCAAAGGTGTCCGGTGTCGAGTTGTTCGTCTTGCTCCGCTCCCTTTTTGAGGTAGGTCTCCCTTTGCATTTCCCTTTAAATTTAAGAATCGTTTATTTCTTTCTTTTAACACCCAGTCCTAATATTAATTATTGATATAGAACTATTAGTAAATTTTCTGTCTTGAATTGGTGTGATTTATTTCTTGAAATTTGTTGAAATAAATGGTTTGATCGTGTTTTCACATTAATTGCCTGACTAAATGACCTTTGGCCTTTGTGAACATGTTTTAGATTTAAAATTCTAGTTTGGGTTTCTTAAACGAGCTTCGAAGTGTATTTCTGGTTTTCAAAGTGTAGCGTGTGTAATTCTTAGGAAATGGTTTGGCATTCGAAAATAGTGTGAGGCCCGGTTGGAACTTTTGTAAATCTAGTTATATCAAGAAAACTTTCTTCGGATGTGGTCCCTTGCTTTGGATGAGATAAATGTTATGGGGGTCCACTTTGTAGGACTTCCCTGTGATCTATGGTAGAACGGTGAGGGTCATATTCCTTGGGGTGGCTCGGATTGTTGCATGTTGTGAAATATTATTATATATACTGTGATTGGATGCTCAGATGGCATAGGTAGGCCCACCCCCTTTCTAAATGCACTGGACATGAGAACCTAACATATTGAGAGAATATTTAAGAATATTGCTGCACTGGTAGGTTATGGTACTGACCAGTGGCCCATAGTAGGCAGATAAATTGGGTTTATTACTATGGGATTTGCCCTCGACCTTCCTGAGAGAGGATGGTCGAGCGTATTGTGAATTTTGATTTCATCGTGACATGTAGATAAGGATTGTTTGTCATGTATTGTTTTCTTCTGTATTTTTCTTGATCTCCTGGGTTCACCTATGTCTACTCGGTTTTTATTTCTTGCAGTAGTGACTATGATGCTTAGATATACACCTACATTACCCTTACTGTGTGATTTATTTTGTGCGTTTTTTATACTGTTCTCCTTGTAAAGTGATAAATTGGTTTTGACTTGTTTTTTAGAAATGGTTTTCAAATGGAAGTGTTCAATCCTCTTTGTGAAAATTGAAAATGTAAACATCACTTCCTCTTTGAAAAATGCTAATGTCTCACTAAAAGATTGATTTGGGTTTTGAGAAAAGAACTAGGGCAATGACTTTTACTTTTCTTCTAAGTAACATGTATAAAGCCTTACTTTTATATATTTTAGTTCAAACCTGAAGTTGACGATTATTTTGATTAAAGGAAATTCATTTGGGAATAGATTACTTAGGCACACCTACTGAGTTTTAATACTCACACCTATACTTCATTCTTGTTTTTAGTCACTGGATCAGGTTTATGCTTGATCTCAATTACCATGGGAGATGTTGTGTCTTGTGATTGGAGAGTGACCCACGGGGTCACATGGAGTTTAGTGGTCATCAGGTCCGGTTAGTTTTTATTTTCAGTTCTTGCATAGTTGAATTGTTCAGTTTAATTATTTTTGGGATTCTTTTTTTAATTCCGCTTCTTCTGTTTATTTATATTGGGCAAAATCATTCTCATCGTCACTCTGTTGATGCCCTTGGCACTTGTCGCCAGCCCGAGAGGATTGGGAACGCCTCTCGGGCCTAGTTGCAGATCGACTTGGGTGACCAGTTCATGGTCAACCTGTGTTGGTTCGTGACATTACATCCCTCTACACACATATATTGGGGAAACTAACCGTTGTGCCCAATGGCAGTAGTATCTACCAAGAGAAGAGAGCGGGGTCAAAGGGGGTAATCAACCATTCACCCTCCCATCAGAATGTTGGGGAAAACACCCCCCAGGGCTCAGAATCCCCAGGGTTCCAGTTGAACTTACTGACAGGGTGGAGTAGCGTATATAAACAAAAAAAGTACAGAATATATAACTCACAAGCACACTATGGGAATAACCTAGTCTTAGTCTCAAATGAAACTAACGTCTCTCGGACTCCGGGATGCTATTTCTATGACTTGGTATCCTATAAGCACACAACCAATTAAAGAACTTCATTAGGTTACTTCATTCCCTTTTTCATCAGTTCCACTTTATGTTAATTAATTATTTGCACATTAATTAACCATGAACACAACCACGTTAAACTTCAATGGAATCACATTCAAAAATAACTGTTCCATTAAAGATTCAACATCACCTTTAAATTCCAGCCTCTCCATCCCCGTAGATCATCACCATTTAATCAATCTTCCATTACAGAAATTACTTTCCCATACTCCCAGGCATTCTATAAAAGAAACCTATGCTACTAAACACTAGGGGGAACAACACGGTGAGTAGATGTACTACCCGTTGAGTCTTTTCCTCCTATAGCAAGAGCGTAGACCCATCCTCTCTCCAGAAGCTAGACACAAAAATCACGTGGCATACCCCGCGCGTCTTCACCTTCTTCAAAAGAAGGGTAAGCAAGACCAGCTGCCTTGAGTAGTGGGGAAAAGTAAAGTGGATAAACATTCAATCAAAGTCACCACACATCCAACAAACATATCCATCCCATTCCATCATCACTTGTGTCCTCCCTGACACCCACATGCCTAAACTGATGCATCTTGCCACTCTAGGCGTCATCTGCTGCCACAACCACAAGGCCTCCCTACCTCCACATACCACAAAACCCCTATAGGGTAACATCACAACACAAGCAGCAGGAAATCAAACATCACATCAAATGGTCTCTTGGCCCTTTAACAAGACATCCAGCCTTCATACGTAATGAGCACTCATGGATCAAAAGCACAAGGAACTCGGCCTTACGAACAAGAGGGTAACTACGAACCCTGCCAAGCGTTATCTTTTATCAACCAACCAGTTCTTTAATCCCTATTGAATTAACATATTCAATTCGTAGGTTCCAATTCCGGGAAACCTAATCAGTAAGCTATAACAAAATATTTAACATGCTTACTATGCAAAATTGATTAACATCAAATTAGAACAACTAAAACAATGAGAACAACTAGATTAATTTACATGCCTCATTATCTTTATCCAATTTATTTTCAATTAATTCCGGCTTTATGTTCTTTATCAATTTCCATCAAGAATGAACAACTGAACAAAGAAAGCATAGATATCAGTCTATCTAGAAAAACATGAGGCAAACCGTTATCATGGTACAAAGTAACAACAACAAGCAATCAAACCAATTATTTTAATCCAGTTCAAGTATTTAATCAGGTCCATTACATTGTGATCCAAAGCGTTAAATCATGCTAACTCTACGATTTCACATAAACAATTAGAGAATCCATGAATCCCATACTTCAAATGTTTTCAAGGAAACCTACAATGGTTGAAGAACGCCCAAGGAGACTGGGCTGATTCACCAAGGATCCACCCTATATCTCATCTCCTATCACAACCAAGACCAAAGGTCATCACAAACATCATCCACACACATAGATCTACCCATAACAGGCGTAGATCTAATATCCTGAGAGAAAAGGAGGAGTATATCTAGGTAGATCTAAGAAACCAAACAAAAATTATCACTTACCTCGAGAAACCGGCTTCGATTCGCTAAGAGAAGCCTCCGGATCGCCTCCAAAATGCTTGGGAGAGGTTCTTCCACCTACAAGGAAGGGTAATCCTGAGTTATGGCTGCTTAGGGGCTTAAAAGAGGTGATTAAAGGCAAAAAGAGTTAGATCCACAATTTTAGGATCAAACATTAAGTGCCCGCATGGTTAGTTTTCACGGTTTAACAAACCGTGTGCTAACTGTGCGTTAGCTCCTACCTCAACAACCCCTCCTCACATGGTTAGTCTACATGGTTAGGCAAACCGTGCACTAACCGTGCGTTAGCCACTGCCCTCAAGATAAGCCTTTCATGGTTTTCCCACACGGTTTAGCCAATCATGCGCCAACTGTGCGAAAGCTATTACCGTTTAAATTTCCTCAAAAGTCCACCCAAACGCACCCCCAAGTCACCTTGACTTCCCGAAACACCTCTAGTACTGCATTTTCACAAAATAATAGACTAGAGAGGTCCGGGACATTACATCAGATACCTCTCAAAACATTCTCGTCCTCGAGAATCCAAAAACCCACCTAAAGAGAAAACGAAACAGGGTCTGAACAACCACCCACTGAGATACCTCTCAAAAGAGAGAAATCCACCAAAGCAATGAAGGGATTCATCTCATAAACATTAATGATTCATAACCACATAAGGAATCATCATTACATGAATGAGTTAAATATTAAACAACCCTTGGTACTGAGCACGTATCTGTGAGTCACATTCCCATGTACTCTACTCCATGCCACCATGTCGCCACAAGACATGAACTAAGGGGATGGAACACCCGTGAAACACCTTCTCCTTGCGGTCTTAGATCTCCACAAGTCTCTCCTCAAAGGTGGCATCATCATCCACATCGATCTCTCCCAGTCGATGATGTGGGAGTCGTCATGAAGATAATGACGTAGCTGTGATACATGGAAAACATCATGTATCCGACTTATCTAAGGGGGAAGTGCTACTCGATATGCTACAACTCCAACATGAGCTAACACCTCGAAAGGCCCAAAAAGCGGGGAGAAAGCAAACTCCCATGACGAAACCTTCACTGCCCACGATGGGGAGTCACCTTAAGAAACACATGATCCCCGACATTAAACTCTAAGGGTATCCTTCTTTGATTGGAATAGGATTTCTGACGATCTTGCACTGCCTTCATCTTCTCACGAATCACCTAAACCATATCTGTTGTATTCTGAACTAGTTTCGGTCTGAGATTTGCTGACTATCTGACCCCAATCCAGCACAATAGAGAATGGAAAGGGCGGCCATACAAGGCTTGAAACGGTGCCATACCTATGGTCGAGTGGAAAATATTATTGTATGAAAACTCCACAAAGTGTAAGTGCCTCATCTACAAACCTCCAAAGACAAGAACACAAGAGCATAACATGTCTTCAAGAGTATAGATGGTTCACTCTGTCTGTCCATCCGTTTGAGGATGAAAAGCACTGCTAAGGCATAGTTGAGAACCAAAAGCATACTGGAGACCTCTCCACACCCTGGAGGTAAAATGAGAATCTCGATCAGAAATGATCATCCTTGGGACTCCATGAATTCTCACCACCTCCTCTAGATATTACCTTGACAAAAATTCCGCTGATCTCAAATCTTTGATCGCTATGAAGTGGGCCAATTTTGTTAAACGATCCACTACCACCAAAATAGAATCATGTCCTCCCAGAGCTCGAGGTAAACCTGTAACAAAGTCCATTGAGATTTCCTCCCACTTCCACTGAGGAATCTCTAATGGCTGGAGAAGACCACCAGGAACCCGGTGTTCGGCCTTCACCCTCTGGCATACTAAACATCGAGAAACAAACTCCGCAACTGCACGCTTTAGCCCAGGCCATGAATACTGAATCCTTAAGGATTGATACATCTTTTTCACACCAGAATGTACTGCTAAAGTCGAACTATGGAACTCTTTAAGAACCATCTTGCGCATCTCCAAGGGAACAAAAATCCTTCCATGATACAACACTCTATGTTGTTCATCCTCAGACCAACCATTAGGGGCCTAACAACAAACGACTCGGTCTCTCCAAACCTCCACCTCAAGATCCCCCAACTGGGACTCTTCCACCTTCTGCATCACGGATGACTGTACCTTCATCTAAAAAAGACAACCTCTACCTCAGACTTCACCCATATCAAGATTAAATGCATACAGTTCTTCCATTACTCTCCAGGAATCACCGGATTCACGCACAGCATCACTACGTGACTTTCGGCTTAGCTCATCAGCCACAACATTCCCCTTTCTAGGTGTATACGATGTTTCAAAGTCTTATTCCTACAAGAACTCCATCCACCGGCGCTATCGTAAGTTCAAGTCACACTGGGAGAAAACATACCTTAAACTCTTATGATCAGTGAAAACCATAAAATGCTCACCAATGAGATAATGTCTCCACAACTTCAGAGAAAACACCAAAGCTTCCAACTCGAGGTCATGGGTGGCATAGTTGTGTTCATGGGGATGTAACTTCCGAGATCCATAAGAAACAACTGACCTCTACTGCATAAGAACATAGCCAAACCACAGATGTGAAGCATCACAGAAAACATCAAATTGAACTCCTTCATCTAGAAGACAAAGGACTGGAGCACTTACTAACTACTTATTTAGATACTCAAAAGTTTCCGGACACTAATCAATCCATATTAATGGCTGATCCTTCTTGGTCAAAGATGTCATAGGAGTCGCAACCCATGAGAAATTGGCCACAAACCTCCTGTAGTAGCCTACGAGACCCAGGAAACTTCACACCTCTAAAACTGTATTAGGGGATACCTAAGACACAACTGCTTCTATCTTTGATGGATCCATAGCTACTCCCTGTTGGGAAACATCATTACCCAAGAAATGGACTTATCGAGCCCAAAACTCACACTTCGACAACTTCCCGAACAGCTGATGTCGACAAGGAACCCCCAAATCGGATCGTAGATGCTCTGGATACTCCTCTTCAGATGTAGAGTACACAAGGATGTCATCGATGAAGACTACCATGAACTTGTCTAGGAACTCATGAAACAAAGCATTCATCAATCCAATGAACACGGCTGGAGAACTTGTCATGTTGAACGACATTACATTGAACTCATAATGCCCATGACGACAACGGAAAGTAGTCTTCAGAATATCCTCATCCTTCACACGCATCTGATGATATCCTGACCATAAGTCGATCTTTGAGAACCAACTTTCACCCTTAATTTGATCAAATAAACCATTAAACAACAGAAGAGGATAGTGGTTCTTTATTGCTACTTTGTTTAAGTGATGATAATCGACAAAGAAATGCAAACTTCCATCAGCCTTCTTTATGAACATAACTGGTGCACCCCATGAGGACACATGTGGTCAAACAATACCGCACTGCAACAGACCATCAAGTTGTATATGCAGCTCTCTTAAATCGGAAGGGGCCATCCTATATGGATACATAGATATAGGAGACGCTCCTGGCTGTAGCTCAATCCCAAACTCAATCTCTCGTCGAGGGGGTAATGCTACAACCTCTTCTGGAAAGAAATCAGGGTACTCCTCTACGACCCTAGGAAACGCCAACTACCGAACCTTTGATGAACTCAGCATCCTCCTAGCCACCATGGATGATAAGGATAGAACGCTCCTATGACACATACGAGGATCTCTCTTACCAACAAACACCACCTACTCTCCATCCGCACCGACGAGGATAACCTTCTTCCTGAAGCAATCCAGGATAGCCTGCACCGAATACAAACAATCCATGTTGAGGATGACATCATATGGTTGTATCTATAAACATATGAAATATCCCCATGAGAGGTGTTTCCCCAACACTAGATCACAGTCTCCACATACTTCAAACAATTCATCTCAACCTCCAACTGGCATAGTCAACGACAAGGGCACTGGAAGCCTCTCTACCTCAAGTCCCAAAGCATGGACAAGGGTAGGTGATATGAAGGAGTGTGTCGCTCATGAATCAAACAAGGCATACACCAAGGTAGGAAACAAGAAAAGGGTACCTCGAACGACATCTGGCTCGCATGGTCCTGGAAACGCTAAAGCATGAATCTAACCACAACCTCTTCCACGGCCTCTCTGACCCTGATGGCGACCACCACCATGGACGCACTCTTCCCTATGAGGATGGGGAGCATCATGGAGCTATCCTCTGCCTTCCCCATCTCCCCTCTGGTGATCTAAAGCTTATGCAATTGGATGCTACTTCCTCAGCGGAAACTACCTCAATAGAGGAACCTGGAGCGTAGTCCCTGGTGCACGATGACCGCTCTGAAAGGTTGGGCACTCCCGCTGCTGATGGCCATGACCACCACAAGAAAAACAAGCGCCTAATCCCTTGTCATAGGCCTAAGAGTTGCTGCCTCTGGAGAAACGATATGTGAAGGGCTGGGACCTACCCCCTGCTGAACGGAAACTCTTCTGCCCTGAAATCTAAGAACCCCAGACCACAGCCTTGTTTCATGAGGGATCATGATGATCCCCTTCTCGTAATGATCCAGTCCTAGCCAAAGTCCTATCAACGACCTCTGCCCCTTCCAACACCTCGAGATTTGTATTCCGTATAAATGGGGTAACCTGATGCTGGATCTCTGGATGCAAGGCCTCCTCGAAATGCCTCGCTCTGGCCTCCTCATCTGGTAACAGGTCCGAAGCATATCATAAAAGGTTCATGAAACGAATTCCAAACTCTTGAACATTGGAGATCCCCTGTCGAAGGCTAAGAATCTCCTAGCGACTGGAAACCTTTGTAGTCGAGGAAAGGAACTCGACTATGAACTTGTCTCGAAACTCCTCCCATGTGATCACTGACTCCTCATGATCCCCGAGGAACAAGAACCACCACTGCCTTGCTACTCCACATAGCATCATCACATCTACGGACACATAGTGCTCCTTCCGAGCACGGATCTAACTAAAGCCTATCTCGACCTCCTCCAACCAGTCCTCCGTGACTGTATCTGAAACGGAGCCCTCATACTTCTACAGACTCTGGCACTAAAACTCTCAGAGTGTCTTTCTCTATGTATCGTCTTCATCAACCTCTACCCTACGGCGACCTGCTAGAATAGCCTGCTGGACATCTTCTATGCAAACCTAACGAGGACTTCGACCTGGAGCCATGCCTACAAAATAACAAACACATAGAGCTCCTAATACTGGAATATGGAAGACTCAACATTATTTAATTAATTTTTTCCTTTCATTCATTTTTGGTTAACCTATCCTAAGGTCTACCCATTCACACAGAGGCACAAAGAATAATGATGCATGATCCTTTCCTAGGTCTCTACCATGTAACTAGTATCACCTTGTTTAGTAGCCATGGTAATCTTAAAGGTCAGTACATAAAATCATAGGGGCCCCTAAACACTATGTCTTAGCCGGTTTCCAGTGTTTACTACACTTGTTAAACATGAATGACACCATTGCCCTACCAACCTATGAAACCTCACATGTGCCTAACTCCAAACTCCATCCTATCCCTCAACCTACCTCTAATAACACTATGTCACGACCCCCTCCCCACAATGTGTAGCCCTTCTAGGTCGGCAATGTGAAAAGAAAGATAATGACCCCTGAGTCCTGCGTCTACTAGGCCCCAGGCTTACAACTAGCACCGAGGGTATAATAAAAACACAATTGGGAGGCATTACCCTCTAAGAGAACATATATGGAAGAGAGAGATAAGATTTATACCAACCAACTCCAACTCAGAACTGAAATATAAAATAAACCCATGTACATATATGAAATTTCATGCAAAAATTCTACAACTAAAAGGGAAAACTTCAATTACCCCAAATAAAGTAAAACGGTAGTGACCACAAGCCTGAACAGCTCCTCAAAACACAAGCTAGTAGTAACCAACTTGATCTCCAACCTTCTAAAAGTGACCTGAGAACATTTTATATATGCGTAGGGTGAGTATAATAGTATACTCAGTAGGATCCACCCCGAATCCTCTCATGAAAAAGAAAAGAAAGCATGCTAAAGCACAGTGAACAATAGTGAAACAAAATCGTCCCCTAAGCAGGTATACTATGTTATCAACCTCACCATGGATAATATCACCATGTAACACATAAAATAATATATCATATAGAAAAGGACATCATGGGTACCCTGCTACTACTTACCCACTAGTTTTCTGCTTTTCCCCAATGACAGGCGTCCTGTGCATCTCACTCCAAAGGCTTGCCCATGTACACATAGGCTAAGCTCTACAATCTGCACCATGTGCACCGCAAAGGCTTTCCCACAGACACCTCGGCAAATCTCCACACCATCCTCACAACCAAAAGTTACCAGGTAGTTTCCGAGAGCCACCACAGCTCGCATAACGTGTATCATACTTCAGGTATTATACCTCAAGTAGTTACAGCCCATACACCGAGTAAGGATCCTCAAGCCATCATAGCCTATACACGTTACATATATAGTAGTCCCTGGGACACTATATCCAGAATATATGTGTGTGAATAACCACAAGCCATTATATCCCTCTACACACATTATGGGGGAAGCTAACCTCTCTGCCCAATGGCACTAGTATCTACCAAGAGAAGAGAGAGGGGTCAAAGGGGGCAGTCAGCCAATCACCCTCCAATCAGAATGTTGGGGAAAACACCCCCCAGGGCTCAGAATCCCAGGGGTGCTAGTTCTCCTTACTGACAGGGTGGAGTAGCATATATAAACACAAAAGGTACAGAATATATAACTAACAACCACACTATAGGCATAACCTAGTCTTCGTCTCAACTGCAACTAACGTTTCTCAGACTCCAGGCTGCTATTTCTAAGACTAGGTCTCCTATAAGCACACAACCAATTCAAGAACTTCATTAGGTTACTTAATTCCCTTTTTAATCAGTTCCACTTTATGTTAATTAATTCATTGAAAATTAATTATCCATGAACACGGCCACAATAAGCTTCACTGGCATCACATTAAAAAACAATTGTTCCTTTAAATATTCAAAATCACCTTTAAATTCCATCATCTCCATCCCTGTGGTTCATCACTATTTAATCAATCTTTCCTTACAGAAATTAATTTCCCATATTCCCAAGCATTCTAAAAAAGCAACCTATGCTACTAAACACAAGGGGGATCAACACGGTAAGTAGATGTACTACCCTTCGAGTCTATTCCGCCTATAGCCAGAGTATAGACCCATCCTTCCTCTAGAAGATAGACACGGAAAGCATGTGGCATACCCCTCGCGTCTTCTCATCCTTCAGAAGAAGGTTAAGCAAGACCAGCTTCCTTGAGGTGTGGGAAATGTAAAGCAGATAAAAATTCAAACAAAGTCACCACACATCCAACAAACACATCCATCCCATCCCATCATCATTTATGTCTTACCTGACATCCACATGCATAAACCGATGCATCTCGCCACTCTAGGCGTCATCCGCTTCCACAACCACAAGGCCTCCCTGCCTCCACATAACACAACACCCCTCTAGGGTAACATCACAACACAAGAAGAAGGAAATAAATCATCACATCAATTGGGATCTTGGCCCTTTACCAAGGCATCCAGCCTTCATACGTAATGATCACTCATGGCTCTAAAGCACAAGGCACTCAGACTTACAAACAAGAGGGTTAATAATAACCCTACCAGGAGTTATCTTTTATCAACCAACAAGTTCATTAATCACTCTTGAACTAACAGATTCAATTCGTAGGTTCCAATTCTGGGAAACCTAATCAGTAAGCTATCACAAAATATTTAACATGCTTACTATGACAATTTGATTAACATAAAATTAGAACAACTACAACAAAAAAAACAACCAGATTCATTTATATGCCTCATTATCTTTATCCAATTGATTATCAATTAATCCCGGCTTTACGTTATTTATAAATTTGCATCAAGAACGAAAAACTGAACAAAGTAAGCATATATATCACTCTATCTACCAAAACATGAGGCAAACCTTTTTCATGGTACAAAGAAACAACAAAAAGTGGTCAAACCAATTCATTCAATCCAGTTCAAGTATTTAATTAGGTCAATTCCATTGTGATCCAAAGGGATAAATCATGCTAACTCTACGATTACACATAAAAAATTAGAGAAGATACGAATCCCCTACAACAAAGGTTTTCGAGGAAACCCACAATGGTCAAAGAACGCCCAAGGAGACCGGGCTGATTCACCAATGATCCTCCCTATATCTCATCTCCTAACACAACCAAGACCAAAGATCATCACAAACGTCATCCACACACTTAGATCTACCCATAACGGGCATAGATCTAAGATCCTGAGAGAAAAGGAGGAGTAGGTCTAGGTAGATCTAAGAAACTAAACAAAAAGGATCACTTTCCTCGAGAAACCGGCTTCGATTCGTGAAGAGAAGCCTCCGAATCACCTCCAAAACACTTGGGAGAGGTTATTCCACCTCCATGGAAGGGTAATCCCGAGTTATGGCTGCATAGGGGCTGAAATGAGGTGATTAAAGGCAAACCGAGTTTGATCCACAATTTTAGGATCTAACTTTAAGTGCCAGCACAGCTAGTTCACACAGTTTGACAAACATTGAGATAACAGTGCGTTAGCTTCTGCCTTGACAACCCCTCGCACGATTAGTCTGCACGGTTATGAAAACTGTGTGGTAACCGTGAATTAGCCACTACCCTCAAGACCATCCTTGCCCGGTTTGGCCGCACAGTTTAGGAACCCGTGTGCCAACCGTGAGAAATCTATTACCCTTTAACATTCCTCAAAATTCCTCCCAAACGCACCCCCAAGTCACCTTGACTTCCCAGAGCACCTCTAGTACCACATTTTCACAAAGTAATGGACCGGAGAGGTCCAGGACATTACATGTCACTTCTTAAAAATCATTTGTTCATCATTATCTTAACTTTTCTAGGATATACCTTTTTTCTAATGAAGTTTATATCAAACCAAATGTTTTCAAAAAGAAATCTTCTTTTAAGAACTCAACTTTTACCTGTCATTCGGGGTTGATGGCTCTTATATCATGTATGTTGTTCCCTCTTTCATTTGGAAAACCAATGATTATGAATGCATTATTATGATTTGAAACTCATTCCTTAACATGGGTTAGTTATGTTAATTGATATATGTTTTATGTGGAATTCATGATAATGATAATATTTTGAGGTGACGGGTGCACCTTGAATTATATAGTGAAATATGAATGTTTGAATGTGATGGGTGCACCTGGAATTATACATCACACCAATGCATTGGGTAAAGTGATGAATCTCATGATTAAATGTGAAATGACGTGTGAACAAGATTCTAGCATGGTTCACAAGTATGTGTGGTAGTTAAACACTAAGACACAATGTTTAATTTTTTATGCAATGCCACATTTCAAGTCTTTTATTTTTGGTCCTCTCATGTTCATGATCTTTTGCCTATGTCATGATTTTGATCACCCCATGACATATTCTTCTAATCTATCCTCTTAATGGGCTTTTATATCACCCCTTTTTATGTATATCCAAAGAAGGCTACATGTACTAAGGAGAGGAAAAGTTCCTATAAGAAGCTAGAGAAGAAGGAATAAAATAAATGTTTATGCTTTATGATGTAATTGTTATGTACGGTTCTAGTTTTCCCAAGACACTAAACCTTTGGATCCTCTATGTGTAATACTACTATGTTGTTTATCTTTAAAATGATTTAATATTAATGTATGAAAAGGCAGGGACGTTATAGTATCATCCCTGAAACAACTAAAAAGACCTAGATGATCAAGAAATAAATAGAAATGAATCAAAATATTGAAAAATAAAATATTGATCATCTTCTCTGACAATTATCTTTTCAGGTGAGTGACCATGTCTTCCAGACAGAATATATGACATTAGGGATCTATTTTCTAGTAATGATAGGTGAAATTACTAGTTTATAAGTGGGGACATTATAGATTCTTTATCATATGGGGATAATTTCTTAGAATCTAGGTTTACCACTAAGTTATCATTCAGTTCATAATATTTTCCAAATAACTCAACTAAACAAGTATCATTTAGATCGATCTTTTGACACCCTAATATTTTCTGATTTATTTTTCATTATATTAATTTTATCATTTTGATACTTTTCATTTCATATTATACTTTATAGAGATTGTGTTATATGAAATACCCAAGTTATTATTTCTTCTTTCAAAACACCAAGTTGAACCTTTGATATGTGAACCACTAATATGATATTTAAGTAAAATCAATTCTTTTTATGTATTGTGTTACACAAAACTCTAATTTCTTTTGATACATGTCCGACATGCATGACCCAGTTTGACGCAATTCCAATGTGCTATTAAATTAATTTTAAAAATATTATTATCATTTCCAATTGGCAATTGAAATTGTAATTTTGAGTAGGAATAATTAAATTATAAAAATATGGTTTTAATTTTCATATAATAGGAATTATATTTTTAACAATTAACAAAAAATTAAAATAAATCTATTGGGATAATATATGAAATCTTTTGCTAGAAAACACTATTTTTGTAATGAAACAAGTATTTCCTATATAAATTAATTAAAACACATTTTATAATAATAGTAATGAAATAAATTTATATTTCATGTTCATTAAAATATTTAACATTCATCTTATTTTTTGTAGACATTATTTTGGAATAAATAAATTTTCATGAATCAAAAGATGTATTTTTCTAAACGGTAATTTTAACTCTTATTAAGAGAGAAACTATTTTAAATATAATTTTTTTGAAACATTTATATTTATTATTTTTCAAAAATAAACCTTTTTTTAATCATAATATTGAAATTTTCTTTTGGAGAATTTGATTTGAAATATTCTGACATTTTTCATTTTTTTATGAATAGTGAAAAACATATGAATTTTAATTCATAACTACTATTTTGTCTAATTTATTTATAGAGTTAAATTATTTTTCAATTTATTTTTAAATTATAATTATATTATTTATAAATAAATTAATGAAATTTACGTCATTTCTTAAAATGCCACATTGAAATTGTATATAAAAACATTTCAAACTTTTAAACATTTTTTCCTAAAAAGCTGTTGTAGGGACATGTTTTTTGGAATAATTTTAAAATTTCTACCAATTATTTTATTATAATATTAAAAATGGATTATAAATCTTGAATAATTTTAATTTAAAATTTATAATAAGTTCAAAATATTAGTTAAATTAATGAAAATTAATTACGAAGATTATGGAAAACATATGTTCACACAATTGTTAATATTTAATATTAAAAGGATAAATAACCTACTCAATTGTCAACAATACATTTTCTATAAATATTTTGAACATTTACCATATTTTATCAAAAATCTAATTTTATTGTAGACACATTATGTAAGAAAGACCTCTCAATAGTGTATATCTTTTTATATTTATAATAATACCACTCCTCCTCCACTATAATAGGGTGCTCAGTCCATCACTTAGTCACACATATAATTCCCTTTGGATTAAAAAAACCCTCGCCAAATATCCAACCAATATATCTACTATTTTCCTAGAATCATATCTTTAGGAGGAAATCCATCTAAGGAATACCTTTAGTTCAAACCAAAAGGTGTTACCCATAGAAGATGTAACATCATTCGACAAGCTCTTTTATTTTATATTCACTCTACATCCCCTAAACTTTTATTATTAAATTATTATATAATATACTCAGTATCCTCAAATTATTTTTATATTTTATATTTTAAGGGATAGACCTACACCTACAAAACTTCCATAAAATGGGAAATGAACTTATCATTCATGTGTACGGCGGACTACCGCCTCGTGAAAGGATGGTGTTCATTTTTTCTTTACCATATCTAACAGTTTATAATTATTATATTCATCCAATTATTTATAAGATATAAATTAAATTTATTAATTCTTGATTATTCTTTAATTTATATATAAATCATACCTTCATTCTTTCTATTTTGTGTAAAAATGAAATCATCGTAAGTGGATGTGTGGACGACCACCTCTGTAATGAGATATGATTCATTCACACATCACTATGAATGTATTAAGGATGAGTTTAGAAATCAATATCATATTTAAGAAATATTAATTATAATTTAATTTTAATATATATATAAACACAAATATTTCATTTAAAATCTTTCTTCCAGTACAATAATAAAACTGAAACAACATTGTTGCATATGTATAACCTAACATCTCCATGAACAATGTTTCCTATTTCCTATTTATATATTTTATAGATTATTATAATTACATATATAATTAATATGTATTATATAATTTTTTTGTTTAAATTATGGATATTATTATATAAGTATAAGGAAAAAATATAACAAATCAAAATACTTGTGGAAAACAAAGAGATTATTACCTGAAGTATAACATTACCATGAAAGAGTTCATTAAAGGGTAAAAAAATGTAATAATAAAATATTAAAAGGTATGAAATAATTTTATATTTTTAATAATATATTTATAATAAAAATATATTTATTATTCAAGTGGTTTGAATGAGCAAGAAGCGAGTCTAGACATAAGGTAAGAGGTTTCTCGTCTCACTTTTATTTCTGTGAGACTTATGAGTTATTCATAGATAATTTTTTTTGTGTGGTATATACACTTCCCATTATTTTATTATATTTTTCCTAAAAATTAATCTATTTTTATTTACATATCTATATTATGACCTCTATTTCATGGGGTTATACAATTCAATGTTTCCAAATTTGTAATTTTATTTGTCTCAATTTACTTTCATTGATGAAATTTTTTTGTTTAGAACCTATATTATTTTATGATGTGTTTATACTAAAATTTGAGATGTTATATAAAGAATACCATTATTTTCATGATATCTTGAGATTCATGTAATTTTATTCAATTACGTGGGTTATGATCCAAAGTTTCCAATTTGGTAATAGTTTACTGCTACAATCTCATCGTTTACCAGAATTATTTATTATTATACTTCCACCATAAAAAAATATTATGAAAAATATCTCAATAATTCTCATGAATTTATTCTCATATGGTTATTAAAGATATATTTATATATTGGTACCTTTTTTCACTCTATGGTAGATAATATAATTATGAAAGTTGTTTTAATAAAACCATGCATTACCACTATCTTGGGTTAGAAATCTGTGTTCTTTTAAAACCATATTTTCTAAAAATGTTTTAAAAAATTATACAATATTCCCATATTTTCTCTCTAATAATATTTTCCCTTTATTAAATTTATTACAAAATATTTTAACAGGTAATCCTATTGTATTTTTTTGTTCTGGGCATTTTTTTAACATTTTCTACAAAACAATGTTTGGCCTTTTTAACTTTATCCTCCGTCCTGAATATCATTCACCAAATAATCCTTAGAATGTTTAAAAGAATAAATTTTTTAAGAAAAATTATATTTTTAATCTCCTATAAATTCATTTTTTGTGGTTATAAAATAAAAAGGTTTTTAAACATGTTTTATTTCCATGAAGAGCCTTACATGATTTTCAAAGATCCCATTAAATGATTTCAATGCTATTTTCATAGAATAATGGTTTAATTTTTTTAATGTTTATATGGTTTTTATGTGTTTTCATGATTATTTTAAATTTTTTCAAGGAAAAGTGTTTTCATAATATTTTCAATAATATTTTAATAGATTTAAGTAAAATTAATTTCAAAAAAATTTCATGATTATTTTGTAATTTGTCATGTAAAATGGTTTTCAAAATGTTTTCAAATTTTTCTAATATTTTGACAAATTTTTTTCCAAATTTTTTCCAGATTACTTTATATATTTTCAAGGAAAATTCTTTTCTAAATGTTTTCATGAATCTCATATAATATTTTAGGTAATTGGATATAAATATGTTTTCATGATTCATTTACACATTATCAAGGATATTTTAAATGAAAATTCTTATAATTTTTTTATGTTTCTCAAAAACCATTACTTATACAAGAAATGAAATTTTTATCAAGGATATTTTTGCAAATATCATTCCAAATTACTTACTATCTAATATGACATGTGTTGGTGTTACTCGTGACTCTCTAGTGAAATAATACAAATGTTCCATTCATATTCTTCCACTGAATAGATTAGATTTTTATTTAATGATGTTTATGAAACTCAATTCTATTTCCTGAGTTATATGCATATGAACCCCATATCACATTCACAGGATACATGTTTATGAATCCATGTTCTCTTTCACATGATATATTACTATCAAACAAACTTATTTTAATAGATTATGGTTTCACAAAATTATTGTGACGACTATCTATTTTCTATAGTTTATGATATGATTACATGTTTATTATACCAATTTCATTTCGTAGGTTTTGATATGATTAATTTTTATTATATTATGGCACGCATATATATTATTTCACTATGATATGTTTGGGTCCTATATCTCCCTATAACGTGTTTGGTAAATATTTATTTCTCAC
Source organism: Viscum album (assembly GCA_963277665.1). Classification (NCBI taxonomy): domain Eukaryota; kingdom Viridiplantae; phylum Streptophyta; class Magnoliopsida; order Santalales; family Viscaceae; genus Viscum; species Viscum album. Next base: position 1,719,017,791 of record OY728143.1, read on the forward strand.
AAGAGAGACAATGTGGGAATGGGGAGTGTGCTCGATTTAGTGAAGATATAACAGTACAGAACACAGATCTCCAGATCTTATATTGAGATCCATAACATGATATTTCTAGATTTTATGTTGATAATTGTGACCCAAAATTTTCATATTATAATTACAACATCAAATAGAATACATGGATCAGGTACAACCTCTATGAATATTTAGGTTTATTGTTTTAGATAATTTGGAAAAAAATAATAGAAAAAAACCCACATCAATTTGGAATCATGATTCATTGAAAGGAAATTTCTCAAATCTAACCCATATTTTCTTATTTCACAATTTTTCATCAAAATAACCCCTGTGAAACCCCTTATAGATATAATCATTCTAAATAATTCATTGGAACTTAGGTAAAATGAAACATCAGGAGGGTGATATAAAATGTTAAATAAGGGTAAACATAAGAATTAACAATTGAATTTCATCAGAAAGAATAATAGTGAATTAGGGTATGAGAAAATAATTAATGTGCATGATTGATTGATAAAATAAATATTACACATCTATACTGTAATAATAAAATATGAAACCATGGAAGAGTAAAAATTCAATAGAAATAATATTCATGATCCATGTTATATCAATCACAATTGTGAGAAACATTAAAAAATACAAACATTAAATTAAACCCCATTTGGAAACATAGTGCATAAATTTTATTAAAAAAATTCAGACCCTATAAAAATCAATTCAATTAGAGTAACCATACAATCCATTTCCCACACTATCATTAATAATGAATTAGAGATCCATAATGGGGACCTCTAGTCATATAAGTTATATCAGGATCACATATTTTCCATGTTCTATATTGAGGTTGAACACTTTATATAATATATAATTGGATGAAATTTTACATATAATGCTAAAGTAACAATAATAAAACACGTTCATCGTAAAAATCATAAAAATATGTTAAAACCAAAGAAAATAAATGGATTCAATATAAATATCATTGAAACATCGTTAACCCAAGAAAAGAAATGGGATCAATAACAAAATCATTAAAACATGAATAACCAATGAATGTCAGTGGGTTTAATAACATGCTCTTTGAAACATTATTAACCCATGGAATTGAAATGTGTTCTACAATAATCTATTGGAAACATGGCTAATCAATGTAAAGAAAAAGGTTTCCATAACAACCACATTGAAAATATATCAATCCACCCATAAAACAATGAGGATGGTATTAACAAAATATATACCCAGTGGAGGATATGTAAAAATAATGTTTTGTTGACTTTAATTCATGGAAATACTGTTAAAATATCACTAAAAAGGTTTTGAGGAAAAAAATACTTATGCATTCCAAAAGTGCCCCATTAAACATTGAAACGTTTGAATCATTATACATATGAATGTAATAAAAATAAATGAAACTTATAATATCCTGAGAATAATGATATTAATTAGATATAAATTCTATGTATTAGAATATACACTTTATAGAAGAGTATAGGTGTATAACTTAACAAATGTCTCAAAGAATTATTACTATAGCAAAAAATCTATTTGCCGCTTTGGAAGCCTCGAAACCATAAGCACCATGAAATAATAATAATTAAATAAAGTATTTAAATAACTTTAATAAAATATTATTCATGATATAATATATCAAAATTGGAATCTCATACACCACACAAAAGAAACATGTGTTGATTATGATGTATGCCTCACAAAAGTTAATAATATGAAAACAATTCATTACCAGAAGCCTAAATTGTCATGATTATTCACAATATAACTAAATAATAAACATATATTAATTATAAAATATTATAAGAACCATTTACACGTTTATTTTTAATTTCATTTCACTTATAATCATGTCATATTAAATTATATACTCAATAAGGTTGAAGCCTAATGTTTTGACAATATTCAGTTTTTGTGTCAACAATGACTACGATAGGACAACTATGGTCATAGGGGACATTATTAAAACATATAAAGAATAATTATCATTGAATAAGTATCATATTAAGACATCAATTATATTTTTAATACAACCATGAATTATGGTTATAAAAAAAGAACAAATGTTATAATTATGGAGATGGTAGGTCATACGTAGGAATGAGTAGCATTATCATTTTTTAATGATCATCATGGAAATTTTTAAATTAACATTTATCATTGAATAATTATAATTATATAATAAATAAAATATTATTAAATCTTATATAATTATATATAATATTTTTTTCAAAAAAGAATCACATCACATCGAGTATGCGGTAGTCTATATGTCATTGAATGTCATTATCATTTTTTCATCATGTGAAAGAGTAATAAAGAAAATGATATATAATATTTAAAAAATATAATTATTTCAGGAATATAATATAAATTTTATTTATGTCACATATTTTTAATTACACAAATAGAAAAATCATTACATGAAATTTGTGAATGTATCACATTGCTTTGTGGAGGTGGATGTCCACAAATCCGAAAATGATGTTGTCGTTTTTACACCAAATAGAAATCATTAATATATTTGTTATAAAACAATTAAATAAGTATTAAGAAAACGAAAATAACATATATATCATGTTAAAATACTTTTTTGATCATAATACACAACCATGGGAGTTGGTAAAGGATAAACGAATGATAATGTTTCGTGAGGCGGTAGTTCCCCGTACACATGAATAATATCTTTGCTACCCATTTTATGGAAGTGTGTGGGTGTTATTAGTAAAATTAACTGAAACAGTAGTATATTTTTTATAGTAATGAAATTATAATATCATGGAATAATAATAGTTTAATCTATGGAAAATGAAATAAATCATAAATTCATGTTGAAGTATGTTACCGCTTTTTGGGTAACTCCTTTTGATTTTTACCAAAGGGATTCCTTGGTTGGATTTATTCCAAAAATAATAAATCTATGATTAGGGTAGGTATGTTACTATAATATTGGGGTAAGGTTTGGATGATAAAAAGTTTCTTGAGATGCTTGAGGATGGGGAATATTGAATTCCTTTTTATAGTAGAGGAGGAGAGGTATTTTCGTAAAAAATGATAAACACTCATGGAAGGTCTCCCTTACCTATTGTTATTAAAAAATAGAAAAATGATTGATTAAATGTAATTTATGGTCTATGAAATCTAAAACAACACATAGATAAATCAATTTTTATCCTTTTGATTCATAGTATTTAATTTACATTATGTTTATCATTTTAGTTTTTATTTATGTAACCAGTTTCCTATACTTTGAAATTTTAACATTAAGACTAAATTACAGTAATAATAATTTGAAAAAATGGATCTAAGTATTTATAAAAATGATATATAATTTAAAAAATACCATGTGTGTAATATTTTTATTAAAACAACTGCCTATAACGCACAGAAATAATGCTTTAAATCAAACTGTGCAAACACTGTTTTTTAAAACATAGGGGTCATTATGTTCATTAAAAAAGATAATTCAGACCATGAGTAGACAATATTTTATATTTAATAACATTTATAAATAAATTGGAATAATATATGTTTTTTATTAATTTTAAATAATTTTAAATAAAATATAATTTATTATAAAATAACAGTAATGTCAATTTTTTATTATTAACTTATGTTTAATTTAATAATATCCAAAAAATTATGTAATTAAAATATATTAAGTTCACAAAAGTTTAAAATGATATATTAATTTCAAAAAATTCTAACATAACAATTTTTTAATTTTACTTTCTTTTTAATGTTATTATGGTCATTTATTTTATTTTATTGTTAACAAAATAATCCCTGAGTTATCATTAGTTAAGAGTTTAATTAATTTATATCATCTTTAAAAATTTAAGTAAAATTACAATGATATAAAAACTAATTTAACTTAATGATTTTAACTAAACTTATATAGCCTTTTCAACAATCTATAACTTTATAAATTATTAAGGCAAGGAATGTTCCTTTTTTTCTTTTTTCCATACATAACTTATTATTTGGGACTCTTTCATGAAAATGTATCCAAATAACTAATAAAATAAAAAAAAGGGTATATGGTAATAAAATTATTATCCAATGGATTTATTACAAGTCTTTAGGCCATTTTAGATCTTTTGTTAATGTTTTAGTCCCTGGTTAAGCATAATTTTACCTTAATCACTATATATAGTTTTAATTAATTTCTGTAATATTTATGTTGAAAAAATTGGTTTATATTGTTTTACTAATAATATTATACTGATTAAAACATTGTATGTTATTCTTTCTAAATTCAATAAATAGAGGTGAATAATTAAATATAATCAATATCTAAGAGACATGGCACGACGACATGCTTTTAATGTGAAAATGTTCAAAAAATTATTCAGTCTTCATATCTAAAATGAACATAAAAATGATTCCAATGACATAAGTTTGATTAGTGGATATTTAATTGATATATTATGACATTAAAACAAATTTATAAAATAATTTAAAATGAATATTTATTTAAACAAAATGGTTGTTTTCAACTAAAATGTAGTATTTTTTCCTTATCAATCAATAAAAGAAACACCATATAAAAATATGAAAAATTCACCATAATCTACTTTTAATATTCTGATTTCAAAAATGAAATTTATATTTTAATATAAAAATTTTCAAATTTTCAAAAATTATATTTAAATAGATTCTTTTATTTAATTGCGGTAAAACTACCTTTTAAAAGGATACAACATTTTATTTATAAAATTAGATTTATTATTATTTTAATCCAATAGAATTTATTTGATGAATGTCAAATAATTTTATAAACATTTTTAAACATAATATAGTTAGTCATTTTCACACTTTCTAATATAATTGTCATGCAATAACTTCTATATTAAATTATAATATGAAAAATATATTATTGTTTGGTTAGACTTGACTTTGCGTGTAACATAATTAATCAAAGGGAATCAATGTTGAGTGAAAAGCAAGATTAAAATGGTGTTTCATATAATTCAGAATAATATATTTATTTCATGTAACATTATATATTAATGAATTTAAATTAAATTGAATGAATATATTTCTTAAAATCATACAATTTTACGACCTACCCACCATAAAATAAATTTCATAATCAAAATTTGTCATGGTTATCAATTGATTTAAATTTCTATAATACATTAATTAATACCAACATCCTAAAAATAGATAACAGAAAATCATCTTAAAAATGGTAAGTGGGAAACATTATGGTTACGAGAAGTTACGCATTACAAGGATTATTTATAGGGGGAAATCAGGTCTAAAATTAATATATTCATTTGTAAGGAAATCTTAATTCCCATATAATAATAGAGACTGATATAGAACATTGTCATGAGGATGTTAATGAAGAAAAAACCACAAACCAAATAGATGTGTAAAGGGGTATTTATTTAATCATAAAAGATAGTAAAAGGTTAATAATTTCTTTCCAGATTCATTTCATAATGTTAATGAATTATCTTACCATATAATATAATAGTATTTATATTTACATGATGAGTATCATACATTAATCAATTCCCAAAAAAATGTCATCTTTTTCTTCAAATGATGAATATTCTAGATGATGTTTTAATTGCTAATGAACTAAAATCATCTGTTAAAGACCACATATCCATCATGGGATAGTCAGATAATTCGAAAAATATTTAGAAATTCACCAATTTTTTCTTAAAATATGATAATATGATTCTATAAATTAGTAAAACATAAAATTATAAATTAAAATAAAAAATTAATACCCAAATTTGAAGATAATGTTTTAAGTAATAATTATTCTAAAAATTAATCAAATATTTATGGCCTATGTTTGAAATCCAATGATTAGAAGTATTTCATCATATATTCATAGAAGGTAAATAAACCATTATTACAAAAAAATATCATGTATTTCTAAAATAGTAATTTCTGATAAAGAAATGCCATAATAAATAGTACATTGTGTAGGCAAGTGGTAGTAACTTAATCCCTTTCATCCTTCGTTCATGGGTTCAAGCCCCACCACCTTGTCTAATGTCATGGGTTTTCTACGAGCATATGTGTTTTTATTTTTTTTCATTATGCATAAAAACTAATACATTCCTTAAAAACATTATATTAATTCTAGGGGTTAAAAATACCTCATCCAAAAAATAGTCTCCAAAATCCAAATTATAATTTAATCTCTTAAAAACTCAATTAGGTGTCTAATACTTTGAACATATCCTCATCCTTAAGATTATAGACATATAGGGGTATCTCTAACTCATAGAATAACCTCACATAAAAATATCATACACTCTAATGTCATCAAAACTGACCTATGATACAAACTATAACATCCTAAAACCCACACCCATTGATCCTATGATGAAATACATAAGTTAATTTTTATGGACTTGATTTAGATGATTATGACCCAAATTTTTCATCTAAACCATACAACATTAGAAGGAAAAAATGAATCATGTACAGCCACGAAAACCTTTTAGGTTTACAGTTTTAGATAATAATGATAAACCCTCACATAACATACTGATAGCAACTTCGTCACATTTTTTAACAAAATAACATTTATCCTATTTAACCCAACATTTACTATTTCACAATAGGTTATATACATAACCCTGGTAAATTAATTATAGAAAACAATAGTTCTACACCATTCTTAAAAACACATGGAAAAGTAATCATAAGAATTGTGAGATCAAATGCTCAGTAAGTGTAAACATACATATTAACAATAATATGTCACCAATGAGAATTATATTGCATAAGGGTATGGTGAAATAATAAAATTTCATGGGCGAGTCATAAAACAATTCATATATTTCAATACATGAATCATCAAATATGAATACATGGTTGAGAAAAAAATTAAATAGAAACAACAACAATTATCAATGTGGTATGAATCTCAGTTGTAAGAATCATTATAAACTCATAAAACTAAATTAAACCTATTTTGATTAATTTTTTAACCAAATTAATAAAAAAATTTAAAATCCCTTTAAAACATTTTCAATTGGAATAATCATATAACTAACTTCCAAAATTATCATTACCCAATGCATTTGAGATCTATAATTGGGATCATCCTTTGTAATCACTATATCGGGCTGACCCATTTTCGTTGAGCTATAATGGGTATCAAACCATAATATAATATATATCTGGATCACCTATTTAATATATTTATCAAGTAACATGAAAAAAAATATTCTTCATAAATATCATAAAAATGTGATAAACCCAAAGAAAATGAATGGGTTCCGAAAAATATCTTGAAAAAATAGTTAACCCAATAAAATAAATTGGGTCAATAAAATACTCTTCGATACATGATTAATAGATTAAAAATAAGTGGGTTAATTAAAATAATTTTTGAAACATTATTAACTCATGGAAAATAAATGGGTTCCACAATAATATTTTAGAAGCATGGTTAGCCTAGTGAAAAGAAAAAACCATACCATATAAACCTATTTGAAACAATATTATTAAATCCATAAATGAATGAGGGTTGTATCAATTCTAAATATATCTTTTATATAATAGTTAAAACAATTTTTTTGATTTTTATTAATAGAAATACAATTAAAATATTATCAAATCATTCTGGATAAAAATATTATTTAAACATCCCAAAGTGTCATATAAAACTTTTAAACATTGGAACCATTAAACCCATGAAATGAATAACATTAAATGAAACATATAATATCATTATATTATGAATATTCATGATATAACATGTAAAAGGGGTAGTATATACTCTTTATAGAATAAGACATGTGTATTACATAAAAATCATCCCCAAGAGGGTAAAATGACACAAAATTAATTCATTACCTCTTTGGTAACCTTGAAACCATAAAATCCATGAAATAATATTAGTTAACTGAAATATATAAATATCATGAATATAAAAAAATAACTATATAATATATAAAAAGGGGAATATGACACACCACATAAAATAAATAATTTGTGACTATGATGTGTGGCTCGCGAAAGTAAAAGTTAGAAAAGAATCCCTTACATTGAGTTGGTATGTCATGATTAATATTTTTATTTATGAATAAGAAGAATATGTTAATTATATACTGGATTCATAAAATTTTATATGTTTATTATTACATTTATTTCACTTATAAACATTATATACATCGTTATATAATCAATAATGTTTATCTAGATGTTTTGACCATAAATGGCTTGTGTGTCAGCAGTGACTTTGGTAGGTCAAATATGGTCAAATGGGTCATTTTTGAAAATTATACTCAATAATAATCATGATATAATAATATTATTTTAAAATAAATTATACTTTAAAAGTAATTATGAATTATGATTATGGAAATTGAACCAACGTTATAGTAATGGAGATAGTAGGCCATGCATACGCAAGAGTATCGTTCTTATTTTTCAATGATTTTTATGGGAATCAGAAAAGTAAAATTTATGATCAAATAATGATAATTATATATTAAAAAATTATTTGTGTATTTATATTTATATATATAGATAATTCCTGTGATTTTACATGAATCACATCGCGTCGTGGAGGCGATAGTCCACATGTCCACGAACGATGTTATCACATTTTCAATGAGTGAAAGTGTAATAAAGAAAATGATATATTTTATTCCTAGAAAATTTACTATTTTATGTATAGAATATATATTTTATAAATTTCATGTATTTTTAATTAAACCCATCCTTCATACAATATATGTAATGTTTGAATGTATAACATCTCTTTGAGGATGCGGTAGTCCACACATCCAAAAACAATGTTATCGTACATACATAAAATAGAACACATAAAGTTATGTGTTATATAAAAATTAATTAAAAATTAAGGAAACATAAATATCATATATATCATTTAAATAATATTTTCCATCATAATTACCAACCTTGATATATGGAAATGGAAAAAATGAACAACATCATTTCATGAGGAGATAGTTCTCCGTACACAGGAACTATAATTCCATTACCTATTTGATGATTATGAGTGTGGTTATAACTAAAATACATAACATTGAAAAATATATATACATTTAAGATTCATATGATATTTTATAATCAAGGAATACGAATAATTGAATTGGTGGAGAATGAAATATCAAATAAATTTGTGTTGAAGAATTTTACCTCTTTCTCGGGTAATGCCTTTTAGTTTTCCCCAATGGGATGGCTTGGATGGATTTTTATACAACATGAGGACTCTAGGTTAGGGATATAGATGTTTTTAGATTATTTGGGGAGTTTTTTGATGAACCAAAGTTGTTTTAGTTGTGTGAGGAAGGGGAAGAGTGAATTCCTTTTTATAATTGAGGAGTGGTATTTTTGTAAATACCAAAGGCAAACATCATTGTGAGGTATCCTTTACCTAATGTGATTAAAAAAAAGTAAAAATAATGGATTAAATTTAATTTATTATTCATAAACACTCACACCACAAATAGATAAAATCATTTATTACTATATTAGTCCTTAGCCTTTATGTATTATTATTGTTTTCATTTTAGTTTTTATTAAACTATTTATTTTTCTATAATATTTTATTTAACTATGATGACATAATTAAGTTAAGATTTATAAGAAAAAATTATAATAATTAATTATATATATTATTTCTAATTTAATAAATAAAAATCCCATGTGTGTTGAAAAATAATTTTAAAACAAGCACATGTATTCCAAAAAAATAGTAATTTAACATGAACCATACTAAAAATACATTTAATATTTGGAGGAAAATATATTTATTATAAAATATCTATTAGTCACTAAATATAAAATATTTTATATTTAATTACATTTATAAATAAAAAATGAGAATAAATTATTTTTAGCAATTTTTATTCTTTTTAAATGTAATATAATTTATTAAAAAAAAATTAATGTCAATTTTCACATTAATAAAATATTTTTAGATTCAAAATATTTGAAAAATTACAAAATTGAAATATATTCACATTAAATATATTTAAAATTATATATTAATCTATAAATAGTGTGGAACACAAATTTATATTAAATATACTTTCCTTTTAATGTTTTTAGCCTGATTTTTATATTTACTAACTAAATAATCCATCTTTTTGCGTGTAAAAACAATTTAATTTAATTTTTTCGTATAAAAAATAAATTTATAACATCATGAAAAAACAAATTTATCTTTAAAATAATATTTATTACTGAATCTAGGTAGATTATTCGATACTCTAATGCATTATAAATATTAAATGCATGCAAGGTTCGTTTTTCATATTCATCCTTACATAACTAATTATATGTGTCAAATTCAGGAAACTTTGTCCCACTAACTCATCAAATTATAACTAAAAAGAGAAATGATCAAAATATGGGCATAAAATGGATTTTTTACTAGGGTTTAGGTCATGTTGTAACTTAATATGAATCATTACTCCCTTATAATGATAAATTTTACAATATTTTTTTTAATATTTAAGGTCTAGAAATCAGTAGATATTATTATGATATTAATATCATACTAATTAAAACTATTTATATTCAATTTTTCAAATTCAATTCATTGAAATGGATAAATTAAATTTATAGCTAATCTCAAAGATGTGGCGAGATAGTGGGTTTTTAGTTTGTAAATGTTCAAAAGATCATTAAGTCTTTATATTTATTTTAAATATAAATGTGATCCCAATTAGCTAATTTATATTAATTGATATATAATTTATCAACTAGGATGTTAATAAAAATTCTAAATATAATTCAATATGAATAATTATTTTAACAAAATTGATGTTTTCAACTAAAATGTAGTATTTTCCACGATTGGTCAAAAATTGAAGCTTCATACAAAAATACAAACTCTTCACTCTAATTTAAATTTTATTTTCCATTGTTAAAAATTAGGATTATATTATTATAAACAAATTTAAAACATTTATTAAATTATATTTAATCTAGTTTCTCTTTTAAATTGCGTTAAAAATATAGGATTGTTATGCTTAAAATTGGATTTATTATTACATTAAGAATATAAAATATATTGGATGATTGTAAAAATATATTATAAACAGGCCTAAAAATAATATATTTAGTCATATTGAATCCCTATAAAATAATTTCTTGTAAATAAGTAAAAATATTAAATAATAAAATCACTAATATATTATTGTTTGGTAAGACTCAACCTCGAATGTAACACAATTTATCAATGGGAATCGATTTTTCAGGAAATGAATTATAAACATGTATTTGCATGGGGTTTAAGATAAATATGTATTTCATGTGACACAATCTATTAATAAATTTTAATTTTATTGAAACAATATATTTCTTAAATTTTCGAGATGTTACAGAAGGACCTTGTATGTCAAAATAGTCTTAGGAGTGAACCTTCACTACTAAAATGGTAATGAGAGGGAAACATGACTACCATGATAGTTTGGGGAGTCAACCCATACTACTAATATGGAAATATATGTGCTTCCTTGAGTACTATGTAAATAATTTTATATTATTATGTTTCTTCCACAATTCTGTGTCTTATTCCTATATTATGATTTCATGGATTATACTCTTGAATCCCTTATGAGTCATGTCTTATGAACTGCCAATAATTATGACAGGGTTCATGTTTATGATATTTGATATGTATGGTATGATATTATAATGTTACTATCATCTCCTATTACCCTTATTCTCATGTTATGGTTACATATATCACTTGTTTACCCTTACTAAAAATTTGAGCCCATACCTCTCTAGTGTTTCCTTTCCCCAAGTATGAAGAATGGTTTTAAGTAGGATTTCAAATACGTTTGATATTTACAGGAGATGTTAAGGATATTTAACCACAATAAAATATTATTTTTTCAATGAAACCAAACTATTATGGTCCTTATACTTGTAATTTTTAAAAATTATGAATATTCATAGAAAATGATGTAATATCCATGTATGATAATCTTGGGTCACAATAAATTTCATGTCATTAGTTGGGACTTGAAGAATCTTGATCTATATACTTATTTAGTTTACACATTCGTTCATATTATTTATTGTAAATAAAATCACAAGATGGGAAGACATATATAAATAGTATATGTTCTGTAGAAAAATGATTAGAGTTAGATAGTGAGTTTGAAAATAAAGAATCCAATGAAATACTAATAGAAAAATCATTTCCAAGGAAATCTAAAACTTAAATAATTCTAAATATGGGAAAAATTAGTTGTGGGAGAGTGACATCCCTATTTTAGGGATGTCACTATTCATTAATATTTTTAAGTTATAAGACTAGTTCCTTAGGTTTTATTGGATTTAAAGTGGTTCCTGGTGAGGAAAAGGAGTTTTGGTTCCGTTTTACTTTACCACACCTTTTCTCTAACCACGATAGGAATAAAAGTTTTAAAAATTATTGTACTATGTGGATGATGATAAAATATCTCAAGGAATATTCTACCACACTATTGGGAAATTTTGTTTTTTGAGGTGTCTCATTTTGTTAGTCCACTTGTGGAAATAATATGTCTTCACACTCTAGAGTTGATGTCATGGTCAACCATGCTCTAGTGTTGTGGAAATTGAAAGTGATGATACATGACACCATGTTTTATGGAATGGTAGGATGGAAATTATATTTGTAATCCTACTAGTGGATATCTATATTGATGGGGGCAGGTTAGGAGTGAAATACCCATAGTGATAAATACCACCCCATGGTGATGGACATGTAATTATTAAACTGAAAAAATAATGATGAGGATGGAGGAATGTTTCTACATTAAATGAGTTATTATGTGTTGAATTTTAAATATCAATAAATTTATAATTTAATGATGTTACTCCTTAAAAAATATGATCTCTCCTATTATAAAGTTGGATTTGGAACCATATGTCTTTTTTATAGATGATTTCATTCTAATACATCTATTCCTCTTAATTTTTGTTCAAATAACATGTTATATATTGGAGGCTTCTCTACCACTCCAAATAAATCTAGAACCAAAAATATTTTTGACGTTTTAGTATATGTTTTTACATTAATGATGTGTTTTAGAACACTTATTTTGTTACATTATTTTTAAAGAAAGGATTTATCATGTTGGAAAATTTTTCATTGCAACGGGTAGACATTCATGTATACCGTATTCATGTAGCCTTATGGTTCAGACTTAGCTACAATATTAATATAAGGGAACACTAGGTTACCCCCACCAAAGATGTTATTAGTATGGGGTCAAGGGGTTCCACTCAGGAGTTTGGTATATTTAGAGAGTCTGGTATTATAGTTAATGCATTTTTTCAATGTCAAGGATTCAATGGGGGAGGATTTGGTGATTGTTTGGTTTATCATCACTTCTTGGTTCAAAATGCATAAATTATTTATTTATGGTCATGTTATATCTTTGTTTTTAAAAAAGTTCCCTGTGAGATAACTTGTTCATGTATTTCTAACATGGTTGGATAGTTTTAGTAGGATTATTGATGTTCCTAGACCAAAATTCCATAATCTATTTTTAAAATAATTTTTTTGGACACTGCATTTGATATAAATTATTATTTCCCAATCTAAACTGACATATATTTCCATAATTTAAACATATCATCCTATAATAAACACACAAATCCATGAATATATTGTTTAATATCTTTGAGGGTCAGTTAAATAAGAATATTATTTTACACAACTAGATAACATTTATCCATAATCAAATATCACTAGAGTCCCTTATATACTTCACACAAGCTATACTAATATGCATTACATGGGGGAATAAAGTTAAGGGGTGAGCTAAGATTTTCAATAAGGGTAGACATAGTAAAAAACAATCAAGGATATTAAGATTTAATATGTTAATCATGTGTATATAATAATGATACCTTATAAAGTTAAAGCCAACAATTCAATGAAAATAAATCATGAGAGATTGGAGGAGAACTGGAATAATATAATATGTGAATCTAAATACTGTGGAAACATTAATCAATAAAAATGAGACATGGGATAATAACATAGAAATAATAATAAGAATAATAGGGTAACATAAACATAGTTACAATAAAATATTCGATTTTAAATATATATTAACTATAATTATAATCACACATAGTCTTGTGAGATTATCTTAAAAGAAATTATATTCATGTAAAACTTAGTGAGAAAACATTCTATAAAATTACACCCCTAAACAAACATTTAAGCATATAAGAGTCAAAACTATACCCACAAATAACCTTATGAGAATAGCTAATTCTCAATTATACCGTCACACAGCCTTGCGATAACATCTAAACATCAATTATACCCACATAGATTCTTACAATCATAACAAACCCGCAATTATACCCATGAAAAATATTTTTTCACAAATCTAAACAATAATCATACGCACAGAAAAACCCTATGAGAATAGATAAAAAAATTTATACATACACAAAACCTTATAATAATTTCATAAACAAAATTATAATCACAAATAAAACCATTTTCATAAGAGAAAAAAACATAACCAATTAATTGAAGGGATATAAAGGACCCCACCCATCAATCATATACAAATATGTGTTCCCCATGAAATTAATCACTTATAAATTCATAAATAAAATATGGAATGAAAAATATCATACAAAACATTTCATAATTGTTTCACCAAAATTGACCTTAATAATGAAAATAGTTGATAACTAAATATTCAATCTCCCAAAAAGAGTACTTCATAAGTACATTTATTAGGTATTTTATGGAAAATAAATTATATTGAAATTCAAAATTTATATATTAGGAAAAACATTAATGTGAAACTATAAAATATATTTTTGAACATATTTTAAAAAATTTTATAAGAGGACAAGTAATTGGCCATTTTAAAAAATTATTTTCAGAAAACATTACATTGGGGAAATTGAAATGAAGGAAATTTAAAATTCATTTTTTTGAAGGAAAACTGAATATTTAATGATTTATATCTAAAAAGATGTTTCAATATGGGGAACATTATATATGTTTATAGCTTTTTATATTAAAATAAATCGTCAATAATGGATCATGGAAAAAAATAATTTATTTAAAAAAGTGATATGAAACATTGAATATTATTACTTTTAATGTGAATCTCTAACAATGAAACGTAAAAAAATACTTAATTTTGTCACAAAGATGATGTAAAAATATTATAAAAAAATTTATTTCCGAAATTAATCTCCAATAATGGATCATTAAAAATGAAATAATTTTTATAAAAAATTAATTTTCAGTGAAAGATAAAACATTTTATTTTGAAATGATAGAATTTTTTTTATTATTTTTAAAGACACAATTTTAGCATCTAGTAATGTTCCTGAATCAGTTATACAAAAAAATTATAATCTTAATTACATATTTAGGAACCTTATTCAAATATATAACATTTTATATAATTTATATTCGTTACTTCCAATCAATTTCCAATATTGGATGTGATTAATATTGAACGTTTTTAACGTCTTTAGAAATAGTGTTATAGTTATTCATTATCCTACCTATATTTTATAATTTCTAAATCATGCATTAAAAAAGAATTTATTATTTATAATTTATTGTAATATTATACTTTTATTATATAGGATTTTTGGTTTCAATATTTATAGATGATATCAATTATTTGCAAGTTTATTGATTTTTATCAAATGAATGTTGGTATCTTAGTTAACGAGTATAATATTAATTTTATTTATGCTCATAATTTTACAAATTAAAAATTAGTGATAAAATATATTATGTTCTATGTTTTATTCCCAAATAGTAAATTGATATATCAATTGTTTGATTTATATTTTATAATGAATTTTTTTAGATGAAATAAATAAAATTAATATTTTAAATAGAATTTTTAATTAACAAAAATATGTTATTAGTATTGTGAAATTATATATTATTTTCTTATGTATAAGGAGATTAAAGGTTCTTACACTCATATAAGGAGAATATCTCATTTTTATAAGAAAAATATCATAATAATTCTAAGGTATTTGCACTTGAGAATCAAGAATCCTGTGATACATGTACTTGGGTTATTAAAAAGACTGTTGGGCCTAAATTTTTTACAATGTGCCTACGTGAGGTTTTTCAAGTGTATTATGAGACATTACCCACAATAGGTGACATGAGCCTCATACTGATATCATGTCTTACATATCCAAATAATCACAAGTGAACTTTTGATGATTGATGTAATCATATTTCAATTATGCAGAATGATAGTGTTTTATGTTGTGATCATATCACCCAAACTCCAAAAGACTTCACCACTAGGAATCATTGGCTGATGAATTTTCACATCACCACATATCAATATGATGTCATTCCATATCATTGAAAACATCCATGACTACCATTGTGAGACCTTGGGCTCAACCTAACGATCCACTTCCAATGAAGAGATCTCAATGCATTACCTTCTAGATCATATAGGACATTAATGTACACGTTTCATGAAGATAAGGCCCCTCTGGGAGTAAGGATTAGCTAATTCCATGAACTTGGTTCACAATTTCATTCTTCAAACCTATATAAAAACTTTGGAGGATCCCATTACATTTATGTTTTTAATGATCATATATGATGTGAGACCTAAAAGACTAGATCTTGTAAGATATTTATATTTTTCAAATAATGAATAAATATTAATAAAATTAATACAAGATCATTAAAAAATTAAAATACGGTCTATGAGGGATTTTTGAATGACCAATACCATATTATTTGGCATCTCTTAGATGAATTTATGAGAAATTAGAACACGATACATTAGTGTTTGATGAGGATAAAATATAAAATCCCAATGGTTTTATTTTACAATTTACTTATGGGATCATATACAATTAAAAATGGGAATAGGGTGAGGGGAATATGTTGATAAGGATGATTAGTTTTTGGTTTAAAATAAATTTTCCTTTGTTTTATTAATTTTTAAAATGAATCTTATTTCTTATCTCTTTACGATCTCCCTTCATATAGAGGGGTAAAAATATGAGTGATCAAAGAATGGGAGGTTACGAAAAATATAATGGTTGATTTTTTGAACTTATTAAAACATTATCCTTTCAATATTATGGAAAATGTTTTCAGTTATGAAATTGAATATTTTATTATCAAGTGGGATGGTATTTAGTTTGAGATTTGGTTATTAATTCATTCCCTGGACAACAAGTTTTCCTCTCCACCAAGTTCTAATATGTATATGATTGAACGGACAATGGAAATGTGGTGAAGTTATCTATGATCATCAGTGCATGTGAAAATCCATATTTTTAACTATTTGGTTTTTATGAACAAAACATCCTAATTGGGTATTTCCTAATTCAACAAAGATATCCCTCAAAAAAATTCAGTCACATAAGAGGTTGGTAGGGATATCAAATATCCCATTTTTAGTATTCTCACCATCAATATTTTTCCACAGGAGAGAGATGAGGTGATTGAAGAATGTATCTCTCACTAGATGAGCATAAGATTATGAGTAAAATTTGATATTGTGATAGAATTGCCATAGATCTATTAATTATTCACATGATAACCATTTCATATATTTTTTTAAATCATCGAATTCAACAACATTAAATACTCCAAAATCCCATTAATTTTTTTATTTAAACAAATTTTAATAGATCACAGTTTCATGTGAACGCCTATCTTGGGGACTACCTAGGTAGTTTCTATATCTTTCATTGGTAATAAATTATCTTACCACACATTAAGAAAAGTCATGAGAAACAATTGTAACTGTTTTTAGATAGGAATTACCAAAATAAACTATTTACAATATTGAATAGTATGAAGTTATTATGAAAAGTTTTCTAATTTTTACCATGAAATTGATATAATACTAACCAACTGAAGGAACATAAACTCATAAGAAAATCTATGGAATAAAACCTAAATTATTTGTGTGGAACTTTTAGTATTCAATCTATTCCTGAATAAATGGGTGGAAATCCATACCAAACCATCATAGATTT
Source organism: Viscum album (assembly GCA_963277665.1). Lineage (NCBI taxonomy): Eukaryota > Viridiplantae > Streptophyta > Magnoliopsida > Santalales > Viscaceae > Viscum > Viscum album. The sequence goes on from OY728143.1 coordinate 1,719,035,800, forward strand.
ATACACACCCCCAATGTTCTAGTCAATAAAAATAACTTGTTTTTTCTACTCTAAAAAATTATATTTAATTTTGATGAAATATGATTTAGAGACAACAAATATTTCATGGTTCTTTTAGTGATGATCATAATATAAATATTCAGGATATGACCTTTGATTTCTAAAGTTTCAATCCCCTATGAGTCACTAAAGATAAATTAAATATGGGGGAATTGGCGATTTTCACTTAGAGGAGCTAATAGGGGATGGTAGTAAAACCAAGAACCAAGGGATATTAATAATTTGTAAGAGCATAAAAGGTGATCTAGGAAAATATTATTCCCCACATCATTGAGTATAAATAATAGATATATTCGCACTGATGAGAAACTAGAGAAAATCTCTTAGTATTGGGAATTATTCATGAAGTGTTTTGAAATTTTCTCTCATCAATATATAGTGTAACATAGTTTAGTTGTATTTTTCAACTATGTACTTCTAAATAAAGACTAAAACCTGCTTGATGCCTCATTAGGAGAAGATTTAATAGACAAATCACAAGAAGAAGATAGAATATTTATTGAAAGTATTTTATAATAATTATGAAATTTGAAACATGAGGTATATATATGAGAGGTATTAAAGAGTAACGAACATTTAATTCATTATATTTATAACAATACAATGTGAATGAACAAACATGTCTAGTGATTGAAATTTTGTTTTTTAAAAGGATAGGGTCTAAGCCTCATTTTATTATTAAAGAAAAGACCACTCTTTGTCTAGGTTGAGGGAGACCCATTACATTGCCTAAAGGCCCAAGGAAAAGTGGTCTAATTAAAAGTACTGAAAGCACATTTTTTCCCCAAAGGGTGCTTTAGTGAAGAATACTACTACAATACCTGGGCTGCTACATTACCTGCTATAGTATCACACTCGCTACAGCACCTGCTACAATGTCAGCACTGCTACAATCCCCAGAAATTCCTCCCAACCCAAATTTGTTCTTGGGTATTTTGGATGACAAGCAGGAGCCTATACCACTTGGTTACATGCTCATTGGAAAGATAAATCATTTTGAACCCTGTGATTCAACTATATAAACTATCTCAGGTATATGGTTGTTATTTTTCATCGAATCAATGAATTGACTATGGTATAGAAATATAGTGAATGGAAAGTTGTACAACAATCATTCAGCCAAAGAAATTTTAAATAAATCAACCAATAATGGAATATTTACATTCCAAACCTGGATATAAAACCACCAACATAAAAACACCATTTTATCCAAAACAATCCACATAAAAAAATAATTTATCCTATGACCCAACACATTTTAAAAACCCATTAAAATAGCCTAACCATAAGAAATATTATCTAACACCTCTTTTACAACCAAATTTATAAAACGACTACTTTATATTACAGACTAATTTATGATTTATTATATAATATTACACATAATAAAATATGAAATACCAATAGTTATAGAGTATTTGTGAATTTTGGTACATTAAATGAGAAAATAAAATATGGAATACATCCTCTTAATTTAAAACATCCATAACATGCTCATATTATTCAAAAATAAATTATGTGATAAGTTCAAAAAAAGAGAGTGAGATTTAAATCCTATTATGGGGATAAACATTGTATAACCTGAAGTAATTAATACATTTTAGACAATAGGAATATCAATGGGGCATAAAATGGGTGAGAATTATAAACATGAATAATGACACATGATATAAGGTGATAACATAATTGAAACATGGGAAAATGTGGAAACCACTTTTAACATGGTATCATAAACATAGGTCAAGGATAATACACCAATACATCATAGTTGAAAATGTCTCATGATAGATTAGGTTTACTCTATAATCCCGTGAATGATGACTCATGTGAAATAAATTAAAAAATTCATTGGAGTTCTATATAATTTAGCGATGACCTATAACTTCCATTTCATTCACATGAATATGTGTGCCACATAAATCATATAACAATGAAAATAAGTTCATCATTGTTTATTCATAGATTATTGATTGTATAATAATTAAATTTATTTAAACAATAAAATCAGTATTAGTATATAATAATGAACAAACTTGATAGAAAAATGTGTATTGGTGTTCACTACACAATTGTTTGGCATGGAAAATCATTGTGAATCTTCAACAACGTACTAGGGGAGTATAAAAGTTAATGGGGAGGATTAATGAGAGTGATAGGTGATACTATAATTTAAAAAATTAAATGAAAATTAAGGGAATATTTAGTAACATGTATGAACATGAGAAAATGGAATTTAATCAACATTACAAAAAAGAGGTGATCGATAATAAGAAGAGAGTGTGAGATCCCTTGGCATGAGACTATGATGCCAAATTTTAAGAAGGATATTTACAAGAGATTCAAGAAAAAATTGGAGGAATATGGTTATGGGAAGGAAGATAAAGTACGTTTTATAATTTTTATAGTGAAGAGAAATGGTAGTCTGTGTGGGATTATATGGGAAAAGCGAGGGGATATCTTTTTTATTTCTCAAACATAGGTTTTCGATTTTGTAAAATAAAATAATCTAAATTATAACATTCTTATAGTTTTTTCCCATGGGTTATAGAAATAATCATTGGTTTTAATTATTTTATAATTCCAAGGTGATAAATTATTAATTTATTACCCTTGGTGATGTGGAGGTTAGACATGTCCTTAAAGAAATTTATTTAAAAAATTAAAATATATTATGGGTTTTTGAGGATTCATAAATATTTTATAAAGTAAATAAAATAAAACAAAAATAAAATTATTTTAAATAGGAAAATATATCTACTTTTGGATACCATTTATTGTACTTATTACATCATTTTTGGGTCATTATGATGCCATAATACACAACTTATGTTTATATCGTATTTAATTTTTACCAAAATATTCTTTTATATTGGAAAATTAAGAAAAATTCACCATAGGTTAATTTTTACAAGATGATTACAAAGAAATATAAGTTTTTTAAAAATAATATTCCAAATTTATGAATATTAACTTTTAAAATAGAATATAAATTTAATGAGAAATGCTGGTTTTTTTACTCTAATTGTTTATGAAACCTTAAAAAAATTATATTTGACATCAAAAAAACTATATGATCATTTATAATTAGTAACCATTATTTAATAATATTACATTATAAAAATTTTATTTATATCAAAAATCCATTAATTCATCAAAATAATTTACTTAATTGAAATCGAGTTATAATTACAAATCAATTTTTGTTTTATTATATAAATATAAAAAACAATTATAATGAAGAATTAAATATATAAATTATTCAATAGGGAATATTTTATTAATACTCATAATTTTAGGGTATTTATATATTTCCATTTAATAAAGTATTAAAATTCATACGAGTTAGGTGTGCGATGGTTATACATTTATGTGGTGGTACGACGAATGTGATTTGCGTTATGATCTCGATGATATAGTAATTTTCCAATGAAAAACTTTTCTATTGATATATTATTTTGATCACATATTGGAATTTGTTAAGGGAAAATTAATACATATTCATGAATAGACCCATATTCCCTACCTTTCTTCCCTTTACCTTGATGGCATAAGTCAAGGTTGTGGTGCCACTGCCCCTCCTCGGTTCGCTGTAGTTGAGTAGGATGGTTGATCATCTTTTGTGTTCACATACTTCTTATAATAACAACATATCCCTATTCAAATAATCATATTCTCTAACTTTATTACCTTCAATTGATGTTATATATAAGGTTATATCTTTCATGAATGGAGTACTCTTTCTAATGACTTATTCATTTGAGTTCATAGAAGCATCTACGCTCTTTGATCTCACTATGGTTTCCCGATTTAAAAATTATTGTCCCTCCATCGACACCTTCGACAGGATCGTGTACTTCTATTTTAATTTGTACGACTAAGTGATTTTTTTCTTTTATATTATTTGCATACCAAGATCATTTTTACCAATGAAGACGACATTATTTTTTATTGTGATTTTGATCAGTGATCTATAGATGTTTTTCATTTTTCCCTCTTATGGTGGTCCTTCGATTGTCACTAGATGCGAGATTCTCTAGTCAATACCCATTGGATCACTTTCCACAGATTCTATTTAACATTACAGAATCAGGTGCTTATCGGATTAATCCACAACATTTTAGGGGCTACCTCTGCTCGGATAATCATACCAATGTTGTATTCATCTATTCTAAAAAAGGATTGGTGTTGTAGCTGATGAGTCAAATGGACCGATGGACTATATTACCATCAAGATTGAAGGTGAACTATTCATGAATCAAAAAGTATGTTATGAAAACTATAATTACTAATGTTTTTTTTGTCTTTGGAACATGGAATAATTAAGTCAGTGGGGTGTAGATTTATCATAGCACACAACAGGATAGAAGGGGTGTTATTTTTTAGGGAACTGATGTGGCTCAGTCGAGGCATCGTGGGAGAAGCCCATTGAATTCTTGGAACATGACATCATTCTTACCTCTGATATATACTCAATGATCGATGAAACCATGGATTCAATTTGTGAGGTAGGAAGAGGGTGGTCAACCCAAATGTGTTGGACATAATAAGCCACCTATAATAGGACCAAGGTGTCCCAAATAGGATGAAAACCCTATATTTAACGATTTTCAGTTACATAGGTTCGTGGACTTAGTTTAGAAGACAATATGTATTTTGAAAATCCAGAATGTATTATTTGGTGATCCACCTGATGAGAAAGGTAATTCTAGTGTGATTGAGCTCACTAGAAATGGAATAAATGATTGGTCTCTGTGGGATGAGTCAGTTTAGTTATAACAAGGATCATGGGGTCTCATGAGGTGGGTGTTTTTGGTTCATTTTACCCAAACACTATCATTTCAAAGGCCCCATCCTATTCAGCAACTATGAATTATGGTATGAAGGTTACCCATAAGGTAATACTGAATGGTAATAACTACCACAATTGGTTTTCTATTATGGGAGATGGATACTGTCATGTACCTGAAGAAATAATTTATCTCGAGGCAACTCATGATGAGTACCCCACTATGAGGCAAGTGCACCATGAAGGGGACGATGACTCTACCTTAGACTCCCAATGAGTTGAATGAAAGTAATTACACCTTTTATAGGATTATATGATATAATCATCAAAATAGGAAATAACACCATCATGGAATCAAATGGATTTATTAAACACATCTAGAGGACAAGAATACCAATGGACTATTCTAATTTACCTAGTCCTCCTGTTACAAGATCTTCATGTAAAGGTAAATCTGACCTATCATTTAGAGATAACATCCTCAAGAGGAATCATAAATTCCCAGAAAAGAATTCGGAGTTAGGGACTCCCAAGGAGAAAGGATCTTAAGAAGGATACTCATCAAACATTAATCTGGTGCATACAGAAAATTAGTTTTTTTGTGTTTGATATCCCCTCAAGTAGAAATGAATGGGTATAGTGTGTTGATTGCGAACATCGTATAATTTTCAATGAAATTCCTTAGATCTAGAATTACATTTCAACAAAACACAAGAAGAGTTGGGCACCTAAGAAATGAATAACTTCGTATAAGAGTTTATCTAAACATGGGACAAGGTGGATATTAAATATTGAAAACCTCATCAAAGAGGATCCATATAAAAATTCCAATGTTCTACAATGTAGTATTTACAAAGCTAATATTTCTAAAAGGATTAAACTTCAATTTAAATAGTCATATATTATATATAATTTCAATTGACTATCTTCTTTTATACCCGGATGGTTCCCCACTTCTTCCTTAAATGTTTTTTCATTAATAATTATAACATTTTGGTTGGCTTGGTCAAGGAAAAATCAGAATTATGCTATCATACGTAGATATATGATAAATGGGCTTCATAGGGCATAATCCTACTAGTTGAGTCCATCACATACTTTTCATATGTAATCTATATTTATCAAAAGACAATATTTATATTAATTATATGATCATTGTTCAATATATATATTATAGATTGCAATGATTCTTAAAATTATTATAAATATGATAAGATATAATAAATTAAAATAAGTGTCTTTGGATTCTATAAACATAATACATAATAATACATTTCACTGAACCACAAAAAGACGTTTATATAAAAATTCTCAATTCATTAAAATCTTCCCCACTTCTTAAAATTCTACTATAGTTTGTTTATTTCACTCACTAAAATAGGTGTGGGTAACTCTGATTCAACAACTCCTCTGGTTCCCACATCACTTTGTTAATAATTTTGATTCTCCATAACACTTTGACATGGTGAATTTACTTATTTCATTAAACATTGTCTCTACGATCTAGTATTTTCACAAGATTCTCCTTACAAGAGACACAATTTTCTAACTATACCTCTTATGGATTGATCACATGTGAGGGGTATGATATTCACTTCCTCGATAGGGATACATGGTATACATCAATTACTTGAGAGAGGTTAGGGGGGACTACTTGTTGATAGGACACATCATTAATGGGATCATGGATATCAAAGGGACTGATGTATCATTGACATTGTAAGAACCCAGTTTTTACTGCAGAAGACTTTGGAATATTCTTGACGATGTTCCAGAGCAGCGCCTTCAAACGACGTGCGATTCCGAGCCCCAGAGTGGGCGGAATTAAATTTTCAGTGCCTTCACACTAGAAACACCAAATAAATGTGATAACTCCTAAACGGTATTTCAGATCAAATATCTGAGTGTACGGATGGGTCTGTAATGGGGTGTTTACCCTAGGAACGACATAAAAAATGTTAACGCGGGATGTTTGGACCCCTCGCTCGCTCTCGGAATGTTAAACAGATTAATTAATTAATTAATTTATTTGTTTAATGGTAAAACTCAGGTATCTCTTAAACGATGGTTAGGATTGGAAAACAGAGGGCACCATTGAGTTCAGAGTGTCCCGTTTACCGTAGGAGGGGTATGAGTTTTGTGGGCACGGGCCGTCTGTGAAAAATGGTCTCGGCAGCGTTTTCGTAATTTGGCAGCCTCGGTCGTGGGAATTGTAACGTTTTAATGGGGCCTCAGAGTAAAATAATGATACTGACATTGCGCTTGGAGTCTAGTTTTTAGCCTAGGGAAGGCTTAACCCCGACCCCACCGAAATTTTGGGTTCGGGGTTGTCGGGTCGGCGTTTAAGTGATTTGTACTTAAACACCCCCACCAACCTTCTTCTTCTTCTTCTTCTTCTTCCCCAAAACCTCCCCTATCCTCCACCTCCGGTGAGGCAGCTCCGGCGAGGCGATCTCTAGTGAGGCGCAGCGGTTCTGACGGTCTGCACACGAAGCGTCGGGCTACACCCTTCGAGGTAGGGGTTTATTTTTTTCATTTTCAATTTCCCGCATTCTTTCATCCCGATTTCCCCTGTCAATTTGTTGCCCGATCGATGAAAAAATCCCCAAGTCACATAGCACGTGTTCTAAGCTTTCCAAATCTCTTCTCGGATCAAATATCTGAGTATCGGGGTGCCCGGGGTAGCCTTGAGAAGTTTCGGCCGAATTCTTGGTTTTTCCGGTGGTTCCAGGCGGCGGACGACGGTCCGGGATGGTGGCGGCTTCCCAGGTGGCGCGACGGCTCGGTTGGGCGCGACGGCGGTGCAACTCCCAGCAGCGGTCCAGGTTCCTCAGGCGGGTGGCGCGGCTCGGGCTCCCCGGCGACGGGAGAGCTGGCCGGGGGACCGGGGTCGCAGGCGCGCGACCCCGCGGGGACACTGAGACCCGCGTGACGTGGGTCTCAGCGTGGAAAACGGACCGGCCCTGTCGGCCGGTCGGTGGAGGAAGCACCCCCGCAACACGCGGGCGAGGTGGGCTCACACGAGGCGGCGGGCCATGTGCGGCAGCCCATGGGTTTGGCTGGGCCGGACCCAGGCGGCAGGGCTGCGGTCCCAGCGGGCCGGCCGGAGCAGGGCGGACCGGCCGGACCGGGCTGGTCCGGCCCAAGGGGATTCTCCCCTTTTATCTTTGGATGCCCATATTTCAGGCTAAGGGCATCCGTTTTGAGTGCCTTGTGTGGCAGCGCAGAGCTCGTGTCAAGAAGAATATTTTTAAATAGTTTCGGGAATTTTTAATTCCCGAAAGGAGAGTCCTCGGAGGCGCGACGCGTCTTTAAGTGAATTGTCGTTTTTCTGGGGGAACTTGTTTTGGACGGCGCGGATGCGTCCGATGTCTGATTTAAGCACTGTCAGTGGCATTGGAACCTTGTCATTGAGGCGGATCTTTCCAAGGTGGTTTTAGGCATTAGGGCTGAAGTTGAGGCGTGGGCCCCACGTCCTGTCTTTTGAGTTGCGTGCAGTGTCTCACGACTTTTCATTGGACATCCGTTCAGGGCGTGCGAGTAGTCGTTTTTGGGTGTTTTTCTGGGGGTATTACATTGGCTTAGTCTTCTCGCTTTAATTCCACACGATGGTGCAGGCCCCACGAGGGCCGTTTGGGCGTTGACGGTGATTTTCCATCTCTATCACTGGTCGCCCGCTTTGGGCATGTGAGTAGACCATCTTGTGTACTTTTTCGAGAAGATCGCAATGGTGTGATCCGTTCTTTGTGTTTCGGGACTGGGATGCGGGTCCCATGAAGCATCGCTCATGTGCGGTGTGCCAGAATGCATCTATTTCTCTGGATATTCATTCCACTCAAGTGTGCAGTATTTTTGATGTATTCTCCCGAGGGGATCGCAATGGTACGATGCGCCCGACTGTATTCGGGGCCGAGGCTCGGGATCACGGGATGCCGTTCGGACGTGAGGTGGTGTTGGTGACTTTTCTGTCAGATATCCGTTTGAGGCGAGTAAGTAGTCTATCTCAAATATTTTTCCGTGACGATTACAATGGTGTGATCCATTTAGTTGTGCAGAGCCTCTTGCGCGATCTTGTTAAATGTGGAATAAAAGGTGCTCTGGTGCTGGTTCGCCCTACCATGTTTGTAGCGGAACCTTGGCGTGTGATCGCGCACTCTTGGGAGAGTGATATAAATGATTCAAAAGATGTGGTTGGTTGTGCCTAGGACTTTGAGTTGGAGTTGTTACGTTCATGCCTTCGTGTTGACGTTGGGTTCCGTGTGCACGATACCCTTTGGGCTGAGACGTGTTATACTCTTGGAGTACGGGAACCTTTGGAGGTACATGTGGTTGTTTGTACCTGAGAACTTTTGTGATCTTGGTTGGGGTTGACTTGGGGCCACACATCGTGTGGGCCCCATGTATGTGTCGTGCTCTGCTTTATGTACTTTGACCTCCCGTGACATAGAGGGTCCCTCTGTGCTCGTTTGTTTGACCAGCAGGGTGGAGTTTTACCCTGGAATTGTGCTTATTGGTTTGACCATGATTGTTGAGTGGTCTCCCCCTGGCTTCGTTCTTGATGGATCGGCCGGTATCGATGCTAGTGACACCTAGTGATGGAACAGGCGTTGAACCCCTTTTGGTGAGTTGTGCTGGAGTTGGGTGGTTGCGCGATACCCACTACGTGTTCGGTTGGCCAGTGGTGTACCCTCCAGAAGAGGTGGCCAAAGCAGTTCTGAGTTTTACCCTCCAGCGGGGCTGGACAGTGGGTTACTCATCGACTTATTCTTTTTTACCCTCTAGTAGGGTTGGGCAATGGGTTTCTCACTGACTTCTAGTGTTTACCCTCCAGCAGAAACTGGGCAGTGGGTCACCCGATGATCATAGGGTTTAACCTCTATCTAAGACTGGGCATTGGGTCACCCGATACACTTAGGGTCTACCCTCCAGTAGAGACTGGGCAGTGGGTCACCCAACGACCTCGTAGGGTCTACCCTCCAGCATGGCTGGGCAGTGGTTCTCCTATCGACTTGTTAGGGTTTACCCTCTAGTGTGGCTGGGCAGTGGGTCACCCGTCGACTTCTTCCAGGTCTACCCTCTAGCAGGGTTGGGCAGTGGGTTTCCTGTCGACTTGTTATGGTTTACCCTCCAGCAGGGCTGGGCAGTGGTTCACCCGATATCTTATTCCAGGTTTATACCCCAGCAGGGCTGGGCAGTGGGTCGTCTGATGATGTATTATGGTTTACCCTCCAGTAGGGCTGCGCAGTGGGTCACCCAAAATCATATTATTAATTACCCTCCAGCAGGGCTGGGCAGTGGGGCACCCCTTGATATTAAAGACTCATTCCTTCCTACTAGGCTAGTTTGTGGCTTTCCTCAATGATTACCGAGGCGGGAATCTTGGTTGTATGGGTCGGTGATGGAACGAATTTGACTTTGAGGAGACATCTCGGCTGCGGGGCAGTGACGAGTTATGGTTTGACGTTCCCCCAGAACTCTCAAGTACAAGGAGAGCTTTCCCCACTAAGACGCATCCTTTTGACGCGACCCCAAAACCGTGCAGGCGTGTCAATGCCGTCCAAAGAAGATAGTGTTGAGATGCGGTGATTGAGCCCTTGACTTGTAGTTCGCGAGAGACATGCGGGATGCTGGGCATCGATGGTGTTACTTCTTAGACTATTGACGACTCACTTTCTTGGGCTGAGCTATGGGATAGAGATCCCCTTACGACGTTGTTTGGGCTTCTTGATGAGAATAAGGATATGTATATACCTTGTTCCAGTAACCACTTCTTGTTCTTGGTTACTCTTCCTCCAGGAGAGGCGAAGATGTGCGGGGTATGCCACGTTCTTTTCGTGTCTAGATTCTCGTGCTGGGACGAGTCTACTCTCCTACTATAGGTAGAGAAGACTTGATGAGAAGTTTATCTTCTCACCATTTCCAGATCCTTGTGTCTGGATGAGTCTACCTCTTTTCTTTTGTTGGGTTGATCTAGACTCTCTACTGGTATTCTACTGCACTCTCTATTGTACTCCTTTACTTTTCCTGTGCGCTCTACTACTCACCCTTCGGTACCTCTCTTTTTTGCTCCCTCAAGCCTTCGTGGTATCCTACTAAGTATTTTTATACTCACCCCTGCTTGGGCTTTGCCCGCACTTGGTGTGCCCTTGCAGACGATGGACAGGTTGGTCCTGACTTCAGAGGAGCTAAGGAGTTCGGGAGCTGGGACCGCGTGCAGTGGTCGTAGCCGGGTTTCAGTTGGGAGACTCGTCAACTGTTTCTTTTTGTTTACCTATTTATGGGTTGTGGCACCTTTTCTGGTTGGTCGGGTGTTTTACCCCTTTTTTCTTTTCAGCACTTTTCTTGTACTTCTTAGAGGTCGATGCACATTTGTGGTATATATATCAGTTGCCCTTTTCATTACTTGTATTTTATTTTAATATGCATTGTTGCATTGGGTATGCTGCGTACGTGTGTACAGGTACTTAGACAAAGGCCTCCCTGAGTTGATGTGCCATCAGTGCTGGTCGCTATCCCCTGGCCTATGGAGGCGGGCTTGGGGTAGTTGTGGCACGAGCACGGGTAGGGTCGGGTCGTGAAAAAGTAGTATCAATGGTGGTTTGTTCCTTGGGGCATTGTGCGGACGTCCCTAAAAAGGAATTGGTTGGGATATATGGAAACAATGTTAATGTGTCTCGAGAGCGGCTCTCAGGCCAGGGAGTCCAGTGATGGTGCGGCGACCGACGTATCCATTCACCAGGACCCTGATAACCCGTTTGTCGACTCGGCATACTGAGACACTTGTTACAGGGAAAAAAAATGGATTGTGCATCATGTAGGATTGAGTCTTTGACTGTACTTATTGAGTCACCTCCCCATCTTTGTTGTTATTGGTATATACATATATGCTCATCTGACTGCGACACTCCTTGATAACATTCAGGATGTCTCTGCGAAGACAGCCAGCCAGGATACCAGCTTTGGTTCGTGACGACGACCCTGCGAGCTACGAGGCCACAGTCCAGGACCAATAATGCGAGCCCCTTTCTCCAAGTGGTCCTGTAGCAGCACCCCCACATGTTGAGCAGTAGACAGCTTTAGTAGAGCAGGCTGAGCTTGAGCGCAGGTTGAGCGCACTCCGCGAGTTCCAACAGTAGAGACCGGTGAGGTTCAGTAGTTATCCAGACCCTCATGCAGCAGAGGTTTGGCTCGAGAAAGTGGTTCCCCTCTTTAGGATTTTGCAGACTCCGGCAGATCTTATGGTGGATTTGGTAGGTGACCTTTTTCGTGGAGCAGCTCAGCGTTGGTGGAGTCCGGTGACACGGTTTCTTGACGAGTCGTCGCTTTCGTGGTGTGACTTTCAGTTTTTTTTTCATGAGGAGTTTTGCCCCTCATTCTTGTGCTCCGTTCATATTCAGGAGCTCCTGCAATTTCAGTAGGGATGGATGACGGTGGCCAAGTATGCAGATAGTTTTGCAGACCGTGCACACTTTTACCTGGACTTGGTTTGTGACGACAACATCCGAGCATAGAAGTTTGAGCAGGGTCTCTTCCGAGAGATTCGTGTTATCATAGTATCCTTGGGAATTTCCACATATGCCTGGGTGCCATAGCAGGTGTTGGTGATAGAAATCTTCCTGTCATGTTTTGCGGTTGGTAGTGGCAGTGGGCGTGATGGAGCCGGGACATCTGCTGTAGCTAGCTGGCGCCAGAGGATAGGACCTCAATGAAGGTGGCCTTTCCATTTCAAGTTTCAGAGACGTGGTTGTATACCACTGTGGCAGAAAAGTTCAGGGCCTTAGCCGAGGGTTCCCGTCTGTGAGTGGGCTCTGGGCCGTTTTCGTACACCACAGTGGCGCCGGAGGGCACCAGGACAGCTCAGTGAGCGGCGGTACTATGCTTGTGATGGGCGAGATCACCTGGCACGAGACTGCCCGACCCAAGTTGCTGAGAGCTTCGGGAAAGCAGTAGACGCACCACCACGGCAGAGGCAGCACCGTGATCAGAGTAGTACCCAAAGAGGTGGTGCTAGAAGGGGAGCGGGAGGAGATGGAAGTGGAGCACGACCTTACGAGGTCTTCCCATCAACACTACGTGGTCCATGACAAGCTCCGGGAGCTGACAGTTGGGACTGAGGACAGCCGCAAGCTTGGGATGTCTACTATCCTACAGATCATGAGGTGATAATAGGTATGTTCTATAGCTCTTCTACCTTTTTATAGTAGAATTTTTAGACTCTGTGTGTGAACTGCTTTCCTCCCTGCTCCTTGTTTTATGTATTACCCAGGTGACGCGGGGTGTCGGGTGTAACCCTGTGTTGGTAAGGTAAAAGGAGTGGGACCTTTTTATCTAGTCTATGGTGTCGACTCCTTCGCCTATCGAGCATGTAATAGAGTCTTGGTTGAGAGACATCGACGGTGGAATCTTGCGTGACCAGATATCCTTGGGTGTTTCACCATATGGATATTCTGAAGGAGGGAATCACCGAGCCTTCTTCCAGGTGCGGGCGGTGATTCCAGTCGCGCCGTGCGACGTGGAGGTTCGGTCGGGGAGGTGAGCTACCCCAAAATCCTTCAGGTCGTTTGAGATCGTGCAAAGGGATGAAGAGGTTCCCTACCGCCTTTCCATAAACACAATGTCTGGAGTGGGTGCACGACACCGGCAAGGGCCGAACTCACGTGAACAGATCAATCCTTTGGTCTGTGTGCGGTGGCGCAGAGCTGTGTGATAGTTCTTCTGGGTACGGAAGAGCCGGGTGTGGGATTAATACCCTATTTTGATCCCTAGTTTTTATTTTCGGTGAAGAAAATCATGGAGGGAATGATGTAGGAACCCAATTTTTTTTGCAGAAGACTTTGGAATATTCTTGACGATATTCTAAAGAAGCGCCTTCCGACAGCGTGAGATTCCGAGCCCTGGAGTGGCCAGAATTAAATTTTCAGTGCGTTCACATAGGAAACACCAAATAAATTGGATAACTCATAAACAGTATTTCAGATCAGATATCCATGTGTACGGATGGGTCCGTAATGGGGTGTTTACCCTAGGAACGACATAAAACATGTCTACGCGAGATGTTTGGACCCCTCGCTTGCTGTCGGAATGTTAAACGGATAAATTAATTAATTAATTTATTACTTTAATGTTGAAACTCAAGTATCTCTTAAACAGTGGCTCGGATTGGAAACCAGAGTGCACCGGTGAGTTCAGAGTGTGCCATTTACCCTAGGAGGGTTATGAGATTCGTGGGCACGGGCCGTCTGTGAAAAATGACCTCGGGGGCGTTTTCATAATTTGGCAGCCTCGGGCGTGGGAGTTGTAACTTTTGAACGGGGCCTCAGATTAAAATTCTGAGACTTCCATTGCGTTCGGAGCATGATTTTTAGCCTAGGGGAGGCTTAACCTCGACCCCGCCGAAATTTGGGGTTCGGGGGCTGTCGGGCGGGCGTTTAAGTGATTTGTACTTAAACACCCCACCCCCCTTCTTCTTCTTCTTCTTCTTCTTCCTCAAAACATCCCCTCTACTCCACCTCGGGTGAGGCAGCTCCGAAGAGGCAATCTCCTGTGAGGTGCAGTGGTTCCTACGGTACGCACACGAAGCGTCGGGCTACACCCTTCGAGGTAGGGGTTTGTCGTTTTCGTTTTAAATTTCCCACATTCTTTGAGCCCAATTTTCCCTGTCAATTTGTTTCCCGATCGTTGAACAAATCCCAACATCGCATAGCACGTGTTCTAAGCTTTCTAACGCTCTTCTCGGATCGAAAATCCGAGTCTCGGGGTGCCTGGGGCAGCCCTGAGAAAATCCTACCGAATTCCGAGTTTTTCCGGCGGTTCGAGGCGGCAGACGGCGGTCCGGGACGGCGACGGAGGCTTCCAAGGTGGTGCGGCGGCTCGGTTGGGCACGATGGTGGCCCAGCAGCCGGCGGCGGTCCGGGTTCCTCAGGTAGGTGCCGCGGCTCGGGCTCGCCGGTGACGGGTGAGCTGGACGGGGGACCGGGGTCGCAGGCGCACGACCCCGCGGGGGCACTGGGACCAGCGCGACGCGGGTCTCCATGTGGAAAAGGGACCGGCCATATCGGTCGGTCAGTGGATGAAGCGCCCGCACGACGTGCGGGTGAGGTTGGCGCACACGAGGCGGCGGGCCATGCGCGGTGGCCCGCGGGTTCGTCTGGGTTGGACCCAGGCAGCTGGGCCGCGTACCTAACGGGTCGGCCGGAGCGGGCCGGTCCGGCCCAAGGGGATTCTCCCCTTCTATCTTTTGCGCTGTGTACAGCGTTTCACGACTTTTTCATCGGGCGTCCGTTTGGGGCGTGCGAGCAGTCATTTTTGGGTGTTTTTCCTCGGGCATTACATTGGCATAGTCTGCCCACTTTAATTCCGCACAATGGTGTGGGCCCCATAAGGGACGTTTGGGCGTTGACACTGAATTTCCATCTCTATCAACGGGCGACCGTTTTGGACAATTGAGTAGTCCAACTTGTGTAATTTTTCGAGAAGATCGCAACGGTGCGATCCGTTCATTGTGTTTTTGGACCGGGATGTGGGTCCCACGAAGCACTGATCGTGTGCGGTGGGCCAGAATGCATCTTTTTCTCTAGATATCTGTTCCACTCAAGTGAGAATTCTTTTTGACGTTTTTTTCCGAGGGGATCGCAATGGTGCGATGAGCCCGACTATATTCGTGGCCGAGGATCTGGATCACGGGACGCCATTCGGGCGTGAGGCGGTGTTAGTGACTTTTCCGTCGGATATCCATTTGAGGAGAGTAAGTAGTCTATCTCACATGTTTTTTCGTGAGGATTATAACGGGGGGATCAATTTGGTTTTGTGGATCCTCTTGCACAATCTAGTTAAATGTGGAATAAAAGGTGCTCCGGTGGTGGTTCGTCCTACCATGTTTGTAGCGGACCCTTGGTGTGTGATCGCGCACTATTGGGAGAGTGATATAAATGATTCACAAGATGTGGTTGGCTGTTCCTGGGCCTTTCAGGTGGAGTTGTTACGTTCATGCCTTTGTGTTGATGTTGGGCTCTGTGTGCATGATAGCCTTTGGGTTGAGACGTGTTATACTCTGGGAGTACGGGAATGCTTGGAGGTACATGTTGTTGTTTGTACCTAAGAACGTTTGTGCACTTGGTTGGGGTTTACTTGGGGCCACACATCACGTGGGCCCCATTTGCGTGTCATGCTCTGCTTTACGTACTTTGACCTCCCACGACGTAGAGGGTCCCTCCGTGCTCATTTGTTTGACCAGCAGGGTGGAGTTTTCCCCTGGATTTGTGGTTGTTGGTTTGACCAGCAGGGTTGAGTGGTCTCCCCCTAGTTTATTTTTCAATGAATCGACTGGTATCAGTGCTAGTGACACCTATTTATGGAACAGGAACTGGACCCCTTTGGGTGAGTTGTGCTGGAGTTGGGTGGTTGCGCGATACCCACTACGTGTTCGGTTGGCCAGTGGTGTACCCTCCAGTAGAAATTGCCAGAGAAGTTCTGATTTTTACCCTCCAGCGGGGCTGGGAAGTGGGTTACTCATTGATTTCTTCGGGTTTACCCTCCATCAGGGCAGGGCAGTGGGTTGCTCACTGACTTCTAGGGTTTACCCTCCATCAGATACTGGGCAGTGGGTCACCCGATGCTCTTAGGGTGTACCCTCCAGCAGAGACTGGGCAGTGGGTCACCCGACGCACTTAGGGTCTACCCTCTAGCAGAGACTGGGTAGTGGGTCACCCGATTACCTCTTAGGGTCTACCCTCCAGTAGGACTGGGTAGTGGGTTGCATGTCGACTTGTTAGGGTTTACCCTCCAATGGTGATGGACAGTTGGTCACCCGTCGACTTCTTCCAGGTCTACCCTCCAGCAGGGCTGGGCAGTGGGTCGCCTATCGACTTGTTATGGTTTACCCTCCAGTAGGGTTGGGCAGTGGGTCACCCGATATCTTAATCCAGGTTTACCCTCCAGTAGGGCTGGGCAGTGGGTCACCTAACGATGAATTATGGTTTACCCTCTAGTAGGGCTGAGCAGTGGGTCACCCTGTATCATATTATGAATTACTCGACAGTAGGGATGGGTAGTGGGGAACCCGTTGATATTCTAGATTCAGTCCTTAATACTAGGCTAGTCTGTGGATTTCCTCCATGATTATCGGAGCATGACTCTTTGTTGTACGGGTCGGTGATGGAACGACTTTGACATTGAGGAGACCTCTTGGCTACTGGGCAGTGACGAGTTGTGGTTTGACTTTCCCCCAGAACTCTCAAGTAGAGGCAGATCTTTCCCCACCAAGACACATCCTTGTGACGCGACCCCAACACCGTGCGGGCAAGTCAGTGCCGCCCAAATCGGATAGTGTCGCGGTGCGGTGATTGATCCCTTGACTTGTAGTTCGGGGCAGACGTGCGGGATATTGGGCATCGATGGTGTTACTTCTGGAACTGTTGGAGACTCACTTTCTTGGACTGGGCTATGGGATGGAGATCCCCTTATGAAGTTGTTCGAGATTCTTGCTGAGCATAAGGATATGTATATACCTTGTTCCAGTACCCACTTCTTGGGCTTGGTTACTCTCCCTCCAGGAGAGGCGATGATGCACGGGGTATGCAACATGATTTCCGTGTCTAGCTTCTCGTGGTGGTACGAGTCTACTATCCTGCTATAGGTAGTGAAGACTCGACGAGAATTTCATCTTCTCACCATTTCCATCTCTTTACGTCTGGACGAGTCTACCTCATTTCTTTTGTTGGGTTGAGCTGGACTCTCTTCTGGTATTCTACTACACTCTTGGTTGTACTCCTTTACTTTTCCTGTGAGCTCTACTTCTCACCCTTCAGTACCTACTTTGTTGCCCCCTCGAGCCTTCGGGGTATACTACTTAATATTTTTATACTCACGCCTACTTGGGCTTTTCCCTCACTTGGTGTTCCCTTGAAGACGACAGAAATGTTGGTCATGACTTCATAAGATCTTAGGAGTTCGGGAGCTGGGACCACGTGTGGTGGTCATAGCTGAGTTCTAGGTGGGAGACCCATCAGCTGTTTCTTTTTGTTTACCTGTTGCCTGGTTGTGGCACCTTTTCGGGTTTGGCACGTGTTTTTCCACTTTTTCTTTTTCAGCACTATTCTTGTACTGCTTATAGGTCAATGCACATTTGTGGTATATATAGCAGTTTCCATTTTCGTTACTTGTCTTTTATTTTACTTTGCACTGTTGCATTGAGTGTGTTGCGTGCATGTGTACAGGTCCTTCAGAAAAGGCCTCCCCGAGTTGTTGTGCCTTCAGCGCTGGTCGCCAGCCCCTAGCCTATGGAGGCGGTCTTGGGGTAGTTACAGCTCGAGCCCGGGTAGGTTCGGGTCGTGACAGACATAGATTTCGTTTCTTCTCAAATCATATTTCATTATTCAATAGAGATATTCATAATGATACCATGTCTCCATCCTCAACCTATATGTCTCTTCAGTTACTTTTAGAATAGATATTCTATCAAATTTTAGTAGCCTTGATGTGCTACTGAATGGTGTGGACCATTTCCATAATTTTTTCTACTATTTCTGGACCTATTAGTTTGCATTCCCTAACATCATCCCATCATATTGTTTTTCTGCACCTCTTCCCATAAAAGGATTCATAGGGATCTAATTGGATGCTTGATTGGAAACTCTTATTATATAATAACATGACTAGAGTAAGATGTTTGTCCCATCCTCCTTTGTTGTCAATTTAACATGATCTCAACATTTCCTCGAGAGTACGGATAGTCTGCTAAAAGTAGTTATTAGTTTAAGGTTGATAATTCATTATGAATATAGTCATACTATTTTAAGAAGTTTAGAGAATCTACCAAAACATAGAGGTAAATCTTGGATCTCAATAAGACACAATCGATAGCTGTGTTCATTGTACCCTCACCAATACTCTAACGTATATCCTTACAAGGTGATTGAGCATGAATTCCATTAAAATTACAATGACCTGGGAAGTCAGTATGATATGATACACCACAACCCATATAACATAATTTACTATTGATATAATTAGATGATTAGTGTGGAATTACGTGGTGATGTTTTCCCATTTCCACGTAGGTATTGGAAATAGTGCCATCATCCCCTTGGATTTTTGGTTTTCTACATTTACTTACTATCAATCAAGACATATTGATGTAAATTCCACAATCTACTTCACCATATTTTTCCACCAATAGTTCTCTTGAATATATTGATATGAATTTATTCTCCATGGATGTATGGATAAGGTCAAGATATTATCATCATCAAACAACTACTTTGACTTAGGATTTTATGGTACACACAGTCATGACATAAATCTCACAACACCACCTTCATTAACATTTATCTCTGGGGACTTCCATTTTCATACAGCTTCGACATTCATAATAATTACTAAATAATATATTTGAGAATCCTTTATCCTCTCTAAAAGATACATTTGAGGAATCAAATATGAAGGTATTGATGATTTTATTTCCTTTATGATTCCCATGAAAATCATTTTCAATTATTTTATGATTAGATCCCTCTTCATCATCATCATTGACAATAAATATTGATTGTTTCTATTAATAAAATCTACCACACTATTTTCATTCATAATATTGTCATGGATTAGGATGCTATAATCCTTAATCAGCTCTAACGATCTTCACCAGTGCATATTCATCTCTTTTTTGTGAATATATACTTGAGAATCTTATAATGAATTTGTATTTCATAATTCAACCCAAAGTTATAATGCATCCATATTTTCACATGAAATATCACTATAACTAAATTTAGATCATGCATTGTTTAACTATGTTTGTGAAAATTCAATTTATATATGTCAAAATCAATATTATTTTCATTCTGATTTAACACACAACCCAAGAACGTCTTTGAAGAATCATTTTATACAGACAAAAGTTAACCATTTTTTGTAGAATAAGTATTTGTGCAATGATAAAACACTTTATAAACTCCATGAATCTATATTCAATTTACTTATTCAAGAAAACACAACTCCATTCCAAAGTTATCATTGTTAAAGGGTTTGAAAAATATAAGAAATTTCTCACAAACCGATGATAATACATTGCTAATCCATGGAGTCTACATATTTATATCATTTATGTTGGCATAAATCATCCTTCAGTTTCTTATATATTTAAAGGGTCCACATATATCCCATTTATTGTGATAATATACCTCAATAATGATATATCATTCTAACTGAACTCACATTTGTCGTACTTTCCATAAATTCTCTCCTTTCTTATGGACTTTTTCATAGTTATTAGACTCTCCTCATGATCTTCCTTCTTTTTTATTATAATTGAATATAAAATATATAGGATATGAAAACAATTCTGATTTAGTATCTAATGACTTAATTAATAACATCCATGAAGATTTATAGATCATTACTGAGTCTGAATGACATTACTATGAACTCTTAGTTCCCATACCTTATTCAGAATGAAATCATAGGGAAATCCTCTTTCTTTATCCTTACTTGATCAAACCCTAACAGATTATCCACCTCATATAAGTATTGGGATCCACATAGCTGATATAAAAATCCATAAATCCATGGTAGGGGATACCTGTTCATTATCATGACCTTGTTTCTCTCATGATAATCAATGCAATGTCGCAGTGAACCATTGTACTTCGTGATGAATATGAATAGTGTACCCCATATTGAACCACATGGTCATATGAACCCTTTATCTAGATTCTAAAACTATTTTTTCTTAATCTCCCAATGTTCTAAAACTTCTATTATATATGGCATCTTGGATAATGTAAACTCCCCATGTATAATCTCATTTGAAATTTCAACCTCTTTGTGGCTTGGAGGAAGACTATAAAATTCATTGAGATAAACTATGTATATTACAAAATAAATGGAATGTCTTCAAAGATGATATTTTCCTTTTAATCAATCACTTGAGCTATCAATGTCTTGGTTCACTAGGTCTGTTCATTGATTTGGTTATAACCTAGAAAATAAGAAACCATCCTTGAAATATGGGTAATGAAAATGTTGGGGATTATCAATCATATCTTATGATTTATTTCCTCATAAAACATGATAGATTCATCATTTTATTTTCTAGGTAAATTAATTAGTTTATCATTTTATTGTGAAAACTATGAAGAATTTTTTTTTGAAAACCATTTTTCAGAATTCCTTCCACCACATCTCTTGGATCACTTCCTTGGTATTTGTATTATCAATAAATTTATCCTTGTTATTTGTTTCTCAACAAATGGTAAATAAACATTATATAAATCTCATGATTAGAACATTTTTGGATTTATAAGATATTTTCAATAGATTTTATCCATTGTTCCATGTTTAATGGATCAAATGATCCATTGAAAGTCAGAGGTTTTATCTCAAAATGATCTCAATTACATCTTGGTCTTTTCTTGGTAGATTTGGTCTATCCTCTTAATCATTGTTTATTTCATAACCTGAGTCAGTTGAGATATTATATTCATAATTTTATTTATTCATTCCCCCATTAGGATTGGACTCTTGTATAGTCATTCATCATATTTTCCTTTGCATTGGTTATTGAATCAATTTATTCTATTTTCAAACATTGGTTGGAATAAAGGTAAAATATGGGAGAGGGATTTTATAGTATAAAACAAATAAATGGGATAACAACACCATTAAAAGGGTAATTTATATGTGACACGTATTTCTCTATTGTAAGAACTTTTATGCTTCAATCAATGTAATCTAGGATCTATTTCCTAACATATATTCTAATAGTAATTTATGTTCCCTTAATAATTGATTGTAATGAGATTTTGTATTAGAAAAGGAATATACATATGGAATATCAATATAAGTTTCAATAAAGGCCCATTTTTGTGTACTTGTTCCAAATTGAGTTATGATCAATGTGGAGTTTTCTAGTTTTACCCATATGTATATTTGGCCCTGAGCCACATCCACTTGTATTATTGAGAGAGGTTTTTATTTTCTTGGAAACCACTAACTCTACATGATTAAAAATTTTAGATATGTATTATTATACATAGTTTTATCCACAAGGAATTCAATATTCATTTCGATTATTATTCCTAAAATACATTACATTCCTTTGACACTAATAATGTTAAGCCTTCATTTTATTACACATTAATTCCTAATTTATTACATATTATTACACATAATACAACCCATCAGTTGTTTAATTCTTGGGTATTTTGGAACTAGGTACATTAAATAAAACATAATTTAGGGAATATATCATCGTTATTGAAAACTCCCTTGAAATTATCATATTATTCCATCATACGTAAATCTACATGGGATAACCTAGGGACATATATAAGAATGGGGTGAGACAGAATACCCAATAATGGGATAAACATGGTATAACATGAAGAATGTAATAAATGTTACAAAATAAGAATATCAATGTGGCATGAAATAGATAAGAATCATAATCATAAACCATTAGGCATGATACAATATGATGAAATAAATGAAACATTGGAAAATGTTGGAATATCAATACTCATGAAATCTTAAACATAGTTAAATAGTAATGGTCCAATTCATTATGGAATACATTGTACCATGATGGATTAGGATCAATATCTACTCAATTAAATGATTCCTCATTAGTCCAAAACATTACCCAAATGCATTGGATCACTATATAATTTCTAGCACACCGACCGCTTTTATTTCATTCTCATGATTTAGTGTTCCTAATTGAAATTTCAACACAGAAGAATTTTTTAACAAAATTTATTCCATAAATAAACAATCTTGAATACATTATTTTATGTCCACAATTTAAAATGTATGAGTTCATACCGTTGAGAACTGTTGATATGAAATGTGTATTGGTTTTTACTACACCGATGTTTGGAATGGAAAATCATGGTGAAATTTTGGAAAGATAACGAGGGAGTTCAATTGATAATTAGAGAAATTAATTAGTTTTAAATGCTTCTAATATCATTTATATATAAAATTTACAATAATGGGTATATTTAAGAACATATACCAACATGAATGATTGGATATTAATATACATAGGCTAAAAGAAGTGCTTGATAAGAAGAGGATTGTGGGAGATCCCTTACATTGATAGCATGATTTAAAATTCTTTGTACGATTCTTTTTAGAGGTTGGCAGAACATTGATTGGAATTTATAGAGGGTAAGTAAGAGTAAGGATGTTATGAGATGTTATTATGGAAGATAAATGGGATTTTGGGTGGGTTTATATTGGAAAAGAGAGGAGAGTAATTTATTATTTATCAATCGTGGTTTTTAGAATCTATATAATAAAACAATCCAACAAAAAACATATTATTATTTTTCACATGGTTTATAACAAAGGGTAGGGGTTTTAATTATTTTATAAGGACAAGGTTCTATCATATTATGATATTACACTTTTTGATGTGATGGTGAGTTATTTCCTTAATGAAATTATTTTAAAACCATAAAATACATTATAGATTTTAGAGGATTCATAAAGAAATTATATAATTAATAAAATAAATATAAATTACAATATTTAAAATAGGAAAAAAATATTTGTTTATAGATACATTTTATATTATATTTTACATATTTTTTGGTCATTATGATGTCATAATAAACATAATATATGTATACTCGATTTAATTTTCACAAAAAAATTTAAAAAAATTGTAACTCCCCGACCCTCGTTACCCAGAGTCGGTGCATTATTACATAACATTGGCATGATAACAAGAAAGATCAAATCTCTAAAGACCGATTGGTTTAGTAGCCTTGGAAACACTAGATATATTCATAAGTCTTACATTACATCATAAAATGAAAAACTACTACAACAACATATTGTCTCCATAAACCACACTCATATCCCCACATAATATCCCTGCAGGTCATTCATAATTTACTTCTTCACTTCCTGGGAAAAATAAAACATAGAAAAGGGGTGAGCTCGAATTCTCAGTAAGGATAACAATATAGCGGAACATTCAAAATAAGTATAAACATTTAAGGCAATGCATTACTAAAAAAAAGCCTTTTAAACTTGAACTTCAACATAGTATGGAAAAAGTAAAATGAAATAATTCCATTTACTTGTTCACATGGATATTATACTAATCGAATAATCACATGCAATATCAATAACCACTTTCATAATGTTGGAATGCATAATGCCAGACTATCATAACCACATAGCCAAGGCCTCGTGCCAAGACTACAAATATGATTTTGCCAAGGCCTTATGCCAAGATACTAGTTTGTCTCATGAGACCTATCAATGCATCGAGGAGCTATAGCGGGCTCCACCCGTCACATATTATGTCCAATGCATTCCCATATGAAAAGCTTTAAACATAACATAAACATTAGTATTAAAACTAGCATACGAAATGTCAATAATTTCACCATAAACTATGAACGGTATAAAAATAGCACATCCACAGTCAAACATATCACAAAACCTTCAATACAATATAGAAGTTTTGTATCATAATAAATCAACTTCAAATAAGCGTAAAATCCATCAAAGGATGTTGACATAGATGAAATCGAAACACTTTTTAGAGAAATATCTCTTTCTATTTTTGAAATCATTTAAGATCCATATAAAATAAAACATTTTCTTTGAAAATATTCTTATAATCTTGTAAGGAAAGCTTTGAAGATTCTATAACGGCAGAAAATAACCGCACCCGCAGTATAAGTTAAAAAAACATTCTTACCTTAATTCTGTCGAAAAGGTTAAAAAGGACCTTGTTTTGAAAACGACGGAAAGATTCCTCTTATAAAAAGTCAAACAAGGGTATAAATGACTTTAACCCATATTCTTGTAAATAATAAAAATGTTTTGAAATACATTTTTAAGAAAACATGGATGTGGATGGTAAAGAGATCCCAGTAGATTATTACATATAAACAACCTTGGATAATGAAGAGATTGTGAAATAACCCTTACCTTGTACTTTTCCTTGGTTGGGGTAGGTTAACCTTCTGTATAATGGTGAAATAATTGTAATTAAATTATACAAGAATCATATACATTAATATGATATCATATATGATCTTTTAATATTGATTTGATAATAATATCATAGTATTATCGTTGTTTCGGGTGTTAACTTACTTGTTTTATTTTATATGTTTTGTTACGTAAGACATGTTTGTAAAGGATAGGTTGTATATTATTCATATCCATAATTATATCAAGTCCTTAAACATCATTTTTTAAATCATCAAATGATAATTATACTTGAATGTATACGATGGAGAATGAATCTCATCGCGTTCGTGGAGACGGTAGTCCGTACGTACGCACGAGCGACAATATCATTCTATTGATATTAAAATAATATATAAATGGATGGTATATAATATATACAGAATCATTAAAATGTTATATTTATTATTTACATGAGTTACACATCATTATTATACCCATCCAAATAATATTATATTGAATAACAATTACACCACGACGTGGAGACGGTAAGCCGTACGTACGCACGTATGGTGACATGTTATTCAAAGGGTGGATAGAATATTGAATATGGTTGTACCATATTTATAATAACATCACAGTATATATATGATACTGGAGTTTTTATTTTATAATGTTAACAACAAAGGAAGAAGAAGTGGAAGAAGAAAGGAACTTGGAAAAGGGTGGTGAAATCATTACCTCTTCTTCGGTTTCTTCCTTTTGATTTGATAAAAAGGGCTCATTAGGTTGGATTTCTGATCAAACTAAGGACCCTAGGTAGTATTTAGGGAAGTTGGGAGAGTATTTGGGCAGAGTTTTGCCGAACCAAAAGGCTTTGAAGGTGTGAAGAAATGATAAGGAGGAGTGCCCTTTTATAAGAGGGGTGAGGGGCATCTTTGGAAAAGCTAGAGATATTAGTTTATAATAAATTCATATTCGGTTTCCAAAGGCTTCAAAGTTGATTATTCAAAGGTTAAGGAGGGTATGGGTCAAAACCAAATCAACCAATAGAAGTTAGACAGGTTTGGGAACTTATATTAACCTTATCTTTAAGTATTAACTCTAAGTTAATTAGTTTCACTTTTACAATGTCTCTTTGTATTTTTATATAATATGGTTCATAAACATACCATATACATCCAAGAGACCCCCAAGTGGTCCATTAATGATGAAAATATTATGATAAAAGTCTCTTGGCCGATCCATAGATTTTTAGGAATTTAATATCAATTAATAATATAATATTTGTTTTAAGAACTCTTTTATGTCAACTTTGACACTATTCAATAGTTGATTTTTTTGAAACTCATAAAAGATTTATTACTTCTAAAAATGTAAATTAAATAAATCCTAATATATGATATTATCATAGAAAATTAGTTTAATGCATTAAAAGTTTCATATTATATTTATTTGGGTATTTATAATATCAATTAATTTCATTTTTCACTATTTTAGTAATTACTGCATCATCATTGTGTCATAAATAAAATAAACTATTTAATATCTAAAAATTATAAATAAAATATAATTATGTAGTAAATCTTTTTATCTAAATAATTAATATTTATAATCTAAAATCCAACATATATAACCCTATGTAATAATTGTTTTTCTAAAAGATATATGCTTGTGTCATTTTTGTATTCATTTTATCTTAATTAAAATAAAGTGTCCCTATCACCTACAAGTGGCACCATGGGGTCCCCAAATCGACCCAAAGATGCCTATGGTCGAACATGTATCAACCTATAAGGCTAGGACACGTTTTAGGGTAATTTAGTATTATTATAATATTATTTTGTAACCCTTATTTACCCGATTTACCCTTAACCATGGTAAATAAAATATTTACCACAGTAATTATTCAAAATGTCTAAAAATAAAAGTTACCTATTTACACAATTTGGACATCATGATTACAAATATGGAATCCATTTTTCTAAATTCAAAACACAGAAGTGGCAGAAATTAATTTAAAATTAATTCCAGCTGTCAAAACAAAAAGCGTGTCTTTAAGAGATAATAACTATCAAAAGATTGACACTTGTTTATGTTCGGTTTAATTGTAAAATTATGTCCAATGAACAAAATTATATTAAATGGTAAAAATATATTCTAAATATACTTTAAAACCAATCAAATTCATAATTTATCACTATTAATTATTTTGATTAAAAAAGATGTTTTTAATTAAAATTTAGTAATTTTCACTATTCGTCAAAATATGAAAGTTATCCGAAAAGTACCAAAATTTCACCTTAGGCTAAATTCGATATTCCGAATCCAGAAATGAAGTCCATTTTAAAATATAAAATATATATAATTTCAAAAAGTAGGTATTACTATTCATAACGGCTAGTTTAATTGGTTATGGTGTGTTAGAACTCGGTGTTGCGTACAACACACGCTATCACATTATTCAAAGAGAAGCGTACCGTAGAAGCTCAGGGTGTTACATTATCCCCTCCTTCAAATAATTTCTTTCTCGAAATTTCTAGAATACTACCGCATGACAAGACTCATGTGGTTCTTCATCATAAGTTCCTCGAGTTCCCACGTTGCCTCTTCCATCTTATGGTTTCTCCACAAAACTTTTACCAGACGCGTCGTCCGGTTTCTCAGCACTTGTTCTCTCGTATCAAGAATCTTGACGGGCTCTTCACAATAAGACAGATCGGGTTCCAGTTCTAACTCCTCGTAGGTGAGTACATGCATTGGGTCGGGCATGTATTTCCTCAATAGAGATACGTGGAACACATCGTGAACTTTTGAGAGACTTGGCAGCATTGCCAATCGGTAAGCCACAACCCCAATTCGTTCTAGAATTTCAAATGGTCCGATGTACCTGGGACTCAATTTACATTTCTTACCAAAATGTATGACTCCCTTCCATGGAGATACCTTCAGGAAAACATGATCACCGACTTGAAATTCCAAATCCTTCCTTCGATTATCGGCATAGCTCTTCTGCCTACTTTGAGCTGTTTTGATGTGATTTTGGATTACCTTCACCTTTTCCACCATTTCCTCCACCAGTTCTGGGCCTACAAGTTTTCATTCACCAATTTCATCCCAATAGGTTGGTGTACGACATCTCTTTCTATATAATGCTTCATATGGTTCCATCTAAATACTCGAATGGAAGCTATTGTTATAGAAAAATTCTACCAGTGGTAAATATTGATCCCACATACCCTGAAAGTCAAGTGAGAAAGATCTCAACATGTCTTCTAAGGTCTGAATAGTCCATTCTGATTGTCCATCTGTCTGAGGGTGGTAAGCAGTGCTCAAATGAAGTTCAGTATCCCGAGATTTCTGAATACTTTTCCAAAATCTTGAAGTAAAACGGGGATCACGATCAGAAACAATCGATAGGGGTACTCCATGAAGTCTCACAACTTCATTAATATAGAGTCTTGCTAGACGTTCCAGGGGTAGATCTTCTCTTATATCAAGAAAATGTGTTGACATGGTAAGACGATCAACAATAACCCATATTGCATCATTCCTTCTAGGAGTCTTTGGTAGCCCCATGACAAAGTCCATCGTAATATTGTTCCATTTCCACTCCGGTATGGGAAGAGGTTACATGACTCCTCCAGGCTATTGCCTTCCAGCTTTCACTTGTTGACAAACCATACATATTGACACAAAATCAGCAATCTCCCTCTTCATGTTGTCCCACAAAAAATGTTCTTTCAAATCTCTATACATTTTCGTGCTCCCAGGGTGTATAGAGAAATTTTAACTATGAGCATCATCCAACAATTCCCATTTTAGATCAGGTAAATCGGGAACACAAAGTCTCTTCCCGAATTTCAAAATTCCATCTTCATATACAAAGTCTCTCAATCTCCCATCATTCACAGCTTTAATCTTCTTTTTAAATTCTTCATCGTCGGTCTGAGAACTCTTAATACTTTCTAGTAAATATGGTTTGGCAACCATTTGAAAAAGAATTGATGTTTCACCTTCCCTGGTTATTCCCATGTCCATCTTCACTAGATCCATGAAAATTGGATCCTTTTCAATTCTCATATTGTTCAAAACTCCATGGTCTTTTCTACTCAAAGCATCTGCCACCTTGTTTGCTTTCCCCGGGTGGTAGTGTATCGTGAAATCATAATCCTTGAGTAATTCAATCCATCTCCTTTGCCTCATGTTGAGTTCTTAGAAAATATACTTCAAACTCTTGTGATCAGTATAAATCTCAAATTTTTCACCGTAGAGGTAGTGACTCCATATCTTCAAAGAAAAGATCACAGCTGCTAACTCGAGATCATGAGTAGGATAGTTTTGTTCATGAATTTTCAACTGTCGTGATGCATAGGCGATAACTCTATCCTTCTGCATAAGGACACAACCAAGTCCTTTCTTTGATGCATCACTATAAATAACGAACCCATCATTCCCCGATGGTAGAGTCAATATAATCTTCTATTCAGTTCTTCAAAACATTCTTCACACTCTTTTGTCCAAACAAATTTAACCCCTTTACGTGTGAGCTTCGTTAATTGGTTATCCAATCGGGCAAAATTCTGGACGAAACGTCGATAATAACCTGCCAAACCAATAAAACTACGTACCTCAGTTATACTCGTAGGTGCTGGCCATTCTTGGATTGCCTTGGTCTTAGAAGGATCAATAGAGATTCCATCTTTAGAGACAATATGTCCAAGAAAAGAAATCTCATGAAGCCAGAATTCACACTTGCTAAACTTCCCATATAATTCATGCCTCCTCAGAGTCTTCAAGATAATGCGCAATTGATTTTCATGATCTTCGTAGGTTTTGGAGTATACCAAGATATCATCAATAAATACCACCAAAAATTCATCGAGATACTCCTTGAAAACTCTATTCATTAGATCCATGAATACAGAGGGTGCATTAGTCAATCCAAACGGCATTACGGTAAACTCGTAATGCCCGTACCTGGTTCGAAATGCTGTCTTCGGAATGTCTTCCTTCTTCACACACAATTGATGGTATCCAGATCGAAGGTTAATCTTTGAAAAGTATTGAGCTCCATGTAGTTGGTCAAATAAATCATCAATACGAGGTAGGGGATACTTGTTCTTTATCGTTATAGCATTGATCTCCCTGTAGTCGATACATAACCTCATAGATCCATCTTTCTTTTTAACAAAAAGAACAGGGGCTCCCCATGGAGAAACACTAGGGCGAATAAATCCCTTATTACTCAATTCCTCTAGTTGTTCCTTTAGTTCAACAAATTCTACAGTGGCCATTCTATAAGGGGTCTTCGATATAGGCCTTGATCCAAGAATCAAATCAATGGGAAACTCAACTTCTCATTCTGGAGGATGTCCAGGTAAATCTTCCGGAAATACATCTAAAAATTCTTTCACAACAGGTACATCCTCTATTTGAACATTCCTTTCCTCACCGACAGTTATTTCATTCTCTTCCTCCCCAATAATTGAATTAAGATGAGCTACTGGGGGTGGATCTAAATAAGAATTAGGTGGTGACGATTCTGCTCTAAAGATAAGGTGTTCCTTATCATTATCATCAAGAATCGTAACCTCTTTCTTCTTACAATAAATCTTCGCATCATAGTCTGAAAGCCAGTCCATACTGAGGATTATATCAAACTCAATCATAGGTATGACGACGAGATCAGCAGATAAAGAACATTTATGTGCTCTGATGGGGACTGATTCACAAAACATTGTTGCAATGATACTTCCCTTAGGAGTATTAAATGACAACTCCCTTATTAAATCAAATTGGAAATATCTAATTTTCTTAGAAAACTGGGAAGATATGAAACAATGCGATGATCCAGAGTCAAATAATGCATTTGCTAAACTTGAGGAAACCATTAAATTACCTGCCACCACGTCTTTCGGAGCTTCTACCTCAGCAGTAGTGATAGCATAAGCCTGGCCTTGATCCCTTGGCCTTTTCTGAGGTATGTTCTCCTGACACTTAGGACATGCATTTTCATAATGCCCCATCTACCTGCAATGATAGCACTGAATGTTGGTAGCTTCCTTCTTCCCCTTGCAATCACGAGCTTGGTGGCCTTTTTCACCACACTTGTAACAGACTCCCATTCCCTTCAAGAAAGTACCAGGATGTTTCTTCCCGCATTTACCACAAGATGGATATTCAACCTTTCCCTTCTTCCCCTTATTTCCATTCCCAGATTGATCAGCAGGTCTCTTCTTCTCTTGCTTTGCTTTAAAGTCATAAGACTTAGAGAATTCCTTTTCGGTCTTGATAGCACATGAGACAATGTCTTCGTACGACGAAAAGGATTGTGAGACTAATGCTCGACGGAGAAATGGTTTTAACCCATCAAAGAAACGATCAATCTTACTTCATGGGTTACGTATATAATCTCCAGCATACCTTGCTAAACTTGTAAAGTTAGCCTCATACTTTGTGACATTCTCATCCTCCTTTTGTCTCAGACTCAGAAATTGCCTTTCCATATCTGCTCGATGGTCGCAAGGAAATTATTTTTCTAAAAATAGATCTTTGAACTCCCTCCATTCCATATTGGATACTTCATAATCTTCCTTCATGTTTTGAATCAATGACCACCATTGATCAGCATCTCCAGTGAGGTGGTAAACTGCCATGATAACTTTTTCCCTTTCACTGCTCCCCAAAGCCTGAAATAATATCTCTAGGGAATTTATCCATTGCTCAGCTACTAAGGGATTTGTACTCTCCTTGAATGTTGGTGGTTTTTGCCTCATGAATCGATCTAACATTGATCCTCCACGCTGTGGATCAGGGTTCTCCATACAGGTAAGGTTATTATTCATAACCTGAGTAAGTTGTCCCAGTATGGTGATTAGCTGATCGGCACCAGTTGCATCATCAGCTCCACTATAATTATCTTGAGCAGGAGGGAAATACCTACATGGAGTGCGTGCATTGATACGGTTTCCATTTCTTCCACTAGGCGCCATTTCTAAACAATTGCATAAACTAGATCAGTTTATGAATCAAAATACATAATCCCATACTTATAAAACACTTAACATAAATTGAACTATTTATGGATATAATCCATAATCATAAAAAGGTTTTATTTGAGGAAGTATATGCTCATAAACCCTTCATAATGATTTGTAAAGAAAATGAGAGTTATCCTAAGCATATCCCCCGGGATTGTCGTAACCAAGAGTGCAGCAAGGCCCATTGTCATGCACCGGTTCCCGTTCGAGTCTAGCTCAAAGCGGTGTTTTCGGGTATTACCCCTAGGTACATCTGTGCCAGAGCCGCCTCTACCTGCTCGTATCCAGACATGGATGTATTGCTCGGAAAACTCACAAAATCTCTACAATACCAAAATTCTAGGAAGTTCTTCTATAATATTCCTCAAAGTTCATCTTAGGTCTACGTACTCTAATCAGAGTTTATCTAAATCTATCTTCCAAGGTTTGTACTAAACTTCCTCTGATACCAAGTGTAACGCCCCGACCCTAGTTACCCAGAGTCGGTGCATTATTACATAACATTGGCATGATCACAAGAAAGATCAAATCTCGAAAGACCGATTGGTTTAGTAGCCTTGGAAACACTAGATATATTCATAAGTCTTACATTACATCATAAAATGAAAAAATACTACAACAACATATTGTCTCCATAAACCACACTCATATCCCCACATAATATCCCTGCAGGTCATTCATAATTCACTTCTTAACTTCTTGGGAAAAATAAAACATAGAAAAGGGGTGAGCTCAAATGCCCAGTAAGGATAACAATATATCGGAACATTCAAAATAAGCATAAACATTTAAGGCAATGCATTACTAAAACAAAAGCCTTTTAAACTTGAACTTCAACATAGTATGGAAAAAGTAAAATGAAATAATGCCATTTACTTGTTCACATGGATACTCTACTAATCGAATAATCACATGAAATATCAATAACCACTTTCATAATGTTGGAATGCATAATGCCAGAATATCATAACCACATAGCCAAGGCCTCGTGACAAGACTACTAATAAGATTTTTCCAAGGCCTTGTGCCAAGACACTAGTTTGTCTCATGAGACCTATCGATGCATCGAGGAGCTATAGCGGGCTCCACCCGTCACATATTAAGTCCAATGCATTCCCATATGAAAAGGTTTAAACATAACATAAACATTCGTATAAAAACTAGCATACGAAATGTCAATAATTTCACCATAAACTATGAATGGTATAAAAATAGCACATCCACAGTCAAACATATCACAAAACCTTCAATACAATATAGAAGTTTTGTATCATAATAAATCAACTTCAAATAAGCGTAAAATCCATCAAAGGATGTTGACATAGATGAAATCATAACACTTTTTAGAGAAATATCTCTTTCTATTTTTGAAATAATTTAAGATCCATATAAAATAAAACATTTTCTTTGAAAATATTCTTATAATCTTGTAAGTAAAGCTTTGAAGATTCTATAACGGTGGAAAATAACCGCACCCACAGTATAATTTAAAAAAAACATTCTTACCTTAATTCTGTCGAAAAGGTTAAAAAGGACCTTGTTTTGAAAATGACGGAAAGAATCCTCTTATAAAAAGTCAAACAAGGGTATAAATGACTTTAACCCATATTCTTGTAAATAATAAAAATGTTTTGAAATACATTTTTAAGAAAACATGGATGTGGATGGTAAAGAGATCCCTGTAGCTTATTACATATAAACAACCTCGGATAATGAAGAGATTGTGAAATAACCCTTACCTTCTACTTTTCCTTGGTTGGGGTAGGTTAACCTCCTTTATAATGGTGAAATAATTGTTATTAAATTATACAAGAATCATATACATTAATATGATATCATATATGATCTTTTAATATTGATTTGATAATAATATCTTAGTATTATCGTTGTTTCGGGTGTTAACTTACTTGTTTTCTTTTATATGTTTTGTTACGTAAGACATGTTTTTAAAGGATAGGTTGTATATTATTCATATACATAATGATATCAAGTCCTTAAACATCATTTTTTAAATCATCAAATGATAATTATACTTGAATGTATACGATGGAGAATGAATCTCATCGCGTTCGTGGAGACGGTAGTCCGTACGTACGCACGAGCAACAATATCATTCTTTTTATATTAAAATAATATATAAATGTATGGTATATCATATATACAGAATCA
This sequence comes from Viscum album, assembly GCA_963277665.1. NCBI lineage: Eukaryota > Viridiplantae > Streptophyta > Magnoliopsida > Santalales > Viscaceae > Viscum > Viscum album. Next base: position 1,719,069,787 of record OY728143.1, read on the forward strand.
TTAAAATGTTATATTTATTATTTACATGAGTTACACATCATTATTATACTCATCCAAATAATATTATATTGAATAACAATTACACCACGACGTGGAGACGGTAAGCCGTATGTACGCACGTATGGTGACATGTTATTCAAAGGGTGGATAGAATACTGAATATGGTTGTACCATATTTATAATAACATCATAGTATATATATGATACTGGATTTATTATTTTATAATGGTAACAACAAAGGAAGAAGTAGTGGAACAAGAAAGGAACTTGGAAAAGGGTGGTGAAATCATTACCTCTTCTTCGGTTTCTTCCTTTTGATTTGATCAAAATGGCTCCTTAGGTTGGATTTATGATAAAACTAATGCCCCTAGGTTTTATTGAGGGAATATGGGAGAGTATTTGGGCAGATTTTGGCCGAACCAAAAGGCTTTTAAGGTGTGAAGAAATGATAAGGAGGAGTGCCCTTTTATAAGAGGGGTGAGGGGCATCTTTGGAAAAGCTAGAGATATTAGTTTATAATAAATTCATATTCGGTTTACAAAGGCTCCAAAGTTGATTATTCAAAGGTTAAGGTTGTTATGGGTCGAAAAAAACTCAACCAATAGAATTTAGACAGTTTTGGGTACTTATATTAACCTTATCTCTAAGTATTAACTCTAAGTTAATTAGTTTCACTTTTACAATGTCTCTTTGTATTTTTATATAATATGGTTAATAATCATACCATATACATCCAAGCGACCCCCAGTGGTCCATTAATGATGAACCTATCATGATATAAGTCTCATGGCCTAACCTTAGATTTTTAGGAATTTAATATCAATTAATAATATAATATTTGTTTTAAGAACTCTTTTATGTCAATTTTGACACTATTCAATAGTTGATTTTTTTGAAACTCATAACAGATTGATTACTTCGAAAAAAGTAAATTAAATAAATCCTAATATATCATATTATCCTATAAAATTAGTTTAATTCATTAAAGGTTTCATATTATATTTATTTGGGTATTTATAATATCCATTAATTTAATTTTTCACTATTTTAGTAATTACTGCATCTTCATTGTGTCATAAATAAAATAAATTATTTAATGTCTAAAAATTATAAATAAAATATAATTATGTATTAAATCTTTTTATCTTTCTAATTACTATTTATAATCTAAAATCCAACATATATAACCCTATTTAATAATTGTTTTTCTAAAAGATATATGCTTGTGTCATTTTTGTATTCATTTTAACTTAATTATAATAAAGTGTCCCTATCACCTACAAGTGGCACCATGGGGTCCCCAAATTGACCCAAAGATGCCTATGGTCGAACATGTATCAAAGAATAAGGCTAGGACACATTTTAGGGTAATTTAATATGATTATAATATTATTTTTTAACCCTTATTTACCAGATTTACCCTTAACCATGGTAAATAAAATATTTACCACAGTAATTATTCAAAATGTCTAAAAATAAAAGTTACTTATTTACACAATTTGGACATCCTGATTCCAAATATGGAATCCATTTTTCTAAATTCAAAACACAGAAGTGGCAGAAATTAATTTAAAATTAATTCCCGCTGTCAAAACAAAAAGCGTGTTTTTAAGAGATAATAACTATCAAAAGCTTGACACTTGTTTATGTTCGGTTTAATTGTAAAATTATGTCCAATGACCAAAATTATATTAAATGGTAAAAATATATTCTAAATATACTTTAAAACCACTCAAATTCATAATTTATCACTATTAATTATTTTGATTAAAAAAGTTGTTTTTAATTGAAATTTAGTAATTTTCACTATTCATCAAAATATGAAAGTTATCCGAAAAGTACCAAAATTTCACCTTAGGATAAATTCGATATTCTGAATCCAGAAATGAAGTCCATTTTAAAATATAAAATATAAATAATTTCAAAAGGTAGGTATTACTATTCATAACGGCTAGTTTAATTGGTTATGGTGTGTTAGAACTTGGTGTTGCGTACAACACACGCTATCACATTATTCAAAGAGAAGCGTACCGTAGAAGCTCGGGGTGTTACAAAAATCATAAAATTAAGAAAAATTCACCGTAGGATAATTTCAACCATATTATTAAAAATATAATATTAATTTTTTAATAATAAATTTTCCAAATATATTATTTATATAATTTCAAAATAGAATACTCATTTATTGATAAATTCTTGGTTTTGTTGACTATAATAGATTTCATTCCCCTATAAAAACTATATTTGAGTTCATAAAAATTATATGATCGTTTATATATAATAAAAATTATTTAATAATAAAATTTTATTAAAATTTTATTATTTTAAATAATCCATTAACTCATAAAAATAAATTTCAAATTTAATATTGAATGTTAATTAAAAATAAAATTGGTGATTTATTTTATAAAAGTAGAAATCATTTATAAACTAGAAGTAAATATAACCATTATTATATCAAAATTATAATAAACACATTAATACTATAAGGTTTCAAATACATATAATTTTAATACACTATAAAATTACCTCTAAGGTTAATGTGGATGAAAATGTGAATTTCATGGGACTTCTCAGCATACATTGTTTGAGGTGCGTTCTCGATGAGCTTGAACTTATATCATAAACAGTGTCACTGATGTATTAGTTAGTGGATCTCAGCCTGTAAATGGTCAAGGTAAATTCCCAGTTACACTATCACCGTCGAAAACACTGATAAATAGGCTTCATTGGTTACAATCCTACTTGTCTATGACATCACATTCATTGTCATGTCATTTCAATTTATCAATACCCAAAATTTATATGAATCATATGATCACTGTTCAATGACTATATTATCAATGATAATGATGTGTGAAATTCTTCTAATTATGATACGATATAATGAAACCAAAGATTTTTAGGTGTTTTCTATAAACATATTTCATAATAATACATTTAATTCAACCACAATGGGAATTTTATTTATAAATGTTCAGGTCATTACAAAATTACATTGAGTCATCTTAAATAGGGGACCATATTCTGATAAAAAAATACAAATAGAGTTTGATGGTTTAAATGATATTTTGAATTATTTTTATAATAATTAGAAATCGTTTTTTACACAATGAATAAAATATAGGGATTTTTTTCCCAAACCGTCCAAAATACAACGGATAATATAAGAATGATTACAACAAGGATTGGTAATGAGATTTATCCACTTGAACAAAGGAAAGATAAATATTATCTTCAGGAATGTGCGTATGAATATTATGAGTTAAATTATAAATATCAATCTAGTAATCCAAAAAGGAAACAAACATAGAAGAAACTAGGAAAAGGTTTAGGAAAGATAGATCTGAAAAACCATTTCAAAGATATTTAATGGGGATGTAAGATATTCCATTATCATTATCCTCTAGGATAAATGAGCCATAGAACCATGATGAATAATACTTACAATAATAAATTACATAAATGATTCAAAAATATGAAATCAATATTCCTCTATTAGAAGCTATCCAAAAAATTCCAGTGTATTATAAATTCCACTTGGAACAATCATCTAAAAGGAGTGGAAAATTTTAGAATGAATGAATAATATTATTAAGAAGTGTCTAAACCCTTATCAGACCATTAATACCCAAAAATAAATAACCAATGGATATTTACTATTCATTTACCTATAATGTCATGAACTGCCTTCACCAAAAGGAGGGAAGGGTCAAAAGGTTTCCAAGACCTTCCTTCTTTAAGATAAAGGACAGATAATGACCCCCAAAACCCACCTTTTATAGGTCCCCGAGTGGCGACTAGCACCAAGGGTATGGAAATTACACACAAGTGGAAGGCATTACCCCTTTTTTTTATAGGATCGGGAGATAAGATGATGAAACCCAACAACACCAAAAGTAAAAGAAAAGTAAAGACAAAAGTAAACCATTCCCATGTGCATGTTCCCAAATTAAAACCACAAAGTACAAAAGTGACTACAAGGGTAAGTACCAAAGAAAGGAAAACAGCAACTGCAACTGCCCAAAGGACCGAGCTAGTTTGGTCCTGCGCGATCCCTGAAGTCCTCTTGGAAACCAGAAAGCAGTTTTATATACGTAGGGTGAGCATACAAGTACACTCAGTAAGGAAAACCAAAGACTCTCGTGCACAAGTCGGGGAACGTACTAAAGTCCCGTGATAAGCAGGCAAGCATTTCTATGAAGGAGTTCACCCATCCCACTCACCGGCTACACTCACTAAGTAATGCAAACCAAGTAATATATATATAAGAGCACATCGATGTTTGGGTACCCCGCACCACTTTCCCACTAGTTATTTAGACATCCTACGTGTCGAACCAATCCCGCCAATCTCACTGCAGTCCCACTGCCACACCCGCCCGCACACACCTGGGCCACCACCGCACGTAGTCCCACTACCGAATCCCACCAGAAAACACCTAGGCCACAACTGTCACACGTAACCATGACTACAAAAACCTAGGCCAGAACAACCACCACCACGCCCGAAGACACCTGGGCTAGAAGATCCACTGCCACGCCCGAAGACACCTGGGCCTCATCCCAAAGACACTTGGGAAACCACCAACCCTCACACACCTAGTCCAACCACCACACAACCTTGCCCAAATATTCTTGGGCTAATAATGGACCTCAAGTCATCACAGCCTTCTCGAAGGTACTTGGGCTATCCGAGAAAGGGAGCAGAAAAGAAGCTAATAACCAGCCACTAAGAATAGTGTTGGGAAAAACACCCTCCCCCATGAAATGGGGGTGTTCGGCACTATGTTTTCAACTTGGGTGGGGCGCAAATAAGAAACACTAAACTACAAGTATATACATAGGTAACAAGAACTCACCCAAAGTTAGGTTTTTCTTCAGACATCCTACAGATCACAACAGCACTCAAGTCCGAGTGACGACTCTCGCCAGCAAAACTCATTTGTCCCATTCTTGTTTTTAAGTTCAGTAAAAAAATTTAAATAAGTTCATGCACCTACTTGGGCAACTAACACCATAAGAATATCTGAGGAAAGAATCCAGCCAAACGTCAATTTAAACATTCACACCCGGTTCTCTTGTAATGTTACAACAACAAGGGGATAAGTGAGATCCCTCAAAGTACTAGAACCAAAGAAACCCTCGAGACACTACCCCGTGTCGCCCAAAATTGTCTCTCCTCATCAGAGGATCCCACCCCAATTTGTGACATAAACAAGGGAACCACCCGGTCTTAAAACTCACAACCACCGAATCGATATCAATAGGGGATCCCATCCCTTCCCACATCTCCAGCAATCGGCCCATAAAAGAAAACAACCAAACCACTACCACCAACACAAAGCTGGGCCATGCTGGTATTTTCAGATTTATAAGATTTAACACACTCCATGATTACAATTTCGTGTGCTTTAACAGGGGGTTATCACAGAAGGGTTGATCCTGGTGCTTTCAGTTTATTTAGCCGGGTGTACGTGATTACCCAATTTCCCTTTTCACAGCAGGAGTTCACAACCACAAACAAGTCATTTAAAACATCCCTAAGGGATCATTAGTGCATAGAGAAAGACCACCAATGGCCATAATTTTTAGTAGTCATAAGCCCGCACAATTCAGAAAGATTATCATAACATAAAACAACATCAATGATCACATCCCCCCCTTCTTTCATCATATAATCAGTTCATTATCTTTATTTAGGTTTGGTTTAACCAATTCTACAAAATCAAAAGCATGCCCACCCCACATGATACACAAAAGCAAGAGATGAAAATATTCCCTACCTGTTGATCAACGATCGACGCTAAGGCGGGGGGAAGAACTTCATGGATAGCGATGTGGTTCTCCTAAACGAAAATTGCCTCGTCTATCAACGCTTAGGCTGAGCGTGGAACTTCACGCATATCGATGCAGCTCGTCTGAACGAAAAGCTGCTCGTCTGGATGAAGGGTAATCTTAGCACAGGGTGATCGAGAAAAGAAGAAACCATGGATAACCCTTAGTTTATAAGATCTGCAGACGGTTGAGATAAGAACACCAAACCGTGTAAGGTGCGGGGGTCATGGATTGACCACGCAGCCCCACAAGTTATTAAAGGGGTCGGGTGGTTTAAAATTACACACACACTAGGTTAATTTATTAAATCTTTAATTATAACATTTATGGGCATTACCAGGCTTTAAAACAAGATTAAGGGGGGTCAAAGAAGGGTTTAAAACTCAATTTGTACACGTCACTGGAAAAACCATGACAAAGATGGGTGACACCGATCGGTCTCACCAATCGGTCGTGCCGATCCATCCCGCCGATCAGTCTCACCAATCGGTCCTGCCAATCAGTCTCACCAATCGGTCTCCCCGATCGGTCGCGCTAGTCGGTCTCACCGATCGGTCGTGCCGAGATGCTACCCCCTTTAGAGTCTGGATTTTTGGCAAAGGAAAGGACCAAGAGAGTCTGGGTCATCACATCAGATACCTCTCAAACTATTCTCTCCCTTGAGAATTTAAACAACCCAGAAGGAAAGAGCGGGTCCGAACAACTACCTCGAAAGATACCTCTCAAGAGTGAACCTCATAGTTAACTAATAACACCTTCCTGTCACAAACCAAGCAACATATCATGTAAAACTGCCCAAGCATGTGGGGTGTGGGTAGTCTCTTTCTCCATGTCAAGATATTATCCACTTTGGGCGGCACTGCCTCGCCCGCACGGGTTTAATCGTGTCCACCTTAATGCGTCTTGATTAGGGGTCGGGTTCTCTCCTCCCTCATAGCCAGGACTTTTCACACACATTCAGAGGAAAAAAACTAGCATTTCATAGCCAACATGGTAAAAAGTTCTACCACAATAGCTATAACAAAAGAAAAAAACTCAAAAAAACTCTGGGTATTGGGCATGCATATGTGCTTCCCTCTCCCATGTACTCTCCTCAATCCTACCATGTCTCCAAAACACATGAACCAAGGGAACAGTTCGCCCATGAAGCACCTCTTCTTTGTGATCCTTAATCATCAATGGAATCTCCTCAAAAGTCACGTCGTCCTCGACGTCCAGATCTCCCTAGCAGAGGATGCGTGAATTGTCATGAAGATACTGACAGAGCTAGGAAATGTAGAAGAAATCATGTATCCTCAGTAGCGACGGTGGTAACGCTAGCTGACAGGACACTTCGTTGACCCGCCGTAACACTTTGAAAGGCCCGATGAACCTGGGAGAAAGCTTACTCCCCTTGTCGAACCTCCATTGTCCGCACTGAGGGGAGACCCTTAAGAACACGTGGTCTCCAACCTCAAATTCCAAGGTCCTCCTCCTGGTATCAGCATATGACTTCGCCGGTCCTGGGCCGCCTTCATCCTTTCCCGTATTAGCTGAACCTTCTCTATCATGCTCTGCACCACCTCTAGGCCAAGGATGCCTGCCTCTCCTACTTCTTCCCAACACACAGGTGAATGGCATGGCCTCCCATACAAGGATTCAAACGGGGCAATACTGATGGTAGAGTGATAGCTATGATTTTAGGTGAACTCTACTAGGGGAAAGTGTTGCGCCCATGATCCACCTGAGTCCAGAACACATGCCCGTAGCATATCCTCCAAGGTCTGGATGGTGCGCTCTGTTTGTCCATCTATCTGGGGATGGAAAGTAGTGCTAAGGCATAACTGTCTGCCAAAATCATGCTGCAATCCTTTCTAGACGTGCGAGGTAAACCATGCAGCCCTATCCGAGACTATAGACCTCATAACTCCATGCAGCCACACCACCTCATCCATGTACTTTCGTGCCAAAGCATCTACAGTACTCAACTCCCTGATCGCCAGAATGTGGGTCTATTTCGTCAACCGGTCCACTACCACCCAGATGGCGTCGTATTCCCCTTGGACATTGGGAAGTCCCATGACGAAACCCATCGAGATGTCGTCCAACTTCCACTCGGGGATATCTAGAGATTGCAGTAGGCATCCTAGAACTTGGTGTTCAGCCTTCACTTGCTGACACATTAAGCACTTGGCCACAAACTCTACCACTGCTCCCTTCACTCTGGGATAACAAAACTGTCTCTTTAGTCCCTGATACATCTTGGAAACTCCTGGGTGTACCGCCAGGGGTGAGTTGTGGAACTCACTGAGAACCTTTCCGCGCATCACTCCTATAACAAACAACCTTCCCTAGAAAAGAATCTGGTTCTGACCATCCACTATCCATCCTTCCGCAGCATTACCCTGGTCAACTCGGTGACGCATCACTTCGCACTCTGGTTCTCCCCACTGAGACTCCTCCACTTGCTGCAACAGAGACGACTGAACTGCCATCTGATATAGGAAACCTCTACCACCATCCATCCTCGCATCTAGGTGTAAGGAAGCCAAATCCTCCGTCGCCTTTCAGGAATCCGCTGACTCTCGGACCGCATCCTTCTGCGTCCTCCTTTTCAAGGCATATACCACTACATTTCCCTTTCCCTCAGTATAAGAGATCTTGAAGTAATAATCCTGGAGGAACTCCACCCGTCTCTACTCTCGCAAGTTTAGGTCCCGCTGGGAGAAGATATACCACAACCTTTTGTGATCTGTGATGACCAAAAAGCGTTCTACGATGAGGTAGTTCCAGCATAACTTTAGTGCTAAAATGACCGTTGCAAGCTCCAGGTCGTGGGTGGCGTAATTATGCTCATGAGGGCGTAGATTTCTGGACCCATAAGAGATCACCCATTATTGCTGCATTAACACACATCCCAGGCCCTATCTTGAAGCATCGTATAACACATCATACGCCGCCCCTTCTTCTGGAAATCTTATCACTGGGGCACTGACCAACTTCTCCTTCAGATAGTTGAAGGCTGACTCGCACTGCTCACTCCACACGAAAACCTGGTCTTTCTTGGTCAGGGCTGTCAAAGGGGCTACAACTTGGTAGAAGTTGGGTACGAACCTCTGATAGTAACCCACCAGCCCGAGGAAACAATGATCCTCTTCCACATTCTTTGGTGCTTCCCATGAAACAACTGCCTCAACCTTTGATGGGTCTACTGCTACCCCCTGCTCGGACACCACGTGCCCGAGGAAGTGCACTTCTCGTGTCCAGAACTAGCATTTCAACAACTTCCCATAGAGACGATGATGTCAGAGGACCTCTAGAACTATACTCAGATGTTCTGCATGGTCCTCCTCTGTTCTTGAGTAGACCAGGATGTCATCGATGAACACAACTATGATCCGATCTAGGTACTCTCGGAAGATGGAGTTCATAATCCCCATGAACACAGCCGGGGCGTTCGTAACACCAAAGGGCATGACTAAGAACTTTAAGTGTCCATATCTGCACCTAAACGCCGTCTTCAAGATGTCACACTCCTTCACTCTCAGCTGGTGGTTCCCAGACTGTAGGTCGATCTTCGATAACCATCCTGCCCCTTTCAGCTGGTCGAAAAGATCGTCTATCCTCGGGAGAGAGTAGAGATTATTGATCGTCACCTGATTTGGCCTCCAATAGTCTATGCACAACCTAAGACCACCATATTCCTTCTTTAAGAACAAGACTAGAGCACCCCACGGTGATGCACTCGGCTGAACATAACCCCTCTTCATTAGATCATCAATCTAGATCTGTAACTCCCGTAGCTAAGAAGGTTCCATCCGGTAAGGATCCATCGAGATTGGATGAGCATCGGGCTGCAGGTCAATCCCGAAATTGATATCCCATCGAGGGGGTAGAGTCGTTATCTCCTCAGGAAAGACGTCCATAAACCCATGAACAACCTCTGCCACCTCCACCATCTCAGCATCTACTGATTCCACTAGCAGCTCAGCCAACAAGGAGAGGAGGGGTTCCTCTCACCTACTACCCTTCTGACTGCTCCGCTCGCCGGTGAAGGTAACATGCCGGCCGCCCAAGTCCAAGAACACAAACCTTCCTCATAAACAGTCGATGACGACACACACATAAAATAGCCAGTCGATGCCTAGGATGACATCGTATGAATGTATCTGTAGCAGAAGAAGACCCCTAACTGACTGATGTGGCCCTGTCATCAGTCTGCATCCCTGAAAAACAAACAACAAGTTGGTCTGACCTCTGACTGGTGTGCTCAAAACATGGGGCACTAGAAGTATCTATGAATCTAGGCCCAAGGTATGGGCTAGACTGGGTGCAAAAAAGGAGTGCAAATCTCCAGTATCGAATAGGGCATAAGCAAGAGTGCTAAGCAAACTGATCATACCTCGAACAACCTCCGGCCCTGCTGGAACTGCTGCCTCCACGACGTGTAGCTATCCACACTCGGCTCGAATTCCCCTCGGCAGTCAGACACCTTCCAAACCACACCCTGGTCGGGGTCCCTGAGGAGCACCCTGAGGTCGGCCCCCTCCTCCTACGTCTGTCCTCGGAGGAGTGGGAGCTCGCTGTCCCTGCTGCTGCTACTGGAAAGGCCTGGCTGGAAACTGCTGCTGGGGCGGTTGTTGGGGTTGTTTGCCACCGTCGTACTATACCCGGTCTGGAAACTAACTCCAAAGATGTCCATGGCTCCCAAATACAAAGCATCACTGCCCCAGGCGCGACGGAAAAGGGAGAGGATGGGGGGATCGAAACTGAAACTACTACGACCTGCTCCCTGTGGGTAGGAACCTGGATGGTCTTGATGCTGGAGGCTTGGTGCTGAGAGCCATCCCATTCGATGGTCCCAGCTGGAGCCCCTCTCGTGACACACCTCCTAGAGCGTGCATCCTCTCCACCACTTTGGCCTTCTTCTGGACCTTCATGTATGTCGGCAGGGTAAAGGGGGTAACAACATACTAGAGGAAGGATCAGAGTGCCTCCTCTAGACGTCTTTCCTAAGACTCCTCATCAGGAAAGAGATTCGGAGAAAAACATAGTAGGTTCTCGAACTTAATTACTATCTCCCTCACTGACATACTCCCATGTTGGAGAGAGTGTAGCTCCTGTCTCTTTTCCACCTTCATCGTCGAGGAGAGAAATTCCGCCCGAAACTCCTTCTTGAAATCAGCCCATGGCACCTCAGCCTCTCTCCTCTCCCCCAAGTAAAGTTTCCACCACTGATGCGCCGCTCCCCACATATGGCTGAAGATCATAGGAACCCAGTACTCGGTCGGGGCCCGAATCAGGCCGAAGGCTATCACTATCTCCTCTATCAAGCCTTCAGTCTTCATGTCAGAGGTGCTGCCTTCGTACTTCTTGAGGGTCTGTCGCTGGAAGGCCTGAAGAGTCTTATGCCACTGGTCGCCATCTTCATCTCAACCAGCTCTCTGCCGATCGGCCAAAGTAGTCTCCGGGGTCTCGATTGCCTGTACCACACGTGGTCTCCTTCCAAGTTCCATAGCTGCAAGGTAAACAAAGAATGCCTAAGCCCAAGTAGTGCAGAATATTGTTCCTAAAATTTATTAAACTTTTCATTTACCCTTAATTCCGAAGACATCTCAGAAACACGAGAACACAAGTCATTATGATGCATTTACCTTTCCTAGGGTCTCCACCCTGCAATCAGTGTGGCCTCACTTGGTCGTTCGGTAGGTCCATAGTCCTTGCATCGGATCACGAGGGCCCCTAAAATCTCATGTCCTAGCCGATCTTCCCTGGCCTAATTCACACACCAAGGTCACCCAACACTATTTCCTTATCATCCCATGCAATCCTCACTGTGCCTAACTCTAGACTCCATCCTATATCTCAATCTCCTTCCCTTTGATACCATTCTATCACGACCCGCCTTCACCAAAAGGAGGGAAGGGTCAAAAGGTTTCCAAGCCCTTCATTCTTTAAGTTGAAGGAGAGATAATGATGCCCGAAACCTGCCTTCTATAGGTCCCGGAGTGGTGACTAGCACCAAGGGTATAGAAATTACCCACAAGTGGAAGGAATTACACTTTTTTATAGGATCGGGAGATAAGATGATGAAACCCAAAAACACAAAAAGTAAAAGAAAAGTAAAGCCAAAAGTAAACCATTGCCACATGCATGTTCCAAAAGTAAAAGCCACAAATTACAAAATTGACTACAAGGGTAAGTACCAAAGAAAGGAAAATAAAAAGGGCAACTGCCCAAAGGTTCGAGCTAGTATGGTCCTGTGCGATCCCCGAAGTCCACCTGGAAATCTGAAAGCAGTTTTATATACGTAGGGTGAGCATACAAGTACACTCAGTAGGGAAAACCAAATAATCTCGTGCACAAGTGGGGGAACGTACTAAAGTCCCATGAGAAGAAGACAACCATTACTATGAAGGAGTTCACCCATCCCACTCACCAGCTACACTCAACAAGTAACGCAAACCAAGTAATATATATAAGATCACATCGATGTTTGGGTACCCCACGCCACTTTCCCACTGGTTATTGAGACATCCTACGATCGAACCAATCCCTCTATTCTCACTGCGGTCCCACTGACACACCCGCCCACACACACCTAAGCCACAACCGTACGCAGTCCCACTGACGAATCCCACCCATAAACACCTTGGCCACAACTGTCACACGTAACCATGCCTGCAAACACCTAGGCCAGAAGAACCACCGCCACGCTCGAAGACACATGGGCTAGAAGATCCACTACCACGCCCGAAGACACCTCGGCCTCCTCCCAAAGCCACATGGGAAACCACCTGCCCGCACACACCTGGTCCAACCACCACACTACCTTGCCCGACGATTCTTGGGCTAAATATGGACCATAGGCCATCAAAACCTACCCGAAGGTACTTGGGCTATCCGGGAAAAGGGAGTAGAAAAGGAGATAATAACAACCCACTAAGAATTGTGTTGGGAAAAACACCATCCCCCATGAAATGGGGGTGTTCAGCACTAAGTGATCATCTTGGGTGGGGCGCGAATAAGAAACAAAAAACTACAAGTATATACATAGGTAACAAGCACTGACCCAAAGTTAGGTTTCTCTTCAAACAGCCCACAGATCACAATAGCACTCAAGTCCGAGTCACGACTCTCGCCAACAAAAATCATTTGTCCCATTCTTGTTTTTATGTTCAGTAACAATGTTTAAATAATTTCATTCACCTACTTGGGAAACCAACACCATAAGCATAACCAAGGAAAGAATCCAACCAAACATCAATTTAAACATTTACACCCAGTTCTCTTGTAATGTTACAACAACAAGGGGATAAGTGAGACCCCTCGAAGTACTGGAACCAAAGAAACCACTGAGACACTACCCCATGTCCCCCAAAATGGTCTCTCATCAACAGAGGATCCCACCCCAATTCGTGATATAAACAAGGTAACCAACCGTTCATAAAACTCACAACCACCGATTCCATATCAACAGGGGATCCCATCCCCTCCCACATCTCTAGCAATCGTCCCATAAAAGAAAACAACCAAACCACTACCACCAACACAAAGCAGGTCCATGCTGGTATTTTCAGATTTATAAGTTTGAACACACTCCATGATTTCAATTTCGTGTGCTTTAACTGGTGGTTATCACAGAAGGGTTGATCCTGGTGCTTTCAATTTATTTAGCAGGGTGTACATGATTAACCAATTTCCCTTTTCACAACAGGAGTTCACAACCATAAACAAGTCATTTAAAACATCCCCAAGGGCTCATTAGTGCACAGAGAAAGACCACCAACGGCCATGATTTTCAGTAGGTGTAAGCCCGTACAATTTAGAAGGATGATCATAACATAAAACAGCATCAACGATCACAACCCCCCCTCCTTTCTTCATATAATCAGTTCATTATCTTAATTTAGGTCTAGTTTAAACAATTCTACAGAATCAAAAGCATGCCCACCCCACATGATACACAAAATCGAGAGACGAAGAAATTTCCTACTTGTTGATCAACGATCGACGCTAAGGATGGGGGCAGAACTTCACGGATAGTGATGCGGTTCGCCTGAACGAAAATCGCCTCGTCTATCATCTCTTAGGCCGGGCGCGGAACATCACGCATAGCGATGTGGCTCATCTGAACAAAAAGATGATCTTCTGGACGAAGGGTCCTCTTAGCATAGGGTGATCGAGAAAAGAAGAAACCATGGCTAACCCTTAGTTTATAAGATCCATGGACGGTTGAGATAGGAACGCCAAACTGCGTAAGGAGTGGGGATCGTGGGTTGACCACGCGGCCCCACACGTTATTAAAGGGGTCGGGTGGTTTAAATCGATGCACACACCAGGTTAATTTATTAAATATTTAATTATAACATTTATGGGTGTTACTGGGCTTTAAAAAAAGCTTAAAGGGGGTCAAAGAAGGGTTTAAAACTCAATTTGTGCACGTCCCTGGAAAAACCCCAACAAAGCCGGGTGATGCCGGTCAGTCTCACCGATCGGTCGCACCGATTGGTCAGGCCGATCGGTCTCACTGATCGGTTGTGCGGATTGGTCTCACAGATCAGTCTCCCCGATCGGTCACGCCGGTCAGTCTCACCAATCGGTCGCGCCGGTCAGTCTCACCGATCGGTCGCGCCGATCGGTCTCACCGTTCGGTCTTACCGATCGGTCGCACTAAGACGCTACCCCCTTTAGGATCCGGATTTTTGGCAAAGGAAAGGGATAAGAGAGTCTGGGTCATCACATATAAGTTCATTATTTTTTTGATGATTTATGATATCTTTGAGAATAAATAAATTGTATTCCTCACATTGGATTTAGGTATATATAAATAATAGAATTATATTCTATAAGAGTGGTGTTTATGCTTAAACTATATCCACAATTTTTCTAGTGGGACTCTTATAAGATGTTATAATTTTAGTAAAATGATATATTTTTTCTGCTAAATTCTATATCCCTACCTTAGAAGACGAAAATAAACAAAGACATTTTACAATAATATTGGGAAGACCATTCCTTGACAAGACCTAGAAAATAACCAATATAAAAGAATAAACATTAACTATGGTGCTTGTTGTTAGCTTAATTATCTTTACCATTATTGACTCTATGAATCACCCTTCAAGCAATCAATCACTTTAATCTGTCTCCCACGAACAATGTACTAAACATACTAATAAGTAACATATTATCTATGAATTATTTTACCTAGGATATCTAAATTCTATTAAAAATATCTTGGAATAATTGAGTGCCCAATTTTTTAAAATTATGTTTTTTAGTTAGAAGAAAATATGAAATATAATTTATTTCATAAAATATTCTAAAATAAAAAAGATGATATCATTTATTATAAGTCTTAGATTCCTGATTTGTAAGTGGAAATCCTAAATTAAATCTCATCTCTTGAACAACCCCTGAATTTGGAATTTGATGCACTTCCTCTAGAATTAATGTGAGTAGTAATAATTTTCAACGATTTTTACACCACCTAAGAACAAAATCCTATTGAGATTTTATGTAAAATAATTTGATCCATACTATAGAGATTATGATATATCCATGTAGTTAAACCAACATATTTCTCACATATAATCAATTTAGAGGGTGATTTCATACCATTTAGGCATCCCATAAAGGGACCAAGCCCCACTATCATGGATATAATATAACCAAATGTTCATAAAACAATATTACATCTTAATAAATACATATTGAATAAATTATAAAAAACACACTAGAACTATATAAGTTTATATTTTTAGATATTATATATCAATATTATTATTTTAATAATGATCATCAATATATCCCATAATGATAATCCCTCACATCACTATTTATTGGAATTTCGTATATAAAACATTCTTCGCATCATAGGGAAAATAATCAAAATAAAAAGGTTCAGATCATATGATAAGTAAGAGTAAACATGAGAGACACCATTTTATGATCATATGAAAGAATAAGATAAATATATGGTCATGAGGTCTTGATCATAACATATAATAATAATAAATTAGAATTCTGGCATAACAATATAAAATTTTTTAAAAAACGAATCACTATAATTAGACTTCATCCTGACTCAGCAATGAACCATATTTTAATGTAATAAATAGATAATGTATTATCATATGTATAGATAACATTTAATATGTGATGATTAACTACCAATACCATTAGACCAGTCATCAAAATTTTCTTCTCTGAATAGATTAAGCATATTAACTTTTTACCCATAATGATTTAAGCACATCAACTTTTTTCCAATAAATATATCAAGAGATAAAATAACTTACCCAATATATTGGATGGAGATATAGGTCCCACCCCTAACACAATTAAAACCCAACATATTTATTCCATGATATAATAAAACATCAATCATCATCAGAACCCGTGAGATGAAATTGGTGTCATGAAAATG
Source organism: Viscum album (assembly GCA_963277665.1). NCBI lineage: Eukaryota > Viridiplantae > Streptophyta > Magnoliopsida > Santalales > Viscaceae > Viscum > Viscum album. Next base: position 1,719,086,035 of record OY728143.1, read on the forward strand.
TCATGTTTTCATCATAATCACAAACCATCAAGAGAAATAATAAGGATAATATCTATTGATAATATCATCATTAAAGAGTATGTAACATATAATAATTTTTCATTATTTGGAAAATTATTTTCAATTATTACATGGAATAATTTCTCATGAAAAAAACATTTCCTTTTTAAAATTAGTTATTTTTTTTAAAATCCACACAATAATAAATGATTTTCTAAAAGAATCATGTGAACATCTAATGAATCATTTAAAAAATTAATTATTAATGATAATGGTAATATCATCTAATTTTTATTAGTTTAAAAATATTCCTTACATATTGTTTTATAAAATTATCAATTTACATCATTTGTAAAGCAATAAAAAGATTAATTTCATACCATTTGGTAATATGTAAAACATGGGTAAAATGACATTAAAAATTTATTAGTGAATTGTAAAAACCTTATAGAAATTTTTTATTCATAAAACATGTAAATAGGAGATAAATATCACATAGTGGTGACTTAAATATAAAAAATTTACTAATGATAATATTGTGAAATCTTCCCTTACCTCAACTATCGCCTTTCCTAAGTCATTATCAAAGCTTATGTATAATACATTTTGTATTTTTTTCTTCATGTGTTCTCTAACTATATTCATATGTATCATTGAATTTTTGATTTATTTATAAAATCTAATCACATGTTCATTAATATTTATTTTATAGTAATCACTACTTTGGGTGATAAATACTTCATTTTCCAATCATGTTTCGGTTCAGCAGTCTCCAGATATATAATTTGATTATGATACCTTTATTCATTGACTTTGAAACATTTTATAAACAAAATATAAAATTATTAAATTCATTTTACAATAATTCATAAAATGTATTGATATAAAAATGAATTCAACCATTCATGGAGATAGAAGGTCGTGCATATATATGAACATTGTATTTAGTTTTTGATGGACATGACAAAATAATGGTAAATAAGAATTCACATTTAATGAATAATTATTATATAAAGTATATCATATTTTTTCATAATAACCATCCTCCATTCCATAAATGAAAAATAGAAACTAAAATAAAATCCAATTGCTTTGGGGAGGTGGTAGTCCACATATATTCATGAGCGAAATTATAGTTTTCCAATACTTTTCATTGAAAGAAGTTAGATATTATATTATCATTATAGAATCCAAATTTTTTCATAAATATCATACATAAAATTCAATCACATAATATTAGTATCCCATAAAATAAGGTTATTAAAGATGAATTGTATTGCTATTTTGAGATGGTAATACGTACTTACAACTGAGTGATACTTTTACTTCTAGTTTTTTTGGAAATTTGGTGTATAGTTGAATTTTCATAATCATGATAAAATTTCAGAATACATTTGATAACAAAGTTATTATTTCATGATATATATTCAATATTTTTTGGAGGTAAATATTACAATACAATTAATGTGATCCATTAGAGAGATTATATGTTATTCAAAAGGGCTCCTTTAAATCACATCTAAAGGGATCTATGGTCAATATTTTGGGAATAAAATTTTAACATCAGAGTTTTTTTAAATAAATAATGGTTTCTGTAGCAGACATGATAATCCATATTGAGCTTAAACATATAACTAAATATTATTATTTAAATGTTAAAGTTATAAAATAGACATTATAATGACGGGAGTTGAAATTATTAAAGAAATCATAAAAATATATTTTTTACATGTTTATAAAATGATTAATTGGGGTCAAAATTAAATATAAATGGAATTAAAAACAAATTTCATATAATGGATGTGTTTTTATGAAAAAATATTTAAACGTGAATAATTATGTTCATAAAAAAATAAAATCACTCTTATTGCATTATATTAATGAAATATAAATTCATTATAATTCTTAAGATTAATTTTTTTTATTTTTCTAGTAATTATATCACAACAAATCTAATTTTGTGAATAAAATAAGTTTTTTTCAAAAAATACATTTTGATCATCCTTTGATGGAATATCATTTTTAAATATTGTTTTTGTCCATATTATATATTCTATTTTACAAAAGAAACACTTTATTTGTAATCATGACATAAATGTTTACTTTGGATAATTTTTGGGTATATTTTTGCTAAAATTCATTTTTAATGATTAGTGGAAAATTCTGCATTTTAATTCATAACTACATTTATTCTAATTTATTAATATTTCTATATTATCCTTTTACATGATTTTAAAGTATAATTAGATTATGTTTTCATCATTTAATCCAATTTTGGAGATTATAATGAATTCCACACTAAAATTGAATAGAAAACCTATGTGAACTTTTGAAAGTTTTACGTTAATAAAAAATTTTCTCATTTCATAAATGAGATTAATTTTCATTTAATTTCTAAAAATTTAGCATTTTGAATTTGGAAAATATTTATTCCATATTTATAATCAGTAGTCCATATTCTGTAAATAGGTCACTTTTATTTTTGGACATTATAAATAGTAAATTTAGTAATTATTTTTGTTACCATAGTTACTGGTCAATCAGGAAATGATATGTAAAAATAATAATATAAATATTATAAAACTACCCTAAAATTTGTAATAATTAAATTATATGAGCTATTTTATAAAAATAAAATCCTTGGTCCGAAATTGTGGCCTTTGGAATCCACTTATGTGTGATTATAGCATATACAACATTTTATTTAAAGAAAAGAGAAAGGTATCAAAATCACGTATCTAATAAATATAACAATTTAAATATGGGGTTATATAAGTGATATATTAAAATAAATATATTCCATGTAAAGATAATAATATTACCTACATCATGGTAATTTAATTTTAATTTTCAAGAAATAAATTAATTAATTAAATGGTGACATAATGTTGATGTAATGATTTCCAAATTAATGAAATAATCAAATAAATGATATTAAAATGTTTTAAATAAATATAATTTGATATAATTAATGCCATAAATGAATTATATGGATATATTTGACATGTTGGAGATGATTTAATTTATTTTTTTCGAACTTATATTGTAGTTATGGTTTTTTTTAAAAGTCAACTATTTAATAGTTTAAAAATTAACACTGTTGATATTTTAAAATATAAAATACTTTATTAAGTGTTTTAATTTTTCTTAAAAATACATGTTTTAGCCAAATATTTTTTACAATTCCTAATATTATATAAACAAACCTTTTATTGAATTTTCCATGTTATCGTAACTGTATTAGTAAAAAAAGTATAAATAAAATGATATCATTATAAGATTAAAAGGGGTATATATGTGTTAAAAAGATAAGAATTAAAAAATAATCAAAACATTAATAATTTTTATCGGATGAATTATTTTAGACACATAATAATCCAATATTTCAAATAAATCAATTTGGAACTATTTGGATATTTAAATGAATTTATATTTTCATAATACGTTTTGTAATTCCAAAAGATCCCCTTTCCAATCCTATAAAAGGGATCCCATTCCCCTCTATTTATTAAACGTCAAAAACCTTATGGTTTGTCCAATATTTATCAAAAATAATTCTATAATATTTCCCCAAATTCTTTAAAACTTAGTTTTGGAATAAATCCCTCCTTATAGATTTTAAGGTGTTAAGAAAAGGTAACTGTCTAATGAAAAGGTAAATGTTTTATTTAATTGTTTCTATTTCATTCCTTATTACACTTCCCTAAAATCATCCCCAATAATTATGAGGTAAAAAATCTAGTATAATAAATATAATGTGATTTTATTTGGTTAATATCATCACCCAAATAAATCACCACTTCCATAAAATGGGTTATGGATTAATCATTTGTGTGTACCTGTGAACTATCACCTCTACAAACTAATATAATCCATTTTCCATAACTGCCTATCATAACTTGTTATAATGATGTAATTAATATTCATATGTGATAATTATGAAATATTACTCATGATAATATAATAATATATCAATTATATTCTTTTATTCCATGCACATTAAAATGATAATGTCGTTTGTGCGTGCGTGTGAACTATCGCCTCCACTGATCGATGAGATTTGTTTTTATTGTCCACATAACATTTATGTTTTATATAAGTATATTTAAATTATTAATATGCTTTTAAAGATATATTAATCATTTTGGAAATATAAAATAATAATTCACTTATTTTCATAATGATCCATTGAAATGGAAATGTTATTCATGCGTCATACAACCTATTGTCTCCATGATTATGACACTATTCATTTTTTATAAAAATAATTAATGGTCTGGTTTAAAAGTATAATTGATATATAAAAATGATTATAATGTCATGAATATTATTTTGGATATTATGGAAATATGACCACCTGATCCATTGACATCATACCAAGTTCATTTTCGGCTCATGTACCGAATATCAACAAAACATCCAGCATCAACATAAAAAATTAATGTAATATTCCTAACATGGAAATAAGTGAAATAACAAGAATAATAAAAATAAATATGGTTATAATGAAATATAATTCAACCTAAGTAAATTATTTAGGAAGATAAATAATGTATATTATGCGTTAGATTCAAGGTAAGAGGCTTTTTAACTCAAAACATCGTTTTAATGTTTTAATGATTTATTATTATAAATATTTTTATATTATGTCCATTTTTTCAAAATGGATTTGATGAGTGTATTTATATATACATGAATGTTTTAAAATGGTATCATTTGAATTTCTCATAAATTATTTCATGAAGTGAACCATGTAAGGGACTTCATCTAAATCATCTTTTATTGAGGTATATTTTGTTGTTATGCTGCACCTTATTTTATAAGGGGTATAATCAAATCATATAACTATTAATTTCATTCAAAGGTATTAAAAATTAATATTTTTTATGCATAATTTTACATTCGTTACAAAATGAAAAAATTAATGATTTTAAAATATATATAGAAAACGGAGTTTCTTACCCCATAATCATAATTTGATATTTGGCATCCTTTATAAGCCTTAATAATTTTAAAAGGGAAATGAAATCACCTATTAATTTTTTTTTATATTTTGATATGGAAAATAATTTCTGATAATTTATTTACTATTTCAATATCTTGAAATAGTTTCCTATGATTGCTAATGATATTTTTTGAGTGAAATATCAATAATTGAAATATCTTATGTGTAAGGATTATACAATAGTACTTTGATATTTGATGAGTTGTTACATGATAAAAAATATATTGGGGTGTTTCGTTATATTACTAAGACTAGAAATTCGATGATAAACGATGTATAGGTGGTTACATTATAAACTCTAATGCATTGGGTATAGAAGTCGACTGCATGGCTATTCAACTTGTAAGAGTGACATATATGGATGTCGACTGCAGGGCTATTCCATTTAAGTATGATTATGTCCCAATACACATTTATATGTTATATGTTCTTTATATTGGTATTATAGAAATCCCTTGATTACAAAAATGGTAATAAATGTGGTTATATTTAAAGGAATGTATATACTACTACTTAAGAGATAAATGTATATCATTATGATAATGTATTCTGGGGTTACATTGTTATTCATGACTAAAAGTTTTACTTCTTTCTGTATCCCTTACAAAGATTTTAATGATCATCCCATGTTTTTAGAATTTTTCCCACATGTTTTATGTGGGAATATATAAAAGGATAGGACCAAGATAAATTTTATTATGATTAAACGTGAAACAAAACCATGAATATTTTTACAATTATATGTTTCATGAAAAAATTGATAGTGAGTAGAATTATATAATTTATAATATTTGAGTTTTTATGTATGAATCGTGGACTAATTCTATAAATCTTTAATCTTTAAAATCCTCAATGTGATATACATAAAAATTTTATTTACTTACCTCATGAATTTGTAATATTTAAGAATGTGTCATTACATTTGGCTTTAGATAATGTTTTAGACATATTTAGAGATTATGATGTGTTCTCAAGAGTTATAGATATCATCATTGGTTTATAATTTTCAGGGTGATCATAAGATGAATTATTTAGAAATCCCTTTTTGGGATTTATGTTATTGAATTTAAAATGATTACTATAATTTTTTAAGGTATTTATTTTATGAGGTAATTATGAGTCATTAATTTTTGGGATTCAAAATTAAAGGTAAGAGATAACTTCGAGGTTAAAAAATGTTGATCTTATTTTGGGGGAGTTTATCATATTATTGGAATTATATTCATTTAGAAAAAGAACACCCCACAGGAAGGGTGAAAACCATGTTGTGTCAGACCTGGATGAAGGAATCTAACCCAAAACCAAAGGGTGACAAGGCTTAATTAACTACCACTGGACTACATGAAGTCCCTAATTGGTATGAAATTTTCATTTTAATTAAATGGGTAGGAGGAATAAGAAAAATATGATTTTGGGAACTTATGTTTTTTTAAATGGAAATCCTTCATATTGGAAAATGTTTTGGGGGTTATGTGATGAATATTATTTCAACAGACGTTTACTATTATGAGAACCCTATATGAATATGATAAAAAGAATAATATGGGATTTTATTTCTGTAATAATGGATTAATTATATTTTGGATGGAATATATGATATAATTATGGACTTATAGTTATTTAGGTTATTTGTGGAAACAATTTTCATATCTTGGATATTATGTGATTTATGAAATAACATATTTGGTATGAGACATTATGATTGATTGATGTTATTTGGATATAGTTATAAAATTATTTCATGAAAAATTATGTGATCAAATCCTTCTTATTTTTGTGTTTCAATCTTAGTCTTGATTTTTTTAGGAATTTTAAGGATGATTATTTTTTTAATGGTCGATGCTGAAATTTTGGTAAAATTATTAATGTTTGGAGGTTAAGAGTAGATTTTAATCTTATGAGGGGTTATTATTTTGAATAAATATCATATCTTATACAATGAATTATGGATTTGGTTATTTTTCATGAAGGATAAATAAATTGTTAATGGTTTTTGGATTATTTTATTCTCTAAAAAGTTATTATAGTGCTTCTCGTGTGAAATTTTTTTATCTTAAATACTCATCATTTAGAGAGAAAGATGATTTTATAATAGAAATTGACTATATAATGAAACTATAATTATCAATAATGTATGTTTTTTATGTTATTAGTCCAGTAAGTAAGTTAAATCCACTACTCTATGAAATTTATATTAATGAAAAAAGTTATCCATTACCTTTTATTTCTATGAAATAAATGAAGAATTAACCCATAAAAAATTATGGTTTTTGGAGTGTTAAAATTTTCTTGATCTTGTTTTATATCACTCTCCATCAGAATTTGATAATTTTTTTCATTTATATCCATGTTTTCCAATATAAAATCCTAGTATGTGTTATCTCAGGTAACCTTCAAACTTTACTTTTTTTATTTTAATGTGGAAGTTTTATTAATCATTTTTCGGATGATTGATTACAATAATGTTATATTAAAAAGAACCACCTAAATTATCATCTTCTAATTCAAAATTTCGTGGAATCAATATCCAAAATGGGGGAGAAGAAAAAATACGATGTTTTTTAAACTATGTTCAATGTTCGATATCATACATGATATGAAATATCGTGGTTAAAAATAAAACTTAATATTATTATCTAAGTGTTACCATTATAACATCTCTATTAGAATGGTGGTAATGGATATTATTCACTAAACTATGAAAGTATGCTTTACTCATGTTTTTATAATTATTCCTTGTTTTCATAATTAATTATAAATTTAAATAAAAAACATTTTAATATAAACGATGTGTTTTTATGAAAAACTACATAAATATAAATAATTTTGTTTAATAAATAATCAAATCAGTTTTGTTAGATTTTATTAATTAAATATCAATTCAATATAACTTTTAAAATTCATCTTAATTAATTTTTAGTCCTAATAAAAGTCAAAATCTAATTATGGGAATTATATAAGGCCTTTTCCAAAAGGCATTTTTACCTCCATTTAATGGTGAACCAATTTTAAATATAATTTTTTCCAATTTTATAAATTTTATTTTAAAAAATAAAAATCTTCTTTAAAATTGGGGGAAAAATTACTTTGTACAATGTTTTGTTACTTTTCTAATAATTTTCATTTTTTAATGAATAGTAAAGAATACTTTATTTTAATTCAAAACTGATTATAATTTAATTTTTTTATATAGTTATACTGTCAATTTACATGGTTTTAAATTATAATTACATTATTTTGAAATCAGTTAATCCATTTTATATTATACCAATCCATTTGTCATTGAAATTTAATAGAAAATACGTGTTATCTTTTCAACGTTTAACGTTAAAAACTAGTTTAATCATTCCATCCAAAAGATTAGTTTTTATTTATTTTCATCCAATTATATGTTTTGAATTTGGATAAATGGATTATGTATTTGAAATCATAAGGATAAAATTATATAACTAGGTTCCTTTTATGTTATGACATTATAAATAGTAACTTTAGTAATTATTACGGTAAATTAGGTAATATAAGGTTAAAATAATGTTATAAAAATTATAAAACTACCGTAACACATGTAATAATCTTATTGGATGAGTTATGCTTGACCAATATCGTCTTTGGGCCAAAATTGTGGCCCTTGAAAGTCACTTTGTTTTTATTATGACACTTATAACATTTTATTTGAAGAAAAGAGAATAAAGTCATAATCATGTCCCTCATAACTAAAAATATTTTAATACGGCATTATATAAGTGATATAGATGAATATAAATATTCATTATAAATATAAAACTATTACCAATATCATGTAAATTTATTTATAATTTTTATGAAATAAATAATTAAATTAAACGGTGGCACAATGATGATGTACTAATTTCTTAAATAAGGATGAAAACAAATAAATAATATTCTAAATTTTAAAATAAATATAATTTGACATATTAATTCCATAAATGAATTATTTTGATATATAAATATATATATATGAAATTTTTTTCGATGATTTAATGTAGTTATTTCTAACTTATATTCATTTTATGATATTTTAAAAAAGTCAACTAATGAATTGTTTCTAAATCGACACTATTGGAATTTTAAAATATAAAATATTTCATTTAGCATTATAAAATTTCTAAAAATACAAGATTAGGTAAAATGTTTTTTAAAAGACCTATTTTTTCCTTAATTCCGCTTTTATTTGTATTTTGTAATGTTATGGTAATTTTATGAACCCAAAAATTTTAAATAACATGACAACACAATATGATTAAAAACTGTAAAATTATTAGTAAAACAAAAAGGGAATCATTAAAGGACAATAACAATATGTCAAATTTCATATTTTTTGAATATATTTAGACCCATAATAATATTATATTCAAAATAAATCAATTAGGACTAATTTTTAACATAAAATAAATTCATATTAATTTTATACGTTTTTATAATTCCAAGAGTTCCTCTTCCCAATCCAATAAAAGGAAACACATTCCTCTATTTTCCATACCCATAAAAAACCTTCTGAATCATCCAATATCTTTATAAAAACAACCCAGAATTTCACCACACATTATTTAAGGCTTAGTTTAGGAAGAAATACCTCTTTAGAGGTGTAAAGGTGTTATGTAAAGGTGATCATCTGAAGGAAAGGTAGAATTTTTATTTTAGTGATTATATTTTATTTTTTCTTCCGCTTCCATGAAATATTTTCCAAACCATATGAGATAATAAATATAGTATATTCAATATATTTTAATTTTATTTAGTTAATACAACCACCTAAATCTGTCTGCACTTCCATCAAATTGGAATCGAATTAACCATTCATGTATACGTGTAAACTATCACCTCTAATAACAAATATAATTCATTTTCCATAACTATATCACATGACTATATATAATGATATAAATAATGTTCATATGTAATATTTATGAAATATTAATCATTATTAGATAATAATATTTCAGTTACATTCTAACATTCCTTGTATAAAAAAATGATAATTTCGTTTGTGCATACGTATGAAGTGGCACCAATATGAAGCGATACTGTTTTTTATTATTCACCACATGACTTGTATTATTTATATAATTATATTTAAATGATTAATATATGGTAAAAATTATTATGGTCATTGTTTAATGAGAAAATAATAATTGTGTTATTTCCATAATTATTAATGAAAAATGGAAACACTACTCAAGCGTACATACAACCTATCATCTCCATGATTATAACGAGATTAATTTCTCATAAACATAATTAATGTATTTATTTAAAAGTTTAATTGATATATAAAATTTATAATTATGTTGCGAATATTATTCTGGTGATGATGTACTTATGACCACATGAACTTTTAACAACATAAAAAGTTTATTTTTGACTCAAGTACCAAATATCGACAAAACATCCCACATGAACCTAAACAATTAAGTAATTGTCACAAAATGGTAATAAGTAATATAAAAGGAATAATAAACATTAAAAAGGTTATTATGAAATTTTAAATTTACCTATGTTTATTATTCAGTAAGATAATTATTTCAAGTGATGATTTAGACTCGATGTAAGATTGTTTTCAACTCAAACCCACATTTTATTATTTTGATTATTTATTCTTATAAATATTTCAATTTTATGTCCATGTTTTCTAAATGGTTTTTATACATTTATTTATATGGAAATCAATGTTTTAAAATGGTAACTTTTAAATTTCCCTCTAATGTTTTCCTAATGAGATCCTTGCAAGGAACTTGATCTTAGTATCCTTTTATTGAAACATATTATGATGTTGTACACCACCTTCATTTATAAGTTATATAATAAACCACGTTGACTTTTAATGTCAGTCAATGGGTTTTAAAAAGAGTTTCTTTATAAAAATAAATTGACATTATATACAAAATGAAAAAGGAAATTTATTAACGTATAGAGCAATACTGGCTTCTCTACTATTGTAACTATTTTATGATATTTATCTTCCCCTGTAAGCCATAGTGTTTTTAAAAAGGAAAATAAATCCATTATTACATTTTTTTTGGGTATTTTGGTATTGATAATGGTTTTTACAATGTATTTACTATTTCAATATCATTAAATGATTTCATCTGATTACAAATGAATTTTTATGATGGAAATGTTGATAGATTCACTCTTGTATGTGTTATGATTATACAATGGTACATGGACATTTGATATGTGGTTATTTGATAAACAAAATATGATTGGTTCGATTGTAAAAAAAGGGTTGTATTATGATAGTCCAAGGATTTTTTATTCTGTTTAAACCTGTAATTCATTTGATATTGAAGTTGTGTGTATGGTTATTACATTTCTAATAGTAATATGTATGGATGTTGACTGCAGGGCCATTCCAATGAAGTATTATTTTATCTAATGTTTCATTTATATGTTATCTATAGTTTATATTTTTTTCATAGTAATATATTTATTACAGAAAAGGTTATTAATGAGATTATATTCCGAAGAATGTATTTACAACCTCTTTAGGGAGAAATTTATTACTTTATTGTAAAGTATTCATGGGTTACATTTTTTCACAAGACTAATAGTTTTCCTTGTTTTTGTATCCCTTAATAAGATATTTATACTCATTACATGTTTTTAAATTATTTTCATATGATTTATGGGGGAATACAGACAAGGATTGGATCAAGGGAATATTTATAATGATTAAACATGAAATGAAACCATGATTATTTTTAAAAGTTTTTGTTTTATTAAAAAAATTGATAACAAGTATAAGAGTCTACTTTTTAATATTTTAGTAGTTAGGTATGAATTATATCATAATTATGTAATGCTCTTAAATTTAAATGATCCTCAATGTGAAATAAAGAATACTTCCTCACATGCCTCAAGAATATGTAATGTTTAATATTGGAACCTGAAAAAAGCACCTCTAAAATGGTACTAAGTATGTTTAGGATAGATTTATTCAAGGGATGAAAGTTATAGAAGGATTAATGTGGTGTAAAAATGTTATGGAGGTGGGTCCCTTTTATTGTGGAGGTGAGGAGAAGTTTCATAATTTCTCAAAATCTAAAATTACAATAAGACTATATTGGAGTTAAATGATTAAAAATTGACTATAAATGAATAAGGTGTGAATTTATAGGATATATATTTTCCAATTTTTTATCATTTATTAGTTTAATATTTTTAAATAATTCAATAAAATTTTACTAACATAAAATATCAATACAATAAATTTTGAATCTATTCATTAATTTGACTTTAATAACAAGAATAAAACAAAATGAACTCAATGAAATTATATTAATACATGCATAGAATTTATTATTCATCAATAAAATTATTGGATCTAGAAAATTATATCAAATTATAATATTATTAATAATTTTAATATAATTTAGTTTATTTTTATATTAATTTTTATATTATTTCATCAACATTATATAATATTTTAAGGTAATTATTTATTACATAAAAATTAAAAATAAATTTTCATGATGAATAGAAATTATTTTGATTTAATGTTTTTTTATTTAGAAATATTTTATGGATAATAAAATATTAATTTATTATTCTTATTAAAAACAAGAACAAGACATGTTCACTTTTCATGAAATATGATACTGTAAAGGATATATTCTAATCCTAATGAACCAAGAAGGCCATATAACTTATAATTAGATTAGTAAGGATTAAATTACAAAGTGAAATAAAATTTAGGCATGTCATGGGGATATTTAATAGTACTTGTTTTTTTAGTTTCATAAATAAATTTCCCAATTTTCCATTACCAAAATGATTATATCTTGAGTTGTTTACTGAATTCCTACAATAAAAATTATTAAAATAAAAGGTAATGGTAGTTAACAAGTGATGGCATGAGGTGAAATTTATTTCCACAAACTTAAAATCTAGATCTTTTATAAATATAGGAAAAAATTATATTCATCAAATATATCATATAGGGCAATGAAAACAATGAGGCATCTCATTAGGATACATCTAGCACATGTATTCCTTTATGCAGATGTATTCAACATATCTTAAGCCCATATACAAGGCAAACCATAGTGCATGTTTGTTATGGAGGCTTGGACTAAATAATTTGAGAGGTACCTCTCCTTCAATACAAATCACACCTACTATTTTCTCCTAGAAGACCCCCATGTTTTTCAATCTAGGAGGGAATTTACAATATGAACAAACTAAAACATCAATAGTTACATAGATTATGTTAAATTTTTTAAAAAGGATTATCATCATTTAGATGAAAACTAATTAACCGATTTAATGTATTATGCTCACCACATGACTCATTATGATCCCTCATAACACTGAATGACGAGATCTGCATGGTGAGGCTTCCATATCATTTTCCATTTTTATATAACAACATACTAGTAGATTAAATGATTTTTGGAACTTGGATATATTTACATCCAATAAAACCATATTAAACTACATACTTCAATGGAGGATATTCAATAGATTCTACCTCCTCAAACATACAACAAACAAGGTAACATTTATAATGATAAATTTATTTTTAACTATGCAATGTTCAATGATTGATCATATCATCAGAGAACATAGAGTCAGCAAAAGAGATTATGGACCAGGGAATCCATGAAACTTCAACAACTCCGTGAAACATTATAGAGGGTAAAAAAACATCTTTTATGGAACCAAAGGAAACAAATTTATCAAAAAAAATATTTTATCAGCAATATAAACTTGGAGACATCAAACAATATGACAACTCTTCTTCATTCCCGTTGCATAGAACCCAAAACCAATATTTATTTCCCCTCATAAAATTTGGGATTAATTTGAAACTTCATTTCAATTTTATATATAATAGGATCCATTTTATTTTAATATTTATAAAATTTAATATCCACATTCTTATATATCTGAAATAAGAAGGAGTAATTGTTCTCAATATGATAATAAATCTCATCATTGACACCCACATTCATAGACCTAAATGATTTTTGTTTTTATGTATCCCATTGATATTCTATGTATCATTAAATTGGGTGTTTATTTGGCTACTTTATCTTTTATAGGGATGACGTTTAATCCATATTTTAATCCTAGGGATCTAGTAATAATAATCCAGTCCAACTACGAATAATCATATTTAACCTTACGCTCAAAAAAATTACTATAATTACTGATAATCATAAAAAATAAATGAAAGTATTTAAAAACATTGGACACTTTAATACAGCATATGAAATCAATATTTCAATATTTAAATCATATAAATAAGGATATTTAATTTCAAATTAATACAAAAAAAGCATACTGAAAACATTTTTCCTGAAAAATTATTTGTTAAAAAACATTACATATATCAAATGAAATTATAAGTATGATTAAAATGTAATTAATTTGAATATCTATTATTAACAAGTTCATAATTTACATTTAGATCAAATTCAGATCACAAAGGGATTATTTAAAATAATGAAAATGAGAGTTTTATAAAAATCAGCATTTTTCAATATTCATAGAAATTTTATAATTTTATTTTAATTCTAAAAAATTATCCCAATATAATTCTTAAAAGATTCATTAGAATTTGATATTATTTTTTCCAAAAAAAATATAAATCATTCATAAATTAAGTATAATATTCATTCATAGGTTAAATAATTTTTGGAGAAAAATATATTTTTTAAAATAAAATGACGTTAATAAAAATTGAATAATTATTTAATTAGAATTTATAAATAAATTTTTGTTGATCATAAAATTTATAAATATTTAATTTAATTATCAATCAAATTATTACTTGATAAATTAAGGTTTAGGTAATAACTATCACATTAATTAATAACATTTTTATTATGTATCAAAATTCATTTAAACTCGGTGTCACGTGTAAAATAATCCCTAGAAAAAGTAAGATTATATAAAGATAAATACTTTATAAAATATATGGTTCCTAAATTATTTCCCCACACTAATAAATAATTTTCATCCTTGAAATTTGAAATTTTTCTTGATAATTAGGGTTTTAACATTTGAATATTACTGTAAAGGAATCCAAAATGTAAAAAGGGTCACTAAACATCCTCTTGAAAATAGAGAAAGTGATGTAAGAAGTTTATATGGGATTAAAAAAATAGGTTTGAAAATATAATAACATTAGTGGTTTGTGAATACATGGATAATGAAATGAAATTAATGTTCGGAGGCCATTGATCATAAGAAAGTTAATGAAATTTATAAAGTTAAAAATCACGAAACCAAAAACCACATATATGGAGAAGACCACAAATTCATTGGAATCCATGTTTAGAAGAAAACCAGTTTTATTATAGTCTTTTTACTATATTTTAGGAATTTCATTATGATTTATAATAGGAATATAATTAATTATACTAACTAGACTTGTGGAATTTCATCCATTAATGTATTTCCACCATAATATATTTTTCATATCCAAACTATGAATATTTAGGATATATTTCATTCCATGATATCCCAGAAAAACTTATAACGGCTAACGTATTAAAAAAAGGATAACAAGATGTTGTTCTTGTCTTTATATATTGACCAAAACTGAAATGGTTATCTTAAGTTATCTTATAACGATAAATTATTTAATTTATGAAATGTCTACAAAATGCACATGCTTTTGTTGAATCTAATAAATATGAAGTTAATCATAAAACTCCAAAAAGGTATGTCTAAAAAAATTAAAGATCTAAAAATTTACAAATAATTTTACTAAGGTTCCAAAATAAAATTAACATTAATCCCCAAAATTGGCTCTTAATGTCACATACTTAATATGTGAACAACATTATCATATATTCTCAAGAAATATGGTAATAAAATAAATCACTATAATACCTTAATCATAACATGCATGCTAAAAAAATTCGCATTATATTTTTTTTGAATAAAGCAATAAAATAATGAATATAGGACTCAAATCCAAAATAAAATAATCATTTTCAAATATGATATAAATCACATTGTCTTAAAATCACAATACAATTATATGGTTAAGAATACTATCCTATCATGGTCAATAATTTATTTATTACCACAAAACATTATTAAATCCATATTGGACACATATTAAGTATTATATTTCCATAAAGCTTGTTTCATCAAAAGAATATTATATTTCCACAAAATTACTTATCATGGTAATTGGTACCATTGAGCATATTATTTATTTCCCTTAAATGAACAAAATTGAAGAAAAAATTGTAGATGTTAAATTATTATTATAATCAAGAATATTATTCATAAAACACTTTTACAACCTAAATCTCAAATAAAAATATGTAATAATATCCATAAGTCCACATCCTTCTTAATATGTTAAACAAGTTCTATAATATTATTCCTTAACACTTTAATCCTTTCTTATGTCATTCACAACCTCTAAATACAGTTTTATTAACCATACATAGATTTAATTTCTATTCAAATCACATAATCCATTCCGTACTAAATTTTATGATGTTACCATTTACATAGAATAACCCCATGGGTTTTCATCAATGTTTTCATAACTTAAAATATAATGGATGATTAAACCTTACTATGATTCCAGCTATAAAAACCCCAGATTTTTGTTCATAAATATTAAATCTCAATAGAAAATTATTAAATACATTATAAAAATAAATCCTAAGGACTACATATGTTTAGTTTCATTGGATATTAGATACTAATATTCTTATTTTATGACTGGACATCAACATCTCCAATAAATATATTACCTCATGGTACTCTTCATATCATACACTAATAAAAATGTTCTTTATATATTGGGTCAATGAAAAATAATAAGAGTGAGGTTAAATTATTAATATGAATAAACAGCTGAGATATCATTTCGTTATCATTTGAATTCTTGGGATAATAATAAGGCCATGAGATCATGACCATAAATTATAAAAATCATTAACATGAGTTATAGAATAAAAAAATAACAAAACAAACATGATCCATTAGTGTGAGAATTCATTGTAAGTCAATAATGAACCATTATTTTGTCTCACAAAAGTATTTGGAACCATTATATAAATATAAACCATTTCATATGATAAGGTTAACTACCATAACCATTTGATTGAGTATTAAAAATTGTTTCATATAACAGATCGAGCACATTGAATTGTTTCCTATAATTATATCACAATACATATTAAATTATCCAATGCTTTGGAGGGATGTCACGACATGTCCCCCGGGGCCCGTGCTGTGACTACCCCAAGCCCGCCTTCCTTAGGCCAGGGGCTGGCGACTAGCACCAAAGGCCTAAATCCCTAAAACGAGAAGGCACTGCATTTATAACTATAAACACACAAAATAGAGCACACATCTTGATAAAAAACACTAAGTAAAACTGTATAACAAAAGAGTGCTAAAAAGTAATGGGGCCGGAAATACAAGCCCAACTGTAAAGTACAAGTACAACTACAAAGGAAAAAAATAATGGAAAGCTGAAAAGTAGCTCATGGATCATCCTCCACAAATCCTACCTGAAGCGTAGGTACAGATAGCCACATTAGCCCTCCACATCTATCGGTCTCCTCCGAGTACCGACACATTGTATGGTCCACCTCTGGGTACCATCCAGTCCTAGTACTCTCAGCCTCAGTCAGCGTTGTCCATCATCTGCATCCAACACAACGAGGTAGGGTCATAGCCCGTGTAGGGGGGATTATAATGATACTCAGTAGGGACCCTGAGTCCCTCGTGATCTCACAAAATCCCTCAAGGATAAACCAAAAAGTTTTAAATTAATAGATAACCCCACATAAGTATATGCCCATACATATACTTAAGTTATGAAGTGATCCATCTCAATCATGAGGTAAACACAAAAGTTTATGACTCAGATCAACCAGGATTTTTATTATTGATACCATAGAAGCTAGTGAAGTCCTTCTCAATCGAGTTCAGTGGGAATGCCGCGACACCAAGGCCCTTCCCAATGACATTGGACTACGAAGGTACTCCTCATGTCGAGTATCGTGCCTCTGCTGCATCACCAAGGCGCTCCCCACCTTGGGTCTGCCACATCACCAAGGCACTCCCCCTCATAGCCTGCTGATGTCCTCCTTCTGTCGAGTACCATGGGTCTGCCGTGACACCAAGTCGATCCTCACTGTGGGTCTATCGCGACACCATGGCGCTCCCCACTGGGCTAGTAGAGTCACTCCGAGTCAAAACGGTCAGCATTCGTCAGGTCTTCGCCAGCTACTAGGTCTCTGAAATCTTCTCACTTGTCACTAGAAGGATCTTCTCAATGCGATAATGTTAGATAATCCAACTATCATTAAGTTCCACGAAGAAGTATCATAATGGTCAGCCATGTCACAGGGGTCTCAACGAAACAGACGGTGCGTCAATCGAAGGCTCGGTCTGTGAGTTATTAGCATATTAGTCCTGGGGGCCTGGTTGGATTCATGCATGATCCAACCTAACTTATCTCAAATATACCCCAAAATCTAGAGGAGTATACTCAAGGGACCATCATGTTACATGATTACCAGTTCCGCTAACGGTTCGTCAAACGGACATCTGGTGCTAAAGATATAGCCAAGAACGTAATGTTTCGGTAGTGGACCTAGGTCCGGTCCCCCCTGATCGGTCCGACCTGGTCCATCCCAGTCTGGGCTGACCTAGTCTGGGTCAACCTAATCAGACCTATTGAGTCTGGCCCGACCCATTGGGTGGGCCTGCCTGTTAGGTTCAGCCTGGCCCGCTCGGCCCAGCCCAGCTGGCCATGTGGGCGGTTTGACCTGGACTCGATGCTGATTCGGCCCAAAGCATTGCGAGGGAGCGGCCTGGTGTGGCTCATCCTAGAGGGTGCGGCCTGGCCGGTTTGTCCAGGGCACCACAAGGGGGGCCGCAGGTGGCACAGGGCCCACAGGGCACGCGGTTCAGCTAGGCGCATGGGAGGTGGCCGCGCAGGCCGGCAGGTTGCAGTGAGGCGAGCAGGCGGCCGGGCAGGGCGCCAGGCGGGCCTGTGGGCGGCCGGGCAGGGTGTCAAGTGGGACAGAGGGCAGCTGAGCCAGGCATGTCCAGGCTGGGAGGTGGCCGAGCAGGCCGCTAGGGGGGGCGGCGGGCAGCCGGGTAGGGCGCCAGGAGGGCCGGGGGGCGGACCGGCCAGCGCGGGTCGGCGGCTTCGGTCGGGGCGCATGGGGTATGCGGGCGGTCTGGAGGCCGGGTGGCAAGGATGGAATGGTTATGCTCCGCTCGGGCCGGCATGGTGTGGGACGCCACGGGGCAATGTGGATCACGGAGGTCACGGGTAGCACAACCTTTTTCTTCGCCGCCTTCATCGGCTCGTTGCTTTGTTTCCATGCAAAAGGTTATCAAAAACAAGAACGACGGAGGGGTCGGGCCACGTTGGTTTAGCCCGCACCCTCCGCATATAGGTTTGTATCATTTGGCTCATGAAGTGGTGAGAAATATGAACAACAACTCACCTGCAACAATTCCTTTCCAACCGAAGAAGAAAATTCATGGAGAGAATGAACATGTAAAAAAATACGTACCTCTGTTCGTCATTCATCAACGGAGTCGCGGGGAAGAATGAGGTTTTGTATCCATTCATCATGTCTATTTCACACTTCCATTCCCAAGCTTGCACGTCGGTTGTGGAAGACCCTCCAGGTCGGTAGGTGTCTAGGGACGAATTTTGAAGAAGATCGTTGTCGGCGTTCTTCGTTGGAAGATGAGGTTCTTCGTTAGAGAACCCATTTTCTGCCAAGCTCTCCTCTCCCCAAAAAGAAAAGATGTCCCAAATAATAGATTATAAAATCTATTATTTCATTGGAATTATTTCAAAATGAAAAACTAAACATTTTTTGTCACATTAAAATTAAAGAGAGGATTTGGCCTCATTAATTGGGTGTGTTGGAAACTTTAATGTGGAGGAAGCTCAAGAGGGTCCTCCACATTAAAGAGGGGGTTTATAGGTTTTCCTCTCCTTTCATTTAATATGGGTCAGATGGTCCCCACCCCTGTTATTCAAATAGGGAGGTTATGTGGTCTCGGGTGGTGCCCAACACATTAATCCTCACACGGGAGGTTGAGGCATGGTGGTCCCCACCAACATAATCTCTCATGGGAGGTTATGACCTGCTGGTCCCCACTTCCAACCTCAACTAGGAGGTTATAGATATTTTGGGACCCACCTCCAAACACCCACATGGAGGCTCAAATAAAAATAAATTAAATCTCACTTTATTTTATTATTTTCCAGAAAAACCCAAAAACTTCCTTTTTTTCTCGACACACTGCCTTCGAAGTGAAAGTCTCTTAAAGTGAATACCAGTGTTGCGAGTTCAACATTGCCCTCAGATTTCTATTCCGAGCACCAGTTCAAAAGTTATAAAAACATGCTCGTACGTTTACTCAACGTACCTGAACAAAACATCAAAAATTGATTCCGGACACACCGGGCCATAGAATCACACACCGTCAGTTTTTGAGAACTAATGAGATTCCCATGTATTTAAGAAAAAAATAATTTCCCCAAAATTCCAAGTCTTTACAATCTCCCCACCTCAGGGATTTATGTCTTTGTAAGATACTACTTGAACTAAGGAAACAAATGAGAGTATTGAGCATGCATCTAAGCCTCCCTCTCCCAAGTGCTCCCTTAGAGGTTCCCGTTTTTCCATCAAACACGCAGAAGAGGTATCGACCATCCATGTAGGACCTGCTCCTGTCAATCATCAATCTCCACTGGAACCTCTGTGAAATTCGACCCATCACCGACGTCCATATCTCCATGGTCGATGATGGGAGAAGGGTCATGAACCTATCTCCTCCGCTGAGATACGTGGAAGACATCGTTCACCCAGTGCAACTGAGGTGGAAGAGCCAAGCGGTAATCCACCTTGACAACTCTACTGAGGACCTCGAAAGGTCTGATGAACCTCAGAGATAACATGCCACCTCGGCCAAATCTTTGTAGAATTCATCGAGGTGAGACCCGTAGAAAGACGTGGTCACCATCCTCGAACTCTAGAGGTCTCCGTCTCCTCTCAGCATATGACTTCTTCTTGTTTTGTGAAGTCTTCATCTGCTTCAAGATGATATAAACCTTCTCAATGGTAGCCCGTACCATATGTGGTCCCACGAGTGCTGACTCCCCTGGGTCTGTCTAGTACAAGGGTGATCTGCAAGGTCAACCGTATAACACCTCAAATGGAATCATCCCTATGGTGGAGTGATAGATGTTGTTGTATGCAAACTCCACCAAAGGTAAGTGATCCTCCCAGTTGTGACTGATGTCGAGGACACAAGAACACATAATTTCCTCGATGGTCTGAATGGCCTGCTCAGTCTGGCCATCCTTCTGAGGATGGAAGGTAGTGCTCAGACAAAGCTGCATCCCGAAAGCCTCCTGCAACCCCTTATATAGCCAGGAAGTAAACCATGTTTCATGTTTAGAGACAAACGATGAAGGTACTCCATGTAGCTGCACAAACTCCTGCACATAGAGGCATCCCAAGCTTTCTACTGTACCCTACTCTCTGATCAGTAGAAAGTGGGCCGACTTGGTGAGTCGATCAACAATCACCCAAATCGAGTCATGACCCCTGGATGTATGTGGAAGAACCGTCATAATGTAATTGGATATCCCATCCCACTTCCACACTAGGACCTCTAAAGGTGGAACCTAGAATGTTGGTACCTAATTCTCTGCCTTCACTTGCTGAAAAGTAAGGCACTAAGAGACAAACTCTACAACTGCCTTCTTTATACCTGGCCACCAGTGATATTGTCGAAGGTCCTGGTGCATCTTCGCCACTCCTGGATGTACCGCTAAAGGGGATGTGTGGACCACCCTCAACACTTCCTCCTGAAGTGACACTGGTACCATAATATGTTCTTTGAAGAGGATGACATGCTACCCACCATCATGAAATTATATTAGGTGCCTACCCTATAGATATCTGAGAATGTCGTGTCTCATAGAGAGCATCCCCATGATGTGCCTCCCTGACTTGCTGAAAAAGTGGGGTGTGACTGTAAGAAACTGTAGAATGGTAGCTCTGTAACTATACACAAAGGATATATGTAAGGTAGCTAGATTCTCTGTCGCCTCTCCTAGAAGCTGTATACCAGATCTCCTACTGAATGCATCTACGACAACATTACCTTTTCCTGGAGTATAGATTATCTCGAAGTCATAGTCCTGGAGGAACTCAAACCATCTCCACTGTCTCAGGTTCAGGTCCTTCTGAGAGAAGATATACCTTAGAACCTTGTGATTAGAGTACATGATAAAACATTATCCCATCAAATAGTGGCGCCTCACCTTCAAGGTGAAGTCCACTACTGCTAACACCAGTTCATGGGTAGTGTAGTTCTGCAATTTTTTTCTCAGCTATCGATAAGCATATATGAACACTGCTCGCTCCTGCATTAGGACATACCCAAGTCCGGTCCCTGAAGTGTCGTAGTAGACTACGTACCCTTCTCCTTCCTCTAGAAGCCTCATGATGGAGGCACTAGTAAGCATCTGCATTAGATCTTGAAAGCTCTACTGGCTTCTCTCCAATCACATGAAGGGTTTCCCCTTCTTTGTCAAGGCTGTTAGTGGGGCTACAACTCTGGAGAAGTCTGGGACGAACCTCTAGTAGTAAACAACCAATCCCAGGAAACTTCATACCTCTATCATAGTCCTGGGTGGCTCCCAAGCTAGTACAACCTCAATCTTCACTAGATCCTCTACAAATCCAGCCTCTGAGATGACGTGTCCCAAAATTGAACCTATCACATCCAAAACTGGAACTTCGAGCGCTTACTATAAAGATGGTTCTCTCGGAGTGTGTCCAGTACTACCTGTAGATGGTAAGAATGATCCTCCGCAGTAGTCGAGTATATTAGAATTTAATCGATGAATATTATGACATAGTGATCGAGGTAAGGATGGAAAGCCCTATTCATGAGTCCCATGAATACTAATGTAACATTGGTTATACCAAAAGGCATAACCATGAACTCGTAGTGGTCGTACCGACATCTGAAAGCCGTCTTCTTCACATCCTCATCTTGAACTCTAAGCTGGTGATAGCCAGATCTGATGTCAATCCTCAAGGACCACTGTGATCCCTTCAGCTGATCAATGAGGTCGTCAATCCTTGAGAGTGGGTACTTATTCTTCACAGTCACCAGGTTTAGGTTACGGTAATTGACTTAAATCCTCAAGCTCTAATCCGCCTTCTTGGCAAATAGAACAGGGGCTGCCTAGGGAGAAACACTAGGCTGGATAAATCCATTCTCCTGCAAGTCCTCTAGTTGTACCCGTAGCTCGCGAAGCTCTGCGTGAGCCATCCGATACACTGGTGAAGATATCTATGCCGTCTCTGGGTACATGTCAACGTAGAAGTCCACCTCTCTGCAAGGAGGTAGTCTTGGAACATCATCAAGGAAAACATCCGCATACTGGCTCACCACTATAGGATTTCTCGGACTCTCCACATAACTGCTCTGAGGGTAAGGTAGGCCAACTGATAAGTAATCGGCTGCACCCTCCTCCGAGTAAGTTCACCATGTTCTATAAAGGCTCCCTTCTCACTGGTGATGGTAAAACTAGTCCCATCCATGCAGAGACACCACACTTTGTGCCTAATACAGTCGATCTGAGAATGGACTATAGATAACCAATCCATACCCAAGATGACGTCGTAAGGCCTCGATGCTGCTACTGGGAGATCCCATCCGAAGCTCTCACAACCTATAGTATGTTGATACTGCCGGAACCAGTGCGTAATCGTTGAGTCTACTCTCATAAGAGTCTCTAGCCGTAAGGATTGAGCCAACGACTCCATTGGAATTCTCGAGCTCCGAACGAGGATAGTGATAATGAAAGAGTGACTGGAGCCTATGTATATAAGTACTATAGCAATAGTGGAGTTGACACAGATAGAACCTCATATCATCTCCGGAGCACCATGAGCATAGGCCTCAGCATCCTGGAGCTGAGCTCTCCCCTATCCACCTACTCTCTACGGTTGGTTTGTACCTCCTAGTGGTGGTGGTTGTAACACCACAAAACATCGCCCACTACTAGTTGAAAGGCCAGCTCTTCTGCCAGATCTTCCTACTCCCTGCGGACCGCCTCAATCAAATCTATATCTCTACATGTGAGTTATTTCGAAAGTCTGTTGATTATCCAAATGGTGTGCCAGAAAGTCACGAGCCATGTGACCTAGCCCGCCGCATGCGAAACACTGCTCGATCCGGGCATGTATGTCTATGCTCCAGGTGCCCCACATAACCGATCCTGAGTCATGTAGTCATCCACCTGTAGGTCTGGTCATCTAGGACCTCTGCGACATATTTCTACTGCCAGCTACAGAAGACTCCGCAGCGTTCCCGCTAGTGGTGGGTCTCACTACTGGAGACTTCTCATCAAAGAAACTCCTTACTTGGAGTGTTCTCTCTAACACCCCTGCATGGGTCGGGATTTTGAGTGGGATCACTGAAACATTGATCTCTCTCATGAGTCCCTGCTCGAAGGTCCAGGCCCCAAAGAATGGGTCTTTCACTGTATCAGTGGAGTATCATGAGAGGTCGGTGAACCTCACTGAATACTGTGCCACCATCATGTTTCCCTACTACAGATGAAGTAGTTCCTGAATGTGCACTTCGTGGAGAGTCGTTGGGACAAACTCTTCCCGAAACAGACTCTCGATGTCTTCCCAAATAAGCGTCATCTCGTCATGGACCGAGAGCATAAATCTCCACCATATGGCCGCTGCTGCCTGTTGAAGGTTGGCAGCAAGTATCACCATGAGGTCTTCTAGTGTCCCTACTAGTCAGAAGACTCTCACCACATCCTCCAGCGAATCCTCAGCTGCTTGTGGGTCCATCTCTCCCCTAAACCTAGGTGGAATTTGCTGCTGGAACTCGTAAAACGCGCTCAAGTAGCGTGCATCATCTCCTGTTGGGGTTGGTGACGTCAGTGGACCAACGGAAAGTGGTACCGCTGGTGCCTCCTCTAGAAAAGGGCCCTGAACCAAGGCCTCTTCGCTCGGTGGGCTATCAGCGCGTACAACTATCAAGAATCTCGATGGTCGTCCATGCGGAGGCATCCTGAATGAAACAGATGCGACACAGTCAAAGATTATACCTAGTGAGCTGACATGGTTGAGCTGACATAAACAAATCTTTTGAAAACACAGACGCGATCAGTTTTTTCGTGTACTGAGTTAGAAATCAGTATTCAAGGTCTTGGTGTATGGATGCATCAGCTGCTGCACCAACACTGGTCTCCCTGAACTAAAAACCACACTCAGTACCCTTAACACTATTGCTTCACATAAAATAATCATATTCCTATGTTCTGTGGTTGAACCGACTCCTTTGATACCAATTTATCAGGACCCGTCCCCCGGGGCCTGTGTCGTGACTACCCCAAGCTCACCGTCCATAGGCCAGGGGGTGGAAACTAGAACCAAAGGCATAAATTCCTAAACTGGGAAGGGATTACCTTTATAACTGTAAAAACACACAACAAAGCACACAACTAGATGCAAAACATTAAGTAAAACTGTATAACATGAGAGTGTTGAAAATTAAAGGGGTCGTAAATACACTCCCAACAATAAAGTACAAGTATAACTGAAAAGGAAAAAATAGCTAAAAAGTGAATGTAAGCTCCTGGATCATCCTCCACGAATCCTATCATAAGGGTAGGTACAAATTGCCTCCTCAACACTCCAGGTCTGTCGGTCAACTCCGGGTACCGACACGTCGTATGGTCCACCTCTGAGTACCGTCCAGTTTTTGTACTCTCAACCTCAGTCAGCGTTGTCCATCGTCTGCATCCAACACAATGAGGTATGGGCATAACCCATGTATGGATGAGTATAGATGATACCCAGTAGGGACCTCGAGACCCTTAAGGTCTCACAAAATCCAACAAGGATAAACCACAAAGTTTGAAATCAACAGATAACCCCACATAGGTATATGAACATACATATACCTATGTTATCAAGTAATCTATCTCAATAATGAGGTAAACACAAAAGTTGCTGAATTAGCTCAACCAAGATTTTTATTATCGAAACCACAGATGTTGGAGAAATCCTTCTCAATCGAGTACAGTGGGCCTATCACATCACCAAGGTGCTTCCCACTAACCATGGACTACTGAGGTACTCTTCCTGTGGAGTATCGTGGGTCTGCTGCATCACTAAGGCTCTCCCCACCATGGGTCTTCCGTGTCACCAAGGCACTCCCCCTCGTAGCCGGCTGAGGTACTCCTCTTATCGAGTACCGTGGGTCTACCATGACATGAAAGAACTCCCCACTGCAGCTCTTCCGCGACACCATGGTGCTCCCCGCTGGGAAAGTAGAGTCACTCAGAGTCAAAACAGTCAATAGTCGTCAGGTCTCAGCCAGCTACTAGGTCTCCACACTCTACTCGCTCATCACTAAAAGTATCCTCTCCATGAGCAATTGGTCGATAATTCAACTACCACTATGTAACATGATGAAGTATATTAATGGTCCACCACGTCACAGGGGTATCAACGCAAAATACGGTGTGTCAATCGGACACCCGGTCTGTGAGTTGTTATCCTTTTAGTCCCGGGGGCCCGGTTGGATTCATGCACGATCCAACCTGACCGTATCTCAACTATTCCCCAAACACCAGTGTGGTACACTCACGGGACCATCATGCTCCAAGATTACCAGCGCCGGTGATAGTTCATCAAACAGATGTCTGGTGCCAATGTTATGGCCAAGAATGTAAAGGTTCGAATGTGGACCCGGGTCCGGTCTCACCCGGTCAGACCGACCCAGTCCGTCCCAGTCTGGGCCGACCGGGTCTTGGTCGACCCGATCAGAGCTATTGGGTCCGGCCTAACCCATTGGGTAGGCTAGCCAGTTAGGTTCAGCCCAGCTCACTTTGCCCAGCCCAGCAGGCCGCGTGGGCGGTTCAGTATTGTCTCTGGGCCGATGCGGCCCAGAGCGTTGCGAGGGCGCGGTCTAGCGTGTCTCCGCCCAGAGGGCATGGCTGGGACGGTTCTTCTAGGGATCCATGAGGGGGTCCGCATGCGGCATGGGGCACATGGGGTGTGCGGTTTGGCCAGGCGCACGGGAGGTGGCCGTGCAGGCCAACGGGACAAGGCCAGGCAAGGTGCCTGGCGGGCCGGAGGGTAGCCGGGCAGGGCACGGCCTAAAAGGAAGCCAGCATGGATAGGGCACCAGGCCTGCCGGCGGGCGGCTGGGCAGGGCACGAGCTGGGCCGGAGGGTGGCCAGACAGGGCGCGAGGCGGGCCGGCAGGCGGCAGGGCAGGGTGCGGGGGGGGCCGGCGGGCGGCCGGGCAGGGTGCAATGCGGGCCGGTGGGTGGCCAGGCGGCGGCGTGGCCAGCACGGGCCGACGGGTTTGGAAGGGTTGCATGAGGGGCATTGGCAGCTAGGAGGTTGGGATGCTAGGCTACCACGGCTCGGGCTGGTGCGGTGCAGGACACTGTGGGGGCAGCGTGAATCACGGAGGCCGCGGGTAGCGCGGCCTTTGTCTTCGCCACCTTTGTCACCACACTGCTTTGTCACCATGCCAAAGGTTATCAAAAAGAAGAATGATGGAGGGGTCGGACCAAGATGGTTTGGCCTGTACCCTCCATATTTAAGGTGGTATCATTAGGCTCATCTAGTTGTAAGAAAGATGAACAAAAACTCACCCGCAACGATTCGTTTCCTACCGAAGAAGAAAATTCAAGGAAATAATCAACATATAAAAACCCCCTACATTAGTACATCATTTGTCGACGATGTCATGGGTAAGAAGGCGGTGTTGTCGCCATTCGTGGCTTCCACCACACACTTCCAATCCCAAACTCACACGTTGGTTGTGGAAGACACTCCACGTCGGTAGGTTTTCAGCGAAGAAGTTTGAAGATGGTTATTGTCGGTGTTCTTCATTGGAAGATAAGGTTCTTCATTTGAGAACCCGTTTTCTCTCAAGCTCTCCTCTCCCCAAAAATAAAAGATGTTCCAAATAATATATTATTTCGTTGGCAATATTTCAAAAATAAAACTAAACATTTTTTGGAACATTAGAATTAAGGGGAGGATTTGGCCCCATTAATTTGGTGTGTTGGAAACGTTATTGTAGAGGAAGCTCAAGAGGCTCCTCCACATTAAAAAAGGGGTTGAGAGGTTTTAATCTCCTCTCATTTAATAGCGGTCAGGTGGTTCCCACCCATATTATTCTAATGGGGAGGTTATGTGGTCTCAGCTGGTCCCCACCACATTAATCGTCACATGGGAGGTTGAGGTGTGGTGGTCCCCACCACCATAACCTCTCATGGGAGGTTTTGTCCTGGTGGTCCCCAATTCCATCCTCCACAAGGAGGTTATAGATCCAGTGGGATTCACCTCTAAACACCAATATGGTGGCTCAAATAAAAATAAATTGAAGCTAACTTTATTTTATTATTTTCCACAGAAACCCAAAAACTATCTTTTATTCTCGACCCACTACCATCAAAGAGAAAGTCTCCTTAAGCGAATATTGGTGCTGTGAGTTCAACGGTCCCCTTAGATTTCAATTCCGATGAATGGTTCAAAATTTATAAAAACCTTCTCGTACGGTTACTAAACGTATCCAAAAAAAATGTCAGAAATTGATTCCAGACATACCAGGCCTTAGAATCACACGCCGTTAGTTTTGGAGAACTTGTAAAATTCCCATATATTTAAGAAAAAAATTTCACAGAAATTCCATGTCATTACAAGGGAGATATTGTTCCTACCTATCACATAATGAAAATTCTATATATTTGTTCATAGGATCATAATAATTTATAATATTAGAACTGAAAAAAATAAATGAGTTTCATAAACATTTCATCTTTTTCAATATAAACATAAAACATCCAGAGAAAGAACATGGTTGGAATCCTTGGATCACGTCCAAAATTAGAAATAAGAAACATCAAATTATTTCATCTTTTATGGGATTTTTTAACGATCAATTGGAATAATTCATGTGTAAAAGAAACTTTCCATTAAAAAATCAATTCTTTTTCTTAAAGTCATGAAATTATAATGGAAAAAAATTTCTTTGAAAAAACATATAATATTATAAAGTAATACTCAAATAATTAATGAATCATAATTTTGGGAAACCCTTTGTTGTTATTTATGTTAAAATAATTCAGGTCCTTTCTTCATGTTATTTGAAAAGTCACAAATTACATCATTTTGAAAACAAGTAGGATATCCATTTTGAAACTAATTTTTAATAAGTCAAACATGGGTAAAAATAAAATTAAAAATTTAATGATAATAGAAAAAAAATATTATGAGTTTTTTTTGGAATACATTGGAAGGAAAGTTTAATATTCCACATTAGAGAGTAAAACATAAAAAATCCCAAATGATGATAATATTCTGAAATAATCACTTTCCTTAAGTATCACATTTCCTCATTCATGTTAAAAACTACTATATAATAAATATTGATTTGTTTTACATTTCTTAAATAACAATATTCAAATATATCACTCAATTTATACTTTATTTATAATACCTTATCTCTCATTTATTAAAAACTTATTATCAAAATCATTATTCGGGGTGATAACTAATTCGTTTTCTATAGAGGTTTCGGTTCGACAGTCTCAGTCATCATAGATTTATCATGATATAATCATTTTAAGAATTTTTATCATGTTAAAAAAATCATATATATTTATTATATATATATTTTTAATCATTTATAATATTTTGTGATTGAAAATTGAATTACCCCCATCATATAGACAATATATCATATGTATGAATGAACAACGTAATCACCTTTTGATGGATGGAATGACAAAAAGCTAAATAATAATTCAAATTCATATAACCATAAATATATTACCCATATCATCTATATTCATCACCTCTATAATTCATATCATTCATGTAAAATATAAATTAAAGAAGACTCACATTTCATCCTAGCGGTGGAAGTACACACATACAAATGAGCAACACTTTCATTTTACAACGGTTTGAAAGAAATGAGAGTAGTTAATTTTTTAAATAAAAATTTATTAAATAAAATTTATAGTCCTTAAACACATAATAGTAACCGTACAAAATTTTTGGTAATGTAAAATGAATTATATCGCTATGTGGAGATGGTAAGCTGTACATACACAAGAGCAATACTTTAAGTTCTTGTTTGATGGGGAGGAGAGTGCGTATTGGTTTATTCAGAATCATAAAAAAATTACAATATTTAGGATACTAAATTTATTATATTAATATTGATATGATATACTTTTAAGAGTTAATGAAGAGTACAACCCAAATGTTATTTGTTAGGGTTGTTACTTTTTCTTCAAAACGACTCCTTTAAACCTCCTCTAAAAAGATCTAGGGTTAGTCCTTTAGAATGATTAGAAACTATCATATGTGAATAATTTAGTTTATGATTGAATTTGGAATGGTATATAAAAATATATATCAAAGTGTTATAAATAAGGGATGGGGGATTTAATAATTGAAGAAAGGAAGACTTTTGGATTTTTTTCAAAAGATTAAGTTATAAGAAGACAATTATAAAAACATAAAAAGGCATATAAATGAACTTTTTATGAAATATTATTCTATATATTATCCAAATTTTAATTATTTAATTTTTTATGATTAATATGTAATTTAATAAAATATATTTTTTCATAAAATATAATTATTTTCAATTTTGATACAATACATTACTAAGACATTAATAACATCATGAAAGAAATAAAAATCAGTAAATAAAATTTTTAATAAATTCATAAAACATAAAATTAATCTAAATAATTATCGTATCAAATAATTTATCTCATATTAAAATAATATTATCATTTTTAATGTCATTTATTTGATATTTTTTTAATTGAATAATTACTACGTCAGTGCGGTGTTTGAATTTAAGGTAATCAATTATTCCAAAATATTTGAAATAAATTACCAAAATGAATGTATATATTTATATTTTAAATTATTATTTATTAACAATCATATCATCAAGATAACCACATATTAAAACATTATAATTATTAAACACAAGAGAGTGACATGTTTAACTTTTCATGAAATAATATACTATGATAGTCATAATAACATCCAAATGGCCAACAAAGGTCATATAACCGAAACATGGATGATAACGAATAGAAATAATTCATTAAATTAAACTGAGAAATGTTTTGTTGTTATTTAATAGTTCACATAATTTTATTTTTTACATAAATTACTAGATTTACACTTAATCTAGGGATAAAATTAATGTAGTAACTATTCATAATGGACAAACTATAAGTGAACTATTTACCAAATTTGGTATAAATTCTTAAAAATAGGGAATCAATTCTTTAAAATTTAACATAGGGTAGTGGGATAGTTTTGTTTAAAATTAATCAAGCAAAATTAAATGAAATAAATTTTATTGGAAAATTGCATTTTAATCCCAAATGTTTAAATTTACCAAAAGAAGTCATTATGTTGATTAAAAAGTAATTAATTAGAATATATCTAAATAAATATTACTTAGATTAACATTAGATAAAATTAAAAAAACATGAAAATATTTAATATAATTAAAATTGTAGTTTTATAAAAATTTATATTATGCATTATTCACGAATGTGTAAGCATTTCAGAAAATTTTCAAAACATATTCCACATACGATTCTAACAAGATCAATTCTAAAATGAAATGAATTTTTTGAATTAAATTTTTCATAATGATCATAAATTTAGTATAATAGATACTCATGAGATTTTTTTTGGAGAAAACATGTTTTTATAAATTATAAAATGACTTTATTAAAAATATATTGATTAATTACTAAGAATCTATCAATATATTTATATTGTGTATTAATTTAACATATATTTCAAAAACTTTTTATTCATATCCATACATTAAAATTTTATGGCAATGTTATAACTATCATATAAATTAGTAATATTTTAATAGTGTATTGCAGTTAATTTAAATATGGTATTGCATGTAACCAAAGACATCCATGAAAATAAAATTATTTAAATTGAAATGATTTCTAAAATCATGGGGTTTTACAATAGAGGTAGTAATGATGGATCTAAATATAATTTTGGAAAATTATATCATACACCCAATTCATAATTCACAATGGTCTAGACCAATAAGTATATTTCCAATGAAAAACTATTTAAAAACTTCGATGAATGAGCATAATAAATTGATTCCAATGAGAGTTGAAAATAGTTTGACTGTGTGTATTGATTATACAAAGTTAATTCAATTAACTCGAAAAGAAAACAATTCCACTGTATTACCTAACGAAATCTTATATATGATAGATAGAAGAACACATTGTTGTTTTTTTGATGGATTATCAGGAAATTTTTTGGTATAAATTGATTTAAGAGAATAGAAAAAATAAACATCACACATCCTTAATGGATATTTTCCTATAAAAGGATTCCATTTTGGTTGTGGAATTCTTAAGATACATTATAAAGGTGCATGAAATGTTTTTTTAGATCATAATGATTATTTAATTAACATATTTTTTAATGACATTACTCTTTTGGAAATTATTTTGATAAATGACTAGGAAATATAGAAATAAAGTCATGAAAACATGCATTAAAAAAATGTTGTTTTGAATTATGAAAATTTTCACTTCATGGCTGATAAAAAGATATTAGTATGAAAAATTGTTTCACAATAACTAATTGAGATAGATAAACTCAGGGTTGAAGTGATATGTTATTAACCATATCCCAATTTTTTGAATCATGTTAGATCTGTTTCCAGATGTGTAGAATTTATAGAATATTTATAAATAAATAAATAAAAATATTTATCTTCCTATTTTTATATAACATTTGAATTAAGATAAATTTAATTTTAATGTTTATTGTATGGAATAATATTAAGACTTTAATATAAATTTTATTACCCCACAAATAATGAAACCACCAAATTGGAAATATCCATTTGAGATGATTTTGGTTGCATCAAATCATAATATTAGAGAATAACTCAATAAATAGAATAATGAAAATCCAAAATACATAAGAAATGCATAAATTTTATTATATGAAACATAACAAAACTACACAACCACTAATAAGAATATCATTTTCATTTGTTTTTTTCATTGAAAATGTTTTGTTCTTATTTTCATGGAACTGTAGTAGTAGTATTTTCAAATAATGTATCACTTAAGTACTTGTGGAATATGGTTAGTACAATCTATGGTTTCTAAATGGATTTTATTTTTTCAATAATTCCAAATAAGAATCTATGAAAATAAGTGAATTGAAAATCATGTGGTTGGTTAATTATATTGACTACTAAATACAGTTGATGTATAAATTTTAAATCTGAACCCACTAAATGATCATTAATCTAGATAGGCTCTATAAATTATGTGTGGAGAAGTAATAAGGTATGAAAACATAGTGAATTATTTTCTCACACCTCAGGTACTTTATCATATTAACTCCCATAAAGGACACAAACATAAAAATGAGTCCGGATTTCATATTTTTGAAGATCTATTTCATTGGAAATATTTCATTTATCATGTAATAAGAAGTTAATTTTTATATTTTTTTAAATATGTTTATAAATCATGTTACACATTAGCTTTTTTGAAGCCATTATGAAACTCTATGGATAGTAATAAATGTTTTGGAATATGAAATTCACTCTACCATAGTATTTAATTTTTGATATGATTTTTTTAATAAATGTAAAAAATATCAATTTTCTTGGAATTTATAAAAAAATGAAAGAAATACCTAAAAACCCAAAAAGATTTTGTAAAAGATTTTAAATATGTTGAATTGATTTCATTGGTCAATTAAAAAGTACCTTTTTTAATTTTTAGCCTACCTTCTATATATTACACTTCAAAATGGTTGGAATATATTTTCACTATGACTGATGATACTAATATTATTTATAGTTTTTTCATTTTGTTGATATTCTATTGGTTTGGAGTATTAAAAACCATCACCTGCGACCAAGGGAATAATTTTCTAAATAGGAGAACACATAAATTTTTGAAAATTTATGGGTTGTATCATAAAACATCAACACCATATCATCCATAAATTATTCTACAAGCATATGATTCATAAAGATAAAATAAAGGATTTATATAAAAGATAGTCAAACATAATAAGAATGATTTTGGATTAAGGAAGCGTGATATATTATGGTATTATATTACCACAAACATTATTCTCATAGTATTGAGAACCTAATTATTTGTTTATAGTAAATGATGAAACCTCTTTATGGTTCAAGAACAAAAAAATACATCTTGGGTATAAGAGAGTAGAATTTGGATGTTTAAATAGTTGGGATGGAGAGGATATTTCTACTACAAGAGATATAAGAAATAAAGAGAAAATATTTTTAAATTTCAAATATCTATATTGATAGAAAAATAGTTAACCATGAAAATATAATTCAACCAATAATCTTTAGCCTCAGAGATCAAGTTCTATTATACAAATCTAGATTCTAGCTTATTCAAGGTAAACAAAAATCAATACATGAATAATTTTTTTATAACTCATGTATAACTTTTTCGTATAATGTAGATTGAAAATAATGGAGTGGAAACAAAATTCAAATTTAATGGACATAGGTTGAAGACATACTATGTGAACCTACCTCACTAACTAGTACATGATATTAAACACCTTTAACATATTTATTAATGACGAACCCTTTTTTGTACCTTTCATAAAGATTTGATTGAATGTGGAAACTCCATTTAAAATATTATTAACTAATAAATCATGTTGAATAAATTCAAAAAAAAAACTATAATAATTGAGTTTTGGGTATGGAAACCTACAGTTAATACATTTAATCTTAGACTTTATAAATAAATTTGGTTTAGGCCATTAATATTTACAAAAACATAACTCCTGGTTGGAATCCATATTTTTTATTTAAATGTTCCCCACATTCCTTTTCAGAATAATAGATATTTTATATAATATCAGTTCTTTTTATCCTTATATATGTGTCCATAAACATGGAACAAAGATGCAACATGGAAATTAAAGAGTCTATCTACAGGAAACACTCTTCATTAGATGCCTATTCACATCATGAAATGGAGAAAATAGAATATGAGAAATCAAAATTGAATCATTTTATTAATGGGGTAGGAGTTTCAATTCCTTGTTTTATTTTACCCTTATATTTTTTAAAATATGTTTTAATCTTTAAAATAGGTTATCCATACTCACACTTATAATTATACTTTATGTTACTAATCAATGAGACATGAGTTTCTAAGTAATCACATGATTACATGTTTTTGGTTTATATGTTAATTAAATTGAATATATTGAAAGATAAATAAATTGATAAATTGAATAATATATTTTAAAATTATGATTCGTTATATAGATGAATTTTTTGATTCATATGAATTAAATTTCTCTAACATTTTTCATGCATTTAATTTCAAAAATTCATTCTGAATGAAGTTTTATTGTTATCCATGCCTTGAGTGACTGTACAATTTCATATTTTTGAATTATTTGTAGGACATATAGACATAATATTTCCAATTATAACTTTAAAATAATTATTGATGTATTTTGGGATATGTTAGTTACATGGACATTTATTGGAACTTTAAAAATATTGGATTTTATGATTCCACATTTAATTTGATCAATGATTTTTTTGATTTATTCACTATCAGTGAGACCAAATTTAACATAAATACAAATTTATCCAACTAAATAATTGAATGAAATTACAAATAATGAAACAAATTACCAGATAATATTTTTCATTCCAACCATATAACTATTTTTTTATAAAATTATATAGTTGAAGAGAGGGGATGAGGGAACTCATGGTAGATGGTTTTCATTACATTGAAATAAATAATTGCAGGGGTTATCTTTTTTGTTATTGGGAATTGATCGTTTTCATTAATTATATTTTATTCATAACCCTGTTGAAAAAATAGAAAAAATGGGTTGTGACATTAGAGTATAATTAAATTCCCCAATACTTGATTTATGGGTTTATAATATGGGTTTAGGCAGTGGATATGATATTTTTATAATGCATAAAATTTTAAAAAATAGCAAATAAATAATGAAAAAATAAGTTAAAAAACAAAATAAAAAAATAAAGAAACATTCCAATGGGTGTATATCAATCAATGAGGATTAATTTCATCATCAACTTAACATTGTGTTTTGGTAAAAAAAAATATGATGTCATTGTGAATAGATAATTTCATTGAGGTTTTTTAAATTTGATATCTAATATTTTAATATTTAAGGGTAAACCCCCTATTAGTGACTTATCGATTTTAACATCATTAATAAAAAACCTGATTCCATAGTATAATTTGAACCTTAGTACGAGATGATATGACTATTTGTGATTTTTTTCTCTTTAGGGGGGAGAATGTTGGTATTTTTCAAGAATATGGTCAGATCTTATACTCATGGTATAAAACTAAATCCATATACATAGTTACTTTGATTGATAATAGAAACATAATTATTAGTATATTAGATCACATCTTGGCATGTCTGTTAATAATAAATTACGAATATTGATTGGATGAGAGGATAATATCTACCATTTTCCAATAAGAGTAAGTAAAACACTTGGGTTGGTTAGTCCTTTTGAAGAGTGTGAAGTTGAGTAGATATTTTATCTAGAATATAATGGTTTGGTTTCCCATTTATAATAATTTGATTCTATCACTTTCATAATAATGTATTGGTAACATGTTGTTTCTAGTTCATTTATTATTGAGATTCTATGCATGAGTAAAAGTATAGTTCAACTATGGGTTTATTTTATGCTCCTATTATTTACATAATAAACTACTTATAAAATATATTTTCCATTAATGTATTATGCTGAAATAATTAAATGGAATATCATTGTTGGAATAATTATTTGAAAAAACAATTTTCATATTACAGAAATAAAAAATGTTTAAATTGAATGTTTAATTAAAAGAATTTGCATTTGATGATAGGGACATTTATCGTATATTTTTTGGTTTTAAAAACAAAAAAAATTCCTTATACACTGTTAGGTATAATCTCACAGGCACACATGAATAAGAACATAACAAGAATGACTTGTTGGATGGAACACATGATAACCAATATGCTCATTAAATGCACACATGGGTTACACCAAATCAATATGGTCATGTGCATGTCAGCATTAGTCAGTGTGAGCTATGTAAAATGTAAAGGGAACCCATATAAAAAACATGTAATCTGATCTTAGTACCACCTCTCGGGTACTATATGCAACTTCACTCTAAATTGATTTTTTATATATAGGAGTTTGACATGATATACTTATGTGGGATAATCCTATTTTATTACATGATCTTGTTCCCCCACCTCAAAAAAGACATTGCTTCTCATATATTCTACCTATAACTATTAGTTATTACTAGACCATCATTTTACACTAATGAATGATAAGGGAAACATCTCTGGTCATCACTATACGAAATTGGGATCAAGTTAAAGAGCCACTTATAAGTAATTGTTCCCCATGTATAACCATATGATGCTCAATTGATGTTCGTGATGTTATTTTAAGAAGATAAAGCCACTATATTGGTAATGTTGTGTTCACTCCATGAATCTATTTCAAAGGATATTTCATAGAGCATAAATAAGTTAAACTAGATAATTTTCTTGTTTCGATATGATTTAATTAACATTTAGTGATCCTTGTAAGAGGTGATAAAGGAAAATATGAAACTGCAAGTTTCAAATTGTGAATAATGACTCATGAAATTAATATGAAGTCAAAATGAAATTGAGAGAAGATCTATCTGATATTTTTAAGAAGATATTGACTCCATGGATATGCCTTATCTTGGAATAATTAAATTGGCTTTTGAATGAGGGACTTAGGGTTTAAAGATGAGGATTTATATGAGATGAAGAGTTTTAATTTACTCATTAAGGAAATGGTTTAATATTTCAATAAAATAGAATGGGGTGAGCGAAAGAGCTATATGAGGACGACTTTCTACTTCTTTTACTTCATATTTCAATTATTTTGTTTTGATTTTCACAATTCATTTTTCCATAAATCTTTTCAAGGTTTATGTATATTATTTCATTTATTTAAATAAAATAATACATTTATTACCAACCATGAATCTTTAGTTATAGATTCTTCAGATGACTACCTCCATAATACATCAAAATGTACATAAACTAAATGTTATTTATTATAAACTCCATTATTATCTAATAATTGACTTTGATAATCTAAAATTGTATAATATATCCCATTGAAAAATATAATAGTGGTTTTACCTGAATTTACCATTGAGTAAATATGCTTGACAAATAGAATAACATATAATCAAAAAGGATCGATAAGATATCATAATAGAAAAGGCTTCTGAATAATCACATGGGAGTATACAATAAAAAACATAAAAAACATATCATGTAATCATGGGAATTCTATAATAATATAAAACATTATAGGAGAACAATTGAATTCGAATTACAAATACAGCATAAATTTGGGGATAGTGTCCATCATTGATTTGGTTTACTCTCCAAACCCAACCGGAACATCTCCTGAGACAAAGTCTTCCCCCAATTCATTGGAGATTATATAGGTTATCCCACCATACAATTTACAAGATTATGTGTTATGAAAAATGAAACCAAACATAGATCATTAACATATGAAATACACATGGAAATAAATAGGCTACAAAATGTAACATAATAAATTGTCAAATATAAAGTCATAATGATTTCTGCAAAATTATAGGATAAATATTTCCAAGAAATTTATAGATAAAAAAAGGAATAGTATGTCAAATGAATCCATTATAATTCAAGAAATAACATTGAGTGGAGAAATAATTTTGGAAATATTCTATTTTTAGTGGGATTTAGGAAAAAAATTAAATAATAATTAAAGATAGTAAGTGAATAGTATTTTCCATAAAACCAGAACTAAACTAAAGATGGATTTACATAAAAATGGTCATTTATAGAAACCATGGATGATTTGAAAAACTTTTTAAAGTTGTACATGAATGTGGGTATGGAATTTAGATGTACCCTTTAATTAGGTAATCATAGAAAATTATTTAGAGGAGGATACATTTAGGACTTGTATATAACCATAAATTAAATTTGAATTACGCTAGATATATATGGTTTGGATATTTTTACATAATAAATAACTAATAAATAAAAATAAAAGAGTTAAAAAGATAAGTATTAGAGAGAAATCATAACCTGAATTAAAATATGGTGCTTTAGGGAGAACCCTTACCTCATGTTCTATAGTCATTCTTCATAATTAATTCATATAATAAATTATAAAAATAAATTCTTTAATTAAATTAGTTTTAAAAATTATATTTTATATTTAATTTATCATAATTTTATTAAATTTATTGACAAAACAATTAATGATATATAAATGTAAATTTCACAATTGTTAGGGTATTCCTTCATTTGTTCTATATTTAGAATAACATGGGTATAATTATTGATGTTCATGTAAAATGGGAATATAAACAATGAAGTGAAATTGAATAATAATCCTTTTTTCAAGTAAATAAAACAATCCCAATTACCCATATTTTTTCTAGGATATTGATGATTCATTAATTAAATATACTAATTTTAAATGATTATTTCATTTAGGTGGGTTTTATGATCATGTCTAAGTATATACATTTCATATAATTAAATAATTATTAAGAAAGTATAGTATTTTAAATAAGTTTGAATATATTTATAAAAATTATATTTAACCATTACATTGTTTCTATGAAGAGCCTAGATGGTTGTAGAGAAAAACACAGTACATTGTTCAAGGGTGCGGTGAATATACAATATTGTGAACAACAGTTTTATTTATGAAAAAAGAATATAGGGTATAAGAAAGATATTTCTCTTTAACAATAAAATATCAATATATTTTGGATATTAATGTTACTATATATAGGTGGACGGGGGACACATGTTTGTGTTGGAAGTAAAATAAAATTAAAAAAAATTAAGTATGGAGGTAACCTTTCCAATTGTTTTTCTCCATTTATGTTATCCAATAACACTCCTTGGAATGGACATTTGGAGATACCAATAACCCATGGATGTGTAGGAGTATATAAGTTAGGTAGTTATGTAGAAATATGGTAGTATCTAAGGACTATATGTTTGGATTGAAAGAGATGGTGTTGAGTGGTTTTTATAATGGTAGGAGAGCGATGTTTTTGAATATTTTATTTTTCTGTTTTTTATTTTTGATAAATATTATCAATAGAATTTATTCATGTAACTAAATATAGATGATAGTGAATTTTATGTCAAACTAATAGGTGATTATGTCCACCATTAAACAAAATTCTATTTATTTGGCTAATAATGTTAAATATTCTATTTTACCATATTTCATTATTAAAAAAGAATTCATCTATTTTAGATAAACAAAAAATCAAAATAAACATTTCATAATGTGTACATATAAATAATTAAATCCATTTTACGAATTTTTTTTTATAAATATCAGAAATTTAATTTTAACTATAATCAATTTTTTTATTTAGAAAATACCAAATTTAATATTATGATCAATTTTCATACCCATTTAAAAATTACTTATATTTTTTAAAAAATAATAATTATAATTACAATAAAAAATTTGACAAAAAATTCAAATACATTTTATGGAAATGATTTTTTTAATTATTATATTTGTAAAAATATTTAAAATAATCATATATGTTTTAAAAACCATTTTAAAAAATATTTTTTCATTTTTTAAAAAATTATTTACAAGTATGTTGATATAAATGGGATATAATTTCATTTTAGAGGATTGATAAATATTTTTTACACATCATAAATCGAGGAAACTATTTTAGTGGTCATGTTAATTTTCTTTATGTTCTAATTACTTATCCATCAGTCAGATTATCATTCTAACAGTCAAATTTATAATTATCATTTAGGTTCCATAATTTTTATAAGACCCAATATTTCATCAATTCTCAATTCAATTATATTTTCTCTCAATTATATATACATTTTCATTTCTAGGATAAATATTTAATTAATAATATAAATTTTCATTTCAATAATATTTTTCATGAGTGTGATTATTTTGGGGGACCGAGCATATCTAAATTTTCATATTCTAATTATACTATTTTATACATTTTAACCCATTGTAATATATTCAATTATTATATAAATTTTTATTTCATAATTGCAATGATTTAATTAATATAATAATATTTTATTCATTTTAACATGTAGCTAATGTGTTTTATACTACATTACATAATATGACATAATTATAAGATGTGAAATTCTATTAAAAAATTCTAGGTCATTACATTACTCCCACATTAATAAATTTCACAATTGATTTTTTTTAAAAACTATGGTTAAAATATATAATAGAAATTCATCTTCGTGGATTTTATTGGATTGAAAGTTTCCTCCTTATACTTATGGTTTCTCTGTAATACATTTAGAAGATGAGTGTTCATATTTGGAAGAACATTATCTCTAAGGACTATGATCTTCAATAGGAGCACCTCATTAGGGGGTTAATTTTCTATCTACAATGACTCTAAATTAAGTACATGTGAGAGATTTGGTATGATATTACTAAATAGGGATAACTGGAATATGATTTCTACTTGATATATGGTTTATAGGAGTTCTGAATGATAAGACATGGCTCTAGAATGTTTCGGAATTTTAATGGGGCCAATGTACATGGGACATAGTATACACATCTCATAAAATCTTATGACTCTCTTTTATGGAGATATATGGAGGTACAATTGATCTCCAACCTGAAACTCTAGGTATCATTAATAATTACTTGCATATATCTTTTTTTGAATATTATTATTATTGATGTACTAATGAATCTTTATGACCATTTTTATAATTTCCTTGACCATTTCAGGTCCCATATGCTTACATTCACAAAATTCTTAAAAACATGATGGTATTCTACTACACATCCCATGATGGGATTCATATAGATTATTTTGATACTTTACTGAATGTTTTTATTGTTCAAGAACTCAAATAGAGGAAGATGTTGATATCATCCTCTATTGATGTTAACAAAATTTCTCTCAATATTTTTTCGGTGTTTAAATAGTCCAATCATTTTTTGCATATGTTTTTTGGGTGAAAAAACTTACTAAATATAAATAATGTTATAGATAATTTTGGAGACACTTCCAAAACATAGTGGTAAATATATAATCTCGATCAGATACAATAGATAGTGGTTTTATTTACAAATATTTGACCTATATGATGTATTACATTCCATGTTAATTAAGTGGGAAGTATAATTTAATATTAATAAGATATTAAGCCTTTATAAGATGATCAACCATAACCCATATTATATTATTTCTTGTATAAGTATTCTGAATACAAATGATAAAGTCCATGGTGTTGTTTTCACAGTTCCATATAGGTATTGAAAATGGTTGTGTCATCCCTTTAGAATTTTTCCTTTCATCCATAACTTGTATAAATTCCCAGATTTTTCTTATATATTCCATTATCCATATTTTTACATTTTCCAACCAATAGTTTTTTCATTCATCTCAACACATATTATTTCTCACTGGGAGGGTATAGAAGGTCAAATAATCTGAATCGTTCAACAACTCCTTCCTTAAAACTACAATTGATAGTACACATAGTAGTGATCCAAATCATCCATCTCTTTCTTCATGATATTTAACTCTAAGTATTTCCCTTTTATTTAGATTATATATTTTTTTTCAATTCCACATCATCTCTTTGAACATCCATTATCTTATAACGAATAGAGGTCTAAGCAATCATGTGAAAAAGTAATGATTACATTCCCACATTTAAGATCATTATTTCCATTATTTATTTCTTCAATAAGATTATATCCTTATAAATTCTCATCATTAATGTGTTTATTGGATCCTTTTTACCTAGAGAATCCTACATGTCATTTTCATTCCTTGAATGGTAGTGGATTGTGATGTCATAGTCCTTGATCAGCTCTATCAATATTTTTTGTAATATATTATTGTCCTTTAGTGTGAATATATATTTTAGTCTCTTATGTTCTGTATACATTTTTATTTTTTTCCAATAAATATAATCCCACACGATTTTTGACATGATGATTACAATAGCCAAATCCAGCTCATGTGCTAGATAGTCTATCTCTTTAACATCAAAAATACTAGAGGAATAGACTATCTCTTTTCATTTTATATCAATACATATCTGAAGACCTTATTTTAGGAATAATTATATAACACAAAATGTTCCCCACTTGTGGGTAGTATAGTTAATGGTGAAATAATATGTCTTTTTATGAATTAGATAATGCTATATTTGTATTCACTTGTATAGAAAAACAATCATTCTTGATAATTAATACTGGTTAGTGAAATGTAACATAGGGACATGTTTCCCACCAAAAATTGGTAATAACTAAATATTACATGGAGGCTACGAATCATTGTTAAAGATATAGTTCTAAGACACCCTTTAGTCA
Source organism: Viscum album (assembly GCA_963277665.1). NCBI lineage: Eukaryota > Viridiplantae > Streptophyta > Magnoliopsida > Santalales > Viscaceae > Viscum > Viscum album. The sequence goes on from OY728143.1 coordinate 1,719,129,637, forward strand.
CCTTTTTCACAGAAGGGTAAAAATATATTCCTTCTATGGTGGTAACATTCCCTTAGAATAAAATTTCCTCCATCTAGAAATCAAATTTAATATACTTTTCATATAACATATACGTTCATAAATCAAAAGCAGAACATTCAAATCATCATAATGATCCTATATTCTCTTTGAGTATAACAAAATATTATATATAATGGATGCCACAAGTATTTCGATATAATCTATAAGGACTCAACTGATAAAATACCTAGTGAGTAATCATGAATTAATGAGTCTGAAGGTAATCACTATAAACTCATAGTGTCTATAACATATTTAATAGGTATTCTTAGTAACATATTAATTCCTAAACATTAATTAGAAATATCACAAATTAACATCCACAATATAGAAATACTGGTTCCCACATAGTTTTTCAAACAAGTCATCTATCTATAGACTTGGTAGATTTTTTATTTTATTTATTAACAAATATCATGATAATCAATGAAAATGTTTGTTTACTTATCCCTATTCTTGATAAGGAGGACTAAAATACCCTATAGTGAGAAACATAGGTCTATAAAACTCTTATATAGATCCATATATAACTACATCAATGGTTATTCTCTATAAATGTCTGAAATTCTATAAAAATTGGTGAAAATAATCACGGATATGAGTATATGTTCATTTTTTATCTAAACCTATTTTTTAAGAGGAATAACATGCATCTTCTTTTGGAACACAAATTTTTTCCCACAAAATGGTCTTGTATTGAAGTTGGATTCCCTCATTTATCTAAATCATGTGATTTTTATATGATTTATCATATGGTAAAAATATACATGATTGAGAGAAACATTCCATGGAAGATTCATCCTCAGAATTACACTTCTACAAAAAATCGATTATTTCATGGGATATGGAGAAAAATAACCCACTTCCAATAATTAATGAAGTAATTATATAAAAAAAATATAATCCATGAAACAATTATATTCAATATCCACTAAATTATTTAATACATGATTTTCTGAGATTCTCTATTAATAAATATTTATCGAGATGAGTTATATACATTGGGTCCAATAATTTCTCAGTATTATATGCTCATAAATAAATTACCCCCATGTTTTGATGCAGTGTTTCAATAGTCGTATTAAACATGAAATATATAAAATAGTATGTATAAATAATATCAAATAGTTTGTCACTAATATTTAATGAATTACTAGAATATGTGTCCCCACATAGTTCTTAGGATCCACGTCAACTATAGTGGTAGAATATTTCCTACCATTATCTCTAGGTCATAGAATTTGTTCTCATTGATTGTATCTAAAAACAATTGGCTTATGTAATTGGTTCGACAAAATTATGGTTTTATTTTAGTTACAAAAAATAGGTTATAATTTGAGTGTTGATCTGAAAATTATTTCACTTGACCATATTAGTGGAGAAATCAATCATTTTTCATTATTGGTTAAGTAGATTACATTATTTTCACCATTTGGAGGATCTCCATTTTCCATTATGATAGTTTTCTTAATAAATCATCCTATATTTTTTCGGACTTGGGTAATTAGGTCTTCATTCCTCTATGTGATTTATCAACTGCACATAGGGATGAAAAAACATTTTAATCTTTTTATCCACATGCCCAATAGACAATTGAAAGTCTCTAATATAAATATAAAACTTTTAAGTAATAATGGAAGATATCATTAAAGGTATAAAAGTCTGTAATAACAAAATATTTTCATATACTCGGCATTATGATAGTAAGGAGTTGGTCCACCTTACTTTCAATGTTGATGATAAAGATGAATGTGTTCAATTAATTCCTTGTGAATTTTTACTTATTCTCCACGATATAGCCATTGTTTGTTTCTATTGGTCAACTAATTAGGTCTCTATTTTAAGATAGCTCCTTTAGGGAAAATATTCATTAGAAAATATTTACATAATTCTATATTATTCACTGGAATCAACATTGTATTTGGACTCTATGTTTATGATAAATATACACCACTGATCGGCATTACCATCTATGTGATAAATGAAAATTATGATATTCTTTGATTTTGATCATTCAAGGAGTGTGTATATCTTCTTAGTGAATTTAATCCATTATTTATAATGAGGGTATCAAAAGATCCATTAATGGTAGGAGGAAAATTTCAAAGAAATGATTCAACTATAACATGATCATTCTTAGGGGAATGAGGGTATTATCCATGATGAAATTTTTATTCATAAAAAGATTCCGTTTAACTAGAATATCCAGGATGCTCATATATTCTACTCTCATTAGGATAAGCATACCATCCAAGAAATCATCTGATTTCCTATCACAATTTTTCGAAGAATTTCTCTGATTTCCTGCCATCAAATAATAGAGGATAACAATAAATGAGAATACCCACACGAATAATCTTATTAAGAGAGAACCTATGAATATAAAAGAAATAACATATTAATGAAACATAAATCCTAACTTAAATGCCTTTAGGTTTAAATATTGGTTATCCATGAGCTTTTTTCTTATTACGTTTTCTATCGTAAATATTTATTCAATTTCTTTATACAGGATTATAATGTGTTTGTGAATTTTTAAGAGAATATCTCCCAGGATTGTCAATCCAAGTTTATAGTAAAGATTATATTTTTCGAATCAAGTTAACAACCAATCTTACCATTTTTGGATTATTACCCATTGGTATAACTATGCCACATATATATCCATTTTTAGTTTATAGACATTGATATAATTTTATGGAAACCTCTCACTCTATACTTCACTAAAATTTGAGTATACTATCAGATACATAGACTTTTATATGGGGTTATCACTAATGTATTGTAGCTATAATACATGAAAACATGTCATTGATCTGATATAATATGCAGCAAGCCATCTTTTTACAAATATCATCACATTATTTTTCCCTTAAATATACAATAAAATCAAAATAATGATATAAAGTATTACAAAATTTTGAGGACTATGTTAATAATATATCTAAGTGAAATTAAATTTATATATTCATTTCTATCTCCATAATAATATCTTAAATCTATTTGAGCTCTAAAAAACAATAACTAAACTAGAGATTACCTAAACCGAAATGGTGAGATAGAATTCCTAGTATAGGAATAAACAAGATAACGAAGCTTAACATATTATTCAAAAGGAATTATATGATATCATGAAAGATGTGGCTTGTGAATAATAATTTGAGAGAATAACATAAAAAACATGGAATCATAAGATAATGTATACATATAAATGAGAAACAAATATAAAACTCAACAAAATAATAAGTCAAGGATAAATGATAATGTAATATCACATGGTGTAAAAAGTCCCATCATGATTTAGGTTTACTCCATAATCCAAAAAATAATGTATAATGAGAAAAAAATATTACCCAAAGCATTAGTTCAAAATATTAGCACACCCATGATAACATTTTCATTCTTATGTGTTCTATAATAGGGAATAAAACATAGAGTATTGATATTAGAAATTCCCATGGAATGAAATAGGCTATATCTTCATTCATTATAAAATAGTAAAATGGAATTTACTAATGAATTCCATGAAATAATGTAATAAATTGATCTTTATTATTCAAAGAAAAATAAAGGGCCATACTATTTGAAAATGAGTCCACAATAATTGATTATAGAGAATAATGTTATGAAATAATTTTGTAAATACTATGTTTTATATTATATTTTATTAAAAATAGCAATAAATCATTAAAATTAGTAAGGGAATAATAGTTTCAAGAAAAATGAAAGTTAATTATAAGAGGTATTAGCTAATAAAATGGAAAATTTTCAAAACCATGGGTGGTTTAAAACACATTCCAATGTGGTACTTGAATTGGTGTAATAATGAAAGAAGTTAACTATAATAATGTTTGATTAAAAATTAAAATTGTGATGGTAGCCTTTAAAATTTGTATATCCCCATCAATGAAAGAGTAATTAATATAATTATTTATGTTCCATAAATATATAATAATACATAAGATTTAAATAAAAATATTAGAGTTATAAACTTAGGTAATAGACCAAGCATAAAACCAAAATAATTGGGTGTTTCAGAGAGGTCCCATACATTATGATCCATATTCATTCTTCACATTCACTTAATATACTATATACCTAAAAAAAATTCATTAAATACATAATTGGACACATTTTTATCTATATTTAATTTCTTATTAGTTTATAATGTTAATTTATAAACATTTTAGTGAATTATAAATCTTAATTTCATTGTTAAAGGATCATTTGATTCATACATCCAAGGATATATAACTCATGTGTAATTATTGATGTTATTATGAAAGGAAAAAATATCTATAAATAAAATTATTTTTTTCATTTTCCCATAAATTTATATAGTCTAAAATAACCATATTTGTTTTAACATAGGGACGATAAATTTAAGAAAAATGTTAATGTTATATGATTAGTTCATTTCTGATGTTTTTCCAACCATCGTGAACTAGATTCAATGTGACTCATTAAATGATTATTCAAAAATTAAAACAATTGAAATAAGTTATAACATAATTATTCTAATCATACTTAACTATAATAATGAGTATATTAGCACCCTATAATGATGTGAAGAAATACAAGGAAGTTTTTCATGGGAGTGGTGAACCAACCATATTGTAAAAAATGTTATATTATTAGAAACTGAAGATGGGGGATATAAGTTTTATATTTATATTTTCCCTTCATTTTCTTACCTGACATATAATTATTTTTAAAAAAACAAGATAATAGTTATACATTTGAGGATAAAAGGTTTAGTATCATGGGAATGTTAAGATCATACATCTCTTGTATATAACAAAAATAATAATTATAGAAATCCATATGATTTATTAGTTTAGGGGATATCACATTCCATATATTACATATAGTCACATTAGTTTATACATCAGTTAAATGGGTGAGATAAAATCATAGTTAGGGGAAGGACTCCATAAATGGATTAATAGACATGAACAAATATAATATTGGTGAAAAAAATTATTATAATCATATCATAAGAATGAAATGATAATCCATATAATTTTGAAGTAATGGTAAAAATCATGGAATACACTGATGCTTAGAAATAAAACATCATCTCATAGTGGTCAAATAGAACACCTAGTTGCTAATAAAGAAAGCATCACTTTCAAAAATATAATATGTGAATAATCATACCATCATCATTGTGAACACATATAGTATCATGACTAAAAATAAACATCAATATCTCAAGAGATAAATCACATTAATCAATTCATTAGAGATATATATAAGTATGATCTCATGCATCGAATAATTATTTTTACATAATCATGCATGTCACATAGAACATATTACCATCATAGTATTGAAATAACCCATGTAAAAGAATGATTTTCATAAGTATTTCATAAATAATGATTTCATTAATACAATTTGGGTTCCCAAATGAAAAAGGAAGTGTATACATTATAAGAAATGAACATTTATCTTTGGATAACAAACAACAGATAAGGAGTTGAAGAATTTTTTGTAAGTAAATGTTTATTTGAATAATATTTTAATTTGGATTTAATATATATGTGGACGCATATATATACCAAAAAGGGAAATGGATTAATAGTTAAACATTATTTTTGGAATGTTATAAGAATATATATATCATAGTTATCTTGAATATGGGATAACTCATTGAAAATGAGTTGGTTAAGAGAACCCCCTTACCAAAAATCACAATTTATTTTGATTATTTTACACCCAATGAATAATAAAAATAGATTTATTAAAATATTTAAAAAGAATATAATTATGAAACAAATTTCAACTATTTATCATTTATAACCATTTTATTATATTTTTTTAATTTTTATATTTTATGTTATTGGGTTTTGATATCATGTTTCCCATAAAATTTCTAATTTCACATCTATTTAATTTATTTTGTTCATAGAAATTTATATATAAGTTGTTTAACTTCCAGAAGCTTAAAATGAATATATATATATATATACATTTATCAAAATAAATAATTTTTTATCTAACCATATGGTTGGTGACAATGAAATATGTTTGAAACTTCCTCATTAGTGGTAAACCATCTTTAAACTAAAAAATTATCCAAATATGAAAAAATAGGTATAAAATAGATACACATAAAATATATTATATTTATAGTAGGATAAAATCAATAATATATTTTAAAAAGTATTCCTAATTAATTCTTGGATGATTTTATTTTGAATTTAATTTGGAATATATAGGAGAATAAGAATAAAATTATGGAATATTTTGAATAAAACATACTCATTCATTAGTGTGGATTATCTTATAAAACACTAGACATCCTTGATGAATGGTTTTGATTTAATTCATGATTCCACTAATGATTTTAAGGGATTAATAGAGAGGATTTTGGCATAAATGATTCTTCATCATGTGATGTAGGAGTAGTTTTCTAAGTTGAGGGAAATGTGTTATTCATATTTCAAAAGGAGGGGTATTTTTATAATATTATATTAAATAAAATACTATATCAAATGGAGAAATATCAATAGTGTATTTTTTTTAATATGTATAATATATAAATATAACTTAATTGTTTTAATACATTAAAACCATTTATAATTACAATTCACATATTCTATTAAATGGGAAATTGAAAAAAAAATCTACAGGATCATGTTTGACATTAAGTTTTTGAAAATTATTTTTAGGTTTCGAAATTAATTTTATTATATTTTAATGATTAATTTATTAAACTAAATTTAATTTTTGGGAACCTCATGTTTTATAAATATTCTGGTTATTATCACATCTTGAATTATGTAATTTTCGATACACTAGTTCCATAAAAACAATAATTTTACTATTCAGCTTAATAATGAATTATTTCTAAACCTTACAAATAATAATCCATGGATTATTTTTAAATTATAATTTTTTAAATTCTATTAATTTTATCAAAAGAAAATTCCAACATAGTTAATTTCAAAATTTTAATATACGAAATATGACTTTTATGGAATACATTAAAAGAAAATTTATTTAAAATATACTTATATTTTATTTGATATTTTTAATAGTGATATTTATTTTTAGGTATTATATTATTTATATTTATGTATATAACTCAAGATTAGTATTAATGTTTCACACCTTACATTATTTTGTGTCTAAATTACTAATCCAATGGTTAGGAGACTATTCCCAATGGTCCCATTACAATCACAATGATTAAATTAAAAAATATAAATAAAAATTAATTCTTTTATTAAAAAGGCTTACCCATAAAGTTAAACATTTTAATTTAATAATACTTTTATTACTTTATAAATATTTTTATTCATTTCTAAATTTTTCATCTTGGTGGAGAATTCTAGTAGATTTGGTTACTCTAAATTTTCTTATTTTTGCATTTCAATTTTCTAGTTTTTATGCAATTGTAATGTATCGAATTTTACTATTTTATATATATTAATAATATCAAAATATTAGTTAATTATATATAGTTTTTTTTGTTTCTATATGTTCTTTATGTATATAATATGTATATTATATTAGATAACAAAATTTCAATTCTCAAAAAATTGTCATATAAAATTTCCGGTTCACTATATTCTTAAACATTTAGAAATTAAATCCATAAAATATAAACTCATATTATCTGTTAATAATTGGTGAGGATAATTTTGATTCATTGTTTAATTTGGTTCCCATGTCCCCTATTTATACTTATGGTTTATTCAATGAACATTGATAAGGATATTTGTCATGTTGCATGGAACATTGTCTCTATGGTTGAAGATCTTCAATAGAAACTCCTCATAAGAGATATCAGTATCTAGTGGTACCCCCACCCCCAAATTTAGTACATGTGAGGTATTAGGTATCTACCTCTCAAGGAATGATTTGTGGAACACATAATTAACTTGAGAAATTTTTATTGGAAGATCCAGAAGATATTCAATTTTTCCTTCTCGATCAAGGATCTCAAATGGGTCAATGTACATAAATCCATGATTCCATTTTGTTACAAAACACATAGTTTTATTACATTGTGATATTTAAGGGAAACATTATATCCATATTCAAAAACCATTTTCTTTAGAAAGTTGTATGTATAGTTCATTTTCTAACTCTTATAATCTATTATATATTTTTGGATGTATTGAACCTTATTGATCATATCTTACACAAAATTAGGTCTAATAATATTTTTTTCAACAACATCATCCCATAAAGTAGTTTTTATAAATCACTTCTTATATAAATATTTATGTGGATCCATTTGAATACATTTAGGGAAGCTATTGTTGTATTAAAACTCAACTAATGGTATATGTTGAACCCATCTATCTTTTAATACCATTGAGTTGGCTCTCCTAATTTACACAGGCGTCTAAATATTCCTTTTATATTGATCTTATGTTTAGGGGTGATGGGCCATAACAAAATTCATTTCATTATTCAACGATTATTTTCAACATCATTATAATTTAAATTTAATACATGGATTATAATTTTATACCATTGAAAGTTTTACCCCATACAATTTCACCCCTTTTATGATATATATCATTCCATGTAGCTAAATAAAAAGATCTTCATGAACAGATATTAAGTGGGATGTCTTGGCGAGTATATCCACCACTACCCATATCACATTGTTTCTATTTCATGTTTTGGGAGAATAGTGATAAAGTAGATAGTGACATTCTCTTATTAGAAATAGGGTATATGAAATGTTGGAATCATCCATGTGGAGTTCTATCACTATATATTAACTTTTTTACATACCAAACATTATAATATATTCTCAAAAATATCTTTATTCATGTTGTCCCACCAGAATTTCTCTAAATGATCATGATACGTATTGGGATTTCATTGATGGATGAAAAATGATGATCTATAAAAAATATAAAATATATACTTCTGTATCCTAAGAGATTGAAGAATATAGATCCTAGTTACAAATCCAATTACACCATCCTCATCGATGATAAAATCTATTAGCTTCAATTCAATTACTGATTTCACATTATTTTGAATCTCTAGGTCATCCCTTTGTTTCTGCTTGATATTATCTTGAGCAGATTATTGGGGAATCATGGGGTAAGGTAGAATTTATTCTCTACCATTAGTAATTCCATATCCATACTTTTCTCAAAGAATATGGGATCTTTCTCAATCCACATCATGTATAAGGTATAATATCATTATCTTCTAAGTGAATCAGTTATCATGTTCTCCTTTCCCAAATGGCAGTGAATAGGGAAATCATAGTCCATTATTAGATATAACAATCTTATTTAAAACATTTTTAGATCATTATATATGCATATATACATTATAATCACATTAATGGTATATATTTCACACTTCCCACTATAGAGATACTTCCATAAAATCATCATGGAGAATATCATAGATCCAATGTACATATCATGATTTATGTAGTTTTTCTCAGGGATCATCAACTGTACTGAGGTATATGCTACAACATTTTCTTTTCAACATGAGTATATAACTCAATAATTTATTCAAGAATCATTGTTAACCACAACATATTCATCACTTTTTGGTATTATGATTATAGGTGCATTGATTAGCCTCTTCTTGAGATCATTAATGTTTTCCTAACATTATTTTGTTTAGAAATAAATAACCATTTTCATAGTAAATTAAATATTTGGATAAAAAATACGAAAAATTTATAAAAAACATAATTATTACTCAACTAATCATTGAAAACTACCGATATATGTGAAACTAGTTGGTTTGGGTCAGTCCCCAATTCGTTTTTCCATTGAAGGGCCTATATAAATCCCCACAATTGTGATCAATTTGCCCAAGAATGAGACTTATTTCATCAAAAAGTCACAAACTATAAATAAAGAATAAATTTTATCCTTATATATTTTCTCTATCCAAATCACTAAATTCTCTACATGTTTTTCTTTTCACTTCGACTAAATGAGAATTGCATCAATAAACACTACCAAAATATTTTAATGGTAGTCTATAAAGACACAATTTATCAAATCCATAAACATTGTTGGGACATAAGTTTGTGTGAAGGGAATCACAATGAACTCATAGTGTCCATACCATAAACAGAATCATATCTTCATACTAACACCATACTTCCCCATTAGCTAATGATATCCATAATAATGATCTTCCTTTGAGATATACTGATCTCCCCATAGTTGATTGAACATGAAATCAATCTTGAAAAGGGGATAATTTTCCTTTATTGTGATCTTTTTATGCTCATGGTAATAGATACAAAGAAAAATTGATCTGTACTTTTAAAATTACAAATAGAACTCACACACCCCAAGGTCATACACTAGGGTGTATGAAACCATTTTATAAATACTATTGTAGATTCTTATCTATCTATTTAGATTGATAAGGCCCATACAATAGGGAAATTTAGATATATGTGTTGAAAATGGTATAATTTATATTGATAACACCACCTCGTTATTTTCTGGGAATTAAAGGCCAATATTTGGAAAAACATCATTTTATTACCTCAGTATAGGAATTTATTCTAGGTTGATACCATTAATTGAAAAAACCATTTGGGGAAGGAATGATTATTAAAAGGGATTGAAAACCTACACTGTTTGGGGATTTTATAAACTATATTAAACATATTCATTTCACTTATAGAGAATAATGTGATTGTTTTTAATATAAATAATGATATCATATTCCTGAAAATTAGTGTGAAATCTAGATTATGAGATGAAGTCAATGACTAATATATAATTTAATTCCATGAAGGGAATGATTTATATATTCTCAAGAATAATCATACCACATACACTAATATGAGATTTATCTAAAACTTGGGTTCAATAATTCCACAACAATGTGTTTTTATATATATACATTTTTCATCATAATAGTGATTTAATTAAAAAAATAAAGGAAACATAAATGATATAATGGAATTCATAATCCTATAATCAAATATTACTTATTACTTTATTATTTTGAGTACAAAGTATACATTTTACAAATTCATTTTAACAATCCAATTTAGTAGTGATGATGGCATACGATTTACCTTTCTTATTTGGGATTGGTGAATTTTTATGACGATTACCCTCAATTATCAATGGATTAGTGCATTGTTTTTCATAGTGACCTTGATCCCTAGATAAGAAGCATTGAACCATGGGTGGTGCATTATAAGGTTCCTTATTTTCCTCCATTATTTTTCACTACTTCAATATATCTCTTTGAAATTCATGAGCTTCATGTCATTCCCTTCCAAACATTAAGAATTTACCCATTCCATTTTAGTAATTCCTGTGATGATTTTTCAATAATTTTTTACATGTGGGTAGTTGAATCCTATTTCTTCCTTTTTTATTTTAACCACTAGCATAAAACTCTATTCTTCTTTTCTTATCACTGTGTCCAAAGGTCAAATCTCCAACCTGCATCTCAATAATGGGAGAACACAGAACAAATTCCTTTTTATTACTAATGTCTCTGATTGCTAGAGCCTTTCAAATGTTAGGTTTTAAACTATTAAAGAGACTATATATTTTTCTATCATTGTCTATAAAAAAGATATGAAATTTCTATAAAAACAATGGATCTATTCCTTATAAGATATGATAGATTTACCTACCTTTTTTTTGTCATTATGAATTTTAACTCCATAATGTTTCATGGATTTTGATAGGAATACTTTTAAGAATTATTTTCTTAATCTCTTCTGACACCATCTATTCCATTTCATCATTCATCGTCACATTATTTGAATATGGCCACCATTGATCGGAATCTATATCTAACTAATAGATGGAAAGATTAGCCTTATCCTTCTCAAAATAGGGGAGAAAAAAAATCTTCTATATTTATTTGAACAAATAATCTATGGTGATTTTATCATAATATATACTAATCTTTTTGGTCATTTCAGATAGAAAAACCCACTATACAGTTTCTCTTTCTTGGGTAAAGGAGAAAGTTTCACATGGATTAGGTTATTATAAATATCATGAGATTGCAGGGTATTTATTTCAATAATTTTTCAACTCCCCTTATAGAATAGGGGTTTCCATTAAAAAAATCAATGCATTATACCAATAACTATTTTTCTATGGTTTCTCCTAGTTTGAACTATTTTATAAAATTGAAAATGTTTGAACTAAAAATAATGTAATAAAACATTTATAAATAATTTATTATGTTTCCAAGTTGACTCTAAATTTATATATAATGTGATCTATATATTTATCCATTATCTAGAAAAATCATTATAGATGTTTATATATACATAGATATATCATAAGGGTTTTCAATAATGTTTTCTAAAAATGATTCCCAAATTAACAAAATCAAACCTATGATTCCCACTATAAAGTGTCAAAAAAAATTCACAAGAATGTTACATCAATTTTAAGATAAATAACATAATAATTATTTATTTAAGGATTGACTGTTTTAGTAAATTGGGATAAATAAGATCAAACATAATTTGTACATTATAAAAAATTGTCACTATTAAAATCCTTCTTCTTTATTATATTAATATATATCAATCTCTATTTAGTATTCGTAGTCAACTTAGTATGTACATCAAATATATGTGTGAGAAAAATCCTAGATAGAGGAAGGAAAACATAAAATAAGTAAGAGGCATTAACAAATAGAACATGGCTGAGTATTGCCATCATAAAAAAGTAATAAGAATTGAATAATCAACATAATATTGAGGAAGAAATATTAAAAAATAATCAATTTTTTAAATGAACAAAAATGAAACATCATTCCATATTGGTCAAATACCACACATAGTTGTGAATAAAGCATTCGTTGTGTTCACACATAATATAAGCACATAATCATGAAAACATCATTATGAAGAAAATATAACATCATGTTCACAAACAGATACACATTATATCACAGGATATACAAAATTATACAATTCATTAGAGGTATATATAATTTGAGGCTCACCGATCACATTTTAGTACTAACATAATCTTGGATGCCACATAAAATGTATAACAATCATAGTCATGAATTAGCCCATGGAAAGGATTGGAATTCATAAGTATTTAATAAATAATTATTTAATGAATAATCATTTTTAAAAAAAATAAGATCATACATTCTAATAAGGGATCATTTTTCTTTTGATAAGAAATAAGACATGAGGATTTCTGGATCTGTTTTGGAAGGAAATGTATTTTTAGAAAATATTTTTATTTCGATTAAAAAACATGGCGGAAAAATTTTTATACCTGAATATAAAACGAATTAATAGTAAAATTATATTAATGGAATATTAAAGGAATATCCATACAAAAGATTTCATGAAATAAGGATTTCCTAAAGAAAGGGAGTTTGGTTTGATAATCCCCTTACCATGAATCTGGCATAATTTCGTTGATTTTATACCTTTTGAATAAAACATTTATATTTATTAAAATATTGAAATAAAATATATGTATATTAATTTATGTAACTATTTATCAATTATAATCATTGGATTATATTTCCTAATATCCACTATGGAAGATGATGCTTTTAATGTCTTGTTTTCCTTAAATTTTCTTGTTTCACATGGATTTACCACTTTTATTCAAGGAAACTCATAAAAATGTAGAATAAATTTAAGAATCATAAAATACATACATACAAACATTTATATAAATTAATCCATTTATTTTAACCATTCATAATGTTGGTAATAATGAAAGATGTTGGAAACATCCTCTTTGGTAGTTAACTGATAGTTAACAAGAACATTTTCCAAATATTGAAAATAGAGGTATAAAATATAACTACATAAAAAATTGATTTTTTAAGAATGTTAAGATAAATAATATAAATTTTTTATTCATTAAAATTGAATCGTATAATATATTATTTATAATATAATATGGAAAAGGGAGAGAATTAGATAAAGAAGGGAGAAGCTTTTGAACAAACATTACCCATTCCATTATGGTTTATCTTGTAAAATACAAGAATTCAATGAGGAATGGGGTTACTTTACTCTAGATCATAAATATTGTTTTTAAGGGATTAATAAAGATGATTATGGTTGGAATTATTCTTCCTAAAGGTTTTTAGGAGTGGTTTTCTAAGGGGAGTGTAAGGGGTTATTTATTCTTGTAGAGAGAGATATATTAGAATAAAATATTAAACAAAATAATTTATCAACATTAAAACTTGTAATAGGGATTTTTTTATAATAAAAATCCTAAATAATTATAATATTATTTTTTTGGGACCTTAAAAACTCTTATAATTCAAATTCACATAATTTATCAGAAAGGAAGGAAGAATAAAGACAAATTGTTAATTAAGGGATCAATATTGACATCAGGTTTTCAAAAATTATTTTACGGTTTTGAAATTATTTTTATAGTATTTTACTAACTAATTTAGGATATTAATAATATTTTTGTTGAAAATTAGGTTCTGTAAATTATCAGTCATAATTATATCTAGAATGATGTGATTTACGATAATCCGTTTAAATGGAAAACATTATTTTTACTATTCAATATAAAATTGATGTATTTCAAAAATTTATAAAAGAAAAACACTTGAATTATTCTAAAATAGTTATTTAAATGAAGATACTCAAATTATCATGACATGTTATTTAATAAAATAACTTTTAATTTTCTATTATGAAAATTATGATTATTTTGATGTAACATAAAATATAGAGTATAAAAAAAGTGAATATATTTTATTCCAGTTCTTTTAATCATGAAATATTCTTAAAATTAGAATTTATACATTTAAATATAATATAAATTATAAATAGTATTTATATCATATTTATGTTATTTTAAGGTTCAATTAATTTTCAAAATACCATATTACTATTACCAACTGTCAAATTATTATTCATAATGGCCATATTACAATTTACACGGTCACATTACATCTATAAATATTACTTCATAATTTATTTCACAATAATTCCTCCAGAGGCCATATATTTTATTTTTATATTATATTATTGGTTGGGTAAACATGTGTTTTATTTTTAATGTATATTCCATGGGGGCAATGATTCTAGCATATTGAGGGAATCCATATATTCCATTTTCAGATTTTCAGATTTTCTATTTTATATTTTTGTCAAATTGAAATGTTTGGAATTATAATTAGTCTTTCGCGGAATAATGAAATGATATATATTAATGAATTATTATTTTTGATTTATTTATGTTCTCTATGCTCATAATAGTAATAAAATATAAGATAAAAAACATTTATTTTGGAAAACATTATCATTAAAATACCCTGGTTCGTTACAATAGTCCACTATAATAAAAAAAATATTTTTATACTTATGTTACATATGTTACTATGTTTTGGTGTATGGAGATAATATAGGGGTGGTATAATAATAATAAAATTAGAATCAATTTAGTTTAGAGTTTACATCTCTTTTTGGTTGTCCATTTTTAAGATTCCTGTTAAGGCTATATTAAATGATTTTTGGATGAGGGTAATATATGGATTCCATTAGGGAGAGGATTTGGATGAAATTTAGAAAGATAAAATTCATATATTTTTTAGTATAATGGGTGGTATAGGGTTGTATTTATAAGGGAAGGAGTGGGTCTTTATTTAACATTATATTCATTAGTTTATTATTTTTTTATCAAGAATACCAATAGTATCAATTTTTATGTCTATATATAGAAAATAGACCGTGTGATATCCAAATAGCGGGCTCCCACATCTTCCATGTCTAAACCAAATAATGTAGTTTACATATAATGTTATAAACTATATTATATCATATTTTACTATACATTAAAATTTAAACTATTTTAGATAAAATCAGAAAAATCATACTAACCATTTTGAAAATGTTGATTCCAAAATTGAAATCAATTTGATGAATATAATTTTCTACATATTTTTCATGACTCGTCCCCAGAGGCTCGTACTGTGACTACCCCATGCCCACTTTCCATAGGCCAGGAACTAGAGACTAGAACTAAAGGAGTATATCCCTAGACTGGGAAGGAATTGCCTTTATAACATGAAGACGCAGAAAACAAGGTAAGAGATGGAAACAAAACACTATATAAAACTGTATACAAAAGGGGTGTTGAAAATTAAAAAGGCGCCCGAAAATACAATCACAACTGTAAAGTACAAGGAAACTGAAAGTAAAAGTACTGGAAAAAGGGAAAACGGCTCTAGGATCATCCACTAAGAAATCCTACCTTAAGGGTAGGTACAGATAGCCTCTAAAACACTCCATGTATCTCTATCTCCTCTATGTACCATCACACAGTGCTGTCCACCTCTGGGTATCATCCAATCCTGGTACACTCAGCCCCGGTCAGCGATTTCTGTCGTCTAAATCCAATAAAACGAGGTACGGGAATAGCCCGTGTAGAGGTGAGTATAACGATACTCAGTAGGGACCTAGAGACCCTCAAGGTCTCACAAATCCAACAAGGATTAAACACAATGTATGAAAACAATAGATAACCCTACATAGGTATATGCCTATACATATACCAAAGTTATCAAGTAATCCATCTCAATCATGAGGTAAACACAAAAGTTAATCATCCAACTCAAACCATGATTTTATTCTTGGGGTAGTGTCATGTAACATCCCCAGTCACACTCTTAAAACCTCGGTTGCTGGAGAAATCCTCCTCTATCAAGTATAGTGGGTCTATCACGTCATCATGGCGCTTCCCTATAACCTCGGACTACTGAGGTACTCCTCCTATTGAGTACCATGGGTCTGCTACGTCACCAAGGCATCCCCACTGTGGGTCTGCCATGACACCAAGGTTCTCCCCACTGTGGGTCTACCGCAACATCAAAGCGCTCCCCACTGGGCTTGTCGAAACACTCTGAGTTGAATCGGTCAGCAGTCGTCATCTTTCTGCCAGCTACTAGGTCTCTGCATTATGCTTGCTCATCTCTGGAAGGATCCTCTCCATGAGCTACATGTCAATGCTCCAATTGTCACGAATTCCCTCGAATATGTATCTCAAAGGTCCACCATGTCATAGAGGTCACAACTCAATAGACGATGCGTCAATCGTACGCCCGATCTATGACTTATAATCCTTTTAGCCCTGGGGGCCTGGTCGGATTCGTGTACGATCCAACCTGATTGTATCTTAAATATACCCATAATTCTAGTGGGGTATACTCAAAGGGACCGTCATGCTCCAACATTACCAACACCACTGATGATTCGTCAAATGGATGTCCGGTTCCAAAGATATGGCCAAAGAAAGTAAAGGGTTGGTAGTGGACCCGGGTCCTGTCCGACCGACCGGTCTGACCCAGTCTGGGCCGACCATGTCTGGGTCAACCTGGTCAGACTATTTGGGTCAGGCCTGGACCATTGGGTAGGACAATATATTTGGTTCAGCCCAGCCCGCTGGGCCCATCACAGCAGGCCGCGAGGGCGGTTCGGCCCGGGCTCGGGGCCTGTTCGGCCCGGAGCGCCCCAAGGGTGCGGCCCGGCGCGGCTCGGCCCAGAGGGCGCTGCCTGGATGGTTCGTCCAGGGCACCGCAAGGGGGTACAAGGTCTGGCTCAAGAGGCCAGCCTATCCAGGGCGTCACTTCGGTCGGGTGGTGGCTCGGCGGGCCGGGAGGCCGGGCAGGACGGCAGGCGGGCCAACGGGCGGCCAGGCGGCGACTCTGGAGGCCGGGCGGCCGGGCTGGTCGACAGGTGGGCTAGCAAGTGACCGAGCAAGCCAAAAGGCGGGTCGGAAGGTAGTCGTGAGGACGATCCAGTGTGGTTCGGTGCAGCTCGGGCTAGCGGGGTTCAGCTGGGGTGTGTGAGAGGCCGGCGGAGGTCTGGAGTCGGGTTGCGTGGGCAAGCTGGTGGGCGGCCAGGGAAGCCGACGACAGTGCGGGCAAGGGTGGCATGATCGGTGTGGCCGGTGGAGAGCGCAGCTATGGCGGCTCGACCGGAGGGCTGTGGGTTAGCCCGGAGCGTAGCACAGTAGGGGCGCTTCACGATTCACGGAAGTCACGAGAATCAAGGACTTTTCATGTTTCATTCATTTCCTTCAACGTCGCTTCCTTGTTACATCGCCATGCTGAAGATCATCTCAAACAAGAATGACGGAGGGGTTGGTCCAAGTATGTTTGGCCCTCACCCTCCTCGTTTAGGGTTGTAACACATGGCTCAACAAAAAGTAAGAAAGATAAACTTCAATTGTTCGACAACCTCTGCAGCGATTCCATTCTATCCAAAGAAGATAATTAGGAATGGAAAGTAGTAATACACAAATTAACCCATACCTTTGTTTGACATTCATCAATGGAGTCGCGGGGAAGAAGAAGTTGTTGTCGCCATTCTTCGCATCCGAAACACACTTACAATACCAAGATCTCATGTCGGTCGTGGAAGATGCTCCACGTTAGTAGGATCCGGGGAAGGAAGTCATGGTCCTTCCTCACCGGCGTTCTTCATTCTTCGTTCTTCGCTCTTCATTGGGAGATTTTCCCTTTTCTCCCAAGATTCACCAAAATAGAAATTCCATCCAAAATAATAAGAGATTGTGATATCTTATTAATTGTTTGGAACAATATTCAAATCGGATGAATTAATTTAATTGGTTCCACCTCATCAATGCGAAAGATTTGGCATAATAAAATATGTGTTGGATCAAATAATTAAAGAAGAGGTGGTGGCACCATAAATGGTATAGGAGGTCAAGGGGCTTCCCTCATTAATGAGGGGAGTCGAGAGATTTTCCTCTCCTCTCATTAATAGGGGGTTTAGTCCTATGTGGTCCCCACATCGTAACCTCTTGCAGAAGGTTAGGATCGGGTTGGCCACACCACTATAACCCCTCATGGGAGGTTAATGTGTGGTGGTACCACCTCCAACTTCCAACCTCCACAAGGAGGTTATAGATCCAGTGGGACCCACCTCCAAACACCCACATGGCGTATCAAATAAAAATAATTTGAAGCTCACTTTATTTTATTACTTTCCACAAAAACCCAAATACTAACTTTTATTCTCAACTTACTATCATCAAAGTGAAAGTCTCCTTAAGAAAATACTGGCACTACGAGTTCAACGGTGCCCTCTGATTTCAATTCTGAGTTCCATTTCAAATGTTATAAAAACCTTCCCTTACGTTTACTAAGTGTACCCACCTCAGGGATTTATGTCCCTGTAATCTACAACTCAAACTAAGCGTACATGTGGGCGTACTGAGCACACATCTGAGCCTCCCGATCCCATGTGCTCTCCTGGAGGTTCCCATGCTGCTAGCGAACACACATCAAATGTATTGATCATCCACGTAGGACATACTATTATCGATCCTCAATCTCCACTAGAACCTCTGTGATAGTCTCCCCTTTGTCAACATCCATCTCTCCATGGTCGATGATGTGAGAAGGGTCATGCATGTATCTCCTCAACTTAGATATGTGGAAGACATCTTGAACCCGGTGCGACTGAGGTGGAAGAGCTAAGTGGTAATCCACCTCACTAACTCTAGTGAGGACCTAAAATGGTCTGATGAATCTCAAGGATAACTTGTCACCTTGGACAAATCTCTGTAGTCCTCAATGAGGTGAGACCCGTAGAAAGATGTGGTCACCATCCTTGAATTCCATAGGTCTCCATCTCTTGTCAGCATATGAATTATGTCTGCTCTGTGAAGTCTTCATACACTCTTGGATGATCTGTACCTTCTCCATGGTTGCCCGTACCATCTCTGGTCCAATTAGTTCTAACTCCCTTGGGTTTTTCCAACACAAGGGTGATCTGCATGGTCGCCTATAAAACGCCTTAAAAGGTGCCATCCCAATGGTGGAGTGATAGCTGTTGTTGTATGAAAACTCCACCAAAGGTAAGTGATCCTCCCAAAATCGACTAAAGTCATGGAATATGCACAGAGAATGTCATCGAGGGTCTGAATGGTCCGCTCAGTCTGGCCATCCATCTGAGGATGGAAGGCGGTGCTCAGACAAAGCTGCGTCCCAAAAGCCTCCGGAAACCCATTCCATATCCGGGAAGTAAACCATGCATCATGATCAGACACAATAGATGAAGGTACTCCACGTAGCAGCACAATCTTCTACACGAAGAGGCGACTTGAGCTCTCTACTGAACCTCGTTCTCTTATCGGTAGGAAGTGGGCCGACTTGGTGAGTTGATCAATGATCACCCAAATCAAGTCGTGACCCCTAGATGTACGTGGAAGTCCTATTACGAAGTCCATGGATATACCATCCCACTTCAACTCTGGGACCTCTAAAGGAGAACCAAGCCTTCTGGTACCTGGTGCTCTGCCTTCACTTGCTGACAAGTGAGACATCGAGAGACAAACTCTGCAATTGCCTTCTTCATACCTGGCCGCCAATGTTTTCGTTGAAGGTCCTGGTACATCTTCTCTACTTCTAGATGTACCGCAAAAGGGGATATGTGGAAATCCATCAACACTTGCTCCTAAAGTGACACTGGTACCATAATACATGCTCTGAAGAGGATTAAATGCTCCCCACCTTCAGAAAACCAATCAGGTTCCTACCCTGTGGATATCTGAGCATGTCATGTCTCACAGTCAGTGTCCCTGTGTTGTGCCACCCTGACTCGCTGAAGAAGTGGGGGTGACTATAAGGGACTAAAGGAAAGTTGCTTCATCTCTATACAGAAAGGATATCTACAATGTGGCCAGCTGCTCCATCTACTCACCTAGAAGCTGAATACCAGATATCTTGCTAAGTGCATCTGCTACAACGTTCCCCTTTCTAGGAGTATAGACTATATCGAAGTCATAGTCCTAGAGGAACTCAAGAAATCATCGCTGTCTCAGGTTCAAGTCCTTCTGAGAGAAGATATACCTGAGACTCTTGTGATCAAAGTGCATGGTAAAACGTTCTCCCATTAGATAGTGTCGCCACGTCTTCAAGGAAAAGACCACTGCTGCTAACTCCAAGTAATGGGTAGAGTAGTTCTGCTCGTGTTGTCTCCGCTGCCGAGAACCATACGTGACCATTTCTCGCTCCTGCTTCAGAACACACCCGAGTCTGGTCCCTGACGTTTCGTAGTCGACTACGTACCCTATGCCTTCCTCAGGAAGCCTCAAGATGGGGGCACTAGTAAGCCTCTCCCCCAGATCCTGAAAGTTCTATTGGCATCTCTTTGACCACACGAAGGGTTTCCCCTTCTTCGTGAAGGCTTATAGTGGTGCTGCTACTCTAGAGAAGTCTGGAACGAACCTCTAGTAGTAACCAGCGAAACCCAGGAAACTACGAACCTCCGTCACACACCTGGGTGGCTCTAAATCTTGTACCACTTCAATATTCACAGTATATACTAAAAATCCATCCCCCGTGGTGACTTTTTACAACAAGTGAACCTATTGGATCCAAAACTAGAACTTATAGAGATTACCATAAAGCCGGTGCTCTCAGAGTGTGTCCATTACTACCAACAAATGGTAGGCATGATCCTCTTAAGTAGTCGAGTAGATCAGAATTTCGTTGATGAAGACTATGACAAAGAGATCTAGGTAAGGATGTAAAATCCTATTCATGAGTCCCATGAGAATTACTAGAGCGCTGGTTATGCCAAAAGGCATAAACAAGAACTCGTACCGGCCCTACCAACATCTGAAAGTCGTCTTCTGTGGATCCTCGTCTCGAACATTGAGATGGTGATAGCCTCACCTGCGGTATATCTTGGTGAACCATTGTTCTCTCTTTAGTTGATCAAAGAGCTCGTCAATCCTCATGAGTGGGTACCTTTTCTTCACGATCACCTGATTCGGCCGATGGTAGTTGACAAAAAGCCTCATGTTCCCATCCGCCTTCTTGGGGAACTGAATCGGGCCTGCCTAGGGAGAATCACTGGTCCTGATGAATCCCTTCCCCTGCAAGTCCACTAGTTGTACCCTCATCTTTCGAAGCTCCACGGGAGCCATCCGATACACTGGTGTAGATATCTGTGTCATCTCGGGGTACATTTCAATGTAGAAGTCCACCTCTCTACGAGGAGGTAGTCCTAGAACATCGTCGGGGAAAACATCCTCGTACTGGTCCACCACTACAGGATAGCATGGACTATTCACATCAACATCTCTGAGGGTAATGCAGGCCAACTGATGAGTGATCGGCTGTAACCTAATCCGAGTAAGTCTGTCATGTGCTGCAAAGGCTCCCTTCTCGCTGGTGAAGGTAAACTTGGTCCCATCTATGCGGACACACCACACTTTTCACCTAATACTTTCAATATAAGCATGGTTTTTAGATAACTACTCCATACCCAAGATGACATCGTAAGGCCTCGATGCTGAAACTTGGAGATCCCAGCCGAAGATCTCACCTCCTAGAATAAGCTCACATTGCCGGCACTAATGCGTAATCGTCGAGTCTCCTCCTGTAGGAGTCTATAGCCATAAGGATCGAGCCAATGACTCCGTTGGAATCCCCGAGCTCCGAGTGAGGGTAGTGGAAATGAAAGAGTGACTGACACCAGTGTCTATATGAATTGAAGCTATAGTGGAATAGACATATATTGTACCTCATATAATCTCCAGAGCACTGTGATGGTGGGCCTCATCTTCCTAGAGCTGAGCTCTCCCCTGTCCACCTTCTCCCTGTGGTCGAGGTGGAACTCCTAGTGTTGGTGGTGGTAACACCTCAAAATTTCATCCACCACCAGCTACATGACCAGCTCCTCTGCCACATCCGCCTTCTCCATACAAACCACCTTGATTGAATCTATGTGTCTACCTAGGAGGTCCATCATGAAGGATCCGGGGGTAGTGGAAGCACATGGGTCGATGTGCCCACTTAGATTTTCTTCATTAACAATGATCAATCTTGGATAAATATAACGATAAATCCCAGTCTCCATGGTTCGAATCAGAGAAATAAACAAAGAAAAGGAATGTCCTTGAACCACAACGTGGGATCCTTACAGGTTGATTATAATTAATTTAATCAATTGGAAAGAAGTACCTTTTTGTTTTCTTTATTCGTTGATATTATTGAGCATGTTCTGATGTGATTTGATGCTGCATCCCAGAAGCCAAGTGTAGAATTCCTATAGCAATGATCCACACGTGCACCTCGTATCTCTGTATATCCCCAAAGGTGTATCCGGGTGCTAGCGTAGAGAAACCTTTTCTTGCATTGTCCACCTTAGATCATATTGATCCGATGGAAGAGGACCTCTCTCTGTATTGAGAGCATTCTTGGATGAAGAGGTTATTTCTAAATTTAAATAATTCTTCAAAATTGTTGGGCACAATGATTCTCTTGTCTAAGGAAAAGAGTTGGGGTTGTGAGGATATTTATAATTGGGTTTGTGGTTGTAGAGTTATGAAAAAAAATAAATGCGTTAAACATTTTATTTATTTTATTAACTCTATTTTGAGAACCCCATGTTGATTCATTAATTCCTTGAAATGTTCACACACTGATTATAATAAATATCATTTAATAAAATGATATTTCCTCAAAATCCTGGCAGGAAAAACTACATCGCGTGTATTAATAAATACACTGCGTGTACTTGTTTTTCATTGAAAACTACCCGGAGTGTACATTCAATGTACACGGCATGTATATGTTGTTTTTATTTATTCATTTCCTTTCCAAAATGAAAAGTACACGGTGTGTAAATTTAAAAATAAACTGTGTTTCCATGTTTTCAAAATAAAACTACATGGTGTGTAATCATTGATACACGGCGTGTACTTCTTTTTGTTTTATTATTTCTCCAACATTATAATGATTTTGGATTCCTTGAATAATTATTAAACCACGTACGAGAATAAAATTTATTCCTCTTGAGATACTTGAGTAAACTTTTTGTGTGACCCTCTATTTCTATTTCTCATTGGCATTAGGCGGACTTGTCTAAAGTCGAAGATTACAGTCTAGTAGTGGGTCAAGGCACCCAAGAGAAATAAGTTGACTCCGAAGTGACTTATCAACTCATAAGAATGCTTACTGTGTAATTTAATCCCTTTTCCTCAATATTTCATCAAGAAGGTTTCATGGGAGTGTTATAAACCTATATACTTGATCTTCCATTCTTTGACATCCTGAAATAAACTCGTCGTTACACCATGGCCAGGGAATTTTTTTGACAGTTCTTTTTCAATCAAAGGGCCCGAGATATCTACTTCCATCAATATAGAAGAGACAAATCCTTCCTCGACTTATCCATTAACAATATGTCATTTGTGACTCACTCACCATACCCTACTTCTCGACAACTATTTTCCGGACAGTTTTCATTAGCAAATCTAAGTGTGTGAGTCATGACCTGAGTTAATGATAATATTCCGGTCTAAGGAACATTACACATGCTCGCAAATAGTAATGTCTGATGACACCAAGACATGAAGAATTACTACTGGTCGGTCTGTTCTCATAATCTCCCATCATGGAGATTACCATGTGTGGACTCCATGAGAGAGAGTCTCGTCTTCTTACGAGTACTCACACATGACGTTATGTATAATCTGTGTCCTATCATAGTATGTCATCCAACCACAAAACATTATTTAAGAATATTGTTATAGCATTACAAGGTTCTCGTCATAGAAAGGATCTTCCATGACCTTATTAATGCAACAGATATTCTAGGACATTATTATATTATAGTCATTGAGAAAAATTAACAATATATCATAAGTGAACATTCATGTAAACAAAGTACAAAACAGTTGGTTCTCAGGACACCAAACCTTACAAACTCTCACATGTACTAGAGAAAAATGCCTACAACTTTTAGTCCAATAGAACTCACATGATGATCATGTTTCTACTGAGTCAAGGCTTTAGTCAAGGGGTCCGCCACATTGTCTTCCATGGAAATACTTCTCACTACAACTTCACCTCTCTGAGAAAAATCCATTAATAGTTGATACTTCCAAGGAATGTGATTTGTCAGCTGATTTGACCTTGGATATTTTTCAAGTGCCATCACTGCAGTATTATCACAATAGAGTGTGATAGGATCATTACTTCTTGGTACTACATCCATCTCTTGGATGAAGCTTCACATCCATACTACTTCTTTAGCTGCCTCAGAAGATGCGATATACTCGGACTCTGCTGTAGAATCTGCCACCACACTTTGCTTTGAGCTCTTCCGGCTCCCTACACCTCCATTCAAACTAAAGATGTATCCAGTCTGTGACTTCATGTCCTCTTGATCTATCTAGAAACTAGAATCTACATGTACTCTGATGACTAGTTCCTTATCTCTTCCATAAATCAGGAACATGTCCTTAGTACGCCTTAGATACTTAAGGATAGTCTTGACTGTCATCCAATGGTGGTCTCCTGGATCATATTGATATCTGCCTACCACACATAATGCTTACGAAACGTCTTTCTTTGTACATAGCATAGCATACATGACTGACCCAATCACGGATTCATAAGGGATCCTTGCCATTCTATTTCTTTACTCATGTGTTTGAGGACACATTTTCTTGGAATGTTGAATGCCATGTGACATTGGAATCAATCCCCTCTTGGACTGTTCCATACTGAATCTCTTTTGTATCTTGTCAATGTATGTACTTTGACCAGACCCAACATTCTCTTGGATATATCACGATGGATCTTGATCCCCAGAATATATGCCGTCTCGCCCAAGTCTTTCATGGAGAAGCATTTATCTAACCATGCCTTAACTGACAGTAAGACAACTACTTCATTTCCAATTAGTATTATGTCATCAACATATACTATTAGAAAAATGACTGCACTCCCACTAAACCTCTTATAGACACATGTCTCACATTCCTTCTTAACCAAGCCAAATTTAGTTATGGATTCATCAAAATGAATGTTCCTTGACCTTGATTATTTCTTTAATCCATAAATGGATTTCTTCAACTTCCATACCTTTTGGCATCATTTGGAGTCACAAACCCTTCAGGTTGTGTCATGTATACATCTTCCTAGATGTTCCCGTTAAGGAATGTTGTTTTGACATCCATTTTCCAAATTTCATAGTCATGGTATGCGTCAATGGTCAATAGAATTCTGATGGATTTCATCATCGCAACCGGTGAAAATGTTTCATCATAGTCAATTCCTTGATGCTGTCTAAAACCATTTTCAATCAGTCGTGCCATATAGGTGATGATTTTCCCCTCCATGTCCAGTTTTTTCTTGAATACCCATTTATTACCAACAGGCTTCACATAAACAAGAGGATCTACCATAATACATACTTGGTTTTGTTACATGGAATCTATTTCAGAATTCATGGCTTCTTGATACATGGCAAGATCTGTTCCTTCAATAGTATCTTTATAGGTAAGAGGATCATCATTTTCAACCAATAATGAGTCACCATCCTCTGTGACAAGAAAACCATATTATTCTAGTTCGCTCACCTCTCTCGTGCTCCTACACAGTTCTTGTGTCTCTGGAATAGATTGTTCTTCCATGGGGATTTTTGTAATCTCTTCGTGTACCAACTCTTTTGTATCTTGAGCCTTGACTTCATCGAAGTCTATCTCGCTCCCACTATCTCTTTTGGATATGTTCTCCCTCTCAAGGAATATGGATTGTCTTTCCACTGTAACCTTTTTGTCTAAGGGGTTGTATAGGAAATATACCCATGTTTCCTTGGGATATCCTATAAAGATACACTTTGTGCCTCATGGGGTAAGTTTGTTACCTAAAGAGGCCTTAACAAATGCTTCGCTACGCCACACATGTAAATTCGATAACATGGATTTGGGTCCACTCTATAACCCGTATGGAATACCATTTATCTATTTAGTTGGTACATGGTTTATTATGTGTGATGCTATTTGTAATGCATATCCCTAAAAGGATAATGGAAGACTCGCATAACTCATCATTGATCTCATCACGTCCAACTGCATGCGGTTCCTCCTTTCACTTACACCATTACACTAAGGTGTGTAAGGAGGAGTGAGCTCAGATAGAATCCAAAACTCCTGTATGAAATCAATGAAGTCTTGATTAAGATATTCTGCTCCTCTATATGAGTAGAGTTTCTAAATCTTTTTACCAAGCTAGTTCTCAACTTTATTCTTGTATTCTTTGAACCGATCAAAAGAATATAACTTATACCTCATTAAGTAGATATATCCATATCTACTAAAATCATCAGTAAAAGTTATGAAGTATGATAACCCACCCCTTACTTCAACTGGAAATGGCCCACACACATCTGTGTGAACTAATTCTAGAAGCTCTTTATCCCTTTCACCTTTCCCACTAAATGGGGCTTTGGTCATTTTTCCTTGTAGACACGCGTGATATACACCAAGTTGTTTTAGTTCGAAAAAATCTAAAAACCCATCTTCATGTAATTTTTCAAAAATGTTTCTCATTGATACAACCTAGCTGGTGATGCCAAAGTTGGGTGTGGTATGAGTCATGTGAATTAACTTTGTGATCGATTTCCATTACTTTGTTTGTGTAGTCTAACACATAAATTCTGTTATATAAATGTGCCCTACCAAAACAAATACTATCTTTATAAAAGTAGCAACATCCACTTCCAAACATGAAGAGGAATCCATCAGTATCTAATCTGGATACTGAAATAATGTTTTTGGTCACATAGGGTACATAATAACATCCTTTCAAAACCAAGACCATCCAAGTAGGCAATGTGAGGTGGTAGTCTCCGACAGCTACAACAGTGAGTCTGGCTCCATTGGTTGCTTGTAGATCCTCCTCACCTTGGTCAATCTATCTGAATCTAATTGGTTCTTATATTTGGATATATATGTGAGCACCACAAGCAGTACTTAATTCCCAGTTGGTAGAAATAGATCGGTTGCATTCGATAACAAACACAACTGATGCTTCCACTTTCTTCCTTGGTTGGGTGTAGTTTTTCTTCCAGTGGACCTTCTTTCCACATGCGAAAAAAACATGCTCATGGTCTCTTGACTCCCCTTTGTTCTTCCTTTTCATGGTAGGCATGGGAGATACTTTAGGCTTAAAGATCTTCACCTTCCCTTTACTTTTATTCACCATGAGGACGGGAGGCTTTTCACGCTTCATGTCATTGTCCACTAGGCGAATGAGGATAAGAAGATTAGACAAAGACTTCTCAATGTTTTTCATATTAAAGTTCATAATAAAGTTTGAGAAGATCTAGGAGAGTAATGCAATAATGAGATCAGTTTCCAGTTCTTCGGGGAGTTTAAACCCTAGAACCTCCAAGCGCTCAACGTAGCCATTGAGCTTGACTACTTGAGGCCCAGCTGGGACACCCTCTCCAAGCATTCTCTGAAATAGAGCCTTAGAGATCTCAAACCTTTCCTGTATTTATCTCTCCTTGTATAGACCACAGAGGTTCTCGAGCATGTTTTAGGAATCAATGTCTTCATGAGACTTCATGAGCTCACTATACATTTATGACAGGATCAAATATTGAACGTCGTGTGCATCACACAAATTTTGATCATAGACTAAGAAATCTTCATCACTCGCCCCTTGGGCAGGCGAATCAAGAAGTGAGGACTCTAGCACATAAAAAATCCGTTCATGGCGTAGGATAACCCGAACGCGCCTTAACCATTCCAGATAGTTTCTACTGGAGAGGATATTGTCTTTATCCATGAATTAATCACAGAGAAAATGTGGTTGACGAGTTTTTCATTTTGATTCTACAAATTAAAAGAGCATATTTATCAGTACCATTTGATTACCATTTGTGAAAAATAATAAATGAATTTTTTATTTCTCCCAGTATTTTATCAAGTCCCAATGGCCCTCACCATTGAACTCAGAATGTCCAGTTTCTTTGACATTCTAGTGGAAAGGATCCATCTTCCCCTTCACATAACCCCAACAAGGGTTGTTCAAGCTATTTGAAGGGTTTTAGGAAGGCTGATCCTTTCCAACTATGAGCTTACAGTTCCTTGACCTTTTTAGTGGACTCCCCAATCTTGAAATTCTGACTTGGATTTTCTCAACTCTTGCTTCAAATATTACATCAAGTCTAGAAAGTGATACTCCTCTTGATGTAATATGGTAATGTAAACCCGAAACCATTCATAAGGGAATCCTTTATAAAATTATGTGTCCCAACAAGGGTTGTTCATACACATATTTTTATTGATTATTTCCCTTAATCAAGTAATAGAAGGATCGATCTTACTTAATAAGGTATTTGAGGGATTTTATTCTTTTTGTGTAGTTTTTCATTATCACATTCTTTTTAATATTAAGTGATTCTTGCTTAAGTGATTAACCATGTTTTGATAATGTTTACGCATAGTCCGGTTTTTATTTTATTACATATTCACATGCTTGTTTATTAATTATGTTATCACGAAAACAGATACATAATAAATAAACCATGCAATAAGATAGAATTAAAATAAGATGGCATGATCATGAGATTATATTGGTTAGATTATCTAGCGGTTTTGATAATCTAGCCCTGACCTAGGGAAAACACATTGAACCTGATGGTTCGTGTTTTGCAGCCCCCACCTGTCCACCTTTGTATCTTCTTGGGTTGGGTTTTCCATAGCTTCAGATTTTGAACCGTCTCCTCTAGCATGAGAGATACTTCATTACACGGGCTTTACATTAATGAAACCATGGGCACACAATCCATACATTTTATTGGAAGAAGGCTAGCAGGACAATTAATTTAAATTAAACAAATTTAAATGAAACCATACAGACATACATAGGGTCTTTGTTCTAGCTCATGATCATCCATTACATGAAATTACATTTACGCATATTTAGAATTAAAATTCTATTAATTGTTCTATTATTAAAGATAAACCGCTCTTGAATTCAATTAATTATGATCTTATAATTAGTCAATTATTTATCCTAATTTTCTTTCTGAATTTCCATGAGATTCTTCTCATTCGTATTCCTTGTACGGTGACTTTGTAAATTTGGAGGAAACCTGGTGAAAATCCATTTCCGTAAAGTACACGGCATGTAGTTTATATTTACACGACGCGTATTTCTTTCACCTTTTATCCAAAGTACATTTCGGGGCTTTGGCATGTTTTCTGTAATTTCAAAATTTTGGAGTACATGGCGTGTAAATCATACACATAGTGTACTTCCATGTTACATGGTAAATGGCATGGAAATCTCGTGTACGTGGTACGCGGCTTCTCCATTGTACATAGTTTCACTTGGTCCAGATCGGACTACAGGGTGTGTTGCTCCAACATACACGCCGTGTATTTTGGTTCCCATGCACCATTTAATTCTGGTCAACACAGTGTAATAAATAATTAGGCATACTCAATTCACATGGCATGGTTTGGTGGACTAGTGTCAGTTTGTTGAACCTAATACACGATGTGTAGTTTTCATTACACGCCGTGTATTCCCGTGTTGTACAGACAGAAAGAGAGTCTCCTCCGGATACATTAATCATTTTTATCTTAATCAAAATTAAAATTAAAAAGGCCATTTCGGTGATATGAATCAAGAAACAACGTAGGAAGAACAGATCTTGTTTATTCATATTTATAGAATGATTTATTTCTAATTGAATCATAATAAATGCGTAAATTATCAACAAAAATTAAATAACTATAATCAAAGTTGTATCCTTACTCTGATACTAATAGAAGGTTCCAAACTCAGTGGAAGTGCGGGGGTGGATGTGCCCACTTGGCTTTTTGTCATTAACAATGATCAGTCCGGGATCAATACGATGATAATCGCCAGTCTCCACAGATCGAATCACAGAAATAGACAAAGAAAAGGAAATTCTAGGAACCAAAAAGTAGGATCGTTACAGGTTGATTATAATTAATGTAATCAATTGAAATTAGTTACCTTTTGGTGTTCTTTCTTCATCGATATTCTTGATCATGTTCCAATGTGATTTGTCGTTGCGTCGTAGAAGCTAAGTGTAGACTTCCTCTAGTGATGATCCACACGTGCACCTCATATCTCTGGATGTCGCCAAAGGAGTCTCTGGGTGCTACCATGGAGAAACCTTTGCTTGTGTTATCTACCATAGATCGTCTTGATCTGATGAAAGAGGATCTCTCTTGGTCTTGAGAGCATTCTTGTAGGTAGAGGTTCTTTCGGCCTTGAAAGAATTTTTCAGAATAGTTTTGCACAACGATTCTCTTGTCTATGGAAAAGAGTTGGGGTTGTGAGGATATTTATAATCGGGTTTGAGGTTGTAGAGTTATGATAATAAATAAACGTGTTATGAATTTTATTTATTTAATTAACTCCATTTTGAAAATCGGATGTCGAGTCATTAATTTCTTGACATGCGCCCACACTGATTATAATAAATATCATTTAATAAAATGATATTTACTCAAAATCCCAACTAGAAAAACAACACGATGTGTATTAATAAATACAAGGCGTTTACTGGTTATCCATTTAAAACTACATGGAATGAAAATTCAATGTACACATCGGGTATATCTTGTTTTCATTTATTCATTTACATTCCAAAATGAAAACTACATGGCGTGTACATTTAATAATACACGACGTCTACTTGTTTTCAAAATAAAACTACACGACCTATAATCATTGATACATGGCATGTACTTGATTTATATTATTATTTCTCCAACGTTAAAATGATTTAAGATTACTTGAATAATTATTAAACCACTTACGGAAATAATATTTATTCTACTTGAGATACATGAATACAATTAGTGTGTGACCCTTTATGAATCTTTCTTGTTGGCATTAGGTGGGCTTCCCTAAAGTCAAAGATTACTGTCTAGCAACGGGTCAAGGCACCCAAGAGAAAGAAGTTGACGTCACATTGATGTATCACCTCATATGAATACATACAGTGTAATTTGATCCCTTTGTCTCAATATCACATCAAAATGGTTTCGTGGTAGTTTCATAAACCTATATGCTTGATCTATCATTCTTTGACTTCTAGAAATAAACTCATCGTTACACCATGGCCATTGATTTTTTTTGACAGTTCTATTTCAATCAAAGGGCCCAATATATGAACTTCCATAAATATGGAAGGGAAAAATCCTTCCTCGACTTATCCATTTATAACATGTCATTTGTATCGTACCCAACGTACCCTACTTCCAGCCAACTGTATTTGTGATGGTTTTTGTCAGCAAATCTAAGTGCGCGAGTCCTGACATGAGTTAATGATAATCTTCCAGTCTAAGGACCATTACACACACTCGCAGATAGTAATGTAAGATGACACCATGACATGGGGAATTACTACTGGGGGTCTATTCTCATAGCCTCCCATCTTGGAGATTACCAAGTGAGAACTCCATGAGAGAGAGTCTCGTCTTCTTACGAGTACTTTCACATAACAGTATATATACTATGTATCCTACCATTGAATGTCATCCAACCGTATAACATTATTTAAGAATATTATTATAGAATTTCAAGGTTCTCATCATATCGGGGATCATCCATGACCATATTAATGCAACAAATATTCCATGACATTATTATATTACAGACATGCAGAAGAATGAACAATATATAATAAGTGAACAGTCATGTAATCAAAGTACAAAACAATTGGTTCTCAGGACACCAACACTTACACTTCGAGCATCTTCTGATCATCTGAATGATGGGTCAGACAGTCATGAGCCATTTGACCCTACCCACAGCATGAGTAACACTAACCGCTCCTTACAGGTCTGTCTCCATTTTGGATGCCCCACACAACCGATCTTGAGTCATGCGATCGTCGACCAGTAGGTCTGGTCCTATTGGACCTATATGATATCTATCTACTTCCGGCTGTCGAAGACTCCGCTATGTGTAGATTGATGGTGGATGTCGCTACTGGAGACTGCTCGGCAAGGAACCTCTCTACTAGGAGGGCTCTCTCTAAAACACATGCTTGTGTCGGGATGGTGAGTGAGATCACCAAAGCTACGATCTCTCTCCTGAGTCCCTTCTCAAAGGTCCAGGCCCTGAAAAATGGGTCTCGCACCATATTAGTAGAGTAGGGTGAGAGGTATATGAACCTCGCTGAGTACGGAGCCACATTCAAGATGACATGCTACAGATGAAGTGGCTCCTGTATGCACACTACACGAACAGTCCCTGGAACAAACTCTGCCTGAAAGTGGCTCTTGAAGTCTGCCCATAGAACTGTCATCTCATCATGAACATGGAGCATCAAGCTCCACCATATACACCCTGCTGACTGTATAAGGTTGGCAGCAAGAATCCCCATGAGGTCTACTGGTTTCCCTATCAGTCGAAAGACTCTCACCACAGCCTCCATCCAATCCTCAGCCGCATGTGGGTCCAAATTTCCCGTGAACCTGGGTGACCTCTAGTGCTAGAACTCATGAAACGTGCTCAAGTGGCATGCATCGTCTGCTAATAGGGCTGGTGGAATCTGTGGCCCAACTGGTAGTGGTACCACTGGTACCTGTACTTAAAGAGGGCCCTGCACCAAGGCCTCATCACTCGGAGTGCTATCTGCACATACAACTCTTGGGGCTCTAGCTAGTCGTCTACGGGGAGGCATCCTGAATGAAAAAAATGTGACATAGTCAAATATTATAACTGATGTGATGACCTGGTTGAGCGGACATAAAATAAAACTTTTTAAAACAAACACGCAATCAGTGTTTTCGTGCACTCAGAATAAAATCAATAGTATGGGTTCTGGTGTATCGATACATCGGCCGCCGCACCAACACTGGACTTCCTAACCTGAAAACCACACTTAGTACCCTTAACAATATTTCTTCACAGAAAAGAATAGAGTCCTAAGTTCTACAGTAGAACCGACACCTTTGATACTAATATTTCTCAACCAATCCCTCAGGGACTGTGCCGTGACTACCCCATGCCCGCCTTCCATAGGCCAGGAGTTGGCGACTAGCACGAAAGGTGTAAATCCCTAAACTGGGAATGCATTGTCTTTATAATATGAAAACGCACACAACAAGGTACGATCTGAAAACAAAACACTAAATAAAACTGTATATGAAAGGGGTGATGAAAAGTAAAAAGGTGGCCAGAAATACAGGCCCAACTGTAATGTACATGAAAACTGAATGTACAAGTACTGGAAAAAGGGAAAACGGCTCCTGGATCGTCCACCGGGATATCCTTCCTAAAGGGTTGGTACATATAGCCTCCACAACACTCCATGTCCATTTTTCTCCTCCGTGTACCATCACACCATGTTTTCCACATTCGGGTACCGTCCAGTCCTGGTACACTCCGCCTCAGTCAGCATTGTCCGTCATCTACATCCAACACAACGAGGTGCAGTCATAGACCGTGCATGGATGAGTATAACGATACTCAGTAGGGATATTGAGACACTCAAGGTCCTCTAAATCCAATAAGTATAAACCAAATAGTATAAAATCAATAGATAACCCTACTTAGGTATATGCCCATACATACTCTAATGTTATCATGGAATCCATCTCAATCATGAGATAAACACCAAAGATAATGACTCGGCTCAAACCAGGATTTTATTCTAGGGGTAGTATCAAGTAACACCCCCAGTCACACTTTCGAAACCTCGGCTGCTGGAGAATTCCTCCTCTATCAAGTACAGTGGGAATTCCGCGTCACCAAGGTGCTTCCCACTAACCTTGTACTGCAGAGGTACACTTCTATCGAGTATCGTGGGTCTTCTGGGTCACCCAGGCGCTCCCCACCACGTTTCTACCACATCACCAAGGTGATCCCCCTCATAGCCTACAAAGGTACTCCTCCTCTTGAGTACCATGGGTTTTATGTGACACCTAGGAACTCTATACTATGGGTCTGTCATGACAACAAGGTGCTCCCCACTCAGCTAGCCGAAACACTCTGAGTTGAATTCATCAGCAGTCATCAGGTCTCATCCAACTACTAGGTCTCTGCATTATGATCACTCGTCTCCTGGAGGATCCACTCCACGAGCTATAGGTAGATGCTCCACCTGTCATGAGGTCCCACGTATAAGTATCTCAGTGGTCCACCAAGTCATAGAGGTCTCAACACAGCAGATGGTGCGTCAATCAGACACCCGATCTATGCGTTATTAGCCTTTTTTTCCTGGGGGCCCGGTTGGATTCATGTACGATCCAGCCTGACCGAATATCAACTTTACCCTGAATTCCAGTGGGGTATACTCAAAGGGAACGTCATTCTCCAACATTAACAGTGCCACGAACAGTTCGTCAATCAGACGTCAGGTGCCAAATATATGGCCAAAAAAAGTAAACGGTTCGTAGTGGACCTGGGTCTGGTCCGACCGGGTTGACCGACCCGGTCTGACCCAATCTGGGTCGACCCGGTCTAGGCCGACCAGGTCTCGCCCGACCCAGTCTTGGCCGACTCGGTTTGGGTTGAACCGGTCAGACCAATTGTGTCTGGCCCGGCCTGCTGGGCCCAACCCAACAGGCCGCGTGGGCGGTCTGGCCCGGGCTCATGGCCAGTTTAGCCCAGAGCGCCGTGAGAGTGCGGCCCAACATGGCTCGGCCCGGAGAGAATGGTCGGCCCAGTTCGGAAAGGGCTTTGCCAGGGGGACCCCAAGATAGCTCGGAAGGCCAGCGCGACTATGGCGCCGCTTCGGTCGGGTGGCGGCTCAGGAGGTCGGAGCGCCCAGTAGGCCAAAAGGCGGGCCTGCAGGCGGTTTGGTGGCAGATCAGGAGGCCGGGTGGATGGTAAGGACAGTAGGTGGGCTAGCGTGCAGCTGAGAGGCGGTCGGGCAGGCCGAGAGGCGGACGTGCCAGCGCGGTGTTGTGTGGCTCGGGCCGGTGGTGTTCGGCCAGGGCGCGCGGGAGGCCGGCGGCGGCTGTGAGCTTGGCGGCGCGGGCAGGCCGACATGTGGCCAGGGATGCTGAAAAAAGTGCGGGCCAGGGGGACTCTTCCAGTTTAGCCAGAGGAAGGCACGACCAGGGTGGCTCGGTCGGAGGGCCACGGTTTGACCTAGAGTGCAGTGCAGTTGGGGCGCGACGCGGTTCACGGAGGCCGTGGGAAGCGAGGCCTTTGACTATTGACTTCGTCACCTTCAAAGCTGCTTCGTTGTTACATCGCCAGGCCGAAGATCATCACAAACAAGAATGGTGGAGGGGTGGGTCCATGTTGGTTTGGACCGCACCCTTCGCGTTTAGAGTCATAACACATGAATTATCAAGAAGTAAGAAATATGAACTTCAATTGTTCTACAACCTCCACAATGATTCCCTTCCAACCGAAGAAGAGAATAAGTAAAAAAATGTAGTATTACAAAAATTAACCCCAACCATTGTTAGTCGTTCATCGATAGAGTTGTGAAGAAGAAGACGGTGTTGTCACTGTTGGTCGCGTCCATTGCACACTTCCAATATAGAGCTCGCACGTCGATCGTCGAGGACGCTCCACATCAGTTGGATCTGTGGAAGGAAGTTGAATTCGCTCCTCATCGGCGTTCTTCATTCTTCGTTCTTCACTCTTCATTGGGAGCTTTTCTCTCTTCTCCCAAGTTCAACCAAAAGAGAAATACAAAGCAAAACAATAAGAGATTTTGATATCTTATTAAATAGTTGGCAAAATATTCAAAATGGATGAATTAATTTAATTGGCTCCACCTAATTACTGTGAAGGATTTTACATAATAAATTAGGCATTGGATAAAAAAATTAAAGGTGAGTTGGTGGTACCAAAAATGGTATAATATTTAAAGGGGCTCTCCATCATTAATGAGGGGAGTTGAGAGATTTTCCTCTCCTCCATTTAATAGGGTGTTTAGTATGGTGTGGTCCACACGTCCTAACCTCTAGTGAAGGGTAAGCTTCGGGTGGGCCCCACCACCATAACCCCTCACGAGAGGTTAATGTGTGGTGGTCCCACCTCCAACTTCCAACCTCTACAAGGAGGTTATAGATGTAGTGGGACCCACCTCCAAACACCAACATGGCGGCTCAAATAAAAATAAAGTCAATCTCACTTTATTTTATTAATTTCCACAAAAACTGAAAAACTAACTTTTATTCTCAACTCACTACCGTAAAAGTGAAAGTCTCCTTACGTGAATATTGGTGTTGTGAGTTTAACGGTACCCTCCGATTCCAAATTCGAGAACCAGTTCAAAAGTTATAAAAACCCACTCGTACGTTTACAGAACATACCTGCGAGAAACCTCAGAAATTGATTCTAGACACAAAGAGCCTCGGAATCATGTGCCATCAATTTTCGTGCACTCGTGAAATTCCAATGTATTTATGAAAAAAATTTCCACGGAATTTCCAGGTCTTTACAATATTGTAAATTTTATTTCTAAATAAAATCCTCGTTTATTTGAAAAAACCATTTTTAATATCATGATCAATTTTTTAGTGATTTTAAAAATTATATAATATCTTATAAAATTATTTTACCATTATGATAAAACATAATATTAATTTATAAACCCGTTATTTCAGTGAACATTTTTTAAATTGCAATATTTGATATATGAATGAAAATAAAACATATATATTTTAAAAAAATATGAATACTTATGTTTTCTATTTTAAAAACATTTTTTACTATTATTATGATAGAAATAAGAAATATTTTCATTTTATATGATTAGGAATTTTTTTACAATTCCATTTGTCAGGATTGTATTATAACTATTAGTTTATTATTTCTAATGGGCATATTACTATTCAAATGGTTAAATAATTTTTACAATAGTTAGATTTTTAATTGTCATATGAGTTCCCAAAAATACAAAAATAAGTCATTATTGATTAATTTTTATTTATATATATATTTTATCAAGGTTATATATATTTTCATTTTCATGATGAACATTGAATTACTAATATTTTTCTTTATTTATACTGCATTATTTGTAGGTTCAATTATTTTGCATGATCGTGAAAATCCAAAATATTAAATTTTAGTTATCTTATATTTTATTTTTTACATCATTCTAAAATTTTCAAATCATATGTTAATTTTTATTCTTTAATATCATATAAAAATTAATATAATAAAATCTTGCCTGTTTCATCTGCTGGTGTAAGTTTTTTATTCTACATTAGTAAAAATGATTTAATTATAAAAATTGAAATTCCAATTAAAAAAACATGGGTTGTGAAATTCTAGTTTCCCAATATATATATGGGTAAAAAAAAAGGTGTTCATGGAATGAGAGGACTGATAAATTATAATTCTTATGTTTTTAACCTTTTAAAATAATATTAAATATTTATTTTTCAAAACTAGTTTCAATTCATAATTTTTTATATTTTATTTTCTAGTAATATTTTTATTTTTTATATAGTTTTACTTTTTATGACCTCGGTCAATAGTGAATTTTCTCTCTCCACATTATACTATTCAATATATGACATCTAATGTTAGGGAGGGGTGGGGAATAACATGATAATCGTTAGCACATGAAAAAGTATATATATATATATATCTATTAGTTCCTTAAATACAAAAAAATAATTAGATATTTTCTATGTTGACAAAGAGGGCCCTCTGTAATGATTACACTCAATGTAAAAATTATAGATTTATATGGGATATAATTTAAAAATATTTTTCCATCGATATTTGGAAAAATGATTTAGTGGGGAAGAAATAATGTAATGAATCGCTTACCGACCTAGAAGAATAATATTGCTAAAAATGGGAACTTAGATAACATTTCAATAGGTTTATCCATGATTTAGAAGCATATAAATTTGTTAATTGTTTTAAATCCACTAATTAAAAGAAATTTTAAATTATTTCATCTAAATCCATATTATAATAATTTTCTTTTAACAACATAAAAGAGAAAAACATTTAAACAACCATGTTTTCCTCTACAATATACATATGTAAAAAAAATAATATTATGCCTCATGATACGACATGTGTTAATATTGTCAGCATTATTGTAGAAAAAGGAGTTTTCATTTTTAAGGGATAACAAAATCATTTTTTGAAAAATAAAAACATGAAAATTAGATTTAAATTCAGGACGCTGTATATTATTCATTGATATTTCATTGAATCGTAAAATTTAGTTTGATTTTGGGAGATGAAGGGGTTTTATTTTTCAAGGATGAATTTCATATAATGATTTAGTTTTTAATTAGAATGTTTTCAATATTTGAGATAAACCTCCTATTTTGGCCTTAATGTTTTTGAACATCATTACCAACCATTTTGAAGCCTCAGAGTCATCTAAGACTTATTCTACAAAATCATGGGTTTTTATGATGTTTTCCACTGTGGGGTGGAGAGTGTATGCCCTTTTTAACTGTAAGGTAGGAGCATGTACCCATGATATGAGTGTAACTCAATATGAATTATTAACTTGAGCGGTGAGAAAAAACACTTATGGTATGGTTGAACCTAGATTGGAAGGAATACTCATAATTATTTGATAATATTTCATTTTGTATATTAAAAAATAGAAAACATTTCCATGGGATAAAATAGTGTACTTATGTTTTGAAGTCACTTTGTACCATGTGAAGTTGAATTTATATTTTATATGGACTTATAATATTTGTTTTCCTATAGATAATATTTTTTTGTATCATTGAAATTTAAATATTGGTAAAATATTACTCAACATTAATTTATTTTTTTCATTCAATTATGAGGATAATAATTATTCAATTGTGGTTCTATTTGAGGTTTATAACAGTTTCATGAAAATATATTAAAATTTTTATTTATTATAAATATTTTATGCCCAAATTCCTAATTGGTATTAAATTATAAAAATATTTATTTAAAAGGAATTTTTATATAAATGAAATAAAGCATTTTTTTTAATATAATTTTTAATTAAAAATAATAAGTTTTTGATATTGTGGAATTTTAGAATAGTTATTTTTTATATAGTTAAAAATGGCCTTACACTGAACCAAGTATAATATCACAAGAGATAAACAACCATAATTAAATAAGAATGTCACATATGTTGGAGTACAGTAGACAAAATATTCCAGCAGAGAATGTGTTTGGGTTGGGAAAGTCCTATTGCACACATGTATGTCAGCATGGGCTTTTGTGAGGTGTGTGAAGTGTGGGAGGAGACCTTCCCACAGTAAGAAGTATGGGCCTGATACAGTACATTGAGTATGATATATAACTACACACTTAGGGTAACTTATTTTATGAGATTCTAGGAATGTGTAGTTAAGTTGGATAACCCAATTAGATAGTAATTTTCACTCACCTGAATTTAATTCTCCTCATACTAAATTTGTTTGTTTCTAAACCACTGTATATCACCACTTCATATAACAGAAGACCTCGACAGTCACCACTATTTGAGATAGATAATCTAGATAACACCCACTACTAAGGATGGTATCACCCAGGATAACCTTATTGAGACCAAATTAACATCATCATTACTTTTTGTGAATATAGATCCATGGGTGAGGAAGGTTAAGGTTACAGCAGGAATGCAGTTCATAACAAGTTTCATTGAGAATATAGAACCTCCAAAGTGGTTCCCAGTGCAATCACATTTTAAATGAAAATACAAGATATGATCCATGAAATAAAAAAGAATGAAAAAGATAAAATAACATGTTTTAATAAATGAATAAGGATTCATTATGGGAATATGAAATCAATCAAAAATTTAAACTTGATCAATGCGATATTGGAGCGATACCATGACCCAGATGATTTGGATAATCATGGATGAATTGAAGAGGGTTTTGAACATGGGTCATTAGGGGTTGGAGAGGATGACATGAATGCGAATAATGTTTTCATATTACAACTTATTTATGGAATTGATTTCATATGGAAACGGGAACATGATGAGGTGAATAACATGATGTGTATGGATTTATACAAATTTTCATTGATTTTCCTATCTTTTATTTTAATTTAGTTATACCTTATATTCTCACCATCTTATTGAATTCCAATTATATGGATGGAGTTAATGTAAAACTAATCATGGAAGGGGAGGCTATACAAAGTATAATGATTTAGTTTTTTCACCTATTTTAATAGTATAATATAATTATTATACAAATATAGTTTCAATTCCCAATTATAGATTTTATTATCAAGTGTGATTGAATTGATATTTTTATTATAATAATTTTCATTTCCATAGACAGTGAATCATTTTTATGATCCATTTAGTTATAGTCTATATATGATGGAAAATTATAGGGATAGTTGGTAAAGTGATCAATTATTATCAAAACCTATATAACAACATAGTTGGAACTATTGGTTTCATAGGAATAATAAATAATTAACGGGGATTTCCTAAGTAATCTAAGAGGGGACTTTATGTTTCTCACACACTTATAATGGTGGTTAGATAAATATGGGGTCGTAGTTAGGAATATTATTACCATCACCATCTAGAAAATGGGGAGAGAGTAAAAGATCATGGAATCTCTCCTTTATCAACCAAAGATAAGAAGATTGGAAATATTTGGAACTGGGATAACATTGTAATCGGTCCTTACAAGCCCGACCTAATTTCAATTTCATCTAAAATTTTAAACAAAACAATTAAATTTATTTCCAAAATTTTAATTTTGAATAATAAAAATCATTAAATAACATAAAAGTGACAACCATTTTTTACTCCTCTTAAGAAGATTACTATAGTGTACTTAATACTATAAATACGGAATACATTATATTTCCATTCCATATGACATGTGGTGGATCAATTAATATAATATAAATAATTCAAATAATTATTTAGTTATTTAGACCACATATTATCCATATTTATGTTCACATAGTCATCTATGATATCGATTTTTGACATTATTCAAGTTGGTGTTCCGATTGACGTCATCATGGAAATATAATAATTAAAATATTTTTAATATTATGAAAGTGGTGTTTTTTAAGAACAATATAATTATGAAATTACCATTATATTATCTATATATTTTTAATGTATTAAATCATATTTTACGATAATTTAAAATATAATAAAAAACTAAATTAAAGATGGGATATGTTACATTATAGAAGATGGATTCTTGACACCGACAATTGTTGTTTTCGAATTTATTAATTAGAAAGGGAAAGGTGGTTAATTATTATTACCATATAATAATGAAATTATTTATATATATATATATACATATTTCAATATATATTAATTAGAAAATTTTATTTGGTAAATTATGATCGAAAATAGAAGAATAAATTTGGGGAAAATTTGTACTTGGGTTGTGGATATGATTTTTCGCTCGCTAGAATACTCATAATTAGAGGGAATAGGTTTAACATATGTCAAAAAAAAGTTAAATAAATGGAAATAGTATTATAAGGTAATGAAATAGATTAGTTTTTAAGTAGAAACAAAAAATTTGGAGTAGTCATAAGGGTTGATGAGTGTCCCCTTTTATAAGTTGCGAGAACGACATTTTTGAAACTATTTCAACTTAATATAAATATATAATATGTCTAACATGTCATGAAGACCCCAAAATGGAAAATAATAGATTAAGAGGTTATATAAGGCTAATAGTCTAACAACCAGTCATTTTAGAAAAAAAAATTAAATAATTTTTTATGTCCATTAAAATTTTAATTCTCAACATTACCATATTTAGATTAACCGTCGTAACTAATTTTAAAAAGTAATTTAATTATAATGAGTAAAAATAAAATGAGTTTTACTAAATAAAATTATTTAAATATTAACAATATAAAATAAATTATATCAAAAAATATATCTAACTTTATGAAGAGTTAATTTAAAAATTAGTGCATGTAACGCAAAAAAACCAATGTTAGAAAATTAATTACGAATAAATACTGTATGTAGTATAATATTATAATTTATCTTATTTTATTGATTTAAATTATTTTAAAATAAAATTTATAAAATTAACATTACTTTTTAATAAATTCAACTCCAAATATTACCAAAAAGATATTTAATTAAATGAAATGGAAAAATTAATTCCTAATATCTGAAATATTAATAATGTTCATAAAATTTTAAAAATAGGTTTTATAAATGTAAAATAGAATTTAGAATTATATATTATTAATCATTAAATGAGTATTTTATTCAAAAAATAATTCCTATGTTTATAAATTATATTTATTTATTGATATATCCATAATCATAAATTTTTTAGAAAAACAATATTTCCCACTATTCACCTACAAAATAAATTATTTATTAAATATCTAAAAATTAATTTTATGTTATTTTTGACATTTTTAAATCTAAAAATTATGTTTATTTACATAATTAAATTTCAAAATTTTTTAAATTTTTATTATGAAACTAAAATTTCAAATATAAATGAAAAACTATTTTTATTGAAAAATAGACTTTTAAAATATTATGTTTTCCAAGAACTACTGCATAAAATCGAATAATGTAAAGAATGTTAATATATTCTATTAAATATTTAAATATTATATATTTTCAAATTAATATTTTAAAATTTTTATATTTCAGGTATTAACATAAAATTCCATAATATTTTAAAAAACATTTATTTAAGAATGAAAAATATTTTCATATTCTGAAATATTTATTATTAACAATAAAAATTTAACATGTTTATGTTGACTAATATACTTTATTATTCTAGTAGGTTTATTTATATAATAATTTTTATAAAATATGTCCTCTAATGTGTCCCATTTCATTATATTTCTGTCTTATTTATGAAAAAATTTATTTTTATAGTGGTTATTTAAGGGGAAGTAAAATAGAAAATATTATGTTGTTGCATTAACCCCTAAATAAAATGAGTCTTCAGAATTTTAATTATTCCATAGTAAATGATTATGTAATGGGATCTGTAAAAATCGACATACATACCCTTTAATGAGATATCCTCCGAACTATCCTTGGTAAGAAGTTAAAAATATTTACCAAACTTAGGATTTTTTATGAGTTCATAGGGACTTAAAAATAATAATATCATATTAATGATCCATTTTTAAAAAACAATTATATTTCCCAAAAGGTTATGAAAATGTCCAATTATTTAATATAAAATTATTTCTATTATCTATACTAAACTTGGCTTCCTCCTTGCCTACGTGTGACCCTCCCACTTCTCCAAGTCGCCTCTAATTGATTGAACCTCCATTACATTTCCTCCCTCCCGTGACTGAAATCTCATTCCTATGCGTGATACCTCTCATACCCGTACTCATGTTTAGGGTTTCACTCGTGCAGTATCCCTCATCCAAAATACCTCCAGTCTTCTCTCTCCATTGCCTGACGACCCTCAAACAGCTTCCAATACTCCGCCCGCGGCATCCAACGTCGACCGAAAGAACCGTACCTCACATCCTGCTCTGTCGCTATCTATGTTCCGTCGCATTCAAAGAATAGTCATGTCCCCTCCATTGGTTATCAGCGAATCCATCCGTCTTCTGTGACTCCCCCCCATTCCATCCTTCTTCTGCGACTCCCGCCATTCCATCCGTAATAGATAGAAACAACCCTATATCACCTCTCCCTCGGTCGTTGTCTATGTTCCCTCACATTCTCATATCAGTCGTGTTCCATCCCCAGGCTTTCAGCGAATCGATCCTC
The DNA here is from genome assembly GCA_963277665.1 of Viscum album. NCBI lineage: Eukaryota > Viridiplantae > Streptophyta > Magnoliopsida > Santalales > Viscaceae > Viscum > Viscum album. The sequence goes on from OY728143.1 coordinate 1,719,174,140, forward strand.
CTTCCGCGACCCTCCTCCGCCTATACGTGCTCTGCCACCTCATGTTCCTCCTTGGTCACCCACAATCTCTACATATCCATCAGGTAGGGTTTCTTTGATTTTATTAAATTTTTATGGCATTTCATTCTTCTGTTCATCCCTTAGCATCACACCTCTCTTCATCCTCTATTCCCTTTCAACAGAAGACCTCCATTACAATATGGTCTTTCTTCATCCGCATCTAAAAATCCTTCGGCTGTAGTATGTTCTTATTGGCTACAAGTACGTTCCAATTCCCTCACGCCTCTCATCAAAGGTTCCATTTAAGATTTGGATGCTTTGATCTCTGTTTTGTCAAAAGTTTTTAATTACTATCAGACCCATTCCATTGAAGCAACATTTCTTTTTAATTGTTTCTACTTTATTTCTATGTATCTTTTACCATGATTTATTGATACTAGGAAAACACTGGAGTAATTTTACATGTATAATAAATTGTTTTTTTCAACATAGTGGTTTTGAATTAAATCTATATCCTTCAAATGCTAGAAACATCGATGACCCTGAAAACCTTTAATGATTTGTGAGTTTGATTGAAACCCTAAAGAACATCTAAGATACTGGGTTACATTCTTGAAAAATTAATATTATCCACTAACTGTTAGTTAGTTCCCATTAGTTTTTCTATTTTTTTCTTATGTGATAGCCTCACCTAATATTTGTTACCAGATCCTCAGTTCTATGACCAAGTTTCTTTGCATTACGAATCCAAGAAAATGATGGTTTAGAATTGAAATATGCAGGTTCATATTTATTGAAATATACAGGTTCATATTTATTGAAATATGCAGGTTCATATTTTTCTCTACCTCCACCTTGGTCTCCTACGTACCTCCATAGATTTCCACCTCCACCATGTGGTCGCGATTTTCATCGCTGATATCTATAGTTGCTCTTGATTTACACTTTTTTACCCTCGATGCACTGCAAATCCACCTCTATCTAACAATTTTGGTTCCATCTACCTATGGTAACCCCTAATTTTTTACTACGGTAAGCCCTATTTTTTTTATTCAGGTTTGAAATATATAGGTTCATATTAATTTTAGAATCTAGATTTTATTTCTCACTAATATTTTCTAATTAAACTTCTAACTATATTATATATGTATAAAAACTTGTCGTGCGATTTTGAAAGTGAAGATGGGGTGGAACATAATCCTAAATTGTCTCGAGACACCGTGGCCACAATAATCCATTCCACCAAACTGCACACCCGAACGAATGGGTGATGTGTACAAGAATACTAAAAAAGTGAATGAATTTTTCTACTAAAACAGAAAGGTAATACTCTATGTTGACTGTTTTTTTAATTTTCTTATTTGTTTTCAAATTAGTTGTTTACCTAAATAAGTGTATTACAGTTTACTGTTTCAAATAGAAAGCTAGTCATGAATATTGATTGTTTTATTATCAATATCTAAATTTGGTAGTATTGTGTTGTATATAGAATAATGTTAATGTTCATACCGTAATCTTGGATGGGATTTGTTAGTAGGAATATAACCATTCTTCAAGAATTAAATGATTGTTTAAAAAAATGGTCCAAAACATGATTTTAGAATTAGATGGAATTATGAATCACATGGTTATGATTTGGGAATTATAAACATAGAAGATCATAAATGGTATGATATATATATATATATATAATAATAAGTTTTGAAGATCAAATAAATCACATGTGATTCATTTTCTGTATGTGTGATTCATATTAAAAAAATTATGGTTTCATACATTCTGAATATTTCAAAAATACATATTAATGTTTGATTTTGATGTGACATGTGCGTCCTATTGGGATGTTTCCATATGTTTTTTCTTTTATTTGACTACAGATTAGCGCATGCAATGGGTTCTACTGGGGTAACATTTCCCCAGAAAATGTTTACAACCCTACGTTTATGATCCAAACAAGTCAACCAGGACGAATCATGGTATTTGAATTGATCGGTCATTTGTATTTTAATTTTCTGACCATATTATTGCAGATAAATGGGAGTATCACGACTAATGTGTGCTGCAGTGGTAGAAACATCCAAGGGGGAAAATGAAAATTAAGTTGTTCTAGACATACAAGTATACCATAGGATTTCTAATTTTCCACATCTATGTATGTGTGTAATTCTGTGTATGTTGAAGCAGAATTCAGGTGTAGGTAGTCTTACTACTTCTAAATGTCTTCACCTTCAATACAGTGATCTTTTTTCTTTCCATGGAGGTATACCATAAAATTTTTAATTTCCCATGTCCATGAATGTCTGTAATTCTATTAATGATGAAGTATATTTAAGTTGCAGGCAGTATTACTGCCTCTAAATGTGTTCCAACCTCAATGCAATGATCCTACCTCTTTTCATGCAGTTATAGCTTACAATTATTATTTTCAAACTTCAATGTACGTGTGTATTTCTTCTTATGTTGTAGAAAAATTTAGTTGCATGCAGTCTTAATGCCTCTAATTGTGTTCAACTACATCACTATGATGCTCACTCTTATCATATTGGTATAACATACCTTTTCATTTTCCAATATCCAAGTATGTGGGAATGTCTGTTTATGTTGAAGCAGATTTCAGTTGCAGGTACTCTTACTGACTCTAAAATTCTGATTATTTGAATGTATTCATTGTTTTTTTTTATTTTCTTTTTACATATTCTGTTATAAAAAAAATGCTTAACAGGTTTGTTCGCCACGTAATTTCCTGTTTTTAATCATCTTAATGAAATTGTTTATCTTTGTAAATTCATACCTATCCAGTTTTTTATTTTTTTATTTTTTATATTTTATAGTAGTCCATTCATTACTATTGTACTATTACCCCCATTCTAAAAATGTTATTTGAGCAAAGTCCTGCATATTTAGAATTGGATCATTTCAATCAACTATATTTCGGTACTCTCATTGTTTTACAATAACAGGTCTTCTACAATTTTTCCATCACATATTTATGTTATGTAGCATGAATAACTGACTCGCTTTCACCACCATCGTCATGAATAAATACTTCTTCGCAATTGTGGCATGGTATGTCATTCCAATAACATGAACACTTTCATTCATTATCATCATTATAATCAAAGTAACATATTCAAATTCATTTTTAACTAAAAACATGGAAACTGAATGTTATATCAATCAATAGATCATGTTAATAATAAGTATTCAACATTCGGTAATAGGAAACATTTTTCATTTACCATCAACCACATGTCATTCATTAAGGTAGGGATAAAATTGTTTTTGGTGAAAGGGTGTTATAACAGGTTTTGATTGACAGAAATGTTTCCATCTGACTAGGCTTAAGAAATAACATCATCGGACTGAGTTTTTTCTGCTACAGGTTTCTTTAGACTGGGGGCATGATAGAAGGTTTTTTTAGTTACATATTTTTTTAGACCGGTGGCATGATAAAAGAAGCGACCATAGCATGGCATGACCCCTCTCCATCCCCTCATTTCACGTATGCATGTATCAAGTTCATGTTATTTCAAAACCTGCTCTACTTATAACTGTTGATTGAAGATTTTTATGTTCATTGATGTCCACTGCGTTGTAACCAGCATTTCACTTATGTGGTTTCAAGGCTGTTGAAGTGAACGACTCTATGCTTTGGAAATATAACATTACATATAAATGTAATGACTTTCAACATGATAAAATATGAAGCTTTAATTAACTGCTTTGTCTAGAATCCGGGGTTATGATGATAATTCTATCATTATCAAATTAGTGTGTCTGCCACATAATTTAAGTGCACTCTGATCCACTTGTGACCCTTTTTTTCTTTAAAGTATTTTTTCTAAGCCATGTTTCATATTTTCAGTTAAAAGTAAAATTTACAAGGTTTATGACCTGCCTCCTTCTTAGAGATTCTGGTGCTGTAGAAGCTATTTCAGTAGTGAAGGTGTTGCATATATCCCTCTAAACCTTATAATTATGATGCATGTTTCTTATGTTGTGGGTATTTGATAACATTCCATGTTTTTACTACAAAGATCCAATCAGCAATATAAATTAATAACCAACCGTTTAAAAGGAATTAAATAAAATAGTTAAATTTGATTGAACATATGGAATTAATCATTAGTTTTTTTACTTTACCATTTACCTTATATTCTCATTTCTATTTAATGAATGTTGTCTGTGGTAAAGTAGAATTGAATCAACTAATTGATGGAGTGTTCTGCAAATGATTAACCAATTTGGTTAGGCTGCTGCTAAATAAATTTTCCTTAATTGTTGTCCGATTTTAGTTTGGGAGCATGGGATGACTCTGTGCAAAAATTTAAACACAAGGTAATTTTGAGAATTTATATGAACTGTATGTGCCTTGAAGATTTATTCTCTTCTTTCTATGATTTGGTTATAGTGTAAAGTATAATTGATATTTTAGATTGTTTTTAGTGAAGTGGAAGCATTTCATTGAGTAGTGAATATTTTCTTATTTAATTGAGCATTGAATCGATTTTTATATATTTATACAATATGTTGTGTTTGTTATATCTGGTTAGTGGGCAGGGGAGGGGAGGGGAGGGTTGGGCAGGTTGGAGGGGAGGGGAGGGTAGGAGAGGAGAAGGTGAGGGCAGGAGAGAAGGGGATGGTGGGGGAAGAGGTTGGACATGGGGGAGTGGTGGGGGAAGGGGATGGGTCGGGGGAATGCTGAGGTGGGAGGGGGAGGAGCTGGGATGGGTGGGAGACAAGCAGAGGAGGTGGGGAGGGGATGGGTAGAGTTGGGCAGTGGGTAGGAGGAGGTGCTGGGAAATTGGGGGGGGGGGGGTTACAAACTGGGCAGGGTGGGTGGGGGTGGGGAAGGGCTGGGCAGGGGCGTTACAAACTGGGAAGGGTGGGTGGGGGTGGGTAAGGGATGGGAAGGGGAGGGAGGACAAGAGGAGGAGTGGGGAGGGGAGGGATAGAGGTGGGCATGGGGGTATGAGGAGGTGCTGGGAAAAGAGGAGGTGACATGCTGGGAAGTGGGGGGATGGGATGGACTGGGTAGGAGGGAGGGGGGGATATGAGGGGCGATGGATAGGTGAGGGCTGCAATGCAGGGAGGGGTTGGATATTATGTCTCTTCCATGCATTAATTTTGTCTCTATGAACCTGCTGTGAATTACAGACGATACTCGGGAAAAGTTTGATGTTTACAATAGTATGTAGTTGTTAATTGGTTTATTTATTTTCAGTTGGTATATTTTTTTAGCATCGTTGTGTGATGTTGTTTCATGTTTACTGTCTTCATTTGACTTTCTTTCTTCATGAAATAACAATATCATATGTTCATCAATATTTATATTGTTTTGGTCTTCCAGTTCAGTTTAATTATCATTGCAATAGCTGCTGTTTTATTGTTTTAATTCATGGGGAGTTTAAACTTCAGTTGGTTTTTTTATGTTAAAACATAATTTTACAACAATGTAATCACATGCCAAGATCCTCTGGCATCTTCAATTCATTATGGGGAGATCACACTAGCAAAAACTGATGTGGTGGTGAAGTCCAAGTTCACTGTTGGATCCTTTCACGGTATCATGTTGAAGTAATACATCCCATTATCTCTCCACTATTATCTATCATTTGAACATTCGACTCAACAATTTAATTATTTATTAGTATGCACTGTAATTTTAAATAGTTTTTTGTATCTATAGAGACATGTCGAATGATTTTTTAGGCCTTGAGATCCTGGATTATTACCTCTTATTCCACCACAGAAACTCAGAAATATAATTCCTGGTTAAACAATAGCTGTATATTGTTAAAATGTTTTTAGTTTGGACATTGAGTGTTTCACACCCATTATTTGTTGTTTTTTGTCTCCATTACATCCTTTAACTAGATAATACTGATTTTCTTTCATGTAATTTACTTTTTCCTCTAATTTACTTTTATTCCTCATTATGTATGTCATTTAATCCTTCAATAACAATGTTCAAGAAGGACGTCTTCATATATTAGGTATGGTGTTTATGTAAATGTTTTCAATCATTATACTATTCCCCTTCCATCCTTTCATTATTTTCTGTTGAACACCAAATCAATGTTTCTGGAATCTGTATCACTTATGTGTCTGCATGTTCTATATTCACTTATACTTTATACATCTTTGAGTTTATATAGAATGGTGATACTGACTCATGATATATCAAGATTCATTTTGTTTAATCTATTTTTTGATTCAATTTCATTTTTACAGGTCTTCTGAAGTTGTTCAAGGCCGCTCTTACCCTTGATTTTTCTATGTTCATACATTCGAATGAGGGGAAATGCCACTGCTTCTCCAACTTCTGATGGGGTCAGTTTTTTGGTGATGTAATGATGGTAGTGAAATGAGGTAGGTTTCTCTGGTGGCATAGTCAGCTAGATTTGTTGGATTTGAGTATCTTTTGAATTTTGAACATTAGAATATGTCGGTCTTGGCGGGGGTGAATTGATCAATTTAATTTTTTAGAAATTTGAACATTGTAACATTTGATTTTTATGGGTGTGAATTGATGATGGAGGTAGTTCTTTAGGTTCCCACTTACCCTCAATGTGCGTTTTTAATAAAAAAAATGGATTTTGGATATAAACCTGCATTTACTGTATAATTATTTTATGAATCGATGATATTTGGAACTCTTTGACCATGATTTATGGGCTTGTAGTTTTGATTGAATTTTTTTTTCAAGTTTATATCTATATAGATCATACCAGACATTTAATAATAAGTATATGGTCATGAATCCTTCACTAATATGTCATACAACAAAAGAAGATAAAACATATTTAGTTTCAAATAGTTATTTGAGATGCTTGGGGGGGGATTCCTCTCATATCCCATGTAATCAAATTAATCATTATACCCATTTAAGTGACTTAAGGGGTTAACATTAAATAACTAAGAGTGGATATAGGACGTTCTTGAATGCCAAGGAGGATTTGAAAGCTCTCTCTTATTTGAGAAATCAGAAGCACTTCTATCTATAGAGGGAATTGTTTATTCCTCAATTTCTGTAATTTCTATTCTTATACATTAATCATTTATATAACTATTGTTCCATCACTATGTAACTTTTTTTCCTCAATTTATGTAACTTTTATTCCTTTATTATGTGTGTTGTTTTCTTTTCAAATATTTTCAATATTAATATGAACTATTATGTTTTATAGATATATTTCTAAACTTAATAATAAGAATTATTTTATAGTTCCGTGAATCGCACGGGCGGAGTAATAGTTATTAATATAGAAAATCAAACATAATTTTCATTATGCAATGACACCATAATTTCAACATATGAATCCTTTAGTTGAACTAGGTCTCAGTTGGTTCAACCTATAACAGTATTAGATGAACAAAGGATTCATTATGTTATATACTATTTGAATTATTAAAATAATCCCATTTATTACTATGGAAGTAAATTATTCATAATGTATTTCAATAAAATCTTGATTAAAAAAATCATATCCCAAAATCATGGATAACGTAGTGTGAAATCTATATCCAAACAATCATGAACCACATTAAAGTTTATGTTAATATTTAACCACCCTTTTAACGTTTATTACACCTAGGTGCATATGTTCGACAACCTAATGCACATATCATTATATAAATAGGGATTCAACTGATAAGTGAGAAACCAAATCTCTATGATACTAAAACATAATCATGTTATCTTATACTCTTACTTATCCCCTAGTCTTATCCCAAACGTTTTCACTAACCATCTACTATCCTTTGTCCAAATACAATTACTCAAATTCCCAAAAAACTATACTAATACTATAAAATAACTAAACCCTTCTCTAATACCAACTAAGGTACCACAAACCCACACCCATAGATCATTCACTAAAAATAATTTCCTTAAACTTGGGATTTAATATAAATTGATATATACCAAAAAACATACATATATTTTCAAAATTTGAGAATTACATCCCATAATAAACATATAATTTAAATATTGGATGGTTTATTGTATTTGGGGAATTGGTGCATTTTAAAACTAGTTTACACGATTTTTGAAACATTATATAGAATCCAGTCACATTATACCCTCATATAGACTTCTCATAAGACACACTGATCATCATTACATGGGTTATGGAATCAAAATAAATGGTCGAGAATATATTTTTATTAAAGATAAAAATAAATTTTACCAATAAAAGATCATACATGAGAATAATTTGAGCCTAGCATTATAATTATGATATATAATAAAAACATACCCAACAAATCATAGATCATAAATCACATATCATGGAATCTGTATTGCCATAAAATAATAAATTAAACAAAAGTGTGGTGAAACAATAATTTACAAGCATAATATATGTGAACATATCATATACATAAGAATATCCATAACAGTATGGCATAAACATGGACATTAGAAAATATATCATTATGAAAATATCTTAAAAATATTATATTGACACACAGTCTTGTGAACATTGAATAACAAAAATTATAGTCATGATAATACTTATGATTATAACTTTACTTGAATTATATCCACATACCACCATGTCAATATAGCATAATAGAAATTACACCTGTAAAAAAACATTCTATTGTAGCCGACCAAAAATAATACCCACAAAAAAAACTAGTTAGAATAGATAAATTTTCATTTATACACATATTGAACATTGTGAGCTTAACTAAACATCAAATATACCCAAGGAAAACAATATGATCGTAGATAAACTACAATTATACCCACACACAATGTTATGAGCATTGATTTACCCTTTTTTTACCAAAAAAAAGTTACATTTAGAGATATAAAACCTTAACCAATTAATTAAAGGGTAATATAGAACCCGAATAATAAACCATCAGTACATATGTGTTCCAATTTAAATAAATAATTTATTATTATATATAAAGTTAATGTAATGAAAATTGGATACATAAACTTTGTAGATGTAATCACTAAAATTGTCTTCATGGATGAAAATGGATTATATAAAAAAATATGATCACCCTATAAGAGTATTTAATAATAAAAATATAATGCGTGACCATGAAAAATAACATCCATTGTAATAAAGACATTAGAGATAAAAATGAAAATTCATGTGAAACCATAAAATATGTTTTAGAACCCTTTTTATCATTTCTATAAAAGGATAAGTTATTTTTCATTTTTTGGAAATACATATTTGGAATGGTAAATATTGATAAATTTAATAAAATACATTTTTAAATATAATTATTTTGAAATTAATATTAATAATTGATCATTGAATGAAATAAAATTTATTGAAAAAGGATAAGTAATTTTTTTAAAAAAAATTGCAATTATCAAAATAACTTTCAATATTAGTGACATGAAAAAGACATTGTATTTTAAGAAATGTGATGTTACAAATATATAAAAAATTTCCATAAGAAATTCTCAATGATAGATCCATGAAAGGGACATAAATCTTTCAGAAATTTAATGTGATATGTTTTGAATACTTTTACTTTTAAAAAGTATTTTTGTTCATGGATCCATGAAAATTAATTTTTTCCAATGATCATTTATAGAGTATAAGATAATATATCTTATTTTTAAAAATGATATCTTTTTTAAAATTTTTAAATTACTTTTTTGAAGATCCAATTATTAAAATGAGTAACAAATATACTATTTGAAAAGTGGTTAAGGAGAATATTATGGTCACATAATATAACAAATAATTATAATTCCAAATATAATTAAGAACATTATCCAAAAATTTTAGCATGAAAAAATAATGGAAACTATCATTAAAGATGATGAGAATTATTATAAATAATGATACAGATTTTAAAAAATTATTTCTCAAAATATAATCATTGAATTAAAATGTTTTCATACCCAAAGAATAAAGTAACGTACTTTGAAATAAAATATTATTCAGAAGAAACCCATACTGGAAAAAGAAGTTCATGAAGAATCATTAATACTCCTTAATGGGAGTAATCTATTTGAAATGTAACTTATACAAATGATTTAAAGACACATGTTTATGAAATAAAATTATTCATATTGACTATGCCAATGATTTTATCAACTGTTGGGTGTTATGTCATTGGTATAGGGCTATACCAATTATTTTCATTGAAACTCTTCAGACAACCTAATAGAAATTCTAAATACCCTTATGTTTTAGTAAATCGTTGTTATATATTTACACAAAATATTCTTAAAATAATGGTTATAAATCACTATTCCAAAAACATAATATACTAATGGGTTTTACAGAAACTATTAGTTCAGATATATGCCAATGTTTCAGTGAACAATTGGTATAGCGTTTTATCGCTACACAACACCACATGACCATCCAACACATATTTATAGTTAATCATAGATAATATAGAAAAAATCCAACCATGATACACATTCCATGTAATTTATATATTTTATATTTATAATTTAACTGACACTGTATATATAAATATATTTCAAACCATTTATATTATTGTATCAAACATATACAATCCATATAATTGATTAGTTTTATTCATTAAACACTATCCACAAAAGTAACTTAGCATTCATAAAAAATACATGGCATCAATATATACTTCACCACCACCACTATCATCATAAGAATCAGCAATATCAACAACAACCTTACAAGCATCAATGTCTTATACACTAACAACATCCTTTTTTTGAACTATTATCATCACCCTAAGATTCATCACATTGACTACCACTGAGAACATCATTTCCATAACCAGGTTCATCATATAAAGACCACATAATTTCAAAAATGATTCGGAAATATTATAAATGTTTGATTAAAGGGATAGATATAATTTATTTAGATTGTTTAGGATCTACTCGGTAACCATTTTACCTATTTTATGCATTGGTATATAAGTTTTTCCCTTCGGTACATCTAAAGGAGAATTCTCAACTCATTGTTATAAGATATTTAAAGACAAAAAATGATAGTCCTTTCCTAGTGGATAGATGCTATTATTGAGTCGAAATAAAATTATCCCATTGTTCTAGTAACCTAATACCCAGCTTTAATGATATTTTTTTCCAATTTTTCATCCTATTTTTCATCAAGGGCCTCAAGAAAACACTCTTAAAAATATAAAGAACATATTTTATTATGAATTATGCTGTAAACTATTGAATATTAATAAAAATACTTATAATATTTTCTTATGTTTTTTCATCTATAAGACATCCATATTTCATCCAAGTATGTGGAAAAATAAATTTTGATTTAGGTACAAGGAATATTATGCCGAATATTTCTTGGTTATGAAAATCATGACTATAACACTACATTATTGAATAATATAAAAATTAAAATCTAGACCACAAAAAATTTGATTAAATTTTATTGAACAGTAATTAAATCAGTCAATGTATACATAGATTATTGTTATTATAGTATGTATTATTTTGAATAAGATTATGTACAAAACACACAAGTAAAGAAACACACTTGGGGATCAACCCATTGACATATAGCCAAAACCCTAACCCCACAGGCCATCCCAACTGCATGCAAGTGGATGTTGGGTTGGATTGGATAATTAATTTAGTTTGAAAAACTTTCATTTATTTGTATTACCTTGACTAGGTTTATTTTAGTTATGTTTAAGTATAATTAATAGGATTTATCATTTTATATTATGAATGAATTATGTATCGTTCAAATCATATCAGTTTGGTTCAATAGTAGTAAATTATTGTATTTTTGTTTCGTGTAAAATAAATTTCATTCCATTCAATTTTATTTTATTTAGTAATAATTGGTTCAATTTAGTATGTTTTAATTGTCTTAATTTATATTAAATTCAAATTGTTTTTATTTAAAATAATTTCCAACAATTATAGCATCCTTGATTTGGATTTGTATATTTTTTTATTTGAGTTGGTTCTTTTGTATATAGTTACATCTTGTTTGGTATTGTTTGTATCTATTCAATTTGTTGCACCTAAATTATTATCATCATGATTTAGTTCATTTACCATTAGTTCATTTCATGGGGATTTAATTTAACTAATTTTTTAGTTTTATAGTTATAATCGATGGAGTCTAATTTTTTTTGGGGCATGTTAATTAGATCAATTTAGTTTAAGCGGTTACTATTCTATTAGGGAAGGATAATATAGGTTTTAATAACTAGTGTGGCGTTATTAAAATTAAAATGGTTATCTTATAATTATTTATACTCAATATTGTTTTGTGTATTTGATTTGTTTTTGTAATGAAAAATATTATATAGTAAGTAGTGTTTCATTTAATTCCATCAAAATGAAGCATCAGAAACATAATACATTAATAATATTATGGGTATATGGGTTTTATAATATATTTTGTTGACAAAAATTATTTTATTAATGGAATATGTGGTTGGGGTGATGGATATATCTTATATGATGTTTTTGGTGTATAAGAAAGTTTAAAATATTTTAGATTTTTAGTAAAAGGAGGAATATATGAATCAATAATTTATTGGGAAATCTATCCTTGGGTGTGGAGGAAATAGATTAGTAAAGTGATATATGACATATAATTTGTATGGAATCATGTGTTTTATTTTTATTGTCCAATTTGGTGTGGCTATGACATTTGAGTTGAAATGTGTGTGGATATCTGTATAAGTTGGATAAATCCAAATGAAAAAGATTGTTCCTGGTATATCAGTGGTAGAGAAATGGTGGTGATGGTTGGTTTCAAAAGTAGTAGTTAGATATAAACAACATATTGTGTGAGGAAATGAAAAAATATGGTAATTAAAGAATATTATAGTAGTCTTTTCTTTGGAACTATGATTCCTAAACCCATTCATGTCTAGTTATACCCAAAAAAATGTTTTTATTAGGTCAAATTCATGATGAAACTTATTCAATTGTGACATGAATACCACAATATATATACTTCAATATATTTCTTTTTACAATTTTAGAAAACCCATTTCTCCTAAGAAAATTATGAACGGTTAAAATACATTTTTAACACTATAATTTTTTTATTTTACTATATCCCTTATGATGTTAGGTGAACTATTATAGTGTATTTTTCTACTACATCACGAAAGTAAAACTATTTTCCACTAAATGGATCAATTCAAGATTTTGAATTCTTCAAAAACCATGTTATATCATAATTTATGTAGTAATAAATGTAAACTCTAGATGAAATCACAATTCTTTAGGAATTCTTTAGTTCATGAGATCTTTTAACAAATCCTTGTTATAGGCATCCATTACATTATGTTTTACATTGATTAATATATTCACTGTAGATGCATTGATATATCAATCGATTTTTATCTCAGTCACCTATTTTCAGATATTTAGATATAATGTTTTTTACACCCCTTTGGAATACAAAACATTTATTCCTACTATCGAAACAAGAATCTATTTTATATTGAATGCATCTCATTAATTGTTCAAAAAAAATTGAATGAAAACTATTTTGTTCTTCATTCTCTATATTTTCTTATTTATGATCTATTGTATTGGAATATCTTTATTGTCATATTTTACAACTGGATATTGGGAGTTGGTTGTGTTTTGTATATATCATTATACAATACATGTGTTTATTTTTTAGGGATGATTATTTGGGGTCATGTAGTTGTTTTCTTAGGGTTTGTTGTAGTCTACCATTATTTTGATGACACATAATATTATAAATTATTCTTGATGCCATTTTTTTATGTTCAATAAATATATGTTTTATTTCAGTTATTTTATTTCATAGTAAAAAATATTTTTTCATAAAAATTTCCATGAACATATCGCACTTCTACATTATAGTGGAAAATGATGTTTTCTTACACATCATTGAGTCCTTGTAATTTTTTATTTTTTCCAACGCATCCGAAAAAAACAATAAGTATGAATTAAATTTTCAATAAAAACCATTAACTTTTAATAATACCTTATACACATTAATATTAAATTATATATTCATTTATTAGTATTTTTCTATTGGATAGTAATTGAATATTTGTACACCCTCTATATTAGAGCCAAATATACCCTTTCAACCATCATATATCTCATGCATATATGATATGCCTAATTCTTCATGTTCCATTAAACATGAATCCATTATAGCTTGACCATAAGGGATGTTAAATTTATTTTGTGATGAAGTTGATAATTTATTTAAATAAAAACCAATTTGTATATAAATATAAAAAAAATTAATTCCCATAATTTCTTGATTCATTCTCTTTAATTTGATTAGGGATATACCTACAAGATACTTGTTTTACTAGAATGGTATCATTACATATAGATAATATTTTCATAAAACTAATAAAATGATTGTGGTTTATACATATCATTTTATATTCCTTATTGTAGTATATAATTATTTATTTTTGACTATTCTAGGCTTCACACATACGGGTGTTGCCATGTCACGTATTTGAAGATCCAATTAAATAAGTTAAATGAAAAATAGAATGAATTCAAATTAAAACTAAAATAAATGTTGTGGTATTTTTTAACACACTTATGAAAAATCTGATCAACGATAATCATTTGGTTCTAAGGTATTTGTTGTCTATTTTGGATCATTATCCTATAAAGCGTGTTCATGTTCTAACTCATGCATTAGCTCATATCCCTGTGGTTGAGTGTATGATGATGGATAAAAATAAATATATCCCTAAAGGATATGTGTTATAAATAAAGGAAGTGTACACATGAGAAGATAATTATAGAAGGGTTGGGGATACATCATAGGATGTGGGAGTTGTATTCGAGGGGTAGAGACTCTGTAGGATAAAAGTGGAGGTAAAGGTTGGATTATCTATGAAATTCATGTGGGGGAGGAATAAATGTTTTATATATGTTATCTTCTACCTAGTCAGGGTGTAAATGGGTGCAATGGGTGTTCTATGTATCTCTAGTAGAACCGTTGCTCGATTGGAAATGCTATAGATTCCTACATGTAGGTTGAAAAGATATCTAATATGGTTAAAATTAATGTCTTTAAAAGAAATTTGATCAATAAAAATAGATAGATAATAAATTTAATTTAGATGATAAATATTAAAATTATTATACCCACTAATGGAACAAGAGGAGGCATCCATTGCTCATGCAGTCATCGATCATTACTAAATAGTATCTTCCTATAAATTTTATCAATTATTTTCATATTATTCTTATGAATGAAATAATGATTTGTAATGAATTTTTGTATATTATGCATACGAATTTGATGCAAAACAAGACAAACAAATTTTCTTAAATTGTTTTATAAAATATATTTTATAACCAATTTATACATGTTTTAAGAACCAATTTTAAACTGAATTATTTGAATTAAAATAAATATAATAAATTCTAAAAACATTTAAAAAAACTAAAACCAACATAAAATTCAAGAATAAAACTAAATTAAATTAATTATTTATATAAGAACCAGATAAACTTAATTCAAGTTAAAATAAATTAACATATAATGTATGTGATTGATTTTTTCCCAACACTAATTCAGGTTCAACATCAAATCTCACAATTGGACAATTTGAGTTATGAAATATGATAATTTGGTTAACACCAATGGGGACATAAATGGTTTCTATTTCATCCCCACCATAATAATAAATATATCTTTGGTCTACTTGAATAATAAATCCATATTTTGTTATCAAATCATCATTCCCATAAAACACAAGTGTTTTCATTGATATAAAATTATATGGATCATTGGCATCAAAAATTGAGGCATGTCAATTACTAGAAATCCACAGTCATCAATAAATGAACACTGTCATGTCATTGAATCAATGTATTTCTTTCATCAAAGTGACTAGAATATGATAATATTAATCAAAGTAAAACAATTTATTAGCAACTCCATAATAAGATAAATTTTTATATTGAGGCCTACAATATGAGGCAATGACATAATAATCCATTTTTATATGTAATGAAACACCATAATTATGTGTTCTCATATTCACCAGTCGATCAGTAGTAAAATAATTTTAAAAATTGATTATTAAAGATGTTCATTCAAAAACCAAATAATTAGGATCCAATCCTGACATTCTTAATTCACGAGAGAGAGAGGGAGTGAGTTAATAGTTAAGTTGAAAAACTAAAAAATATGTGAATAATAAAATAAAATGAATATATATATATATATTATGCAAATTAATTTAATGGTTATATCATTTATTTTAACCAAGTAAGAAACTCTTTGTTATGACATGTATCTCTCATTCTCAATGTCAAAGAATGAATAACTGTATCGATAATTTATTTATGTCCCCTGTATAAAAGTGTAATTAAATTCTATGCTTTCTGTGAAATAATGTATTATGAGATAATATATTCTTATTAAAATTACATAATTCATATTGTTATAAAAAACATAATGTAAAAAATATTTTTTGATTTTCCATATCCTTCTCATTAAGGGTCAATGTAGAAATTTTATATTACTCCTGAATTCCACTAATTTTGGGGAAGATATGGAAATTAGAGCTCAATTTCCCTATACATGTCATATTTATTTCTCATTTAATGGGTTTCCTTGTTCTCATTTCAGAATAATAAATTGAACTAAGATCCATACATTGTTGAGCCATATAACATTCACAAAGCAACCTTATGGATGACTGTTGACACAGACATAATATTTCGTTACACACATATATCATTCCATAGGTTATAATCCAAAAAATGAAACAATTGTCCTTGAATTATTTTAGTTGTATTATATACATTTAAATTCATCATGTCAGTGAAAAATGATAGAAGTAACAGTTTCTAACACTAACAAAAATTGTATGGTGCCTCTTAATGTGATATCTCATGTAAATTAAGAATAATAATTTTTTTGTATTTATTAATATTTAATTATTAAATATTAATTTAAATTTAAAAGGGATGCTATGTTCGATGGCGTACCCAAAACAAAAAAACAGGTTTCATTGAAATCTTGTATTGCACATAATGCTGAGTCATACCGAAAAATAATAATATAAAATTATTTTAAATGTTAGTTAACGCCTAGATGTTGTATTGGCAACAATGGACAAAAACTATCTACAATATTAATATACATGTTTGTTAAATGTTTTTTCATTTATACAATAAATTTTAGAGATTTAAAATGTGAATGAATCTAATTTTAAGCACAAATTGTCTTATATTCATTAAAAGGTTGATTTACTGCCTTTTAAAAATGAACCCTCATAAAATCTAGTCTTTGTCTCTTTTATAAGTTCTAGTTTAAAAAAATAATATTCTTCTTTATAATCGGGACATTAAAATTTACTTTGGGTAAATTTTTGTTAATTTTTTTCATAAAATTCATGTTTTAATTAATAGTGAAAATATTATATTTTAATTCCAAATGACCTTTTAATCTATTTCATTTATATGGTTATATTATCATTTTGATTGGTTTTTATGTTTAATTAGATTATATTAATACCATTTAAACCATTGTGGTTATTGGAAGTAATTTCATTTTAAAATTGGACATAAACAAGTGTCTATCTTTTGGTAACTATAGTTTCTTAAAACACGCTTTGGTTTTGAAAACGGGAATAAATTTGAAATTAATTAATCCAAATTCTATGTTTTTAATTAGGATAAATAGTCATCATTTTTTAATTAAGAATATTAAATATATATTAGGGTGAATTTTTGGTATATTTCTGAAAAACATCAATTTTTGATGAATACTGAAAACACAATGTAGTTGTTAAAAAACAATCTTTTTCATTTAAATGAAATGTTACCACATCTGGGAATTAAATTTCGAAACACCAACATACATGGTTGTTATTAGTAAGTAAAAGTTGGTTCAATAAGATTATTTTTTAGATTAATAGTAAATTTCGACTTTTATTTTTCGCTCTTAAAGTTAAATAGGGTAATTCAAGGAAAAAATAATATTATAATAATATTAATTTATCCTAACATGTGTTCTAATCCTATTGGTTGATATTTCCACGACCATGGGTATCCTAGGGGAGATTTTGGGACCCCATGGAGCCACTTAAGAGTGATAATGACACATTATATTAATTAATTTTAAGTAAAGACAAAAATGACATAAACATATATCATTTAGTATATCAATTTTTACATGGAGTTATATAAGTTATCTATATGATTATAAATATTTACCTGAAAGCTAAAAATATTTCCTACATCATGGTATTTGTTTTTTATTTTTAGACATCAAAGAAATAAAATTATTTATGGAACAATAATGATGCAGGGTTTATATCATTAATAAATCGTATAAATAAATAACATTATAAAAATTAAAACAATATCCAAAACATGTCCAATTAATATGGGATGATTTTATTTCAAACATGAGTCATCATATCATCAGATTTAATGAGATTTGGATCTTTATAAACTTAATATCAATATATAATAAAATAATATTTTCCAACATTCTTAAAGAGCCTAGCCTCCCCCTTGTAAAAATCCCTCACATCTAACCAATTACTCACACCTCTCTTGCCATATGGCTCATTCAAACTCTACCAAATTAAGCTCCATACACATATCTCTTCCTCCTAGATTCCCTACCCTAGGTAGAAGTCACTTCAAAAAATCCTTTTGGTTCAAACCAAAGGGAGTTACCCGATTTAAAGATAATTTCTTCTCTTAAGTTTTTTTATATCCCCTCTCCAACCCCCTAAACTCTTTTTATTACATTCTTTTATAACAAAAATATTATCCTAAATATACTAGGTTGTTTTTATTAGAATAATTCAAACTAAACATACACACACATCCATCTAATTGGTAGAGAACATATTGTTTCCATGGATGGTGAACTACTGCCTCACGAAACAATGATTGTTCAATAATCTCCTACCATCTCATACAGTTTACATTATGATGGAACTATATTTATATATGATATATATTATGATTATGTTTTCTTAATTCTTTTTTATTTTTCATTTATATAATAACTTTATGGTTTCCATAGTGGGTAATACGATAATTTCATTTGAAGAAGTGTGGACTACCGCCCCCTCAAAGTGATATGACTCGTTCATAAAATACATTGGATGTATATAGGATGGAGTTAATATTATACTGTAATTATAATATACCAATGTATAATTATGTTTTAATTCCATTAAAATATGAAATTGAAATGAAATTAGTGTTCATCCATATGTACTACTTACCATCTCCCTGAATGGTGCATTTCATTTCGTATCTCCAAATGTTATGTACTCTTACAAATACATATATATACTGAATATGTATGATATATATGATATCTAAATCATTAATATCGTTCTGGAGATAATGGAATTTTTACCACATGGAGAACATGTAATTATAAGAAGTTCATTTTTGACTCAAGTACCAAATATCGACAAAACGTCCATTATTATGTTAAATAATTTTGTAATGTTCATAATGTTTTAATAAGTGATATAAAAGGAATAATAAATTTATAAAAAAGGTTCTTAATCTAATAGAAATTAACATTAGTTTATTACTAAAGAGATTAAAAAATAAAAAATTCATGTCAAACAAAAGGTAAGGGAACTTCTTAACTAAATATCCATTCTTTAGGTTAGACATCTACATTTTGATTATGTTGTACTATGATTATGTGGGATATAAATTTTTATTTCCTACCTTGTATTCATACTTTACTTATGTGTGCATACAGTGAATATGCATAATCAATCCGTTTTTTACAAAATGATCTTTGTGAGGGACTTTGTCTAAATCTTTATTCATTGAGGGCATATTTTGATTTCCACCTGACATTATTTTATATAGTGTATAAACTCAATTGAATTTTCATTTCATTCAAAGAGAATCTATTTTTCTAAAAAGTATTTTACTAAAAAAAGGAATTATTTTAACATCTTCGGCGATAATGACCTCTCTTCCACTATAATCGTTATTTGGATTCCTCTATAAGCCTCAACATTTTTTTAATGAAAAAGGAAACCCCTTATTCAATTTTTGGGGGTTTTGGTATTGAATATGATTTTTGAAATGGATTTATTATTTCAATATCTTGAAAATATTTCTTGTTATTGAAAATGAAATATTATTAGTGAAATGTTTATATTTTAAATATTATATGTGTTATGATTTTTGGTACTTGGACATTTGACGGGTGGTCAAGTGATAAACCAAATAACAGGTGGTGCCATGATAAAACAGGATGGGTGGTTATGTTATAACCTCCAATTCATTGGGTATGAATGTTAGTCCTATGGTTATTCCATTTAGTGATATGTTTGGAAGTTGAACAAATGGTAATTCCATTTAAGTATTTTTATTTCCCAAGTTTCCTTTATATGTTATGTGTTCTTTCTATGGGTTTTATGGTAAAAATTTGGTTTCAAATGGGAAAGAAATGATCTTTTATTTAGAAAAGAGTATTTACTACTTCATAATGATGAAAATTATTACATATGCTATGGTATTCATGGTTTACATGTGGTTATGAAAAACTAATAGTTTTCCTTCTTTCTGTATCCCTTACTGAGCTTTTTTTCTCATCCCAAGTTTTTAAAATGTTTTTCACAAGACATGAAGTGGAATAGGGACGAGGATGGGGTCATGGAAAAGTAATGATATCTAAAACATGGAACTATACATGTTTCTTTTTAAGAGATTATATTTTATGAAAAAATAGATACTATGTTGCAGTGTCTACATGTAATATTTAAGGTGATATGGAATAGTTATGGTCTAATTATATAAAACTCAAAACATTAAAATATCCTCAATGTTAATTATTTATTTAAATAATGATTTTGTAATGTTTAAGGCCGAGGCCTTATAGTTGGTATTAGAAGTCAGTTTAGAAAAATTTGGGTGTTAGAGTTTCGTTAAAATTAATGTCCATAAATTAATTTATGGTATGATTGAAATGATACAAAATTTACAGATTAACCTATTGATTCACCTAAAATATTTCTCTATTAAAAATTGTTTTTCATAGAGGAAATATGTATGTTGTGCTGGGAAGGAATACAGAGGGAAATGACCTTCCAAACTAGCAACATGAGATGGTAAGAATCAAAATTGAATAGTTTATGCATTGATAGCTCAGTTGACTCTGGTGGTAAAAGGTGGTTGTGTTTATAGATGATATTTTGGATTATTCTAAAAGTAAAGAGGAGCAAGAAAGTCATTTGAGGGTTTTCCTGAAAACATTAAATGAAAAGAGATAGAGTGGGAAATTTAGAAAGTGTGAGTTGTGGTTAGAAAAAATTTCATTCCTTAGTCACATTGTTTAAAAAAATGGCATTACTATTAATCGTGCTAAAATAGAATTTGTTGAATAATGTGCAAGACACACAAATATAACCGAGATCTATAGTTTTCTTGGTTTAATAGATTATTACTGCTGGTTTGTGGAAAATGTTTCATGGTTTTCTAGTAAAATGGCTAAGTCAACTCGAAAAGGCATTAATTTCATTTGGAAAAAAGAATGTGATGATTGTTTTTAGAAATTGAAAAGGAGATTGGTGAAAGAACCAATTTTGGAATTACCATCTAGTGATGGTGATTTTGTTATCTATAGTTATGCTTCATTGAAAGGACTTGCTTGTGTCCTTGTGCATAATTATTAGGTAATTGATTATGCTTCATGTTAGTTGAATCCCCTTGATTTAATTTACCCTACACATGATTTAGAATTAGTTTCTGTTGTTTGTTGTCTAAAAATTTGGAGGCATCATCTAAATGGATTAAAATATGAAATATATACTAACCACAAAAGTTTGAAGAATATATTCACTCAGATGGAATTAAACAAGAGATGTAGGAGATTGTTAAAAATAATGAAGGATTATGATTACATGATCCATTACTAGCAGGGAAAGGAAAAAAAGGTGATTAATGATTTTAGTCGAAAGAGTAATGTTACATTAACCATGATACGTTTGGAACGAGATCCTTTGGTTTTTTCTTTGATGAACTTTGGAATAGAAGTTTTAGGTGCATGAAATTACTCAAATTTTTCATGTATTAGTTAAATAATCTCTATCAAACAGAATAAAGCTAGCACAGAAAAAAGACATTGAGTTGTAGAAAAAGGTAGATTTGGTCCAGAAGGGTATGTTTCCTAATTTTAACTTCGATAATGATTGTATTTTGATGTTTGGGAAGATACTATATGTGCCTTGTAATTCACGGTTGAAGAGTGAGTTGTTATGTGAAGATCATAGTTCTCTATTGTCAGTTCAACATTATAGTACTAATATGTACAGAGATATTCAAGAGTATTACATGTGGGATGGAATGAAAAGAGATATTTCTTATTTTACTCTGAAGATTTTGATATTTCAACAAGTTAAAGCAGACTAGCAGTTACCGAAATGAATGCTTCAGTCTTTACCGGTGCTAGAGTGGAAATGGGAAAATATATCCCTAGACTTCGTTTTGGGAATGCGAAAGATATCTCGGGGTAACAATGTTATCTGGGTTATTATTGATTGATTTATAAAATCTTCTCTTTTCATTCATATTTGAGAAACTCAATCTCTAGATCAACATTCACAGTTGTATGTTAAAGATATAGTGAGGTTTCCAGGAGTTCTACTCTCTATTGTATCTGATCATGATCCTATTTTTTCTTCTAAAATTTGGAAAATCCTTCAGAATTCGTTGTTTACTGAATTAATTTTTTATAGCTTTTAACCCACAATCAGATGGGCAGTTAGAACTAACAATGTAGACCTTGGAGGATATGTTACTTTCATGTTCAATGTATTACCATAGAAGATGTGACCAACATTATTCATTGGTTGAATTTTACTATAATAACAGTTTTCATACTAGTATACATATGGCTCTGTTTGAGGCATTATATGGGAAGCGGTTTCAAAATCCAGCTTTTTGGGATGAAGTAGGTGATCAGAAATAGATGTGACCAGAAATGGTAAATGTGATGGAAGATAAAGATTATTTGATTCAGAAGAATATTATAATAGCTCATAGCAAGTAGAGATGTTATTCGGATTACCAGAGGAAGGATCTTTCATTTGGGGTATGTGATCATGTATTTTTCAAAGTTTCTCCACGAAAATGTGTGATCTGTTTTGGTAAGAAGGGAAAGTTGAGAATGAGGTTCATTGGATATTATGAAATTCTGGAGAATGTTGGATCAATTTCCTACAATGTATATTTACCTCTATGTTTATCAAATATATATAATGTTTTTTATGTATCAATATTGGTAATGTATATGTTGTATTCATCTCATTTTTTGATCCCAGAGGTAGTTTAGTTGGAAGAGATGTATCTTATGAGGAACAAACAGTCCAGATTCTTCACCGAAGAGAGAATATGTTGCAGAATAAGGTAATTAGTAAGGAAAAGGTTTTATGAAAAAACCATGTAGTCGAGGATGCAACAAGGGAATCTGAAAATGATATGAGGGACAAATACCCCCATTTATTTGATATGTGAATAAAATTGCAAGGACACAATTTCCAAAAGGGGAGAAGGATGTGACATCCCAGGTAAATAATGAATAATAATATTTCAAATATATTAATATTTGGGAATTAAATGTTAATTTTGGATTAATGGGGATTCTATGTTTGATGTCGTACCTGATATGCAACAATGAGTTTCTTTGAAATCTTATGTTGCACACAATGGGGGGTAATACTAAAAAATAATAATATAATATTATTTTAAATGGTAGTTAACGCCTAACTATTTTATTGGTAGGAAGAGGCAATAACTAAAAACAATATGAATATACATCTTTGTTAAATGTTTTTAAAATTATCCATTAAATTTTAGAGGCTTAAAATGTGAATGAATATAATTTGAAGCACAAATGGTCTAATATTCTTTAAAATGTCGATTTACAACATTTTGATGGAAGACCCTCATCAAATATAGTTTTAGTCACTTTTATTTGTTCTATTTGACAAAAATAAAATCCTTTTTTTGAATCGGGATATCCAAATTTACTTTCGGAAAATTTTTGGTATTTTTCTGACTAAATTCATTTTTAATTAATAGTGAAAAATACTATTTTTAAATTCAAAAATTCCATTTATTCTAATTTGTTTATATGGTTATATTATCATTTTCAATGGTTTTAAAGAGTTATTAGATTATATTTTTACAATTTAATCCAATGTTGGTCATTGTATAGAATTTATCTTTGAAATTGGACATAAATAAGTGTCAATCTTTTGATAGTTATTGTTTCTTTAAAACCCGCTTTTGTTTTGACAAAAGAAATTAATTTTTAATTAATTAATCTAACTTATATTTTTTAATTAGTTAAAATAGACATCAATTTTTAATTTTCACTATCAAATATATCTTAGTCTGATTTTGTTTTATTTTTCTAAAAAACTTAAATTTTTGATGAATAGTGAAAACACTGAGTAGTTGTAAAAAAACTAACTTTTTCTTTTAAATGTAATTTTACTACTTCTGTGAATAGAATTTTGAATTTATGACATACATGTTTGTTATTAGTATGTAAAATGTTATTCAACAAGATGAAAAAAAATTCGGTGATTTGTAACATTTATCTTTTATTTACGTCTATAAAAGGTAAATAGGGAAATTCTAGGTAAAAATAATATTATAATAATATTAATTTTCCATTAAATTTTCCTAATCCTATTGGATGACACATTTAGGAAATATTTCATTCTTGGGTCGATTTTGGGTCCCCAGTGAGCCACTTAAACATAATAATGAAACTTTATATTAATTAATTTAATGTAATGACAAAAATGACCTAAACATATATCATTTAGTAAATCAATTTTAACATTGGGTTATCTAAGTTATATTTTTGACTATAAGTTTTAATTTTAAAGCTAAAAATATTTTATACATCATTTTATTTTTTTATAATTTTTAGACGTCAAATAAATAGCATTATTCATGACACAATAATGATTGAATGTTTACCACATTAATGAATGAGTTAAATAAATATGATTATAATTTTTAAAATAATATGCAAAACCTATCCAATACTTATTGGATGATATTATTTCGAACCTGAGAAATCTTATCTTCAACATTAATGAGTTTTGGGCCTTCATAAACCGAAAATAATTATATAATAAAATAATACTTTCAATCTTTTTAAAGAGCCCCTCCCCCCTTACAAAAACCCCTCACATATAACCCATTACTCAGACCTATCAATCACCTTGAAGCATCCATAATATGCCCAATTAATCTCCCTACATCCCTCTCTTCCACATAGAGTCATTACTTTAGGTAGAAATAACTACATCAAATCGTTTTGGTTCAATCCAAAATGAGTTACCTGATTTAAAGGTAATGTCTTCTCATAAGTTCATTAGTTATATTTTCCTTCTCCAACCCCCTAAAATATTTTTATTACTTTATTTTATAACAACACGAGTATACTCAATATACAAGGTTATTTTTATGATAATTATTCAAACTACACATACTCACATCTTCATCTAATGGGTAAATAACATACAGTTTCTGTGGACGGCGAACTACTGCCTCACAAAACGATGATTGTCTAATATTCTCCTACCACCCCTTATGGTGGCCATTATGATGGAACTATATTTATATATGATATATGATATGTTTATATTTTCATAATGATTTTTTATTTTTCATTTATATAATACCTTTATGGTTTCCATAGTGAGTAAATACGATAACTTCATTTGGGGTAGTGCAGACTTCCGCCAACTCAATGTGATATGAATCGTTAATACAATACGTGGGATGTATAAAGAATTGAGTTAATTAAATTATAATTGATATTATATAGGAATTATAATATAACTATGTATCATTATGTTTTCATTCTATTAAAATACTAAAAATAAATTAAAGTAGCGTTCATGTGTACGTACGACTTACCATCTCACTGAACGATGCATTTTGTTTCATATATCCAAATGTTATGTACTATTATAAATAGATATATATACTGGATATGTATGATATATATGGTATCAAAATCATTAATATCATTCTATAGGTAATATACTTGTAATGACATTGACAACATGTAATTATAAGAAGTTCATTGTTTACTCAAGTACCAAATATCTACAAAATGACAATTAGAAACTTAATTTTTTTAAATGTTTATAAATTTGTAATAACTTATATAAAAGGAATAATAAACATAAATAACGTTCTAAAGCATGTATAAATTAAAATTATTTTATTATTCAGGAGATTAAATAACAACTATGTCAAATCGGACACATGGTAAGGGTACTTCTTAATACAATATCCATTATTTGGGTTAAACTTCAACTTTTTGATTCTGTTGTAATATGATTATGTGAGATATAAATTTTCATATCTTATCCTATATTTATAATTAGCTTATGTGTACATACAGTGAATACGCATAATCGATCCGTTATATTTACAAAATTATCTTTGTAAGATACTTCGTCTCACTCTCCGTTCATTTAGGAATATTTGGATTTATACATGACTTCATTTTATATGGTCTATAAAATCCATCGAAACATCATTTCATTCAAATGGAATCTTCTTATATATGAAGCATTTTACTAAATGAAAAAAAAGGATTTTTTTTATTTTTGTGGAGACAATGACCTCTCTGCCACCGTAATTGTTATTCAGCTAGCTCTATAAGCCTCCACATTTTATTAATAAAAAAGGAAACCCCTTATTCTGTTTTTGTGTGTTTTGGTATTGAAAATGATTTTTGAAATGGATTGACTATTTCAATATCTTGAAATTATTTCTGGTGATTTCAAATGAAATGTGATTAGTGATATGTTAATATTTGTAATATCTAATGTGTTATGATTTTTGTTACATGGACATTTGAAAGGAGCTTACGTGATAAACCAAATGACGGGTGGTGCCGTGATAAACCATGACAGGTGGTTACGTTATAACATCTAATTCATTGGTTATAGAAATAGGCTATTTAGCTATTCTATTTACTGATATGTGTGGAATTTGATCTTATGGTTATTAAATTTAAGTATGTTTATGTCCCAAGCAACATTTATATGTTTTGTGTTCTTTCTATGGGTTTTATGGTAATATATTTTGTTACAAATGGGTAAGCAATGATATCTTATTTTGTGAAGAGTATTTACGACTTCATAAAGGTGAAAATTATTACTTATTATATGGTATTCATGGTTTACTTGTTGTTTTAAAAAACTAATAATTTTTTTATTTGTGTATCACTTATAGAGCTTTATTCTCTTGCCATGTTTTCGAAATGTTTTTCAGAGGACATGAAGTGGAATAGGGACAAGGATGGGATCAATGAAAAATCTTGATGTCTGAAACATGGATCTAAACACGATTATTTTTAAGAATTTATATTTTATAAAAAATTGATAAGGAGTAGTAGTATCTACGTGTAATTCTCAAGATGATATGTAACAGTTATGGCCTAATTCTACAAAACTCTAAACCTGAAAAGATCCTCAATGTGAATTCTAGATTTAACTAAAGATTATGCAATGTTTAAGGAAGGAGCCTTATACTTGAGTCATTTTTATCATGAATGACTTGGATATCAATTTCTAATAGTTGTCTATATAAAAATGGAATGAAAATAACATTAAACCTACCATTGATAGATAAAATATGCCATATTTCAATTGTAATGAACTCTTGAAGAAGGGCGTGACAATCTAGATTTTTCAGGGATTTTAAATTCAAATCCTTTTGTTGACTCATTTATATTTGTGTCTTGTATATAAATCAAGAACCAATATATTATCCAATACATATAGAATTTTATTTATCTCTAAATTTTTCCTTACATAATAAACACATGTAACTTTCCTACAATTTTCATAAATACAGAAAAGATATAGTTTTGGTCAAATTCCACAATCCAAATAATCACACTGATATCTTAAGTCATATTTTTTCTTTACCTCGAATTTTAAAATTATTTAATGAAACACATCATATGTATATTTTCCCAATGTTGATTATATATTAAAAATTACTTAACAAATTATATGACAAATATGTCAACTCAAAAAAGAACTCTTATTTTTCCAATTGTAAGTGCATTTAGTTTAACAATTCTTCAATTTTATGATATCATGTATTCTTTCCCTAATGGAGAAATGAAATCTTGATATTCATTAAGCACATCGATTCCTAACATACATTTAAGTGAGTTTTAAGTGAAAATTTTATTATTATCCCTTGAAAAATATTTCAGTATTGATGATCAATTGGAAAAAATCCGTGACACCCCATTAAAAAATAAATATAATGATATTTTTATCTTCTATATCATGTAATCATTACACAAATATGAAATCATAGTGTTCCCAATATCCTCTAAAAAATATCATTTAATATATTGGGAAATAATTTATAGTCTATATAAGGGTAGCACTAATATGAAATATATTTTTAGAGGAATCATCAAATGTGAATCCCATATCCCTATATTTATAAAACTATTTTTTATATGTTACAGGTTGATATCTATATCATTTCATAGATTAGAATCCTTGAATATTAGTATACTATAGAAATTGAATGGTTATTTCATATACATACATTGAGGAATGCAGTAAATATGTATAAATATTTTCATTGTTTTAGGATATGCTATCATATAAACTATCATATTGAAACAATCACATGATATTCCCAATCTATCATTACACATCTTATTGGAAAATTAGATTTTATGCATCAATTTTTTTTCATTTTATTCCTTATATAAGATGATCCAAATTTATTATTAGCATTAACTATTTCAGTATAATTTGATCATATATTTGTTGATATTTCAATAAACATAAATATATTTTCAATCATTGCAATAAATGCAAAGTGTCACATGAATTTCTGTGGAAAAAATGATGGTGATCCATTTCTATTTGGATTCCATAAATATATACCACATTCTACAAAATTATTAATGTATATTGTTTCATCACAAAATAATATTAAATATTTCAAGAAAACATGAATTTTATTAGTAAAAAACAATTTTGGTTAATGAACACCAATTACATATATGAATTTTAGGCAACATCTAAAGTTTTAAAAAGGTATGTATATAATCAATGGATTTATTAGAAATTACATACATGGTTTTCCCATGATATGAATGCCTTAAAAATCAACCATTTTCATTTTTTTTGTACATTATCAAAATAATGGGGTCCTGATATCATCACATAAATTTTTACTCTCTCAACATACTCATTTTCATTATATTCCTCAAGTGTTTTTATATGATTTATTTATTTAAATGGAATAATATCATTCACATTATAATTGGAAAATAGTGACCAATTGAATATAAAATTTTCCATACCACTCGTTTATTTTGTTCAGGAATAGTATAAGGTTGTATCATATCCCCAATATGATTCCAATGAGAATAGATTGTTGAAAATAATATTTATTAATATTTTAGGAAACTTATTCTCTATATAAGAAAGTTATTATAAAAAAATTACAACATGGAAATATATTCATCTTCCATATAAAAATTATTCAAATGAAAAATACCAAAAAAACTCCATTCACATCTGATTAGTTTGTCATATACATCATCGAGACACTATATTATGGGGATAAATTTATATTCAAATCCAAAATGTAAAACATTGTTATAATTTTTTAAAAAAAACATTTATTTGAATGTGATCAAATAATACTAGATTCTAGAAAAAGAAAGAATAATAGAAATGAAATATACTATACGGTATTTGGGCCACCTAAGGCCATAAAGAAAGTAAGG
This sequence comes from Viscum album, assembly GCA_963277665.1. Taxonomy (NCBI): domain Eukaryota; kingdom Viridiplantae; phylum Streptophyta; class Magnoliopsida; order Santalales; family Viscaceae; genus Viscum; species Viscum album. Next base: position 1,719,203,893 of record OY728143.1, read on the forward strand.
ATTTAAGGACTCCTCCAGGACTTTAGGACACCTCAAGGCCTTCGGGACACCAGAAATTGTCAATAAATGATCAAAAATACTCTACAAAGAGAAGTCTATTGATGAAGATTCAGAGCAGGTACATTCAAAATAGTAGAAGATAATAATAGTTTTTAGAAAGAGAGGGAATATAATTTCCATCGGGACCAACCTGTGCTTACACGGGAAGCCTAGATGAACAAGCCATGCGAATGTGGTGATCTAATATCACAATGAAGAATATGGGAAGAGTAGTTCCAAGTACAGTCTGTATATTTCTTTATACATACATGTCATGTAATCTATAAGTCTACGGGCCTTGAAAGGGTTCCCCCTCATCCCTTGAAAGGTGGTTATCAAAAATCATTAAAAAAAGAAGTCCTTAGGGCCATTATGGATAAACATTATCCATCTCAATGTGGAAAGATTATATGTATATCTTTTATTCTTACACAAGTCCAAATAATATCCTTTGATCATCAACTAACTCACAATGTAAATATAAACTAACAAAATCATATTAAATTGGGATTACAAAATCATAGAGTGTGTGCATATTTCAAAATGATTTCTTCTACTATGAATACACCAAATTCTACATTCTTAACAAATGTAATATAATCATTTATATTTCTAATAAAATAAAACAATTAATGTGATATTTTTTAAAATAAAAAACACTAGAATCAATGATTGAACATTTTTTCATTTATTTAATGTCTTGAATATTATCATATTTTAAAACATATATGTCAATGTATTTATATACATTTATGGAATTATGGGTATATAATGGAACTAATATTAATTTGTGAAAAGGAAAAGTGTGTTTTAATGAACAAGTTAATTCATATAATGAAATATAAACATAAAAGGATGATTTTTATAATCATATATAAAACAATTGGGAAAAATTGAGATAACATTAAAAAACATCACCTTATGTGCAATTAACATCATTACAAAAAATGAATATAAATTTTAAATTTATGTATCTCATAAACCCACCCCTGGTCACCCGAGTTGGTCCATGTCATGTCCCGAGGGTCACTCTCGATCCCCAAAAGTTGGCAACCAGTGTTGGGAATCAAGCTTTAATCACTGGGAATTAATTTTAACATAAAAGAGGGATAAATAAATAATAATAAACAGAACAATAAAGTTGAACTCTAGAAGAAAAAAACATAACAGCTCAACATACATCCATGTGACCTTCCAGGTCACCTCCCAACCAAAGCCCAACCTTTCTCCAATAATGAGCAATTAATCCTTGAAAACCTGTAAAAATAGAAACATGCAACTAAAATGAAAAAAATATGCATGAGCATTAAAAATGCTCAGTAGGGTTTCCTGAAAGAAATCACATAATTCAACATCTCCTTTCCCAAAACCATCCATTAATAAGAGTTTGAAATTCAAATATAAAAGTCGGTTTTTCAGACTTTATAGTAAGCAGCATGTTTTTCTCAATTAAAAAAATTCAACACGTGCTACACCCCATTTCCAAAATCATTTGTCTTTTTATAAACAAGACCCAAAAAATATCCCAATGTTCGGATAATGTAGAAGAGGTAAAAATGCAAGTTGAAAAAAATTTAGTGTGGAAGTTAGTGAACAAGAAATGATAATAAACCATTCAGAATGTTTTATGATAAACATCTCTAAAATATCCCTTGTTGTACTTAGTTCAGAACCACCTGTCGGTTTATGGTGGACCTCCCAGGTCTTTAACAAACTGGCTGCCCTTGATGAAAAAGAATCCAGCGGAAGCCCCTATCTGGCCTCTATACCCACCAGTGGGTACCAACCCATCTAATAAAGGATGATAAGGAACCATCAATTAACCAATTAGAATATTCCTTGGAACCCATGGTGGTTATAATAACACTATGTAAGTTAGAGTCCCCCGCATGCGTGACAAATCTCACTGCACTTGCCTCCCCCAAACATGGACTCTTTGTAACACCATGAGATTTTATGAAAAACATTCTTTTAATTTCATTAATGTCTTGTGTTGTATGCTACACCAATATTACCCTGCGCTATATGCAACACCGTATTAGCTTGCAGTATACGCAACACTATTCTTGGATCGTGTTACACACAATTTTGATAATAGTTATTCTACGCAACATTGAGTATATATATATATATATATATTCAATGTATAAATTAAATATGGTTGGATTTTATTATACGAAACAACGAAGAATTCTTACACAACACTCAACCCTGACTTGGCTTGCATTACACACAATCGCGACCTTCCTCGATAGCGTGTGTTGTACGCAATACCGGGTTTTACTAAACAACGATATATTATTATAATATTTTTATGAACTAGACATTATGAATATTATTAACTAAATTTTTAATTTTATAACATTATTATCCATCTTACACATTTTCTAGAACATGGTATAAGAACAAAATAAATTTTTCGGGTAAAATAAGTATTTTTAAAAAAATGCAGTTTTGCCCCCTTTTGATGGCGCATCCACTTTAAATCTAGTTTTTGAAACATTTATAAGTTAATTTGACAAAATAAAATTATTCTCTAGAATCATGAAATAAAAATTTACTTTGGATAAATTTTTCATATTATACTGGTAACTTTCATATTTTGATGAATAGTAAAAACACACTCTATTTTAATTAAAAACAAATTTTTTCATCACAATAATTTATTTGGTTAAATTATAATATTGAATGGTTTTAATGTATAAATAGAATATATTTTTTCCATTTAATATAATTTATTTCATTATCATTGATTTTACATTAGATTCGTAGGTTAAATCATTTCAATCTTTTGCAATGTTTTAAAGAAAAACACGTTTTCTATCGACAACGGGATTGATTTTTATTTAATTTCTACAACTTTAGTGTATTGAATTTGGAAAAATGGATTCCATATTTGGAATCAGTGGGTCCAAATTATGTTAATAAGCTACTTTTTATTTTTGGGAATTATGAATAGTCACTACGGAAAATTTTATTTACCATAGTTAAAGGTAAATCTGGTAATTAAGGACAAATATAATATTATAAAATTACCCTAACACATGCCAAAATTGTATTGGATGACTAAATGTCGACCCATATCACCTAAGGGTCGGATTAGAATCATTTAATGGACTTTTTTCCATGAAAATAATTTAATTAGTTTTAAAACCAAAGAAAGAGACAACATGTCACTCTCTTAAATCTTATAAGTATATTAATTTTACATTACTGATAAACTTAATGAAACTTAGAACATGAATAGTCTCCAGAAAGATAATAAAATTATCTACATCACATGAATTTATTTATAATTTTTAGGTATTAAATAATTATCATTAATTTTGACACAATAGGGATGTAGGAATTATTTATTTAGTGAAAAATCAATAATATAGTTTTTATTGAAATATTAATACCTAAAAAAGGCCCAAAAATCAGAAAAAAGATTATTATTAGTGTATATATAAACCCTAATCATCCATTGGCCGAATGTTTGACCATTTTTATCCTTATTAAGATGATTATTACACTTATATTATATTATTTTAAATGATGCCAAAGTTGTCACCTTCATAATTTAATAAATATAACAATTTAAATATTGTGATTTTAAAATGATAAATTCGATTAAAAGTATTATTTTAAAATTTAATAGATTTATCTTCATCATAGGATTTTAGTTTTAATTTTTATTCAAAAAATAATTATATTAAATAATTATACAAAAATGTTGTAGTAATTATTTTATTAAGAGATAAACCAAATAAATGCTTTTAAAAATAACAAAATAAATATTATATGAACTATTTAATGTTCTACACTAATTGTATAGATACATATGACCTTTTATGATTCTATTAAAGCTTTTAGTTATAACATATCTTCTGTATATATTTTATTTAAATTCAAATAAATGAATAGTGTCAAAATTGACACTATTGTTATTTTATAAAAATAACATATTATAAAATTGTTTAAAAATAACAAAAATATTTAAATATTATAAATTTAAATTTATAGTGTCTATAATGTTATAAAGTAAATAATTATGGAAAATTCACAACAAATAAATAATTTGTTTTTATAATTTAAAATTTAGAATATTATTACCATAAATAAAATTAAATTGATTAAATAAGGATAAATCAAGTTGATAATATTTAAAATAAGCTCCAAACATGTCGAAATTTGATTGGTTGATGGTATTACAACCCTTTCTCATTTAATCTTCGGATATGAGTCATTTTTGTAGGTTTTTATGTGGGGTAAGATTTATTATAAATTAATATTTTTAAGAATTCCAAAGGTGCCCCTCTCCACCCTTATAAAAGGGCACCTCCTCCCTCTCTTCCTCACACCACTTTGAGCCTTCAAGATCGGCCAAACCCTGCCCAATTCTCTTCTCCACTTCCCTAGAAAATCCTAGAGGTACTGGTCTTCTTCAAATACCAATTTTAGTTCCCTAAGAGGAGGTCTCAAAGAGGCTCTTCAAAGAAGAGGTAATTTTCGTTACCGATTCTTTCACCTTTATTTCTTCTTCCACTTCTTCTTCTTAGGTTGTTTAATTATGAAGCAATAACATAAGTATCACTCCTATAATGATATGTTATTATAATTATGAAACAAACCTATTTCACCATCTATCCATCCTACGGAAAACTAAATCACCGTGCGTGCGTACGTACTGAATACCGTCTCCACGCTGTGGTGTAATCTATTTTCCACCACCACCTTACTTGGATGGGTATAATGGTGTAAATAATAACTATATATGATTATTTTAAATTTATAATGATTCTTTAATAGTATATATACACTCCAATAAAATTCCACGATCATGGGAATGATATCATCGCTCATGCGTATATACGGAATACCGTCTCCACGACGCGATGAGATTCATTCTCAATGATTAACCATTCATAAATGATTATAAAGTATATATAAAAAGTAATCATGAAATTTATGACATAATAATGATGCTGGATTTATGTATATATATATATGTATGCCATCCAATTAATTCCATTCAATTCAATGAGGAAACGAAAACAACGTTCATGCGTACGTACGACCTCCTGTCTCCATGAACGGTGTATTTATTTCCATTTATTGATCTATTAAATATATGTATATTATGACTATATATTATATATAAATCATGTTTTACATTCTGGATGTAAGTAATCATGATCTAAGTAATCATATGAATAATTACAAGTCAAAACACGGACGACAAATGAAACGATTTTACCCAAAACGCTCTTTGACATGGAATTTACAAAAGAACGGGTAATATAAAGTCGTAAGTGAACCATATATGATATCATAACAATTAATATAATTCTGTAATAAGTCAATAACATTATTTAAATCATTATACAGGAGGTTCGGATACGTACGAAGCATATCAGACCTAAGGTAAGGGATAATTTTTAAAATCTCATTTTTATCCGAGATTGCTTATTCATAAGTATTTACTGGGGTTATATTTATCATCCATGTCCAAATTTTATAAAAATGTTTTCATGAATGTTTAAAGTCCTTTTTACCCATTTTTTTACTTTTACTACATGGTATGTAAGGAATCTTTCTTTTTTTTACGTTACGAGGTACTTTTTTGACTTTTCTAGCAAAAGTACGAGAAGAATGTTTTTTTAACTTATACGGCACGAACGGATTTTTACGGTTTTATAAAGCCATATTTTAATGAAGCTTCCTCCAAAATATTTCATGAATATTTTCAACAAAATCCTATTCTTTTAAAATTGCATGACATTTTGTGAAAAGAAACTGATTTTGAAGAAAAAAGGATATTTTCCTCAAGAATTCATTTCAAGTGTTTTATCAAAACCATTTTCCATCTAAGATGACATTATTTAATATTTGTATGTTTCATGTAAAATGTCTATATGATTTACATGGTTTCACTTTTCTTATTTTGAAATTATATCCATTTCTTTTATATTGATTATGTGATGATGGAATGATGTTTATGAAACCCATTTTATTTGTTGGGTTATTATGAAGGATGTCTGTTTGTTTTGTGGCACAAGTAAGAATGATTTCATTATGAGGTGGGTGGGACCTATATCTCCCTCCAATGCATTAGGTAATGATTTTATATCTCATGAGATAGACATGGCTGTAACGGTAAGTTAATCCGGTTTAGTTTTATAGGACTGAAACGAGGAGTGAACTCGATTCAGAATGGGACTTTGTCCACTAAGATGGTCTTGGCAGCAATGCCTTGGCTACAATGGAAATCATTACATGTGCTTAATGGATTCCACAATTACATGTTTTATTTACATGATATTTTATCATGATTTATGTTCCATTATGATCTATGCCTTATGTACTTTCTTGTTTTATGTCATTGCTCAAGATTTTTAATGTTCATGTTTTTTTTAAGTTCAAATGTATATGGTATGTTTTATTTTATCCATGATTACCCTTACTGATCATTTTAGCTCACCCATTTTATGTTTTCTTTTCCCCCAGGATTAGAAGAAATATTTTAGGTAAGGAAACAAAAATTGGAAGATCTTTACGGGAGATTTTAAAGACCTTTCACCACGATTAAAGATTACTTTCCAAGTTTCCAAAGACACTAAACTATTACGGTCCTTGTGTGTCTGTTTTTGTTATGTACTAAGTATTCTGAAAAATTAATGTAATGTCCATGTACGTCAAGCTTTGGGTCTCTGCAGTTGGTATCAGAGGAATGGTTTAGTCAACCTTTGGAAACTAGGATGCAAAAAAGTTAGTGAGATCCCTAGAGATATTTCTATGGTATGTCTAGGGATGTCCCTAAGGATAAGTATACGTATATGATATAGTTCTAGAACTACGGTAATGATCTTAGTATTTAACCTAAGATGTTAGATATTGATGGAACTCCCCCTTTACTATGTTGTTTTCCCTAGCATGATTTTTACCTCTCACACTATTCTTTTTTGGTTTTAGAAAATGACTGGAAACAGGAAGATTCATGATAATAGAGGATATGACGGACAATGTAGTGATATTCTTCATGAGAAACCAAATGAAATGGGATTTGGAAGTCCAAACATCATTATTATGCCTAATCAGCAATCTCATAATATGATCAATAATTTCAACTTTGGTAAGTTTCAAGACTCATATAATAAGAGAATGATGGAGTTTCATGATGATCATAGAGGAAAGAAAGTTCAATTTCCCTCATGTAAATCATGTGGGAAGAGGCATCTGGGAGATTGTTTCAAAGTAACTAGAAGATGATTTGGGTGTGGAAAAGAAGGACACAAATCCAGTAAGTGCATAGGAAAATGTTCAGTTAATAGCATGGACAAGGAAAATGGTATTTCTACGACATCAACAATGATTAGATGTTTTAAATGTGGAATGTACGGGCATTATGCAAACCAATGCCCTAAGGGAAAGTCTCATGAAGAGAATCAGTACGGTCGTATGGGTAGTATTTATGTTGATGATGATGAAGAGACTACAAATGAAATATGAGATGAAAGAAATGATGAAGCTCAATCAGTGGTTTAAGAAGTTAGTGGAATGATTGTATGTTTATAAAGAATAATGAATGGTACTATGGAATAAAGAATCATTTAAGTATTATTGCACTGTTTTCTTTCCTTATGTTTTGAAAGTATATGATGAATGGTACCAGTGACCGTGAAAGGTTATTCAGATATTTTTGGAAAGTAGATTATATGCGTATAATGAAGGGATAAAGAGAAAATTAAATGTTTGATAGTGTTCATGAGCTCATGACTGATATATGGAGAAGGTTATATCATGGTTTGAGTATATAGAATTTTTTAATTTTGGTATGTGGAATGAGTTAACTTTTGACAGCATTAATGTATTCACTAAGGTTTAATGGGTATTTATTTTTCAAGAGAATACATGATTAAGGTATTCACATGATCGGAATGTGACCAACAAGATATATGGGGGATAAATGATGGTATTCACATGCTTGGTTGATGACATTTCAAGTAATCGTTTTCTTTATACTATGAGCTTGGACCGAAGTATTTTAGATAAAGATTGGAATGTATTATGTTGGACATAAGTTAGTATTGTTTAAGGAAAGAACTTTTTTCGATATTATTGATGGGATGTTATAGTAATATAGTTGTAGAAAAAGGACAACCTGTAGGGCGGGCGACAACCCATCGCGTCGGACAAGGCTGTGGGAATCGAACCCACAACTGAAGTGTGACTGACCTTTATTGCCTACCACTGGCCTACAGGAAGTCCCTGGTTAGTGGAAACTAGTTTTATTTTATTAAGAGGTATGATATATTAAGTATAAGTTCATTTTTGGAACCATATACGATTAATTTAACCATAAGATGGGCTTATAACTTTTTCTAACCTTTTGTTTGAAAGAGATGGAATGACCCATAATTCTATCACATGATCTGCTAACACATCACAAATAACAAATTCAACTTCATTTCTTTAAGGGATGAAGTAGAAATTGTTCAATTCATGAACAATAGAGAGATTGTACCAAAATCATGCATGTATTTCTTATAATTCATCAACTTTAGGGAAATGATCTTGAAAACCAAAAATGTTGTCCTAGTTCCCTTATATCCGATGAATCAGATGGTACATTAGATCATCTCAAATCAATATCTTTGTGATTGTTGGCTTTTTCATAGCCATGTTCTCTACCACTCTCCATCAGAACTTGATGGTTAGATTTTTTTTCCATATCTATATTTTCACCTATGTTCTCCTATGTGGAAACCTAGTAATGAGTTAATTTGGGTAACTGTTAGATTTCATACTTTAGTTTTTAAATCCATGTTTTGGTATTCCTTTTTACGATGTGGGTTTCTATTAAACAAACTTTCGAGTAGTAAACCATTTATAACCCCGACGAATTTCGAGGGCGAAGTACATTTTAAGGGGGGTAGAATGTAACACCCTGAGATTTTATGAAAAATATTCTTTTAATTTCATTAATGTATTATGTTGTATGCTACACCAATATTACCTTGTGCTATACAAAACACCGTATTAGCTTGCAGTATACACAACACGATTCTTGGATCGTGTTACACACAATTTTGATAATAGTTATTCTACGCTACATTGAGTATATATATATATATTCAATGTATAAATGAAATATGGTTGGATTATGTTATATGAAACAACGAAGGATTCTTACACAACACGCAACCCTGACTTGGCTTGCATTACACGCAATCGCGACCTTCCTCGATAGCGTGTGTTGTACACAATACCGGGTTTTACTAAACAACGATATATTGTTATAATATTATTATGAACTAGCCGTTATGAATAGTATTTACTAAATTTTTAATTTTATAACATTATTATCCATCTTACACATTTTCTAGAACATGGTATAAGAACAAAATAAATTTTTCGGGTAAAATATGTATTTTTTAAAAAATGCAATTTTGCCGCCTTTTGATGGTGCACCCACTTTAAATCTAGTTTTTGACATGTTTATAAGTTCAATTTGACAAAATAAAAATCTTCTTTGGAATCAAGAAATAAAAATTTACTTTGGATAAATTTTTCATATAATTCTGGTAACATTCATATTTTGATGAATAGTAAAGACACGATATATTTTAATTAAAAACAACTTTTTCAATCGCAATAACTTATATGGTTAAATTATAATATTTAATGGGTTTAAAGAATAAATAGAATATATTTTTACCATTTAATATAATGTATGTCATTAGCATTGATTTTACATTAGATTCGTAGGTTAAATCAATTCAATCTTTTGCAATGTTTTAAAGAAAAACACGTTTTCTTTCGACAACGGGATTGATTTTGATTTAATTTCTGCAACTTTTGTGTGTTGAATTTGATAAAATAGATTCCATATTCGGAATCAGTGGGACAAAATTATGTTAATAAACTACTTTTTTATTTTAGGGAATTATGAATAGTAACCACGGTAAATTTTATTTACCATAGTTAAAGGTAAATCGGGTAATTAAGGATAAATATAATATTATAAAATTACCCTAACACATTCCAAAATTCTATTGGATGACTAAATATCGACCCATATCACCTAAGGGTCGGATTAGAATCATTTAATAGACTTTTGTCCATGAAAATAACTTAATTATTATTAAAACCAAAGAAAGTGACAACATGTCACTCTCTTAAATATTATAAGTATATTAATTTTAATTTAGTGATAAACTTCATGAAACTTCGAACATGAATAGTTTCCAGAAAGCTAATAAAATTATCTACATCACATGAATTTATTTATAATTTTTAGGTATTAAATAAGTATCATTAATTTTGACACAATAGGGATGCATAAATTATTTATTTAGTGAAAACTCAATAATATAGTTTTCATTGAAATATTAATACATAAAAAAGGGTTCAAAAATATGAACAAAACCTATTATTAGTGTATATATAAACCCTAATCATCCATTGGCCGAATTGTTGACCATTTGTATCCTTATTAAGATGATTATGACACTTATATTATTTTATTTTAAATGATGCCAAAGTTGTCACCTTCATAATTTAATAAATATAACAATTTAAATATTGTGATTTTAAGATTATAAATTCTATTAAAAGCATTATTGTGAAATTTAATAGATTTATATTCATAATAAGAGTTTATTTTTAATTTTTATTCAACAAATAAGTATATTAAATAATTATACAAAAATGTTGTAGTAATTATTTTATTAAGAGATAAACCAAATAAATGGTTTTAAAAATAACAAAATAAATATTATATGAACTATTTAATGTGCTACACTAATTTTATAGATACATATGAACTTTTATTATTCAATTGAATCTTTTAGTTCGAACATATATTTTGTATATATTTTATTTAAATTCAAATAAATGAATAGTGTCAAAATTGACAGTATTGTTATTATATAAAAATAACATATTATAAAATTGTTTAAAAATCACAAATTTTTTTTAAAATTATAAATTTAAATTTATATGGTCTATAATGTTATAAAGTAAATAATTATGGAAAATTCACAACAAATAAGTAATTGTTTGTTATAATTTAAAATTTAGAATGTTATTATCATAAATAAAATTAAATTGTTTAAATAAGGATAAATCAAGTTGATAATGTTTAAAATAAGATCCAAACATGTATAAATTTGATTGGTTGATGACATTACAACCCTATCTCATCTAATATTAGAATATGAGTCATTTTTGGTGGTTTTTATGTGGGGTTAGATTTATTATAAAGTAATATTTTTAAGAATTCCAAAGGCGCCCCTCTCCTCCCTTATAAAAGGGCACCTCCTCCCTCTTTTCCTCACACCACATTGAGCCTTAAAACTCGGCCAAACCCTGCCCAATTCTCTTCTCCACTTCCCTATAAACATCCTAGAGGTACTGGTATTTTTCAAAGTCCAATTTTAGTTCCCTAAGAGGAGGTCTCAAAGAGGCGCTTCAAAGAAGAGGTAATTTCCATTACCGATTCTTTCACCTTTATTTCTTCTTCCACTTCTTCTTCTTAGGTTGTTTCATTATGAAGAAATAACATCAGTATCACTCATATACTGATATGTTATTATAAGTATGAAACAACCCTATTTACCCATCTATCCATCCTACGGAAAAAAAAACACCGCGCGTGCGTACGTACGGAATACCGTCTCCACGTCGTGGTGTAATCTATTTTCCACCACCACCTTAATTGGATGGGTATAATGGTGTAAATAATAACTATATATGATTATTGTAAATTGATAATTATTCTTTAATAGTATATATACACTCCAATAAAATTCCATGATCATTGGAACGATATCATCGCTCGTGCGTACGTACGGAATACCGTCTCCACAACGCGATGAGATTCATTCTCAATGATTAACCATTCATAAATGATTATAAAGTATATATAATAAGTAATCATGAAATATATGACATAATAATGATACTGGATTTATGTATATATATATATGTATGTCATCCAATTAATTCCATTCAATTCAATGAGGAAACGAAAACAACGTTCATGCGTACGTACGGCCTACCGTCTCCAAGAACGGTGTATTTCTTTCCATTTATCGATCTATTAAATATATGTATATTATGAATATATATTATATATAAATCATGTTTTACATTTTGTATGTAATTAATAATGATCTAAGTAATCATATTAATAATTACAATTCAAAACACGGACGACAAATGAAACGATTTTACCCAAAACGATCTTTAACATGGAATTTACAAAAGAACGGGTGATATAAATTCATAAGTGAACCATATATGATATCATAACAATTAATATGATTTATTAATAAGTCAATAACATTATTTAAATCATTATACAGAAGGTTTTGATACGTACGAAGCATATTGGACCTAAGGTAAGGGATAATTTTTCAAATCTCATTTTTATCCGAGATTGCTTATTCGTAAGTATTTACTGGGGTTATATTTATCATCCATGTAAAAATTTTATAAATTTTTTTTCATGAATATTTAAAGTCCTTTTTACCCATTTTTTTGACTTTTACTACATGGTATGTAAGGAATCTTTCTTTTTTTTACGTTATGAGGTACTTTTTTTGACTTTTTTGGCAAAAGTACGAGAAGAATGTTTTTTTTAACTTATACGGCACGAACAGATTTTTACGGTTTTATAAAGTCATATTTCCATGATGCTTCGTCCAAAACATTTCATGACTATTTTCAACAAAATCCTCTTCTTTTAAAATTGCATGATATTTTGTGAAAAGAAAATGATTTTGAAGAAAAAAGGATATTTTCCTCAAGAATTCATTTCAAGTGTTTTATCAAAACCATTTTCCATCTAAGAAGACATTTTTTCATATTTGTATGTTTCATGTATAATGTCTCTATGATTTACATGGTTTCACTTTTCTTATTATGAAATGATATCCATTTCTTTTATATGGATTATGTGATGATGGAATGATGTTTATGAAACCCATTTTATTTGTTGGGTTATTATGAAGGATGTATGTTTATTTTGTGGCACAAGTAAGAATGATTTCATTATGAGGTGGGTGGGACCTATATCTCCCTCCAATGCATTAGGTAAATATTTTATATCTCATGAGATAGACATGGCTGGAACGGTAAGTTAATCCGGTTTAATGTTATAGGACTGAAACGAGGAGTGAACTCGATTCAGAATGGGACTTTGTCCACTAAGATGGTATTGGAAGCAATGCCTTGGCTACTACGGAAATCATTACATGTGCTTAATATATTCCACAATTACATGTTTTATTTACATGATATTTTATCATGATTTATGTTCCATTATGATCTATGCCTTATGTACTTTCATGTTTTATGTCGTTGCTCAAGATTTTTAATGTTCATGTTTTTTTAAGTTCAAATGTATATGGTATGTTTTATTTTATCCATGCTTACCCTTACTGAGAATTTGAGCTCACCCTTTTTATGTTTTATTTTCCCCTAGGATTAAAAGAAATATTTTAGGTAAGGAAACAAAAATGGGAAGATCTTTATGGGAGATTTTGAAGACCTTTCACCAGGATTAGAAGATTACGTTCCATGTTTCCAAAGACACTAAACTATTACGGTCCTTGTGTGTCTGTTTTTGTTATGTACTAAGTATTCCACAAAATTAATGTAATGTCCATGTACGTCAAGCTTTGGGTCTCTACACTCTTCTTATGCATTCACCCATAAATGTTTACCATAGACAAGAGTTCTCTAAATACACATTCAATCATTTCATATTAAATAATGTTTCAACTGAGACATCATGTCACATCCTTGTCGATACTAATTTTTCTTAAAACATGTAAAACTTTTTTCAAAATAATAGAGTTCCCAAATGGGCACACAATTATCCAACAATGTCTTCTCAAGGAATCAACACAAACATTACACTAAAGTTGAAAGTACCAAAAATGCATTAACCATGAATTAACTATAATGTTACCAAAACATCACAAATACAGTATTTCGTAATTACAAATCCAAACATTCCATTATGTTCAAAATTCCCACCAATTAATTTCAGAACTACCAAACGAGCCATTATCATTTTCTAACTCACGTCAAAACAGAATTCAAAGGAAAAAACCCATGATTTAAAGAAAAATATATATAGGTATTTCAACTCATTAATTTAGTTCCACAAAACCATTTCCCTATAATCAAAAAACCTTTAAAAACTATTTAAGACAAACAATATGGTTTTTTATCAGTACAATGTTTTTAAAAACAATATTTTCTAAAAGTTCATAAAACCATAATCATTTATGATGAAGGTACGAAACAGTTCATCACATTACTTAAACAATTAAATCACTTAATTTAAAAAACATGTGTTTCAAATCAGACCTTTAAATTCACATAGCCAAAAACATTACCAAAAATATCACAAAAAGAAGGCCAGAACCATGGGATTCCAAGGGCGGCCTTACCGGTTGTGCGATTGGATGGAACGAGGCAAGGGATATCTGGATAAGGAGGGAATCGAGGGTTCGAGAAGGTATGTGGAGAGAAGAGTGGGAGGATGGAGGCGGAGGTCCACAGAACGGCCTAGCTAGTGGTGTAGAGGAGAGGCGAGGGCCGAGGGTGAGAATTGGGGAGTCTGGAGTGGGAGTGGGAGAGTTTGAGGCATGGAGAGTGAGGGAGGATGACGTGGTCTACAGGGGATTGAGATTCGAGGGTTTGGGGAAAGCATAGAGGGCTGGATGGGGACAGTTTCTGGCCAAGAAACGAGAATTTTAGGGTAGGATCTACATGACCTGGTGCACCGAACAGAGGAAACAAATGAAGGGGAATGGGTATGCGTGCAAGAAGATGGGACAAGGGGGAGTGTGGGTAGGTTTAGGGTTTTTTTTCAGTTTTCTTATAATAATAATAATACAAAATCGATGATAATAATGATAATAATAATATTAACACCAAATAAAGATAATGTTAAAAATAACAATAATAAATATAATTATAACAAAAATTAATAACAATAACAATAAAAAATAATTATATAAAAGATAATAAAAAAAATAATTACAAAAATGAAATAATAATAATACCATTAATAAAAGAATAAAAATAAAGCAGTAGAAATAATATAATAATATAATAATAATATAATAATAATATAAAGAATATTAATAATATAAAGAGTAATAATAATACTATAATAACAATAAAATAATAACAATAAGAATACTAATAATAATGAGAAATTGCATGACACTTGGCCTCACTTCAAGGCTCCTACCAACCACGCGGTGACCGCTCACAGGTATGAAACCTAGTAAAATTGTTAAATGTCTAAAATTTTAAACCCGCACTTATCCCGCATCTCCCATAGGTTAACCGCATCCATAAAAAATAAAATACCAAAATTAAAAAGTCTGGGTGTGGCAATTTTCCCTGCCACAGAAACATTTTTCCCCCGGAAAGTCACTCAGATGAACAATAAAAAAAATAAGAATCCATGGCCAATTGAAATAGAAAGAAACCACAACACAAGAGAACATGAAAACCATAGATGGTTCTCCCCACCACAAGAACTCAACTACAGTGTAAATTTAACACCGAAACATGTCACCCCAGGAAGGGGGAGGGGCAATGCCAGAACTCCCAACTGATCCAAACTGACTTTTATAGCACGATTAAAAAACACTACTGGAACATGGAACTTCTGACAAAGACCAAAAACCCCCAATACTAGATAAAAACCACTGAAAAATATATCCCAAAAAATGAATCTGAGCGTAACAAGAAACACTAGTTCTACCATAGGCGCTTACCCCTCCAAACGATTACAACTAAACTGAGATCAACATATACAATGGCCAAACACACCTTTATAAAAAACACACGATTTGGAAAACCATAATCAGACAAACAAAATTGTGTGGATTAAAATAGAACACGTCTATCATAACTCCACGACGAAAAAATGTACATAAAATGATGTCAAGACATTAATAGTTGAAAAAAGGACTAAAATCCATTAAATGTTCCACCACCAACATAGAAAAAAAACCCAAACCAAGGATTCACACCCAAAACAACTCTTGACTACGTATGAGGATCACCCCAAGTCCTCTGGCTACAGCTCTCATGGATAATGCATCTCCTGCTTCACAGTCGAGAACTTGAATCCTCTCGCCACAGTGTATTCTTTAGGTGAAAATTCCTACAAAACATCTCCAAATGAACGTGATAGCTTCAATGATGACACCTCTTTAGAGGGATGTGACATGACTACTTCACATGCCAGAACATGCCACACTAGTGTCACACCACTGAATGGTCCAATGAACTACTGGCTAAAACCACAATAGAGGACTCTTTCGAAATAGGTCCCTCTAGAAAAGCCTACATGCCATATGGAGAATCTTCACGAGCAACTGGATTCACTGGATTTCCAACCAACTACGCTTCGAGACCAGCTTATCTAAGAACACCTCATCCACCAACTTCACAAAATAATGGTCCCTATAAGGAAGGAAAAAATCTTAATCTTTGGATAAAGACCTCCGATGAAGAGAGAAGTCTTCATCCAATCCTACGACACTACCTCCAATTAAAAGGACCTAGCTTTTTAAAATGTTCCACATAAGATCTCACTGTTAGTTGGCCTTGTTGAATACACATGAGATCTTCCATTTTCATCATCTTCAAATCTTCAGGTATAATCCATCAAATGAAGAAGGATTTAAATAAATCCCACTTCATCCCAACACGCAGTGATTGTGGGGATAACAACATCAATTCATCAAGAGTTGGACCATTGAAAAGACCCAAAAATGGCTTGCACGCTGATAGCTTCGGGAGTTCCCAATACCCAGAAGACTCACTTGACTTCATCAAGTCAATAATTTTCTTCTAATGGACCATAATCAATGTGAAAGATATTAAATGTATTAGAAGTACCAATGACTAGGAATGAATTATAAAAAAATATTTGGGACCTTCCGGGGTGAAATTTTATAAACAATATATAAAAGCCAAAGCAGAAACCGATATCAAGACAAAGCAATATCAAGGAAAATATCTTCATCCAAAAACAACCATCTCAAAAAAAAAATACAAAAAAACCCAAAATTCCCCTTTTCATTGTATATATCATAACCACATTCTATCAAGGCCTCTTTCCAAATACCAACCCCACTTTTCAATCCAAATCCTATTTCCAAAATCATTTCCCCCCTTTTACTCTATAAAAACAAGGTCAAGACATTAATTCCATGTACACGCCCTAGTAATCCAATGAACCATTACATAGGTTTTCATCTGTTTTCATCCATATGCACTAAAAAAATCTCCATGCATTCCCTGACATTTGGAAATGTCCATAAAGAGTACCCAAGGTTACACCCAAACCATTTCTCTACTAATTCCAAGAAAACACCAGTTTTTTTAGACCAATAACTTTTAGTTTTAAAACTAAGTTTCACAGTTTTAAATCCATTTAAATTAATTGATTTTCATTTTAAAAACACTTTACACTTTAAAAATATCACGTACACCAACCAGAAAAAAGACGATGCTCAACTTGCATCAAACTACCAGAGTAATGGTCTAGTAGTTTTTGGTAAACCTGGAGACATGGTAGGGTATCATGTCTCATGTATGCGTCAACAACTAGGAGGAACTTATACTATGTACTCAGGATCCAGAAGGTTCACTACTCCATGTGAAATCACAATGAAACATTGTCTTCCCTCTATTTCCAAACCTCAATCTAAAACAAACTAGAATGAAACAAGGACTCAATTACCGAACTAACCCTGGTGACACAAGGTTTAGAACGAGGGAGGGTTCATGGCGTCCTTCCAATACATTCCTCTCTAGTCCCTACAATTATAATCTCTATCTACTTAACACACCAAATAACAATGACATGCTATGATACCATTGAGTCACGAACCAGCCCGGGTCGACCATGAACCGTTCAACTGAGCTGGTTCATAGAATGGCCCACGTGGTGCTCCCAATCCACACGGGCTACCAACCAATGCTGGGATCAATTTTTAATAACTATGAATGATTTTCAAATAAAAGATAAACAAATAAACAAGAATAAATAGAATAATAGAAATGAACTCCAGAAGAGGAAAACAAATTAACAAAATAGCTCAACATACCTCCACGTGACATTCCAGGTCACTTTATAAACAAAGGTCGACCTTGCTCCAATAATGAGAAATTCATCCAAGAAAACCTGAGAAAAGAAAAAATGTAACTAAAATGATAAAAATAGGTGGGAGAAATAAAATTATTAGTCGGGTTTCCATGATAAAGCACTGAACCCAACGTCTCCTTTCCTGAAACTATCCATTAACCCATGTTTGAAAAGGAAATATCAAAGTTGGTTTTTTACATTTTAATGTAAGGAAAATATTTTCTTGATTTAAAAAAAATCCAACACACAGTACATTCCATTTTCAAAACCATTTGTCATTTTATAGACGAAACCCAAAAAAATATCCCAAAGCTAGGCTAACATAAAACAGGTAAAAAGTGAAAGTTGAAAATAATCAAGTATGATGGTTAGTGAACAAGAAATGAAAATAATCCATTAAACATGTATTATATTAAAAATCTCTAGAATAAACCTCGAGGTACTTAGTTGAGAACCACCTTCCATCGTATGGTAATGTTCCTATGTCTATAACCCACTGGTTACCCCTGTATCAAAAGAAACAAGTGGCACTCCCCATATAGAATCTCTACCCACCAGTGGGTAACAAACCCATCTAATTAGGGTGGATAAGAAACCATCACTCAATAGACTAAAATATGCTTAGGAACCCATAATGGTTATAATAATACTATCTAAGTATGAGTCCATCACACGCATGACTCATCTCACCACACTTGCCTACCCCAAACATGAACGCTTTATATGCATTCTCCCATAAAGGGTTACCCAAGATAGCAGTGCCCCCAAATACAAATTAAATCATTTCAAATTAATCAATGTTCCAACCAGGCTATGAAGTCACATCAATGTAGAAACCATTTTTTCAAAGAACATTTAATTTTTTTACCAAACAATAGAGTTCCCAAACACGCACACAGTTATCAAACACCATACTTTGAAAGAATCAACACAAACATTACACTAAATATGAATGTTCCAAACAAGCCTTACACCCGACATAACTATAACATTATAAAAACATCACATTAATGATATTTCATATTTACAATGACAAATTGTCCCTTATGTTTCAAAACAGAGACCAAATCATTTTACAACTACCAAACGAGCCTTTATCATTTTCAAACTCATGTAAAAACAGTATTGGAATGAAAATGAAAATTATTTTAAGAAAACGTTATTTAGGAAGCACAAATAATTACTTTTTTACCACAAACCCAATACTTTATAATCATAAAACCATTCTTATAAAATTTTACAAAGAAAGTATGTCTGTAAAGAAGATACATAGTTTTTTTTAAAAAACTATTTTCTAAAACATCATATAAACAACATAATTTAAGTTGAATATACCAAAGAAGTCATTACATTACATAAAGAAAATAACATTGACAAAAAAGTTCTCATAGTCGTATGTTTATCTTTACATATCCAAAAACATTACCCAATATATCACACAAATAACCTTTTCGTTTTTATTTTCAATCATTTTATTAAAAACATTATAACTAGAAAAATCAATTTATTGAAAATTTAATAATCAAACAAAATAATTTATAAACAATTTTATAAAGAACCCAGAAATTCATTGAAAATATTTATAAACAGAAAAAACAATTTATAAAAAATTCTATAAACATACCAAATAATTAATAAAAAAAATTTTCAAACCAAAAGCACTATCACAACCAATTGAAGAGTATATCAAGGAAGAAATCCATGATTAAAACATAATCCAAACAACATTTAACTTTATACGAATACCTTTCTTATAATAACATGTAATCATAACAAGAGAAAGTAATTCAAAACTATTTTAACAAAACCAGCTATCTCTAAAACACAATATAAAATTTACTAAGTGTATTTTGAAGTTGACAAACTATGTAAAAATTTTAATTAAAAACACTCATGTATTAATTTGACATATTCAGAAATGAAAACAAAAATTGTCCATCCTCAATGCAAGTGAGGACACAATAAAACATCCAGGGAAATAAGAACAACACCCAACGAACCAAATGCATTCCCTAGACATTGAGGAAAGCCTGTGAAACACAACCCGCAGTATTACGATTTATCAAAATTGAATAAAACACAAATGATGGAATAAAGAACACAAGCCAGTGAAAGGGGGTTTGGTACAGTGCTGGCCAGAGGAAAAGGGAAAGCAAGGGTGTATGGCGGTGCGATGGGGTGGGCGCATGCTGGGGGCGACCTTGCTGGAGCACAGGAGGCCGGAGGCCAGGTGTCCGAGTGCGTTGCTGGTCAGATGTTTGGTGCTGGCTGAGTCGGGTGGCCTGGGAGAAGGTCAGAGCCAAGGGATGTCGATGTGTACCTTTCCGGTGGTGAGGAGTGATGGAATGAGGCGATGGAGACCTAGAGAGGGAGGGAAAAGAGGACTGGAGTGGTTGGGTGGAGAGGTGAGTGGGAGGACAGAGGTGGAATAATGGGGTATGGCCTGGACGGTGGTCCGGAGGAGAGGAGAGGATCGAAGGTGAGAACCCGAGAGGCTGGAGTGGGAGTGGGAGAGGGCGAGGTGGGGAGCATGATGGTGGAGGGAGAGGCCAGTTGGGGATCGAGATGTGAGGCATCTAGGGTGAGCACAGAAGGCTGGAGTGGACAAGTGTGGTGCCAAGGCAGGAGAAGATGAGGGATGCTGTTTCTGAAACTAGTGTGCTGAACAAAGGAAAAAATGAAGCAGAAGGTGTACGCGTGCATGAAGATGGGGAGGGAGGCTGCTGGTATATTTAGTTTTTGGTTTCTTTTTTATCATTTTATCTGATAATAATAATAATAAAACCAAAGATGATAATCATGATGATGATGATGATGATAGTAATAATAACAATAATTACAGCAAAAAAAGATTTTGATTAAAATAACAACAATAAATATAATTATAATAAAAATTAAAAACAATAACAATAAAATAATAATAATAACAATAATAATAATAACAATAATAATAAAAATATCAATGACAAAAATGAAATAATAATAATACCATTAATTCAATAATAATAATAAATTAATAATAATAATATAAAGAATGGTAATAATAATATAATGAATAATAATATTAATAAAAAAATTAATAACACAATAATAATAATAATAATAACAATAATAATGAGAAACTCCATGGAACCTGGGCTGACTGCGCAGCTACCACCAACCGCACTATGACCCTGCACGGGTCTGAAACCTTGTAAAATTGTTGGAAGAAAAAAATATTTAAACCCACACTTAGCCCACACCTCGACGAGGTTAACAGAAGCAATAAAAAATAAAAATAAATTTAAAATTCATGGTATGATAATGTTGTATCCTAAAATAGTGACTAAAATATAGAAGAATTAATAATCAACAATACCGTTGTGTTGAACATAAGTAATAAAATATAATAATCAAAAATTAAATTAAGTGATAAGTATTAGAAGAAATAAGGTAATATTAAGAGAATATCTCATAACAATGATCACAATAAAGATCATGGGTATGTATAAAAATAGATGAGGTTGGGAAATATTATATATATTTTGTAGAATAATGTTATTATGATATATTTCCATGGGAGAACCTTGTCCACATAGTTCATTATATATTGAAGATCCATATCATTGGGGTGTATATTTCATGGTAGAACTATATCTATATTGTTCAATTTTAATGGGAGAACTATTCCCTCATATTTTAACTCAATGGGAGTTACATATCCTCATAAAACACTATATAGTAATATAAATTATACACTTTATGGAATCATATAGACAACCAACCATGTATCTATCCCAATTTCCCACAAAAGTATACAAGTTGTCTTCTATAAATTATTCAATTTAAAAATATGACATATAATAACCCCCTAACACAATATCAAAAGAAACAAATAACTATATTAAATAATTATATAATCACCAAAATATATTATAGAAAAATTGTATTATATTTATGTAAATGTATGGAATAACAAAATTGGAAAAACATATATATCTATGAAAATAACATTTTTTATGCAATAATATAAAAAATCATCTAAATGAAGTTTTATTTAAGTAATTAGTCATAATTTTAACATATGAAGATCTTTTTTGGGTTTTGATATGTAGATGAAAATAAAAACAATTCAAGATTGATGAGATGAAGGTTACATAACTCATTAATATATCAGTGAAGAAGAATGGAATCAAACAACCCTTTTATGAGGGGAAATCTCTAGATGGGAATTTATGGGAGGCTTTTGATTTGGTGGGGTTGATTAGGGATCATAGGTGTTGAGGGTAGGATTATGGAATTATGTGCATATTCTATAACTATAGTTTTTAAAAAATAGTTGGTATATGATTCTCTATACCAATGATTTCTGAAAACCATTATTAATGGCTCATGTATACCAATGGTTTTTACAAAAATTTTATATATATTGATGGAAATGACATTATACTAATAGTTTTGGTAAACCACTAGAATAGAGGTGTGGAAATTACATAATATTCTAGTAGTGGTTGAGTCAATAGAAATTCCTAAAACATTTGTATCTTTTGAACTGAAAGAAATTTAAATAGAGACAATGAAATATATCAAAAACCCCCATGAATTATAAAAATATATTAAAATAAATTCAACAGGATTTTATCTGACAATATTATTGTTAAATGGTTCACAATAAGAAAAATCTATAATGAAATTAAATTTGAGACAATGTACCATTTTCCTTTTATCCTATGTTTAACCGAAGCTCCTGAATATCCAATTTATTTGTAATAAACATCCTAATGAAAAACTTAATTAAATTATTTACATAAATTATATATTATAATATTAATTTCAAAATTATTTTCTACATGTATATTAGTTAGTTGTTATATATTATCAATAGTGGTTTTGAGTAATCTTGGTTTCTTTAAACTAGTTTCATATTATAGATTTTAGTATACATCATTACCCAAATGATAATAACTTCCAAAAAATACTATTTAATTATTAATTATTAATTATAAATATTTATAATTCTCTAATTTAATTATATATTAATATTTTATGACCATTAAATTTGAAATAAGAAATGATTATGTTTTGTTGAATTATATTGAATTTTTTTGTTTATTAATTAATGTGTTTATTATTAATGTTACCATTAAAAAAAATCATTATTAAATTATTTATAACATTTTTATCTTTATTTATGTGTTTATTTTGATAAATTATATTATTTTTTAGCATTGTAAATGATTATGGTTAGACCGACCCAAACATGAAGACACTATAATTAATGAATGATTATAATTATGAATGTATTTTATTTTGGAATAGTATATTTCTTATAGAATAGTAATGTTATTTTTAGATATTTTAGTTGTGTTTAATAATATTTTACTAAAATATATGAAATAAAAAATAATCTAAATAAAAAAGGAGATATGTTTGTGGAGGTGGTAGTCTGCACATGCATAAATGATGTTTTTGTTTCACTTAATTGAAAATGGGAAAGGTGGTTAATAGTTTCTTCCATATAATAATAAAATTATTTATAAAAAAATAACTTCAATATTTAGTATTTATAAAATCATATTTTCGAATGTAATATAGAATATAGAATATGTTAGTGAAAAATTATCATTCACCTTGAAGTGATGCGTTTTCCCTTGGTTGACTAATTATAAATGAAGAGTATAGGCTAATTTTTTTTAACAAAAATAAAAAAGAAGTGAAAAATAATTATAAGGGAAAGTAAAAGGGTATATTGTAAATAGTAAAACGAAATTTTTATGTGGTATTTTATAGGTGTTGATAGTACCATTTTATAAGTGGTGAGTATGACTTTTTTGTAAACATTTCCAATTAATATAAATAGAGCACATGTTTTACAGGTCAAAAAGACTCCGAAGGGAATATAATGTATTTTAGGATGATATATGAAAATAATAGATCAACCAATAATTTTTAATCATGTCTTAATCTTTTTCAAAATCCTATACTCATAAAATATTCACTTATACCATTTTTGGTTTTATTGTGGAAACTAATTTTTACCAATGTAATTTACTATAATTGACTAAAAATAAAATTTAATTTCTTAAATAATTTTTATCTAAATACTAAAAATATTAATTCTATTTCATAATATAATATATATATGTGAATAAAAATAAATTATAATATTAAGATATATAACTCATAAAAACAAATTTGGTTGAACATTTGTGATTTAATCCAAATTTTTATGTGTTGGTTAAATTATCATTGTATTGGATTTTCCTAAAATAAATTAGTCTATTACAAAAAATAAATATTTATCTAAAATAATTCAAACACTAGATTTTACCAAAATACTATTTAATTAAATGATAAGGTCAAAACAGTTTGTTATGTAGGAAAATATTATTTTTTTTCATAAAATGGATAACACAGGATTTATAAATTAGTAATATTATTTTAAATCTTATATTATCACACAATAAATAAATAATTTATTTTTAAAATTGTATATTTTTTAGGAAATATTTTCTTCTTGAAATATCCCTAAAAACTATAATGTTACTATGAACTATATTTTTCACCATTCACCTAAAAAATAGTTCATTCATAAAATTAAAAAAATAATTATATGATTAGTTTCACATAATAAATTTAAAAATGATATTTTATTAAAACACCTGTATTTTAAACTTTTTAATTTAAATTTTAAAATCTAAAACAAAACATATAAAAAAATTCACTTTTAAAGATAATTTAAATTTTATAAAATTATGTTTTCTTAGAACTATTTCATTCCAACCCCAAACATAAGTAGTGTTAGTATATTAGTTATGATATTAACATAGTATATATTATTGAAATTATATTTTAAAAGTGATTGATTTATTATATTAATATTAAATTCAAAATTATTTTCAATTATTTTGTATAAATAAAAATGTTTTAACATTAAAAACTATTCAATTTTTATACTCTTACTATAAGTATATTAAGTCAATTAATTTCATTTTATTTTTTAGATGTTTTATAATTCTTATAACTATCTTAATAATTCCCATTTAATATTTCATGAATCGTTTTAGTTTGTTATTGTGTGTGAAATAAGATATTGAAAAATTGTATATTTATTGAAAATCATATTCTAAAATAAAGATGTCACACTGCACAAGCGTAACCAATTATACCACCAACACAATGACTTGTGGGTTAGTCATACGATATGAACATCCACTCAGTTGCACGTACATGGTATGATAATAAAACAATGTATGATTCCCTTAATGGAAACCCTAATATATTATATAATCAATCAGTGTTTTTATATGAAAATAAACATGGGTGTAACACCCAATATTATTTCAATCAAATTAGGTCTTTGTGTGAAAATGTGTCCACCATAAAATCTCACCCGACTGATTTATCTAAAGACGATAATAACATATTCCATACCATGAGAAAATTTTATGAAATGACTTATCCACGACATGAATCATATTTGGGAATAATAATATATAATGGAATTACATATCCAATCCCATATTAATTGATATATTAATGGTATATCCCAAAATTATGATACTATCCAAACATTATAAAATATGATCACGTTAATTGAATACATAACATAGTTAGTACATTGGGAACATGAATTTGGGTAGTCAATAAATACATAGTGTGGCACAATAATTATTTAATATTAATAACATTTTTGTGGCTTAATGATAATTATATTGTGTCAACATAGATAAGATATTAAAAAAACCAAAAGAGGAATACACAAACATGGTCCATTCTCCTCACTCGAATATCACAGGTATAATGCATTATATATCCATATTCACATCCATTGAGAGAATTTTCATCCCCTGATGTATAATTCCATTCCGAAAATTAAAAAATTTATCAATAAAATATATAGGTTACCCTCAATATACCATGTACTAAGTCAGAATCCATGATATGTTGAACTAATATACCAAACCATTCTATACAATAAAATTCATAACTCCTGTCTAAATAGGTCCTAACATTGGTACTTACATATTAATGGGAATTAATTAATATAAAACAATTAGTTACTAAAAAGTTCACAATTTATTTAAACATTTATCATAATATATATACTAATCTAATATTTTAAATCCCAAGTATTTCAAACTCATATATAATGGTTATAATACCGATGTAAAATACTAAAACAAACCCACAAACATTATCATGTTCGTCAATTCCCCCAAAAAACAATCCATTAACTTTTACCTAGGTTGAGTATCTTCCAATAGAATCCAATACAACTAATGAAATACCTAAATACCAATGCTTTTATACCCATAGACCAGTATAAATATAGAGACATCAAATTAAAGTTCACTTTTACTCACTCACCCTCTGAAGACTACCATGGGACAAAAACATTAACAACCAATGTACCATCATAAAACTATAAGAATCCAATTATAAGGAAAACCCATGCCTTATAAGGATTATTCCCCTCATAAATACCAAACCCACTAATTTCCCATTTAGGTGAGGATTTCATAAATCTATAAGAAAATTAAATCACTTCACAAAACATTCTAAGGATATAATCCATGTATTGTAATTACAGTAAATTAATATAATTCATTTTAGGATACATATAAGTTATACTAACCCCATATTCTCATTTAGTGTCCACTAAAATTAATTAGTTCCCACACCCTATATAGATTTAGCAACTGATAAATCCATAAAAACAACCCAATAGAATAATATGGGTTCTAATAATTAGTAAATCAATAAAAACTATCTCACAGTTTAGAATTCTCTCAAGCCTCATATATATATAATGAATCATTTACATTATAAATTCATCCAACACCACACATAAAAAATTATATATTTATATATATATTAAAATATTATATAATAACTATGTTATACTTATTAGAGTTACCCAATCAAATATTGTAATCTTATTTTAATTATTTTACTAAAAAGATGGAAATAGAAAAATTTCTGCAATTTTGGGGTTTCCATAAAATCACACTTGAGATGAAATAAATAGTTAAATTAAACATGGAGTTTACCATATACATTCATGTTAGTGTATAATATAATATATGTCTCTTTATTCACATAATAGAAAAATTTCTATAACCTATCATGATTGAAGAGAGGGAGATCATCACCATATTATTGGGAGAATCTTGCCTAGGTGGGTGAGGAAACATCACCTATACTTAACCCAACCAACAAAAAACATCATCATGTCCATAAAAATATCTAAAAACAACATCAAAATATATCCTACACCATTTATTTTTCATATGACACACAATTTAGAAATAACCCATAATTTAGATTCATTATATTTTGAAATAATCAAGATTAATTTTCCTATAAGGATATAAATATTTACTATAATATTATTATTTAATGAGGAGTGGGTATGATTTCCTAGATAGGTGATATTTTATCTTTATTATCATATTAATGGAAAATCGTCCATGGGGGAGTGATGGTTGAATAGTCAATGCTAAAAAGAAACATATTTAAAAACATGAATGATAAAGGATGTTTTTCATCTGGATTCCTTAATAATATAAATTTATAATATTTCGAAATGTGGAACCAGCAATAGATATCACTAGGATAATTCTAAAAAATTATATCTTGATCCACTTGAGAGAAACTTGTAATAGAGTGTATAAGGTGACTCATATTGGTGGGATGTTAGGTGGATGATGTTTGGTAAGTATACCAAGATTTAAATAGAGAATACAATTTATGTGAAGAATAATTTGGGATAATATAGGTAAAGAAATAATTTTTAATGATAAACAACTCTAATTAGACCCTTTTAATAAAAAATATCCCATTATAAATGGAGTGATATAAAAAAATATCCCTTTGAGACATTTAAAATTACTTCTTGTAATTAATATATATATATATTTAATTATTTAATCACATGAGCAACTATATGATACATGATAATATAATCACAAATTATATTCTATTTTACCATTTATTCTGAATTCATTGGATTATAATTATCTCATATAATAATGAAAAAATTAATTATTGGAATATATAAGGTTAGTATTGTGATTTTTTATCCATGTGATTCAAAGAAAGATAAAAATATTGATATTCATAATAATAATTTCATTATAACCCTTTAATGTATAAAATTAAATAAAATATATATTACCAATATAATATAATTTGAGTTTTCTCATCAATCATACTAATAAATAAATTACTTGTGAGTATACTTATTTACTAATATTTATCTTAGAATCGGTGACCTATATGGTTTTACAACATTGATTTCATTTCTATTTTAGTATAATTACATAATAAATCATCAAAATGGTTTATAGTCATGACATAGGTTTCAGAAGGATTTATTTAAAAGTGATTGAGTTCCAAAGATATTCATTGAGTTTTGTGATAAAATATTTATCATCAATCCTGATTATATCAATCAATGGATAGGGAGAGAACAATTATACAATCATAAAAGTGTTTTTAATAGATATTTTTTATTAGGGAATAATATATATATATATTATTATATATATTGCCTCTTAGTGAAGTTATTATTATTTAGTATTTAATAATAAAATATTATATGTATCTAGTTTATTAATATTTAAAGAATAAACATTTTTTCAGGTGTTTTGTGGCTTTTTTCCGCTAAAACGACAACCGTAATAAGTATCAGAGGGTTTTTTATTAATCTATGATAACATGATAGATATATAGTGTGAAAGAAAAGTCATGTGAGTGTGGAATGAAAGATAATCAAAATGTTCGGACATATTTTATCGTTAAGATACATTAATAGTTTTCGTATCAAAAATAATATTCTGGATGTCTCTATTAGAATAAACTATAATATCACTTGTGTTTAGAGTCCCTTTTATATTATGATGATGGTGTATCCCAAACTAAAATGATACAATTTTTTCTTAATTGTAATGTGATTTTACATTAATTTAATCCCTTGATCTCATTATCGAAAAACTACAATGATTATACTTGTTTTTGGAGTGAGGAATAATTTATATAAAATATAAATTCAACCTTTCTATTATATAAATTATTAATTTAATATAATATAATATAATTAAATTTTATATATTTTTTTATAATGTATATTTTTTATTGGATTTTATTTTATAATTATTTATATCAATAGTAAAAAGAACATGATAATATTTTAAAATTCATTTATGTTCTTTTAAGAGATTTCTATATACACAATTAAAAAATCATACTTTAATCCATAATATCAATGTAAAGAACCAAACCTATATACCTTCATAAACTGGTACCTGAACCAAATTACCACATACCATAAGGGTGTTCCTGATCCCCATGGGCTGATGACTAGAACATAAGAATCATGAAATATCTAAAGGTAATGATTTAACCCATCTTAAATAATAAAAAAAGGAATAAATATATAACCTATTGAAATAGTTGAAGAGATAAATAAATGGGTGAATAGAATTAAGAAAAAAAATGATACAACTCATAGAGGTTAGGAAATCAAGAATATCATGTCCTATCATCAAAGGACTACTAAAACAGAAACCAGCTACTACAAGTGATTAAGGGAGAATACTCTAACCATATCACCACAAGCTACCCCACCAGAGATGACAAGAAACCTCACTGACTCAATATGAAACATTGTATTCCCCGGTATTAAAATACTTACAACATTCTACACATTCTCGAAGAGGTGCACATGGTGTAAGATAATAGGATTAGTTAGATCCCACCAAAGTTATCCATAATTAGTTTATGTACACAAATTGAAACATGATCATATTTCAAATAAAAAAAATGATACATTTTATTCTATTTTTAAATCAAAATCTTGGAAAATCATTTAATTTCCCTTTTTACTACATTTTAGAAATATGCTCTATAAAATAGTTTTGAGTAATTTTTAATAAATCAATGAAGTTAAATGAAATCAAAACATGAATCACATATCATATCAAATAGAGCAATGCAGTTCACCCAAAAATAGTCTAGAAAAGAAATCACCTACCTAAATGTTTGGTCATACACAATCATAATGAGATCCATAGACAATAAAAAAACAATGAAAATGGAGAATAATGAATCAATCCACACATCCCAAAATAAACTATATTTTGAAAAACAAATTAGTGGTGGGAATAGGTCACAACATACCTAAGTAAACATATAGGATACATCTCATCGAATAGAAAAGATATACCTAGGAGGAAGATCTCATCATTGATATAGATGAATATAATTAGAATAAACCCTAAAAAATTTATCTATACTAGTATTGCAGTAGTGTTACCATTATCTAAGGAAAGAAAGAATCAGAAACGATTAATCGCATGGATAAATGCACCACAACTAAGAAAATGATCAATCACAAAATAAAAATGTATCTTAGGTTCTGAGGACTCCAATGTAATACTTGAAATCCTCTAGGTCAAGATAGTAGCTGCTCCTATAGACTGAAAAAAATATCATCCATGAAACACCCTTAAATCCAAACTTTTGTTATATAGATGGTCTAAACCCCCTTGTAGAGTATTCCATGTGACCCTATTAGACAAAGAACTAATAACAGTTTAATTAAGATGATTTTTTATTTTTATGATGCTTAATGATAATTAATTACATGTAAACATATCATTCCCTATAAATGATTCACATTATATTCCCAAAAACCAATACACGGTATGTGAACCCATTACACAATGTGTATTTACCTTGTCGACATAAAAAAATCCCAGTTTCTTCTGAAAAATAAAAATAGAACCATGGAGTTATCCAAACCCAAAGAGAACCATAAAAATCATTTCACATATTTATCTAGGACTCCATTAATTTAAATAAACAGACATTTCTAAAAATTAGGTCATATTTTAATGTAAATATTCCCTATTCCTAGGAGATAAAACACAAAACAAAAAAAAACTAGAAATGTTTAGAGAGAAGATAAATACCTAAAAGTGTGTAACTCGATACTACAAACTCCACAACATAATATTTTTTTCCATTGGGAAGCCATGTGGAGTAATTAAGTCTCATAATGAGATGATCCCACTACTCCAACTTCAATGAAACATTCTCCCATGTCTCATAATAATCTTATCAGGGCCATTATAACCCCATGAACAACAAAATAAACTCACCATGAAGGTCTTTCACATGAGATTAAATTATAAACACTAGTTTTTCTACAAAAAAGCATCTAGATCTATGTCAATATCATCCCAATAATAAATCTAGAGGGATCATGATGTTATTTTTTGGGCTATGGTTTACAGAAAACATCATGAATTCATATCAACTAAAATATAAAAAATTGGATAAAAACTCATCCCAATATGATTAGTGAGCTAAAATTGTATAAAAAATCATAGAGAAAACATTCTATTCTTTCCATGCCAATAGTTCCCATATAAAGGTGAATCATTGAATAAAAAATAGTCACTGAAAAAAATCCAAAGGATGATGCTGCTGATCCGGATAATATTTTTGTTGACTTATAAATATAACTAGATATTGATGTAAATCATAAATCCCCACTGAACTCTCTTAAATAATATTTGGTTCAATAAATGATTCTTTTTCCACTACTTCCCAAAAATTTTTGTGACCCAAATGGGTGACCATACAAAATCCAGGAAGGGATCCATTCTCATCAAC
Organism: Viscum album; assembly: GCA_963277665.1. Classification (NCBI taxonomy): domain Eukaryota; kingdom Viridiplantae; phylum Streptophyta; class Magnoliopsida; order Santalales; family Viscaceae; genus Viscum; species Viscum album. The sequence goes on from OY728143.1 coordinate 1,719,235,769, forward strand.
CATTGATAAATATTATTTTAATAAAACTCACTAAGTCCCTGATGGATATCCCAAGATCCACCAAAATCCCTGACACATGCATCGAGTATATACTACATGATTTGGATAGAATGATCTATCTAAGTGTCTTTTTGTGTATGATAACATGCACCCCACCTAAACTAATTCTACAGCACCTTTTGGAGACTCCTGTAGAAACCATGATTTAGAGATATTATCCCAATATAAAACAATGATAGAAGAAATACCATGTAACAACATGATCTTATATACTATATGCTAAACCAGATCCTAAACATTTGTGATTTCCCAAATTTGAATAAAGTGAACTGGCATTAATAAACGATCAATCACCACCGAGATAGAATTTATCACTCTGTGATTCCTTTATAATCCAAAACTAATCTATGAAAACCACATCAAATTTCAATAGTGGAATGTGAAGAGGATAATGTAAATTTGAATGTTTCTAATTCTATACATTTATTAGTTTTCATACGTAACAATGTGACTCACAATCCTAAATTTCATGATTTATACCCACCTAACATAATCCCCATCTCAGGTCATAATATATATTCTTTGTTTTCAGATTAATGGACCAAAAAGAACATTGAAAATAAAAAAACCAATATCCCCATGAATGTTGGGATAACAATCCGATCAAAAAATAGTGTATACCATCTGATGTCATAATCCAACTATAAACGGTCTCCCATTATATAAAGTTTCTAAAATTCCTCTAAACTCGTCCTATTATTACTAACTCTACAGAATAGACTCATGGATTGATTATGATAAACAACTATCCAAACTATACTAGAATCATCCTCTGGAGTATGCCTATTAAACTAGGATAAGCGTATCACAAGTTCCCATTCTTCACTTGATTCTAAAACATCATGTGGTGGTATATTCTGGCTAAGGGATTCTATGTCGACATTCCCCTTCCTTGTGGTGTAGGTGATTTCAAAGTCAAAGGTCTGAAGAGATTCCAACCAGTGCCTTTATCTCATATTAACATACTTCTATGAGAATATATATCTTATACTCTTATGGTTGGTATGACTTTGAACAAATAACCCAAAAATATTCCTTCAATACATTGGTGAATACATGACAAAAAGTATCTCTAAATCATGAGTTGTGTAATTCTACTCATGAGGTCGAATCTAGAGAGATCTATAATCTACCATATGATCATTAATAATAATCACAGAACTAAAAACAAAACTAGATGAATATTAGAAAAACACAATCCACTTAATGAGATTAGGTATGATCTGAATATGATCTAGTTTTAAAATTTTGATTCAGTTCATTGAAATATGACTCACACTTTTAATAAGATATGAATTTCACAATTTTACTAGAAAGATAAGTCAATGGTTACACCAACATTATAAAATCATTGATTTCTTGATAATATCCATTAAGATCAAGAAGATTTGAATCTGAAATATGTTCAATGGTTCTTCCCAAGAGGAAAAACTTTCACCTTCCAGAGATCAAAAAATTTACTATACTCAAAAATAAATTTTCCCAGCACATCAATTCATGGATCTAGAAACAAAATTTAGAAATATTTCCCTAATAACAGTGACTCATCCAAATTTTCTGAACTAGTCCCAAATGTTGGGATTTATCATGTTCATATTCTAAATAAACCAAAATATTGTCCTTGAACACTACTAAAAAAGTGTCAAGATAATCAAGGAATATCTGTAAAATAAAATCTATAAAAACTTCACATTCATTGGTCTTACCAAAAAACCACATAAGATATTTTTAATGGCCATAAATTTTTCTGAAATCAATCTATTGTATATAAGGACATTGATCATTGAGATGATGATAGCCTCACCGAAGATAAATCTATAAAATCCACCTTTCTACATTAATAGATCAAAAAAATATATAAAAATGAAGAAAATGATCCTTATTCTTAACCATTAAACATTTCAACATCACAAAGTATATAATAAAATTTAGGTGAACTATTTTCCAACTTGTAAAATAGAATAATAGATTCTCAAGGAGAAACAATAGGGAGAACAAAACCTTTCACCATTAAGTCATCTAACTTAATACTGATCTTATTTTTCTCTATTGGTTTAATATGATAAGAAGGTATAAAAAATGATATGTACTTGGAACCGAGTCAATCGTATAATCAACAAAACTCTCTGGAAGAATAATATATAAATTATCTAGTGAAACATCAGGATTATACCAATATACATTTGTGAGATAAGTAAAATATTAAATATCATTAGGATCAATTACAACTGCAAAAAATAGACTCTAGGTCACCAAGTTGTGAGGTCCTTCATGGCTTGACCTCATATACCACTCTCCCAAAAATTTCCATGAACTCCCATCATCCATATGAAATGAGAAACATTTATAATGAAAATAAACCCCAAAATAATGAAAAACAAGAAAATACATCCAAATTATGATGTAGAAAAAATATAGATCAATAATGAATTAATCTCATTGTAACTCTCTATCAGCTACCAATATTGAATAAAAAGGACACCAAAACCATTCTTCATCCACCTCCAAAGAGGTTTCTCTAACTTCATTACAAATGGAATGTGTTCAATTTTCATTTAAAGAATATAAAAAATATATCCATATAACAATTATTATAAAGAACATGTATCAAATATCTCTATCTATACTAAATATATAATAATCATGGTACCTCTCACTATTTCTATTAATGTGTCTTCCTCTATTAGAAAATCATTTACTAAATGATGGTGCTTCTGTTTGGAGGCCCATATATAGATCCCTAATGTATTTCCAGAATCTAATTTCACTATAGTAGACTTTGTAGAAAATGATCCCTAGTTATATTTTGTGGCATTGACATATCCTAATAGTAATGAGGAAGAAGACCATAATCTCCACCACTATCACACATCATTGTAGTTGTAGGATAATTATGTCATTTGTGTACTAATATTCCACACTAAGGGAAAGTCATTGGAAAATTTTTGCAATAACTAAGGTTTTTGAGGAGGCCTTCAATTGATAGCCTCCTCCATCAATCCATCAATGATCCTACCACTTTGTTTACCTTTCATTCCACTAAATACAACATTACCTATAAGGACATGTCCATAAACATTTTATAATCTAGACAATTAACTAAGAATACACATGCTACATTCCAAAAGATCCAGTTCAATTCATATCATTAGATAATTAGATCATAAAACATACATGACATCCCACAAGAATAAAAATTGGATACTACTAAAAAAGCATCATTTTATTCTATAATAGAATGTTTTTAAATAAAACATGAATTTTTGATAACATTCATCACTTCTTCTTGACTTGTCTTACCCATCCATGAACCCTATGAAAACAACAAATCTTGTGATGATAAAAACATTTATCATAAAGGAAATAAAAGAAGGAGAGAAACCATTAGTCCATGAATTCATAAAACATATGAAATATTTATTACAAATACATACTTCTCGCCCATAATGTATCATATAGATACATTTGGGAAATATGAGGTTTCCATAAAACATAGACAACATAAATAAAACATCTGTTTAACTTGGGGAATTACATACATAACCTTTTAACCCATGCAGCAACCATATAATTTTTAACCCTAATGGCTATGTTACAATGTAACCCTCATAGATACTGGATGATGAAACACTCACAGCTACCTTATGGTGTAACTATCATAGTTACACTTGGAATAACCATCACAGTAAACATCCAACATAAACATACATAGTGAATTTGATAGATATATAGGTCCCACCATTCTTCATAAACAATTCCCATGTACTAGAATATAAACACAATACATTAATTTATACATAAAAATATTTTCTAAGAAAAAATAATTTTTTTAAGAGAATATTTCTCACATATAAGAAGAATTTTTTTTTAAAAATAATAATGAAATACTATAAGGAAATAATTAAAACAATAAGGCATAATGGAAATAGGATAATCTACTCATGCTGTATAAGTTAAAAAATCAATTTTTAGAATATTTTAAAAAGATACATTAAAGAGGATTTTAAAGGAGAGTCGATTACCTTGGGTTTATCTTACATAAAATGAGTTCAAATATCTATTATAATGATTTAAATATTTTTATTAATTTATTAAATAACCATAATCATGTTAATACTACCTTATATGAATATATTATAACAACTATACACCCATTTATTAATAATAGTTTTTTATTACCATTGTTTTAGGTGTATTCTTTTCATGGTTCCCATGGTCTGTTTGTAATTGTCTTTCTTGTCGAGTGGATGAAAAACAATAGGAGTGGAATGAAGAGATAATAAGATAAGAAAAAAATTAAAATGAAAATAAAAAAATTAATGATGTTTTTTACCTCTTGAATTCTTCTCGTTGTGAACCTCCTTAAGGACTATATTTTTTAAAAATTGCCAAGACCAATAGGTATTGGATTTAGGGAAGAGTATAACAACCTTGATCATTAATACACACTTAAAAATTAATTATTACATAAAATTTCACTTAATTAAATTCTAAGGATCAAGAGGTATTGTACATTTGAAAACTATGAAGATTACATAACAACTTAGTACATAAACACAACATCTTTATTGACAACTTCTTTTACAGGACCACAACATTCCTTCACACTTACCATTGCATAGGATAACCCGAGGACATGCATAGGAAAAGCGGGAGTTATATAGTCCATTAAAAAAGTTAAAAAGGAATAACATGAAGAATATAGTACATGTTAGGCAATAGTTATACCAATGGAGCATAAGAGAAACATGAACATAAAGTCATGATATAGCATGATTATCATAGAATGGAAATGTGGCATCAAGATTTAACATGATAATAGCATAATCCAAGTCTCAATGCACATGGATCATGAGTAAACCCACATTGCACATGAATTATCATGATTAAACCCTTATTTCACCTTATGTATGATCATGCTAATCTTTACCCAATGCACTAGAGGGCTATTAGGGATCACCCTTCTTAATCATTTAATAACATACATAAGTGTGCCACATGGATCATACCACACGGAATCATTCAACACCATCATTTATTCCATGATAAATTAATGTAAAATACATACATAAAAAACCATAATCAATATGTTAATGTGAAAAAAGGTGAATACCCATGACTGAGAAATAGGCATTGTATTCACAACACGGTGACTTTGGCTAGGAAAATCACGGTGCAATTTTGACAGCATAATGACGTAACATAAGAATTAATCAAAATGTATAATTAGAGATAAAGGGGTATATAATAATATTTACATGAAATGGAAATTAAGGGGATCATATTTATAAATTTCACAAAATATTTAATGGAATTTAGATACACAATATAAAATAATTGTTTGAATGTAAATGAGGAGAGTGAAATTTCATACGGAATTTATGCATAGTAACAGGTGTACATGGGAGGCATTAATGAAGATAAATAGGAATCTCATCATTAAAAAAATGAGTTATGTATGAGGGGATTAAAAATTCACACCAACATTTTTAATTCAAAATAAAAGGGCATAACAACTTAAATAAACTTCAATAAAAATGAGAAATGAAGAAATCTATTACGAAATTTCGGCATAGTAACGGGTGTACATGAGTGGAATTAATGAGAGAGAAATGTGACTATAAACATTGAAACATAAGTAATAATTATAAGGGAGGTGGGAAATCATACCCCAAAAATTTTAATTGAATCAATGGGTATAATAATATAAGGAAATTTAAAAAAAATGAGAAAGGATGAAATCTCTTTATTAGAAGTGTGATCCCAATAGATTGGGAGAGGCTTGAGAGAGGCTTATTGGAACCTTGGAACACATTGGTAGGATTCTATAGAGTGTAAATAAGGGTTTTTTCAAGATCCAAAGGCTTATAGTGAAGATGAAGAGGTAGCTTTAGTGCATTTATATAGGAAAAGAGATTGAATTCATTATTATTTAGGTTTTGGACACTACCCATTAAACTAATAAAAAAGACAAACCATCCAATGATTTTTGACAATGGTTTTTTCCAATGTGGAGTGGAAAACATTATTATATAAGGCCAATGGACGAACACATTCAAATATAATACTTTCTTTTGTGGAGGTGAGTCACACTCTCAAGGAAAACATTTTAAAAAGGTTAAAATATTTTATATGCCTTGGAGGGTCCATTAAAGCATTGAAAAATAAATCAAACAAACCTAAAATAAAAATATTTTAATGAAAAAAAATATATTTTCTAAACACCCCATTTATATTATTATATTACAACACAATTAGGTCATTATGATGTCATAAAATGCATTAAATAATTAAACATTATTTAATTTTAACCAAAAATTTGACTATCTCAGAAAATTATGAAAAATTCTCCATTTAATTTAACTGACATTCTAATTAAAAAATTATTATTCATTTTATCTAAAACATTTTACAAATATGAAAATTTCAATGTTTAAAATAAAAACCAACATTTATCAAATATTCATGGGTTTTGATAAAAACAACTTTCAAACCTTAATAAAAATTACAATTCTATTCATAAATATTATACGATAATTTATATTTAATAAAATGTAATTTATGAATAATATTTTATTAAATTATTATTTAATTAAAGAATACATTAATTTATCAAAATATATTTCGTAATTGAATAATAACATCAAATACAATTTGTTATTTAAAAACTATTTACAATGTAACAGTAATAAAATAAATGAATAATATTTATTCTATAAAACAAATAATTAACATAATAATAGTTCTATGGTCTTTTTACATAACCCCTTATATCACCCACATAAGAAATAATGGAGAGGTGTGCGATGGTGAAAGACTCTTAGGGTGGCTTGGATAACATCGTTCAGGTGGTAATATCAATCATCTTTTACTTCTCTTGTGGACGGTTCTGTTTGAGCTTAATGTGTTATAGATCATCTTGGTACAGGTCAAGTGAAAAGCCCAGTGATGCCACCTCTTTTCTGAGCTCTGACAAATGGTCTTCGTAAAGAGAAATTATACTGGATGAGTCCATCAATTCCTTTTTTTGATTAACTTGGATTTTTCAATGCCCTATATTTATACTAATCATGTGATCACTGTTTAATGGCTATATTGGAAATGGTAACAATTATTAACGGTATTTTTAAATCCAAAAACGTAATACTAATGAAGTGGATATGACTTATATAATCATTTTACAAAATAAGACATTTAATTACATCAAGAGGGATTTTCATTAATAAAAGTTTGGGTTGTTATAATATTTCCCCCTTAATAAATTTCTCCCTAAAAACTTTTTTTACATAGTAATTCGAATACGGGTGAGGGTACTTCTCATCCATCTCTTCAACGAGGCCATCAGTATTTCATATTATCATTTTTAGGTAGAATGTGTTCATGAATCCCAATTTTACCTTAATATTTTTCCAGAATCATCTACTTCGTTTTCTCAAAAACCCCTCATCAACCGTGGATTATATCGAAGGAAGCATCTATATATCCAAAAAAAAGTTATTTCTTATATATAATTTTGATACATCATCAAGAAAATGTTTTTTATAAAAAAATTTGAATGATTCATCTGCAAATATTTCTGAAGAGAGTTTTTCTAAAAATAAATTGTATATTGCAAAAGATAAAAATATATAATTTGATTTATATAGGATTCTCTACAGTATCCCACTTTTTCAGCATCTAGAAAATCATTTAGTGCATCATAATTTTGAGATAAAGTGAATATTTCGAAAAGACCATGATGTTAATTCCCACTCATAGCATGGTAAGATAGATGAGAGCGCATGATTATCCAACAGATAGTACTTGATCCATGAAAGAATTATGAAATTAAAGAGTTATTGGATGCCTCATATTGTTTTTTGTATGAAACATGGATATTTGAAGAAGTTTCAAAGTCATCTAAGAAAGACTCCTAGAGAATCTCACCATGTAGTTCTTTAGGAAGAGAGAGAATATTTGTTTGCGATCTTACTCCTTCCATGTTTTAACATAGAAAATAAAAAATAGTTTGGGTGTTTGAATACTAAGCTAATAATAATGTAAAAATGGAATCATTGGATATAGGAGGATATAAATTTATATTATATCCTAATGTGTGATACCCTATGTTTCAATCTAGGTTATCTGTGATCTATTAAATAATATATGTTCTTATGGGCATTTTTTCCCTTTAATAATGGTTCTTACTATTCGTATGAATTTACCAAAGAATTTACCTCAGGAATTTCGTATCCAATAGTGCAGAAAGGCTTGTTGCAGTGTTATATTTTCTGAACGAGTCACGCTCAAAGCGGTGTTTTCATATTACAACCCCAGATACATCTATTCCAGAGCTACCTCTACCATCTTGTATCAAGAGAGGGAAGTATTTTCATGATAAAACACTTACTCAATACTCACCAAAATTTGGGGATATTTTTATTATACATACTGTTATACCTAAGGATTTCACTAGGGTTTTCTAATACTAATCCCAAAAATAAATAAACATATCCTTTGATACCAACTATAACAACCCAGATCATTATTACACACTTAAACATGATATATTACATAAAATACCATTTAAGAAAACTCTAAGGATCGAGAGGTCTAGGGTCATGGGAAATTGTGAACATTACATACAAACATATAAACTAAAAGAAAATATAATTATTTAAAACTTCGTTTACATGACCACAATATTTTATTGTACTTTGAATTGCATGGAATAACCTGAGGGAATGCATAAGAAAAGGGTGCGCTATAAAGTTGAGTAAGGGAGTAAAAAAGGAATAGCATGAAGAATATAATACATGTTAGGAAATAGGTATATCAATGGAACATAAGAGAAACATGGACATAACGTAATGATATAATATGATTGTCATAACATAGAAATGTGGCATCAACATTATACATGATATTAGACTGAGCCAAGGCTCAATGAACATGGATAATGAGTAAACCATAATTGAACATTAATTATAATGATTAAGCCCTCATTAAACTTGAATTATCATGATACCAATCTTTACCCAATGCATTGGAGTGCTATCAGGGCACACCGTTCTTAATCATTTCATTTCATGCATAAGTCTTCCACATGGATCATACAACATGGAATCATTCAACATCATAATTTATTCCATGATAAAGGAATTTTAAATACATAAATTCAACTCTATAAAAAATATGTAAATGTTCAAAATGGTTAATACCCATGACGGAGAAATGGGTATGGTATTCACTACACAATGACTTTTTCTTGGTAAATTACGGTTTTGTTTCGGTATCACAACGACATGACATAAGAATTCATAAAAATTGTTGATGAGAGAGAAATGGGAATATAATAATATGAAAAATGAAATGGACAATATGGGGTTCATATATATTCATTTCCCAACATATTTAATGAAATTTAGATGCTTAATATAAAATAATTTCTTGAATTTAAATGATGGGAGAGAAATTATTTACCAAATTTTGGCATTGTAACATGTGTACATGGGTGGCATTAATAAGAGAGAAAGTGGTCACTAATAATTAAAATATATGTATGTATGTATGGGGGAGGTGCTTAATGATATAGAAAATTTTTTAATTGAAAATAGAAGGGCATAACAACATAAGAAACACAGATAAAAATGAGAATGGAAGAAACCTATTATGGAAAATCAGTATTGTAAATGGTGTACATGGGAGACATTAATGGGAGAGAAATGGGTATATAATAATTAAAACATAAGGAGGGAAGTACAAGGGAGGATAAAATCAAAACGTAACATTTTTAATTTAAAAAAGAAGGGTATAACATTATAATGAAATTTAGACAAAAATGAAAAAGGAAGAAATTTCTTACTTGGATTTGTGATACCAAATGCTTGGGAGAGGCTCGAGAGAGGCTTCTTAAGAGCTTGGGGAACCTTGTGAGGATTATAAAGAAAGGATAGATGTGTTTGGTTGAGCTTCAAAGGCTTTGAGGGTAGTTGACGTTGGATATTGGGTGGGTTTATGTAATAATATAGAGGGAATTCTTTATTATTTATATTTTGGAAAATACACATTAAACTAATCAAACCCACACACCGAAACATGGTTTTTACAATGTTATTTTCCAAAAGGTAGTGGAATAAGTTATTTTATAAGTCCAATGTTCAAACATCTAACAATATTAGGCTTTCTTATGTGTAGGTGAGTCACATTGTTAAGGAAAACATTTTAAAATGTTAAAATATTTTATAAGCCTTGGAGGGTCCACTAATGCTTTTTAAAATAAATCAAACAAAACTAAAATAACATTATTTTAATGGAAAAACATATATTGGCTGAACAACCCATTTATAGTATTTTATTACATCACTATTAGGTCATTATGAGGTCACAAAACACATTATATAATAAAATTATATTTAATTTTTACCCAAAAATTTGACTGTCTCAGAAATTTTTCAAAAATTAATCGTTGGATAACTTCTTCATCCTGATTCAAAAAATAATATTCATTTTATCTAAATTATTTTTTAAAATATATGGATTTTTTTATTTTAACATAAAAACTAATATTTATCCAAAGTTTATCTATGTTGACAAAAAAACTTTCAAACCTTAATAAAATTTACAATTAAAATCATAAAAATTATATGATAATTTATATTTAATAAAAATTAAATTATTAATAATATTTTATAAAAGTGTTATTTAATTCAGAAAACCATTAATTCATAAAAATATATTTCTCAATTAAATATTTACTAAAAATAATATTTGTTCTTTAAAAACTATTTACAAAGTAAAAATAATAAAATGAATGTGTATTCTTTATTCTATCAACAATTAATTCTCATAATCATAGTTCTAGGGTCTTGTTATAGAACCCCTAATAACAATGGCGTAAGACCTACGGGTAAGGTGTGAAATGGTGAAAAACACTTGGGTGGATCATATAACGTATCTTAGGTGGTAATCTCTTTCAACATACACTTCTCCCATAGGTGGTTCGGTTCATGATTAATTTGTTGAAGCTCGACTTGAGATTGGTCAAGAGCGAAGACCAATGATTCCACCTTCTTTCTGAGCTCTGAAAAATGGACTTCGTATGAAGAAATTATACTAGATGAGCCCATGGCTTCCTTTGTCTGAGTTAATTGGATTTGTTAAATCTCTATATTTATATTAATCATGTCATCACTCTTCATCAACTATATTATCAATAGTAACAATTCTTAATGGTATTTTAAAATCACAAAACCTTTAACAAATAAGTTCATATGATTTATATAATCATTTTACATAATACGAAATTTAATTAGATCATGATGGATTTTCATTAATAGAAGTTTGGGTTGTTAAAAAGAGGCTTGGAAAAGGTATTGGGTTGAACATAAACAAAATACAAGGCTTCGACGTGTGAGGAGAAGATGTGGTGAGGGGTGGTATTTATAGTGGAGGATAGGGGTGTCATGCAAATATTTTATTCATTAGTTTGTTATTTTTGTCTCAAAAAAAATATATTGACAATTATCACTAAATATATTTAAAAACTAAATGAGAGTTTGAGATTATTTGATTACATCTTTTATACATCTTACATGACTCAATAATTCATTTGTTTATCTTATACAGTAAATTGATATATTTCACTATTCATGAAAACATCATATATTTTGAAAAATCCCAAAAATAATCTCGAATCATTTTTCAAAATGTTGAATTTAAAAATAAACACTATTTTATGAAAATAACTTTTAAAATATGAGAAAATTAATATTTAATTAAAATCATATTTTATTCAAAACAACCCCTATTTTAAAATAATATATTCTTTTATAACACATTGAAAAATTAAATAATACCTTAGAAATTTCTCTTATAATAATAATACAAAATGATATTAATTTATGAATCCATTTTATGAAAATAAATTTTCATTTAAATAATTAAATTATTTATAATATTATAAATAAAAATTTATTTTTCAATAAAATACCAACACTTAATTTATCAATTTGAATACATTTTTCTATTTATTATATGATATAAATATATATTATTTTAGCATTTAATATAAATAAATTTTATTTATACATTCTATAGAGGGGATATTATTCTCTTAGAATTGAATCCAAAATTTCTATAGATAACCATTATTTCATTATAAATTTATAATGAATTTTAAAAATTAAGTTTAGAATGAAAATAAATTATAAGGACCTGGGTTGTTGAATTATCTCCTTATAAATTAGATCCTATCAATTTTAATTCACTTATGAAAATGTGGGGATACATTTTCTGCATATCATTTTTAGATTCCCATATTTCTACTTCCACCTTGTGGTTTCTCTAAAAAACCTTAACCAGGTAACTTACCTTATTTTGAAATACTTTCTCATTATAATCAAGAATCTAAATGGGCTTCTCTTCATAAGAAAGGTTCTCTTACAACTGAACTACTTATGGAATCAAAACGTGAGATGAATCTTACATATACTTTTTCAACATCGAAACATTAAAAATATTATTTACATAAAATAATCTCAAAGGTGAAGTTACTCAATAAGAATATGTTCTGAAATTATATATTATTTAAAAAGGCTATATGAACAATGTTATGATCTTTTTATTATTAAAAAAATTCATAACACTTTTCTAATTATATATTTTAATGAAATCATAATCACCTACCATGAAAGAAAGGCATTTCTACATATTATCTTCAATATTGTTCTATGTTCTATTATTTTTCCTCTTGTGTTGATTGATTATCTTTACTTTATCTATATCCTCTTATACTAATTATGGTCCCATAAACATCCCTTCCCAAAATTCATTAAAAAATTCTAGATTCTGACACTAATTTCTCTATAATTCCTCAAATGGTGCCATCTGTATACACAAATGAAAACTATTATTATAGTAAAACTCAAATAAATAATTATGATGATCCCAAACTCCTAGATAATCCATTGTAAAAGATCAAATACTATCCTCGAATGTCTGAATTTTTCATTTTGACTTTTTATCTGATTTACTAGGAAAGGTTTATGTTGAACACAATTCACTTTCCAAGGATATCTGAAAACCTTTCCCAGTGTTATAAGTCATCATGGGATGATGGTCAGATATATTGGATTTATGAACTTCATTAATCTTGAAAATATTTTTGAGTTATAGTCGATAAAGTTGTTCTAGAGAAAGAGTGTCTCGAATATGATGAAAATGTGTAGATTTAGTCAGTCATTAAAAAATAAACCAAAATGAATTTTTACCTTGATAATGAATTTTTAGTCCCACAATGAATTCCATGAATATATTTTACCATTCCACTATTTCATTGGGAATGGAAGAAGAAATATATTTGGTAGTTTATCTCTTCTTTTACCAGTTTACATGTAAAAAATTTCACAGTAAAATCAGCAATATCTCTTTTCATTCAATCCCACTAGTAATACTTTCTAAGGTATTTTTATATCATAGTGCTACTAGGATGAAATAAAAATGGAGAACTATGAGCTTCAATTAGAAATTACTTACTTAGGTGGTAATCACAAGGCACACATGGTCTCCTAACAAATATTAAGGCACAATTTTATCAACATTAAATTCATGAAACATAAATTTCTTAACCAATTCTAATATTTCATTTTGTGAATCATAGTGTTTCTTGTATATATTCTTAATTAATTCTAATAGAGGACAATACAATCACACCTGAAACAATGTCGTAGAATTTCCGAAACCAAGAATATCAATTCCAATATTCGTTAAATCAATTACCAAGGTGAAATGTTCAAAATGTAACATGGTTAATTTAGAATGATTTTTCTGACTCAAGTTATCTACCAATTTGTTATCATTTCAAGGATAATAATTGATCTTGTAATCATACCCCTCTATCAGTACCATCAAACTTATCTTCCAAATTATAAATTACTTATGAGTAAATATATACTTCATATTTTTTAGACATTATATATTTCTCATTGTATCCATATAAATCACACCTCTAGATTTTGAAATTGAAAAAGTAGATAATTCTATATTATGTGTGGGATAATTTTAATTATAAGGTTTCAGTTTGATTAATGTATAGAAAATTACCTGATCATTATGAATTACAACACAACCAAGTCCCTTCAATGAAGCATCACTATAGATTATAAAATGACCATTTCTCAAATGTAGGGCCATATCTTGAACATTTATAAATTTATTTTAATTTTCTAAAAACAAACATCACATTCTTCTGTACAAATAAATTTATCCCATTTTTGTGTTATCTTAGTTGGTTGTTAAGATAACCGTGAAAATTTCATAAAAAACCATCTGTAATATTCTGCTAAGCCAAGAAAAATATGAATCTCAATACCATTTTATGTATTTTCTATTCATAAACCACATTCATTTTTGTAGGATCAACATTTTTGCAATCATCATTATCAGTGATCCCAATTGATGAAATATGTTACAATCCAACATAATTTTTTTTTAAATTTACCACATATCTTATTTCCATTAAATATTTGCAGAACAGTCCCGATATGCTTTTAATTATCCTCATAATTTTTTGAAAAACCAAAATATCATAAATAGAAAAAAACTAAACCAAATACTAATGGACGGTTCTATTCATTATATCCATAAATAAAACATGAGAATTTATCAAAAAAGGAGAATAATAAAAAATCATAATTCTTATATAGAGTATGAAATGTTGTTTTTGAAATGGAATCCTCCTTCACCTTCAGGTAATAGTACCTAAATCCCATGTCAACATTGGAAAAATAATGAGCTCCCTAGAGATGATCAAACAAGTCATCAATATGACGAAATAAAGACTTATTATAAATGGTAAGGTAATTAAAATATCTATAATTAATAAAAAGTATCGTGAAACTATATTTATTTTCAAAAAAATAAAAGCAATACTTGGTGAAGATCATGGATGAATGTACACTTAATCAAGATACTCCTACAGCTGACTTCTCAATTCTAGAAGTTACTCTGGATCCCTTCGATAAAGAGGATTCATAGTTGACATCGCATCAGGAAAAAAATCAATTGAGAATTAAACATCTTGGTGAATTATAACACTAGGATACTCAATAGATAAAATAACCATGTGGTCATTTTCCCCTATGACATCATTAATCATAACACTTAAATTATGTTTAGTAATATTTTAATGATAAATTTCATTTCTATTTACAAAAATTCCCCATTTTTCTAACACGTTAGTAATGTTATGGGTTAATTCTTATAGAAAACAAAAAAATTCTGAAAAATAATATCTTTGTCTCTACAATAAAGAATATCTTGGTAAACAGTTATCCAATCCATGTCCATAATAACATAAATAACTAATAGGGGTAAAAGCAAATAGTTTTTAGTTAATTACTTTCAACTTTCAAAAATAGGATGATTCATATAATTCATGTTTTCTCTAATATTTCCCCATGGTGTTTTAACAAAAGTATTTATTTCATTTCATGATGTGAAATTTCCAATTTACTATAAAATATTCAGAAATAAAATAAAATGGAGACCCCTTATGAAATAAGACATTATAAAAATCCAAGAATAAAAACAAATTTCCTGATTAAAATTCATTAGATGGCCATAAATATGCCTAATTATACATAAAGGAATTCATTACACATTCCTTATTATTGGATAACTGCCTCCCATTTTTCATATATTTCATTGGGAATTTATTTCCATAATGACCCATCTCGCCACATTTGATGTAGTTTATTATTTTCTTATCTGAATTAAACATACCAATACTATGATATTTTTCATTACTATCTTAGGACACATGTCCTAACTTACTATATCAAAAATAATTCCTAGGTTTTTTAAATAATCTACTAGGATTCTTTTTGCCACACGTCCAAAAAATTAAAGACTAAATTTTTGTTCCTTCAGATTTCATTGATTGAATGCTACCCATTTATTTCAATCTATAAATATCTTTAAATTTTTTTAAATGTACATGTGATCATAAAAAACTAAAATTATACCCCATCATGACATTGAAAATGTTTCTCAGAGCTTTTGAATTAATAAGATTCCAACCAACTTCTCTATGTTTTCTTTAATTCAGTGTAAAAAATGATTTATTTTTCTATCAGGGTATCGATTAATATTTACTAACAATCATGTGAAGTTTTATTCATACATAACCACTAAATATTCCTCCTTTTTTTTCAATCCAGTTAATTGATTTTCTATCCTAAGTCAAACTACCTTAGGAAAATAGTTTTTTTAGAAATTATTCTTTAATTCATCCCATTCCAAGGCATCAATATATTTTTTTTCGTTGATTTTCTTGACCATTGACCACAACTAGTCAGCTTCACATTCAAAACTAACAATTGAGAGAATAAAATTTTATTTATCTAATCATACCATGACATTAAATATCTCATCATGGTCATTAATCCACCATTCAATAGCCACTAGGTCAAAAGTTCCACTGAATGTATGAGGGTGTTGCCTCATAAAATGTTCCACAACCATCATGTTACTTTGTGGTAGCTCTTGTTTTTCTATTTCATGGATTCCAACTCCATTTATATACTTTTCCAACTGATCCATCACTTTAATAAACTAATCAATCCCAATCTGAACCATTCCATGTTGTGGATTCAAAAAGATATTATCTGATTGCTGACTTCCTCTTTCAACTTCCCAATTTCTTTGGGGGAAAACCATTCCAAATAGACATATATTATAGGAAGAAACATGGTAATATTAAAATTATGTATAATTTATAATTAAAAAACAATACAAATAATTTATGGTATTCTATTAATATTATCTTAACCCCTAAAGTAATCTAGATCATGATTAGATACCATATATAAGAAACAGACCTTAAATATTACATAATCTAGAAAATTCAAATAGAATACACTTATTACATTCCAAATGATCATTTCAGTTTTGAGTTTTAGTGAATTTGGTCATAAAATATACACTATAAATAAGAAGTATACAACGTTTATAATACAAAATTAGTACCCATTTCTTCCATAATAAAAATATTTTTAATAAAACATGACTTCCTCCCAACATTCAATTTATCTTCATATTTTCTCCTAACCATCAATAAATTTTATAGAAAACAACATAAAAGATGTTATAAGAATGAAATTATAAATAAAGGACATAAAACAAGGATAGAATCATTTATTGAATTAGTAATTATAAAAATAAGAAATAATTTACACTAAGAGTTACTTATCACCCTTAAATTATTATATAGTTACTTTATGAAGAAATGATATTTCAATAAAACATATAAAATATAAATAAACCATCTAGATAAATAAGGGAATTATTTATATAAGACTACAAACCAAATGGATACCATATTAGTTGTAACCCTCATGCCTGCCTTACAATGTAACTGTCACGACTACCTTATGATTTAACCTTTAAGACTACCTTATAGTGTAACCGTCATAGTAACTCTTGGAATAAAGATCATTTTTAACATAAAATATAAACATACCCATTGAATTGGAGGGAGAATAAGTTTAAACCTTAATTAGAAACAATTCCCAATAACCATAACATAAAAATAAAATATGAATACTTTCAAAAAAACATTCACCAAGTAAAATCACCTACTTTAAAAAATTTATACATAAATATGAAAACATTTTCTTTTAAAATAACCAAGAAACTTTGTAAACAGGGATTAGTAAAATTAAGACATCCTCAAAATGGTATAATAAGTTATTTCATTGGAAGATAAAAGAATATTTTTTAAAATTTTTGTAAAAAGAGACATTATAAAGGATTTTCGAGGAATGTTCCTTAACTCAAGTTCGTATTACATAAAATGAGATACAAAATCTTATATAATGATTTACAAAGTATTATTTATTTATTACAGAACCTCGCTAATTTTATACTACCATATAAGACCATTTAATAACAAATTTCCACCCATTTATTAATAATATTATATTATTTCAATAGTTTTGGGTGCTTTATTTTCATAGATTCTATTTTTGATTGTGTATAGATTTTCTTATCAAAAGAAAGAAATAAACTAGGAATGGAAGGAATTTTGTATTAATATTATTCCATAATTTTAAATTAAACAATATAAATTTTTTTTCTAATATAAGGATTATTCCTTAGATAAAAAAGTTACAAAATTATATATTTTGGTGGTTTTTACAACCATAAAAAATGTATATCATTTTATCCAATATGAATTAAATATATTTGTTTAAAAACATTATATAAATAATAATATGTATAATAAAATATTATTTAACCATAATAATGGTTTTATGGCCATTCTTGAAGGGTGTAATGGAAAATTAATGCATATCAGCCACGATGGTAGTATGTAAACAGATCATAGATGATTTTTTTCATTTTTATAATAAATGGGAGTGGAGAAGGAGTTTGCTGATTTTTTTCTACAAAAATGATAGAATCCACTATATATAAGAAAAATGATATTTCATGCAACTTATATATGTGGAGGTGAAAAGATAATAAGAGAAAATATAAAATAAAATAAAAATAAAACAAAATGATGGATGATTTTTAATTATTAAATTCTACTCATTGAGAACCTCCTAAGGTCGTTGTTTTTGGCCTTTTGGTGAGATCCGTATGTATTGGACCTACAAAAGAGTCTTGGGAATGGAACTGGGTAGACATTAAAACACTAAAAGGTTCTATGGTGTGGGGAGAATATGTAGTCATGGGTAGTATTCATAGCGGATGAGAGTAGTTTTTTTCAATTATTGAATCCATTCATTTATTATTTTGTCTCATGACAATTAATAGTGTGAGAATCATCACTAAATATATTAAAATTTTCACTTTTATGATACATGATTTTTATTTATACTTTTATAGGATATTTTGATATTATACTATTCTAGATTCCAAAATTTCAATAAATAACCATTATTTCATTATAAATTTATAATGAATTTTATTATATAATTTCAGAATGAAAAAAAATTGATTTATAAGTACATTGGTTTCTACACTAGGTAGAAGAGAAGGGGAATAATATCCAAACATTCATGTTGTTTTCTCTGTACCATCATCACATTGTATATCATCACCTTAATGTTCTAAACATTCATCATGAATTCTATTGATCTGATATCCAGTAACATAACCTTCAAATAATTTCTAGCCTTTTGATTCTCGTTCATTATTAATTATAGAGAAAAACAAACTACCATAAGAAACTAATTGTTTTATGAAAACAATTCAATCTCTCCATAATTAAAATATGATAAATGTATATAATTCCCTAAATTAGTTATTATGGGAAAACTACTAGAAGAAAAGTGTATTTAAACCCTTACCATTGAAAACCAAATTCACAACTACTTATACAATGGAATCCCACAATTCTTTATTGGCACCCTCATGCCTGAACACCAAAACATCACCTCAATAATACTAGGGGTATATATGATGTCATAGATATGATAAATATTTTTTATATCCATTAGTCTACCTGTTGAGGTTCATGCGTAGCCTTGAATGATGTAGTCCTCTCACACAATAACATCCATAATCAATCCAGTTATACTATAGCTCCTAGGTGTACATAAAAAAATATGTTATGGACAAGTTATAAAATATTGACCTCAAAAACATTTCCCCTAATGATAATCTAGATGTTATTATGATTTTTAGCATGATTCACTTGAAGAGTATTATCTGACACTCCAAAGGAACTTGTTGAACATGTCTTAAAGGCATGCAACTACGCACCAAAATAAAAGAAATTATTTGAAAATAGATTAATATCAGATATATCTTGGAATCCATAATTGAAAAAAATAGATTAAGATCATCAAATTGATAAAAGAAACTCACAAAAAAAACATCCCATGGTAATTTCAGCCTCATCATGGATGGATTTAGATATGCAGTCACCACAACCGACAAATGAAGTTCTATAAATCCTATCTTATGGTTACAAAATGTCCAAAGTTACTGAATCATGAGAAAAATGCATCATTAATATAAGAATATGATTAAATAGAACTATTTACCCTCTAAAAATGAACCCAAACCGAATTTCCATATACATTAAGGGTATTCCCAATCTCCATAATCTAGGTATTAGCACCTGAGCATCAAACAACAACGAGAGTGAACTATATCACCCAAACTGATGTAGATAACATAGAATAAATATATAATATAGATAAATAGTTGAATATATAAATATATTCAATAAATTATAGAGGAAAATAGAAATTATTAATCTCAAAGTAGTTAGAAAACGCCAAAGTACAAGTATAACCATTAGTGGAATACTAAAAGAGAAACCAACCACTCCATGTGATTTGAAGGAAAAAATCCATCCATCTCACCACCAGATACCTAGAAACAGCTGACATGAATCCTCACCAACTCAATATATCACCCTACCTTTCTATGTTTCATAGAAAATAAAAATGTTCTATGGATCTTTGATAAGGAGCATATAATGTGAGATAATAGTCTCAATAAGACCCCACATAGGTTTTCCATAAGAAGTATCTGTATAATAATATGAACATAAAGTCCATTGAAGAAAATAATGAATCATAAATATTTTATTTTGTTTTGTATAAAAATAATAAATTATAATTTAATATTACCTTTCCTCACATTTCCAAAATAATCCATGTAAAATAGTTTCAAATCACACTATATATATAAATATAGTGGAATCTAATAAAATAATGTATCATATTTAATATCAAATACCTATATATACATGATAGAAAATAAAAATAAAAATCACAGGTAAAATCATTCTTTGGATCAATAAAGGTCAAGATAGTGAGCAAACTCATCAGTAGACATATAAAATAACACACATCGAGCCCTTAGATATATACTTTGAATATAGAGAGTTTTGGAACACCTAAGAAAATGAACATCCAAAAAAATTAACCAGTCCCTAGAATAAAAAACCTATGGATTAGAGGAACACCCTATTATTTAACCCCCACAATAGAATCAATATTCATGGTCTATAACTTCACATTCCAACTAAGTACCAAAGAAATTCCATGTTCTTTATTTTCATAAAAAATCAATTAAAATAGTTGTTTTAAACAATTTCTGAAATACATTCACATTTTTTTTAAAATACATTTTCCTTTAAAAAAGAAATGGAAACCCATCTTTTATAAAAAATTCAAATCACAAAAAAAATCAATCATACCATTTGATTTATAAAACAATTTAAAAATAAAAAATAAATAAATTCATCCAACCTATGCTAGAGATAGAACCACCTACCTCAAACACATGTCTCAAACACCCACAATGGTAACCACCAACAAGGAAGAAAACAAATATGACAATAGGGGAGCTAGAATCAATCCACCAAACTCAAAATCAAATTAATTTATGAAAATGTATGGTGGATAGAATAAACCAAAAAATACCTCAATGATTGTCTTGTAATCACCTCAATAAAGTTTTAACCCTTAGGAGGAAGATATCATTAATGATCTAGAAGAAAAAAAGATGAATGAACACAAAGAACCAATAGATCTACTCTCTTGGTGCAGAAAGTCTATTATAATATACGCCAATGAAGGAAAAAAGGATTACTCTCCAAATTAAATGAACTAAAATAAAATATAGATTAGTCACTAAATAATAAAATCTAGGTGGTCTCAAAAATCTCCCTTGATATCCTCTAGCTCGAGTGTGAAGAGGAAATCAATGAATCAAATAGATATGAGCTATGAAGTTCCCTAAGATCCAAAATCCTGATATTTATATCATGTGAAACACATTTTAATTTTGTTTTATCAGTGAAAATCTAGTATTCCGAAAAAACCACATCCATTTGATTAAAAATTGGGATTTTTTATTAATCTTTATGTAATGTGTATTAAAGATGTGTAGAAATTTCATGACCTGTACCAGTTCAAGGATTTTTTCCAAGGACCAATATGAGGCATATAATACCATTACACGGTGTGTATTTTCTATATATATATATATAAGCTTAATTTTTTTAAACTCAAAAAACAGATCTACCATTATCTGAATATTGGGAGAACCCTAAAAATAAATAAACACATTTATACTCAGAATACATTAATTAAAGTAATTATATTACCCTAAATATTATGTCATTCTCAATAGAAAATTCTCTCTATTCCCTAGAGTCCCAACATGCATCCAAATAAACATGGAATCAATAAATGAGAAGAGAAATACCATAAATTAGGTAATGGAAAATTATAAATAGACCATAATTTTTATGGATGTTAAATTCATGAATAATTATGATTTCATCATAATTTAATGATGAAGATGAATTATGATATAGTGAATCATATATATTACTAATGGTGAGGAATTTAGTGATTTAAAAATCACGGATTACATAAGTAATTTTTTCATAATGGATTGTGTATAATATGAAATGAGATATTGATTTTATTATTCATTTATAAAAATATGATTATGGTTCTACATTTTCAGGGATATAATGTCAAATTGAAGTATTAATAAAATATATTGAAATATTATTTCATGAATAATGTTTCAAGGAGAATCCATATTGATATAGAGCCTAAAACACATATGAATCCATTAAAACATAATAGTTAAATAAATTAAGGTTAAAAATATGATAAATGAGATTAGTGGAGTAATGGGTGGGTAAGTTTCAATTAAACATGAATTATAGAAAAATGAATATAGTAATGTCTAAATTTTTTAAAATTTATATATTTATAATTCTTTTAAATTATGAAAATATTTTTTTGATACCTTTTAAGGATATTTTATATTCGAGGGAGATTTATTTGTTGAATAAAGTTCCGATGAAATACCCATATAATGGATATCATCCTAGCATCATAATAACAATAATCCAATATAATAATGTTAATCTCATATTAGGAAAATTATCAATGATTCCAAATGTCAGATAGTTCATTGGTACGGTAATTATCAATACATAAGAAAAAAATACAACATATATGATAAATTCAATACCAATAAGTATAATGTGTTGGGTAAGGATGATATATGGGTGTATGATTTCAATTTTTCACTATATTAAATGTACAAATTTTTTTAATTTACCACTATCTAATTTTATCTCCACATGGCATGACCTTGTACATATAATTTTTGGGAATTCTTTTCTATCAATAAAAATAGTGAAACTGTTAAATATAAATATCAAAATTGAAAGGAAGATACATTTTGATGTATATTTATAATTTAAATATATTCATAGGACATTCCCACATCATGGGTGGATTATTTTTATGTAATTTCAAATCATTTTTTGTTTTTCAACCCAATTCATGTACCATCGTTGCTAGAAGAATTTGAGGATTCCTTCGGAAGAACACACCAGATATCTAATTGGAAATCATTAATGAATTTTTATGAAATGTCTTTTGATTGAAATGATTCAAAGTACCTCTTTGAATAGGTATTCACAATGTGCGTTATAAACCCATCCTAACAACCAAAATGTAAACAACATCTAAATAATCATATAAACTACTTTTTAATCAATGTGAAAGAAACCACTCAATCCCCCAAAATATCATTCATGTGATATGTGTATAAGGAAATACTTATTATAGGATTTCTAATCCGATAAATAAGATAACCAAATAAAAAATCTAGAATTTTGGGTTATAAATAAATATAACTATATTCTCTAAATCAATTTAGACAAAAATTACATATCTATAATTAAAAACAAGGATATAGAAAGTGTTGTTTAAAATATTAACCACGAAGATGTACAAATTGGGTTTCCCTTAAAATTTCACCAAAATACTAAAAAACAATAAGGGGCCCCCTGATAAGAAATATTTGAATAGATGTAGTGGAAAAATTATATAATTTTGAGGATTGTATTATATAATCAACTTTATTTGAAGATTTTTTGAAAAACTATATATCAAAACAATCAGTTCCTTAGTCAAGTAGTGAAGAAGGATCAAAATCCTAATATTTTTGTGGAAAATAACAAATAATATATTTGGGACAATAAGAATCACATGGGATTGATATAAAAAATAACATTATGGGACCACATACTACCTTACCATTTAAAACTATGATTATGGTAAAAGAGGCCTAAAAATTCACATTAGGGATAATATAGGAGGAATGGGAATGAAAACTGATAAGTATAAGCAAGATGAAATGTGGAATGTTGTTTATGAAGTAAGAATAAAGAAGGAAACCTTATAACATATTAGGGAAGAAACTAATATAGAATTAACAGTGATTGAAATAAGCACTTAAAATCCATTGGTAGTGAAACCATACATTAGAAATATTTCTCTTATAGAGATAATGCTCTAAGGTAGGGTAGAGTCAAAGTATAAAATTTTCATAGAGATGTTCAACAAACTACAAATTAATATCATATTCATTATGGAAATAGATATTTTTTGTAGAATATGAAATTACTCAAAGGACTTATATACAAAAAAAATAATATGATGAAAATTGGAGTGATATATTTAATTGAATAACATTAAATTTTATTTTATAAAAATATCCCCCCAAAATTTTATAATTTTAATATATTATATATTATTTTTTATAATATATACTGAATCATCAATTAATTAATTATAATTAATTGGAATGTATTAATCATATACTATTAATTTTTTCAAAAATCACTATATATTAAATCATAACAATGTATTATTTTACCCTCATATAGTAGACTGATCTATTTTATACCTTATTTGAATCCTAGTGGGAATATTAGAAAATGTTAAAAATAATATCCTTCTCACTAATTTTTTATTTTAAGGATGGATAACTGTGGATATGTATAGATCATCTTTAGATGACATTTTCTATCCATTGAGAATTATTTTTTAGATAAGATTCATTGATACTTTATTTTATTGGTTTTAGCGGTGAAAATCACACTCTGATTGAGCGTTGTATAGAAACATGTATATTAAACCAAATATTTTTATACTATTATTACTATAGAACATTATTATAAATTGATAATGATAAAACTACAAGAAGATATACATATACTGGAGTTTATTAATGATAATGTAAAGGGATTAAAATATAAAAATAATAATTTCCTCGAACAAGTGATACATGTTATTGTAGTTGAATAAATTCTCTGAGATGTTTTCTCACAATTGATTCTATTTATTATGAAAAAAAATTATGGATCTACAGAATGTCATAATTAATTTATGTTACCCATTAATTATGGTCTCCCAAGCCATAAACATACATTATTTTCTGATTTATACTATAATTTATTGAGAATACATGTGAAGGATCTAGAGTTCTAGTGACATTTAAATATTATAAAAACATATACATCATCATAAACATAAAAAAACCTTTTCAAGAAACTAAATAAAACTATCCTAATGGCTGGAGATTTTGTAAAACTATATATGAAATCATTGGGAAAATATAAAAGGGAAAGGGAATATTAGAGTGGATAGTATGGGGGTAAACACTAGGTATAAATAATTATGTAAGATTTAAAAGGAAATACCTGATATCCTAAAGAGGAAGTTCAAAAACATGGAAACATACAATGAAGAAATGATATAATATGGTCATGGAATCACAAAAATGTGGATATAATATAAAAAATTATATTATAAATATAAATCAAGGGTCTCTCCCATGGTAATCATCATAAAATTGAAGATGTCTCATGGCGGATTAGGCTAAATCCATAATCCATTACACAAAATATAATGATATTTAATGATTTAACTAATGAATTGGATGAATATATAATTATAGGATAAGCCATCACATAAGTGAATGTCATATATAAGAATTACATTGGTGGAAAATATTCTATAAATAATCATAAATTTGATTAATCCAACGTGAAGGATGTCAGTCTTGTAATTCTGATTTAATGAAGAAATGAAACTATAAATAATAAGGTTTCCCAAGATATATCGGAATTAAAGTAAATGAACATTCATAACCATCAAATCTATATGTATTGTTAACATGGATGACAAATGTAAAAAATTCACAAGAGGGATCTTGGTTTAAAAATAAATAAATATGAATCCCTTGGGTAGTGCTTCGTGAAATATTTAAAGAATATTTTTAAATTAGGAGAGAAAATATTTCTTTCTATAGATTAAAAATTTAACAGAGATGTTTCTAAATAAAATAATTATGACATTTATCTTCTATTAAATGTTTAAAAATATTTTATGGGGGTTATTCTCTATATGAGAAAAAAATAGCATAGTTACTTTATCTGCGTCCACATATAAGTCTTAATTTAAAAGTAAATAAAAAATATATAACCCCAGAAATGAAGTGGATATTTGACTAGGTATAAAATTATTGGATATATATTCAAATATAAAATAGGTAAATTAGAATAATAATTATTAAAGTTGATTGAAATAATGATATTGTTTAACTAAAATATCATGTAGGTGGTACAAAAGATCCCATACTACGTTTTAAAATATATATATTTTTAAATTCCACATCATAAGAAAATAATACTTTAATTTGAAAATATTATAAAGTAAATATTAATTTCACATGTGATAAATAGTAGTCATGTTTCCAATAAAAATTTAGAATTATGTAAGGAATAGAAATTATGCACAAAGATGGAAAATTATTGTTTAAATGGATGGGAATTATTTGTAAAAAATTTGTTTCTAAAAAAATGATTATATTAAACTAATAAAGATCATTTGAATCAACTACATCTACCATGATTGATATAGGTAGTACCATATTAAATAAAATATGAAAATCTATTAGAAAGATTATAACTTAATAATTCAAATTTATTAATAAAAGTCCCTTATATTTTTGTGAAATTATCAAACATATCCCACAGAAATGTGTAGAATTAATAGAAGTAATGTTTCTAATTTGAAATATTTATTATGTTACTATATGTTATGGGGGTATTATATTCACCATTAAAATTAATATTGGTGAATAATATCAAATCCAACACCAATTAATTGTTATTGAGACAGAACCCTTATAACATAAGTAATTTTTTAATGCAATGTTTTTGGAAGCTATAATGTCCTAGAGTTATATAAATCACATGCATTAAAAAATGTAGAATTATAAAATTTAATTTTTTATATATATATTGTAGAGACCCGAAGATTAACGTACATAGAAATTACATTACTTTTGCGGAATACTTAGTACATAAAAAACACACACACACAAGGACCATAATAGTTTAGTGTCTTTGGAAACTCGGAATATAATCTTCTAATCATGGTGAAAGATCTTCAGCATCTCCCATAAAGATCTTCTTTTTTTAAACCTAAATCCTTTCTTTATATCCTGGAGAAAAGAAAACATAAAAGGGTGAGCTCAAATGCTCAGTAAGGGTAAACAAAAGAAATATCAATCACGTCATGTTCATAAGAACATATCTTTTGGAAATCATAACCAGCAAAAGAGATCATAATTTCATAACATGAGATAAATCATAGTAGTGAAATGTAATCCCAATAATCATAACTTATAAAACGAAACTTTGTGGAATACACACATAATCATAGATAATCATTTCTTATTAGTCAATACTCATTGCCAAGACTATCTTATTGGACAAAGTCCCTTTCTGAATCGAGTTCACTCCTCGTTTCAGTCCTGTTTCACTGAACTGGTATAACCTACCGTTCCAGCCATGTCTATCTCATGAGATATAAAATATTTACCCAATGCATTGGAGGGAGATATAGGTCCCACCCATCTCATAATGATACCATTCTTATGTGTTCCACAAAATCATAAATCATTCCTCATTGCATATCCCATGTAATAAAAATGGGAATCTTAAACATCGTGACATCATGAAACAATTCATATAAGATAAAGGAATTCATAAAAATATTTCCATCACAACATAATCAAATCAATGTAACAATAGGGATAGAGACAGAACCCTTTATTATCTTAGATGGAAAATAATTCTGATAAAACTCTTGAACTCCATTCTTGAGGAAAATATCCTTTTTACATGATTTTTTTTCCTTTCTTAACATGTCATAAAATTTTAAACTAAAATAATTTGATTAAAAATAAACATGAAAACATGAAAATAAATATTCTTGGAAATAATGTTTTAAAAATCCATTCATGTCGTATAAGTTAAAAAAACATTCTTCTCGTATTTTTGTCGGAAAAGTCAAAAAGTACCTCGTACGAAAAACGACAAAATATTTCATTCATATCTTTTACTAAAAACTCACCGAAGGGTAAAATTGGATTTAAAAAATTGTAAGTGGATGTAAATAATATTAAATATTGAGGGAACATAGATGTTGATGATAAAATACACCCCAGTAAATACCAACATATAAACAATCTCGGATAAAATGAGATTGTGATATTTTCCCTTACCTTAGGTACGATTTGCTTCGTAAGTGTCTGAACCTCCTGTATAATGATTTAAATAATGTTATTGGCTTATTCCAGAATCATACGTATTTTTATGATATCATATATGGTTATATTCTTAGCTTCTTATTAGTAATATTTCATTACTACTTGTTATTCGGGTGTTTATTACTTTTTGTTCTTATGCGTGTTTTGTCGAATAAATTCTTATTCTTCTATTTAGGTTATAGATACCTCATTTACATAATGGTATTAGTTTAATATATATCATATTAATTCATTAAATCCATTTATATAATCATTATTCAATGAATATCATGTAGAACGAATCGCATCACATCGTGGAGACGGTATTCCGTACGTACGCACGAGCGATGATATCGTTCCCATGATCGTGGAATTGTATTGGAGTGTATGTATACTATTTCAGAATCAATAACACTTTACAATAATAATATATATTCATTACTTTAACCCTTATACCTATCCACATAAGGTGGTGGTGGAAAATAGATTACACCACCGCGTGGAGACGGTATTCCGTACGTACGCACGCACGATGATTTCATTTTCCGTAGGATGGATAGATGGTGAAATAGGGTTGTTTCATACATATAATAACATATCAGTATATGAGTGATACTGATGTTATTACTTCATAATGAAACAACATAATATGAAGAAGAGGAAGAAGAAATAAAGGTGAAAGAATCGGTAACGGACATTACCTCTTCTTTGAAGCGCCTCTTTGATACCTCCTCTTAGGGCACTAAAATTGGTCTTTAAAGAAGACCAGGACATCTAGGATGTCTCTAGGGAAGTGGAGAGAAGACATTGTCAGGGTTTGGCCGAGCTTGAAGGCTCAATGTGGTGTGAGGGAGAGAGGGAGGAAGTGCCCTTTTATAAGGGAGGAGAGGGGCACCTTTGGAATAACTAAAAGTATTATTTTATTATAAAGTCAAATAGATTTTTAATAGCTCCAAATTGAGTTATTTCAAATATAAGGTAGGTATGGGTCGAAATCCTATCATCCAATAGAATTTGGACAAGTTTAGTTTACTATTTTAACCATATCATTTTGTTTTAACTTTAAGTTAGATAATTTTACTTTTACCGTGTCTTTTTGTGTTCTTACACTATAAGGTTAATAAACATACTATAACAAGACAAACGAACCCCAAGTTGTTTATTATTAATATATATAACCTTATATAAGTCATTTTTACGAACCTTAAAGTTTTAGGAATATAATAACAATTAATAATATAATATTTGTTTTAAAAACTATTTTATGTCAATTTTGACACAATTTGGTAATTGATTTTTGTAAAAATCATAACAGTATGTTTAGTTAGAAAAAAGTTAATTAAATCAACACTAACATGTCATATTAATATATAAATTTTTTGGAATTCATAAAAAGTCTCAAATTACATTTATTTAGGTATTTATAACATCAATTATGTCAATATTTCATTAATAAGATATTTACTGCATCATCATTGTGTCATAAATAAATTAATTTATTTAAAGTACAAAAAGTACAAAAAAATATCATTATGTAGGAAATCTTTTTATCTTTCTATTGAATATTTATAGTCGAATTTATCTAATATATATCCCTATATTAAAAATGATTTACTTATTAAACTTTGATTTTAACTATTTTAACCCTTCTTTAAATAAATTAATAATAAATGTCCTAATCTAATCCAAGTGAGCTTAAATGGTCATATTTTATTCCTAAGGTTGTTTTTTATCTAATTAAACTTGTCAAATAGAATTAGGACATGTTTTAGGGTAATAATAATATCATTTTTACCCTTAATTACCCTATTTACTTTTAACCGTGGTAAAAAAGGTAAAAAGTTACTATTGACAAAAAATTATTTTCATCTCATTGAACCAAATTTTAGTCCTTGATATTAACAGTGTCTCTCTGATTTTCAAAATTCCACTCACAGAAGCGGTAAAATTAAGTTTTATGAAAAATTCAGTTTTTTAACTACCACTTAGTGGTTTCACTATTCATCAAAAAATGAAAGTTTCCAGAAAAATACCAAAAATTAGGCTGAAGCTATATTTGATATTATGAATTCAAAAATGATGTCTATTTTATAAAATTCAAAACATATCAGTTACATTAACTAATTTAAAAATTAATTCCCATCGTCAAAACAAATAGCGTGTTTTTAAGAGATAATAACTATCAAAAGATTGACACTAGTTTATATCGGGTTTAAATGTGAAATTACATCCAATGACCAACATTGTATTTAATTGTAAAAATATATTCTAAATATACTTTAAAACCACTCAAATTAATAATTTATCACTATTAATTATTTTGATTTAAAAATATGTTTTTAATTAAAATTTAGTAATTTTCACTATTCATCAGAATATGAAAGTTATCCGAAACGTACCAAAATTTCACCCTAAGCTAATTTTGATATTCCGAATCCAAAAATGAAGTCCATTTTGAAAAATAATATTTAAAAAATTTCAAAAAGTGGTTATTACTATTCATAACGGCTAGTTTTAAAAATATTTTAATAGCATATCATTGTTTAGTAAAACTCGGTATTGGATATGACGTAAGCTATCGAGGAAGGCCGTGATTGCGTATAATGCAAGGCAAGTCAAGGATGCATGTTTTTCAAGCTCCTTTTTGTGTATCGTATAACACAAGACATTAATGAAATTAAAAATAATATTTTTCATAAAATCTCGGGGTGTTACATATATTCAAAATAAAAATATGATATTGGTGCATAAAATAAAACATAGACCAATAAAACAAATTTCAATAAAACCCATTATCCTTCTCAAGATTCTTTTTGTGCATATTACTAATAGAATGAGAAAATTTTTTATTCATGAAATTCCAATTTTATTGACTAAATTCATTATAGTCATAGAAAATGACTTCACTTCTATTGTTGTTTTAGAAAGATATAGAATAATGGATATAAATGACCATTAATCATTTTAATTTTTTAAAATATTATAATTTTACAATTAATTCATTGATTAGTATATATATTAAGTGTAATGATAAAGAGTTATTGACACAGAAAAAAGAAGTGATGGCCAAGACCAATAGGATCATACCGTATGATTCCCATATATAGAAGGTTCTGAGGGAGATTGCATCACTAGAACATTCTCTTGACATAAATGAAGCTGAATATACTCCATATATATGATATGTTCAAGCTAAGCGTGGTCATAACACCATAAATGTTCATTGAACCACCACAATAATGTATCACCATTGTACACATTACCCATTGTCATTACACTGGTGTAATTACGAGGTATGTATCTAGTCCCTAGATGTGTGGACTGTATGTTTCATTTTGATAAAAAAAATTCATGTTAGTATAATATTTAGTATTATATAAGAAAATATTTTTTATAAAACCAAAAAAAAATTAATGAAAATTTATTTTAATAAAATAATATTATTATATTATATTTATATTAATAAAAATTATAATATAATACATTGAATACAAATATAATTTTTTAATGGTTTGAAAGCGGTTAGTTTCGTAAAAAGAAGTATTTTTTGATAAGTTTTATTTATTTAAAATTTTAAATTCACAAAATTATACATTTATATTGGTAAAATAATTTTATATTCTCAAATAAACCGAGTGAAATTGCATAATGGTTAATTATTCATAATATTCTGATATATTCTGTGTTTTGGTTTAAAGTTAAATATAGAATAAATATACAATTCGAATTATGAGAAAATAACATCCTAAAAATAATGTAATTAATTTGAAATAACATATACATTAAAAAATAAATATTTAAACATTTAATTAATGTTTTTTTTTCATTTTATTTTATTAATTTTATATTCCATTAATGAATCCTCCATAAACTATAATATAATATAAGGTTCTAAAATCTATTTTTATATGTCAAACTTACTTCCACATCACCAATAGTATTATTTCAATATATTCGGTTCTTTTTTATAAAAAATATTGTAAACCAATCACCCTTTACAGAGACCATCTGAAAAATATGTGGATGGTTTGTGGATTTAATTATTGTAATATATAGAATCTAATTAATATGTTTAGAAATTAATAAATTATTCTCCACTTTTTTTCTATAAATATTGACACAACATACCACTCCTATTTAGTAAAAAATCATTGATTAAGAATATTATATCCCTCTACCTCTATAATGATCTCTTAATGTACTCTAAATCTCCTGAGAAGATCCTCCCATGTTCTTAGAACTATCCTTGCTATGTACATGATTTCTCTCTTATTTTCTATTCTATAAACTTCTTTCTATTTATCCTTTTGAATCCCAATAAATTATGTTTTCAAGTTTTTATAAGTAACAGTTTTCTATCCAATAGATTTTCTATGAATGAGATATCATTTATCTTCTCTCATTACAAAACATACATAAAACATTACACTTCTAATGTTAGGAATTCTCTCTTCATCCTCGTTAATCAAGAACCTTCCTTATATTATTCCATTTGATTTACTATTTTTCATGTTTGAATGTTTTTTATGAATCCCTTTTATACTACATATTATGTGCATGTAATGATAAAAAACCCTTTTATCCCGTTAAACCAATCCATGTAGTCTAATTATGTTATTTAAATTATCCTATGAATTTCTAGGTTGAACATTTCTATAGTGAATAATAATCCCCAAATTTAGTCAGGGATATTATCCTTGGTGTTCATATCCGTAATTATTTTTGGACTACCATGTATGTAACCCAAAATTATTAAATGAATGAATAAAAATGATGAAATAAATTATTATGGTGCATGATATATGTGGCCAAAAAATGCATGGATGTGATATGAATGTGATGTTTGAGACTAAAATTATATATCCCTTCAATGAATTGAGTAATTTTATATCTAATGAGATACTATGTATGGTTCGTGGGAGGTTATCCAAAAAATATTTTTTCATGATGTCTGATCAGTTATACATAACTTATGCTTATAGTTATATGTTCTAAATTTGTGAAACAGTCCAATGCTTCCTTGATGTTATCAACTTTTATCATGCTTCAATGATCAGGTTTAGGACTCTCATCATTTTTATGTCAGCTTGATATCCCTCAATAGACATTTATTTCATTCATTGGGATATTATTTCATTGTTCCCTTACAAGTATTTATAGCTCTCCAATTCATTATGTATGTCCCCATGTCATCCCATCCTGTTTTAGAAGAACAGTGGATTTTAAGTGTATGTAAAGATTTTTAAATCAATTATTTGTACCCCTATTTGATGTTATTGTGCTATATAACTAATATCATAAATACAATAGGCCTCGTGATCTTTTTATATTTATTTATTCTAGTCATTATTTAATAAATATTTTTGATAATGTGTATAAATATATTTTTTATAATAGTTTATAATATAGTTAATTACTAGTTATTTTGGGTGATTATTGTTAGAAAACATTATATAAATACAGAGTTATAAGACTAAACATAGGGAAACATCCTTAATTTTTTGTGAAGTATCGAGTAAGTGGTTTCTATGATACAAAATACCTATCTAGATACTATATGTTGATGTGGATATAGAATAGTTGTACCTAGGGGTAATAACCATGAAAATGGTGTATTTTTTATTATGTTGATCATCACCTAATGTATAAAAAAGAGGAATTGCTGCACATCTGGTATAAAACACTATTTTGATATGCTATAGTAAATCAATAAGTTCTTTATGAACCATTATAAAGGGAATAAAAAGGAATCTGGAATTTTATATTAGGGAATATTTAATGGAATATGTAGATTGAAATATATAATTTCATATAAAAATAATTTGTTTCATTTATGAGATATCTATCTAATGTTTTTAGTTTCACAGTTTTATGTGTAAAACAATAAAAATTGTCATCTCTCGATCTTTTTTTTATAAATAAATTATTAAAACCATACTAAAAAAAGTTATTGTTTCTAATCATATACATACCTAAAATTCCACATTATAGCTAAAAACTATTGTACTGACTGATAATATTTTCATTCTATTTAATGTTTCTTTTAAACTCGGTGTTGGGTGTAACATAGGGTAAAATCAGGTCTGTGTGAAATGCAAGATAAAATTAGTGTTGTATGTAATTCAATCTAATCCCAATTTATTATGTAAAGAAAAATACTAAAAACAAGAGATATGAATAAAAACAATTTTGAGGAAATGTTTTAATACAATTTATGAACTATAAACTAATTTTGAGGAAATGTTTTAATACAATTTATGCACTATAATTTCTTTCAAATGTTTAAATTTTATCTTATGTGTTTTCTAGACACGAGATATGAATAAAAACAATTTTATGCTCTACTATTTATTTTCCTAAAAAATAATTATGTCACGAGTTAGAAAATATTTCTAAAATTAATTTTTTGTATCATTTAGAAAATATATTTTAAAAAATAAAATGAATTTATGAAATATTCATGTAATAAATATATTAGATAGATCATTTGAGAATTGTTTGGAATATAAATATTGTGATGAACGGGGAAATCATTTGTTTTTATTGTAAATTTTTATTTATTTTAAATAATTTTAAACATTATATTTTTTTAAGAAACTTTATAAAAAATAGTTAATGTATATCTCTATTATTCCAATTTAGGTCAATGTAATCATTTTCATATCGAAATATGATATTATTGTTTTTAATCTTTTGAAAATTTTCTCTTTCAAAACCTGTTATCACATCACATATGAGGGATAAATTTAAATTTAATTTTTCCACATTTATGAATTTAATTTGAAAAAATGTATTTCATATTTGGAATCAGAATAGTTTATATAATTTATTTAGTTAAACTTAATTTTGGATAAAATTAATAGGAAAAATATAAACAGTTATTTACCGTGATTGAGGTTAAAATGTATTTACTCAGGGGATTAAACTAAAATAATAACTTAAAAAATTACTCAAACCATGTAGATACTCCATTTTACGAAATTATTTAGACCATATGTCTTATATTTTTTATAATGGACCATTTTAGATCTTATTTTAATCTGAACACCATGGTTACCCTATTTGCTTTCAAAATATTACAACTATGACACACACCTCACTTATAAAAGGCCACAAACTCTCCTCTCCTTTTAACTCTAACAAAATAGATTTTTTCAACTAATAAAAACTGATCTAAAATCCTTAATTCTCTCCTCTCATCCTATAAGACTTAGTTCAGTTTGAAATATTTTCTATGAATCCTTTTTTTGAACCAAAATAAGTTATAGAAAGAAGAGGTAACCTCCCTAGTCAGCATTTTATGTTATTTTTTCATCCACATTGATTAATTTTTTATTCAAAAATATTGTAATAAAACTATAGGTAAATTAAAAAGACTTATATATATTATTTTTTTAATTTAATAACCTATATAATTCTATTAACCCGTTTAATGGTTTAGGAAATATTCACTCACGTGTACGATAGATTATATCAATGAAAACTGATATTATTCATTTTCCTTCACCACATCTCAATGATGGATATAATGAAAGATTTATTATATATATATATAGATGATATTTATGATATCATTATAATCATGCTAGCACATTTTCCTTATTACTTTCCATTCCATGGGAATATAATAATATAGATTATGTTTATGTTGGACTATTATCTCGCAAAAAGATGTGATTAGTTAACACTTTATAAGAAAGGTAATAATGATTTTTGTATTCAAATTATCTTATATAAATGATACAAAAATTATTATTTGATGTCATTATATTGTTTACATTTGTTTCTTTAGTTCTATTGGGAAAATTGAAACAACATTTATGCATTTGTATGTCCCACCATCTCCAAGAATGGTGTATTTCAATTAATGAATATAAATTTTAGAGATCAATAGATTTATATTTATAATGAAAATATATTATATATATATCCTCACAAGAAATAATGATATTATGGAACATGATTAAAGTAATAGGACAAAAAAATAAAAACATTCATTAAAATGAAATAATTTATTTCCTAAAATGAAACTTTACCATAAAGTTGTTAATAAATGTGAAATAAATGGTCATAAGTAAATAATATAAGGTGTTATATATATATATATATATATATATATATATTTAATTTACTATAATTTATGCAAAATAAACTTATATTTATTTTATAGAATTTTAGATAATGTATGAAGGATGTAAAAAATTTATGGTAAGGTATTTCATTCACAATTTTATTCTTCAATGAGACACATCCATATTCACCACATGTTTATTTTATGTAGTGTATATACTACACATGAATTTATTTTACGATTAATATAATAAAAAATATTGTCATTTACATATCCAATTTATGATACATATTTCACGGGGAATACTGTTCAATGGTCACTAAAGTAGTAAAGGATTTTTATCTCAAATTTACAACATTGGTACATAAATTTTGGTATACACATATATTCACATATATGTCATATATAATAAAAATTTTACATTTTATATAATCAATATGAATATAATTATTTATATTATTTGTCCCATTTAATGTTATTATTTCATTGGTATTATGTTTCAATGATACAAAAGTTTTAGTACTTTTTTGTTACAATCTAATCGTTTATCATGATTATCAATGATTATGATACTAATAATGAAATATTATAACCAATATCTCAATAAAGCCATGAATATTATTCTAATCATGTAATTTCAGGATAATACATGATATCACTTAATTTCCCTCACATTATGTACTCACGATTTCAAAAAATATAAATTTTTTAATAAAAACAATAATTCTTTATCTCTTAGGTCGAAAACACTTTTTCATCTAAAACCATGATTTATAAATATGTTTTGAAATATTATTGAAATAGTGATAAAGATTTATTAATGTAATTTTTACACATGTTTTACTTTTTATAAAAAAATAATAACAGAATTATCATCTTTTTTTTTTCAAACAATGTCTTTTTTATATTATACAGAAAATTGCGATGGAATAATTATTTTATCGTTTATGGAATGAATGGAATATTCCAATATCACTAGAAAATACTTTTTTGAAGATTATTTATTGGATTAAAATTTAATTTTCATAGAAAAAGTTTTTACAATTTTTTATGAGTATTTTAGTATTAACCATTTACTTTTGAAGGAAATGGATATTTTCATTAATAAAGTTATAAAATGATAGAAAATAAAACTTTATATATTTAAATCGATATATTTATATAAAATTATTTTGAAAATATTTTTTATATAATTTTTTTTAAAGTAGAATGGTAATATTTCTCATGAAATGTACAAGTGATATTTCAAAATTATTTTCCATCTAAGATGACATACTTGGATGTAACTTTTCCTTTACACGAGATATGTTTTAATGATAAACACTTATTATTTCACTATATAGTTCATGTTTATATTTATTAAAATTTGAAGACAAATATTTATCTTTCTTTGGATATGCTATGGTTAATGGGTGAAATATTTATGACACCCATTTTCTATACATGGGTTAGGATATGATGATAAAATGAATAATTTTTGACATTATGGAACACATAATTATGTTTTTCATTATGAGATGTTTTGGAGATATATTTCCCTTCATCTCATTAGGTATGTCCTTATTGGGGAACATGTATATGGGATTAATCCACTTTGGTAAACAGGGGAGTCCTAGTCCACATTGGGAAATAGGTGTGTCCAGATCCACAATGAAAAATACGAGATAAATCCAAATCCACAATGTTTATGGTCTTGAAAGTTAATATTCACATATGAAATATATATATATGATAGATCCAACATTTTATTAATAGAGATTATTTTTAATGAATAATTGATGAGGATTTCTCACTATTATTTTCCATTTATTCTGAAATGGTAATGTATTACGACCTGGATCATGCTTATAATCCGTGGTAGGTTGGGTATGAACAACCTATGTTATGTTCATTATCACATAACCTTATGGTTATGTTATTATTTTATAGGATCATATGTGGATAGATACTATTATTACCCTTACTAAGCATCGAATCTCAACCATTCTAATGTTTCTTTAATAAGGTTATAAAGAGATTATTAGGAATGGTGTGCCTAAGAGGGTTATTATATGATATGATATTTTTGAGATATGATGAAGATATTTCTTTAAATAAAAATATTGTTTTTCTAGTCTCTAAATATAAACAATATTATGGAAATCATTCATGTTTTTATGTACTATATTAAATATTCATCTAAAAAGATGTTATATTTATGTATACATTCCATAGTTGTTATAGTTGGTATCAGGGGAAACGATTAATCAATCATTGATTATTTTGATAATAAAATGTTTTGAAATATACCTAGGGATACGAATATGTATATTTCATAGGATATGTCTACATATATTTATAAGGATGAGGAAAAAGATAATTCAATATATAGGAAAATTTTCAAGAATTTTGGTGAAGGATAGAGCAAGAAGTTTCTATGAAATTACATCAATTTAATGACACAAAAAAAGGATGTTGATCTAGAAAAAATGTCTCGGGGTAATAACTCTGAAAATGGTACATTGAGTGAAATTTTATTATTACTTCGTGAAAAAATGTGCCTTAGTGTACACCTAGTTTGAAAATCCCAGGGGATATGATTTTTAAATTCAAAATCTATTTACAACCCATCATCAATGGATATTTATAGTGACCATGGATGAACTCTAAAAGGACTAATGTTTCATAAATTGAAAATAAGGTGACTTGATTTAGGATATATATATATATTAGGTTTCATAAAAATGTTTTTTTCCCAAATTATCAGTGTT
Organism: Viscum album; assembly: GCA_963277665.1. Taxonomy (NCBI): domain Eukaryota; kingdom Viridiplantae; phylum Streptophyta; class Magnoliopsida; order Santalales; family Viscaceae; genus Viscum; species Viscum album. Next base: position 1,719,275,072 of record OY728143.1, read on the forward strand.
TCTAATGATTTTAGTCTTGTTTTAATCTATAGATGGAACCAAAAGGAACCATATTAATGAAAAGTTTGATATAAAATGAAATTATTGTTCTCTTGAGCAACTAAACACTATGGTTAATGGAGTAAAAATCAAGACCTATACTCTCAAAACATCCTAAATCTATGAATAATAGTAAACATTGGAACATGCAATGGAGGGAAAAATTATATTGAATAAAAAATGAGCTAATATCCCCATTATTTTAGTGGCTCAACAATCCTCTAGATTCTAATAATTGGATCGATACCAAATCCAATGATACTTTTCATTCTCCTGTGTTCGGTGCATGAGAAGGAAATTTTTTATGTCCACCATTTAGAAGGTGATGAAAATAATTGATGGAAATTGATGAATAACATGATGGAATATGATTAAATTTAATATATTTAATTGGAAGAGTTTAAGGGGATATTTATCAATAATTAGTTTTCTTATATTTTATGAAAAAATACCGAGAATCAATTCCTTTATCATTGGATGATGGATGATGAATTTCATAGTATATGTGATGAAAATTTTACAAGAATTGTAATGTATGGTACTAGCATAATATTCATCCTTGAATGAAAAATTGATCAATTCTATGGTTTTATGAAAAAATGTGTTTAAAATCCATTATTTTTAAGATACATTACTAGATTAAAGGATGTTTTTAGATGTTCATTGAATGATCCAAAATATCATAGGTCATATATTAATCCTAAAATCATTATTATTATTGTGGGTATTAGGACTACACATCATCCAAAAATCCTCCTAGATTCTCTTCATGATGTGTGGATTAATTCAACTATTAATTCTCTATATTTAATATTTCATAAGTAATTTGAATTCATATTTAAAAATTGTTGTAAACTACGAGTTGTGTTTTTTTATGCCACTAAAGAATAATTTATTAATTACGATAATCAATTTTGTGAAGTTCTATTTGGTGTTTATTTGACCAAGACTGACATGACTTTCACCATTCTCAGGTATAATATTCCTTACTCTTTTTTAAATAAAATGCTGATGAACAAGGGAATTGTCTCCTAGATATTCCATTTTTTTATTAAAATAACACCTTCCAACCATGAAGACATTTACCACAATAGTTTTCATCTTCCAATACGTTTTTTGGCATACTTGTTTACCTTGGGACCCCCGCAACCTTCGGACATAACTATGAAAATTTTGTGTAACCTCATATATCAAGGATAGATTCACCATGAACTATAGATTTCACCAAGGTACTAATCAATTCCATTTACCTTTTCATCATCCAACCAGTGTAGTTCATAGAGTATTACATTCACTACACCTAAATTTGGATTATCTATGTTGTATAGGTGAACTAAGTGTTCACAATGAAGACCAGTACATGAGTGTACCTTATCCATATTTCTAAATTGGATGTTTTTTCTCAACATACCTTATGTGAAGTTCATGTAATTATCTAATATTCTTTATAATATACACCTTGACCACCTCTTGGGTGTGGACATGCACTTGTTTTTTTAAGAAATGCACGGTCAAAGCCCGAACAAATTATTAAAAAGGTGGGACCAAAATGTGTGAGGATGGGGTCAGATAATACATTATTTCTCTTATAAATTAACTTAAAGAACATGTTTTTTATTGATTTTATATCCTACATTTATCACTTTTTATCCAATATAATTCTAATTTATAGGTCGTCCACATCCACGACCCTGACCCCAACCTCTAGAATAACACTTTTCTAATATTGGTTCCCATTGTAGGAGCCTTTCAAAGTAGGTGTCATCAGATTTAGACTCATACAATGGTTGTGGTTCATTATTTTGAGAAGTCCAATCTGCACATGCGCATCCCAGACCACGACCTCATGGATGGAAACCTCACTTCCAGGTTTTAGTTTTCTGCCATGGTACTTCTGAAACATCCTTTCCTATTTCTATGAATTCATTCACATAAAGAGTTTTCAAATTATAATCATGTACCTAATTTTCCCTCAATTCAGACAATCCTTGATATTGAGCGGCCAGTTGAGTAATCTGCTAACAAATGACACTGTGCTAGAGTGCGGAAGAGCGACCAAAATTCGTAGGAACAACTTGATCTTGAGCAGCCACACCAGCATCATCATGAGGTGTTTTAAGTACATTGTAGTGAGTTTTCTTTTTTTCATCGTTGGGAACATGGGGAATAATCTCTTCTAGTGAATCATTACTCTGTTAGAAATAACATGTTGATCAACCACTAATTACACACCATACACCATCTCTATCCCCACAAAATACCATGATCATTAATCAACTCTTAAGACCAAACATCATTTCAGGAAAAAATCTTATTTTCAAACACCAATACATTCTAAATCCACCACCCATATCAACCCAACTTTATTCCTCATATCAGCATATTCCATTGTGACTTGGTCTCACGCAAATATACCAAAGATATTAGGGTAAGCATTTTTATGTAGTTTATCTTAGGATGTTGAATCCTTAGAGACCTAAGAAGTAACCTACATGAACATTAATTCAATGGATTGTTTTTGGATATGAAGAGTCGAAATTGGATTGATTTTATATTGTTTTAAAATGTTACATAGAGATTTATGTGAATTCAAATTATATGCAAATGAGTTTATCCTAGATTATTTCTAGTGGTGGATTAGATGAATTTCTTTTTTAACAATTTCAATTTCATTAACATGATAAGGATTCATTAAATGAATTAAATATAATATCATCTCATACCAGTTAAAATCCTTTAAAACACATGAAAACAACCTATAAAGTTGTATGATCATTTTCATGAGCACTCAATCTCAAATGATCTAATTATCACAAAAAAGTGGGCAGATAAATTCAATAAGTAAGAGGAAGATAGAAAATCATAAAATAAAAGGAACACAAATATAATATATTAATAAACCTTAAGAGAGTGAGAATGAACATAAAATCTAGCCCCTTCATACTCTCTTGGATCAACCCATAAAAGAGTTATCCTTCTATTAATGAAATTTTCTCACCAGAAGTGGGAAGTAGACTTACGATGGTGAAATTGAAGAAGAAAATACAAGAAAATAATGATCAATCCATTGTTGTGTGATAAATTTCGAAATGATTGGTGTGAATAAATTCCCACCTTGAGGAAAAATTATCAATGTGATATAATTAAGAATATAAAAAGATTATAATATGATCTTTTATTAAAAACTAATGTGATTCGAAATATTTACATGAGAAAGAAGAATGACACAAAGACAAATTGGCATAAAAACATTATAATGAAATCAAAGCTCCAAGAACCCAAAATCCTCAACCACTGCTGCCTTAAATAGGAATTTATGGAATCCTGTGTCAAGTCCCCATCTTTCCAAATCTCTTCAATTAATGGTGGTGGTCCTAGGTGGGTGGAAAATTAAAGTAGATGAGACTTTTCCACTCTTATCCCAAGTTGGAAGCTACAATTAATCCACGGAATAAAGGTGAAAGATGAACTTCTATATAGATGAATTAGAGTGATCAATAGAATGATAAAATGGATCCCCAGATTTCCCCTAATATCCTGTAAAATTTTAGTCGGAAATAGTGTAAAGACCCCTAAATTCAATGTAAAATGTTTTAATTATATGGGAGTTTTATGAGTCCGTGAAAATTGATGGCACATGATTCTGAGGCCTTGAATTCCCGAAATGAATTTTTGAACGTTTTTTACATACTTTCAGTAAAAGTGCAAGAATGTTTTTATAACATTTGTATCAGTGCTTGGAATAGAAATCTCATGACACCGTTGAACTCAAAGCATGAAAATTTTCTTAAAGAGACCTTCACCCCAACCACAATATGTCGAGGGTGAAAGATAGTTTTCCACATTTTCGTGGAAGAAGAATAATAAAATAATTTACATTTAATTTTTCTTTTGAAAACCCTATTTAGAAATTATAGAGGTGGGGAACAACAGGACTATAAAAACCTCCCAATTAGAATTTATGGTGGTGGGGGCCACCAGAACCCCTCTTAATGGTGGAAAAACTCTCAACTCGCAAATTAATTAGTAGTGCCATTTATTTGGGTCAACATTAATTGTGCCAAAGTAAATTAATTTGATAAAACTATTTTAATTTCATGGATCCTCAATTCATTGGGGAAATCATTGGAAAAGGGGAGAAATTTGTAGAAACTATTCCTCTAATGAAGAATGCCCTCTCAAATGAAGAAAGAGGAATTGACCCCGATTCCAGATCAGAAATGGTTTGCGGAAGCAACAAACGCTGATGTTCTTCAATGACATAATCTTCTACCTATTGACTCCTCCACTGGAAAAACATGTAGTGGTGTGATTTGATATATCTTCGTTAATTTCATAAATGTTGAATATCTCCCCTTTAGTTTCATTCTAATGCTCTAACATGGAGTGTGTGGGCCAAACCAACATGTCCCGACCACTCCACAACCTTTGTGGTTTTTTGATGTGTTCTCCGTGATGGAGGAGGACGATGACTGATACTGGTGATTGGTTCTAGTAGGACATGGGAGTGGTGGTTGGCACACCAATCAACCGCGAAGACGGAAGTGGCGCAACCACGCTGCTAGTGGAGGTCTGTGGCCTATCGGCAATGGATGAGGGGAGGCGGCGTCCAACGCATAGTCGGCCACGTGAAGGGGAGGAAGCAGCGCGCGTCCGCACTACCTCCATTTAGGATCCATGGAATGAGGCTCTATCGGTGATGTAGGAGACTGTCTTGGATAGTCGCAGGCCACCCAGCATGGGTCGGGCCAGACCCAGCGGCCCGGCCCAGGCTCGGCCGGACCAAACTCGGACCAACTTCAACCCTTTTCGCTCTGCCAGCCACAACATGATCTACGAGCGTCCATTTGACGAACCATTTGCGGCATTGAGAAACTCAGATTGAGATGAAATTTTTAGTATACCCCACAGGAATTTTGGATAAATTTGGTGTATGGATGGGTTGGATTGAACACGAATCCAATCGGGCCCTTGGGACTAAAAGTCAAATAACTTACAGGTAGGGCATCTGATTGATGCACCGTCTGTTGCATTCAAGAACCTTTCACGTGGTTGAACCTTGAGATATTTTTTCATGGGACTTCTTGAAAATTGCAGTATCGACCTTTGGATTGAGGAGTGGACCCTCCTGGAATCAAGAGAGCTTAGTGTGGGAAGCCTATGGCTGGCTGTAACTTGAAAAACAGATCCTATCTGGGTCCGTGCTTTGGGATCTTACGTCGGTCTATTTTTGAGATTCCCACATGGACTGCTCTAGGAAATCCACATTGGACTACTATAGGATCCTATGTGGGTCTGCTGTACTAGGATCCTATGTGGGTCTGATGATTTAGGATCCTACGTGGTTCTACCTCTTAAAAGAGTATGATGATTCAGTAGTTATATCTAATCATCTTTACTTCTGCACCTAAGTTGTAGCTGATGTGAGAAGAGTCTTTACATATGTGGTAATCATCTGCGTGGAATAACATTGTGATGCATACCTTCATGGTGATACCTTTGGGTTATTCTTCTATGTGGTGTTTCCTTTGGGGTACATACCTTAATGGTGATACATTTGTGTCATTCTTTTGTGTGGAATTAACTTTGTGGTACTTACCTTTATAGTGATAACTGCGTGGTAATATATCCTTCATGGGATAGTTGAGCATTTGTATTTTTAGTTGGGCCTTGTGTTTCCTCATGATTGAGATGGGTTTACATTATAACATTGGTATATGTGTGGGCATATACCTAAGTAGGGTTGTCAGTAGATTTCATGCTTTGTGGTTTATCCGTTGTGTATTTTGCGAGACCATGGAGGGTCTCATGGTCCCTACTGAGTATCATTATACTCACCCCTACATGGGCTACGCCCGCACCTTGTTGTGTTTGGGGAAGATGACAGACAACATTGTTCAAGGGTGAGGGTACCAGCGATGGAGGTAGATCAGAAGGGGAAATTAGACGAGAAGTACTATAGTGAAGACCGTTCGAGAGATGTACCTACTCTTTAGGTATTATCCTTGGTGGGTGTTTGTAGGATTTGTTCCAGTTTACTTATACATCCACGTTTTCTTGTACATTTCAGTTGGGCTTGTATTCTGGCCACTTTTTCTTTCTGTACACACCATATTTAATATATTGTTATACTTTTTTCTTGTGTCCTTCTATGTGCATAGTTGTGTGAGTTTATAGGTTATAAAGGAAATGCCTACCCAGTTTTAGGGAATATGACTTTTGGTTCTAGTCACTAGACCCAGGCCTATGGAAGGCGGGAATGGGGTAGTCACAGCACGGGCCCCGGGGGACGGGTCATGACAAATTGGTATCAGAGGAGTCAGTTCTACCGTAGAACATTGGACTATGATATTTTAACATCAGTAGTTCTAAGTGTTATAAGTGTGGTAATCACATTAGAGAATCTTGTTTTGGTCAGCGGCTGACATATCCACACAACAGGACACTGATATCTGATTTCAGACTCAGTGCATGAAAAACTGATTGGGTGTGTCTTTAGAAAAAAATTTCTTTATGATCTCTTTGAGATATCTCACCAGGTATAACATATTGACCTGGTCACACATGTTTCATTCCACGATGCCTCTACACAGACAACCAGCTAGGGTTCTGGGTATAGTATGCGATGATAGCCCACCGAGCGATGAGGCCTCGGTTTAGGACCCGTTAATAGTAGGGTCACCAGCAGAGGTATCAGCGGTACCATTACCAATCGGGACACTAATGACACTATCCCCAACAGCAGAGGGTACACACCCCTTGAGTGGGTTGCATGACTTCCAGCACCAGAGGGTATCCAGGTTCAGGGGTTAGACATACCCACAGGCGGCTAAGGATTGGATGGAGGTCGTGGTGAGAGTCTTTCGTCTAGTGGGGACACTAGCTGATCTCATACAGATCTTTTCCTTTAGTATTCTATAGGTAGCAGTAGATAGATGGTGGAGCTTGATGCTCCAGGATTAGGATGAGGTAACACTTTTCTAGGAAGACTTTGAGAGCCTATTTCAAGTAGATTTTTTCGCGGTGACCCTTTGCGCAGTGTGTGTATATGAGCTTGTTCATCTGTAGTAGGGTTGCATGACTGTGGATCAGTACTTAGTGAGGTTCACCGTCCACTTGTGATACTCCACTGATATGGTGCAGGACCCATTCTTCAGGGACCGGACCTTCAAGCATGGAATCTGGTGGGTGATCCAGACTTCGATGATTTCTATTAGCATCCTAACGCATGAGGGTGTGTTAGAGAGAGCCCTCTTAGTGGAGATTTTTCTTATTGAGCAATCACCAGCTGTGAGACCCACCATAGGGAATCACATAGCAGAGTCTTCTACTGCTGAAAGCAGACCAATGACACAGAGGTCCAAGAGTACCAAAACTAAAGGTGGACGACCACAGGATTTAGGGTTGGTCGTACGGGGCAACTGAGATAGAGCCAGTCATACAAGGAGCAAGCAGTATTATGCATGCATCGGGCAGGGTCACATGGAAAGAGACTGCCCGAACCGCTATATCTATAATCATCATATGGTCGAAGGAACACCTAGGCAGAGACATAGGTTCGACCAAGGAGGTCCACAGGGAGCAGACAGACAAGAAAGAGGAGCTTTCAATGTAGCTGGCAGTGGGTGACGATTCGAGATGTTACGGCCACCACCCCCAAGTGGTCCACCCCGACCATAGGGAGTAGGTGGACAGGGGAGAGCTCAGCTCCAAATAGGTGAGGCCTATGATCACAGTGCTCCGGAGATGATACAAGGTAAGATATGTGTCTACTCAACCTTAGTTTAAGTACTTATAAACCTGGGTTCTAGTCATTATTTTTTTTCCACTTCCCTATTTCGGAGCTCGGAGATTTCGACAGAGCCGTTGGCTCAATCCTTATGTCTAGAAACACCTAAAGGAGATGATTCAATGATTACACACTAGTGTCGACAGTGTGATCTTACTCTAGGAGGTGAGAGAATCATCTGGGATCTCCATGTAGCGGTGTCGAGGCCTTATGACATCATCTTGGGTTTGTACTGGTTATCTACAATCCATGCTCTAATTGACTATATTAAGAAAAAATTGAGGTGTATCCCTGAGGAAGGGGCAATTTTTACCTTTACCGATGAGAAGGGATACTTTTCAACACCGGATGGAATTACCCGGAGGAGATTGCAACTGATCACTCATTAGTTGGCTAGCCTTACCCAAGGAGCGGTTGATGTGGAGAGTCTGAGTTATCCGGTAGTGGTGGACTTGTATGCCGATGTCTTCCCTTATGATGCTCCAGGTCTATGTCAATGTATAGAGGTGGGATTTTATATTGACTTATACCCTAGGATGACACTGATATCTACACTAGCATATCGGATGGCTCTCGTGGAGCTTCGTGGGCTGCGGGTACAATTAGAGGACTTGTAGGTGAAGGGATTCATCTATCCTGGTGTTTCCCCTTGGCCAACCCCGATTTTGTTTTCCAAGAAGGTGGATGGGAGCTTGAGACTTTGTGTTGACTATCGTTTCCTGAACCAGGGGACCGTGAAGAAAAAGTACCCACTCCCGAGGATTAATGACCTCTTTGATCAGTTGAAGGGTGCATAGTGGTTCTCGAAGATAAACATTAGGTCAAGCTATCACTAGCTTAGACTATGAGATGAGGATGTGAAGAAGACATATTTCATATGTCGGTATGGACACTACATGTTCCTCATTATTCAATTCAGCAAGACAAGTTCTCCTGTAGTTTTCATGGGACTCACTGATTAATTATAGATTCATTGTTATGAACATTGTAATACATATAATATCAATTTCCACACCATTGATACATATTTTTTACTATTCTATTATTAATATTTATGAGGTATATATATTTCACCTTAGATAAGTTATATTATGGAAATTTTTATATTTATATAATTAAATGTTTAATTTTATGATATTTATTTCATGGGTTTTGTGATTCCACATTTACCAAAGTGGTAAGGTCTTTTTCCAGAATCTCAATTTAATCTGAATTATTTATGATTTATTTCCCATAAAAGGAAATTACATCTTCATTGTCTAAAAAACTAGTATAATTTTATTCTTTTATAGTTATTCATGATATTTCTTAGTAATTGTACCATTTTTCTCTTTGGTACTTAATCTGATAGATTTTCTTAAGAAGGACCAACTTTATGTTACATTTTGGTCGAAAATTCTTTTTCTTACATTTGAATATTTTCTATAAAATTATTAATAGAATATTTTTAATATTATCCAATGATTTATTAATGAATTTTTTACCAATTAATTTTTAAATTTCTTTAAATCAATCTTATTTTCATTTTTTGAATAATGTATTTTATGGATTTTCATAAATAATATTGAAAGGAATAATTATTTTAATATATTACACCTAAATGATATTTCCCTCCATAAATACCACTAATTTAGTTGAATATTCCATTATAATTTGACAATATTATAATAAATGAAACAAAATCATAGTATTTTAGAAATTTTTAGTTTTTAAAAGTGTTTTCAATGTTAAGAGGTTGTTTTTATAAATAAATTATTTAATGAAATTATAATGATATTTCAATTAATAAACTATAAAAATATAATTTAAATTCTTTTCAAATTTGGATATGTTATTATAACAGTATACTTAATATTCATTTGTATAGTTTATGATAAGTTTGATGAGTGAAATAATTGAATTTAACTTTCATTATTATTTGGTGGGGTCATAGAATTATCTTGAAACATTCAATTTATTATGGTCATCATTCATTTAAAATTACATTAGTTTTATATACCCATATTCATTATGTGATACATATTACTATTCCCTAAAAAATATACCATTTCAATATAAAATGTTTTACTTTTACAATTTCTTTACTTGATGTGGAAATATTTATATTCTATATTCATAACTCAATATAGATATTTTTTTGATAATGTATATTGTTTGTTAAATAAATTGAACATTCAATATATTTGGAATGAATTGGATATATTATGTGGTGGTTGGGGCCTGAGATTATATATCCCCTTGAAACATTAGTTTTTATAATGGGGAAAATATTTGGCTAGACATTTTACAATGTGTTTTGCTGCATACTTACCGTGAGTTTAAACTATCTTTTCATAAGGCCCTGGGGGTATATTATAGATGTTTAACATTATGCATTCAATAATTATGAATTCTATTATTTTTTTCCATTGCATTGTTTGGTTTATTATGATATACATTATAATTTTAAATCAAAATTGATTATGTATAAGGAATTACGAGATCGTGCTTTATTGCATCCAAATTATAATGCATTATAATGTTATGAATTAAATGGAATGGTTTTGCATAAATTCTTCTTTTTATTATAATGAAAAATTTATTCATGATATATTACACTATACTGATACCCTTAGTGAGTACCTAAGCTCACCCCTTTATTGTGATTCAATTCCCTTGAATTCTAGGAAATGTTTGATAATTAATACATAGGTATAAGACGAATCAATTAGTGATGTTCTCATTTAAAATAATATATTTTATTTTATTTTTTTAAATGTAATATGAAATTCAAATATTTATCAGGTTTACCATGATGGCTAATAAATCAGGTCATATTGGATGTAATCTCTTGTATCTTATTCTAATGTAATAAAGAAACCACCATCTCTAGGCTATAAGAGTTAGGGTCTGTATGATAGGTATTACATATTGTTTAGTTCAAACCTTGGGAACTAGATTTTGGAAAATATAGATTAATGGATATATAACTATGACTATATTTGAGGATAATTGTAGGTAAATGATAATATCCTAATGTTATTAATGTATAGATTGTGCATTCTTCCAAAAAATGCATCCTTATATGGATACTAAATGTATTTATGGATATATTATTGTTTTACATAAGTATAACATAAATAAAATGGGATCATTGGGATTTCGATTAATAACCACCTTGTTCATGACAAGGGAATTTCTACACACCTGTTTCGAGATACCCGAGGTATATGCATGAGTTTATTCACATTTTTTAATCAACAACAATGAAGGATTTTAATATATGATGAAAATTAATGACCACAGTTAATATAATGTTCCATTTATTTATAATATGTTTTCATGGTTTATACAACCTATAAATAATTATATAGTTTCTCTATAATATTATTTTTTTCTAACACTACTATTTTTGATTTTACCCAATGTATGGAACATGATGGAATAATTCTATCATTGAATAAAATGGAAAATGAGGACCTTATAAGATACTGTATGGGGTGATGAGTGGAGTGGAATATATGACGATTATTCAAAACTAGTTATCTTGATATATGATTACCAACCTATATCTTTGCCAATACATTCACTCGCAAATGAAGTGAATAATGGAGTTTATTGTGATTTTGGGATATATAGACAAGGTATAAAAGAAGGGTCCCATTACATCATGTCAGAAATGTGGATAGAGACACCCCTGTGAGTGTAGCAATGTAATTGTACAATGTTTTATATATGGAAAACAATTTTATAATTAAATTAATTTCCATGGAAAACTGAGAAGTTTACTAGAGATAAAAATATTTATATTAGAGACCCATTTATAGATTTTTTTCAGAAACATGTTGAACCGACATATTATCCCAATAAATGACCTCAATTAAATTTTAAATCAAATAACAAGGAAAGACTTAATTTATACCAATCATTATTGAAATTTTTTTTATTATTTATGTATATTGATTCAAGAAATATATTATAGAAGTATTTTATTAATGATATTTTCGTTATAAGAATCATGGAACATATAATGATTGTGTTATTTTTTTGTGATCATATATGTATTCATATAAGATTAACATAAGTTTCATGGATAAAATCATGGTTTATGAATTTATGTTTTACAAAAAATAAGAATGATTAGAATGTACTTTTATGTTTTATGTGAGGATATTTTTATATGAGTTATGATATTTTTAGAGACATATTGTTTTATTAAGGTATATATATTACTTATGTTAAATATGAAGTATTATTTCAGGAATAAAGATCCTTACCCAAGTTTATTATTATGTATAACATTTTTTGTTAATATGATCATTGATGCCAATGTTTTAATAGAAAATTTTGATTGTGTAATTTTTTAGAAAAAAAATATTTGTATAAAAACACTTTGTTGTTATAAAATGATTTTACTATTAATATTATATTTTAGGATTATAATCATATATTGGGAACAATAAACTAATTATATGAATATATATTTACAAATATGACATATCATTTGAAAAGAAACAAACCATCCATCAAACAAGGATTGATGGATTCAACCCACAATCAAAGAGTGACAATAATAAAAAAACCTACAACTAGCCCACATGACATTTGAATTAATATAGCATTGTTTTTTCTTAATTGATTAGATTAATAAAATATTATGTTTAATAATAGGTGTTACTTTTGAGTTTAAGTAGTTAATTTATTATATTTGATATATTTTTTGAAACATTTTTTGTTTTTTAAAATATTTGGAAGCATATGGATAAACATGACATTATTTTATTGATCTTGTAATATGTTAAAATACTATTATAATAATATCTATTTAAAAAAATATATTGTATATTCAATTGATGGATGAATAGATGATATATAAAATTATTTAGGAAAACCCAAAGGATTAAATTATTCTTATGAAAAAATGATATCAAATAAATATATTTTTTAGTGTTATTAATTATAATATTAAAATTATTCCCCACCTCCATGTAAGGGACCTTGAAACATAAATATTATCGATGTACCTTCCCTTATGATGAATCAATATTTTTTTTATATCTCTGGGGTGTAGAGTTTTTTGTTTTTTAACTTTCTCACGACCATTCACTTTCTCATGATGAATTATATTTTTTATTAACTATCACTATTATATGATTAAACATTTCATCCATGTCTGAATAATCATTTCCCTCTAATGTTTTCTTATATAGAATCCTAGTTATATTTTATTCTATGTGATTTTTATAATTTCATTCTATTTTTAAAATAATTTTTATTAATACTTTTAATAATGTGTGATTTAAAAAAAGGTACTCCCGTAATTTTAGAGTTCATGTATATATTGTGAGGGCTGAAGTTATTGATGTTCAAGAGAACGTAACCCCTATATTATATTATAATATATTAAATTTGATAGTGCATATGATACAAAATACTAACTGAAAACAACCCATGAAATATACTGTCTAAATATTACATTTATTACGTAGAGATTAAATCGGGCAGAATTAATTTGACTAACTAAATTAAAATAAATTTATGCAATTTTTTCCTTAAAAATATTTTTTAGTGTCAAATGTGTATCTATCATAATGAATTTATTTAATCCCTATTTGTTTATTATTTTAATGAAATTTATATTTTTTGTAATTAATAAATAATTTTATAATTAATTTAATATATTTTATAAGAATGATATAATATTAAATGTATTTTTATGCATAAAAACTAGATTTTTCGAAAGGCTGGTTCTGTCGTGTTTTGCACACATAGTTTAACATTAAATTTTAGATTTTTATGAAAATAATTTGAGAAAATAACATTATTTTTAAAATCATGATGTAAAAATTATGTAATATTTACTTTTTAAAACCCATAGAATTTATTATTTAAATCATTCTAGATAAATATAACATCTTCTATACCTTTTAATTCATGAAACAACAGGTTTAAATGAAAATAATCTATTAAAATATTATTTAAAAATGACCATTATAACATAGGTATAATGTTGAAGGGTATGAATTGAAAAAAAAAATTTAAAAATTATATGATTTATACATGTATTAAAAAATTTAAATAGATACATATTTATTTTTAATAAAAGTAAGAATCATTTGAATGTAAATGATTTATTTTCTAAAATTGTATATTTTTTATAGAAATAAATTTCATTGCAACTTATGCACTTGTAATAAATTAAATTATTTATTTAACTGATAATAATAAAATTATTTTACGGTGATGTTTTTTTATTTCTCTAAAATGTTTTATTAATCAATGAATTGTGAAAATATATATTTTTATTGGAAACTTATATTTCTTATAGATTATGTAAAAAGAAAAGTTAAATATTAAATTAATTTTGAAGTAAAAATTAATCAACTATATTAATATGTGACTAATTTATGTCATTTAGATAAATTCTATTTTCAATTTAAATATAAAAAAATCTCACAATAGTGACATTTTTCTCTTCAAAACCCCATTATTTCATCATTTCTCATTGTATAATTTTAAATATCGCTCATCCACATCTGTGAATTGAATTTAAAAAAATTGATTCGATATTTGGAAAAACAAAAATATATATTATCTAGAACGATCAACATTTGTTGACCACTATGAATCGTTAAATAAGTAAGAAATAATTATTATGCTTAAGGTAAAACTGATTTACCCAAGGGTGAGACTAAGAGGATAATGGTTAAAATGACCTAAAACATATCCAATATCATGTTTATAGAAATATTTCGACGTTATCACCTCTAAGGGTTGATAATGATCCATTTTGGTGGCATTTATAATGATAATAATGTGATTGTAGTTTATTATTTTCAAAAATTCTATGTTTTCCTCTCTCTCCTAGTTATAAAAGTACACTCGAATCCTTTATTATACACACATACAAAGAAATTTAGTTAATATAATACTAAAAAATAAATTCTATACTCCAAACCCCTAAAACTAGAATAAATTTTTATTCATAAATCCATTCTTGGAAAAATTTTGTTTTTAAAAATGTGGTCGTCCAATAAAGACACAACATTCCTAAATATGGGTTTTTATATTATCTATTCTTACATCAATATAAAATCATATTAAATAATAGTGAATTAATAAAACAAATATATACCATATAATTATATTTTATTAATTAAATTTAAAAACTTATACCATCTTCTGCATCCATATATGGTAAAAGAAACAATTCATATTGTGTACAGTGTTCTATCGCCTCACGAACCGATGAAATATGTTTCCATCGCCACCTCTCGTGGTTGAATATAATGATGGATTTAATATATATATATATATATATGAAATTTTTAATAATATTTTAAATAATTAAGTATAATATCACATGTACCTTGTTCATTTCTATTCTATTTAAAATAAGATAATATTGCATGTGCAGCAGACTACCACCTCATGAGGCAATGTGATTATTTATTCACTTACTAATAACATGAAAGATAATATGTATAAATTAAATGAATATATGTGATAAATAACACATTATATTTATTCTGGTAAATTATTACATCACCCACTTCTTTACCATTTCACTAAATAAGGGAATGATATCATCACTCGTGAGTACGTATGACCAATACTCTCCACGAATCGATGAGATACATTTTTCTTCTTCAAATTTCATAAATGTTTATAGGAATGTATATAATGAGTAAATTTTATATTTATAGCATCAATGGATTTTTATATATGATGTATATATATCATATGTATAAGAACTATAACTTTGAAGATAGAAACCCCATGATAAAATAAATAAATTGACACCCAAAACGATGAAGAAAATGAATTATAATTATCATGATTGTGATAAAATTTATTAAGAGGATCATTTATGATATTATATGTATGAATATGGATCATTTATAAATTGATAAAATTATAAGAACCATTATTCATTAGTTTAACATATGTTCAACTAATAAAAATTTTGAGGTTAGGTAACTTATCTCAAGTTTCATTCATTGTGGCATATTCTGTTATTGTGAACATAATATTGATTATATCATGTACATACTACCCTTTTGAAATTTTATATCTTGAATAAATAAAAATTTATGTAAATTTATGTTTTATTTTTATTTATTTATTTTAATATGATTACAATTTAAAATTACCAAGTATTAAATAATTTCATAAACACATTTTTTCATTAGGTTTTGATATATCATCATTGTCTATGAAATTCTAAGATTGTTTGTATAAATTATTTTGGAGATCTATATTATTTTTAAACATATTTTAATTTTATTTAAATTTGATAAATATAATGATGTTGTTGATTCTAAATTCAATATTATAATTATTTTAATGTATTTATTATCAATTGGAATTTCATTAAGACATATTCTTTAATTTGAATACATTCACTTTTTTCATGTGTATATACTACCCAAGGATAAATTTTTCATGAATAAAAATTTATTCATGATGTTTTATATATTAGTTCTAGTTTATAAATTATTAATTGTAATATAAAATTTAATATTTCCAAGACCATATACCATTCTTCCATGTGGTGTTTTGTTTTCAAATTATATGGTTATATGGGAAAATATTGATAAATATGTGTTTATTATTAAATGAATATATTTGTTGATATAGTATATTATTCATAAACTAAATATATTATAAGATATATGAAGAGTTATTTGGATATGCAGTGATGGGTCAGTCTTATAATTATATATCCTTTATATGAATTGATAGGTCTCATGAGACAAATTATTTTTAGAATTCAATGGAAATTAGCATGAATTTTTACACCATATTTTTAATGGTCTTGACGGTAGAGGTATCGCAATAACTATGGTCAAGAAATATGACAATTCAGCATCTAACTCAGTTAGAATTTAGTTGTTATTATTATCTATGATATTTTCCCAATGAAATTATCTATGGATTCTTTTTATTCTTAGATTATTGAATATATTTCACGTGGTCTCAATTATTTACCTTATCACATTTCTTAATCGGTATCTAATTATGATAAAATAAGATATTGATTAAATGTAATGCGTTTTCATTTATTTACCTCTGTATATTTATAATTATTTTTTTATTCATGATATCGTCCATTTTAAATAAATAATACTGAGTATTTGAGTACTCCCATAATTTTTCTATCTTCCATCAGATATGATGAAAAAAACATTGAATGACTATTCAAGGATGTAGATAAATTTTTTTTATATTATATACTGTTTTATATTCCCAATGTAAAATGAGTATTATTTATGTATCTAGTTTTCCAAAAATACTAAAATGGACTGGAATTTGTGATTTGATAATTTCTAAATATGCTAATATAATTTTCTTATTCTCAGCTCTAGGCTATTGGAGTCGGAGTTGTTACATTTTTTATCCTTGGATGTTTAGTTGAATCCTTATGGACTATATTAAAGAAATAAAAAGACTATGGAACATGAAAATATGATTTAAATTGAGGATAATTACATAAAAACATCATAATGTTTTTGTACTGTAGGTAGTATATGGGTTTTCCCTGAAATAAATTCTTTTCAGGATACTAAAATTGGATGCGATTTTAGCATAGATGTACATGGGGGTAATAAATCTAAAAAATTAATGTCGATATTGACATAAGGATTATCTAGTACAGGATAACAATCCTTACTATGAACCATTAATGAAACTCCTAGGGTATATTCTTAATATATATCACATTTTTTTTACAAGCCATTATGTGGGATTTGAAGAAATTATAATATAATAAATATATTCCCAAGGAAAACAAGATGATAAATCCAAAAGATTAAGGATGCAAAAATTTTCAATTTATGGTAAGTGTTAAATAATTATTTATTATTTTTCATTATCATTTAAAATTAATAATTTTTATAACTAATTCAATATATCACCTTGATTAGAAATGGTTCCTAGAGGGAAAAAAGTTTCAACGATTATGGATAATATAGATGTTTCCATACAGAGAATGTCAATAAAACAAATATTGAAAGAGAGTATATCATGACCACATTAGGGAAGCATAATCATGTAAAGAAAAATAATCTATCATAAATATAGTAAATTTATTTATTATAGAGTGATTATCCTATGTCATACTACATCATGCGATAGATGATATCATAATTAAGTTAGAATAATAATATTTGGCTGCTGAGAAATTAATTATGTAACTAGAAAATATATTTCTAAACATAGTGTGTAATGGAATGGAAAATGTTATAATTTTAGTGTAATTTATCAAGAGATAATCTAATCCTTTGTGGATATTGATCTTCAATTATTTTGTGAAATATGAAATATAACTCATGGAATGGAACAACTTTAAGATGTCATTCATTGAATAATATTTTCTTTCTGAGAAAGGATGTGAAATGAAGAGAAAGTTATTTATAATAAATACAAATGAATAACAAATAGTTATGAGGTGTGATCCTACATTTACATGGATTTATATGTAGTCTATAGGTTATATAAAAAATTAAAAATTTAAGATTGACTATAAATGTTAGGGGACTATTCCAAGTCTTCAAAGGGATCTTGTTCCTTAATAATTATCATCATATGATGAAATAGATTTATAAACCAACAAAAAAATAAATTTTCTAAAACATTCATATTCAATGGAAATCAAAAGAAGAATTGGTCATTTATATGCCTTTAAAAAGGTATTGTGTCAATAAAGGAGATGTGAATGAAGAAATTTACAACTTTTAAAAAAGTTGTAAAGAACAATATTGGGAAATTCTTGAAGGGAATAAAAGACTATTATTAGTTTAAATATAAGGTTCATCACGATCATGAATGAATGATAATGAAAAATTATAAATGATGTCTAGTGCTCCAGTTCTAATAAAATAGGATATTATTCGCAACAATGCCTCAATAATCAAGGGAATATGTTGTAGAAGTGGCCAAGGGGAGAAGGATAAGCTTAACTGATTGGTAAAGTAGAGGTGTATGTATCTAATGATGTGGTATCAGGTGCACTAATTATATCATCAAAGGTTTCTAATAATTAATGTTATTTCAGATACTCATACAATTTTATATAAACAATTTTTTCCATTAATGTTTGACATTTACTTTTTACCATAAGATACCTTTTACCATAAGATATATTTTTTTATTCAAACCCCATAGTAGATGTCCCAATATGACATATATTTTTCATTCATTTCATACTACAACACATAGATGTTCTCTATTTCAACACATTATTATTTTACCAATGGGTGAATTTGATGTAATCCACATAATAGACATTCATTAAAAATATGATGGAAACATATTTTTCTATGAGAATGAAGTTATGATTCATGATGAATATATGTGATTCATTATCATTATAGTGATTAATTCATCATATATTTCATGTTTAGATCCACCCCCACTAGAATTTTCCAATTATATTCTTTAGGAATAAGAGAAATAAAAATTATTTTATGGAGTATTTAATCATTACATTTAGGATGAACATATTGTAAAACAATACATTTACTATTTTTTGAGTAATTAAATATAAATATACTAGAGAATAATTCTTTTATTTCATTTATTTATACCCTTATGAAAGTACAATATCAATGTTTCTCTATAGAATATAATTTATAGAGTTAGTGGATTTGAAGATACCACCAAAGGAGTTACAGGATCATGGATTCACATACCCTATTTTTTGACCTTGTAGAGCCTCTATTTTTTCATGATAAGAATAAATATGGATATATGTTTTAAAGTGACAATTATAGATAAATAAATTCCATTATGATAAATAAAATTACTCTTCATCCTCATAATGATTACTAATCAAATAAAAAATACAATATCAATATTTTTCAAATTTTGACATTGAATCTCGGTATCATCCACTATGAGTAAGGAAGGCATTCCATAGATAGATTTTTGAATGAGATATAGATATTATGTGTTTATAATAATCCCATTTGTATTTACTAATTCACACTTCGTTTTTAGGGATCAAATGAATAATATATTCATGGAATATATTTATGATTTTTGTATGGAATTCATTGAATACATATTTTTGTATTCTAAAATTTAAGAGCACCATGAGAATCACATGAGGATCATTCGTGAGACTCTTAATTTCACAACCCCCCTCCCAACAATGTGTACACCTCCTGGGCTGACAATTTGAGAAGAGAGATAATGACCCCCATGTCCCGCCTCTAGTAGGCTCGTGTTGGCGACTAGCACCGAGGGTATAGTAAACACACAAATGGGAGGAATTACCCTCTAAGATAACACATACAGAAGAGATAGATAAGATATACATCAACCAATTCCAAATAAAAAAAATATAAAATAAATCAAAAGTACGCATATGTAATGTCATGAAAACTATTTCAATTGGAAGGGGAAAAATGAAAATGCCCAAATTAAACAAAAAATAGAAGCAAAAACAAGCCCGGACAGTTCCTTCCACCACAATATAGTAGAAACCATCTTGATCTCCAACCTGCTCCAAGTGACCTGAAAAAAAATTATATTTATATAGGGTGAGTATAACAGTATACTCTGTAGGATCCTCCCTAAATCCTCCCATGAAAAATTAAAGGAAGCATGTAAAAGCATGGTGAAACACAAGTGAATCTAACTCTATGCCTAAATAGGTATACTATGTTCCATGCCTCACCATGGATACTCTCACTATGTAACTCATACAAGAGTATATAATATAATAATGAATATCAAGGGTAACCCGCTACTACTTCCCCACTGGTTTTCCTCTTTACCCCAACATCACATGTCCTAAGCATCTCTCTCAAAAAATTCATTCCCATAGACACTTGGGAGAAGCACCAGAATATGCACCTCGGGCAACCAAGCACCCACGTCCTTGTATGTAAGTAACCAAGTAGTTATTGGGATCCACCACATGTCGTATAACATGTATCCTACATTGGGTATTATACCTCAATCCATTATATCCCATACACCAAGTAAGGATCCTCAAGCCATCACAACCTATACATGTTACACCTATAGTAGTCCATAGGATACAATATCTACAATATATGAGTATGAATAAACACAAGCCATTACATCCCTCTATACACATATATGTGGAAAACTAACCACTGTGACTACAAGTAAAAGTATCTACCAAGATAAGAGAGCGGGGAAAAGGGGGTATTCATCTATCCACCCTCCCCCCCCACCATAATGATGGGGAAAACACCCCCCAGGGCTAAAAATCCAAGGGGTATCAGTTACCCAAACTGGCAGGGTAGAGTAGCATATTGAAACAC
Organism: Viscum album; assembly: GCA_963277665.1. Taxonomy (NCBI): domain Eukaryota; kingdom Viridiplantae; phylum Streptophyta; class Magnoliopsida; order Santalales; family Viscaceae; genus Viscum; species Viscum album. The sequence goes on from OY728143.1 coordinate 1,719,296,177, forward strand.
AAAACGTACCGAAATACTTTATCTCACTACCACACTATGAGTATAACCTAGTCTTAGACTCAACTACACCTAACATCACTCGGATTCCCGGCGGCCACATCTAAGACTATGTATCCTATAAGAACCCAACTGTTTAAAGATCTCTATTACATAACTTCATTCAATTTTTTTCAGTTTCACATTAAGTTAAATAATTATTTAAACACTAATTAACCATCAATAATTACATACTAAATTTCATTAGTATCACACAGAAAGTCCACTGTCCCATTAAATTGTAACCTCAACATTGTGTCCTAGCAAGCTCTAACCCCAAGGGTGAACATCATTTAATAATTTTTTTAAAATAAAATTATTACTTTCCTATATTCCCATGCATTATAGATAAACATTACCAGCTACAAAACACAAGGGGGATCAACATGGTGTGTATATGAACTACCAGTAGAGTCTTTACCGCAGATATCAAGAGCGTAGACTCGTCCTCCCTTTTAAAAGGTAAACACAAAAATAACGTGGTATACCTCATGAGTATTCTCCCCTTTTGGGAGATGTGTAAGCAAGACCACCTACCTTGAGTAGTGGGGAATGTAAAGTAGATAAACAACCAATAATAATCAGTAAGAATCCAAACATTCACATAAAACCCATTTCATCATCCATTGTGTCCTCCTCGATACCCACATGCATAACTTGATGCATCCCGCCACAATAGGTATTAACTGCTACCAAAAACAATATGCCTCCATGCCCCCACATATCAAAACACCCATCTAGGCTCACATCACAACACAAGATGCAGGAAAACAATCATCATATAAATTGGTCTCTTGGCCCTTAAACTATAAAGAGGGTAACTCAGAACTCTACAAGGAATTAACTTTTATCAAATAACCTGTTCATTAACCAATCTTGGATTAACCTATTTATTATTCGTATGTTCAAAATTCGGAAAACCTAACTAGTAAGATATCAAAAATAATTAAACATTCTTACTACACCAATTCGATTAACATCAAATTACTACATGAAGAACCAGATTGATTTACCATCCTCTTTATCTTTAGAAAAAAAATTATCAATTAATTCCGGCATTATGTTCACTACCAATTTCCATGAAGAACGAATGGGTAAAAAAAGAAATCATAGATATCCCTCTATCTAGAATAACTATAGGCAATAACATACGATCAATATAAATTTATGTATCCAGTTAAAATATTTATTATGCCAACTCCATCATAATCCAGTGGGATAAAACATGAAAAACATATAGTTTCAGGTAATATAAAATAGAATCAATAAATCCCCTACCTTAAACGGTTCTTGACGTTCTTTATACGAGAATGAGCCACACAACGGGTTACGATCACCTCCCCTGGGGAAACTGTATCAACCCAAGGATGTAGAGACACCACCACACCAATCAATACCCAAAAAAATCCCATTAGTAACATGGATATATCATATAATAAAAGGGAAATGGAAAATAGAATGAGACGAATCCAAAATAATGATGATAGAACATACCTTATATCGAAGATTGATCGATACTTCTTGGTTGCATCAAAAAAGAGGGGAATAGATACAAAGGGGGTTGCTTGATTGTGAAACTATTATGGAATGAAATAAAAGGTCCGACCATCTCACATCTGAGAACAAGTTGGAAGAACTACAGAGGAAGATATATTGTCCCTTTATAAGATTTAATGGAGCGGTGGTTTAAGATACACTAGATTTTCCATTAAAAGAGGATCACATTAAACCATGTGATTTGACCTAATAAAAGTATCCCAATCCCTAGGGAAATTAATATAGGAGTTGTGGCATTTGAATTGGCCTTAGATTCTTTAAAACAAGGCTTTGAATGACTTTTACATCAAAGGAAACGTCATAGTGGCGAAACAGTAGGAATTTGGAAAAAATGTTCACGAACTAAAAATTTGGCCAAGGAAATAGATGTTACCAATGGACTCAACGTTCTGAAAACACTGTTCACAAACTCAAAATTTGGCAAAAAAAAATAGAGGTTACCGATAGAACCTCAACATTCTCGAAACACTATTCATGAACTCAATATGTGGTAATGGAAAGAGGTCACCATTAGAACCTCACCATTCTGAAAACATTGTTCATGAACTAAAAAAATTTTAAAGGAAAGAGGCCATCATTGGAACCTCACCATTATAGAAACACTGCTAATGAACTCTAAATTTGAAGAAGGAAAGAGGTCACCATTGGAACCTCACAGTTCTGCAAATAGTATTCATGAACTCATAATTTGGAAAATGAATGAGGTCACTATTTGAACCGCACCATTGGAACCTCACCATTTTGATGTTCACATAAGGTTACTGATGACGTTTTTCACATCGAACTCCCAGATGGAACTGTTCATAGAGGTCTCCCTGATGGATTTTTTCACAATGGTCTCACGGATGGAACTGGTCATAGTGGCCTCACTGATGGAACTGTTCACACCGGTCTCACCGATGGAACTGTTCACACTGGTCTCACCGATGGAACTGTTCACATCACTCTCACAGATGGAACTATTCAAATTATTCTCACTGTTGGAACTGTTCACATCGGTCTCAGCGACAGAATTGTTCACAACAATCTCACAGATGGAACTCTTGACATCGGTCTCATCGATGGAATTGTTCACGTCGGTCTCACTGATGGAACTATTCATAGAATTGGAATATTGGAAAAGTGTTGGGGATAAGCCACCATAACCTCATGGAACACCTCAGACACCAGATTTTTGCAAAGGAATGGACTATAGAGGTCCGAGCCATTACATCAGACACCTCTCAATACATTCTGGTCCTCAAGAATTCCAAACCAACCAAAAAGGAAACAAAAAAGAAGTCTGAACAACCACCCATCGAGATACCTCTCAAAAGAGAGAAAATCCCCAAAATAAACCAAAGATATTCATCTCATGAACACAATAGGTCTATAACCACATAGGGGACACCATTACATGAAAATAGGTAAACATCAAACAACTTTGTGTTCTGATCATGTATCTGTGACTCACGTTCCCAAGTACACCCCTCCATGCCACTTTGTCGCCTCAAGACACGAACCAAAGGGATCGAATTCCTGCAGCACACCTTCTCTTTGCGGTCTTAGATCTCTCCAAGTCGCTCTTCAAAGATTGCATCATCATCAACATCGATCTCTCCCCAGTCGATGATGTGATAGTCATCAAGAAGATAACGGCGAAGCTATTATACTTGAAAAACATTGTGTATCTTTCTCTTCTTCAAGGGAACTGCTACACAATACGCCACAACCCCAACATGAGATAACACCCCAAAAGTCACAACAAATCGGGGAGAAAGCTTACTCATTTAACCAAACCTTCGCTTCCCATGACGGTTAATCACCGTCATTAACATGTTACCCCCAACATCAAAATATAAGGTTCTCCATCTTTGATCGACATGTGATTTATGAAAATCTTGCGCTGTCTTCATTATCTCATGAATCACCTCAACCATCTCTATTGTATTCTGAACTAGTTCTGGTCCAATCATTGCTGACTCTCTGACCCCAGTCCAGCACAACGGAGAACGATAAGGCCGACCATACAAGGATTCAAACAGCACAATACCGATGGTGGAGTGAATACTATTTTTGTAAGAGAAATCCACCAAGGGTATGTGTCTCATCAATGGACCTCTAAAATCCAGGACATAAGAGCGTAACATGTCTTCAAGAGTCTGGATAGTCCGCTCTGTCTAACCATCCATATGAGGATGAAAAGAAGTACTAAGGCACAGTTGAGAACCAAAAGCATGTTGGAGTCCTCTCTACACCCTTGAGGTAAATCATGGATCTCGATTAGAAATGATCATCCTTAGGACTCCATGAAATCTCACCACATCCTCCAGATACTACCTTAACAGAACTTCAACTGAGCTTGACTCTGTGATTTCTTTGAAGTGTGTTGATTTTGTTAAACGACCCACTACCTCCCAAAAATCATCATGTACTCCTTGATCTCGAGGTAAAATAGTATCAAATACCATTGAGATGTCCTCCCACTTCCACTGAGGAATATCTAATGACTAGACAAGGCCACTAGGAACACATTGTTCGGGCTTCAGCTTCTGGAAGACCAAACAACGAGATAGAAACTCCGTAACTCCATGCTTTATCCAAGGCCACCAAAACTAACTCCTCAAGGCTCGGTACATCTTTTTCATGCTAGGATGCACCACAAAAGGTGAACTATGGAACTCTCTAAGAACCATATCATTCATCGTGAATGAAACAAAAATACTTCCATGATATAACACTCTGTGTTGTTCATCCTCAGTCCAACCATCAGGGCCCTCTCCACAAACAAATCGGTCTTTGAGAACCTCCACCTCTAGATTCCCCAACTGGAACTCTTCCACCTGCTTCTCTAGAGATGACTACACCATCATCAAAAAAATACAACCTCTACCCCCGACTTCTTGTATATCAATTTGTAATGTTGACAGTTCTTCCATTACTCTCCAAGAGTCACCATAGTCACGCACTACATCACTACGTGACTTCTGACTTAGTGAATCAGCTACAACATTCCCTTTTACAGGTGAATACAATATTTCGAAGTCATATTCTTGTAATAAATCCATCCACCGATGCTATAGTAAGTTCATGTCACACAGGGAGAAAACATACCTCAAGATCTTATGATCGGTGCAAACCACAATGTTCTCACCAATGAGGTATTGTCTCCACAACATCAGAGAAAACGCCATGACTTCCAAATCAAGATCATGAGTGGACTAGTTACGTTTATGGGGCTATAAATTCCATAACCCATAAGAAACAACTGATATCTGTTTCCTCAGAACAGCACCTAACCCCGGATGCAAAGCATTACAGAAAACATCAAACTGAACTCTCTCAGCCGGAAGATAGAGAAATGGAGAACTTACTAACTTCTCCTTTAGATACATGAAATTCTCCTGACACCTATCAGTCTATATGTATGCTTGATCCTTCCTGGTCAAAGATATGAGAGGCATCGCAACTTGATAAAATTTTTCTACAAACCTCTTGTTTTAGCCTATGAGCCCAAGGAAACTTTGCACCTCTAACACTGTCTTGGGGGCTGCCCCAGTCACAACTACTTCTATCATCAATGTATCCACAACAACTCCCTACGGGGACACAACATTCCCTAGTAAATGGTCTTCTCGATCCCAAAACTCAAACTTCAACAACTTCCCAAACAACTGATGTTGATGAAGAACTCCCAAAATAGCGTGTAGATGCTCTTCATGCTCCACCTCAGACGTGGGGTACACTAGGAGGTTGTCGATGAAAACCACCATTAACTTTTCTAGGAACTCCAGAATCATAGTGTTCATCAATCCCATGAATATAGTTGGAGAGTTTTTTGTGCCGAACAACATTACAACGAACTCCTAATGCCCATGACAACAGTAGAAAGTAGTCATCATGATATCCTCATCCTTCACACGCATCTGATGATATTCTGACCACAAGCCTATCTTTTATAACCTACATGAACCCTTTAGTTGATCGAATAAATCATCAATCCATGGAGAGGATATTTATTATTATTTTTTACTTTTTTCAAGTGAAGATAATCGACACACAACCACAAACTGTTGTCAGCCTACTTCACGAAAAAAACAGGTGCACCCCATGTTGAAACACTCAGACGAACAAAACCACACTACAATAGACCATATAGCTGTATATGTTGATCTAGAAACTCAGAAGGGGCCATACAATATGGATACAGAGATTGGATACTCTCCTAGTTGTAGCACGATCCCACACTCGATCTCTCATCGAGGGGGTAAGGCTACATCCCCTTCTGGAAACATATCAGGTTAATCATCTAAAAACCTATGAAATGTTGACTATTGAACCTCTAAAGAACTCAGAATCATCTCAATCTTCATGGATTATAAATATGGAACACACCTCTAACCCATCTGAGGATCTTGCTCACCAACGAACACCACGGGCTCACCATCCGCATCAAATAACACAACCTACCTCTTAAATTACACCACGATAGCCTACACTGAAAACATAAAATCTGTGCCAAAGATGAAATCATATGGATGTATTCGTAAAATTAAGAATTCTCCCCAAGAAAGGTGTTTCCCCAACACTAGCTCATAGTCTCTACATACATTAAACAAGTCAGCTCGACCTCCAACTGGCGTAGTCAATGCAAAGGACACTAGAATCCTCTTAACCTCAAGTCCCAAAGCATGGAAAAGGTTTGGTAATATGAAGGAGTGTGTTTATCTAGAATCAAATAAGGCATACACCAAGGTAGAAAACAAGTAATTGGTACCTCAAACAATGTCTTGCTTTCCTGGAGCTGGCAACGAAAAAGAATGAAGTTGTCCACAACCTGCTCCATGACCTCTCTAACCCTAACGATGACCACCTCCATGGCCTCACTCCGCTCTTTGAGTATGAGGAGTGTCATTGGGATGTATTCTGCCTACCCCATCAACCCAATTATGATCTAAAGCTGCAGCAACATATTGATGATGCCTCTACTGGAACTACCTCAATGGATGAACAAGGAGTGGAACACCTGGTGCATGATGAGGGCTTTGAAAGGACAGGCACTCTCACTACTAATGACCTCGACCATTATAAGAAAAACAGGTGCCTGATCCCTTGGCATAGGCATGAGAGCTGCTGCCTCTAGAGAAATGAGTTATGGAGGGCTGAGACCTACCCCCAGCTGAATAGAAACTCTTCTGCCCTAAAAACATGTAACCCCAGACAACAGATCTGCTTTTTGACGAATCATGACGACTCCCCTCTCATGATGATCCGGTTCAGGTCAACTTCCTCTTGATGACCTCTTCCCTCACCAACTGTAACGCCTCGACCCCAATTACCCAGAGTCGGTGCATTATTACATAACATTGGAAAGACCATAAAAGATCAATTCTTGAAAGACCGATTAGTTTAGTAGCCTTGGAAATACAAGAAACATTCCTAAGATTCACATTACATCATAAAATGGAAAAATACAACAACATTGTTTCCATACACAAAACTGAGATCCCATATACTTTCCCTACAGGGAAGTCATAATATACTTCATTGCATCCTGGGAAAAATATATCATAGAAAGGGGTGAGCTCAGATGCTCAGTAAGAATAACAATATAGCGGAAACTTTCATAAATAAGCATAAACATTTCAAAAAATATATAAATCAAAAAAAAATTATTTTCAACAAGAAATTAATCATAATATGGAAAATATAAATCAAAATAATTCCATTTACTTACTCACATGTATATTCTACTAGTCGAATAATCACACAACATATCAATAGCCACATTCATGATGATGGAATGCATAATGTCAGACTTCATAACCACAATGTCAAGGCCTTGTGCCAAGACAACAAAAAATATTTTGTGAAGGCCCTATGCAGAGGAACTAGTTTGTCTCATGAGACCTATCGATGCATCTAGGAGATATAGCGGGCTCCACCCGTCACTTACTAAGTCCAATTCATTCCTCATATAAAAGGGTTTAAACATAACATAAACATTCATTTTAAAACTGGAATACAAAATGTCAATACTTAATCCATAAACAATGAATGGTATGAAAATAATACATCCGCAGTCAAACATATCACAAAACCTTCATTAGAGTATGGACGTTTTGTGTCATAATAAATCATCTTCAAATAAGCTTAAAATCCCTCAAAGGATGTTGATATAGATGAAATCAAAACATTTTTTTTGAGAAATGTCTCTTTCTATTTCGAAATAATTTAAGATAAAATTTATTTTGAAAATATTATTATAATATTGTAAGGGAATCTTTGATGATTTTATAATGGCGGAAAATAGCTTCACCTGCCGTATAAGTTAAAAAAACATTTTTACCTTAATTTTGTCGAAAATGGCATAAGGTACCTAGTTTGGAAAATGACCGAAAGATTCCATTCATAACATTTTAAAAAAATTCAAACAAGGGTATAAATGGATTTATCCCATAGTCTAGTAAATATTAAATAAAATTGGAATACATTTTTAAGAAACATAGATGTGGATGATAAAGAGGTCCGAGTAGATACATACGTAAAAACAAACCCAGATAATAAAGAGATTGTGAAATTAACCTTTAACTTGTACTTTTCCTTGGTCAAGGGTAGGTTAACCTCATGTATAATGGTCAAATAATTGTTATTAAATTTTGAATTAATTATATACGTTAATATGATATCATATATGATCTTTTATCATTACTTTGTTAATAATATCTTAGTATTATCATCATTTTGGGTGTTTACTGATTCATTTTCCTTTATATGATTTGTTACGTAAGTAATGTTTTTAATGGATAGGATGTATATTAATCATATTCATATTTATATTAAGTATTTAAACATTATTTTTAATCATCTAATGAAAATTAGTCTTGAATGGATACGATGAGGAATGAATCTCACCGCGTTCGTGGAGATTGTAATCCGTGCATACGCATGAGCGACAATATCAAACTTTTGATATAAAAATAATATATAATTGGATGGTATATAATATATAAAGAATAAATATCATGTTATATTTATTATTTAAATCAATTACACATCATTATTATACCCATAAAAATAAAAATGTATTGAATAACAAGTATAGCACGACGTGGAGACTGTAATTCGTATGTACGCATGTATGATGACATGTCATTACAAGGATGGATAGAATAATGAATATGGTTTTCCCATATTAATGATTACATAACAGTATATATAAGATTCTAGATTTATTATTTAAGAATGGAAACAAAAAATAAAGAGGAAGAGGAAGAAAAAAAACTTGAAAGAGGTGATGAAATATTTACCTCTTCTACAGGTTCTTCCTTTCGATTTGATAAAAAGGGATTCTTAGACTAAATTTCTGACTAAAGTAAGGCCTCTAGGATGATGTGAGGACAGTTTATAGGGTATTTGGGCATGGTATGGCCGATCCAAAATGCTTTGAAGGTGTGAATTTGGGGGAAGGTGGAGTGCCCTTTTATAAGAGGGGTGAGGGGCACATACGGAATGACTAAAAATATTATTTTATAATAAAATAATTTTCGGTTTATAATGGCTCAAAAATGAATTATTTAAAGGATAAAGTGAGTATGGGTCGGAACCCACTCAACCAATAGGTTTTATATAGCTTTGGGTCACTATATGAACTTTATCTTTTAGATTTAACTCTTAGCTAAATTGTTTGACATTTACTATCTCTCTTTGTATTTTTATATTATATGGTTAATAAACATACTATATACATCCAAGAGAACCCCAAGTGGTTCATTAATAATACAAGTATCATTATATAAGTCTTTTGGCTGATCCTTATATTTTTAGGAATAGAATATCAATTAATAATACAATATTTGTTTTGAACACTCTTTTACATCAATTTTGACACTATTTGGTATTTTATTTATAAATTCATAACAGAATTATTACTTAAAAAAAATATAACCAACCCTAATATGTTATATTAACCTATAGAATTAGTTTAATTCATAAAAAGAAACTAATTACATTTATTTTGATATTTATTATAACAATTATTTTAATATTTCATTAATTAGGTAATTACTGCATCATCATCGTGTCAAAAATAAATTTAATTATTTAAGGTCTAAAAAATATAAATAAAATAAAATTATGTAGGAATTATTTTTGAATTTATAATGAATATTTATAGTTGAATTTATCTTATGTGTAATTCTATGTTAAAAATGGTTTAGTTATTAAACATTGATTTTAACAGTTTTAACTCTTCATTGAATTAAATAATAATAAATGTCTAAATCTAATCAAAGTAGACCAATGAGGCTCATATTTTATCCCTAAGGTTTTTTTTGGTCGATTTAAACTTATCATATAGAATTTGGACATGTTTTAGGGTAATAATAATATCGTTTTTACCCTTAATTACCCATTTTACTTGTAAACATGGTAAATAAAAGTAAAAAGTTAATATTCACCAAAATATATTTTCATCTTATTAAACCAAATTTTTCTTACTGATATCAACCGTTCATCTCATATTTTTGAAATTCAACTCATAGAAGTGGTAAAATTATGTTTTATGTAAATTTTCAAATTCTTCTAGGAGGCAGGTAAAAGGTGGTGGAAAGTTCAATAAAATTTTTATATATCTAAAATTATTATAAACTGACTCCAATAAATTACATTGAACATATATATGTATTATGTATCTATTTTGACCTAAAATAAATCTAAATAAAATAAATAATTATGTAAAAAAATTGGTTTTAAGGTATAACTCTGTGGTTTTCACTATTCATCAAAAAATGAAAGTTTTCAGAAAAATACCAAAAATACACACTATGAAATTTTGATATTCTTAATCCTAAAATGAAGTCCATTTCAAAAGGTAAAATTTATAAAATTTCAAAAAATGGGTATTACTATTCATAACGTCTAGTTTGATTGGTTGTGGTGTGTTAAAACTCAAAGTTGCATACAACACACACTATTGTATTATTCAAAGAGGAGAGTACCATGGAAGATTGGGGTGTTAAATTTTCCTCACCATCAAATAATTTATTCCTCAAAATTTCTAGAATATTATTGCATAAAAATACTCGGGTGTTTCTTCATCATATGTTCCATAGGTTCCCACGTCACATCTTCCCTCTGATGGTTTTTCCATAGAACATTTACCAGACGAGTCATTCGGTTTCTCAACACTTGTTATATTGTATTAAGAATCTTGATAGGCTCTTCGGAATAAGACAAATCAGGTTCTAGTTCTAATTCCTCATAGGTGAGTACATTCGTTGTGTGAGACATGTATTTTCTCAACAGTGATACGTGGAAAACATTGTGAACATTGGGGAGACTTGGAGGAATTTCCAAATAGTAAGCTACGACCCCAATTAATTCTCGAATTTCAAAAGGTCCGATGTACCTAGGACTCAATTTATCTTTCTTACCGAAACGTATAACACTCTACAATGGAGATACCTTCAAGAAAAAATGATCTCCTACATGAAATTCGAAATCCTTCTTTCAGTTATCAGTATAGCACTTCTGCCTCCTTTGAGCTGCTTTGATGTGGTTTTGGATTACCTTCACCTTTTCCATCATTTCCTCCACAAGTTCTGGGCCTAAGAGTTTTCTTTCACAAACATCATCCCAACAGGTTGGTGTGCGACATCTCTTTCCATATAATGCTTCATATGGTGCCATCTGAATACATGAATGGAATCTATTGTTATAGATAAATTCTACCATAGGTAAATATTGATCCCACATACCTTGAAAGTCATGTGATCATGATCTCAACAAGTCTTCTAAGGTTTTAATAGTCCGTTCTTTTTGTATATCAGTTTTAGGGTGGTAGGCAGTGCTCAAATGAAGTTCAGTATCCAGGGATTTCTGAAGACTTTTCCAGATTCTTGATGTAAAATGTGGATCACAATCAGAAAAAATCGATAGGGATACTCCATGAAGTCTCACAACTTCATTAATGTACATTAATTCTAGACGTTCAAGTGGTAAATCTTCTCTTATAGCAAGAAAATGTGTTGACTTGGTAAGACTATCAATAATGACCCATATTGCATCATTCGTACTAGGATTCTTTGGTAGCCCATGAAAATGTCATTTGCAATATTATCCCATTTCCACTCTCATATGGGAAGGGGTTTTATGACTCCTATAGGTTGTTGCCTTCCAGCTTTCACTTGTTGAAAAACATGCATCTTGACAAAAATTCGGCAATATCCCTCTTCATGTTGTCCCTCCAAAAATATTTCTTCAAATCTCTATACATTTTGGTGCTCCTAGGGTGTATAGACAAATTGGAGCTATGAGAATCATCCAACAATTCCTTTTATAGATAATTTATATCTAAAACACAAAATATCTTCCCAAATTTCAAAATTACATCTTAATACACAAAGTCACTCAATATCCCATCATTCACAACAGTAATCATCTTTTGAAACTCTTCATCATCGGTATAAGAACTCTTTACCCTTTCTAGTAAAGATGGTTTGGCAACCATTTGAAAAAGTATTGCAGTTTCACCTTCGATGGTGATTCCTATATCCATTTTGACTAGATCCATGTATATAGGTTCCTTTTCAACTCTAATCTGGTTAGAAACTCCATGATCCTTTCTACTCAAAACATCTGCAACATTATTTTCCTTCCCCGGGTTGTAGTGTATTGTGAAATCATAATCCTTGGGTAGTTCAAGCCATCACCTTTGCCTCATGTTGAGTTCTTTTTGTGAGAAAATATACTTCAAACTATTTTTATTGGAATATATCTCACATTTTTCACCATAGATATAGTGTCTCCAAATCTTAAAAGAAATTATTAAAGTTGCTAACTCAAGATCATGTGTAGGACAGTTTTTCCCATGAATTTTTAGTTGTCATGATGAATAGGCTATATCCCTATCTTTCTGCATAAAGACACAACCAGGTCCTTTCTTTGATGCATCACTATAAATAACAAACCCATCATTCCTTGATGGTATAGTTGAGATAGGATCATTAACTAATATTCTCTTCAATTTTTCGAAACATTCTTCACACTCTTTTTTCCAAAAAAAATATAACCTCGTTTCCTGTGAGCTTTGTTAATGGGTTATCCAATCGAGAAACATTCTAGATGAAATGTCGATAATAACCGGATAAACCATTAAAACTGTGTACATTACTTATACTCAATGGTTATTTCCATTCTTGGATTTCCTTGGTCTTATAAGGGTCAATATATATTCCATCCTTAGAGACAATATGGCCAAGAAATGATATATCCTGAAGCCAGAATTCACACTTGTTGAACTTCCCATATAATTCATGTCTTCTAAGAGTCTTTAGAATAATGTGCAAGTGATTTTCATGATCTTCGTAGCTTTTTTATTCTACCAAAATATCATAAATAAATACCACTACAAAGTCATGAAGATATTCCTTTAAAACTCTATTCATTAGATCCATGAAGACAGAGGGATAATTAGTCAATCCAAAAGGCATTACTGTAAAGTTGTAATGCCTGTACCCGGTTGGAAATTTTGTTTTCGGAATGACTTCCTTCACACACAACTGATGATATCCAGATTGAATTCCAATATTTGAAAATTATTGAGCTCTATGCAGTTGGTCAAATAAATCATCAATGTGAGGTAGGGGATACTTGTTCTTTATTGTTACATCAATGATCTCCCTGTAGTCAATGCACAAACTCATAGATCCATCTTTCTTCTTAACAAAATGGATAGGGGCTCCCAATGTATAAACCCTATAGAGAATAAATACCTTATTACCCATTTCCTCTAGTTATTTATTTAGTTCCACTAATTCCACAGTGGACATTCTATAAGGGGTCTTCGATATGGGCCTTGAACCAGGAATTAAATGAATGTATAACTCAATTTCTCGTTTTGGAGGATGTCCAGGTAAATCCTCTGGAAACACATTAACATATTATTGCACAATAGGTTATTCCTCTATTTGAACATTCATTTCCTCACCCACAGTTATTTCATTCTCTTCCTCCACAATAATTGACTTCAGTAGAGCTACAAGGGGTAGATCTAGATTACAATCTGGTGGTGACGTTTCCCCCCTAATGATAAGGTTTTCTTTATCGTCATCATCAAAAACATTAACCTCCTTATTCTTATAATAAATCTACACATCTTGGTCTGAAAGAGAATCCATACCGAGGATTATATCAAATTAAATCATGTGTATGACGTTGATATCAGTAGATAAAGAACATTTATATTCTCTAATGGGAACTTATTCATAAAACATTATTGTGATGATACTTCCCTTATGAGTTTTGACTGACAACTCTCTTGTTAAATCCAATTGGAAATATCTAATTTTCATTGAAAACTGGGAATACATGAAACAATTCGAAGATCCAGAATTAAATAATTCATTTTCTAAACTTGAGGAAACTATTAAATTACCCTCCACCAAGTCTTTTGGAGCCTCAACCTCCGTAGTAGTGATAGCATAAGCATGGACTGGATCTCTTGGCATTTTCTGAGGTCAGTTCCCCTAACTCTTAGGACATTTATTCGTGTAATTCCCCTTTCTCTACAATTGTAGCATTCAACACCGACAACCTCTTTCTTTCCCTTCCAATCATGATCTTGGTGTCCTTTTTCACTACACTTGTAATAGACTCCCATTACCTTCAGCAAGTACCAGGGTGTTTTTCCCCCTTTTCTGCAGGATGGATATTAAAATTTTCCCTTCTTCCGCTTATTTCCATTTCCAGAGTGTTCATAAAATCTCTTATTCCCTTTCTTTGCTTTAATTTTGTAAGACATAGATAATTCTTTTCCTGACTTGATAGTACATGAGACAATATCTTAGTATGATGAGAAGGATTATGAGACTAATGCTCTATGGATAAATGTTTTTAACCCATCAATAAAATGATCAATATTAATTCTTGGGTTACGTATATAATTTGAAGCATGCCTCGCTAACCTTGTAAAGTTATATTCATACTTTGAGACATTCTCATCCTCCTTTTTCCTCGGACTCATAAGTCATCTATCCATATCCGTTCAATGGTCATGAGGAAATTATATTTCTTAGAAAATTTATTTAAACTCCCTCCATTTCATATTTTATACTTTATCATCTTCATTTGTGTTTTGAATCACTGACCACCATTGATCAGCATCTCCAGTGAGGCGGTAAACTGCCATGAAAACCTTTTCCCTTTCGCTACTCCGCAAGGCGTAGAATATTTTCTCTAAGGAATTTATCCATTTCTTGGTTACTAGTGGATTTGTACCCCCATTGAATTTTGGTGGTTTTTTCCTCATGAAGCGATCTAGCATTGATCTTTCATGATGCGGATCGAGGTGCTCTATACGGGTAAGGCTATTATTCATAACCTAAGTGAGGTGTCCTAGTATTGTGATTAGCTTGTCAGCACCAGTTTCGTCACCAGCACCACAATAATATTCTTTAGTATGAGGAAAATCCCTACATGGAGTGCGTTAAACGATAGGGTTTACATTATTTCCTCTAGGCACTATTTCTAAACAATGTCACAAACTAGATTAGTTTATGAATCTAAATACATAATTCCAAAATTTTAAAACACTTAGCTCAAATTGAACATTTTATCGATATAATCCATAATCATAAAAAAAATTCGTTGCAGAAGTATATACTCATAAACCCTTCATAATGGTTTTTCATGAATACAATAATTATCCTAAGCATATCCCCCGTGAGTGTCGTAACCAAGAGTGCAGCAAGGCCCGTTGTCGTGCACCAGTTCCCATTAAAGTCTAGCTAAAAGTGGTGTTTTTATATGTTACCCCTAGGTAAATCTGTTCCAGAGCTGCCTCTACATGGTCATATCTAGAAAAGATTTATTTTATTGGAAAACACACAAAATCTCTACATTACCAAAATTCTAGGAAGTTCTTCTATACTATTTCTCAAAGTCTATCTTAGGGCTATGTGCTCTAATTAGAGTTTATCTAAATCTAGTTTCAAGGATTTTACTACACTTCCTATGATTCAAACTATAATGCCCTGGCCCTAGTTACCCAAAGTTGGTGCATTATTACATAACATTAGCATGATCAGAACAGATCAATTCTCGAAAGACCTATTAGTTCAATAGCCGTGGAAATACTAGATACATTCATAAGATTTACATTACTTTACAAAATATAAAACAACAAAAAACAATGTTTCCATAGACAACACTGAGATCCCATAGACTATTTGCTACAGGCCAGTCATAATATACTTCTTCGCATCCTGGGAAAATTAAAACACAGAAAGGTGTGAGCTTAGATTCTCAGTAAGGATAACAATATAGTGAAAGCATTCATAAATAAACATAAACATTTAAGGTAATTTATAAAACTAAAAAAAATTTCAAAAGAAAATTCATCATAATATGGAAAGTATAAATAAAAAATTTCCATTTACTTACTCTCATGGATATTATACTAGTCGAATAAACATGTTCAATATCAATAGCCACTTTCATAATGATGGAATGCGTAATGTCAGAATTCATAACCATATAGTCAAGGACTTGTGCCAAGACTACAAATAAGATTTTTTCAAGGCCTGGTGTCAAGATACTAGTTTGTCTCATGAGACATACCGATGAATCGAGGAGCTATAGCGGGCTCTACCCATCACTTACTAAGTCCAATTCATTCCTCATATGAAAAGGTTTAACCATAACATAATGATCCGTAATAAAATTGACATAAAAATGACAATAATTTATCCATAAACCATGAACGGTATGAAAATAACATATCCACATTTAGACATATCAAAAAACCTTAAATATAATATAGAAGATTTGTATCATAGTAAATCAACTTCAAATAAGCTTAAAATCTATCAAAGGATGTTGACATAGATGAAATAAAAATATTTTTTATAGAAATATCTCTTTCTATTTTCAAATAATTTAAGAAAACCTTTATTCTTAAAATATTCTTATATTCTTGTAAGGGAAGCTTCTATGATGTTATAATGACGGAAAATATCCTCACCCGTCGTATAAGTTAAAAAAACATTCATACCTTAATTTTGTCGACAGGGTAATAAGGTACCTTGTTTGGAAAATGACAGAAAGATTCCTTTCAACCCATTTTATAAAAATGAAAACAAGGGTATAAGTGGATTCAACCAATATTCTAGTAAATAGTAAAAATGATTTGGAATACATTTTTAAGAAACATCAATGTGAATGATAAAGAGGTACCAGTAGATACTTACGTAAAAACAACCTCAGATAATAAAGAGATTGTAAAATTAACCCTTACCATGTAATTTTCCTTGGTTGAGGGTAGGTTAACCTATTATATAATGCTTAAATAATTTTTATTAAATTATAAAATAATCATATACATTAATATGATATCATATATTATCTTTTAATATTGATTTGTTAATAATTTCTTAGTATTATCATCGTATCGGGAGTTAATTGTTTCGTTCTCCATTATATTATTTGTTACATAAGTAATTTTTCTTATGGATAGGACATATCTTATTCTTATTCAGAATTATATTTAGTCTTTAAGCATTATTTTTAATCATCTAATGAAAAGTATTCTGGAATGGATACGATGGGGATTGAATCTCAGCGCGTTCGAGGAGACGGTAATCCGTACCTACACATGAGAAACAACATCATTCATTTGATATTAAAAAATATATATAATTTGATGTTATGTCATATATAAAGAATCATTATAATGTTATATTTATTATTTACATCAATCAGACATCATTATTATACCCATCCAAATAATAATGTATTGAATAACAATTACACCACGACGTGGAGACGGTAATCTGTACGTACGCACGTATCGTGACATGTCATTTAAAGGGTGGATAGAATAATGAATATGGTTGTACCATATTTATAATGACATCACATTATATAGAAGATACTAGAGTAATTATTTTATAATGGAAACAACAAAGAAATAGGAAGTGGAGGAATAAAGGAACATGAAAGAGGTGATGAAATATTTACCTCTTCTTCGGGTTCTTCTTGTTGATTTGATCAAAAGGGCTTTCTAGGTGGGCTTTCTGATTAAATTAAAGCCTCTAGGATGAAGGGAGGACATTTGATAGGGTATTTGGGCAGGGTTTGGCCGAACCAAAAGGCTTTTATGGTGTGAATTTGTGGGAAGGGGGAGTTACCTTTTATAAGAGGGGTGAGGGGAACCTTAGGAAAAGCTAGAAATATTATATTATAATGAAATCATTTTCAGTTTCTAATGGCTCCAAAATGAATTATGTAAAGGATTAGGTGAGTATGGGTAGAACACCACTCACCAAATAGTTTTTCTATAGGTTTGTGTCACTATATTAACTTTATCTTTTAGATTTAACTCTTAGTTAAATAGTTTGACATTTACCATGTCACTTTGTATTTTTATATTATATGGTTAATAAACATTCTATATAATTACAAGAGAACCCAAAGTGGTTCATTAATGATAAACCTATAATTATTTAAGTCTTTTGGTTCAACCCTATATTTTTTTTGGAATAGAATATCAATTAATAATATAATATTTCTTTTAAAAACTCTTTTATGTCATTTTTGACACTAGTCGGTATATTGTTTTTTCTAAATTCATAACAAAATTATTAATTCTAAAATAATTCATCTAACCAACCCTAACATGTCATATTAACCTATAAAATTATTGGAATTCATAAAAAGTCTCAAATTACATTTATTTAGATATTTATAATATCAATTATTTTAATATTTCATTAATTAGGTAATTACTGCATCATCATTATGTCATAAATAAATTACATTATTTATTGTCTAAAAAATATAAATAAAATTCCATTATGTAGGAAATCATTTAATAATTATAATTATTATTTATAGTCGAATTTCTCTTATGTGTAACTCTATATTAAAAATGGTTTAGATATTAAACAATGAATTTAAGACTTTTAACTCTTCTATGAATTAAATAATAATAAATGTCCTAATCTAATCCATGTGGACAAAAGAGGTTACTATTTTATTACTAAGGTTTTCTTGGTCAAATTACACTTATCCAATAGATTTAGGACTTGTGTTAGGGTAATAATAATAACATTTTTACCCTTAATTACCCTATTTACTTTTAACCGTGGTTAATAAATGTAAAAAGTTAATATTCGCCAAAAATTAGTTTCATCTTGTTGAACCACATTTTTCTTACTGATATTAACCATGTCTCTAAGATTTTATAAATTCAACTCCTAGAAGCGGTAAAATTAAGTTTTGTGTAAATTCGTAAATGCTCTTAGGAGGTGGGTAAAAGAAGGTGAAAAATTCAATAAAATTTTTATTTATGTAATATTATTATACAATGAATCCAATTAATTACATTGATCTTTTATAGGTATTATGTATATATTTTGACATAAAATAAATTTAAATAAAATAAATAATTATTTAAATAAAAATTCATTTTTAAACTATAACTCAGTGTTTTTCACTATTCATCAAAAATTGAAAGTTTTCAGAAAAATACAAAAAATTCACACTAATATAATTTCGATATTCCGAATCCAAAACATGAAGACCATTTGAATGATAACATTCATAATATTTCAAATAGTGGTTTTTACAATTCATAACAGCTACTTTGATTGGTTGTGGTGTGTTAGAACTCGAAATTGCGTACAACACACACTATTGTATTATTCAAAGAGAAGCACACCATGGAATCTTAAGGTGTTACACCAAAACATCAAGATATTTCTTCAGCATAAATGCGATGAACTGGAACTGGATATCTAGATACAAATCCTCTTGGAAATGCCTCACCCTGGCCTCCTCATATGGAAACAATTCCGAAGCATATCGTAAAAGGTTCGAGAAATGGATTCCATACTATCGCACATTGGTGCTCTCCTATCAAAGGGGAAGAATCTCATGGAGACTGGATGCCTTTGTGGTCAATGAATGAAACTCAACTCTAAACTTCTCTCGAAACTCCTCCTATGTGATCCCTGGATCCTTGAAATCCCTAATGAACAAGAACCACCACTGCCTCACTTCTCCATGCTACATCGTCACATTCAAGTAAACCCAGTGCTCCTTCCAAGAAAGGATCGAACTAAAGCCTATCTCGACCACCTCCAATCAGTCATTTTGTGACTGCATCTAAATCGGGGCCCTCATTCTTCAGCAGACTCTGGCACTGGAACTATTGGAGTGTCCTCCTCCATGTTTCTTTGTCATCAACATCTATCATGCGATGATATACTGGTGTAGCCTGTTGGACATATTCTATGAAAACCTGATGAGGACGTCGACATGGAGACATACCTGAAAAAAGAAAACTTTTAGAGCTCCTAAACCAGGAATATAGAAGGCTCAACATTAATTGATTAAATTTTTTATTTTATTCATTTTAGGTTAACATATCCAACGGTCCACCCATTCAAACATAGGAACAAAGAAGAATGATGCATGATCCTTTCCTAGGTCTCTAACCTGCAACTAGTATCACCTAGTTTAGTAGCTGTTGTAAACTTAAGGTCTGTACATCAGATTATAGGGGGCCCTAAAATCCTATGCCTCAGTTGGTCTCTAGTGTTTACATCACTTTCTAAACATGATTGAGATGGTTGCCCTGCCAACCCATGCAACCTCACCTGTTCCTATCTCCAAACTCCATCCTATCCCTCAAACTTCCATTGACACCACTATATCACGACCCTCATCCCCACAAATCATACTCCTCCTGGGTCGGAAATGTGAGAAGGGAGATAATGACCCCCGAGTCCCTCCTCCAGTAGGCCCCGGGTTGGTGACCAGCACTAAGGGTATAGTAAACACACAAATGGGGGGAATTTCCCTCTAAGATAACTCATATAGAAGAGAGAGATAAGATTGAAACCAGCTAACTATGTGTCAAATAGAAATATTAATGAAATCTCAAGTACACATATGTGCTATCATGAAAACTACTACAACAGAAAGGGGAGAAACTGCAAATACCGAAAACAAATTAAAAACAGCAACAACCACAAGCCTGAATAGCTAATGCAACCCCAAGCTAGTTGATGCAATCATGATCTCCGACCTCCTCCAAGTGACCTAAAAACAATTTTTATATACATAGGGTGAGTATAATAGTATAATCAGTAGGATCCTCCCTAAAACCTCTAATGTCAAAGTAAATAAAGTATGATAAAGCACAATGAACTACAGGTGAAACTAACTCTTCACCTAAACTGGTATACTAAGTTACAAGCCTCCACATGGATACTCTCACCATGTAACACATACAGGAGTATATAATATAATAATGAATATCAAGGGTACCCCGCTACTAATTCCCCACTGGTTTTCTCCTTTTCCCCAACATCACACATCTTAAGAATCTATCTCCAAAAGGCTTTCCCGCAGACATCTAGGCGAAGCACCACAACATATACCTCGTGCAACAAAACCACCATGTCCATGTAAGAAGTAAACAGGTAGTTTCTAGGAGCCACCACAACTCACATAACATGTATCATACATCAAGTATTATACCTCAATCCATTACTCCCTATACATCGAGTAAGGATCCTCATGCAGTCATAGCCTATAAACGTTACACCTAGAGTAGTCCATAGGATACTATATCCAGAACATATGTGTGTGAATAACCACAATCCATTAAATCCCTCTACACATATATATTGGGTAAACTATCCACTGTGCCTACCAGCACAAGTATATACCAAGAGAAGAGAGTGGGGCCAAAAGGGGTATTCACCCATCCATCCTCCCACCCACTACTAAAAAATCGGGTAATAGCGACAGCCATTGGCGATCACTATAGGCCTCTAGAGACCACCCAATGACTGCCATTGGCGGTCGCTTTAGCTTCTTCGTAGTAGGCCTATAGAGACCACTCGGTGGTCTCTAAAGGCGGCCTACCTGGTCACCATTAGAGACCTCCAATGGCAGTCGCTCTAGGTGCCCCAAATTTCGGGCTACAGCGACCGCCTTTGCCGGTCGCTAATGTCGCCCGGCAGGCACCCTATAGGGACCTCCAAAGGCGGTTGCTAGTCTGGGAATTTGTTTTTAGAAAATAATTCCTAGTGAAAGAAATATATATATATATATATATGTTAAATAAAAAAAATATATAAATTTATATTAATGAAAATATTTATATATATAATGTTAAATAAAATATTTTAAATATATATATATAATATGTTTTAAATATTTTAATATATATAATATTAAATAAATATATATATATATTAATGAAATATATGTATATAATATTAAATAAAATATTTTTCTTATTCATCCAATAGGTTTGTTAAGCATATGGTAATAATAAATCAAATTTTATGCTTAAATTTTGTATTTCTCTAAAAACGTAATTACTACCTCTTAATGGAGAGCCTATTTTAAATATAAATTCTAGCACATTTATAAATTTTTTATTTCAATATAAACTTATCTTTTGGAAAACCTAATATAAAAATGTGTTAGGGTTAATTTTTGGTATTTTTTATGGATTTTCATTTTTTTTAATGAAATGTACGAATTGTGTTTTTTTTTCTTCATGGTGCAAAATCAGAGAAAAAACAAGGTAAAAATCATAAAAAATGGAAAACAATTTCAAACAGCATAAAAATCAAGATATTCAAAAACAATAAATGATAAACATGCTTTATCAATCCAAGCAGGTCCATCCATTTCAATCTTCTGCTTCAATAAACCTACAATAAGACAAAAAAACAAAAAAACAAAAAAAAAGTAAATTATACATAATTATTCAGTTATTATATAAATATAATAAAATTAAATCTGACATCAAATCATGGTGCTATAATAATTTAAAACCCCAATTTATGAAATGCTATCATTTGAGGTCATTCGGAGCATGTTCGCTCCGAATTCGACCGTCTCACGCCGTTCTGGTGTTTTATGACATCGGAAACGTGTTTCCGGTCACCGCGGACAAACGACACCTCCTATTGACGTGATGTCTACCCGAAAATTTCACAATTCAAACAACGGCTATTTTCGTACGGTTTCATGGCATTCTGAGGTCGTACGGGTGGTTTTGACCCCCTAACGTGCCATTTTAGCGCGCGTTGAGCTGTTGAAAACAACACAATCGGCCGTACCGCATGCACTGCATGTCCGATGGGTGTGAAGTATCCTCCTACACATCACGAATAATATTCCAAAAGTTTTATTGTGGTTTCAGGTCATTCGGAGCACGTTTGCTCCGAATTCGACCGTCTCATGCCGTTCTAGTGTTTTATGATACCGGAAACGCGTTTCTGGTAACCACGGTCATATGACACCTCTGATTGACCTACCGTCTGCCCGGCCATTTAAAAATTCACAAATAAGCTATTTTCGTATGGTTTCATGGCATTCGGAGGTCGTTCGGGTGGTTTTGACCCCCCGACGCGCCATTTTAGAGCACACCGAGCTGCTGAAAACGACACAATCGGCCGTACCGCGCGCACCGCATGTCCGATGGGCATGTCGTCTCCTCTTAAACGTCACGAATAATATTCCAAATGTTTTCGTGTGGTTTCAGGACATTCGGAGCACGTTTTATCTGAATTCGACCGTCTCACGCCGTTCTGGTGTTTTGTGACATCGGAAACGCGTTTCCGGTCACCGCTGTCAAACGACACCTTCGATTGATGTGTCGTCTACCCGAACATTTTAAAATTCACACAACGGCTATTGCCGTATGGCTTCATGGAATTATGAGGTCGTTCGGGTGGTTTTGACCCCCAACATGCCATTTTAGCGTGCACTGAGATGCTCAAAACGACACAATCAGCCATACCGCGCACACCGCACGTCCGATGGGCATGTCATCTCTTCCTACATATCACAAATAATATTCCTAATGTTTTTGTGAGGTTTCAGGTTATTCAGAGCACCTATTCTTCGAATTCGACCATCTCATGTCGTTCTGGTGTTTTTGAGACCAGAAACGTGTTTCCGGTCACAGCGGTCAAACGATACCTCCGATTAACATGTCTTCTACTCGACCATTTCACAATTCACACAACGGATATTGTCATACGGTTTCATGGTATTCCAAGGTCGTTCGGGTGGTTTTGATCCCCCAACGCACCATTTTAGCGTGCACCGAGCTGCTGAAGATGACACAATCAGCCGTATCGCGCGCACTGCACGTCTGATGGGCATTCTGTCTCCTCCTACACGTCACGAATAATATTCCCCATGTTTTATTTTGATTTCAGGTCATTCGGAGCACGTTTACTTTGAATTCGACCATCTCACGCCGTTCTGGTGTTTTGTGACACCGGAAATGAGTTTCTGGTAACCGCGGTCAAAACACACCTCCGATTGACGTGTCGTCTACCCAACCATTTCAAAATTCACACAACGGCTATTGTCGTACGGTTTCATGGCATTATGAGGTCATTCGGGTGGTTTGACCACCCAATACGCCATTTTAGTGTGCGTCGAGCTGCTGAAAACGACACAATCGGCCGTACCGTGCGCACTGCATGTCCGATGGGTGTGTCGTCTCCTCCTACATTCCACGAATAATTTCCCTAATGTTTTTGTGTGGTTTCAGGTCATTTGGAGCACGATTGCTCCGAATTCGACTATCTCACACTGTTCTGGTGTTTTGTGACACCAAAAATATAATTCCAGTCACCGTGGTCCAACGACACCTCCGATTGATGTTCCGTATGCCCGAACATTTCAAAATTCACACAACTGCTATTTTCGTACGGTTTCATAGCATTCCAAGGTCGTTCGAGTGGTTTTGACCCCCCAACGCGCCATTTTTGCGCGCACCGAGCTGCTGAAAATGACACAATCGGCCGTACCGTGCGTAATGCATGTCTGATGGTCATGATGTCTCCTCCTACACATGACAAATAATATTCCTAATGTTTTCGTGTGGTTCTAGGTCATTCGGAGTGTCTTTTCTCCGAATCCGACCGTCTCACGCCGTTTGTGG
This sequence comes from Viscum album, assembly GCA_963277665.1. Lineage (NCBI taxonomy): Eukaryota > Viridiplantae > Streptophyta > Magnoliopsida > Santalales > Viscaceae > Viscum > Viscum album. The sequence goes on from OY728143.1 coordinate 1,719,320,736, forward strand.
TGTTTTAAAACTCCAGAAACGTGTTTCCGGTCACCGCGGTCAAATGACACCTTTGATTGACATGCCTTCTACCTGACCATTTTCCAATTCACACAAAGGATATTCTTGGACCATTTAATGGCATTCCGAGGTCATTCAGGGGGGTTTGACCCCCCCAACGCGCCATTTTAGCGCGTGCCAAGCTGCTTAAAACTACACAATCGGTCGTACCGTGCGCACCGCATGACTGATGGGCATGTCGTCTCCTCGTACACATCACAAATAATATTAAAAAATGTTTTTGGGTGGTTTCAGGTCATTCGGAGAACATTGGATCCGAATTCGACCGACACCCGCTGTTCTGCTGTTTTATGACTCCAGAAACACGTTTCCAGTCACTGTGGTCAACACCACCTCCGATTGATGTGCTGTCTGCCTGAAAATTTCATAATTCCCAAAAAGGATATTTTCGTACGTTTTTATGGCATTCTGAGGTCGTTCAGGTGGTTTTGACCCCCCAACTCACCATTTTAGCGTGCGCCGAGCTGCAGAAAACGACACAATCGGCCGTACCGCACGCACCGCACGTCCGATGGGCATGTTGTCTCCTCCTACATGTAAAGAATAATATTTCAAATGTTTTCATGTGGTTTCAGGTCATTAGGAGCACGTTTTCTCCGAATTCGACCATCTCACAACCGTTTGTGGTGTTTTATGACTCCAGAAATGCGTTTCTGGTCACCACGGTCAAACGACACCTCCGATTGACATTCCTTCTACTCGACCATTTCACAATTCACACAACAGCTGTTGTCGTATGGTCTCAGGGCATTTCAAGGTCGTTCGGGGGGTTTTGACCCCCCAAACGCGTCGTTTTAGCACGTGCTGAGCTGCTGCAAACGACACAATCAGCCGTACCGTGTGCACCGCACGTCGGATGGGCATGTCGTCCTCCTCCTACATGTCACGAATAATATTGAAAATTGTTTCGTGGTTTCTTGTCATTCGGAGCACGTTTTCTCTGAATTCGACTGTCTCATGCCGTTCTGGTGTTTTATGACTCTAGAAATGCGTTTCTGGTCACGCGGTCAAACAACACCTCCGATTGATGTTCTGTCTACCCGAAAATTTAAAAATTCTCACAACGGCTGTTTTTGGTATGGTTTCGAAGAATTTTGAAGTCGTTCAGGTGGTTTTGACCCCCCAACGTAGCATTTTAGCGCGCGCCGAGCTGCTGAAAATTTCACAATCAGCCGTACCGCGTGCATCGCACGTATGATGGGCGCTTCGTCTCCTCCTACATGTCACGAATAATATTCCAAAAGTTTTTGTGTGGTTTCAGGTCATTCGGAGCACGTTTTCTCCAAATTTGACCGTCTCACGCCGTTATGGTGTTTTGTGACACCGAAAACGCCTTTCCGATCACCGCGGTAAAACGACACCTCCGATTGACGTTCCGTCTACCCGACCATTTCAAAATTCACGCAATGGATATTTTTTGTATGGTTTCACGACATTCTGAGGTCGTTCGTGTGGTTTTGACCCCCCAAACGCGCCATTTTAGCGCACACCGAGCTGCTGAAAACGACACAATAAGTCGAACCACGTGCATCGCACGTCCGATGGGTATGTTGTCTTCTCCTACAAATCAAAAATAATATTCCCTAATGTTTTTGTGTGGGTTCAGGTCATTCGGGGCACGTTTCCTCCAAATTCGACCATCTCATGCGGTTTATGGTGTTTTATGACTCCGAAAACGCGTTTCTGGTCACCGCGGTCAAATGACACCTCCGATTGACATTTCATCTACCCGACCATCTTCACAATTCGCACAACGGCTGTTGTCGTATCGGTTTCACGGCATTCCGAGGTCGTTCGGGTGGTTTTGACCCCCCACGTGCCATTATAGCGCGCGTCAAGCTGCTGGAAAACGACACAATCGGTCGTTACCCGCATGCACCACACGTCCGATTAGCGTGTCTTCTCATCCTACACATCACAAATAATATTCCCAATGTTTTAGTGTGGAGGGCTTTCCGGGGGTGCGGGGGGGGGGATTTCCGGAGTGCGGGGGCCTGTCCAGGGTGCAGGGAGGCCTATCCGGTGTGTGGGGAGGGCTGTCCGGGGGGGGGGGGGGGGGTGGGTGCTGTCAGGGGTTCGGGGAGGCCTGTATGGCATGAAAGGAGGGTTGTTCGGGTGAGGGGGGTGAAATTTGGGGTGCATGGGAGGCTGTCCGGAGTGCGGGGAGGGATGTCCGGGGTGCGGGGAGGGGTCTGTCCAGGGTGCGGGGAGGGCTCTCCAGTGTGGTGGGGAGGGATGTCCGGGGTGCGGGGATGGGATGCCAAGGGTGTAGGGGGGCTGTCCGAGGTGCGGGGGGCCTTTTCGGGGTGCAGGGAGGGGTGCTCGGGCTGTGGGGGAGGGTTTTTCCCGGGTGTGCGAGGGGGGGGGGGGGGGCTGTCCGGGGTTAGGGAGGGCTATCGGAGTGCGGGGGAGGGATGTTAGGGGTGTGGGGAGGGGCTGTCAGGGGTGCGGGGGGAGGGGGGATGTCCTGGGTGCGAGGGGGCTGTCTGGGGTGCGGGGAGGGCTGTCAGTGGGGGGGGGGATGTTTGGGGTGCGGGGGGGCTGTCCGGGGTGCAGGGCGGGCTGTTTCGGGAGTGCGATGAGGGCTGCCCGGGGTGTGAGGGGGGGGGGGGGGGGTTGTCCGGGGTGCAGTGAGGGTTGTTCGGAGTGTGGGGAGGGGTGTCCGAGGTGCGGGGGGGGGGGGGGGTTTCCGGGGGTGCGGGGAGGGCTGTTCGGAGTGCGGGGAGGGCTGTCCGAGGTGCGCGGGGGGGTTGTCCGGGGTGCGGGGAGGGCTGTCCGGAGTGCGGGGAGGGCTGTCCGGGGTGGGCCGGGGACTACAAATAGTGAACTCGACTCATTCAACAAAAACAAGTTTAATGGTTTATATTAAGAATCACATGTTTTTTTCAAAAATATTATAGATCATGCAATTGAAAACACTGAAGAATTAAATGAACAAAAAATATCCAAATCATTAATCAGTTTCATGGTTACTTCTCAATTCGTGCACACAAACATTGTATCAGGCCAAAACACACATGATACCCCCAAATCACAAAAAATATCACTAGAAACCCAACATAAATATCAATAACAACCCCACTATTAAAATAAGAAACACACGTCATGAATATGATGCGTCATGCGTGGTCATGACTACTACGTCCATTAGGTGGGTCAGGGGCCTACAACAAAAAAACATTATGAATATTTTCATAACAAAAATAATATAAATTAAATAAAAAAATACAGTATAAACCTGTGTCGTCTGATCCCATGCACCATCACCTGGACGAACATATTTCCGCAGTTCTCCAACCTCAGAGATCAATTGCGCATTTACCTCCTCGGAAGCGCGCTGCCATGCCTCGAAATCTTACAACCATTGTGTCATCTAAGGAACAGAAGGACCGACAACCGCAGCGCGTGACACTACTGAATGAGGAATCCCTATTCTAGAGGTCAAACTATATCCATGCCCATCCTGACCAATAATGTGATGAAATATCCCATCCCTTCGCATGGGAAGCTGTCGTTGGTCCTCTGGCATATGATATAATTCAACTTCAAATTGAGCCTGTGAAATATGTAAATATATATAAATATATTAATATATAGATTTTATGTAAGTATTGGTAATGATTACAAGGACTTACTATCAATGATGCAGCCTCTAGATCATTGCGATCATGAGTCCTCATCCACACCGACATTTAATCAGTCGGTGTACCTTTCTCCCGCAACTGTATATGAATAGAATATAAACACAAAACTGTATTAATTAAAAAAATTAAAAAATGAATAATAAATACCTCATTTCGGAACTGAGACATGTGACGAGTCCCGAGCCAGGGAGGTGGTCCCTGCAACGCTTGATTCTCAGAATGGCATGTTGACACCTCTTACATTCAATTCATTCAAATTTCAAACAAATCACACATTCTTGAAAATATATATACCAAAATAAATATACAAACCGCAACACCCTCAATAGACCAATATAAAACTAAATCACGCCACTGAGCCGAGAGGACACCTCTCGGGACTTTTTTCAGAATGTCTGGGGCACCCACATTTGGTACCCAGTGATCCCTCTTGACTTTGCCTTTATAGTCTTTTCACATCTTATGGAATTTTCTCATACACACTAGCCGACACTCATTGGGACATGCATTCAAATTTTTCTATTAAAGAAAAAAATCACATATGTTATTATTGTTTATACATAGGGAATAAAGTAAAATAGTCTTCCTATATGAACCTCCCTCAAAAGATGACCTAATGTGTCTTTGGGTATAGAAGCCCAGTCACACATGGTCAATGGAAATCAATGTGGATCATGTATGATATGACCCAGCTGTCGAATAAATGCAGGGGCATTCCATCCCACATGATGAAATATCAAAAGTCGTGTCAGAATTCCATGATAATATGCCACGACTAGGGCCTCTCTTGCGACAGGAAGACGTAGTCGAGTCTGATCCTGTTGAAAACAATTTTATATATAAATTGACAGATGTTATAAATATATATAAATTTTTATCAATTACATAAAAAATAGAGACAATGACATTCCAAAATACCTCGACCCTGAGACGTAGATGCCTCAGATGGATGATGTGGATCTTCTACCTCTTCCCCTGACATGCCTATAGTCATGCAAAACATTTTTAAGGGGACTATCCAAAGTTTCCAAATGTCAAATTGGATTGTTTTTAAAAAAAATCAACTCTTATCCATAATAAGATACCTATAACAAACATTTACACAATACTTATTTCATTTCCATTTTTCACATCAAATATATTTAAACTAAATATTAATTAATTATTTGTGAACCGTTTGTAAAATAATAATGTAAGTGAAAGCCCATGTCATACCTGATTGCGCTACAAACCTGGAAGGAAGGTGAGACAAAGGCAGTGCGGCGAGGGAGAGGAGAGGTCGCGGAGGGGAGCGAGAGCCAGAGCCAATGCAGCGAGGGAGGGGACGAGCGGCGGCGATGACGGGGAGCCAGAGGAGAGGAGGCGGTGAGGTGGAGACGGTGGAAGCGAGGGTGGGACGATTAGGAAGGGGACTGAGGATAGGGGGAGCCAGAGTGGATGGGCGGTAGCGGCGAGGGGGACAAGTAGCGGTCGTGCGGGGGAGGGAGGGGGACCGGGCGGCGGCAGGGCGGCAAGGGACAGGACGGTGAAGGAGGGGACGGGCGGTGGTGGTGCGGTGAGGGAGGGGATGGGGGTTGGAGAGGTGGGGGGGTGTTCGGGATGTGGGGGGGGGGTCGAGGGGGGCCGAGGGCCGAGGGCGGAGGGTCGGAGGCCGGAGGGCCTGGAGGACGAAGGAAAGAGGGCAGCCGGAGGGCTGCCGGAGGGAGGCCCGAGGGAAGAGGGAGGCCCGAGGATGCCCGCAGGGTGGAGGGTGGCCGGAGCAGGAGGGCAGAGGCGGAGGAAGCCCGGAGGAGATGGAGGGCAGGGCGGAGGGTGGCCAGCGGAGCGTGGAGGGGAGGGTGGTGGAGGGCGGCCGGCGGAGGGCGGAGGGCAGAAGGGCGATGGGGGGATGGCGGCGAGGGAGGGTGCGCAGCGGTGGGGCCGAGTGCGTGGTGACATGGGAGGGCGGCGAGGGAGGTAGTGCAGTGACGAGGAGGGCGCGCAGCGAGGCTCGAGGAGGGTTCGAGGGTGATTCGCAAGAGGAGGGATGAGGGTTTGGGGGGAGGGCGCCGAAGCCCCGTTTTGTTTTTGGGGAAACCTAACGACCGCCATCGGTGGTCGCTATAGGTAACGGGGATCAAAATCCCAGATTTATAGTAGTGACAAGAATTTTGGGGAACACCCCCCCCCCCCAGGGCTCAGAATCATCGCGGTGTCACTTGCCTTAAGTGACAGGGTGGATTGGTGTATACAAACACAAAAGTTATAGAATATACTATATCTAAAAAACACACTATGGTCATAACCAAGTCTTAGAATCATCTGTAGCTAACGTCACTCGGACTCCTGAATGCCACTTCTATGACTTGGTATCGTATAAGCACACAACCATTCACAGATCTTTATTACATGAGCTCATTCCCTCGGTGTTAGTTTCACATTACGTTAATTAATTATTTAAACACTAATTATCAATAAATAATTCAACATTAAATTTCATTAGCATAACACCAATAGTCCACTATCCTATTAAACTGTAACCTCATCATTGTGTCCCTGCACGCTCCAACCCCTCGGGTTAACATCATATTTTAATATTTTTAAAACAACATTATTACTTTCCCATATTACTAGGAATTATATAAAAACATTCTATGCTACTAATAACAAGGGGGCTCAACATGGTGAGTAGATGAACTACCCATCAAGTATTTGTCACCTATGGAAATAGCATAGACCTATCGTCTCTTTGAGAATAAAAACAAGGAAACCTGGTGACATACCCCGCGTATCTTCCCACCGTTCAGGAGAAGGGTACGCTAGACCAGTTTCCTTGAGCAGTGGGGAAATTAATGCATATAAACAACCAATATGCTTCAGTATGAATCCAAACATTCACATCCATCCCATTTCATCTTCCCGGGTGTCCTCCCTAACACCAATATGCATAACCCGATGCATCTCGCCACTCTATGCGTCTATTACTTCCAAAACCAATAGGCCTCTATGCCCCCCACATATAACAATATCCATCCAGGCTCATGAAAAAACACAAGCAGTTGTAAAACAATCATCATATCATTTGGGCTCTTGGACATTAAATAATACAGAAGGTAACTCCAAACCCTACAAGGAATTATTATTTATCTAACAACCAGTTCATTAATCCATCTTTTTTTAACTAATTTTTTATCCATACGTTCCAAATTCATAAAACCTACCTGGTATGTTATCACAAATAATTAAACAAGCTTACTGCACCAATTTTATTGACATTAAATTACAACAAGAAGAAACAGAATAATTTACATACCTCTTAATCATTTTACAAACAATTATTAATAACTTTTGGCATAACTTCTTTACCAATTTCCAACAAGAATGAAAGGCTAAACAGATAAAGCATAGATATCACTCTATTTAGCAAAACAAGAGGCAACAACATATGATCGAGATAAATTTATTTATCCAGTTCAAAAATTTGTTATGCCAAGACCACTATGATCATGTGGGATAAAACATGATAACTATACAGTTGCATGTAAAATAAAATAGAAGTAATGCACCCCCAACCTTAAATGGTTCTTGATGTTATTTATCCGAGAACGATCCACACAATGGGTTATGATCTCACCCCCCCTGACAACTGTATCCACCCGAGGATGCAGAGACACCACAACACCGGTGAAATCCCAAGAAAATACGATTAGGAACATGGAGATGACATTATATAAAAGGGAGAAAGATAACATAAGGAGATGAAACCAAAATAATGATGATAGAACATACCTTATATAGAAGATTGAACGATACAACTAGGTTACATCAAAACAGAGGGGAACCAATCCAAAGAGGAAACATTGATTGTGAAACTCTTAAGGGAAGAAATAAAAGGTCTGAGAATATCACATCTATGAACAAGGTGCACAAACTATGGATAAAGATATATCGTTCCTTTAGAATATTTAATAGAGAAGTTGTTTTAGATATTCTAGATTTTCCATTAAAAGAGGATTTCTTTAAACAATGTGATTTGACCAAGTAAAAGTATCCAAATACTTTGGGAAAAAAATATAGGATTTATGGAATTTTAATCGACCTTGGAGTCTATAAAACGAGGCATTAAATGCACATCATGTCAAAGGAAACAACAAAAGGGCGAAACTGTAGGATGTTGGGAACACTGTTCATGAACTCAAAATTTGGCAATGGAAAGAGAGGTTACCGATGGACATTATGGTTCTAGAAACACTATTCAAGAACTCTAAATTTGGAAAAGGAAATAGAGGTTACAGATTGACCTCACCAGTCTGGAAACAGTATTCATGAACTCAAAATTTGTAAAAGGAAAATAGAGGTTACCGATGGAGCCTCACCACTTTGGAAACACTGTTCATGGACTCAAAATTTGGAAATGGAAAGAGGTCACTGTTTGAACCTCACCGTTCTAGAAACCCTATTCATGAACTCAAAAATTGGAAAAAGAAAGAGGTCACCGTTGGAACCTCAGCGTTCTGGAAACACTGTTCATGAACTCCAAATTTAGCAAATGAAAGAGGTCACTATTGGAACCTCGTTGATCTGGAAACACTTTTCATGAACTCTAGATTTGGAAATGGAATGAGGACACCATTGCAAACACACCATTCTAGAAAAAATGTTCATGAACTCAAAATTTGGAAAAAGAAAAAAGGTCACCATTGAAACATCACCGTTCTGGAAACACTTTTCATTAACTCAAAATTTGGCAATGGAAAGAGATAATCGTTTGAACCTCACTGTTCTGGAAACACAGTTCTCAGAAAATTTCAAAGCAAAGAGGTCACCATTGGACCTCACCATTCTGGAAACACTGTTCATGAATTCAAAATTTGGAAAAAGAAATAGGTTACCATTGGAACCTCACCGTGGGAACCTTGCCATTAAGCTATTCATATAAGGTTACTAATGAGACTATTCACATCGGTCTCACCTATTGAACTGTTCACATAGGTATCACTGATGGAACTATTGACATCAGTCAAATCGATGGGACTATTCACAATAGTATCACTGATGAAACTATTCACTCCGGTATCAATGATGGAATAGTACACACTGGTCTCACCGATGGATCTGTTCACATCGGTCTCATCGATGGAACTCTTCACAGCGCTCTGACTAATAGAACTGTTCACATCAGTCTCAACGATGGAACTGTTCACATCCGTCTCACCGATGGAACAGTTCACATCTATCTCACTGATGGTACTGTTCACATCAGTCTCACTAATGGAACTATTCATAGAATTGGAAAAATAAAAAAGTGTTGCGGATATGTCACCTTAACCTCCCGGAACACCTCAGACACCATATTTTTTCAATTGAATGAGCCATAGAGGTCTGGGCCATTACACATAATGGATAATACTTTTATGGTAAATATTGTATGTATGACATATAGAGTTATGAATTTTATTTTTTTCATCCATATTTTCTCTAAGTATGGAATCTTAGTTGATCTAATGAATACAAATAGAGTTAGAGAATAGCCTACTCCAAAAAAACATAATTGAACTTAATAGTTTACTTGGTTTGGATAATTAATATTAATGATTTATTCATGTTTTTTCATGATTGTAAAAACAATTAGGAAATATTACACATAATGTAGTTATTATTAGATTGAAAAAGAAAATTGTTGAATTTTTTGATGAATTGAAGAGGAGATTGATCAATGGTACTGATTTGAATTTACCATCCTAAAATGATTTATTTTTTATATATAGTGATTAATTAATTAATGGAATATGTTAGGTATTTATTTATAATTATAAAGTTATTGCATATGCCTCAAGGTAGTTGATGACTAAAAAACATAGTTATACAACTAATGATCTTGATATGGTAGTTATAATATTTTCATTAAAGATATAAATTATTTATCATCATTCAGTAAGATATAATAAATTCAAATACCCAAGTTGTCGGAAATATTTATTTTATTATAAGGGTCTTAAAATGATGAAAATATGATGGATTAAGATACTAAAAGATTATGATTAAATAATACACTTCCACATTGAGGAATATAATAAGGTAGTAGATTCATTTTGTTGGAAAGATCATGTTGTTCATACCAAAATGAAGATTCAGAGGGATTTTATGTTCATGGATATAATAAATATGGATATTTGAATTATTAATGTAATGGAATTATCACTCATTTGTCAATGTGATTGAAAATCAAACAATGTTGGAAAATATAAAATCTTCTTAATACGATGATGATAATTTTTAGAATAATATTTAAGCTATGAATGTTGCATGTTCTGTTGAATTTATGTGTCATGAAATAATCCTAAAATTTGAAAAGAGATTCTTTGTTCTATGTATACCTGTTATAGAATGTAATTTTTTGATGATTATCATAACTATAATTTCTCAATACAACCTAATAGAACAGTGATGTTAAGGGATATGAGGGAATAATTCTTGTGGGATAACATGAAGTTGGAAATTTCAGAATATTTACCAAGTTTTTTTGTTTGTTAGTTATCAAAATCCTAGAAGATTCATATAACCAATTCTTATCCATATGTTGAAATGGGATGTCGTTACTATATACTTTTTTACATGAATACCAAACCCTCATATAAATAATGATATATTATGGGTTATACTGATCTCCAAACTAAACATGCACATTTAATCCATATAAGAGATGTTTTAACACATGAGAACCTCATAAGGATCTATATTAAAAAAACATTAACACATAAAAGTGCACTAATTTTTATCATGTATGATAGTGGTCCGTATTTTTATCTTATATTTTGGAAGATTCTTTAGAAGTATATTGATACTAAACATTATTTTTATAACCTCATACCATATTCAAACTAATAGTTAGTTTGAAGGGAATTTTCAACAATGGAGGAAATTTTAATTATATTCTCACAAAAGTTTCATAATTTCTTGGATAATTATTTATGTTTGGCAAAAATTTATTATAAAAATAATTTCTATTAAATTATTGAAATGGTACCCTCTAAATCATTATACAGAAAAATATATTGGTCCCTAACTTGATGGGATAATTATTGTTGAAGGAATGTTATAGGACCAAAATCAGTTGAAGTGAAATTAAAAATGGTGAAGACTATTTATGATCACATTAAATCATCTCATAGTATGAAAAATATTTTTTTTGGAATTGGAGGAAGAATATTTAATTTCAATGGAGAGATCACAGTTTATTACCAGTTACTCCTTAGAAGGGGTTTTTGAGGTTTTTTATTAATAGAATGGCAAGACCCATAACAATATCCCATGTGAAATAATTGAATGAGTTGGACCTATATAATATCATATTTCAAGGCCATCATGCCTATAAAAGGTACCTGGTGTGTTCTATATATCATTGTTAAAAAAGTAAATTCTAAACCTAAAATATGTGCTCCCCTACGATGAAATAGAATTGGGACAAGATCTATAATTCTATGAGTAACCCATAAATATTATTGATAATATATTGAATGTATTGAGGAATTGGATGACGTGATTAGTAATGAGATTTGGATAAATAAACAAATAGAGGAAGAACCCTAGAAACCAAAAGATTTTATAATGTAGAACTACCATAATTTATTTAGAAGGAATTACGAATGAAATTTCAAGGACGAAATTTATTTTGTATTGAAGAATATTAAACCTTGATATGTTATGATTTATTTAAATTTAAATAAATTCAATCTCTATGATAGCTGACGATTCATGCAACACATGTTTTATATGAAAATAATCAATTAAATACCATTTAAACATGATCATTATGAACTAGACTTTATGTTTGAGGGAATTAATAATGAAAAAATGTATGAAAATTATATATTTTATATATTCTTAAAAAAATTAAACGGATTTATATTTTTTAGAAATAATACTATGAATATAAAATTAAATTTGACTAAAAATTTATATTTTTTTTCAAAAAAATGGTCTTTTTCTTCTTGTGGACATATAATAAAATTATTTTTTGACGATTTTTTAAATCTTATTCCTTAAAATTAAATTTATTTTAAAAATAATCATATAAAAATTAACTTAGGTTCACTTTTTCCTAGTATCCTTGAATGTTTCATTTTTAGATTAATACTGACAAATAATGATTTTTTCTGAAAAATTCCATTTCATTTAAAAATTTCAAAATTTTAAAATTTACATTAAATAGAAATAAAATTAACATTTGATCAATTGTTTTACATTTTAAGATATTAATTTAATTTGGATTTACTTTTATTCAATTTAAAAACAGGAAAGATCCGTTATTATGATAGTTTTTTCATTGGACACCTTATTTTTCATCATGTATAGTTGTATAATTTTAAATTGAATTCATCCAATTATATGAATTGAATTTTAATAAATGAATTAAATATTTTAATTGAGAATAATTTTAATTAATTAATATGTTAAAATTTATTTTATAAAATTATCTATATTAATGAAAGTTAAAATTAATTATCTCGATTAACGTAAAATTGATTTAAAGAGGGGTTAAATAAGAATATAAGGGATTTAATTATCTAATAACAACTCAAAAAAACATATTATGATGAAATTTAAAATATAATTACTCTAAGGGTCTCTAATGACCCATATGTGTGTATTTATTCATGATTAAAATGTTGTTTTGGATGATTCTTTTCAGAAATCCCATGTGTGGCCTTTCCAACAATTATAATTCTTCACCCTCTCCTCGCCTCTTTACAAATCCAATTTCATTTTGTATGATCCTAAACATACCAAATAACATAAATAATCACCTACATTAATAATAATCCATAATTTGATCTTAAATAAATCATAGTAATGCTTTTTTGTGTAATTCAATGGAGGTTATCTGAAGAAGATGTAACATTCCTGAATTTACACTTTCTTATTTCAACTATTCTTCCTCCTGAATAAAATAATATAAAATCATTATAATATAATAAAACATGTATATAACTTGTAATAAAAAGTTATTACTTTAATTTCATAACTTATATCTATCTCCTCTTCAGTCAAAAGGGCAACAGAACTGTCGATTGTGTGTACAATGAACTACCACCTCATGAAAAGATATAATTCAGTCTCTATCACCACCTATAAGAATTGGATATAATGATAGAATTAATATATAAATATATGGATATTAAATCATAATAATAATTTGATAATATCACACATACCATAATCATTTCCATTATGTTTAAAATACAACAATGTCACTCATGCGTAGGGAAGACTACCACCTCGCGAAACAATGTGAATTGTTTTTCACTAAAATATTATATGAAAGGTAATAATAATTTATTTATTGAATATATTTGATATATAATACAGAACAGTAATTTTGGAAAAATTAATATATCCCCCAATTAATTACATATTTTCTCGTTAATGGAATGATTTCATTTCTAGTGCATACAAACAATCTTCCATCTCCATGTAGTGATGTGATTCGTTTTCCATGTTCAAAATTAATAAATGGTTCTGATATTTTATATAATTATTAAAAAATATATTTATAATTTTAGTATAATCCTTAATTTGATGGATATATATTATATGAATAATATCTCAAACATTAATGACAATAATTGCATGAGAAAATGAGGCAATTGACACCTAAAACAATGAAAACAACGAAATATTATTAAGAATAGAGTGGTAAATTATAATAAAAGGATCATATCCGAAATAATAATTTTTAATATGGTTCTATAATTAATTAAAAACAATCATAAAAAAATTATATAAGAGTTTTTGTCATGTTTAAATAAAGATAAGTGTGAGGTAATATACTTCGTCTCAATTCCACTTCATTATGGAATGTTATATTATTGTGAGAAAAAATTATTTTATATGGTGTAAATGCTATAATTATTGCATATATTATAATTAATAATTAAAAATTTTATATATTTTATGTTTTAACTTTAATGGTTAATTGTTAGGAGATTTTAATAGAAAATTACCAATTTGTTAAGAATTTCAAAACACTATTTCTTTTCATTGGCCTGTATAAAATCATTTATATATTTGGAATTATATTGTAAGGTGTTTGAATAATGTTTAATATATTATATTTAATTTTAACTAGATATATTTTAATTTACTTTTGATACAAACATTCAATTTATGATTCACACAATAACTTTATGCTTGTTGTAAGATATATTTTTGTGAATTTCTAATTCAAAGAGATTTTTTTAAACATGCATAAATAAAATAATGGTTAATGTCACAATTCATGTTTGTACTTATAATTCATATCATGTATATTTACATTGTTTCAACAATATAATATTCCTAAATATGGTGTTTAAATTGAATGTTATTTTATTTAATTTGAAAATATTGATAATTTTGTGATCTTTAATAATTGTTCACATTTATTGACAATGAATCTTATTATTTAATTACATATGTTACTTGATAAATGAGGATTGATTTGGAAATTAAATGATGTATGTGGAATCAAATAATATTGAATAATCGATGTATCAATTTGTCTAATGACGCAACCCGGCTAACCAAATTAAATAGCTTTCCACCAACAATTTTTAACAGACCAATGAATATTCTTGGATGTAAAGGAATCTTTATTCATGTGATATAGACTTCAAATAATTAAGAATTTCCTTTAGTGATAATTCATTAATTATTATTATTATCTGTAAATTTTTTTCATTGATATTATCACTTGATGAATATCATTATCAGTTTTATGATTTAATGGATTTTATTTTTCAATTCATTTCCTTTTCATATTGAATTAGAATTATCTAATCATGATGATATATTATTGATTAAATGGAATGTCTTTTCAGTAATGTAATTTTCCATATTATTATTGATTATTAATTCTTGATAGATTAGACATTACATATACCTTATTAATAAATTGATATCTACCATATTTTTTATGCTTCTAAATGATATGTAGGATAAATATTTGAAATAGTTCTCAAGGATTGTGATTATGTTTTAATTTATTTTTTAATTAATGTATTCCAAATGTAAAATGGGTATCTTGTATTTATCTAGTTCTAAAAATTGTTAAACTAATCAGTTTTTTGGATTTGACTATTTATATCTTTGTAAATGTTATAATTTTGATTCTGGATTCATGATAATTTAATCAGGGTTATTTTAGTTTGAAAAAAATATCTGAAAAGCATAATCTTTAGATTAGTTATAAAAAATATTTATTTTTGTTGAAAAATGTCACTCACTTAAAGGAGTTAAATATTTAGATTTTATTTTAAAATTATTTTAATTTTAAAAATATTAAAAATATAATCTTATTAATCCAATTTATATCATTGAAATTATTTTTATGGTGAAATAGTTTATAGAATCATGTTTTACTTAATAAACATTTTAATTGGAAAATTAAAATTTCATTACACTTACATGTTTAATTTAAATTTTAATTATTCCTCTTATATGAATTGAGTTTTGAAATATATATTCTATATTTGGAATTATTAAAATTAATATAATTTTACAAGGTTTAATTATATTATTTTTAAAAAATTTAAATTACAAAAATAAAAAATTAATTATTTTGATTAAGGTTAAAGTAGATATTTGCGCATTATATGTGCCTATGTAAAAATTAATTTTTAACACACATAATAATTTTATTTTATAAATTAGTTATCATATTTAAAATTTATTTTTCCAAATAATCCAATAAATATCAACTTATTTAGTATTAATGTATCAATTAACTAGGTAAATAAAAAATATTTATCATGGTGACAACTAAAATGGTAAAAATAACCATAATTTTTGTTTGAAATAACATGTTTAGAAAATTTTTCATTTTTCATTGTGGAGTTTTTGATGGAATATACCTTCCATATATTTCTTTATTATAAATTGTTTTGAACATTTGTTAAGAGCGGATTCCCATTATTGATTTGTGTTTTGTTGTTAAAAAAATGATCCTCCTCCACAATTATAAATGGGCACCGGCTCCCATCATATATTTATAAATCATAATCCATTTAGCTCAATAGGACCATAAAAAAATATATCCACAACATCAATATCAATATTTATGAGATTACATTATTACCAGTATACCATCCATGGGGTTATTAATAAGTGAGCCTATGGAGGTTTTTCTATGCTAACATAATTTTCTTCACTATATCCTTTATTTTTTAGTTCCTCTCTAACCACATTCATTAATGTCTTAATAGTTTTAATATAATTACACCAATAACTAAAATATACTTATATTTAAAAATTATTATGGAATAAAATATACACATATACTATTCCACCAAATTGGAAATAATTTTTTTTATTTTGTTTATATTGGCTACCACATTATGAATAGATTTAATTCATTGTCAATCACCACATCTCATAGATGGATATAATAAATGATTTAATGAATATATTTTTTATTTTTTATTTAATTATACATATGGATTTATAATATCACATTTACCTTCTTACCATTTAATCTATCAGAAAATGATATTGTCTCTCATGTTTAAGTGTGGACAACCTCCTCTATAAAGTGATATAATTATTTTTTCAAGTAATTTTGACAAGGTTGGTAGTAAGTATTCATTTTGGTAAATATATATGATTTATATGGTATACTTTTTTTTATTTAATGCTAAATTATTATTTATCATTCAATCATTCCATCCATTAAAAATTGAAAACAATTTTTATGCATACGTATGACCTACCGTTTCCATGAATAGTAAAACTCATTTTTCTGACATGATCTTATTTTTTCTATTATAAATACATAAATAATGATAATATATTATATTTATATCGTTTAAAAAAATATATGATAATACCATGACAAATGTTCGTGTAATAAAACTAGAAAACAAAAACATACATGAAAAACGAAGAAGTTACATATCATAATACTAATTTAAATTAAGAAATGATAATAATTGGGTGATAGATTAATATATGTAAATCATAAAAGATTTGATAAATATTATAGTTCTTATTAATATAATTAAAATGAATCTAGTTTTATTATATAGGTTTTTTGGGCACATTTGAAAGTATTGAAACGTGTGGTAAGGGATTATATTTTAATTTCCATTCATTGAAGCATATTTTTATTATTTTTCATTAATTGCATTTATATGGTGTATATAATTAATATTTTTAATGTTATATAATGAATTATTAATATTTATGACGTTTTAATTGGAAATTCATATCATTTTATCCAAATTTATTTTAATTAAAATTTACAAAGTTGTACGGGTTTTAATGACTCTTTTTCTTTTCATTAAAGTATATTACTTATTCATTATCATAAATATTTTATGATTATTTGTTTACAAAATTTGGGTTATTATTTGTTTCATATATGATTGTTTCATATTTATGTACTTATGATACAAATAATTAATTCCTTGATTAATTCTCACTTCAATAGTATGATGTTGGTATGAAATTTTATTTCAATTTCCACCCCATTGAGACATATTTTGTATTAAAAAATTATTATATTTATGTGGTGTATATTTTTAAACAATGATATATTATACCGTGAATATATATATATATTCATGGTATTTAATATTTCTTGTTTTTTATTCCTTTCATTGAGTTTATGATTTAAATGTTCCCATAGTGGTAAGTGTTTATGATTCAGTCACATTTCAATTAGGGTTACTCATTACTGAATTTCCATTTCTATAAATTACTTGAAAATTTCCTAATAAAACACTTTTTATTTTCAAATAATCTATTTATTAATGATATTTTCAAGCAATAGTACCCTTATTTTCTCTTTTCTACTTTAAATGATTGAGAACAGGTTTTTAAGAAAATCCATATTTATTTCTCTTTCTTGTAGAAAGTAAATTTTCTAAAATAACTATATAATCCTAAGTTATTTAAAATAATATTTTAAATATTTTCTAATGAGATAATAATGACAATATTTTCCATATATTTTTAACTTTTTTAAAGTAATCTACTTATATTTTGTGTAAAAAGTTAATTTTTTTGATTCATTGAAAATGTTGAAGTAAATTTTTTTACCATATTATGAATGAAGGAAATTTTATTTCAATCATTACAAATCATTAAATTTAATGTCTCCTTCTAATTATAAAATTTTAATTTAAAAAATTTATCAACATTTTTTATATATTAATTTTTGAAAGTGATTTTCTAATTGAAAAGGTTATTTTTAAATGGAATATTTTTAATTACATTTTTATTGTATGTATATAGATTAATGTAAATAACCCTTATTTTACTTATGATTTATTGATGTTATATTGTAATAATACCATCAGGAATAGTTTTTTGGACATTTTATCGTTAGCTTGAGGAAAAAAATTATTAACATTAACATTTATGATTTATTTTTGGTTCCATGAAATTCTCATAAATCGTTAACTTTTTTTTATCATATTTTGTTATATTTTATGTTTTTATTTAATATCATTATTCATTTTTTCATGGATATGATTATTTACAAAACCATATACTATTTTTAAATACAACGTATTCAATAAATTTTAATGGTTTGAATGGGGAAATACTGATATTCTTATTTTTACACCATAAGAATATTTTTCTATAAGGAGTATTGTTCAGGAACTAAATTAATCATTAAATATTAATGGAAATGGGATGGACTAAATACAATATTTATGGGGAATTGAATTATAATTCCACATGATTCGTTTCTATGTATCACGAGGAATCCCATTTGGATATCCTAATTTAAATTGAATTCAAGTGTATACCAGTCAAAATTTTAAACTGTCTCGGATAAAGTACTATGTGATATATTTTAGGTGACTGATATTACGCATTATATGATTAATTAATTTGTTATTGATTCCCAAGTGATTATTTGATTATTTATGATATCCTTTTAGAAGTTATTATTTTATGTGATTATTTATATGAAATTATTTTATCAAACATTATTCATGTCGTATTATTCTTCATGAGAAACTTATTGATTAAGTGTTATGAGTTTTCAGATTTTTTCCGTTCCATTTTATTTATTTTATATTTGTTATAGATTATGATGTAAGAATACCCTTTTTGATAATTTTATCTCACCACCTTATTAGGTTTCATCTCCATAGGATTCCTGGAAATTTATTATGATTGATATAAATTGAAAAGATAAAGATAATAGTTGTATTCTAAATGAAAATACTAGGTTGTATATTATGTCTTCAAATGTAAAGTAATATTCATTTTAGAATCTAGTTTTTCAATATTTGAAAAATATTCATTCCATTATTATGTGATAACATCTATATTATATCAATGAAATAATATAAAAATTAGCACTAGGGTAGTGGATTTGGGGACTTTTTACCTTAATATCTCATATTTAAGATCCAATTGAAACAATATAGAAAATTCAATTAACCAATAAAAACACATCCACAAATAGAAATATACATAATATTCGGGGGAATAATTAATTGTAGTATAGATAAAATATTATTATCACAATATTATTTTCCAAAATATGAATCTATAATGTCATTATATATAATAGAAACCACCAATACTACTTATGGTCTATAAGAACTCCATCTTATATCTCAACAATCTCAAATTCCAAAATTTATCTCTTTAATCATCAATGGGTTTTTCAGTCTCTATCATTATATGAATCATTTATTCATTTATACAAAACATGAATATACTCAATGATTTTTTAGCATCATTAATTTAAAATACGTATATATTTACTTTATTTAATTTTGAAAAAATAGAACAATATTATATGTAATCAAATTTTAATATCAATACTTCTTGTATTATATTTGACATTCATTCAATCCAAATTCATATATATGTTAATATTTAACATTTATTATATCTCTAAAAATATTTATCCCCAAATTATTTGTAGGAAACACAAAGTCAGTAATAATTTTTATATTCCAAATTAATCAAATAAATAAGCACATGAGTAGTTCCTGACATAGAATACATGAGTGATCAATAAATATTAATTATTGAAAATTATATATTTAATATTTTTAGAACATAAGTTTTTAGGGGATAATGTGATAAAGTCCAAATGTAACCTCCAGGATAATGATTTTAGAGTCTTGAGTGTGGGCATCTACCATAGAGAACATTTTAAGGAAAATATAATCATCTCCTTAGTAAACTATAATTTAAATAACTATATTCATATATCTCCAAGAATAATATGTAACTATTTCTTGATAGTCAGAAGTTTCCATTCAGTCTCAAACTTCCCTTCATACTCTAAAATAACTTGCATAATCTTCCAACATTACAAATCCATGATTCATCAGTGCTTCCACATTAATTTCAAAATGTATAATGGATGTTGTTATTGATGACTTGTTATAAAATATCTAGGTAGTATATATTCAAAGAAAATAATGAAATATTTTTTATCATTCTCGACTGAACTTCTTATCAAGGGTTAGGTCTACTACCTCTTCATAAATTTTAGTCTTTTTTATATGAACTTAAATCATCTTCATTATATATAGATTCAATAAATAATATAGTATATAATAAATCAATTTATTACCATAACTATTTTATATTTTAAAAATTAATTATTTTGGTCTCCACTATAAACATAACCCAAAATTCTATTCAATGAAAAAAAATTCAAAAAAAATATTGGAATAAAGTCATTTCTTAAAATCCATTTAGTAAGATAAAAAAAATTAGTTGATTATCTTCCAATCATCTCTGTCAGATAGAGATATTATTTTATAATAACTTTCCATGACTGTATCATTTATCTTCGAGAAATAAATATTAATTTGAAATATAATCTTCTTTATTATCTATGTATACTCTATTTGTGGAATAACTTTTTTAACAATTGCCGACATGGCATATGAATTCCTTGGGTCCACCTAATTTACCATAAAAATCACCTTCTATGAAAAATGTATTTTCATGTGCCATATTATACTATGTTAATCATAATTTCAACCCCATCATAGTGACACAATAATCTTTATCTTACAACATTTTGGAAGATTCTAAAAATTTAATTTATCTTCATAGATGTCATCAAAAAAAAATTATTTTCTCTCATGGATTTTTCTATTAATTATATTCATCGGTTTCAACCGTAATCATTAATATAAATGTCTAAATTATAATTATACATTATGTTGATTTTTATTCCATTATATAAATATCTCTCCTTTCTATTTTCATAAAAAAAATATGTTCTTGGGTGTGTTCTGTAAAAAAACTATAATTTTCTTGCACCCCAGTGTGAAGATACTTAATCATTGTTTCACCCAAATGTTTTATGGGAATAGATATTTATAATTGTATTAATAAATAATTTAATGAACTAAAACACATAACTTTTCACAATTTCCTCCTTTTTAGAAATTTACATATATTTTTATGACTAGTAAATCAGATCACAATGAACACTTTCATATTTTATTTTGCATTTTTCACCAATACAACATGATTTATTTTAACATAATATATGTTAACTGATGATATATAATGTATTTATTTTTTAATTATTGATATGATATTCTAACAAGAAATTTCCTTATGAAAAAATCTTGTACAACATCAAAATAAATAAATAAACATTGAAAATTTTCTTTTTTACTCAGTATAAATAGTTTTATCTCCTTGTTATTTCTATGGTTAACATCACTTCTTTTGAAATTAATTTATAAAAAAAATTATTATAGTAATAAAATCTACCATTAATTTAATAGTGTTTTTATCATAGTTTTTATCCATCCAAAATTATTATGTAGTCATATTACAATATATTTTATATCGTTGAAATAGTATTAGTAAAAAAACATTTTCTTGAGTAAGAATTTATATTTTCTTTTAACTTTCAATAGATTTATTTCTAGATGATTTTATTCCTGTTTTAGTGATAGAATAATTTCTTCTATAATTATGAATATCATTAGATACAATCATTTCAAAAATTAATATTTATATATATTATAAATATTTATCTTGTAGTCTCTTTTGATTTTGATGTTTTTATTCAAGATAATTAATCATCTATGTTTTTATCCTCATATGTTTTCCTCATAATATAAAAATTATATTCATTAATAATATATATTTCTCTATATAATTTTAATGAAGAATTAATATTATCCATTGATCTCCAATTTTTTTTGTTAACCACAACAGTATCTTTAAGGGCTTCATCTAATTTACACATTCTCTATTCAAACATAATGCTTGTCTCATTTTCATCCAAACTAATTGTTTGAATTTTATTTCAAATAAGGGATATTTTTCATTATAGATATATAAAATGTTCCCATTAATTTATCATTTTTGATTAAGGCTATTCAATTTTTTATGTTCATATAGACTGGATTCTATATAGAATTCATCAAAACAATATTTGAGTTTTCTTATCATTTAGACCCTTTTATCTCAAATATATATGTTGAAACCCCCATAGATACATTTTTCATGAAATCATTGATTTTAGATGAAAAATAAACATGTGATTTAATGGGATCATACACGGCATAGCCTAAAAAAGATTCTAAAAACATAATTAATAAAAGATGTGGATGTAAAACTAATATAATGATTACCATAAATTAACGATGAATCTACTATCACCTTTTTCATAAAAGAGATATTCTATAACTAATTTTTTTAAAATTAGTTTTATTGTTTATTTTTTTCGGTGAATCCTTTATATTTTGTTTGATAGTATACTTACAAACATCATTAAATGTTAACACAATCTAGGGAACATTAAAATAACTCAAAAAAACAACAAATCCAATCAATGGTAAACTTAGTGCTCTATTACCATTTGATGTACATAGTAGATCATTTAGTCATAAAGAGAGGGTTTTAATCATTATGAAATAATTTTATAGTAATATTTTATCTGATCTTTTACCCATTTAAAATATTCAAACCTCAATACAAGTTATAGTGAATAGATTTAGTTAATGAATCCAAACACACTAAACCACATGAAAATATGTAAATTGAAGAGGAAAACTAAACATGGTGTTTAAATGGATCAACACTAATGTGGGTGACTACATAACATTTATTTATGCGTAAAAAATAATACACAAATATTTATTATAATGAAAAGTGAATATGATAAAGAATGTATCATCCTTATTATGAAATCATTATCTGAACATCCATACTACCTCTTGTAAGAAAATTTATAATATATACCTCATATTTAAAATAGTTATCTTAATTTCACACTCTATTAAGAACATTAATTCACAACTAGATGTCACAACATAAAAGGATGGATCTTTTTCATTAACAAAATTACTTTTATATACAAAATTTATTCATCTAGAACAACACACATATTTGTGAATTCTCAAATTCAAAACGAAGAATGCAAATATATATAATCACTGATGAATATTTTTGTTAACACTATTTAGAAATTTTTCCCATGATAAATAAAAACATTATCTACCCTTGAAATTAAATATTTTTTTATCCATAATATCAATTATGTCTTCTTCCCACTATTCTTCTTTTTCATTCAATGTTTGGATATATAATAATAGTAAGCCAATATCTTAGTAATTTTCCATCTCTGCCGTATTTAATTAACATTTATTATCTTTTTAATGTCATTAAATATATTTAGGATATATTTTGTAATTAAAATATGGAAATATATATTTATTTTTTATCATAATATTTTTTATATTGAAAACTGGTTGAAATATTTTATCATAAAATATTTTTCAGGAATCTTCCAAACTAGAGTAGAAATAGTAATTTTTTAAAAATATATGATTATCAAAATAATATCATAAAAAATATCCATAATCATCTCATTTAATTCATCCACAAATATTATAATATACTTTCTTTCACACATCCAAAAAATGCAAAGAATATTTTACATGCATGCATGCTCAAATCATTAATAAAATTGATGAATGAATCTTCTTCTCATGAAATGATATCCATAAAATATCATGACCCATCCCCATAGACCCATAACGTCACTACCCCAAGCCTGTCTTCCATAGGCCAGGGGTTGGCGTCTAGCACCAAAAGATTAAAACCCTAAACTATGAAGGCATTGCTTTTATAACCGTAAACAAACACAACAGAGTAAGAAAATGGAACTAAAACACTATGTAAAACAGAATACAAATGAGTGTGCTGAAAGTAAAGTGGCTGGAAATAAAAGCCCCACAGAAAAGTACAAAACAACTGAAAAGCTAGTAGAACTAAATAAAAGAATTAAAGAAGCTACTAAGACATCCTCCGGAATTCCCACATGAAGGGTGGATACAGATGGCCTCCTCAGCACCCCAAGTCCATCTGTCTGCTCCGTTTATGTCTCACCGAGTGGTCCACCTCCGGGTACCGTCTAGTTCTTCTACTCTCTTCCCCTATCAGAGATGTCATTCATCTGCAACCAACATAATGAGGTGTGTGCATATCCCATGCAGGGGTGAGTATAATGATACTCAGTAGGGACCCTATGACCCTCAAGGTATCACAAAATCCAACAAGGATAACCATAAAGTATGTAGTCAACGGATAACCCTTACATAGGCATATGCCCAAAAGTATACCTATGTTATTTAGTAACTCATCTCAATCATGAGGAAGACACGAAAGTCCCTGACTCATCTCTAACCAGACTCTTAGTGAAGTATTGAAGTACATATGATTAGTCATGAAGCTATATCATCTTATTATGTCAAGAGGCACTACTTATGACCATACGAAGTCTAACCCACACAGGATCGATTGGTACTAACCCCTGTAATGACCCACATAGGATTGATATTTGCTAAACCTAATAGGATCATTGAGCGCTAACCCACAGAGGATCTGACCCACACAACACTGACAAACACATGATCACTGAGAGCTGACTAATGTATGATCTCTCTCAAACCTCTGCCTCACTATCAGTAACTAGATTCCTCACACCTGGTGCGTTCGAATTCCATAGATTCTACCCTCGAGATATCATTCATACCTATACCACCACTAAACTCCAAAAATGAGTAAACCAAAGAACCACCATGTCGTTAGGGTTCCAACGCGACAGATGGTACGTCAATCAGACGCTCGACCTATGAGTTATTGGCATTTCTACTCCTGGGGCCCGATTGGGTTTTAGGTTGAAACCAACATAACCATACTCCAACTATGTCCAAACCTCATCTGGGTTAATCCAATAGAACCGTATCACTCTGAGCTTTTATTTTCCACAAACGGTTCATCGATCGGACACACGTTTCCCGAGATATGGGAAAAAAGGTGTAAACTGTTCAAACGGGTCTGGGTCCGGTCCGCCCCGGTCGGACCGACACGGCCCGACCCGGTCTGGACTAGGGTCCGACATAATCCAAGGGAGCGGCCTGGACTGAGGGGCGGCCTGGCCCAACGGTGGCCCGACCAAGGGAAGCCGTCTGAAGGTGGCGTGGCCCAAGGGAAGCCCGGCTGAGGGCATGCCTACGGAGCCGGCCGGTCGACTGGCTGTTTGCGTGGCTGGCCGGTAGGCTGGCAGCCCGGGTAGCCGGCTGGCAGACCGGCACTAGCGGTGGGTGGGCCGGGCGGCTTGGGGGGTGGGGGTTACACCCCCTACCTTCTGCAAAGATCCGGCACTAGGCGCCGGTTCTGGTATTCTGCGGGACCCGAAGGGTCCCGCGTTGTCTGGCTGGCTGAGCGGCCAGCCGGTTCCTCCCACCAGCACGGTACGACGGCGCTGTGCCCCTCTGCCGCGGCCTTCCCTTGCCACACTCCCTACTTCTCTGCGGGGCACGACGGTATAACACCTTTTTGGTAACTCAGCGGCCTTGCGCCACCGGTTTCCTTCGCGGTTGGCCCGACGCCGGCCACCGTTGCTCCACTCCGTGATCGTTAATCAAATGAGATAGAAAAAAGGGGGCGGGTTGGTCCATGTTCAGGTGGTCTGATCCCTCCACATTATGGAGGTATCCATCAGCATAACTCAATCCATACATCCAATGATATTGAACGGGAACAATTATTCTACTCAAAACCCCCTACCTCACTTGTCGTTCGAAGACGGTGGTAAGAGAGGAATGGTGGACGTGAATTTGTTGACGTCAGGAATCTTCCGAGGTAGGAAACCAAGGAAGAATAATCTTCTGCAAAATTCGTAGGCGACGGTTTCACCTCTCGTCTGATGGTTCATCATTAGCAGTGGAAGTGTTCTTCGTGGGTGAATTCTTTCCCTCCCCAAATCTCCACCAAGATTCCAACCAAAAATAATAGATGAAGTTGTCTATTATTTTTTGGAACAACCACTCAAATTTTCATGTTTAATTAAATGAAACAACTCATCTAATTAATGGGTTTAATGGTTCAAATTCAAAAAAACAATAGGGGAGGTGAGGAGTTCCAATTAATGAAGGGTGGTGTCTAATTAATAAATGGGGAGTTAATGGGGGGTATGAAGCTTGGGTGGGCCCTAGTATTTAATATCCTTTCAAGGGAGGTTATGTGAGGGTGGGACCTACCACCATAACCTCTCATGGGTGGTTATTGTGTGGTGCCCCCCCACTAACGTCTTCTTGGAGATTTTAACCACCATAAAATAAAAAAATGATAACACTTATTCTTATTCAATTAAACAAATAACTCCAATATCTTAATTCCATTCTCGTCAGAACGCAACTATGGTAAAGGTCTCACTAAGAAATCAGTGACGCTGTGAACTCAACAGTGCCCTCATATTTCAATTCTGAGCACCGGTTCAAACGATATAAAATCTCGCTTGTACGTTTACTAAACGTAACCGAAAAAAACATCAGAAATTGATTTCGGGAACACCGGGCTTTGGAATCAGGAGACGTCAGAAACTGTGGACTCGTAAAATTACCATGAATTTAAGAAAATCAATTCTACTTAATTTATTAGTCTTTACATACTCCCCGCCTCAGGGATTTATGTCCCCATAAGCTACAACTCAAACTAAGGAAACAAATTGGGGAACTGAACACACATTTGAGCCTCCCGCCCCCATGTGCTCTCCTAGACGTTCATGTGATGCCAATGAACACACACCAGAGTTATCGACTGTCCACACAGGACATGATCCTGTCGATCCTCAATCTCCACTGGAACCTCTGGGAAAGTCAAACCATCGTCGATGTCCAGCTCTCCATTGTTGATGATGTGAGAATGGTCATGCACATATCTCATTATCTGAAATACGTGGAAGATTTCATGCACCTAGTTCAATTGAGGTGGAAGGGCCAAGCGGTAATCCACCATGCCTACTCTGCGGAAGAACTTTAAAGGTCCGATGAATCACGGGTATAACTTGCCGCCTCGGCCATATCTCTGTAATCCTCTTCGAGGTGAGACCCATAGGAAGATGTGGTCGCCATCCTCTAACTCTAGAGGTATATGTCACCTATTAGCATACGACTTTTTTTTTTCTCTAGGTAGTATTCATCCTCTCCTGGATGGTCTGCACCTTCTTCATGGCAGCGCGTACCATCTCCGGTCTCACTAGTGCTGACTCTCCTGGGTCTGTCCAGCATAGTGGCGATCTGCAAGGTTAACCATACAAGACCACAAAAGGTGACATACCGATGGTGGAGTGATAGCTATTGTTGTAGGAAAACTCCACCAAAGGTAAGTGATCATCCAATCTACAACTAAAGTAGATGACACATACATAGATTATGTCTTCGAGGGACTGAATGGTCCGCTCAGTCTAGCCATCTGGCTGAGGGTGGAAGGCGGTGCTAAAGCGAAGTTGTGTCCTGAAAGCCTCCTACAGCCCCTTCCATAGCCAAGAAGTAAGCAGTGCAACATGGTCAGAGACAATAGAAGAAGGTATTCCATTCCGAAGCACAATCTCCAGCACATAGAGGTGTCACAAGCTCTCTACTGAGCCATGCTCTCTGATTGGTAGGAAGTGGGCCGATGTGGTGAGTCAGTCAACGATCACCCATATCGAATCATGACTCCATGATGTACGTGGAAGAACCATAACAAAGACCATGTATATCCCATCCCACTTCCACTCTGGGACCTTTAAGAGCTGAACCAAGCCTACTGGTACCTGGTGTTGTGCCTTCAGTTGGTGACAAGTGAGGCATCGTGAGATAAACTCTGTTACTGCCTTATTCATACCTGGCCACCAGTGCTATCATCTAAGGTCTTGATACCTCATCGCCAATCCTATATGTACCGCTTGAGGGGATGTGTGGAACTCCCTCAACAATTCCTCCTGAAGTGAAACTGGTACCATTGTACGTCCTCTGAAAAGGAGGATGTGCTCCCCATCTTCAAAAAATACATTAGGTTCCTTCCCTGTGGATATCTAAGCACTTCGCATCTCACAGTTAGCGTCTCCCCACAATGCCTCCATGACTCACTGAAGAAGTGAAGGAGTGACTGTAAGAGACTATAGAAAGGATGCTCTATCCCTATCAACAAAGGATATCTGCCAGGCATCCAGCTGCTCTGTCACCTCTCCTAGCAGATGTATACCTGATCTCCTACTAAGAGCATCCACAATAACATTACCCTTATAAGGATTATAGACTATCTCAGAGTTATAGTCATAGAGGATCTCAAGACAACACCGTTGTCTCAGGGTCCAGTCCTTCTGAGAGAAGATATACATGAGACTCTTGTGATCAGAGTAGAATTTGAAACGCTCACCCATCAAATAGTGTCACCACATCATCAAGGAGAAGACCACTACTGATAACTCCAGGTCATGGGTAGAGTAGATTTTCTCATGTTGTCTCAACTACCAAGAACCATTTGTGATCACTGGTCGCTTGTACATCAGGACACACCCATGTCCCGTCCCCGATGCATCACAGTAAACTACGTACCTTACACCCTCCTCTAGAAACCTTAAGATACAGGCACTATTCCGCCTCTACCTCAACTCCTGGAAGCTCTACTAGCATCTCTCCGACCACATAAAGGGTTTCCCTTTCAATGCTAAGGATTATAATGGTGCTTCAACTCTGGAGAATTCTGGAACGAATCTCTGGTAGTATCCATTCAATCCCAGGAAACTCCGTACATCCGTTACACTCCTGGGTGGCTCCCAAGAAAGTACCGCCTCAATATTCGCTTGATCTAATGCAACTCCAGCCTCCAAGATGACATGTCCCATGAATTGAACCTCTCTAATCCAAAACTGGCACTTCGACAGCTCACCATAAAGCTGGTGCTCTCGGAGTTTTTCTAGTACTACCTATAGATGTCAGACATTCTCTTCCTCAGTAGTCGAATAGATCGGAATGTCGTCGATGAAGACTAAGACAATGCGATTGAGATATGGCTGGAAGATCCTATTCATGAGACACATGAACAATACTGTAGCATTGGTTACGCCGAAGGGAATAACCATGAACTCATAGTGGCCATACCGACACTTGAAGGTCGTATTCAGCACATCCTTGTCTCGAACTCTGAGCCGGTGATAGCCTGATCTGAGGTCTATCTTTGAGAACCACTGTTCTCCCGTGAGCTGATCAAAGAGGTTGTAAATCCTTGGGAGTGGGTAATTGTTCTTCACAGTCACCTGTTTCAGGAGACGGTAGTCAACACAAAGCCACAAGCTCCTGTTAGGCTTCTTTGTAAACAGAATCAGGGCATCCCAGGGAGAAAAATTGGGCAGGTTGAATCCATTACCTTGCAAGTCCCCCAACTGTACCTGCAGCTCAAGAAGCTCAGCCGGAGCCATCCAATATGCTGGAGTAGATATCGGTTCCATCTTGGGGGAACAGATCAATGTAGAAGTCCACCTCTCTGTGGGTAGGTAGTCCAAAAACATCTTCAGGGAAACCATCCGCCTACTGGCCACCACTATAGGATAAGTCGGACTCTCCACATCTATAGCTCCCAGGGTAAGGCAGACCAACTGTTGAGTGATCAGTTGCACCCTTCTCCAAGTAAGTCTGTCATGTGCTATAAAGGTTCCCTTCTCATCAGTGAAGGTAAACCTTGTCCCATTCATGTGGACACACCACACTTTGTTCCCAATACAGTCAATCTGGTAATGGAATGTAGATAACCAGTCCATACCCAAGATGGCATCGTAAGCCCTTGACGCCACTACAAGGAGATCCCAGCTGAATATCTCACCTCCTAGAGTAAGCTCACACTACCGAAAACTGTGGGTAATCGTCAAGTCTACTCCCGTAGGAGTCATTAGTCGTAAGGATCGAGCTAACGGCTCCGTCAGAATCTCCGAGCTCCGAATGAGGGCAGTGGATATAAAAGAATGACTGACACCGATGTCTATAAGAACTATAGATAAGGTGGAGTAGACACAGATAGAACCTCAAATCATCTCCAGAGTTCCATGGTCATATGTCTCGGTTGCCTGAAGCTGATCTCTCCCCTATCAACCTGCTCCTTTCGATCAAGGTGGACCTCCTGGTGGTGGTGGTGTCCATACCTCGAATTATCGTCCACCGCCAGCTGCACAACAAGATCCTCTGCCACGTCCGCCGGTGCCCTGCGGACTTCCTCGATCGAACCTCTGCCACTTCCTGGGAGGTCTCTCAACTGGCTGCTGGTCGTCTGTACGGAGGGTCGGACAATCACATGCTATGTGACCCTACCCACGACATGAGTAGCATTGTCTTCTCTTGGAATATAAGTCTCCACTCTGTGTTCCCCACACAACCGATCCTAAGTCCTACTATCGACCACCTGTGGGTCTGGTCCTCTTGTACCTCTGCATCATCTGTCTACTACCTACTGTAGAAGACTCCACTGCATGTTGACTAGTAGTGGGTCTCACTGACGGTGACTGTGCAACAAGGAAACCCTCCACTAGAAGGGATCTCTCTAACACCACCACCTGCGTCGGGATATTGGGGGAGATCATTGAGGCTCTAATCTCTCGCCTAAGACCTTGCTCAAAGGTCTGGGCCCTGAAGAATTGGTCTTGCACCATATCTGTGGAGTAGCGAGAGAGGTCGATGATCCTCACTGAGTACTTTCCTACTGTCAAGATTCCCAAATGCAGAAAAGTAGCTTCTGTATCTGCACCAAGAGAAGGGTGGATGGTACAAACTGTGCCTGGAACATGATCTCGATGTCTGTCCATAGATGTGTCGCCTCGCCGTGGACCTAATGTATCAGGCTCCACCATCTGCATGTTGCTTCCTGAAGGAGAGTCACAGGAAGAATCCCCATGTGGTCTGCTGGTGTCCCTACTAGCATGAGGACTCTCACCACAGCCTCCAGCCAATCCTCAACCGCCTGTGGGTTAGTCTCTCCCATGAACCTGGGTGGCCTCTGGTGCTGAAACTCGTGAAATTCCTTCAAGTGGCCTACACTATCTGCTTCTTATGCTTGTGGCATCAGTGGCCCGATGCGAAGTTGTACCGCTAGTGCCTCTACTGGTAAAGGGCCCTGCACTAAGGCCACGTCGCTCGATGGGCTGTCAGAGCATATAACTCTTGGGGCTCTGACTGGTCATCTACAGGGAGGCATCCTGAAAGAAACAGATGAGACATGATCAAAAGTTTTATACCTGATGATATGACCTGGTAGAGCTAATTTAAATATTATCTTTTGAAAACACTCACGCAATTAGTGTTTTCATGCAGTATGTCAGAAATTAGTAGTTAGTGTCATGGTGTATGGATACGTCGTACGCTACACCAACACTAGACTCCCTGAACTGAAAACCGCACTTGGTACCCTTAACACTATTGCTTCACAGAAAAGAAAGATCAGAGTCGTAGTTATACGGAAGGATCGTCTCCTCTGATACCAATTTTTCATGACTCGTCCCCCAGGGCCCGTATCATGACTACCACAAACCCTCCTTTCATAGGCCAGAGGATAGCATATAGCACCAAAGGCATAAAACTCTAAAATATGAAGTTATTTCCTCTATAATAGTAATGAAACACAAGAGTGTACGCATCTTGAAGTAAAACACTAAGTAAAACATAATAAAAAAGAGTTTTTTGAAAGTAAAGGGGACGGAAATACAAGCCCAATAGTAAAGTAAAAAACAACTAAAAAGCTAGTACAATTGAAGAAAAAAAGTAAAGAAGCTACCAGGTTGTCCTCTAGAATTCCCACCTGATGGGTGGGTAAATAGGGTGGCCTCATCACCCCAAGTCCGTTCATCCACTCCATGTCTATCTCGTTGAGTGGTCCACCTCCGGGTACCATACAATTCTGCTACTCTCTTCCCCGATCAGTGCTGTCTGTCGTCTGCATCCAACACAATGAGGTGCGGGCATAGCCCATGTAGGGGTGAGTATAACGATACTCAGTAGGGACCCCAAAACCCTCAAGGTCTCACAAAATCAAACAAGGATAACCACAAATTACAGAGTCAACGGATAACCGTTACTTAGGTATATGCCCAAACATATACCTACGTTATTTATTAACCCATCTTAATCATGAGGAAAACTCGAAAGTCGCTAACTCAGCTCAAACAAGGATTTTAGTAAAGTATTGAATTACAAATTATTAGTCTCGAAGCTAGATCATCTTATTCTATCAAGAGGCACTGCTTCTGATCATATGGAGTCTGACCCATACAGGATAGAAGGGTCTAACCCCCAAAATGACCCACATAGGATCTGACCCACAAAGGATCAGTAAGCGATGACCCTCATAGGATTGTTGAGCTCTGATCCACACAGGATCCGACCCACACATGATTGGTATAATCTTACACACACAGGATCGCTGAGTGCTGACCTCCATATGATCTGTCTCTAACCTCCGCCTCACAATCGGCAAGTGGATTCCTCGCACTGGTGCACTCGAGTTCCATAGAATCTGCCCTTGAGATATAGGTCGTACCTTGAATGCCACTAAACTCCACAAAGGAGTAACCTAGAGGAACACCATGTGGTAAGGGTTCCAATGTGACAGACAGTACGTCAATCGAAAGCCCGGTCTGTGTGTTATTGACAATTCCGTTCGAGGGGCCCAATTGGTTTTTAGTTTCAAACCAACCTGACCATACTCCTACTATGTCCAAACCTCATTTTGTGTAAAACAATAGAACCATATCGCTATGAGCTTTCCATTTCCACGAACGGTTTGTCAATAGAAAACTTGTAGCCCGAGATATGGGCGAAAAGGTGTAAATTTTCTAAAAGGGTCTGGGTCCGGTCCGACCTAGTCGGGAAGACCCCACCCGACCCAGTCCGGACTTGGGACCGACCCGGTCTGTGGGTCCGACCAATTCCGAGGGAGTAGCCTGGCATGAGGGGGTGGCCCGGTCGAGGGCCGATGGTCCGGCAGGTGGCCCGTGTTGCCGGCCGGCGGACTGGCCGGCCCATGTGGCCAGTCGGTTGGTAGCCCGGGGGGCCGACTGGCGGGCTGGACCGGGTGGCCGGCTGGCTGGAAAAGCGGCCTAGATGGATGTGCGTGGGGGGGGGGGTTACACCCCCTACCTTCTTCTCAGAATCAGCGTTAGGCGCCTGTTCAGGTATTCCGCGGGACCTGAGTGGTCTCGCCATTTCTGGTTGGCCGAACGGCCAGCCGGTTCCACCCACCAGCACCGCGCCCCTCCACCACAGCCCGCCATGGCCGTTTTTTTGCACCACCGGTGCTGCGCGATGGCGCCACGCACCTCCACTGCAGCCCGCTCTGGCTGAGGCTCCCTGCTCCTCCGCGCGGCACGACGGTGTCGTGCCCTTTTGACGACTCGGCGGCCTTGCACCACTGGATTCTTTCAAGGTCATCCCGACGTCGCCCGCCGCTGCTCCACTCCACGGTCGTCAATCAAACGAGATAGAACAATGGGTGAGGGTTGGGCCGTGCAGTCCGCTCCCTCATTGATATGGAGGTATTAATTGGCATAACTCAATCCATACATTCAATGACGTAGAACAGGAACAATAATTCTACTAAAAACCCCCTACCTCACATGTCATTCGAAGACGATGGAAAGAGAGGAAACACGGACGTCCATTCGTTGACGTCGGGAAGCGTCCAGGGTAGGAAACCGAGGAAGAAGCATCCTCAGTTTTCTTCGCAGGTGACGGTTTCGTCTCTCTTCCGATGGTTCTTTGTTAGCGGTGGAAGCATTCTTTGTGGGTGAATTATTTCTCTCCCCAAAGCTCCACCAAGATTCCAACCAAAAATAATAGATTAAGTTGAATATTATTTGTTGTAGCAACCATTCAAATTCTCACGTTTAATTAAATGAAACAACTCATCTAATTAATGAGTGGAATGGTTCAAATTCAAATAAAATTAGGGGAGGTGAGGAGTTCCAATTAATTAATAGTGGTGTCCAATTAATTAATGGGGAGTTAATGGGGGTAAGAAGCTCAGGTGGGCCCCACTAGTTAATATCCTCCCAAGGGAGGTTAGGTGCGTGTGGTCCCTACCTCCATAACCTCTCATGGGAGGGTATGGTTTGGTGGACCCCCTCCACTAACCTCCTCTTGTTGGTTTTAACCGCCATAAAATAAAAATAAAGTTAACACTTATTTTTATTCAATTTAACTAATAACCCCAATATCTAACTTCCATTATCGTCAGAACGCAACTATGATGAAGGTCTCAATAAGCAATCACTGATGCTGCAAACTGAATGGTGCCCTCATAATTCAATTCCGAGCACCGGTTCAAAAGATATAAAATCTTGCTCGTATGATTACTGAACGTAGCTGAACAAAACATCAGAAATTGATTCCGGGCACACCAGGCCTCGGAATCAAGCGCCATAAAAAAATGTGGACTCGTAAAATTCCAATGAATTAAAGAAAAAAAACTTCCTTACAATTTGTGGGTCTTTACATAAAAATATCAAAATAAAAAACATAACATTATTTATCAGTTAATCCCTGATGAATCATGATATCTATTCATTCAATAATAATAAAATTTCATTATTTTTAAGTTTCATAACACAAAAAATAAATTTTTAATCTTATCTTAACTTTTAGAATATCATATATATCATATTAGACCACATATTAATCTCACAAATCATCGATCTATTATCCCAAATCAATAATTAAAATATTAGTATCATTCAAAACCTCATATATTAACTTACATGATCCAAACTATATTTTTTGTATCCTATTGAATTTCACAATTAATATTACATATTTTTGATATTTTAATATATATCAATTATTTATTATTCCATATACTATATATTACTCTAATGTAACCTATAGGGCTTCATAGTTATTATTATTTATGGTTATATTATTATTATATATCACAGTTTGAACTCCTTTTCAGTTTGTGAATATCATAATCAAAGAAATATTCCATATTACATTATAATTATACTAAAAACATAGTTATATTATATCATTAATTTTTAAATTCTTCAACTGAAATTTATAATTATAAAAATTCTTTTAATGAACTCAATATATATGAAAAAATAATTATCCACTATAATATATTTATCAAAATATTTCAAGTGACTTCCTAAAATAATAAGTTAAACATAAATCTTTATAGAATAGTTCTTAGAGTTAATGAAACATATAAACACAAATTATGAGAATATCAATGAATATATACTACATTTGAAAATTAATAACTCAATAATCCTCAAATATCTTAAATAGTTGATTATTAATTAAATTAAGATTATTGAAAACCATATCTAAACACTTATATAGCTCATATCCTCATCATAATCATAGTGAATCTTCTATTGTGTTCATTTTCATTCTTCTCAATAATCATAATGATAAAAATTATCCTCAATATTACTTTTATATTCATTCATAAATTTATATTTTCTTCAATAACAACAATACATATATTTTTTTTCTTAATAAATTTTTCATTTTAATATTCGAGGATAAATTATATATAATCTATAGGTATATAAGATTTGATAACATTAGGATTATCTCATTGAGTCAGTGTTCCTATCATAGTGAATTTAAATAATTATTTTCAGCTTTTTTTATTTTTAAAATACTAATTTTTATAATAATAAAAAATGATATGTATTAAATTAAAAGAATAAACAATAAAAAAGAAATTATAATGAATAAAGAAAAAACAAAAAAGGAAATTAAAATAATGTATATAAGAAAAAAATAAATTTTAGATTAATATTAATACCACTAATCTATAAAATATTTTAACCAAAAATACCCATCCTCTTTAATTCAATTATTCTTTGCATAACTTGTTCCCCACACTCATTTTTTACAGTAAATACTGATACAAAAAATGTTTCCTAGGGAATAAAAATTCTTCAGTAATAGAAAATTAATATATCATAAAAAAAACCCTATAAAGAATGTATCATAAATTTGGATCATCTGAATATTTTTATAAAGTCTCAAAACAACACTCTTTATACTTTATGGAGTGAGATTAGTAGGGAAGAGGGAACAAAAAAACAAATGAATAGGTATAACAATATGTTCTTTACAGTGATATTTCAATGATATTCCCACACATCACATTCAAAGTATTCCAAAATAAAATATGAATGAAATTATCATCATGAAATTTGGTCTCCAAGAAACACGTATATCCACCTATGAGAACAACCTCCACACGTTATTATTCCTTGTATAACAAATGAAAACAACATTATAGAAGAAGAATGAAAAAATGTATTTACAAAAAAAATTATATTTAATATACATTGGTTCCTAAAAACAATGAGGAATAAGGAATACCATTAAATGTACTTGATACTCAATTTATATTTTGGATATTAAAGGAAATAAAAAAATTATAGACCTCTATAATTTTCAATGTTGTATCCTGCATTGTGTACCGATTTCTCCAAATGACATGAGTTGACTTCACACTAAATATTTTTATTCCTAAACATGAAATTTCATTAAATCCATTAAACCATAACCATAATGTATTATTAATTCATGTTAAAAAATTATTATCTTCCCTTATTATTCCTTACAAGAATTCCTAACACAATTGTTAGTTATAATACAATATAACGAGGGACTTACAGTTGTGCACCGTTAAATAATTTACCTTACCATTTAATTATATTACTTATTTGTTTGTGTCCCTCAAATTGTTATCTTTATATACTTATAGTTCATATATAAACAAATCTATTCCTATAATAAAACATATTATATTAAAAAATTATAACCTTTTTATATTTCTACTTTTACCCCTAATAAAGTTTTGTGTAAAAAAACTATTTCCGCTCATTCCATACATTTTTAATATTTCATTTAGTATAATAACATATTAACAAATTGCTTAATAACAATATTAAACTTGATCATGATCATTAATTAAAACATCACCTATTATCTCTATTAGAAAACCTATATTCAAATTATTCCTCAGATCTATAAAACAATTATCGGTCGAGCTGTATCAATGCATCGGGAACTATGTTCTTATTTGGTAGTGTTATATCAAAAATAATATTAAACTGTTATGATTAACCACTCCATGAATTTGATAGTGTATTATTTTAAAGTGTGAGGAACCCTCCAACTTAACATCTTCATCCTGCACACAACCTATAAAGAAAAATCACATATCATTGAAAGCATTCTCAAATTGATCTTAGAAAATCTATGGTGTTGTTTATATCCTCTACTCTAAGAACAAAATAAATTAAAAACATAATCTAAAAAATCAGTATCGGTAACTTATAAAATAAAATAATGTAGTAAATATTTTCAAATAGGTATCCTGTTTGACCCCATCACCCTCAATCTCCTCTTATAACATTTTTTCTAATTGTCAATCAGCTGAGGTCAAACCACAATGGGTTAATTAATCCTAATATTTCTTATATCATTATTGATGTTCAATGTCACTTATTTATCACCATCATCATTAAAATATATTACAATATTCAGTTGGATATTTTTGTACATTCCTTAATAAGTTTTCTGATTCAATATCAAATTCTTGTTTCCCCATCATGTGCTCATTTAAAGAAAAATCTGTATATAAATATCCTTCATTCAAATCATCTTGAGTTCCCTATAGCTTATGTTTTGATGTTACAATGACATAAAATCAGATCTAGTTATATCAATTACTCTTTTTCAATGGATCATTATCACATTTAATCTTCTTCATCTTTGATTCATTATGGTCAAGTGGGATTTGAATGAATAATGATTGAATAAGTATTTCTATTATAAAGTTAAATGTTATTTCAATAGTCATATGAAAAATAATTACGGATTGAGAAAGGATTAATTTTTTTAAAAGACTAATTATTTAAAACTATTTATGGAATATGATTATAAAATACATAAAATACATAAACATTGGCATTTTTTAATAAAATTTACAAACACTGCAAAATATTTTATTCTACAATATATATATATAATTAAAAATGGATGTTAGATCTTTATAATCCAACACCTAAAGAACATTAACAATTAATATTTATATAACTTGTGAAATACAATATAATAATTTATCCTAAAAATATAAGAGAATATAAAATGTATTGTTTTACCAATTAACAATAAAAACATAGGATTATATTAAAATATTCAAAAAATAAAAAATTTGTTTAACAGAATTTAATTCTAAATAATAATCAATTATATAATATCTTTTCAATAAAAACATAGTTAATTAATCATAAATATATGGGAATAATTTTTCAAAATGGGGCCAATACCCCTCATCATTAAAAAATTACATTTTATCATCTCTATACTAGATAAAACTCAGTTAAAATACTCATATTCGTGAACTAACTGATGATGTAATATAAAATTTTTTAACCCATAAAAAACAAAATATTCAAAAAAAAATTAATACTCATATTTACATCAATGATTCATCTTATAAGATATATAGTGTTTTTGTCCAAATTTTGTTTTCATCTAGATGAATTGATCACTACTTTTTTATATAATGGAATATATAAATATAATATATAATATACATGTACTCTAAGAATTATCTCAATAGTATTAAATTCAATTTTTTATGTCCCAAATCATCAATGGTTTCTCCAAACTTACACTTTCCATTTATCATTTTATCATTCATTGGAAACTTCCATCTCTTCACCCATTGATTCAAACTCGTTCTTCTAAAATTTTAATATATAGACATTAATTATTATTGATTACAAATAAAACACTCTAATACATAATTTAATTAGAAATTAATTATTAATAACTAGTAAATAATGAATAATTATTCATTAAATGGATATCAATTTAATAAAATTAATATGATTATTTATATTTAAATAAATTAAATTTTCTTTTGGATTACTTTTTCTGATGTAGTATCACATTGTGAGTAGTGTTTTTTCATTCCTGATTGATTATTTGAAAAAAGTAATAAATATGGAAGGAAATATAATGTGATAGATAATATGTTTTGTTATAAGTGTAGCCTATATACATATTTCTCATTTCGGGTCAAAACATAACGAATCATATTTGATAAATTTTCATTTCTACACAAATAACTAAACGAGTAAGGATAACCATTTGAAAAAATTTTCAAATAAAGGTAGATTCCTGTAGAAATATCATATATAAAAAATTTATCTATATAAATATGTAAATAAGATATTATTTTTAATGAACCCATATTTTGAAATTAATTTTCATTTAATAATTTATATTGTTGAGTAATCATTATTTTTAATTTTATGATTTAAATTTTGTAGAAATATTAAATCAAAAATTAATGATTCAATACTCAATAATTGTTATAGACAAATATTTGTTATGTTCAAAGATAAAATCTATTCAACATCATACTTCAATGGTATATTAAATTTATATAGTTTCTAATAAATTGGTTATGTAATATTGAATGCATAAATTGTCCCCAAATACTTAAGATGAGATTATTCTCAAAAGTGATATAATGGTAATTATTAGTATTGAAATTGATTATCTAATATAGGTGGATGAAATGTAGATGTTTCAACTAATGATATTAAAGTTGACAATAGTGTATTATTAAGATTTTATATAAAAATAAAAATTATTCTGACTATTAGAGTTTTACATGTATGATAGTTTAAGATGGATTGTCTCATGAGATCCTTGTTAGTTATTAGAGAAATTGTGTGGGAGAAATGATGGTACACTAATAACCGAGATGGATGAGGGTTATTAGTGGACTTAAATTTTGTAAATGAGTACTCCAGATAATGGTTTTTTTTGAAACATTTTATATGTTTTAATTTTGGGATTCACTATTTGATGAAGAGGTATGTTTTTAGAGGCTTGTGTTCTGATGTTAATAAAAAAACACAACACCATTAGTGAAATTCTTAATTTTATTTTTTATTTATATAATTAAAAGGCTTATAAATAATTACATTTAACAACCAACTTCTCCTTATTGGATTGAGAAGGTAATGGGGAGTTAGAGTTCATTGGTTAAAACATAAAAAAATACATATAAAAGAAAATACTAAAATAAAATTGAACCAAATGAAATCATAATCACATTAATAAAATCAACTCCCAAACAACTCTAATCTACAACTCCATATACCACTTTTTGGTATTAATATGTATCACTAATGAAATGAGATACCCAACATTTTATAGTGTAATGATACATGATATCTACAAATAAAACCATGTCTAAAAATAAGGGTTGATTGTACACTCTGTATGATATCCGTAAAGACATCCCAAATCACTCAATTAGTTCAACAACCTATTAGAAAAGTTAAATAATTTTTTAATTGTTACAGTTCAAATAGATTTTTATTAAAACTAAGAAATGTTACATGAAAGATAGTAATCATTTTTTATAAAGTTTCTCATAATATTTCATACCAAAATAATATTTTTCACAACCCCCCACCGCACACACACATTCATAAAAAGTGAATTTTTAGAACTATTTAGAGGCATATTTTCAATCCATTGTGTTACCACTAGGTGGCCAATCTCATTACTCCCAAATAGAATCAACCCAATATTTTGTGCCACATCCTAGTACCCTAATGGATGACTCTCCTTCTATTTGGCCAGGTTAAAATATAGGAGCTCACTCTGACCATGTATACAAATTTCCATTGAAAATAATTTCACAATAAAAAATATTCCGGAGAAAATTTTATGAAACACCTTGTATTCATCAAACTATTACATATTTTTAATATATTCATTTTTAAATTATAAATAATTGGGTTTTTAAAATTCCATAAAAATTTCCAAAATTTTCATTTTCATATTCAACTGGGATTCCCATCGAGATTCACACAACTATTTTAAATATTTATGGAAAATCATTTAATCGTAACCAATAATTCATATTCAAAATCTTGTCTACATTAGGGAGAAACTTCATACCTCTTCAATAATTAGATAAAAAAATAAACGATAGTAATATCATCTATATTCAACCTTGTATGTTTTTTATTAAAAATATTAAACCATATATCATCAATATTGATATAATAGAACATAGATATATCTTTTATGGACTAGATCTATAGATCTAGAAGAGTGGATAATAGTAGCTCTATGAATTATGAAAAAATAATGACTTAATGATGAATTTGGATCTCCAGCATGTTTCAATTCAAAAAATATTTTCTCCAAATAGAAATGAAACACCAAAGGATCATTATGGGAAAAGGTAATTTGAGATCCAATTAAATTCAGTAAATAATGAGGTATTTGGGACTTATTTAGATTAAATCCTGCATTTTGTGGAATTAACTATGTGTTGCATGGTTGGGTCCCAATGTTTATCAAACGATACACTATATATTCCCATTATACTAGAATTTCATGTAGTCACATGATTTGGGCCATCAAATTTTGAAAACAATACTCTAATAATATAGTTTTGCAACCCCTCCCATGGGTGGCTTACACGATAAGACAAATTGTTCCCTAAACATGTTTTTCCCTCTCTTTTACTTTTTGTAATTTCCCCTCTAACTTCAATTGGTTTGGAAAAAATTATCAATAACTATGTTCTTACCTAGTGAGACTAAAAAAATGTTGTCTTATTTCATAGAGGTGGTTAATGGTTTCCACTAAATGTGAACAAGGAATTCACCTATAGAAACACTTCAAAAAAAAATTCCAAACCATCTCATATTTCCCAAAATATAATCCAATTGTTATACTATTTTAAAACACATAAAACAGTTTAATGAAAACAATATTTTACCCCAAAATTTTCCATTACTCCTTATAAAGAAGAAAACAATAATTGTTTTGAAAATTATAAACCCACATCTAGCCGAGTTCCACCTCATAACGCAATATATCATCTTAAATATAACATTATTTCTAGAAAACCATCACTAAAATGATGCTCCATGAAATATATTATTCTTTCTATCCAAAATTAGAACTATAACAAGAATCAATGTTACATATAATTAAATATCTACATTTTCCCATCGAATCACATGGTCATCATCATGTCAGTAATTTCAATATAAAGATACAAGAGACACATTATGAACTGAATTAAACCTTGGTGGTAGTTACAACCAATATACC
The DNA here is from genome assembly GCA_963277665.1 of Viscum album. Classification (NCBI taxonomy): domain Eukaryota; kingdom Viridiplantae; phylum Streptophyta; class Magnoliopsida; order Santalales; family Viscaceae; genus Viscum; species Viscum album. The sequence goes on from OY728143.1 coordinate 1,719,362,875, forward strand.
AAATCACCAACCTATTCAGGTATCCCACAAGGGAGAATTTATCACAAGAAAACATACCATGATTTCCGAAACAGTGATTCCATGACCTCAGATAGATTCACAACACCAAATTTTAAACCACCTCAAATGATTACATTCATCAATTATGACCATCATATGATTTCTGATGTCTATAAGTAGTATTCATATTATTTCTAGTTAGGTAAATATAAAATATTATTTTTAATGAAAATGGTTTGGATAAATAAGTTTATAATCACTTATTTCTAAAAATATTGTGAATAATTACATGTATGACCATACAATACTTCAAAAGGATCCATAATAATTGAGGTCTAATAGTTTTTAATGTATGAGAACTACACAAAAGGTTTGTTCCCTTACCATGAGACTCTAAAATCCATCACACAATCCCTAAGAATATATTCAAACATTTAGATCATCATATCTGATTTTGAGTCCTTTTAATGATGGTAAGATGGGATCATGATGAACTTTGTTTTAATGTATTTATATAATTATTTCAAAAAATGATATGTAAAACTAGTTTCTTAGTTAGAAAAAATTATCACTGGAATGTCATTTTACTTTATAAAATCTTATATGTAGATTTTTGACAATTCATCCAAAGTACTACATTCATGAATACAAATAATGTGTTATTGCATCATGATTTGATCCAAAATTACCCATATGAAATCAATTTTCATACCCATTATTGGTATAATGTACATAAAGTCTACTGCTGTTTTCTCCCTTTTCTACGTAGGAATCAATATGGAATCAATCATACCTTCTAGTCATTGGTTCCCTACATTAACCTACTGATAGGTGATGCATCTCGAGGAAAACTCCACCTCATTTATATACATTAAAACCTACCAAATTGTGTTATCATTGACTTCAATATTTATTGATACTATGTTGAACAACCCATTTTGAATTGGGGTATACATTCAGAAGTGATTATTAAAAATTTTAGAGAAACTAGAATCCAATTTATAAACCACTCAATAGATATCCCATCTTGTATCTATCCTTAAAATTTCCATCCAACATTGAGTTTTGAACTCATTGCAAGAAATGTTGGATCATATTTCTAAACATCCCCAATCTGGAAAACAAAATTAGGAATAAGTGAGACTAGTGATACAAATATATTTTTTCTTTTCTCAACACAATTATGATTCATATCATCTATAACTAATATTAGTAATTATTGATATAAATACTCTTTATATAACTGGTCATATTAATTATTTTTAAATTCATAAACAATATAATTCCCCTTAGTGGGTGTGTATATATAGATTAAGTGAAATATTTTTTGATATTCCACATGACGTTATTTATATAATTTCAAGACTCATAGTGATAACATTTTCTTCATTCTCTGTTGATATATAATACCTATTAATTTCTATTAAATGATATAATAACTCTATGTATTTAATTAATATACTAAAACACTTATATACAAATATTCTGTTGGGTAGTTTTTCTCTTGTACCCAAGGATATCATGTTCCATATGCAATAAAATGATCTCCCTATATGAGAACACATCCTGACCAATATCCCAAACCATCATAATAAATCATATATCCTTATCATGATATAAGGATGAAAAGGTTAGGTGATGAGATCAAATGAACCTTAAATTCTTGAATTTATTTTTGGGATTTCAGATTCCATTAAAAATGGATGACTTTTCTCATCATGGTCATCATCAGTGATAGAATATGGGAAAATCCTGAATAAAGCTTCGAAATTATCCTAGTAATCAAATGAAATTGTGTATATCAGAAAAATTATTTGGTGGATCCCATGAAATAATAGCCTATATATATTTAAGATATATATAAAATCCTTTTTTATATATTAAATTTCCAAAAAAATGTCCCATATTTCCTGAAATCACAATTGGAATGCTTATCATAATGGAAATCCTACTTCAAGATGTGCAACATTGCAACCATGTGTTCTTCATTGTCTGAATTAGTTATAGAAAACACTAGTATATCATCCATGAACACCACTAAAATGCAATCAAGATACATTTGAAATATTTTATTCACCAATTCCATAAATACTTCTACTAAATTATTAAAACTCAATTGAACAACCAAATACTAATAATTTTCACAAATTCTGAAGAATATTATTTTTAGAATATCCTCCTTCCAAAATTTTAGTTGATGGTACCCTGAATATTTGTAAATTTTAGAGAACCAATGAGAAACCATTATTTGATAAAAAAACATCATCAATTATTGAAAGAAGATATATATTATTTATTATATCATGGTACTGTTTTAGTCAATCAACATAAAACCTAAATTCTCAAACAACAATATTTATAGAAGAAATGGTGATGCACAGGGGGAAGATCTCAGTTGAATGAAATATTTTATTCATAAATATTATATTTGGTTTTTATATTTCCTTAATTTCTATTCTAAAACCCAAACCCCAATTTTTCAGAGCTAATGCATTATTTTAATACCTTTGAGTTATCAAAAGGAATCAAATCTAAAAGTATCTTTTAGTTTAGTGGCCTGAGAAAATAGATTAAATACAAAAAATTTTACATTACTTCTTGAAATGAGGGAAAACAAAAAAATCCTTTGAAAATATTCTTATTCCCTTTCTTCATTACAATCTTCCATTCATAAGGTACACCATCACATCATGGGGAATATGAAACATAAGAATAGGGTGATCTCAGATGCCCAGTAAGGGTAAATAATTTAACGGAAGTAATCATAAATAAGTGTAAACTTTTAGGGAAACATGTCTAATAAAATTACTATCCTTTTAAATATAAACATTAACATAATATTGGGATAATAAAAAAACATTAACATATAAACATTCAAATGAATATTATACTATTCGAATAATCACATAAATTGACCAACCATATAAATATGGAATTTATAATGTGGCGCATCTTAAACACGTCATCAAGGATTCAACCAAGACACCATACATAATTTGGTAATAAATATTCCAAAACCTAGACATATTATTATCATTATAGAAAAAGATGCATCGATGGGCTAGAGAGGGCCCCACCTGACACATAAAAAATCTAATTCATTCCTCTAATGAAAGGTGTAAAACATCATAAACATAAGCATTCATATTAAAAACTATCATTTGAAATGTCAATAAAAAAAATATAAGATATTAATGACATCAAAATAGCACATACACATCCAAACATATCATAAAACATTAAATAAAAAATAGATGATTGTATCATAATATATGAACCTTAATTAAGAATAAAAATCAACAATGGATGTTGACATGGATTATATTGATCAAACAATATCCTTAAAACTATATTAGAAATATCCCTTTTTTACTTTGAAATCATTTGAATGTCTATATAATAATAAAAGAAAAAAATTTCTCTGATAAAAAACTATTAATAATTAATGGTAAGATTCAATATGTTACGGCATCATAATAGTGGAAAATAGCCACTCACCCATATAAGTTAAAAAAATTCTTTCCTTAATTTGTTGAAAAGGTTATACTGTACCATATTTGGAAAATCACAGAATAATTCCTTTGAAAAAATATTATAAAAATCAAGCATGCAGAAAAATTTATTTCCACAATAGTCTTGTAATAGTAATATTATTTGGAAATTCATGTATAAGAAACATATAAGTGGATGATAAATAATTCCTAGTAAATACATATGTATAAATAATCACGAATAATAAATATATTTCAAAATTAACCCTTACCACATACTTTGAATTAGTAGAGGGTGAGTAATCCTCCTATATAATGGTTAAGACAAGTTATTAGATTATACCAAGACCATATAAATATTCATGACATAATATATGATTCATTTATGACTTTATAATACATGTTTATTAATAATTTTCAAGTTAATACAATGTTTCTGGTAATAATAGGTTTCTTTATCATATGTGTTTTGAATTGTAATTTTTGATAATATTAAATAGATTGTAATATAAATAATTCCATAAAAAATATTTTTATATCAAATATATTCTGTATATTAATATATATATATATATAATAGATAGATAAATAAAATGGAACACACCGTTCAGGGAGATGGTATGTCGTACATACACATGAACATTGTCTCTGCTTTATTATTATATTGAAAGGAATTAATTGAAAGAAATATATATATATATATATATAATTATTTAATCCCAAAAATATTATTATGTAATATATTTCATTCTTGGTAACAATACATATTCTTATAATCATTCGTTGAGGATGAATATGGAATATGGGTATCATTGCATCGTGGAGACGGAAAAGTGTATGTACTCACGAGCGATGGTACATTTTATTAATGGTTAAATTGAATGAAATTGGATGGAATATTAATTGAACAGAAACAATTTCAAGATATATTTATTATTTACATCCATTTCATTCATATTTATACTCAAATAAATAAAGTATTCATGAAAAACAATTTACACCACTGGGTGGAGATGGTATGTCGTTGAACGCACGCATGGTGATATTGTTTATCAAAGGATGTGTACAAGGTGAAATATGGTTTTCTCATAATTATAATAAAATCTCATAATGTATAATGTACTGGATTTATTATTTTATTATGGATACAATATAATGAATAGGAAGTAAATAATGTAAAGAACCTTGAAAGATGTGATATGACTATTACCTCTTTTTAGGTGTCTCCTATTGATTTTCAAAAAAGGACTCCATATGATGGATTTATTGAAAATTTGTATCCTCTAGGATTATTTTTTCATGTTGGGAGAGATAATGGGATGGTCATGGTAGAGAAAAATGGGTTTCGATGTGTGAATTTAATAGCAGGAGATGTTCTATTTTATTAAAGGGGTGACGGGTACATTTGGATGATATTAAAATAGAAATTTATTGTAAATATATTCAATTTATAATAGCGTTAAAGTGATTTAATTCGAGGATAAAAAGATTTTGGGTCTACATCCACTAAACCAATTAATTTTAGATATGTTATGGTCATAAAAGTAACCTAATCTTTTGGATTTAACCCTTAGATAATCGTCTAACTCATACCATGTCTTCCTGAATTTTTACACTCTATGGTTAATATGGTAACTATAAAATCTCAAGGGAACCAAAATTTTATAATTAATGACATATTTGGAATTATCCATGCTATTTGGGCGATCATTATATTTTTATGACTTTTATATCACTTATTGAAACAATATTAATTTTAAAATATCTTTTAGGTCAATTTGTATACATGTTAATATTTTCATTTTTGAAAATATCAATCCAACATGATAACATTGAACCAATACTCCAAATATTTCACCAACATGTATGGGTTATCTATAAAATTATTTTATGTCATTATTTAAGAAAAATTATATTTATTTTAAAATTATTAATATCATTTATTTTATTCTTACCTTAATAATTAAATTATTTCATCATCATTCTTTCACAAATAAATTTACATATTTAATGTCAAAAAATTAGGAATAAATTATAATCAAGTACATAAAATTATTATATATTTATTTAATATTTTATATTTCAATTTATTATATCTATGAACATATATGAAAAATGATTTAGTTATTAAAATTTGAAGGACAATTTTAACATTTCTTTAAATAAAATATAATAAATCTCTTAATCTAACAAAAGGTTCTTAAAAAGGATCATATTTTCAACCTATGTTTAGTGTGGTCGAAATATACTTAGCCAATGAAATTAGGAAAAGTTTAAGGGTAATGTTATATTATTATAAAATTATTTTTCACCATTAATTACCCTATTTTCATTTAACCATGATAAATAAAATTTAAATGTTACTATTCACCATAAACTATTTTGATCCTATTATGCCACACATTTCATCTTGATTACAACCATGTATGTTGGATTTTCACTATTCAATTCACAGAAGCGGTAAAATTATGTTTAATGTTAATCTTCTAATGTGGATAAAAGGTAAGTAAAAAGACGTTAAAATGTTCAATGAGTTTTTATATCCAATTATATTATATAAATGTTTCCTATGATCCATGTTGGGATAATATATGTATTATTTGTATATTTGGACATTAAAACCAATATAAATTAAAATATTAATGGTAACAACCCAGGATTTCATAGTACGTTATCTCATTAAAGTAATTCAACTGCTTGCGCGACACGCAACATCGAGTTCGAGCGCACCACACCTTACCAAACTACCCATTCAAAAAGTGGTTATGAATAGTATTAATTGAATTTGTAATCTTATATAATCTATATAATTTTAACATCAATATTATGTGTATATTAGATATAATATAAGAAAAAATTCATTTTTTCAGCTAAAAGAAGTATTTTTCCAAAAAGAATTTTTACTGCCACTTAATTGCAAAGCATTTTTAAAACCAATATTTCACACATTAATATATTAAATTTAATGAAATTAAATTTCTCATTAGCATAAGGACATAAAAATTTAGTTTGGATAAACTTTTTCTACTTTTTTGATAACTTTCATATTTTGGCGAATAGTGAAACTTAATATGTTTTAATTGAAAACAATTTTTTTAATCGAAATAATTTATACTATTAAATTAAAAATTATAAACGTTTTAAAGTATAATTAGATTATATTTTTATCATTTAATATAGTTTATGTCATTATACGTAATTTTATATTTAAATTTGACATAAACACACGTAAATCTTTTGATAGTGTTTACTTTTAAAAAACCAGATTTTTGGTTTTGAAAATGAGAAATAATTTTAAATTAATAAATGAAACTTCTATGTTTTGAATTTGTTAAAATAGACTTCATTTTTGAATTCAAAATATCAAAATTAGCTTTGGGTGAATTTTTGGAAATTTTTTGAAAACATTATATTTTTTGATGAATAGTGAAAAACAATGCCTTATTATTTAAAACTAAATTTTTATATAAATAATTATTTATTTTATTTAAATTTATTCTAATTCAAATAGAAATATAATACCAATATATGTTCAATGTAATTCATTGGATTCATTTTATAATAAAATTAGAAGTATTAAATTTTATTGAACTTTTAAACTTATTTTACCCAAATCCTAAGGGCATTTGAAAATTTACATAATACATAATTTTACCACTTTTGTGAGTCGAATTTGAAAAATCCAAGAGTCATGGTTAATATCAGTATGTAAAATGTGATTCAATAAGATACAAATATTTTTTGGTGAATAGAAACTTTTGACTTTTATTTGCCACGGTTAAAAGTAAATAGGTTAATTAAGGGATAAATGATATAATAATTACCCTAACACATGTCCTAATTCTACTGGATAAGAATAATTCGACCAAAAAAAACTTTGGAAAAAATATGACCCTCTTTGGTCCACTTGTATTAGATTAGGACATTTATTACTATTTTATTTAAATAATAGTTAAAAGAGTTAAATTCAATGTTTATTAACTAAACCATTTTTAATATAGGGTTACACACAATATAAATTTGACCAAAACTATTCATTAGAAATCTAACAATATTTACTACATAATGGTTTTTTATTTATAATTTTTAGACATTAAATATTTTAATTTATTTAGGACACAATGATGTTGCAATAATTTTCTTATTAATGAAATATTAAAATAATTGATATTATAAATATCCAAATATATCTAAATTGAGAATTTTGATGATTTCATCTGATTTTTTAGGTTTATATGACCTGTTAGGGTTGGTTAAATAATATTTATTGGAAGTCTTATACTTTTTACCAATTTCAAAAAAATAAAATTCTAAATATTGTCAAAATTGACATAATTGAGTTTTAAAATAAATAATATATTATTAATTGATATAATATTCCAAAAATTGTAATGTTCATACAAAGGACTTAGATAAGGTTATATATATTAATAATGAAACACATGGGGTTCGCATGGCTTGATAGAGTTTGTTTATTAACCATATAATATAATAATACAAAGAGACATGGTAACACTACTATATATGAAGGTTAAACCAACGGTTTTAAACCGCTGGTATAGGCTGGAAAACTGTTGGTATAGCTTATAACAACGGTATTCCAAACCGTAGGGCAGTAAGATGTGATGAAATTTTATACCAATGGATGTATTGGTTTACCTACGGTTATAGGCTAACCGTTGGTATATGTTTGTATAGAATTTTTACCAATGGTTTCATTGAAACCATTGGTTTATATTAAAGACTAAACACTATACAAATGGTTCTAAAACCGTTGGGATAGTTTTGGAATTTTACTCAATGCATACCAATGGTTTAATACCATTGGTATTGTGTATTTCTTGAACTATTTCACAATATCCCCTCCAGTAGCCCCTCCAGTATACACCTGCATAAAAAATCGCACAAAAATCACATACAAACAGACTTAGAATAGCATAAAAACACCTACAATAGCAAAAAATAACAAATAAAACCATCAAACTCTTCCAACCATGTCATGTACTACAACTCCCAATCTCAATCCTCATATGACAATAATCATCTTGTAGAGTTGAATAACAGTTTCAATAACTCAAACATTATTTACACCCATTTCAATATTCATATGAAAACCACTCTTGCAGTAGTAATTCACCTCACCCCTGCACAACCCCCCTACCGGCATAGCCCCCTACCTACCCATAAAATTATAATGGGTAGAATTGTCTAATAAAAGCTTATAAGAGTTGAATAAGAGTTTGAAATTGTCTCAAATCCCAAATTTTTTTTCTGATCCAAGATTTGGGTATGTAATGATTTGTGATGAATTTTGCATTGAACTTGTATTTTTTATAATATATGGTGAAAATATATTTTCATATGAGTCTCATCACTTATGTTCCCATGAGTGAAACTACCAGACTCATGAAAAAGAGTTTGAGACTATAGTTGATGAGTGTAAATTTCAATTGTTGTATTTACTTAAAATGATGTCCATTTGAAACAAAAGAGAGACACTTTGACTGGTGTCAGCCACAATGCACCTCATATTGAGGTGGGGTTGACTCGTACATGTCAAAAATGACCCATGGATCGTTTCCCAAAAGTATCAACGTAATCCGAATGCGTTTGGCTGGTTTTTTGTATGCAAGTTGTTTTTACATAAAAGCATGTCCATTTTAAACAAAATAAAGACACTTTCAGTGATACTAGCCACACCGTGCCTCAGATTGAGGCGGGGTTGACTCATACACATCACAAATGACCCATGGATCCTTTTCCTAAAGTATCAACACAATCTGAATCAGTTTGGTCAGTTTTCCGTAGGTTAGTTATTATTTTCACTTAAAATGTTGTCCATTTCAAATAAAAGTGAGACACTTTGAGTGGTACCGGCCACACCGCACCTCGTATTTGGGTGGGCATAACTCTTACACATTATCGAGGACCCATGGATCATTTTTCTAGGATGTTGCAACATGATTAGAATTTGTTTGATCAGTTTTCCGGATGTTAGTTGTTGTTTTCACATAAAATGATATCCATTTTAAACAAAAGAGAGACATTTTGAGTGGTGTTAGCATCATGGCACGTAGGATTGAGGCGGGGTTGACTTGTACATGTCAAAAATGACCCATGGATATTTTTCCTAACATATCAACACAATCCGAATGCGTTTGGTCAGTTTTCCGTATGCCAGTTGTTGTTTTCAATTAATATCATGTCTATTTCAAATAAAATTGAGACAGTTTGAGTGGTGTAGCCACAATGGCCCTCAGATTGAGGCGAGGTTGAATCGTACATGGAAGATATGTCCCATGTATCTTCTTCCTAAAGTTTCAATATAATATGAATGCTTTTGGATGGATTTCGGTATGTCAGTTGTTGTATTCACTTAAAATGATGTCCTTTTGAAACAAAAGAGAGACACTTTGAGTGGTACTGGCCACACCACACCTCTGATTCAGGTGGCGTTGACTCATACACGTCAAAGCCAACTCAATAATCCATTCCCTAAAGTATTAACACAATATGAATTAGTTTGGTCAGTTTTCCGTAAGCCAGTTGTTTTTACTTAAAACAGTATCCATTTTAAACAAAAGAAAGACACTTTGAGTGGTATCGGCCACACTGTGTTGTGGATTGAGGTGGGGTAGACTCATAAACTTAAAAAATGACCCATGTATCCTTTTCCTAAAGTATCAACAGAATCTGAATGCGTTTGGTTGGTTTTCAATATGTCAGTTATTGTTTTCACTTAAAATGTTGTGAATTTCAATGAAAAGTGATACAGTTTGAGTGGTACCGGACAGCCCGCACCATGGATTGAATCAAGGTTGACTCGTCCTCATCAAAAATTACCCATGGATCATTGTTCTAAAGTTTCAACAGAATCCGAAAGAGTTTGGTCAGTTTTCTGTATGTCAGTTGTTGTTTTCACTTAAAATGATGTCCATTTTAAACAAAAGAGAGGCATAGTGAGTAGTGTCAGCCACACTGCACCTCGTATTGTGGATGAGTTGACTCTTACATGTCAAAAATATCCCATGGAAATTTTTCCTAAATAATCAACACAATACGAATGCGTTTGGTTGGTTTTCCATATGGAATCTGTTGTTTTCATTTAAAATCATGTCCAATTCAAATAAATGTGAGACAGTTTGAGTGGTTCCAGCCACACCGGCCTTCTAACTGAGGCGGGGTTGACTCGTACACATCACATATGACCCATGGATTTTTTTCCTATGTTTAAATAGAATCCGAATGCCTTCAGTCCACTTTCCATATGTTAGTTGTTGTATTCTATTAAATTGATGTCCATTTGAAACAAAAGAGAGACACTTTGAGTGGTGTCGGCCACACCATGCCTCAGATTGAGGCGGGGTTGACTCGTACAAGTCAAAAAAATACCCATTAATTTTTTTCATAAAGTATCAACACAATCCGAATGTGTTTGGTTGACTTTCTGTATGCCAGTTGTTTTACTTGAAAGAGTATCCATTAAAAAAATACTTTGAGAGGAATTGGCAACATTGTGCCATGTATTGAGGTGGGTTGGACTCATACACGTCATAAATGACCCATGTATCCATATCCTGAAGTATTAACTGAATCCTAATGTGTTTGGTTGGTTTTCCGTATGCCAGTTTTGTTTAAATAAAAGCATATCCATTTTAAACAAAAGAAATGCACTTTGAGTGGTATTAGCCACACCATGCCTTGGATTGAGGCGGTGTAGACTCATACACATCAAAAATGACCCATGGATCCTTTTTAGAAAGTATCAAAAGAATCCTAATGCATTTGGTTGGTTTTCCATTAGCCAGTTTTTGTTTTCACTTAAAATATTGTCCATTTCAATGAAAAGTGAGACACTTTGAGTGGTTCCGGCCACACCGCGCCTCAGAATGAGGAGAGGTTGACTCATACACGTCAAAAATGACCCATGGATTTTTGTGTTGTAGTTTAAACACAATCTGAATGCATTTGATAAATTTTCATGTATGCCAGTTGTGGTTTTCATTTAAAATGTTGTCCATTTAAAATAAAAGTGAGACACTTTGAGTGGTATCAGCCACAGCATTCCTCAGATTGAGGCAGAGTTGACTCTTAAACGTCAAAAATGACCCATGGATCATTGTGTTGAATTATCACCACAATCCAAATGTGTTTGATTAGTTTTATGTATTCCAGTTTTTGTTTTCACTTAAAATGCAGTCCATTTCAAATAAAAGTGAGACACTTTGAGTGATACCGGTCACACCATGCCTCAGATTGAGGTAGAGTTGACTCGTACATGTCACATATGACCCATGGATCATTTTCCTAAAGTTTAAACAGAATCCAAATGTCATTGGTCAGTTTTCTGTATGTCAGTTGTTGTATTCACTTAAAATGATGTCCTTTTGAAACAAAAGAGAGACACTTTGAGTGGTGCCGGCCACACTGCACCTCGGATTGAGGCAGGGTTTACACGTACACGTCAAAAATGACCCATGGATCATTTTCCGAAATTATCAACACAATCCAAATGTGTTTGGTTGGTTTTCTTTATGCCAGCTATTTTTACTTAAAAGAGTGTCCATTTTAAACAAAAAATGACAATTTGAGTGGTACCGGCCACACCGTGCCTCAGATTGAGGCAGTGTTGTCTCGTATTCATCACAAATGAATCATGGATCATTGTTCTAATGTAAAAACACAATTTGAATCCATTTGGTTTGTTTTTCGCATGTTATCTATTGTTTTCATTTAAAATGTTTTCCATATCAAATAAAAGTGAGACACTTTGAGTGTTACCAGACACACCATGCCTCCGTTTGAGGCGGGTTGACTCATACACATCACATGGGTATTTTGAGTGCTGTAAAGTGCAGATTGAAGATCTGGGTGAGTCTAATCCTCCCTTTGTTTCTTATTTTTGATTAGGGTTTGCACTCTTCTCTCATCTTCTTCTGATACTCTAAAACCCTCATTTTCGTTCGGATTTAGGGTAAATCTTGAAGATAGATTAGATTGGGATTCAAGGTCCGGGGAGGAGGGTTGAAGGGTAGGGCAGTCTGGGGGGCTGTTCGGGGTCTAGGGAGGAGGGTGGGGGGCTGTACGGGGTCCAGGGAGGAGGGTGGGTAATAAATATAAAACACTATCTAGGTATCATACATCGAATTCTGACAGGACTGCGAATCATTGCGGGGTGTTGTCCTGGAGCAGGGCCAAATCACGGAATTACCGCGGCATGGCCGCAACATGACCGTGGCGTGACTGCGGCGTGACTGCGGTGTGACCGCGGCGTGACCGCGGCGTGAAATTGGCGTGACCGCGGTGTGACCTCGGCGTGACGGTGACGTGACCGCGGCGTGACCTCGGCGTGACCTCAGCGTGACCTCGGCGTGACCGCGGTGTGACCGCAGCGTGACTGCGACGTGACCGTGGTGTGACTGCTGCGTGAATGCGGCGTGACCATGGCATGACCGCGACGTGACCGCTACGTGACTGCGGCGAGAACGTAGCGTGACCACTGCATGACCGCTGCGTGACCGCGGCGTGACCGCTGCGTGACCGCGGCGTGACCGCTGCGTGACCGCGACGTGACTGCGGTGTGACCACTGGGTGACCGCGGCGTGAACGCAGCGTGACAGCGGCATGACGGCGGCATGATCGTGGTGTGTTGGCCTGTTCCAATGACATCCATAGGGCAGCATCTTCCGGCCAGGAGCGAATGGAGCGAGAGGAAGTGAGGAAACATTCCGGTCGTCGTCTCCCTCCCCATTAACTATGGATGGGTAATGAATCTAAAACTCTATCTAGGTATCATACATCGAATTCTGACTAGACTGAGAACTGTCGTGGGGTGTCGTCCTAGAGTAGGGCTAAATTACAGCATTACCGCGGTGTGACCACGGATTGACCATGGCGTGACCGTGGCGTGTTGGCCTGGTCCAGCGACATCTGTGGGGCAGCATCTTCCGTCCAGGAGCGAAGTGAGCAGGAGGAAGCGGGGTAACATTCCGGCAGTCGCCTCCCTCCCCATTAACTATGGATGGGTAATGTATCTAAAAATCAATCTAGGTATCATACATCGAATTCCTTCAGGACTGTGAACCACCACATGGTGTCTTCCTGGAGCGGGTCACATCACGGCATTACTGCAGCGTGACCGCGACATGTTGGCCCTGTCCAGCGACATCCATAGGGCAGCATCTTCCGGCCAGGATTCCAAATAAATCCTATGTAGTTGTCCTTCGCATTATAGAAACCAATCTTATGTTATAAAAAAAGACTCTTTATTTGGTATTGTGGTATGATAAAGATATATTTTTTATATTTTTTGTTTTTAAAAGTGGTACTATTTTGTTAAAACTACTAATTGAGTGTCAAATTATCACACCCTAAACTATCAATGTGAGTTTTCACAGATAGTGCACCTCTGTTGGAGGGGTTTTATTATAAAAACATGACTTTATTTCTCAAATGAAACAATTACATTAAAGATCACTTATTCAAGATATGCAATTCAATATAATAATGCATAATTAAGAAAGATGATAAATTAAATTTAAATCATTCTTAAATTAACGAGGCTACAAGAGGGACTCTACCTCAAGGTGGAACCAAGCTGTCCACTTCAGCTCTTGGAGCTTTCAAACTAAAAGTTGTTGCTCCTCCACTAGGTATACACACCTTCACACACATGCAAGGAAACATTGCCCCTATGCCCACACATGCATGGCCATGAGCATGTGCAAGGGGATCCTTGCACATATGTTTATATGAAAATATCATTCTCCCGTCACCTGCGTATGCATTTATATATATATACATGGGTGCACCTAGCCTCATACATGAATAATCACTGCCATGGGTGACTATACACGTAACAGGGGAACCCACATACATATACTTACTTACCTGTGAACACGCAGACGAGTTTCCCTTGACTTGGTGACTCGAAACCAATGAGCATGGATCAACGCACTACACAAATGATATTAAGAAACATAAAACACATGAAGGATGCTACATAACCAGTGAGAAACCAACCAATGGCATTAAATCCTTACCTAGATTGGCAGCGGAGAACCAAATCCACTCAGTCCAACACAAAATGATCCAACGGACTACTGAAAACATAATACGGAGTAAAAACACTAAATCCCCAAATACATGAGGTGCAAGACAATTAGTAACCATAGAATCTTATCTCGGTTCAAATCCTCTGGATTGAATCAATATAAACCCCTTCTGTCACCCTTTGCAGAATATAACTACCCTCTGTCCATAGACAACAGTCAAAGATCTAAGTGACCATTGTGATAAAGAAAATAAAATAAAAACTAAACTAAAACAAACTGGTCTCTTATGACTATACCTATCACTGCCCAACATATAAATACCACAGCACCCCATGGGTCAAATCATGGTTCTAGAAGTAAAGGGAAAACATATCAATGATTCAAAGTTATACTGTCAAATAGTACATTATTATTAATTAACAATTAATCTTCCTATTAATGGTATATAATTAATTTGGAATGAGTTTCAACTTAGTTTTGTTTTGTTAAAAACAAGGTATGAGGTCTTATTATTCTTGGTTTTTATGTTTAAACTTGAGATATTTATTTAAAAATGATGCATGCATTTGGCATTATTATTTATGGTCATAGTTTTTAGCATATTTCCATGGGACCTATCCACATGAATAATTCTAGGAATGTAGGTTTCCTTTGACATTTATGCACTTTAATGTGATTCATGTCACTAACGATGAGTATTTTAATCAAGGTTAATATTCCTAGGAGTATTTGGCCATGTAGGGACAGGTGTGATAATTGTACATCTAGTGTTTGATAAGGAAATACTTATGAGGATGGATTGGAATCTTGGTAGGTTCTTGGAGTGGGATAGTCCCTCTATGTATATAAAATGTATTATGAAAGGTTTTACTGCATTTAGTTATTCAAGAGTTGAACTAAAGAGATAAAGGATGAGATGATAGTTTGGGTATTGGGTATTTTTGGATAGGTTGGGATTATAATGCCAAGAGGCTTGGTGTGATTTAGATTAGGATTTTACCTATTTAGTAGTGATGGGTTATAATACATGATTTTGATGAGGTTCTTGACCAGATTATTGAGAATATAATGTAGATGGGTTCGACATGGTGTGCTTTTGTGACTTGGACAATCATAAGGTGAATAATACTCTTTGTATAGTTGGATGATGAGATGTACATCGAGGCATGGGATAATGCTCGAGAGATGAGTCTAGACTATGTGACTGAGAGGATAGACTGGGATTGTTTTGATAGGATTGGGTGTGTGGCCAACCCATGTGAGGATGATACAATGTATGGAGACACTTGGAGACACTTGGGGTTATTTATGCTATCTTATGGAGACACTTGGGGTTATTTCATGACTCCAGCATAATCCAAAAATGCTCCCACGCAATTGTTTAGAAAAAAATCCATCTCATGGAAGACCCAAAGGCTCCGCTATCTTCCAATGTTTCCTCACACTCCCACCTCATGGTATTACAATATACAAGTGATCTACGTCAACAAGTTAGGATAGTATCACTACCATCCATCCATAAAAAGAAGTAAAATACCTATGTGGCCAATACAATAAAGAAAATAAAATTAAAACTAAAAAAACATAGCTTCATCCTATGACTATACATGTAACCTCCCAATATATAAGAACCACACCACCCCATGGGTCAAATCATGTTCCTTCAAGAAAAGGGGAAATAGTTCCATTTTATAATATCTTCATTTTTCATTATTTTCTCCATATTGCACATTGTTTGAAACACTAGACTAGTACACTTATCCATTGAATATAAACCCATGCTACATTAGTTGAGTTGAAGATTTTTTACATAACCCTCTTCACTATGGAAAGAACCTGAGAGGGGCCACAATCAATGTTTAGTAGTTGATCCTACTCTTGAACCTGGTAGGGAACTAGTAAATAAACCAGATGTTCTACACGTTCATGAGGGTGTAAAACATTTCAATATTCTATACTAAGAATAATGGTTTTGGTATATTTTCTACCAGCAATGGGAATTTCTCAAGGCTTGAGTCCCAATCGACTTTTGTTCCTAAGTTAATGGCCCCTTAACTATCTATAGATGTCAAGGGGTGTCTCTCATGGGTGTCTTGTGTTGTGAAGTGTCTATCTATGATTTTTTGGTGCTTCCATATTGTGGGAAATGTTCAATGCATGGTCGTTTAATAAATTAATTATTCAATTAGAAAATACACCCATAGTCAATAGAGATATACCCACTTTTGAGAGAGAATACCATCCAAATAACCAACTTGGAAATCTGAGGCCAACATTTTACTTTACCAATTCCAATAACATAATATATGCAGCACCATCTTATGTTTTATTAACCAATCAATTAATGGGAAAGAAACCCCTCACAATAACCCATAAAATCTCATATAGAATCACTCAACTCCAATTAACCCACATCATTGCACATCTTAATGACGATACAACCTCATCTCATATAGGTTAAATCAAAATAGAAAAAAAACATATACACATCAAAATAAAAACTAAAAAATTAAATATTAGTTAAATTTATATAAAAATAAGGCACCGGATAAGAAAATACATAATTTAGGATGGGTGGGTTGGAGATTCAGTAAGAGATTTATCACCTTGGATGGGATGGAGGAAGAGGAAGTTGAAGGAGCTCCAAGATCGCTGAGAGAGAGGGGGAATTTGGGGGAAGTGCTCCAGTTTAGGGTTCTGTATCGTGAATGTGGGAGAGGAGGGGATGCTTTTATTTAGGGGGAAACATTTACATATGGTTTTTAAAAACCATTGGTGAAAATATTCGGGCCACACTTATACCAACGGTTCTAAGGAACCTTTGGTAAAAGGTCCCCTAAGCCATTCTTTTACAAACAGATCTATTTAAACCATAGGTAACGGATTATTAGGACATGATTTACCAAATATTTTATGAAACAATTGATAAAAATCTTCTTTAACAATAGTTTTATGAAACCATTGGTATGGAAGTGTAGAGAAAAAGCTACATTCCAGTAGTGTAAATGTCAAACTATTTAACTAAGAGTTAAATCTAAAAGAAAAGGTTAGTATGATGACCTAAACCTGTCTAAAACCTATTTTTTGAGATGTTATCATCCCATACCCTCCTTATCCTCTAAAATATTTATTTTAGAGATATTAGAAACTGAAAATTATTTTATTAAAAAAAATATTTTAAGCTTTTCCTAATGTGACCCTCACCACTCTTATAAAAGGACACTTCCCCTTCTCTTAATTTCACACCTCCAATGCCTTTTGGCTTGGCCAACCCCTACCCAAATATCCTCCCATATTACCTCCGTTCATCCTATAGTGCTTCCATTTGTCATAAATCCATCCTATGGATATGTTTTTATCAAATCAAATTGAAGAACCTGAAGATGAGGTAAATATTTCATCAACTCTTTCAAATTCTTTTCTTCTTTCACTTCCTATTTCTTTGTCTTTTCCATACCAAAATAATAACTGTAGTACCTCCTATATACTGTTACGTTATTATAAATATGGTACAACTATATTATTTTTTCTATACATCCTATAAATGACAATGTCACCATACATGTGTATTTACGGCTTACAGTCTCCACATCATGGTATAGTTTGTTTTTCAAATAGTTCATTATTAGGATGGGTATAATAATGAGTATAAATAATGTAAATAAAAAATATGAAATTTTAATGATTCTGTATATATGATATATGATCTAATTACATAAGATATCACCATCAATATAATGATATTGTCGCTCGTGCGTACATGCGGATTAACGTCTCCACGACGCGATGAGATTCATTCACATGTTCACCATTCGAATTTGATTATAAAAATATATATTATTCATAGGTATGTAATATATGAAATAATACATGTTTTGGAGATATATATGTGTTTTTTTGTATGTATGTACTTACATTATTCACTTACTTCCATTCAATATGATATGAAAACAGAAACAACGTTTATGCGTATGTACGGTCTATCGTCTCCATAAATGGTCCCTTCCATTTAATATATCTATATATTATAAATATTTATCTTCTAAATAAATATGATATATAATTCATGGTTTATATTCTGGATGTATTTAAATCATGATCTAAATGATTCATGTTAAAAAACATACGATAAAGAAAGCGATTATTACCCAAAATGCTAGCTTAACATAGAAATCACTATTAAATGGGCATTATAAAGTAATAAATGAATAATGTATGATATAATAAATATTAATATGGTTTTGGAATAATTTAATAACATACTATGGTCATTATATAGGAGTCTAAACGTACCCTCGACTAAAGTAAAGTGCTAGGTAATGGTTAATTTTCCAATCTCTTTGTTATCCGATGCTGTTTTTATGTGAGTATCTACTAGGACCTCTTTATCATCCACATCTGCGATTCATAAAAATATTTTCAAATGGAATATTTTAATGTTTTATCGAAGCGACCCTTTAACTATATCATCATTCTAAATGGTTTAAATATTCATTCTTCTAAATAATTATCATTAATGTCAATGTTTTCAAAATGGGTTTTAAGTATTTATTTATACAGACATGAATGATTTTAAAATTTTAATTCCTTTTAAAGGATTCAAATTGGTATGGTAAACTTTGATTCAAAAATGACTTTGAATTATTCCTTTCTAAATTGTGTGACTTTTAAATATTTCCAGAAAAAAAGGGAAATTTCTCTCAAAGAGTCTTACAAATCATTTTTATCTATGTCAACATCCATTGATGGATTTTAAACGAGTTTGAAGTTGAATTATTATGACACAATTAATTTGTATTGTATTGAAGGTTTTGTTATATGTTCAATTGTGGATGTATTATTTTTTTACCATTCAAGGTTTATGGACAAAGTATTGACATTTATTATTCTAGTTTTAATACAAATGTTTATGTTATGTTTAATCCTTTTCATATAGGATTGAATTGGACTTTTTAAGTGATGGTTGGAACCTGATATAGCTCCTCGATGCATTGGTAGGTCTAATGGGACAAACTAGGGTCCTAGAACAAGGCCTTGCCAAAATATTATTTGTAGTCTTGGCACAAGGACTTGACTGTGTAGAAATAAAGTCTGACATTATGAATTCGATCATTATGAAATTGGAAATTGATATTTCATTTGATTATTCGACTAGTATAATATCCATGTGAATAAGTAAATGGAATTATTTTATTTACATTGGCTATATTATTTATATTTTTATGTTTAAAAGGATTATTTTTTAGTCGGATACATTTCCATAAATGTTTATGATTATTTATCACAGTTTCTACTATATTGTTATCCTTAATGATCTTATGATCTCACCCATTTCTTAGGTTTTCTTTTCCAAGGATTCCAAAAAGTGTATTAAGATTGATAAGTAGGGTTAAGCTAGGGGATTAATGGAATTATCAAAGGATAATTTATGCTATGTTTTATGAACTAATGTGTAATGTAACATTCATGTATGTAATCAATTTTCCAAGGCTGCTAAACTGATCAGTCATTCGGGACATGGTTCCTTTTAATCATGCCAATTTATTAAAATAATTCACCAACTCTGGGTAACTGGGGTTGAGGCATTACATTTGGTATTAGAGGAATTTGAGCAACAATCTTGGAAATAGATTTAGATAAACTCAAATTATAAAATATTACCATAAGATAGAATTTGAGGATAATTATAGAATAACTTCATAGAATTTTGGTAATGTAGATATTGTGTGTATTTTCCAGGAAATATATCCATGTATGTATACGAGCATGTAGAGGTGGCTCTTGCACAGATGTACCTTTGAGTGAAAACTCTGAAATCGAGTTTCGGGCATGACTTGGGGTATCTTGGTACACGATAATTGGCCTTCTTTCACTATTGGTTAAGAAACTCATAGGGGATAAGCTTAGGATAATTCACATTTTCATTAAATGCCATTAGGAATGATTTAAGAGTAAATACTTCCTAAAAAACGTTTTATGATTATAGATTATATGCAAATTATTTTCAATATAAGTTTGATTTTTTACAAGATTGTAATCATGCATTGAGATTAATAAAATAAACTAGTGTATTCCCATGTTTAGAAATGGTTCCTTGTAGAAGTAATAAGAATTTGAGCAATACGAATGATCAAATGATTAAGAAGGATCATATCATTCATGGTATGAAGGAAAAAATTTAAAAGGGAATTAGTCTCCCATTTATTCTCATCATATGAAGAAATAGTATTATGTGTAAATAAGATAAGTAATGAATTATATGAGTCATATGGATTTGCAGGGAAGCAAGATAATAAAAGGATGGAAGAGAGAAATATGGATAAAGAGAATAGGGGAAAGAAGGATTTTCCCATATTTGATAACTGTGGAAAGAATCACCTTAGTAAATGATTGAAAGGAATGAGAGTTTGTTATAAGTGTGAAGAAAAAGGACACCATGTTTGTGATTTCAAGGGTAAGATAATGGTTTTAAATGTACAATGCTTCATCTGCAAGGAGTTGGGACACTACACGAAGCAATGCCCAAATCATCAGAGTATAGCTCAAATGCTTCTATTGGATAATAATCAAGTTATGATACTACCGAAGATGAAGATGAATGATTTTATTTCTTATATTTTAATTAAATTATTATGTCATTTTATTATTCTATTAATGATTTACATGTTTTAAGAATCATATATTATAGAAGGATTGTACTGCAGTACTATTTCATTAAGGACTTGAGATTGTGTGGAGCCAAGAAAAGTGACTTAACTGCATGTTAAATTTTTAGGAAAATATATGGTATAGAGGAAGATAAAATATATTATGTTTCTGATATTGAGGTAGTGATTTTTGAATAATATATTATTGTTTTGTATAAATTATATTAGATATTCTTAACTACCTTGAAACTGATTAATGATGAGCATATTCCATCATTGTTGGAGTTCACTACATTTTTGGATAGAAGGAGTATATCAAGTATTCTATAAGGAATAAGGGAGAATGAATTTAATCAATAGGGTTTTATGGTAATTTAGTGTGTTACAGTGTTTTAAAAAGAATATATGATGAAGGTATTCACATTTTATTACATGGAAAAAAAATCATCACTGTGTTCACCTTCCTTATAAATTTTGGAATTTGAGTTTGGATAGATGCATTTTGGATAAGTCTAATGGTTGAAATCAATTATGTTTTTTAAGGTTAAATCCATTCTTGAGATTATTTTTGGATCTTCAAAAATATGACAATATAGAGGTTGGGCGACAACCCGTCGCATCCGGGAAGGCTGCAAGGCTTGAACCAGCAACCGAAGGGCGACAAGGGTAGACCACCGACCATTGAAATGCGTGATTTCCTGGTTTGTATAATTTATACTTTTTTAAATAGTCTTACAAATGAGTTATAATGTCATTATTTATAGAACCTTATACAATTAGGATAAATATAATCTTTTTTTATTATATTATCTTTTAAAGTGAAAGATGATTTTGTGGTGGGAATTATTTGAAGGATGAAACTCTACTTGTCTAGTATATTTTTTCCTCTTATTTTATGAATAAATTAATTATTAAACATTAGAGAAGGGACCTCCAAACCAAAAAAATTGTGTTATCCTAATTCCTTATGTTTTGTTGAACTAATTATATGTTAAATCATCAAATATTGAAGGTTTTGAGGCCCTCAATTTTACACATGTTTGTGATTGATGACCATAATCAGACCCTATAAATATTTATGTTTTCCCTAAAATTATGTGTCTTTATTTTCTACCAATTTTATCTTAATCAAGATCAGAATTTGGTGGTAACTTTTTCATTCCCTGTTCCCCTTATTAAAACTAAATTTTATTCACCCAATTTCTGATTTGGGATTTCCACAAAGGTATTTTTCAATTTTTAACCTTTTATTTTTGTAGAAAAATTTCAAATTTTGAGGAATCAATTTATTAAGGGAGGGGAGAACGTAACACCCCATGATTTCATGGTATATTATCTCTTTAAGTAATTCAATAGCTTACATTACAAGAAACACCAAGTTTGAGTGTACCACAACTTACCAAACTAGCTGTTCAAAAAGCAATTATGAATATTAAAAACATTATTTTGAATCATATATACTCTATATAATTTTAACATCAATATTATGTTTTTCTTAGACATAATATAAGAAAAAATTCGTTTTTTTAGATCAAAGAAGTATTTTTCAAAAAATGAAACTTTACTAATTTTTAATTGAAAACACTTTTGAAAACCAATATTTGACACTTTTATATAATCAATTCAATGAAAATAAATTCTTATTTAGAAGCGGGACAAAAAATTTAATTTGGATAAATTTTTGGAAGTTTTCTGATAACTTTCATATTTTGAAAAATAGTGAAAAATTCTATGTTTTAATTGAAAATGACTTTTTTAATTGAAATAATTTATAGAGTTAAATTATGAATTTGAAAGGTTATTAAGTATAATTAGATTATATTTTTATCATTTAATACAATTTAGGTCATTATAAATAATTTCACATTTTAATTTGACATAAACACATGTCAATATTTTAATAGTTTTTACTTTTTAAAAACCTGCTTTTTGGTTTTGACAATTAGAATTAATGTTAAATTAATAAATTTAACTTTTATGTTTTTAATTTTGTAAAATATACTTCATTTTTGTATTTAGAATATCAAAATTATTGTTTGGTGAATTTTTATTGTTTTTAGGAAAACTTTCAAAATTTGATGAATAGTAAAAAACCACTTCATTGTTATTTAAAACCGACTTTTTATTTAAATAATTTTTTATTTTATTAATATTTATTTTAATTCAATATAATACAAATATAAGTTCATTATCATTAATTAGGGTCATTTTATAATAAAATTAAATGTTTTAAATTTTATTAAACTTTTTAACCACTTTTACCCACATCCTTGGAGCATTTTCAAATTTGAAGAAAACCTAATTTTACCACTTCTTTGAGTAGAATTTAAAAATTATGAGAGATATGGTTTATATCAGTAAGTAAAATGTGTTTCAATAAGCTGAAAATAATTTTTTGCGAATAGAAACTTTTGATTTTATTTACTATGGTTAAAATATTAAATAAGGGTAAAAATGATATAATAGTTAACCTAACACATGTCCTATTTCAATTGGATAAGTATAATTCAACCAAAAAAACCTTAGGAATAAAATATGATCCTATTCGGTTCACATGGATTAGATTAGGACATATATTATTATTTTATTTAAAGAAGTGTTAAAAGAGTTAAATTCAAAGTTTAATAACTTTACCATTTTTAAAATAGGGATACACACAATATAAATTCGAGTATAAATATTCATTAGATTTATAAAAATATTTCCAAAATAAGGGTATTTTATTTATAATTTTTATAAGTTATTTAATTTAATTTATTTATGACATTATGATGATGTAGTAATTACCTTATTAATGAAATGTTAAATAATTGATATTATAAATATCCAAATAAATGTAAATTGAGACATAATATGAATTAGAAAAATTTCATATGATAATATCACATGTTAGGGTTGGTTAAATAAATATTATTTTAAGTTATAATGTTTTTATGACTTTCAAAAAAATAAAATACCCAATAGTGTACAAATTGACATAATTGAGTTTTTAAAATAAATACTATATTATTAATTGATATAAAATTCCTAAAAATCCTAGGATTGGAAAACGGACTGAGATAAGGATATATATATTAATAATTAACCACATGGGGTTCTCTTGTATTATAATAGTATGTTTATTAACCATATAATATAAAAATACAAAGAGACATGGTAAATGTGAGACTATTTAGCTAAGAGTTAAATCTAAAAGGTAAGGTTAGTATGATGGCCTAAACCTTATAAAACCTATTGGTTGAGAGGTTTTCAACTCATCCCCACCTTATCCTCCAAAAAATTCATTTTGGATCCATTAGAAACCTAAAATTTGTTTATTATAAAATATTATTTCAAAATTTTCCTAAGGTGACCCTCACCTCTCTTATAAAAGAGAACTTCCCCTTATCTTAATTTCACACCTCCAAAGCCTTTTGTCTTAGAAAACCCCTACGCAAATATCCTTAAAACTTTCCTCCATTGATCCTTGAGTAATTCCTTTGGGAAAAAAGACAACCTATGGATCCATTTTGAACAAATGAAATGGAAGAACCCGAAGAAGAGATAAATATTACACCACCTCTTTCATGTTCTTTTCTTCTTCCAATTCGTATGTCTTTGTTGTTTCTATACCAAAATAATAACTCCAGAACCTCCTACATACTGTGTTGTTATTATAAATATGGTACAACCATATTCATTATTCTATCCATCCTATAAATGACAAAGTCACCATACGTGCGTACGTACGACTTACCGTCTCCACGTCGTGGTGTAGTTTGTTATTCAAACACTTAATTATTTGGATGGGTATAATAATGAGTATAAATGTTGTAAATAATAAATATAACATGTTAATTATTCTGTATATATGATATATACTTTATAATTACAAACGATTTCACCATCAATGTAATGATATTGTCACTCGTGTGTACGTATGGATCACCGTCTCCACGACGCGATGAGATTCATTCTAACGTTCACCATTCAACAATGATGATAAAAATATATATTATTAATAAGTATGTAATATATGACATAATAATGCTACTGGAGATATTTATATATATGTATGTACTTACATATATCTTATTCACTTACTTCTCTTCTATACGATATGAAAACAGAAACTATGTTTATGCGTACGTACGACCTACCGTCTCCATAAATGGTGCCTTCAATTTCATATATCTATCTATTATAAATATTTATATTCTAAATATATATGACATATAATTAAAGGTTTATATTCTGTATTTATTTGAATCATGATCTAAATGACACAAGTTGAAACACGTACAATAAAGAAATCGATTATTACCCAAAATGTTAATTTATCATGGAAATCATTATTAAATGGGCATTATAAAGTCATAACTGAATCATGTATGACATAATAAATATAAATATGGTTATGGTTATATTTAATAACATACTATGGTCATTATACATAATGTTAAACATACCACCGACCGAAGGAAAGTGCAAGGTTAGGTTTAATTTCACAATCTTTTTATTATCCGAGGTTGTTTTTATATGAGTATCTACTGGGACCTCTTTATCATCCACAAATGTGTTTGATAAAAATATTTACAAAATTAAAATTTTGTGGTTTTATGGAATGGAATCTTTAACTAGTTCATCATTTTAAATGGTTTAAATCTTTATTCATCTAAATCATTCTCATTAATGTCCACATTTTCAAAATGGCTTTTATGTATTTATTTATAAGGAAATTAATGATTTTAAAATTTTAATTCCTTTAAAAAGAATAAAAGTTTTATGGGAAACATTGATTCCAAAATTTCTTTAAATGTCATCCACTCTAAATTGTGTAACTTTTAAATGTTTTCATGAAAAAGGGATATTTCTGTCAAAGAGTTTTACAAATCATTTTCATCTATGTCAACATCCTTTGACAGATTCTAAACCTTTTTGAATTTGATTTATTATGATACAAATATTCCATATTGTATTGAAGGTTTTGTTTTATGTTTGACAGTGGATGTGTTATTTTTATACCATTCATGCTTTATTAATAATGTATTGAAATTTTGTATGCTCGTTTTAGTACGAATGTTTATGTCATGTTTAATCCTTTTCATATGAGGAATGCATTGGATTTAATAAGTGACAGGTGAAGCCCAATATATCTCCTTGATATATAATTAGGTCTCAAGAGACAAACTAGTGTCGTGGCACAATTCTGGGACAAAATATTATATTTAGTCTTGGCACAAGGCCTTGACTATACGGTTATGATGTTTGGCATTATGCACTTCATCATTATGAAACTGGCTATTGATATTTTATGTGATTATTCGACTAGTAGAATATCCATGTGAATATGTAAATGGAATTATTTGATTAATGTTGGCCATATTGTGATGTTTTTTATGTCTAAGAAGATTATTTTTTTAGTCTTATACATTGTCTTAAATGTTTATGCTTATTTATGAGAATTTCCACTGTATTGTCATCCTTACTGAGCATCTGAGATCACCCCTTTCTTATATTTTATTTTCCCAGGATTCCAAGAAGAGTATTATGATTGATAAGAAAGGTTAATATAGAGGATTAGTGGCATTATCAAATGATAATTTATATTGTCTTTCATTTTCTATTGTCTAATGTAACGTTCATGTATGTAATCTATTTTCCAAGACTGCTAAACCGATCGTTCTTTCAGGACTTGATTCCTTGTAATCATGTTAATCTATTAAAATAATTCAGTAAATCTGGGTAATTATTGTTGGGGAATTGCATTTATATAATTAAAATGTTTATTTTTTAACAATAATGTAGTGTTATTCACTATTCATGAAAAATGAATGTTTTTAGAAAAATATCAAAAACTAACTGTAAGATAGTTTTTATGTTCCAAATTAAAAAATGAAGTCTATTGTTACAAATTAAATTTATATCAATGTCTAAAATTAAATTTATTATTTTTCACAATAGGTCACAAAAAGTTTTTATTATAAGAAAACATTATTTCTAAACACAATACTATTTAACAGAAACATATACATTTCATTTTAAATATGTATTAGTACAGTGAAAAATAAATAAATAACATATAAAATTTATTTATTGTTATTCATATTAATATATTTAATGGATTTTTTTGTAAATATATAATTTAAATAATAAAAACATTGAAGTGTTGTTTCCTAAAAACTCAATCTTACATGTCACGCAAGCCTTGTCGGTGTTGTGTGCAACCTTAGCTATTGATGATATTGTACCATGAAATACTAGGGTGTTACATTCTCTCCAACTTTAATGAATTGCATTCCCTCATCGAGTATTCTCAAAAAAACTTGCTAATACCCTGAATTACCTTAAAACCGTAATTTAATACGTTTTTGATTCTATATTCCTTATATAAAACACAGAATGCCATATGTACTTGTTAAATCCAAAAATGTTGTAATCTCCTACAATGATGGAATAAATAGACCATTATTCAGTTCCAAGGTAGTCAATAATAATCAATATACATTATCCAAATCAATCATATCTTTATCTTAACATCATTATCTCATAAATATTAAATTTTATCATTCCCTCAAGAATATATTTTCTAAATTTTTTAACTTGCATATTTTTAACTTTACTTGGTACCGTAAAATCTCAAACCCTTAATTAAATAGTATTATATTACAATCCTAACTTATTTTCACAATTAATATAACCATTACATCATGGATAAAATACTCATATGAATTAATTCATCAACAAAAATATATTCACATTAATCATTCCTCTTCATCTGTGGTAGTATTATAACTTGATTATTATCTAATAGCATCATCTAGAGTATACATTGATGATTGGGAAATTGATTCTCATAGTGTCCCAAGTCATTGTAGTTGAAACATTGTATATCAGAATAATATTTCATAACCTTTCCATCACACACTTAGTTTAATTTTTCTAAAAACTTATAACAAACCCCCATTCCCATCATGAATTTACCAGGGTGATTCATTCCACAGTTATAACATGTGATAAAATGAAGCTTTCCCTTCTTCCCATAATCCATCATTTTCTTGGCCATCCTCTTCTTCTATTGCTTCCCTTAAAATACGAACGTCTTATTGAATTCATTACATATCTTATTAACACATGATACTATTTCTTCATATGATGAGAATAAATGAGCGAATATTTTTAATAGAAATGTTAGCCTAAGACCACCAAAGGTAGGAAACTTCTAACTCTTTGGAACATGTTCATTACTGGAGTTTTCATTCCTTATACTAGGATCCACTTATAAATGACGACATACACTAGGTTAGACCATATCATGATGTATAATAAATAATCTAAAAAACATTCTAAGCATTGATTGATGATTTAAACATATTTAATGTCATAATCATAAAAATTATTTATTTTGTGGCCTATTTTCTCTTGTACCCCTCATAATGATTTGTAAAGGAAATATAAATTATCCTAAACATACCCCCATGAGTTTCAAACTAGGTACACAGTTAGGCCAACTGTCGTGTACTAGGGTGCACAGATTCATTATCATAACACCTTGTATGAGTTGTTACTAATAGGTACAGCTATGCTAGATCCATGTCCATCTGTAGTATCCGAATTGGGATGTATTTCTTAGAAGACCTATACAATCTATATTTTAACAAAATTCTAGGATGTTAGTCTATAAATAACCTCAAAGTATATCTTAGGGTTATGATACCTAATATATGTTTTGTATATCTGTTTTCAAGGTTGTTCATAAACCTCCTTTGATACCAACTATAGTTCCCTAACCCCAGTTTCCTAGAGCCAGTGCACTATTTTAATACAATGGCATGATCACGAGGATTAAAAATCATGGAGTATTTATTAGTTTTGCAGTCTCGGAAAATTGATTACATACATGAAATTTTACATTACTTCTTGAAAAGAAAGACAACCTTAAAACTACATTGAAAACATTCTTAACCCCTAACTCATCCCTATATGTCATTTATAATTTAAATCAGTGCATCATGGGAAATATGAAACATAATTGTAGACGCCGGAAAAGTCCGTTGCTCCCAAACGAAGTTCCGGATGCGGAAAGCGAGGTCATATTTGGAGTCAGAAGCACGTTCCGGAAGGCCCGGAGGTCTTGCGCGGAATTTTGGAGGCCCGCGCGCAAAGTTGAAGTGCGGCGCGCAATCCTCCTGGGATGCGCGCAATGCGCTGGGCCGGCGCGCAATTTTGTGCGCCCGCGGCCCGCGTGACTCCCTTGCGCGCCGGGGCCCCGATTCCGCGCCCGCGAAGGAAATTCCGCGCCCGCGCCATGAATTGCGTGCCGGTGGTGAGATTTCACGCCCGGGGTTGCCTATAAATACAAGGCAACCCCCGACGTTTTGAAAGTTGCTAGAATTCGAAGGGTCGCTCGTGCGCGCAATTCCACCCCCTCCGCGCGCAATGCCGATCTTCAGGTAACCTCCTTTATTTCGCGCAAGCAAGCCTCGGGGTTCGCCTTCGCGCGCAAACCCTTTGGCTTCTTTCCTTTGACCAATTCCTCACCCGAAGGCCTTCGCGCGCAAAATCAGCCTCTTGCGCGCAATTGCCCCCCTGGGTGCGCGCAATCCGGCCTGATTGTGCGCACCCCCCTTCCTAAGTGGCCATTCGTTAAAGAATGGGCCGTTGCCCCCGCGCGCTATCAGAGGCCCGGTGCGCGCAATCTCTATCATCCGCGCGAAAAGCGCTGGCCCAGTTGCGCGCCAGCCTGCCCAATTGTGCGCCGACCCGCGGTATTGCGCGCCAAGCTCCTCTTTTGCGCGCAAACTGCCAGGGTCGCCCCCTTTGACCCCCTGAGGGTACCCGCCTGCGTGGCGCCCGATGATCTTCACCCCGGGTGCCCGCACCGTGCGTTGTCTTCCCGTGCAGCCCTCCAGGCTCGCGCGAAGTGACACGGACCCATCAGCGGCAACAGTTTGTCCAACATGACGGTAAACTGCATTCGTCCCGCATGACGTTAAACTGCACCACGTCCAAGCTACAAGACGTTAAACTGTTTAGAATTCGTCCAACATGACGTTAAACTGCATTCGTCCAAGCTGCACGACGTTAAACTGCCTAGCATATGGGCCTCCTCAAGGTGTAATCCCCAAACCCCATCGTCCCGCACGACGTTAAACTGCACTTCGTCCCGCATGATGTTAAACTGCACTTCGTCCTGCAGGACGCTAAACTGCACCACATCCGCGCGGAAAGGCGTTAAACTGCCCAGCATCCATCGTCCTCAACACACGACATTAAACTGTACTTCGTCCGGCAAGACGTTAAACCGTCCGCTTCGTCCTCAACACATGACGTTAAACTGTACTTCGTCCGGCTAGATGTTGAACCATCCGCATCACCCGATCCCGTGCCTCGCACGCAGGGTCCCCCCCGGTTTGGATGTGGCCCCCACCCGCTCGTCTCTGCAGGGATGTCGGGATTGCCCCTCTTTAGGGACGATTTATTGGAGTGGCCTTCGCCCATGGGGGTAGGGTATTACAAATCCCTAGTTTCTTGTGGGGACTGCACATGTGTATCTCCATTGTGCTTCCCCACTGTCGAAGCCAGTAGAGGGCGTGACTGGGATCGAGGTGTCTCTTACTTTCGGCCCAAGTCCCTCCCCAACTGAGTTTTGCTGCACTCAGGTTGCCTCAGTGCATAAGTCCTGACAGAATGAACTACGTGAACTTTGATCCCTATTTCCTAAACAGGGTACGTAGAAGCCTCCCTGAGGTTCAAGCCCACCACCTGGTCGTCCCGGTCGTATTCACGTCGGTTCGTCCATCAGTGGACCCCTCCCGGGTTCACATTCGCGTTGATCCACCCGGCCATTCCATCCCCCTCTGTGTGAGGTGGTTCGGTTCAATCCTCCGCCCGGCAGCCTCGACCTCTTCGTGAGTCAGCTTGGCATCGTCCAGCATGACGTTAAACTGTATATCTCAACTACGTTGACTTTGATCCGCGCTAACGCGCGGTACGTAGGAAGCCTCTACGGGGTCCAAGCTCTTCACTCCATCATCCATCCGGATCCTTACCCGGGCCGCCACATCCCGGTGGGGTCATGCCATTTCATTCCACTCCACTTTACTCGGGAAGCCGCCCATGTGCTGGCCCCAGCGTCGGAGGTTCCCCGCAAGGGGTTCTGTCATCTGATCCACTCCTCGTGTTGATCAGTCCGATGTCGTCCCCGCTGGACGTTAAACTCACGGCATACCCCGTGTTAAACATGGGAAGCTGAGGAAAACCTCAGGTAACGCAGTCCCCTGCACCCAGCGCGGGATGCCTCAGGCCATCATGCCTTCGAGAAGCCCTATTAGGTACGGAAGGCAGACATGCAGAGCCGCAGTGTTAAGACACGCCCCAGCACCCGGAGCTACCCGGTCTCCTCACCGCAGGTTGCTGCCCCAACCAGAATCCTTGTAGCGTCTGGGCGGAAGCAGCGTAATTAACCGGTGTCCATGAAGATATGGCGCCGGGAACGAGATTCACGAACATTCTTAAATCTATGAGGGAGACCCGGATTAGGCGACGAGTTCCGAGGAGACGTCCACGGAAGGAGGAACCGACGTCCCATCATCCCGGTTTCGATCAAGGAGCCGATGTCCCTGAATAAGGGACGGATGCCGACCGCCTTTGGAAAGAGGGACTGTGGGGCCACAAGCCGCACTCCCATCCCCTCGGGTCGACGGGAGCACGCGCGAACGCGTCCTGGCGGAACAGCGTCGGAACGGAAACCCGACGCACATCCGCACCGAAACAGAAAAATGGTGAACTCGACGTGAATCTCTTCTCCTCAATACGAAGACCGATAGCTTTCAGAGGTGTTGGAAGACTAGCATGTTGCCCGGCCGAGCATTCAGCACCGGTGCACGGAACCCGCCAGGGGCTGGGGAAAGGAAATCAGGCACTCCGTCTCACGACGTCGATGGCCTGGGTTCCCCCCACGGAAGGAGTCATGGCACTAATGATTGGTTGTCGATTCCTTTTCCTGTCAGTATTAATGGGTTCTTCTCCCTATCTTCAGGAATCAGGTCGCCCGATCTAGTGCCCGATCGCCGCCCGCCCACTGGCGCAGGGGTAGGGGAGACACTGACGTGGCTACTCCACGCGGTCCCGCCCGTTCCACTGCCGTCCCAGCAGCCACAGCTGCGGGACAACCACGCCCTCTCTCCCCCTCGGAGGTCATCCAGAGAAGGGTGATCAACAACTTGGTGTGGAGATATGAGGAAGAGGGAGTCATCCCCACCAGGGACATGGCTCGCCTAGACCTCGAGGAAGCTGCACCTCGCCACCACCGCCACCCCCGAGGGCCGAGTAGGGAGGCACCGCTGCCTACCTCGACGTCCAACCGCTTCGGGAGTTTATCCCCAGAACGCTCCGACAGCTCCTTCCCCTATGCGGATGAGGTGGAGGATGTCCGGGACCACCCTATCCGAGATTCTCTCCAGGGATCCGCGATAAGGGCTCCTATTAGGCCACGTCGACACCGCTGACAGGTCTCTCAAGTCGAAGAACGGGATCTCCACCTGCCTGCGCCTCTGATCCCGACTCGTCTGTCCCGACGCCAACGTCGGGCGCGAGCGGAAGAGGATGCCCACCTTGGGGCCCTAGCAACAGCGGCCGCGTTGGCCCAAGCCACTACTGGCTCCAGTCACCAGGCCCCTGCGCATCCTGAGCAGGGGCACTTCTATGCCCGACCTGGATCGAGGCCCCGACCGCCCCAAAGGCAGGTTGGGTTGACTCTCCCGGTTGCTGGTACAGGCAATAGCCACCGCGGACCACCTCGCGGTAGCGCTATTCACCAGCAGGGTCTACGCCGTGTGGCCGATCCAAGAGGCATGGGTGATCCCACCTTCCGATCCCGGCCCGGAGGCCTGCCCGGAAGCATCTCTCCCCGCGTCCCCTTTGATATCTGTCCCGGTGCTCCTCGCACCTTGGTTTCCAGTCCTCTTGGCCCCAGCACCGGTGCGGCCAGAGGACGCCAGGACAGAGATCACCCATGCCCCGAAGAACCACCCAGGGGCAGGAAGGCGAGGCGTCGACGTAGAGGGAGGAATGTTACGGAATTCCGGACAGAGATCCGACCGGTTCGTTTCTCTGATACAGAGGCGGAGTATGATTCGGCGACAGAGCCCTCCCCCCGATCCCGCCAGTCAGGGGCAGGGGTAGGAATGCGGCACGTAAGCCTCGTACTTCCCGAGAGCGAGATCGATATGATCCCCGCTTCTCTTCGAAGGTATATCCGGAGTAGCGAGGGCCTGGTAGACCCCCAAGGATCAAGCTTGCGGTTGGTACCGGCCCCTCCGGAAGCGCCTTCTGCCTCGATCGGAGAAGCCAGAGACCTTTTCTGGGGACCGACGGTCGAGCCGTGATCTAGTGCACCCTCGGCGAGCACCGACGCTACGGCAGGATGTTCGCTCGCCGGCCCGTCCTATCGTGATGTGGTAGCTGGGGCACCGCCACCCTCAGAGGGCGGCCCGAGATATGGAGGCCAATCGGCCTGCTCTCCGTATTCACCGCCGGCCAGCCCGCCGGCCCAG
This sequence comes from Viscum album, assembly GCA_963277665.1. NCBI lineage: Eukaryota > Viridiplantae > Streptophyta > Magnoliopsida > Santalales > Viscaceae > Viscum > Viscum album. Next base: position 1,719,396,603 of record OY728143.1, read on the forward strand.
CGGCCCGCCTCGGCACCACTGCCGGTTCCCCATCCATTCCCAGTCGCTGAAGGGGACCAAGAAGACCTGGGTCCCGAGTTTGAGTCGTGGAGCTTCTGGACCGTCCTTGCAGAGGTCCACTTCCCTGAGAAGTTTTGGCCAGTCGCAGGACCGGACTTTGATGCACCCGAATCGCTCACCTCGGATGAGTTCGAATGCTTCCGCCGAACTCTCCGGGAGACTCACTCCCGTCTTCACCGCCTATAAATTCCATATCCCGGAATTCAAGCGCACCTGGAGGATATTGGTGAGTAGTGCCGTCAGATTGACCTGGCCGTGCTCCCCGCGGTTCGGCACCCCGAGTCATTTGGGCACCACATGGCCCTCCAACAACGATGCGTTGAGTGTTTTCAAGTACTCCGCATGGTTATCGAGGAAGCCACTCCCCACGTGTATATCCGTGGATGGGGCAGTACGTTTCCCTACGCTTCAGTGCGATTCGCCGACAGCCCGATTCGCTGGGTGGCCCTGAGGGTACATCCCCAAGGACGGAAACGGTCAATATGGCTGACCTGTCGGGAGAGGGGAACGACTTGGAACTTCTCGACGGGGGCTCTCCCCCCGAAGACAAGCCATCGTTGGATCCGTCAGTGAGGGTTACTCGTCACCAGAGGAGCCTCCTGGGTCTCCCCGCACCCACTGAAGCACTGACGTTGAGCCGAAACGTCAGCAAAGGTAAAGAGCACGGCGGGGCTATAAAGCCCGCCGACCCATCTGCCTCCATGCAGAGGGAAGATGAGGATCCCGAGAAGGCCGCGCTATGTCAACAGCTCGCCGAGCAGAAGAAGCTAGTTGACCAGCTCCTCGCTGAGCGCGCTGCAGAGCGGCGGCCTGACTACGGTGATCCTAGGCCAGGACAGCAGGGACAGGAACAACCACTCCTCGACGAGACTCTCCCGGGAAACCGTGATTACGCCGTGTTTGCCGACAGGGGAGAGGCCATTGCCTATGGAAAGAGGGCGCGGTATGTTTCACCACACCCTCCCGAGCGGCGGGACTACCTGAGAGACCCCGCTCGGATTCCTCCCGCTGCCCCAAGGGCCGCTCCGCCCGCCATCCCACGAGCTGCCGAGTTCGACGACCCGGTCGACGACCCGATTGAAGGGCCATGCAATGCGCTCATGGTTAGAGATCCTCTCCATGACTGGAAACCATGTCCGGACGATCCGATGGCGGCACTCATCGCCCGCTTGGAATCCTTGGAGACTCGGCAAGTGGCGATCCCACCGGACAGCAATCCATACCCAGCATGGGTGGATGACATGCCGGCACCTCCGGGATTTGGGAACCCCACTTTCTCCCCCTTCAACGGGACTGGAGATCCGCCACGGCATTTGGCCCATTTCAACTCGAGGTGCGGGCCTATGTTGGGAACTCCGGCGCAGCAGGAGGCCGCTAAGCTTCGCTGCTTTGTCCAGACACTGGAAGGGCCAGCATTTTTCTGGTACAGCCAGCTCCCCGTCGGGTCGATAACTAGCTGGGAGGACCTTCGTAGACAGTTCCTCTACCAGTTCAGTTCCACGACCCGGAAGACGAGTATTGCAGACCTATTCAAGTGCAAGCAAAGGCCTGATGAGCGAGTCACGGATTTCGTCGCCCGATGGAAGGGTCTCACGTATTCCCTCGACATGCCATTGACTCAGGAGAAGTTGCTGACAATGTGCGTCAGGAACGTCAAGACCGAGCTGGTCCCTTCCTTGATCACTCAGAATTACCCCGGAGGGTTCAGGGACTTCTCAGACAAAGCTCAACGTCTTGAGGAAGCCCTGCAACAGGCCAGTCAGGCACACCCGCTGCCTCCTATGATCCCTGCAAGGAGAGTCAGCAGGGCTGAGCCCGCTGCTGTTGCCCAGATAGAGGCCCCCAGGCAGTTGGAGTTGCTGCCAGTGAGGCCAGCTCCATAGCCTCATAGGAATCTGCCTCCACGGGCTCAGTTCCCGGCCCAGCAGCGGCAGCCCCAGAACCGGTCGGCCCCTCCGCGTAATGTACCGCCACAACCCAGGCGAGATAATCAGGGTCCACCTCCTCGGCAGGCCCCTCCAGCCCCTCGTCAAGACCACGCTCCCAGGGCCCCGCGATACCTGACTTACTAATTTCACGAGGATCAGGTCCCCGGTTTTTTTCGGATTGCCCTGGAGCAGAGGATTGTGCGACTGCCTGAGTGTTGGAGGCCAGAGGAGGCACATCTCACGGATAACCCCCGCTACTGCCCTTACCATCGGGCCCTGGGGCACACCATCCGGCGATGCTACGTGTTTAAGGAATGGCTCCAAGACCAGATTAACAACAATGTAATCAGGTTGGGCCCAGATCCAGCACAAGTGGCGGGTGTGTTCGTGGGATCAGATGACGATAGTGGCGACGAGGACGAATGGCAGCTGGTCTCCGACTGCGGATCCCAGAAGTATAATAACTGGATGGCCCGCAAGACGATCATTCGCGCCCATGGAATCATCCGTGCACGCTTGAATCATCCTGAGCCCCCAGAATCTGCGGGTACTGCTCCGGCATCATCGTCCCAGCCTGCCTCTTCCGAGAAGAGCAAACGGCGGTGGCACAAGGAGGAAGAGCGCGCCCCGCCAGTTCCTCCACTATCCCGCACTCTCGGCGATTTCATGCCCCCGGAGATGGGGCTCCCTCCTCGGATCCGCCCAGTGATGAATGATCCGTCCGATGACAGTGTTGGGTACGGTTCGGTTAATACCGTCGAGCTGGTAAATCCATTTTCGGTTCTCGACGTTGATGAACACCAGGTGGACCTCCCTAGTGTCCCCGGTCGTCGCCACCATCGGAGGAATCGTAACAACATGAGTTGCTTTGGCACGGCAGTTGGTACCTCCAGCCAGGCCATGCACGCCACTGAGACTAGGCAGCAGGCTCAAAACCGAGATCAGCGTGCACATCCCCCCCATCCAGGGATGACGGATTCGCCGCCGCCACTGTTTGTGGTGTGGGACCAGGCAGAGCCGCCTCAGCCGCGTCGCGACGAGCTCCGTCCTGCCACGAGTCCATCCCGGCCTCCTGGTCCCAGTACGGTGACTACTTCCCGGACTTCAACCAGTGAACAACGAGATGCGCCAAGCACCAGTTGGCCGCCGGTCCAACCGGCAAGGCCCGTCATGCCTCCAACTGCAGAGCAACCTCCTGCAACCAGGGGCTCACGCTTGGCAAAAAAGTATGATGTCCTGAAGCACTTGGCCGACATCCCAGCAAGGCTCTCCATCCTTGAGGCTCTGCGCATGTCACCTGAGATGCGCGAGGCGCTCGCTGAAGCCCTGAAGAGCCCCCTCCAGTTTGAGACGGAGATTGCGGCTGCAGAGGCCTTTCACGCCGAAGTGATTGAGGACGCCGAATGTCAGGCAGTTATCTCGTTCTCTGGTAAGGATGAAGACCCTCCTATACAGGGGCACATTCGTCCACTGTATGTTACTGGCCAGTTCAATGGCCTCGAAGTCCGGCGCTGTCTTGTCGACACGGGGTCCGGGATTAACTTGATTCCAACTCGGATGCTCCAGAGATTAGGATTGTCTGAGGATGACTTGATTCCCTCCGACCTCAGGATCCAGGGGTACGACCGCACCGAGCAAACTCCGGTCGGCAAGATACGTTTGAAGACCCAGTTCAGTGACTTGGTTTCCAACACCGAATTCATGGTGGTCTCTCAGGACACCGCGTATAACGCATTGATGGGCAGGCCGTGGCTCCACCTTCATGCGGCGGTTCCCTCATCTTACCACCAATGCCTTAAATACTCCCTTAATGGTCGATTAGGCGTGCTTCAGGGAGATGCCTCTCCTTTTGCCTCATGTGAAGCCCGCTATCTGGACGCGGACTATTACAAGAGTAAGGATAAGAAGATCCTGGTAGGTGAGGTTGATCCTGTCGCTGTTGCAAGTGATCCCTGGGAAAGTTTGGATGATGCTTACGTCCTCCTGATCCATCGGTTGGACGTAGCCATGGTCTCGACAGCCTGTGAGTCTCCTGATGAGATGACCGCGACCGTCCATGCCAGCACCAGTGGCCCAGCAGGATCTGGTAGCCCCAATGCAGTTTCCAACGCAGTCTCTCCCGTGGACGATCCCTCCCCGAGTGGAGAGGACGTGGAAGATGCACCCCCAGCCTTTGAGGAGGGCGTCTCCGCCACGGTCGATGAGTTAGTACAGGTGAACCTGGGAACCGAGGCAGATCCAAGACCCACATTGGTCAGTGCCTCCATGCCCTCTGAGGAGCGGCAGCAGTACGTGGACTTCCTCAGACAGCACCGTGATGTGTTTGCTTGGGGCTATGACGAGATGCCGGGGCTAGATCCTCAGGTAGCCGTCCACCGCCTTGGTCTCCCGGCGAACCATCGCGGGTTCAAGCAGCCTCCCAGGAAGATGCACTCATTCCACGGTGTCATGGTTGAGGCCGAAGTTGACAAGCTTATCAAAGCCAACTTCGTGAGGGAAGTTCAGTACCCTAGATGGCTGGCCAACATTGTGCCGGTCAGGAAGAAGAACGGGAAGATCAGAGTCTGTATCGACTTCCGCGATCTCAACCGCCACTGTCCGAAGGATGATTTTCCCCTTCCGGTGACAGAGTTGTTGATCGATGCCACGGTGGGGTTCCAAGCCCTCTCCTTCATGGATGGATACTCCGGATACAACCAAATCCGGATGGCCCCTGAGGATGAGGAGTTCACTGCCTTCAGGGCACCCCAAGGTGTCTTTTGTTACCAGGTCATGCCCTTCGGCCTGAAGAATGAAGGTTCCACCTATCAACGGGCGATGCACCACATATTCAAGCCAATCCTTGGCACACTGGTGGAATGCTACATCGACGACTTGGTGGTCAAATCACGCCAGCGTCAGGACCATATCAAAGATCTTGAGAAAGTGTTCGGCTTCCTCCGGTCTCGCTGCCTGAAGATGAACCCATTGAAGTGTGCCTTCGGGGTCACCTCCGGGAATTTTCTTGGCTTTGTGGTAAGATACCGGGGTATTGAGATCGACCCAGAGAAGATCAGGGCGATTAGCCAGATGCCTCCCCCAGGTAACATCCGGGAACTGCAAGGGTTCCAAGGCCACTTAGCCTATATACGGCGATTCATCGTGAATCTGGCCAGCAAGTGTAAGCCCTTTTCTCGGCTCATGAAGAAAGGCACCACCTATGTATGGGATAAGGATTGTCAGACCTCTTTCGAGGAAATCAAGCAGTACTTGCTTCAACCTCCGGTTCTGATGCCGCCTGTATCCGGGAAGCCACTGGTCCTTTATGTGACCGCCCTGGAACGGTCCCTTGGTGCCCTTCTCGCCCAGAAGAACAACGAGGGAATAGAGAATAGCCTATATTACCTCAGTCGCATGCTCCTCGATGCGAAAGTTAGGTATTCCCCCATCGAGAAGAGCTTCCTGGCGCTCGTATTTTCTGTACAGAAATTACGGCACTACTTGCAGCACCACGAGGTACAGTTGGTTTCTCGAGTAGACCTGTTGAAATATATCCTGAGCCGGCCTATGTTGACTGGCCGTCTAGCGCGGTGGGCTGTGATTCTCCAGCAGTTCGACATTAGGTATGTGTCTCAGAAGGCCATCAAAGGGCAAGCATTGACGGACTTTCTGGCTGCTCACCCAACCTCCGCGGATCAGCCGCTGGATCTAGGCTTTCCTGATGAGGCCGTTCTCTCGGTCGATCGTGCCGATCCATGCTGGCAGATGCACTTTGACGGTGCCTCCCGGAGCCCAACCGGTAGAATACTCGATAAACCTAAGCTCAACAAAGTGGGTTTGGGTATCGTCTTCATTACCCCGGAGCAATCCGTGCTTCCATACTCTTTCCTGTTGTCAGAGGGCTGTACCAACAATGAGGCGGAATACCATGCCCTCATCACTGGCCTCGAGTTAGCTCTCGAGATCGACGTGCCCCATCTGTGTCTGAAAGGGGACTCTGAGCTGGTCGTTAAGCAGATCAATGGCGACTATGTTGTCAGGAAGCCGGAACTTGTGCCATTGCTGGAGTGCACCCTCCTCCTGATGGCCCAGTTCCCGTCTCGGCCAAAAATTGTCCATATTCCCCGATCGCAGAACGGTCGAGCAGATGATTTGGCCACCATTGCTGCGTCACTCGCAGAACCTGAACAGGACAAACTTATCGTCCGCGTGACGCACCGCAGGCTCATCGCTCCCGTTATCCCGAAGGGAGATCGCGGCCCGTCAGTAAGTAATCTCACCACGGTTTCCCCTGATCCTGGAGCCCCGAGTACCACAGATATGGCAGTCGAACCGGCCCCTGATTGTAGGACGCCTTTGGTTGAGTACCTCCAACATAGCATTCTCCCGTCGGATCGGGACGAGCGCGAGCGAGTTCGACGCCGCGCATCGCAGTTTGTCCTCCAGAGCAGTCCCGGCCTGGAGCAGATCCTCTATAGACGCGGATTTGATGGTGTTCTCCTCCGATGCCTTCAGGGAGTTGAGATCCCACGAGTCATGCAAGAGGTTCATGCTGGTTCATGCGGTGCCTACCAGACTGGGCCGAAGCTATCCCACCAGATTCGGATGTTGGGATACTTCTGGCCCTCCATGAACCATGACTGCATCGAGTACGCCAGGAAGTGCCATGCGTGCCAGGTTCACGCGAACTTTGTGCATCGGCCGCCGGAGACTCTCCATACCACCAGGTATTCTTGGCCCTTTGCAGTCTGGGGGATGGACGTTGTGGGACCTTACCCGCCGGCGACGGCTCGCAAGTGCCGGTTCATTCTGACCGCCACGGACTTCTTCTCCAAATGGGCAGAGGCGATTCCGCTCAGAGAGGTCAAGTCCTGTTCTATCGCTGACTTCGTGACCTCCAACATCATTTATCGATTTGGAGTGCCTCACGCTATCCTCACGGATAACGGAGCCAATTTCCGAGTAGCCGAGTTGAAGAAGTTGTACGCCAAGTACAACATTCGCTCGAACCATACATCTCGCTATCATGCGCAGGCAAATGGACAGGTTGAGGCATTTAACAAAACCCTCTCTAACATTCTGCAAAAGACGGTTGGTCAGAACAAGAAGAGTTGGCTGGACAAGCTCCCCAACGCCCTCTGGGCTTATCGGACGACGACTCGCAATTCCACCCAGATGACCCCTTATTCCCTGGTGTATGGAGCTGAGGCCGTCCTGCCCATCGATATCCAGTTACCATCCTTGCGCACTGCGGTCTACGACCAGCAAGCGCCGGACAGAGCTGCTGAAGCCCGTCTAGTCGAGTTGGAAGCACTGGATGAGAATAGGCTTCGTGCTTTGCACAACATGGAGAGGCATCAAAGCAGAATGGCTCGAGCTTTCAATAAGAAGGTTCGCCTCCACTCCTTCCTGTAGGGTGACCTAGTACTGGCCCTAAGAGAACCAATGATCCCCGACAGGAAGCCGCCCAAGTTGGAGCCCAAGTGGGAGGGACCTTTTGTCGTCTACAAGGTCTATCCCAATGGCGCGTACTCCCTAGCGACTATGGATGGTGAGCGTGTTACTCCTCCCACCAACGCTAGGTTCCTCAAGAAGTACTTTTCCTGACTGCATTCGTCCCGCACGACGTTAAACTGCATTCGTCCCGCATGACGCTAAACTGCACCACGTCCGAGCTACAAGACGTTAAACTGTTCAGCATTCGTCCTGCATGACGCTAAACTGCACCTCAAGAACTACGTGTGGGTTGATTCCCATCCTTATGGGATACGTAGGACCGCCTGAACATTCATGTTTCAGGCCCAGCCCCATCCTTCAGAAATTTCCATCCCATCTCGGGCCCTTGGCCCAAGTGCCTCTGGGTATGCGGCGTATGGTGTGAACGCGGGGCTATGCCCTCATTCACGTCGGTTTGCTCGCCACGCTGTACGCCCCCCACGTTTGGGGATGCCTTCCGCTCCCCCCTTTCTTTATCGTCCTGCATGACGTTAAACTGCACTTCAAGAACTACGTGTGGCTTGATTCCCATCCTTATGGGATACGTAGGACTGCCTGAACATTCATGTTTCGGGCCCATCCCCATTTCCCGGGAATCTCTATCCCACGTTGGGCCTCTGGCCCAAGTTCCCCTCCTTTTTGTGCAAGGCGTATGGCGTGAGTGGGGGATTGTGTCCTCATTCACATCGGTCTACTGGCTGCGCCGTACGCCTCCCCCGTGTGTGGGACTACCTCACACCCCTCATCGTCCTGCATGACGTTAAACTGCCTCTCAAGAACTACGTACAGCTTGATTCCCATCCTTATGGGATACGTAGGACCGCCTGGACGTTTGTGTTTCAGGTCCAGCCCCATCTTTTGGTTTCTCTCAGGGTGAGTCCTCCGACCCTTTCCGGTGATCTGTTAACATTTTTTGGGTACTCCGGTCTATGACCTGTAGTGTCGGATTCAATCCCGAAAAGTCCTGTGTTACTTGTCAGGCCTCGTGCTTCCTCTTGTTCGAGCCTTCACTCAAAGGGATCCTCGTTAGCGGTTTGGATACGATGCCTCAGTGCTCTCCTACTGCTCCGGGTCGATTTACCGGCGGGTCCTGGGCCGCAAATCGATATGAATCCTGCGCTTGAGCGGTTGATGCTCGTTTTCTTGCCTCATCCTAGGCTGACGCGATCGGATGTTGTGTTGCGAATATGGTCAGCAACATCCTTGATCGCCATGTCGGCTCTTTCAGGCTCTGAACATTGGTTGCGTAGTCTTTATCACACTCCGCCTCTGTGCGTTATTGTGGAATCTCGACACACTCTCTCTTCATACTGACCTTCAGTACACCTCTACACGTTAGGCAGGCCAACCAGGGTAATGGTGTCTTTCGAGGCTCCCACGATCTGAGCACCAAGGATGTGTGCTAATGTCCTCCCTAAGGGCCATGTGTAGCTAGACTCTCATCCCCATGAGGAGGAAGGAGTCTCCCGAACAATCGCGTTCTGGGCCCATCATAGCTGGAGGCTAGCATCTCTGCCCCTCGGGTGATAGACATATGCAGGCCCCTATCCCAGGATCCATCTCCTGGAATTGTGCGTGACCGCAGGGCTGGGATGTGTCCCCACCTCTGCTGTGTCCATCGTACCGCAATAAGCGGATTCTTCCATGGTCCGAGCCACACGACCTTAAACTGTGTTGCTTGGTCATACCACACGACCGTAAACTGTGATCGTCTTGGCCGCCCGACGAGAAACGGCACTGCATCGTGGTGTTCTCCTCAGGGGAAACTCACGTTGGGCGCGGGTTAATAACCACGCCATTTATCAATGCCTTTCATGGCTTGATTATTGTGGCAACGCCAGAGATTTCTTAATCACAGGCATGTCGCTGCACAAAGAAAAACCATCCACCTTTAAGGACAAACAAGAAATATCAAATACCGCTTCTTTTGGGTGCGAGGGCCAGACCCGCACCCCTCCCCAAGCTGGTGCCCGATTTTTTTGTGCCGCGCTTCAAGAACTACGTGTGGCCTGATTCCCATCCTTATGGGATACGTAGGAACGCCCAGATGTTTGAAACTTCGGGTCTAGCCCCCCACCTCTTAGAGATTTCCCCTTCTCTTGGGAATCTGCCGCCTTCGGGTCACCCTCAAGGTGTGTCCTTCGACCCCTTGCAGTGGTCCACCGGTGTCAAGAGTACTCTTGTCTATTGCCAGGAGGGTCAGGTTCAGCTTGGTCAGGTTCCTTCCACTTTTCAGGCTTCATGTTCCCCTTCATTCGAACCCATCGCTTACGCCCTGGGTGGAACCCCCGTGAGCGGTCTGGATACAATGCCTCAGTGCTCTCCCACCGATCCGGGCTGGTGCCCCCAAGGGCCTTGGGAAGCAAATCGATATGAATCATGCGCTTGAGCGGTTGATGCTCGTTTGCTGCCTCATTCCATCAACGGTCAGTGCGATATTGATGCTGCTTTTCCGCCACGGTCGGCAGTACTCCCATATCGTTACGCTGGTGCCCCCAGTCCTTGAGTGAATGGCCGCATGATTCACATTACGTTTTCCACCCCCCATTCTGAACAGGAAAAATCATGGCACTCTTGACACTATCCCTCAGTGCATCTTCGCATATCCAGGGGATAGGACAACGATGTGGCGCACTTTGAGGTTCCTATGGTCCGAGCTCTAAGACCTTAAACTAAGATCTGCTCCTATGGTCCGAGCTCTAAGGCCTTAAACTAAGATCTGCCCTTATGGTCCGAGCTCTACGACTTTAAACTAAGATCTCCCTAATCAGGGTTCTACGTCCTGCATGACGTTAAACTGCACTTCCAGAACTACGTGTGGCTTGATCTCCAGCCTGATAGAGTACGTAGGAATGCCCGGGCATCTCGACTCGGGTCCAGCCTCAGGGATCGCTATGTCCCGCCCCTCCTCGTCGCCGGTCGTTTGGCCTGGCTTCTGGTAGAGTGGTTCGGTTGTGTATTCTCCCTGATTCAGCTCGGGATTCCCCATTGCAATGATGGGAAGCGACAGTTTCCTCGTCAAAGAGGTTCTGTCTGAGAATTGGGGGGATTCACGGCCAGATTAGTGCATCCGCCTAATACGCTTTCCCCACGGTGGCGCAATTTTGGGAGTGTTAGATTCTGTCCGAACAAATCATCACTTCGCCCCACGCTTCGCATTCCCTTTTGATCCGGATTTCCACCCTTGTGTCTGAAGGAACCCCCAAAGCGGTATTGATGATGACATGTGATCCGCCTCCTGCAATATGAATGATGACCTTCGGTCCGTCTATTGCAGTAGTATGGTCGATTGATCCATTGTCCGCTTGCCGTCTTGGGCATTTCCTGGAAGACTGACCGTCGTGGATTTCTGAATTCGGGACACGCAATTCACCCTTTCTCATTTCCCTATGTTCGGATAAAATCTCAACGCCCCTAGCGTTGTCCCGCTCGTGTGTTGGAACAAGTTGGGGGGATGGTACATTGATTAGGTCTGAGGTCTCCCTTCCTAGGAATGACCTCCCTCTCTTCTTTAGAAATCCAGGCCCAATTGTGGATGCCTGAAGCTTGGTTAACGCTCCCGCAAGGCGATGGATTGTGGTTGAGCACGTTATGCCAAAAGATGCAGATAAATATATTGGTTCATACAAATGGATCAAAGTATTGAGTAGCGGAAGCAAAATGTTCTGGGAATGGCAAAAACAAAGCCCTTAGGGATTAGTGTGCTGAATGGATCTTTCCAACGCCGCTACCCTTTGGCTGGCAGCCTCCAGAGCTGCTTCTCGCTCTCTGCATGCCCTCTCTTCGTCGGCGGTCGCAGCGCGCAGCTCACCGATCCTGGCTTGTACATGCTCCCGCTCGACTTGAAGTGTGACCATCTGGTGGCCCGCCTCCGTCAGCTGTACCTGGTCGTCATCTTGCTGGGCCGTTAATTGCTCCACAAGCTCAGTGCACGCTGCGACGAAGGCCTCCTTCTCTGCCGCCTGCCCTTCGAGGCGCCGGACTTCCTGCTCCGCCACAAGGAGCACCCGCGTGTTCTCCGACATGTCCCGACATTGTGCGATGTCGGCACGCTGGCGGCTCTCGCGCATCTTTTCGGCCATGAAATCACGGACCGTCAGATGGAGGCATTGAGCATCAGCTCCCCCGACACACAGGAAGCGCAACCAGGTTTGAAGCGATCCCATGCGCCCCAGCCACTCCGATGGGTCTCGCTTGAGGAAGAGCTGGATGCACTTCCACCCCCTGCGGCATGTTATCCGGCTCTCCTCGACCGCCTCCACATCCAAGTCATCCATCTCTTCAGGGTGGGCAGGCCGGTAGGCAGGGAAGGCAGCCAGCAGGTCTGCTGCAGGGTCCGCCCCTGGGATGTCCTCACAGGGGATAGGTTCCCCAACATCTGGGAGACCTTCTCTCACCCCAGCGGCATTGACACCCCTGTCAGCCCCCGACCTCTCTCCAATGGCAGCACCGCCGGCGTCCGCTGCCCCCTGATCAGCAGTTGATGGGGCCGGCTCGGTGTGAGAAGTATGTTCTGGAGGAGGCGGCATGTCTTCCACTGGTCCACTCGTGGATGGCCCGGGTTCGACAGCCCGACGAGCCTCCAGTATTGAGATCACTGCGCAAGGCATGCCATGGTTAGTCATGGATCGTCAACGGAAAGCACCAACAGTAAAGTAAGAAGACTTACGGGAATCCAGAGCGTCATCTTCCGCTGTCCTGACCGCCGCAGGAGCAATTGCACCAGGGGACCCCTCAGCGCTTGTCAATTCAATGATGGGTGTCTGGCCCCCGCCCTGTCCTGCTGGCGCCTCTCCTACTCCTACTGAGGATGCCTGACCAACATCTGTGCACTCCTGAGGAAGGTGAAGAAATGGGTTACAAGATTCATAAGAGAATGGATGAAGCAGGTTGAGTAGGGATAGAAGCGGACCTCGAGGAGCTCGGTGATATCGATATTGTCGGAGCCGGCCACCTCGCCGCTCTCCCGCGGACTCCCCGGATGGGACCTTCCCTCCGAGCCTTCATCCTCCCCCGTCTCCTCCTCTTCCTCGGAGTCACCGTTACTATCACCTTCCTCCGGCAGCATCTGTTCTGGAGCAGGCTATAGACCGAGCATCACCTTCACCAGAAGGGAAGGCTCCGCACGCTGACCACGTTGGCGCGTGTACTCGTCCATGGCCGTCAGATACGCATACCGCCGGTATAAGTTCACCCTGTCGGCGACCTGAAGGCGCCCGACCTCTGGCAGATGGATCCCTTCTCTGGTTATCTTCTTCCAGATGATTTCGGTCCCCAGCGACTGCCGCAGGGTCATCCAGGCCGACCACAGCGCTGGGAAGACTGCATCGTGAGAGGGTTCGAGAAGACGCCTTATCTGCTTCCCGGGCCGCTCCCCGACCGCCGCATGTGCCCCCTCTCTGGGCGCTAATGTCGTGGCGGCAGCCTGCGATGTGCCCGCCGCCGAAGTCCCGTCCCACGCCGGCTCCGCTGCTTGGCGCGCCTCCGTTCTCCCCCGCGTAACAGCGCCTCGCCTCCTTCCTTGACGCCCGGTCTCCGCACGGGTGACCTCGAGCCGCCGAACTGGCTTCCGTAGAAGCCCCTCGGGGTACGCGATGGCCCAGTGTTCGGCGTACTCGGTTTCCAAGCCTGCGTCAACCCCGGTAGGAGGGAGAGTGATGACATCTCCAGAGCCGAAAGCGGCGAACATTAGCCACATCTGGCGAAGGACGCAAGGGTTCGTCTCCTCCCGGACAGCAGTGAATACCCTCTTCAGCATCCGTTGAAGACACCCGAACTACCTGGCGAACCAGGTTGGCACGTAGGGCTCGCAGATCACCTTCCCGTCGATCCGAGCCACGAGCACCTCGCCCCGCATGCTCAGGAAGTATTCGTGCTGCTCCAGCGGACCCTGCCCATTGTCGATCATCTGGCCAACGGGAGTGGGGAACAGGCTGATGTTGAAATTGGCGTGATTTCCAATCCGAATCCTCACGCCCTCCTCATTTAGGGTCATCGGAGCGACCCCCGCGATGTTCAGCAGGGAGGGTCGCAGGCCGTTGCCCGGAGGAATGACGGCGTTTGGAAACGTGTACCCACCGAGGTGAGAAGCCACCCAGCCGTGGAAGAATTGAAAGGGCCCACAGATACTTCGTGACGACCCCCCTCGCGAGATGCGTCCCAGGATGGCGTACAGCATAGCCAGCACTGGGACCCCGAGGTTGTATCTTTTGTTGGCGGCCATGGCGCCCGCCATCACCAGTGTCATCGGGCGGACGCCCATCCTCGCGTCCCGCACTGGCAGAAGCCACCCACTCAGAAAGGCGGCCAGGAATACCGCGTACCGGACATTTGGGCCCCGGGCCTCGATGATGCGGTACCCCCATGAGCGGTAGTCTCCCGTCTCCAGGACCCGCCAGTACGACCCGTTCCGGCTCCTCTGAGCCGCGGTCGGGCACCGCTTCCCCCTGCCTGGCATCTTGACCGTTGGGTTATGCACCAAGAACTGGCCGAACCACTCCTTGTAGGCTATGTCCTTGTGGAAGTCCTTGACCCCGAGCCGCTGCGTAGCCAGGTCCAGTAGATGCCATGTCAGGATGGGAGTTCGTGACCTGTCGCCCTAGGTATTCTTTGGAGGCAGGAACTCATCGTATTGGTAACCCTCCAGCGGGATACCTCCGATGCAGTGGATGTCCCAGAGACCGATGCTGACCTCCCCATGATGAAGATGGAAGGTGTTGTTATCCGGGAACCAGCGGGTGAACATCTCTGGCCCGAGCTCGGGCTGCTGGTAGAAGTGGAACTGTGACGTCCACACCGCCTCAAACAGGCCGATGTACCGCAGCTCCTCCGCGAAGTGATCGCAGGTGTGGCGTACCCAGAACGCCCAGGCCCACTCACTGGTGAAATTTCCCCCAGAACGCAAGTCCCAGTCCTTCAGCCAGCCCTTGGTGTCGTCGGTGACACTTTGGCGATACGTGCTTGAGTAGAGGGCTGGAGAGTTCTCCGCAGTAGGCTCACTCCCGATAATGGTTCGCGTCCTCGGGTTCAGGACATAGACGTCTAAGTGCCTGGTCTCCCTGGAAGGATGCCCGTTGTTGGTGATGTTGTAGGGGAGAAGCTCGTCCTCCCGAGTCACCCAGGTCCGTGGCGCATCAACCTCGAACCCCGGCACCGGAACCTCATCCAGGATGCCGTAGTTCCAGAGTGGCAGGTTGTCCGACAGCGGATACGTCTTCTGGGCCGGCGTCAGCAAATCGAACAAGGATTGATTGTTGGAAACAATCTCCTTGGCTCTTTAGACTTCCTCGTTCGCCGCCATCTCAACTCTGCGAATGGAGGCATCCCCCTCATTCACTTGATTCGCGGCCATCTCTGAAGCTCCGGGAGTCGTGTGGGTTAAGGGATGAGGCGTGCGGGATCGGAGGAGGCTGGTACAGAAATTTGGGAGTTGGCGCGCAATCCTAGTGGACGACGCGCAATTGGGAAGTCCGTCACGCAAAACCCCGGGAGTTCGTGCAAAACAAGACGAAATCCGGATGGGTTTGCGCGCCGGATGGGCGAATTTCGCGCCGACAATGGCAATTTCGCGCACGAGAGCTTGGAAGCTTGTCGTGCGGAAGGCCTGTGTACGGTACGGGGGACCCAGGGCCCCTATTTATAGGTGAGGCCGGGTGTCCGCGCTACGCGGAAAGCGCTTTGCACGACCACGACAACGAATTTCGCGCCTGATGCCCTTTTTGCGCGCCACAGTCCCGCGCCACCCAGGACTTCGGCATTCCGGCGTCTCCCACAGAACCCGATCATTGCGACCTCTCGCCGATCAGATTCCGAGGGGGGGCTTTTGTAGACGCCGGAAAAGTACGTTGCTCCCAAACGAAGTTCCGGATGCGGAAAGAGAGGTCATATTTGGAGTCAGAAGCACGTTCCGGAAGACCCGGAGGTCTTGCGCGGAATTTTGGAGGCCCACGCGCAAAGTTGAAGTGCAGCGCGCAATCCTCCCGGGATGCGCGCAATGCGCCGGGCAGGCGCGCAATTTTGCGCGCCCGCGGTCCGCGCGACTCCCTTGCGCGCCGGGGCCCCGATTTCGCGCCCGCGAAAGAAATTCCGCGTCCACGCCATGAATTGCGTGCCCGCGACGAGATTCTGCGCCCGGGGTTGCCTATAAATACAAGGCAACCCCCGACGTTTTGAAGGTTGCCAGAATTCAAAGGGTCGCTCGTGAGCGCAATTCCACCCCCTCCGCGTGTAATGCCGATCTTCAGGTAACCTCCTTTATTTCGCGCAAGCAAGCCTCGGGGTTCGCCTTCGTGCGCAAACCCTTTGGCTTCTTTCCTTTGACCAATTCTTCACCCGAAGGCCTTCGCGCGCAAAAGCAGCCTCTTGCGCGCAATTGCCCCCCCTGGGTGCGTGCAATCCGGCCCGATTGCGCGCACCCCCCCTTCCTAAGTGGCCATTCGTTAAAGAATGGGCCGTTGCCCCCGCGCGCTATCAGAGGCCTAGTGCGCGCAATCTCTATCATCCGCGCGCAAAGTGCTGGCCCAGTTGCGCGCCAGCCCGCCCAATTGCGCGCCGACCCGCGGTATTGCGCGCCAAGCTCCTCTTTTGCGCGCAAACCGCCAGGGTCGCCCCCTTTGACCCCCTGAGGGTACCCGCCTGCATGGCGCCCGATGATCTTCACCCAGGGTGCCCGCACCGTGCGTTGTCTTCCCGTGCGGCCCTCCAGGATCGCGCGAAGTGACACGGACCCATCAGCGGCAACAGTTCGTCCAACATGACGGTAAACTGCATTCGTCCCGCATGACGTTAAACTGCACCACGTCCAAGCTACAAGACACTAAACTGTTCATAATTCATCCAACATGACGTTAAACTGCATTCGTCCAAGCTGCACGACGTTAAACTGCCTAGCATATGGGCCTCCTGAAGGTGTAAGCCCAAAACCCCATCGTCCCGCACGACGTTAAACTGCACTTCGTCTCGCATGACGTTAAACTGCACTTCGTCCTGCAGGACGCTAAACTGCACCACGTCCGCGCGGCAAGACGTTAAACTGCCCAGCATCCATCGTACTCAACACACGACGTTAAACTGTACTTCGTCCGGCAAGACGTTAAAAAGTCCGCTTCATCCTCAACACATGACGTTAAACTGTACTTCGTCCGGCAAGACGTTAAACCGTCCGCATCACCCGATCCCGTGCCTCGCACGTAGGGTCCCCCCCGGTTTGGATGTGGCCCCCACCCGCTCGTCTCTGCAGGGATGTCGGGATTGCCCCTCTTTAGGGACGATTTATTGGAGTGGCCTTCGCCCACGGGGGTAGGGTATTACAAACCCCTAGTTTCTTGTGGGGACTGCACATGTGTATCTCCATTGTGCTTCCCCACTACCGAAGCCAGAAGAGGGCGGGACTGGGATCGAGGTGTCTCTTACATTCGGCCCAAGTCCCTCCCTAACCGAGTTTTGCTGCACTCAGGTTGCCTCAGTGAATAAGTCCTGACAGAATGAACTACGTGGACTTTGATCCCTGTATCCTAAACAGGGTACGTAGGAAGCCTCCCTGAGGTTCAAGCCCACCACCTGGTCGTCCCAGTCGTATTCACGTCGGTTCGTCCATCAGTGGACCCCTCCCGGGTTCACATTCGTGTTGATCCACCCGGCCATTCCATCCCCCTCTGTGTGAGGTGGTTCGGTTCAATCCTCCGCCCGGCAGCCTCGACCTCTTCGTGAGTCGGCTTGCCATCGTCCAGCATGACGTTAAACTGTATATCCGAACTACGTTGACTTTGATCCGTGCTAACGCGCGGTACGTAGGAAGCCTCTACGGGGTCCAAGCTCTTCACTCCATCATCCATCCTGATCCTTACCCGGGCCGCCACATCCCGGTGGGGTCATGCCATTTCATTCCACTCCACTTTACTCGGGAAGCCGCCCATGTGCTGGCCCCAGCATCGGAGGTTCCCCGCAAGGGGTTCTGTCATCTGATCCACTCCTTGTGTTGATCAGTCTGATGCTGTCCCCGCTGGACGTTAAACTCGCGGCATACCCCGTGTTAAACATGGGAAGCTGAGGAAAACCTCAGGTAACACAGTCCCCCGCACCCAGCGCGGGATGCCTCAGGCCATCATGCCTTCGAGAAGCCCTATTAGGGACGGAAGGCAGGCATGAAGAGCCGCAATGTTAAGACAAGCCCCAGCACCCGGAGCTACCCGGTCTCCTCACCGCAGGTTGCAGCCCCGACCAGACTCCTTGGAGCGTCTGGGCGGAAGCAACGTAATTAACTGGTGTCCATGAAGATATGGCGCCGGGAACGAGATTCATGAACATTCTTAAATCTATGGGGGAGACCCGGATTAGGCGACGAGTTCCGAGGAGACGTCCACGGAAGGAAGAAACGACGTCCCATCATCCCAGTTTCGATCAAGGAGCAGATGTCCCTGAATAAGGGACGGATGCCGCCCGCCTTTGGAAAGCGGGACTGCGGGGCCACAAGCCGCGCTCCCATCCCCTCGGGTCGACGGGAGCACGCGCGAACGCGTCCTGGAGGAACAGCGTCGGAACGGAAACCCGGCGCACATCCGCACCGAAACAATAATAATGGGGTTAGATAGATGCTAAGTAAAGGTAAATAATTAAATGGAAGATATCTTAAAAAAGTAGAAACTTTTACGGCATGATGTATAATATAAACTCAATCCTTTTAAACATAAACATAAACATAATAAAGAATGGATTAAGAAAACATTACCATATAAACATGCACATTTATATAATACTAGTGTAATAATCATATGTAATAACTAACCTTATAATGTGGGAATGCATAATGTCGGACATTTTAAACACACCATGAAGGCTTTGACCAAGACACCATACATATTTAAGTAAGACATTAGCCAATGCCCAAACATAATTGTCTTGTGAAACCTACCGAAGCATCAACAACAATCACGGGCCCTGCATGACACATAAAATGTATAATGCATTCCTCTTATGAAATGGTTAAAACACAACCAACATAAACATTCATATTAAAACTACATATGAAATTTTGATACTAAAACCATAAGCTATGAATGATATTAAAATAGAACATCCATTGTTAAACATAACATAAAACATTCAATAAAATATGAAAGATTGTATCATAGTATATTAACATTAATTAATCATAAAATAGAACAATGGGTGTTGACATAGATGAAATTGAAAAAACAAGATCATTTAAATCCTATTATAAATATCCCTTCTTACTTCAAAATCATTTGAAGGATTGTGTGATTATAAAAGAAATTATTTCATTTCAAAATAATATATTAGGATTTTAAGGGATGTTTCAAAATTCTGAGGTGTTATAATGATAGAAAATATCTTCTTGCACTTTTATGTTAAAAAAAATATTTTCTTGATTTCTCGAAAAGGTCACATAGTACCTCGTTTGGAAAATGAATGGAAGATTCCTTTAAAAATGTTTTATAAAAAGTAAAACATGTGTATAAATTAATGGAAAAAATATTTTAGTAACAGAAATATTATTTTGAAATACATGTATAAGAAACAATGGATGTGGATGATAAATATGTCCTTTTAGATTCTTACGTATAACTAATCTTGGATAATAATGAGATTGTGAAATTAACCCTTTCGTTATACTTTTCTATAGTCAAGGGTGAGTGATCTTACTGTATAATGGTTAAATCATATTATTAAATCATTACAATAATATATTCGTATTTATGATTTCATTTATGATTCATTTATGACATTATATTAAACATATATTAATAATTATCAAGGTTAATGGAACTTTTCAGGTAATAATTGCTTCATTTATCGTATATGATTTGACTAATTAGTTTTGAATGTAATACATAGATAATAAATTACATAAATAAAAATTTTAAAACATGATTTATATAACATATATTATATATATATATATATAATATTTATAAATAAAATGGATCACACAGTTCATGGAGATAGTAGGTCATACAGACGCATGGATGTTTTTTCTGTTTTATTGTTATATTGAATGAAATTTATTCATTGAAATATATGTAAATATATATATATCATCATAGTAGAATTATTATTTCATATATTTCATACTACTTGATAATATTTATTCTTGTGATCATTCTTGGATGGTGATAGTGTAGATGAGTCTCATAGTGTCATGGAGATGGTAAGGTGTATGTAAGCACGAGGAACAATATCATTTCATTAATTGTAAAATGGTATGGGATTGTATAGAATATGAATTTTACAAATAAAATATCATGTTATATTTATTATTAAAATCCATTATATTTATATTTATACCCATATACATAAACTATACATGAAAAACAGATTACACAACAGCGTAGAGATGGTATGATGTACGTCCCCACGCAAGGTGAAATTGTTTTTCGTAGGATGGGTAAAAGAAGAAAAATGGTTGTACCATAATTTTAATAACATATAATCATGTTTAAGGAATTTTATTTATTATTTTGGTAAATAAATAATATATAATTAAGATGTAGCAGAAGAAAAAATCATTGGAAGAGGAGATAAAACAATTAGCTATTTTCCGGTGTCTCATTTTTATTTGCACGAAATCACTCCTTAGGATAGAATTATGAAAAACATTTAGACTCTAGGATAATTTCAGGTATGTTGGGAGAGTAAAGTGTCATTTTTTGGCAGAGCCAAAGGTGTATGGAGCTGTGAATTAAAGAGAACGAGATGTGCCCTTTATAAGAGGGGTGAATGGAACTTTTGTAAGATCATAAAAAATTAAGTTATTGTAAATATATATTCGGTTTATAATATCTCAAAAGTGATTTAATTCTAGGAAAAGATTAGTATTGGACTAAATCCACTCAAATAGTTATTTTTAGACATGTTCATGTCATAATCGTAACCTTATGTTTTAGATTTAACCCTTAGTTAGACAGTTTAACTCATACCCTTTCTTCTTTTATTTTTACACTATAGGGTTTATATAGTTAATATAAAATTTAAATAGGACCCCAATTGGAACATTAATAAAATATTTGACATTAAAAAATGTTAGTTGGAATATCCTTATATTTTTATGACTTTTATATCATTTAATAATATAATGTTTATTTTAAACTATCACTTTTATAAATTTTAATATTATTCAATATTTTCATTTTTCAAATATGAAAACAAAATGATAATTTTGAACCGATACTTCCAATATTTCAGTAACATGTCTATGTTTTCAATAAATTTTTTTAGGAAATTAATTAATTTAAATTAATTTTTTTTATTAATATCATTTGTTTTATTCTTCCTTTAGTAAATCAATTACTACATCATCGTGTCCCAAATAATTTTAAATATTTACTGCAAAAAAATTATAAATAAAATATCCTAATTTATATAAATTTCATATATTTTTAATTAATATATATAGTCAAAATTATATTATGAAAAATACAATATTATAAATGATATATTTATTAATATTTGAATATGACACTTTTAACTCTTTTTCATATAAAACTTAATATATGACATAATCTAACAAAAGTGGCTTAAAAAGGATAATATTATCAAAATAAGGATTATTTTGGATGAAATATACTTATCCAATTAAATTAAAAAAGTTTTATCATAATTTTATATTATTATGACATTATTTTTACCTTTAATTACCATATTTAACATTAACCATGATAATTAACATTTGAAAGTTACTATTCACAAAAAAAATTATTCTGAACGTATTATCCAACATTATTCATCTTGATTATAACCACGTATGTCAAACATTCAAAATTAAATTAATTAAATTAGTAAAATTGGGTTTAATGGTAATTCTATAATGTGGCAAGAAGGTAGGTCAAAAGATGTTAAAAATGTTCAATGAATTCTTATAACCAATTATATTATAAAGATGATTACAATGATCTAAATTGGTTCATTATATGTATTATTTATCTAATTTTATTTTTAAACCAATATAAATTAATATAATTATTAAAATGAAACAGTTAATCGTCTAACAATAATGCAGTGTTTTTCACTACTCGTAAAAAATTGAAAGTTTTCAGTAAAACACCAAAAATTCACCTTATGCTTATTTTGATGTTCCAAATTCAAAAATGAAGTCTATTTTAAAAAATTAAATTTATACTAGTTTATAAATTTTATTATATTATTTTCCAAAAGGACATAAAAGTATTTTCCTATAAGAAAAATGTATTTCAAACAATATTACTATTTTTCCGAAACTTGAAATTTTCATTATTAATAGGTTTTATTTATGTGGAAACATTATAAATAACATTGAAAATTTATTTATTAGTATTTATCCTACTATATGTAATGGATATGTTATAAATATATCATTTAAATAATTACAACACTAAATTGTTGTTTCACATAAACTCAATCTTGTGTGTTACGCAAGCCAAGTTGGTGTTGCATGCAATACAAGATTATTAAGAGAATGTTCAATTAAATATTGTGGAGTTACATAAATAGTTACACGCTATAATATAGAGGTAAAATTGGATCGTTCACTATAAATAAATCAATATGAGACTCTAAATCTATTTCATGTGGTAATCTTGGGAATTATTAAGGAGAAAATCAGGTAAATTTTATACAATGGTTGGAAAATATATATTTTCTATATCCCACCATGGATAGATCTATTATAGATTCTTAATGAATTAGGATAGATCTATCCACAAGTTTTTAATTCACGATCTTCTTACATATACTTCCCAATCATTATTAAATATATGTTTTAAACAATCTGAATATATGAACCTCACTTCCCATGAATACTAATATATATTGATAATAATTAACATCAACTAATTTATAACCAAAATTAACTAATAGATACCCTTTTATGAAAGTATAACTATCATACAAATTATTCCCCCTATATATTCATCATACATGATTCATGATAAAAATCCGAACATTCACATTAGAAAAGTGGTGTTTGATGTGTTAAACTAGAACACATTATGGAAACATGAAAACTAATAACATTGTGAACAAGATAATCAATAAAATATTAGGATTCATCTATAATAAATAGTATTTACATAATTTTATGAATTTACATGAATCACGAATCTCACTATATAATAACCAAATTGACCATTTATGATCACCTTCTCGATAATATACAATTGTTTATTTACTACCCATTTGTCTTTGATTCCAAATAATATTGGATTTTTCAAGGAGTTTTGGTTTTCATAGAATCACATTAACTCACTTTGGATTGAGGATGAGGTTTTTTTGGATAATATCTCCCCATTAAATAATAATTTTTTTGAGACATATATGATGTATTCTAATCACTAGACCTTAGATAATTATGAAAATAGGACTAAAGATTTACAATATTATCATTGTAATATTCTTTTGTTGGTGTTCATTAATATCACTAGATATGATTAAATAATGAAAATTACTAACATCCATTCTTAATTTGGCGATGAAGATAAAAATTAACTGATCATGTGGTCTGATTCTTCAATGACCTCCAACCAAGGAAATATGTGTTCCTATTTTTGTAATATGGGTGTTTTAGTTCACACGTGTTTCTATGGAGATAATCACCCCAATTACCACTAGATTAATAAATATATCCCTTTATCCCCCAATATATATATTAACAGTCCTCATGTTGTACACAACAAAATGGAAAACAATATTTAAGTGAACTATTAGTCATTTCCCTAAACCAACGTTTAATGATTTCAATGAGGCACTTTTAGAATATTTTGGGAAAAAGTATACCAAAATAATAAATTTTGTCACATACTTTGTTACATAGGGGTTCTCTTACATCATGAAAACATAATTTTATTTTCATGAAATAAGAAATGAGTGAGGATTTAAATGTTTTTCTAAAAATAATTTAAATCCTCCAATGTATTCCTTAGTCAGCATTATCCAGAACTACTAAATCCCACCATTTGTGTTCCATATCCTCAACAATACAAATTTTGAAATGGAATTTCTACTCAAATAGTGTAACAATGAAATTTAATATTTTGTTAATTATATTTGGATGTACTTCCTCTCCCCTAGGTTCTGAATCTACCTAAATAATGGATAGTTTTTGATTTTATGACTAAAAATAGTGGTCCACCTTTTCGAGGTTTTTGAATCCAGTTTCATTTTTAAATTAGTTGAAAATTTTGAATGTTTATATATTCCAACTACCATTTATCGTATGGATATAGTGAAACCACATTTTTTTCATCCTCAAAATTTTGGTTTCATTAATATTTACCATGTTTCAATCACTATTATCAAAATAAAACATTTTTTAGTCGTACATACCATTAACTAAAAAATTATAAATTATAATATACTATATGAACATTTAATAAAAATATTTTATTCGAAATCATACCACTGTAATAATTTTATACATTTATTATAAATCATAAATCCTTATATGATCATCATATTCCATGTGGGAAGTATTACTATAAATACAAGAAATGCTATCCTTGTCGACTAAATCTACGACGATGAAGGGACAAGATACCTAGATGCGTCTTAAATAACTTTTTTCCCATACCACCCTAGTAAATGTATGAGCAACATAAAAAAGATTTATACTTTTTTTATTCTATAATTTTCATCTTCCATCATTCTTATCCCCTTTTTACCAACCCATCTCAAGGACTAAAAAATACTGATACAATTAATAACTCAATGGATTCAACAAAACTGACACCATTTCCATCTCAAGGGTCACACAATAATAATTACATTCTGAATATCCCAACACATCTTACATTAATGATAGGTGATGGGAAAGTTAAATACATTGGTGACATCTCCAATAAACCAATGGATGGAAATAAATTTAAAGGGAATCATGAATTATAGGTGATTATATTACCTTTAAAGATAAATAATCATTTAAAAATTAAAATATAACATCCATGAAAATATATATAATTCAAAAAAAAAATCATTTAATATTAATTACGATCCAATAAAACAACAACATCATAGTGGAAATAGATGAAAATAACATCTAACACAAAAGGAAAAAATGAAACTAAATCCAAATACACACAACTGGCATATAAAGAATCAACCACCAACCATTTCCAAGATCCAACTCTACGTGCCTCGACATGGTATCATGAGGTGTCACTAATTCAATGAGATACATTTCATATACCTATTTTCCAATAAATTATATAAACCAAATCTATGAAGTTACCCTTATAAGAGGTCGGTATAAACATATTAGGATATACCGAAAGATATCTCATCTTATTCCACTAGGATACAAACTGGATAATAAATTTATATAATTTTATTTAAAAAAATGTTTAATCATTTTATTTCAAAACTAAACGTAGTTAAAATTTAAACAATAAACAAGAACTTAAATTATATATCATAATTTTGTATTCCCATTTACAATCTGTCAACCCCACCCCCACACACATTCATGCAATCTGAATGTTCCATAATATTGCGAAGTCTCTCATCAATTGATTTTTTTTTCAATATGTGTAAAATATATTTGTATAGCAATGGAACACAACCCAAAATAATAGTCAAGTACCATTACCCCAATGGTTCATTCCCCTTATATAGGTTCATGTATAAAAAAATAAACTCATTCCAATCATGTAGAAGAAATTCCTGAAAAAACATTTAAAAAAATACATTATTGAAACATTTTATCAACAAACATTTATTCATCAAACCATTCCATTATTGTAAATGATGGTTTTTTGATTTATAGTCAATGTGGTTTTCTTAAATGCATAAAAAATACCAATATTTCAAAATTCATAACCATATTGGATTTCGATTTGGTATTACATATGTATTTGAAAAAAAGTCAAGGAAAAAATAATCAATGATTGTTCTTTTTGTTCTATGCCATTTGGAGATGGGAGAAAAACCACCCACCTCTTAGACAATTGAAAAAAATTAATTATGAAACTAATATCATTAATATCTATATTTGGATATTATTTCTTTAACAATATTCAATCATATATAATCAATATTCCCATTATAGATCATTGAAATATCGAATATTGACTAGTTATATGGTTCTAAGAGAGGAGAAGATTTAATTTAAGAATTACATAAAATAAAAATGATTTATACATGAATATGAATCTAAAAAATTATTTGATTCCCAGAAATATTTCTCTAAATATAATGAAATTTCCAAATAATCCATGGGATAAAATAGAAGTTTATATCTTTGGATATTAGGTGACTAATGACATATTTAATACATAATTTAGAATATAATTACAATTTTAAGTTCATTATGTGCATGTCACACTATTAAGTCTTATGGTTTGTCAAACCATGCGCTAATCATGAATGTGTTACTTGACAAGAAAAGTAGCCGAATTGTTTTGGATGCACTATTTAGAAAACTATACAGTGATAGAATCCCATGGAAACCTCTCACATTTTTATCTCTCACAGTTAGGAAAACCATTCACCAACCATACATTTCCCTCTATTTCAAATTTCGTAATTTATCCTATGAACTTTCATGGTTTGGAAAAAAACATGCTCCAAATGTGAGACCTCCCAACAAAAAAAAAATGTCTCATGTTTCTTGGTTGTTCTCCACAGATTCCACTAATTGAGAATAGACAATAATCCTAAAGAAAAACATCTAAATTTTTTTAAGGTTTTCCTAAACATCCAAAAATGTAACACAATAATTATATCAGAGAAGAACAATTGAAAAAGGGTAAATTACCTGAAACTGGCGTATTACATTATATATTGAATTATTTATTTTTCAAAACTATATAAAACACTTCCTTTATATCCCATCATTTTATAAGTTCTTTATTCACCTCATGATTCAACTAACTCATTGAAATAAAATCAATCTCATTAAAATGATATGATGATTTCCTATTTTCTAACTTTTTCATTTCATATATTCAACATTAACAAATAAAATAGCTTTATTATTTATCTAATACTCAAATTATATATACCAATAATCCCAATTATAATCTAATTAAAAATTCATTCTCTCCAAAAATTATCACAAAAAAATTATAAATCCATATATCATTATTCTTTTACAACTATGTTTTGTTCCATATATTGTTTTAAAACATATTTTATAAGTGGGAAAAATTTTCAATCAACTCATCTTTCCATTTTAACCTTATCATAATATTTATTATTTTTTGTGATATTTATGAATACATCATCGATTAAAAATTATAAATTCATAATTTAATAAATTTTATTATGTTTTTAAATTGATTGAAAAAAGTATTTGAGTTTTGATATTAATTAGTTCACCACATTAATATATAACAAGAATTTTGTATATTGATTGAGAGAAACACCCAAAATCTAATATTCATAGCCTTTTCACTACCATATAACTAGAAAAACAATAAATAATTAGATAAAAATTATAAAACATAAACTATTGAGTCATAAATGTGGAATTGTTTTTGGAATTTTATATATTTATCAATATAATAAGTTTACATAACAGTACCCCTTGTATGTAATTCAATTTCATGAAATATAATAAATTTTACTTAATTATTAAAAAATATAGAAGAAAAATACATTGTAAAAACATAAATAATAGAATGATATTATAAATTTCTCCCTGATTTTAAATTAAAAAAAATGATGTTGCTACCATTTTTCACCAAATAAATAACTATTTTTGTAGTGTATCATTAAAAATATAATCAAAAAATTCTAATATTCTACCTTCAGGAAAATGAAAATGAAAAAAACCACATGTGTATACCAAATACCTACCTATTATAAACACATTAATTATCTATATGGTGTGAGAAAATACATTCAAAAAAGAAATATAAAATAAATATTATGTCATCAGAGAAAAGAAAACATCTGTGCTAATTATAATCCAAGATAATAGTCCTTTTCCCAAACTTGATGTTAGAATTTTAGGATTCTTCCAAGTGATAATAGATTATATTAAAATTCAATAACCATTATTATAATAATTCAATTGATCAAATAAGAACCATATAAATGGAAAAATCATAAAAATATTTTTTAACAAAACTACAAAGAATTTACAAAACACAACTTGATCACTAAATCCAATGAAACTATAATCCTTGGTGATTTCAATGTATTGATACATGTACCCTGGAAAATATGAACTATTAATATTTTTATCCCAAATATCACATATAAAATATAGTTTTCAATGTTTTACAATCATGATATAATATTTTATAATAGAAATTGTATTTTATATCCTACACAAGAATCATTCAAGATTGATTGAATCAAAAAACTATTGCATATTTAAATTCATTATTAAATTAATATACTTTAATAAATAAATCATATTCCAAAACTAAAAACAGTGAGTTGAAACTATGTAAGAAAAATGTATGTATAAAAATTTAAAATTACCAACTGACATCACATAATATATTTGTGAACCAGCTCTCTAGATTTAGATAAATCTATTTACACTAATTTTTTAGTTATTATAATGACTACTATCTAAATTATGATATAGTAAAGAATATGTATATTAGAAATTTTTTTACTCTAATGGATGAAGAGTATATACCACACACCCACTCTCTATATGGGGTCGTGATATATAAATTATACACAACCTAAGGAAACATAGATATCAAATGATATATATATAAAGAGAATAAAAAATTTATTTATGAATATGAAATGGTAAATATTAAATATGTTTAGGATTTAAAATAATCTTTTCCTTTATTATATGTATAACAAGTTATAATTCCTAAAACTCTATTTCATTAACATAATTTTTAAAGAGGGTCTTATATATAGATCCATACACCACTGAGGTTATTTAGTTTTCAGGTTTAGATGAATGTATATAAACATAGACACACATAAGTTATTTTGTTATAAAATCATTAGTTATAAGTCCTCACCCTTTGGAAATCGTTGTTCAAAGTGAATTGAGGATAAAATAGAATATGTAAAAATATAACATCATTGTGAATTTTGGAAATAAATAAAACTTAAGTATATATATCATAATGAAGAAATAGTAACATATGAGATCTTCAAAAAAAATTTATTTTTCATTGATGAATGATCATGAGGATAAAAAAAGAGAGGTATCATGATAAATTACCTCTATATAGATCAATATTTCTCTTTTTCTACTTCATTATCTATAAAATATATCTATTATATAGATATTGATTAATATTAAGTCATATATCAAATTATATCTCCATGGTTGTTTATAATTATTTATTAATATCATAATTTGGATATATAGACAATGATGATGATGTTTCTCCTCTTCTGATCACTAAAAATTAGGGTATTATAGAGATCATTGAGTTTCATCATTTCCTTTTGAATATATAAGAATTTTTTTACTAGAGAAAAAATTGATCTAGAAAAAATATCACTATTTTACATTTGATAGAGTGGTTAGGTTGATTTCATAAATCCTTATATAGATGTTCTTGTTGAGAATGGTAAATTAAAATAATTATAATAGGTTTAAATTCCCTCATATAAGCCTTGGATAATATTTAGGAATTTAATAGATTCATTATGTTTCATTAAGTATAATTAGTAAATTGTATGTCACTCTGGTATGTTTTTAGAAAAATTATTTGTATTAAAAAAAATCATTATTCAACTACATTGTTTGATATTGTAATCTTCTTTTATCCACTCATTTTGATACATGTATTTCTATAGTTATAAATTTCAAATACCAAAGTCTTCATTTTCTCTTTATCAGTACTTCAATTAATATTATATTTCAATATATATTATATTGTATAGAAAAACATTTAGAATATAGTATTTAATAAAAATATTTTACCCCATAATAATTAAAAATATTATTTTAGAGGATGATATTTTTTGTTTATTGATCATGACACATTAATTGTAATGTCCCATTTTTTGAACCAAGTTAAAATGTGATTTTTGAACTTTTTAATTTAATGCTCGGGTCGGATTTAAAACCATGGTTTAGGATGAATCTTTGCATGTTTGGTTTTATTGTATGTGTCGATATTGAGCTCGAGAAATGGATATATGAGTTTTATATGTTTCTCTATTAATTTTAGGGGAACCACTCCCGACAACTCGGTTTTATAAAGGAAAGGAAGAGGTGTTTGCATATGCCCTGCACGATTAGTCCAAATATGTGCGTTACAAAGTTTTGAGTTTCAGGTTAAATTAATTTAATTAAATTCTTGGATGAAATTAATTTAAATAAATGAGTTTTTGGGTGATTCATATAATGAAATTAGATTTGAGAGAATTTAATTAAATTATGATGAAATGGAGAATTCTTTTAATTAAATTCATTTAAAAAATTTATTTAAATAATGGAAAACATGGTTTTTTTTAATTACTTCAAATCTATGAGAACATAATTAAAAGAAAAGATATGGATAGTGAATAATTCATTTACTTAATTTTTTTAGAGATAATATAATAGAATGATGTTGAATTGGGTAATTAAGTAAATGAAATTTTGTTGTCTGTTTTTAATTAAATGATCTTGAGTATGGAATTTTATTTAATTTTATTTAGTTAAATGAATTTAATTTGATGGTGTTAAATGGGGAGTTATGGTTTATCAAAGAGGTGTATTGAATGATTTGTTTAAATGGGGAGTTGGGGTTTATTAAAGAGTTGTAATAAATTAGGTGTTTAATTGAGGAGTTGGGATTTTATTTAATAATTTTTTTTTTGAGAAAAGTGATTTCAAAGGGGTTGGTGTTGTTTCTTTTTTCCTTTTTAATTCTATTGTGGGTTGGTAGACATGAGGAAATAAAAGTTTTGGAGTCTGTTAAATAGTCATTCATAGGACTAATACCCCCATATTTGGGGAATGACCTGGATTCCAAAGATGGTAATTGATGTTTATACTATTCGCTGTTATAAATTATATGATTTCACCTTGAGTGACAGATGTATTTTCCACTTATTGTTGATTATGAGTATTTTTTAAAAATTTCTTTCCCTGATATGTCATGGAATTTTCATTAAATGCATCATCTTAGGCACATAAATATTCACAATCCATGCATATAGCATTCCATGTAGTTGAATTTTTAGGAATCCAGTTAATTTTTATTTTTTGCCTTTGGTGGAATGCCATGTTGGGATCTGATTTAGCATTCCTCTTTAGATAGCATGTTTCAGTGATAGATTTAAAATTATTAGGTGATTATATGCCATGCTTCTTTTTTGAATTACATGTGTTGCTATTATTCCATGCTTATGTGTTATATAATTTTTGTGTGTTAATGCATGTGATTACATGTTATTAATGTTTTGATGTATAAGTGGATTCTAATGTAAAAATGTTAAATGGAAATTGAATTAATTAAATGGGAGCTAAACTAAACATGTAATGTTTATGGGTTCTTTATGGATTGGTATATTGCCACTCATATCACATGTGGGGTTACTTTTTGAAGAATCTCGATTAAATAAATGTGACCCTAAGAGGTCTTCTTCTAACTAAAAGTAATTTAGATGCTAAATTGAATGTTTAAAATGAAATTATGATTAATGTTAAATATTTAAAGAGGAATTTTTTTTGTATGTTGAATGTTTTTCCCATGGGGAGTTGACTGAAAACAATGTACCTTTCTGTGAAATAATACTTGTAAGTTTGTTAAAAATTCATTCAAATGTTTAAAAAGATAAAATGAATATGAAATTGATAAAATAAATATTGTATTCTAAGCCTAGGGGATTCTGTTTTCCATGAACAATAGATAGGGCCAATGAGTATGCTTCATAAGGGACAAGCTCAAGGTAGGTTGAAACTTTTGAGCTACAGATTCTTTTTGTTGTTGTGAACATTTGATGTTGGTATTGTTTGAGTTTTGTTGTACCTAGATTGAATTTTGCGTTTGTAAGAAGAAAACCCTTATTTTGAGGGGTGGCCGATGTATCCTGACTCTTGATATGGGAATAGGATTTGTGGAATTATTTGTTCTGTAGATTTGACATGGATCAGGCATGGTCATCAGTTAAAGAATCCCTTGGGTTAACTCTAGAGTAGAGTGTTTGGGGGCTTTACTGTAAGTTCATCCCACTACTCGGGAGGACTTTTGGTATTTGGGAATTCTTGACAATTGTGGGTGGTCCGATGTCATAGCATCTCTCGATGGCTTCCTGGGGAAGATATGTTTGTAAAGGTATGTAAATTGTAATGTACAATGTTTTTTAACCTCGTTAAAATTCATTTTTGTGTTTTTTCTTTTAATCATTAGCTTATTTTTAAAACTATTATTTGGGATGAAGTTTCATGAGTTGGTTTCATTTTAAGTGTTAACATCGGGGTTGAGTAACGGAACTAGGATTTTCATTGGTGGATCGATGAGTATCAAGAGAACTAGACCCAGAAACTCAACATTAATAATGAATGTTAGAGGCATTAACATGGGATGCACACTATTAGCCTTATCATGTGGGTCAAAAATGTCGGATACTCAAGGTATCTGTTAGCGGGAACATGGTCTGCGCATGTTCTGTCAGACCGTGTGAGTTAAACTGAGCGACTTACCTAGTTTTGAGTTTCAGGTAAAATTATTTTACATAAATTCCTGGATAGAAGGAATTTAATTACATGAACTATTGGGGTTTCATTTTATAAAATTAAAACATTAATAATTTAATAAAATGATGATGAATTGTAAAATTTATTTTATAAAATTTAGTTGAAAAGTATTTAAATAAATAGAGTGAAACATTTGTTTTATTTAATAAAATTAAGGTTGAGAGAATTTAATTAAATGTGAGAGAGATGGGGAATGATGAATTCATTTAATTATATTATGTTATAAATAAATTAATTAATATATATTAAATGGGGGAATTAATTTAATGATATTATTTTGAGATTTTTTAATTAAATGATTTTGAGTTAAAGATTTTGTTTATTTAAATTCAGTTCAACAAAATTTAATTAAAGTGTGTTAAATGGGGATTTGGTATTAGTCAAATATGTTTAACAAATTATTTTTTCAAATGGGGAGTTGAGGTTTATCAAAGAGTTTTAATAAATTAGGTCTCTAAATGAGGAGTTTGGGATTCATTTAATTAAATTCAAGGTAAAAATAAATTGAATAAATTAATTCAAAATAATGGTTCTATTTAATAATATTCTGAGTTAAAAGGAATTTAATTAGTCATTTTAAATTGGGGGGTAATTATTTAATTAAACTGAGGTTGAGAGAATTTAATTAAATAACATGAATTGGATAAATTATTTAATTAAATCCAATTATAACACATTTAATTAAATGATGGTTAATGAGGTGTCGAAATTTTTTAATTAAATTTTGATGATATAATTTAATTAAATAATAATTAGTAAGAATTTTTATATAATTAAATTATGTTGGAATGGAATTTAATTAAATAATTTGTTAGATGTGGATTTGGGGTTTTATCTAATTGAATTCAAGGTTAAGATGAATTTAATTATATTATGGAAAACTGGGATTCTATTTAATTAAATTGTGTTGAGAGAATTTAACTAGATAATGATGTGTTGGGGAATTTAATTATTTAAATTCATTAAAGATTAACATAATTATATGATGTGTTAAATGTGGAGTTTTGTTTTTATCTAATTAAATTCACGGATAATATGAATTTAAATATTTGATGAATATTGGGGTTCTATTTAATAAAATTGTGTTGAGAGAATATAATTAAATAATGATGTGTTGGATAATTTATTTAATTAAATTTTTTAGAGAATAATTTAATTAAATGATGCATTAAATGTGGAGTTGGGTGATTATATAATTAAATTTAAGATTAATATAAAATTAATTATTTGATGAAATATGATGTTATTATTTAATTAAATTATGTTGATAGAATTTAAATAAATAATGATGTGTTGTAGAATTTACTTAATTTAATTTGTTGGAGAATAATTTAATTAAATGTTGTGTTGAATGTGGAGTTGGGTTTTTATCAAATTAAATTCAAGGTTAAGATGAATTTAGTTAATTGATGAAAAACGAGGGTTTATTTAATTAAATTGTTTTGAACGAATCTAATTAAATAATTATGTTTTGGAGAATTTATTTAATTAAATTTTTTGGATAATAATTTAATTAAATTATGTGTTAAATGTGGAGTTGGGGTTTTATCTAATTAAATTGAAGAATATGATGAATTTAATCATTTGTTGAAAAATATGGGTTTTATTTAATTAAATTGCGATAGATAATTTAATTAAATAATGAAGAGTTAGATAAATAATTTTAATTAAATTTTTTTGAATAGATTTTATTTAAATGAGGGGTAAGTGAGGTATAAATGGGTAGTTTGAGTTTTATCAAGGAAGCATTCTAATTAAATTATAATAATAATGTGGAGTTATTATTATTATTATTATATTAATTGTTAAAATTATTTGAAGGGAAATAAAGAGGAAGACGCAGACAACTTTAGTGAGTGGCGACCCCCCTCTCGGCTCTCTCATGGGTAGTGTACCACCCATCCTCTCGAATCCCTCTCCACATTCCAGATTATGTTGGTATCGTCATGGAAGTTTTCTATCATGGATAGGTGGGTCCTTCTGCATTAATTTTTTTTGTTCACATTGGCTATTTCCACTATTCATTACCTACGATGTATCCATGGTTCCACACCCTTTAGTGACGCTCCAACCCTAATCTTAGATCCTCTTCGCATGACTATCTCCATCTGGTTCCTTCCCAAAGGTTTTTCGTCTCATCAAGGTAACTCATTCTGCATGAGTATTCTAGTTCTCATTGGTTGTTTCAGATCTCTGTCACCCGGTCTCTATTAGGACGAAACCCTATATTCTTTTTTAATTCAGTTTCTTCATTTTATCAGGTTTTATGTGGTGCAGAAGATTTATTGGGATCCGTTGGTCCATATTCCAACAACCTCTGCCAAAGGAAAATTAGTTCGGCTCATTTTAGTTCACTATCATCATTCCTGGGAAAGGTTTATACACGTTATTTGGCTTCCCACAACTGTAATTAGTGTCTTGTGGCTTTTTAGTGTTTCAATTAATGTTTTGGGTGTGCATTGGTCCCGACTATACTAATTACTAGTGCAGCTTAATGGTTGTTAGGTGTGACGATAAATTCCTAGTATGCGTAAGATTTTGTCAAGGTGCATGTGAGCGTGCAAGCAATAGAATTGAGTTAAAAAGAATGGATTTGACATTATTTGAGGTAGGGGCCTAAACTTTTCCAAATTAATAAAATGTAGTGGTGTTTATTTATTACTTTTGGAAAAGATGGTTGTATTGTTGGATTAAACTATTTATTTGGGGAATGATATTATTAATTATGAATTAATGTTATTCTTTAAGGTTGTGAAATAAATAATTAAACAGGTTATTAATTATGAGTAATTAATTTTGATAAGTTGAGATAATTAATTATGAATTAATTATGTTATTTTAGATGATAATTAATCGAGGAAATAATTATGAGTTATGAATTTAGTTATGTTGAAATAATTAATTATATTTTTTGAAATCATAATTAATTATAGGATTAATTATGAGATATTAAACTAGTTAAGTTGAGATAACTAATTTTTAATTAATTATGTGGTATGAGATTATAGTATAGTTAATTTTTTGGGGGTTAATAATGAGATATTAATTTGTGAAATCTTGAGATCCATAAATAGATAATTAATTATGTCATTTTGAAATGGATACCTTGATATAATTAATTTTTCAATTATTTATGTGATATCGAAAGGTGTTCTTTTGGGATAATTATTTTGGGAATTAATTATGTGATATTGGGATGGTTCCTTTGAGATAATTATTTTTTCAATTAATTATGTACTTTTGAGATGGTTGTTAGGAGAAAATTAATTGTAGAATTAAATATATTATTTTGAGACAGTTGTCTTTTGATTAGTTAATTGTTAAATTAACTAGAGGAATTAAGGAGATTAATTAATAGTTTAATTAATTAATGTTATAGTTGTATTAGGTAATAGTTAACTTAATGAATTTAATTTCTTTTTTAACTAATTGTTGAGTTATTAGTGAATGTGATGTTGTTAATTATTTAGTGAATTAATTCCCAGACTCAATTTTTTTTAAAGGTTGGGGCCAAAGCCTCATTTTATTATTAAATCAAATAAAAGACCTCTTTAACTAGGTTGAGGGAGACCCATTACATAGCCCGAAGGCTCAGTGGGCAATTTACCCCATTACATGACCCGTTGGCCCATTATTTTGGGCCAAATCCCATTCTATGAATAGTACTGCTACAGGACCCATGTTGCTACAGTGCTGCATAGTACCTGCCGCTGCTACAGTACTATGCCGCCGCTACAGTGCCCACTGTTGCAAAAGTATCACAACTGCTACAGTACGCTACATTAATGCTACAGTACCCTGTGCCCAATGGGGTTTGAACCCCAATTTTTCATGTAGATTTAAGGGGTGCTTACCACTAAGCCAAACCCCAACTACAATTCACGGACTCAATTAATTTGTTTATGAATTAATTAACGGATATGATCTTGGGGTGCTGACATGACATTCTAGACCCATGATAAATATATATCTATGATTAATAAATGGGTTGTGAGACAGGGACTGATGCTCCATGTAATAACAGGGTGCTGGACATGGCGTTCTATAACCAGTATACATGAAAATATTATTTTATGGGGCATGGAATAACTTTCCAAATACCCATGGGTTCTGATATAAAAACTGATGCTCAAAACACTCACGAGGTTGCTATATGTGATGTTATACACCCATTAATTGATATTGGGTTTTGTGTCCAATTGGTCATACACGAATTCAATTAAATGGTTACTGAAAACAGATGTGATGTAATGTTTTGTGATTTGAATATGAGAAATGGTTCATACTCTGGAATGTACGAGATAGGTGGTGAGATATGGATATCCAGGGGAACTCAAAGATTTATGCAGTTAATTAAGGAATATTTAATAATGTGTTAAATAGTTAATTTATGTATAATATATATATAGTTCCTTTTTAGTCTCGTATTCCCAGCTATGATCTGAAGCATGTATCTCCATCAGGTTTCCATTAGGAACCTGGATGGGTTGTAATTGATATATTCAATTCTATTATTACTTTATTATACCTACACTCTATTTAATTCTTCTAAATTTCCTTGATTGAGATAGACACTGGTGGCCTGACATACTGATATTTATATCTCATACCATACTCGGGCCACAAATGGATTGGGGTACTTGAGTTGACTCTACTTGTTTTCTAAACCTTGGATATTGGATGGTGTTATTTCCTTGTAATTTGGAGTTAGGAGCAGTGGATCGGGCAGGAGCTTGGAATGCTCATGGAGATCTCTCTTAGGGCTTTGAGTCCTTTCCTTAATTCTTTACTAACATTTAAATCATCTTGTTTTGTTTACTGCTTTCAAATATATATCACCATGACATGCATGCATTATATAAACTGGAGTTGTCAAATTTCTTTATTCAGTTGACTATTTCTTTATATCTACTCCTGACATTGTTTAAATTTATTATCTATTTATTCTGTGTAATTTGAATATGAGGGTATAGTCTCCCAACTAAATATCTGTAGACCCTACCTACTATTCAGAAACCTCTAGAGTATGGGGAGGCATGCATGAGGTCACATGGAAACCGGTCTGGCTACTGGTTTGATGGTAAGTCGGGTAGGGACGTTACATTGATGTTCCCATATGGAGTGAAATATTAACATCATTAACTCTATTTTATTGTAGTCGAGTATAAATTCATATCTATTAGGAAGGAGTTACACAATAAAAATTCATTGATGTACTTACTAATTGTCGAGGTGTTGAGTTATGGAAAAAATTATAATAAAATTAAATAAAAAAATAACAAATTAAATGTGAAAAAAATAATAAATGAATGTGTTTGTGTTGGAATTTAAATTAAATATATATTATGAAAATATATATGTTTTATATTCATATTATGAAAATCAAATACTCATTTTTTATGAATTAATTATTTAGTATTTAATTTTTTTTGAATATATGTTTTATCTGTATCCCAAAATTGTGAAAGAAGGTTTTATCAATGGTTATAGTTTCACCATTATAGTCCAATATGATTTTCCTAATTATATAATTCAAGGTTTGAAAAAACACAATAATTTAATTTGTAAATGTGATCATTAATGGGATGATAAATTACAATCAAAATATAAAAAAAACTCAAAATAATCATTTATTATAAAAAAACACATTTTGTTTATTATATCTCAAATAAGACCATACATAGCAGATCATGGACATGGAATAGGTAAAAGGGTTTAGGATTCCCTAAATGACTCCCAATCATAGAATCTGAATAGATTAGAATAAATTTAAAACAGTTAGGAAAATAATAGGTAATGAAATAAAACTCTAACATGGATAAGGGAATTAAAATTTCTATATTGGAAACACTCCCCCTATGTCAGCAGTTCCACTTTCAGATACCCATATTTTTAATTTATTAATATTAATAATTACACAACATGTAGTGAGTTAAATTGTGTATATTCATTTCAACCTTTCTATTTTACTTTTATCCATAAGGGAAGTTAATCATCTTCTAATCTTCTCTTCAATTTTATATCAGTGATCAAGTGTTACAGTACAATGTTTTCAATGACTGGGAGAATGGAAATTTTCTATAATATACTTTCACAAAATATTTCATTAAAATTGTACATTGAATTCATATTTTATGCATTGTGTGTATTTCATGAGTAGGTAGTTGGGATTATTCTCTTGTTTTCTAAGTCATGTTTCTTCCTATGTATTTGGTGTACTATTATCAAATACACTGCGTGTGGACATCCAATTTTACAAAAATCATTATCAATCATTTCAATTTAATAGAAAAAATATATTATGTTCAATGTTTTCAATATTAGTTATTTGAATATATTAAAAAATATGCTTAATATAGTTTGGGAATTTACTAATGAAAATTCATCAAAATGTTATAAACAACTCTTGGGAATCAGATATCCAACAATTCTTCATTTACCATTCCTTAATAAAATAAATAAATAGGAGTCACCTAAAAGATAAGATGATGATGTATGAGGATAAATAATCATTAAAAAAATGTATAAGGAAATATTTCAAATTTCCTCAAAAATATAAATTTGTTCATTATTATTTTCTCAACCTAATGTGATTTTAGACACATTTTAATGTAATATAATTCTCAATTCCATAATTTAATTTTTTTAGCATAAATAGACATTTACATTACTCATTTTAAAATAAAATTCTAACTTATTTTCTATTATGAGTTACAACTATTGAAGGGAAAAAATGATTACCTCAGGGAAAAATGATGGGGTAATACACTCATAGGTTAAAATCCTTATTGTGTTATACAATTTGTTTCAAAGAGGGTTTATATATCAATTTAAAATGATATTTTTATATCCAAAATTTTTATTCACCTGAGGTATGATATTTTTTTAACATACTCTTCATGATAAAATATTAAATATAAAAAATCCATATTTATTGAAAACCACTCAAAATCAATTGAAATTAAGACTATTTATTAAAAAAAATTAACTATAAAATCTAAATTATTTCATCCTAAATGATAAAAAAGAAATTATAAAGTCCATTGATTTCTTATTTTATAAATTTCTAGTAATTTCTTTTTTAACCCAAAAATAATTATCATTAAATATGTCAAAAAAATCAATGATTTTGGTAGTAATTTTCAAAAATAGTGTCCTCAAAATTTATAAATATAAAATTCATGAGGTAATTCATATAATGTAAATTTATTTGATGAAATATTGGTTATGATGTTCAAAACTAATATCCATGTTATTCATTAATTAAAAATGTTATCCTTGGTAAGGAAATATTCAAAGAAATAATATGTGGTGAAACAAGTATCACATAATATAAATTTTGAAGATGGACCCCCATGGATAAATTAAAATTATTGAAAGGAATATTCCATATGAAAAACAAAAAATATATGTTAATTTTTTAAATAAAAAAATTTAATTGAAACAGAAAACGAAAAAATATAGTATATTTGTTGGACTAAATCAGTAATGGTGGGAATGGTTAATTGAGGAGACACCAAATTCCAAATGTATTAATGAGATTCTAATGAATAAATTCCTAAATATTGAAAATTATAATCAATGATAAATAAAATAAAACAACATGAATGTTAATAATTACATAAAAACCAAATTAATATATATTATAAACAAAAATATGTTATATATAATCATTTGGTTTTTTAGAGGAAGTAATATTCATAAAATATTTCACTTGTAAAGTAAGAGTTAAATTGGTGGTACATATATAGGGTGAATCCTTTATCTAATGAGGTTATTAGGTGATACTATGATGAATATCAAGGATCAAGGGTGCACATAACTCCTTGTTGGTGAAGGTCGCATGGCCATAAATAGGCTCATAAGACTTGTACAATGTGAATTATATCAATAGTTTGGATGATGAAAGAGATGAAAGTTAAAAGATTATAACCTACTATTATGTAATTAATCACAAACTATATGTAGTTGTAAAAACTATTAATCTAAATTATACATAACTCATTAAAAAATATAACCCATATCATCAACCAAATAATGATTGTGGAGGGGAGAAGTTAAATCTAATGTATTGGTTATGGGTGTGGATAATGTAAGGGGTTTAGGTGGCCTCATGGTATAAGGTTTATTTGTTGAAGAAAAAGAAGTATACTAAGAGAGGGAATATCTTGGAGGGTACCATACCTATTGAACGAGTGGTGGAATTGTATCAGCATCACTTTAGGGTAGTCCTTATGAGTAAATTATTTTTACCATATTTCTATACCATCCATATTAAAATAATAATTAGAACGTTCATCTACTTCTGTACACCTGGATCATCATGTGGAGAAGAAGAATTAATAGCCCTATGTTATGTTCTAAATGGGTGGAATATATGAATTTTCAGGTAACACTAAAATTCAGTGAACGATGTATGTATATATCAGAGATAAAAATAGATGATGTTTGGGTATTTATAATATTGTATTAGTATATTGATGTTTTTTATGGTAATGAATCTAACATCCCACATCATATATGTAATGCTAGTATTAATGAAATGTTGAATTAAAAATATGGAGAATGAGTTGATCGATGTTCTCTAATATGAACAAGATAATACCAGAGATCAGTTCATGTGATCTTTGTCTATATATATATCAAAGGTATTCACTCAAGGAGGGTAGGCAGAACTACATGGGTTTGTGTGGTGGGATGGGCGTAATATTTTCACTAATGACTAAAATCTCTCATGATAAATGAAAATGATTGAACTCCTTCCCTAATGTGATAAACAAACATGGTGTCTCTATTATTTTCCTAGTATAGTAGTTTATAAAACTCTTATATGGTATTGAATTGAAAATATATCTCTTGACAATTTGAAGTATTAACATGTAATACGATAATAAGGCCCATGAGGACCAATTGTTTTTAATATTGTCTAAATTAGAATGTAACTGTGAAAGAAAAAAAATAAATATCTATATAATTAAAATAAGATATATGACTTAATAATATCTATAAACATGATCTGGATAGTTTCTCATCGTCAAAGGAGAGTGGTGGTTGTGTCAGAGTGGTATGAGCTATAGGAGGTTCCCTAAAACATAACTCAAATGCTTAAAATGAATCTATATTTTCTATAATCAATTTTATATGACGTGGAATTAATTTTAGAGATCATGGTTCCACTGAAGAATGTGTCAATGGATGATATGATGGTGGAAAAATATAACAATTACCACTAGTAGACCTGGTAATGAGTTGTCCAAAAATGAAAAAAAATCTCTTCGAATTGAACACCAACCCATCAAATTTAACACATTTTTATTGTATATGTTGAGGTAATATTCAATCCTAAATATGATCTATCCTTATATTCAATAAATATAAGAAAAATAAAATATAAAAATATAAAAATAAAAAAGGAAATGGGATGTTTGCGAAATTAGACAAATATATACTATAAGGTCTGTTAATCCCATGTACTTGAAGTGTATGATGTTATGATTGAACAGTTTATGTATTTTGCATATAATCCTATGAAAATTTTATGTATGAAATAAAATACATTACAATGTATAGATTGTGATATGTGATATATAGTGGCATTAGAGCCCATGTTATGTATTAAATTTACATGGTAGGTTGATCACCCATGAATCTATAAAGGATACACTATATATGGATGTTACATGAGATGGGATTCTTTTAAATGACTCTTGAAATGAGGATCAAGGTATTGCACTATTTAATCCCAGGTATCCATACTTTACATCTTGTATACATTTGGTATTCATGATCATCATAGATTTTTAGAAAAACTATAAATCAACCCCACAATTTCTTAAAAAGATGTAGAATAACATTATGTGTGTGAAAAATTACATGAAAATTTAGGGAAACATTTTTTAAAGGATTTAGAGGAGGTTCACTATCATAAATATTGATCTGATTTATATGGAAAGATTTAGCTGGTGGGGAGGTGGTGGCCCAAATTCTTGGGGATGAACGAAATGACTAAGGCTTTATAAATATCCACACAATGTTCCCTTATATCCAACACACAAGGTAGTAATGTTTTTATATGTAACATTATTATTATATATATAT
The DNA here is from genome assembly GCA_963277665.1 of Viscum album. NCBI lineage: Eukaryota > Viridiplantae > Streptophyta > Magnoliopsida > Santalales > Viscaceae > Viscum > Viscum album. Next base: position 1,719,438,771 of record OY728143.1, read on the forward strand.
ATATTATTCAAATTAATTCCTACACTCAAGTTATTACTTTTATTTATAGAAAAAATATTGGATGTTTTTCTACGAAGTGGATCATGCCTGAGATTTTTTCCCCAAGTTTAAGATACAACCATAAAATCTTATTACATTATTAATAATATAAATTCAGTTAATTTATTTAAAAATTACAAAAAAATTTACATTGTGTTACATAAAAATAAAACGAAAAATATGAAAATATGAAACAATTAGTGAGGAGTTATTTCAACGTAGACTGACTTTTCCATCCTTAAACATCACCAATACTCAACATATTATTCATTCTTGATTTAATAATTTTTTATTTGAAAGAATTTTAAATTTTAAAATATTTACAATAAATATAATATATAACATATAATATTTAATTTTTATCTTAAACACAAATGATAATATTTATATATAATTATGTATAATTCTTTATGAATATACAAATATGTAATTACTTGTTTTTCACAATAATACACAAAATGAACTTACATAAATATACATATCTCAGATTATTTTAATACAAATGAGGATAGATGATGGTAATTAAAGTTAAATGAATGGTTTTTATAAACCCACACTATGGATTTATTGAAAAATTAAAATTTAAAATGTAGATATGGATCTGGGTTACCCCTAGAAAGTACCACTATTTATATTCTGTTGATTAAATTCATAACTAGAACATTCATGTACTCTAAATGAGTGTCATTCATCATTTTTTATAACAAAAAATAATAATATTTCCTAAATTTATTTTAAAAAATTCTTTCTATTTAGGATTGATAGGTTGTTTCTTTTAGAAGCCCTACTTTTTGGACAAGGTGCACTATTGGTTTAACTGTGTGCCAAAAAATATCATTGTAATGATCCCATTTTTTTAAATCATATTTTTCCCACATAAATATCTTTAATATACAAAGAAACCAACAAAACATTATCACCATAATAAATATCATTACCATAATCAGGTATGAAACTAATTAAAATGACCAATAATATAATTGGTAAAAAAATAGTAATTCAAAAATTAGAAAATATGGATCACCTAAATCATCTAGAAACATCGTCCCCACATAAAAATATATATAAATAAAAGAAAATATATGTATACCTATAAAAATATTCTGAAAATTAAAATATAACCAGTTGTGAAATTTTAATGAATATTGAGTGATAGAAAGATGTATCATTATATAAAGTATAAAATAGAATGTGAAAATTGGGATTTTAATGTTATAAGACCATTGGTACATAGAATCATTGTTAAATATTAACATTTTTAACACCTTAGGATTTGACATTATGTATCTTTTTGAAAATAAATTTAATATTCTCAGTAGAATACGATGAACAAAACACTGATCTTATAAAAAATAAAAAAATATTATTCATTTAACATGACCATTATAACCCACATGTTAAATTAGATGGAATAAAAATTATTAAAAACATTATGAAATATATAAATTTATAACTCAATATTAATTTATCAATTATTTATTTTTGAATAAGAAGTTAATTTTTTATAAAGCCTTTTTGTTATACAAATAAATAATTTCGAAAAAGTTAAATTATATTTTATTCAATGAAAATATAAATATATTTAATTGTTGAAATGTCAGAAATTTAATTTTAGAAAATAAACATCACAATTGGATTCAGAATGTAAAAATTATTTTTGGGGAATTTTTTTAGAATTTTCCGAAAAGCGTAAATCTTCAGTGAATAGTAAAACATTTCAATTGTTTATAAAACCCACATTTTTATTATATTTAAATTTAATAATATTTTAAATTTAACTCAATGTTATTTAAGATCCTTTTATATATAAAAAATTTAATTATTTACATTTAAAAAATCCTCAAACATTATTTTTGAATAAGTACATTGTTTGGCCAAAAAAATACACATACAATAAGACTAATTTTATTTTTTTTAAATACAATAAATTTATATGTAATTTTATAGAAAATTAATTTTTAAAAATTTATATATTTTTGCAATAATTGCATCTAAATTATTGGTTAATGAAATTTTCAATTTTTTTGCATTACAAGTTACCATGGAAATAAATTAATTTTATATAGTTTGTGTAAAATAATATAGCAGGTGACAGTTAAGTGGTAAATGATTGAAATACCAATAATATACAATATTAACAGGGTGTTTCATTTCATTCTAGACCTCAAAATTCTATTACAACAAAAATTATCATCTAAATTCGTTGAAATTATTTCACCCAAAACTGTTTGGATTAAAATATTAAATAATCATTATTTAATCACTTAAACCCACCCATCATCATGTAAAATACCGCCCCCTTTATCATCACAAGAATTTACTATTTTTAAATATCATAGAATCCCTATCCAACCCTCTCCTCGCATTTCCATGTTCTTCCAATCTCACCCAAATTCCAATTCTATTTTCATTAAATGGTCCATCAAGTTGGTGATATTCAAAAGGTAACTTTCTCAAACAACCTCTTTTAACAACATTTCAATTCCACCCATCTCATAACCACCTCCATCTATAAAAACATATTTTCTACATTATAATGTATATATTTTAATTTATTTTGATATTAAATGTATAATATCAATTAATTTTTCACCTCATCTTTTTCATAAAAATAGAACCATTGTCCAAATTTTAGCGGTTAACCATCTCAACGGATAATGATGTTTAATTTTCAATTACTCCCTTCGTTGATGGTCATTATAAATTATTAGGGTTATACCAGATTTTTATAGGTATATTATAACATATCTCATGTTCTAGAAATAATATATAGAACTCATATTAAATAAAATGAATTTATTTCATGATGGTTGGAAAAAATAAAAATATAAAACTAAACATTTATCATTAACATATTATCAAATGATTCATATTTATGTAAGAAATAAAATTGATATATGGGACCATTTTAAAACATTAGTTTACTAATTTATTTTTTTAACTTTTATAGTTCTATTTAAATTTTAAATGAAAATCAATAACTATACAAAGGTGAATAGGTTATAAGACCATGAAACAAACGCTCCAAAAACATTGAAAAATTTATAATAATATTACAGGAAAGATTTAATATGTTATAAAAGTATCATATAATCAGTTCTAAATATAAATATGGTTAATTTTTTAATTAATACAATTATTTAAACCATTATATATTATGTTAATGTATGTAAATCTAAATGGAAGCATGAGGTAACAGTTTGTCATATCACTTTTATTTATGTGAGATTTCTATCTTATTCATTCCCTGATTTATTTAGTGTCCTATATTTATATAATGTTGAAATATATTACCCTAAATGTCATTATTTTTAAGGTATGGTACATTTAATTTTATAATTTTTACTTTTATGGGGAATATGATATGACTTCTTACATAGTTATAAGGGAATTATTAACACAACTTACATTCTTCATATTAAACACCCACTTATTTGATTATGTTAGGATAAGATTAATTTTAAAATGAATTTTAAAAATATTATTTTTAATGTCAACATGATTTATTTTTATTTTTATAATATACACATATTTCATTCTATTTATTAATGCTCAATTCTAGGATATGATATTTATATGGGCCATTCCTTTAATAATTGTCTTTTTAAAAGTTCCCTTAAGGATTTATTTTTATTCCACCTATATAAATTAAATATTTTCATCTAAATTGTTTTTTAATATTTTCTTATGATTTATTTAAATTGACTTTTACTCATTATTTACTTTTTACCAAAGGATTGAAAGGATTTCTTTTGAAATCTTCAAAATGATATTTTTTCGGACTTTTATGAATAAAACATTATGGAAGGAAAATATTTTTAACTTATAAAAAATTAGTATATTTTTATTTATTAATTTGAACATAATTATTATATGTTACCAACATAGTATTAAAAAGTTATTTTTAATGAAAATTATTAAATTTATAATTATGAAACTTTTTAAAAATAAATTATGTGTAAATGAAATTGTAAATTTTCCATGAATTATTTCAAGTGATATTTCAAAATAATTTTTATCTATGAAAAATTTATTAGATATTAATTATGTTATATAGGGGATATTATATAATTATATATTCATTATTTTATTATCATGGTATATTAGGTTTATTATTGAATTGTATTAATGAATATCCTTGATTTTTCAATGATGAAATGTTTATGTAACCCAATTCATTTCAGGGGGTATGATATGATGAATGATTTGCGTTTTATTGGAACACATATATATGTTTTTCATTATCAAATGGGTAATTCCTATATCTCCCTACAATGAATTGGGTAAATGTGTTTTACTCTTGAGATAAATATGTTATAAATGAACATGATTTCAAGTTCAAAATTCTATATGTGAACAATTATTTCATGTCCATATAGTTATGTTTAGAATTGGGTTTCATTTCCATAAGTTTATGTGTGGACATATATTTCATTTATATATTATTATGCATGATCCTAGTTTCATTCACATATGTTTATATAGGGTCCTGGTTTCATAAACTTGACTTAATGATTGAACATATTTCTGTTTATACATGTTCACAATGTTGTATATTTTTATTTATTCCACAATTTCATGTATGATGCCAATGTTAAGATCTCATGGATTAGATCTATTGATTCTTCTATGATTCATGTGTTATGAACTTCTTATATTCTTTCCATCACACTTGATTATGAATCTATGATATAAGGGGTATAGATTTTAAAATTTTAAGTCGATGTCCTCACACTCTTATGAACATGTTGCCCTTATGTGATTATTGATATCTCTTTACATCAATCTTACTAAGAATTTAATATCATACCATTCATATGTTTCTTTACCATAGTATAGGATGGAATGTATTGAGTGGGATTTTAAAAAATTATTCTAGTTATGAATCACTAGAAGGGAGAAGGTGTAGATGTTTTATGAAGAAAGTTTTTGTGATTCACTGTCTCTGATGTCACTAAACTCATAATTTTCTTGAATGTTTTATGATATATAATTAATATTAATCTGTTTGGATGTAATAATTATTTAAGAATAGTGGGAGACATTGTAGTATATATAAATGAAACATTTATTTGATCTTCGGTACTATAAATAGATAATCATAATAAGAGACCAATGAGTATGTATAAGTTACAATCCAAGAGTTTGGATAACAATCTTGAATAACATAAGTTAAAAATAATATTTCATATATTTAAATTTAATAAGTAATTTCCTTTGATTTTGTGGTTTTCAGTAGGATTATTATTTCTCAAACCATGATTTATGGATTCAATCAATGTTTGGAACCAGAAGTATCATTTTTATCATTGAATGTGACAGAATATTTTTTGATGAACAACCAAATGAGGTGATTATTGAAGTAGAAGATATTTTGTCCAAATAATCATCATGGAACATGATTAACTACATGTTCCTTAACAAACCGTCATACTTGCTAAATAAGTGAATGATATAGTTCAAATTGATTTATTGTAATAGAAACTATATAGGAAAGAATATTAATTTTCTTAAATATCCAAAATTTGTGAAATAGCGTAAGGGTAATTTCTTGAATGGAATGACAAGGGGATTTAAATGTGAAAGGGAAGAACATAAATAGAAAAAAATAAAAATTTTATTAATGGATGGGTCAATTTAAATTAGGAGAAGGATACTTGAACTATTACACCACATTCACTCCATTGATTCATGTGAAAGGAGTTTCAAAATTACAAGAATCGATGTACTAATTGAAAATATCATTAATGAAATAAGGGAGGTTTCATGATTAGAGGTTACACTACTGATGATGAAGATACTATGAATTAAATATTAATGAAATGATATAGAAATTATTATGATCAGGAAACATATTTATTTTTTTGAGAAGAAATTGGGATAAATATAGTATTTATGTTTTGTAATTAAAGGATTATTATATATGAATCATAAAATATATTAGTATTGTTTAGTAAGGATTTAAAATTATATGTTGAATAATGTCAATAGATTAGAAAATTATTTTAATAGAAATGGGGGTATTCATGGAAAGAACGTGATTAAGGAAATTATAACCCTTACTATGTTCTTGATGTTTCCATAATGTTTTTTCTAATAGGCAGATGATTAATATGGATAAATTAAATTGGACAGTATCGATGACCTCAGAACTAATATTGGATTCATTGAAAAAGTATTTTAGGCTATCATAGATAAAATTTATAACATTTTTGGATTTAAGGAATATATCCAATAAATTGTATTTTATTTAATGAGTAAGAAAGCATTCATGTTTTCAATAATTTCTTTTTATAAATTTAGGTTATTTCAAATTTTCAAGATAATACATGTTCAAGGTATTCAACTATCTGTTATGTTACATCCAAAATACCCTTTATGGTATTTTGGGGTTAATGATATATTCATTTTTTAAATTTAGTGACCTTCCATGGAATTTATAATTTTGAAAGTCTTATACGGTTATCTAATTATATAATGATTTAGGTTGAATATTAGATGAGGTTTTATATATTAATGTATTTCATAACAATATAAATATTTAAGGGTATTGGATAACCTTTCCTAACCATTTGGTTTTTATAACTAAGATAATATAAATGAATTTTCATCCCATTATGGATCTAATGATCCACAAGTTATTAGTGATTTATATTTTCACTTTTATATATTATACTAGGAAATTAAATGGAAAATGATCCACGAATAACCAATGTTTGATATTTTTTTAATAGGTGAAATAAAGTAAGTATATCATCTAAAATTATTTTGAAAAAAAATTTTCTCATAGTATCATCATTCATAATGATATCATTGACCCTTTTAGACTTATTATGTATAGAGTTTTCTGGTCATTAAACTTAAAATGAAAATTTTCTATATCATTGTCCACAAGAACCTGATATTAATAATTCTATTCAATGTCTATATTTTTACTTTCCACTAATCTTCTTTTAATATGAATCCTAGTTTTTTTGTGATATTCACATTTTACATTACCTATTTTTAATAAGAAGTTTTATTAATCCTTTCTACTATTTTGGTTTTCACAGAATATAATTTTCAAATATCAACATTTTATTTTTGAAGTGAAATTTCAATTTAGGAGGGATAATGTCTCTAATATTTGATCATATTGGGATGGTAATAGAACTAACGGTACTTCCACTAAATCACTTTAATGTCCATGATGTGTTTACTATAAATTTATCAAGAACATACATACCTTATCATTCACATATATTAATTATAGAGTTTATACCATTGGATAAAGACATTTATTATATTGAAATACTGTTAAATATTATAGATCATAGTGATAATGTTCTATGAAACATGATCCGTAACCTGGTAACTTTTTTTTAGTGAGACCATCAATTTGATAAAGCTAGCAAGAAAACTATGGATGTGAGGAGGTAGAGGTATCCTAATCTATTTGTATATAATGGAAAATTGCAAGGGTGAAATTCATTTTATAGGGGGTATAATGTAACACCATAAGATATTACGTTGTGTGACTTTTTTTTAAACAAATTTAATCTCAGGGATAGATTACAACACAAAGAGCACTGAGATTAAACGAAATCCAAAATACAATTACTTTAACATGAATATTATAAAACATATGATGAATTATTATGAATTATTAGTATGGTCTACATTTGGAAATATATATCTTTCCTACACATTGTTAATGTATAATGTAATTCTTTCAGAATATGCACAAAATTTTTGGTAAAATAGTTTCTTCTTTATGTATGGGGTTTCTAAAAAAATTTCATTATATGAGATAGAAATTATAGAAATTTTTTTGAACCATTTAATAAATTAATTGATAAAATAGAAATCATTTTTGGATTCATCACATCAAAATTATCTTAGGATAAATTTATGTGAATTTTCAGAAAAGATTAATTTTATAGTAAGTAATAAAAAATAAATATGTTTAGAAAACCCTCAGTTTTATTATTTTTAAAATTCATTTTATGATTATAAATTGATATAAAAGTAACATATGAATTTTTTAGTCAGATAATATATAATTTTGTATATTTTATCAATATTTACAACATTTTTTTTGTATATGTAGAAAATTGGTTTGCATTAAGTATAAAATAATCATTATTTAATCACTTAAAACCACCACTCACAACCTATCTCTCTTAAATACACTTAATGATTCTATAATATTTGATAAACTCTCACCTACCCCTCTACCAAAATCAATGTTCTTATATTCTCACAGAAATTCCAATTTTATGATGTTGATGGGATCATTCAAGAATGTGATATTCAAGAGGTAACTTTCTTAAACAACCTATTTAAATTTCAATTTTCTCAGCCTTCTATTGAATTACTGTATCCATAAAATCATAATAAATTTATTTTCATGTATAATGTGGATTATTATATTTTTAATGGAATATATTATATAGATCCCTTTTCCTATCCCCTCCTATTTAGAGAAATGAAACCATGGTCCAAATTATGGCGACTAACCATCTCTATAGATAATGAATTTTCATTTTTCCATTACCACCTTCAATGATAGTAATAAAATTAATATTATATTTAAATATAATTTTTATAGGAATATTATGACCTATTTCATGTTATGGATATAATATATAGACATAATTTTAAATTAAATGAAACTAGTTTTTTGTGGTTGGAAAACCCATAAAATAAAACTAAATATTTACCACTAACATTTCATTAGATGAATCATACTCATTTAAGAAATAAAAGTAATATTTGATACCATTTAAAAATAATTATGTTCACCAATACCATTTCATTTTACTTTTACTGATTTTTTTCCACTCTGGTAAGAAAATCCATAATTATACGCAAGTGTACAGACCATGAAACTATGAAATAAACGTAACTAAAATAATGAAAATAATGAAATATTGTTAATGAATGGGTTAAAAGATTTTATAAAACTATCTCATATGGTATTTTTAATATCAATATTTTTATTTATTTAATTAAAAACATGTTTTAAAAAATTATACATGTGGTAAAAGTATGTAAAACTAAATAGAATCATGATCTAAGGGTTTATCATCTCACTTTTACTTATATGAGATTTATTCATTATTGACAACTTATTTCTTTTTTTGTGTTTATAATTCTATTTTATATATCATATCATTAACATAATTAGATTCATGATATTAAAATTTTCATTGGATTATTATTACATTTATTGGGTATATGATTCAACTTAGTACAAATTGGTTGTTGAATATTTATCCCTATTTTCATTATTTTGGTTGAACATATACTTATTTGATTATTCCAGGATAAGATTTTTTTAAAATAACATTTTATTAAATAATTTTGTATTTCCAATTTTTTATTAGGATTTATAGTGGACAGGCATATTAAATTCATTTTATTAATTCTCTCTTTAATGATATGATACTTATAAGGGACTATCTTTTAAAAAATAACCTTTTCAAATCCCACTTAAAAATTCATTTTTCATCCATGTCTATGTTTTCTAAAAATGTTTCCATTTTTTTTTCAAAAATATATTATTATTTTTAATTAAATTTTTATTATGGTTTGACTTTTTACAAAACTTTTTTTAAGGAATTATTTAATTTTTTTCTAAACAATGTTCTTTCTGACTTTTCTTTAAAAAAATTAGATAAACTTTTAAACATATAAGACCAGACTTGGTTTTCCCCCTACAATGAAAACTAAATTATTTAATTACTCCTTTAAAATAATTCATGGTTTTTTTTGAAATAATATTTCTTCTTTATTATTGTGTTTCCCTTTAAAAACAAATGTTTTTAAAATAAAAATGATATTTTTTATGAAATATTTGAAGTGTTCATTAAAAAAACTTTTTATCTAAGATAACATTATTTGATTTTACTTATGTTTTATTGGGTGTATTATCCATGTATACAATCCTTATATTTTTTCATGTACAATTTTTTTTATTATGTCATGATGTTTATAAATACCATTACTTTTCAAATGATGAAATATTTATGAAAACCATTTATTTTTATGGTTTATGATATGATGGTTGATTTATGTCCTTAAAAATAATTATGGTTATCATTATTTGATGGGTATGAACTATATCTCCATCATATATATTGGATAAAATGAATTACTCATGAGGTAAATATGTCATGTGGGAAGCAGATTTCATGTTCATAATTTTATGTGTGGACCTATTTTTCATGTACACTAGTTTATGCATAGACTTAGATTCTATATCACTAGTTTTTGAATTGAAATATCTTTCATGTACGTAATATTATACATGGACCTTTTTTAATACTATATGTTTATCTAAAGGCATAGTTTCATGTATTTAACTTAATGAGTGAACTTATTTATATTTATATATTCTTGGAAAGTTAAGAGTTTTTATATATGAAACAATTTCCTATTTCATGTCATTGTTACACTCTCATAGATTATGTACCTTAATTAATTTATGATTCATGTCTTATATACTTCAAGTCTTTATTCCATGACTTTTGATTAATAATCTATGATGTAAAAGGAATTGGTTTTCAAATATTAATTTTAGGTTCACATACATTTGTGATCATGTAATGATTTTGTTATTATTGATATCTATATAGTTTAAATATATTGAGAAACCGATCCCAGAATATTCTTATATTTCTTTTCTATATGATATGAATGAAGGTATTAAGTAGGATATGTTAAAAAAGTGTTGTTGTTATGAATGAATATTCAGTAAAAATATTGTGGTTTTATGAACTCGTTTTTTATGTGTCCATGATTTCAAAGACACTAAACCCATATGGTTTTGGCCTAGTTTTTTTATGTCATGTAAAGAATATTTAACTATTTATATGTAATATCATTTTATGTAAATATTTGTTCACTATACCATTGGTATATTTCACTATTGGGAATTATACAAATTGGGGATAATTTTTCAATTATAATTAGTGTTTATTATTAGTAATGTCAATGGATAGGTATTGTATAAAGGATAAATGATAGACTCAACCAGTAGAATCCTACCATTTTAAGCTCATTTGTTAGATGTTTTGAGGGTGACAACATATCTAGGGGTTCCCTTTAATCATTAAAAAGTAAGGATTTAACAATTGAATCTTTAACAAAATCTCTTGTGGGGTATATTTGAGTTATTGTATATTACCACTCCTTCAATTCTAGCGGACCCACCCAATGAAACTACCCCCATAGCGTACTATATCCTTTTGGAATAAAAGGTTGTAATGATGGGATACATATCCAGAAATTGGTTTATTAGTGATTAATTTGTATAAAAAATGTTATTCTATTAATTCAATTTTTATGAATCAGTTAGTATAATAATGTATATGTTTTGTCGAGTTGAATTTGATTAGTTTATTTCTAGATAGAAATAAAAAATCAATGATCTTTTCAAAAATGAAATATATATTTTTATAAACTAAGGTATTCTTGATAATATTTTTTCAATGTAATATCTTTTTTAAACTAACTTAACTAAATATCAATGAAAAATAATTTCTTAATGTCCAAGGAAATTTTTTTATAAGTGTCATAAATATTATTATGTCTTAAAGTCAACTATTTTTCGATACATAAGGATTTTCATATTTTAAAGTTAAAATTGTTATATTTAAGGACTATTTTGATAATATAGACATTATTTTTGAAATCATAAAGAGAAAATAATATAATGGGTGAATTTATTATAAATTTCGAAAATACATTATTTTTTTATGAATAGTAAAAAATACAGTTTTGGGTTTTTAGAATATTTTATGACATCATATTTAAGTATTAATGATGTAAAAATTAATTAAATAAAATAAAAAAACACAAATATTGAATTTTATTAATAATAACTATTTTAATAAATTTTTATCATTTTCCAAACCTATAAGAAGCATTCTTGAAGTCTTAAATAGAAAACATGATTTTGAAAAATAATTATTTAGTTTCAAATTTAACTTTCCATGTCTTAATATGTATTATAAAATTATATTCAGTTATGGTGACTTAAAATATCATAATTTTTTAATCAAATGTCCAAAACCATTTGAAAAATCCATCACTAGGACAATAGTTTTTTATTTTACACTAAATATCTTACTAAGACCAATATTTTCAAATTATTTAACAATTAGTCTACATTTTTTATAAATACCCACCCATTTAACCAATATCATTAACTAATAATCAATTAAATGTGGATATCTAATGTTTTTTCTCTCCCAAGGAGTCCCCCCATGGTGTACTCAAACCCTCATGGTTCCAATCTTCATAATTTATGATTAACTCTCCCAGGTATGAGAAATCTATACATATCATTTCCATTCATGTTCCTTTTTGGGGGAATGTTTTCTAATTGAAACAAAGGTTCATTATATGAAAATAATATTATCCCATTATAGTAATAGTATTATTTTATCAATTTTGGGCCATCATTCTTCCTCAATTTACCTTTTTTAAAAAACCACGTTTTACACCCATAATGCTCTGGAATTTACTCCTCTTAGGATTTAAAAATTATGTAATGATCAAATCATTAGTAACTTCTATGTGACATGATTTTGATATGAAACATGTTCTTCATTCTCCACATTTTATTAATGAAATGATAACTTATTATCTGTGTGGATATTATTAATCAATTCATTTTAAAGGAGTTTCATAACGGTGATCCAATGTATTGCATAAATAATTTAATATCTAGAGATGACATGTTTTATGATACCTTGGTGAATAATCTTGTTTATTTTCATTTATGAAACCATTCTTATAAACATTGGTGATATGCTACTGTTATGATTCATGTTCTAATGATGCCTCATATTCATTCCTTATAGTTATACCTCATGTTCTTATTGATATGTCTTATTATGACATGTTATAATTATCTACTAATAACTCATTTACTATGATTAAAGCTCACCCTTTTCCTGGATATATGTCCCTATGATATGAGATGTAGTAAACTTATCCTATGGTAATTCCAAAGAGATGTAATTCTGGTTGATTTGAATAATTATTAATGTATTAATGTATTATATTTCTAATTTGGATGAAAATAAACATTAAAAGATCAGGTGTTCTGTTTCAATAAATAATAATATTATGTAACAAGAAGTCAGGATTCCACAGTTGGTATGAGAGAACGATTTATTTATTTATTGAAATTAGTACATAAAATGATATAAATAACCATAGGAAAATGTCTAAATATAGTAATAAATATTTCTATTTTGGTAATTATTATTGATCTGATTTCTAGGAAAACATATCTTTATCTGGGAACAACTAGTGGATTTTGATCCAATATAGATGTACCTAAGGGTAACACCTCCAAAAAATGTCATTATTCTAGGCTCAATGCGGAAATTGTGTATGAAAACTTGTCGTGCTATATATCTTATTTAAACCTCATAGGGGATTTGTTTTGTAAATAACATGTTTTTATGAACTATTACAATGGATATATAGAAAATTTAATTAAAATTATATTATATTATTTAATAACACATTTTTTCATGATTTTTTATGATAGAAAATACCGTTGAATTTTAAGATTCATAAAAGTAACATGTTTCTTACTATGATTTTCTTATTTTTAAAAACATTTGAGAAATAGGGTTTACTGAATAAATGGGGAGTGAAATGTATAATGAACTAACAAACTTTTGATTGAATATTTAATGTAAAACATTATGGGGGTGATGAAACAAAAAACTCATGTTTTGAATAATACATGAATCTTTTCTAGAGACCAGATTCACATTGAAGGGAATAGCTTTTCCTCTAATTCTTCATACATTAATGAGAGAAATATTTTCATAGAACTACCAACTCCTTGAATGATGAATAATGAATTAACTTTTTAAAAATGATCTTTTATTTTCTCGATTATTCTTAGATAGATAAATTGACCCTAAAATTATACCACATACAATGACAATTTGATTAGTGGTGGACACGTATTAAAATCTCAAAGCAAATGAGGGAGATTTATTATATGAAGTGGGAAGAGTTAAGTTGAATATTATTCAATAAATATGTTCCCAGTTCAATGATTAATAATTTTTAATGATTTCCTAGTGGAGAAGATTAAGGAGAATTAATCAATGGGATGCTATTGGATGAACATCACAATTCATTCTCAATACACCTTTATCCTTTTAAATGATCCTAATTTGATGGATGATAGATCCTTCCATAGAATTTGGCCCCATCCATTGGGGTGAAGATAGTAGAAACTATTCAATCTATGAGAAAATAGTGTAGATATTTTTGAAAGTATATTTAAATTTTAGAGAAATGAAATTTTCACATAGGTTAAAAGAAAAGAAAGAGAAATGGATCCAATATCTGGGAAGAACATTGATCATTAATGAAATGAAAAGGGAGTGAAACTTACAAGGTAAAGCAAATGTGGTAGAAGGATTAGGGTGTCTACATTCATGGGATTATAATTTGTCATAAATGTGGTTTATATGGGAATATATATATAGGAACTACAGTGGTGAGGTGAAGCCTTACCTTTTCAACAGAAGAGACAAAGCATAGATGGTGTTGGCCAATACATATGTTCAGTGATTTAAGTGTGTAAAACTTGGGTACTATTCAAATAAATTCCCAAATCATAATTTTGTAGAAGGAAACCACCATCAAAATCAAACATTGGAAAATGGAGGAAAGAAAATATTTCTCTATCACAATGACAAAAGAAGGGGACCTAAACAATATGGGGGTAGGTACACTCATTGTTCTCTCAATGATAGAAATTTATTTTTTTATTTTGGTTCTACACATTTATTTATTTTATCCATAATGGAAAAAATATAGAATTAATCCATAAAATTTTAAAATTATAGCTGTTAGTCAAGTATCCTGGAGGGAATATCCTAACATTAACAGTGTAAAGAAATTATAGTATTAATATTGGTTAGTATAATTTTATCATAAATCATGTAGAGATTACCAATATAGAATATGAAACATTACATGGGATTTACATTCTCTATATTTATTTTTTTATCAACCACAAAAGAAATAGAATTTTAGTATTCTTTAATGGAAGAACTATAGTCATTTTAATTGAGAGATATCCCAACAATAACTTTTTTTAGAAGTGTAACCCTTTGCCTTATATATGGAGATGGTCGGTTAAGGGAGATGTTGAAATGAAAGTTTAAGGATTGAGAATGTCCCCATAATTCACGAATGAATTGAAATTATTTACTAAAGAGTTAATGAAACCTATCCTTTAAAGAGTGGTAGAGTTATTAATTGAACTCATCATTACCTACATGATGATATCCAAGTCCTCATAGAGAATATAAAATATAGAGTTACAGTAAATAAATAGAAACTTTAAAGTTGTTTTGAAGAAGGTATTCATCTGACCATGTTTGACTCATTTGGGATTATATTATCTCTTTGTAAAGAAGAAGGATATATTGTTTAATCTATTCAGTAATTATAATGAACATAATGGGGTCACAGTGAAGAAATATTACCCCTCTTAATGATTATTTATTTATTTAATCATTTATGTGGGGCTCAATCAGTCACCAAGATTGAACTCCAATTTGAGTATCAATAATTGAGGGTGAAGAAATAATATATTCCATATACACTAATCTAAATCAGGTATGGGTATTATGAGTATTTTATTTTTCCATTAAACTTTGCTAATGATCCTTCTATATTTATGTATTTTATTAATAAAATCTATAGGGATTTCTTTGATAAATTCATGGTTGTTTTTTATGATATTATGATATATTTCAAAATTCATGAGGACTATGAAGATATTCTATAGGATATTTTGAAAACTCAATGGAAGGATAAATAGTAAAATGATTTAGAAAATTATAATTTTGGTTTAAAAAATATTAAATTTGGATGCACTTTGTAACCAATGAAGGAATGTTATTTTACATTGCCAAGATAAATGTTATAGGGGAGTGGCTTCAGAGATGAATTTTAACAGGGATTAATAGTTTCCTTTTTTAGTATATTGTAAGAGGTTTGTGAAAAAACATTCACTATTTTTTTATCCAATAAATATGTTAACTTGAAAGGGAGATGTTTTCATATATATATATGAATGTAAGGAGTGATTAAAATAATGAATGAATAGACGGTTTACTATACCTTTGTTAAATCTACTATATTTTAGAGAAGGTTGTGTTATTTTTAGTGATACATCTCTATAAGGACTTGGGTACATCACAATGAAACCAGATAAGGTTATCTCTTATGCATATGTACAATTAAAGAATCTTGTGTAGAAGTATCCAACACATGACCTATATTTAGTTGAAATTATTATTTCGATGAAGATTTGGAGGAATTCTTTTTATGGGGAGAACTCTCATATATACACACAAAATTTTTTTTTGAAGTATATATTCATGCATAAGTAATTGACCATGGGGAAAAAAGATAGTTAGAAATTATTAAAGACTATATTTATTTAATTCATTTTAACCCCAAATGTGAAAACAATCCCACTTGTTCATTTTGTATGAAATATCCATTTTTATATAAATTATGTGGATTCATGGAGATTAAATTATCAAATACCTATTATAGTTATACATGGTAATCATAAGGGAAGGTACATAAATCTTATAACAAATAATTTTTCAACCATTATTACTAGAGAGGATCAATATTTCTCAGAGAAAAGTTCATTTCATACAAAACTAGTGGAAGGCTATAAATAATGAGAGTTTTCCTAATATCAATGTTGATCCATAATGTGTAATAAAATTTCATATTAGAAAAATTATCCCATTTATCACATAGACAAACAAGGACCTGGTGGATGAATCTCATAACTCACAATTCTATACAAATCCAACATAAACTAAAATGTATTGGGATCTTTGTAATCATTATAGAAGAGATAATATGAAAAGGGATATTTCCGAACACACTATAATATTCTTCATGTGTCTACAATTAAAGTAAGACCCCAACTTCATAAAGTGATATTGTAACCACTACACATAGTATCATGGAAGGGGGACAATAAAACAATGCACATTATCACATTTCCCCAAATTTATATCCAAAGGAAAGAATGTGACATGGGTTCTTGTATATTGACTCTCCAAGAAGGACCATTTCATCACACTTCAAGAAGACTGCCCTCTTTACAAACATTCCATGATATACATAATGGATGTGGTTTGTACGTATTTTCTACCACATTATATCATTAATCATAATGGACATAGGTTCATATCTAAATTTTGGAGACGTTTTGAACATTTACAAAATAATTAATTGAATTTCTATACGAGCAATCACCCCTAAACTGATAGACAAGATGAAGATACTATTAAAAAACTCGATGACATTCCTAGAACATGCTAAATGGAATTTAAAGGTGGATGGGATCAACACCTCACATTAATTGAGTTCACACGAAACGATAGTATCAACTAAAATATTTTTATGAAATATATGAAGATATAAATAAAAAGGAATTTTGAACTCATACTTGTTTTGATGATGTTGGTGAAGAGGTTCTACTTGGGATTTATCATGTAAAATAGATGACAAAAATGGATTATTCCATCAAAAAACATTTATTGTCTTATAAAATTTAGAAGAAAAGCTATGATGATAACCAATAAAGGGACATGGAGTATTTTTAGAGAAACGTTTTTTCTTTAGATATCACAATGTAGGAGAACCATGTGATTTAGAATGAAAGGGAGGCATTTCCCCTGGTACATTGGCCCTTTTTAAAAATTGATAACATCAAATTAGTGTCAGTTCATCGAACACTTCTAACAAATATAGATAAATATTAGGATATATTCCATGTATCACTTTTTAGGAAGTACATGTGTGATCCCTTACATGAACTGAATCTAGAGGTAACACAACTGAAATATAAACTCTCTTATAAGGATCTCACGGTGGATATATTATAGAATAAGTAAAATGTTATGGGAAAAATGACAATCGAACATGACAAAGTGTTGTAGAATAAACATAAATATGAAGAACAGAAATGGAAAATAGAAAATATAATAATATATAAGTACCCTGACCTTTTTCCCAATTGAGAGATTGATTTGATATTTCAAGGATGAAATTTATTTACATGGGAAGAATGTTATGACCCAAAATTTTATAAAATGATATTTAATTCCTGAAAAAATTTGTTTTATATATAATGGAACCCAAAAAACCCTTTATCTCATTAATAAATATCATTACTTTAATCATATATGAAATCAATTAAAATTAAATAGATTAAATTTTGAAAGAACATAAAATATAAAATGTAAATTGGGATCATATGGATTTCCCCAATTAGTTAGAATTATCTCCCCCAAATAAAACACTATATAAATAAAAAAATATTATTAGTAAACCAATCTATACCACCCTCGTTTTGAGGTATAAAACCTTTTTTATTACATTTAATGTGTTTAAAGTACTTTGTAGGATTTTGAATGAGGTTTGGGGGGTCTGGAATGATTTTGAATATATTTGGAGACTTTTGTAAGGGTGCACAAATTGAAAATAGTTTGTGGAAATTGTGCGGGTTCTCCAGGAAATAGTGAAGGAGGAGACAATGGGCTTCACGTGTCCAATTTAGGGATTTCCAAACCATGGAAGGAAATAGTGCATACCCCTTCGGTCATGGACGTGGCCTACCTAAAGTTAGGATACAACTTTTCAAAACATGCTTACTAACACTGCAACAACATAAAGATAGTGTTTTTAAATTTGGGCTCCCGCGATCTTGACCTATTTCCCTCCAAATTGTCTCCCACTCTATCCTCACTTGGGATTTTTTGTTCTCAATGTTTTGAGGTTCTCTCCCACATGTTTTGAATGTATATCTAAGGGGTTTCATGTTTTTTTGAATTTAGTCCTTCTCGAGTAAGTCTCTCCTCTTGGTTTCCCTTTGGTTTCCTCTAGGACTTATCTCCCTCCCTCTCGATTTTCAATATATACACCTATTATGTGTAGATATAGGGTTGTGGATACCTTCTATGTTAATTTTAAATCTTTTGGATTTTAGGTAAGAGGATCTAGAGTGGTTTTAGTGGTGCGTTCGCTAGATTTGGGGCACAGTTACATGTGGGACGATTTCTACAGAACCCTAAAAGGATGGTGGAATCTCTGTTACTCCACATTCCTCAAAAATGAATCTTGGTTACAATTAATTTGTGTTCATAAAAATTAATTTTATTTTTTTTGTGAAAAAATAGTTTGAAATCTAGATGGTGATGTTCTTGAGATTTTTGTAAAAAAAATGTGTTTTGGTGAAATGATCATGTTGTGGATTTTAAAATGAAGATTTTAAAATGGGTTTCAAAGATTGATTTGTTAAAATGGTATATAAAAAATTAATTTACATAATTATGATGTTTTATTAAAATGTAATTTATCATGTAAAATGATTAAAGGGTGTTTTCAATAAATGGGTTATTTATTGAATTGAATTGGCATGTGTTGGAAAGGGTTGTGCACTTATTTTGTAGCCTTATAAGCTTCTTTATTATTGGTTGATTAAGTGTTATGGATTATGTTGGTTTTGGGTAAGTGTTCAGGAAGCCTCACTATAAAATATGAAGAATAGTTGATGGAATAACCACCATTATTTGTAGTGGTTAGGAAGTACTGCTACTTATGAATGGCATGAATGGTATTGATGGAAGTCCCACAGAAATGGTTTCCCTGTTATATGTTGTTTTGAAAAGATGTAATTTGTAGTGCTAACATGGAATGTTGAATTTTTATATGGAATGATTATTTGGATTTCCATTGTTTTTTGATAATTTTGGTGGAAAATGATTTATAAGAAGGTTTTGGCATCTTTTAAGTTGTTTCACTATTTTTTGTTTTATATAAAATGTTTATATTTATGTGATAAAAATTTTATCCATGTGGGGTGTGTAGGGAAGCCATTTGGAAAAAACCTACTGACTGTTATTACTCATCCCCTACTTTGAAACTTGGGTAATTTTTTCGATTTAATTTTCCAGGACATATGTAAAGTAAAAGAATCTCATTGTTAGTGGTTCAAGGTTATTCTTGGGAGATCTGGTGGTTCTTGGAGCATGGAGCATGGCATGGAGCCATGAAGTGTGTCTTGGTTTATTTTTGGTCTCTTTTTTAGTCTTCCACATTGTACTATGATATTTAGTTTGGTATTTAGGGTATGTGGGTTCGTTATGGATTAGTTTTTTGTCATTTGGTAATGTATGAGGTTGGTAGTTTTCTTGACATGCATTATATAGTTGGTGGATGGTTTTGTTGGTTTTGTCTTAAGGGAAAATAATTCCCCAATTTACTCTCAAAGCCCTCAACATTTATTTCCAACCATTGGCATATTGGGAACGTAATGTAAGGCCTAGTAGCATTATTCTTCAATATAATGACAAAGTGATGGGGATGGATGTTACAAGTGGATTCAATTTGTTCGTTCCATGGCATTCATGTCAGAACAATTGTTCGATCCATTGGCCTTGATTGTTGGTCTTGGTGTTGACATTATTTTGTGGTCTATTCCTTGAGTCTAGATGGTACAAAGTAATAGGATTGTCTTAAAATTGAATGTATATCATAAAAGGATGTAGGTAAACCTTTTATATTGATCTTCATGTTACCTAGGATTTTGGTACATAAGTGTTTGGAGACACTTATAGGCACCAAGTATCTCATTGTCATGTGTGTATCCAATGAGATGAGCATGGAATGAATGGTAGAGAGAACTTCCCACTAGGATGCATATTTTTTAGGTAATAATTATCTAAGGTGTGATACAAATCTATGGATTTGAAAAATCTAAATTTAGTTTTAAAACGGAAGGATTTGAAACATGGAAACTGGTGGTATTTTGAAAATCGATTGATTTTAAAAACATGGTGGATTTTATAAAATGGAGTAATATGGGAAATGTAAATTGTGGAAATCCTAGTTGTTCTAATTTCTATGTAATTGAATATTAAAATTTTACACCATCTCTTGTTAAGGGAGAGAGAATTATGGTTGTTTCCATGTTTATAGAAATGGCACCTCGTAGGCATCGTAGAGACCAACAGAAGGATGTTGCAGAAAATGTGGTTTCATCTAAGCCCTAGGTGAACCAGCAGTGAGTGCTAAGTATAGTGAAATCTATCCAAGTAGTATAAAGTGAAACAAAATATGATGAACCAACTCATGTGGATCAAGTAGTGCATTTTCAGAAAAAGAATCCACTGATCTTCAGGGGTGATATAGAGCTGAAAAGGGCATAAGCATGGATGAAAAGAATGAACAAGATATTCAAATTATTGGGAACACTAGTAGAGTTTAATGTGAAGTTATCCGCATATATGTTGGAAGATATTACCCTTCATTGGTGGGATTTTATGGTCCCAGATAGAACGTAAAATTTTATGACATGGGATGGATTTGAGGAATTGTTTAACATAATATTCTACCCTCATACATTCTGAATTAAGTGCACAACATATTTTTTCTGTATGAAAAAGGGAAACAATTCAATAATGAAGTATAAAACTAATTTTATGAACTTCATGAGGTACGCACTCGAGGTGGCAGGTAGTACATCATTGAAAACTTCTATCTTCGAAGCCAGTTTGGGGCAAGACATTTGGTCCAAGATAGAAGTTTTGTTTGTAGGTGATTATACGGAGATAGTGAGTAAATACTAGGAGGCCAAAAGGGATCTATTGGGGGTTGCGAGTGGAAGAAATGTATTAGTACCCATGGGGAATAGTGGGAACTCAAACGCTAGGTTCAAGACGTAAAGGGAAACTTATTTACAGGCTCGGAGTATGACTCAGAATCCAACTACAAGATTGGCAAATATTTCTCTGAAGCCTCAGAGTAAACATGGATGTTTTTAGTGTGGTTCTACGAGCCAGAATTAGAGGGATTATTAAAAATAGCCTCAATAATGTAATAATTGAAAGTAGATGGGGCACCTTCAGTGGTATTGTCTTAATTCTCTAAGGTTGGGTGTCCATAAAACTTCTCAAGGGTGACAGGGGTCATATGCCTCGATAGAATGAGGAAAGTTTTATATGCCTTATCAGTAGAGTCGAGTCAATCATGGAAATTTTGGGAACACTATGACTCCTCATGAAATATCTCATCATGGATACAAGGAAAAAAGTGTCACAAGAAAGCAGTTGTTTGGAGATGAATAGTTTGTGATGGATGACCAGTCAAGACTATCCACAGTGCGAGGAACAGTTATTTTAAATTCCACATTGATGCCAGTGTTGTTTGATAAGGGTGCATCTCATTAATTTATTTCTTCTCACATCATTTATTTTTTTGGGTTTAATGGTATAAATGATGCATATGGTTCACAATCATCAAACACTTCTGGGTGAAAAAGTGTGTCGAGCCTTCTTGTGTATAGCATGTCATATAGTATTGGATGAGGTTGAGTTGACATGGGAGTTCTTAGTGCTTTAGATGGATGTGTAAAATATAATCCATGGTATGGATTGGTTGATAATGATTAAGGCCTATGTTTATTTCTATGCGCAAATGGCTAGTTTTGTGATGGATGATGGGATTAGACATCTATTTAGAGGGGAGGAAAGTAAAAATCTAGGTGCATAATATTTTTTGGAATCGACTATCGGTATGACCTCATATCAATTGGTAGTTTTTTCATTGGATTAATTGGAAGGTTTTGAGAATAGTGTTCTTCCATTTTCCATGGATCAGTTTATAGAAGTTTTTCCTGAATAATTCTCAGGGTAACCACCCATTAGAGAAGTAGATTTTACGATTGATCTCTATCTGAGGACTAGTCTTATATCACTTCCATATTATTGAATTGAACCAATAGAACTATGGCAACTAAATGTGTAGTTGGAAGAGTTAGAGAAAAAGAGGTTTATCCGATCTAGTACTTCTCCATGGGAAGCATCAGTGTTGTTTGTTAAGATGGCAGATGGAACATTGCGGTTATGCATTGACTATCGTAGATGAAATCCAGTTACTATAAATAATCGATATCTACTTCCAAGGATTGATGATTTGTTTGAGTAGTTGTGGGGATCTTAGTGGTTATCCAAGATTGACTTGAGTTCATTATATCACCAATTGTGGGTGAGGAAGAAGGATATCTTGAAAATAGCTTTCAGAAGAAGATTTGGCCATTAAGAGTATGTGGTTATTCCCTTTAGTCTAAATAATTCACCAGCGGTGTTCATGGCATTGATGAATCAGAAATTTTAGTGATATCTAGATTATTTTGTGGTCGTATTTTTTGATGATATATTGATGTATTAGAGGAAAAGGGTAGAACATGTCCAGCACTAGAAAATTATGTTGGGGATCTGGATATATCATCAATTGTATTCCAAATTATCAAAGTGAGACTTTTGGATACATGATGTTAATTTCTTTGGCCATGTTATTTCTGAGAAGGGAGTTTTAGTTGGTTTAGAAAATACAAAGGCAGTTATCTCATAGAAACCTCTAAATAATTTTTGGGATATAGATCTTCTTTGGTCTAGCTGGGTATTATCGATGTTTTGGATGTGATTTTTTATGACTGGATTCACCGATGATAGCATTGACTTGGAAGAATAACTCATTTTAAATGGATGATCATTGCTAGAAATTCTTGGAAGGGTTAAAGGGTCTCCATACATCAGCACCAATCTTGGTTTTTTCATAAGTGGGGAAAGGGTACTTGGTGTATTATGACGAATCGAGATCAGGGATGGGGTGTGTTCTCATAAAGGGGGTCATGTAGTTGTGTATGGATCACGAAAGTTGGGGATTCATGAGAATAACTACCCAACACATGATATTTAGTTAGCAGTAGTGGTTAATTCTTTAAAGATGTGGCGTCGTTATCTCTTCAGTGTGAAATTTATTGTGTTTACAGATCAAAAGAGATTAAAGAATATCATTTCACAAATTGATTTCAACTTGAGGCAAAGTAGATGGATGAAATATCTCCATAAGTTTGATTTCGACTTAATGTATATACTGGGTAATGCAAAATCAGTGGCAGATGCATTAAGTAGGAAATCATATAATCAAGTGGTGAAGCATGTATCAGATCTGTGGTAGTTGATGTTGGTCATACACAAAATGTAGTCTGAAGGTGAGGACTGAGGATACATATCAGCCTTCTTTCCTGTCACACTGGTTCCTGATATGGATTGTTTGGTTAAATAGGGACAATTATCTAATATCGAGTGTATGATGATGAGGTCGAAACTAAATGGTGGAGAGACCATTGAGAACTGGGAACAGAATTGGAATTCAATCAAGTGTTTTCATAATCTGATGGTGGTACTAGTGGATTGTCAGAAGGAACATCTCTGGTCATATCATCATTCCAGGTGGGCTGTCCATCCTAGAATTTAAAAAATGTATAAGGAGTTGAAGGCACAGTTTAGGTGGGCTAGTATGAAAAGGGATGTTTAATGGTTTTTCACAAGATGCTTGACCTTCCAGCATGTCAACGAAGAGCATCAGCATCCAACAAGCATGTTGTAGTATTTACCTATCGCAATATGGAAATGGGAGTAGATATCAATGTATTTTTTGATGTGACTCCCATGAATGGTCTTGAAACATGATGCCATATGGGTGATTGTGGATCAACTCAAGAAGTTGGCCCATTACATCCCGATCCGTGCATCTCAAACGGTGGAGGATCTATCCAAAATCAATATATGTGAGGTGGTAAAGAGTCATAGTATTCTAGATTCGATTATATCAAATAGATATTAGAGGTTAAAATCTTTTTTTGGAAATCCTTAAAGAAATCCCTTAGGAAACGGTTTACTATGAGCATGATGTATCATCCTTAGATGGATGGAAAATAAGAGATGACAATATAAACCATGGACGATATGTTAAGGTCTTATGTGATGGATTTTTCTGGTTCATTGGAGGAGAACACACCATTTGTGGTGTTATCCTATAATAACAGTAATGAGGGTTCGATACATATGGCTCCGTTTGAGGCTTTCTATGGTCGTCATTATTGTTCTCCACTATGTTGGGTGGAAACAGGAGAGACTTCGATGATCGGACCGAGCCTTGTCAAGTAGACTATGAAGAGAATAAAGGTTATAAAGAAGATGATGGAGATTGGTCAAAGTCGTCAAAAATCATTTTCAGGCCATCGTCGATGACCATTGTCATTCGGGGTGGATGATCCTGTGTATTTTAGAATCTATACTAGGTTGGGACATCCTTTGACTAGGAAGTAGGGTATGTTATCTCTGAGGTATATTGTGATTTTTGAGATACATTATAGGATTAGAGAGGTTTATTGTCATTTTTATTTTCCACCAAAATTTATTGGGGTTCACAATGTGTTTCATGTGTCACAGTTGAAAAAGTATCAGCCATATTGTGACTATGAGATTCGTTGGGATCATGTTTAGCTAGAAATGAATGCTTCCTTGGTTCACGTTCCAGTGCATATTGTTGATAGAAAAGATAATGTCTTTTATGGTAAAACCATCAGTTTAGTTCTTATTTTGAGGTAGCATGGTCATATTTAAGATAAAACTTGGGAATGAGACAAATAAATGGAAAATAAATGGCTTGGGCTCTTTCAACTACGACATGGTTATATACTTTACGAGGACAGAAAGTCAAATGGTGTGGAGAATGTACACCCCCTAGTTTGAATTATGAAGCCTTTAATGCCTTTTTATGTGTTTAAGGTACACTAGATGATTAGGGATGAGGTTAGTAGAGTTTGAATTGATTTTGAATATGTTTGGAAACCTTTCTAAGGGCGCACAGTAAGAGCACGGTTAGTGGAAACCATGTAGGAGTAGAAAGTGGTCTTTCCATAACCTGCACATGGTTTTAAAAACCATGTGAGGTAACCATGTTCACACATTCTCTCAAGGCAGTGGTGTGATCATGGTTAGCGCAAAGTTTTCTAAACTGTGTGACCACGTAATGATAGGGTTTTTTATTCTGAGCTCACTCAGGCTTGACCTATTTCTCTCTAAATCTTCTCCCACTCAAGTCTCACTCTGTTTTTTCAGTTCTAATGGATTGGAGGGGCTCTCTCACAAGTTTTGGAAGCAAATGTAAGGGGTATCATGGAGGTTTGAAGTCAGTGCTTCTCGGGTAAGCCTCTCCTCTTGGTTTCCCTTTGGTTTCATCTAGGTCTTCTATCCCCCAATCTCAGTTTTCTAGATCTACACACATCGTGCATAGATATAGGGTTTTGGTTTCCTTGGAAGTTAAATTTAAGTCTTTTGTATGTTTGGTATGAGGATCTCTAGCAGTTTCGGTGGTGCATTTGATGGATTTGCGGTGCTGTTGATTGTGGGTAAATTTGATTGGAACCTTAAAAGGTAGGTGACTTCTCTCTCGAATCCATATATCTATAAATTACAAATTGGTTACAATTAATTTTTTTCATAAAATTAATTGTTTTTTTGATGTCAAATATTGGTTGGAAATCCCTTTGGTGATGTTTTAGAGATTTTTAAGAAAAGGGATGTTGGAGTGAAATGCAACTGTTGTGGATTTTAAAATGGTGATTTTAAAATGGGAATGTGAGATTTATTTGTAAAAATTGTTGATGAAAAATGGTTTTCCATAATTATGTGTTTTTATTGAGATTTTAATTTTAATAGAAAATGATAAAGGGGTGTTTTTCTATAAATGGGTGATTTATTGATGTGAATTGGCATGTGTTAGAAATGGTTGTGTGATTATTATGCAGCCTTGGGTGTTTTGTGCTTCTTGGTTGATTGAGTGTTATAGATTTTTTTGGTCGTGGGGAAGTGGGTGGGAATAATCACTATAAAATGTGATAGATAGTGGTAGGAATAACCACCATTATGAATATTGGTTAGAAAGTACTGATAGTTGTGAATGGGGTGAACAGGATGGGCTGAGGTCCCACCGAAATGGTTTCTTTATTATGTGTTGTTTTGAAAATATAGAATTTCTATTGATAACATGGAATGGTGAATTGGATTGTGGCATAGTTGTTTGGATTTCCTCTATGTTTTGAGAGTTTGAGAGGAAATTGCTTGATTAGTAGGGTTTGGCATGTTGTAAGTTGTTTCACTATTGTTTGTTTTATATTAAATGTTTATATAAATGTGCTTATGGTTTTATCCTTGTGGTGTGTGTAGGGAAGTAATTTGGGAAAACCTACTGAGTATTAGTACTCACACCATACTTTTCCACTTGGGTTATTTTAAAGATGTCATTTTCTATGACACAGGTGAAGGAAAATTATCTTTTTACTAGAGGTTTGTGGTGATTCTTTAGAGATATGGTAGTGCTTGGCACATGGAGTCTTTTGTGGAGCTATGAAGTGTATCTTGGTTCTTTTTGGGTCACTTGTTTAGACTTCTACATAGTAAACTGATATTGTGTGTTCTTGTTTTGGCAAGTGGGATCGTTATGGATTAGTTGTTGTCCTTTGGAGATGTATGTGTTTGGTAGTTTTGCTGACATGCATCATATAGTTTGTGGATGGTTTGGTTGTTTTTTTCTTTAGAGAAAATCATTACCCACATTCATCTTGAAGCCCTTATCATTTATTTCCAGCCTTTGGCATCTTTGGAACATCTCTTAAGGCCAGGTATCATTCCTCTTCCCTCTCAAGAAAATGAGATAAGGTTGGATGTTACACAATAAATATAATATGAAATTGAAAATTGAATCAACATGTAATTGTAGATAATTTTTATTGATAGAATAAAGTTATATTTTTAGGGCACAAAGGGAATTGTGATGTTTGGGATATGACCATTTCTTAACCATTGGTCAATATAATCTTGGGTCAATATAATTTTTGGTCAATTTTACTAATGGGAACTATATCAATTATTATTGATTTTACCATTATAATTTGTGTTTATATGAAGTAATATCAAATGTTAACTGATTCTGAATAGAAAAATGATGGCTTCAACACATATATTCATGTCATTTGAAGCCCATTTTATAAAAATTAGGGGGTATGTAGTGTCAATAGGTTTCTAAATTGAAATGTCACTAGATATGATAAAATAATTAAATCTTAAAAAATATCACTTACATAATTATTTCATGTTATTGGAGATGACCATTTGGTCATTACTTGCTGAGCCACACCATGAAACTACCTCCATCACATACCTTACCCTTAGGGCATATGTGTGTTTAATAAGGGGTTAGATATCTTTTGATAATTTTCTTATAGGGTAGTTACTTTGTAAAAATATAATTTTTATTCTATTAGTTTCATTTTTAAAAAATAGTTTTCCATTATAATATGTATAATTTGTTGAGACAAAATTGATAAATTGAATTCTCGACCAAAATAAATCATACGACTGTTTTTTTAAATGATAGAAATTTTTTATATTCTAAGGTATAATGAAAAATATTTTTTATGAAATATTATTTAAAACACTCTTATTTGAATATATAGTATACAATAATGTTATAATGGTCCAAAAGTTTTTTACAGGTGTCAAAAATATATTATGTCTTAAAAAATTTTATTTCTTAATAAATGAGAATTTTTATATTTAAAACATACATACATTTTGTCTATATATTTATATTGATTAAATAAATTTGTATTAATAAACATGATGAAATTAGGTTACGGTGAATCTTTGAAAATTTTCTAAATTACATTATTTTACTAGGAATAGTAAATATATAGTTTTGGGGTTTTAGAATATTCCATGAATTCCTATTATGTTATAATGTTGTAATAGTTTATTAAACACAACAAATGGACTAAAATAGGTTATTTAATTTATGTTGCCAATTTCAATATATTTCAATCAATTCCCAAACCTGTAACTGGCCTCAAAAAATCTAAAATGGAAATCTTTATTTTGAATTATTTTTTTAAATAATATATTTTTTCATTCCAAAAGAAATATTAAAAAATAATTTTTGGTTCTAGTGGATTAAAAAATCATAAAATTTCACTCAAATGTCATGAACCTTGATAAAAACCGTGGGTAAGTGAATGTTTATGAATTTTCAACAAACTAAATTTCCAAGACCAATATTAGGAAATTATATAACAATTCCTCCACTTTATTTATACATAGCCACTCATTTAAACATTATCCTTCACTACCAATCCCTAATATATATCTTTATGGTTGTTTTTACTCTAAATTAATCCCCCTATTTTGTACTCAAATTCATAATGTTTCAATCATTATGATTTATTTGTAACTCTTCAAGGTAATGGTAACCCCCACTTATCTTTTCCATTCATGTTCATTTTTTTGGTATGTCTTCTAATTGGAAAAATATGGTCTTTTTATACAGATTTTATTATCAAATTACATTACTAATAGAATTTTATAAATTTGGTACCCCACCCCCCTTGTTTCTCTTTTCTAAAAACATTTTTAATACTTGTCATGCTGTCAAATTTAATTATCAAATTTATTTCTTTTTCTTGAGAAATTTTTATTTATTTTATATTTATAAATACACAACCCACTCTCTATTCCATGGGGTTTTACCTAGTTAAGAAATATTATTAATATGGGGATTTACATAAATTAAAAACATATTTCATTTCTATGGGATAAAAATGACATAATGATCATGTATTTAAGAACTTTTATACACCATGATTTTCAATGGAAACCCATTATTTATTCTCAATAGTTTATTAATGAAATGATTTATTATGATCTACATGGATCTCATTAATTATGAAATATTAATGTGGTACCAATATAGAACTCCAATGCATTAGGTAAATAATGTAATCTATATAGATTACATGTTTTTCTATTCCTCGGTGAATAACCTTAGTAATTTTTATTTATGAAACCTGGTTAATAAAAAATTAATACATGATTATAAATTACTCATTAAAATGTGGTAGACACATTTTCATGCTATAATTTATGCTCTTTTTTGCCTCTTATTTATAAATCATTATTATGCATCATTTTCTCAATGATATGTTCCATGATAACATATTATTTGTCTCTCTTGCTTATTCCCTTGCTGAGCTTTATGCTCACCCATTTTCATGATGTCTTTCTTGGGGATATGAGATGCTATAAAATATACCTTTGTTAAACCAAACAATATGTCTTTCAAGAGGAGAATATGAACGTTTTATGTTTTCATTTATTGTGTTTCTCATTTCAAAAAAACCGAACATTAAAATATCATTTTTTTATTTCATGTAACGAAATGTTTATATAAAGAAATGTTGGTTTTCATACTCCACATGTTATCTAATTCTATGGGAGGTAATTTTCCTTTTTTATAAATATTTGAAAATATTCCAAAAAAATTCCTCTAAATTAGTAAACTAATAAAGAAAATTTATAAGATTATAATCAACTCTAGTGTTAATATTATATAACAATTCTCTATTTTGAAATTAATTACATATTAATTATTTTTCTGAAATATATATTTCTATATTAGTAGGATATGTATCAACCAATTAACCATGGGACATCTTTTGGTGAAAAAGAAAACTAAAAATAAGAAAAGTGGTAAACAATAATACTGTAATAAGTGAAATTAACATGTTCGGGATGTAATTTCATTCAATTACATATTATAAAAACTACCCATTTTATATGTCAAATTTCCTATAAAGCACTTTAATTAATGAGATTAAATTTATCTGAAACTATATAGAATAATAATATATGAATATGTTATACTAATAACTGATTCCATCATCTATAAATTTTTTATTTCGATATGTTTTTGTGAAAACAAAAAAATGGGGACCTGAGGCTCTCCCCAAAGGATTATGTTTTCTAATATAGTCCCTTTTTTAATTATTATAATTTTTATGGTATTATATAATATAATCATTTAATTAAAAAAATGATATTTTCAAAGGGATTAAAAATGAAAGTAATATTATATAATGAAACATGGAGAATCATTTTCTAGAAATGTACATATTTTTTTGGTACAACCCAAACACAATCCTCCATATCCACTAATGATAATAGTAAATTTGAAATGGTTCAAAATAAAACCAACTCTGCTTCAGGATACATTATGAAAATAAATTATAAAGTGGGAAAGAAATAATAAAATAATTTGAAATAAAACAACAAACTCCTATAAATATAAGGGGAAGAAAATCAATACATTGAATACACACCCCCTTTAAGATGAAAATTTATTCTTTTATTCTATATTTTTTTAAGAATATGGGAATAATAATTAAATGTTGTAAGATGAATTAAACAATTTTTAGTCATTTAAAATTCACATGTTTTGGATTATTTATTAGGTTGGCCATATATTCCATAACATCTATTTAATTTAATATATAAACATTCAATTATAAGATTATAGGGTGCTTTATGGTGGAAATAAATTCATTTTATCCCAATATAATTCAAGAAATTAAATCTATAATATAATACAAGACAATCCATTTATTCTAAATAGTTTTTATTTCTTCAAAGTGTAGTTAGTAGTGTACTCTCATTGGATGAGTTTTTTGGTTTCCAAAGCATAAAATGTTTTTATTTTCAATTACAAAAAATATTTTATTACATATTTCTAAAAATTATTTTCAATTAATTATTTTTTTATATAAAATTTATAATATTCCTAAATATATGTTAATGATGTATTTTAATACATCAATGAATATTTCAAATATGAATTTACTATTTACATATAAATAATATTAAAATATTATGCATAGATTGGGAGAAATAAACCATTATCTTTCCCATTTTGATGACCATAGAAATAATCCATTATGGTCTATAATATAAAAATATAATGTAAAATGTGTTTTATAGATTATTAAATTCACTATTAAAAAATTAAGTGAAATGTTATGACATCTAATTCTACTACAAATAAATATTAAAAGTCACTCAAATTTAGATAGATAGAGGGTTCGATTAATACTCACCATATTTATTATTTTAAAAAAGGTTGAAAAAAAATGAAATTCAATGTAAGAATACCACCCCATTATAAAAAAATATGAATATTTATACTTTTTTATTCAAAATTGATGGGTTCTCATTAAAATAAAATTATATGGTCATTAAAAGACATAAAACCCAAAATTATGGAATAAAATTATCATAAAAATTATGATTGATTATTTACAAGAAGTATGAGTGTTTTATCTTTTATAGATAGTTTAAAATTTTAATCTATAAAAACATTTAAAAATTATGAAATGATCATATAAATCATAAAAATTGAAGTGATAGGTGACTAAAATTCCTCTATAAGAGGGTTTTATAATATGATAATATATGAAAAACTAAATATATATAATTATATTAAAAAAATACTGGGAAAATATTTTTATAGAATTTAATACCACACTTAATAAAGAAAAATTTCGGATAGTGTTTAGTGAAATATTAGGATTCAAAAATTGGGCTTTAAATAGGGAATGAACTATTATAATGTTTATTAGATACATTATGAATTAACATTACATAGAGGACAACGTTTTTAATTTTTATTTTTATAATTAAATATTTAGTTATTTAATTCAAAATGAATATTATTCATGAAATAAAAATATAGTTTTTTTGATATACCATTTTTTATACATAATATGGAAGCTTCAAGAGGGGGAATAAATAAACTATTTTAAAGCATACATTTTTCCCTCATAAAATAATAGTTAGATCAGATACAAAAGGTTACAAAATAATTATTGAAAAATTAATTCAAAATAATTGAATATAAACTATCGAAAATATATAACTTAACCAAATTAGTAGTAGTTAAATTTAATTATTTGAATACCATAAATTTAAAAAATGATAAAAAAAATAGTGTGTTATCATATAAAAATCCAAAAACCACTAAAAATTGTTAATGTATATAACCAAGTTAATATTCTATGAACATATGGAATTTACATAATGTTAACTAGGATGATAAATATTGATATTAATTGTAACATAGGTTCTATAATGGAAATATCTTCAATCGCTAGATTAGAAGCACAAGATCTTACCCAAGATATTCATCAATAGTGTTAGTATAAATTTATATCTCTATACTTATTCAATCATAATATTTATACAATAATTAATTATCCTTATAACTCTGTTGACTAATATAAAAAATACAATCCCAATAATTATAATTCTCCAACTACATCTGATAAAGAATATAAATTTCTTATACCCGCATCTTCTTCTATCATTTAGTATATAAGACACCAAGTTCCTATCCATTGAACTTATTCAATAAATATGACTAAGGGAAAATAATTATAGTAGAAAACACATATCCTTTATAACAAAACTGCATAAAAATGGAATCATATATACTACCTTGAAAAATAAACTAACGAATGCTATTTATCCTAGATGTAGTTAAAACTCGAATATTTTCATCAATATTTAGTTTTAGCATTATTCATATTGATAAATTTATGTTTAATGAATCCTTAATCATACATTTGTTGGTTTTAAGTGTACAAAAACCTGTATTAAAATCTCCATGTATATTGGGATCAACTATCTGTTAATAAAAACTTAGAAGATTTATTCTGATATTTTACTTAATTTTGGTTTAGGTGACTCATCAATATATTCTTAAAACCAGGTTCAGAATATGTACATTAATAATATTATTGCATGGATGATAAAAATTAATAATATATTACCTACATGCATAGAACACATATTTCAGGTAATTACAATAAATATTTTAGTATATTCAGGTTCATAAAATCTTAATTATTTAGATGATATTTCATTTTAGAAAAAGAAGCAAAAATACCCCAATTTCAATAGAAATAAAAAATCATAAATTGGTATGATTAATTTAAATAAAAGAAAACACTTTATTCTTAGAAAAAAGAAACCATTATACTATGAATTAAAATATGAATTAATTTTCACGGAATCAATCCCCTTTAAAAAAAACTAAATATTAATCTTCAAACTAAAACACTTTAACACATTGATAGTTATTCTATGTATTTTCTAAAATTTACATCTTACTTGATTATTGTGACATGCATTGTAAATGTAAAAAAGAAAAAAACATAGTGAAACTATATTTTGAAAAACATATTTTATTAAACAAGTCAAATATTCAATAAATAACATATAAAAAAATTCAAATAACATTGATAATTTATTCTATCGGATGATATGTTTAACACAATCAATAAAATTTTCTAGAAACGTATCTTGATAATACATATTCCTCAATACATATCATTTATATTTTATATAATCATTCACATCTTTATATAGTTATATCTCAAATACTTAATCCAAAATATATTGATCCATCCCCTTCATGTATCAAAAGTTGAGCTGGAAATCATCATTTATCCTTAATATGTTAGGATTACTCAATACTTATGAGTCTAAAGGCTTCATATGAGAGATTAATTATTGAGTATCAACAAAATTACCTTGTAATTAATTAAATCTCATAATGATATAAATATTTACGGAAAAAACATTATATATTTTATCTAAATGGGATATTTATTGAATCAATTGTTTATTATAACAATCTTATCTTGATATAGATTCCACATTTGATTATTTTATTAAGGATTTACCAATTAAAAACTAATTTATCCACAAGAACCCCATTTTTTATGATTCATATATAAAATCAATATCTTTTAGATTCCTTTCTAAATCAACTTTCTCTTGTTGAGTGATATTTTCATCATGAAGATATAAACTAATTCATTTTCTTATTATCTATTTTTATCATCATTCCAATTATCCCAATGTGACTTTTTCCCCATATATAAATCTTTTGGAAGTTAAATTAATTTATTTCGATATGATGAATTATTTTATTTGTAAATAAGTTGATTTTTTATTTTGTAATTTTTTTTCAAAAAAATAAATAGGAGATAAATGAGAACAAGAAGTGTTCATAAAATATATGTGTAACGTTTCATCATATAGAGTAAACTATTTATATGTAACACCAATAATAAATAGTTGTTATGATAGTTTCTCTATTTTTTATAGTGGTGTAAGTGAAAGGTATATTGATTATAGTTTCTCACCAACATTCTTTTATTTTTATTTACATTTTGAAATTTTAGATTCAATGATTACTAAATTATTCCATAAATTCATTTTAAATTCATTATTTATATCCATAATATTTAAAAATTGCTTCGTCAATATGGGATACATTAACAATATTGAATTATTTGTTTTCATAGACTAATTATATTTTACCTTTATTATAATAAAATATAAACATACATTTATGTTCATCAAAAGTATGATATTCTTATTTTATGATAAGAATTACTTATTTGAGCATTGTCTCATTTTTTAGGTTTCTTATTCAATAAATTATCATATTTCATATAATTTATGATGATATAATCAATACTAAACATTATAAGACTATAAATATAATCAATAGTTTTCTTATTTGATTCTCATTATTTCAAAACTACATCAATAATATTTTCAATAAATAGTAATTATTTACTTCCTTCTTACAAAAATATTATAAAACATAAATGATATTCATAAATCCATAATATTTTTTTAAATATATTCTTTATGAAGAAAATAAAATAATGATAATCTGATATTTGAATATATCTTTTAGACTATAATACATTAAAATTTATAAAATGAATAATAAAAGTTTTCATCTAAATATAATTTGTTCTATTAGGAAAGTAAATATGACTAGAAGTATTGCGATTCATTAAACACAATTGGGTATCTAGGACTTTTTAGTCATCCAGATATATTTATTTATCATTTAATAATATTTATATTTTTTATCACAAGGATATTATAATTTATATTCATTATCTTTGGTATATATATACACATATATTAATTACAACAGGAATCAATAAATTATTACAGTACTCATAATCAACTGAACAATTCATGGGTGAAAAAATATGATTTAGATACAAAAAAATATTTTTTTAGAAAACCTCACTACCATAGAATGAAAAACCTATCTCTATTTATATTTTAGTATAGGTAATGTTTTACTATTACCAAATGTATCCAATAATAAATGTATAGATGGATCTGATTCCATTTGTTTCCCTTGGGTGGAACTAATATATAGTACTGAAGAAATTATTTTTGTTAAAAATTATTATATCTTACTATTTAAACAATTTATAGTTCCATAGATATAGGTTGTAAGAAAATATGAGTAACAAAAAGTAATCACATTAGAATATAAATGATCTAGATGATATATAATAACTGATCCAAACAAATATAAATAGAACAAATATAAAAATAAATGCTAAGTTAAACTAAACATAAGAAATGAGGAGGATGAGTCTAGAAATTATTAAGAACATTATAAATATATTAAATTATATATAAATATTTTAATCCTTATAACATCGTTTACTTCAATAAAAAGTGATCTAAGGATTATTATTATGTTCAATGAAACCAAATGTTGTGGAATAGAACCCTTTTAATTCAGGGTTTCTAAATAAAAATATATTACCTTAG
Source organism: Viscum album (assembly GCA_963277665.1). NCBI lineage: Eukaryota > Viridiplantae > Streptophyta > Magnoliopsida > Santalales > Viscaceae > Viscum > Viscum album. The sequence goes on from OY728143.1 coordinate 1,719,475,271, forward strand.
AGCTTTTATCATAGACTTTCTTAAAATTCCTTTCCCAGTATTATTTAACAAAACTGCTGTGGGTAAATTTTCATAACCCTAAAAATTCATTGAAAATGTTTTATATCATAAGACATATTCTCAATTTTCTTATACTGTATATTATTAAAATCATGATGTTTATATATTCATAACATCCATGATCATGGATTATAAAAAGTCAATTGTTATTATCCTATAAAATTATTTAATCATTAAATATTCAAATAAAATAATTACAACCCAAAAACTAATTTCACTTAAAATGGATCCTCAAAACAACAAAAGCACTCTGATCACACCTAAATCTAAACTAACATAATTTCCTTATAACTGAGGTCGCGATTGACACTTATTAGTTCTTAAATCCTCCCATTCAATGCGACTCATGTTGAGTAGTAATATTCCCATAAGACATTGGAATCTTATTTATATTCATTCCGTATAATATACATGTAACTGAATCTATAGGTACATCATGCACATGTTTCACTTTTAATAAAATTGGAATCTTAAACAAGATCATTTAATTCATTAGGTTTAGGTGACTCATTATAATGTTCTATTTAATCATATTTACAATATGTATTTCTATAATAAATGTTTCTCAATGTTAGTAATTAATAAAGAAGAATATATATACACTTTGTAAACCATATTTAATCTAAAATAAAATTTATGTATATAGTGATTCATTAATAAAAATTATTTTGGAATATTTATCATTTAGGAAAAAAACTGAACAATTTATTATTTTTTGATTATTTAAATCCACTTAAAAAATTTAAATTTTTTATCTCCAATATCTTCTGATTTGTTTGATTAGCATGAATAACATATTTGAGAAAAAAACCTTAATTTAGAATGATTCATTTTGGTTAACTCATAAAATGAATATGATGATGTACTTCGAAACAATTTTAGAGATAATATACATGATAATGAAATTTCAATGAAATTCATAATATTTCATTCATGCATTCATCTGCATATGTATTTTTTTTATTATAATATTGTTCATGTCGTTATTCTCTAATGTTAAGGGGCCTTTATTTTAGGAATATCTGATTGAGTATTTGTCATGTATTTTTCTAAAAAAATGACTTCTCATAAATTTTTTACAGATCTATGTTTGTATTAGAAAAATAGATATGTAATAAGGTTTTTTAGATAAACCGCAGGAAGTTCCTTTGCAAGTCCAACCATTCTTTCTGTTTTAAAGGAATATTATGCAAGAAGGAATGGAGATGTGAAATAGTAGTATAAAATCTTTATTTAGTCATCTCATCATTTAATAGAATAACACTAAATAATAATATTTTAAAAATTAATTTTTAAGTTGATAATATGGTGAGAGGTGATTTATCTCAATATCGGGGGTTTGAATCACATAAGGTTACTCTTTTTATAGGCATGTGATGGAATTTAGGGAGATATAGTGAAATAAATGAATAAATAATCTAAAATAAAATGATATATGAGATTTACCTGTTTTATTCAGACATCATTATTCTAATGATGAATATAGGATTCAACTTAATAAATAGTTTCACCAAATATAAGTTAAATATTACTTATATATTAAATATAATATCTATTTTAGTATTAATATTACATCATATGTTCAATGTTAGAAAATATAAGAATAGATTAAATATTACAAAGTAACTTATAAGTATTTTATATTAATCATCGATTGATTATTACATAAGGATATTCATCGTATGTTTGGACATTATTTAATATATTTTTTGGAAAAAAATGTTTTTGATTCCATAATTTTTAATATAAATATTTTGAGGTATATAATGCATTTGGAATAAAAAGTATTATTTGATTCTTTTTATTTCTAGTTATATTTAGCGTTGTTTATTTTTTCATTATATGATTGAATGATCCCCACAAAAAATTTATGTTTTATTTATTTAGTAATCATTATTGATCTCTATGGAAATATAGAAATTATTATATGTCATTATTTATATATCAGTCAAAATATTACTTTTAATTTGACATAATGGTCTTATTTTGAAAATCCAATTACAATTTTGAAATTCATTGGATTATGTACTGAGATAAAAATTCAAAATTCTTGTTTACATTTTTGAATTAATCTAGGGCCATCTTCATAATTTCAGTCTCTAACATCTAACAAAATTGTTTTATTATACCTTGCACATATGGGATGTTTCATTTAACTAAACTATTAGTAGTAGTTATATGGAGTTGAGAATTTTTTAAATCCATAAATAAAACCATGATTTCCCTTTAACAATTTTTAGATGCTTTAATAGATGATTAGTCATTTTATCCAATTTTTTATTATTGATTTATTGATATAAAATACTCATTATATTTTTTAATGATATTATATTGATGATTTTAAATAATTATTAATTGTATATTGTTGTAATATTATTTGAACCTCTATGAATCCTTACTGTAAGTATTAAATCCCTGTATGGAGTCTATAACAATCTTAAACGGACATTCATCGAAGAAAAATATCGTCTTCTTGAAGTATTGGGAAAAGAAGTTAGATCCACACCATGGTGGAATAATCCATGATAGAATGATGAATTGAAAGGTAACAATTTCTAACTTTTGGAGACTATTCCCAAATTATTAGTTGTTTTTGAAAGAAAATTTACATGTTTTGTGAACCCAAGAAAGGTATAAACTATTTTGATGAGTTTCACCACAATTAATGTTTTTAAAAGATATCCAATTAATTATTAAAAAATTAATTACTCCTTAAAAAATTATAGAATCTTTATAAAGCATTTGGAGGTTATAAATAAAGGCCTTTGGTGTTTGGTTTTCAACAATCAACTTTTTCTTAAACTATCTCATGAAATCAATCACAAATCATTCTCAAAGATCTAAAATATCTGAAAACCCTCATCTACTACAAGAGTGCGTGACTATTGTTATATATTATCACCCTTATCATATCTCTTAATATCTCATAGTATTTACTCATATTATTTTTATATAATTGGGACCAATATTAAACATTGATTCTCCTATAAATAATTTTTTCTTCGTCTTTACTATTTTATTTTTCTAATAATATTAAATTTATGGACTCAATTTTTCATTCCATAATGGTTAAAACGTGAGGGACTATTCTTTAGTCAGTTTATAGTTATAACCAATAAAAATATATTGTAATTTGAATTTCAATTTTATTTCAACAACCTAAAAAATAATTGTGTCTTGGTATCTTGACAATTAGTAAGGTTAAGGATGAAATTTGTTAAATAATCACATGATCAAGGTGTCAGATATAGTGACACTTCAAGATATATTACTAAACAGCCATACCAAATTTAATACTTTATTTACATATTTCATATTCAATTAAATTTTGATTTCAATCATTTAAATTTATATTTCATTTCATCCATCAAAATGATTGATTTCTTATTTTTGGAATCTTAAATTCTATAATTATTTTGATATTAAAATAAATTTTTATTATATTAGTTCACATTAAACATTGAATTACAAATTCTATTTCAAACCTTAAAAATATTTAATTTTCTTCAATGCGTAAGAAAATGATTTTATTTTTTAAATTCATTATTTATTATTATTTGTATTTTTAAATTGTTAATTCCCCCACCCTCATAACATTTTTCTCAACTTCATGAAACATTAATTATCAAGTTAGTTTTAAATTTTTTATTTTAATTTTTATATTCTTTCAAAGATTTTTTATTTATAAATAATTTAAACAATTTATCACGATTCAATCTATTCAATTTATTTTTTAAAAAATCCTTATTCTCCCAAAGTACACTCAATCAGTCTCGGTCCAATTTTTATGGTGAATGTAATTTTTAATGTAAAATCACATGTATATATCTCCTAAATTTAATGGTTATCATATTTTATATCCCTTTATGCATGTTAATATTTAAAATAAAGAAAACTATAATAAATGGTAATTAGATTATATTTCAACATTTGAATTACATGATAATTAAATGAATTCCATGAATTATGGTTTGGATAAATATTAATTTTAAAAAATTTATATATGAAAGATGGATCATCAAATATTGAAACTATTAAATGAAACATATGAAGGAACTAAAACAGTCAAACATACTGAATTAGATATTTTTAGATAATACATTGAATGTTTATATATGAATCCTAGTGAATATATCAATAAAATGTATATTTTATTTACTTATATTTGCAGTGGGTGAAAGGATATTTGTGATTATATTTCTACTGAAACATTATTCGTGAAAATACTCTTTGATTTACTAGAAAATTAGGCTCCTAATTTCACCATGATAAAAATATTTATATACATAAAAAACATGGTGGTTATCGAGATATTTGATTCATTCATTCTATATGATGTAACTTTGTAAATACAAGTTGAAAGGATATAAAAGAGTTTATGGGATGAAAAAAGACAATCATTTTCATATAAATTAACAAAAAAATTAATGTAAAATATATAAATTTCTAATATTTTGAAAAGTTTAAAAAAATTACATGAACAAGAAAAAATCTACTAAATTCATCTAAAAGGAAAATTCTAAAAAAGGAAGTTAATTACATTAGATTCAAAAATAAGGTCCCCATAACAATGGATTTTTCCATGAAACATAAATTAATATAATGGTATGAGTGATCTAAAAGATTCATTATGGAGTGTGAATAAGGAAACAATTTAAACATATGAATTAGGGATTATAGTCCTAATTTCCATATGGACCACATCAATGTAATATACCACCCTAACATAACAGTAAATGGGTAGCTGGACCAGCAACCACATGACCTCAAGAACATCTCCTTGAATTCTGGAGGCTTCCGATTAGCAGTGAGGGCCTAGGTTGTGTCTATGGGGTCACTATACCCTCCTAGATCATAGTTTTCACAGTGATAATCAATATATAATAAATAGTGGAAATATAAAACATCAAATAGTAGTGGATATAATGTAATACACCAAGACTTATAAGTAAATGACTGATGAAGATAAGTAATAATAATATATAGAATGATAATTATGGTATTTAATGTGTATCTATAAAAATGTAGTGTATGGGAAATATGGGCACAAACATATAGTGCATGCAATACAAAAATTAAAAAAGGCCAAAACCTGCTACATATCTTATCAAGAATAGTCTTGGCCCTCTACCACCAATATGAGTCACAATAAGTAAGAAAAATCAACATCAGAAAAATAAGGCTTCCCATTATCCATACACACATTCATATTGATGACTCATGAACCAAATGGTGCCCAAGCAGGGTGTGAAATACAAATATTAGTAAAATGGACCATAGAATGGTTAGGCTAATGAATTTAATGCTATAGATTAAAAGGGAAATGTGCTGATATATAATAAATGAAAATAAACAAAAAAATTAAATTGTAACCACTTGGTTTAGGTTCCCAAAATGAGACCCATCCAATATAACTTACTTCAACCTAAGACGGAATTTCGAATAAGGTACAAGTGCAAGGAATTATATGTATACTAAAGGGAATTTCAATTTAATCATCCATGAATGATGAAGAAAAGGACCCCTTGTATGTCCTTTACTATTGAGGTCACAATGAAATATCATTTCAAAATAATGATACTAAATCAAGGAATATGCATCACATGTAAAAAGCCAGCTCATAATAATAAAAATTATAAAATGTGATTATCATACAAAAAAACAAAAAATCAATCCCTCAAATCCAGTGGTGTAGTACTGAGCATGTCTATGGTGATTTAACAAAATCCAAAGTGTTGAAACAGTGACATCCAATATATCCATATTCCACCGTGTCTATCTATGGAATTGAAAATGGTGTCCCTTAAATCAATCAAGGATATTGACTCTGATTTGATACTATGTATCTCACATTACGGACCGAGTATCACCACAGGCAGGGTTTATCCATATTTTTTTACAATTCTAGCCTCTATTTCTTCCCTTGGGATCCAATATTATACATGAGAATGAAAAACCACCCAAATATCATATATCATGCTTGCCATCGTATCTCTCCCAACATGTCATGTAGAAACCAACAAAAGAGATTCCATCAATGGAATCCATAACGTGGGAACCATGTTCTCTCCTGGACCATAACAAATTATCCCTATAAAAAATTTCATATCATAATAAATGGAATATATTTATAATTACATGCTATCAAAAGAGAATATGAGTATCAAATTATCACCAAAAAAATAAAGCTATGAAATTTAATAAAAACAATAAACGGAATACTTTATAGGGAAATGGATGAAGTATTAAATGAGGGAAAGTCATGAGCATGAGGAATATTCCATAAGGCATATAAATTAAACAACTACACGTCACCATTGTAATATAAATATATAAATATCAAAAGCTTCCAAGGTATATCATATAATTCAATCCACTATGATAAGGGGAAAAACATTATACACTCAAGGTTGACATGTGACTAATATCATGGCATCAAAGAAATTTCCAAACCCCAAGCTCACTAGCTTGGACAATAATTTAATTTTGATTCAATCCACTCAATCATGGAACAAGATAATAAACATAGTGTATGGAATTATTAGAATGCATGTGTCATAGCAGAAAAGAATGGAATGACATATTGAATGAAATATAATCATTTAATAAACATTCACAAGAAATAGGAATTAGGAATATTGATTTCAATATGAATCATCCATCCATAGAATATGAATCTAAAGTGTGAGGTATTTAGTAAAATGGAAAATATCATGGTCCAATACATATCATAAATAAATTTATCAATTTTGAAACTTTAAATCAGGGCGAAAAACACACTCTATAGGTAAAACAAATCATGATTCATAAGGGTAATTTATGCCATTTAAGATCTAAAGGGGAGGATAAAGAAATGTAGAAACCCCATTGTATGGGTTTTACTATATTCCAACATCCCTACAAACATGTACAAATGGTTGAAACAATTTATTAAACAAATAAAAGGCCCCACAATATGGTTTCAGAAAGTGGAACAGTGACATCCATTTAAAATGTGGTGAAATGATGGGAAGGGATTATACACACTTACTCGATCTATTATCACTCTAATAACCCATTATTGAGACATGATTTATCCTATAACATAAGAACATTATGGATTCATCAAATGCACTCAAAATAAGGAAAAAGGAGTCCCACCAAAATAACACAATAGAGAGAAGATGATCTGTGAAATATTAGAGTGTGTATTAAATATAATACCATGGACTTTACATTGAATCTAACGGTGATGGATTCAGCTATGAAATGAGGGAGATAGACAAAACCCCAATGGAGAGGGAGGAGGATCTCCACGCATGATGGGATGGAGAAAAACCCCTTGGGAAGAAGGGAATAATTAAAAGTAGGGCTCAAAACATTCATTAATGAAAAAATGAATATTTAACCCATAAAATTGTGTCATAATGGTTGATCACATGGCTTAGCCTAATCATATGCCAACCATGCAGCTTCCACTACCTAAGAACGCTACCTTTCATGGTTTTCCTGCATGATTTTCCTAACGATTCTCTAACCGTGCAATGAATAGTGTGAGCTTACTACAGAAGTGAAACTAAACGTGAGGTCTAGGTCCACAGTTTTGATAAACTTTTCACAACCTATGTCCCTTACATTTTCACACTATCATAAGCCGTAAAGATTTATTTTGGGGGATACACATTTTTTGGTAAACTGATCACCCTATACAAGTCGTCCATAAATGAAAATTTTCGAGCAGAACAATCACAAAACCTAATGAGACACCCATGGAACCCCTCATGCCTTTACATAAGCCTCAAAAAAATCTTCTGAAGTGTTCAAACAATAAAAATTAAAATAAAAATATTTAATTTAAAATAGAACATCCTCTAAATGGTAAAATTCAGTTTTCCATGAAAATATATCATGTCCAAAAACACGATATCAAAAAATATATTCACGTCAAAACATATCAACCAATAACATCCATGTTGCAATGAAGAGAATTTCATTCAAGAAAATCAGACCATAATGTATTATTTGAATGGTGTTTTTTTGTGTTTCCAAATTCCCAACACCCTATTGAGCATCAAATTAACACATGAAATACCATCAATAGAAGACCATGTCAACACCTTCCTTCTGATCAAAAACCTGAGGCAGTAATTTACATACCCTATCAAACCCAAGTGATGGAAACATTTCGACCCCCTTCAATAAATAGTTCTGCAACATAATTTCCAACACTGAAACATGGTAAATCTACAATTGGAAGTGTCTTCCCAGACATCCATGTGGTGTTTTAATGATGATCATGTAGTCAAACATGATCTAATCAAAGGGTTAACTGTGAAATGACAACATTTTAAAGTAATTATGTCGGCCTCTATTTGAGCAATGGTGGTAAACATTGACCTTGAACATAGTTTTACGTGAGGAGGTATTGATGCAGTTCCTCATTGATTGAACATGGAATGATATAGTTATCAATTCACACCATCAATGGTTGAATAAACACTAGGGACCCAATAATGATGTATGATGCATTTAAAAATCTATATCTCATTCCTCTAAGATAAACTCACCTTGAGATTACTTTGAGAATGATCATTGAGACCCACATCCTGTTTTTGGTGCAATATGTAGTCAAAACACCCATTAAAACAGTAATTCCAAGTCTTGAACATGTGAACAATTTCTATGTATTAGAAATTGATCATCACAATTAAAAAAACCTTCCATTATCAGCTGAAAACATATATCCTCAGGTAAAAAACTAGAATGAAAAAATCATTTCCTAGGAAATCTAATTAAACTTAAACGTGAGGAGTTGGTACATGCTGACCATCCACATAACAAGAACACTTACAGACCCCAAAATCTCATCTTCCCTGTAATCGAAACAAATTAATGAATTTGGATTCCATGATTCGGTCGATGGTATTCCTTATGGGAACCATGATATCACTCATAACTGACCATGCCATTAGTAAAAACCACTCTTCCGAAGCACACTTTTGATCAAAAAACTTTAAAAACCAAAAAATTTAAAAACAATAGAATAGTATAAAACCAATGCTCTCCCAGTGTACTGATAAGATACCAAGGTAGGGGTAAAGGTTGTATTTAATCTGAGAGTAAACTAAGAGTATTAAAATGATTACAAAAACAAATCTATGTCATATTCTCAACAAATTGGTAAAAGTTATATGTATTCTTCCAATCGAACCCACCACAATAAAATGGAAGTAATGTCAAACCATTACAAACTAGATTCCTTAGAAGATTTAAACTATATCAAATGGCATATTACCATCAACCAATAGTGATAAATTTACCGAAAAATGCATTCCAGCATGCTTAATCCCAACCATAAAAGTACATCCTCAACTAATGGTTTTTACAAATATTTCATCCCTATCCATCAATTCACTGTCCTACCTCTCCCAAGTCACCAACACGATCCCATCCTACAAAACTCAAGGGAGACAATAGAAGTACTGACCAACAAAAAAGGTCATTCAGGGTTATATGTCTTCTACATAGAGGAAACCATTAACCAGAACATATCTGATGATCCCCACCTTATGAGTGTCCTTAACATTTTATTTATAGATAATGGGTTCTTATTCTTTGACACATGCTCTATAAAGTGATGACCACATTTCCTAGAGGTGGTCTTCATGCTTTAAAAAGTGATTGACAGAATAAAAGTGATAACCACTTTCTCAAGATAACTATATTAGATTAATTTTTTATAATTATACATAACTATCACCCTATGTTATGTCCAAAAAATTCCATTTCATTAGGCATTAATTTCAAAATTACTATTTAAAATGTCAAACACTTGATTCTCTATGAAAAATTATCTTGAACATAAAGATGAGATTGATCCCACTAGATTCTCAGGTCACACTATTATAGAGCTTCCTAGAGTCCAAATCATAACAAATCTAGTCTTAAATGTATAACATTTAACCCAAATTATTCTATGTATCATTTAACATTAAAATTTGTTTCAGTTATATCATCACATTCCCCACTAAAATTAGATGAGAAATAGAGGCACCCATGGTGCTATCCATTGTATTACCAAACACATGAACTCAACTATTTGATAATCAACACGAACAATTAATCTAAGTGTTATATTACTTATATGATTTCAAAATAAGGTGACGAACTCATGAGTTATCAACAACGAAAGTGAAAAGCGGAGGGTCACAAGACCTACTAAGCAGTTGGTCATACCCATGGTATATCTGGACTATATGAACTAAGAATATCATAATGATCACAATTAGTGAAAATGTTAAACAACACATTACCACCTATCAAAATATGGTGTAATTTTAGAAACAATTATTCCAATATGGGACTACGACGATCATATATTTTACCTTATGAGATACTTATCACAATAAAAAATATAGTATCTTAAGATCTTATGGTGTTACCAAAAATTAGCTATTCCCTAACCGAAACATATACCTTTGACCTTTATAAAGGATCTCACTAGATAAGGTCACTATGCTTGAGGGGAAATGATGATTAATTCCATTACATAGTAAAAGAGTCATACTGTTCACGATCACACACCTGTTTCAAGAAGAAATGACAGAATGGATAAATTAATCTACCCTTAACCAAGGGTTAGGATATATCATAATTATGGTTCGACACTACAGTATTAAAACTAAAAACATTTGACTCTATAAACATTTCAAGGTTTCTTCCTTAAGGTAAACTATTATAATCCATAGGAAAAACATTAGGAAGTTAGTTTGGAAAAGCATCAATGTAATTAGGAACGCTATGTTAAACATCATTTTAAACATTATATTTTATTGATTTCCAATTTTATATAAAAAAACAATATAGAAACTCATTTTAATCTATATTAATTTATTTATAAGGTCTTACATAAAATTACATTAGAGATATCAAAAGTACATAAATTCATTAGAGGAACTAGTTAAAATAATATCACATTACGTTCACATGAAACAACATATAGGCAGCCTTGGAAACTCTTAAAAGTCCACTACATGAGCATAAGAACACCCCATGGGTTTAAGGAATATGGAATACCAATTATAAGGTGATCTATGAGTTCCTATTAATCTATTTAAGGATCAATTAAAATAAACCTTAACATTTTAAACAAGTTATTAATTGAAACACTCTTAGAGTGCATTTCAAAATTACATTCCCTAACTATCCTACATGGGTCCAGTTGTACATTTAATACCTTTCTGTATGGGTTATTAAACCCAGTAAAAGAGGTATGATCCTTAATAATTCAGAACAATAATTTATGTTGATAATTTATCCACATTTATATCCACATATGTTTCTAAATAATATTCTCGTAATAAATGGTTTGGTGTTATGGGTGTATGCCCTTAAAATTTAAAATCACACATTAATGTTACAAGTTGAGGGAATCCCGCATATAACCACAACTAATTCAATCTACATTAACCTTTATGCAATAGTCATTAAATGTACTGATAATATTAATAATTGTTCGGTTATATGGGTAATCAAATTCAATATTATAAGGAACTAATAAGCCTAATGAATAAGAACTTTAATACAATATAATTACAACAAGAATGTTTCTTCCAATGATATTAATTAATAGAAACACAATTATTTAGAAAAAACACATTAATTGGTTACCCAAACATGGTAATCAAATAGAGACTCTAAAAGAATCAACAGGCATGATAAATGATTAAAATCTTGTTAAATAAACATCGAATATTGTAATAACACTCATTTAAGCATAATAATTTAAACATAGATAAATTTTGAATAAAATAAAAAACCTAGGAAGATAAAATATAAACTTGGTACTAAATAACCTATAGAATACTATAAAAGGCAAGCTAATTAAACATACTAGGCTCATAAAAATTTCAAAAAAAACATTGCCATGAAATATACAAGGAATGGGATATTAATGGAATGTGAAACCCTAAATTCCTATCATGATTCATGTAATGAATTTTCCTTTCCATACCAGAAAATGCGATACTCTATAAAAACATACAACATGAACATAAATCTCCACCCTAGTCACATGTACTTTTCCCAATACATAGGTTTATCACTCTCCATCATGGATATTTACCATGTAAATGATCATTAATAGTCTCCTTCCAACCATAAAAAAAAGTAAGGCAAAAGGAAAAGAAGTTATGTTACTAAATTTTAACATCTTGTCCTGACTGACCATTAAATCAGTATCCAGACCAGTCCCCACCTGACTTGATGTGCATCTCCCAGAATTCTACAGGCATTCAACTAGGAGAGAGGTCCTATGGTGTTTTTATGGGGATACTATTCCATAATATATCAGAGTATACCCAATATTAATAAATACATAATAAATATAATAATCCTAAATGAATAGAAAGAAGTTAAATTAATATAATACTCCATGCCCTTTAAGTAAAAAACTGGCGAAAAATGAAAAATAACAATAGATAAAATGATAATGATGGTATTTCTTATGTATCTACCAAAAGAGTAGTTCAGGGGTAACATGGTTACCATTATGTAATTAATTCTATAAAAATATTATAAAAATGAAAAAATGATACACATCCTATCATGCATATGCTAGGTCCTCTGCCCCCAATCTCTATTCTAATAGGCATGAAAATCAAACATTGGAAGTAGTATGCTTTCCAATATCCATACCTTCGATCATAAAGTCCACTCATGTACCATATGATGCCTGAGAAGTTTGTGAGATTTAAATATCTGTAGGCCAGCACCGACGGTGTGTAGGCCGATCCATTTCAATATGTTGATAAATAATTATCATGAAAATATATAATAAATAATCAGTAATAAGTATATTAAATTATAACAACATGGTTTGTGTTTTTAAATGTAAACACATCCCATATCACCTTCTTTGGAAAATGACAGATTTCTAAATAAGGTACCTGTATAGGGTATAATATATTTACAAAGGAACATTTTAATTTAGTCAACCAAGAATAATGAATAAGAGGATACCATGTATTTTATTTATCTTGTAGAACACAATTAAATATCATTTCACAAGTTTGATTGTAATGTAATGGTGAAGCATAAAATATACATAAGATAAGTCATAATATTATTAAAAAAAACAACTATGACAACAATAATAATAATAATAATTGTTTAGCATTTTAACAATCAATCAATTAATCGGTCAAATCTAGTGGTGGAATCTCGATCCTTCCCAATGTGATCTAAACATAATACGTAGGGTCAAATCATGAACATCCATTATAACCCAATAAAACTTAATTTTTCCAAGGAATACCATACAACATCCAATGTATCACATATGGATGGGGACTCTGAGCTCGTGCCAAGTATCTCACATAGGGGACTGAGTATCATTAATTTCATGTCATAGCCATCATTCTAATGGGTCTATCCATAGATACTCCCCAAGGGATCCTGTATCATTGATGATTATGAAAACCCACATTGAGATCTAGTAAATTGCTAGAAAATTTATTAATCATGCATTATAAATTTTTAACCAACCGAGCACAGTGACTCCATCCATGGAATCCTTCACTCGGGATCAATGTTTTCTACATGCTCGTAACAAGTGATACATATCAAACAAGGCATGTCATATGACAAGGGATATATTTATAATTATATTCCAACAAAATTCCATCTCAGTATCTATAATGACCCAAACATAAAAAATTACATAATCTTGATTTAAATTAATAATTCTCATTGAGGATCTATTCAGGTTTATATTTTTATTCACTTAGGACATAATATATATATAAAAACATGAATATTACATGTAGAAACATCTACTCAGTTTCCATTTTTTTACAAAATAAAAACTCTTGAAAAAACGATTCATGTCTAGTTCCATGTTTTAGATAGCATGAAATTTTCATTGATCCCATCCTTGACCCTTTTTAACTTTATATCCGGTGAAAAACATTTCAAAAACTTAGGATGAGTATAAGAATTTCTATAAGGGATACACAAAGAAGGAAAACTGGTCATTTTTCAAAACAACAAGTAAACCATGAATACTTTATCGTAAGTAATACTTTTCAACTTTATGAAGTAGTAAATACTCTTCATTGAATAAAAGATCATATCTTACCCTTTTGTAACCAAAAGATTACCATAAAACCCATATAAAGAACACATAGTATATAAAGGTAACTTTGGACATAAACATTCTTAAATGGAATAACCATATAGTCAACTTCTACACATATCACTAAATAGAATAGCCAAATGGACAACTTCCATACCCAATGGATTTGATGTTATAACATAACCACCAGTCCTAGTTTATCACGGCACCACCTGTCATTTCGTTTATCACATAACCACCAGTCAAATGTCCAAGTACCATTATCAAATCATAACACTTAAAATATTGAAAATATAAACACTTCACTAACGAAATTTAATTTTCAATCATGGGAAATAATTTCAAGATATTGAAATAATCAATCCACTTCAAAAACCATTTTCAATACCAAAACACCCAAAAAAATAATAAGGGATTTCTTTTTCATTTTAGAAAACGTTAAGGCTTATAGAGGAATCCAAATAATGATTACATTGGCGGAGAGGTCATTGGCATCGCAAACATTTAAAACATTCTCTTTTTCATTTAGTAAAATTCTTCATAGAAAAAATATTCCCTTAGAATGAAAGTAAATTTAAAAGTGTTTTATTATACACCATGTAAAATAAGAAGTTATATATTTTTGAAATATACCTGAATGAATGGAGATTGAGATGAAGTCCCTTACCTCGTTTCTGACTTGACTCATTCGGTCATTAATCTCAAAAATAATAAAGTACTATTAAATTATACTTCCTTAAGATCATTTTTAATGTTTATTATTCCTTTAATATAGCTTATTTCTATGTTATATACATTATTTAATCATTAATGTTAATAATGGTTGTTTTTTCGATATTTGGTACTTGAGTCACAAATAAACACCATATAATTACAAGTTGTCCATGTGGTCAATTTTCCATTATATCCAGAAGGATATTAAAGATTTATATATCATATACATCATATATTTCTAATATAAATAAATATATATATATTTATAACAGTACATTACATTTTGGAGATAAGAAATGAAATGCACTGTTCATGGAGATGGTAAGCCGTACATACGCATGAACACTACTATCAATTCTATATCATACATAAATGGAATTAAAACATAATTATACATATGTATATTATAATTCCAGAATAATATCATATATAATATCATTAAAACTATCCTTTATATATCCCACATATGGCATTAACGATTTATATCACTTTGAGGGGGCGGTAGTCTGCACTTCCTCAAATGAAATTATCGCATTTACGCATAATGGAAACCATAAAGGTATGATATAAAAGAAAAATACATAAGTATAAAGAAAACAGAAACATTATATATATAATATATAAATACAATGTCTTCTTAATGGCTACCATGAGAGGCGGTAGGAGATAATCGAACAATCATCATTTTGGGAGGCATCAGTTTTCTATTCACAGAAATAGTATGTTCTACACCCATTAAATGGAGGTGTGTTTATGTGTTTTCTGAATCCTTATCATAAGAACATCATAGAATATTTTCGATTCTGGGGTTGTAATAAAAGGAAGGAATAAAAAGATTTTTGGGGTTGGAGAATTAAAATAAATGAAAAGAAGTGAAGAGGAATCATTACATTTAATTTGGGTAACTCCCTTTGGTTTGAATGAAAAGGACTTCTTGAAGTGCCTTCTGTATTAGGGAAGGATTCTAAGAGGATTATAGGTATCTTGAGATCCTATTTGGGTAGGTTTTGGATAATCTAAGAGGCTTGAGAGGTGTGAGTAATGGGTTAGAAGTGGTGTCCTTTTATAAGGGGGAGGATGGGCTCTTTAGGAAAGTGTGAAAATATTATTTTATTATATAATGATACTCTGTATCTAAAGGTCCAAAACAAATTAAAGTCATAGATAATATGACTCATGGTCAAAATAAATTCATCAAATAAAAACTGGACAGGTTTTGGATGTTATTTTATTATTTATAATCTTTTATATTTAAATCATTTATTAATGAGGTAAATACTGCTTCATTATTGTGTCATAAATAATTTAACTTATTTTCTGTCTAGAAACTAAATTAAAAATATGCCAAGATGTATAATAGCTTTTTATCTTTCCAATGAATATTTATAGTCAAAAATATAACTTATATAACCCCTTGTAAATTAAATTTACTAAAAGATATTTGTTTTTGTCAATTTTTCCTTTACTTTAAGTTATTTAAAATTTAGTGTCATTATCACTCTCAAGTGGCTCCATGGGGTCCCAAAATCGTCCTAAAGATTCCCAAGGTCATAAATGACTAATAAAATATGGTTATGACAAGTGTTAAGGTAATTTTGTATTATTATTATATTGTTTTTACCTTGAATTACCCTATTTACCTTTAACCGTGGTAAATAAAAGTCAAAAGTAACTATTCACCAAAAATTATTTTCAGCACATTGAACCACATTTTACTTAGTAATAAAAATAATGTATGTTGGATTTTCCAAATTTAATCCACAGAAGCGGTAAAATCTCATTTAAATGAAAATGTCAGTTTTTAAATACTTCTTAGTGGTTTCACTATTCATAAAAAATTATGTTTTTCATAAAAATACAAAAAATTCAGCCTAAGATATATTTGAAATTCCAAATTCAAAAATGATTTCTATTTAACAAAATTCAAAACATATATGTCTCATTAATTAATTTAAAATTAATTCCCATTGTACAAACAAATAGCATGTTTTTGAGAAATAAAAACTATCAAAAGATCGACACTTCTTTATATCCAATTTCAAAGTGAAATTAAATCCAATGAAAAAAATTAGATTAATTGGTAAAAATATAATATATTTACACTTTAAAAACAATTAAAAAGATAACATAAACATATAAATAAATTATATTAAAAAGAAATTTTGAATAAAAACACAGTATTTTTCACAATTCATAAAAAAGGTACTTTCCCAGAAAAATACCGAAACATTACCAAAAGTAATTTTTGATGTCCCGAATCTAAAGAAGAATTTTATTTTGTCAAATAGAACATATAAAAGTGTAAAATAATATATTTAATTAGGGTTCTCCATTAAAAGGTAGTAAATCGACCATTTAAAGTAAATTATGCTTAAAATTAGATTCATTCACATTTTAAGCCTGTAACATTTATTTAACAATCATGTATAATATTATTGTTGTTAGTTTTGTTCATTATCACCAATACAATGGCTAGGAGTAAACTACCATTTAAAATAATAATATTATATTATTAGTGTGCAACATACTATTCCAAAGAAATCCATTGTAGCGTATCTAGTACGCCATCGAACATAAGAACCCGTTAAAGTAAAATTAATATTTAATTCATAAAATATTAATAAAAAAGAGCGTGTATTATTTATTTATATACCTAGGATGATACATCCCTCCCCAATTTGGGAAATTGAATCCTAGAAATTTTATTCACTTATCAAATATGTGGGGGTATTTTTTCCCTCATAGCATTTTTAGATTCCCACATTGCCTCTTCAACCATATGGTTTTTCCACAAAACCTTTAGTGGGTGAATTACATTACATTGAAACACTTTATCTATACAATAATGAATCTGGACTATTCATTACTCATAAGATATATTCTCTTCCAACTGAACTACATCTGGACTCAAAACATGAGATGGATCTGGCATATACATTCTCAACATTGAAACATGAAAAACATTGTTTACTTAGGATATATTTGGAGGTAAAGCTACCCTGTATGCAATTAATCCAATTTTCTCCAGCATTTCATAAGTTCCAATGAACATCATACTCAATTTTCCCAATTTTGCAAAACACATCACACTTTTCCATGGAAAAACTTTGAAAAAGACATGATCACCTATGCCAAAAGAGAGATATTTCCTCTAGTTATCCGCCTAAATTTTCTGCCTACACTAAGCTGTTCTCATGTTATTCTAAATCAACATAACCTTTTCTATCATCTCTTCTTCCAATTCAGGTCTAATCATCTTCCTTTCACCAAATTTATCCCAAAATGCTGGAGTTCGACAATTATTTTAATATAATGCTTCAAATGGAGCAATTTATATACTGGAATGAAAACTGTTATTATAAGAAACTTCAACCAAAGAAAGATGTTTGTCCCAACATCCATGGTAATCCAGTGAACAAGCATGTAGAATATCCACTAGGGTCTAAATTGTTCATTCTGATATCACATCAGACTGATGATGAAAAGTTGTACTAAAAGGTAATTCAGTACCCAACAACTTCTGAAGGCCTTTCCAAAAGATTTAAGTAAACCTGGGATCACGAACAGATACAATGGAGAGGGGAACACCATGTTACTTGAATATCTCTTTAACATACAACCGAAAAAGTTGATCTAGAGACAAAGAATCTCAAATAATAATAAAATGATCATATTTAGTTAGCCGATTAATAATAACCCAGATTGCATTATTACATCAAGATGTCCTTGGTAATCCCACAACGATGTCCATGGATATAATTTCTCATTACTACTATGGAACCAGTAAAGACCGAAGCATTACTATTAGTAACTTCTACTCTTCTTTAACCTGCTGACAAACCAAAAACTTCACCGTAAAATCAGCAGTGTCTATTTTCATTCCATCCCACCTATAATACTTTCTAAGATCTTTGTACATCATTTTACTACCATGATGAACTGAAAATGGGGAACTATAAGCTTCACATCACAACTCATTCTTCTATTGTGAATCACTAGGCATGCATAATCTTTTTCCAATCCTCAAAACACAATCATTATCAATGTTAAAATCTTGAAACATACCCTTTTGAACCAAATGTTCCTTTTCTTGCAACTCTCTTTCTTCATTCTACGCTAGCTCTATTCTGTCTGATAGAGATGATTTCACTGACACCTGAAACAAAATAGATGAATTTCCTACACCAAATACTTATATGTGAAAGTTCATCAAATCTAAACCCAAAGGATCTCGTAAAAAACGTATCATGGTTAATGAATCATTACTTTTTCGACTCAAAGTATTATCCACTTTATTTTCCTTTCATATATGGTAATTAATCATGAAATCATAATACATGATTAATTCCAACCATCTCCATTGTACCATGTTCAATTCCCATTTAGTGAATATATACTTCAATCTTTTGTGGTCAGTGTATATTTTACATTTTAAACCATACAAATGATGCCTCCAAATTTTTAAACAAAAAATGACAGCAGCTAATTTCAAATCATGTGTAGGGTAATTTAACTCTTGAGGTTTCAACTTACATGAAGAATAAGCAATTACCTGATCATTCTTCATAAGGACACAACCAAGTCCTTTCAACGAAGAATCATTGTAAATAACAAACTCAACATTTCTGGAAGGTAGTGCCAAAATGGAGTATTCACCAATCTTCTTTTCAATTCCTGAAAATTTTCATCACATTATATTGTCCAAAGGAACGTAACTCCTTTTGAAGTTAACTTAGTCATTGGACTAGATAACCGTGAAAAATTCTCAACAAACCTCAGGTAATAACCAAATAAACCAATAAAACTACGGTTCTTAGTTATATTTGTGGGTCTTATCCATTCTTCAACAACCACTTTTTTAATAGGATCAACAGTTATGCCATTTTATTAAACAATGTGACCAAGGAATGAAATTTGTTGTAACCAAAACTCACACATGCTAAATTTTCCAAACAGTTTATTTTCTTTTAAGGTTTGCAATATAACCCTAAAATGACTTTCATGTTCCTCTTTACTTGTTTAATAATCCGAAATATCATCAATGAACCTAACCACAAACTTATCTGAGAACTCACAAAAAATTCTATTCATAAGATCCATGAATACTGCAGGTGCATTGGTTAAAAAAAGGCATAAGTGAAAATTTATAATGACCATATCTAGTACGAAATGTTGTCTTCAGAATGTCTACTTCCTTTACTTTCTACTGATGGTACCTTGACCTCAATCCAGTCTTCGAAAAATACTGAGCTCCTTGGAGATGATCAAACAAATCATCGATATGAGGAAAAGGATACTTGTTCTAAACATGGATGTTTTTCAATGCTCTATAATCAATGAAAAGTCTCATTGAACCATCTTTCTTTTTAACAAACAAGACAGGTTCACCCCCATGCTGATGTTCTAGGTCGAATGAAATCTTTATCTAATAACACCTCCAATTTCTTATTTAACTGTAAAAGTTAAATTTGAGCCATTCGATAAGGGTGTTTTGAAATTGGATTAGCATCTTCAACTTCCTGATCAGGTATAATACCAGGCAACTCATCAAGAGAAACATCAACATTCTCGTTTACCACTGGAACATCATTTATCTAAATAGTTCCTTTGTTTTCAACAATTTGTGTGAGGTTACAGTCATTTCCATCTTTTACTATTTTCTGAACTTTTTGATATGTTATCAAAAGTAATGTTTCATTCTTGTAGAAAAACTTAAAACCTTTTTGAAAAGAAACCTCTTTAACTCTGCGGTCAATATTAGCATGATAAACATATATCCAATCCATGTAAAAAATAACATCAATATCTACTAGAGGAAAAACAATAAGGTTTGCAGGTATATTCTTTCCACACACAAGGACATGATGGTTCTTATAATTTCTTTTTTCTCAACATTTCCTCCAGGTGTTTTTACTGTATGTTCAGGATTCATATCTTAAGATGGAATTCCCTATTTACTAGAAATCATCTCAAAAATGATTGAATGTGTAGACCCTGAATAAAATAAAACATTGAAATAATCTAAACAAAAAAACAATGTACCTGATACTACTTCATTTGATGGACCAACATCTCCTGAATTAGTTGAAAAATATTTCACCACCACTTTTACTTGTATGCTGGTTGGTTTCCCTCAGTTGAGTTCTTCACTAGTCATTCATTTGCATAATAACCCATTTCATTGCACTTAAAATGTCTTACCGCTGGCTTTTCAATGCCTGAATGATAATTTTCGTTACAGTTATGAGCAATATGACTAGACTTACAACACCAGAAGCACTTCCCAAACAATAATAAATATTTTCTAGGATTATTTTTACCACACTTCTCATAAGATGGATATTTAGTTTTCTCACCTCCATGATTCTTTGACGAATTATTTCCCTTTTCCTGCCAACTGGACCTCTTATTCTATTATTTGTCAAATAACACATAATCATTGGAAAACTACATTTCCACATTCTATGCACATCAAACAATTTTTTCTTAACTTTTGAACTCAGATAGTCTAATGCACTTCGATATCACAGATTCAGTCCTGAGTAAAATCGATTTATCTTAATATAAAGATCTCAGATGAAATTTGGAGCATACCTTGCCAGTCGAGTGAATGTTTCTTCATAAGCAGCCACCGAGTCATCTTCCTACCTAAATTCCAAGAATTTCGTTTTCCATCTTAAGTGGAACCACATAAGGAAAATATTTCTCAAGGAAGATACATTTGAATTCATCCAAAACAAGAGAATCAATCTCCTCACTATCCCTTGTATTTTGGACCATCAAACACCACTGATCAACTTGACATTCAAAACGGTATATAAAGAGACTAACCTTTTCATATTCTTAATAACCCATGACATCTAAAATATTCTCCTGTTCTTTAATCCACCATTATGCAAGTTCATGGTTAGATGATCCTCTGAATGATGGGGGATGTTGCCTCATGAAATTCTCCACTACTGACATGTTCCTATATTGTTGATCTGAGTGATCATTAGCATGGATAGAACCACCATTTATTGCCCGAGTCAAATATGACATTACTATAACAAACTGTTCTGTTCCAATTCCAACCATCTCAAGTTATTAATTTTGAAGGTTTTCTTCCTCATGACATTGTCCCAACATAGTTTCCTTGTTTCCCCTATGGAGAACCATTCTGAACACAAAAATATATTACCCTAAGAAACATGGTAATCTGTAAATTCTATATCATTTCATTCATAAAATAAGCTAAAAATAATTTATGGATATTAATTTAACTATATTCTAACTCCTAAAGTGGTCTAAACCGACCACTGATACCAACTACAAAGAACAAACCTTAAAAAAATACATAATCATGAATTAAATGAATAATTCTCATTGATGATATTTTTAGGTTTAGAGTTTTAGAGAGTTAGGACACAACATATACATAACAACATAAATATTAAATGTAGACACATCTACTCAGTTTCCATTTTTTACACAAAATAAAAACTCTTGAAAAAATAGTCATGTCATGTTCCATGTTTTAGAAGACCTTCGATTTCCATGATCCCATCCTTGACCCTATTCCACTTTATGTCATGTGAAAAACATTTCAAAAACTTGGGATGAGAATAAAAATCACAGTAAGGGATACACAAAGAAGGAAAACAGTTAGATTCTCAAAACAACAAGTAAACCATGAATACTTTATGATAAGTAATAATTTTCACCTTTATGAAGTAGTTAATACTCTTCACTGAATAAAAGATCATTTATTACCCTTTTGTAACCAAAAGATTACTATAAAACCCATTTAAAGAACACATAACATATAAAGGTAACATGGGACCTAAACATTTTTAAGTGGAATAACCATACAGTTGACTTCCACACATATCACTAAATGGAATAGCTATACGAACGACTTCCATACCCAATGCATTAGAGGTTATAATGTAACCACCCATCCTGGTTTATCACAGAACCACCCATAATTTGGCTTATCAGGTAACCACCCATCAAATGTCCAAGTACCATTAAAAAATCATACACATAAAATATTGAAAATTTAAACATTTCACTAATAACATTTAATTTTCAATCAAAAGCAATAATTTCAAGATACTGAAATAATCAATCCATTTCAAAAACTATTTTCAATACCAAAACACCAAAAAACAAAATATGGGATTTCCTTTTCATTTTATAAAACATTATGTCTTATAGAGGAAGCTAAATAACGATTACGACGGCGGAGAGGACATTATCCCCACAAACGTTAAAAACATTCGTTTGTTGTTTATTAAATTATTCATTTTTAAAAATTCCCTTTGATTGAAAGTATAATTAAAAGGGTTTTATTATACACTCTGTAAAATTATAAGCAATATATTATCAAAATATGCCTCAATGAAAGGAGATTGAGACGAAGTCCCTTTGCTCGTGTCTAACTTGACACTTTCAGTCTTTAATATCTTAAATAATAAACTAAAGTTAATTTTTACTTTCTAAAGTTCATTTTTAAATATTATTATTCTATTTATATAACTTATTACAATTTTATAAACATTATGTAATCAATTATGTTTATAATTGTTGTTTTGTCAATATTTGGTACTTGAGTCACAAATAAAAACCATATAATTAGAAGTTGTCGATGTTGTCAATAGTCCATTATCTCCAGAATGATATTCATGATTTTGATATCATATAAATTATATATATCCTGTATATATATGTATTTATAACAGTACATTAAATTTTGGAGTTTAGAAATGAAATGCACCTTTCAGGGAGACGGTAAGTCGTACCTATGCATGAACGCTACTTTCATTTCTATTTCTTAATTTAATCTAATTAAAACATAATGATACATAGGTATATTATAATTCCTCTATAATATCATATATAATATCATTAACACTATCCTTTATACATCCTACATATGGCATTAATAAGTAATGTCAATTTGAGGGGGTGGTAGTCCACACTTCCTTAAAAGAAATTATTGCGTTTACCCATAATATATAATGTTATGATATAAAAGAAAAATAAAGAAACATAATGAAACAATAAACATAATATATGTAATATATAAATATATTTTCATATTAATGGCCCCCATGAGGTGAAATAGGAGATAATCAAACAATCATCGTTTCCTGAGGCGTTAGTTTTCCATTCACAGAAATAGTATGTTCGTCACCCATTAGATGGAGGTGTGTGTAAGTGTTTATTGAATAATTCTCATAAAAACATCCTTGTATATTGAGGATATTGGGTTTTTTATAAAATAAATGAATAAGAAAAATTATGGGTTAGAGAAGTAAAATAAAAAAAAGAAGATAAGACGAATCATTGCCTTTAATTTGGGTACCTCCCTTTGGTTTGAACGAAAAGGACTTCTTGAAGTCCCTTATGCCTAAGTAAAGGCTTCTATGAGGAGGAGAGTGATCCTTAGGGATTATTTGGGCAGGGTTTGGATGAGCTTAGGGGCTTGATAGGGGTGAGGAATGGGTTAGAAGTTGTGTCCTTTTATTATGGTGAGGACAGGCTCTTTAGGAAAGCGTGAAAATATTATATTATTATATAATGTTATTCGGTTTCTAAATATCCTAAAATAATTAAAGTAGAATATAAGATGACTCATGGTCGAAAGAAATTAATCCAATAATAATTGGATAGGTTTTGGATTTTATTTTAAAATTTATAATCTTATTTATTTAAATCATTTATTAATGAGGTAAATACTGCATCATTATTGTTTCATAAATAATTTAATTTATTTTGTGTCTAAAAATTATATATAACAAATACCATGATATAGGAAATAGTTTTAGATTTCCAATGAATAATTATAGTAAAAAAGATAACTTATATAACCCCTTTTAAAATAAATTTATTAAAAGATATTTGTTTTTATCATTTTTGCCTTTACTTTATGTTAATTAAAATAATGTGTCATTATAACTTTCAAGTAGCTCTTTGGGGTCTCAAAATAGACCCAAATAGGTCCATGGTCGTAAATGACTCAACCAATAAGTTTAGGACAATTGTTAAGGTGATTTTGTATTATTATAATATTCTTTTTATCTTGAATTACCATATTTACCTTTAACAACTACAAAATAAAAGTCAAAAGTTAGTATTCCCCAAAAATTATTTTCATCTTATTTAACCACATTTTACTAACTAATAACAACCATGTATGTCGGATATTTGATATTTCATCCACAGAAGCTGTAAAATTTCATTTAAATGAAAAGGCCAGTTTTAACTACTACTTAGTGGTTTCACTATTCATCAAAAATTGATGTTTTTCAAAAACTAAAACAAATCATCCTAATATCTATGTGATATTTCCAATTCAAAAATGATATTTATTTTACCAAATTCAATACATCTATTTTCCATTAATTTATTTTAAAATTAATTCTCGTTGTCAAAACAAATAGTGTGTTTTTAAGAAACAGTAACTATCAAAAGATCGACACTTATTTATGTCCAATTTCAAAATGAAATTAATTCTAATGACCAACATTGGATTAATTGGTAAAAATATAATCTAATTACACTTTAAAACCAATTAAAAATATAATATAATCATATAAAATAATTATATTAAAAGGCACATTTAAATAAAAATAAAGTATTTATCTCTATTCATAAGAAAATGAACTTTACCAAAAAAATACTAAAATATACCCAAAGTAAATTTTGAAGTCCCAAATCTAAAGATAAATTTTATTTTGTCAAATAGAACATATAAAAGAGACCATAACTAGATTTAATGAGGGATCTCCATTAAAAGGCGGTAAATCAAACTTTTAATGTAAATTATGCTTAAAATTAGATTCATTCACATTTTAAGCCTCTAACATTTATTTAACAAATGTGTATAATAATATTGTAGTTAGTTTTGTTCATTCTGGCCAATAAAATGTCTAGGAGTTAACTACCAT
This sequence comes from Viscum album, assembly GCA_963277665.1. Taxonomy (NCBI): domain Eukaryota; kingdom Viridiplantae; phylum Streptophyta; class Magnoliopsida; order Santalales; family Viscaceae; genus Viscum; species Viscum album. Next base: position 1,719,501,092 of record OY728143.1, read on the forward strand.
TAAAAATAATAATATTATATTATTATTTTGCAACATAAGATTTCAAAGAAACCTGTTGTTTCGTATCGGGTATACCCTCAAACATAGCAACCCCTTTAATGTAAAATTAATATTTAATTCAGAAAATATTAATAAAAAAGAGAATGTATTATTTCATTATTTACCCAGGCTGTTACATCGTTCCCCCCTTTTGAAATTGCATCCTCACAATTTTATTTACTTATCAAATAAGTGGAGGTATTTATCTCTCATAGCATTTTCAGATTACCACTTTGCCTCTTCAACCATATGGTTTTCCACAAAACCTTAACCAGTTGAATTACCTTATTCCATAACCCATTCTATCTATAGTCAATAATCTAGACTAGTTGTTCCTCATAAGAGATAGTCTCTTCCAACTAAACTACCTATGGACTCAAAACATGAGATGTGTCTGGCATATACTTTCTTAACATTGAAACATGAAAAACATTGTGTACTCGGGATAAACATGGAGGTATATCCACTTTGTACACAACTGATTCAATTTTCTCTAGTATTTATATGGTCCAATGAACCTTGGACTCATTTTTTCCTTCATACCAAATCGGATCACACTTTTCCATGGTGACACTTTGAGAAAGACATGATCACCTACGTCAAAAAGATAGATCCTTCCTCCGGTTATCCACATTACTTTTATGCCTACTCTGAGCTGTTCTCATGTTCTTCTAAATCAACTGAACCTTTTCTACAATCTATTCTACCAATTCTAGACCCAACAGCTTCCTTTCACCTACTTCATCCCAAAATTCTAGAGTTCTACAATGCTTTCAATATAATGCCTCAAATAAAGCCATCTGTATACTAAATTGAAAAATATTATTATAAGAAAATTCAACCAAAGAATGATGTTGGTACCAACATCCCTGGTAATCTAGTGAACAAGAAAGTATCATATGCTATAGGGTATGAAATGTTAGTTCTGATTTATTATCTGATTGAGAATGAAACGATGTAATAAAATTTTATTCAGTACCCAATGACTTCTGAAGGCATTTCCAAAATATAGACGTAAACCTGAGATCACGATCAAATACAATGGAGAGGGGAACAACATGTAACCTGACTATCTCTTTAACATACAACCAAGTTTGTTGATCTAGATACAAAGTATCTCTAATAGGAAGGAAATGAGAATATTTAGTCAACCGATCAAAAATAACCTAGATTGCATTATTACCTCGAGATGTCTTTGGTAATCCCCCAATGAATTCCATGGATATATTTTCTCATTTCCACTTTGGCACTGCTAAGGACTGAAGCATTTCTTTTGGTAACTTATTATGTGCTTTAACCTATGGACAAGTCAAACACTTCATAGTAAAATCAGCAATATCTCTTTTAATTCCATCCCAACAGTAATACTTCCAAAGATCTCTGTACATCTTTGTACTGGTAGGATGAACTGAAAACGGGGAACTGTGAGCTTCACATAACAAATCATTATTCAACTGTGAATCAAAAGGCATGCATAATCTTTTTACAAACCTCAAAACACAATCATTATCAATGTTAAAATCAGTAAACTTACTCATATGAATCAACTCAACCTTTTTCTACAACTCATTATCTTCTTTCTGTGCTTTCCTTATTCTGTCGGATAGAGATGATTTCACTAACACCTGGAACAAAATAGAAGAATTTCCTGCACCAAAAACTTTTATGTCAATGTTCATAAAATCAAATACCAAAGGATCTCGTTCCAAACGTATCATGGTTAATTATGCCTTAGTTTTTCTACTCAAAGCATTAGACACTTTATATGCCTTTCATAGATGGTAATGAATCATGCAATCATAATCCTTGATTAATTTCAACCATCTCCAATATATCATGTTCAATACCTTTTCAGTCAATATATTCTTCAAACTTTCATGGTCAGTGTATAGTTTTCATTTTACTCCATACAAATGAGGCCTCTAAATTTTTAAATCAAAAACAACAACAGCTAATTCAAATCATGTTCAGGGAAATTTAACTCTTGAGGTTTCAACTGACATGAAGCATAAGGAATTACCTAATCATTCTGCATAAGGACACCACCAAGTCCTTTCAACGAAGCATAATTGTAAATAAAAAACTCACTATTTCTGGAATGCAGTGCTAAAACATGAGCATTCTCCAATCTTCTTTTCAATTTCTAAAAAAATCATTACATTTTTTACCCAAAGCGACTTAACACTATTTTGAGATAACATAGGCATTTGACTAGATAACCGTGAAAAATTCTCAACAAACCTCTTATAATAACCTACTATGTGAAGAAAAATACATAACTCGGGTTTATTTGTGGGTCTTGGCCATTCTTCAACAACGTTTGTTTTTGTAGGATCAACAATTATGCCATTTTTTTTGAAACAATTTGACCAAGGAATGAAATTTGACGTAACCAAAAATCACACTTTATAAATTTCTCAAATAGTTTCTTTTCATTTAAGGATTGAAATACAACCCTTAAATTCCATTCATGTTCCTATTTACTTTTGGGATAGACCAAAATATCATCAATGAACTCAATCACCAACTTATCTAAGAACTCATTGAAAATACTATGCATAAGATCCATGAATATAACAGGTGCATTGGTTAAACCAAAAGGCATAACTACATATTCATAATGGTCATATCTAGTACAAAATGTTTTCTTCAAAATGTTTGCTTCCTTTACTTTCAATAGATGGTACCCCAAACACAAATCAATTTTTGAAAAATACTATGCTCTATGTAGATGATCAAACAAATCATCGATATGAGGCAAAGGATACTTGTTCTTAACAGTGATGTTATTCAATGCTCTATAATCAATGAAAAGTCTCATTGAACTATATTTCTTTTTAACAAACAAGATAGAAGCACCCCATGGTGATGTGCTAGGTCGAATGAATCATTTATCTAAAAACTCTGGCAATTGATTCATTAACTCTTAAAGTTCAATTTGAGCCATTCAATAAGGGGTTGTTGAAATTAGCTTAGCATCAGAAATTGAGTCAACAGTAAATCCAAATTCCTGGTCAGGTATAATACCAGTCAACTCATCAAGAACATCATAAAGATTCTCATTTACCACTGGAACCTCATTTATCTGAACAGTTCCTTTGTTTTCAACAATTTGTCCAAGGTAAAATTCATTTCCAGCTTTTATTATTTCTCATCTTCCTGATATGTTATCAAAATTAAGGGTTCATTATTGTATATAAACTAAAAATATTTCTGAAAAGAATCCTCTTTATCTCTGTAGTCAAACATAGCATGATAAATAGACATCCAATCCATTCCCAAAATAACATCAAACTCTACTGGGGGAAAACAATAAGGTTTTTAGATAGATTCTTTCCGCAAATAAGGACAGTAAGGTTCTTATAATTTCATTTTGTCTCAAAATTTCCTCCAAGTGTTTTTACCATAAGTTTAAGATTTATATCTTCAGATGGATTTCCCAATTTACTAGAAAACCTCTTAGAAAATAAAAAATGTGTCAACCCTAAATCAAATAACACATTGGCATAATTTAAACTAACAAAAAGTGTACCTGATACTACTTCATTTGATGGCCCAATATCTCCTGAGGAAGTTGCAAAGGATTTTACCACCCCTTTCTATTTGTAGTCTGTTTTCTTTCCCTCATTTGAGTTCTTCACTAGACACTCATTTGCATAATGACCCATTTCATTTCACTTAAAACAACTTACCGTTGTCTTTTCATTTCCTACTTGATCATTTTCCTTATAGTTGTGAGAAATATGACCCGACTTACCACACCAGAATCACTTCCAGGACATTGATAAACATTCTCCATGATGCTTTTTACCACACTTCTCAGAATATGGTTATTTAGTTTTCTTACCTCCAGGCTTATTTGATGAATTCTATCCATTTTCCTACCAACTGGACCCGTTATTCTATTGGCTGTCAAAGAACACCTGATCATAGGTAAAATCCATTTCCACCTTCTATGCGCATCGAAAAAGATTTTCATAACTTTTGAACTCATGAGAGGAAAATGATCTTCAATATCGCGACTTCAGTCCTAAGTAAAATCAATTTATCTTACTATCAATATCTTGGATGAAATTTAGAGCATACCTTGCCAGTCGAGTGAATTTTTCTTTATAAGAATCCACTGAGTCATCCTCCCACCTCAAATACATGAATTCAATTTCCATCTTAAGTCGAACCACTTTAGGAAAATATTTATCAAGACACATACCTTTGAATTCATCCCAAAAAAGAGCATCAATCTCCTCCCTATCCCTACTATTTTTCACCATCGACCACCACTGATCAGCTTCACCTTCAAAACAGTAAATGAAGATACTAACCATTTGATGTTCTGAACAACCCATGACATAAAAAAATTTCTCCAATGCTTTAATCCACCATTCTTCTAGCACGTGGTCTGATGATCCCTTGAATGATGGGGGATGTTGCCTCATGAAATTCCCCACTACTGATATGTTCCTCTATGTTTGATTTGGCTGATCTCATGCATGCATTCCCCCACCATTTATAGCCTCAGTCAACTGTGTCATTATTGTAACAAATAGGTCAATTTTGACTCTGACCATCTCAGGTTTCTAATTTGGAAGGTTGTCTTCCTCCGGATGTTGTGCCAACATAGATTCCATATTTCTTCTGCGGAAAACCATTCTTAACAAATAAATATCTTAGATGAAGAAACAAGGTAATCTGTAAATGCTATATCATTTAAATCATAACATAAGCTAAAAATAATTTATGGATATTAAAATAACTATATTCTAACTCCTAAATATGTCTAAACCGACTTCTAATTCCAACTATAAGGACCAAACCATAAAAAATTACACAATCATAAATTGAATGAATAATTCTAATTGAGGATATTTTCAGTTTTAGAGTTTTAGAGAGTTATTACATAACATATACATGACAACATGAATATTATTTGTAGACACATCTACTCAGTTTCCATTTTTCACAAAATAAAAACTCTTAAAAAAAAGAGTCATGTCTATTTACATGTTTTAGATAGTATGACATTTCCTTGATCCCATCCTTGACCCTATTCCACTTTATGTCCAGTGAAAACATTTCAAAAACTTGGGATTAGCACAAAAAGCTCAGTCAAGGATATACAAAGAATTAAAACTGTTAGTTTCTCAAAACAATAAGTAAACAATGAATACTTTATCATAAGTAACACTTTTCACCTTATAAAGTAGTAAATACTCTTCACTAAATAAAAGATTATTTATTCCCCTTTTGTAACCAAAATATTACCATAAAAACCATATAAAGAACACACAACATGTAAATATAACTTGGGACATAAACATTATTATGTTGAATAACCATACAGTCGACTTCCACGCATATCACTAAATGGAATAGCCATACGGCTGAATTCCATACCCAATGCATTGGTGGTTATATCGTAACTACACATCCTGGTTTATCCCAGCACCATCCCTCATTTGGTTTATCCCATAACCACCCGTCAAATTTCTATGTACGATTATAAAACCATAGCACATAAAATATTGAAACTATAATAATTTAACTAATAACATTTTATTTGCAATCAAAAGAAATAATTTCAAGTTATTGAAATAATCAATCCATTTCAAAACCCATTTTCAATACCAATACACCCAATAATATAATAAGGTATTTCTTTTCCATTTTAGAAAACATTAAGGCTTATAGCGGAAGCCAAATAATGATTATGACGACAGAGAGGTCATTGCCTCCGCAATCGTTAAAAACATTCCATTTGTCATTTAGTACAACACTTCATTGGAAAAATATTCCCTTTTAATGAAAGTAAAAGTAAAAGGTTTTTTTTATACCCCCTGTAAAAGAAGAAGGTATATATTATCGAAATAAGCCTCAATGAAATGAGATTGAGAAGAAGTCCCTTACCTTAAGTCTGACTTGACCTATTCTATCTTTAATCTCCTGAATAATAAACTAAAGTTAATTTATACTAGCTTAAGAACATTTTTAATGTTTATTATTTATTTTATATCACTTATTATCATGTTATAAACATTATGTAAAAATTTACGTTAATAATGGTTGTTTTGCTGATATTTGGTACTTGAGTTACAAATGAACACCGTATAATTACAAGTTGTCCTTATGGTCAATAGTTCATTATCTCCGGAATGATATTCAAGATTTAGATATCATATACATCATATATATCTAGTATATATATGTATTTATAATAGTACATAACATTTTGGATAAATGAAAAGAAATGCACCGTTCATGGAGACAGTAAGCCGTACATACGCATGAATGCAACTTTCATTTCTATTTTGTACATTAATGAAATTAAAACATAATGATACATGGGTATATTATAATACAGTAAAATATCATATATAATATCATTAACACTATTCTTTATATGTTCCATATATGGCATTAATGATTCATATCATTTAGAGGGGGCTATAGTCTGCACTTCCTCAAATGAAATTATCATGTTAACCCATAATGGAAACCATAAAAGTGTGATATAAAAGAAAAATACAGAATCATAATGAAAACATAAAAATAATATATATCATATATAGATATATTTACATATTTATGGACACCATGAGAGGCCTTAGGAGATAATCAAACACTCATTGTTTCATGAGTTGTTAGTTTGGCTTTCACAGAAACAGTATTTTAATCATCCATTAGATGTAGGTGTGTGTAAGTGTAGTTATAATACATATCATAACAACATCCTCGAATTTTAAGGATACCTGGTGTTAATATAAAATAATGGAATAAAAAGATTTTAGGGGTTGGTGATGTAAAATCAAAGAAAACAGGTTAATAGGAATTGATGCCTTTAATTTGGGTAAGACCCTTTGGTTTGAACCAAAAGGACTTCTTGAAGTGCCTTCTACCTAAGGTAAGGCTTCTAAGAAGAGGATAGGGATATTGAGAGATTATTTGGGCCATGTTTGGAGGAGATAATGGTCTTGAGAGGTGTGAATAATGGGTTAGAAGTTGTGTCCTTTTATAAGGGGAGGAGGGGCTCTTTAGGAATCTGTGAAAATATTATTTTATAATATATTGATATTTAGTTTCATAAGGTCCAAATATAATTAAAGTTGAAGATAAGTTGACTAATGTTAGAAATAAATTCATCCAATAAGAATTGGACAGGTTTTGGATGTTATTTTAATATTTATAATCTTATTTATTTAAATCATTTATTAATGAGGTCAATACTGCATCATTTTTGTGTCATAAATAATTTAATTTATTTTTTGTCTAAAAATTATATAAATAAAACAATGATGTAGGAAATAATTTTAGCTTTCCAATGAATATTTCTAATCAAAAAGATAACTTATATAACCCCTTATGAAAATTAATTTACTAAAAGATATTTCTTTATGTCATTTATGTCCTTACTTTACATTAATTAAAATAAAGTGTCATTATCACTCACATGTTGCTCCACGGGGTCCCCAAATCGACCCAAAGATTCCTATGGTCGTAAATGACTCATCCAACATTTTTAGGACAAGTGTTAATGTAATTTTATATTATTATAATATTTTTTTACCTTGAATTACCCCATTTACCTTTAACTGTGGTAAATAAAAGTCAAAAGTTACTATTCCCAAAAAAATATTTTTATCTTATTGAACCAAATTTTACTTACTAATAACAACCGTATATGTTGAATTTTTGAAATTTAATCCAGTGGTAAAATTTCATTTAAATGAAAATGTCAGTTTTTAACTACTACTTAGTTGTTTCACTATTCATAATAAATTGATGTTTTTCTGAAAACTACCAAAATTTCCTCCTAAGCTATATTTGATATTCCAAATTCAAAAATGAAATTTATTTTACCAAATTAAGATCCCAAAAGTTGCATTATTTAATTTAAAATTAATTCCTATTGTCAAAACAAATACCATGTTTTTAAAAAACAATAACTATCAAAAGATCGACATTTGTTTATGTCCAATTTCAAAGTGAAATTAATTCCAATGACCAAAATTGAATTAATTGGAAAAAATATATATTAAAATTACACTTTAAAACCAATTAAAAATTTATTATAACCATATAAATAAATTATATTAAAATGAACTTTTGAATAAAAATACAGAATTTTTAACTATTAAAAAAATGAACTTTACCAGAAAAATACCCAAAATTTACCCAAAGTAAATTTTGATGTTTCAAATCTAAAGAAGAATTGTATTTTCTCAAAAATAACATATAAAAGTGACCAAAACTTTATTTAAAGAGGTTTTTCCATTAAAAGTTGGTAAATCGACCTTTTAACGTAAATTATGCTTAAAATTAGATTCATTCTAATTTTAAGCCTTTAAATTTTATTTAACAAACATGTATAATCATATTGTAGTTAGTTTTATTAATTCCTGCCTATACATTGTCTAGGAGTTAACTACCATTTAATATAATAATATTATATTATTAGTGTGCAACATAAGATATCAAAGAAACTCGCTGTTTCATATCTGGTAGCCATCGAACATGGAGACCCCTTTAAAGTAATATTAACATTTAATTCACAAAATAATAATAAAAATGAAAATGTATTATTTCTTTATTTACTAGGGATGTTACAGTATCTCATTCTCACCAACAAATCAAGTGATGAAATTTATGCCAAACAACAATGGAATAGTATATATGGTAAGGCATAAATCATTAAATGAGATTAACGCACTATCATGAGTTATATTACAGAAGGCATTACATTTATTAATTTAAATTTCATCATTGAAATTTAAATATCTCATGATAACATGATTCCAAATAAAATCATATAATTAAAGACACTAAAATAAGGGAATCAGTAATTACCCCTCAGTATTAACATGTAACTAATGTTAGGCTATAAATGAAATTAAAAATTCCCATCTATCTAGCTTGTACAAGAAAGGTATTTATATTCAATTCATTCACTTATGTGACAAAGAAATAATCATAGAATGTGGCATAATGAACAATTCATGTGTCATATGATAAAAGAAATAAATGACATGTGGAATGAAATATATGAATTTAATCAAATTACATAAGAAATTAAAATATGGTATATGGATTTAGATATGAATAATCCATCCTAAGAATTTAAATCAAAGGTGGGTGGTATGTTCTTCAAGGTAAAATCCCACGATTAACCACTTATGATCAATTAATTTATCAATTCAAAACATTAAACCAAGGTAAAAACACCCACCCATGGTGAAATACTACTCTTTGAATAAGGTGAATTTAGTCCCTTTATGGTGGCACACCCAAATGGGTGTAAAAGAACATAGAGAAAACTTTATGAATGGGTTTCTCTATAACTAACATCACTCTGGACATGTGTAACTATTGAAACGATTTAATAAACCAAGATGTATCCACGCTAGAAGGTTCAGGAATTTTCACAAATTCATGACAATTAAAATGAGTAAAAACAATGTGAAAGTAATATAAAACCTAAGTTGATGTATTTTCACTCCACTAATACATTATTAGTCATTTATTCACAATAAAATGCATGAAAATGAAGTATTCTTTGACTTACCATCATAAATGAAAAAGATGTCACCCCAAAATAGAAAAACAGATTGAGGAGGATCATTGAAATAGAAGGGTTCAGATTGTAGTGATTACTTATGGCTTCCAAATTCTTCTGACGAAGAAGGATTCAGTGGATAAATAGAGGTCTAGAGAAACCCCCATGGAGAGGGAGGATGAGTTCCATGTATCAAGGGAAAGAGTAGGAACCCACTAGGGAGGATGGAAGAAATAAAATTATTGATAAAAATATTAATTAAGGTAAAATTGATATTTCACCAACAAAAATATGTCACATAGTTTGTCCACAAGTCTTGGAATTTTTTTCACTAATCGTGTGGGTACCAATCTATAAGAACTATATCTCAAACGGTTTACAAACAATGTTTCCCAACCGTGCTCCAACCATTTGGTGAATAGTGTGATGATACTACCTAGGTGGAAAAATATTGTGGGATTGTTGAATGGTTTGGATAAACAAAAAATAGACTATAATCCTCAAATTTTCAAACTATCATATGATGAACGATTTTATGGTGGGTGCTACTCAGTTTCCAAAAAACTGTGTGGATTATGCAGACCGTTAAGACATGAAGATTTCATAGCTTGACACTTCCAAAACATAACAAGACACCTAAGAAACCCCTCGGCAGATTACACAATTTTAAAAACAAACTTTTTACATGTTAAAATAATATTAACTCAAATTTGAGTCCATGTTTTCAAAATTCACCGTCCAATAAATGGTAAATTTTAAATTCAATTGAAATTTATCCATTCCAAAATCACGGGATGCTAAAGTCTATCCATACGATGAAGTAAATTCTTCTAGTATGAGTTCTTACATAAAATCTATTATTATTCATATTTATGATATTTATATATTTATAATGAATGAAATATAACTTATGATTGTTTATTTGAACTTAATTTAATGATTTAATATCATTAATATAATTACATGATTTTTTTTGGAAATGCTATTTTTTTTAAAAACATTTATGATTTGGATTTTAAAAATAACAGATTATCAAAATAAAAATAATTTGTAAATTAAAATCAATGATCCTAAAATTTTATTTCTCAGTTTACCATAGGTAAAAGAACATTGAATAAAATTTTTGGATCTTAATGAATTGTTAAATATAATTTTGGTATTTTTTTTAAAGACTTTTTATTCCAAAAAAATTGTAAGAACCACTTTATCTAAAGGATTTTCTGAGAATAAAATTTTAATTTATTGTGAGAAATTTATACATCTTTTTTATTAAAGATATGAAAATTATTTTATATATGAAATATCAAAAACAATTCATGTCACTTATCATTTTTCTAAGAGGAAAACTTGTTCCAAATAAGATTATATTACAAAGTATCTATTGGATATAAAAATATAACTCTAATATGGGTACTTATTGAATTAGTTTTTGATATTTTTTATAAATTTATATCATAATAAAAAAAATTAGAATAAACATGTTATACAGATAGAAGTCTCTCAAGGAACATGTTTGGTGAATATTCTCAAATCAATCTTCACAAAATCTACAATAGAGGGAATGTTACATTTTAATATTATTTAAAAGATAAATATTTTGGATGCGGTATGATTGGATACACTTACTATACTATTAATTAATAATTTTCTATTAATATCTAAAATCATAATATAAAAGTTTATTTTCAACAAAATTTTAGGGGTTTCAAAATTATTTCTAATGGTTATTTTTATAACATTTTTTAATTCAAGTTGAGATATTTTACAAAAAACATCCCATTTTTAAAATATGTTTTTATATATCGTAAATCTCTTAAATGTTATAATTTTAATTTTTTATGGGTACAAGATAATGAATTTCTGATTTCACATCATCACCTAGAAAATTGTAAAACTCTCTATATTTCTATGCTCAATTGTAGTTGTGTAATATGATATTTACCAAAATTTTATTTCGATGATAATTTAATTAGTGATTCTTTTAAAAATGTAAAGAATAAAAAGTCATACTTCAATTATAAAAAGGTTCTCTACTCTTATATTTCCATGTGACTAATCTAGCTTGATATTTTTGGACCAACTCATGTTTCTATTATCAAAGGTAAATATTACACCTTTATAATTATCAATGACTATACTAGATTGACATGAAATTTATTCTTAGCACATAAAAATAAGTATTGAAATGTATATATAATATTTTGAAGGAATTTAATAAATACTAAATGCTAGAAACAATTTTCCCATATATGCATCCACAATATAGAATTTGATAACAAATATTATTATGATTTTTGTGTATCTCAAGGTTATCATCACTCTTTATCTACTCCAATAAAGCCTCATGAAAAAAGATTTGTAAACAGTTAAAATTTGACCCTATGAGAAATGTATATATCTATCTTGAATGAGATTAACATTATTAATATGTTTGGGTTAGGTGTTAAATACCTCATTTTTTATAATTATTCATGTTCTTTTAATACCCATTTTATGAAAAAACACAATATGAACATTGGAATATAAAAATTCCTAATGTTTGATTTTCTAAAGTTTTTTTTGAAAAATAGTTATCATTAATATCACTAATAATATTGTAATGTATGGGCCTTAATTTGATGAAGGTATATTTCCTGCGGTACTAAAATGTACGTAAAGGCTACCAAGTCCTAAATAAGATGTCCAAGACCTAAGTAAATTCAGTTCAAAACAAATTATCAAACAATATTCAAAAATCACACTACATAGTTGATACAATTTTGACAAAACATGTTAGACCTTACATAAACCTCGGTTTTATAAAAACATTGAGGATATTATAGAATTCTGTATATACTCTTTTATAAATGTAATGGGATTAATCTAAATACCACTCTCTGAGGAATGTTATCAGTAAATTACAATAAAAATCAAATGTGAAATTGTTGGAATTAAATGGTGATGAACATAATGATTTTATCTCACACCTAGAACTATATTCCCTTTATAATTCAACTAATGCTGGTAATTAGATAACTTCCATGAAATAGGATTTGAACCATAACCAAATGAACAATGTTTTGACTGTCATGGAATGACACGATAATCATTTGGTTATTGTAACTATGATAGTTTTATTTTAACATAACTATTGAGGAATTATCATCTAAAAAAATGATTGACTTTATGTTAAAGCATATAATAAATAATAAGGTATTAAATATTTAGAATCAAATTCAACTATTTTTTTACTATAATCTATTAGTATCTTCTTGTATTTCATTGATCATTTTAATTTTGAACATATTAAAATATATGCAACGTATGTTTTTCTAAATGAATTTATTTGAATAAATGTAAATGTGGATAATCCAACCATTTTTTAAAATGATAAATTTCTAATTCTTTTTTTCAACATAAAAAAATATCTATATGGATATATAAAATCTCATGTGATACATTATGAGAGGTTACCTAAATTAAATTTATCTAGTGATTTCAAAATGGGAAAAGGGGATTCTATTATTTTTATAAAATTAACTCCATATGAGTTATTAATCATTAAAAATTATAATTATTATATTATTTAAAACACAGAAAATAAAAATCACTGAAATTAAATTTATAATATAATGAGTAACGAGTTTGAAATGAGTTTTGTGAGAGAACTCAAATTATTCATTCGGTTTTAAATATCCCAAAATTACAATAGAAAATTTTCAATCCAAAGTAAATACACTAATGATATTATAAATAAGTATTCAATGAATCATGATAAATAAAATATAAAACCATTAATTATAACATGAAATATTACATTGAATTAAACCAATCTACCAGTTTAAAAAAATATTGAAAGAAGTGTGATTTGAAGTCTACATTAAATTACTATAACATGGGAAAAAATCATGTTTTGAATTTGTTTTTGTGATCATTTGCATTAAAATCCAATTTAAAAAATTTAAATTCCTACAAATATTATTTTATTATTTAAAAGGAATTAAATACCATATATCATTTTATCTCACGTAAAAACTTTTTTAGATTACTTTTTATGCTCATTTATAAGGATGTAAGCTAGATATGACATGTAATAGTGGAATTGTATATAAACTACTAAAATCCCTTATATCATGCGTTAGTTAAAATAAGAACTATTTTTCTCATTTTATAACCGAAGAAGAATATGTATTTTTAGGGGTTTCTTCACCCAATTTATATGGATGAAAAAGAGTTTTTAGACGATGGGGTAAAATATTATTTTATTTGTATCTAGTATGAGAACTTTAATGTAACTAGTATCACTAAAAGAACTCCCCAATAATAGATATATAATAAATGTTTTACAAGGTCCATAATCTATGAGATCACTTTCAAAATAGTAATATTGTAATTGAATTATTCTGCAGCAACATTCAACTTTCTAATATCTTCCCTAAAAACCATAATCTTTTTATGTTTTCCATTATTATTGTTGAATATGGTAAAATTATATTTTTTCTAAATTTTATGTAAACCATCTAATGGAAATTAAGTTTTTGATTTATTTTTTGAATTTGAAAAAAAATTAAAAATATAATATATTAATTCAATAAAATATTTTTAAAATTAAAATATTTAATTAAACTAAAGTGAGATTCATTTTTGCATGAAAAGAAACCCTATTTGGATATAAACTCATGGGTGTTATTATGTGGTATTTATTCATAGTTATGTTTTCCTAGAAAGGGATTATTATTATTTAAACATATCTCTGTCCTAAGGATAGTCTGGGTGCCTTTACAATATACCTATTATGATAATCCCATTGAATTTCAAATATTTTATCAATATATTTTTTTATTAAACATAATGATGGAAATAGTATTAAATATCATTTTTTAATATTTTATTTATATATATTTTTTCTATGATTCACTAATCTAGATGAATTTAATATTTAATGGGGGTATAATATTATGAGTTAAAATTATCTTAAAAGAGACATTATTTTAATAAGAAAATTTCTAAAAAAATTTATCTAATGTTTTTTGAAAATTTTATTTAAAACATAATAATTTCAAAAAATAAATTATTTTTTTCTAAAATTTATATTATTTAATATATCTCTGCAACAAAAATTATTTTAAATTTTTTATTTTAGTATTTCAAAATTTATAAAACATTATTTCTTGTCTCTCAAAAAAATTAATTTTTATAATCAATATTCTAAATTTAATATTACTTTTTTTAACTTAATATTTTACTCCCTTTGAAAATCATAAAGGGCATTGTTTTATGTTATTATGTACAAAATGATATGTTTATTGTTTAATGTGTGATTTTTTAGTGAGGAAGAACTTTTTGTTGTTCTTCAAAGGAGGATAAATCATCATATCTCAATACCTTAATAAAATAAAATTTTATTATCATTTTAATCTTTTCTATGTTTTCATAGTATTCTTTTATACTTACTAGAACTATTTACTTATTATTTTAGTGTTTTTTATAAACAAAATGGGGGTATTTTTTTTCTTATAACATTATTTTGACATTAAAGATCATAAATAATCTTTACAGTGCTTATAATTAACATTTGTGTTATTTGTTGAAATTATTTATGACATATTGTTAAAATATTATATGAATCCTGAAATTTCCATGAAGAAGTTCTAATAGAAGTTTTGAAGCCTTTTGTAGAGGATAAACTAATAATTTAAGAATATTCATGAAAAAAATGAACAACTAATTGAAGAATACTAAAAAGCCTCTAGTTCCACCTCATGGTTGACTAATAAATGGTGGATATGTGAGATGGTATGATAAAAAAATGATTAGTGGTGGCCACTCCCACAGTGTTGGGAATTTCCACTGAAAAAATGTCATTTTATTTGCACTTGGGCTTGGTGAAATCTATGTTGACTAGTGTGGCTATGTTAAATGATTCTCAAATAAATTTCATAAATCCTGTAATGATTTTATAACTCAAATGATATATACATATAAATATATATTATAAGGCCTAAAATTGAGTATGTGAGTTCTAGGATCTCAAAAATCAATATTATATTTAATAATCACATTTAATCAATCACTGGTCTCTCTATAAGTGATCTCTTATAAAAATCCCCTCATTTACTTATATAGTTTGTGCCTATTGTAATATATTTTTACAATAATATTATATTTCATTATATTCTAACATTTATCCATATTCTTTTGAAATTTTCAATACCGAACTAACAGTTGGTAACCACATGGAATCCTTATTTCTTATGATATTTTCTTATTGATGATAACTTCTCATAAACTGAAGGATTCGTGATTTATTTAAATTATTTTTAAAAGGAAATAAATTATTTTCATTGAGGGTTCTTATTATACCCATTATAAATCTACTATTCATTATATTACCAGTTTCATGTTATAAAATAAAATGAGAGTGAATATTGAAAGTCTGGATATTGGTAAAGGTAATGTAATAATACATTAAATACTTATGTTATTGTGGTTGAAGATTTATAGGATCTTTATGATCTATTTAAAACATCCATACCAAATTGTGAGACATACATACTTTCATCATTTTCAGTTATTTATCTATTTCATTTAATCAAATTAATATTTCATTCATTCCATTAATAGGCCAATTTTTTAATTTTTTGAATTTTTATATCATTTATTCTCCATCTTTTAAAATTTATTATTAGTATATTATTGAAATTTACACTTTGATTTATTAATGATCATTGTATTATTTTAGAGGATAAAAGTTTCATTATTTGTTTCAACTTGGTTTTTATGTATTGAAGTCTTTCCTTATATTCCTTTTTATTTATAAAGGGAATTTTACCCCTCTATTGAAAATTTACCGAACAATAAACTATATTTTAATCTATATATCATGTGTAAATGTATATATATTTAGGATATTTAATAATATGTATTTATTTTCATTTAATTCAATGGATAGATCATCTGTGAATAAATCAAGAGGTTTTCTTTTTCCTATTTATAATTTTGAGAACTTGTAATAAATTTAGAAAAATAAAAATTCAATAACCACTAAAAATATAAATAAAAAATTATTGGATAATTCTTATGGTACAATAATTTATTCGATATATATATCTGTGTGTGGATTATTAATTTTTCATTAATTATATTAAATAGTTCATTAGATTTTATCCTTTATTATAGATCAAATAAAAACCCTTAAATTTTTGTGATGATGAAAATTATAAAATTACAAACTACCATTTTACATGAAAATTAATTTGATATGATGGTGTGATAATCATTATAGTGTTAATTTTTTTATTTATTATCATAAAATGATAAATTTTATAATGTAACACTGTTAATGTAAATAGAAAAGTTGTTCATACTTTTAGTATAATGTTTTAGAGGAAAATAAATATAAAATGTGGTATATATATCTTGTAAATATCTATCAAATATTAACATATTAAAATTTAAATTTCATCTGAATTATAAAATTATGAATCCTTTTTTAAGATAACTACTCATTTGAGATGTTTTAATTTTTTAATCATATATTTAAATGAAAGCATGAAATTTATTCAAGAGTAATATATTTAATTTCCCAAAAATTATATAATATTTATGAGCATAATTCAAACTAGAATAACTTAAACAGAGAAAGTAATATTCCATCTCAAATGTCTAATAGTAAAAATCATTCAAATAAAAATTATTGTATTATAAATTTATTAATAAAAAAAATAATCCATTATGAGTAAAAAGGATGATTGTTGGATCTTTTTATTGACTTTATAGAGTGTAAACATATAGGGAGACTTTTTATGATATCAAATGTTGTCCTAGACAGAGAAAATTACTTAAGGGGATGAGTTTAAATAAATTATCATATAAAAATTATATTTTTCATCATTATTCATAAAAATTAAATTAATCTTGGATACTTAATATGAAATAGAAAACCCAAGGCATAAAAAATTAATTAAATAATTTTATGCTCACAATTTATTAAGAAAGAGTATATCCATGCTATGAATTCCATATTTAAATATATTTATACAATTTCATTATACATTCACCATGGATCATATATATGAAAATATAATAAATATATATTTATTATAGATATAGAATGAAAACAAACCTTGGAGGATGGAGAAAAATAACTTCAAAATAAATCTATTAAACTGTAATTTTTTTTAAAAAAATGTCAAAAAAATTAAATAATAATACATGTATATATAAAATAGGAATAAAAAATAAAATGAATATTTGATGGAAAGAGAATATGAATTATTAACGATATTTTGAATAAGAAATCATTACACCCCAATGATCCATATATATAAAGTTACTACACACAAATATTCTTCTATTTTAACCCAATGTCAATGGAGTATCATTTACCTTAATCTATAAAATACTATGTACATGTAGTACCCATTTGGTTCTAAACGGATAAATAATTCATTTTCCACATGGATTATTCAATTAAAAAATATAAGTGGAACCCTAGAGAAAATATATTTATAAATAAAACGAGATGAAATATTTTTTATACAATAATAATTTTTTTTAATTTATAATGACTAAAAAATCCAAATAGAGAATAATGAATAAATATCAATGCTGAAAATTTAATAAAAATTGTAATTTTTCATCAATTATAGATAAATTATATAATATTATATGAGTACGTTGTAATATAATCTATCTAGTGATTTTAAATACTCCCTTTTGTATTATATATAAACACATTCAATTAATTCTATGCTTATTTGATCTTATCATTTTATATATCATACAATATTTATGTAGGTTTAAATATTGATTAGGGTTTTTAATGACTTGTAAACAAAAACATTAGATGTAATGTGGATTCACTTATGATGATTTTTAACTTGATCATTGGAGTTAACATTTATATTCTTCAATGAATTTTTATTATGAGAAAATTTATCCATTAGAAGATATATTGAGATTAGAAAAAATATTCTTTTCACAGAGGATTGAGTTGTTCTTTTATTTTTATAAATCGAAGTTATGGTTTCATAATTACAATCTAATTTGGAAAAATGTTATAATGTACCAAATTGTAGGATAAATGTCTTATATGAGCTTCATGTATTTATTAGATGTCATTATTTTTTTAATTTTACATTTCCCACATTTTTTCATTCTTGTATGTACACTAAAAATCATCAATTTGATATAATTGATGTTTTTAATCCGCCATTTATTTATTCATTATACAATTCATCTAATTCATTTGGGTGTATCCATGATTTATTCCATCACAATGTTTAAATATAAAAGTATTTTCTTATCCTTTATAAATTATCAATGAAATTTTTATTTTATCATTATCTATAATATTTAAGAAAAAATAATTTCATAATTATTTTATATAAAATATTAACTATCATATGATCATCAAACCAAATATTGTTTATGATCATATTTTTTAATTGGAGGAAAACCGAACACTTTCTTCCCATAAAATAATATAAATTCTTCCAAAAAAATTATTTTTGGTTGAAACCATTAATAAAACCTTGATAAATCACATTATAACATTATTTATAATGATTATAGCTATTAGATCATGTTTTATAGTTTTTTGTCTGTATATCACATATATACAAAGATTAATCTTTAAAAAGAGCATCACAATCATCTATAGGGTGCAATAAGTTTTTGATTCCACTTGTTATTAAAATTTTTTTTTTGGTTTAGTGATCCCAATATTTTCATTAAGTTATTTTTTAACAAATTTTCTAGTGGGTTTTGTTTTCAGTGTTTGATAATAGTTCAGTTCTACCCCCACTTTGAATTTTTTTCAATTTAAATAGAATGTTAAGTCAAATTGACAATATGTTTTCCCTTTTATGATCATTATAGTGAACTGTTTCTCAGATGGATTTCATTTTTCTTATCAACTATTATAAAATTAGAAATAAACCCAACATCTTTATAGTATTTAGGGGGGATAAATTATTTTAAAGATAACTATAAAAGTTCATCACTATCATTATTCTGGTAATGGACATAATTAATATCACATGATTGTTATTTTAAAGGAAATATCATATAGAAAATGAAAATAGATATCATTTTAAAAAACTATTGAAGCATCATTATTATGTGTAAAATCATAATTTCATGATTATAATAAAAGGTTCTTTAAATGTGATTTTGACATCATGAATGGGATTATAATGGATGTGGATAATAATTTTTTTTAACAGATAATATATTTAATTATCAAAGAATGATATTTCCTCTTTTATTTTATTCTAAATAAATTTACATGGTAAATTTTTAAAGGTAATAATAACATTAACATTCATTTTTAGATATAGTTATTATATGGATCATCCTAAGGCTCTGCACCGAAATATTTTAGTCACAATTTTTAATGGATTTTTTATGATTTATACCATATTATAATATTATTATTATTGGTTATAATTATAATTTATTGGATAGGATTACTAGGTTTTGAAATTGAGAAAAATGTGTTGGCTAATATTAAAAAATAATTGGGTGTGGATAACTTTTCTTACCATTTATGATATATATATATATATATATAGATGGGATAAGAGATATCCCATTCAATACATATATGAATGACTAAGGATTATGACCAAATAATCATAGAAATATTGATTTTAATGGGATTTTCAATATATTTAAAAATATATAAATTTTAATTTCCATCTATTATATGAGTAAAAATAGATTCAATCAGAAAAAAAGTTTACACCATTAGATTGATGGGATTGATTTACGTGTTTTGACTAACAAATACCTTTCATCAAAAAACTATTGAAGGTCAACATTTTTATAATTTAATAAAAATAAAAATAATCCTTAAAAATTTAAATAATTACATTATATGGATTAGTTAGTGTTATGGATAAACTAATGAAGATGGTAACATGATAGAATTTGCAAATAAATATATGACTAGGATGATCAATAAAGGTAATACCCACTAGAATGAATATAAATTTTAATAAAAGTGTTCATAAATCCTATTTTTTTTAAAAGAAACATTCATACCTGAGAATAAAATCAATTTTTTTGTAACAAATAGTCCTTATATTTCTCAATATATTGAGAATTTTAATAATTAATTAAAAAAATAAAGGGAACAATATGGATTATTAAAATAGAAGGGATTACATAGAGATCCCCAAATTCTATAAGCATTTGGGTCTGTGACTGTATTTAGAAAATCATTTTTCAATGGAGCCCAATAAATATCCATCTCATAAAAAGTATTAGATCACAAAAATTAAATTAATTATTTAGAATATTAGTAAATAAAAAATTTATTTATATATTTATCACTGTTCACATTTTTCTATTTAATAAGGTCATTAGTGTTTCAATTAATTTATCATATGAATTATATAATCAAGGATTTCTTTTGTATAAATAATTATTTATGTCATTAATACATATATTAATATAATTACATTGTATTATATTTTATTATTCAATTGATATATCTGTTTAATTTATTGTTTAAGATAAAAACTTATTGAAACCATGATTGATGTTGTGTGCTTTATTTTGATAATTGAATTATCGAATTAGAATATTTATTTTATTATAAATCATTAATATATATAAATTATTTCATTGATGGAATACTTTCAAGAACAATTCCAATGTTGAATAAGTGGTTAGTGAGTTAGAGAAGTTTTTATGTAAATTTTTTATATTTAATGTTCATTGATGTAAAATTTAAAAAAAAAATATCATGTTGTTTATAAAAGGTTGTTTTGGTTTATATATTTAAATAATTAATTTTCAATTATTGGAGATAATAAATAATTATATATTCCATTGTTTTTTTAAATCATTGTAAAATATCATTGAAAACATATGGATCTAATGATAAACATGGCTTCTAATGAAAATGATCACGATTCAATATCACGATGAGGAAAAATTACATAGATTCAAAGTTAAAAACAATCATGTTGTTAAAAATAAAGAATCTAAATGAAAAACTGAAAGTGTTAATTCCTAGATAATGTTGAAGGGATCTAGTTATCATATCAAACATGTAGTTATAAACCATATTGTAGAAGTTTTTTTAGTATGTGTGTAGAAGAAAACATGGTGAAGTAATTATAGGTTTATTTTACTATCTTGGTTATGGTTTTTAAGTTTTCAATGTCACCATACATAGTTGAGATCATTCAAGAAAAACCCCACCATGTTTTAATCTACTACACTGTTGTTTATTAAAAATATGAATTTATAGATAATATAATAATTTATATATAATGTATGTTGTCGCATCCAACCCTGACAAGACCATTCCAAAAATGTGAATGATGAATGTCCTCTAGTGCACTCCCAAATCACTATAGGCTGGAAACATATGCATGGTATTTGTAATTATCATTTGGGGATATTTTCAATCTTTGATGAATGATTATTACAATATACTAATATTGGATTTACAATTACAACATGTTGTGAAACCAAAATAAATGTGATTACCATGTCAGTCTAATATCATTTAAATTCCCCAAAATTTTTGATATCCTAACATAACAATAATGAAAATCCTATGAATAATGGTAAAAATAATGAAAATGAAATTATATATAAAACCAAGTGTAGATAACCACTTCCACACTACACAAAAAGTAATAAAACATTGATCAAGAATTTCCATAGACATTATGTCACATTTAAATTAATTAAAATATCATGAATATAGTATGTACAAATACGAGGTGTATACACAAATAATGTGAGAATATATTCCTTAATAAAAACCACTGTAAAACACATCATCTTATAGAGTTAATAATTATAATATATAAATTTTTAAAAACAATTAATGATTTAACAACATCATTTTAAAAAATCACTTATTGTATCTAGCAAATTCAGAGGAAATTAGATAAAATAATCATTCTTTAGACAATTTCAATGTCTACATAAAATTGTATTAATAAATAGATTATGAATATCACATATGAAAAACTAATGGAATCACATCATTACATATTAAAAAATAATTGAATCATAAATTTTCACAGACTAACTCAAGGTTGATCTAAAAATATGACTCGCATATCAATATATAATTTCATGCTCTAGGAAAAGGCTCCCTACAACTGAACAACATCATCAAAGTTTCCAATCAATAAAAGGATGTAAGAAAACAACTTACAATGTTTTTTATTACATAATATAAATTTATATTCAACCCCATGTTAGTCCATGAAAATAATCTAAACACTTCTCACATTCATTTTCAAGAACTAAGAAAACAAATCACATTTTCATAACAAAATATATAATATATAGAATAAGTATACTACACAAAAACCCATTTTTAGTCTATAAATAAAATTACATAACTAAAATACATAATGTAATCATTTCATATTCACTCATATTATATTCTTCACTTTAAGGATAATTTATGGATTGTAAATATCCCATTATACAAAATTTGGTATATAAAAAAAATTTAACTGAATTTAAAAATGTTTTGAAACCCATTTAAATATGATTTTAGTAAAAAATTTAATGTAAAACAAGTATATCACAAACAATAGATTATCTATAACTCATTATCATCCATTAGTTTACATTATAAAATCATAGAGTAGTGATTAATTCCTAAAATAGTAAAAATAGAGTCTAGACATGTATTTCAACAAAAATTTTGTAGTTATTAATCTTCCCAATAATTATTACATCATTTCCCTAATTTATCATGAAAGAAACTCTTTATTAAATATACTTAAATATGTACTTCCATAATTCCTATAGTTAAACACAATATTAAAAAATAATAAATTTTTGGGGATTTCTATAAAATTAATCATTAAACATATGACTAATTTTTCAACATAATCAACTGACATGAAAAAAGAAAGTATGAAAAGAAAAAAAATACATATTAGCAAGTTGAACAATAAATGAATGAAATAGGTTTCCAAACTCAAACTTGTTTAAAAATTCACACAATTTATATAGCCTAAAATCCTCTATGATAAAAAATAACCATAGTATCCATCATAGTATAATTAAAGATTTGATAATAGTATAATACAAATATTAAACCTAATTTACATCATATTAAAATGTAGTATTACAAAATATCCTATTGAGATGAATATAATACCATCAATATATCAATAATAATTCATGAAATGTAGAAGATATCACTCTTAGAAGTTTAAATATGTTGGGGAGAGCCATGGGTTAATTATATTTTTCAAATGGATGCTAGGAAATGAGAAATCTTAATAAGGGTTTAAATTCCATTACCAATAATGGATGTAAATTCACATGTCAAAAGTATGTATTGATCATAGAAGGAAACAAAAAACCCTTAACTGACCTCTATTTAGTGCATTGGATACATAGTTTAAATCCATAAATACCTATTTATTAGTCTAGGGGATCTTCCCTACAACCATCATCGGGTACCCGATACACAACCATCAAGTACATAGTGACATTTTTGGGTGAATTCAATCATCAAAAACTATGAATTCCCTCTTCCAACAACTACTAACTTCAAAAAACTCAAAAACTAAATCCTAATATATTATAATAATACCTAGAAATATAAAAAAATATATTTTTATAAGTACCTCAAGGATTTTGGTTATTACAAAAATCCCATTATAAGGTATCTCATCACTATGATGGGTCATCGTGAAACACTAATAAAACAATTTGACCTTTTAAAACTCATTTACACATCAAATTCTTATATCCCCTATTGTGTATATTCATTATTTCATATTACATTACAAAGTGGCAAGGAATTTCACTATAAATTCTTCTCATCGTTATAAAAAAATAAGCAATAGACCCTCTACAAATGATGTACCTAACTCGAGATCAAAATTATAAAAAAGTAGCATATGTGTAGGATATTGTTCATGATTTTACAACCAATATATATATGAAAAACACATTTTATAATTATGTTGTGTGGATTAATTGATATTAAATAATCCACCTCCCCAATCCTCTCTAAAATCCAAAACAACCCTATAATCCTTGTATCCATCATCCATAAATTTCAAATTATCCAATGTTTCAATTATGTTTTGTCATGTAAAAGACTTGATCTACAATATTAAACATGATATTGTGATTCATATTATTATTGTAAGACTGATTCATATTCTAAGTCATACATAACATTTTCATAATAATATTCACATGATAATATGTCTTTTTCAAAAAACCATGCCAAATTAAGGATTCATTAATACAATTCATAAAATATAAATGAGAGTGACAAAAAAAAATTACACACCACTACAAATGTAGCCATATAAATTGATTATTAGTATATCCTATTATAAATAACATCTACCAAGGATATATGATCCACCCATGATAAAGAATTCAGGAATATATTTATAGATTATAACCTAATTAATCAATTTGTTTACTTAAACTGAATATCCATATATGGATGATTAGTTGTAATCAAATTCACATAAAATTATTATGTTTTTCATAAATCATACTGGAATAAAGATGAAAATATCATGTGATGATTGGATATATTACCGTTTTTTTCCCATTTAGGTGTTACTATTTACCAAATATAAAGAATATGAATCTCGTTAAATATCTGAGTCTCTCTAATAAAAAGAAATTTGAAATCCATAGTTAGTTAAAAAACCATAACCTAAATTGTATCATTCCATTTCTATGATCTCAACAAACCTATTATGAATTCTATACCGACATTATATCATTTATACTCTATAAGAAGAAACATTTAAAGAAAACCAAATGGTATTGGATATCATCCATTAAAAATTGATTGGCTCAAATCCAGAATAAAAAAACAACCATGTATCATTCCATGCATGTCTAATAAATAATCCATTAAACATTATAGTATATTTTGTTATATACCAAATGAACTAGAAAATGAGATATATTAAAATCCAATATTCCTTGTAAATTAAATATGAATGTACTTCAATATGGAGAGGGGTTAATTACAATTAAAATGTCACATACACAATTTCTAACACTTTGAAACATTAGTTGATAGAATGTTACGAACATCAATTGATAACAGAGTAATGGGTAAAATACAATTGATTAGAATTTTTGGAAATAAAAACAATTTTAATTTCGTATGGTCAAATGAAAATCAACATAAAATTTGGTAAATGTTATAGAAATGAAATAGATCAAAATTAATTTAATATATGATATAATAATAAAAAATAAAATATGTATTTTACATATATAAAAATACCTAAATGAATATTATTTAAAAAATACACACATTTAGTCCAATTATTATGGTGGATTTTTAGATATGATCTAATATATCATATTCATAAAAGAACATATTTTGATTCACATATTGAATGTTATCTATCATCTTTACATTATAATCCCATGATCAACATGGTTGAATGGTGTTGGTCTTAAAAACTCAAATTCCCACAAAAAATTGAGTCATGAGTATTCCCTCCTATACTTTAAAACCATCACTCATCATTATTAATATGGGACAATCTTTTAAACATCACAATCCATTGATCAAATTGATAGGGAAGTGCCTATATTTTAATCATTA
Source organism: Viscum album (assembly GCA_963277665.1). Lineage (NCBI taxonomy): Eukaryota > Viridiplantae > Streptophyta > Magnoliopsida > Santalales > Viscaceae > Viscum > Viscum album. The sequence continues at coordinate 1,719,527,254 of OY728143.1, forward strand.
CAATTCTGTAGTCTAAATTTTTGGAATAATAATATATTCCATATCCATTAAAGTTGTTTATCAAAAAAATCAAAAAATAGATAAAGTTTAAAATATTGTTATGTGACTTATAAATAAAAATCTCACAATGCATCAACTCTTAGATAACATTTAAAACAACTACATAGAATAAAGAACTCATAAATAAATGACTTTCAACTTATGAACATCTGTAGTATGAGATTTGACAGTGAAAATATATTAAATTAATTTTAATTCTATTTCAATGTATTCAATACCATAAAAGTTCTATTGTAATTGAAACTATCATATTTAATGGTTTGATAAGTAATTTTAGTTTAATTTCAAAAATGTAATTTGATTTTAACTATTTTAAATTAATTATATGTTTTGGCCATTAGTTTTTATAAACTTTTCAAAATCTAAAAAATAATCCCTTTTGGGTTTCTATTTTCACATGTATTGATTAAATTATTCTAATCCCAAATCTAAATCAATAATTTGATGTCCAAAAACTAACTCACAATTTTGGCCACAAAATCTAAGCACTGATCTAGTTAATTGTAATTATGGATCTATATCCCATTAATGGAAGAACCAATAGAGGTGAACATCCACATTGAGCTGTAGGGGTTATTAATAAATATCTTTCATAACTGTGGGATCACCTTATTCATCATCTTTTTGGGTCATAAGTTCAAAGGAAATTTTATTAATGGAATATTAAGAGTCATTCAGGCTAGATTAAATTTCCTGGGTAAATCATCCAAAACTCCTTTATACTTAGTCCAATAATGCTGAAATTGTGATTATGCATGATAAATATTAAGTGGAACAAATTTTTAGAAAAACTCATTTGAAAATTCAACCATTACATATTTCTCTAATGAATTATAATTCCAAGTATGATTTTTGAGCTAGAATATCTCTCCCCTCTAACTATAAATATTTTTTCCCTAATCATCTCAAAGTATTTGCATCAATACTAATGATTTTTCCAAATTTATATTGTATTCGTGTTTTATATTTTATGTTCATTACATTTTATAATTTTATTCCATGTTGTCATATTAGTGTTCTATTATCTCCCTTATTATATATCTCTTTCATTTTATCTCCATGTTTTCTTCTCTAATATAAACTATTATGTTCATGGTCATGATTAAATGACTTAGGAAAGTATCAATTTGAGTAATACAATTATTAAACATTGTAATTAAACATTTTTTCGTTTTTTTTATTATATTTCTTGGAGTTAGGATTATGGGGATCATAGTGGGAAAGGTTCCTTTGTGTCTCCTCTTTCCACCCAAGGTTTAGCTTTCACTTATGCGATATTCTCTATCAATCAAGGCAGTGGACTTGTGGTCTTTTGGAAACCATTGAGTGCACTATATATTCAAAATCACAGACAGAATAGGATTTTCAAATATACTATATAGTGTCTTTGTTAAGTAAACTTCAAACTTATAAAATGACAACAAAGGTTTAATCTAAGTGATTCTCTTCAAAATATCTCATGTCATTCAAGCTTCATTTTGTTTACATTCATTATGTTTCAATTTCAACTTCATGTTTAATTTTAGTATATCATTCTAAATTTTAAAACCACATTTCTCTTAGATATATTTTATAAAAAAATAATATTAAAATATAAAGATAATTATAAATAGTGATTGATTGACTATAAGAAAATATCATGTGAATGACTTCGACCATGGCCTATTCCCCATATAGTTAAAATAATTTTATTGTCACCCTAAAAACACATAATAAAATTGTAACCATATCATTTGAATGATGTTTATTAAGCTCAATATTTTTATTCACATTTTGAAAGTTATTATCTTTTTTATTATTTAAAAAAAATAATAATATATGATTATAATGTATTTCAATTCATATTAATCTTCATAGAATGGCCAATAGAAGGTGGAAGTAGACGTTCAAAAGGATATTAAACTGTTGGTGAAAAGGATTAATGATGTGATGAAAAAATGGAATGCAAAATAAGGTGGATAACTAAATATCTACATATATTTTAAGAGAAATAGAACCAAAACATGATCCAGAAACAAATCGTGTTGTGAAATATCTTTCACCATTCATTTTTTATGTTAAAGAACATAAATATATTGTGAAGGGCATACTAATGGAATTAATAACATCATCACGTACTCATCTATTTCTCAAGAATGACTTTGAGGAAAAGATTCCATCTGATATACATATGAGAGATCAATTTTTTTTTGTAAACCCCCTGAATCATTGTGTTGAAGATAACTGGAAACATAACAATCACATCATTTATAATAAAAAAATAACCATTACACCAATATCTTTCATTAAAAGATAATTATGGGTGTATACATTTTGATATTGAGTTTCCAATGGTTTTTCCAGAATATATATATTTCTAAGCTGAATTAAATTAAATGAAATATGTCATTATTTATTATACATGTTTTATTATTTTTCTAAATAAATAGTTTTTAAAATAATATTTTTATTAATAATACAACAAAATTGGAGGTGGTATTATTTTTTAAGGAAGAGACCATCCACGGGGGTGATTGAAGAAGAAGATGATGGTGATGTCACTGTAGAAACAAATAGGGAGCACCTCTTTATTATTTTCCCTCCAACTATAGACCACAAATTATATAATTATTAATTCATTAGGGTTGGGAATTTTCTTAACATAATTAGATTTATTCATTCAACATGTTTACCTTTGTTTTATTATAAAAGTCACATGTGGTGGTTCACCTCAAAGAAAGCACAATCACTATATGATTGAGGATAAACAACCACCACTAGCAGACTAGGGAAAGTAAAAACATTTTACCTATATAGGGATCAAACCAAGAATTATCTATTTTCATTCACTATTATGTTTATTTTTCATTATTTTTCTTATGTACTATTTCTTAATTTTAAATATTATTAATGTAGTTGCAATAAGTTGTTTAACTCAAGGCTACCACTAAAAGATTAATTGAGTCGGGTCTTTCCTTTTCTTTATTTTTTTATTCCCAATTCAAATTTGATATATAATGAATATTTTAAATATTTTTAGATAAAAATGATTATAAATGGAATAATTATGGGGGTGTATATAGGATTCTAGTATTATTTTTCATCACTCCATTTTATTTCTTATGTATTTATTGAAATTTATCATGTTATCATTTAACTTTTTTTAATTTATTTTATGAAATCTTGAGTTAAATTGAATACATTTTAAAATTTAAATCATATTATTATTTTTGGTAAAAGTATTAATTGTAATGTTATAACACATAAATTATTGATGAATAGAATTTTTCAGATTTATAATCATTTAATTTCATTATGTTTGATTGATTGTGAAAATCATGTGCACTAGTACTGCTCGAATTTAAAATCATTCCATATCTTAGAATTTTATAAACCATTTTTAAATATTTATTATATTTATTACTTTCATGAGAGTCTTGATACATATTTTTTAATATAAAACATATTATTTTTCTATTTTTAAATGTTTTAATATTTCTTGGAATATTTAAAATGTGATTGAGTAACCACAATGTAATATCTTTTTAAGATGAACTCTATTTTTTCCAAAATTTTCATCTCGCATTTATTAGGACTCTAGTATCCCTAAGGAACCATGTTCTAAAAAATAATAAAAGAAATATATCCCTTATAAATGATTATCTAGATGATAAATGCAATATTGTTGTTGATCTCAAATGTGGGGGGGGAGAAGATGCGACATATTATGATTTCTTGAAGAATCTTTTTATGATGAATTGAAAGTGTGTTAATATTAATTTCTAATTTGGTGGAATAAAATGCATGGTGGAATGACGGAATCATGTAAAAATTATCAGTAAAAGTTTTGGAATGTGTACACCTATATTTTTATTATCAAATGTTTCCTCTCTTTTCCTAAAAAATGTAAACTTGAAGAGAAATCATGATCTGAAATCAAACTAAAATAATGCCAAAAATTTGGGGAAAAGGAACAAAAATGATCAATGATGCTAAAATTACCAGGTTGACCTTCCCATAAAAATAAATTGGTTTTTGTAGGAGATTAAATATTTAGGTGATTAATGAGCACGCCATTCCAGAGAAAAAGGTTTTTATATATTTACATCACATTAGATTCAACCTGTCCTGATTTTTTCTCTGATATTTTTATAATTAAAACCACAAAAACATAGCCTCAATACAAAAAATAAACAAGATATTATTATTGAAAAAAATTTCGTCTATTATGTGGATATAATAAGAGGATACCAAGAATGTGGAGATCATTTATATTCTGGAGAATGTGAAAAACTCCATAGAAAAATCATTGAATAAAGACAAAAATATTTTCATTAGGAAGGTATGATATAAACTTGGGTATTAAAATGAAATTGAATGTATTTTTATAAATTTTTAGGAGTTAGGTAATTTATTTTCTTGTAGGGTGAATTATATTTTCATTGATATAATAACTGAGTTATGATATCCTTTATGTTATGGGAATTTTTATTACCAAGGTATAATATTATTTACTAAGAGTTCATTGTTTTAGTGTGGTGGAATTGATCAAGAAAATATTTTCAATTATATTACTTTTAATTTAAATTTAATTTAATCACATTAATGTGTACTTTTATTTGAAATTTTCATATTTTATTGTTTTGGAAGTATTTTGAGCTTCATTTCCAAAATAGCCTAATTTTATATTTTATCTATTTTAATATATATATGTGTTTTTGCTATAAAAAATTCTAAAAAATACAAATTAAAGACATATTTTATTTATATATATGTGTTTCCTTTAATTTATCTATCGAATATGTGATAACTAACTTCAAAATTAGAATTTTTAATTCTTTTTGTATAGTTGAAACAATATCATATGAAACATCAAATGAACATATGAATACATATTTATATTTTAATTATAATAATATAAATTATTCTTCATCATAAAGGGGTTTGAAATGTCCATTTCAACTCATAAGTTCAATGATAATTATGGAATAAAAAATTAAAACTTTAAATAAAAAGGATTAAAACAATAACCCCAATGTTTAATCTAATTTTAAAAATATTATATTTTGATTCGAAAACTAAGGATAAAACCTTTATATGACCCTAGAATATACCATTTATCTTAAAACATATTTAATAAATTAAATGGTATTTTTTAATGGAATCTGAAATATAATAACACCTAAAAAATATAGAAATAGTTTTTCATAAATAAACATGTCCCATTATATATTAATTAACATTTTATGAGAAAACTATACGAAATATCAGAATAATTATTAGTAAAATTAATTGAATCCCCTCCCCTAATTTTCTATTTTAATAAATAAATAAATGCAAAATAAAATGGAGTTTGAAAAGGAAAGATAAAATATATCCCCTTTCGATATCCAAAGAATGGGTTGGTAATTTTTGATAATTTTATTTTCATTGATCTCTTTTTATCTAAGATACTCAATGATGAACTAAAAAATTATTTTTATTTTACTTCCCTAGAGTTCATTATTATATAGATAATAAAGTTTTAACACCTGTTGATTTGAATGTATATTTTCCTATAAATCCAAATTTGTACAATAATTGGATTATATGAAAAATCGAACCACAATGAACCATCAAAAAATATAAAATCAATAAAATGTAGCTATAAAATAGTTGCATAATAATATAGGTAATCATATTATGATATATATGTTCTAATAAAAAATCATTATTAAGCATCCTTTAGCAGTAATATTCAATTAGTGTACCTAAATAAATAATAGGATTGATTTCTGGTGTAACATTCATAAAAATAGGAATTTATTGGGCTAAAATTAATATATTTTTAATATAAATAATATTTCTTGTATGAATAATAATTTCTTAAAAATTTAAATAGTCAAAGAGAATATTTAATAATAAATATAACCATCATTTTTTAAAAATTAATTTTCCATGATAACTTTTATTATTAAGTTATTAGTAATTTAATTTAAAAGTTGAATTCCCCAATTTATGAATTTTAATTTGAAATTATAATAATAATATTTAAATTAATCAAGTCAATAATATCATAAAATGGTTTTTTTTATTTTCCAGAAAACATTGTTTTTAAAGTGATTATAATCAATGTCCCAATATTATTATAACCATCAGTTTAATGACATTTTCAAAATACAATAATTAAATAAATGTTTTTCGAATTTTTATTATATAAAATATTTATATTTTCATGTAAAATAAATAATTTAAAATTTCTATATTTTATTTTTAAAATCCAACTATACTATTTTTGAAACAAAAGTGATATTTTATTTTAAAAACATATTTATTCACTTATATTAAGAAGTTAATTTTCATCACATTTAGAACATATATCCACAAAAATGGAATCCAAATTTTAGATTATAGTAATCATATAAGTTCACAAAATAAATTTTATTTTTTGTGTTTAAAATTACTATTAATACGGTTAATGTAAAAAACCATGATAATGGTAAAACATTTATTTTCAATACTAATTACGATTAAGAAAACTTAATGGTGAAAACATTATTTTTTACAAAAAAAGGTTTTCAATATAAAATATTTTAAATTTAAATTTATTTTCTGATAAAGTTAATATTATTTTATATTTAATGCATGTAAAATATTATTTCATTACATAATTTTTTAAGAGGTTTTATTTTATAAGTATTGTAAAATATAAGTTAGATTTATAAAAACATGTTTCCTCGATAACAAAAATATTAAAATAAAGAATATAAGAAAAATTAATTACAACTTGATTAAAAACTATTTCAAAATACATGGTTGAGGATTTATTAAAAAAATATCATCAATAATTGTATTATTATAATCTTTTAGAATCATTAGCCCTTTAATAATTTTAACCTCTATTTAAAAATAATGTCGATTTTAAAAAGTTTTCTTCTCTCATCATAAAAAGGGGAAACTTCAAAAAATGTGTACTATAATAATTCCTTCTAATTTAATATTTTAATTCTTCCATTTTTAATATCTTATATCCATATCTCAGTTTAAAAAACCTATAGTCTCAATTTATATCTAATGACTTTTATTTTCCTATGATACGTTAAAAAAATGTTATTATTCATAAAGTGAATATTATATAATTCATATAAATTTTTTAACAATAATTACATTCCAAACCTATTATAACTATAAAAATATAATTAACTCATTATAATTAGTATTACAAAGGGTTCTTTATTTATGTAACTATAATGATAGAATATGTTTACAAGTATTATTACATGGTTCTTAAACATAAATATCCTATAATTACAACCCAAGGATCATAAATTCTTATTTTCATTCCAAATAATAAGTTCATAATACATAAAAAACTAAAATATGTAATCCATAATTTATTCTCTATAGGGATATCCTATAATTTATTTCATATCCAAATAATTCCACGGATAAAATCAGAAGAAAATAAATAATGGGGTCACCTAAAAATCCCATTAAAGAAATAATAATTATAATAAACCGTAATATGTGAGTTGAAGGTATAATTTGACACAATAAAAAATAGCAGACATGAATAATAATGTCATATAATAACAATAATGTAATGGTATCATATGTAAATAAAAACACTTGAATGTGGAGAATACATAAAACATGAGCTATACATTTTTCAAGGTTAACCTCCATGAAGATATCACATGGTGTACAAAGTCCCACAGTAGATTAGGTGCACTCCCTACTATCATACACAATGACTGAAGAGATTAAAATATTTTCAAATTCATTAGAGGGATATATAATTTTGGGAATAACAACAAAATCCATTTAATGTATATCTATTTGTGTTTTACATTATGATATCAATCATATTCTATTAACATATGAATTATCCCTAGAATGAGAATGTTTTAATAATATTGTCTCTTAAAATATTCCACATACAATTCATCAATAAGGAATTTAATAAATTGAAATATATTTTATTAAAAAAAGGCATAATAATCTAGTAACACATGTTTGAGACATATATACGAAATTTAGTATAATTCTATAACCTAAAGATATAGAAATTGATTTAGATAGAGAGTTTTCATAACCCGATGAAAAGGGTGGGTTAAAATGGCCCCTTCCCTAGAGGTTTATTTGTCATGAGTGTTATTTTTGTCTAAAAATAATAAAATTTAGTTAATTATATATTATCTTGAGAATTATTAGCAGGTTTATTATTTATTTTATTTTAATTTCTACCTTGTAAAATCCAAATACCTAAAAAATTAATTACATATCATATGTTTTGAAGGTAATTGAATCATATGTCAAAAATAACTTTGGTCTATTGAATAAGGTGTATGAGATTATTAATTAATCATACCCATAATGGAATCTATGAAATAGTTATAATTTTTATACATAAATTATACTTTTAAACCCACAATTATATATGGTTATAAAAATTGAACTACATTTAAAACATTGAGATAGTAGGTTATATGTATGCATGAGTAAGATTTCCAATTTTTTATGATCATGATAGAGTGAAAGTAAGTATCAATTTATCTTTTTGAGTATTATAATTATATAAAATATATAATATTGTTTATTTCAATACAATTACACATATCATCAATGTCATGTTGTAATATAAAAGAATCAAATCGGTTTGGGAGATGGTAGTCTTCTTTACACTAGATCAACATTATCTTTTATTCAATGATTGAGAAGTTAAAAAATATATGATATATTTGTTTTCCTGAATTATTAATATTTCCTTAAAATTATATATAAATATCACATTAATCCTTAGTACCATTTATGTAAAGCGTAAGTGAAAAATTATTCGCATCGCTTTGTGAGGCGGTAGTCCACTATACACCCATGAAATATTATTATATTCTATATAGAATAGAATGAACGAAGTTATATATTATATAATAATTAATGAAATAAAATTATTCAATCAAAAGAATATAAAAATTTTGAAATGCCATTATATCTAACTGTGAGAAATGGGGATGGAAAACTGATTATGTTTGTTAGTAAATAGGTATCCCTTCATACACATGATCAAAGGTTTCACATCCCATTTTCGGGAGGCTAATACGGTTGTTAGTAATTAACATAAAATTTAAAACTAAAAATATATGGATTATAATTTGGCTATTATATAATAATTTTTGAATAATATTTGAAGGAGGCAGAGGATAAAATAAAATGAAATGATCTATTGTGGAAAATAACTATTCATTGAACAATATCTTTTTGATTTCACCAAAATCCATTCAATAATTTATATATGACCCAAACAAGAAATATAGGATGATATGAGGTATGTATTAATGTGATTTTTATGTAATTTTTGATCCGGATGTTGTTTTGAGTGTGTAAATGAGAAGAGAGTGGTGGCATTTTATAGGTGTGGGAGATAACACACATAGATTTTATAAATTTTAGGAATTTAACCCACATTTTTCTAATCTCACAAGGCTCCAAATTTGATCATTTTAAAACATTATAAGTTTTATGATAAAAATATGATCATATAATAGGAATTATATAAATTTTATAACATTTTTATACTTTATCATTTTAGATCAGACCCAGTAAAACACTTTTTAACTTAACCATGGTAAATAATTTTCTATATTTCCACTATTAATTATGATCAAAAGTTATGTTCAACTTATTAGATAATATAAATTATGATGACTGATAAAATGGAATATATATTTAAAAATTAAACTCACATAATTTTAAAACATTAATTTAAAAAAAAAATTAAAAGATTAGGAAAAATTGATTTATTCAGTAGAGTATTTGTCATGAAAATAATAATTATTTATTAACTCTATGACTTTTAATAATAATAATATGAATTTTAATGAATATTTACTGATATACAAATAATAAATTTCATGTAAATAATTCATTTATTTGGTTTTTTATATTAATCAAAATGACATAAAATTATTCACATTAAAAATGTTTTCCAAATAAATAATGATTTTATTAGAAAACAAAAACAAAAATATTATAAAATAATGTATAAATATTATTTAATTGTAATACATTGACATTAAAAAAAAATATATAATACATATGTTATTTTCAGATTAAATTAAAATAGTAATTTTACAAAATGTTTTAGAAAGAAAAGGCAATTTTCTAAAAATAAGAATTTTTCACTATTACCTAAAAATAAATATTTTATGAAAAAACCAAAAGTTGATAATAATATTATATTTCTATAATAATTTCAAAATAATAAAAATTTATTTAAATAAAATTTATTAAATTGTTAAAAATATATTTTATATCGTGTATGAAAATATCTATAAATCCACCTTTTATAAAAGTACTAATTTTTATAAAACATTTAATTTTCCTTCAAATGTTATATATTTTTTTATAATCACTAGATAACACTTGAATTAATTTTATACATGTGTAAACCATATAATATTGATAATATAGTTAGTAAAATTCATAATTTCTCTGTAAAATTCATTGTTATGAAGGACATGTTTTAATAATATTTTAATAGAGTATCATATCTCATTTAAACTCAATGTTGTGTGCATTGAACGATATCGAAGAGATTATATTTATTTAAAAATAAATTTATCATAATGTCTAGGAAAAAAATATTATTATCCCCTTAGATAATTTCAACCTAAAAATGTTAATTTACATAATATTGTGAATAAATGTAAGGGTTTTTCTCATTCATCTTTAATTAATGTTCTCATGTTCAATACTCAAACATATGGTTCCTCCAAAACACTTTGTGTCACACACGGTTTTTTTCTGTCTTTGTATTGATCCGGCCCATTAAAAATCCCGATCCTCTTAATGGGTATTTGATTAGATGAATCTTGAGTTTTGAAGTTTCATATATGTCTAACCACCATAATTTGGGATCCCCATTGCCTGTTTAGGAGTTTTTGAAGAAAGGGTGGTTACTTCATGATTTGGGCCAACCTTGAGCTCATTCCCAGTTTTAAAAACTGAATTTTTTTATTTTATAACTATTTTTTTTCATCATTTTTCACCCAATAAACTTCCCACTTGTCCTATACTGATATATTAAAATTTATTTATCCTTTTAGACCCATTAAAAATTCATAAGCCTGGTGAATTTGGGTTACTTATTTAGGTATTGGGCCAGCACATGGGCCCATTTCCTGTTTTAAAAAAAATAATTTGTTTCATTTATATCATTTTCATTGTTTAATCTTTTTCGGTGATTCCACCTCCCACCCGAAGCCAATATCCCTATCCTCACTCCCAATATCGGTTTTGCCTCTTTGGAGCTCATATAGGTCGCGTAAGAGGACGAATATTCTCAGGATACCTCAAATCGTCCAGATTTGACAAGGTAAATTGTATCATTCATAAATTAATCAATTCGTACTCTTTTGGCCACCAATTTTCTTTCCCTGGTTATTCTTGATCTTAGGAGTCTCTCCATTAATTTTCAAGCCATTAACTTCCCTCTAGGGTTGTATATCTAATGGAATACGAAGAATTTTCTAGGGTGAAAGGTGAGATTCCTTCCCCTTTCTCCTTCCTCTTCCCCCTCCTTTCATTATTTCTTTGATTTATATTTTACCCTAGTCTTGATCGACCTAGGGTTTTGCTATAAAATGTTTTTTGATGGGTTTTATGTTTTTTTAGGTCTGGTATTTATAGTTTTAGGGTTTATAAACCCGCAGCGGGTGATTTCGGGTGTGCGTTTCAATTACGCCAAGGATTTGAGGTAGGATATCCCTTGCACATGATTTTATCATATAAGTTTCTTCATTTTAATATTTTACTATACTGATATAGATGTATATTATTGTTATAAATCCTTTTTATAATTTTCTTGGTGTGTAAAGTCGTTGTTTAATCACTGTTATGTGAAAGGTAGTGTTGTTTTGTCATGAAAGTAATCAACAAGTGTTTGTTTAAATGTTCAATTATCTTAGAAAATATTTTGTGAGGTTTATAATCTGGTTTATGGTATTTTTAACATTTTAAAGTATCTTGAATGAAAATATGACATTCAATTGGTGTTTTATTCTTTTTCATGTACATAAAATAAATTGTTTTGTTTAAAAAGGGCATGACATGTGTTCGGTAAATTGCCTGGTTGGCTTTTATGTGTGATGTGTGATTTAAAAGTTATTTGACTGGATTTATAAAGGAATTGGAAGAATTATAAATGGTATTTTTGGGTACATATATTGATTTCCAATTTGGATTTGTTTTTACAAACAAGTGGGTTTTGATTTACAACATATTTTGGCCGGAGTTGCCAAAACAATGGACCGTTTCACATCTTTATGAAAATGGTTGTGTTTTGAATATGTAACCTGAGTATTATAAGAGATTTATGAATGCGTTTTGCTGCCGTAAATGATGTTTATAAAAATCCTTAATAAAATTAAAATGCATACCTTCATCAAAGGTTAGTTTTGAGAAAATGTTTAAAGGTCCGTTTGGCATTTCCTAGAAACGAAGGAGTGTTTTACTTGTATATAACAAGTTGTGAAATTGGGATTGTTTTATGGTCCATTAAATGATTTTATTAAATGTTTATTGGGCTTACAAATATTATTTGGTTTGGTTATGATGTGTGTTTATAATTTAAATAATGTTTTTGAAAGAGTTTTATGTGCAAATCCCCAATGCACTTCATGAAATTGTTTTACCAAAATATTTAGCGGTTTGTTGATTAGTGTAAGTAATGTGAAGAAAGATTATGGGATGTTTGTGTTTTTATGGTTTTGGAATGGAATTTGGATGTGAAATATGTATTTGATAATATGTGTAACTTGATTTAGTACTAAAGGGAATCCTGGGTATCTAGGTGGGCAGACGTGTACTAGTATGCTAGTGATTCTGTGGGGGTTGACCCCTGTTTCACGTAGCAAGTTTGACGATGACAAAACTAACTAAACTATGATGATGATGATGATTGGGGACCACTAGGTTATGGTTATGTTCCCTAATAGTGGCTCGTGCACGAGAATGGATATTTATTATGGTTACTTTCACCGAGATACGAGGTACCTGGGGCTCACAACTAACTAGTGCCTAGGGGTATTCCCATGACTAGTGCTCATTGGCTATTTTGTACTCACCGTCGGCATACGGTGTGTTTGGTTGGTAAATTCAGTATTATGTGTTATTTATTTGAATGTTAAAATTCTTTAAAGCAGCCCTCTTTAAAACTATGTTCATTTTGAAGTTGCACCTCTTTGAAAAAAATAGTTACTTGCATTTTTGTTTATTAAACATGCATGTTTTTGTCTGATAATTATTATAGCGTGGAACCTCATTTGAAAACCATACTTTAATATCTTGAATTTCAAACTATAAATTGATGTTTCATTTATTTTAAAGGAATGTGCATTGGGAATAGAATATCGGGCTAACCTACTGAGTTTTAATACTCATGCCTATAGTCTTCTTCTTTTTTTAGCCCTTGTGCAGGTTTCATCTTTAGTTCGATCACCTTGGGAGACTTTTGATCATTGTGTTGGAGAGTGACCAGAAGTGTCACATGGAGTTAGTTGTTCATTGATTTTTCATTTGAGTTTTTGTTTTTGTTCTACCTTTAGTTTCTTGTATAAAAAATATTTTGTTCAATTTTTATATAAATTCATTTTGGGCTATCTGTTTATTTCCGTTGTTTGTTTGATTGAATAAATATGGGAGAAATAGTTCCCTTGTGTACTCTATTTATTCCCTTGGTTCTTGTTACCATCCTGGGAGGATCGGGAACACCTCTCGGGACTTGTCGCGGGCTGTCCTGGGTGACCGGTTCAGGGTCGACTCAGGCTGGTTCGTGACAAAATGGTATCCGAGGAGGTTGGCTCTTAGCGGACCTTTCTTTTTAGAGTGCCATTGTTGTTTTGGGGATGTCAAGGTAGATGGAGTAGTATTTTTGGGACTTGAGGGGTAAGTGCATGAAGAGCGTCGCGAACTCGTTCTTGTTCTAATCCTCTGGTTTCCAAGGGAGTCCAGTTTTATTAGTGTCCTTTGTTCTGGTTGATTTTTTTTGGTGTTGGGATATGACAAGGGGAGTCTGACTAATGGCCTTTGTGAGCTCACAGGGCCTAGAAAGCCATGTGGAGCTGGGGAATGGTCCTAATAAGTCTCTCTGTGTTGTTGTTGTGTTTGGCATATGGCCGCCAACCATATGGTCAAGTCACCCACTGACACTAGTTCCCGTTTTTTGGGTCTCTTGAACCTTTCTTGAATTCTGAATTTTTGTTTTTAAAATCCTTGTGAGAGAATTGTGGAAATGGGTTTTAATGTAAGGAATAGATTTTGAAAAGTGAAAAAAGGGGGTTTCAATAATTAAATATAATAATGGTTTTGGAAGGTTGTGTTTTTGTGAAAAAAATTGGGGGAAGCAGAAATGATTTTAAATGGATTGGATTATCCATAATCTAAAATTGTGGTTTGTTTAAATAAAATGTTTTGAAATTGTGAATAATTTTAAAGTGATTCTGGATATTTTTTTAAATGGGGTATTTTAGTATGTTAAAAAGTTTTTGAATTGGATAAATTATTTTTGGAAATTGGTTTTGATCGGTTGGTGTTTTACTACAAACGGTATTGGTCTCAATAAACCTCATATTATAAAAATATACATTGCTGATTTTTTTTAAAAAAAAGGGAAGGGGTTGTTTGGAGTGGCTTGGATTTTTAAAAAGTTTTTTTAAAATGAAAAGGGGTAGGTTTTTAAGAAAATCTTTCTTAATGAATTGTGGTTTTTTTTTGTGAAATATGAAAAGGGTTTTTCACTTAGTGGTTGGTGTTCCTTTTCAAGGTACATGATTTTTAGAATGATGTTGTTTTGTTTTATCCTTTGGTGTTTTCATGAGTGCTCACATGCATGGTTTTATTTATATCTGGAAGGATAAAATATATGGTATGGTGGTTGGGTTCCTGGGGTGGCATGGAAATGTGCATGTGGGTGAGACTTGATGAAACACCATTGGTGAATGTTGAAACCCACCAAGTTAGTTTGTTTTTCAAAAGTGTTTTGAGTTGAAAAATGTTGTCCTTTTTTTATAAACCAATGGTTATGTGGCCTGTTTTTTTTCTATGTTGTAGAAGAGTTGTTTATTCAGTAAGCTTCCTTGTGATCTACAATTCATACTCTTGTTGTATCTTGAGATGATATCTTGCTGGTGTCTTGGTTTTGGAGAAATTTTCATTGGGTTTCTAAAGATTTCTTTGATGTTGTGATGTGGCCAGGGATAGTTCTCCGTTGGAAATCTTTCCTGCTGATCAACCTAAGGATTCATTTCAAATGTTAAATCCACCTATTTTGATAATGCCTCAACCTGTTTGTTGGAATAGAGAGTAGTTTGGGATCTATTAAAAGTGCTTCTAGGTTGTGATAATTCTTTTGGACAGAGCAGTTGCGTTCGGTGATGTTGATGTGTTTTGTCTAATTCCTCATATATTATTCCCCTCATTTGGAGTGACAATGAATTTTGATATGTATCTATGAGTTCCTATTTAGATGATGTTTTTTGTTTGGTGATCAAGTGTGGTTTTTTTTGAGTGGTGTGATCCTTATCACCTGACTGCGGTGCAGAAAATGCTTCATGAATCAGGGCTCCAGCCATAGGCCTCGGAGTGAAGCTTTTCACGCAGTCAGGAAATCAACAGAGGTGTGGAGTTCTAGATTAAGATCTTTACTAATCTGTTTTGGTAATTTAGTTACTATGTCAATGTTTTGGTTCCTCATTTCTATTAATTTCTCTTTGTCACAACAAGCGTGGTGGACTTAACCCCTCACACAGTGTCTATGGTTATTCCTTCATGGATGTGGGTTTTCAATCAATGTCCCTGTGAGGACCGCCTATAAAAATCAGGTGTAGTCTTGGTGTTACCTATTCATAGGTGGACAGTTTTTGGTAGTTTATTTGTTTCTTTTGTGGTTTCAGTGGCCAAATTATTGGGTCCCCTTCCATCCCATCCCCAAGTGACGGGGGTCCAGAATTGTGTTGAATGTGTCGACCAAGTTATTGTTCCATCCATTTGGGAGAGGGTGGTTTATATGTTCATGTTGTAACTCTATTAACTTGGTATAGTAGGTTTTTGTAGGATGGTTTTTTCTGGGCTTGTGTGAGTGAGTCCCAACTCTAGCTCATGTTCAATTCTTGTCTATTCATTGCAAGTTAGTTTCTAATGGTGGAGAGACCCACCATGGGTCTCATGGATTTTCATCCTAAGAATATTTCTATGGATAGTTGATTCTTAATGGTGGGGAGTACATTCTGGAATCCTTAGGTGTTGTTTTTGTTTCAGTTGGAAAGTGTTATGGCTTTCCGGGGGAGGAAAACTTTAATGGTGGGGAGAATTGTCACACACGGTTTTTTTCTGTCTTTGTATTGATCCGGCCCATTAGAAATCCCGATCCTCTTAATGGGTATTTGATGAGATGAATATTGAGTTTTTAAGTTTTATATATGTCTAACCACCATAATTTGGGATCCTCATTGCTTGTTTAGGAGTTTTTGAAGAAAGGGTGGTTACTTCATGATTTGGGTCAACCGTGAGCCCATTCCAAGTTTTAAAAACTGAATTTGTTTCTTTTATAACTCTTTTGTTTTTCATCCTTCTTCACCCAATCAACTTCCCACTTGTCCTATACTTATATAGTAAAATTTATTTATCCTTTTGGACCCATTAGAAATTCATAAGCCGGGTGAATTTGGGTTACTTATTTAGGTATTGGGCCAGCCCATGGGCACATTTCCTGTTTTAAAAAAAATAATTTGTTTCATTTATATCTTTTTCATGTTTTAATCTTTTTCGGTGATTCCACCTCCCACCCGAGGCCAATATCCCTATCCTAACCCCAATATCGTTTTGGCCTCTTTGGAGCTCATATGGGTCGCGTAATAGGACGACAATTCTCAAGATACCTTAAATCGTCCAGATTTGACAAGGTAAATTGTATCATTCATAAATTAATCAATTCGTACTCTTTTGGCCACAAATTTTCTTTCCCTGGTTCTTCAAGATCCTAGGAGTCTCTCCATGAATTTTCAAGCCATTATCTTCCCTATAGGGTTGCAGATCTAATGGAAGACGAAGTGTTTTCTAGGGTGAACAGTGTGATTCCTTCTCCTTTCTCCTTCCTCTTCCCCCTCCTTTCATTATTTCTTTGATTTATATTGTACCCTAGTCTTCATCGACCTAGGGTTTTGCTATACAATGTTTTTTTATGGGTTTTATGTTTGTTTAGGTCTGGTATTTATAGTTTTAGGGTTTATAAACCCGCGGAGGGTGATTTCGGGTGTGGGTTTCAATTACGCCAATGATTTGAGGTAGGATATCCCTTGCACATGCTTTTATCATAGAAGTTTCATCATTTTAATATTATAATATACTTATATAAATGTATATTATTGTTATAAATCCTTTTTATAATTTTCTTGGTGTGCAAAGTCGTTGTTTAATAACTGTTATGTGAAAGGTAGTGTTGTTTTGTCATGAAAGTAATCAACAACTGTTTGTTTAAATGTTCCATTATCTTAGAAAATATTTTGTGAGGTTTATAATCTGATTTATGGTATTTTTAACATGTTAAAGTATCTTTAATGAAAATATGACATTCAATTGGTGTTTTATTCCTTTTCATGTACATAAAATAAATTGTTTTGTTTAAAAAGGGCATGACATGTGTTCGGTAAATTGTCTGGTTGGCTTTTATGTGTGATGTGTGATTTAAAAGTTATTTGATTGGATTTATAAAGTAATTGGAAGAATTATAAATGGTATTTTTTGGTACATATATTGATTACCAATTTGGATTTGTTTTTACAAACAAGTGGGTTTTGATTTACAAAATATTTTGGCCGGGGTTGCCAAAAAAATGGACCGTTTCACATCTTTACGAAAATGGTTGTGTTTTGAATATGTAACCTGAGTATTATAAGAGATTTATGAATGAGGTATGCTACCTTAAATGATGTTTATACAGATCCTTAATAAAATTAAAATGCATACCTTCATCAAAGGTTAGTTTTGAGAAAATGTTTATAGGCCCGTTTGGCATTTCCTAGAAACGAAGGAGTGTTTTACTTGTATATAACAAGTTGTGAAATTGGGATTGTTTTATGGTCCATTAAATGATTTTATTAAATGTTTATTGGGCTCCCAAATAAGATTTTTTTTGGTTATGATGTGTGTTTATAATTTAAAGAATGTTTTTGAAAGAGTTTTATGTGAAAAGCCTCAATGCACTTCATGAAATTGTTTTACCAAAATATTTAGCGGTTTGTTGATTAGTGTAAGAAATGTGAAGAAAGATTATGGGCTGTTTGTGTTTTTATGGATTTGGAATGGAATGTGGATGTGAAATTTGTATTTTATAATATGTGTAACTTGATTGAGCACTAAAGGGAATCCTGGGTATCTAGGTGGGCAGACGTGTACTAGTATGCTAGTGATTCTGTGGGGGTTGACCCCTGTTTCACGTACCAAGTTTGACGATGACAACACTAACTAAAATATGATGATGATGATGATTGGGGACCACTAGGTTATGGGTATGTTCCCTACTAGTGGTTCGTGCATGAGAACAGATATTTATTATGGTTACTTTCAACGAGATACGAGGTACCTGGGGCTCACAACTAACTAGTGCCAAGGGGTATTCCCATGACTAGTGCTCATTGGCTATTTTGTACTCACCATCAGCATACGGTGTTTTTGGTTGGTAAATTCAGTAGTATGTGTTATTTATTTGAATGTTAAAATTCTTTAAACCAGCCCTCTTGAAAACTATGTTCATTTTGAAGTTGCACCTCTTTGAAAAAAATAGATACTTGCATTTTTGTTTATTAAACATGCATGTTTTTGTCTGATAATTATTATAGCATGGAACCTCATTTGAAAACAATACTTTCATATCTTGAATTTCAAAATATAAATTGATGTTTCATTTATTTTAAAGGAATGTGCATTGGGAATAGAATATCGGGCTAACCTACTGAGTTTTAATACTCACGCCTATAGTCTTCTTTTTTTTTTTGCCCTTGTGCAGGTTTCATCTTTAGTTCGATCACCATGGGCGACTTTTGATCATTGTGTTGGAGAGTTACCAGAAGTGTCACATGGAGTTAGTTCGTTATTGATTGTTCATTTGAGTTTTTGTTTTTGTTCTACCTTTAGTTTCTTGTATAAAAAATATTTTGTTCAATTTTTATATAAATTCATTTTGGGTTGTCCGTTAATTTCCGCTGTTTGTTTGATTGTCTACATATGGGCAAAATCGTTCCCTTGTGTACTCTATTGATGCCCTTGGTGCTTGTCACCATCCCGGGAGGATCGAGAACGCCTCTCGGGACTTGTCGCGGGCTGGCCTGGGTGACCGGTTCAGGGTCGACTCAGGCTGGTTCGTGACACTTTGACCAAGTGATTTTTATTGTTTTGAAGAAATTTTTCACTATGCTCTAATAACATCACAAGAAGAACCGATTATAAATTTTATTTCTATATGGGAACCCATTAGAGATTAATTACATATGATGGGTATGGTATGTTATTATTTAATACGGATACATGGAACAAATTATCTCGTTCGATATGTTAGGTGGGACAAATAGTCTGTAGACAAATACTCTAATGTGAAAAATGATTTCAAAGGGAATGATGTGTCCAAGACTAATATTTCCATTATTCATAAAACACATAAATCTCATCCATGGTGAAATATGAAGGAATACCGTATCTCTGACCTCAAATGGTAAGTCTCATTGATGATTGTCTAATAATATGTTTTATCAACTTTGCATGGGTTTCATGTGACATTGGATGGTTTATACCTTCACTGTCATCAATGTAAAATGATATAATCCCAAAATATATTTGACACCCATAAATTCAAAAGTAAACCTTTGTATTCAACATTTTTTATGACACACGTCACCAAGAACATAATATAATATAATATCCTAGTACTATAATATATATTTACTATTTTAAACAAATTCAATACATTATATAGCATGTAATGAATGCAACAACTTGTTAGCTTTTGTAAAATGAAATATTTAACATCCTTGATATATTTTGTTTCATGAAAAATGTACCTTCTTATATAGGTTGTGTTATATACAAGATAGAAATTCTTCAATGGATTGTGTTACACACAAGACTGATTTTTACCAAAAAATAATATATTATTAAAATATTATTATTTTATATAATATGATATAACCTAGAAGTTTTGATAATGATAATGAATATTATTAACTAAATTATAAAAATATATGTTCTTATTAATATAAAATTAAATAATTCATTTCCAATTAATTACAAATGGAAGTATAAAAAAATGAGATATAAAAAGAAATATTATAATTTTTATGTTTCTAAAGGAGGATTATCATAATAAAAATTACTTAATTAAAATTACTTAATTATTTTAATAAAATATATTTGATATATATATAATAAATGAATTTTTATATTCATTCATTAGGTTTGATAGACATAAGATATGAACAAAATCTATTTTACAAATAAAAATTTATTCATTTATAAAGGCAATTTTACCACATTTTAGTGGAGAACCCATTTTAAATCTGTATTGTTAAACATTTTTATTTAATATAGAAAAAGTAATAATCACGGATAGTAAAACATAATAACTAGTTTATGGAGATTTTTTAATATTTTACCGAAACATGTTAATTTTTAATTAATTGTTTAAAATACTAAATTTTAGTTCAAAAGAAATTTATGAAAAAATGGGTTTTAAAGTTTGATTCGATGATATTTTTATCAATTTTTATACTTTATTTAATAGGAATAAATTTCACATTGAACTTTATTATAAAAACATAGAAAACATTTAGAGTTTTATACTTACAGACCAGTATTTTCATCCTGCCTATGGAATTAAATTTATAACCACTCATCCCCCTAATATGATTGAAATTTGTAAAATGGATTATATATTTGGAATAATAATAATATATAATTTCAAATAAGTCCAAATTTTTTTGACTAAAATTAATAATGAATGTAATTAAAATTAATTACAATAATTAAGGTTAAATTAATATTATCAAGGGACAATAACCATAACCTTAAGGCTGAAAACGAATTATAAACTACTCCAAGAGCTACTTGATGACCATATTTATAATCTATCCTCTCATTAATCTATTTTTTTATATTATTTGACCCTATTTTAACTAGAAAAACGTTTGTGTAATTCCGTTGTCAAAAATATTTCAAGAGTGTGACTCCTCAATTATAAAAGGAATTCTACTCCTACAAACATCTTCACAAAACTATATCCAAATTGGATCAATCAGGATATGACAAAATTGATCCAAAAAATACTTCATGTCATCTTATAATCCATCCCATGGTAAAAAATATGTCCATATAAATGTTAAGATCAAAATAAAAGTAGTTACCTGATTAAAAGGTAATGTCTTCTCTCAACCACTCAATTTTAATTTACATTATTCACTCCTTATAACATAATTATTTTATTATTACTTATAAACACCATTATAATCAATATACAAGTATATTTTTTATAATTCCCCCTATAATTAAACACACCTCCATCTTATGGATAATGAACATACAATTTCTATGTATAGAAAACTATTACCTCAAAAAACGATGATGGTTCATTTTTTCTTTACTACATATGATAGTGTCCATTATGATGGATAATATATTTATATATCATATATTTTATTTTTATTACTTTTATATAATTATTTAGTAGTTTTATAACATATGACTTGGATACTTTCGATTTTCAATTTATTTGATGACATTGTTTGAGGAAGTGTGAACTACAACCCCCTCAAAGTGATGTGATTCGTTTACAATATCCATGAATGTTAAAATGATGATTATAATTAAAAATATGATATATACAAAATATATATATTTTATTAGTTACATAATTTCCTTTCTGTAAATAATATATATATATATATACTAGTTTCTTTATTACCCTTTCAAGCAATAAGTAATAACATCATTTGTGGATGTGTGCATTGAGACCTCCTCAACATGATGTAATTACTTTTACATAGAAATAATTATATATATAATTAGATATACATCAAAAATATAGTATTTACAATATAATTATTATTCTAGATATATTTTGTATTTCGTTCCTTCTTCCAATAATGGTCAAAGGAAAATGAGAACATTACTCATGCGTAGTTATGAACAACCATCTCCTTGATTGTAACATTGATTCATTTTTCATAATCATATTTAAGGACTGTTTTGAATGTAATAATTGATGAATATAAATGAAAATTATGTAATGATTATTATTCTGGATTTGTTATGTAATGACCCCCTTTGACTATAGTTGGGATACCCATGTTAATTTTGGCATATAAACAGAATTTTTCCAAAACACCCGACGTAAACGTAATAGATGTAGTAGTGGTATATAACATAGTAATAAGTGAAATAAAATTATTGATAAAAATTAAAAAGGTTTTAAATAATGTATTAAATTTACATAAGATTTTTATACATGTTGTAAAAATACTTTCACCCCAAAGGAAACTCAACGCCAGAGGTTTCTTCTCAATTTACATTATATTGAGAATTATTGGTTATTGTGCACCTAGTTTCTTTTATACGGTATATAAAATACCATTTTAAATGATATAGATTTAATCTTCATACACTCATGATATTAAAACTTTCATTTAATTTTGGTCATTTATTAGTATTATGATTTAAAAATTTTCAAAGTGGTATAGGTTACTTTGGAAACTTTAATGATTAATTTCCTCAACAAATACATTTCTGATCAGGTAATGGAATTTACATTCGAGGAAATGTTAATTCCATTATTCAATAAAACCATTAATTTTAAATCATATGGTTATTCATGAACATTTTTAATTAGTAGTACCATTTCTCTACACTTTGGTACACAAAATGTTTTAGATATGTTTTTTCAAAAAAACCTAAAATTTTATTTCCCTTTAGTCAGCAAATCTATGAAATTCTAAAAACCATGTTTTATTAAATAATACTAAAATATTTTTTAAAAATGATTTATTAAGAAATTATTATAATTTATCTATTTTACCAATGTTTTTAATTTTATATTCTTATCACATTCCAAACAATTCATTTATATAACCTTTAATCGTAGAAAATGAATTTTCTTTTTTACATCTTACACTTGTACGGATTTACCCTACATACTTTCTTTGAACCTTCCCTTTCATGTTTAAAAGTTTTTAAAAAATATATTTTCAAAATCAGTTTTATATTAAAAAAATATTAAAACTTTTCTTCAAAACCAAAGGATATTTTCCAAAAATGTTTTTAAAGATATTTTATAATTTTTTCAATCATCAACGATAAAAACCCATTATTTTACTCTAATTTAGTTATGATATTAATACCATACATAATATTTTTATGGATGTATTATTATTTATTTTTACAAGGATATTACTAAAATTAACTTCTGGTATTCCTTTTAATCCCCTTGAAATATTTAATTTCCTATAATCAGATAACTTTATATTTTCCTTAATATCAATATCACATTTCATGGATCTGATTATTTACTAAACCATACATCATTTTCAATGTGGTGTTTAATTTTAATTTTATTTTATTATTTTGGAAAATATTGATAATGCATATTATTTATATTAATATTTGATAAATAATATTGTGTATTCGATGTAATGAATTTTTTATACATGTAATACGCTGGTTTTGGAATATTTAAGGAATGACATGCAGGTTGGGGACCATTTAATGAAATCCCCACAATTCATTAGTAGTCTTAAGTGATGAATTAGTTAGAAAAATTGGAAATGTTTAAACTAACTATTTATGGAAAAGGTATCATGTGTCTCAAAAACATGAAATCAAATAATTAATAATTTCCCACATTCTGTTTCAATTACTATTCATCCATGAAAAGTTTCATTAATATATCTATGGATACATTTCATATATATTTCATTGATTAAATGGAATTTTTATTATATCCTTCCCATGAAATATTTATTTTCCCTTAGTTTTTTGAATGACATGTTTTTTCGTTTATTACCTTAATATATTTTTCATGCACTTCCATTCAGTTTTCTGATTACTTGGCATTGGTGATCAATTTTTTAACATGACATGTTAATTTATTCTTATTGATTCATTATTTAATTTGTTATAAACTATCCTTATTGATCATTCAAGCTCACCCTTATTATATTTTATTTCATAGGAATCCAAGAAACTTACTATGATAGATATTCATGGATTTAATAGAGGGAATAGAGTTATAATCGAAGTTATTTCTTTAGAAAAAAATGAAAATTTATGTTATAAATAGTTAATTCTTGGGTAATACAAGACTCATGTATGTATCTTGTTTACCAAAACTACTAAACTCTATGTCCTTCATGATTTAATTCCTTGTAATCATGGATATGTATTTAGCAGATGACAACGGGTCCAGGTTCACTGGGATTAGGTCACAACAGTTTCTGTCAAAAGAAATTTAGTAAAACCCTTGGGAAATATAGGTAGGAAAAAATATTTTAGAAATCATAACCCTAAGGTATAATTTCAGGATAGGTATATAATAACAACATATAATTTCTGGAATGATGGTATTATGTGGGTTTTTTAGAAGTATATTAATTTTCTGATAATACAGGTGGACATGGTTTTTACCTAGATGTACCTAGTATTAACAACCCAGACATGATGTTTTGGGCGAGCCTCAGGGTAAAATACTACATAATAAATTTCATTACTATACACCAAGTTTGACACTCTCAGGGGATATTCTTAAGTTTATCATATTTTTACTTAAAATCCATTATGATGAATGTGAAAGGATAATGATAACTAATAATAATGGATAACCCAAATATGTTTTAAATTTAAAAACAATGTATCAGTATTTAGATATCTTATATGTAATTATATTATTTTCTCACTATGGTTATTATTACTCACACTATTCATTCTAGTTTTATTCAATTACTAGAACCCGAAGGATGAAAGTTAACATCAACCATAAAGTAAAATGTGATGAAAATGAACAACTAATTGATGTATTTAAGGGAGTGAAGGTTATCATGTTTATGCGAAATCAATTTTCCCAAAATATGATGAACCATATACACCGTTACTAACACCCAAACACACTATATAAGATAAGCATTGGTATTTCTAAGAGATCGGGTGGTGGATATCATAAAGAGATGATGGAAAAATTTACCACTTGTGAGAAGTCTGGAAAGTGGAACCCATGAATGTGTCTGATTGAAATAATTAAATGAATTATGTTTGGGAATGAATGACATAAAGAAAATTACTTCTGAGGAAAACATAAGAGTATGATTGAAGGACATGAAGATCGTCCTAATAAATCCTTTATAGTATATTCTTTTAAGTGTGTAGGGCCTGGAAATTACGTGAATCAATGCGATGTTTTATAGGATAAACTCTATAGTAAGGATGTATCTATATAGAAAAAAGTGGATGAGGTATATATTTTTTAGGGTTGTGTTGAAAAAAATTGTTAAAAGTTTATTTAGGGATTAACCATATTTCGAGGATTTACAATATAATTAATTTTGGAAATTATTATAATTTGGTTTTGGAAAAGAAAAACTTTTTATTTGGGTGACAATAAATCAAATTAAACAAAGAGGTAGGTCTTGAACCCATGAAAAAATTACAATAAGGGTTTCACTCTAACCATTGACCTACACAATTTCCATGTTAAATTTTCATTTTTTTATTTAAAAAATTTTATGAATACATTTTAATGACACAATAATAGTATCACGTTCTAGGATTAGATATTATTCTTTTAAACTTATTGGATTTTAAACATAGTTGAAGACAAAGAGTTAGACTTTTGAATCTTTTATAAGCCTTACAATCCATTTAATGTTTCTTTTTGTGAGTTAGACATAAAAAATTCATTATTGGTAATGAATTTCTTATTGTAATGGAATGAATTAGAATTTGATCAAAGAACAACCAAATGTTTAGATTTTTATTATGAAATTGAAAACTATCATGTAGAAATATTTTCTTATATTCTATGATAGTAAATTATTTACCCATCTTAGGTAAATTACTTTGAAATAAAATGTTTTCCTAATACCTTTAGTTATGTTGAACCGGTGGTCTCTTAAATCATTAAATATTTTTGGATTCGATTCCCGGAATATTATTTTTATCATTCACTTGTTTAAGATTGATGAAATCATTCAGTCCCTATAAATATCTATGCTTTTCCTCTAATTACATATCATTATATTCTACTTATTTTCTCTTATAAAAAGTCCTAGTACCGTGGTAGTCCATGAGAAATTTTTACTTTCTATTCTTCTTTTATGGATGATGAACAATAAACCCTTCCAATGATGTGGTATTTCAAACATAGGACGTACAAAACTATCAAGCACCATGATTGAGTTTAAATTGCATGGACATAATTTAAATACTGATGGGTGAATATGACGCACCAAAATTATAAATTACAACTTTGTATTCAATTATGTTTATGACATGCATCTCCAAGAAGGTAAGGAAATATCCTGAGACTATACTATATATTTACTATTTTAAATAAATTCAATACATGATATATCTTATAATGCTCATAATATAGAGTAAGCATGTGTTACACACAAGAGTAACAATCTAAGGTAGCCAATATTTTGTACTAGTGTGACCTTTTTTAATATATTGTGTTACACTCAAGAGTCGCCTTCTTAAATGGCTTATGTTACACACGAGATAATATTATAGCGAACAATAATATATTATTAAAATACTAGTATTTAATATATTATGATATAACCTAGCCACTACGTTAGAATTTATGTCAAGTATTACCTAAATTATGTAAATTTTGGGATTATATAAATATAAAATCAATTCATTGGTTCCCAATTAATTATGAATGAAAATTAAAACCGGTTGTATATAAAAGAGAAATATTATTATATTTATGCTTTAGAAAAAATTATCTTAATAAAAATAATTAATTAAAAATAGTTAATTATTTTAATGAAATATATATGTTTTATATTTAATAATTTTTTTTATTTCCATCAAGTAGGGTTGATAGAAATAATATTATAATAAACACTATTTTACACTTAAAATCATATATGTTTATAAAAGCAATTTTACCACTTTTTAATAAAGATCATATTTAAATATAAATTTTAACACATTAATTGATTTAATATGTCAAAATAAAATGTATATTTGAAATAGAAACATAATAATTATGTTACTGTGAATTTTATATATTTTTCATAAATAATTCAATTTTAACTGAACAGATAAATATACCGAATTTTAGTTTAAAAGTGTTTTTTCATCTAATTTTTTTATATGGATAAATTATACATTTAATTGATTTTAAAGATTAATTAGATAATATTATTATATTTTATTAAAATTTATTACAACTTAATGAATTTATATTTTATATTTATTATTAAAATATAGACAACTTTCAAAAAAAATTACTTTAATAACCTGCATTGTCATCCCACCTGTGGGATTAAATTTTAATCCATTTCTTCCACATATATGATTTTAATTTTAAAAAATGTGTTTCATATTCAGAATAATAATAATTTTTAATGTCAAATAAGTTCCATTTTTTTAACAGAAAATAATATTGAAATTAATTAAAATTGATTATAGCGATTAAGGTTAAATTACGCTTGTAAAGGGAAAAAACCTTAACCATAAGGCCCAAAATGACCTATAAAATTTTAAAATAACTAATTTATTGACATAATTATACCATTAAATATATTTTATCTATTTTCTTTACTATTTTATCCACATGAAAAATGAAAAATGATCCTGGAACTCCCTTGTCAAAATATTACAAGAGTTTCACTCATCCTCCACTATAAAAGGACCTCCTCTACTCCAAATTTCTCACACCTCTTAAGACAAATTATCTCAATAAATATCTTCACAAATAGAACATAAAAATTCATAAACTCATACTGGAAGCCTAACCATGTGTATAAATAAATCCAAATAAGATTTCGGTTTACACCAAAATGAGTTATCCGATTAAGAGATAACGTCCTCCCTCAAACTCTCTAGTTTAATTTCTATTTAACACTCCATATAATTTTCATATTCTATTATTAAATAATAATACATGTATCATAAATATATTAGGATTTTTATATGTTATTAATTTTAACGAAAATTATACACACCTCAATCAAACGAATATCAAACACATTGTTTCTGTGTACATCGAACTATTGCCTCACGAAGGATGATTGTTCATTTTTATATTTAAACCCATAATGGTTGCCATTATGATGGAAAACACTTTATATTTTATGTATATGATATTAATTTTTTCTTTATACTTATATATTATTTTTATATCACAGAAAATTAATACATTACATTTTGCATTAGTATGATAACATCATTCGAGAAAGTGTGTACACCCTCCCCCTTAAAGAGATATAATTAATTAACATGATCCATGTAATGTATAAATGATGATAATAATTTAACATATGAGACATAAAAAAATAAATATTATATTTATGAAATAATTTCCTTTTTTTAATTATACAATATATATATATATATATATCTGTTTTTTCATTATTACCTATTCACACACAAAGTGAAAATGTCTTTCGTGGATGTGTGGATTACCATCTCCCCGACTTGAATTGATTACTTCTACATCACAAAAATAAGTTAAATAATTATATATGGTTGTATAGTATGTTATTTATGGTATAATGATCAATTTGGAAAGATATAGTATTACTTACTTTCATTCACTAACGATCAAGGAAAAATGAAAACAATACTCATGCATTTATATGACCTATTGTGTCAATGCTTTTTACATTGAATCATTTTTCATAAAAATATTAAATTATTTTTTAAAAAATTATTTTTGATGTTTAAATAATATAATTATGCCATGATTATTATTCTGTAGATGGTATATATTTTCCCTTATTGACCAAAGATGACCTATACATGTTATTTTTGAAACAAAAAAAAATAAATTTGGTCAAAAAAACTATTGTAGATGTAAATTACTAAGTAATTGTATATAACATGGTAATAATAGAAATAAAACAAAATTCTAAACATGAAATAGTAATAAATCAAGTATAAAATTAACATCAGTATATTATAAAGTAGATAACATGATGTTTACCCAAAAAGAAACTAAAGGTAAGGGATTTCGTCTCAATTTATATTCGGTTGAGACATATTTTTTTGTATGAACCTAGTTACTTTTATATGATGTATATAATTCCCTTTTATTTTATATATCATGAGTTAACTTAAACAGATTATATTAAAAACTATTATTTATTCTATCTTCATGAGTCGTATGATTTAAAATGTTTCAAAGTGGTATGGTAAACTTTTGAATGTTTAAAGTTAATATCCCACAATAATAAAATTAATATTAATTCAATGATATTTCAATTATATGAAACTATAAGACAATTTTTTAATAAAAACATTTTATTTTCTCTCTTATGGTTATTCATGACCATTTTCAGGTATTAGTTCAATTTATGAACTCTTTGGTGCACAAATTGTCTTATAAAATGTTTTTCTAAAAATTAGACATTTTATATCTCTTTATTCTGATAACATATATTCTTCTAAAACACATCTTATATTGACTTTTTAAAAATGTTTTCAAAATGAGTTCTTTAATAAATTTCTTACCCCTATTTCTTTTACAATTTTTTCAAAGGAATATTCATATAACATTCCTAAAATGGAATTTTTCTACAAATTAACTATAAAAAATGAATTTTATTATCTCGTATGTCTTGTACAAATTTAACCACCATCATATATTTAAATATTATTTGACCTGTTTTACTAGTTACTTTCAAATGAAAATATTTTCAAAATTATTTTTCAATGAAAATGTTTTACAAAATATTTTAAAAAACAATATTTTCCACAAAAATGTTTTAAAAAGATATTTTTATAATGTTTCTACTCATCAAAAACATATACTATTAACTTTACTCCACTTTGGTTATGTTATTGATACCATCCATATTCATCCTATATAATTATTTTGATTGATTTGTCTAAGTATAGTACTCACATTTAATCTCTAAATTCATTTCCCCCTTGAAATGCTAAATTTCTTATAATAATTTGACATTGAATTTCCCTTAAATATCAATATCTTATTTCATATATATCACTATTTCATTAATTTTATACAATTATTAAAATGGATTTTACTTTAAAAATTACTAAATTAATGTGGAAAATGTTGATAATACTTATACTTTATAATTTGTTTTGATAAGATCTATTGTTTATTCGATATGAGGAATTTTTTTAATATGTAATATAAGTGTTTGGGACTGTTTGAGGAAAACCCTATTAGTATGCAACTATTTAATGGTATCCCCTCAATGCATTAGTAGCATCTTGAGATGAATTAGTTTTGACATTTAAAAAATTTTAAAAAAAATTGTGTGTAAAAGTATCATGTTCTTTGGAACAAGAAGTGAAATAAATAATCATTTCCATCATTAAGTTTCAATTAATATTCATCCATGAGATTTTTCATCAATATATCTATTGATACATTTCATTGTAGTTTCTTTGACTAAATGGAATGTGTCTTAGTTTCTGACATTCAAATATTATTTTCCTTATCTAGTAATTTTAATGGAATCTTTTTCTAGTTATTACGTTTACATATTTTTTTAAACATTCATTCAGTTTATTTATTACATAGAATGTGTTTCCTGTTATTTAATTTTCCATGTTAATTTATTCATATTGATTCATTATTTATTCTGATATATTTTTCCCCTACCGAGCATTAGATCTCATCCCTGCTATTTTTATTTCCACCTGAATCCATTAAGTGTACTATGAACGAGTTGTGTGGATTTAGTACATGTATTAGATTTATACTCTATGTTATTCCTCTAGAAAGAATAGAACAATTATGTTGTAATTAGGGTATTATTTTGTAATACAAGACTCCCGTATGTATCTGGTTTATCAAGAATACTAAAATCATATACCACTAGGATTTTATTCCATATGATAATGTTAATGTATTTAGTAGTATAAAATGGGTGGACATTCTCTAGGTTAGGATGCTGTAATATTCCACTATCCAAATTAATCTGAACATGTCAGAGTCTGAAACTACTTCCCATTAAGAGCCTCATAATATTCTATATGAATTATATAATAAAATTTTTTGTTATATGATAACTCCATTTGGGGAATCTATTTATCCCAAAATTAATTGAAATATATTAAACTAGACCTCATTATATGATATATAGTTTGGATGGTTCTCTCGTACTGGTTATGTATTCGAGGGTGATAATCAGTAATAAAGCAAAGATCTATATCCCATGTATAACGAAGGCTTCTACATATCCATAAACTAAACCTCTAATTTTGATAAAGCAAAATAGGGAGTGGAACACCATGAAATATTATTATTTCCCTTATGTATATCATAAAATATTTTTTACCATAGTTATCATTCATGATATTAATGTAATGTTTATTTTTTTAGGTGAACAAGTATGAAACAAATAGTTTCATTTCGTTCAGGTATACATGGGGTTCCTATAATGAAATCCATGGTATTATGTTCCAATTTTTATACCAGTATTCACAATAGTTTCATTATAACCTTATAATTCTATAATTCACCCTTGACTTGTTGGCAAAATAATAATCTAGATAAATATTCTACATTATCCCTCTCAGTGTTTTCCTTGAATAGTTTTTTGATTAAATATATATAATACATAATGTTTTCTAGTTGAATTAATATATATGAAAAATTAATATCATCCCAAACCTCCAACATCAGTTTTAGTTTTAATGGGGCATATATGAATGTTCCAAACCTTATAAATCCATCATTGTTAAGGTTGAACTATATAATAATTACAATATTTTTTGTATCTCCTCGTCCGATTTATTTTCCTCCTTGATCTTATAAATAATGTATGGTTGATATATTATTTGAGGAAGGTAATATGAATATTTTTTTACTATTCCCATATCTATCCATTCTAATTCTAAGGATAATAGATGATTCTCTAAAATTATTATTAGTAAAATAACTGTTACCTTTATACTGATAGAATATTCCACCTATTTTTCATTCCCTATATGGAAATGAATTTAGAAGTAATTGTCAATAAAAGATATATCCACCATTACTTATGCATTATAATCTACTACTTTGTGAATATATATTTGTGGATCCTATAATCAATGTATATCTAAAGAATAGTCCCTATAAATGTAATTTTTCTAGTTTATATACATAATGATCATTGTGGCCAACTCTTGATATTATGTTGGATAGTTTTTTCACAAGAACCATTTACTTCCATAAAGATTAAGATATCACTTTATCATTCTGCATTTGTACTCATCTTAATCCATTACTTTAAGAATCTTGGAATACCAAAAAAGGTTTCCCTTGTGAGGGAAACATAAGTATTGGTGTAGGGATAAGACTATTTTCAACTCTTTAATGCTCTCATCACATTAATCGGTCTAGAAAATCTCAACTCAGTTCTTTGTTATATTAGTCAATGAGTGTGAAAACCGTGGAATTTTTATCCAAAATCATTAAAAATACCATGCAAGTCCCTATAAAGTACATATATCTATTAAAGATATTAGTTTATGCAAGTCCTCAGTTGCCTTTATTTTAGAATTTTCCATATATATTCCATTTTAATTGATCTTTTGCATTAAGAATACTTATTCCTCCCTCAAGTACTCACATTTATACTAATTTTATATGTCTTATCATTTACTAATTCATATATAATAGTATTAAAATTCTCCCCATTCTTCTCCCTTCTCATATAGTATAGAATAATATCATCTATATGCACTACAAAACAAATTTCATACTGATCTCAAAATATTCATTTCATTATGATCAAAATAATTTATGGAGACTTAATGAGTCTAATAGGAATCACTATGAACTCATATAATCCATACCTTTTCTCAAAGGAAATAAAATAAATATCTTCCTAATTCATTATTAATTTCTAATATCCTGAAATATTGTCCATTATAGAGAAATACTAAGCCCCATGTGTTTGATCGAATATGTCATCTATCTAGGGTTGAATATTCTTGTTCTTTATCATGTTTCTTTGGGATTTTGATAATAATTTAAAGGGTCATTCACCCATCCATCTTCTTGACTAAGAGGACTGGTTCACCCATGTTACATCACAAAGGAAAATAAACCCATAATAAATATTATCCAATAGTTTCATCATAAGATCCTCATGGTCAAAAATTAAAATTATATATCTACTCTAGTACATTTGAATAAAGTAGGGTATAAGATCTATGGATAATTAAACATATATTCTATGAGGAAGGCCTTGATACTCTTCAAGAAATGCATTGGTATAATCCCTCACAATGTTAATGTCTTCAATAATGTATATTTCCAGAATATCAATCATTTTAACAATATTTTTTTACTTGGGAATTAAAAATATACATTCTTCAAATGATGATCCAAAAGGATATTCATCCTCCTCCTTTAGCTAGAAAAGAATTATAATGAAATTCAGAATTCGAGGGGTGATTTCCTTCTCATAACATTTTATATTGGTACTATATTATGAAATGTATTTGATTCCCAATAATTGCATCAAATTCTGATAAAATATGTATCTATAGCATTTCTTGGATTCTCGGCCTAGATATATGTATAATGGATAAGAGATTTCATGGGATTCCATAATTGACTCATTTACTATCTAATCTAATAATTCGAAACCTTTTTTGTGAGGTGGTTCAAGAATTTTTCTACTAACCAAACAAGATATTAAAGAATATATAGATCCATAATAATAAATTACAGTCACAGTTATTGAATGAATAACTAGCATAACGTCCACCACTAAATTTTGGAGATCTTGTTCCGTATTTGTGATTACATAAGATCTCCCTTCCACTATAGGCCTTTGAGTGTTTTTTCAAAAGTTGTCATCAACTACCCATATCATAGTGAATTTTATTTTCCTATATTCCTTGTTCTTTGAAATTATAATATTAAACAACAAGGTGAGGATTGGTTGGAGAGTTCTTTTCTTCAATCACATAGGTGTATTTATCCCCTTAGAAATTTATAGTGTGGTCCCGATTCTTCCCACACCTAAAGAAATTATATTTCCCATTTATTATATTTCTAGGATACTTTTTTAGAATATTATGGCATGTGGGATGATGAATTTTCACTCAACAGATATATTTCTCCATTGTAACACCCAAGTTAAACTCTATTTTCTAATTTTTATCACCATGATAGAATTGTGTCTCACAAGTATCCATCACACCTATGAGAGAACATTGGAAAAATTACTCAATGTTTTTGAGGTCTTAATTTACCAAATCAGATCATAAGCTTCGATTTATCCAATAAATGAAGACGGTAACTTTACATACATTGGAGACAAAAATGCCAATAACGTGCCATGATATAAATTTAAATTTTTATTCATATGACCCAAAATATTAATTGTCCTTATCTTGATGATAATAAAATTCATCTCATTTTTAATTCTTTCAAGGATAGGAGAATAATTCTTATTTTTTTCTAAAACTTCCATTAATTACATTTATTTTATATCTTCTTCAGGATTCATATTTTTTATTATTATCTATTATTGATAATTTTCTCTATCCTCATGATAAATATAAATTACTATATTATAATACTCAAATAATTAATGGATATATAATATCATTTCAATGGTGTTGATCTATTATTCATGATTTAAATGATCTTAAGATCTATAAAATATTAGAGGACTTTTTCTCATAAATTATTAAATTAAGAGTTTCTCTTTCTTGAGGGGATCAAGTTGATCCTCTTGACTCACGATTCATTTAAAAACAATATTTGTTTGAGAATTTGTTTTCATGATGTTACAGAATCCTACATCTAATGGGTTAGGATTCTTATTTCAGTAGTATAACATTTCCTCTCAAAATATTTATTGAATTATTTTCTCACATTCCCTTTCATTTTCCCAAAAAATGAGAAATATGGATGATTTTTTATAAATTGTTAAACACATATACAAAAATATATGAACATTAAAGGGATAACCCAATAATAATATTTATTCCATATCATATGAATTTATAGTATTTAATCTATTTTATCCATGATATTTTTATTAACCTATAATATTATGTACCTTTTTTCGATATATAATGGGTTATAAAAAGTTTTTAAAATTCTAAAACATATCCCTTGGGAGTGTAAATTTTTATTAATAGCAAGTCCCATTACTTTGTACGAATTTATTCTCATGTCAAGGTGGATAAGCATTTTTTATAATTATTATTTCTTGTTAAATATATTCCAAAACCATGTCAACTTATAGTTCCCAGATCGAGATTTCATTTCTCAAAAACTACTTGCTCTATATATAACCCAAATTCTATGATATTTTTTGATACATACAATTATCCATAAACTTATCCTTGGACATACCACAATGGTTCACTAAAATTTTATCATTCCTATTTTTAAAGGGTAACCAAAACATCCCTCTTCTACTAAAAATGTTGACATAATACTTTTAAAAAAATGATTACATCATTCATAAATTTAAATATGCAGTGATTAAAACGCTTAGACCATAAATTCCTAGTTTTGTTTTGAATAGTACTTTTATAATACATAAAAATACTGAAATATGTAATCCTTAA
This sequence comes from Viscum album, assembly GCA_963277665.1. Lineage (NCBI taxonomy): Eukaryota > Viridiplantae > Streptophyta > Magnoliopsida > Santalales > Viscaceae > Viscum > Viscum album. Next base: position 1,719,563,092 of record OY728143.1, read on the forward strand.
TTTAGTTTACTTATTCGGCATCCAAAATCCATTTGATCAGAAAAAACTGCACATGATAATTGTGTAATACATAATGAATTGTGTGAGCTAAAATCATTATAACAGAATAATCAAGATACTGATTCATAATATTTGAGTAAATGATATTATATAGAATCATAAAATATAAGGAACACAAGTAATAATGTTGATTTATATCCTAAATATAATTATATCATATGATCAAGGAAACCTGGTAAAGTGGAAAATACATAAAGTAGTAGATAAAAACAATTCAATTAAAACTACAATAACAATATGACTTGGTGGAAAAAATCCCATAATAGATATGGATAACTATATAATCTTATACATGACATCTCACGAGCCAAAATCATTACCTATGAATTAGAGGGATATATAATTCGGATCCCATCATCGTATACAAGTCATCTACATCCATCATCATTCCACATATGGATATCAATCATATGTCATAAACATAATTATTTCATATGGAAATATATGGGTTGTATAATCTTTTCCCATAATATAATGAATTTCATTTTACTAATGAAACGATTTGAAAAATGGTCAAAATTTATATATTAAACCATCAGAGGAATGAATAATAAGCTATGTATACATGGAAGAGACATATATAACATGTTTAGTATCATTACATAACATAAAGATAGAGAAAAATATTTAGATAGATAATGGTCATAACACTATTTAATGGGTGGGTTATGGAGATCCCTTACCTCAATCATGATTAATCATGTTAATTATTAATATCCTAGAATAATAAAGATAATTTAATTATTTACCTTTATAATAACATTTTTCATGTTTATTATTCCTTTTATTATAATTTTTACCATGACATATTCAATTCCCTAACTAATTAATTCCATGTGGGACATTATAAATATAAATGAATTATATGTCTGGCATAACTTTGGTAAGAGAACTATTGTCAAAGTGATTGTTAATTCACTATATTTAGATAGATAACTAGATCATATTTATCTTTTTTATAAATAAATTATATTCTTTAAACCAACCATGAAATTTGGTTATGAAAAATGTACTACATTATGATCATAGATAAGTAAGATGTACGTACCAATAAGTAATGATTTAATTTTTCAAAGATCAAAATGGAAATAAGATAAGAGTTATTTTATCATTCAAGTATAATAATTATATCATAATTTTCTTGTTATTTATTTATATAACCTTAGTTATACCAACTATGTGATTCTTTAATAAAACAATCACACAATTTCCCCAAGAAGTGGTTCATCGTACACACAAATGAAATTTGAATTTATTTTGTGAATGGTAAGGTAAAATTGTACGTGATATATATTTTTTCCAAAAATGGCTAAAATTTAATTAGTATTTTATATAAACAATAATTCTAATCCTTATTATCTTTGATGTAAATAATAAGTGAAAAAATATATAATTACTTCGTAAGGAGGTAGCACGTCATACACGTGAGTGTCGTTATCATGTTCATTGTGGAATAGAAAGTAATAATCAATATTTCATATTATAATTATACTAGTATAATTATGTAATAAATATAATATATATACCTTATATACATTATAATATAAATCCTTTAGAAGTTGTGACGGATAATAGATTATGTTCGTTTACGAGGCGGTATTCTTCCTCACACACAGTCAATGAATTTAATTCCATCATAATGGAGGTGGAGATGGTGTCAGATAAATAATATAACAAAAAACAATTTCATTTTAAATAATATAAGAACTTTATTATATAATCATGCTTTTATAATATTTTATGGAGATTGAGGAAGAAATAAATAAAATTCTTGGTTAAAGATGTTTCCTCTCTTTCAAACTACTTATTTTGGTTTTCACAAAAATACGTACTAGGTTGTCTTTATAAACCAATAAAGGCTTCTAGGATTGTGAGAGGAAATCAGGGAAGTAATTATGGTATATATAATTTGAAACAAATGCTTTGTGATGTGTGGAAATGAGAGGATAGAGGTGCCTTTTATAAGTGGGGGTGGAGGGCACAATGGTATTTTTTAATGAGATATTTCAACCCATGGTTTTTATCATTATAAAAGGCAAAATATTTGAATATTTTTGAATCATAGATGAGATAGGGCTGAAATATTACCATAAAATATAGATTAGAATTATTTTCTTCATTTTGACCAATATCATTTTTTAACCTCTAATAAACCTGATTTTACCTTCACCTCGGTAAATAATGTTTACTATTTCAATAATTAATAATATTTATAAATAAATTTATAATTATTAGAAAACATATATTTTTAAAATTCAAAATATTTAATCCATTTTTACAAATTCAAATATGGTAATTAGTTGAATATTATTTAAAATTAAAACCACATACACAATAAAAATGTTTTTTTAAGAATTTTATTTATCAAGAATGTGATGATTCTATATTAACATAATTACTAGTATTATTTCGTGAAAATATAAAAATAAAAATTTATTTTTATAGAATATTTAAATATCAATTTAATTATTCATAATTAGTGGTGTTTTAATTAATTAATAATTAGAAACATTATGCACTTTAGAAAATTGGGCCTACGGGCCAATCAAAATTGGGGCTACAGGCCATGTACTAGGGTACATGCCCACTAGACCTTCAGGATATGTTATCGGTCTCCCTCTACCTAGTTAAAAGAGGTATTTTATTTTCTTTAATAATTAATTAGGCTTCATCTACAATATTATAAAAAATAGTGTTTATTTTATACTTCTATAAACTATATAATTTTCAAAATTTAGTCAGACCTATTCATACCCACCAATTTAAGGGCTCTGTTATAGGTAACATCTTATAATAATAATTTAATAGAGTATCACATTTTTTTAAATCCTTTTATTTTGGGAATTTAAATTAATCAAAGAGTTATAATTTAAATAAAAATAAATTTATAATAAATTCTTATGGATTTGTAGGAAAAATTATTACTTATTCATTTCCACCCACTTATAATAAAAAAAATGTTAACTATGTTGTGTGGGGAGTATAGCCTTCATGAATAACATATTTTCATCTTCATTTTTTTTATTTATGAAGAACACATAAAATTTTATTTAAAAAAATAATAATAATATCATTATTCTCTAGTAATAATTATATTTTTCAATTCATTAACTAAACTCACACATTAATATATAGCCTTCTTATTTTTAGGATTTGTTTAATCACCTATTTGGTCAATTATATAAAACTCAATCATGGATTAATAGAAAAACCTAAATAATTGTATTATTATATTTTATTAATAAAATATTTATTTTATTATGGTTTTTAATGGTTATTTTATTATTTAATATATTATCAAAATGTCATATTTAGTCACTAGAATTGTTGAATTAAGCAAACACTGACTAATTGTCCATACAATATTATGAAGAAAAAAAATATAATTAATAAAAAATATATGATTATAAATATCCTATGTTTAAGGAAATATTGATTAATATATTTCCCAAGAGGATTCATAATAATAATAATTTTGATAGGAAGGATGATAGGTACATCTACAAAATGAATGAGGAACAATGTAAGGGTTTCATATCACAAATGTTTAACCCATGAGACCTAATTATTATAATGAAACATGGTTTCATTATAATGGTGTACCTATTTAACCATTAATATATTTTCATAATGATACAACTAATATTTATGGTACTAAAATTTTCATTTTATTTATTATACTTCTTGGTTTTTCGATTTAAATGTTTCTCGATTTGTAATAGTTTTATCAACTCAATTTATTTTTCATTGTTTATAAAATTATCTAATCGATAATTATCTTCTAAGACAATTTTATCCTTAAAATTAAATTTTTATATGGTATATTAAAATTTTATATAGGTAATTCACTCTTTATTATCATTATCATATTCCTTGATCTATTATCATCTCAAATTTTTCATTGACATTGGAATGAATAAATATCAATTATTCCAACAGTTATTTTTTCCTAGGTTGATATTATTTATCAGGACAATGTGCTCCTCTATTTTTGTAAATATAATATAAATTATTTCTTCTGTCCCTCATAATTATATTTTATAAATTTATAATGGAAAATAAAATAATCTATTCCATATTTGGGTATTCAAACAATGGTATTTCATATTTTTTAAAAGGGGTTTCCAACCTTTCAAAATAAATTATTTATATTTCACCACAAATTAATTTATAAAAAACATTATTTCATATAGAGGGTATATTTTTCACATTTCCTTCTCAAAAATAATTTTTTTTGAAATTTTTAAATTAATATTTTTGAAAATAATCTTTTAGAATATTTCGTTACATCATTTTTTTATGATAATATTTACAAAAATTCACAATTATCTTTTTTAGTTTTCTTCCATGTGAATAAATCATTACATTATATTCTTCCTATCGCTAAAACATAATTTATACACCTTCATTGTTTATCAACTAAATTTTTACTCTCTATATGTTATAACATATAATTGTTAAAGCATCAAGGATATTTCTTATTTCCAATTTTATTTTTCTATAAATCCAACTGTGTTTTATCCAATTCACTTTTCTTTGAAAAATATAACACATGATTGAAGAAATTATTTAAATTATACCAACTTAATTATTTTTCAATATGGATTATATACATTTCCTTTCATTTAATGAAATGATCCATAACTTCCATTATCTTTCCCAACCATTCTCTTTTATAATCATCAATTTTCAATTAATTAACTTCATATATAAACTCCCTATATTTTCATCTTTTCATTAAAGGTTATTCGACTAGATTCCATAAATTGATTGACTGGGGAAATTATTAACATAACTTTATAACCATTTCCCAATATAGTTTTAGTTTAATAAATATTTACATAAAAATATTTTCATTTTACCACTATAGTAACTCATGAAAATCAGTAAAATTGTTATTCTGATATAGATGGTATTTGAATACTCAATCCTACTCATTGTGTATTTTTTGACCTTCATAATTCTTTATAATTACATGTCATTATTATGTTATCAATTTTGTTAACATGACTATAAATAGAAACATAAAATATTAATATATCTTAATATTGATTTTTATTGATTCATAATGTCACAAGCCAGCATGGATACCATAGTATCCAGACACTTGAATAAAATCTAACATAACCCAAATGGTGTTCTCAATCCCCACAAGTTGTTGACTAGAACATATTGTCATAGAAAAAATAATATGAAATTAATTTTCTACAGAATAAATGGTCTTAAGAAAGATAAAATTAGGTATATCAACTCTACTCAAAGTGAATTTCCCATATGTCCAACATATAAAATAGTTCCTGAGAAGAATGATAAACAAATCAAGGAAATATTAACAAAACCCACTATCTAAAAACCAATTAAATTAAAAAAACACAATTTAACAAGTGGACCTCATCTCCACCTACCTCTACTATCACTCCATGATCCTATGTACAATAAGAATCCACCACCACTATGTGGTAGTTTTACTTTCATCATAACAAACATAATAAAACATGAAAATGCTTGAAGGAAAAGGTTCATTGTAAAGTATAAAACCCATTTGGGTCTCACCATGTTTTCTATCATATATTCCAAAATAATAAACCAATCATTTATTCATTTTAAATAAAACAGATCATAGAATAATGAATAATTATCACATTTTTAGAAAAACATGATTTATCTTTAATACATGAAATACATATGAAACATGAATTAAATAAACGTTTTTAAATAAAATCATTTTTATAAATCATTTTTATTGTGTAAAAAAGTTATACAATCAATGTAATGTATAACCCAATCAATCAAAATAATAACCACATTCATCTCTCTTGGAGTACATTATTTTTTGTTATTGGATCCGAAAACTTCTAAAACTATTGATCAAGGGTAATAATTTGGGAATTTATCCCTCAATCACATGTAAAATAAGAATATCAAACATCCCATTAAGGATTACCATATTGAACTAGTTTTTTTGGAGTTGTCAATATCAATGCATTTATATGGGATCATGAACCTAGAATGTTATTCCTAAATAACCTCCTAACTATTTAGGTTTACAATAGATAAATCAATAAATCAATAATGGGAAAATGACCTCATTTGAAATTAATATTCTTGTAAAATTCAATTTCCAAAATTTTCAATTTTGGTATTACAATTAAAATTGAAAACCTAGACATAGGTTTTTTGAGATTCTAATCCATTAAAAATCATTGGTTTTCATCATTTGAGATTAATCAATTTCAAAAAAATATTAAATAATTTATTCAATTCAATAAACATATTACTTTAACAAAAATAAATCTATCATTCTTAAAATTTATCCCTTAATTTTATTTCCATTAGTATTTGGGAGTTTTTCAAAATATATTCCATTTAGAATTTCATAATCAAATCATTCCAAATACATGTTTTAGAAATTAATTTGAATTTTGTAATACGAATAAAGATAATCAAGGTTTTCATTTCAGGGATAGTTTCATCTATAACCAAGTAACATTAATCAGAAAATAAAATAATAAACACCTGCATCCAGAACACCAACAATCATCAAAGGTGAAGAATATATAAAAATATAATCATGAATCCAGATTTATTGAGGTTAGGATTATATCTAATGAAACTGAGTTTAGAACCATCAATAAAATGATGATATAAAACACTCTATGATTGGTAGAATAAATATTTAAAGAAAAAACATGAGATTCCCATAATAAGAAGGGATCACATTTTTAATTGACATATTGATGTACCAAAGGAGTGGGTCAATTGTGCCAAAATAACTTCATAAGAGCTCCAAGGACCAAGGTTTAGAGTTATGAACAAATGGGGGTGAATATTTTCTAAAACATGGGTTTAGTTTTTTTAAATAAATTTATCATGATTTAAAACCAACAGACACCATTCTGGGGAGAGATGAAATGCTAGAAAAATTTTGGTCCCTAACAATGCACCCCTATTGGACTTCTATATGGGGTATATAGTTTGGGTTCACTTTTTTATTAACTATTCTAAAAATACTAAAACCCTTACAGTTTGATGGTTCATGGTTTCAAGAAGATGAATGTATGATTAGACATACTATGAATCCCATTATATTGACTTGCAACAAGAAACATCGTTTACTAGTTCAAATAGTATGGTTTCCCCTAAACATGTACCAATGGTGATCAATTTAACATGTTTCAAAATCTCTCTGAATTTCACCAGAAATACCATAAAATAAGACCACAAAAACGAGGGTAAAACCAAAGGTAAATGTATCCATGAAAGAAGGTAACTAAATCTTGCAACATCCCCACTAAAAAAATTATACATAGAAATAATTTTATGAAAACTCTATATCAAGGTGGTGAGGCCACTACTCTATGATCCATGCCTCATTCTCCCATGTATGATGATATTTATAACCATTATTCATGAGAATATTTTCCAAAGTTATCATCCTCCAACAAAGGACCTTTGTCTCAAGATTAAAATTCCTCACTAGATTCTCAGTCAAGGATGTATCAGGCTCAACATCAAGATCATCCCATATCAAGATGTTACAAGGGTAATAGATGTGCTTCTGAAGACACCATATATTGATCACTTTTTGAATTAATATAAATTGTGGTGAAATTTATAATTGATAAGCCAAATTCCTTACCTTCTCAACAATATTGAAAGTAACCATAGTCACAAGTGAAATATTTCCATGTTTCCAATGGTGTCGATGACCAACATAAGTGAAAATATCAAGAACAACTAATCACAAACTAAAACCACTAATGGATATCAGCAACAGTAATCATATTCTATATATCAGATATTTTCCATCACAATTACTATAGAACCAACTAAATTTTAGTCGTTATCTCCAAGACTAAACATGGTCAATACAAGTATTATTATTCAATCTTCGACCAACATAATAAATATTTACATGGAAAATAATACAGTTCCTCAAAGGGATATATATGAATGGTCAACTAGGAAATTTTATATATGAAAACTCAACAAGCCCCAAGAAATTATCCCATGATCCACCAAAATTGAGGATTCAGGTGGAAATATTTTCTTCCAAAATATGTATGTATTGTTTTTTATAGAAATTCATTTTTGATGATATTCTATTCTCAAGATCAATAGATACTTGTTACTTCCTAGAGGCCTCTCAAAAATGAGAAGTGAGCCAGGTATCCCCACTAGATACTATCATAGATGGAACACCATGAAACCTTAAAACATAATGTCCATTTATACCTCCTAAGTCATAAACTTTGGTTTTGTCATGGATAGTAAATATGTGAACTTATTGTTCATATAATAGATCAAAAACCATGTAAATATTTTATTCAAAGGTGTATGAGGAAAATACTCCATGTTGTATATATGTATATTTTCACAATTCTTTGTCAGAACTAGAAGGGTATAGATAAATCTCAACGATATCAGGTGCACATCCATGACCTATTTGAATGGATACAAGGGAGAAACAAATTCATTAATTATTCATCTAATAAATGACCACCAAAATCTTCATAGTGTATCATAGAACATTATTATAATAATCGATTCTAATTACCACTAAGAACTAGGGAAGTATTTCATCGCAAACTTCCCCATGGAATAATTAATAATATACCAGTTCAAAAAACATTGAATACCCTATATAGAGAAAAACCAATGAGCAACAGGATCCCCACCTATAAGAGAGTATCCAATGCCATGGAACTCGTCAGAACTATGTTGATCCCAATAAATAATCTTTAGAATAGATGATTTCAACTTCAAACTAAAAACAATATCATGAGAATCATTCTTCTAGACAAAAATTGAAAATAAGTAATGGGAGACATCGAACTAAACTCTTCTAATGATTATTTCATGGTATGGGTTAGATGATTTCTATGTAAATAATTGATAAATAAATTACCATTTTCCAGGGAATATGTAATTTTTAAATCAAATTACTATAGGTAATCCACCCGATAAATCTAATCGGGATTAAAATAATTTTTAGATAATGTAAACCAATGAATTTTTTGATTCAGATAAAACATTCTCAACAACCGAAATCTCTCCAGCACAAAGAGTATTCATAAAAGTTGTGATTTCAAGATCATTGGTTGGATAATTCTTCTAATTTGGAATATTAGAGAAAGATATATAAAAAAAAGTGATCACCCAGCATAAGAACACTAACCAAACCCATACATGATGTGTCACATAAGACTACAATGTCCTACCGTACTTTAGGAAGAGTCAAAATAGTGTAGAAGTAAAATTAAAATTTAATTATATGTAATAACTTTGAAACTTATCATCCTAAACAAAATTAACTCCATTCCATATTATAGAAATAATTGATCAATACCTCATTGATAAATCATTAAAAAAGTAGTTTTAATACCCCACTAAACCCAAGAGCTTCCAAATCTTGAAATTGTTTAGCATTTGTTCCCATGTCATAAAAGATTTCACCCCCTAAGATCATGATAAATTCAATATTCTGAGAATTCATATCCAAAGAACATCACTTCTTGTTATATTTTATAGTGTTAGTGATCTCTCAAAGTTTTTATCCTTATCCTTAGATGACATACATTATCCTCTTTAATTTTATATTAAAAAATGGATTACATCCGCAATGAATATAATGAACATGTCAAGGAACTCATGGAAAATCATTTTTATCAGCACCATTAAAACTAGAGGAGATTTGGTTACAACTAAAGGCTTAAAAAGGTTCTCGAAGTGTTCACATGGACACCTAAATATGGATTTTCAGATTGTTAGGATGATTAATTTTAAATTTGTGGAAGTAAAAAATAAGATAAATAATTGATAATCACTTATCACCTTTCCAATATTCACGATGATCATCTATTTGTGGAAAAAAAGATACTTTTTCATTAATATTACTTAATTAAGATTCTGGAAATAAATATATAGGTGAAGCGCACCACCACATCTTTATGTAATGATAAGAAGTTCCACCCAATGTGGTACAATTGAGCAATGTAAATCTCTTTTAAATTTAATTATCAAACATTGTCTTTAATTCATTTAAAATTATTAGTGCCCTGGGGTAAGAAGACCTTAACATTATCTACAAAATAGGTAAAAAATCAATATAATATTCCATATGTCTTACTAGTGTAATACTAGAAAAATTAAATTAAAATAGTTTCAAACATAAAAAATGGATGTAGATATTTACTCAAATATTCTCATGACATGACAAAAGAGGAAACTAATATTACTCTGGTGAACAACAAAATTGAAGTTTAGGATCAACTTGATCTTTATTCATATTCTGCCTGAAGGACACAAAAAACTGAATAATAATCATAAAGGATACCTAATGAATATAACATTCAATCTAGGCCTGATGAGAAGTAAGAAAATCCATCCTCATAATTAAATTAAGAGAAAAAATATTGATGACCAAAAAATTCTAGGTAAGCTCAATATCTGATAAATAGAAAACACAAGAAAGACACAAAAGACCCTTCCCAATTTTCTCTGATATGAATAGTAATATCTGTAACATATAATTAATGTTATATAGAAAGGGTTATAAAATATAAAATATGGGTTGATATTAATGAGTTATATACACCAATATTAAATAAAAAATTCATTATGGATGAATTTATAATGATGGTATCCCTCACATTTTTGGGACCCGTATCATCTTCTTCTGTGGAATCATCTACTATTTAGAGAAGATTTGTTCTGGTTACCTTTATATGGAATCCCTTTATTATTTAATCATATTATTTAACTATATTTATTTTTGGTATTGATGATATTTTGACACTATGTGGTGAATAAAATATGTAACCGAATTTATAAAATTGACATGAGTGTCTATAAGAACTACAGATCTTTGGTGCCTCTAAGAAAACCCATTTTGAATATCAAACCTATCCTTGCTAAAAGATATTCAATAGAACTATACAATGAACTACTAGAGAATTGGATGAACCCTTCTGTTGATATACACTATAAGACTCTTCACACGCCTTTATTCCTTTTACAGAACCCATGAATGTTTCCCTAGGAGAAAAATGAATGCATGCCAACCCCCACTTACTAGATATTTCAAGATTATACCTCAATTATATATCCTGTTTATGAGTATAATAAGTCTATTGTATCATTAACACCTAGGAATTATTAATTTCATGAAGTCATATAAAAAATATTGCTTCCTTCATCTACTCATTTTTATAATCTCTAAAGAAAACTGTATTATCACAAAAAATTGTGTAGTGTACTTATTCATGATCTTGTTAATTTACTATAGATTATGAAACTCCATATAATTTATTAAAACTAGATACATATGAAAAAAAATATTGGAAAATGCACAATAATGTATTTCTTCTTTATTAATTTATGTTTCCTCAACACCACTATTGAATCCACCCACCTTCAGCAAGGATCTTAAAGACCAAATGTATCATACTTCCAATTAATTAAATCAAGAATTTTCAAGAAATCAAAAAAGTACCTCAATTACATTCAACCAATCCATACTATATTGATGATCATAAGAGACTCAGAAATATAGGGCATTAATGTGAATAATAAATTGCACATTGTCTTTTGAGAAATCCCTTCAATGTTCCACAACATTTTCATGAATGGGCAATGGTGTGGAGTCCTATTCAATAGAATGGACATCAAGCACCCCTATCACAATGAGATTATGTTATACTAACGTTTTTCCTTTCCCCAATTCTTCAGAAACTCCATCCTCAAGTTAATTCATGCAGCTTCTTAGAGGTATGATGCTACCCAGCCTTAACAGAGAAAAATAAAAATGTCAATAATGACACTCCGATCAACATCTAAAATAGATGGATATAAGTTTAAATGATATAAAATATAAGTAAAAAGGAATTATATTTTTAGAAAAATGAAATTATACATTTAAAAATGAATCAAAATAATCATCAAATAAACATTTCCCCCCCAGACATGGTGACTTAAGGCAATTTATGATAAAAATGACCAACCACTCACTCATATGTACTTCACTAGTCCCATTTATCATAAATCATGTTTACTAAGATATTATAGACCACATAATGACTTTTACTAAGGATTATCAACCTACAGATCATGTATGATTTTCTAGAACCACTCTTGATACCATGGTACCCTGATACACATTTCATCTCTGACATAGCATGAATAGAATTATTGAACCCCATGTGTTAGTGACTAGATCCATTCATCGTACGAAAAATAAGGGGGGTGATTTTTCCACATAATAATATAATATAAACAAGATACAACTCAATATACTTACATTATTCAATGATATTGTTCCAGAAGATAAATAGGTGAATCACTTCCTAAATGATAGCTAAACTACTCAATGAAGAGTAAATCTAAAATTCTAATGAGAAACCAATTGAATCCTCAAATCACTATTTTAAATGTGTTCTTTATCTTTAACAATAATAATAATCACTCTAAGGATCCAATGATCGAGAACATTCACCACCACCAAGTCACAATTTTTTGCATTCCTTCGGCTTGAAATAAAAAAATTTACAAACCCCCGATAAAAATTGTAGTTCTTGAGATATAGGTTCTCACTGGGAATTCAATAACATATTATATAATAATAAAGAAAATAATTCATTAAATGAAAAGAAAATAGTTCATGGAATAATTTATCTGTTTCATATATAAAACAAAACATGATTACATTTCAATAGATAAAAACCATTTCCATTTTGACATATATAATCATTTCTATATAAAATAATTTATATAAATTATTTCTCATGAGAAATAGTTTTTCATAATCAATGTAATATATAATCAAATCAAACACACCATTAACCCTAATTACCTTCCCTAATGCATGCTAGTTTCTAGAAATAAGATCTTGAAACTTTTCAAATTGGTGATAATGTGTGTTCATGTGTGCATATGTCCCACATGCTCTTGATGCATATGACTCATCAATATTCCTTCATGGATACTCCTTTTGAACAATGGTTTTTTTATATTTTTCCTCATAAATTTATTGATAGGGAATCAAGATCGTAGAACTAAAATAAAATGTAACCATTAATATATCATGCCTCATTTTCTCTCAATCAATCAACCAATAATATTATAATAACAACTTTAAAATCATTAATATTTTAATTTTTTATTTCCAAAATTTTGAGATTAAATATTCCAATACAAATTCCAAAACAAACCATGATTTATTCCTCATATGAATATATTTTAATCCATAACCAATCATGGGTTTTCATCCTTTTAATTTATGAAATTTATGAAAAATTAATCACAAATAAATTCATAAATTCCATTAGAAAATAATTTTCTCTTACAAAAATCCTTTATTTTGAAATTTCATCTCTCAATTCTAATTCTATTAAAATAGAATGTTTTCCTAAAAATTGTTTCCTTTTTAAATTTCATAATCAAATCATCTGAAGTTGCAGTTTTATAAATCAATTTGATGTTATTTAAAAAAAATTAAGAAAATAAACATATCACTTTCAATGATATTCTCACATGGAATCACCTACCTTTAATTATAGAAACAAATGATCCACAACCACAAAGGTAATTCCTCATAGGATCTACATCTATGAATATCTAGAAATAGAATCTAGATTCAATATCTATCATCAAAATGGTTATATCCTATGACACGATTTTTATATCCATTAATAACATGATAATCTAACTCACACAATGAAGGAGAGAAAGATGATATAATGAAAACAAGATCTAGTAGATCCACTTATTAGGGGGGATTAGAATGATAGCCCTTCTTTTTATTATATATTAATTCATGATTTAATACGTGATATTACACATAATAAATCTCGGATGATCAGGAGGTCTATCGTATTTGGGAATTATGTACATAGAATATCATATTGAACATGGCTTATAAAATCGTTATTGAAAACATCCATAACAAATTCTAAAATTCCATGGATTTTACAACTAAATGGGATAACCTAGGGGAATAAATAAGAAAGGGGTGAAATAAATAAGCTAGTAGGGAATAAACATAGAATAACATGATAATTTTAATAAGTTTTTGATAATTGGAATACCAATGGGGCATAAAAGTGGTGATAATCATAAACATGAACAATAAGTCATGATATAGCATGATAACATAAAGGCCACATGTAAATGTGGTAACAAGTCAAAAAACTCCATAAAAATCATATTTTAATGTTAACTACCATGAAATCATGATGAAAAAAAGTACAATAAACGAATTAAGTTGACTCCATGTCCCAGCATGGCGAATCAAGTAGCTATATAATACCCAATTCTTTGAAGAACAATATAATTTCAGGCACACCTATCTCTTTCAATTCATTATAATTATTAATTATGTGACATTGATCTCAAATAATTTATTCCTTCATTATAATAGATTATATCCCAATTTAAAAAATGTGATATACATAAATTTATGTCTGAAATAAATATATATCTGTTCATAAAGCTGAACACCCATTATAGGAAATGGGTATAAGTGTTCACTACACAATGGTTTGGCATGGAAAATTGTGGTGAAATTTTGGAAGCATAACAGGGTAGTATGAATATAAATGAAAGTGATTGATGAGAGAGAAAGTTTTATCTAATAATTAAAAATAATGGATATTAAGGGGGATTGTTTTTAAATATACCATCATAAAGAAATGATAATAAAAAAAATATGATAAAGATGATACATAAATAAAGAGGAGAAAGGGAGGATCCCTTACATAGAGAGTGTGACTCCAATTACATTACAAGAGTTTCCTGAGGGCTTGGGTAACCTTGGGAGAGAAATAGTTAGGAGAGGGTAGATTAAAAATATTATAAAAGGATTTTGAGTGATGATAAATGGGTTATTGATGGTTTTATATCCTAAATGAGTGGGATCTTCTTTATTATTTCTCAATATTAGGTTTTGGACTCTAAATAATAATATAACCAAAAATAAAGACCTTCCCATGGGTTTTTATAATTCTTTCTAACAAATGGGACTCTGTTTTATTATTTTATAAATACATGGGACAAAAATAATAAAATAATACCCTTTTGATGTGGAAGTTTGTCACAATATCAAAGAAAATATTTTAAAACCTTAAAATATATTAATTGTTTTTGAGGACTCATAGTGGAATTATAAAATTAATAAAATAAACATAATATCACATTATTTTAAAGTTAAAACATAAATTTGGACTTTTATATGATTTATATATTTATTACAACATTCTGGTTCAGTATGACACCATAATAAACATATTATATTAATAAAAAATTAAATTTTTAACAGAAAAAGTGATTTTCTCTGAAAATTATAAAAAACTCACCAATAAATAACTTTCATGTTTTAATTCAAAAAAATAATTTTCATTTTATGAAAATTGTTTTCTAATTCTTTTTATTTACACTTTCAAAATAACAATTTACATTTATTGTGAATTTTTTTGTAATTTTACAATAACAATTGTTGATCCCTTATAAATATTACATATGACTTAATAAAACAATTATTATATTTTATATATAATAAAAATTATTTAATATCAAATTTTTATTAAAATATCATTTATTGTTAAAATCTAGTCATTTATGAAAATAAATTCCTCAGTTGAATTTGAATATTACCTGGAAATACTATTTGAGTTTTAATATATCAGAAATCATAATCATTTTTAAATTAAAAATAAGAAGAAAATATAAACATTATCATATTAAAAAATTTATAAACATATTAACATTATTATTATGGACTTGATACATATCCCTTAATCACACCAAAAAAATAAGGGTAAGGTGCACAAAGGTGATATATTCATAGGGAGGTTCTGAGTACATAGTTATAGCCGTGATCTCAGTAAGCCTAGACGTCTCACATAAATATTTCTATTCATTATTAAATTATTTTATCTTATCAAATGTATGATCAAGATCAAATCATAGTGATTCTATGTCCATTATAAGCTCATATAAATGGGATTAATGGGGTATACTCTTATTTTTTGAGGTCATCACTTCCATTATCTATATAAATTATATTTGTTTAATAATTATATTTATACTAAACATATGATCATGATTAAATTAAAAGATTATAAATATTAATGATTATTACTAGTCTTTTACATCAAATAGTATATAAAAAATTACGTCCATGTGTTTTCTATAACCATAGCACATATTAATACATTTAATTAAATCACTAGAGAAATTTTATTCATAATTGTCTACATAATTACAATAATCCCACATTCATAAATTCTACCTTGAAAATAATCATTTCCCACATAAAAAAAGATGAGTTTAAATACGTTTTATCACCTCCTATGGATCCCATGTCACTTCTTCAGCCTTTTGGTTTCAACACATCACTTTGATATGGTTCATTTTCTAATTACGTAGACCTTTTTCTCTACAATATAATATCTTCACCAGCTACTCGTCATATGGGACATCATTATCCAATGGTACCACGTATATATTAAGTACATGGGAGGTTTCTGGTATGTACTTCATCAAGAGGGATACATGGAATATATAATGTACTGGAGATATGTTTCGTGGGAGTACTAGTCGATAGGTCACCAATACATTGAGATGAAGGATATAAAAGGGACTAGTGTGTCTTGGAATAATATTTCCCTTATTTTAAAATATCAATACATTATTCAATGAAGATATGAGTTGTAATACCAGGTATCTCACATCAAAATCTAGGCATTGTCTATAATTTTCCTCATAGGTCTATTGTAGACTCAGATCAGCCTTGATGTAATGCAGAATGGTCTTAACCTTTTACAATATTTCCTTTGCCATTTCATTACCTTGTGGTTTTTTTCCAAACCTTATCCCAAAATTCATGTTTTGTACACCTCATCCCATAAAGGGCTTCATAGGTATCTGTTTCGATTCTTGATCATGATCATTTATCATATGAGAACTCATCTAGGGGAATATGTTAGTCCTATCCCCCATTAAATAAAACAAAAAATCATCTCAATATGTCCTCGAGTGTCTAGATATTCCAATCATATTGGACATTGGTTTGAGGTTGATAATCCATGTTGAGGGTCAACATATTATTTTTAACATGTTGAAGACTCTTCTATAACATTGAGGTAAAAGATGGATCTCAATCAGATATAAATTGGTAGAGTTGTTACATATATCCCCACCAATTCTCTATTGTATATCCATGAAATATGATCGAGTGATAAGTTTTCTATAATTTCAATGTAGTGAGAATACAATATAAGACATTCTATAATAACTGAAACAGAATTATTTCTTCTTGGTGTCATTAGATGTCCAGTGATAATGTATTTAGTGACGTTTTTTCATTTCCAAGTAGGTTTGTGTAATGGTTACATTCCCTTTGGATTTTTTACATTGCCCCATGACTTTATGACATACAAGACATCTAGATATAAACTCTGTGATATCCTTCTTAATATTTTCCCACAAATAATGCTCTCAGATATCTCAACCAATCTTTGTGATTCCAATATGCATAGAGTAGGTTGAGCTATGAGCATCATTTGGAAGATCCTTCTCTACCTCCAGAATTATTGGTACACATAGTCATGACCCAAATATCACAACTCTTTCTCTATTAATATTGAACTCTAAGGATTTCACTTTTCATATAGTTACCACTTTCGTGTAAATTCACACATAATATGTTTAAGCATCCTCTATCTTTTCCAAATTATATAATTGATAAATCATTTGTGAAATGATTGATTATGTTCTTTGTATAATAATTCCCTTATCCATAGTCTTTATATATAATAAGATCATGTCATTATAAATTGGCATCAAAGATATAATTAATGAATGCTTTCTACTTAGAGCATATAACACATTATGAACTTTTCCGGGATGGTAGTGGATTGTGAAAATCATAGTCTGTGAATAGATCTAACCATTATTGTTGATGCATATCCAGATCTTTCTATGTTAATATATACTTGAAGCTCTTGGTGTCCATATATATCTCACACATCTCCACAAAGAGACAATGTTTCCATTTTTTCAACATGTATATAAATGAAACCAACTAAAGATGATGTGTTGGGTAGTTATGTTCATGAACATTCAATTTCCATGTAGTGTAGTCTATCACTTTATCATTATTCATTAACAAACAACCCAAGACTTTCTTTCAAGCATCACTGAATACCATGAAAATTTGTCTACTTATATGTAGTGTAAGTGAAGGTTCTATGATAAGACACTTTTTAAATCACTTGAAACAATCATCACATTCAATATACAACGAAAACATGACTCCCTTACTTTTTAGTTTGGTATAAGGGTTTCAAAATCATAATAATTTTCTCACAAATAGAAGATACTAACTATATAATTGAAGGAAACTATGGATGGATTTCACATATTCTTGCCTCGGTCATCCTTTAATTTATTTTTTATTCGAAGGGTCCATATATTTCTAATTGGATGTGATGATATTACCAAATAATGATACATCCATCAACCATAACTCACATTTTCTATACCTAGCATAAAGCTTGTCCATTCTTAAGGTATTCAATAAGGTGCTCAAATGATCCTTATGCTCCTCCATTATTTCGAGTAAATTACAATATCCTCTATAAATACTACCAATTTTTTTGATATAATCTCTATATAATAAATTCATTCAGTCCATAAAGATTACTAGAGAATTGATGAGTCTAAAAGGAATTTCTATGAACTTGTAGTGTCCAAACCTTGTTTGAAAACAAGCCTTGGGGATATCCTCCACCTTCACCATATTCGTAATACTATAACCAAATATCTACCTTGGAGAAGTATTATTCTCTGAATAGTTGATTGAAAAAGTAATCCATATATTATATATGATACTTTTTGTTTATCATGGATTATTTCACCTCATTATAATCAATTAAAAGGTGCATTGAACCAAATTTATTCACGATACAGAGCACTAGTTCACCCCATGGTTAAGCACATGGATGTATGAAACCATTATATAGATTCTATTTTAGTTACTTCATTAGCTCCATATGTTCAAAAAAATCCAATATTTATGAATTCTTCGATAATGGTAACACCCGAGGTATAATCTCAATTGAAAATTCAACCTCTCTATTAGAGGGTAAAATAATAAAGTCTTCGAGAAACACATTAGTGTATTCCCTCACAGTGGGAATGTATTAAAGGATTATCCTATCTATACAGTTAATAATTTGACTGTGATATTATTTCATATAGGGAAACACTATTCATTCTTGAGATGTTGGTCCTAAATAAGATTCATCCATCTCCATGCATATTTACAGAATTGGAAGATGATTCGTGATACGAAGATTGATTTACTTCTCATTGAAATTTATGTAGGATCTATATAGTGAAATCAAATACACACCAATAATTTCATTAAAGTTCACCAAAGGTAGTATCACGTGATTTACTAGGAAGTTCATCCTATAAATTTTGACATGGGAGGAGTTTTATATGTGGGATTAAATAATATCCCCATTTTTTGTTTCAATAAAAGATAAACTTCCATGCATTGTGGTGGTGTTTGAATAGTTATGCTGAACATTTTTTATATGAAGGGATTCATAGAACTAGAATCAAAATGTGAATTCTCTATACTTAAATTAATATACATCATACCAGTCACCACTTCATTTTTTGGATCCAACACACTGGTTTTGATAGCAAAAGCTTACCCTTATAACTTTGGAGGTTGTTGGTTATCTGTGAAAACACTTTTTTAATGCATCAGTGTCCAAATCCTTGAAGTTCAAATAATGAAATCTGCTGTGAGGTTTTCCAAGAGCATTACATTACATGATCACATTATTCGGGTTCTCCCATTGAAAATATCTAGCTAGGTGTCCTTCCTTCCCACACGTAAAGCATTTTATTGTTCCCCTATATAATATATATGGATCTTCTTTTTGCACATTTGATAAGTGTGATGCTGAAATGTCATATCAATATTATATTTATGTATCAGAATTCCAAATTTAATCTCTACCTTTCCCTTATTATCCACATGATTCACTTGATATTCACTGAATCAAATCTTGACTTTTAGGGGATATTGAAAAATTTTCTCATATCTATCAAAGTCTCGGATCGACAGGGATTTTCGTAGACTATTATTTTTCCAAAAATGAAGTGGGCACCCTTAAATTTTTGGGTAATGATAAAATTAGAGGCATATCATATAGGCCCTCTGATGATATCTTCATATTCCCTGATCGATTCACTAGATTTTTTCAAGATGGAAATGAAATACCTTTCCATTTAAATTAATAATTATGAGGAAATATTTATCAAAAAACATTTTTTTAATTCTTTTCACTCTATCGCATTGAACTCTTCCTCAAGCATCACTTTTTTGATCAATTTCAACCACTGAACATCTTCACCAATTATATGAAAAAAATCGTGTAGAACCTTTTATTTATCAAAACATTAAATGATGGAGAAGATCTTATCAATGGAGTTGGTCTATTGTTCTATTATTAAGTGATTAGATGATCCTTCCAATGTCAGAGTCATGTATCATATTGAGGTCTAAATTGACTTTTGTTTTATTATACTATTATTTGGAAGCTCCTCCTGATCCCATTTTTTATTTAGAAAATGTGTATGTAGAGAGAGTATCATCAGAATTGTTTTTGATTCCCGCTCCCATCGAGCTGGGAATCTCATTGAGATAGTCATCATGTTTCTATTCATACTGTTAGTATACATAATTCCTAATATTCAAATCCATTGGATAGATTTAATGGGATAATTAGGGATTACTATTTTAAAACTATTAAACAAATAAAGGGGGATTCCAATGACATTAAATGGAAAACATATAAATTAGACGTATTTATTTAACAAATGGACTTCTATGATAAAATATGTGTTATGAATGATTTATTTCCTAATATATACACTTATGGTCCTTTTTCTTATTTAATTAATAATGACTTGTAATGAGCTTCTGACAATACCAATGAATATCCCCTGATAGTTTCATATAATGTGTACTACAAGGCCCATTTTCATACACCAATTCTTAATCAAGGCAACCTCAACATAGTATTTTTCGGTTTTACCCATATGTACTTATCTTCCGAAGACATTTCCATATGTAGTTTCTATATAAGGAAGTGTTTTCTTTCAAAAAAATTATTCAATACCTTCCTAAATGTGTGGATGGTTTCATAGAATATTTTTATACCAATGGATTTTGTTGGAGTTTACTAATCATAAACACAAAAATAACTAAAATTTTCTATGATATAAAATATAAAACCCCTTCTCTTTATTACATATTAATTCATGATTTATTATATAATATTATATATAATAAAACTCTTAATATCGGAAGGACTGGGGTGTTTGGTAATTAGGTACATAAAATAACATCTTGAATATTGGATACCACAACATTATGGAAAACACCATTAACATGATTCTAAAATTTCAAGGCTTTTAAAACTACACAGCATAACCTAATGACATACATAAGACAAGGCTGATATAAAAATCTCAATAAGGGAATAAAAATGGTATTAAAAGAAAAATGCAATAATGATAGACTATATGAATATCAATGGGGTGTAAAAGGGTTGAGATTCATAATCATGAACAATAATATGTGTTATAGAATTATAACATAAAAGAAATATTGGAAATGGGTAAACAAATAAAAAAATTGCATTATAAACTTATATCAAGATTAAAAAACATGTTATTGTGATAGAAAAATCCCCATCAAGGAATCAGGTTTACTACCTGTCCCAAAATGAAATCTCATGATACTAAATAGTGAAAAAATCATTGTAGTTTTATATAATTTTAAGCGCACCCATCACTTTAATTTCATTATGATGATAAGTGTGCCTCACATATCATAAAAAATTGATTCATTCATCATATTAATTTCTTCCAAAATAATGGAGTGTTGAATTAATACATTTATGTCCCCAAAAATATGTATACTTGTTTAATAGTGAATACCATTGATATGAAATGGATATGTGTATTTACTAAACAATTGGTTGTCATGGAAAATTGTAGTGAAATATTTTATCCTAAAGGTGATGTGTGAATTTTCATGGGAGGGATTTCTGAGAGTGAAAGGGTTATCAAATAATTTGGACATTTATAGGACCATATAAGTGATATGGAATAATATATCCCATCAAATGTAAATGAAGATAAATTATATAAGGAAAAAAGATACTTTAATAAATAGGAGAATGGGAGGATCCCTTACCATGAGAGTGTGATACAAAATTATTGGGACGATCTTAATGGGAGATTGATGGAAACATTAGAGGACTATAGAGAGGGTAGGCTAGAATATAGAGGATATACAATTATTTGAGTGAAGAGAAATGCGATCATGGGAGTGTTTATTTATAAAATGAATGTGGACTTCCTTATAATTTTCCATTCATAGGTTTTGGACTCAATATATTTAAATAACCAAAACCAAAAACATTATAATAGTTTTTAGCATGTTTTCTTCAAAATTGGAGGGGATTTCCTTGTTTTATAATTCCATGGTACTAAATTAGAAAAATACCCTTTCTTGTTTGTAAGTGACATATACTCTTAAATAAATAATTTTAAAACCATCAAATATATTAATTGTTTTGGAGGATTCCTGATATTTTTATAAAAATTATAAAAAAATAAAAATATCAAAAAACTTTAAAGGGAAAATATATATTTGGAAGAGGATACCATTTATAGTATTTATTATATCATTTTGGGTCATTAGGATGCCACAATACACACCGTATATTAATACCATATTTAATTTTTACCCAAAAATTCTTGTGTCTAATAAAAGTATGAATAATTGAACATTGGATAATTTTGATGACATGATTTGAAAAAAAAATCATTTTACCAATATAAATTTATTAATATGTTCTTTTAAACATTTATATTAATAATACATATTTATTAAAAAATGATGGTTATTTTAACAAAAACAGTTTTCAAATCCTTATAAAAATTACATTTGACTTAAAAAAATTAAATGATCATTTATATTTAATATATATTATTTAATAATACTATATAATTAAAATATTATTTAATATAAAAACCCATGAATTTATAAAAATAAATTCTTTAATTAAATAAAAATACCACTTGAAAATACAATTTATGTTTTATTGTTTTAAAAATTAAAATCATTTATAATGTTAAAATAAGAAGAAAATATAACAATTATTAAATTAAGAGTAGAAAATAAATATTCATATTATTATGGTCTTGATAAATATAACTTTAATGCACCAAAAAACTCTAAGGGTAAGGCATGTGATTGTGACATTTTCCTAGTCTGGTTTAGCGTACGTGGTTTGGGTCTTGATCTCGTTGAGCATGAACATATCTCATACACAATTTTTTAAATTCTTAAGTTATTGGAAATCATCTTTGGAATTATCAATGGATAATACTAGTGATTTTATCACCATTTAAAGTTCCAATAAATGAGCTTCATATGGTATGATCCTACAGGTAGAGGGAATCACTTTCCCTGTTTATGTAAACTAGATTTATTAAAACCTTATATTTATAATAACCATATTATCACTATTCAAAGGAAATATTATCAATAGTAAAGATTTTAATTGTGTTTTAGTTATACTAGGGTAAATTCAAATAAGTGAATGTTTTTTTTATAACCATAATACATTAGAATACATTTCATTCAATCAAAAGGTGAATTTTATTTATAATTGTTCATGTTGTAATAATAAGATCTCTAACCAACACATATATTCAACAAATAAGGTGGTTGGATGAGAAAAAATAAATTATTGAAGCTCCAAGGACCATGGGTTCATGTTAAGGATTAATATTGGGTCATAAACATTATAAATTGTGGGTTTGGAATTTTTAAAACAATGTTTGGGGGAATTTTAAGCATCGTGCATGGTTTTATGCGGAGGTTTAAACGATTAGGAAAAAAGTTCACCGTAACTCTATGTCCTTACTAAAATTATGGATGGGGTGAATGGGTTGGTATATCATTTTGATTAACCATGAACCAACCATTAATTCCCTCACTATCTGAGCTTGCATGGTTTAGAGGGCCCAACCACACAGTTATACAAAATTCCCCCACTAGTGGCATACACTATAGTTGATGGGGTTCTAGGATAAACCACATGGTTTTCCCAAATCACATGACAACCATGCATATCCTATTGGGAGTTTAATATTATCCAAATTTTACCCAAAACACTGTGAAACAAGTGCCAACCAATATGGGACCAAACTAGATTAAAATAAAACCTGAAAGAAGGAAAAAGGTATTTCACCTAAGGAAAGATGATTATTAAATTCATTGATATTAATATCAATCATATGGTTAATAAATTACAAAAAATTATATAATGATGAGGGAAAATATATATATCCTGTGATTCATTTGTTGGTATCATGAGACGAATTTTGTTTTGTATTTGGTGTCTGCCTACCCAATGTATGCATGGTATCCTTGTTGTGACATTAACAATAAGAATGGTTTCAAATATGTGAACTTGATAGAAATATCAATGTCCTCACTGAGTTCTTGATTGAAAATTCATGTTTTTCAGTGTTAGTCATTCCATAAACACATTTTTAGTAATTATTATCATGCTTTCAATTATAGTGTTAACCTTGGATTTGTTTCAACTGTATGTGATTAGTTATAAATCATTATTTAAATATTTTTTGTCTCATACTAGGTTATTAATGACGAGTTTATTCCTTGATAGATTTGGATATATATTTATATGTAATGAATGTTTTATATCACATATAATATGTTTTTATTTCAACCAGTTATAATTAAAATTATTGTACATGGGATTTCAAAAATTGTATCATGTGTTTATAATTTTTGTGTAATGTTAAAGAATTATTGTATAATATTTAGTACTATATATAGTGGAAAAATTTATATTTAGAGAGAATGAAATTGTCTCTACTAGTTAACGTTATATCTTTATTCTGTAAAACACTAAACAAAAAATTTCATTAACAAGCATGTTAATGAATATTGTTTAGTGATATTGTAATTATTGATCATTTTGATTGTTTCACTATAGTTCATTTCAAATATGGTATATAATGAATGTGTCTATGCATCCATGATTTTGGTAGTGCAGGCTCAGGGTATCACATTTTTTATCATAGTAGGGTATGGATAACATTACATAATATAATATGTTTAGATTCATATAATTTAAGAGTTATAAATATAAGAAAGTAAATATAAATTATGGTTGGTCAAAAATTTTAATGTATAAGTTACCATTTTGGATTATATGAAGTAGTATTGAAATACATCATGTCATTTCATGATTATGATAATATAAATTTATTAAAAACACTATGGCTGTGTATAATATATTATTCTATGTATAATCACTACAAGAAATTTGTTTATGTACAATGGCGTATTTGTGACGGGGTCCCACCGCAAATGACCTTTTACAATGGGGGTCCATCATAAATGCCTTAATATAGAAAAGGGAGTTGCCAATAGATTACTGAGTTTTTAAAAACATCATATAGCGATGACCATTCTCAAAAAGTATTCCAGAGTTTTCAAAACAACCATGTGGGGATGACCCATCGTAAATAGCATAAAAATAAAAATAAATTGAATAATAAAATATTAATTGTAATAAAAAATAATATTAGAAAATTATAATAATTTTATTATTATTGTTAATAATAATAATAATAACAATAATATTTATTTAATAATATTAATATTATTGAAATTACAATACTAATTCCGAAAATTTATAAAAATAATAATATATTAATAAAATAATAATATTATTATTTATATAATATTAATAATAAAATCATATAAATAGTATAATAATATTAATAATATTAATATTAATGAAATAATAACATTATTATTAGTAAAATAATATAATAATTAAAATAATAAAAACTTCAATAATCAAAAAATGTTAACAAAATAAAAATAATATTCAAAAAATATAAAATAATATTATAATACGAATTAAAATTAAATAAATAAAAAGGTATAAAAAGAATAAAAAATTAAATAAATATTATAAAAGAAACATTCCACAAAATATAACAAATCACTATTTATATATGTAAATAGTTAATGTTGAAAAAAATTACATTAAGATGTTTTATCATAAAAAATAAATTCATCACTAGGGGTCTTCTAGAGAAGCTAGAGGAGATTGATAAGTTAGTGGCGGGAACTCCATCCCTAAACCATGAGTCATCCATTGCATGTACTCCATCTGATCATGATGCTGGTTTTTTCATCGATGCATCTCCTCCTCCTGCTGCTACTATCGTCGGAGCTCTTCCGGATACCATGATTTCCATTGATGCATCTCATTGTGATCCCTACATGTACTCTCTTTATTCTCACCCTAAGATCAAAGATTCTCCTGATACCATATAGAAGATGATGATGACTCTTCATCTGATCCTCTCTATATGGATGCAGACATTGCAATGGTAGCATAATAACTCTTAGGTGTCAATCAAGAGTCAATACCAACAATTCATCCTTTCTCGAAGGCATCCTGATTCCCTTGCATCCATGCTGCCTCATCAAATCTTGATGCACTTGTATGACCACCACTCTCTGCCTGACTATTAATTTGTTTCTAATATGTCCCAACCTCATTTGACTACTTCATTTAAATAGAAAATTAAAATTGATATATTATTATTTTTAGAAAATTTTATTACTCAAAAACTAATTATATTAACCACAATGGGACGTTGGTGATCCTCTTTGATCTGTTTAGGGATAGGATCAATTTACATCCTTTTATAAACATCAAAAACCATAATATATTGCATTTAGACTGACTATATGAATATAAAATGAGTAGATTAAATATTATGATATATAAATTAAATAAAAAAGGTACCTACCATATGTTACATATGTGTGTTAAATTTATTACTACCAGTTCGATGTGTCACCTCATGTATCCCGCAATTTTTTCTACCTATAGATGATATCCTCTTAAAATGACTACACATCTAGTGTGAACATAATCCATCCCAAACGTAAGATGAAATGTAACCAGGTCGGTGTGCACAACATGACTGATAAAAATCTATGGCTCATTATTTCTGTATTTCTCTTCTCCAAAAATTATGCAAAAATAGACCACAACATTCATGCATACAACCCATTCATGATTTTCAGATAGATTCAAACATTCCCTCACTGAGGGGATACCATAAACCCTGCAAAAAGTTATTAATATTATGTTACTAATTATATAAATTTCAAATTAAATATTATTTATTTACAAACCGGCCAATTATCAAACAAGCATTGTTAAACATATATGGGAATTTGAACCCTTGTAACTCATTCCTCATCAAAATAATTTCACATTCTAGAACACCATTATCCAATATCTATATGATTAAAATTAAAATAAAAAATAACAAATAAAAATAGAATTTTCATATAAATAAAAGAAAGATAATTAATGGAATGTGACTAAAATACATGGATAAACATACCTCTTAATGCATGGATCAAATCCAAGATGTGGATGACGCTTAGGGACAGGGTTAGGAATCATTAATCATGCAATACCATGTCCCCTCTGTGTTCTCCCTGAACTGCCAGTATTCTGAGGGTTAGTTGATCCCGCATCCTTCTTAGCATCAAGTAGATCAGCCTCCTACAATTGATGAAACATATCAACATCCATCTGAAACATGATTGTATTGTTGTTATCAAATATTTAAATAAAAAATAATATATATATATATATAAATTATATATAATGATAACCATCTTTTAAACATATCAATATTTATCTTCATCCTCATTTTCAATTCTAACGGTGTCGATGTCTTCATATTCCTCCTCAATATTATCAATTTCTTTATGAGTTTCATTTTCATCATATAATGTCATTTCATATTCATTTGTAACATCTTTATCATCATTGTCATCATCGACCCTTAACTATCGTATGACATCATCAATAATTATGTCCCTTAGTGGAAAATATGGCTTTGGAGGAATTTTTTGGAAATATTTCAATTCATTTCACTTCAGTGGAACCACATCAACATTGAATAAACTAATTTTTCTAATATTTCATTTTTATTATGTGCCACCAATTACCCAACTCTCATGAAGTATAATAGTAATTTACATATTAAATTTTATGTGCCTGACGAGTAACAAAAATTGTTCATTTACTATAAAAAGACTTTTATTTTTAATTCTAATGATTTTATGGCTTGGATAAACATGCAAGACTCTCTCAGTATCCAACTACTTATATCTAAGAATCATTATGTGATTTTGAACTAGATAACACATTGTAATAGTTTCTCCTATAATTTTACAAAATTCAACTTTGGTTTCTATATATTAATATCATCTCAAGAAAACACCCATACTCATTATTTTCTTGATTCCCCATATTCTCATGTATAAAATCTAAAACCATTAACCACATATGCATTATCATATTTTACCATTTTGGATGGTCGGTTAGACAATACACACAATCAATTATCAATTTTATTAGCATGTACAGATACCTAAAAATTTGTAAAGCAATTAACAATATAACATATAATAAATTGATTTTGTATGCTAAACCATAATTAATTTATGTTCCATGTTTTGAAACCCATTTAAATAATTATTTTTCCAATGGTCTTTAAGAGTTGTTGTTATAATTTTTGGAAGTTGTTTCTTGATATTATTATCATATATCTATTAAAAATAATAATAATTTAATATTTCAAATATTATAGAATAATTGATAGGATCATTCTTCGTTAAAAAGGATTCATTTTTCATTATTGAAGAAAACATATTTATAGCCTCTATGATGTTCATCGTTAGAAATCCAACATTTATGAACTCTACTAAATCCATGTTCAGACAAATTAAAAATTGATAATTTATTTCCTATTTCATCTACAACATTTCCCTCATTACGAAACATGAATTTTCATTTTGAGGGATATTCAGATTGAAAATAATTAGAGAGAAAAAATAAATTTCCTGATGCAAATAATATTCTGCAATTTCCTGATAATTTGGGCAAGATCTAATTATTCCATACATTATCTTTCATCATAAATTATGAATCAAAATCTGTATGAAATAAATTATGAAATTATTTATTCACAATATGCATGAAATTTTACATGTGATGGAGAAACAAGTCACACTAGTATGGTAGATCCCAAAAAATTCCCCGTTTTATCCAATTATGTTATTACCCAATGACATCAATTTTATGTTGGTTTATTATTGGTCCAAATGTAATGGGAGGTAATTAATAGATAATTTATTTTAAGATTTTACCTGTGACCATTTATGGAGTTCCATATCTTTCAAATTTTCCCTTTCAGAAATGATATTTTTTCCTCTGAAAAAGATGATTTGTTGGAAGGAATCTATGATGACAATAAAAAAACATGGTTTTTTCACAATGATGAGCATAAACTCTTTGTTGTGTCTCATACAGTATGTACATGATTTTTCATCATGTGTACGTCAACCAAATAAGACTCAATATGCTGGGAAATCACTAATTCTCTACATCAGTGCAGCTTTCAATAGGAATTTGTTTCTCCTAGCAACATCATATGTACTGACTCCATTACTCGATAATGATTTTAACTCATAAATCAATGGTTTAAAATAGACATCAATATCATTTTTTTGGATGTACTAGAAATAATCAGTTCAGAATGATATTTGGGCCCTTCATCAACAACCATGGAGGAATATTATATAGAGTTATAAAGACAAGAAAACATGAATACTGACTTCTCTAAAACCAAATGGATAGAAACTGTTAGAAGAAAGGCCCAATTACACATTTCAGGATCCTAATGAAAAATAAGAATCCATGTGGTAAAAATGGTTCAATGATACACTGTAAGAGGGATGAATTAATATTTTTCCATTAAAAATATTGGTTTTGTTCCATGACAATAATGTCACTGTGTTCTAAGACATAAATTAATGATGTAATCTGGGTGTAAGAAAAAAATACCACAAATATTTTCAAAGAATCATTCCATTCATCCCTAAGTGATCCTTTTTATACCTCGATTGTCTATAGGTGGGACCACTATCTGGAGACCCCTTTTCACCATAATATAGGATATAATCATTTGAACTTACATGAGTCTTTTGATATCCAATACCTAGATTATGAACAAAATCTTTCTCCCATAAATATTTTTATAAAACATATTTCTTCAGAATAAAGTTTTGTAACTAAATTGAATATCTGATAAAAATATCTATTTGAAGTTCCATTATCTGATTTAATAGCCATAAATTTTTCATCCTCTTCAAATTTTATTATCATGCATCTAGGATATATGGAATCCTTAGTGCACCGCAGCAACTAATAAAATTGAGATGGTACCAAATCTGGAGTTACATTAATATAATACAATTTTTCATTTTGTTGAAAATGAATAGATTCCAAATAATTTGCTAAATTTTGGAACCACGATGGATTTAGAACCAAATTATTAGTATATTTTAGGGAACACTGTTCACTACGTTGATACCACATTACATAATAAGTTTGAAAACCAAAGTCCAAAAGATAACCCCAAAAGTTTTATAATGTTTCAAACGTCCTCATAGCCCATTTTTTATAAGGGAACTTAATTTACCCTTCTGAAACAAATTCTTATTTTGATTATATAAATGTTATGAAATCTTCAGCAACGTCAACATATATAGGATTTAAAATAGAGCCATTTGGATTGATGTATTGGTTTATCCAAGAATTATAATATAATAATGATTGTTTTTGACTTACTTGTTGAATATTCCCCTATAGAAAATTAAAAATAATTTGTTTTTATATTAAATTAATTAAAAAAACACTATCCAAAATAGATAATATAATTAAAATAACATGTAAAGAAATTTATTATAATTTCTATTATTTTATAGTTATTTAAAGAATTTTTTTAATATTTATACTTATATATACTAATTTATAATAATTTATACTAATTAACACTAATTATTAGTAATTAAAGCTAATTTATACTAATTACTACTAGTTACGGGAAGCACAATCTCTATAAAATTAGTGGCATCTCTTTTTCCTGATGGATCATCTCCTAAAAACTTTATCGGATTGAACTCACTAAGAAAAATCATCTTCGATGTATGCATATCCATTTTTTGTATGCATGAGAATTGAGAGAAGGGTGTTGTCACATTGCTACTCTCCATTATCATGCATATAAAATTGGATATCTGTATGATGGAGCAGATTTTTTATAGTGATTTTAGTGGTTTCCCAAATGACTTATCTCCTGACATCTTTCTCGGGTAGAAAACAATGAAAACTATCTTGTCTGGGGTATGCATATCCATTTTTGGATACATGATAATGGCGAGTAGGGAGGCCTTGGCTTGATTTTATCTATTCCTATGTACATGAAAATATATATCCTTATGTGGGAGCATATTTTTTCATAGTGATTTCAGTGGTAGATAGTTATAAGGAGATGTGCAATCAAGAAAAATAACCACCGCCAATCCCCTAGAAAATGTGCCAATTTATTACTAATTATTACTCTACTAGAAATTAAGACGATTTATGAATAATTATTCAAATAATTAATTTTTTTACTCATTTCCATTTATGATATTTATTAATATTTATTTCTATTTCTTTGTAATTTTTTGTAATTATTACTAATTATTTCTATTGTTTGTTATTTAATTATATTTCTTTCTATTCATTGATATTTATTGCTATTTATTTCTAGTTATTTTTATTTAATTCTAATTATTTCATTTTTTTCTAATTATTTTTAATCATAACTAATCATTGTTGTTTATTGCTACTTCTTGCTACTAATTACTAATAATTTTGAATTATTTCTATTTATTGCAAATTATTGAATATTATTTCTAATTATTTCTATTTATTGGTAACTATTATTATTTATGGCTAATTATTGAAACTTATTTCTATTTGTTTCTATTTATTATTATTTATTTCTATTTATTTTTATTTATTTCTAATTAGTTCTAATTACCACTAATTTTTTTAATTATCACATATTATAACAAATTAATACTAATTACTAGTAATTATCGGTATTTATTATGAATTATGGCTATTTATTACTAATTACCATTATTTATTATTAATTACCACTATATATTATTAATTACCTCTAATTATTACTAATTACCATTAATTGTTACTAATTATCAATTGTTATTACTAATAACTGCTAGTTGGTACTAATTAATGTTAATTATTACTAATTACTAGTAATTTTTACTAATTGCAACTATTTCCTACAAATTTTAGATATGTATTACTAATTATTTATTTTTATAACAAATTATCTTAAATTTATACTAATTACGGCTATTTTTTACTAGTTAGAAACAAATATTACTAATTTGAGAAAATTATAACTAATTTTGACAAATTAAAACTAATTTTCATAAATTAATACTAATTACTTAAAATTCTTATTAATTACAATGAATTATTACTAATTACCTCAAATGATTACTAATTACCACAAATTCCTGATAATTACATCTATTTACCACCAAATACTACTATTTATTATTACATATTACTAATTCCCGCTAATTATCCCAAATTACCACTAATTACCTCTAATTACAATTAATTTCTACTAATTACCTCTAATAATTACAAAATAATTCTATTTATTACTAATTATTACTATTTACTACTATTTATTAATATTTAATATTATTTAATAAAATATATTACTATTTATTACTACTTATGACTAATTATTTCTATTTTTTTTACTAATTTTTACTATTTTTACTAATTTTTAATGATGATTACAAATTATTACAAATTAATACTAATTTTTAATAATAATTACTAATTATTACTAATAATTAGTAATAATTACTAACTATTATAATTATTACTAATTATTATTAAATATTACTAATTATTACTAATTATTGCAAATTATTATTATTTATTACTAATTATTACTATTTATAACCAATTATAATTAATTATTTCTAATTATTAATAAATATAAATGATTTTTTATAATTACTACTAAATATTACTATTTATTAACAATTTATACTAATTTATATTAATTTATACTAATTATTACTAATTATTAATATTTATTATTAATTATTACTATTTATTACTAATTATTACTAATTAACAAAATTTATTACTATTTATTAACAATTATTACTAATTATTACTAACTATTCTTATTCATTAATATTTTTTACTAATTATACATATTTATTTCAAATTATTCATTTTTATTCCTAATTATTCATATTTATTCCAATTTATTAAAAATAATCGTTATTTTTTTAATTTTTCATAATTATTTCTAATTATTCATAATTATTTCTAATTGTTATCATTTATTTATATTTATTACTAATTATTACAAATTAATCATATTTATTTCTAATTAAATCGAATTAAAAATATTTATTATTACTTTTTCATATTTGTTACTAATTATTCTTATTTATTATTAATTACTAATAATTATGTTTAATTATAAATTTTTTCTGCTAATTATTACTAATTATGACTAATTATTAAAATTTATTACTAATTATTACAACTTATTTCAATTTATCACTAATTACCTCTAATTATTACAAATTATTACTAATTTCAAACAGTTAACACTAATTAATACAAAATATTTCTAATTATAACTAATTATTACTACGTACAAATATTTATTTCAAATTACAACTTATTAACGATAATTTTTACTAATTATCACTAATTATTCCTAATTATGAATAATTTTGAATAATTAGTCTAATTAATACTAATGACTACTAATTAATAATAATTAATAAAATAAATATTAATTAATAATAATCAACACTCATCCCACGTAAATATTTGTAAAAATAAATAAGTAAAAAAAAGATCTAATTCTAATTTAATTTAATTGCAGCTAATTAACAATACATATAACTACTATAAAATAAAATCAATTGACTAAAACATAAAAGAAAATGATAAATACCTTAAAACTGCATCTTTCATAGGATTTAGTAATAGAATATTGAATTGATGTAGAAGCTAAAACATTAAGAAATGAGATGGAAAAGTTATGTAGAGAGGGAGATAGGGGTAGAGAATGGAGTGAAATAATAAAAAATCATATTGGGGAATATATAGGTTAGATTATTTTTAATGAGATCTGTCACAAGTAGTATCGCCCCCCATTAATTTGGGGCAGCAGTTGAAAATGTATTTGCAATGGGACCGGATAGAAATACCAAGACTTCCACATATTATTTGCGATGGTAGTTAACTCCCACCGCAAATACGCTACCCACAATTTGGTGCGCAACCTATGCCAATCCTTTTCCAACAGGGACCCAATTCCCATCGCAAATAACTATTTATTTACGACGGTCAGTGGGTCTTGATGAAAATAGTCCTTCCTGATAGACTATTTATGATTTCACCCCTCCCCTTCTCAAGTATCCCTTTCCCATAGTATATAATATATTGGTCATTTAGTTATGTAGATATTTTGTGGTTCCTTCAAAATTGCTTTACTATTTTCATACTCTCAAGTGGATACAATTTTTTCTCACATAAACCTTGTTCTAATCACCCCCAAAAATCATTGTTGAGCAATTACTTATTCATCTACTTATTGTACAATTAGTGCGCTTAAAACTATACCCCTAGATATACTCTCCTATGGAATATTACTGTGTTTATTTCATTATATTTATGAACCATTAAGATGAATTTACTATGTGATTTTATTAGTTTATGGAATATTATAGAACCCATCCTATTTACAAATGATTGAACCTGGATTGATTTCGTTATTATATAAAGATAAAATAATGATTTTGAGAAATTATTTAGACTGATATTTTATTTTTCATGCAATTAATAAACAATATTTCTCTTATGGGGTTCATCCCTCAGGATTAATAATTTTTGGTTTTAGAAATGTTTGGTGTCCAAAGGAAATAAGTTATTAATTTATGCCATGGTCAATGAGAATATTTTCCTAATGAGGAACCTAAAATGATATGCTAGGATTTATAAATCCATTTATTTCATAAAACAAACTATCAAGAAGTGTGAATAATGTTGTGAAATTATTTTAGTTTCCATACACCCCATATAAGAGATTGAAAATGTCTTTTGAAATTTTATGTGATGAAGGTGATGAAGGAAAGAAGATTCAATTTCATTTTTTTGAAAAGCATGGAGAGAAACACCCCATGGAATGTTTCATTGGATTTGGGAGATGCTTCTTGTGTTTAAAAAGGAGGTAATGAATAAACTAGTTTCAAGGAATGATTAATCAATAAGTTAACTTAATCAAGATTGAAGATGTGTTTCCTAGGTGTGAAGAAGGTATTAATGTAAGTTCTACATTTCATATTATATCATGTGTTATGTATATCTCTTAGAATTCCTTATGAAATTTTATTGTTATAGAATAATTAAGATTGTGAGTATGCAATTTTGTTTTTTGTGCATGGGGGGAATGTAACACCACGAGATATTAAATTATATTTTATATTGAAACCTTATGTTTTTGATAGTTTCCTTCACTCACAACACCGAAACACAATGAACCCCAAATCAATATACAAAGATTAATATTTATCTGTAGAATTGGTCGGAAAAAATAAAGGTAATAGACTTATGATATATATATATATATATATATATAAATGATGGTCATTATTAATGTAAGACATTGATAAACACCAGTTAGTTTTGATAAATAATCAATAAGAATAATTTAAATTATAACCTTTCTAAAAAATGGTTTTTTGTTTTATAATGAATATCAATGCATTCTGGATAATATATATATTTTATATGAGTAATAAATTAACACAAAAATGATTTTTAATTGATATGATCTACAAATTTGAATAGTCAATATTTTTTAAAAACATATTTTCCTCTGGAAAAAATTTACTTCAATTTTTCCTTTAATAATTTAATGTTTCAATCCTCTAATTTTAGAACATGAATATGAAAATTTAAGATACATTTTTTAATCATCAACCCAACATTAGCTAAAGATGAATTTTTGGGATATTTTCGAAAAGAGAAATTTTATGTTAATAGTAAAAAAATCACAACAATGAAAAAACCCTTTATTTTATGACTTTTT
The DNA here is from genome assembly GCA_963277665.1 of Viscum album. NCBI lineage: Eukaryota > Viridiplantae > Streptophyta > Magnoliopsida > Santalales > Viscaceae > Viscum > Viscum album. The sequence goes on from OY728143.1 coordinate 1,719,599,392, forward strand.
CATCATATAATAATGGCATTGTTTTTTTATAAAAGAAATATATTTATAAGTACAACAAATCTTTTCAAAATATATTGTTTTTTTTGTGAAACCCACCTATATCATTTTTGTAACATGATTAATATTTTACTCTAAAAAATTATTTATCCGCATAAAATAAATAATTTCCAAAATAATATTAATTATATAAACAAATATAATTAATTTTTTTATCAACATGATAATTTTATATAATATTATAAAATACATTTTGGAGCATAAAATCATAGTCAAAAAAATTAAAATTAATGACAATGATAATGGTAAATACATAATTACAAAACAAAAATTACTTCTTTAATATTGTTCAACTTGTAACGAATAAAATATACTAATATCATAAAAAAATTCACATTAATATTATTCTTAACCTTATATTTAAATAAATTATGAGTCACTATGTTGGTAATACTTACTAAAAAAATATCATGCAAAATTAATGGTGGAATCAACATATTCTTCAAAATAATTAATATATATATATATATATTTAACATATAATTTAATTTAATATTTATTAGATTCAATATTATGTTAGATTTAGATTATATATTGGTTAATAAAACCTATATTTTGAAATATATTTTATTTTTAATGTTGAGTTAATCAATAGACACTTGGGTAAAAAAAGAAAAAAACAAAAAGAATGGTAAAAGTATACAAATATGAACATATGACTTCAAACATGTTTAAAAAAGTTATGTAAATACTTGGCTGAGAACATAATTACACAATACCATGAAAAACACCATTATTTCACACTTATGAACTATTAACCCCCGAATAATATCATTCACTTATTTAAAAATAAGTGTTGTTCATAACAGTTACCATTTCATCAATTATAAAAGGAGATCATTCCACCTCTTCATGGCACACCGATTGATGTGAATAATATACCATAAATGTATTATTTTTATCCTCCAATAATCATATATTAAGCTTATCAGCCACCAATCTCAATTATTTATCATAATCTCTTCAATTTCAAGGATTATTTCAAGTGATTTTTCAAGTTTTCAAAGTTTATATATCTTAATCCTTATCCATTGCTTATAAATAATTATCATACAATGAATTCATAATCATTACAATATAATGAAATATGTATCATTACTATATTTATGTTATATTCTATTAATGAAAAAATTTATTTTTCTCCATTTCATCTTTGTAGAAAAAAAAATATTAACTATTTGTTGTGTAGACTATCAAGTCTACAGGAAAAAAATTTAATTTTAACATTTCTATTATTTATTCACGTAAACCACTTAATATATGATTAAAAAATTAAAAATACTTATAATAAACTTATTATTATGTTATAATGATGTTATACGCTTCCTTAAAGATACTTTTCTATCATGTTCTAGTTTGTTTATGCTTGTGGTTTTTTAATTACTTACTAGAACAATTCTATAAAACACTACGCTGCATGACTATGGGACATAAATACTAATATTATTATAAGTTTATAATAAAATAATTATTTAATTATTTTTATTTAAAGTTCATTTCAATTATTTCACATATAATTAATGTATCATCTTCAAGAACAAAAGTTACTAATACAAGCCGACACATATTCAATTTTCACACAAACAAAAGGAAACAATTTTACAAATTAATATCATGTGATGATAATTTTTCTATATTAAATGTTTTTTGCGATAAAATATACCTAATAAGATATCTATGAATATTCTATTTATTATTCAGGAACTTGTGAACATTCATATAATGAATCATGAACAATTTAAGTGTTTCTTGCAATATATTTCCACCCCTTAAGACATAATTCCTAATATATACTTTGTTTTAATTTTAATTGTCTATCAACTGAACCTTAAATAATTTGAATTTTTAACCAGTAATTATTTTTGGAAGTTAATGTTTCATTTTAAATAATATCCTTTAAATGGTTTTGAAATAAATGTTACTCGACCCATAACAAATTTCTCATATCATATCTTTTTTCCTTGAGCTGCAAATTCTATAATTGATGATGATCATATAACACAATTTTACAAATAAAATTTTATTTTCCTATGGTATTTTATCAAGTTTATTTATGATGTTAATTATTTTCATTCATATTTTCTTTTTTTAAGTAAATTTCATCTTAAATGATATTTTGTTATTGAAATAAATTCACTCAAGTTATTTCCAAAGAATATTTTACTTTATATCCATATTTTAGTTATTATAAATGTTCTCCATTATTCCTACAAAATATAATATGATTTATTTTATGTGACACTAAATATTCTTCTTATACATTTTCAAATGGAAAATATAATACAATTTTCATTATGTTGTTTTTCAAACAAAGGTGTTCCAAATATTAAAATGGGGATCCCATCCATTAAAAATCAATGGTTTTACCATCTACTACACATTTATTTTGATAAATTTTATATCTCTTCTAGGATATATTATTAAATTTTATATTTAAAATATTAAATAATTTAAAAGTTTTTAATTTATTTTTTTTAAAATATCTTTCAAAATAGACGCATAACATCATATTTTTACAATAATGTAAAAAATGTTTTATAAATTCCATTTTTTGTTTTCTTCTATGAAACCTTATAATTATATAAAGCTTGTCTTAATTATAAAACATCATTTCTATAACATCAGGATTTATCAAGGAAATATCTACTCACTTTGTTTTATAATACAACTTTTTTCAAATGGTAAACGATATTTCATTTATTCCAAATTAATTTTACTAAATATATACTAAAGGTTTTGTTATCCAAAATAATTATTTTTGACATATATTGTGCATGAACAATGAAATTATTCAAATTATACCATCCACCATATTTCTATTTTGGACTTATGTAATGCCCTTTTCTATCGTTGAATTAATACATCGTTTCATATATCTTTCCAAGTGATCCTATATTAGAATTAATAAATTGATTAATTAGAGAGATTAGTAACTTAACATTATAACTTTATTCATATATTGTGTTATTTTGAGGAATTGTTACATAATAAGTAATTCCAATTATTGACATATAAACTATTTGAAAACTATAAACTTGTTATTTTAAAATAGATACTTATTGAATACTATGGAAATTATATTTTCTAATGATTAATAATTCACTATCATTTACTAAATGGGTTATTATTATATTCTTCCATTTGTTAAGATGGGTAAATTACATGGCATTCCATATGTTTCTATCTTAATATGGATGTATATAGATTCATTATGAAATTTGGTTATGCATTATATTAAAATTAATTGAATTAATATAATGAATTAATTAAACAGAAAGAAGTGATGGGTGGGGATCAATATAATATGCCTCCTTGATGAATCTGTTTGATTTCATGAGACTATATTTTTGGGTATTTGGTATATTCATACCTAATTCATGAATGATTTATTAGTTACAACGAGGATTTTGATACAAATTTTATGGATACAAAGATTAAATCATTAATAATTTCTTTGATGAGGAATTTATGTTAGATATGAGAATATCTAGAATTATTAATTGGGTCAAATTAAAAATTTCTATTATCCAAGTGTTTTTATATATTTTTATATATGTATTTTTTTAATATCACGTAATCAGTTATATAGAATTACTTGATTATCGTTTATTTTATAAATTTTTCTCCAGACTCTATAATCTCCTTCGAGATTCTGATATATGATTTTCCATTATTGAGAATTTGAGCCTACACTTCTTATTTTTTTCATTTCCTAATGTTATAAAAATTACTTTATATGATGTAATGACATGGAATTTTCCATGTAAATTATTATTTTTAAAAATATAGAGATTTTACGAGTCTGTGAAAATTGACGGCGCATGATTCCAAGGCCAGCAGTGCCCGGAATGAATTTCTGAACTTTTGTTCCGATATGTTCAGTAAACATGCGGGAAGGTTTTTCTAACTTTTGAACTGGTGCTCGAAATTGAAATCTAAGGGCACCGTTGAACTCATAGTGCCGATTTTTGCTCAAATAGACTTTCACCTTGATAGTAGTTGGTCGAGGGTGAAAGTTAGTTTTTGGGTTTTACGTGAAGGAATAAAATCAAAATACAAGTTTGTGACATTTTTTTGCAACACCCAAGTGGTTGTTGGGAGGTGGGGTCTACTGGAACTAAACCTCCTCTTCATGTTGAATTGTGGTGGGGACCACCTGAGTTCTCAATAACCTCCCAAATTGAATTTAGGGGCAGAGACCACCTGATCCCTATTAATGGGGGGTAAAGGAAACCACTCAAACCCCCTCTTTAATGTGGAGAAGCCACTTGAGCATCCTCCACATTAATTATGCCAACCCACCTTAATTAACTATGAAATCCTATGTGTTTAATTAGGATATTATGAATTTGTGCCAATGATTAATGCTGGGGGAAACACATCAGTTGGCCATTTTTATTTTGGTGGAGCCATGGGAGAAAATCTCTCCAATGAAGAACTTCTTCTCTAAACGAAGAACGCCGAACTCCTTTGACCTTATTCCTAGAGACTTCTTCTGACGTGGGACATCCTCATTTATGGAGAGTCAACGTTAGTACATCTTCCTATGCCAACGTCAACGAACAAGTTAGGGGTTTAATGCTATTTTTTTATTACTTTCCATGTACTCCCTTCATTTCATGTGCAGATTTGGAACAAATATTGCAGAAGATTATGGTTTAACGTTCATTGCTTTTTTTCTTTGAGAACAGCTTTCTACCACTCTAAACGTGGAGGGTGCAGGCCAAACTAACATGGCCCGACCCCTCTGCCATTCTTATTTGGTGTGTTCTTTGAAATGGAGTAAGGTGACAAAGACAACGGCTCTCTGCAACCCGCAACCTCCGCCGCTCCACGCCGCCGCCAAACCGCTGTTATGCCGAGATGCCATAACGAGCCACTACCCAGAGCTGAACTGGCCATGTGGCCTTGTGGTTCCCTCTCTGAACTGGCCCGCGCCCACCATAGTACCCCAGTTGAACCGACCCCGCACCACCCATGGCACCACAGCCAAACCCGCCCGCACCCCCCGCGGCGCCCCGGCCGAACCCTCCCGCGCCCCCCACGATGCCACGATCGAACCGGTCCTGCTCCCCCCCCCCCCCCCCCCCGGCTGTACCAGCCATAATACCCTGTAGCACTTCAGCCGAACCAGTCCACGCCCTCGTGGCCGAGCCGCCCCGCGGCTCGGAGGCCCCTCACCTCTTGACGGACCCCAGCGGATTGGGCTGTATCACGGGTCGGGCCTGACCCAGCGTGTCAGACCAGGTCGACCTGAACCGGGCTCAACCATGCCAGGTCAGTCCGGGTTTTTCCAACCAGTTCGGACCAGAATCGACCACCCTACGACCGATTTACCGTCCTTTAGCCATATCTTTGGCACCATACATCCATTTGACGAACCATCAGTGGCACTGGAAATCGTGGAGCGATATGGTCCCAATGTGTATTGTAACACCCTGAGATTTTATGAGAAATATTTTTACGTCTTATTTTATATGAAACACCAAATGAATCTTTCACAACACACAATACTGACTTGGCTTGCATTACATGCAATCGAGACCATCCTCGATAGCATGTATAGTACGCAATACTGGGTTTCACTAAACAATGATATATTATTATAGAAGAGCCTTTATGATTAGTATTAACTATATTTTGAATTTTATAAGATTATTATTCATCTTACACATTTTCTAGAACATGGTAAGAGAACAAAATAATTTTTTCGGGTAAAATAAGTATTTTTCAAAAAAAATTGCAGTTTTGCCGCCTTTTGATGGCGCACCCAAATATTTAGTTTTTGACATGTTTATAAGTTGAATTTTACAAAATAAAATTATTCTTTGGAATAAGGATATAAAAATTTACTTTGGATAAATTTTTGAAGTTTTTCTGATAACTTTCATATTTTGATGAATTGTAAAAATATGCTATTTTTTAAATAAAAACGACTTTTTTCATTGAGATAATTTATATGGTTAAATTATAAAATTGAATGGTTTTAAATTATAAATAGAATATATTTTTATCATTTAATATAATTTATGTCATTATCATTAATTTCACATTGAATTCATAGGTAAAAACATTTCAATCTTTGGCAATGTTTTAACTTTTAAAACCTGTTTTCTTAACAATGGGATTAATTTTAAATTAATTACTACAACTTATGTGTTTTGAATTTTGAAAAATGGATTCCATATTAGGAATAATTTGATCCAAATTATGTTAATTGGATACTTTTTATTTTTGGGCATTATGAATAGTAACTACGGTAAATTTTATTTACCATAGTTAAAGGTAAATCGGGTAATTAATGTTAAAAATAAGATTATAAAATCACCCTAACACCTGAAAAAATCATATTGGATGACTAAAAGTCGACCCATATCACCTAAGAGTCAGATTATATTCATTTAATGGACTTATTTCCATGAAAATAATTTAATTGTTATTAAAACCAAAGAAAGTGACAACATGTCACTTTCTTAAATCTTATAAGTATAATAATTTTAATTTAGTGATAAAATTAATGAAACATAGAACATGAATAGTATCTAGAAATATAATATAATTATCTACATCAAAGAAATTTATTTATAAGTTTTATGGATTAAATATGTATCATTAATTATGACACAATAGTGATGTTGAAATTATTTTATTAATTAAAATATCATATAAATGATTTTAAAAATATTAAAATAAATATTATATGAACTGTTTAATGTGATCCACTAATTTTATAGATACATATGACATTTTATGAATCTATTAAAGCTTTTATTTAGAACATATCTTCTGTATATATTTTATTTAAATTCAAATAAATGAATAGTGTCAAAATTAACACTATTGTTATTTTATAAAAATAACATATTATAAAATTGTTTAAAAATTACAAAAATATTTAAAAATTATAAATTAAAATTTATATGGTCTAAAATGTCATAAAGTGTCAAATTATGGAAAATTCACAACACATATGTAACTATTTATAATAATTTAAAATTTAGAATATTATTACAACAAATAAAATTAAATTTATAAATAAGGATAAATCTAGTTGATAATGTTTAAAATAAACTCCTAACATGTCTAAATTTTATTTTTTGATTTTATTAAAACCCTATCTCATCTAATATTCGGATATGAATCATTTTAAAGTTTTTAAGTTGGGTTGGGATTTAATATAAAGTAATATTTCTTATATTTCCAAAGGTGCCCCTCTCCACCCTTATAAAAGGGCACCTCCTCCCTCTCCTCCTCACACCAATTTGAGCCTTCATGCTCGGCCAAACCCAGACCATTTCACTTCCCCACTTCCCTAGAAACATTCTAGAGGTCTTGGTGTTCTTCAAAGACCAATTTTAGTGCCCTAAGAGGAGGTCTCAGAGAGGAACTTCAAAGAAGAAGTAATGTCCGTTACCGATTCTTTCAACTTTATTTCTTCTTCAAGTTCTTCTTATTTAGTTGTTTCATTATGAAGTAATAACATTAGTATCAGTAGTATACTGATATGTTTTTATAATTATGAAACAACCCTATTTCACCACCTATCCATCCTACAAAAAACGAAATCACCGTGCGTGCGTACGTACGGAATACCGTCTCCATGCCATGGTGTAATATATTTTCAACCACCACATTACATCGATGGGTATAATGGTATAAATAATGACTATATATTATTATTGAAAACTGATATTTATTTTGAAATATTATACATACACTTCAATACAATTCCACAATCATGGAAACTATATCATCGCTCGTGCGTATGTATGGAATATCGTCTCCACGATGTGATGCGACTTGTTCTACATGATCTTCATTGCATAATGATTATATAAATGAATTTAATGAATAAATATGATATATATTACACTAATACAATTCTGGAAATTAGGTTTCTATAACCCAAAAAGAGTAATAAGAATTTATTCGACAAAACACACATATGAACATAAAGCAATAAACACCCGAATAACAAGTAGCAATGAAATATTACTAATAAGAAGCTAAGAATATGAACATATATGATATTATAAAAATATTTATGATTCTTGAATAAGTAAATGACATTATTTAATTTACTATACAGGAGGTTCGGACACTTACGAAGCAAATCGGACCTAAGGTAAGGGAAAATCTCGCAATCTCATTTTTATCCGAGATTGTGTATACTTCAGAATTTACTGGGGAATATTTATCATCCACATCCATGTTTCCTCAATATGTAATAATTATATCCTTCTAAAATTTCTTAAATCCAATTTTACCCTTTGGTGAGTTTTTAGTAAAAGATAGGAAAGTAATCTTTTTTCGTTTTTTGTACGAGGTACTTTTTGACTTTTCCAGCCAAAGTACGAGAAGAATGTTTTTTTAACTTATACGGCATGAATGGATTTTTAAAACATTATTTCCAAGAATCTTCCTTTACATGTTTTCATGTTTATTTTTAATCAACTTTTTTTAGTATAAAATTGTATGACATGTTAAGAAAGGAAAAGTGTTTCTGAAGTAGAAAGGTTATTTTCCTCAAGAATGGAGTTCAAGTGTTTTATCAAAATTATTTTCCATCTAAGAAAATATAGGGTTATTTTTCTATCCCTATTATTACATTGATTTGATTATTTTGTGATGGAATTATTTTTATTAATTCCTTTATCTTATATGAATTGTTTTATGATGTCACGATGTTTTAGAATCCCATTTTTATTACATGGGTTATGTTATGATGTATGGTTTATGATTTTGTGGCACACAAAAGAATGGTATCATTATGAGATGGGTGGGACCTATATATCCCTCCAATGCATTGGGTACAGATTTATATCTCATGAGATAAACATGGCTGGAACGGTAGGTTAAACCAGTTCAGTAAAACAGGACTAAAACGAGGAGTGAACTCGGTTCAGAAAAGGACTTTGTCCACTAAGATAGTCTTGGCAATGAGTATTGAATACTAAGAAATGATTTTCTATGAATATGTGTGTATGCCAAAAAGATTCATGTTTTATGTTATGATTATTGGAATTACATTTCACTTCTATGATTTATCCCATGTTATGATCTCTTTTGCAGGATAAGATTTTCAAATTGTTATGTTCTTATAAATATGATATGTTTGATATTTATTTTGTTTACCCTTACTGAGAATTTGAGCTCACCCTTTTGTATGTTTTCTTTTCCCCAGGTCAGGAAGAAGGATATTAAGTAGAATACTCCAAAAAGGGACTCTAGATATGATGAAATAAATAGGAGACAACGTAGATGATTTATGAACCAGTTCTTTATGTTTCTCAGTTTCTAAAGACACTATACATGTACGGTCCTTTCATGGTTTTGTTATATGTTGTAATAAGTATGCTTGAATTTTGATGTAATAACCATGTATGTAAATAATGGGTCATTATAGTTGGTATCAGAGGAAAGGTATAGTCAACCTTTGGAAACTAGGATGTGAAAGCCTTAGTAAAAAAACCTAAGGATATGTCTAAGCATAGAACACAATCTTAGTGTTTAAGAAATGGCCATGAAAAATCTTTGATAAGACCTTAAGTGTGAAATTTTATTCTTAATTATGTGGTTTTCCTATTATAATTAGTGTTTCTCACACTATTCTTCTTGGTTTTAGTCAATGGTTGGAACCCAAAGGAACCGTGTTAATGCGGAATGCGACGGTCAATGAAATGATTGTCCCCCTGAGAATCCAAACGTTATGGGAGCTGGAATGAAAAATCTTGTAGCCATTCTCACACAACTTTCTCAAGCTATGAATCATGAAGTACTTCCAAATGAGTAAAGGAGAAACATTCTATTGAATCCTTCATGAGGCAGCGTCCACCTTCATTCACCGGGTCTTCTGATCCATTAGTGGATGAACAATGGATCAGTACCACTGAAAAGATATTTTCAGTTCTTCAATGTTCTAAACATGAAAAAGTCATCTTAGCAGTATATCGTTTGGAAGGTGATGTTGATCAATAGTGGAATCTTGATAAGAATACGAGGCAAAGGGATGAAATTGAGTCCATGGAATGGGACGAGTTCAGGAACTTATTTTTCAATAAGTATTTTCCTCGTATTCTTCGAACAAAGATGGATAAGGAGTTTCTTGAACTGAAGCAAAAGGATGATGAATCCGTTGGTACCTATGAAGAAAATTTTACAATATTTGCAAGGTACGCTTCCGGAATTATGATTGAACTTGAGAGTAAGATCAATCGATTCTTTAGTGGCTTAAAACCAAGTCTTCGAAGGGGGTTATCCATAAGGGACTTCAATATCTATGAGGAAATTGTTCGATGTGCTCTCAAGGTTGAGATGGAGATTGGTGTAACCCATCAGTCACATGGGTTTGATAAGAAGAGGAAAATGGAATTCAAAGGAAAATCTAAAGGCCACACTGAAAAGAAGATGAGTTTTAACTTATTCTCAATGTGTGGAAATAAACATGGAGGAAATTTTCTTAAGGGGACAATAAAATGTTATAATTGTGGAAAAGAAGGTCATCGGGAAATTGAATGTCGAAATAATGGGAAGAAGATGTCTAATGATGCAAACAAAGGAAGGGATACATAGAATGAACCCAGTACACTTCAATGTTTCAAGTGCTAGGAGATGGGGCATTTTTCCAATCAATGCCCAAATCCAAGGGTTGATGATGATGATCGACATCAATAAACACTTAAGGCCAAAGACAAAGTAAAGTCACATGCAATTACTATCGGTGATGTGGAGTACGACAACGAAGTGGTGAGAGGTGCACTTACCATCCACTCTAAAGTAGCAAATGTTTTATTTGATTCTGGATCCACCCACTCTTTTATTTCTGAATAATTTGCTAAGGGTATCACCGTATTACCTCAACAATTAGATGTTGAGTTGGATGTGACAACTCCTAATGGCACGACGGTTGCATCAAAAGTTTACAATTCTTCTCCGATTGAAGTTTGTGGGAAAGTGTATCTTGAATAGTGGAATTTGATTTGATTCTTGTCATGGATTGGATTTCTTTATATGGATCTCATATCAATTTCCAAATAAGGGAAGACACATTTAATATTCCAGATCAATTTGTGATTGTTTATCGATGCAAGGATGAACATTACCTTCCAGTGGAAATTTCATCCATCTTATGGGTCTTGATTCCACTAAATGAAAGTTATTTATCTCAAATGGTTAGAGATAAACTCACGATTAATAATATGCCCATTGTACAGGAATTTGATGATGTCTTTCCGGAGGAATTTCCAGGTCTTCCACCAAATCGTGAAGTTGAGTTTTCAATAGAACTCATACCGGGTGCTATGCCCATTTCAAAGACACCTTATAGAATGTCCCCAATTGAGTTGCAGGAATTGAAGAAGAAACTCCAATAGAATATTGATAAATGATTCACACGCCCTAGTGTGTCACCTTGGGGAGCACCTGTTCTGTTTGTTAAGAAGAAAGATGGATCAATGAGACTCTCCATTGATTATCTAGAGCTTAACAAGATCACTATCAAGAAAAAAATATCCTCTCCCACGCATTGATGACCTATTTGACCAACTACGCGGAGCTTAATACTTTTGCAAGATTGATCTTCGTTTAGGGTATCATCAATTAAGGGTCAAAAGGGAGGATATACCAAAGATGAATTTCCATACAAGGTATGGACACTATGAATTTATAGTGATTCCATTTGGTCTTACTAATGCCCCTGCTATCTTCATGGATCTGATGAATAGGGTTTTTAGAGACTATCTTGATCAGTTTGTGGTAGTCTTTATAGATGATATTCTTGTCTATTCAAAGAGAAAGGAAGAACATGAAGGTCACTTGAGATTTGTATTGAAGACCCTAAGAAAGGAGAATCTTTATGCCAAATTTACCTAGTGTGAATTTTGGCATCAAAAAGATGCATTTTTGGGTCATATAATCTCAAAATAGGGGATATATGTGGATCCAGCAGAAATATAGGTTATCAAAAGATGGTCGAGACCAACAAAAGTAACTGAGATTCGAAGTTTTATTGGTTTGGCTGGATATTATCGACGTTTTTTGAAAGCTTTTTCAAGGATATATAACCCACTCACCAAGTTGACTTAGAAATGAGTTAATTTTTCTTAGACAGAGGAAAGTGAAGAGAATTTGAAAGAGCTAAAAAGAAGGTTAGCCAGTGCACCTGTGCTCACACTACCTTGTAGTGGAGAAAGGTGTGTGATCTACAGTGATGTATCTAAGAAGGGACTGGGGTGTGTTCTTATTCAAAATGATATGGTGATAGCTTATGCCTCAAGACAGTTGAGAATCCATGAGCAAAATTACCCAACTCATGATTTGGATTTAGTAGCGGTAATCATTGCATTAAATATTTGGAGGCATTATCTTTATGGAGAAACGTGTGACATTTATACTGATCATAAAAGTTAAAAGTATATTTTCACACAAAAGGAGCTGAATATGCACCAAAGAAGATGGTTGGAGCTGATTAAGGATTACAACTTCTCAATTCATTACCACCCTAGGAAATAAAATAAGGTGGAAGACGCATTAAGTCGACAAGACCATGCTATCGTATCCCTGATGAGGATAAAAAAAGATCCAATATTTATGGATTTACAAAGGATGGATCTTGGAATTATAATGGAAAAGGAAAAATCTTTTCTTTTTCAAATGAATGTTCAACCATCTATACACGTGAATATTAAAGAGGCACAGAAAGAAGATGTAGAGTTACAAAAGAATGTGAGAAATGTTCCTGAATTGAACCTTGATTGTGATGGGATAATAAGGTTCAGGAATCGGGTTTGTGTTCCTCCCATCCCCGAATTAAAGAAGGAGCTGCTGGATGAGGCTCATAGTTCTTCGTTCTCTATTCATCCTGGAATCATGAAGATGTATAGGGACCTGAAAGAGTACTTCTGGTGGGATGTCATGAAAACAGATATAGTTTAATATGTCTCTCAATGCTTGGTTTGTCAGCAAGATAATGTTTAGAGACAAAAGTCTAAGGGGATGTTACAACTATTACCCATACCCGAATGGAAATGGGAAAACATCACTATGGACTTTGTCATCGGACTTCCTAAAACATCCAAAGGCAATAATGCTATCTGGGTCATATTTGATCGTCTTACAAAGTCTGCACACTTCATTGCTATTAGAGAGGATTTCTCTCTAGATCAGCTTGCCAGGATATATATAAAGGAAGTGGTATGATTGCATGGAGTACCACTTTCTATTATATCTGATCAGGATCCGAGGTTTACCTCAAAGTTCTGGCGAAGTCTTCAGCATACTCTGGGTAAAGAGTTGAGTTTCAGCACTGCTTATCATCCTCAGATAGACAGTTAGTCTTAGAGGACAATTAAAACTCTAGAATATATGTTGAGAGCTTCCTCTATGGACTTCAAAGGTGGTTGGGATCAACACCAATCTTTGGTGGAATTTTATTATAATAATAGATTTCACTCCAATATTCATATGGCTCCTTATGAAGACCTCTATGGAAAGAAATGCAAAACTCCAACTTGTTGGGATGATGTTGGGGAAATAAAGCTATTAGGACCTGATCTTGTTGATGAGATGGCAGAAAAGGTAAGATCTATTCAACAAAACATAAGAGCAGCTTAGATTCGACAGAAAAGTTATGCCAACAACAGAAGAAAAGACCTAGAGTTTGAAGTCAGTGATAAAGTGTTCTTACGAATATCTCCCTGGAAAAGGGTAATGAGATTTGGAAAGAAGGGAAAGTTGAGCCCTAGATATATTGGTCCTTTCGAAATTATGGATCATGTTGGGAAGGTAGCTTACCGATTGGTGCTTCCACCGAATCTCTCCCAAGTTCACGATGTGTTCCAGGTATCTCTTCTGAGAAAGTACATACCTGATCCTTCACATGTACTCAGATCAGAAGTTGTACCGCTAGAGCAAGATCTTTCTTATGAAGATGAGCTGATAGAGATTCTATATTGTAGCGAAAAAGTCCTACGGAACAAGACAACTCTCTTGGTGAAAGTGTTATGGAGGAACCACCAATTAGAAGAAGCTACATGGGAACTTGAGGATATGATGAAGGAGAGGTATCCTCATCTGTTTGTAAAGAAGTGTCGAATTTCAAGGGTGAAATTCAGTTTAAGGGGGGTAGAATGTAATACCCTAAGATTTTATGAGAAATATGTTTATTTCTTATATTATAGGCAACACCAAAGGAATCATTCACAACACACAATACTGACTTGTCTTGCATTACATGCAATCGCGACCTTCCTCGAGAGCGTGCGTAGTACGCAATACCGGGTTTCACTAAACAACGATATAATATTATGGACTATCCGTTATGAATATAATTAACTAAAATTTTAATTTTATAACATTATTATTCATCTTACACATTTTCTAGAACATGGTAAGGTAACAAAATAAATTTTTTGGGTAAAATAAGTATTTTTCAAAAAACAATTCAGTTTTGCCGCCTTTTGATGGCGCACCAACATTAAATTTTGTTTTTGAAATGCTTATAAGCTCAATTTGACAAAATAAAATTCTTCTTTGGAATGATGATATAAAAATTTACTTTGGATAAATTTTTGATATTTTTCTGATAACATTCATATTTTGATGAATAGTAAAAATACACTAATTTATTAATAAAAACAACTTTTTTCATTGAGATAATTTGTATAGTTAAATTACAATATTTAATGGTTTTAAAGTATAAATAGAATATATTTTTACCATTTAATATAATTTATGTAGTTATCATTAATTTCACATTGAATTCGTAGGTAAAAACATTTCAATCTTTGGCAATGTTTTAACTTCTAAAACCAGTTTTCTTAACAACGGGATTAATTTTAAATTAATTACTGTAACTTATGTGTTTTGAATTTTGAAAAATGGATTCCATATTAGGAATCAATGGGTAAAAATTATTTTAATAGGCTATTTTTTATTTTTGGGCATTATGAATAGTAACTACGGTAAATTTTATTTACCGTAGTAAAAGGTAAATCGGGTAATTAGGGGTAAATACAAGATTAGAAAATTAGACTAACACCTGCCAAAATCCTATTGGATGACTAAAAGTAGCCCCATATCACCTAAGGATTAGATTATAATCATTTAATGGACTTTTGTCCATGAAAGGAATTTAATTATTATTAAAACCAAAGAATGTGACAACATGTAACTTTCTTAAATCTTATAAGTATAATAATTTTAATTTAGTGATAAACATAATGACACTTTGAACATTAATAGTCTCCAGAAATCTAAGACAATTATATACATCAAAAGAATTTATTTAGAATTTTTAGGGATTAAATAATTATCATTAATTATGACACAATAGTGATGTTGAAATTATTTTATTAATTAAAATATCAAATAAATGATTTTAAAAATATTAAACTAAATATTATATGAACTATTTAATGAGCTCCACTAATTTTCTATATACATATTACATTTTATGAATCTATTAAAGCTTTTAGTTCGAACAGATGTTCTGTATATATTTTATTTAAATTCAAATAAATGAATAGTGTCAAAATTGACACAATTGTTATTTTATAAAAATAACATATTATAAAATTGTTTAAAAATATAAAAAATATTTAAAATTTATAAATTAAAATTTATATAGTCTAAAATGTCATAAAGTGTCAAATTATGGAAAATTTACAACACATATGTAATTGTTTATAATAATTTAAAATTTAGAATATTATTACCACAAATAAAATTAAATTGATAAATAAGGATAAATCAAGTTGATAATGTTTAAAATAAATTCCTAACATGTCTAAATTTTATTTTTTGATTTTATTACAACCCTATATCATCTAATATTCGGATATGAATAATTTTTGATGTTTTTAAGTGGGGTTGGGATTTAATATAAACTAATATTTCTTATATTTCCAAAGGTGCCCCTCTCCTCCCTTATAAAAGGGATCCTCCTCCCTCTCCTCCTAACACAAATTTGAGCCTTCAAGATCAGCCAAACCCTGCCCATTTCACTTCCCCACTTTCCTAGAAACATTCTAGAGGTCGTGGTATTCTTCAAAGACCAATTTTAGTGCCCTAAGAGGAGGTCTCAAAGAAGCGCTTCAAAGAAGAGGTAATGTCCATTACCAATTCTTTCAACTTTATTTCTTCTTCTACTTCTTCATCTTTAGTTATTTCAATATGAAGTAATAACATCAGTATCACTCATATACTGATATGTTATTATAAGTATGAAACAACCCTATTTCATCACCTATCCATCCTATGGAAAATGAAATCACCGCGTGTGCGTACGTACAGAATACCGTCTCCACGCCGTGGTGTAATCTATTTTCAACCACCACCTTACATGGATGGGTATAATGGTATAAATAATGACTATATATGATTTTTTAAAAGTGATATTGATTCCTAAATAGTATACATACACTCCAATACAATTCCACAATCATGGGAATGATATCATCGCTCGTGCGTACGTACGGAATACCATCTCCACGATGTGATGCGACTCGTTCTACATGATCTTCATTGCATAATGATTATATAAATGAATTTAATGAATAAATATGATATATATTACACTAATACCATTCTGGAAATGAGGTTTCTATAACCTAAAAAGAGGAATAATAATTTATTCTATAAAGCACACCTACGAACATAAAGCAATAAACACCTGAATAACAAGTATCAATGAAATAATACTATTAAGAAGCTAAGAATATGACCATATATGATATCATAAAAATAATTATGATTCTGGAATAATTCAATTACATTATTTAAATAATTATACCGGAGGTTCGGACACTTACGAAGCAAATCGGACCTAAGGTAAGGGAAAATCTCACAATCTCATTTTTATCCGAGATTGTTTATACTTCAGAATTTACTGGGGAATATTTATCATCCACATACATGTTTCCTAAATATGTAATATTTATATCCTTATGCAATTTTTTTAATTCCAATTTTACCCTTAGGTGAGTTTTTAGTAAAAGATATGAAAGGAATCTTTTGTCGTTTTTCGTACGAGGTACTTTTTGACTTTTCCGGCCAAAGTACGAGAAGAAGGTTTTTTAACCTTATACAGAATGAATGGATTTTTAAAAAATTATTTCCAAGAATATTCCTTTAAGAGTTTTCATGTTTATTTTTAATCAACTTCTTTTAGTATAAAATTTTATGACATGTTATGAAAGGAAAAGTGTTTTTGAAGTGAAAGGATATTTTCCTCAAGAATAGAGTTCAAGTGTTTTATCAAAATTATTTTCCATCTAAGATAATATAGGGTTAGGTTTCTATCCCTATTATTACATTGATTTGATTATTTTGTGATGGAATTATTTTTATGAATTCTTTTATCTTATATGAATTGTTTTATGATGTCACGATGATTAAGAATCCCATTTTTATTACATGGGTTATGCTATGATGTATGGTTTATTATTTTGTGGCAAACATAAGAATGGTATCATTATGAGATGGGTGGGACCTATATCTCCCTCCAATGAATTGGGAAAAGATTTATATCTCATGAGATAGACATGTATGGAATGGCAGGTTAAACCAGTTCAGTAAAACAGGACTAAAACGAGGAGTGAACTCGGTTCAGAAAAGGACTTTGTCCGCTAAGATAGTATTAGCAATGAGTCTTGACTAATAAGAAATGATTTTCTATGATTATGTGTTTATGCCACAAATCTTAATGTTTTAATTTATGATTATTGGAATTACATTTCACTTCTATGATTTATCCCATGTTATGATCTCTTTTGCAGGATAAGATTTTCAAAATGTTATGTTCTTATAAATATGATATGTTTGATATTTCTTTTGTTTACCCTTAATGAGAATTTGAGCTCACCCTTTTGTATGTCTTATTTTCCCCAGGTCAGGAAGAAGGATATTAAGTTTAATATGCCAAAAAGGGACTCTATATATGATGAAATAAATGCGAGACAACGTAGATGATTTATGAACCAGTTGTTTATGTTTCCCAGTTTCGAAATACACTATACCTATACGGTCCTTTCATGGTTTTGTTAAATGTTGTAATAATTATGCTTCAATTTTGAAGTAATAACCATGTATGTAAATTATGGGTCACAATAAGTATACCCTACTAGAGTTTTGGGTTTTGTTAAGGTATGGTCAGGTTGGATTGAGCACGAATCCAAACGGGCTCTTGGGACAAAAAGGATAATAACTCACAGACCGGGTGTCTGATTGACGTGTCGTTTGTTGCGTTGAGACCCTTATGACATGGTAGTCCTTTGAGATTCTTCTTCTTGGGACTTCATGACAGTTGGAGTATCAACTAGTAGCTCGTGGCAAAAATCCACCAGAAGACGAGCGAGCATAGTTTGGAGATCTACTAGCTAGCTAAGACCTCATGACTACTAACCAACTCGGCTCGGAGTGACTCAACGTGCCTAGTGGGGAGTGCCTTGGTGTTGCGGGAAACCCACGATACTCGAAAAGAGGAGTACCTCAGTAGGCTATGAGGGGGAGCGTGCTTGGTGACACATCAGACCCATGGTGGCGAGCGCCTTAGTGACGCATCAGACCCACTGTACTCAATAGGAGGAGTACCTCAGTAGTACAAGGTTAGTGGGAAGCACCTTGGAGTTGCAGTAGGCCCACTGTACTCAATAGAGGAGGATTTCTCCAGCATCTGAGGTTTCGATAATGTTATTGGGGATGTTACTTGATACTACCCAGAGAATGAAATCATGGTTTGAGCTGAGTCAGTTTTTCTGGGATTTCCTCATAATTGATATGGATTACTTGATAACTTAGGTATATGTATGTGCATATACCTAAGTAGGGTTATATGTTGATTTCATACCTTTTGGTTTATCCTTGGTGGATTTTTTGAGACCTTGGGGGTCTCGGGGTCCCTACTGAGTATCGTTATACACACCCCTGCATCGGCTATGCCCGCACCTTTTTGTGTTGGATGCTGATGATGGACAATGACGACAGAGGCTGAGAGTACCAGGAATAGACGGTTCCCAGAGGTGGACCATATGGAGTTTCGATATGCATAGGAGACGGGTGGATGAGGTGTGATGAAAAGGAGATATGTACCTACCCTTCAGGTAGGAACCCAGAGGACGACCCCATAGATATTTTTCTTTCTTTTTATTCAGATGTACTTATAAAATTATTGTTGGGCTTGTATTTCTGGACCCCTTTACATTCATTACTCTTTTGGTTATATAGTTTACTCGTGTTCGTATCTTTTTGTGTGTGTTTACAGGTTCTAAATTCAATTCCTTCTCAGTTTTAGGGAATTATGCCTTTGGTGCTAGTCACCAGCCCCTAGCCTATGGAAGGCAGGCTTAGGGTAGTTACGAAACGGGACTCGAGGGACGGGTCATGAAAAATTGGAATCAAATGATTCGGTTCTACAATATATTTTAGGACTCTGATCTTTCTTTTCTATGAAGAAATAGTGTTAAGGGTAGTGAGTGTGGTTTTTAGTTTAGAGAGTCCAGTGTGGGTGCGGCGGCCGACGTATCCGTACACGAGGACCCTGACTTCTGATTTCTGAATCAGTGCACGAAAAAACTGATTGTGTGTGTGTTTTCAAGAGTTTTCTTTTTGATTTCTTAAGTCATCTCAACAGGTCATCTCAGCAGGTATAACATTATGACCATGACACACTTTTTTCTTTTCATAATGTCTCCACGTAGACATCCAACAAGTGTTCAGAGAGTTTTTCGCACTGATAACCCACTGAGTGACGAGGCCTCGGTGTAGGTCCCTTTTCTTGTAGAGGTTCCAGCGGAGGCACCAACGGTACCATTACCCGTTGGTCCACTATTTCCAGCATCCCAAGTAGCAAAGATTGCATGCCTCTTGAGCACGTTGCATGAGTTCCAGCACCATAGGCCACCCAGGTTTTGGGGAGTGATGGACCGACAAATAGCTGAGGATTGCCTGGATGTTGTGGTGAGAGTTTTTTGACTAGTAAAGACACCAGTAGATTATATGGTGATCCATTCCACCATCCTTCTATAGGAAATAGAAGGAATATGGTGGAGTTTGATGCTCTAGTTTCACGACGAGGTGATGCTTCTCTGGGAAGACTTCGAGAGCCTATTTTGGGCAGAGCATGTCCCATCGACTCTTCACGCAGTGCGAATTCAGAAGCTACTTCATCTACAGTAGGGCAGCATGACTGTGGATTAGTACTCAATGAGGTTCACTAACCTCTCATGATACTCCACTGATATGTTGTGGGACCCATTCTTCAAGGACCAAACCTTCAATCAGGGACTCAGGTGGGAGATCAGGGCTTCGGTGATCTCACTCAGCATCCCGACGTAGGTGGGGGTGTTAGAGAGAGCCCTCTTGGTGGAGAGTTTCCTTGATGAGAAATCACCAGCAGTGAGACCCACTAACATTCATCACATAGTAGATTATTATGAAGCTGGTAGTATATAGAAATCATAGAGGTCAAAGAGGAACACACCTATAGATGGACGACCGCATGAATCAGGATCGGTTGTTCGGGGCACCCGAATCAGAGCCACACATTCCAGGAGAGGCCAATGATTCACATGTAGCGGGCAGGGTCATAGGGCTCATGATTATCTGACCTTCCTTACCGATGATCAGAATACGGTTGAAGGACTGTCTAGGCAGAGACAGAGGTTCGTCTGAGGTGGCCCGCATGGAGCAGGCAGACGTGGCAGAGGAGCTGGTCGTGCAGCTAGCATTGGGTGACGATTTGAGATGTTGTCGCCACCACCACCAAGAGGGCCACCTGGACTACATGAAGAAGGTGGATTGGGGATAAGTCAGCTCCAGGAAGTTTAGACCTACGATCATGGCGCTCTGCAGATGATACGAGGTACATTATGTGTCTCCTCCACCTTAGCAGCAATACTTATAGACACAAGTGGATGTCATTCTTTTATTTCCAATGCACTCGTTCGGAGCTCAAAGATTTCGATGGAGCCATTGGCTCGATCCTTACATCTAGAGACTCCTATGGAAGCATATTTGATGATTACGCAATGGTACTAGTAGTGTGAACTTACCCTAGGAGGTGAGAGCTTCAGCTAGGATCTCCTATTAGCAGCGTTGAGGCCTTACGACGTCATCTTGGCTATGGACTGGTTATCTACAGTCCATGCTCATATAGAATAGGAACAAAGTGTGTTATGTCTTCATGGATGGGACAAGGGATACCTTCACTGGTGAGAAGGGATCCATTGCAGCACCGGATAGACTTACCTGGAGGAGAGTACAACCGATCACTCATCTGTTATCTTGCCTTACCCTCAGAGCTGTTGATGTGGAGAGTCTGAGCTATCCTATAGTGGGGGACCATTATGGGAAAGTCTTTCCTGATGATTTTCTGAGTCTACCTCATCGTAGAGAGGTGTAATTTTACATTTATTTGTACCCTGAGATGGCACCAATATCTACACTAGAATATCGGATGGCTCTAACAGAGATTCGTGAGCTACGGGTACAGCTGGAGGGCTTGTAGGGGAAGAGATTCATCAGGCTTAGTGTTTCTACCAGGGCAGCCCTGATTCTATTCGCTCAGAAGGTAGATGGGATATTGAGGTTTTCTATTTACTATCGGTGCTTGAACCAGGTGACTGTGAAGAACATGTACCCACCCGTGAGGATAGACAACCTCTTTGATCAGTTTAAGGGAGCACAATGGTTCTCAAAAATAGACCTCAGATCAGGCTATCACCATCTCAGAGTCTGATATGATGATGTGCAGAAGACGACCTTCAGATGTCGGTAGGAACATTACGAGTTATTTTTTATTCCATTCAGTGTAACCCACAATCCAGTAGTGTTTGTGGGACTCATGAATAAGATCTTTCCACCATACCTTGAGCGCTTTGTCGTAGTCTTCATCGACGACATTCTGATCTACTCAGCTATTGAGGAGGAGCATGCCTATCATTTTTGGGTAGTAATAAAAACACTCTGAGTGAACCATCCTTATGGTAATCCCTCGAAGATCCATTTCTGGATCCAAGAGGTTCCCATTCTAAGATATCTCATATTGAAGTCTAATGTTTCAGTAGATCCAGTGAAGATTGAGGTTGTACATTCTTGGGAGCCACCCAGGACTTTGATGGAGGTAAAAAGTATGTTGGGTTTGGATGGATACTACCGAAGGTTTTTTCCAGACGTCTCCTGAGTTATAGTACCACTATCAGCCTTGAAGAAGAAGAGTAAACCCTTATTTTGGTGGTAGAAATGTCAGAAGAGCTTTATGGAGCTGCGGTAGAGGCCGACTAGTTCCCCCATCTTGAGGATTCCAGAGGTGGGCATAAAGGTACGTAGTTTACTGCAACGCATCAGGGACCTGACTCAGATGTGTCCTGATGCAGGAAAAAGCAGTGATCATATATGGTTCTTGATAGATGAGACAGCTGGAGTAGAACTATGCTACCCATGACTTGGAGTGAGAAGAAGTTGTCTTCGCCTTGAAGATGTGGCGTCACTATCTAATGGGAGATCATTTTAACATGTACTCGGATCACAAGATTCTCTATTGTATCTTATCTCAGATGAACCTGAACCTGAGACAACGATGTTGGCTTGAGTTCCTCCAGGACTATGACTTCGATATATTCTATACTCCTAGGAAGGGGAATGTTGTCATTGATGCACGCAGCAGGATATCTGGTATATAGTTCCTAGGAGAGGCAATGGAGTAGTCGACCAATTTTCATATATCGATTGTGGATAGAGATGGATCTGCTTATCTTTAGTCTCTTACAGTCACACCCCAACTTCTTCAGTGACTCAATGAGGCGCAGCATGGGGACGTTGACTGTGAGACACGATGAGCTTAGATATCCACAGGACAGGCACCTGAGGGATTTTCTGAAGGTGTGAAGCATGTCAACCTCTTCAGAGGGCGTACCATGGTATCAGTGTCACTTTAGGAGGAATTGTTGATGGATTTCAACACTTCCCCTATAGTGGTACATCCAGGAGTGGCGAAGATGTTCCAGGATATTCAACGATAGCAGTGGTGGCCGTGAATGAAGAAAGTAGTAGTAGAGTTTTTCTCTTGATGCCTCACTTGTTTGCAAGTGAAAGCGGGCCATTAGTTACCAACACGCTTGGTTCAGCCTATAGAGGTCCTAGAGTGGAAGTGGGATGTGATATCCATGGACTTCAGGACGGGTCTTCCCCGTATGACCAGGGGACATGACTCGATTTGGGTGATCGTCGACTGACTCCCAATGTCATCCCACTTCCTACCGATCAGAGAGCAGGGCTGAGTAGAGAGCATGGGACACCACTTTGTGTAGGAGTTTGTGCGGCTACATGGAGTTCCCTTGATGATTTTCTCATATCATGTTACACAATTTACTTAATGGCTATGGAAGGGGTTGTTAGAGGCTTTCGGGACACAGCTTTGTTTGATCATCACCTTCCATCCTCATACGGATGGACAGACTTAGCGGACCATTAAGAGCTTTGAGGACATGATTAATACTTATGTCCTTGACTTTAGTCACATCTGAGAGGATCACTTGCCTTTGGTGGAGTTTTCTTACCACAACAGTTATCACTCAACCATTGGGATGGCATCTTTCAAGGCGTTGTACGGGAAGCCTTGCAGAACACCATTGTGCTGGACTGACCCAGGGGTGTCTGCACTCGTGGGACCAGAGATGGTACAGGCTACCACAATGAAGGTGCAGATCATGTAGGAGCGGATAAAAACTGCATAGAGTAGGAAGAAGTCATATGCCGACAGAAGATGGAGACCTATAGAGTTCGAGGATGGAGACAACGTCTTTCTATGGGTCTCACCCCGATGAGGTCTATGGAGATTTGGTTGATGTTGAAAATTATCTCTCAGATTCATCGGACCTTTTCAGGTCCTCAGTAGAGTTGGTGAGGTGGCATACCGCTTAGCTCTTCCACCTCAGTTGCACCAGGTGCATGATGTTTTCCACGTATCCCAACTAAAGAGATATGTGAACGAACCTTCTTATATCATCAACCATGGCGAGTTGGACGTCAAGGATGCGGGAGACTTTTATAGAGGTTCCAAAAGAGTTTGAGGATCGAAAGGAGCAGGTCATTCGTGGATGATAAATACCTCTGGTGCGCATTCGTTGGAAGCATAGGAACCTATAGAAGATCACATGAGAGCGGGAGGCTCAGATGCGTGCTCAGTACCGCCACTTTCTCCCTTAGTTTGAGTTGTGGCATACGGGGACGTAAATCCTGAGTTGGGTAGAATGTAAAGACTCATAATTTTCCATGTTATTTTTTTTAAATATATGGGAATTTTATGAGTCTGTGAAAATTGATGGCGTATGATTCTAAGGCTAGGAGTTCCTGGAATGAATTTATGATCTTTTTTTCAGGTACGTTCAGTAAATGTGTGAGCAGGTTTTTCTAAATTTTGAACCGGTGCTCAGAATTGAAATATGTGGGCACCGTTAAACTCACAGTTCCTATTTTCACTTAAAGATAATTTCACCTCAATGACAGTTGGTCGAGGGTGAAAGATAGTTTTTGGGTTTTATGTGATGGAATAAAATAAAAATAAAAGTGCGTGAAATTTTATTTTTAATTTCAACACCCATGTCAGTTTTGGGAGGTGGGGTCCAGTGGAACTAAACTTCCTCTTCATGTTTAATTGTGGTGGGGGCCACCCAAGTTCTCAATATCCTCCCAAATTGAATTTAGGGGAGGGGACCACCTGACCCCTATTAATGGGGGGGAAGGAAACCACTCAACTCCCTTATTTTATGTGGAGGAGCCTCTTGAGCTTCCTCCACATTAATTATTCCAACCCTCCATAATTAATTGTGCCAACCTAGGTATTTAATTGAGCTATTTTGAATTTGTGCTAATGATTAAAGTTTTTGTAAACACATCTATTGTCCATTTTAATTTTGGTGGAGCCTTGGGAGAAAAGCTCTCCAAAGAAGAACTTCTTCTTCGAATGAAGAACGTCGAACCCCTATGGACTTCTTCCTCGGGACTTATTCTGACATGGGATGTTCTCATCTATGGTTAATCGACATACGTACTTCTTCCTACACCAATGTCAACGAACCAGGTAGGGGTTTAATTCAATTTATTTATCACTTTCTAGGTACTCCCTTCATTTCTTGGGAGAATTGCGAACAAAAACTGCCAAAGAATATGGTTTGAAATTCATTGCTTCATTCTCTGAGAACCACTTTCTACCACTGTAAACACGGTTGGTGTGGGCCAAACTAACATGGACGGACCCCTCTGATGTTCTACGTTGGTGTGTTCTTTGAAATGGAGGAAGGAGACAAAGGCAATGGCGCTCCACCACCCACAGCCTCCACTACTCCGCGCCGCTGCCGAACCGCCACTGTGCCGAGCCGCCAAACTGAGCCACCGCCCCGAGAGGAACCCGCCTCGTGCCCCCCATGGCTCTATGGCCGAACCGTCCCACGCCCCACGAAGCACCCCATTCGAACCGGCCCGTTCCCTCACGGCACCCCGGCCGAATCGGCCTGCACCCCTCATGGCTCCCCGGCCGAACCGGACCACCCCCCCCCCCCACGTCACCCTGCTCGAACCCCCCCCCCCCCCCACACAATGCAGCACCCTGGATGAATCGTCCCTCAACCCCATAGCACTCTGGCTAAACGATCTCGCGCCCTCGTGGAACCCCCACTGTCGAGCCGCCCTACGTCACCCGCAGCTCCGCGACCCCTCGCGGCTTCCCAAACCCACAGCGGACCGGGCCATATCACAGGTTGGGCCAGACCCTGCAGTTCGGGCTGGATCGACCTGAACCAGTTCGACCCATGCCAGGTCGGACTGGGGTCGGTCCGACTACGACCCATTTACGCTCCTTTATCCACATCTTTGACACCAGACATCTATTTGACGAACCGTCAGCAGCCCTGGAAATTAGGGAGCGAGACGGTCCCTTTGAGTATACCCTACTAGTGTTTTGGGTATATTTGAGGTACGATCTGGTTTGATCGAGCACAAATCCAACCGGGCCCCCGGGACTAAAAGGCTAATAACTCACAGACCGGGCGTCTGATTGATGCGTCGTCTGTTGTGTTGAGATCCGTATGACGTGGTAGTCCTTTGAGATAATTCTTCGTGGGACTTCGTGAAAGTTGAAATATCAACCAGCAGCTCATTGAGAGGATCCTCCTAGAGAAGAGTGAACATAGTGAGGAGACCTAGTAGGTGGCTGAGACCTAACGACTGCGGACCGATTCGACTCGGAGTGACTTGAATAGCCCAGTGGGGAGCGCCTTGGTGTCGTGGAAGATCCACAATGGGGAGTTCCCGGGTGTCGCATCTGACCCACGATACTCGAAAAAAGTAGTACCTCAGCAGGATACATTGGGGAGCACACTTGGTGATGCGGAAAACCCACGGTGGGGAGCACCATAGTGACACAACAGACCCACAGTACTTGACAGGAGGAGTACCTCAGCAGTCCAAGGTTAGTGGGAAGAGACTTGGTGTCGCGGAATGCCCACTATACTTGATAGAGGTGGAGTTATCCAGCAGCCGAGGTTTCAATAATGTGACTGGGTATGTTACTTGATACTACCCCTAGAATAAAATCTTTGTTTGAGCTGAGAAACTTTTTCGGTGTTTTCCTCATAATTGAGATGGATTACATGATAACATAGGTATATGTATGGGCATATACCTAAGTAGGGTTATCTGTTGATTTCATACTTTTTGGTTTATCCTTGGAGGACTTTGTGATACCTTGAGGGTCTTGGGGTCCATACTGAGTATCGTTATACTCACCCCTGCACGGGTTATGCCCGCACCTTGTTCTATTGGATACAGATGACGAACGACACTTACTGAGGATAAGAGTACTATGACTAGACGATGTTGAGTGGTGAAAAATACGGCGTGTCACTAGGCTAAGGAGACAGGTGGAAGAGGTGTGTTGACGAGGAGATCTGTACCTACCATTCTGGTAGGAACCCAGAGGATGACCCAGTAACTGTTTTTCTTTTTTTTCAGTTGTATTGTTCTTCAGTTGTAATTATACCTTTGCTATTGGACTTGTATTTCTGACCCCTTTTACTTTCAGCACTCTTTTCGTTATACAGTTTAATCATGTTCCTATCTTACTCTATGTGTTTACAGGTTCTAAAGGCAATGCCTTCCTAGTTTTCAGGATTTACGCTTTTGGTGCTAGTCGCCAGCCCCTGACCTATGGAAGGCGGGCTTGTGGTAGTCACAGCACGGGCCCTAGGGGATGGGTCGTGACATATGATATGTCCATAAGTGTATCAAGTATATTTAATTTTGTGGTATATATTTAAAAATTATTATAGATTATGTAGTTTCATATATAATTAGAAAATATCAATTTTTTTAAAACTATATAAGATCTAATAGTCAATGATCTAAACTAATTATCTAAAATTTTAGACCAAAAAAGTCCTTCGAATGTATATAACTAATTATTTATTAGTGATACTATAATTATTCATGGTTAAAAAAAATTCTATCTATTTAAGTTAATGTAGGTAAATACAGAATGTTTTTTTCCTAAGTATTATATGAGAACATTTTTAGAGAAGAAAAATCATTGAATGATAGTAAAAATAATAAATCAATAAATATGATAAAATTATCCCCTAATGATAAATGTTTACAATGAATAAACCATTATTTTATTATCCACGGTCCCTATGTGTGATTGTTTTCATTCAAATATAGTTCGAGATTATGTTCTAGGATAAATTATCCTATTTAAAAAATCATTTTATGATATAATATGAAAAATAATATTCCATGTGGTAAAAAAACAATAATACATGAAATAGTATAAATTCAAAATTAGAACATTATACCAAAATAATATATAATTCTATGAGTAATTATTTGGTTTAGTTAAAATAATATATGTAATGAATATATTCAAAAGTGTGTATAGTAATAAACTCAAAAGACATGGTAAATTTTTATGGTGCAGTTTTTATAACAGATCAATGAATAAAATATTGTAGTATGTGGTCATTTTTTTTAAATTTAGTATAAACTACATATCAATTTTACTTGTTATTTTATATAAATGGTATATAATATCCATTTCATGGTATTTTTTTAAATAGAAGATATTGTTAAATGTAAAATCCCAATTTTTCTTTTATCGATGGAATGTTCTTAGACTACTAAAGAACCACTCCATGATTCAGTTATCAAATCGCTAGAGGGTTGAAAGGAGAATCAAGGCATATGGAATAGTGTGGAACCAATCATTCATTTAGAAAAGATGAAACTAGACCAATGGATATATGTTGAGGGACAATGACCATTCAGTTGGTTGGACACAGCTATAATGCATCTATTGTAGCCACTATCTTGTGGGTTAGTATCCACCACTGCATAGTTGGGATGACCAAGGCATACAATAAATCTGTTATGACCACCTTATAACCAGTGAGGGACACCAAAAATCCGGTGGTTTTCTCTATTGTGGGAAAAACATTGGGTTACGGTTGTATATTCACCACAAAATCCATTTTTGTTATTTATCTTCTCCCTTGAAAAAAATTAATCAAGTTGACCATGAGATCCCTTTTGGTTTAATTTCACTCCCTAAAGCTATCTATTAGTTTATATATGTCTTGTTTGAAGCGATGACCCACTTGGAATATTTTTTCTTCTTATTAGTCTTAAATATACAACATTATATTGATACATTTTTACTTGTGGATATGGAATCCATTAGAATTATTGAACCTAGTACGTTTGGTGTTGAATTTTGGTTCTCGGATCCCATATAACCTTTGTCGGTATTCCTATACAATTATTTTTTCATCATTATTAGGTGAGGTACATTGTGGATTTATTTTGTATTGAATTTTTTTTTCATGTAGGTGTTATTATGAATTTCATTCCTATAATTATTTATTGATTAATGATGATTCATAGAAACATTTATATTCTTCAAAATATATAATATGTGAAGGTTTATCGTGAATTTCATCATAAAATATTTTTTGAATATCTTGTTTATCATTGAACATGGAATTTGTATAATTGATTATGATCTTGAATCCTCTCATATTTTTATAAATTAATAAATTCCATATTAGTGTTGAATTAATTTCACTATGAATTATGGTATATTTTTATAGAATGTGGGGGATCATATCTAGTTATATTTGTAAAGATAAATTCTCTAATGATAAGGATGTTGGATTAACCTCTAAATTTTTTCAACATGCATTTATATTCATGAATTTATGAAATGACCGAAAAAATCTTTTAATTATTTTCCCTTTGTTTGTAAAATATTAAATGTCGGGTGATTCAAAATGAGTGATTTATTTACATGAAAAAATTGTGATAACCTAGGTTTGAAAAGTAATAAAGACTTTTAATTACAAATAAATCATTTAAATGCCATACGGTTTTTTGAATGTATAACATTAATTGAAGACTTATCTAAAATTTTTATGGTTACTTGGGAAAGGAATTTGTTTTAATTAACATTTTGAAAAATGATTTAATTAAAATTATTTTAATTGAAATTGAGGATTCTTGATATCCCAATTAGAACCTTGAAATGATATACACTTTTGATAATCCAATAATGACACATTCTTTATTCTTTCCCATCCAATAAATGGGTGTTGAAAAATGGATTTATTACATAGAGTGATTTTGGGGGTGGGAGTGAGACGTGAACTAATAACGAGATGAAATATAAACATTATAAGACAATGATGATACTGATGGGGATTCCTTTAATTATTATCTTAACATTATTATCTCACTCAGATGCTTTGACTGGTCATGGAAACAAAGGTAGTTAGATGAGATGACCAAAAATTAATCACATCTAGAAGAATTAATACATTACTAGTGGATTGAAATAAAACATAAAAGGTTAAGTTATAGACATTCGGTTAAGAATGTTAGTGCAGGTGGATGTGGATTGGTGGAGAACCCCTGAAACACCTTATATGCCCAGTGATCAGCTGTGATTTATGTTTTAACAATATAATGGTGAAATCATAATTGTATGTAGGTTATACCCATGTAATCGTTATAGAAAAAACACCATGAATCATTGAAGTTGGCACTAAGAAGTTATTAAATAAAAAGATATAGAGACCTAAAAATACAAGTGGTTGTTATATAAATGAGTGTGCATCACACCACATCTATCTGCCTCCACCATTTGGGGACAATAGTCATGGGCTATGAAAGACCACATCATATCATGTCCAATGAGTTCCCTTTTACACATTGTATCATGCTCAATGAGTCAGGGGATTTGAAGGAATTTACAACTCCAATGAAGTGATAAAAACATCCCTTTACAAACCCATGGTAGGTTCGGAACAATCCCCCATAGCCCGATGGACCTGGTGCACCTGATATAGCTTCATCAACATTCCCCATGAGGCAAGGCACAATAGGTGGTGTCCATCAAATATGCTTAAGAATATGAGGTTTGTGTGGCCAACCCAAAACTCCAAGAGTTTTCAAATTTTTTAAATCAGAAACAGTGTTATATATAGCACCATCTTTGACAAGTGAAGCATCATACACATCCATGTGAATGGACACTATTACATGCGGGACATCATCATGCACACCGCCAAAGAGAGCATCATTTATTACTCCCCAAAGGGCTGTAATGACTACCGCAATGGAAAAAGGTATAAAATGGTGAATCTACACACTGTAGTAAGAATAAGACATCCCAGATAGTAAGTCAATCAGTGGGGAGCAGTGTCAAAATCCATCCTGAATAGGGAGCCCATATATGACTAGATATGCTTGTCCTGGTCACATTCCAAGAATATGTGTTGTATGGAATCCTCATCAGCCCTGTATATGGAACATATAAAATCCATACAAATGTTAGCACATTTGAGTTGATCAATGTGAGAATTATATTATTCCAGATTCCCCAGATCAAAAATAATCTGGATGTCCAGATAGAGATGGATTTGAAATTCACGAGCCATGTAGGTGGGTGAACAAGGCCCCCATATAGAAGCCTATAAAATTTCCTTCAATTAATATTTCTAGTTCTGTTATGGATCCAAACCAATGTTTCAATGTTTATAAAAGTATATCTATTAATTTTAGTCACCACATGTGTAGGAATGATAGAGTCTGGTGAGTGCATCTGTTATTGATATCCCAAAATGGAAATAGGGGATTCTTTAGGTGGAACATTCAGATCTTATAAGAGTTTTCGAGCAATTTTGTGCTCTAATAATTAAGATAAGAGTCCCTACATACGAACAATTTTTTATCATGCATGATCCTCACATAGTCATTTTTGATAGATTCCCAAACAGTTGATGAAAGGTATTGTTTGTAACCATTTAGTAGTCGGTTTGTAAATCCATTCGAAAGGAAGTGATCATCAGCATCATTTTAAATCAGAGTCCATGGGAATTTTCCAATCAAACCTTCATTGAATATATGAGGATACTTGATTGACATTCCCCCTATATATACATGCTTTATGCATTAATTCCATTAATCTGTAATATACATTCTTTCATGTGTTGACCCTATCCATATGAAGGTATGCACCAACCTTTTAATCCCCTTGAGAAGTCCTCTCAACCATCTATAGAGAGAGAAGGAATAGATTAACGTAGACGTGATCACTGAGTTTACGAGTAATACCCTCCTAGATAGGGACATAGCCTTCACTTTACAGTGAGCCATTTGATGAATGATACCAGAATATATACCCTCTAGATATAATATTTTTAAATTTCCCCAGAACAGTGGGACACCATGATATTGGAATGTCAAGGATCCCCTCCTCACCCCATGATTCCTGACAATCATGTTCCTTTTCCAAACTGATATTCCCTTCCCCAAAATATTGAATGAGATTTCCCAACAGATGGCATGGCCAACCACCTCCTCATAATGGTTTAAGATGGATTTAATGGGCGATATAGTTCCCTTTGAAGGCTAACCAAACAATAAAATGTCATTAGTGTAAAAAAGGAGTGATGGGGTATGTTTATTCAGACCAGCCCTAATTTTTTGGTAATGTACCATGTCATCTAGAAAATTGATGCATCTACTAAGGTGGTCCTCTACAATGGAAAATAAATTCACAGATAGAAGTTCAACTTTTCTTAATCCACTGGTTCAAGGAAATAATACTCTCATGGAAGCATTAACAAGGATTGATAACCTTGAATATCCAATTATGTTGCGAATCAGATTCAAAAACCCATTATAGAAACCATATATTCAGATAACATCAACAATAAATCTCCATTTATGAGTACCAAATGACTTGTAAATACCAATTTTAGGGTAAATTTCCCCATTCTTTATCTTTATTCTCATTAGATTGATGTTCTTTGCAGCCATGAAGCGATACTTTTGAATGTTTTTCCTAGGGAAAAATACAAACTAGTTTGTAGTGATCATTCCATCAACCATCCCACCCAAATTTATCATGAGAATATTTATTATTAGTTTGGGATTTTTTTTCAGAAGTGCAATTGGCCTACAATCATTAATATCAAGAGCATACTCTTTCTTGGGAATGAGAGTAATGAAGCTAAAGTTCGTTCCATGGGGCATGTATGAGTGAGAGAAGAGGTCCTTAAAATATTTCTCAAATCCATCCAAAAAAATGTCCATGTATAACAAAAAAATTGTTAGTGAATCCATCCAAACCTGGGGCTCTCTCGAAATTGAGATAGGGGAAAGCAAATATGATCTCCTCTTTGCATGGGGGAGAAATTAGTAGTTGATTCGAGTGCTCATCAATGCATGGACTTTTGTTTTCCACTATGAGATGAGTACTGGACTACCCATTATCAGATTAGATTAATTTAAAGTGCTCAATAATAGGCAGAGAAATCTAATTTTCATCATAGTAAAGATTGATAGAATTTCCAATCACCATTTTCACTACACTTACCCTATTATCCTTATGCAATCTGTTAATGAACATAGAGTTTATATCCCCATATTTTAACCATCTCACATTAATTTTATTCTTGATTAATATTTCCTTCATCATTAAGATATCATCATGCTTATTAAGGGATATAATTTCTTCCCTATTTAGGATTGGTTGCTACTCATAATGGATCTGAATCATTACTAGCACTTCCTCATAGTTCATGATATTCTCATCAATTTTGGAAATGATTTTTTATCTTTATTCCTTTAGTAACCCTTTAATATGTTTAAGTTTCACAGCAAGTCGTTAGAGATGGCTCCCAATGGCTTCAAACTTCCATGACTCTAAGACGATTTCCCTACATTCTGGAGTCACAAGGCATCTATTTTTGAATAAAAAGGAATAGTGGATGACCATGTCATCTAAATGTTAACTTAAAAAAATTTGGATTATGATAAGTGTGGTGTTTGGAAAGTGGGAATCGAGAGACTCCTTGGGAAGAAATGTGTTCATAAATTTGGAAAAAGCATCTATCATTCATGCTTTCTTATTTCCATAAACATGGGTATCTACACAGTGTAAAATTAGCACTAGCAAGGGGAACATGACCCAGATTTCAAAATTCAATGCACTCTAAAAGGTCAGAAGTAACAATCCTACTATTGGTATTTCCTATGATTTCCTCAGGCTTCAATATTGTTTTGAAATCACCAATTAGAAACAATTTTTGATCCATCCTCTTAGAGGTGGTTTGAGCTACTCCCATAATTCCATATTCCTAATATAAGAGATGGAAGCATAAACCAAGGATATTGATATATTCTATCCATAACTTCTATAATTAATCTGAATGCTTTGAGGTCTACTATCATAGGAATTAATTTGAATTTTATCATGTCTTAAAACCCATATCTGTTCTATAGAAAATACATGTTGATTGCTAGAAACTAAATTGTGTCCAAGGGAACCCCACTTGAATCCTTTCTTGTTTTCAAAGAGGTTTTTTTATTAGAAATACTAACAACATTGGTTAATAAGCCATAAAATAAAGTCAAAGGTCCCTAGTCATGTCGGAGTTTCCCAAACCTTCATGGTTCCAATATAGAATAATCATTTTTTTCCTCTCCCTTTGTCCGAGCGTCCCCTTTTTTCTCCATTGCAACAAGGAATTTTCATTATTCCCCTTACCTTTCAACCTATCATTTTCAAAAAAGTGTCTGGTCAATGGCCTTGGAATGAATGATCTACTCCATTCATCTCCTTAGTCATTCCATCATCTGTTGTAACATACTGATCCATTATATCCACTACTGGTATATCAGCATCAACCTTTGGGCTATGTTTCACTGCATTAAGATTTTGTAACACCTCAACCTCATATGACAAGAGGCTTCCACTCAGAGGAGTGAAATTATTCCTAGAAATAAAGTGAGAAGGGTCACTATTAGCATCTTGTTTACTTTTGGCTACTTTATAAGGTAGTACCTATGTGAATTTCTCACCTGGGTCCGATGCATCCACTTGAGTAGTACCCTATCTACAAGCATTGTTCTATGTAGGAGTTTCAGATGACCTAAACTGAGCACTGGTCGGGACCTCAGTCCCTATCAGCATAAGAGTGATTTCCATGTCATTGTCATCAAATTCAGGGAAACCCATCGACTTAGCAGCCTATAAGACTAGCAGGGTAGTATCACTGCAAGAAATAGGCTCCACCACTTGACTTAGAACATCCATGTCCCCAATAGCAACTAGATCAGATGAATTCTATGTTGGAAAGACCTACTCAGCTGCTTGTTCAATATGGGTAGGAATGACCTATTTAGGATCCTTTTCATCAGCCAAAGATTCACGTCCAAATGAATCCATCCTATTAGACATCTCATTCTTCCATGGTAGAGCCTCCTGACCCGATACATCAACATCTTGAGATACCATGGAATCTATCTCCATGCCCTTTCTTATTTTTTCGAGTGCTTTCATCATGCCCCTTGGCATTCCATAGATTAAATACCTTATCCCTTTTACATTTATAAGTTAATCTTCCAATGAATAGAAAATTCATACAGAATCTTAGCTTCCTTTATAATGAATTTTTAATTTCACACTATCATCCCATTTTGTGAGTATTACCTATTCACCAAATATGTTTGACATGTAAAATTCCACCAATATTAGGGTATAATGTCTAGACCTTGATTGTATTTTGGATGATCCATTCTGATGATATTTCCTACATCTAGGGTAATGTCCCAAACAATACGTGGGTGCTAGTATAACCAAATTATATTATAAATTCTAACCCACATTTGAGCCTGATTGTTTCGTACATTCATGGATCAATGTTTTGATCCCATTCATGAATATTTGAAAACACCGTGTTCATGGGCATAATACCTTTTCTCCATTCCCATCTCTTTCTTTAATCCAAGGTAAATCCAATGTGATATTATCCCCTTCACATTGCATTCATCCTCAATTCATCAAAACCCCATACCTCTATAATTATCTTTTCCAGCTCATCGAATTTCTATAGCCGCTCTCCTTTGGGAATGAGGACCTGATTAATGATCGAATATCAAAAAATATTGACTTGATCCTCTACTTATTCCTAGTTGATTGAGACATGGGATACCCTACCTTTATTTATCAAATACCCATGCAGTGGAGAATCAAAGTCATAGAATGATAGCCCAATAGCATTATTTACCACATCTGGGCAATTCTATTACGAGGCATCAAGTCCATAGTGGGTATTTCCCTTCGTCTCATCCATGGAATGTGAGAAAATCTATTTGTGACCAATATAATCATCAGTGGATTTAAAATAATCAATAAAAATTTCACATTTCCTAGGTATTTGAGATGAGTAATCATCATCTTCACTCGGTTTAGGGTTCTCCCCAGAGGTCCCTTAAGCCGTCATCTTTCTCATAATATCTTCTCTACCACTATATAATCCATATATATTATAAATAATACAATACTATTATCATTTTCACTGAATAACACCATAGGTTCCTTTCATGATTGACTACCATTATAGATTTATCTACTTATTGATATGATGGACATTTATTTTTTTGTGTTAACACTAGTTAAAACCATTAATATAAACAGTGTGCTCATATATCATCCTTTAACAAACAATAAATTGTAATTTAGTTTTATGTATTTTCATTAATGGATTTATT
Organism: Viscum album; assembly: GCA_963277665.1. Classification (NCBI taxonomy): domain Eukaryota; kingdom Viridiplantae; phylum Streptophyta; class Magnoliopsida; order Santalales; family Viscaceae; genus Viscum; species Viscum album. The sequence continues at coordinate 1,719,635,548 of OY728143.1, forward strand.
TTTTAAATGAAAAAATTCTTGTTTGGATTTATGATTTTCAGAATTATTTTGAAATGATTATAATTCTGTTTAAAACTCCGACTTTTTATAATCTAACATCGATGGATATAATAAAATATTTTAAATAAAAAATCATCGTACCCACTTTATTTTACTATGTTTTATAATATTTTTAATACTAAATTATGTAACTACATTTACACTTTGGTGGAATCATAGTAGGCTCTATAACGTATGCCCTTCATGTACAGTATGGTGTTTAAAGCCTATAATTTGTTTAACATATTCATATTTCATCATTATCTTTCATGGTGTGTTTTATCATGTTTTTTAAAGTGAACTTGACTTTAGATAATATGGGTGGTAGTTTACCACTAGAAGAAAGGTTATGGTAGGTATTCTACACTTAATTTTTTTTATCATCTCCTTATACCCTTATATGGGTTTATATATTTACATATATTCATGTACTTGTACTATAATTTGATTATTTTTTCCATATATTTTTTAGAATAAACATTTCCAGAGGTTTTTTGGGATTCGTATTTTCTTGTAACCAACTTATGGGGACTAGGAACACCGTATGAGAATGTGGTGATCTGTTCAAATGTCATTTTAGATTGTACATTGCAATAAATGATTATACGGGACATCAAAGGATGTCATTCCCTAATAATATTTTTTGTATTATGATTGAACAGATGTTATTTCGGTTGATTTATGATATAAAGGCTGTTTGGAATGATTTATCACACAAGAGGTAGTGCATGAACAAGTATTTGATCAACAATTTTCATGATGAGAAATGAGTTAATAAGGAAAGTGGAGACCTGAGACATTCTTTTGAGTTACTATTTTCTGAAGAAAAAACATACATTAATTCCAAATTTTCTATCATTTATTTTGGGAATATTTTATGTTTTCTATTAAAGAACAAAGAGATTGATAGAGTTTCATAGTACCCTCAAATTCTGGTAAACTGTGAGGAATTGTTATGGTAGTTTTGGATGTCTAATAGGGACTGGTGTGAAGTTTGTTCACGATACACAATATTTTATGAAAAAACAATGTATATTTATACCCAATGATCAATCATGATACACTGTACATTTTATTCAATGTTAATTTATTTACATAAGGTTATTTTATAGGGTTATGGGTGTGGTTTTTTCCATTCAATTTTTTGGTTATTTTTCATTAAGCCCTTTGGGGAGGTTTTTGAATCCTTTGAGAAAAACCCTTTTAATACTTAAAATTGGTTTTATTTTTATCATTGAAATGTTTATTCAATTAAAAAAATGTTTTGTTTTTTTAAATTGTTAGGTTTGGAGATATTCTTTACAGCGGATCTTATGTGATGTGTTGAATGAATGTTTCAAGAAGAAATTAAAATTTGATAACGGTTTTAAAATGAAAATGTTAATTGGAAAAAAATATTAATTTGTTAACCCCCCTGGAATAATTTCCATGATATGGTAATGAATATTCCTGAACATATATAGATGTATACCATATTTTTCACATTTTGAATGGAAAGTTTAATGATTTAATAAATGGGGAAACATGTGAACATTTAAGGAAGAACTATTGTTTTGATAAAATAGTGTTGGAATTTATTTTTAATATTTTGTATGATATATGTTTTCTATTTTAAATTTTTCATAATTTGACAATCCTATGTATTGTGATTTACATAAATCTATAAGGAAATTCTTTCCTAGAATGATAAAATGTTTGTTCAATGGTTTAGTTTCTAAATTTTCCCTTTAATTTATTCTTAACTGATGTCCCAATATGATGGCTCTAGTTAGACTCTGTATCGAGTGGTGGATATGGAACATTTCTATCATTTTGACCCTATAAAGGTCTTCATTGACCATTTACCCACTTCTTATAGTGGTGAAAAGGGTACTCTTAAAGCAATAAAGTGGATGGCTAAAGTTCAAGGTATCTTTGATTTTCTCTAGACTCTTGATTCTCTGAAGGCTATTTATTTTAATTATTTTATTAATGTTCCTAGAAGAGATTGGAGGGAATTTTTGATTGAACCTTTAATATAAGAATGAATTTATTTGGAAATCAATATGTTATTATTCATTCAGTAGCAGTGTCCATAGGAAATGATGTTAAAGAATGTTTCTAATCTTTTAGGTCTTGTTTAAGGTCCTCAGTTAGTAGAGGTGTATGGAAAAAGTGTTCATGTATTGTGAATTTCTAACTTAATATTATTGGTCATGAAACCCTTAAACTATCTATTTTATAATTTTTCTTAGACCAAACCCAATAAACAGTATATAATCAGAACATATGACCTATTATTTGTTGGTTCATGAAAAGGACTTATCAGCTGATGTACAGCTAGAAAAGCAACTGAATGGGGATAATGCCTCATTTTTTAGTCTTATATGATGATATCATATCTGCATGATCATTAATGTTTGTTTATAAAGATCCTTATTCTTAGAAAATAATAGTAATCTTATGTCATTACAGTTTTTATAATATTTTCATTATAAGAGGTCGTGTTTGAAAGCTTCAAGTGTTTTTAATAAAAAAGGACACATGGTCACCTTAAACTTTTTTAAAAGTTTGGATAATTAAAATTATTTTTTATTTGAGGATCATCATGTCCTATCTATATTTTAGTAAAATGATTCAATAAAATTTGGGTCCATCCATTGGCCTCAAAGTGATTATTTTCATATAGTGGAGGAGTTATTGTTTGATATAGGTGTCTATCTAGCCTATAGATCCCAATGATGGTATGAGGGTTGATTGAGATTTATTTATTATTGTTCAATAGTTTTTGTTCACCTTCTTATACTTCATATCTATTATGTTTTTTGGGTTCTTTGTATGTGTTATATTGTGAAACATGGTTTATATAATAATGATTATTTGGTTTTTTGTTACTCATTTTTTTCATTGTGGATTTATTATGCTAAATAACTATCCATCGTATTAAAACTTATAAAACCCTTGCTGTTTTTAAAGTCTTTGTGTTGTATTAAATCTGCTTATTGAAACCTCTAAATGATTTTGGATGTAGTATTTCTAAATTCATTATTTTGTTTCCTTCCTGGGACATCTCTCTATGGTTAGTGTTGGGTACTGTTAGGTTGGGGTTAGTTTCTTGGTACCATATTTTTTACATTTAATTTTTGGAGATCAATCTTGATTTGTTAGATGATATCAAATTTCAAAAAGAATTTACCAATTTTTCTATGACCTTTTTGTTTCGATCAACATATAGTTATACTGTGATAATATTTAGGTTTTTACAATGGTAACTTGTTCTATGTGATTCTCTATGGATGAGGCACTCATAGGTGATAGTGTGGGAATCATTTAACTCTATGAGAGATTATAATTTTGTTTAAATCATAGGTTGTAGTTTCCTATATTCTCAATACATAGACATTTCATCTTTTTAGATGAATTTTCATTATAAAAGATAATGATCCATACCATAACTGTATATGTATAGTTCCATTTGAAACATGGAGACAAAAAATGGTTTATAAGAATATCCCATTATGGAATTTATAACTAGAAACCTTCCAAGACAAATATTTCTTAAATTCATTTTCCATAACATGGGTTAAAATAACCATAACAGATGGGGAGTTCAGATTCCCATTAATGCTAAATATGGGAGAAATTAATGATCACATAAGTATAAAATGAGAATAAGGGTAACGGAACATGAACTAAACATTTGAATCCATAAGTTCAATATAATATATTTTTATTTTTATTTAGGAAAAAATATTTACCACTCATAATACATTAATCTTAATGAAATAAAATAATATTATCTATGATAGAATTATGTTGGAAGAAGACATTAGTTTGTTCAATACACATGAACATATATCTTTCTGGACACATATACATATAAATAGGTTTACTCATCATTTTATGGACATAAAATCATTCCACTGTATAAACTTCTGGAGATGAAACTAGGTCAACACATAATTTTGTTGATATGAAAGCTATATCAACACAAAAAAATATGAAAATTAAATCTAGGTCCTCGCATAATCTAGTGAACATAAAATCCAATTAAATGAATGTAATTGTGAACATGAAAACAGGTTCATGCATATTATATTTACCAAATGAGTTATATATCAATATACAATGTATTAGAATGATGTATAATGTCAGTCCCACCCATCCATGGTTATAATGTAACCGCCAACCTTGTTTTATAACATAACCATTATCCATAATTATAATGTAACCACAATCATTTGTTTATAACAAAATAAGTAATCATATCAATAGAAACATAAATTTATACTCCACTTGTTCGTAAAAAATTTAAATTAAAATAATATCATAACCTATGGAAAGAGAATGGGTCTCCAAAACCATTCCTTAATACATCACAGAATAATCATTGAAAATTAAATTGATTTAATAAACATCCTATAAAAACTATAAACAATTCAGATAAAGATAAATAATTGTGTAATCGGAAAATATCCCCATTAAATCATAATAAATATTAATTAATTGTATCATTTTGGAAAAAAAATTAGAATACCACTATTATATTTCATGTGAAAAATAAACAATATACTTTGAAAAACACATTGAAAATAAAAATATTACTATAATATTACAGGAAAAAATTTCTTTTAATGGAATCGTGGAAATTTATATAGGAAACTTCAAAACATTGATTGTTCAAGATGATAGTAAATTCCATTCATGTTTATAAGTTAACAACAAACCTTCTCTGTACATTTTTGTTAAAAATTCAAAACATAATTCATTTAAAAAATGAAAATAATTGACATTTAAAAAAAATTAAATATTCAATAATGGGTAAAAATTAATTTAGAATTTCAATAGAGAAAAGTAAAAAAAATATTCAAAACACTTTTTGACAATATAGACAAAGAATATAAAATATTTTTTACTGAAGAGAGAAATAAAGTCACATTTTCCATCAAAAGGTATTTTATATCTCTTGAGTACATAAGTTGAGGTTAATGAAAGTAGAATATGAATATTTGGGAAATGAAAATAGTCAAAGAAAACTAATGATTCTTTTATGTGGTATATCATAATACTTTCTTGTCAAAAATTTAACCATAAATAATATTTATAAAAAAATAGATTGTGACAGAAAACTCATACTGCATTAGAAAAAATTGATTCATATTCCCCATAAATAAAATATCCTTATAAGGATATTTCAGTCCTACTATTATTCATTGTAATGTTCCAACATCTATAAATGGTATAGACTATGATATTTTATTTACAATTCCTCAAAACGACCTCAATAAGGATTCATAATGAATTCAATGTGGTCTTAGATAAATATAGGGCTCATTAAAAATCAGATCCCTGAAATGGTAAGAGACGGCCTGGCCCGTATGGTTAGAAGAAACAATGCAGCCCAACACACACAGTTTTCCCTAAACTGTGCTGTTATATATAAGTGGTTGTAGAGGTCTCTGTAATTTTTCATCAACCATGCGACATAGGGAAAATGACCATTCATCCACCTATTGGTTTTGTATAAATTTTTTAGGTATTGTTTTCACATGGTTTGATAAGTTGTATACATAACAATGTTGTAATCCCCATTGGCGTTGTAGTAGGGTAATAATTGTGGAATGGTTTTTCCAAATATGGGGCCAAACCTTACATCGTTTTTTTGTTAAATTATAAAACTACACTTCAATTGTTATTTTTAACCCCTTTCTCATTTCATTTCTTCTTTTCAAGTAGTTTTCCTTCTCTCCTTCGTGCATAATATCCCTCCTCCCACTCCATAGATGTTTTTATTTCTCATTTATCTAGTGTCTAAATCACTAACCCGAAAAAGAAATGAATCCATCATGGAAATAATTTTCCCCATCTTTCATCATTTTTTATGTTTAATCCAGTCACCATTGAACTATTTTGGTTAAACTAATTTTCACTATTTTTATAGAATTTGAAAAATAGTTAGAATTATTCCAATATGGGTTGATTAGACCCGTGAAAATGGATTAGGGGAGAACTACTACATATTGTTTGGTGTTATAGTATCTTTCCCATCATTTTTTCTCTTTTCATATGACGTGTCATCATGCCGCTAACCGAGCCATTACAGTAATGCTTAAATATTGTATAATAAATTTATTAAAATGGTTATCCACATACTATGTGACATCCCCTTATAGTGAAACCCATTAGAGGGTCATTATATTGTTTTTAGATACCCCTTTTAGTTCTATCACCTTTCTATGTCCTATATTTACAATTCCATAATTTATAATTGAATTTAAATAAATGATGAATCATGAGGTTTGCCTTTTACCATGGTGCCTCACACATTATTATTGAAATGATTATATTTGATGTCTCATATTAGATATGATTAATTTTTTAATTCACATTGGTTAGGTTTCTATTATTATTTCTTTATGAAATTTATTTCTATTTATTCCATGCTATTTGACTTATACCATTTTCTTGTTTAATAAATCTTTGTACTTATTCATTATATCATTTTGGGTGGCTTTAATTTATTTATTTGCTATGTCAAGATTGTTTTCATGATGTTGCATGTTTATATATATATATATATTTATTCTTCTTCCATATTATTATTCATGTTTTTAATTTCTTATGCTTATTTCATGTTTTATACTGATTATATCTTCTATCAAAGAGATTATGCATATTCTTAATATCTTATGTCATAATGATGGCTCCAACTATGAAACATAGATATCTTTTTTATGATGTTTAATGGAAATGTCTATTTTACTCCACAAGATTACATATATATATTTTTTGTGATCATACTTTGTTTATATGGCCCAACAACTATAACCCAGGAGGGAACATGGGTCGTGGTTTTAAGACACCCTAGATTGAATCACTGTGTTCGATTGGGATCTACCTGATGTGCCATAAGTGAAGCTTTTTCTTTCCTAGTTTGGGTTCTCCAGGAGTTATTATTTATACTAGTGAAAGACAAGGGTTCCCTGGGGGAGAAATTGAGGATGGATGCCTTCGTATTATTGCTACATCATGCCTCGGGTGATACCCAGTCCTCTATGCGAGATAAATGGTATGGTCTTAGAGTCACTGAAACATGAGTGATACATGGGACACCATTTGGGTTTCCTTGGAAATAATTAGATGATTTTTTTCTAAAAGAGATAACAATACTGATCATTTAGATTATTATTATATCACCTAGGTAGTTACTAGGACTGAAAATTATTTTTTTTCATTTTCAAGAAAGCCTCTTTATGGATAAGAGGTAACCCACATTACACCGAGCGGGAATCCAAAGTTACATGATGATTCTACAAAATTTTAAATTCAAAACCCACACCAAACCCACGAAGATCTCGATCCAAGCATCACTGAATCTGCTGGAGTCGCGTCACTTCCATCCTCCGTCATCTTCAAGGTAGCCACTGTCATCAACATCAACACACTTATCCCATCATCAAAACAACTCTATTTATCCACCTTCATATTTGAAAAATTGATTTAATATTTCTTATGGCTCTTATTATTTCTCTTTATTATATTTTGAGTATGTTCTATTTTGGACATGGAAATGTGGCCTTAAAGATATATCAAAAGCATATAGGTCTTCTATCGTGGAAGATTCAACGTTCTTGGCCAATATACATTTTGTTCATTACATATGTAATTCTTTTTAGACATCTATCATAGGCCGAAGCAGATTGTATGGGATGAGTGTAAATTAGGAACCTAGACTAAGGTGTCATTATTTATTTTAATATTTTCTTAGCATTTTATTATTATTATATGGAACACTATCATTTATTTACTAAATGGATTGAATTACCCTAGATATCATGGCTTATGGCCTACTTTGATATATCTCACACCATGCATGGGCTACCCTTAGCACCTACAACGAATTTATGATCATAGGTATTCATAATGGGTAGTGTGTATCTTTCGATGCTTTATTGACTTATAGCTTTAGGATGGTGCATAGAGAAGAGGACCGAGCCTATTCTTGAAATGCTCATAGTAGTATTTTTTTCATTTTTTATATTTTTTCATTATATAGTATATTCTAGTATCTCAATCCCCCCATATCAATTTATGTATTGACATATGACATTTCATTATCCTCTAAATTTTTGCATCTATTATCATAATTCTATTTCCTCCAGTTCTAGGTTCTCATGGATTTGATTATTTATTTGTTTCCTTTTCATTATATTATTATTTATGCTTCTTCTATTTATTATCTATTGTATAATTCTATGAATAATATGACTTGGGAGGGTATAGTCTCCCCACGAACATTCCCTAGGAACTCTCTTCTAGTGAAATGTGTTTGTCATTCCGGGAGATTCACTTAATGTCATGTAGGGAACCGTATTGTGGAACTTCTAAGTAGAAACCTATGCAAGATGCTAAAATGTATTGTTATAGTAGTTTCTCCTTTGTCTTACTATTTGTGAGTTAGATAAGAGACTATGAATTAATGGAATTTATAATTGACCATGTTATTAGACATAGCTAACCCATGTATAGGGGAAACCCATGTTACAGTGGATAGGAATTGTGTTTTTGTTTATGTTATTTAACGTTGATATGACTTCACCATTAGGTGACACAATTTTTTGTGACATTATGGATATTAGTATTATTTGAATTGTGATTTATTTTACCCAGGACTAGTGAAATGAGTGAATAGTTTATCATGCATCATACTATGAACTATAGGAATAAAATTTAATGCATTATGCTATTTCGTATTTACTACTCACCTTGCATTTCCATTTTTCATGTGATTTTTTATTGTTATTTTTTTTGTTTGTGTGGTATTACTCGTTTTTTAAAACTTATGTAAATATAAAAATATGAGTTGTAGGGACATTTTAAGCTTTACATTAAGTGGATAAAATATATAAATTTATAAAGAGTATGGTCCCTTATAAATTGGTTGGGTGATACACATAATTGAATAATATAAAGGGGTTTTAAACATGTAAATGAGTTAAAATGGATAAAAACCTTAAAATGAAATGGTCACATTACATGAGAATTGTGAGACCTTGACGTTGAACTAACCATATCCATGATCAGTAGGCTATGTTACCATGTTCATAGTGGTACTTATATTCATCCTTATCATCTAAATGTGGTTCATGGAGAAGGATAAGGCTCGTGGCATGTTTTTAGTCGGGCATTATACCTATCCTTCATTATCACTCTCTGCAACTGTTTTTCCGTCCAATCATAAAACCCATCAGAGGAGTGAACATGGAAATTGCAGTATTATTCCACCATGAATTCCACATGTAATATGCTAAGTGAGTGGTGATGAGAACACTCCTGAGGTGGTGGACCCTAATCCATCCATAGTACCTCCTATAGTGCCACCTGTGGAACCTCTTATTGATCTTCCACAACGCACTGATCCCCAATTCTAAGATAGCATTTTTGGTTCAAGCAATCAATTTATGGTTCTCCTTAGGCTTCCCCTTAAATGGAAGAGCTAACATAGGACAACCACTAGTAGAATCCTTCCACTTTCTCATGGGATGAAGTACCTTATATATATTTATAAACGGTTATAAGGCATGTTATCTTTCTTCAAACATCTATAGATTCTTACAGAGTTGTGTTTCAATATAATTACATAAAAGATACGTGACTCCGCTAAGAATTGGTGAGACATCATATCTTCATATGAGCATCATCGAGGTATGATCTGGGTATACTTGTAAACAATCTTCAGTGATAACATCATCTAAAAGACCATGGGGGTATATTTCACTAGGGTATTCATTCATATTATGTAGTTACCTATGATCATTCTTTAATATTATTCTAGTTTCAGAGAGAATCATCCTTTTTCTCCATCTCTGACTAGTGATGAGTTAATAATTCTGAGGTGGTTTTTGGAAGGCCTTGGAATTTTATTCACTCCCATGTGAATTTTTTTCAGTTGATGACCATTATAAGGACCATAAAATATTACCTTAATATAGAACAAAATCCCTAAGAATTTTCTAATTTTATTTAGTTACATTCAGTTCTGATGTAGCGAAATGGATCTTTGGGGAGTAGAAATCATCATTTCTAGGGTTGACATGGTGGAGGATCCATCTAGATGACATGTGCATAATCGTGGTAGTTTCACTATTATGGTAGGCGAGACCATAAGAACCCTCGTTGCATGAGAATCCTAATTGAGTTTCAACCATGTGGCAGGATGGGTCCCCATAAATGCATCGGTTGTTCTTTTCTTCGAGCCTCTGATGAGTGGGGATATTTGACTACACCTCTACTATGTAAAGGATATAAAAATACATGTCTGAAGAGGAGTTGTTCTCTAAAAAGACAGTTTGGATAAGATGGTAATGGCCATGTCCTTGGTAGTTTTGGCCCCAGAGCGTCACCACCCGTAGAGTGGATCTTCTCATGAAATTCAACTGTCATCTCAGAGCCACGGTTCATGCCATATTTATATAGTGAATCTTTAACCTAAGGATTAGATTTATGGGACATCTATGGTATGAGGTTCTATTATGATATCCTATACATTAGTTTCATCCATTTTTTATATAGGTGCATTAAAATATTTTCTAAAAGATGTGATTTTTTAATGTTTGGGACTTTCAATTTAGTATTTCAGTGGAGTTAAGTCTCTTGATATTCTATTATGGTTATGAACATAGAAAATATTTCATTACAAAGACTTCACCCTTAATATTGATGGGTACCATTTATTATATATTTTATTCATCCTCAAGATTATTAGATTCGATGTTATTATCAATATGAAATGGCTCATTCCTTATCATTCCCATGTTGGTTGTAATCACCTTTATGTTTTTTTCACATCACCTAAGGGGATAAAAAACATTCATATGGAAGAATTGGATATCCTGTCATGTAGATATAGACCTAAGCGTTCTGGGCTAGGTGGAGTGATAGAGTAGTTGGTGAGTCTCTTTATGATAGTTATGAGAATTTGGTTAGCTGAGTTACATCAACATGTAGATCATTTTAGGGACATCTTCCATGATGATTTCTCTACATTACCTTCTGAGAGAGAGGTTGAGTTGACCATAGAGACAGTTACTAGATGTAGAACTAGTTAAAATTAAACTTTATAATATGGAACCTACAAGACACCATGAAAAAAAATATTTGTGATGACATATAAGAAAATAATTTTATTTGACCCAAAAACCGACATGGGGTTCACCTATACTATTCAGAAAAAATCTAACTGGTACCCTCATATTATGAATATATTATATATGGTTGGACCATGTTATTGTGAATAATTGGCATCCATTCCTTTATTAAATGAACTCTTAGACCATATCCAATGATAATATCTTTTTTATTAAATCAATTTGAGGTTGGGTTACCATCATGTGCATGTGAGACCATCAGACATACCTCGTACAATGTTCATGGGTAGGTATGAATGGTATGAGTATTTAGTTATTCCATTTTCTTGCTGATTCAAAGGAATTGTTTATGGATTTTGGGAATTAGATTTTCTAACTATATCTTGATTACTTTTTGGTTGTCTTCATAGATGATATTATAGTGTATTTGTGCACTATAAATGATTATTCTAATCATCATGAGACCATGTTGAGAACATTGAAAGAGAACTAGCTATATATAAAGCTCAATAAAGGACACTTTTAGATTAGAAAATATATCCTCTTGGTTCATATCATATCATAAGACGATGTATTAATTAACACAGAGAAGGTGAGACCTATGGTTTCCTAGGATATTCCCATGAATGTGTTTGACATATATAGTATTGTATGGATGGGTTGCTATTAAAATAAAATCACTTAATAATTCTGCTACTTAGAAGATCCTTTTATGGCCCATATAAAATTGGGGAAAAGTTTTTATGGTGTGAATCTTGTGAGACACCTTTATAGTAGTTAAAATTAAGACTCATGTTAGCAATTATACTAATTCTTACTGAACTGGGACAATGTTATATTTTATAATGTTATTGTTAAATAATTGTGATTTGTATAGTTTTGACGATGGTAGATCAGGTTGTAGATTACATGTCCTACCAGATACGACCACATCAATGGAATTACCCAATGCATGAAATCAAGGCTGAATATTTGTTTCATGATCTGCATTATTGGAGGAACATTACTTTGGGTGATAGTTTTTTGGTTTAAATGAGACAGAAAAGTCTCAATTATATCTTCACATAGTGAGACAAGAATCAGAGGTGGTGAATGTGGGAAAAATACCTATCTTTGTTTGAATGTGATCTCACATACACACCCTAAAAGTGTAATATTATATATAATGCATTGAGTGGGAATAATCATATGAATTCGATCTAGGGAAGAAGTAGTGAGTAACATTTGATGGATATGTTTTTCTTGTAGTATCTAGAGGATTAAGAACATCATAGAAAGCTATTTCTAGAAATAGTTGTAGAGATTTCATCCCAATGGGAGTAGGACTAGATGAGGCGGTTATCCAATTTAGAGGGCTTTGTATTGTGGGAGAGAATCATAGGTGAGAACCCTCTCTGAGGTTGGGTTGTTGATGTTAGCGAAACCCTAAACTTCTATGGTCTTGTATGGGTTCACTCAAAACTATGGGATGATAAGATGAGGGAATCACATGAATATGTATGGAAATTTCATCATAGTCATACCAAGATGTATGGTGATATGGATCACCATTATTGGTTTCCTTGTATGAGGAGGCAGGTAATAGAGTTTATCTATCATTATTGCATTGGTAAACAGGTGACAGAAGCAAACCAGCGACCAATTGAACTTATACAACCTCTATCTATTCTTGAGTGTAAATTGAATGACGTTCCCATGAATTTTATGATTGGAATTACAAAATCACCTTGAATAATTGATGTATTATGGGTGATCATAAATAGGTTGACTAAGGTTTCCCACTTACAACCTATTAGGGAGACCTTATCTACTGATGATCTAGGAGAGATCTACATCCAACATATAGTAATACTTCATGGTGTGTTGTGTTCTATCATTTTGGACTAATTCACCTTATTTACTTCACAGTTTTGGAAAGATATAGAGAATTAATTTTGTTCCTAGGGGTTCTCTAGTACATCATATCACAACAAGAGTAATTGGAATTCCAAGAAAACCATACAGGCATTGAGGAATATACATCCAGCATGAATCCATGATTTTGGATGTTCCTGGGAAAATAATAAACCTATTATTTAGTTTTCATAAAATATATTTCACACAATTAAAAATATGGCTCCATATATGGCTCTCTACGATATACCTTGTCATTCACCTCTTTGTTGGCTAGAGGATGGTGATGTATCACTATTTGGCTATTACCTCATCTATAAGAATTTCGAGCAAGTCCAACTAATTCAGAATCATATGGGTACAAATCAGTCCATGTAGAAGTTATATAATGATTTCTGACATAGAACCCTAGAGTTCTAGGTGGGAAATCTGGTGTTTCTAAATGAATCAACTTGATTTGGTCATAAAATATCAAGGTAAAAGAAAATTCATTTCATCATTATGTCAAGAAATTCGAGATTGTAGAGATTCGGTATGATAGCCTATCGATTTTTGTTACCATAGAGTTTTAATTCAATGCACAATGTCTTATAAGTATCTCAACTTCTAGATTATCATCCTAATCCATCTCATTAATTTGACCCCAAGGATATTGAGCTGGAGATGGATTTTTCCTTCATTGAGAATCTGATTCGTATCAATAATCAAAGCACACAGGATCTCCAAGGTTGGCTTGTTCCCCTAGTCTGAGTACTATGGTAGAATGAGTATTTATAAGATAAAGCTTTGTTGTAGGAGGATACTTTACATGTTATGTGGCCAAATCACCTCTCATATGATGTTCTATTACCCTAGTAAGAAGAAACTTTGGGATGAGTTTTCTTAAGGAGGTGAGGTTGTAACATCATGGATTTTATCAATGGTATGAACTGTAATTTTTTGGCTCTAAGTCATCTAAATGGCCATAATTATTATTTCTAATCAAGTGAAGAATTTCTTGGGTGTGTTCTGGTCTCATTAAAAGCCCAGAAACCTAAAAACTGGCGAGGAATAGCGAGATTCATTGTTAGAGGAAACTGTATCACCCATCCCAAATGGTTTTCCTTAAACCATGCTGTTATAGAGAAGGATTGCAGATGGCCTCATGATTTCTCTACAACCATGCAATATAGGGCACATGACCCTGTGAACACCTGCAGTTATTAGGCGGATCTTTTTTACACGCTTTTCATGTGGTTATATATAAAATGTAACTAACAATGTGGTATGCCCCCATTGAAGCAGCAATATGTGCATTGTTTGAAGAGTATTTTACCAACTATAAATACGAACACTACACCATGTGTTTTTGGGGAAATTATGAAACTAACCTATTTAAATTTTTTAAAATCCATTTTTTATTTCTTTTTTTCATTTCTAGTGATTTTTTCTTCTCCCTTTTGTGTGTGATATCTCTCCTCCCTCACTACAAGGTTTGTGGTATCTTCATTGTTTGATGACTGAATCACTCTCTATCTGAAGTATTTGATTTATCTATGTGACCTTAATCAACCTATTTAATATATATCAATGTTCTAACATCCTCTAATACACTATTTTGGTGTGATGTAATTTTCCCTATTTTCATGTTATTTGAAAATTCCTCCTATTTTATTCATTCTAATCTGAATAATTCCACTATAATAGATGTATGGAGTTTCACTACATCGATGTTGATGGATTAGTCACTTTATTGTTGTTTTTTTATCTTTTTAAATGATTCACCAGTGTGCCGATCACTGAACCCTTAGGGGGATGCATCATTTTTGTTTAATAAAATAATAGATAGGGTTATAAAAATCATATCTGACCTCCCATTTGGAGAAACCCATTAATGGGACATTCTATTGATGTTGTCCACCTCCTTGGGTGTGACTGCCTTTCTATGGAATATTATTCCCAAGAATTATTTTATAATTGAGAATTGAGGAATGATGAACCATGTGGTTAGCCTTTGATCCCAGTTCCTCACACTTTATAATTGAAATGCTTTTGCTAGATGCATCACCTTAGGTATGGTTAATTGTCTATTAATATTAATTTGATTCATATTCTTATTTCCTTATGATATTTATTTCCATTTCTGCCATGTTATGTCACTTATATATTCATATTGTTTATCAAAACCATGTGCTTATTGATTATTCCAATTGGGTGGCATGAATTGAATGTTATGATTGGTAAAGCCTGTTAGCATGAAGACATGTGTTAAACTATATATTAATTCCATGTCCATATTCATGTATTTGATTTATTTTTTTATTTAATGTTTCCTAGAGATCATATATTGTATCCTAGATCTCATGGATGATCCCTATTTTTTATCTCATAGAATGGATAGAAATTTTGAACACATGTTGCTTTTTTAGCATGTGGATTTGAAATCTTTCTTAGAATCCAAGAGATTAAATTTATATTCCTTATTTTGTGATGTTCGTTAATTTATATAAATCACATGATATGAGTCAAGAGAGAACATGAGTCCTAATTTAATGATTCCATGGATGGATCCATCATGTTCAGCTGGGATCGTTTGGTCCTTCTATATGTGATACATTGGATTTCTAGGTATGGTCTCTCCATGCAGTTTCATCTATACTCATGAGTGAAATCTATTCCCTAGGGGAGAAATTGAGGATGTACCCACTGGTGAGATGGATATTCCATGACTCGAGTGATACCCATTCCACTACGTGAGATACATGGTACAGTCTCAAAGTCACCATAACCTGATTGGTAGAAGAGACATTGTACCGGTTTCCTTAGATAATCATGGAGGAAATGGTTCTATAAGAGTTACATATAGAGACCAATGGGATTATTAGTAGATCGCCATGTATGGGTTAATGACTCCACTTTTACATTATATTGATTGATTGTTTGTTTCTTATTCCTTTTTTGGTGTATCTGAATTATATTTTCATTATGCTTGAGTTATTTCATAGAAATGTGGCATCCAAGATTAAGAATATGCCTTGGGTATCCTATATTGGTTGATTAAATTATTTTATTATATATATATATATATATATATTATGAGTTACACATGTATCTCCTTTGAAACATACGTATTAAGGAAAAATAGGTGGTATGGGACTAATGTCCATTATGAACCTAGAATAAGGTGTTGTTAATTGATTTTTTTATTTTCTGTACATTCTTTTACTATTCTATTTCACACTATCATTTATTTATTCCAATGAATTGATCAGCCTAGACACAGGGGGTTCTGACATGATGATATTTTATCTCACACCTTACTTGGGTTTCCCTTGGAACCCATGACAGCTTTATGATCACTGGTATGGATAATGGGAAGTTTTTTTTTCCTTTGATGCATGATTTATTAACATCTTTTGGATAGATCTTGGAAAAGAAGATCAATTCGATGAACGCGATTCTTGTATTATTAGTTTTTTCATTTTTTATTTTTTCTATAGAATGGAGTATATTATTGTATCCTCAGTTCCCCATACTCACATGTTGAATAAACATATTTCATATCACCATCATTATCATTTTTGTATCTATTAACTTTATTCTTTTTTACTCTAGTTAAATATTTAACTTTCTTCATTTATTTAACTATTTCAACTATTGTATGTTTTTATTTATACTTCTGACTTTTATTATCTAATGTTTACTACATTTCATACTCTTATCTATTAGGGTATAGTCTTCCCATAAACAGACCATAAGCCCACACTACTATTCGGTAGCCTCTGGCATTCAGGGAGATGTGCATGAGCTTATGTGGCCCAACGAATCGGGTTATTGTTGAGAAGAAACCAGGGTAGGACACAACATTAATTTAAATGATTATAAAATAAATGCATTTTTACTATAAATAAAACAAAAATGAAACAAAGGGTAAATATTTCATGTCTCTCATTGATCTAAATATGATATGTAAAATCATTTACCGTCGCTCTAACTTCCAGCATACGTGTTGGAACCTCCATTATAATAAATATATGTTTTAGTTAAAATAACTACCCAAAAAATAAATATCTATATCAAATCATATAATATTTTTTCAAACCTTTTATCACCTATTTTTTAAAAAACCTTTTTAAAAATCACTATTATGAGTGATATATGATTTTTTCCTATATGTTTTGGTTTTGTGGTTGTTATACATGACCTTAAATTATAGTTCCATAATATCTATATTGTTAATAATGATATAAATATCATATAAATCCAATATATAAATTTTTATATTCATCAATAAAAATATGAATAGAAAAATAAATTACACCGTTCATGGAAATGGTAGGTCGGACATACAGATGAACACTATTTTAATTTTTTAACAAATTTGTTGAATTATAAATAAATAATAAATAAACATGAAATTATTATTATTATATATTATATATAATATATATTCATTAAATCCATCCTTGTTACCATTATATAAAAATGTGAATAGAAAATCACATCGCTTCATAGATGTGGTAGTCTATGTCTATGTATGAGCGACGTTATCATTTTACTATAGTTTGAAAGGTAAGATGTTAATATGATATTATCATTAGATATGTATAATTAAAACATAATTATAATATATAAACATTAAAACCATCAAAATACCCAACTATAAATGTTGGTGACGAGGAATTAATTTTATGGCTACGTGGAGACCGTACGCCATACATTGGAATAAATGATAGTTTCACCTCTAATTTGATATTAATAAGGAATAATCATAGTAAAATTTACGTATATTTATGATATTGATGTTGTTAATTAATGATAAAAATATAAAATATTAAAATGAGATGATAAAATAATTAACAATAAAGTGATCAGTTAAGGTGATTGCATCTTCTTTGAAACATCTCCATTAGTTCTCCCCTTGAGTACCCCATGGTGAGTCTTTTGGGATGAATAACAACTAGATAATGTGGAAAAGGAAATTTATATGGATTTTGGTATTTTATGCTTGATATATATGGATAAAAGTGATGCGGAGATGATAATGGAGAGGTTCTCATTCATTATTGAGATGAGGGGTACTTTTGTAATATCATAACAGATAAAAGTATAATAAGGTCATTATCTACTACAAATGCCTCCAAATAGCCATGTATTTGAATATAATACTTTTTGTGACTAAAATACCAATAGAAAGTAAAATTCTACAATATTAAGGGGGTTTTTAATCACCTATTTACGATTAAACCCATAGTTAATATATATTTGCATTAACTATAGTAACACATATTTCACAATTAAAATGATATAATTTATCATATAAGGTTGAAAATGGATCATAAATTTACAAGGGAGATCATATTATATAATATATTATCCATATTTATATCTTTAAAGTTTTTATTATATTTAAATAATTTAACATAGTATTATTTTGAATAAAAATCATTAAATTCAATATTAATGTTATTCATTTAATTTGACATGAAGAGCGTAAATAAAATGTTTTAATTTGATTCTTAAATGTTTAAACATAAATATAATTGATTATCCATCTAAAATATCATGGAATAATTTTTCTTACTCATATTATATGGATTTTATTATTTTTTAATCATTTATTTTATTTATCAAACATTTATATAAATACAACATTGAAATTGAAAAAGAATTTTAATAATTATATAATATTCAAAAAATAGAAATAAATTTTTATCATTAAAATTATTTCATTAATATCATTTTATAAACTTATAATCATTTATAAATTTCATTTTCTATATGTGGACTTATAAGTGATATTTAAATCTATGTGACTGAGTTTTATAACATTCTTTTTTTTCTATATTATATGGGTCATTTTCAGTGAAACATGTCCATTAAAAAAATTATTTTATAGCCTATGATAACAATGTTAAAATATGCTTCATCCACTAAAGATTAGTATCAACTTTTTTCCTTATAGTTTTTAACAAAGACTAACATAATTTACCCTTTACTGATATAAGAATGTTTACCATAATTACGATTTATATTGGCAAAAAAGATGAATACTTACCAAATATGAACCTCCTTATTCCATTTATGGAATCCTTTTTATCAAATCAAATAAATATATTTTCTACAAATAATTTTTAAAATAATCACGAAAAATGATACAAAAAATAACATTATAGGAAAATACATTTTTTATAATAAAACATGGTTTATTATTTTATAATGATTTTAAAAATGTTAAATTCTTGTTATAATATTTGATTGAATAAATAATATATTAATTTAAATAAAATAATTCATAAATAGAGATAAATAATTTTATTATGATAAAAACACATTGTGAACATAAAAAAATTCATAATAAAATGATTTTTTACATTTCGAAATGTTTATATACTAAATACGAACATTAAAAATAGTATAATTTACTTAATGGATTTATTTGAGAATAAACTGTACTAATTTTACTAGGAAATATTTCTATAAAAAATGCATCTTTTAACATTACTAGAAATTCAATTTTAATGAAAACTAGTTATTTATTTTGAAATAATTATTTTTCCAAAAAATTCAAATATTCATCTTAAGGTAATGTGAAATTGGTGATTTAAACATTTTAGTTAATTTAATGGAATATGATATTTATGTATCTTAACAAATAGATTGAATATTTTATCATTTAAGGAAATATAAATCATTTTTTAATGAAATACAACAATATAACTTTTCTAAAATTTGGAGGTTTATTTACTCAGAAACAATAAATATATTTATACTGAGTGGTATACTTTTATAGGTCTCTTAAATAATTTAATATTATTCATACCATCCAATTATATAGATATGTTATAATTTTCATATTAAAATAATAATATTTTGATCGTACATTGGGGGTTGTTTAAACCAGGGGTTGCTTGTAACATAAGTTATCGAATAAATTAAATTTAATTGAAAAGAATATTTCAAGAATATTTTATTATATTATCCCATTTAATAAATTGAATCCTTTTAATTTTAATTTGTTCTCTGTAATCAAAGGATTGGTATTTTAAAAGTCTATTGTGTGTATCTAACATCGTAAAAAGGTTAATGGCATGCCCACTTTAAAAGACTGAATGGAAAATATAGACATAGAAGAGGATGATAACACATATGTACTAGTAGATTTTTATCGTGATCATGTTCATAAGAATGATAACAACCAAAAATCTATATATATAAATATATATATTGCGTGAAAACTTCATTTATTCATTTGAAAGGATGTTAAAGGTATAACAATTTATATAAATATCCTTTTCCTAAACTAAGTGATCTTTTTACTATAATGAGAGAGAACATGAGAATATATTCTTACTTTATTTATTTCAATATCATCATAAAAATTCCATCAATTGGTTATTCCTCCATCAATATAAACTTCATCTCTTTCTCTAGGAAATAAATATCCATGATGATTTTTTTACATATGGCAGTAAAATTTTCATAACTGGCTATATAATACCTAATATATTTAAAAGACATCAATGTTGTCTGTGTACTTCCAAAAAAATAAAAATTATTGTTACATGATATCTAATTTATTAAATCCTAAAAAATCCTAAAACAATTAAACCCAAATTTCAATATAACTCATTCTATAAAAGTTATCCATTAAACTCCCCCAAAATGTGTCAAAAAAATATGGAAAAATATGAATTAATCACATATCCTCTCTTGATAAATATGAAAAATATTTTTAATCACTCATAAATTATTATTCTAAATTTTTTATACTTGGATCATATATAAATATGATATCAAAAAAATGTCACACTAATATCTTTTTTTCATCCAAAAGATAATTCACAACTTATTTTGTAAATAATTCATTGTTCTATAAAAAAATTATATTAGAGGTTTCGGGTCGTCATTTCACAGGTAAAAAATCATAATTTGACTCATAATATTAAATAATATTTCCATAGTCAATAAATTTAAAAGGGTTCTATGTGGGGAGTGCTAATTAATTTATAAATTTTCGTAAATGAATTTTTTTTATAAGAATTATTCATAAAAACACTAACATGGAATCCCAATTATAAAGTGGTGGATAAGTGTTCCCTATACATTGAAAATCACTTAAACTATTGTCATCACTTAATATTTCACATTGTATTTTAAATTCAAAGGTTAATTTGAATTCTAATCTTTATTATCTCTTGGATTATGTCATTAATTCACATAACTCAAAATAAAATAAATTATACCATTGATGTGTGACATTTTTATCTCTATATATTTATTTAATTTTATAACTCATTCACATCACTTGAATATTATATTTCTCGATAATCCTACTTCCCCCACTTAAAATATGTTTTTGTTCCTTTCAGGAATTGACATGAGTTCCCCTTCCATAATTTGTGGGAAGTTTGAGGTTGGAACATTTTCTTCACTCCATGTGATAAAAAACTATAGTATCCAGGAATTACTATATTTTTTTATTATCACTAGAACATTAAGGGGTTATAGATTCCATTAACTCTTTTAGTGTACATCAAATGATTTGTTCATATAATTAAAATTTCATTATAGATAATTCTATTCGAAGACATGGATTCACTACACCAAAGAACCGATCAATTTTTCTTTAAAGGATGATGATTAAACACGAATCCTAACATGAATGTCTTGTAAAACATTCCTTATTGGTACCAACACATTCATCATCCTTCATCATAATATCAAGGAATTCATTTTTTATTTTTCTATGTTAAATACGTGGGAATTTTTTACTGAATCATATTCTCTAATTATATTAATATTCCATGGAGTAAATTTCCACATATTTCCTTATATTCAGAATAATATTCAACCATTTATCTGCTTCACCTTCCATTTGTTAAATATCTCAGAAAATATTTTCATTATTCACATACTGAAGAGTTTAAAAATATTTTCTATCACATTGTCCCATTTATTAGTAAATCATGGATCATAAGACCCATATGAGGAGGGTGTATTTTTAGAAAGTGGTGACATGAATGAGGGTGTATGTTTTTTCATAAAATATTCCTTAACATTTTCCCCCTCCAAGGTTTATTCAGAAGTTCATCTTGATCTCTACAACTATTAATAGCTTATGAGAGTTGACATAATTATTTCACATGATATTACATCCCAAATCATAAGCCATTCTATTTTTCAGGATGGTAGTCATTTCATTAGACATCCAACTAATTGTTCACACAATTATGTTAGGTTACATCTTTTGGATAAAAAAATAGAATTGTGTGATGAATTATAATAATAATGAAAGACCATATAATCAGGGAAAATAATTTTTTGGTTGTATGTATTAATAAAACATCCCTTCAATATATGAGACCTTAGGATTAACCGATTTCATCCTTGATAATTACCAAAACATCTAGATATTATCATATCTATATACTTATCTGTAAGATTATACTAAAGATTTATCATCTTACTTTCCAATACTTTACTAAACCATTCTATGATTACAACCTTAACGACCCATATTGTTTATACATAGATATTAATTACATATATATGAGTAATTATTACCAATGATAATTATCCAAAAAATAATATTATATGCCTCATGACTTTACAATCATCATCAGTAGTAGAACTGGTTTGTAAGAGTCTCTCATTATATTCATCATTACCATCACCCTTGTTTGAAACACCATCTATAAAAAAAATTCATAACCTATGGAAAATGATATATAAGAATGGATGAGATCTGATTCTTTGTAATGGTAAAAAAAGAGACTTTATGGATCAACTAAGTAAAACATAAGTATTCTGGTATGAATATATGATTATAAAATTTGAAATTCATACCCTTTATATCAAATATCATTATCTGAAGTCATTAAGTAATTATTGACCATCAATAAGACATGAATCCTAAGATAATCAAATATAATTTTCCATAATATTATAAAAGTGTCATAATACATGATTTTGTGTCATACACATAAGCTTTTAAATCGGTGAACATGTATAAATCAAAACAATTATACTCATCAAATTAAGGAATAGTAATCAAGCCCTCACATGAATATATGGACATGTAACTAGGTATATGCATATTATTTTGGACATGAAATAAATTTCCATGCATAAACATATGTACTTGAAATTAAGTGACACAATTTATCTTATGGGCATGAAATTCATGTAGACGAATGAAATTGATTATAAGAAATCTTATACAGTCATAACATATTTACCTCATGAGTTATGCATCTATACCTAATGCATTAAGGGGATATGTAATTATTGGACCACCCATATTTTTAAAAAAATTTAACCACCAACCTTGGTTTATAATGTAACCACCATCCATATTTGTAACGTAACCACCAACCTTGTTTAATAAATTAATCACCCCTAAGATAATAGAAACCATACATTTGTGTTAGATAGGATCATAAATCACTAATCATATCATCACATCATTCTCAAAGAAATAAAAACATGTTTCATAATCATTTCTTCAATCCATCACAGCAAAAAACATGTAAAATAAATGGCTTTATAAAAATATTATCAACATAAAAAAAGAAAACATTCATATTGAGAGTAATGATTCCTTCACTGGACCATATCCCTTGAAAATCATAATTATCTGTGAAATGTGTTATTATATATGAAACAACCTCGGAAATTTTACTAAAATATTTCATGAGTTAAATAGCCTTTACACTATGAAAATAAATATTAAAATATAACTATTTCCAATCTATTATAGAAGATATTTATATAAAATGAACCCAATAAACTACAAATGGAGTCATCAAAAAATTGAGCAGTCATGACAATATGAAATTATGATCGTTTCATTTAACTGAAGAGAAGGTATTCCTTTCTCATTTTCAATAAAAAGTAAAAAAGTACATCATTTTGAAAATTAAATTAAAATTAATTAAAAAAATTAAGAATTAAAAAATTGGTCCAAAAAGGATATGGGAGAGAATTTTATTTTGGCTTAATAGATAAATGAATTCATATTTTACATAATAACATATTATTGGTTCTTTGAGTACATAAGATGAGGTAATTTAATTTAAAAAATGTATATTCAAGAAATAGACCATGGGAAATAAATTTCATGAATTTTTTAGTTGTATCTTTTAATATTATTCTCATATAAAACATAATTATAAACCATACTAATAAATAATGATATTATGACACAAATCCTTTAAATAAATGGTAATACTTGAATCATTAGCCCCATGAAATAACTAACTATAGATATATATATATGTAAATCCCCATTAAATTCAAATCAAGAATTATTAATTTCATATATGGTCAGTATAAACACCTCATAATTGAAACAAATAGTGAATATGGAATGTGTTTCATAGAAATAAAAGTGAGATGAAAATCCATTACCAATGATATGACTTTCATCATACTTGATGAAACATCTCATATAATAATTGAGTACTTTTTATACATCCATGAAAGAACAATAACCAGATTTTTCATACCATATATTATTTTTTATAAAATAAAGTGATATGGCCTTAAATTTTCATCCCAATTCTAATTGGATGAATAAAATATTCCCCTTATCAAAATAGTCTATAAATTATTTTTAATGGAATATTTTCTAATAAAAATTATCTACATAATATTCAATGAAAATAAGGTTATAAAATTTGACTGATATTTTTAAATATCTCTTATGTTTCCACATAGGAATAATATAATGTTATGAATATATCTAAATAAAATTTTTCATATTCATGATATTATATTCATGATATACACTTATTTTTTATCATTATTAATTATATAAATACACTAAATTCTTATACAAATTTTTTTAGTATTTATTTAACTAATGTAATTAATAAAGGAATTAATTTAAAAATTCCAAAATTAATAAATAATATTTATTAAAAAATGTGAGTTTTTGAATTTGGTTGTTCTCATTGTTTTTCTATTATTCTAATTTTATTATTTTAGGGACATAATGTGCAATGATGAAGAGAATATTAATATCATAATTTTTCTTTCATCGATGGAAAACCCTTTGAATACTCATGAAACACTACTTCAGTTTGTTTTATAATGGCTAAAGTGGTTGGAGGATGACCTAAGTCATCTGGGATAGTGTCGAACTGAACCTATAACTAGGGAAACTCTAGGTTGTCTATTAGCCCATCGGTAAGGGCCACATATGAGACGATGTACTTGCAGTGGATAACAATTTTTTTCTGGAAATAGGATATATAGTGGTATGAATATGGGTTATAGAAAATAAATTTTCACCATTAGCTAGTTGGGGGCATTTCTAGATATGGGACAACATCAGTGTTGGGTGTTAAATTCAACCACAAGACACTAATTATATTTTATTTTCATTATCTATTGAACAAAATCAAACCCACTCAGTCTTGGGTAAAATATTTGATGAATTTCACTCTCCCAAACTCATATCTTATTGGATGAATTTTTTTTTGAAGTGACAGACCACTTTTAGAATGTTTTCATCTTCCTAGTCTTAAACCTCCATTATATTCTAGATTAATTATTCATAACATCTATAAGAAACCACAAAAGTTTTATAATTATAATGGTTGATATAGAAATGAAGTTATATGAACCCTTCATAACTCTTTCAGAATTTGACTACCATGATTAAATGTTTTCCATTAGATGCATCACATTGTGAGTTCCTTATAATTGATGCTATATTTTTTAAGTCAGTGTATATATGACCATTCTTAATATTATGATTCATTTTCAATTTAAAAATTATAGAAACATTTTTCAACTTCATAATATATGGTCTATAAATTTTAATCTTGAACTGACTCCTGAAATCATATTTTTATATTTCTTCATGAATTAATCATTGAAAACTTTAATTGATTATTTTCCTAATTTATCTCTCAAATTTTAGGAAGTGATAAATTAGACGATGGTTTTGAATAATTTAAAAAGAGAAATTAAAATATATATTTCTTGAATTTTAAGTTATTATTCTTGATTTAATTTCTAAATTTAAATTTCGATATTTGAATGATATTTATTGATCACTTTTAAAATTCTTACATGGTTTCGAAAATATGAAATTTTATATGGCCAAGATGAATCATTGAGTGATTTTTATAAGTTTGTAAAATGTGCATTATTGGGAAATTTGGAATAATTAATTTTTCACATGGAGAAATTGTGTAGACCTTTATTTTTAAATTACCTCAAAACTTTTAAATGTAAAAATACCTTCGTAATTTCTTAGGTACTTTTTAAATGTAATTCTATTATTAACAAACCTCTTTAAATTTTTTAGTATTTGTTAAATAAAGAGGGTGTGATTACCCTTTTGAATGTGGATATAATGAAAATGTTTTGAATTATATCAAATGATTACTGATGGAATGGATGGAACTTTTTAGTGATTGTATTTTATGATAATTCCATTTCATGAAAGAGTTTATTTTTTCACTTCCCATTGATGGGTGTTGAAAATATGAATTTTCACATTGAGGGAGTTTTATGGTGGGTCTGATATTTGAATTGGTAATGATATGGATTGTTTTGGAAATGATCCCATGTTGATACAGATTGGAAATTCCCTTTATGATCCTCGTAACCTGATTATCTCAGTCATGTCATTTAATTGTTTATGGGAACCAAGTTAGTTATATAATATTACCAAGATTTTTTCTTTATAATGGACTCACTCCCAGACTAGTTGACCCATAGGTAATATAAGAAGTTTTTGCAATGGATTTGGGTCTACAAAAGTGGGTGAGTGTGGAATTTGTTTTTATGAGACTTTTTTAGAATCAACATAACTCTAATGGTCAGTCACGATTTATTAACTATATGGAATTTTGTGAAATCATTGTTATATCATGGTTTTACCCATGAAATCGATATACATGATACTTGACACATGACAATTATATTTTTCACTACTCGTCATCAAATAATCCCTTCTTGATTGATGTCCACTCTTAATTGAACTTCTTATTGATATGATTCACCTTAACTCAATTGTGTTTAATCTTACTGATATCATTGATGTCATTTGAATGATCATATATCCCAGTTTACCTAACATTGTCCTGTCAAATTATTTTCCAACCATTTCAAGGGTTTGGTTTTTAAATGAATGAAATTATTATTTTGATCGTTGATTTATAGAATGAATTTTTAAATTTTGAAGATATTTTTAAAACTCAGATTTTTTATAACCAAATCGTGAAGGATTAAATTTTCTATTTGGAATTTAAATACTTATACCCCATTTATTATAGTATCTTTTAAAAATATTTCTTAACTTATAATGTAAATATTTATAATCCCTATAAAAATAGGAATAAGAACTTTAGATTAAACAAATCAGTTTTCATTTATGGTTCATAGAATATATATTTCTTTATAATTTTCTCATGTTATCGTTATCTTCATTAGTGGGTTCTTTCTTATATGGATGAGGGAAAGTGACCTAGGATATGGTGGGTGGAAAAGGGACACTTGGATATGTGTTTTGACTGTTCTAATTTTTTTTCAATTTCTCAGTCATCTATTTATACCATAATATGGTTTTACTGATTTTCTTATATATTAATGTTTAAAAATAGTTATTTTTTATTGTTGTTTTATATTTTTGATTAAAACGTTCCTAATGGTTGGTTTGGATTCAAACAAATTTGTTTCAAACACAAAGGGTTTGAGAATTTTGTTATTTCCAGTGGTGATTATTATAGTTATTGGTTTAGATGGTACATCAGGCTAATTCATTATAATAAAAATTAAAAATATATCATGATAGTATGAAATTAAAAATTCTTAATTTTTGAATGTTTTAAAATATGATTTAGGATAATGGTTTAGGAAAAATTACTGCCAGGTGATAGTATTTTCTAATAACTATGAAAATAATATCTCTTTTTTGTAATATCTATGAGAGTGATGTATTATATCAATTTTCATCACATCAGTGTATTTTAATAGGTTGTAAAAATTATAAATAGTACTTCTGCTATCACACTTAGTTCCTATTTAAGTTAAACCCATTCCAAAATCAACGAGTGTGTATTAATCAACAATACATAAGTATTTTAATTTCTGGGCACCACATATTAATATATATTATTAGGAGTTTGAATGAGTAGGGATTAATTCTTTAATATTTTACTAATGATCCTTTTATGAAGTGGGAACTCTTAAAAGTACTATTTTACTCCATTCTATATCTACTTTAGTCAGTATTTGTGTCAAATTTGAGAAAAAATATGTTTCTAAGGCACAAACTATTTTAGGTTATAATGTAATATCTAGTTCAGGGGATATATAAAATACATATTAAATATTGTATTCCATAAAATTTGATTAAAAATATTCACATAATAATAAATAATTTTGGGGAGAATTTAAGTCGGGTTCCAAAAAATACCAATCATGAATTTCTATAATTTTTAATTCATTTATTTCCTAAATTCATCAAGATCAAATATAGAAGAGATAATATCTTCTAAACTAAATTAAGAATAATTATAAAACAACATTTAATATTTTCTCATATTTATTCACACTAAGTTATAATGTCTCAATCTTGTTTTTTAGAAATTTGAAAACCAAGTCAATAATTTGGTTCACCTGTCATTTTCATCTCTAAGTCACTTTGTATGTGTTCTAAAAAACTTATAGTTAATGGTTTTGACATGATAAAAATATAATTTCATTAACTTATTTTTTTAAAAATAATGTTGTTAAAATTAACATTTATATTTGGGTTTGGTTATTAATTTTAATAAAAACAATTATGTTGACGTAAAAAAATCTATTAAATGATCATAGACAACTCTTGGGGGTTTCTAATATCTATAGTGTGTGTCAATATTTTTCTAAATGTGTTCTAGGAAATATATAATATAAAACATAGGTGGTAATACAATATAAACCTCCTACAATACACATACAATAAAAAATTACATTAAACTTCTATATGAAAATGATTATTGTAAAAAAATTAGTGTTAAAGAATAAAAATATCCACATGGAATCATTACAAGTTAACAGTGAAAATTTATTATAATAACTCATTCCATATTTCTTATTATAACAATTCAAAACAAGTATTACCATATTATAAAAAGAAAAAAATATTCTCTTCCCCATTATTCTAGAAGACCCATTTAACACTTATAACTAGATGATATTTCATCCTCTCAGTCAATGTATAATGATTTTTTTCAGACTGATTGAGTGCCTCTTTAAAGGTAACTATTCACATTCATAACCTACTATTTTTTCTACATATTTTATTATTATTGGATGGTAATTTATGACTATCACACTCGTTTTAAAAAGAATTATGATTTATAACTGGCTGAGTTATATTTCCAATTTTTTTAATCTCTATGATGAATCCTTAAGATTGACTTATTGTAATGTAAATACTCATAAATTATCATTAAATACTATATTAAATTACATTAAAATATACTATATTAAAATTAATTATATTGAACTATTATTGGGATTATTAACATCCAATTATGGAACACCACTTTGGGCTAAGAAAAATTATTAGATTCTATATGTGAAAAAATGAAAGTAAAATTTTTTAAAAAAAGATCAGTTTTATCTAATTTAACACATACATATTATTAATGTCATTAATTTTTATATTTATAACAATATAAGAATTAATATTTTTTAATAAATAAATAAAATAATTTCATTTTCATTTGGATAAAATTTATTATTAATATATTTAGTATTTAAGATAAATATAATTTTTTAAAGAAAAACTTATTTAATAAAAATTAGGGTTTATTCCATTCAAAATTTGATAGGGGGTTTTGTTTAAATTATGTAAATGGTAAACAAAATTAAAGATATAAAAATATATATTTATATTTTAAGAATAAATATATTTAGATATGAAATAAATATTCATTATAGAACATGTAATGTTTTTTGAATTCAATAATTGTATTCGACAACATCATCCTATTGAGGAGTTATTAGTGATAAAAAGTATACATAATTATTTTTTCATTACAAAAAGTTTTATTATTAATAATTTAAAATCACTCTATCTTTATCACTATGAATTGAGACTGGTATATGTTTTTATAAATTTTTAATTTACAATAAAATATTTTTAGAGGAATAGAGTGCTTCCATTGAAAATGCTAAAAATGGGTGATAATAAATATAACGTTATCATTAACCAATACATACACAATTTTTTTAATCATATAATTTTAGTTTTAATTTGTATTTAATTATCCATCTACACTAACTATAAATAATCATTTATTGAGACTTCCTCAGTTGATTAAAAAATGTATTTTGTTTGCTAACCATATTGAAAATAATCACATATTGAAATTTAATTAAACATAAGTTCTGTTAACACTCATACTAATATTTTCCTGGAAATCATAGAAAATATATGAATGTATTATAACATAGACTTATATTCCAAATCTATAATTATTATTATATATAACATAACCATTGTTAATTTTTGCTACCGGGTCAACCTATATTCAGAGTGTGAAAATAATATTTTCCATCATAAGTTAAAATTAAAATTCCTTCAAAACATTTAATGATAAAATTTTCATTCACAAAGTTCACTAAGTATCTTTCATTACATAATTCTCTTATGTGGATGATATTATTAATAAATCTAACAAAATTTAAAAAATTAGAAATTAGTGGATTACTATGGAAAATAACATCACATATACCTGTTATCTAACCTTGAGTGATGTCTTTAAATGTGACTAATCCACAATTCAACATGATACATTATAAAAAATTAATTAATTTCCATTCATATATTTAGAATATCCAAAATATATATAATACACAAATTGATATTTATTACAATAGTTATTTTATTGAAAACCAATGAAACATTGAATTTGGAACCTTGACATTATTATGTCCAATGATTTAACCAAAATGGAATTTATGAACAATCATATATATAAACCAAATGTTTTCAACAACTATTAATTTTTTATAAATATATTAGTTATGAAATTATAGTGATTCATCTATATATAGACAATAAAAAATTATCTAGTGTCATATTTTGAATTTGTTTTTAAAAAGTTTCACTTTTTGAAATAAATAATTAAATTGAGAATTTGATTTTCCATAATTAAAATCAACACACAAATTCATTCTTCTTAGTTTTAACTATTTGTAACATTTATCAATATTCTATATACCATAATAAAAGATTTATGAAAACTTATTTAAACATGAGACTCAATATTTTGTGTTAATTTATAATATTTTATCATCATTAACATGATTTCAATTTCTAATAACACATATGTTATAAGATAGTTTATAAATTTCTAATGTAATCCTCGAAATAATATCATGAGATTTAGATGTACAAGAATTATTTGAATCAATATATTTTGAAATCTATTAATTCATTCTATCTAAGAATGTTATATAACTAACCCTTTTATCAAATGATTGAATATCCTCATAATATATTATTGAAGATAAACTATAGTATCCATTAAAATTAAAATTAAAATTTTCATAAAGGGACATTTCACCAACAGTTTGAGGGTGTACCTTAACTATTAAGAAGATATTAGTATTAGATATGTTAAAATAAAATCCTATAATACATTTGTATTCAATAATATAAGAATAACTATGAATATATATGGATGGATCTGTTATAGAAATATATTTTTCATTAGTGGTATGGTAGGATTCCTTATCCATCTCCATAGATCTCCCTTATTGGTTATTTTTTAAAAATGTTATGATAATTTAGCCCAATATGTCACATCCTTAAAGATTCTAAGTATATGGTTTTATAAGTATCTTTCTTCTAAAAATATTATTTTTAATATTTATTCCAATTATATAGAAATTTATTATTTCAAATGATTATATTTGAATAATAATCATGTTGTGCAAGATCTTCTTCACCACATTCTGAATTACATAAATTTTAATGATATTTATATTTTATATTTATATTACATGAAATAGAATATTAATAACCAAAAAAATGTCCAAAATAATGAAGTGAAATAATATTTAATTGATTTTTTATCCTTATTATCATTTCGCTACCATCATTTTTTATAATTTATTAAAGTACCAATTAGATCATCAGGAATATTCTTAGTTGGATAAAGAGTGTAATCAATTAGATATCACTTAGATTATGAATACTAGGGAATAAATTCTATAATCTTTTAATCAATTTGTAAATCGATTAGTTTTTCCAGCCCAATGAATTTAATCTAATGAATATTTTCATGAGACATTGATGAATATGTGTTACTCCTTCACCATGTAAAGATTAAATAACATGATAATTAAAACTTAACTTCACCGTTTGAGTTTCAATCACTTTATTTTTTCAAATATGAGTAACTTATAACATTATTAATATTTTTTTATCTATCTAACCATAGAGAACAATAGATTATTCTATAACATATAATTTTCTTGATATTCATGTATATCATTATAGGTAATATGAGAATAGTCTTAATCCATAACATTATATTTTTTAGTCATCAAAAGAAATATATCCACAATTGAATTAATAATAACCATTTTCATTCATCTATTCCAATAATCATAATCTACAATATAAAAAAAATCTGGCTTATTACTATTTAGTGTTTGAAAAATTTTGATATGAAAACCTACAATATGAAAAAAAAAAATCCTTATACCAAAACACTATTATTGTCTATAAACAACGACAAATTACATTAGGTAAACAAAAATTAGGCTCAAACTCAGTCGTTGGAGAATCATTATTTTAAACATAGTGTTTATCCTATTAATATAATATGGAAATACAATAACAGGGGGTTAATTGTAGTCTTAGTGAAACTTATAATATCCCCCACTCAGAAAATATAGTTTATCAAACATTATGATCATTGATCAATAATATAATAAAATTTAACATAAAAATAGTACAAAATAAATAATTAATTATTCTATGAATTTAGTATTTTCTCATTAAAATTGGTGAAACATATTGTAAAAATCAAAAAATAAATTGATCAAATATAATTTAATTAATAATATAATAGTGGAAACTTATAGAACACTTGTTAGATTAGAATCTAAAAACCTGAATGGTTATTACTACCAAAATAGAAACCATGATTCTAATCAAATTAGAAAGGAATATTGGTAAGTCTACTATATGGTATCTATGTTTATAAAAGAACTTATATCGAATAACCTAATAGATTGTATATGTATTCTAAAATTATAAATCTCTAGATAAACCTAACTAGGAGGTGTATTTTTTATAAAAATCATATTCCCTTAGTTTGTCTAATCAATATAGTTTATCATGTAAACTATAAATTGGATAGATGAACATTATTTTATGGAGATGGAATTAAATTCCATAAAAACCCTCAATAAAAATGATTGGAAGGTTTCCCTCTTCAAAACACCTTAATAGTTTAATTTAATAAATCAAAAAACCCATAGTTCTATGTCCTATAACTTCAAATATTAGTATTATTTGAAAAGTAAACAATTAAAAAAAAGTAATATTGTGATCATTATGAAGAAAAAATCACCAATTGATATCTCTTAACTCACATTAAAAACAACTAAAAATATTAAATATCACGAAATGAAACAAGATGATTCACATAAATTTTAATAGTAAATGATTAAACATTAAACTATTTTTTATCTTCCACTAATCCAATAATCTACATTTATTTATATATTTGTTTATCACTAACCCCAATAGTTGAATTTATAAATATTTGGGAATAGTTGTAACCACATATTATGAATGATCACATGATCCCTTGAAAAAATATATATCTTTCAATTTTATTCATTTTACCACGACAATGCCATAATAATGTATGAAAATTCAAGAACATCACATGAGTTTGGTGGAATAGTGAAAACAAAAAATTGTTACATAAATGAAAAAAACTATAAAACATAAAGTTATAACATATTTAAATATGAGTACATTGTGTTTTTCTAAATAAATGATAAAATGAGTATTGGAATAAAAAAAATCTAAATCAACTCTTTATATATTACCATTTGAACATTAAGACACCCATGAAAATAAAAAAAATATAATAATCACTATGAATCCACATGTGAATATTCTCCCCTCTATATAAAATTCTTTTATAAACTCATAACTCATAATTTGTACACTTATACTCTTTCACCCTCTTAATTGTTGGACCCATTATGTTATAAGATTAATATTAATTTTGTTTTGTTTTTTTAAACCAATTTTTTTTATCATGTATTTTGGAAAATGGGATTCCAAAATTTTGATTGAGTACAATTGAAAAATTTTGAATATCCCCAATGGTCTCCAAATCTGTGGTTGTGAAAATTTCAGGGTTGATGAAGGATTTTTACATATGGAGTATACAAACATATATTAAATTAATAGTAGATAGTACTTGTATAATATTTGGGACCATATCATACCTTCACAAGCTATATTGGGATAATATAATAAAAGGTATATGGAGAAAGATATATAGTAGAACATCTATGGGAATCCATCATAGATAGGTTGTAAAGGAATATGGTCATTTGGGATGAAGGATATATTATTTCAAGTGTATTAATAATTATTATTTGATATAAAATTTACATGGGGAATGGTTTGAGAAGGAGTTTTTTGGAATATAGGTTTTTAAGTAGTGTGAATGGAATTATATTTAATTTGGTGGGTTGTGAGTTTTGACGTGTGTGTTTGACAATATATACCCTAATGTTCACATAATTAGGAAATTATTAGAATTTAGAAGAAGATAGAGAGATTAATTTAAAAATATAAAATGGTATTAATTTCACATAAAATCTTCCAAATCCCATGGAAATGGGAACATCGCAATAAAATGTAGTTCATAATGATAAATGGATGCATGAAAGATTTCAAAAAGGATATTTTTAAGAAACTCATGAATGAGGATTACCAACAATTATATTGTGAATCAACAAATTAATAAATGTATTTTTTTCACTATATTACTCTAAGAATTATATTAGAAGGATTGTGGAGTACCATATGTGGTGAATTATAAACTAAATAACACTTATATCGAAGAATTTTTCATTATAGAAATTTATACACTTAATTTTCTGATTATTTTTTCTCTAGTATTAGAAATGTAAAGCAATGATCAAAGGAAGGGTCAATCGATGTTATATGATAAAGAAGACAAACTATCCCAAAATTCATTATGAAGGTAGTGTGCCTAACATGGATTGACCATGACTTAAAAATTGTTATCCCCCAAAACATGTGATGTTTAGTAGATTATGGAACTACTGATATGTCATTTTTATATTCCCTTTGTAAGGTCCTTAAGGGTTAATCTATGTAAAATCATTTTGTTATGATTTATATTTATACATTTTTGAATTTATGGAATGTGAAATAGAATATGGATGGTTTAAAATTATATACAAATATGAAGGAATGATCTTTAAATATGAAATAAATTTTTTACACTATGTTTCACCCCTACGATTTCCTTGTTTCTAGGTATTTAAAAAGTAGCATCAAAATAAAGGTTTAAAAAATGAATTTTTAAATTAAAGAACACTATTGAGATTATATAAAATATTAAATTTGTTCTTATATATGATAGAAAAAAATATCAACTATGAAATAATAATATGGTATATCATTATAAGTTATTATCATTAATTATTTCTATACCAAAATTCACGGGATTTAGGTTATTGATGTTTTAAAAAAATCTGTGATTAAAGTTGTTAATATGCTTCTAGATGATAATTAAAATTGTAAAATTACTTATCTAGAGAATTATTGAACTAAATTTATATGACTGATATCGATTGAACAAACATCATGGACATTTTCCACTAATTGAAAAAATGAAAAATGAAATAATAATGTAAATAAATTAAATCTTTATGTTTTTCAAAAATAAGCATCACAATTTGAACATTCTCCCCCATGAAAATACTTATATTTCATTCAACAAAATCATTGATGTTATGTGATTTATTTAGGTATTAGAGAAGAAATCAAATATATTGGTATTTTAATTACATTTTTTCCATGGTTGTAACCTCTATAAAATCCAGATGTATAATCTATTAACGATTGGTATATGGATAACTTATCTATTTATGAATTGTTATGAAGTTTTTTCATCAATAAAATGTTATTTATGGTAAATGTACAATTGTAATGAACTGACCAATTTCATCCAATCCTATAACCTGATCTGTACTTACATAACTCCTAAATTGAATTCTTGATATAAATATGATGGATACAAACAACAAGAAATAATAGATAGTCAATTGGGAATAGATTCAAAATTGAAAAATTCACTTAACCCATCTACGAAATGGATTACCAAATAATTTGATAATAGGATCAACATATATAAAAACAAAAATAAATTTAAAAATAACTATTACTAATGGAATATAACATTAAATCACACATCATAATATATATACAATAATTATATCTATTTTCATACTCAAAACAAAGGAAAAGACCAAAATTCCAATATATCATAATAATGATAAAAAATCATAAAAATTGGTCAACATGGGGGGACTATGTAAGAATAAACCATCCTATAACCACCATGGAGCTTTGTAACTAAGAAGGTCCCCCTAAATTCAATATACCAATACATATACCCATGTCTTGAAAAAAATGTTTTCATTTGACAAAAATTATATGTTTAGTATATGGAACAAAGCATAGAAACATATAACCCTAGATATATATAATTACAATATCTAGGAAAACCAATATGTCTTTTTTGAGAACTAATTTCTTTATTTAATGTTTTATTTTAAAAATAATTTCAATTGAAAACAAAACAATATAAATTACATTGGTTTTTTTCAAAAAAATCATTAGTAACATAATTAAAAAGGATAAAATAATGTTGTGAGTCCACTTAACATAAGAATTACCAACATACCCAAATATTTAATAAACATTTCCATAATAAACATTTGAATCATATATCCAAATAAAGGAACACTAGAGTAAGACTAAGATGCCTCAATCAAATAAGGAACTATTATCATGAAAAAATAATATAAAAACAAACTGAAAACTATTAATGTACTATATGAGATATAAAAATATTGGTTTAGTGAAACTAATTCTAAAAATTGGTTTTATGGACATCTATTCATGTCATAAAAAGTTTAAAACCTCTATAGGTATTCCACAAGACAACAATAATTCCATGGGAATTCTCATTCCACATGGACTTGTTTTGGAATCCACCCCATTCTTCCTCCCAAATTCTACCCATTCCCTTGGACAAACACATTAGATAGTCTATGATATCTGCTATGATTCTATTTTAATATTTCTAGCACACACACTGTCATGACCCGTCCCCTGGGGCCCATGTCATGACTACCCCAAACCCGCCTTCCATAGGCAAGGGGATGGCGACTTGCACCATAAAAAAATATCCCAAAAACTAGGAAGGCGTTTCCTTTAAACCTGTAGACTCACCCAAACCAAGAACACATCAAGACAAAACCACAAAGTAAACCATTTAGTAAACATGGTGTGTATATTATGTAAAGGGGACAGAATTCCAGCCAAATTGGAAAGTACAAGTAAAACTGGAAACAACTTTTGTGAAAACCCGACAATGACCCTTCCTGAAAGGTAGGCACAGCTCTTGTATGGTCTTCTCTACGACACATCTCATCTAATAGTCCACCTCCAAGCATCTTCCAATACTGGAACCCATAGCCTCGACCAATGTTTTCTTTCTTCTACACAAGACACAGAAATATTTGGGTGTTTCTCATGCTGGGGTGAGTATAACAACACTTAGTAGGGACCCCGAGACCCTCGAAAGTCTCCCAGAATCTACTAAGGATAAACCACAAAGCAAGACCATAACCTCAAAGTATGAAGGAATAGTCACAAACACTACTTAGGTATCTTCCAATACATATACCTATGTTATCAATATATATACTCATCTCAAACGTGAGGGTGGAATTACACAAAGGTAACACCATGAAGGTAGAAGTTCCACATAGGTAACCCCACAAAGATAGAAGTACCACACAGGTAACACCATGAAGGTAAGTACTACAAAGTTAAAACCACACAAAAGAATAGCACGAAGGTATCACCACACAGAAGTGTATCACACGGGTAAAGACTCATCTCACAACATGTATAACTTAAATATGAATGTGTTGATGATTAGCAGTTTTGATAGATCATCTTACTTTGTCGAGAATCTCAGTTGTTTACCCACACAGGATCAATGTTTACCCACACAAGATCTGATGTTGAACCACACATTATCTGGATACGACCCACATAGGTTCAGTATGAGCTGATGCACACAGGATCATTGAGTGTTGACCCACACATGATCTGAAGATGACCCACATAGGATTTGAAGTCTCCTCAAGCACAGCAAGCCACATGATTCCACACTATGTGTTATCGATTCCGGGAGGTTCTTCTCCACAGGACATTGTTCTATACTTGATCTAACGCGAATTCCCAAGAAGAAGTATGTCAAGGTCTGCCACTTCAAAAGGGACCCAATGTGACAGATAATGCGTCAATCGGATGCCCAGTCCATAAGTTATTTGCATTTATGTTCCGAGGGCCCGGTTGGATTCTGGTTCGATCCACCCAATCTGTACTCAAACATTATTCAAAACCGAATTGGAGTATACTAAAAGGACCGTCTTGATCCAATGATTCTGGTTCCATAGATGATTCATCAATCGGACACCCATATCACAAGTTAGGTCCAAAAAGGCGTAACTGGGTCCCCATCGGCCTAGGTCCGACCTAGACTAGGTGGGCCACGGCGGGCCCAACCCATGGGGCCATAGTCCGGCCCCGCCTGTGAAGGGGGTGACCCGGCCCTTCCCGCTAGGTGTGGCCCACGTTGCAGCCCATGGCTGGGGTGGCCCCTTGTGGGGGGGGGGGTCTTCCCTAGCCTCCACCTAAGAGGGTAGTCCCCCCCCCATGTCACCCGAATGGCCCATTGGCAGTTTGGTTTTGGCCAACCAGGTAGTGCCACGTGGCGCAGCCGGCTACACGCATGACCCACCGGAGGGGTCCTTCTCTGTGTGACATGGATGACTAGAATGGTTTGGCCCTGCTTCCAGTGGCACGAACATGAGCCGCTCCTCTACCGCGGTCGGCCGAGTGTCGGCTTCCCTCCGACCTCCACCATGGCCAAGCAGTCACGGTCTCTAGCTTTGACAGTGCAGACGCATGCCACTACTTTTCCATAGTTCTGCAGGCATCCAGACCGCTACTCTGCTCTGCCGCAGCCAACGGGTCGCAGCCTCTTCTTCCGGTGGCGTGGACGCACCACTGTCCTCCTCGTGGTCGGACAGTGTGTCGGCCTATGTTTGT
Organism: Viscum album; assembly: GCA_963277665.1. Lineage (NCBI taxonomy): Eukaryota > Viridiplantae > Streptophyta > Magnoliopsida > Santalales > Viscaceae > Viscum > Viscum album. The sequence continues at coordinate 1,719,675,022 of OY728143.1, forward strand.
TCCCTACTAGCACCGGTCACCGACAAAATTCCTCAGGTCATCGAGAGAGCTCCAGTGGCCCTTTATTCAAATCAAATAACTGTTGTGGGTTTTGGGACATTGTCGTCATTCCAAGACCAACGGGGTCAGATTACATTCAACCTAATGTCCTGCCCGCGAAGATCTTGTCATTCAATGAATTAGCAAAGGGATTGAGCCATGTTATCTTGGCTCACTCCCTCTATGTTAGATCAGTGATATACGACTTATGAGGATTGAATAACTATGTTGAATAACAATGAACAAAAAGAACAACCAAATTCAAAACCCCTACCTTAAAGTTCATTGCAAGTGTCACGAAGAAGGATATGAAGATGGTGACATCTGCGTTTCCTCGAACGTCGGTTCATTCATCGTTGGAGATGTTCTTCATTGGATGAGGTTCTTGCACCAACATCTCCTCTCTGCCAAAATTTCCATAAAAACCTCCCCTTTGTCAACAATCCCCAATAAGAGGTGAGGAGCCAACATTAATTGGGTTATGTTTAATTAATTCAATTAATGTTGGAACATTAATTGGGGGAATTCAAAGAATTAACTCACATTAAAAAAGGATTCTGGGTGGTCCCCACATCCAAGATTCAAATGAGAGGTGGGAGTATATGTGTTTAAAATAAATTATATGTATTTTATTTATCCTCTACGAAAAATAACAAAACCAAATTCCACCCTCAACCTATTGTGGTTGAGTTGAAGGTCTCCTTAAGTGAACATCGATGCAGCATGTTCAACAGTGTCCTCAATTTTCAATTTGATCCCCAATTCAAAAGTTAAAAAATGCCACTCGCACATTTACTGAACATACAAAAAATGTTCCAAAATTTATTTCGGGCACACCGGGCCTCGTAATCATGCACCATCAATTTTTTCGAACTCGTAATATTTCAATATAATTTTAAAAAACTACATGGAAAAAACCAGTTTTTTATATTCTCCCCACCTTAGGGCTTTGCATCCCCAAAAACCACAACACAAACTTAGGTTACAATTGGGGGTACTATGAACGAATCTAAGCCTCCCGCTCCCATGTTCTCTATTGGAGGTTCCCATGTTTCCAACAAATGCGCACCTGAGGTATCGACCACCCACGAAGGACTCGTTCATGTCGATCCTCAATCTCTATTAAACCTCCAAAAATCGAGCCCCACCGTCGATGTCCAGCTTTCCCAAGTCAATGATGTGCGAAGGATCATGAACGTACCTCCTCAATTGGGATAAATGAAAAACGTCATTCACCCAGTGTAACTTAGGTTGAAGAGATAAGTTGTAGGCAACCTCTCTAACTCTGTTGAGGACCTAAAAGGGTCTGATGAACCTCAGAGATAACTTGCTTCCCCATGAAAATATCTACCAACCTCATCGAGGTGATACCCATAGAAAGAAGTGGTCACCATCCTCAAAATCTAGAGGTCTCTGTCTCCTATCATCATATGACTTCTGCCTACTCTCTGTAGTCTTTATCTGCTCCTAGATGATCTGCACCTTCTCTGTGATATCTGATACCATCTATAGTCCCATGAGTGATGACTCCAATGGGTCATTCCAACACAGAGGTGATCTATAAGGTCAACCGTACAATGACTCGAATGGTGCAATTTTGATAGTTGAGCGATAACTGTTGTTGTACTCAAACTCCACCAAGGGAAAGTGATTCACCCAGCTACGACCAAAATAAAGAACATAAGAACACAACATGTCCTCTATTGTCTGAATGGTAAGCTCTATCTGACCATCCGTCTAAGGATGGAAGTCGGTTCTCAACTAAGGCTATGTTTGGAATGCCTCCTACAACCTCTTCTATTGCCATAAATTAAAACGTGCATCACGATCAGAAACAATCATAGATGGAACCCCATGAATCTGTACAATCTATTGCACGTTGAGGCATCCCAATCCCTCTACTGAACCCTACTCTCTGATAGGTAGGATGTGGGATGACATAGTGAGTTGGTCCATGATCACCGAGATAAAATCATGACATCGAGACGTTCATGGAAGTCCTATCACTAAATCAATTGAAATTCCATCACACTTCCACTCTGTCATGTCTATTGGCTAAACTAATCCTGATGGAACCTGATGATCTGCCTCTACTTGTGGACAAGTGAGGCACCGAGATAAAAACTAGGCCACTGCATTCTTTATTCCTGGCCACCAGTGCTGGCGTCAATGGTCCTGGTACATCTTCTCCACTTCTGGATGTACCGATAGAGGGGATGTATGAAACTCTCTCAACAATTCCTCCTATTGCACCACAAGTACTATAGTACACCCTCTAAAGAGGAGGATGTGCAACCTACCTTCAGAAAATCCATCAGGTGTCTGTCATATAGATATCTAAGCACGTCGAGCCTCATATTTAGTGTCTCTAAGCTATTCCTCCCAGACTCACTAAAGGAGTGGGGGAGTTACTGTCATAGACTGAAGATAAGTTGCTCCATCTTGATCCACATAGGATATCCTCAAAGAGGCCAGCTTCTTCATCAACTCACTTAGAAATTGTATACAAGATCTCCTACTAAGTGCATCCTCTACTACGTTCCCCTTTCTAGGAGTATAGACTATCTCGAAGTCATAGTCTTGTTGGAACTCAAGACATTGCCGCTGTCTTCGGTTCAGATCCTTCTAAGAGAAGATATAACAGATACTCTTGTTATAATTTTATACTATAAAACATTCTCCCGTCATGTAATATCACCACTTCATTAAGGCAAAGTCCACTACTTCTAACTCCAGGTCATGGGTAGCGTTGTTCTGCTCAATTTTTCTTTAACTGTTGAGAACCATTCATAATCACTGCTCTTTCCTGCATTAGGAAACATCCATGCCCTGTTCCAAATGCGTCATAGTAGAATATGTACCCAACACCCTCCTCTGGTTACCTCAAGATGGGGCCACTCTTCAGTCTCTGCCTCAGCTTCTAGAAACTCCACTGACATTTCTCTGACCACATGAAGGGTATCACCTTCTTCGTCAATGCTGATAATGGTTCCACAACTCCGAAAAAATTAGGCACAATCATCCAGTAGTAACCGACCAAAACCATGAAGCTCTGCACCTCCGTCACACTCCTGGGTGGATCCCAAGCATACATAGCATCAATCTTCACTAGATCCACTACAACTCCGTCCTCCGAGATGACGTGTCCCAGAAAGTGGATCTATCGTATCCAGAACTAGCACTTCGAGAGTTTACCATAATGATGGTGCTCTCGGAGTGTATCCAAAACTATCTATAGATTATTGGAATGCTCCTCCTCTATTGCTGAGTATATGAGGATGTCGTCCATGAAGACTAACTCTAAGCGATCAAGGTATGGCTAGAAGATCATGTTCATGAGTCCCATGATCACTGTTGGGGTATTGGTCAAACCGAATGACATAACCAAGAACTCATAGTGGCCATAACGACATTTTAAGGATATCTTCTGTAAATTGTAATCTCTTAACCTGAGCTGGTGATACCATGATCTGAGGTCTATCTTCGAAAACCAATGTTCTATCTTCAATTGATCAAAGAGATTGTTGATCCTCGGTATTGGGTACTTATTCTTCCTGGTCACTTGTTTCAGGAACTGATAATCCACAAAGAGTCTCAAACACCCATCCTACTTCTTGGCAAAGAAAAATCAGAGCTTCGCAAGGTGAAACACTAGGCCTAATGAACCCAATCATCTCCATGTCCTCCTGATATACTCACAGCTCTCGAAGCTCTGCAGGAGATATCTGATATGATGGTATAAGTATTTGTGTTGTCTAGGGGTTGAAATTGATATAAAAGTCCAACTCTCTATGAGGAGGTAGACCTGTAACATCATCAAGGAAAACATCATAGCACTGGTACACCACTACAGGATAGCTCAGACTCTCAACATCAACCACACCGGGGGTGAGGCTTGCCAACTGATGTGCAATCAGCTGCACCCTCCTCCGGGTAAGTCCGTCCGATGCAGCAAAGGATCCCTTCTCTTCGGTGATGTAAACCATGGTCCCATCCTCACGGACACAACACACTTTTCCCCAAATATAGTCAATATGAGCATTGACTGTAGATAACCAATCCATACCCAAGATGATGTTGTAAGGCATTGACACCACTACTAAAAGATCTAGCCAATGCTCTCTCCTCCTAGAGTAAGAACACGCTATCATCACCACTATGTAATCATAGAATCTTCTCCCGTTGTAGTCTCTAGAAATAAGGATCGATCCAACGGATCCACTGGAATCTCCAAGATCCGAACAAGGGCTGTGGAAATAAATGAGTGACGGGAACATGTGTTTGTAAGTAATACAGCAAAGGTAGAGTAGACACAGATCGTACTTCATATCATCTCCAGATATTCGTGGTCATATAACTCAATTTTCTAGAGCTGAGATCCTCCATGTCCACCATCTCCATGTGGCTAGGGTGTACAACCTAGAGGTGGTGGCGGTAGAACCTCGAATCGCCGCCCACCGCCTGATGCATGGACATCTCCTCTGCCATGTCTGTCTCCTACCTGCGGATCTCCTTGATCAAATCTTTGCCTCTGCATAGGCGGTCCTTCAACCGTATACTGGTCATCTGTACAGCAGGTTGGTCAGTAGTGAGACATGTGACCCTACCCTCCGCACGGGTAACATTGCCTAATCCTTGCCTTTTCGGCTCAATCTCCAGAGCCCCACACAACCGACCCAGTATGCTATGGTCGTCCACCTAGAGGTCTGGTCCTCTTGGACCTCTACATCATATGTCTACTGCCAGCTGCAGATTACAATGATACATGACGTCCGTTGGTGGGTTTCACTACTGGTAACTGCTCATCAAGGAAACTCTCCACTAAGACTGCTCGCTCAAACACCCTTGCCTACTTTGGGATCCTTAGAGAAATCATCAAAGCTCTAATCTCCCGTCTGAGCCCCCACTAAAAGATCTGAGCCCTAAAGAAATGGTCTTTCACCATCTTAGTGGAGTAGCATGAGAGGTAGGTGAACCTCATTGAATACTAAGCCATGGTCATGCTGCTCTACTGCATGTGGAGAAGCTCATGTATACGCACTGAGTGTAATGTCGTTGGGAAGAACTCTGCCTTGAACATGCTCTCAAATTCTGCCCATATGAGAGTGACCTTATCTTGAACCTGGAGAATTAAGCTCCATCATCTGCCCACTACATCCTAAAGAAGACTGGTGGCAAGGATCACCATGAGATCAGCTGGTGTCCCTACTAGTGGAAAAACTCTAACCACAACCTCTAACCTGTCCCCAGCTGCATGTGGATCCATCTCACCTTTGATCCTCAGTGACCCCTGGAACTGAAACTCGTTCAACTAGCTCAAGAAGTGTGAACCCTCTGCTTCTGGGGATGGTGGCATCGGCTACCCAACGTATAGTGGTGATGTTGGTACACCACCCGATGATACAATTGTCGAAAGAGGGCCCTGCACTGAATCTTCATCGCTCGGTGGGATGTTATCATGTACTATACCTAGAACCCTAGCTGTAAGTCTACATACAGGCATCCTAAAAAGAAACAGGTGAACTATAGTCATGAAGTTATACCCCGTGAGCTGACTCAATGTGATCAAAAAAGAAAACTTTTCAAAAACACTCACGCAATCAGTGTTTTCCTACATTGAGTTAGAAATCAGAAGTCAGGGTCCTGGTGTATGGATACATCAGCCACCACATCAACACTGGATTCCCCAAACTGAAAACCACACTCATCAAATTTAACACTATTTCCTATTAAAATATCAGAGTCTATGTTATTTAGAAGAAATGACTCCTCTAATAACAATTTGTCACAACCCTTCCCCCGGGGCCCATGCCGTGACTACCCAAAACTCGCCTTCCATAGGCCTAGGGTTGTGGACTAGCACCGAAAAGGCAATAACCTAAAACCGGGAAGGCATTTCCTTTAAACCTGTAAACTCACAGAAACCTAAGACACAGTAAGACACAAACACAATGTAAACTATATAGTAAACAGGGTGTGTAGAGTAAGTAAAGGGGACAAAATATAATCCCAACTGGAAAGTACAAGTAAAACTGGAAACAACTCCTATGAACACCCACTAAGGACCCTACCTGAAGGGTAGGTATAGTAATCTTACGATCATCTCTGCGGTACGTCTCGTCTTATAGTCCACCTTTGAGCAGCCTCATATCCTTGAATCCTCATCCTCGATCAATGATGTTTTTCATCTTTACTAGACACATCAAGGTGAAAAAATAGCTCATACAGGGATGAGTATAACAATACTCTGTAGGGACCCTGATACCCCCAATGGTCTCCGAGAATCCACAAAGGTAAGCCACAAATCAAGACCACGATCTCAAAGCCCGAAGCAATTGTCTCCAACACTACTTAGGTATTCTCCCATACATATACCTATGTTATAAATATATATTCTCATCTCACACATGATGGAATAATACCACAATAGTAACACCACAATGGTAGAATTACCACATAGGTAACACCATGAAGATAGAAGTACCACATAGGTAAAACCACGAAGGTAAGTAATACAATGGTAATGCCACAAAGAAGAATACCACAAAGGTATCACCATCCAGAAGTGTACCACAAAGGTAATGACTCAGATCACACCAGGTATAACTTAAATATGAATGTATAAATGATTAAAATTACTGCTAGATAATCTTACTTCTTCAAGAAGATCTACTGTTGACCCACACAGGATCGAAGATGACCCACACAGGATCTGAAGTCTCCTCAAGTACAGCTAGCCACAGGATTCTGCACTAAGAATTCTTGATTCCAAGATGTACTTCACCTCAATTCATTGGTCGATACTTCCACTAACGTGATGTCCCACAAAGATGTATCCCAAGGTCTATCATGTCAAAATGAACCTAACACGACAGACTGCGCATCAATTGGATGCTCGGTCTGTAATTTATTAGTTTTTATGTTCCTAGGGCCCGGTTGTATTTGGGATCGATCCAAGTCATACGTACTCTACCTTTATCCAAAACTCAAGTGGAGTATATCAAAAGTGCCATCTCGATAGAAGGATTATGGTTCCATAGATCATTCGTCAATCAGATGCATAGATGAAAAGTTATGGTAAAAAAGGCTTAACAGAGTCCAGATGGGCCCGGGTCCGGTCCGACTCGGACTGCCCGGTCTGAGTCAGACCCGACCCAGTTTGGGTCCCAGTAGACCTGGACCAGTGGGCCCATGGCAGGCCCGGCCCATGGGGTCGTGGTCCGGCCCGGCCCGTTAAGGGGGAAGCCTGCGGTGCAGCCCGCGGCCGGGGTTTCCCCTTTCAGTGGCGTCCGCCCTTACCGCCATACAGGATAGGAGTACCCCCAGGTCACCCAAATATCTCGTAGGCCATTCGTTTTTTGGCCAACTAGTCAGTGCCCCGTGGCACCACCGGATGGAACGTGGTACACGCCAGATGGGTCCCGTTTGGCATGACGTGACACAGAGGAGACTAACAGACATAGAGTGTTGAGGAGGTGATCTATACCTACCCTACAGGTAGGAACCTCAGAGAATAACCTTGTATCTATTTTCCATTTTCTTTCAGTTGTATTGTACTTTGATTCATACTTGTACTTTTACATTTGGTCTTGTATTTTGACCCCTTTTTACTTTCAACACTCTTTTACTACAAGATTTACTTTTTGGTTGATTCTTGTTTTGTTCTTAGACTTTGTGTCTATACTTGTTAAATTGGAAATGGATTCCTATTTAAGGGATACACCTTTCTGGTGCTAGTCACCAGCCCCTGGCCTATGGAAGGCATGCTTGGGGTAGTCACAGCACGAGCCCCAAGGGATGGGTCATGACACAAACAAATATCTTTGTTCTACCATGACCTACACAGTTAAAACCATGTTAACTTTAACATGTTATAACTTTATAATACATTTAAACTACATTTTCATTGTCCTTATGTTCCCATAATAATTAATGAAGTCAACAACATAAAATATCTCAATAGGGCATCCTTCAAAAAATATTAATGATTATAGAATCACTTTGATCCACTTTAAAAAATATATTGAATGTATTAAACCATAATCCCTTTCAAAAGCCACATTAAATTATTAAAATGACAACCATTTACAGGATCACATCTATAAAGGATAACATGTTACCAATAGATAAAATTAGGTGAAAATTATTAAAAAACAAAGGTATTAAAAGAATAAATGGGAATTCATGGAAATGAACAATTAAATTGAGACACCCTATAAAGTCCAAACTAAACCTTATCATCTTTCACTAGAATACATTTAATCAATGAAATTAATTCCCATACTTGTATTCTAGAAACAAATAATCCAAAACAACCTAAAAATCAATTTTTACTAAAATTTGATTTGGGTTTTCTAGACACTATATTAATGGATGGGAGAATCAATATAATCGAGATGAAGGTAAAAATAATGAATAAATCAAGATTACCTCAAGAAAAACCAATAAGGATCCACAAACTATCCGCTAAAATTATGGGGATATATCTTTAATTCCGTATGGTGCTGGTTTCAAATGATAGTATAGAAACATGAGGCCAAGGGGATTATAATCCAAAATATTAAAATGGTTAAAAACAAAATTTTAATCACCCAGAAAAACCACATGAATTTTCTTCATATTAAGGAAAATATTTTCCAATCATGTATGTGACACAATCTCCATATTAACCATAATTTTATAGTATTAGGAAAACCTCACATGTTTCTAAAAACCATGATAATGTCATGAAAATTGCATTGTCCTCTAGGAATCACTATCACATATAGTGTTTTATAGTTAGGAAAACCATGCATGGACTACTTTATTAGGATGATTTCCCCAAAACCAATGTTCTTAACCTCAAACTATTAAAAATTCATGTAGTGTATAAATAAAAATTAAATCTAAAATTAATACATGTTAGTGACCCATACAATGTCACAATTCTCTCCACAATGAATCCTACAACTACTAAAATTTATCATGTCTATGCATGACAATATAGGTGACGCCACTACAGCAGTACTGAATTTTCCTACTCCTAAATATCCTAGAAATTTCCACCATAATACCATATAAAAAATTCATTTTATTACAATAAATAACTTATTTTAATAATCATTCCAATGAACCATCTTCTTAACTACAGTTATTTTAGGCTGTAACACTAATTCTTCTAACTCTGTTAGTATAGAAATTCAAGAACATCCTAAATGGATATTATATATTTTTAGATGAATATTAATTACATTACATAAACAAATTCTTAAGGACCATAATATTTTAGTTACATTCAAAAAAATTTATACAATATTTTAATTCGGTGAAAGATCTTCAACATATCCCATAAAGTTCTCCCCCTTTATAACTATTTATAGACACAACATACGTAAAATATTTCTTGATAACATGGGGAATGGATACCTAAAAATGGGTCAGATCACATGCTTGATAAAGATAATCAAGGGAGATATATAATCATAACAAGATAATAATGATATGAGTACATGATAATAACTTATAAAAATATTCCATTGAATTCAATGAATAGAATAAAGATTCGTGGAATAATGATTTCTAGTTTATAAGACATTATTTACAAGGAGATAAAATAACATGGGACATGTTATAATATCATCGATACAATATAAGTAATTTATCAATATATAATAGCTTTGAAAATCATTTCTATAATATTCACAGATCATTTAAAAAAACATATCAAGGTAAAATAATGTTGAGAAAATATCCTCAGTGGGATACACCACCATGCCCAATGTCATCCATTTATTTATATATTAATGGGTTCACTCCTTGAAACATCAAAAATGTCCAGGTTCCCTCCCACGAAAATATTAATAGAAAAATTTCCTTAATGAACTAGGATCAATCCCTATTTTATTAAATTATATCTGATGAGATATAAATAATTATCCTATTATTTGGAGAGAGATATAGGTCCCACTTTTCATTGGTTATACCTTATCTTCTATGCTTAAATAAAACTTAACCAACTTCTTTGTTTATAACGTAAAAAATTCCTTTTTTATAAAGTAACCACTATTACATAACAAAAAAATCATATGTGTTACACAATCTAACGTCCCATGACTAACGTACATAGACATTGAATTTTTTTTGTAGAATACATAATACATTTCAAAAATATTTTCCAAAATACTATATTTGTTTAGTATCTTTGGAAACATGTAACATAATATTCTGTCTTGGTGAAAGATCACCAATATCTCCTATAAAGATCTCAATATTTTGTTTCTAATCCAAAAACCATTCCTTATATCCTGGGGAAAAGAAACATATCAAAGGGATCATCTCAAATGATTATTAAGATTAAACATGAATAACATCTTACCAAACATAAACATAAGAATGTGAAAACATCAACATAAATTTTTAATATCAAAATCAAATATCATGAAATAAATCATTGAAGTGCGTAAGGAATAGATCATAAGGAAACATTAACCATGATAAGATAACATTGGAATCAAACATGGGATTGTGGAAAATAAATAATCACATAATATGACATTCATAGTAGCCAATGTATTTCTTCTAAGACCATCATAAGGGACAAAGTCTATTAATTAACCAGATTTACATGTTGTTCTATCCATTTATTACTGAACCGTATTTACATTATGTTCTATTCATGTCTATATTATGAGAAATAATTATTTACCAATGTAATTGAATAGATATATAGGTCCCACCAATCTCATAATTAAATAATTCTTACATGTTCCAAAAAAGCATAGATCATTCATCATAGCATTACCAATGAAATAAAATGGGTTGCATAAACATAATTCGACCATTATCCATATAGATTAAATGGATTTCATAAAATAATTCCATCATAAACAAAATAGATTCAAAGTAATAACAGGGATAGAAACATAACTCTATTCAATCATAGATGAAAAATTATTTTCATAAATGACTGGAACATAACTATTGAAGAAAATATCCTTTCTTTTTCAAAAACATTTTATTTTCTCAAAATGACACAAAATTTTAAATGAAAAGAATTTAATTGAAAATAAATTTAAAATCATTTAGAGGAAGCTTCAAGGAAATTAGTTTTTCGGAAATTGTAAAAATATATTTGTGCAATATAAGTTAAAAATACATTCTTCTAGTACTCTTGCTGGAAAAGTCAATGACTACCTCGTACGAAAAAAGAAAAGAAAGATTACTTTCATACCATTTAACTAAAATTAACCAATGGGTAAACATGAATTTAAAAAATAGTGTAAGGATAGAAATAATATTATATATTTTTTAAACTTGTATGTTCATGATAAATATGCCCTTTTAAATTCTTAATTATAAACAATCTCAAAAAATAATGACATTCTCGAATTATCCCTAAACTTAAGTTAGATTTCTTTCGTTTGTGTCCATAACATATGTATAGTGGGCTTAAACATATTATTAACTATTAAAAAGTCCATTATTATATTTATTATACCATATATTATTCACTTATGTCTTTATATTACTCATTAATTTGTCAATTCCATGTTAAAGCAACATTCTGTGTAATAATTTTTCAATTTTTCATACGGGCTTTGACTTGTTATTCTTGATATTATTGTATAGATCATTATTTACTTATGTATAGAATGTAAAACATGATTTATATATCATATACATTTATTATATATATATAGAGAGAGAGATTAGATAGATTAATTAAATACAATACACTATTCATCAAGACGGTAGGTTGTTTGTACGCGTGAACGTTGTTTTCGTTTCTTTATTAAATTGAATAGAAGTAAGTAAATGAACGATATCTTTATATATATATATATATATTCTGTCAGATTAGTTTTTCATATATTTCATTCTCATATATTAAATATACTTTTTGATCATTTTTGAATGGTTAACATGGAGAATGAATCTCATCGTGTCGTAGAGATGGTGGGTCATACGTACGCATGAGTGATGATATCATTCTCATAATTCATAAATGGAATTTAATTGTTTCCTTTACTATATTTTAGAAACAATAAAATTTTAAAATAAACATATATTGTTATTACAACCATTTTTATACCCATCCATGTAAATTGGTGCTGAAAAAATCGATTACACCATGGCATGAAGACTGTAAGTTGTACATATGCATGCATAGTGATTTTGTTTTTCTTATGATGGATATAAAGTAGAATATGGTTGTTTCATAATTATAATAAAATCTCAGTATATTATTTCTACTTGATTTATTATTCTATAATGAAACCACACATGAAGTAGAAGTATAAGTTGAGAGAAATATGAAAGAATAAGGAGAGGGGATTACCTCTTTTTTGACATGCTCTCATTATATATCCTCTTACTGGAACTAGAGTTTTTCTTTTGAGAAGACCAGAACCACTAGAATGTAAATAGGTAAGTTTAGAATAGAAATGTTATAGTATGGACGAACATGAAGTCTAAATTAGTTGTGGAGAAATGGGGGAGGATGTTCTCTTTTATAATTGAGGTGAGGGGCACTTTTGGAAACCTAAAAAATGTTAATTTATAATAAAGTAAAACCCCACTAAAACATCTAAAATGTACCAATAATGAAAAATTGATTATATAGTGTTGTAATATCATCATAAAATAAATTTTATACCAGTATTTATTTTCATTCTAACTTTATCATTACATTTAATCACTTATTTATTCTATTTCATTTTTACTAGGCTAACAAATATGTCAATATTAAAAGGGTAAAATATGTACTTATTTGATGTCATTTATATCATAAATAAATAATTTTTATAATTTATGACCGTATAATACTTATATTATCTTTTTTAAAATTATTTATGATTTCTAACTAATATTATAAAAAATCATTTTGATAAACAATAAATAGTGTTGATTTTGAATGTTTTCAATTTATTGATTATTTTAAAAATATAAAGATAACACGTTAACTTCTAAAACACTATTTTATTATATTTATATGGGGTCATGGGTATCAAGTAAATTTATTGGGCATATTAATTCTCCCAAAATATATTTATTTTAATATTTTCAATAACATTTATTTGATATCTCTATTAATTAAATAATTACTACAATGATTTTGTATAGTTATTTAATATACATATCTGTTAAGTAAAACTTTAAACTGAAATACTATAATGATGAATAATTTAAGATATTTCATGAAAATATATTTACTGGAATTTATCTTCAATAAAATGAATCATTAAAGATGTTATATTTATAAATATATTAATGTGACATCTTTATCATTACTTCAAATACAATAATATAAATGTCATAATCTCTTCCATAAGGCTCAAAATGGTCACTAGGAAGACCTTTGGATTATTATGGTCGACATATACTCAACCAAATTGATCTGTTCACATGTTTGGTCGTTTTTATACTTATTAGGATTTTAATAAAAATTGTTTAATTGATTTCTCATCAATTAATTAATGTTTATATCATTAAAGAATAAGACATTAAGGTCATTATTTGTTTCCAAAAAATTAAAAATAAATTTCTAGGACGTAGGTAATTGTTTTATATTTCCATAGACTATTTACTTTTGAATCTAAAACCTGGTTATCCCTATAATAAATTTACTAATATTATAATATATGTGAGTTTTCCATTCTGGCACTTTCATTGTTTTTATGAATATCTATGTCATTTTTAATGTAATGTGGACATTAAATGACTATGTTTAAAACCTAAGATGTTAAGGGTAAAATTATATTAATTAGATATTATTGTGGCTGGTCCTTGGACTATTTTATTGTTCTTATTATATTATTTGTTACACTAATTTACATGATTTTCCTTTAACCGTGTTAAATAAAAATTATCGTAGTTACTATTCATATTATCAAAAAAATAAAACAACCTAATAAAATAGTTTGGACATAATAATTACCAATACAGGAACCATTTTTAAAAATTCAAAACACATAAGTTTCATTAATTAATTTAATATTAATCATTTTTTCGGAATTAAAATAGGGTTTTTGTTTAAAAGTTAAAACATTATCAATGATTAAAATGTTTTTACATATGAATTAAATGTAAAATTAATGAAAATGTCTAACATTATATTAAATAATAAAAATAAATTTTATTTATAAATTAAAACCATTCAATAATATAACATAACCATATAAATTATTTTGAGGGAAAATATTGTTTTTAATTAAAATTTTGCGAATTTTTACTATTCATCAAAATATGAATGTTATCAAAATATTATAAAAAATTGATCCAAAGTAAAATATTATTTACTGCTTCTAAATAGGAAGTTTATTTTGTCATATTGAGCATATAAAATTGTAAAAAAACTGGATTTAAAATAGGTGCACGATCAATAGGTGGTAAAACTATATTTTTTTAAAAATGCTTCTTTTATCAGATAAAATTTAATTTCATTCATATATCATGTTATAGAAAATATGTGAGATGAATTCAAAAGTTATATAAAATTTAAAATGTTTTTAATACATTTCATAACATATAGTCTAGATCCCATTATGTAATAATATTTTAATAATATATCTGTGTTTATCAAAAATTGTTATTGTATACAATGCAAGCTATTGAGGAAGGTCACTCTTGCATGTAACACAACCCAAGTTAGTATTTATTTAAGTGAAAGACTCCTTTTGTGTTACATAGAATGTAAATCAAACATAATTCGTTGAACAAAATCAATACTCAGTGTTGCGTGATGTGAATTCAATCAAAAGAACTTGAAATTATATGTAACACAAACCTAGAATAGTGTTGTGTATACTACAAGCTAATATGGTGATTCATATAGGGATAGATAATTTTGGTGTAGCATAAAAAAGAAGTCATAAAAGAAATTAAAAACAATATATCGCATAAAATATCAGGTTGTTAAAATCTACCCCCCTTAAAATAAATTTCTCCATTGAAATTCCTTTGGGTTATATTGGTTTACTACATGAAAGTTTATTTCATAAAAACACACACAGTAAAATTGAATACTAGAACATAATTTTTAAAAAAGTAAATTTAGAAACATAATACTTATCCAAAGTAACTCATCACAGAGTTTCCACATAAGAGAAAATTGGTGGGAAGTGAAAACAAGGATATGGAAGAAAAATTTAACCATAATGTTCTGATGGATAGTGATAGAGAAAAAGTTTTGGATAACGTTAACAACAAAAAATCCATAAATATGTGATGATTGAAGGGACCATCTGATTCATTGGATAATAAGGTAATAGGGTAATATTTTTTGTTTCCAAGATCCTTTTCCTGAAGTTGAAGTATTTTCAAAGAAATACTTACTTGATTTCTGTACAATCTCATCATCAGTCATGCCTTGAAAAAAAATTTCTTCATTTTTTTTTCAAGAAATGATGTTTAATTTTTCATTCCTAAAGTTTTAATAGATCATGTGATCCATAAATTGAATGATAGTTCATTCCATATATCTTTATCACAAAATGGTAAGCACAAGTTATCAAATATAAATAATTCCATCTACAGTGAGAATAATCTTTTATGGCTCCAAAAATGGACTTATACATTATCTATAATACCACTTGAATAATGTAAAACTAATTTAAACTAACAAGGACTTCTCTTTGGCTAGTCTTAGGTGACAAATAACTATAACACTTCGGTTATGGGTTTTATTTCCCACAGCCTTGTCCGACACGATGGGTTGTCGACCATCCGGAGAGTTGTTCTTTTTCTAAAACTATATTATTATAACATTACAAAATTAATATTTAAAAAAATAGATTTAAATAGTACTATAATATTTCAAACATAATCCATTACAATCTTTTGGAATATCCCAAATACTTCTGTACAAAATCCTAGTAAACAATTAATACAAGAAATGTCATATAACAACCTTGTTAATACCTTCATTTAAGCCCTATATATCACAAGATATGACTTGTTGGTCACATTCCAAACATTTGAATGACTTCCTAAAGCATTATATTTAGTCAAGGTAATAACCTAAATTAACATTTATCCTTATTTAAAACATTAATGTTTCCTTATTCAAAAAAATATTGGAAATAATCCTTAAGTCTTGAAAAGTTGTATACTTCATCTGTGGCAACATAACCCATATATCAAAAAATCCTTACCCATTTCCAAGGTAACAAAATATACCCTAATTTACTTATTCATATCAAAGATATCATTACCAAAACATAATTATCTCAAAATCATGCCCATATTAAGTGTTATACTTCCATTAATAATGGGTATCTTATGAATATCACCTTCTCATTAAATCACATTTCATATATATTATAATTATTCAACATATTCTTGAAAATCCTTACTGAAAAACATAAACATATAATCCTTATATAATTCACCATTCATCATTCATGGATTAAAATACATAAAAAATCCAATCCTTCCACTTTAATGGTTGGAATAGAATACGTACTTCCTTGTCTTAGAAGTATATTTTTATGTCTAGGGATTGATTTTGGTAATTCCCATGTTTTCCACAGATGATACATTGAACTCCATAATAATCTGTCACTCTATAACCCATTTTCGCATAAATATAACATATTACACCCCATTTGAGGTATTCCACATATTTCATCTTCCCTTCTTCTTCACATGTAGTATGGTTAACCTTACATCATTTGATCTTCATAAAATTTAATCATTTATAAAAGTTCATCATCCTCTTATTCGATGTGTTAGGAATGTCACCAAATCTCACATTGTTAATCATATATCGTGATAGCTTAGTCGATATAATCGTAATATATTTTCCTCCTATCATTATCAATTTTTTTTCTCATAATCACAATATTGTCCACCAAACACAATATTAATCCAATTCTATATGGTTTCCTCCATTATCTAAAACCAAAAATCATGGGGTTAGAAACACATCTCATAGAAGAAAACAACATAATCAAGGAGGAGTACTTTCAATATGTAACATATTAGGTTTAATCCTATGTAATTCATGATATTTACCATAATTCAATGATATTAACCTATAATTATACTTATCCATAGGAATATCCATAGATGTATACTTATAAATATCTCTAGAGATCTCCCTAAAGCTTTCTCATCCAATTTTCCAAAGGTTAACTAAGCATTCTATTTGATACCAACTCTAACGACCCAAGAATGATGTACATGGACATTACATTTATTTTGTGGAATATATAATAAATTAAAAAAACATATTCCTAAATATCATATTAAAATATTTTCTTTGGAAACATGGATCATAATATTCTATCTTGGTGAAAGATCGTCAACATCTCCCACAAAGATCTTCCCCTTTTGTTTTCCTACCCAAATCCTTTCTTTATATCAGGGGTAAAATAAACATATGAATAGGGAGAGCTCGAATGCTCCGTAAGGGTAAACATGAAAAAATTCTAACAAAACATAAACACATGAATGTGAAGAAATGAACATAAATTTTTAATATCAAACTAGTTCGTCATGAAATAAATCTTGGCAGTGCGTAAGGCATAGATCATAAATGAAAATTTACCATGATAAAATAGAATTTCCAAAAAAATATGGGGTTGTGGAAAATAAAAAAACACATAATATTATTTCTATAGTATCCTAGGCATTGCTTCCAAGACCATCATAGTGGACAGAGTCTTTTACGAGACCAGATTTACTTGTTGTTCCAGCCATGTATTAATGAACTAGATTAACATGTCGTTCCACATATGTATCATTGATCCTGATTTACATTCCATTCAATTTATGGATATATCATTAGATATAAATCTTTACCCATTTAATTGGATGGAAATGTAGTTACTTCCCATCTTATATTGATGTCATTATTACATATTCCACAAAACCAAAAATCATTCATCATAGCATAACCCATGAAATAAAATGGGGTTCATAAAAATCATTCCAACAAAATCCATAAAAAATTAATGGATTTAACTAAAATAATTACATCATAAACACAATAAAATCAATTTAATAATAGGGATATAAATATAACCCTATTTCATCATAGAAGGAAAGTAATTTTAATAAAACACTTGCACATAATTCTTGAGGAAAATATCATCTCCTTTTCAAAAAAAATTTCTTTTCTCAAAATCCAATGATATTTTAAAAGAAAATATTTTCATTGAAATAAAATTGAAATCTTATAGAAGAATAATCGTGGAAATTAGATGTCTTGAAACTGTAAAAATCCATTCTTCCCGTATAAGTTAAAAAACATTCTTCTCATACTCTTGCTGGAAAAGACAAAAATCACCTTGTATGGAAAATGAAATAAAGATTCCTTCCATAACGTTTAATAAAAATTCACAAATGGGTTAAATTTACATTAAAAACTATTATATCAATATAAATTATATTATATATCTTGGAAACATGGATTTGGATGATAAATATACCCTATTAAATTCTTATATATAAACAATCTGAGAAAATAATGTGATTGCAGAATTATCCCTTACCTTAGGTCCGATTTCTTCTGTATGTGTCAAAAACTCTTGTATAGTGTTTTTAAATGTATTATTATCTTCTAATAGAACCATAAAAAAATATATTTATATCATACATTATTTACTTATGTATTTATATTACACATTCAATTTTCATTTCCATGTTAAAAGAATATTTTGGGTAATAATCGGTTTATTTATTGTACATGTATGGACATTTTATTCTCCATATTATTATTTAGATCAAGATTTTCTTATATACTGAATGAAAAAAATTATTTATATATCATATATATTCATTATATATGTATAATAGATAGATAAATGAAATGGAATACACCTTCATAGAGATGGTAGGTTGTACGAACGCATGAACATAGTTTTCATTTCCTTATTGAATGGATATAATTTAATGAAATATATAGATATATATATCTAGTAGAATTATTAGGTCATACATTTCATGATAATTTATTATACATACTTTTTAATCATTCTTGAATGGTTAACATGGAGTATGAATCTCATCGTGTCATGGAGATGGTAGGTCGTATGTACGCACGAGCGAAACTATCATTCCCATAACTCATGAATGTTTTTGAATTGTGTTGTGTACTATATTTTAGAATAAATATAATTTTATAATAATAATATATAGTTATTACATCCATTTTTATACTAATCCATGTAAGGTGGGGGTGAAAAATAGATTACACAACAGCATGGGGCGGTGAGCCGTACGTATGCACTCATGGTGATTTTGTTTTTTCTATGTTAGATAGAAAGTGGAAAATGTTAGTTTCATAATTACAATAACCTTTAATTATATGTTATACGAGAGTTATTATTCTATAATGAACTAAATCATGAATTATAAGTAGAATTAGAATAAAATATGAATTAATCGGTTGAGGGGATCACCTCTTCTTTGATGTGCTCTCTTTAGATATTTTTTTAATGGAACTATATTTGGCCTTTTAAGAAGACCTGAAACGCAATAATGTAACTAGGGTAGTTGGGAATATAAATGGGTAGGGAATGGATGGTTTTTACATCTTAATTAGTTATGGAGAAATTAGGGGGAGGTTCCCTTTTATAATTGAGGTGATGTACACTTTTGGAAACCTCAAAAATATTAATTTATAACAAAATGAAATACCACTCAAAAACCTCAAAAAATCCAAATTTCGTAAATTAAATTAGATTGGGTTGTAATATCATCATCCAATAAATTTTATATAAGTTTCTATGTCCATTCAAACCTTAACATTTCAATTTACCACTTTGTTATCCTATTTCATTTTAACTAGGGTAACAAAAATATCAATATTAAAAGGGTAAAATAATATCATATTTGATGTAAATTAGATCATAAATAAACAATTTTTAACATTTTTTACCATATCATAATTAATCTATATTTTAATAAATGTTTTATTATTTTTAAAAAATTTAATAAAACACCATTTTGATAAACAATCAATGGTGTCAATTTTGATACTATTCAATTTCATGATTTTTAAAAAATAAAAATATAACGAGTTAAATTTGAAAATTTTATTTTATTATATTCCTATGAGGTAAATGTATTCTATTAAATTCATTTGACCTATTAATTGTCCCAAAATAAATTTATTATATATTTTTAATGACTTTTATTTGATATATCCTATTATAAAATAAATAGTACAATGATTTTGTGTAATTAATTAATATACTTTTTTTTATACTAAAAATTTCAAATAAAATACTATAATGAAGATAAATTTAATATATTTGATGAAAATTTATGTAGTGGAATCTATATACTATACTATCAAACATTAAAATTTTTTCACTTATTAATTTATGAATGTGACAAATTTAACATTACTTTAATTAAAATAATATAAAGGAGATATTCTCATCTATAAGGATCAAAATGGTCACTATATTTACATTTGGATGATTATGGTCGATATATACTAGAAAATTAAGATTTGGTCATGTGTTTGGACATTTTTATGGTAATTAATATTTTAATAATAATTGTTTCATTGATTTCTCATCAATTAATTAGTTTTTAAATCATCAATGAATAAGACATTAAGGTAATTAATTATTTCCTAAAAATGAAAAATAAATTTTCATGATATATTTAATTATTTTATCTTTCCATAGAATATTTATTTCTGAGGATATATCCTGGTTATCCCAATATTAAAATTATTATTCTTATATGATATGCGAGTTTGACATTTTGTCACTTTCATTGGTTTTATAAATATCTATGTCATTTTCATTGTCATGCATACATTAAATTACCATGTTTAAAACCTAATATGTTATTGGTAGAATTGTATTCATGAAATAGGAATTAATATGTTTTTTGGATAATTTTATTTTCCTTAAATGTAAATTTTTACACTAATTTACCTGATTTACATTTAATCGTGTTAATTAAAAATTACCGTAGTTAATATTAATAATATCAAAAAAAAATATAAGTAACCTATTAACATAACATTGACCCAGTTATTACAAATATAGAATCCATTATTTAAAATTAAAAACACATAAATTTAATTAATTAATTTAAAAATAATCTTATTTTCAGAATTTAAAAAATTTGTTTCTGTTTAAAAGTTAAAACATTGCAAAAGATTGAATCGTTTTTACATATGAATCCAATGTAAAATTAATTAAAATTAATTAAATTATATTGAAATATAAAAATATATTATATTTAAAATTTAAAACCATTAAATAATAAAATTTAACTATATAAATTATTTTTATAAAAAAAATATATTTTTAATTAATATTTACCAAATTTTTACTATTCCTCAAAATATGAAAGTTGTCAGAAAACTATAAATAAACCATAAAAAGTAAAATATAATTTCCCTCTTCCAATAAAAATGTTTATTTTTCTAAATTAATCTTATATAAGTGTTAAAAACTAGACTTAAATGGGAGTGCCATCAAAAGGCGGAAATACTGTATTTTTTGGAAACATGCTTCATTTATCCGTAAAAATTGCATTTTAATTATATCAAGTCCAAGAAAATATGTAATATTAATTCTAATATTACGTAAAATAAAAAATTTGGTTTATACTATTCATAATGGCTTTTTTATATCCCATTAAATAATAATATTTTAATAATATATTATTGTTTAATGGAACTCGGTATTGCGTACAACACAAGCTATCGAGGAAGATCTGTATTGCGTGCAATGCAAGCCATGTTAGTTTTGCATGTATTGAAAGCTTCCATTTGTGTTTCTTACAACATATTTCATACATAGTTAATTGATGAAAATCTATACTCAGTTTTGCGTGAAATTAATTCTATCAAAAGAACATGAAATTATGTATAACGTACGCCAATAATAGTGTAGCATATACTGCAAGAAAATACAGTGTTGCATATAGTTCAAGATAATTGTGGTGTAGCGTACAACACAATATATGAAAAAAAAATAAAAAGATTCTATCTCATAAAATCTTGGTGTGTTACACACAATATTATAAAAAAATCACCATATCATAACAAATAAATTAAGTGGGTTTTATAATCATTTCATCAAAATATAACATACATAAAAGTGACAGGTTTAATATCCATTTCATAATTTAATCATTGAATGGTCCATGAAAAGAAGGTTTAAAAACATATTTTCATTACAATAAAAAACCATTCAGATAATGATTCAGAATTATTTCCTTATTTTATATCCCTAGTAAAGAATAATTTACAATGATGGATGTCATTATAGATGGAGACTTAATTTGAAAGAAAAATTACTTGGAATGATTAATTAGAAGAGAAATTATCATTGAAAATAAAAATTTATAAATATAAATTCATAAATTATTTTAAAACAATCAGTGAATATAATCTCTTAAAATTATAAATTAATATATAAAAATCCATTAAAAAAATTCTTGCATAAAATATTGTTTACACATTGAATAATAATATTTTAAACATTTTCAAAATCCATTATTTACTTTAAATTATTTATTTAAAACATAAAACTTTCCGAAATAATAATGAAAATTATATATTTTAAATGAACATTGAATATTTCTAATGGAAGAATGAAATATTTGAGTATTCATGGTAGTGTGAAATGTTGTTCATGCCTTGCATGTTAAAAATAACGATTCAATTCACATTTTTTATAAACTAAAATCCTTAATTATTTAAATAAGTTCTGTAAAAATACATCCAAAACATTTTTTTCATTAGTAAAACAGGGGTAAAAATATATATAATAAATAATTTGAGGAATATTAAATAATGTTTGGTTTTTTTAGAACATGTGTTTGGAAGAAAAATAATTTTCAACAAAAAATATTAATTTTCATAAAAGCATTATTTCTAAAAGATGAGTATATAAAGAGAACAATTAATAGGAATAGTTTATTATCATGAAATAACAATATGAAAATTGAATTAATGATTTTACTAAATGATGTATTATAAGATTCAATCATTGGGAACATAATCATAAACAATCTCGATAAACGACGAGATTGTAATATAAAATATTTAGCACATTGATAAATTTGAAATGTTAGCTCATGAATAAATATAATTAAATAAAAACATAAAATATAATTTTATAAAATAAATTCTTGATATTAATTGTTAAAGGGTATATATATATATATCTTGTATAAATTGGTTTATAACAAAATCATTTGACTCAAAGAAGACAAATTGAGATAAAAAATCATTACCAATTTTGTAACTTTTGATCTATAATACATGTGGAAGACAGATAATCAAATTAATATATAAATTAGTATAATTTAATTAATTTTAGTTATAAAATAAATTGATTTTTAGTATATATACCATATAAAATAAACTTTTCGTTAAGGTAAAATTTGTCTCATAGAACATTAAAGTCAAACCTAAATCCTTTACTACAAGTCTCGACTTCCATCGAACTCATTATAACCGTCAGTATAGTTTAAAAAATATTATTAAACATAAATAAAATATCCATAATAATATATATCATACCTTATATTAATTAATAATGTAATATTATTACCCATTTATTAATAATTTCTTGTTGAAGTCACGTTCCAGGTGATAACCAATTTGTTTATCATATGTATTTTAAATTCATATTTCTAGTCCTCTTACATTGATAATGTTAAATTAAAATTTACAAAAATAACCATTAAAAAAATATCTTATTAATAAATAATTATTACCTTTAATAACAATCATGATATATGGTTTGGGGAAATGAGGTATGTCATGGTCATGGATATTGGAGGTGTACGTGCACATCAGTAACGATCCCATTTTTTCAATAATCACACTAGAAAGGAGTTAAGTAATATTTTATCATTATATTATCATAATAATATAATAAATAACCTATTATTATGTTAAATATACTAACACTTATCTTCTATGTTGTGTGGTGATGAAAATAAAGAGTCATCACTTAATAAAGGTGGTCGTCAAGACGTCAATGAACGATGTTATCTACATTCAGTGAGTTAAAATGTATGAACAAAAAAAGAAATATTATCTTTTAATAATGATTAATATTTCATTAAAATAATTATTATTCAATTTATTATATATATATATTTATTAAATTTATCTTATTATTTTCTATCTTGTAATTATCTACAGTAAATTAATTACATTGCTTCGCGGGGAGGTAGTCTACTGTATCCATGAATGACATTATCTTATTACAAATAGAATGAAACTTTAGATGTTAAAAATGAGATAATGAATAAATAAGTATAATAATGTCATAAATTTAATATAAATACCTTATATTCCTCATAATACCCAACCGTTAAATATGGTAAGAGAAAAATGGATGACATCAATTCGTGAGGTAGTAGTCCACCGTACACAAGAATGACGATTGCATTACCCATTTGATGGAAGTATATTTTTTTTAGATCATGATAAAACCAAAAAAATAATATGGAATATAATTATTTTATTATTTAATTTTTTTTAATAATAAATTAAAGAGTTAGAGGAAGAAGTAAAATAAAAAAGACACGTAGAAGAATGTTACATCCTCTTCAGGAACCCTCCTAATGTCTGTTCCAAATTCCTTCCTAGGATGGTTTTATTCTAAAAATGAAATATATGTTGTGATGGGGGAATTTCTAGAGGAATTTGGTTAGGTATTAGACTAACTAAGAGTGTTTTTAGTTGTGAAGAATATAGGAGAGGCAGTGGCCTTTTATAATTGAGGTGGGTGGAAGAATTTTAATTTAAAAAAAATAAAATAGTTCCCACGTAATTCATATTAAAAAAGGATCAAGAAATAACTATAATTAATAATTATAAGTTATAGGGTCTAAATATTATAATAAAATATCTTTTATTACAAAAACATTATTATTTTAACCTTTATCATTTTAGTTTAACCCCCGATAAAACCATTTTGACCTTACCCATGATATTTAATTTTTCCTATGTACATTATAGATTATGTTAAATAATTATATTTACCATATTATATAATATGAATTATGATATTTGAAAATATGGAATCCATTTTTCCAAATTCAATTCATATTTTTGTAAAATGGTTGATTAATCATGAAGACATGATGAGAAATCGAGTTTTCAGAAATAAAATGTTCAAAATATTATAAGTGTTATATGTAAAATAACAATATGAAAATTATTACAATTTCCAAAGTTGGATTAAATTTTATATAATTTATCTATTTTTACGTTAAAATCTATTAAAAAAATTTACTTTATAATTAATTGGTATAATAAATTAATTTTAAATTAAAATTCATTATTTTTCTCTACTAGTCAATAAGTAGTGTTTTCATAAAAATAAAAAAATGCTAATAAATTTTTTATATTATTATTTAAAATATTATTTATATTTTTCCACAATATTTATTTACAAATTCTTATCAATAATATTTAAAATATGTTCCGAAAATTGTAAGAAAACAACTTACAAAACATACTTTAATCATAAAACAAAATTTTATATCATATCTAGTCTATAAAACACATGTGAAGAATTTTAATCTTTATATTGAATATATAATATATATATTCTTTTATAGTACATGACCTAAAGGGTTTTGTTTAATTTACTGACAAAAAATGTGATTGTATTAAAAAAATATAGGATAAGATTTCCATTATTTTCAACTAGTTTTTATTTTCATTATATAGTAATTGGTCACCAAAGTCTTTATTATATATATATTATTGAATCTTAAATTTGAATAGTTCATTTAATCTTATTTATCCACACTATTCAAAGTGATATGTTATAATTATTATATAATTATATTTTTAAAATATGGAACATTTCATTTAATATTAATGTTCGGCGTAACACATGATAATATCAATTTTACATGTAATAAAGGATAAAATCAATATTTTGTATAATGAAAAATACATAAAAGTTTAAATTTAGTTGAAAAAAAATTCCATAAAATATTGAGGTGTTACATTATCCCCCGTTAAAGTAAATTTTTACCTTTAAATTCGTCACATTGGTACTGAAGACCATGGATAATTTCACTACATTGCATCCTAAGGTTTCCACATAGCTACCATAATCTTGTTATTATTCCAAAATAAACCATTGTCCTTAGAATAGGTATTTTTTTGTATAAAATTATATATTCTATTTATAATCTTTAAAGGCTGTTCGTCATAAGGAATATCATTCCCTAATGGTGCAACCTCTAAGTTTAGTAAATGTGATAGATCAAGTATCTACATCCACAAGAGATATACATGGAACAAATCATGAAACTAAAATATGATTATTAGAAGCACCAATAAATATTATACCATCCAAATATGTTAAATAATTTAAATGGGAATAATATAAAAATGTTTTAGATTTACTTGGTATCATAAGCAGAATTTCATCATTTGGGGGTGATTTAATAAATGTTAACTTTGTATCATCCTCATAGAAAAAAAAGATAAATATTTGGATTCACTAACTAATAATAATATCTATAATAGAATGATTTTCCAATATTTCTATCTATATTAAAAAAGTCTTTAACATTTTATCCAATACGGTTTAATCTTTATATGATTAAGTAATATGTTAATACCAAAAACATAATCTAATGTTCAAAAAAACCAATCCATAAATGGGTAACATTATAACCTTTCCGAATTTCAAAATCTATAATGAATGTCACTAAATTATTTAAAATCAAAATACCATTAATCACCAATATATCATATCATGTCTCCTGATTATCCCATATGAATCATGTGAATAACGTCAACATGAATTCTATTAAAATATTATAATAACATAAAGTACTATAATAAAATTTTGAAAAATTACATGTCATATCATCCCTTAAATAATAAATTATATTAATTAATTTATTACATTGATCAAATAATATGGTATACTCCATCAATAATAACATAAGACACATTTTCAACAAATCGTTTATTAGTTTTTTGGTGATCAATACAATCCAGTTTTATTTATTCACATTATTCTTCTATTTTTCCAATAAAAACAACATTTTCTTAAAATTAAGAACATATTAAGAGTTACATTCCCATAAGCATGTGTTTTCCATTAAAAAATCATTTCCCTTAAATCATTTTTCTATTCCATTAGTGTCATACAACATATTCTTGGAAATACATAGCAAAAAGAGTATACTACAAAATCATTATATATTTCATAATTCATGAATTTCAATACAAAAAAAAACTCCATTATCCCACCTAGTAAATTATCTATAAACTAGGATTAATTATAATTTATATAATTTCACTCTCCTTTAAAATTTCATTCTTAGAGTCTTCATAATAAACAGTAAATCCATTAGTCATAAAACCTAGAAAATTCTCATTACGATCATTCCTATTAAAAAATCAATTTTCACAATTATCATTGCATAACTGTTTTTTAAAATAAATATTTAGTGATACCATAGGGAGACCATTTTTCTCATTTGTTGAAGTAACCAAATATTTACATTTTTTCTTTCTAGTTAAATGGCTTTTGTACTTTGTTTCCACAAACAAAACATACTCCCATCCATCTAATACATTCTGATGATTTCTTCATCCCAAATTTTGGACATATAGTAAATTGAATCTTCTTACATCCATGGTTTACACTACCTTAACATTAAAATATATCTATCATTATACTCTATATTGATTCAAAGAGTTGGTTATGTTTTATATTTTTAATAATTATCTATGATAATTGATTTGGATTAATCACAATATCATTCACTTCTATCATCATCCAATTTGGACATTCATCCAAAAAAAAAATATCACATTCAATGTTAACCCAGTTTACTTTGGTTATCACTATTGAATAAATCCAAGATTCATAGTTTGAGAAACACAAATCATAAAGGGAAACCAAATAATCGTTAAAATAACTTATATGAGGTCTAAATCGTGAATCATTGTTTTTAATCTTGGTATCATTAGGTAAATACTATTTCAATAATAGTCATAATTGATTTAAAAATTCCATGATAGGTTGTAAATATGTTTAATCATGAAAAATAATATCCCCCAATAGTGTCAAATCATTTGGGCATGCAGACCAATTGTTTTTAAACTAGGCAATGATCGATTCCATCTCAATTTATCAATTTCAATGAAATTATGATTAGGGAAATCTATATCAGATCCACATCCAATTTTATTATCTAGATAGTTATGTAATTTCTTGGGACTACCTACTCTATCATTTACAAATATTGAATGACATTTTCTTATAATTATAATTCTCCATAGAATTATCCGTAGATATATCCCAAGAAATTTCCTTACAAATATACATATGGATCTCATTATTTTTTATCATTCATGTTTCAAAAGGAAAACAAATACTTTCCAATAATAAAAACTATGGATACCCAAACATATCATATAATGATATTATATCTTTTTAGTTGAATATTCATTACATTACCAAAACAAATGGTTGAGGATCTTAATAGTTTACTACCATTGGATACTATAAACATAATCAAATAATTTGATGAAATAACATAAACATGTCCCCTAATGAACTACCCTAATAGTAATGGGAACGAATACACCCAATAAAAAACCTTTCATAAAACATGGGGAAAGGAAAACTATGAAAGGGTGAGATATCAGATGCTCTGTAAGGTTAACAAAGTGATATATGTAAACATACCAAGAACATTACTGTATGAGAATATGATAATAACATATGAATACCATACCCTACATAACATATATCAACATCATTATTCATATAATAAATATTTCAATTAATAAGACATGTATCATATGGAAATCAAAGAGAATGATATATGAGTGCATAACATTTCCAGAAGACATGGAGTTGTGGAACACACATGAACCTTGAAAATACATTCCATAGTTGTCTAGGGTAATTGGAAATAACTATTATGGCACTCCATAGGGGGATACCCCTCCTGGGTGGGACAAAAAACCATCACTAGTGGCTGGTCATTCCTCATTATAGAATACGTTCACTCCCCAAAACATCATAGTAGTAAATTTTCACTCCCCTGACAACTATAGTGGAAAAAGTCCCTTATTGAACTTGGTTGAAACCCCATTGTAGTCATTTATATCTCATGAAATGTTAATAGTTACATAATTAAATTTAGGGAGATAAAGGTCCCACTTGTCTATAGTTATTATATAACCACTGTCCATGGTTATAATATAATCCCAATCCATGGTTATAACGTAACATTTTTCCTTTTTTATAATGTAATCACAATCACAAAATGAAAATAATATATGTTTTCCCCAAATTATCATAAATAAATCATTATCTCATAACTCAGAAAATGAAATTTGTTTTATAAACATTTCATTATATCATAACCTTTTGAATAGATACATGTTAAATAATTGTTTCAACATTTAATCATAGCACAATCCATTTAAAGAAGCGGGTTTCATAAATCACCTTTCATAATAAATATAAACAATTCAGATAAAGAATAATAATGGTTTCATTAGTTTATTTCCACTACATTAAATAAGTTACATAAAAATATTTCACCTAATTTGATGAAAGATTTCGTTAGATAAATCACATGGAAAGTTTCATGTGAAAGATAACATTTAATTAAAACTAACATTTAAAAAAATTTGAAAAAAAATTGGAAATTACTTTCTATTAAATTATGATCTAAAATTTATAATGTAATCTTTATAAATCATTTATAACATTTCATGATGAAAATAATCCTTCCACTTTAAATAAAATTAAAAAAATTTCAACATCCATTTTTCCCATTGATATCAGTTGTTTAAAATCATATAATTATCAAAATCATATATATAAAATCATATATAAAAATAACTCTGAAAATTTTAATAAAATTCTTTATTCGTTGAGTAGTAATGACCTCGATAAATACTTTTTATGTTTTGCATGATAAGAACAATGATTATTTTAATATATTCAATAAATGTAAAATGGGAATTAGTTGAAAATAGACATGAAGATTCATTTATTTTTTTTAAAAGTAAAAATAGTTCAACATTATATAAAGAAATAATTTTATGAATGTCAAAATAGTTTTTGAAATTTATTTTAGAAGTCATGGTTTTAGAATAAATAGGGTTTTTAAATGAAAAAAATTATTTCTCTTAAAACAAATCATTCTAATAGCATAGAGTACACATAGAGAGGAAAAATAAATAGAAAAAATGATTTCTAGGAAAATAAACATAGGATAATTAATTTAGTGATTTTATTGGGAGTTAGATAATAATATTATATCATATCAATAATGATCATAATCAATCAAAATAAATTATGGGATTTTAGCATAAAATCATTACATATTCAATATTTTTTTAATATAAATGCCTCGAAGTAATATAATTAAATTAAACATAAAATTTCATTATGGAAAATAAATTTATGAAATTAAATGTGAAATGGGATTTAAAATATTCTTTATAGGAATATGGTTTTATACCATAATCATATGTCTGGAAGAACGAAAATTGAGGGAAAAATCACATACGAATTTGGTAACATTTGAACTATGAAACCCATGAATGATATATCAAAAAATGGATGTTGAAATATAAATAATTTTAATTATAATAATCATAATATACATTCAAGGTAATTATATGCACCACATAAATGAAACATGTCATCAATATGTAATTTTTCACAAAGAAAATAAAACTAAGAATGAAATCTCGTACTATATGTCTCGACATTCTTCAAACTAGTTCAATCATCCTATATAATAAATAATAGTTTGTTATAAATATATTATATATACATAAATATATATATATCATACCATGTATTATTTAATTATCTACTCTTATTCCTGTTTTATTAACAATTCAATGTTAAATTCAGGTTTCAGGTAATAACTGCATTGCTTCTCATATATGTCTGGATTTTTTATTTTTTTATCTTCACTTGATCTTGGATCCCTAATATCAAGAATAATAATTATTAATTAATTATCATATTTATATATTATATAAACTTTTAAGATAAATCCCGAAATACGGTTTTGAGAAATTATTTATGTTATGATCATAGAGATGGTAGGTAGTATATAAACATAAGTAACATTTCAAATTTTTATTGTTCATTTTGGAAACACAGTAAGTAATAATTTATCTTCATATAATTATCATAATATCATTAAAAAATATTTTTTTCATAAATATACATCTATATATCATACATATTGTGTGGTGATGAACATAGAGAGTCACGTTAGTCTGTGATGGCATTAGTCCACACATACACGAATGATGTTACTATCATTAAATGAGTTAAAATGAATGAAATAAAAGGATATATTATATTGTGGGAATGAAATATATTCACTGAAAAAACAAATTATTTCATTTATATCCTATATAATTACTTAATATATTCTCACTATCTTCTATAAAACATTTTAGAGAAAATGAATCAGACCACTTCGCGATAAAGTTGTTCTCCATACACATGAAGGTAATTGTCATATCCCTTATGAAATAAAGGGTAAAAACATATATGTTATATAATTTCTAAATATGAATAATAATTTCATAATTATAATATTTATACTTTATATCCAACATTATTCCTAACCAAGAGATTTGGTATTGTAAAAAGGAATGACATTAGTTTTCCAGGCAGTAGTACTTCATACACATGAACAATAATTTCATAACCCATATGATGGAAGTAGAGATTTTAATAGATCAAGGAAAAAAATAATAAAATTTAATTATATTTATGATACATTTTTTATATAATCATGTTTGAATAATTATTTATGGAGGCGGTGGAATCAATAAAATTAAAACAATCTTTGAAGAACATTACATCTTTTTTTGGTATCCAAATTAGGATTGCAAAAAAATCCTTCCAAGGATGGATTTATAAAAATATTAATACTTTTAATATGATTGGATAGATTCTAAGATGATATTTTTCATGTATTGTATGGTCCTAAATGCGTTAAAGTTTTTATGAAGAGAGGAGTGGGGTGGCCTTTTAAAAGTGATGTGAGGGGAACACTTGTAATTCTTCAGATGAAAAGGTGTACTCAGTTTTTCACATTATATAAGGGTCCAAAGTTAACTATTATAAATAATTACACACTGTAGGGTCTATAAATGGAAATAAAATAACTTTATATTGTTTTCTGGTTATTTTGAACCTATTATTTTCAGTTTTATCCCCAATAAATCCACTTTTACTTTAAATAAAGTAATTAATTTTTACACTTTCACTATTCATTTTGGTAAAAAATTAAATTGAACTTATTTTATAATATAAAATATAATTATTTCAAATATCGGATCCTTTTTTTTCAAATTCATTTCATAAATTTGGTATAATTTTATTTAAATTTAATAAAAAATATGTGATAAGAAAGCAGGTTTTAATAGATAAAATGATCAAATGTTTATAAAGTCTACATATAAAGATTCAATATGAAAATGATTCCCATGACCTAAAATTAATAACGTGAAATATAATTGCTCTATTTTTAATTTTTAAAAAATTAAAATATAATTGAAATGAAGAAATATTTTAAATGAATAGGTTATTTTAAATTTAAATTTAGAATTTTCGTTAGTCACCAAAAAAATTTATTATTTCTAAAAAAACAAATATTCAACCTATTATAACATTGAAATTAGGATTTAAAAAATTAATTTTATTATTAAGAATTAAGTTTCTGTAAGTTTCAAAAATTATTTTAAAAATATGTTCCCAAAAAAATGACAAAACTACTTTTCTATCAAAATAAAATTATAATGTACTATTGGATTTACTCTTATATCATGTTCTAAATAATATTAATGTAAATTAGTTGAATTATTATACACTCTATGCGGTTTTGGACCTGGTCTGTTGCGCCTACGGGTTGTGTTTCCTCTTTTCAGGTGATGTTTCCACTTGTAATGGGTTTTCCCATTGGGATCTTCTATCGTTTGATGCATTGGGTGTATGTCTCTGAATGGGCTTTGTCCCTCTGGGCCTACGGGCTTGTAATGGGTTTTACCTTACCCAACCAAAAAGGGATTACTGTCTTTTTTCTTTTTTCTTAATAAAGGGGCTTGACCCCAAACCTTTCTAGTAATTATTATACACTCTAAAATTTTCATAAAATTTTTTGACCAAATGTTTTTAGTTTTATTCAATTAGATAAACTTTTTGTTTAAATAAAATATTATTTTTATGAAAATTTATTTCATTTATTTTGAAATAGTTTTTATTTTCATTTCTAAATAATTGATCACAAAATAATTCATTCTATATACCTTTATAAACTATATATTTCTATAATTTCTTTAATAATATTCAAACATGGCATTCCACAAACAAGTTGATAAATATTATATAATAATATTTTAATAATATGACCCATTTTTTAAAATCATTGTTCTGTTAACACAAGGTAAAATCAATGTTATGTGTAATGAAAGATAAAATCAGTGTTATGTGTAATGAAAGAAACTAAAATACTAATATTTATTGACAAAAATATTTCAAAAATTCTTTGGGTGTTACAATTATATGAAATATGTCATGGTAATACATCTTGATCCAAGATGCATGGAAGATATCTGGTATCAAGGTAAGAAATAGAGGAAGGTATAACTATAATGTTACCTTCTTAGGAAGCTCCACAATATAAAGCATCCTGACATAACCTGATGTTCATGTCCATTTCATTTTAGTAGAAAATAGATGAAAAAAATTGATATCTTATGGTGTACATGGTCACCAACCACAAATTCAAGTGGGAAATAATGATGATCATCATATATTCATATAGGGTATAAGTATTACTTAACCTCATTATAATTAACATTAATTTCTTCACTATCTCATGGATGAGGCTCAGTCGCAAAAACAAATTCACATAGAACTCATCCCAACACTAAGTACACTTTAATAAAAACCCATACATTTCATCAAAAGAGGCTATCTTGATTGAGGTATGACAAATTTTGATCTATGACTGCATTAACACATTTAGAAACCTTTTCAAAAAACCCTATTATTTTATCATACATAAAAAAAATATCCTCATGGATTTTGATCAACTGGTCAGTCTAACCATCTATCTGTGGTTCAAAATCAATGATAAACATCTATTGGGATCCCCGAGACTCCTCGTGAATCTTTCATTACTAAGAAGTTTAATGGGAATCATAGATGGAACCATTTTCTAAATGCACCCCATGATGATTAATGATCCCACAGTAATAAAAGATCCAATTATCATTTACATTGTTCAATTTCAAAATTAAAATAATGTATCTTGACTTGGTCAAATGATATATAGATATCTAAATAGAATCTTTTCCACTAGAAGTATCTAATAGAGAAATCAAAAATCACATATATATTTCATCCCACATCCATACAAGAATACGAAGAGGGTGAAGAAACTCACATGGCCTTAGATGATCCACTAAAATGTAAATAATAAATATAAAAAAGAATTTATTGATCATCTCATATAGACTTAATAGAACCAACACATCTAAATTTGAAACATATTAGAATCCGTTTGGTGAATTTTTTAAATAGAATGATCCCCCTCATGAATCACCTCTTTTCTCAAGGTCAAGGGAATAACTAGATACATCTTTAAGAGTAGGTTACATTTTTGAGTTTTAGTTAAATCATTTTAACTCCCCACCTTCTTATAGATATCTTCAATTATATTGGTAGTTGGGGTTTCATGCATGAACATGGATGGAGAAATCAAAATGAGAGGGAGTTACCTAAATAGTGTTCAAACACACACACACTCTCTACCCACCAAAATTTATAAATGAAAATTCTGAATCCCTCCCCCATAAAAATCCATTCACCCACTATTTAGTTAACTACATTGAGTGGTAAATTTAATATTAAGGAATCAACAACCAAATTCATCTTTTTGTGTGTATAATAAATGATGAAATAAAAAGACTTCAGATTCTCTACCCAGTAAATCTTCCTCAGAATTCTCTCCAATCGGGTGATGATATACTTTAGTCACGTGTGATCTGAGTTGAATATAAACCACTCCCTTAAAAGGAAATGATGATATTTTTGTAATTCATAAATATTAATATACAACTTCAGATCATATGTGGGGTAATTCCAATAATCATGGTATATTTTATGAGATCCATAAGCCACAACAAGATCCTATTATTCCAATAGACACCTCAAACCCATGCTGATGAAGCCAAAATACATTGCATACTGCATTCATGTATTATGAACATTCAAGATGGAAGCTGATGTAAAATGGACAATAAATCCTCTAAAGAGACAGAAATCCTCAAAAGAACACAAAAAATAATATTTGTACAAAATATTATCCAATTTTCGAGTCAATGTAGTCAAGGGAGAAGCTATCATGGAGAAGTCATAGAAAATAAATCACAATAATTGTTTTTCTCTATGAATCTATTCACAAAAAACATGTTCTTGGGAGATTCATAGTGTATAATCTCTTGGATCATCTTTATAACACGCCAAGACCGCTCTTCCGAACTCAATACTTGGAAAATTTTGGGTAATGTTTTTTGTAAACTTAACTACACAATTACAAAAAAAATATACATAATTGAGGACCTTTTACCAGTCTAGGTTATAGAGGACTAGACAACACATTACATTTATCAGAGTTAAAAAAGAAATAAAAAATATATCTACTATGCTTCCATGAGTGCTAACTCCAAAAGAGAATACATCTATAAATAAACATCTAAGATGCCTATGAAAATTAATTTTTTAAAAAAGGGTGAGAATTCAAATGCTCAGTAATGTGTTTTTAAAACCGTTGATTAATCCCATTAAAAATATCCCTTTGATAATACATTCAGAAAATTTATTTAGAAATACATTTGAAGAAGAACATTTACAAAATACTATAATGAATTGAAATATAATTATACTTCAAAAACAAATTTAAACTAATCTCGTGATTCAGTTTAAAATATTAAGCAATCTATTAAAAAAAACAATTGAGGCCACGTAAAATGTTGGAATCTATCTTGGGCCTACCCACATGAGGGATGTAATAAATCTCCAATTCCCTGTCGTATTTACAACGTTCAAGTGTCGGTTTTTATAAAAATAATTTTTGTTCTTAATAAATATATTTATATATACATTTTAACTGGATTTTTAGTTCTAAATATGAGTTAAACATGTTGACTTTTATTTATATATAATTTTATAAATAATAATATTCATTGAAAATTTCATGTATTACATGGTACGACTAAATAATATAATATATACACTTTTTATAACTACATGGAAGATTACTTATCATTCACATACATAAAATTTAAAAGACATATTTTTTTAATTTAATTTATGCATGAAATAATGACATGAATGTATAAACTTTTTGCAATAGAAAACATAAAATTATTTATTCTTAAAATAAATCATAATAATTGATAATTATGTGTTCCAAAAAAAATTGTCAAGGTATCATTTCCTTACAAAATAAAAGAATCCATTCCTGAATGTGTATATATAGACACATACTTATTAATTAATGAACCTATCTTGAAGAAGTATATATATATATATACATAATCATAGAATACGAATTAGAAACAAATTATCTTGAATGATAAATAAATTATATATATATGTGTGTGTGTGTGTTTTATTAACATATACACATGTATCTTGTAACACCTCAAGCTTCTACGGTACGGTTCTCTTTGAATAATACAGTAGTGTGTGTTGTACGCAACATTGAGTTCTAACACACACCACAACCAATCAAACTTTCCATTATGAATAGTAATACCCACTTTTTGAAATTTAATAAATTTTATATTACAAAGTGGACTTCATTTTGGGATTCAGAATATCAAAATTCTCTTAGGGTGAATTTTTTGTATTTTTCTGAAAACATTCAATTTTTGATGAATAGTGAAAAACACTGAGTTATAGTTTAAAACTGAATTTTTATTTAAAGAATTCTTTATTTTATTGACATTTAATTAAGGTAAAAATAGATAAATAATACCTATATAAGTTCAATGTAATTTATTGGAGTTAGTTTAGAATAATTTTAGATATATAAAAATTTTATTGAACTTTTCACTGTGTTTTACCCACCACCTAGGAGAATTTGAAAATTCATGTAAAACATAATTTTACTGCTTCTGTGAGTGGAATTTCAAAAATCTGAGAGACACGATAAATATCAAGGATTAAAATATGGTTCAATAAGATAAAAATAATTTTTGGTGAATAATAACTTTTTAATTTTCTTTACCACGATTAAAAGTAAATAGGGTAATTAAGGGTACAAATGATATTAATATTACCCTAAAAAATGTCCTAATTCTTTTGGACAACCGTATCTCAACCAAAAACAAACTTAGGAATAAAATAGTATCATTTAGGTCAACTTGGATTAGATTAGGACATTTACTATCATTTAATTCAAAGAAGAGTTAAAAGAGTTAAAATTGAAGTTTAATTACTAAAACATTTTTAATATATGGTTATAAATAAAGTAAATTCAATTGTAAATATTAATTAAAAATATAATAAGATTTCCTACATAATCGTATTTTATTTATAATCATTATACATTAAATAATTTAATTTATCTATGACACAATGGTGATGCAGTAATTACCTAATTAATGAAATATTAAAATAATTGATATTATAAATATCCAAATAAATGCAATTTGAGACTTTTTATGAATTCCAATAATTTTATAGGTTAATATGACATGTTAGTATTGACTTAATTATTTTTGTTCGAAGTAATAATACTGTTATAATTTTCACAAAAATCATATACCAAATAGTGTCAAAATTTATATAAAAGAGTTTTTAAAACAAATATTATATTATTAATTGATATTCAATGCCTAAAAAATCTAAGGTTCAGAAAAGTGACTTATATAATTATAGGTGTATCGTTAATGAACCACTTGGGGTTCTCTTGGATGTATATGGTATGTTTATTAACCATATAATATAAAAATACAAAGAGACATGGTAAATGTCAAACTAATTAACAAAGAGTTAAAACTAAAAGATAAGGTTAATTAAGTGACCCAAAACTATCTAAAACCTATTGGTTGAGTGGATTTCGACTTATACCCACCTTATCCTTTAAATAAATAAATTTAGAGCCATTATAAACTGAATATTAATTTATTATAAAATAATAATTTATGTTTTCCCTAAGGTGACCCTCACCCCTCTTATAAAAGGGCACTCCCCCTTCCCTCAAATTAATACCTTCAAATCCTTTTGGATCAGAAAAAACCTGCCCAAATATTCTCTCAACTTCCCTCAATTCAACTTAGAGGCCTTTGTTTGATCAGAAAGCCAACCTAAGGATCCCTTTTGATCAAATCAAAAGGAAGAACCCGAAGAAGAGGTAATGTTTTCACCACCCTCTTTCAAGTTCATTTCTTCTTCAACTTCTTCTTTCTTTGTTATTTCCATTATAAAATAATAACTCCAGGATGTTCTATATACTGTGATGTTATTATAAATATGGTACAACCATATTCATTATTCTATCCATCCTTTGAATGACATGTCACCATACGTGTGTACGTACGGCTTACTGCCTCCACGTCGTGGTGTAATTGTTATTCAAAACATTATTATTTTGATGGTTATGATAATTATGTGTAATTGATGTAAATAATAAATATAACATGATAATTATTCTGTATATATGATATACCATCCAATTATATGTTATTTTAATATAAAAAGAATGATATTGTAGCTTGTGCGTACGTACGGACTATCGTCTCCACGAACGCGATAATATTTATTTCCCATCGTATCCATTCAAGGATAATTTTCATTTGATGATTAAAAATAATGTTTAAGGACTTGATATAATTCTAGATATGAATAATATACAACCCATAGATTACAAACATGGCTTATGTAACAAAACATATAAAAGAAAATGACTAAGTGAACACCCGAAATGACGATAATACTAAATATTATTAACAAATAAATATTAAAAGATCGTATATGATATCATATTTATGTATATGATTATTGTAGAATTTAATAACAATGATTTAACTATAATACATATGGTTAACCTACCCCCGACCAAGGAAAAGTACAAGTTAAGGGTTTATTTCACAATATCTTCATTATCTGAGGTTGTTTATATGTACTTATCTACTGGGACCTC
The DNA here is from genome assembly GCA_963277665.1 of Viscum album. Classification (NCBI taxonomy): domain Eukaryota; kingdom Viridiplantae; phylum Streptophyta; class Magnoliopsida; order Santalales; family Viscaceae; genus Viscum; species Viscum album. Next base: position 1,719,714,229 of record OY728143.1, read on the forward strand.
TTTTTCATCCACATCCATGTTTCTTAAAAATGTATTTCAAATAATTCTTACTATTTTACATAATATGGGTTAAAGTCATTTATACCCTTTTTTGAATTTTCATAAGAAGTTTATAAAGGAATATTTCTGTCGTTTTCTGAACAAGGTCTTTTTTAACCTTTTCAACAGAATTAAGGTAAGAATGTTCTTTTTAACATATACGGTGGGTGTGGATATTTTCCACCATTATAAAATCTTCAAAGCATCCCTTACATGCTTATAAGGATATTTTCAAAGTAAATGTTTTATTTTATAATTATGTGACTTTTAAATGATTTCAAAAAAGAGATATTTCTCTCAAATAGTTTTGATTTCATCTATGTCAACATCTTTTGATAGATTTTAAGATTATATGAAGTTGACTTATTATTATAAAAAACTTCCATTTAGTATTGAAGGTTTTGTGACATGTTTGACTATTTATGTGTTATTTTTATACCATTAATGGTTTGTGGATAAAGTATAGACATTTCGTATGACAGTTTTAATTCGAATGTTTATGTTATGTTTAAACCTATTAATAAGAGGAATGCGTTGGACTTAATAAGTAATAGGTGAAGCCCGCTATAGCTCCTAGATGCATTAGTAGGTCTCATGAGACAAACTAGTGTCTTGGCACAAGGCCTTGACAAAGTATTATTTGTAGTCTTGGCACAAGGCCTTGAATATGTGGTTATGATAGTCTGGCATTATGAATTCCATCATTATGAAAGTGGTTATTGATATTGCATGTGATTATTCGACTAGTAGAATATCCATGTGAATAAGTAAATGGAATTATTTCATTCTATTCCTGTCATATTATGTTGAAGTTCAAGTTCAAAATGCTTTTGTTTGAGTTATACATTTCCTTAAATGTTTAATCTTATTTATGAAAGTTTTCACTATATTGTTATCCTTACTGGGCATTTGAGCTCACACCTTTCTATGTATTATGTTCCCCAGGATGTGAAGAAGTATTTTATGAATGACCTACAGGGATAGTATAAGTGGATATGACTGTAGAGACAAGATGTTGTTGTAGTTTTCACTTTATGATGTAATGTAGACATTATGGATGTATCTAGTTATTCCTAGGCTACTAAACTAATAGGTCTATCATGACTTGATCTTTTTAGATCATGCCAATGTTATGTAATAATGCACCAACTCTAGGTTACTGGGGTCGGGGCATTAAAGTTGGTATTGTAGAAAGTTTAGTACAAACCATGGAAGGTAGATTTAGATAAACTCTGATTAGAGCACATAAACCTAAGATGGACTTTGAGGATTAGTTTATAATAACTTCCTAGAATTTTGGTATTGTAGAAATTTTGTGAGTTTTCCAAGAAATACATCCCTGTCTAGATATGAGTAGGTAGAGGCAGCTCTTGCACAGATGTACCTAGGGGTAAAACCCAAAAACACTGCTTTGAGCTAGACTCGAACGGGAACTGGTGCACGACAACGGGCCTTGTTGCCCTCTTGGTTACGACACTCCCAAGGGATATTCTTAAGATAATTCTCATTTTCTTTAAAAACCATTATAAAGGGTTTATGAGTATATAAATCCTCAAAGAAAACATTTTTATGATTATGGATTATATCCCTAAACTGTTCAATTTATGTTAAGTGTTTTACAAGTTTGGAATTATGTATTTCGATTCATAAAATGATCTAGTTTATGTCGTTGTTTAGAAATGGCACCTATTTGAAGGAAAGGGAACTGTATCAGTGCACGCACTCCATGTAGGGATTTCCCTCCTGCTCAAGATAATTATAGTGGAGCTGGTCATGCAACTGGTGCTTATCAGCTAATCACCATACTGGGACAACTCACTCAGGTTATGAATAATAACCTTACCTATATAGAGAACCCCAATTCACAGCGTAGAGGATCAATGCTAGATCGCATCATGAGGCAACAACCACCAACATTCAATGTGGGTAAAAATCCACTAGTAGCAGATCAAAGAATAAATTCCCTAGAGAAAATATTCCATGCCTTGGGGAGTAGAGAAAGGGAAAAATTTGTCATGGAAGTTTACCGCCTCATTGGAGATGTTGATCAATTATGGTCATTGATTCAAAACACGAAGGAAGATGATGAATTATCAAATATGGAATGGAGGTAGTTTAAATATATTTTCCTAGAAAAATACTTTCTCATGACCATCGAGCATATATGGAAAGACAATTTCACAATATGAGGCAAAATGAGGATGAGAATGTTGCCAAGTATGAGTCTAACATTACAAGGTTAGTAAGGCATGCTGTAGATTATATACATAACCCAAGAAGTAATATTGATCATTTATTTGATGGGTTAAAACCATTTCTCCATCAATCATTAGTCTCAAAAACCTTCTCGTTGTAAGTAGATATTTTCTCATGCCCTATCAAGACGGAAAAAAAATTATCTAAGTCTTATGACTTTACAGAAAATCAAGAGAAGAAGAGATCTGCTAATCACTTCAGAAATGGAAATAAGGAAAATAAGGGAAAAGTTCATTATCCATCCTGTAGTAAATTTGGGAAGAAACACCCTGGTACATTCTTGAAAGGAATGGGAGTCTGTTACAAGTGTGGTGAAAAATGCCACCAAGCTCGTGATTGCAATGGGAAGAAAGAATCTACCGATGTTCAATGCTACAACTTCAGGGATATGGGACATTATGGAAATGAATGTCCTAAGCATCAAAAAACCTTACCTCAGAAAAGGCCAAGGGATCAAGTCCAAGCTTATGTTATCACTACTACTGAGGTAGAAGCTCCGAAAGACGTGGTGGTAGGTAATTTAATGGTTTCCACAAGTTTAGAAAATACATTATTTGATTCTGGATGATCACATTGTTTCATATCATCCCAGTTTGATAAGAAAATTAGATATTTCCAATTTGATCTAACAAGGGAGTTGTTAGTCAAAACTCCTAAGGGAACTATCACTGCAACAAAGTTTTGTGAATCAGTCCCCATTAGAGCACATAAATGTTCTTTATCCGCTGATCTCATCGTCATTCCTATGATTGAATTTGATATAATCCTTGGTATAGATTGGACTTAGTACTATGATGCGAATATTTATTGTAAGAAGAAGGAGTTTATAATTTTTTATGATGATGATAAAGAACACATTATCTTAAAGCAGAATCATCACCACCTAATTATTATCTTGATCCAGCCCCAGTAGCTCAACTAAATTCAATTATTGGGGTAGAAGAGAATTAAATATTTGTGCGTAAGGAAAATAATGTTCAAATAGATTATTTACCTATTGTGAAATTATATATAGATGTGTTTCTGGAAGATTTACCTGGACATCCTCTAGAATGAGAAATTGATTTTTCCATTGATTTAATTCTTGGTTCAAGGCCAATATCGAAGACCCCTTATAGAATGGCCACTTTGGAATTAGTTTAATTAAATAAAAAACTAGAGGAATTGAGTTATAAGGAACTTATTCTACCTAGAGTTTCTCTATGGGGAGAGCCTTTCCTTGTTGTTAAGAAGAAATATGGATCTATGAGGTTATGTATCGACTATAGGGAGATCAATTCTATAACAATAAAGAACAGGTATCCCATACCTCGCATTGAGGATTTATTTGACCCACTGCATGGAGCTCAATACTTTTCAAATATTGACCTTCGATCTGGATACCATCAGTTGTGTGTGACGAATGAAAACATTCCAAATACAACATTTTAAACTAGGTACGGGCATTATGAGTTTACAGTAATGTCTTTTGGGATGACTAATTCAACCTCTGTTTTCATGGATCTAATGAACAGATTTTTCAAGGAATATCTTGATGACTTTTTAGTGGTATTTATTTATGATATCTTGGTATACTCCAAAAGCTACGAAGAACATGAATATCCCTTGTTCATTATATGGAAGACAATGAGAAGACATTAATTATATGGGAAGTTTTGCAATTGTGAATTTTGGCTTCAAGATAATTCTTTTCTTGGCCATATTGTCTCTAAGGATGGAATCTTTGTTGATCCTTCTAAGACAAGAGAAATCCAAGAATGTCCAGCACCAATGAAAATAATGTTGAAGATTCTTTTAGGAGAAAGGATCATGGAGTTTTGAACAATATGAGAATTGAAAGGGATCCTATTTTCATGGATCTAGTGATGATGGATATGGGAATAACCATGGAAGGTGAAACATCGAATCTTTTTCAAATGGTTGCCAAACCATATTTAATAGGAAGAATTAAGAGTACTCAGATCGATGATGAATAGTTTCAAAAGAAGATTAAAGCTGTGAATGATGGGAGATTGAGTGACTTTGTATATGAAGATGGAATTTTGGAATTTGGGAAGAGACTTTGTGTTCCCGATATACCTAATCTAAAAAGCGAGTTTTTGGACGATGCTCATAGTTCCAATTTCTCTATAGAGCCTGGGAGCACCAAGATGTATAGAGATTTGAAGTAAAATTTTTGGTGGGACAACATGAAGAGGGAAATTGCTGATTTTGTGTCTAGAAGTATGATTTCTCAATAAGTGAAAGCTGGAAGGCAACAGCATGGAAGATTCATGTAACCTCTTCCCATACCTGAGTGGAAATGTGATAATATCACTATGGACTTTGTCATGGGACTAACAAAGACTCCTAGAAGGAACGATGCAATATGAGTCATTTTTTATCACCAAACCAAGTCAGCACATTTTCTTGATATAAAGGAAAATTTACCACTTGAACGTCTAGCAAGGCTATATATAAATGATGTTGTGAGACTTCATGGAGTACCCCTATCGATTGTTTCCGATCGTGATCCCCATTTTACTTCATGATTCTGGAAGAGTCTTCAGAAGGCCTTGTATAATGAACTTCATTTAAGCACTGCTTACCACCCTCAAACATATGGACAATCATAACAGACTATTCAAACCTTAGAAGACATGTTTAGATCTTTCTCACTTGGCATTCAGGGTATTTGGGATCAATATTTACCTATGGTAGAATTTTCCTATAATAATAGCTTCCATTCGAGTATTCAGATGGCACCATATAAAGTGTTATACAGAAAGAGATGTCGCACATCGAATTGTTCGATTGACATTTGTGAAAGAAAACTCGTAGGCCCAGAACTAGTGGAGAAAATGATGGAAAAGTTTAAGTTAATCCAAAACCACATCAAAGCAGCTCAATGTATGTAGAAGAGCTATGCCGATAAACGATGGAAGGATTTGGAATTTTTGGTAAGAGATCATGTTTTCTTGAAGGTATCTCCATTGAAGGGAGTTATATGTTTCGGTAAAAAAGGTAAATTGAGTCCCAGGTACATTGGACCTTTCGAAATTCTAGAACTAATTGGGGTTGTAGCTTGCTATTTGGAAATACCGCCAAATCTCTCCAAAGTTCAAGATGTGTTCCACTTATCACTGTTGAGAAAATACATGCCTGACCCAACGCATGTACTCACCTTTGAGGAATTAGAACTGTAACATGATTTGTCTTATTAAGAAGATCCTATCAGGATTCTTGATACTAGAGAACAAGTGTTGAGAAACCAAACGGCTCGTCTGGTAAAAGTTCTATGGAGAAACCATAAGTTAGAAGAGGAAACGAGGGAACACTAGGAACTTATGATGATGAACCACCCGAGTCTTTTTATGAAGTAATATTCTAGAAATTTTGAGGAATAAATTATTTGAAGGAGGGGAGAATTTAACACCCCATGCTTCTACAATATGCTTCTCTTTGAATAATATAGTAGCATGTGTTGTATGAAACGTTGAGTTCTAACACAAACCACAACAAATCAAACTAGCCGTTATGAATAGTAATACACACTTTTTGAAAATTTATAAATTTTATCTTTCAAAATGGACTTCATTTTTGGATTCAGAATATTGAAATTAGCTTAGGGTGAATATTTGGTGTTTTTCTATAAACATTCAATTTTTTATGAATAATGAAAAAACACTGAGTTGTAGTTTAAAGCAGAATTTTTATTTACATAATTATTTATTTTATTTAAATTTAATTAAGGTTGAAATAGATACATAATACCTATATATGTACAATGTAATTCATTGGAGTTAGTTTAGAATAATTTTATATATATAAAAATTTTATTGAACTTTTCACCGTCTTTTACCCACCTCCTAGGAGAATTAGAAAATTCACATAAAACTTATTTTTACCACTTCTATGAGTATAATTTATAAAATCCAAGATACATGGTTAATATCAAGGAGTAAAATGTTTTTTAATAAGATAAAAATCATTTTTGGTGAATAGTAATTTTTTACTTTTATTTACCACGGTTAAAAGTAAATAGGGTAATTAAGGGTAAAAATAATATTAATATTACCATAACACATGTCCTAATTCTATTTTACAAGTGTATCTCGACCAAAAAATCCTTAGGAATAAAATATTATCATTTAGGTCCACTTAGATTAGATTAGGACATTTATTATTATTTAATTCAAAGAAGAGTTAAAAGAGTTATAATCAAAGTTTAATTACTAAAACATTTTTAATATAGGGTTACACATAAGATAAATTAAATTGTAAATATTCAGTACAAATATAATAATATTTCCTAAATAATGGTATTTTATTTATAATTTATATACATTAAATAATTTAATTTATTTATGAAAAAATGGTGATGCAGTAATTACCTAATTAATAAAATATTAAAATAATTGATATTATAAATATCCAAAAAAAGGTAATTTGATACTTTTTATGAATTCCACAAATTTGATATTTTAATATGACATGTTATTTGTGATTGAATAATTTTTTTTCGAAGTAATCATGCTGTTATGATTTTCAAAAAAATCAAATACCAAATAGTGTCAACATTGACATGAAAGAGTTTTTAAAACAAATATTATATTATTAATTGATATTCAATTCCAAAAAATATATAAGGTTCGGCCAAGGGATTTATATAATGATAGGTGTATCATTAATGAACTACTTGGGGTTCTCTTGGATGTATATGGTATGTTTATTAAGCATATAATATAAAAATACAAATAGACATGGTAAATGTCAAACTAATTGACTAAGAGTTAAAACTAAAATATAAGATTAATAAAGTGACCCAAACCTGTCTAAAACCTATTGGTTGAGTATATTTAGACCAATAACCACCTTATCCTCTAAATAAATAAATTTGGAGCCATTATAAACCGAATATGAATTTATTATAAAATAATATTTTATGTTTTTTCCTAAGGCGCCCCTCACCCCTCTTATAAAAGAGCACTCCCCCTTCTCTCTCAATTCATACCTTCAAAGCCTTTTGTATCGTCCAAAACCTACCCAAATATTCTATCAACATCCCTCAATTCAACCTAGAGGCCTTAGTTTGATCATAAAGCCAGACTAAGGATCCCTTTTGATCAAATAAAAAGGAAAACCCGAAGAAGAGGTAATGTTTTCACCACCATCTTTGAAGTTCCTTTCTTCTTCAACATCTTCTTTATTTTTTATTTAAATTCTAAAATAATAACTCCAGTATATTCTATATACTGTGATGTTATTATAAATATGGTAAAACCATTTTTAGTATTCTATCTATCCTTTGAATCACATGTCACCATATATACGTACATATGGCTTATTATCTCAACGTCATGGTGTAATTGTTATTCAAAATATTATTAAATGGATGGGTATGATAATGATGTGTAATTGATGTAAAAAATAAATATAACAAGATAATTATTCTTTATATATGATATACCATCTAATTATATATTATTCTACTATAAAAAAGAATGATTTTGTCACTCGTGCGTATGTACGGACTACTGTCTCCATGAACGCGATAAGATTCATTCTCCATCGTATCCATTCCAGTCTAATTTTCATTTGATGATTAAAAATAATGTTTTAGGACTTGATATCATTCTGGATATTAATAAAATACAACTTATGGATAACAAACATGTCTTATGTAACAAAACATATAGAATAAAACGAGTAAGTGAACACCCGAAACGACAATAATACTAGAATATTATTAACAAAGCAATATTAAAAAATCTTATATGATATCATATTTCGGTATATGACTATTATATAATTTAATAACAATGATTTAACTATTATACAAGAGGCTAACCTACCCTCAACCAAGGAAATGTACAAGGTAAGGGTTTATTTCATAATCTCTTCATTATCCGAGGTTGTTTATACGTACTTATCTACTGGGACCTCTTTATCATCCACATCCATGTTTCTTAAAAATGTATTTCAAATCATTCTTACTATTTTACAAACTATGGGTTAAAGTCATTTATATGATTTTTTTACTTTTCTTTAGATGTTTATAAAGGAATTTTTCTGTCGTTTTCCATACAAAGTCATTTTTAACCTTTTTGACAGAATTGAGGTAAGAATGTCCTTTTTAACTTATAGGGTGGGTGCGGCTATTTTCCACCATTATAAAATCTTCAAAGCTTCCCTTATAATCTTAAATGGATATTTTCAAAGTAAATGTTTTATTTTATAATAATTTCACTTTTAAATGATTTCAAAAAAGAGACATTTCTCTCAAATAGTTTTGATTTCATATATGTCAACATCCTTTGATAGATTTTAAGCTTATTTGAAGTTTATTTGTTATGATACAAAACATACTCATTGTATTTAAGGTTTTGTGATATGTTTGACTGTGTATGTGTTATTTTTATACCATTCATGGTTTTTAGAGAAAGTATTGACATTCCGTATACTAGTTTTAATATGAATGTTTATGTTATGATTAAACCTATTCATAAGAGGAATGCATTGGTCATAATAAGTGACGAGTGGAGCCTGCTATAGCTCCTAGATGCATCTATAGGTTTCATTAGAGAAACTAGTGTCTTGTTACAAGGCCTTGAATAAATCTTATTTGTAGTCTTCGCACAAGGCCTTTACTATGTGGTTATGATAGTCTGGCATTATGCATTCCATCATTATGAAAGTGGTTATTGATATTGCATGTGATTATTCGAATAGTAGAATATCCATGTGAATATGTAAATGGCGTTATTTCATTTTATTTATTCCATATTATGTGGATGTTCAAGTTTAAAAGGCTTTTGTTTTACTTATACATTACCTTAAATTTTTATGCTTATTTATAAAAGGTTCCGCTATATTGTTATCCATACTGGGAATTTGAGCTCACCCCTTTCTATGTATTATTTTTTCCAGGATGTGAAGAAGTATTTTATGAATGACCTATAGGGATAGTATATGAGGATATGACTGTGGAGAAAAGATGTTGTTGTAGTTTTCACTTTATGATGCAATGTAAACTTTATGAATGTATCTATTGATTCTAAGGCTACTAAACTAATTGGTCTTTCAAGACTTGATCTTTTGTGATCATGCCAATGTTATGTAATAATTCACCAACTCTGGGTAACTGGGGTCGGGGCGTTACATATCTCACAACCATAATTAGATACATGGATGGTTTATACGAAGTGTGAACAATAACACTTCAACAATTATATATATATATATATATATATATATCTATATCTAGAAGAAAGATAAAAATTTATATATACTAATTATATATATCATTCATGAAAAAAAACATGCATATTCAATTTGTGAGTTCAAATAATAGATTTGGACTTTATAGAAGTCTAAAAATGGAATCAAAATACGAAAATAATTATAAAACTACCAAAATGGAGATTATAATTTGAATGGAACATACTCCACATACAGAAAGATAAAATTATATTTTGAAAATAATTAAAATTTGAATACGGAAAATATATAATTTGGTTTCATATCCTAAAACAAAAATCATTTTAATAATATGATCCATTAATATAATTTATCAAAGTTTCAAAAATGAAAACCATATTTATTTTGATTTGAAGAACCCATGTCGAAAATAAATTTTTCTCACACATTTAAAATTTGGGATAAAAATATGTGAAAACCTAAATATGAGAAAATAAATTACAAATAAATTTGGAGAATACTCTTTGTGTTGTTGTTTTGTTGGAGAATTCTAATTTTTCTTCATTCTGATGCTATAAGATCCTATATTCCATCACAATTGGAAAGTAAAAAAATAAATAAATTAACGGCCTAAAATCCGTTTTGGACTCTTCTCACTAGTCCATAGAGGGTGGACTTCTTTATATACATGAATTTCATAAATTGTATATTCACAACTATATGTGAATTTATTTAATAGGTTTTTTGAGTATAAGCAGGAAAATGATGATTGAAATATATAATATTTATTTATTTATTCCTCCATTGTGAATGATCAATCTAAAGAAAAAACTTTCAATGTTAGGATCTACAAAATAATTAGATTGATACGCTATTTTATATTCTAAGCATTTTAATGTATCAAATAAATATGTAGTGTTAATCAGTCAAGGAAAAGTTATTGATAGCCAAAGATACATTAGATCAAACCAAACAGAAAAAAATTAAAACAATCTAGAAATTTCGATATATAAAAATTAATTTAAACAATATTTACCACTGTTTCTAAAAGAGATGGTTGATGAAAATCCAAAATGATGATACACAAATCATCATCCGAGAAGGAAACAAATTAAAGGACCAAGACAAAATAGTGTGTTAAGACGTCAAAAATGAATCTAAAAAACAGATTTGGACTGAATAAACAACAACTAGGAGGAAGAATCTGACACAAAATCAATAAAAAATTACTTACAAGTGGATCTTCAAGATTAGAACATGTTAAATGACATTGATGATGCATATAAGATAGTATCCCCTTTGTGGTCCAGATATGATGAAAAAGAACCCTAGATAGATCAAAGACATTGTTCAAAGGATGAATCCCCCAAACAGACTCGATTTCTACATCCCCCATATTCAACTTCATCGAATAAAATCCATCCATCTTCAATTGAATTCGAACGACAACCTCAGAAGGAATCCCTATCATCACTTACCCGAAATCCATATATCTCTCGGAAGAGATCGACCTCCCTTCCCATGATCTCGCTAAAGCCTTGACTCATGAAGAATACCTCACCCTCCTAATGCCCAGTCCCACAGTTTTAAAGAACTCGACCTCAGCCTCCTCTTGAAGTGAAACCCTAATATCATTTTTTATTTCATATTTTGTTTTTTTAATATAATTTTTCATTTAATAGATATATATATTTTATTATATATCAAAATTTAAAGTAATAATTTGTTAACATAAAAATTTTAATAAAATTGTTTTTATAATTATATATATTTTTGAAATTTTAAATTTATAAGGTTTCAAATTGTATTATATATAATTCAAAATAAAAAATAACACTAATTTCATTTTATATTATATAATTTAAAACATTATACATATGTATTTGAAACCAAATCATTCTAATTCAATTTCTTTTAATTGATAACATTGGTAATTTTTTTATATCAACTTGATTGTTTTTTTATATTTATTTAATATATTTAATTTTATGAAATTGAATTTAAGTTAAAATTATTTCAACAATATATTATATATGATAAGTTTCATTAAACACAAGTAATTCTTCTAAATTTTATTTATTCTATCAATAAAAATTAAATAAATATTTATTATTAAAATATTAATTTAAATGAAGTATAAATAAATCATATATAACATCCATTTAATTTTCAAAAAAATGATTTATTATTTCTTTAATTATTTATAATGGTTTCAAAATCTATTCAGATAAAAATAATTATGTAATGAAATATTATATTCAGTTAAATTACAATTATAAAATCAACATTTGTAAATATAAAATTTCATGTTAAGAGAAACTTATATGCCTCCAAAATTATATTTTTTTATAAATAGAACTAAAATTGATTAAATTTCTACAATCATAGTAATGGTAAAATATTTTTATGAAAAGTTATAAAAATTAATTTTATTTCTACGAAAAAGATCCTATAGCCATGTGGGAAGAAAATAAGTGAAAAATCAAATATAAGAAAATCCATTACAATGAAATTTGAAGAAGACACTTTGTGTTGTTTTTTTCAGTAGAATTATTCTATTTTTTTCCTTCAGAATATAAATGCTAATATATTCCCTCACAAAGAAGAAAAAGAAAGAAAATACTAGCCAGAAATTTTCGCCAAACTCTTTTCAACAGTGCATAGAGGTTGGAATTCTTTATATTCACGATTTTATTAAATTTCATATTCAAAATTATATGTATATTTTTTGAATAGGTGTTGTTATGGTAAGAAAGACCATGGTGATTATGAAATATAATATTTATTTATGAATTCCTTTATTTCAAAGGATCAAGTTGAACATAAATATGAAAAAGTAAGGATATTCAAAATCATTAGATTGATATGTGATTTAATATTCTAAAAATTTTAATGTATTTGATAAAGAAATTGTGTTGATAAGGAAAGAAAAAGAAATTGACAATAGAAGATACACTGGATCAATCCTAACACACAAAACTCAAAACCATCTAGAAATTTCAATACAGAAAAATTAATATAAACACCATTTAGCATTGTTTCATAATGAGATGGTTGAAAAAAAATCCATATCGATGATACTAAAATCATTATCCAAGAAAAAAATAAAAGGATCAAGACAAAGAAGTGAGTTATGACATTGAAGAAGAATCTATAAATCATAATTCGATTGAAAAAACTACACATAGGAGGAAGAATCAGACACTAAATCAATAAAAAAACTAACCAAGAACGGATCTGCAAAATTCAAACTAGGAAAAAGACATGGACGATGAAGATAATACAACATCACCTTTACTGTCCAGATATGATACATATGAACACTTTATGGCATAAAGCCATTTTTCAAATGATGAATCTCCCAAATATACATTATTTCTACCTTATCCACATTCGACTTCATCGAATCAAACCCTACATCTTCAATAGAATTTGATCCGCATCGTCAAAAGGACTCCATAATAGTGCCCCCATGAAATACATGGATACCACGATCGAGATCTTCCTCCCTTCTCATGACCTTGCTGAAGCCTCGACTCATGAAGAAAACCACACCCATATGAAGCTCGGTCCTGCAGTTTGACCGAACCCAACCTCGGCCTCCACTTGACGTGAAACCCTAATACTGTTTTTTTTTCATTTTTGTATTTCATTTTTCATTTTTCATATATATATATATATCATGTTATATATAAAATATTAAAATAATAATTTTTAAACATAATAATTTTGAAAAAAAATTGTTCCGAAATATTTACTTTTTTAAAATTTTTAAATTAAAAATGATTCAAATGTCATTATATATAATTCAAAATTAAAAGTAACAATAATTTCATTTTTTTATTATATAATGTAATATTTTATACTTAATTATTTAAAATAAAATCATTGTAATTCAATTTCATTTACTTCAAAAAGTATGTAATTTTTTTTATATCAACATAATTTTTAACTTTTTTTAGTTAATTTAATTTTATGGAATTTCATTTAAGATAAAATAATTTCTTAAATATATTATATATAAGTAGTTTCATTATACAATCGTATTTCTTTAAAATTTTATTTATTAAATTAATATAATTTAATTCAATAATTAATATTAAATATTAATTTAAATTGAACATAAATAAAACATAATAACATCATTTTAATTTAAAAATAACGATTTATTATTTATATAATTATTTAAAATGGTTTAAAAATCGCTTTAGATAAAAATAATCATGTAATAAAAAATTCTGTTAAATTAAATTATTTTTATAAAATCTAAATTTATAAATATAGAATTTTATGTTTACATCAACTTATATGCCTTCAAAATAATAATATAATGAATGGAAAGTACAATTTATTAAATTTCAAAATTCATATTAAAATTAATATAATTTTATGAAAAATAATAAAAAATAATTTTATTCCTAATACTCTTAACATTTAATTCAATATTTATATTAAATAACAAAACAGTATACATAAAATTATTCAAATTTTATGGGTTGTTACAACATTAATATCCATCAAAATGTTTCATAAATATCAAAACTCCCATGAACATTTCTCTATGGATCCAAAAATATTTCATAGAAAAGTAGACATAGATATTATGCTCTATAAAGGTTCAAAAAATGAAACTCAGATAGTCTCCATGGTCCCCCTTTATCTTTGAATTTACTATGATGTAATCAAAAAAATGTCTAAGAAGGAGTCAAAAATGGGATGAATGATCATGTACCTAAATTCCATTAAGACCAAAAGGGAATATGTAAGTCTATAAACCTAAATAGACAATCAAATTGGGCATACAGACTCCTAATAGCGGTCTTAGGAATGTCTTCTTCTCAAAACATCAACTAAAGATACCCCAACCTCATGTAAATATTCGGAAAAAAAACTATCCTACCTTGAGATGATAATAAAATATCATTAATTCAATGCAACTTATATTATTTCTAATTATTCACATAACTGATAGTATGAAAATATATGGAAATTTAGGGAAAACTGTCCACCTTTTTCGAAAATAGAATTGGGGATTCCCATGAAGTCAAGCTTGGATGGATAAATTTCCTACTCTCAAGGTCCAATAACTAAAATATTAACTCTTAAAAATCACTAAGATTCAACTTTTATGATTGAAAATAAATTTGGATTATCTGGAAGAGAATATAAATAATTAACTAGAACTATCACAGGGAAAGATATCATGAAAAATAATCATAAAACTTCTCATATAACCATCTGAAAACCATTGGAAGATGAAAATATGAACCCTAATCAATTAACATATTTTAATAACTATAAAACTTATATGAAATTGATCACATGATATTAGAGGTATCTAAAAACACTTTAAATCCCTTCAACCATAAATAACCCACACCACTCCCTTACAGGGAATCCCTACAAAAGTACTAAAGAAGATTCAGATTACCACAATGGTTGAATGTTCCCAATTCCTCTATGAAATTATCTCTAGTATTGAAATAATTCATTTATATATTGAAACATACTAGTTTATATCAAGGATAGGCCAATGGTTTTTAACCTGATAACTATTTATCACCTTACTATTATCCCGATGAGGTTTATCGTACATCCTCTTTTTGTAAGAGGTATAACTCTGACTACATCTTACTACTAAAGGAACACTAGTGAGAATAATCATTCCTATTAAATATACCACAACCAATATCACATTATCTACCAATATATCATAATCCGGTAGT
Source organism: Viscum album (assembly GCA_963277665.1). NCBI lineage: Eukaryota > Viridiplantae > Streptophyta > Magnoliopsida > Santalales > Viscaceae > Viscum > Viscum album. The sequence continues at coordinate 1,719,729,429 of OY728143.1, forward strand.
AAAATAAGTATAATCATCAATTTAAGTTTTTAATTTGTTCTCTTTTAGAAATTATTCACATTGGGATAATTATTTGTGAGGAGCTCAAGATAAAAATGTACCAATATGAAAACATTGTATCATACTCCTTCACTAAAAAATGTATTTTCTCCATTATCACTAAAGTATGTTACCTTTCCACACTGAATGTATTAGGATAATTTTTATGACTGAAAAAATGGATGATGGTTTCCCTATTGAGAACATCATGCCTCATTTCCTATACCAAGGAGTCACACCATCTCTTATGTAGTTCATTCGATATGTAAATGTATATGAATAATTTTGAGGTCTCAGGGATATTTTTAAAATAAAAGATATTATAATTACTCCAAATCCATTTCTTGGTATCATGGGTACCTTTTTCACCATAGATGAACGATGAAAATGACATAGTAAACACTTGAAGAAGGCACACTATTCAGTAATGAACTTTTCACCCACTTAGAAAAGAAATTGAATGCCACATATCATTGAATCCATTACAATAGGTTCAACCAGAGGAGTATCTTTTAGAATATTCATAACTGAACTCTCTCCTCATCTAGAAGAGAAACTAATATGTGTAATTATCTATAGAACAAAATAAAAAAAAATATATTCAAAACAAAAATATAAATAATTTAACATCAAATAATCTCCATTAATCCCCTAGAGCAGGCCTGAAAAACACAAAACTGAAAATAAAAAATTTAAACAATAAAGAGGTAAAGATATTAAAATATTAAAAAATTGTACTATGAATAGTTTGGTTGTATGTTTATAAAAATATTCACCAATTATGGAAAATAAAAAATTTATGGCAACAGTTATGGTCACAGAATATTTCCATGTTTACTAGTAACCATTTACATAACTTTTCACCCCTATTTCACCCATATATTTCAACTCAAAACTCATTATTTCCCAAAACCTATCATGGTTTATTTTTGAAACCTATATCCATTGAGGAAAAACATAAAATCCCTTAACAAATTCAAAACTATGCCCACATAATAAAATCAATTCACAAAAAACCTGAAAAAATAATGGTTTAACATGGGAAAGTGCTGGTAAATAATTATTCTATAAGTATCTCCCATGCACAGATAGTCCTAACCAGTATATATTAATATCCCAAAATTAACAAGAGGTATATAAATATATTTTTTAATGAAACATATTTTTGTCATCCCAACGTTTCACTTGAGTCAACACTCCATAAGGTGAAAGGAACATTCTTAATCACTATAACATGGAAGCAAGAAGTAGCATATAAAAACCAATAATTTAGGAACATATTCACACGTGAATGCCCAAAATAAACTATCCATGAATTTGATGACCATTCCACGTCATAAAAATATCATCAAATATAAATACATAAAATAAATATTAAAAATAAATAAATAAAATTAAATCAATATAACATTGCAAGTCATAAACAAGATATACACAATTGAAATATATAGTCAAACTCAAAATATGGAAAAGACTAAAAATTTCAATACAACATCCCAAAGATAAAAATCCCCAAATACTATTCCACATGATCCACATATATGAGACCTCATCTCCATCATACAAAAACCACCACTGGTATTTGTAATTAGGAATGGCCACAAAACGAAATGGTATTATTACCCTAAAATATATCTTACAAATTAAATTATTCATACTCCCATGGTAATTTTCAACATATGAAATATAATTCTTGGTTGGATACCACAATGAATATATGTAAGGACTTTATCCATCAAAACCAATAATTCTATTTTTAAAACTAATTTTCCAAAACAATGTTAACTTTTACAACAAGTACACTTGAATTGCTTTTAGAAATTTCCATGGTTTTTCTAAAAAACAAACCATATTTTCAAAATATTATTATCAATGGTCAAATAAATAAGTGAATCCACTTGACATAAACAGACCCAACACACAGAAACAATCCATAAACAAGGGAATATTCATAACCACTATAATATAAAAAAATAATGGATCGTGGAAATTACCACAATATATCTCAATTAGCCAATGAGCCTGTACCCTAGTGGTACTGGATCCTGCTTGGCATCCAAAATACCTAGGATCAAATCTGAGCAGGATCAAATTTTCGGGGGGTACTGTAGAAGAACTGTAGCAGTGGCAGCGGTACTGTACAAGGCACTATAATAGTGTGGCTGTTGTACCAGTACTATTTACCGAGGGGTTCTTTAGGCCAACAAATGGGCTTTCAAGCTTTGTATTCAGGCCACTTGTCCTTTGGACTTCGGGCTATGTAATGAGTCAACCTCTACCCAGTCTAAAGAGGACTTTGCTTTAAATAATAAATTAAGGCTTCTACCTCAAACTTTTGAAAAATATCTCAATCAACCAAGGCATTATCATTAAGAAAAATTCATATAATAATAAACTTGGAATATGAAATATGATCTATTTGAATTAGACATTGAGAGATATTTTATGTTATTCTAGAAAATGATTTTTTTATGGCTAATCATGATATAACAAGATCATTAGTTCCCATAGTCGTTCTTAGGCCCAATCATAATTTCATAGATCTATCATTTCGCATAGACTCATTTTTTTAATACTCAATCCCTTCACCTGATACATTCCATAACCCCATATACAGTACAACCTATATTTTCCAAGAAATTAGATATTTTTGTTTTTTCACTGTATCCCTAACACAAATACCAATGGTATTCCATGTTCTACTCAATTCTAATGAAATAAAAATTAAATTTTATAAAATACTTAATTAATTTTAAAAAAATTGATAAAACATTCATTACCATAAGAAGTTAGTCATTAAATACCATGAAAAAACTCATTGAAACACATTCAAACTACTATTTTAAATAATAAAATCAATTTTATCTATTTTAACAAACACATTGATTACATAGATTCTATATCCTTGTGAAAAATCCCTTTAAACAATTAATTTTTTACCATTTGGTGGAGCACCGTGATAATGGATAAACCATTACTAATTACTCCAATTAGGATAAATTTAATAAAAAAATGCCAATAAAATTTGAGAATCAATGTACATACCTGGAAAATATCCACTAAATTTTAAAAAATATTTGAATGAAAACTAAATCATTTTTCATCTAAGACAACCACATGAATCAAGTAAGATATGTCTACACACACCTAAAAAGAATAAAAAATCCAATTGAAAAACTCTATTATTGAATAAATCATTAACTATAGTTTCCATAATCCCTGGAAATGTATGAATAAGTCTTTATAATGTGAATGTCAAGAGAAATTGTGATAATATCTAGCTTATATAAACAAAATATCCAAATAAACCATGGAGATTCCATGAAAATCCAAATTATAAATATTTAAATTTAAGATGTTTGGGATTAACTTGACGGGGGATAAACATGACGATATGTGGAGTGAATGTTTTTTATATAAAAATGTTAAATATCATAATTTATAATTAACTATACATACCACAGTATTTTTCCACACGATTATAAAAACCATGGTCCAACTCTATTGGATCCACATCTATGAAAAAAAAGAGCCACACGATTTTTCAAAATTCTTACACGGTTAGACAATATATTTTAATTCCCTGAAAAATACCATTCCTCCCAAACATACCCTCCCATAGATAGCAACATTATTAGGATAATCATTCACTGACCATATTCCACATATTTCATTCTGAAAATAATATTTTTCAACAACAAACTATAGAAAAACAATAAATAAGTAGTAAATTAACAAACAAAGAAAAATATAAAACATAAAAGTTGCCCTTAGAGTTTCACAAACATCATTGAATTCAACAATAGATTGTTAGTTTAATGCTATGATGAAATTCTAAATATTTACATGTGGTAAAAATAATGTGGATGTGGATGATGAATTTCTTAAAATAATGGATATAAGGTTATAGAGTGGGAAAGCGGTATTCAAGGAAGAGATTCGTATAAATTCTATTAATGTATAAATTTTTAGAAAATTTCTATTTGGTGTCCCATAATATTTTATAATGAGGAAAATGACAATGATGTTAAAAAAATTATGAAGAATAATTTGTTCCATTCGAGACACTAAAATTGGTAGTAAAAGATGAATTATTTTATAGAGGAAGACATAAATGAGTAAGGCATTCTTTGATAATGAAGATTTTCCATGGGTTGATGAAACAAAATTCATGTGTAATATAGATAATTTCATGATAGTAAATGTTATACAAGGAGGTTCTGAATAAAATTACTATACTAAAACATAAGGTTACATTGATCTCAAATTAGAAAATAAGTTATCATTATATGAACATTATATAAAAAAGTAATAAACCCATTAATATTGGATATTTTTTAAATTAATGTAGTGAATATATCAACCAACATGATTCTATGAAGGACCAGCTGAAATAAATGATATGAAATTTTTTTTCGAATAATATATTCATAGTAGAATTTGTGGAAAAAAATTAATGTTTAAAGGTAAGGAAACATTTATTTACTAATCATAAATTTTTCCTAAAAGAGAAAACTAATAAGGATGATTACCTTTAAGTAGTGGTTATTTTAATAATTAATAAACATGATTTATAAGTTAAATCAATTGATTTACATATGGGAAAACACGTTAGTAGGTTCTCCAATTGAGAATTTATAGAAAATATTTATATAGGATCCTAAGATGTCAATAACATTATGAATAAATAAAGACATGTAATTGCATATAAACATGGTTCATTTAGGTTTCCAAGGCATTGAAAGTAGTAATAGTGATATATCTGAATAAAGGAAAGAAGAAGAGTAGTAATTCTGGTTTAAAATCTAAGTCATAATAAATTTGAACAATGATCACTCCAAATATGGTAATCATAGTGTGGAAAATAATTCAAAAAGATAAAATTGATATCCATTTTGGATTGATGATTGTTTACATTTCTGGTTAATTAGGATTTATACCCGAATTAACAACCTTCTTCTTTTCTTTATACAGATATATCACTATTAATACTTCTAATGTCTTTGAGTCATAAATGATCCAGTTTAATATGAATATATATATCTATATTTATGCGTAATGTTATTGACAACATAAGGGTTAAAAATAATCCAAAATTCTAAAATAGATTTTTATATACATTGTGATATATGATCTCCTAGGACATGTGGATGAATAAAGTGGAAAATATGTTTCCTCTCATGTAACGCTTATTCTATGTCTATATTATCCAAAATATTTACTATTGTAATAATGTTTCAGGATATTTGAATTAGTAAATATGAGAGATCAACTAGATAATAATGTATCTATCTCTTATATCTCATTGTAGAAAATATGTCTATGGATATTTCATTCATTATTATAATTATGGTTAAAATGTTGTTGATGGAATGAAAAAGATAATAAATTATAGTCACCACTTTGGAATATAGAGGAATGTGAATGTTAAAGAAATTTTAAATATTAATTTGGAAAATATATACACACTAGTGGAAGAAGACGAAAAGTATAATTATTCCACAAATGGAAGAGAGAAGAAATATAGGCCACATCTAACTCAACATTTTCCATCAAGGAAAGAAAATAAGAAGAGGGAGAAGTTAAATCTTGAATAAAATTCCAATCAATGAATTGAAGAATAATATCTATTAGATACTCAATAGGGGTTCCTATACATCATGACTAGAAATGTGAAATTGGAAATGAATTTAGAGGCAAGAGTTATGTTATGGTGAATTTCTGTAGTGGTGGGTCTTTTCTGATAAAAGGTCATGGAAATAACCATCTAGATAAATAAAATTTAAATGATATGTAATTTTTATATGTAGATGGATAATTATGAAACCTATTAAGTGTTAGTAAATACTATAACTCAAGACATGGATCCACATTTAATTATAATGGATATATTATCAAATTAATGTCTATGAACTCTATACTGATTGGATATCATAAAAATGGTAATCTATAAGAAGTTGTTTGAAATGAATACGCATGCCTCTTGAATTTTGAAGTGTTGGATAACCTTTATCATTGGGTTCTAGGACACATTCATGAAAAAAATCATATGGAATCTATAAAAGAAAAAATGTGGTAGTGCATATTATTAATTTGAAAAGAGATCATGAAACGTATTTTCATTCATGTATTTGGGGGAAATATGGTTTGAAATGTGTATTAGATTAAAATAATAGGTCCTATTATCTATTTTTTCTAGTGCATACTGAGGTATGTGGTTCCATAAATATATAAGTAATATACGGGGAATGATATATCAATTTTTTTATTGATTATTATATTATATTTTCATTCATCAGGTTCTTGAAAAATAGAAGTATTAAATTGACATCATTAAGAGGTACAAGTGAATATTAGAGAATGAAAATAGAAGCACAATCAATATCTTGTACTCTAATAATAGAATTTAATACAAATACATTGAATTTATAAATAACTGAATGATATATAATTTTAAACATAATGTATAATTATCATTAAGTTGAAAATATAATGTTTCATTAAAATAAAGAAATAATTAGGTGAATAATGTGTCCAAAACATTTCACATTGAATGTTACATCTCTTATAATCATTGTAAGTAATCAATGAATGTAGTGGTGTACACACAAAACTAAGGAGTTCTTATGCTAAGGGGTAGAAGGATAGATTACAAAATTTATAAGGGATTTATTCCCACAACAAAAAAAAAATAGGTCTTCATAATGAAATGATACATTTTAAATAATTATTGAAATTCTTTCATGTATTTTGGTGAAATAGTTGAAAGAGTGGTTTTTTAATTACTCAACTTTTAGAAAGGCCTGCAAATCCTTAAACAAGTGTTAGAATATCATTAGAGAGAGTAAAGACAAAATATTAAATGTGGATAATTATGTGAAGAATATAAGGTGTTAAAATTGTGTTTACTAGTATGATGTAGAAGAATAATTTGTAAAATATACAATACATTTAAAAATATCACAAAATTATGAATTTTTTGTGTATGGAATGAAATAGGGTACTATTGTAATTGGAATTTATACTATGCCTCATAGTATAATTAAGATAAACAAATATGGATTCAACTATGTTTTTCCAAGATAGAATAAATCCTACACAAAAATGGAGGAATTTGAATATTGATCGTGATGATCAAATATCAATGGAAGTACCAACATAATTTATGTAATTGAAAAAGGAAGAATCCTTGGTTTGAAGAATGAATAGAGATATGGGTCAAATTGGTAAGAATGAATATTTGGAGATGGTGAAGAAGACTAAATGTCAGAATATGATATTAATAATTTATATCATAAAGAAAAAAATTTATAATCATGGTAGTGTGACTGAAAATAAGTCATGCTTAGTTTTTAATTATATTCATAGATTAGAGTGGTTGAAGTCGATGAAACAATTGTGTTATTGGATCAACATGAGTTGATCTGTATCATTTTTTAAACCCTGTTTCAAAGAGGATTCCTGATCTTATAGATAAATGTATGATTTTGGTTCTCTAATAATAAGTATATATTGGAAACATAGTCTGTTTTTTAATTAAAAATAATGAAACTAACGATTCCAGGTAGAAAAAAACTATATAGTATAAATAAGGGGAAATAAGCATGATTTTCTCATCTAGATTCATTCTTAAAGAAAGTAAAATTCAAAATTCCCAATGTTTATTATAATAATTATGTGAAAACATACATGGAATTATTTTTAATGGTGTTGATCTTTGTCGATGACATCATATTTGGTGTAAGCAGGATGAAATATGTAATGAAGTTTCTAATAAGAATAGTTCGGAATTTAAAATATCCATGATTAGTTTAACATCCTAATCCAAAACTTCATGTGAAAGATGAATTTACACACATCCTTGTGTATGCCTCCTCATGACCAAGAGGATATCTGGAATTCCATCTTAGACCGAGAGGTTAGGATCAAGATGTTAAAAATGGTATCAGACGTGGTACTTACTAACTTGTTTCTTCTCTTTTCATGGGATGGGAGAGGTTATCCAATAGATAGAAAATTGGGACCTTAGAAATTGAACTATTTCAGTTCCTAGAAAAAACTAAATAGTGGACCATTGAGTTTCCATAATGTGGGTAATTTATGTTTTAGTGATATTATTGATCTACATCTATTGGAAATAATTATTTTATATATTATTTAATAGTTTTCACACATTTTAATGCATAATGACTATGCACATAGATTATCATTCCATATATATACATGTTTTTATACATCATGTTAGTTAATTGATTAAATTCCTTGATTTTTTCTATTTGTTACAGATTTTTTGTGGGATGCATCTTTTTAGGCATTAATTAGTTGAACTGAGAATGTTGTTGTGTTATTGTATATATAATTAATGTGACTAATGTTCAAGGGATGAAGAAAATGGTTAATGCTAGAGGGGTGTACCTTGGGTTAAGGTTATTATCCTAGGAAAACTTGTTTCGATCCCATAGATTTGTTTAGAGAAAAACCTATTTAATACCTTATAGTTTTTATGAATAATATGTTCACAAGACCCTTTATGTTATAGAAAATGTGTCTATGTGAACGTTTGGTGAGACAACCAACATAGTAGGCTTATCCTAAGAATATCCATGACCCAACTACAGTGGTGTCAGCAGAGGTTCTTTATTATCTACCACTGATGGATATAGTTGAGAACGTTAGGGATTACCAGCTCAAACATCCTCCAGCCATTCAAGGTATCGGTGGACCACTTGATGCTAAAAATTTGGTGGATATCGTAGAGGGTATCTTTGACCTAGTGGAGACTCAATCAATCAAGAAGTTGAAACTAGAAGCCATCATGCTATTGGACCCACTAGGAATTGGTGGGAGTAGTGGGACAGGCTAGATGATGTGAGGGTATCATTTTGGATACCATCAAAAAAAATTAGAGAGTTCTTCCTCAAAAATTTGAAGATTGATCGAGCATAATAGTTTATGGAGCTACAATAGTGTTTCATCACAGTATCAACATACTTTACACATTTTACAGAACACATCCTTTTCACACCACTTTTGGATGGTACTAAGGTCCAGAAGGCCAAGAATATTGAAATTAGTATTCGACCTAACCATTGACATCTAGTCTGAAGCATTGACATAGCTTCATACCCAGATGTTCTGAAGAGTTACCAGACCATTTATAAGATTCTAGTGAATGGAAATACATTTGTCTTTTCCCACCTATCGCTACTTAGGTACGTGGATCTCACAATAATATTGTGAATAAATATTATAATGGAAGGAAGTGTAAGGCCATGAACATACAACTGAGAAATGACGTGATAGTGTAGCAGAGCTTGGTCTCTTTAATTTCATTTTGTGGTCACCAAAAATTTTTTACATGTGGGGTGTATGGACACTAAAATCCAATGTACACAGATCTACATAGCATGTGCCGACAATGTGGGAGTATAGAACACCTACATCATTATTTTTCAAGAGTATCTTCTAGAGATGGAGGCCAACAAAGCCAGGGGCGGAGGTCTAGTGGATAACCCCAACAAGGGATATAATCTCCCCTGATGGTGAAGTCTCATGAAAGTTATAGATATAATAATTATAATACACAATCCCTTGTCTATGTAATGGATCTATCACCAACTAATTATGAAAAGTAACTTGTTACCGTATGAGGTATGGTCTAGGGAACGTACTTTTTATGATATTCATAGTTTGGTTCTAATGTTTTCCTTATATATAAAATATATTTAGGGACTTAATATACCAGATGAGTTGTGTTTTCCTAACATATCTTCATCTAATACGTCATTCAATAATGACAAAAAAACCCTAGTGTTTCATAGGGAGGTAGTCAATGATTATTTTAGAGTGAGACTGATGAGGGACTCAATATGTGGTTAAGATTAGTGGTGTTTCATCTAGAACTCAAATTTAACTATCAAGGTATGCATAATGTCTTCCACATTTCTCAGCTTCATAGGTACATGCCCGGTCATATGCATTTTATTGATTTAATGGATGTTGAGTTGTAACTTGTTGCATATTATGATATATATCCAGTATGGATTGGTAGTAGAAGTGATAAAAGACTCAAAAAAAATGATACAACTTGTAAGGATTCATTTTCCTCATGGATGGATCCAGGAACATATGTGACAATGTGAGACTTATGTTTGATCTCAGTGCTAGGATTTGTTTGAGAAAGACCGCTATGTATACTCATCATCGAAGCAAATTCGATAGAGGGGGAAAATTTTAATATCATGATATTTCAATTGATTAAAATATCCCTCTTGTGTTGAATTATTATTATCTTATGTTGAATAAAATATTTTATCAGTAAAATAACATAGAAAATTTGTTAAATTCTTTATAACATAGTTAACCCATTGGAATATTCAGTAATATATTTTCATAGTCGGATTCTAAGTTGGTGTGATATATTAAGGCTTATAAATACATGATTAATATAGAATAAAATTATTAAATATATTATATTTTTTGGGTGAAATTTATTCAAAATAATTGAATAACTAGGAAATGGTACATTGAATGAGAAATATAATACCACTGTTATATCTAGAATGTGATTTTTACCCAAGGATGGGTATAAAATTTTTAACCGTTTGACATTGGGACAACTCGATAATGAAAATAATTTTTTTAATAATTTTTTTAAAATTATGTTTTAGAAATAATTAAATATATCCAAAATTGTGCATTGTCTGGGAAAGATGATATCATAGTTAGGTATAGGATGTGGTGTTTACCATAGATGGGGTATATCATTTTTATGAATCATATGTTTGGATGAATCGCTCGTGATAAAAACATTTTTATTTTTTAGTATTTATTTTTTCCATTTTTTAAATAATATATCATTAATATATCTCAAATAGTTCATTCTGTGAGAAATTTGATACCACCGTTGGGTCCAAAAAGATGTGTTTACACTAGGTAGTATATAATGTTTATACGTAATGGGATTTTTTTTATATTAAATAATTAATAGATTTAATAATCAATAATATTTTTATTAATAATATACAGTATGCTTGGTCATCTTCTTCACTATAATCTCGTAAAACTCCATTATTGATTACTGGTAATTCCAAAAGCTTTCATTTCGAACCATTTTCACTAATTTTAGTTTGAAATGACAATAATGGATGGAATAAATCACTTCTACATTAAGAATTTTGTGAAATGATTGATTAATGGGGGGTTTTGAATCTGACTAGTGGAAAATCGCTAGGGATGTTTTAAAAACCTAAAATCGTTAGTTTATAATGGTGGTTTTGATTCCAAATCTCCTTTGATTTTGAATGATGAATTCACCAAAATCCTATTTTGGGTTTGATTACTCTTCTCCCAGGTACATGATCGCTACCTCTTCTCCATTGTATGTTGTGTTTCCCAGGTAAGCATCACATTTGATTCATTTTTTTAAAAAAAATTCCATTTTTCCATCATTTTCAAAATTTTAAATTATTTAATAAATTGGTTAAATTTAAATTAAATTGTGAATCATGAATCATAAAATAATAATTCATAAATAGATTTTTCAAAGGATGGTTTCATGAATTATCTGATGTTTTGTAATGAATTATCATATAATACTTATATCAAATTTTCTAATGATTATTATTTGATTATAAAAAATTATTATTCAACAATTATTAAAGGATATTTCCACAAAATTAGAAAAGAATAATTTGTGGAACCAAATTAGTATAATATAATTGGGAAATGATATATTTTATCGAATAAATTTAAAATATAAATATAAATACTATTAGAAGATAATTGAACCAAATTTTCAAAAGATAATTTGTGGAATTAAATTTTCATAAGATAACTGAGAAATAATAATTTTTTTGGAAAAATTATATAAATATAATTATATAAATCATCTTAGGATAATTATAATGTAATTATCAAGTGAAAAATATTATCACAATTACCATAGGATATGTAATTGTATCATAAAAGGGTAAAAGATAATACTATTTACCCTAATTTAAATATTACCAATGATAGTTATTAAAATTTTCAGTCAATAGTTTCTTGATTATCACAAGATTACTTATATTTTAAAAATTATCAATGGATAATTTATTATCTGATATAATAATAAATTGATAATTTGTAATAAATTATCAAAAGATAGTTATGAAGGATAATTTGGTATAAATTATAAAAATATATATTTCTCTTATGGAGATAATTCAAATCACCTGCATTATCATGGAATGATAAATAGTAAATTGTATAGGATAGATAAATTTTATTGCATTTGATATTTATTTTTTTTAATCAAATATATGTTCTTGGTTATGGGTTCACTTAAAGAACCTTTTTCATTGACATGCTGATGTTTACTAAATATGGTCGTTAATAGTTGTTCTTGACTGTTGAGGTTTTAACTCCAGCTATCAACCCACATAGGATGGTTTGTCTTTCCCTTTGACATCAATGAAAGTTGAGGTCGGAAGATCCATTCCTTATTGGTCCTGCATTTGTACTTATTGCTTTAATGATTAATGTTTTTTGGAATCTGATTGACCATCCTTGATTCTGACTACATGTGTGTGTGTCTATACACACCATAAAATCTATTGTGAATCCATGTGTGATATTTGGGTAACTTGTTTCCGCATTTTATTGTGATCACGTGTTTTTGTGTATGCAGCTATACAATCATGTTGATGTACTATGTTTACTTGTGTTCATTCCCGGTAAATGTACTACCATTACTTTTTGTTTCCTAATTTTTATTTGATACAGGAGGACCGTCTTGAATTATTTATCCTCTTACGAGGATCAATACATATTCACAACCATAGAAATGAGGGACCTGAGACCACGATGGAGGTATGAAGATTCCATGGAATCTTGTTGAGGGTGTTCTCTATCATGCCTTGATGCCAAGTTCCATTCACCACGAGATAGCCTATTCGATGTGAGCTACTCTTGTCTAGAGGATCTGGGTGACCTGACCTACATAATGGATAGATGACATCGGGTATCATCGCTATGAAAACATGAGGATGTTGTATATGGGCTATTTTTTCTTTCCGACTCATTCAGTTATCTTTAGGAATGGAGGCGAAGCAGGTATGGTCAAGGGTTTTGGAAACTTGATAAGTGCACTATAGGCCAATTTTGGATTTTATGTTGACGCACTACTTCCATTTAATTTTATAATGGTAAAAACATGTATACATGGTCAAATAAGTATAAGGATGCATTGGTGGTGTCCTAGTGAGTCTCTTACTCACACCATACTTGTGAATTTCAATGCCCTAATAGATTTCATGAGAGACTCGCTAAAGGGAATGGGTTTTGTGGTTATTAGTTGAGATGGTGGAGCTTGGATCTTGGGTAGATATGGGAAGTCCCTGGAGGAACATGTTGTTCTTTTATTTACCACCATTTTTTTATTACTCTTGATAGATTTCCATTTTGGAATATCATTTTTATAAACATTATATGTCATATTTCATTTCCACATTTACTTTGATTATTTTATTCTTTCTCTTATTGTCATTATTTGTTATCCAATTTGATGAAATGACATAGAGGGTATTGTCACCACATTATCATACATTGACCCTTAGTACTAGGTGGAAGCTTTTTGTTTATAGGGATGCACACATGAAGATATGTGGCATTCAGGATTGGACCTGTAGGTTTAGATCAGGATGTCACAATTAGGAAAGTTACTTATTTTCTAGAGATACAAGTGGGTATGTAATAGATATAAAACATTTTATTTAAAGCAATTAATGTGGGATATGTTCTAATAATATATTAAATGATTTTTTTTGAACATATTTAACTCCAATTGTGGTTGTAAGTAGACCTTGTAAGTATAAGAATTGTATGTCTATAGATCACACACTTTAATGGAAATTAATTTGAAGATTATTATGTTTCACTATAAAATAACTATATATTATATTTACAAAATATATAAGTGGATGTTTCATGATTATTATAATGGAAGTGAATCCTATAAGGTAATTAAGATGTACAACGAACAATGGGTTCCACTTTGATGTAGGAAAGAATCACCAGCTATCAATATTTTATAATGAGTATTTTCCAGCAGACGTGGTGGAATGCAAGTCGAAAAGTGGTGGTAAATTTTTTGTGTGTGTAAAATATGTTGTACGGATGAATGATAAGTAGTAAAAATCATTATTCAGTATTGATTAAATATAATTAACTTCAGAAAAAAAGGATTCTAAAAACATTTGTCGATTAAATAATGATTTTTTGATTTTTTTGATGTTCGAATCATCTTATGGTGATATACTATGCGATCAAAATAATAAAATTGAGCTAATTAATAATACCATTCAGTATAATTGTAAAAAACAAGTTGAGATCTAGTTTAAAACTATAATGAGTTTTTAGAATAATGATTCTGTATAATGAAGTATATTAGAACTATTGATAAAGAAGAATATATTATGACTAAGTTACTAGATTATCAAATTTTTAAGATTAATTGGTAGAACCTCGGTGTTTTTCCCCTATATCAACTTGAGGAGGATACAAAAACCATCCTAATTAATTTAATTATTTATAACTATTTGTGATGTGGTGTATGATAAAGTGAGAGATATGATCTATGGGGTGTACTATTCAAAATGATTTCCATATATTTTTTCCCTATAGGATTACTATAAAAATAAAAGAATGGACATTAAAATTCAATAAGGACTGGTGAATGATGGATCTCATCTAAGTAGTCACTAGATAGTATATATTCTCCCATGATGATAGGGTTGATGAAATCCTTGTTTGTGTGATTTTATTAGAATGAAAAAAAATAATTGATGAGTGTAATTAACTCTTGAACCCAAGTGTCCTACAACTAGAATTACTCATCAATATATATAGTGATAGACGCGTTTTTCTATTCTAATATAGAAGTGTCAAATTTTGCATGTGAAATAAAATTTCACTCTGAATTTCCATCAAACCCAAAGTGGTATAATGTTGTAAAAATGGTGTATTGTGTTGAAGATTGATGGTATGTTGAAGTTTTTTTAACCTGTTCAAAAAATGGAAGATCAAAAGTGGAATATAAAATAATTTATAATTCATATTATCTTAGAGTAATATTATTTTTTAAAAGAAAGTATTTTGGGAATTCTAAATTGTTTTCCCATAGAAATTACATGATTTTATTTTTAGTTCATGAAATTATTCCTAAATAGTATACTTGTGGCCACATTGAACCTCCAAATCCCAGATGTATCAAATTGTTGATGGTACGTGAAGGGATATTCATATATGAACTTCATTAGATAACCCATGTAAGATCATTGAAAATTATCAAAGTCATTTTTTTATGAAGAGGTAGTGGTTTTCTTAGGGAAATCGTGGATGTTTTTAAATTGAATTTATTAGGAGGATTGTTCGTAAATTTTGTTTTTGAAGGATGGTTCCTGAAGAGGCGTGATGGGGGTATTTCAAAATATACTATTTTTTGAGTTTGTTATGGGGTTTTTAAATAAATTCAATATTTTGCATATCATTTTTAAATTACTAGATTAGAAAATACCATATGTAGATTAATAATAAAATCATATAATAAAAATGTTTTCATATAATGGCCACGATCCTGGGGAATTATTTATCTCATAGAGAAGATTATGGAATAAGTAAAAAGGCATCTATGAAGGACATTCTAATATGGGGTTCCATGAAATAACTCTTGGAGTGGAATTTACAAGGAAGAAATTCCTAAAATAGTACATGAATCGGTCAAATGTAAAGTAATAAGTATCCCAAATGTTTAGAATTTGGAGTGTTAATAATAGTATGTATTGAATAGTAACCAATGTAATAATTATGAAAACGAGTATTTTTTTATCAGAAAATTATACACATCATATTTTTCTATTTTTTTGAGACTCATGTGCATGTGATAAAATTTTATTTAAGTTATCATGATGAAGATAAATTATATTATTATTTAAAATGTGTATTTTAAGTTCAATTCATTAAATGTACAATGAATTCATCAATAGTAGTGTGAACAGGAGGAGTCGATATAGGAGATCTGAGGCAGGCAGTGCACTATACATGAAATCATTATAATGGTATTGTTCATAGAAAAAAAGTGACCATGTATATAAAATTGTATTCCTCCAAAAGTAGTCATGAATATTTGATTTTATTATACTAGAATCATTGTTTTATTTTTCTACATATACTATCACTTAGTGAAGAATATTGTAGAAATTATTTTGAGGTGAATTATTTTTCTAAATTATATATTTCATTTATTGTGAAGTTGAATATGAATAGATTGAAATATTCTTACGAACAGGGGGACTAGATCCTTAAATACAAAAGAAAATTTTTACACAATTATTTAACCATCCTCCCTTAGGGTGTATAATGTTCAAACTTCTATCAAGGATAAGTTAGTAATTTATGTTGATAAAATAGCACAACCCTACCCTATAAAAATAAAATTATTTACCTAGTTGAATAGATATATAAGAATCAACTCCTTTTTTACCTTCTTAATAATAATCACATGAGACTTATAAATAAAACATATTCTATAAAATTTTAAATTATAGATGTTTATATCATATGAAAATCAAATGACTAAAAAAATTAACACATATCATCTATCATTGGATAAACTATATCTAAATATATATATATATATATATATCAGTGTATTATATTTGGTTAATATAAAAAACCTCTCATTGAAAAAATAATTACACTAACTTTTTAGACCATGAATAACCATATCTAAATCGTGATCATGTGTAAGATAATTTTTATCACATATATTAATCTATAGAGGACCGTATATCACTACTCTTTCCTTAGTTATTTACACACAACTTAATTCCACACTATAAGAATCGTTGTACACCTCATAATAAATTCTTACCACATACAAGACATGAATAGTTATTGATATCAACCTCATTTTCATCTCCTTGAATAAAGACCGGCATTGATCATGCCATTAAAACATCACTACTTTCCTAATTCCCCGATCATTGTACCATAGTGAGATACATATTATAAGAATCTATACTAATAGATTTTGGTGCCAAAAAATACAATTTCAAATACATACTTAGGGATATCCAAAAGACATTAGAAAATCATTCATCTTCACATACATTGATTTACCCAACTCAAAAAATGAAATGGCAAAAAAATCATTAACACTATTATTTAGAAAATACATTTCAACATCTTAGTATATATGTGAAGAGGTCATATTATATCAAGGAAAATAAAAAAACTATATCTATGCTCCTCATGGAATTATGAATATAAAAATATATCGACATTAAATACTTTCATGATTGTATCTAACTAAGGTAGAAAACCCTAATTCATTAAGTTCGTAAATATGGATTGTGTATTCATCACCATGAATGGTTTCACTTTGAATTCATAATGACCGTACAATGTCTAGTATGACTGAAAATTAAATTTTTATAGAAAAAAATTTTAAGTAAAAGTGAGAAACCATGTATTTCAACCAGGAGGATAGCCCTCATAAGAAATCACGAGATTATTAAAAAAAATTAAGCATATTATAGGATTCCACTCTAAAATTTTCCAGAGGAAATAATGCACCTGATCATCTGGATCATTAAGAATTAAGTCTTCAAAGTGATCAGCCAGCTTGTCCCAACATTGATCATATTCCTCTTTACTTATCCTCCCTTCATTAAAACCCCTTATGAGAATAAGGTCCTGCTTGTTAGCCCACATAGCCTGGTCCCTATTGACATCCATCTGAAGCGCATGACCCATCATTTTCTCAACCTATTCTTGTGTTGCATTGATGTAAAAAACTCATCCAACATCTCTTCTTCTAAGTTATAAAGCAAGGATTCGGACATGGGACTCCCCTGTATATTAACAATATTTTCATTCCTACATTCCTCCTCTTTGTATTTACCTTTATTACCGAACTTTTTCTCCATTTTCATCAGATGATATGAATAATACTTTTTCCATTTTGTTCCTCTTCCCTGAAGTCAAGGTGTTGTGTCCCGTGTCCCGACAAGGGAGTGTCTCACCAATATATGTCCCATATTTTCTTTGAGATTCAATGAAATTAAATTGTTCTTGGGTTAGGTCCTCCGGACCTGCAATCTAGTTACAGATTTGTATGGCCTCCTATCTCTAACATTGGCCTATGACCCAGTGCCCCACGAGATCAGAATGGGTGGTCTCAGTATCCAACATCCTATTAGAATCATTTGAAATCCCTTATTGAATCTGTCTCATATGGGATTCAAGATACTATTTTCTTTCCAAGTTCACTGGATAGCCCTTCTAGGGTGAGGCATTACAATCTGTAAGAGTTTCCTCTCTTGGATCCAAAGTAATAGCCTTCTTCCCATAGTCATTGATACCTCTATTATAACTCACTTCCGCCGCATATGAGGAGCCCATAAATTTAGGTCCTTACTCAGATTGAGGCTCCAATATAGTTTTCTTATTTACACCTTAATAGACAATAGGCACCAGATGGTCCACAGCACCAGAATCCATCTCCTCTCTTGAAATCCCCTTCTCTGACATAACTTACATCGACTTCTGGTTCAACTAATCCATTCTCAAATGCCACTGGCTTCTGGAAAAATGAACATTGCCTTTGTACCCACCATTCTCAAGCTGTCTAGACCCATGCTTGTAGGGAGCTAATGAATGACCCATCCAATTACAAGTAGAGAACAATTCAAACCATGATTCATAGACCACCTTCTGAGGACAATGATATTCTTACACAACTATGATCCAAACGACATTCGAAGGCACCTTGGATGCATCAACATCAAAACACACATGAAGGCTAACCGGATGAAACATAGCATTGGAGTGACTATTAGAGAATAGGTTCTTCCTTAATAGGTTTCCAATCATTCTAATAATAGCTGAATTTTGGAAGAGAAGGGGGAGGTTTGGAAAACTCACGCATATGGCTATCCAAGGAGAGTCGCACTTCATGTGGAAGTCATAGGACCAATAGAAGAGGTAGAAATGGAACCCAATACAGCTGCAGGGAGCCCTGAAACATGATTTTACCAGGTTCTCCTCAGATGTGAACTGAATTATTATATGCTTGTTGTAAAGAAGGCCTACAGAATCTCTTCCCTATAAATCCCATTTTCAAAAAACATGTCGGTTAGAGGAGTCAGTCAGCAGCCATGTCTGAGTGAAATGAGAAACCAAAGTATGATTATGAATTGCCAAGGCTCCATTGAACTCTTCTAGAAACGGTTGGAGATTAGGTCTTCCATTGTACATATCTATAACATTATGGTCAAGATGGCATTGCAGGAATGGAGGAAGTAAATCAAGGTTGGAGAAGGGGGAAAAGGTGACACTCCTCCCTTTATGGACGACGAAGGTCCCTCCCCCGCTAGAGGGGAAGGGACCAGCAAGGTTTCCGCCACTATCACGGAATGAAAGAAATTCTCTGTGTCCCTCTAAAGCCACAATCTGAGATGTATTGTTAATAAATGTCTAATATGAAATATTATGAACATCCTCAAATTTCTCCCATGGATTATGATAATAAGATGGGAGGATAATATTTAAAAACCAATGAGTTCCTATTAATTTATCATATAGTTAATAAATACAAGATATATTTTAATATTTCTTAATGGTAACTTTGTTTATACTACATAAATCAATTAAAAATAAGAATTTTTCATTCAAATTTGTAGAAAAAACACTTCAACACCCTACCTAGACACACTATTTCAGATGAATCCTTTATATTGAAGACCATATAAAAGATTCATTAAATCCTTGAGATTAACATAATTGAAATGATTATGAGTAATAGACATAGTCATATTACTAAGAAACTATCCAATAAAAAACAATAGATCCCTATTTGGCCAAAAACCTATATAATATCTAAGAAGAAGCATAAAAATCTAGATCAACCAATAGAGGAAAACTCCAATTTGTTATCCCTAAATTTATTAGTGATACATTAGTATAATGAAATTTCTAAACATCCTCTTATACAAAAAATAAAAACTAGATATACTAGAATCATAGTCATATTCTACAACAAAGACAACTGATTTATATAGAGATGTAAATAATTCCATGCATCTATAGTATCAATCAATATACGACTAAAAATGTTATTTCCATTATGTCCTAATAATAAATGAAAAAATATTTAACTCTAGGAAATTTTTATATTAAGGGAATATATTAACACAATTATTTATTTCATATAATTATATAATAATGATAGTAATTTCTTTTATTCAAAATGGGGTATTCATTGAAAAACCTATATGGAAACTTTGAAGTTAAACCCAATTCTAGAACCATTCAAGTAGACATAAAATTACGAGAAGAACTGTAATAAATAAACACACTATTAAAGGCTGAGATAATTAAAATAAAATCTCTCAACTAGTCAGAGCCCTCACCAAGACCTTTGATGACCCAAACATACATGCATATATTTTATATCACAATACATATGTATTTTTTATGTCACACAATAAATGGAAACATAAATACAACTGTTTTATGGAATTTTAAAATTAGATTCATAAAAATAATTTACAAACATTCTTCAACATTTCTAATAAGTAATATTCTAATGTATTACAATACTATAAAAAATACACTCCTTTATTATATTGGGATAGGAACCATAATAATGAGGAAATTGTTCTGCTAAATAAGGGGTAATCTAAACAGATATCAATCAAAGGTTATAAGTGAGTACATAAAGAGAATATGGTAGGAGAATATAATAATAGCACATGAATAAACCATAATGAAATCATATACAATAAAAAATAGATCATAAATCAGGACAATAGTAATTTATTTCTAACACAATGTGACACATGTAAATGTCGAGTATGAATAATCATTAAAATCATTTCTTAAATCATGTCTCACTTTCAACATCATCACCACACAATGGATAGAATCTATTAGGGATTTGGGTTCACTCCTCATTCCCATATTTAAATTGGACAGATTCCCTTAAGGGTTTGGTTTCACACCACATTACTATAATCATAGTGTAAAAATTCCCTTTGGTGACTAGGATCAATTAACATACCTATAAAAATATTTTAAAATGTTTATTTCTTTATTGGAATTACTCCCTATTCAATAATCATTATTGGAAAATTATAATAATTAATTAAATTAAATTTATTGGACCATACAAGTCATGTATTTAGATTTAATTAAATAATTAATGTAATAGAGTTATGAATAATTTTCTAAAAACCCATCACATAATGAAATACCATAACTTTTTATGCCACATGAAAAAAACTCTAAATTCCACTAAAACGTAATTAACCCATGATATTGAAACATATTTCATTAAAATTTCCACAAATAATATTACAAATCCCTCCATAAAATAAGTTAGATGATATCATTTGAGAATATTTGCAGTTATGAATAAGAAGCATTATACTATCTAGATATAGTTGAAATAATTATTAAAAAATTAAAAACTTTTATAGAAAAAATATGGAAATATCCTTTTGATTTATAAAAAATAAAATTTAAAATCTAATAATATATAAAATAGTTGTTTTGGAAAATTAATAATAATGTAATTAAACATTTCATTTATGAACTATGAAAATAATTGAATGATGCTAAGAAATGAAATGTAATGAAATAGTGGGAGAAAGAAGATATTCGTAAATTGTAAAAAGGATATATTTTACAGTTTTTTAAAATAATGATAAAATGAATTGAACATATCTTTATGAAATAATAGAACAAGGAATAAGGACATTTATTAAATAATTTTAAAAATATAGGCATGGAAGAGCACCGTCCAATCTAAAATTAATAAATATGATTAATCTCTATTACAAGAATCATTTAGGATGCATTATAATATAATGGGAGAGAAAATTGTTATAATACATGTATATCCCAAAAATAACTAGAGGTGTAATAAATATAGTGTTTTAGTTATATTTTTATAAATGTTCCCCAAATTATAAATTATTAATATAAATATTTAATTTTGGAATAAGATTAGAAATGAAACATATACCTTGGACATTTTCTTGGGGAAATATAATCTAAAACTATTGAAATCATGAATATTCTCTTAGATATCATCTTATATATGATTGATTTTAGATTTATTTATATTGAATGAGTTTCCAAAAATGTAAGATGGTTGTTAGGTAAAACATTTGGGCATCAATTCAAGTGAAAGAAGAAGAAATTATGTTTTTTGAGGAGGAAAGATGATCACACGCTCTATTGGCATGCATGAGTGTCATTTTTGAACATACCTATTACATAATTTGTAATAAATGTATTTTTCCATGTAAATTGGGTCCAATGAAGAAAAAATTATATAGGATTAGGGGAGGTCGATAATACCTTCATGAATACATTTATAGAATTTTTTTTATAAACTTTAATGTTATTATCCTTTACTTGAACACTTTTTTCTCCTTTTATTGTTACCATGGTAACTCATTTTTTACCTCCATAAAATATTGTTGGATGAAAAAGGAAATTGAACACAATATATAACATCAAAATACGGATTCCGAATATGAAATAAATTATATTAGACTCAATTATAGAATAGATAAATTTATTTAATGAAATATTGGGTTTTAACATTAATTTATTTCAACTACATTCCATTAATTATTTATTTTCATAACCATAAACCTAATAAATTTATTGAAATTATAAAATCTCATTGTGTTTTATATGAAAATAAAATCAATCATAAAAAATAACATTAATAATATCATTTAATGAACAAAAATAAATATTTTTATAATAAATTATTAAATTTAACCATTAAACTTTTATTTCAATTTAAAATAATTTATTATTTATAAATTCAATTATTAATATTTTTTTAAATTAATTAAAATTAATTATTTTTTATATTATATATATATTTCCAACAATGATATATATATATATAACTCAACATCTAATAACCATATTTCCAGTTACATTATGTCTAATGACTATATGTATTATGGCCATATATATAATAGTCCTTTGAAATCTTTATCTATAACCTTACATACATATCTAAAATCATTCATCTTATACAAAAATTTATTTTATAAGATATTTATTATATTTCTAACATCATGTGTTATTATATATTTATTATCAATGGTATATTCTTGGAAGTATATCAATATTATGAAAATTTTAACCATGAAGTATTTATATTTACATGGGGTTTTAGTCCTTTATAAAGTTGTCTAATTATATTTCATTTAGATTTTCCTTGATGTATATAATTTTGTAATGTAATATTTTCCAACAAGAAATAAATAGTAATTAATTATTGTTTTTTTTGTGTGTATCCAAATTTAACAATCCCAATATTTAATTGAAGGGAAATACATACTAAAATCATTGTGTTCAAAATAATCAATGATAACCTACTAAATGAAAAAAAAAATTGATTAAACCCTTCACCCCAATCATTCCCTTATGTTTCTTAAATCCCCTATAAAACATCTCCTCAATGATCGAATCCCTATGAACTCCTAACATGTCTACAATTAGATATGAAAAATGATTTATAGTTTATGCAATGTTTTGGTCCACTAGGTGATGGTTATAATGCCTACGTAGAATCATTATCATTGTTGACCTCACCTATTTTGATAATCCCAACTATGCTTTCACATACTTTAAGAATCCCAATTAATGTTTATCTATATTCTAATTCGCTCAATCTATGACATTCTATCTGATAATAATATTAAAATAATCCTTGAAATATGTTAATCAATGTTTATCTTTGTTTATATAAGTTTTGAAGTAATTCTAACCCAATCATATATGTCTTGCATAAAATAGATAAGTGTTAGTCATTGATCTGTATATAGTTTTTGATATAGAGCTATCGGTACTTATTATACCGATAGACTTAGTCTACCGATAGACAGAGTCACTGATAAGCTAAGGTCACCGATACGCAGAGTTACCAATATGCATAAGTCTACCGATACACATAATCACTAGAACTAAGAGAGCTACCGATACAGACAGTCACTGATACATAGAGCTACCAATACAGACAGTTACTGATAGACCAAGAGCTACCGATAGACCAAGAGCTACTGATATACAGAGTCACCGATACAGAATGAAGCTACCGATACAAAGCAGGGATACCGATAGATCAAGAGCTACCGATAGAATGAAGTCACCGGTATATAAATCTACTGATACCAAAACTTACTGATACACAGAGTAAGAGCTAGAGATATCAGGAGCTACCGATACAAGTTCCAAGAGCTACCGATGGAAGGTCACTGTTACAAAGTCCACCGTACACATCTACTAACAGGAACTACAAATTATTGACCAACCAGTCAAACTCTATACTCTCAATATTATTTATTTATTAAGCTACTAATTGCAATTGATTATTTTAATGCAGTTAATGTTATTTAATGATATCTGTTGGCATGTCAGGGAACTGTACCTAGTACCCATGAAAAAGATAATCATTCTTATTTGCTGGAGCTGAAAGCTATAAAAGGGAAGATAAAGACCTATCTCAGAGGAGGTGAATATAGGAAGATCATAGTAAAGTAACTAAGAAGGCACACGAAGGGTGAAAAATACTAGGGCTCAATAACATTGAAACGTTGTGCATTCACACAAGGCTACATCCTTACCTAGAGAGAACTGGACATACATGAAGAAACTCATTCTATAGGATAACACTAGCTTCATCTTGAGTGAAGAAATACAACAAACACTTCATGCACTCAGGCTGATAAGTTGAACCTGAAAACCAAGGAAGAAAACGACACTCTTTTTTTTCAGACAAAACCTAGAGAAGGACTTAGAAGATTTTCTGACCAATCAAATGAGTCCAGAGCTGTACTTCCAATCACTAAAGATTTTTTAAACTCATTCATACTTACTCTAGTGATTATTTTATTTATATTTAGAGTAGTGTGTGTAATCTGTTTATTTTACACACACTGTCTCCTGAGATCGGATGGAGGATTCTGAAATTCTCATTCAAACTCTATAACACCCTTGTCTCCCATTGTGGATAGTGGTAGAGGTCGATTAAGACCTGTACAGCTGTGAGTTGTTGTTTGTTTTCCCATGTAGAACTGTGGTAGAGGTATTTGAACCTGGATAGTCTTTGCACTGTTGTTTACCCCGATCTAGGGTGAGGATCAATTTTTATAAATTGTTCGAGAGGACTAATTCTTGCATTGAGACTGAACCTCTTGGTTACATCTGCTATGCATTTTAGTTTATGTCATAAGTATACTACATATATATAACATATTCCACAGCTACTTACTTTGAAATACAAAACTATTTTAAAATTACTTTGATAGTTAAATTAGAAATGATTTATACTTATTATAAACCAATAAGTTTGTTTCAAAATTTATTTTAATCTTTATATTAAATTAACTGAGACCTGATCAATCTTTGAGAAACTAATTGAACATTTACACTCTCTATAAATTCACTATAGTTTAACTTTGTTTTTAAATTGGGGGATTTGAAGAGAAATATTTTTAACATAAATTTTAATTGGAACTCAATTCACCCCACTCTTGAGTATCCACTCCGATCAACATTTGGTATCAGAGGGAGGTTTTTATTAATACAAGTTTTCAAAACATTCTGTTTTTCAACTGTAATTTTAGTTTCATTTTTAATGATATTAAATTTCTGTTAGTTCGAAATTTTATCTCTTTAATCTATTTTCTAAAATCTAGTTATGGAATATAGACTAGAAGGTGCTACTACTAACAAGACACATTTCTTTAATGGAAGAAATTATGCCCAGTGGAAACATAAGATGAAAATTCACTTAGAGAGTATGGGTTTTGATATCTGGAATGCTATTGAGACTCATTATAAAATTCCAGAAACTGATAGAACTACTTCGGATGAACCTACAGACTGCTTACAATAATAATTGTAAATCTATGAATTCCTTGTATTGTGATTTAGGAGTTGAATAGTTTAATAGAATTTCTCTTTGTAAAACTGCTTTTGCAATCTGGGACACTTTGGTTATTTCCCATGAAGGAACAACCAATGTTAATGAAATGAGATTTAAT
Source organism: Viscum album (assembly GCA_963277665.1). NCBI lineage: Eukaryota > Viridiplantae > Streptophyta > Magnoliopsida > Santalales > Viscaceae > Viscum > Viscum album. The sequence continues at coordinate 1,719,755,588 of OY728143.1, forward strand.
TCCTATACTATTAAATATGATAATTTTAATATGAGACTTGATGAACCCATTTCTGACTTGTATCTTAGGTTCAATGAGATTTTCAATACTATGAGATCTCTTGGAAAGGTTGTTCCTGTAAAGGAACAAATTATAAGGATATTAAGATGTCTACCAAAAAGATGGAGAGGCACATATATTTCCATTAGAGAATCATGCGACATCAGCAAACTGCCTGTTAAAGAATTAATAGGTAAGCTTATGATGTATGAGGAAGAACTTAAAGTAAATAAGCAAGAAGATGATGAACCCAAGAGAAAATATGTGGCATTCAATTATACTGCTTCAAAGAGCATAGTCAAAGTGAAAATGCATGTACCTACTGAAATTTCAACAAGTGAAAGTTCAGACTCTGATAGTGATGCTGAAATGGCTCAAATAGCCAGGAGATTTAAGAAGTTCTACAAGAAGAAGAAATTTTTCAGAAAATCAAACTACAAAGGTAAGTGTGACAATAAATGTATGTGGAAGAAGAATTGGAAGAAATGTGATAAAGAAGATGATATGGTCTGCAATGAATGCAAGAGGAAAAGACACATCAAGGCTGACTGTCCAAAATTAAAATTCCAAAAGAAATATGATTATATAGACAAGATGTACTCGAAATCCTCAAAAGCAGCCTGGAGTGCTTCGGAAGTCAGCACAAGTGAATCTGAAGTTTCTGATTCTGAAAAGAATCATGCCAACATGTGCTTCATGACTAAAATATATGAGGTACCTATTTTCCCTGTTCTAAATGATTATTATTCTAGAAATAATAGTGATTCAGATAATGCTGAAAATATTTCTAAGGCTGAACTGTTTGAATATTGTAACATGGTGGACAAAACATGTAATGAACTTAAGGACAAATATAAGTCATTAAAGAAATAGCATGATCTCAATACCAATGTCAAATCTGCCTTTGATATAGAAAAGGAAACGAATGCTCAACTATTGAAAGAAAATACTGAACTAAAAATGTCTACTGAGAAACTGAGAAAGGAATTAGAAAAGATCACAAAGGGAAAAGATACACTTACTAAAATATTACATAAACAAGTGGCACCAAAGTACAATACTGGTTTGGGATACCAACCTGGACAGAGACAGTTTACCAAAAATAGATTTATTCCAAAATCTGGACAAAATTCAACTTGTTCCAGTTCTGTAAATTCACATGATTGACCTAGTTACTCACATTGTTATAGATCAAATAAAGTTTATCTTTCAAAATCTGTTGAATCTATTGATTATATGAGACCCATAAGAGAAATTTGGGTACCTAAATCCTTGCTTTCTAACCTTTCTGGACCCATGAAGATCTGGGTACCAAATTCATTTTCCATATAAACCTGTTTTGTAGGAGACTTTCTTGAAGAGTTCTCACAAAAAGGTATGGTACTTGGATAGTGGATGTTCAAGGCACATGTCTGGAGATTACGCATTCTTTAAAAGCTTTATAAAGGTTGATGGAGGCTATATCACCTTTGGTGATAATTCTAAAGGAAAAATCATCGACCTAGGCTAGGTTGGTTACATTAATTCAGTTTTAATTTCTAACGTTTTATTTGTTGATGGACATAAATATAATCTGTTGTGTATTTCTCAGTTATGTGATGATGGATTTAATGTTATGTTTGAAAATGATTCTTGTAATGTTTTTAATTCTAAGAATGTTTTAGTATATTTTCCTTGAGAAATGAAAATGTTTATGTTGCTGATCTGAATTCTTTAGCTAAGAAAAATGTTACTTGCTTAAATGCTTTTCATAAAGAGTTTTGGATTTGACACAGAAGATTAGGACATTGCAACATCCATTCACTTAAAAAATTGACTTGGATGAACTTAGTTAAAGACCTATCTAAACTTTAATTCCCATCAGACAAAGTTTGTAATCCCTGTCAAAAGGGAAAGCAACATTAAGTTTCTTTTAAATCAAAGAAAGAAGTTTCAACTTCTCAACCTCTCGAGTTGGTTCACAAGGACTTGTTTGGACTGTCTAGAGTTTCTAGTTTAAATGGGAATCACTATGTCTATGCCTTATTAGATGACTTTTCTAGATATACTAGGGTATACTTCTTAGCTCACAAAACTTAAGCTTGTTCTTACTTTTTTAAATACTCCAAGTCTGTAGAAAACCATAGTGAACATAAGATTTAGACCCTGAGAAGTGATCATGGTCGTGAGTTTGAAAATCAAGAGTTTGAATCTTATTGCTCACACAATGGCTATATTCATAAATTTTCTGCCCCTAGGACACCTTAACAGAATGGTGTGGTAGAAAGAAGAAATAGAACCCTTCAAGAAATTTCAAGTACCATTCTTAATGAATATGATATGCCTATTTATTTTTAGGTTGAAGATATGAATACAGCTTATTATATTATCAATAGAGTCTTGATTAGACCTGTTCTCAAGAAGACTCCATATGAACCATGAAATAATAGAAATACCAAAGTTAGTTACTTTAGAGTCTTTTGATGCAAAGTCTTTATCTTCAATAAAAAGGATAATCTTGAAAAGTTTTCTTCTAAAAGTGAGGAGGGAATCTTTCTAGGTTATTCCATATCTATTAAATCTTATAGAGTCTTTAACAAAAGAACCAAATGTGTGGAAGAATCTGTTCACATCAAGTTTGATGAAACTAATCCACATGAGGCTAAAATATCTCTTGAAAATATTGAAGAAGATTTTACTGTTCTGGACCTTAATGATAAAAATAAAGAACTTGCTGTAAAAATATCCAGTTCTAGACATACTTCAGAATCTTCTTCTATAAAACCCAAACTTAGAGATGAACCAGAAATTTCTAGTCCTATTTTTACTAGATCAACTAGGATTCAAAAGAATCATCCTTTGGATAGTGTTGTTGGTAATCTTGATAGAGGGACACAGACTAGAGCTTCTCTAAGAAACCAGGTTGAACATCAATCCTTTCATTCATAGCTAGATCCTCAAAATGTCAATTATGCAATTAATGATGAATTTTGGGTAATGGCTATGCAAGAAGAGTTAAATCAATTTGAATGAAACAAAGTCTGGGAATTAGTCGACAGACCCAAGGACACTTTAACAATAGGCACTAAATGGGTTTTTAGAAACAAAGTTGATGAATCTGGAAATATAGTTAGAAACAAAACTAGGTTAGTTCCACAAGGATATAGTCAAGACGAAGGTATAGACTATGAGGAAACATTTTCCCCTTGTAGCTAGATTAGAAGTTATTAAGATCTTACTTGTCTATGCTGCTCATCTAAATTTCAAGTTATATCAAATGGATGTCAAAAGTGCTTTTCTAAATGGTTTTATAATTGAAGATGTTTTTGATGAAATACCACCTGGATTTACTAATCCTCATTTTCCAAATCAATTTTTTAAACTTTATGATGTTTTATATGGTTTAAAACAAGATTCAAGAGCTTGGTATGATAGACTTAGTAGTTTTATTATTTCAAAAGGTTTTACTAAAGGGGTTATTGATCCAACTCTTTTTATTAAATGAAATTCTAAATATGTTTTGATAGTACAAATCTATCTTGATGATATTATTTTTGGATCTACTAAAAATGATTTATGTAATTATATTTCAAAAAGTATGCAAAATAAATTTGAAATGAGTTTAATGGGAGAACTCAAATATTTTCTTGGATTTCAAGTTTTTCAAAATGAAAATGGTATTATTTTGAATCAAAGTAAATATACAGAAGATATTTTAAAACATTTTTTATTGTATAGTATTAAGGAAAGTGATACACCTATGAGTACTATTTGTAAATTGGATGCAGATGAAACTAGGAAACCAGTGGATCAAACCAATTATAGAGGTATGATTGGAAGCCTAATTTACCTTACTGCTAGTCGACCAGATATTATGTTTAGTGTGTTTATGTGTGCAAGATTTCAAGCTAATCCAAAAGAATCTCATTTAGTTGCTGTTAAAAGAATTTTTAAGTACCTTAAACATACTATAAATTTAGGTTTGTTTTACCCAAAAGGACAATATTTCGAGCTAATGAGTTATTCAGATGTTGACTTTGCTGGTTGCAAGTTGGATAGAAAAAGCACATCTGGAACATGTCATTTACTGGGAAAATCCTTAGTATCATGGTGTAGTAAAAAGCAGAATTATGTAGCTTTGTCCACTGCCGAAGCAGAGTATATAGCTGCTAGTAGTTCCTATGCACAAATTCTGTGGATGAAACACACTCTTTTAGACTATTGATATGATTTTAATCATGTTTCTATCAACTGTGATAACACTAGTGCAATAAACATTTCAAAGAACCATGTATCTCACTCTAGGACCAAACACATTGATGTAAGGAACCATTTCTTGAGAGATAATTACCAAAAGGGTGACATTACTCTTGAATTTATAGGTACTAAACATCAATTAGCTGACATTTTCACCAAACCATTATGTTCGGATAGGTTAAGTTACATTAGGCATGATTTGGGAATGATTAAACTTGATCGGTAGGTACCTCACCGATGTGATACCTCACCGATGTAACCTCACTGATGTAATACCTTACCGATGTAATACCTCACCGATGTAATCTCACCGATGTGATACCTCACCGATGTAATACATCGCTGATGTAACCTGATTGATGGACCTCACTGATAGGAATTCTCACCGATAAACCCAACTCATGAGTGCACTGTTTTAAACTACTATCTTCCGCCAAAATATGAATTGTTTTTACTTTATTTAATTTTATTTATTTATTTTATGATTCCTAAATGATAAAAACAAAGTCCTAGTTACTTCTCAATCCATCGAGCCTCAAACCCTTTACCATCAAACCTTAGCTCCTGAATCTCTCGAAAACCCTAAATCCCTCAAACCAGAGATGGAAAAAACCATACTTCCTACCATCAGAGATGACACTGATGAGCCGAATGCAAAGAAGAATAAGTATGATCTAGAAGAAAGTGGTAGTGTTGGTAGAACAAGGTCAGGGAGGTGACGAGTGAACCCTCATTTGCAGAATAGAGTTATTTTGATTGAAAAAGAGTTGTGTGTGGAATGGTTGTTGCCTAGAAAATCATTAGTGATCGAAGTGATGGAAGATCAAAAGTGGGTAGATTGATTTTCGAACAACAATGGCACCTACTATCCAAATCTAGTGAAACAATTGTATGAGTTTGTAAGCTTTGAGAAATCTGAAGATGAGAACCGAGTGATTTCTTTTGTGAATGGATAGGAGATATCTTTTTCATCTTTTGAGTGGGATGAATGACTGAAGGTTCCATACGAAGGTGTATCTGAATATGTCTTGAAAGCTATACCACCTACAAGTGATATATTAGATTATGAGACTGCCTTGGACGAGCTCACTGGTGATGGAAATCAAAGACAAGTAGTGGCTGTTGAAATGGATGGAGAGAACAGATTATTGTTCAAGTTTGTTCAGCATGTCTGAATTCCAAGGAGAGGGGACTTTGCAAATTTAAGATATTAGGATATCTATCTCTTGCATCTCTTGAGACATTGTGTAAAAGTGAATCTGTGCAGATTTTTGATGATTCAAATGGAAGACATGATAAGGCCAAAATCAATGACTAATTCCCTATTCATTACCAAGTTGATCTCAGGGATGATCAAAGTGAAAGGGGTAGCTGAGTCTCAAGATGAGACAGTGGTAGTAAATAATAATTTTTGTATCACAGCCATAGTTTGCAAATACATGAAGATAAATTGGAACCCATGGAGAGGAGAGTGGGTTAATGTTGACAAGAAGGTATATGATAAATTCAATCTTGTGGATCATCCTTCAAGACCTAAGGATGTGAGGGATCCAGGTCTAGGACCTGATGAAGAAGAACCTGAGTATAGTGATGAGACTGAAGAAGAAGAGACTTATATGGATAATGGAAGAGATCCGAACTTGCCCCAAAGTCCAGCTGCGGAAATGTTATCTTCTAGGAAGGAAGCCTTAGTAAAAGAAGAGACACCTGCTGATAAGGAAGACTAGACAGTGCCTGAGCATGAAGAAGAAAAGTAGAATGAATCTGAAGCCTCTAATTCTGTATGATTAAATCTAATTCCATTTATTGGAAGCTCAATTGTGCCTACTAAGGATGTAGAAGGAGAAATGGAAGAAGTTGTACCTAATCCAGAGGACCCTCCTGCTGTTGCAGAGATATAATTGATAGTAGAAGATTATTCTGAGGAATACAGACCTAATGAGAATGTTGTTGATGTACATGGAAATGAACCCATTGAGGGAGAACATTAAACCAAGTTTGGAAGTGTTTCAGTGGCTGTTGAGATTGAGGACTGGGCAGAAGACCCAGGTTTTTTGGTTTGTGGATTAGGTTATCCTGACTCTGATAATGAGGCATCCCGCAATAGACCAAAGATCTTTTATGATGTTGAGACTGAGTTGTAACATGAAGATGTAGTCAGAATGCCTGACCTGGATAATTTTAAGAAAACTCTTAGGTTTAGTTTTGTAGAATAGACTAGGAATATGGAAGTTTCACTGGTGTCATCAATTCAATCGATTATGAATGACTCAGTGACCAGCATAGCATCTGAAAGAGCACCTGTTGTAATTGATCCTGCTGATATGATAACCAAGGATGACCTTGAATCCTTAAAGGATGATCTGAAATATTCCTTTAGTGCTTCTATTGATGAGTTAAAGCATTGCTTTGTTGAAGAGATAAGCAATTTGGAAAAATCTTTTGAACTCTCTCTCAGTTGTAATATGTCAACCTTTGTGGTAGAAATAGTGTAAGAAGTTACAACCTGCCAGAATCAAGTATCTAGACTGGAAGCGGATGTTGAATCTCTAAAGAAATCTATTATCTCTTTAGAATCTTACATGAGTTCAAAATCTCAAGAAGACAAGGAATTAGCATATGTCAGAAGTGTTGTGAGCAAGATGGTATATGTCTTTGTAGGTTTTAAAACCTCTATGAAAGAACATGTCATCACCCAGGATTCACAACTGAAAAACATTATTAGTGGGTTGACCAAAAATTTCAAGGAAACAGTAACCTTCTCTATTGGTTCTGTTGCTTCTAGACCTTCCGTGGATTTGAATCAGATTCGAGCTATGATGAAGGAGGATATTGGTTCAGCATCAACCAGTGGCTCTGAGGACTCATCCAACCTGAGCAATGTTGTGATTTCTACTAGAGATTCAGCTAGAGAAATAATGAAGATAGTCCAAGACTATATGAGAGAAGCTTATGCCTCTCTGAAAGAAGTTAAAGACAATGTAGACTCCTATTTCCAAAAGGTTTACACCAAGAATAAACTCAAAAATCACTTCAAACTTCTATTAGAAAACCTGAAGTTACCTCCTGTCAATCAAGCCTTCATAGAGAAAGTCAGCAAACTAAGGTAATTGACTCCAGCCTTGGACAAATTCATGGAGAACAAGGATGATTTCATATCTTCTATGGAGAGAGGGTGATGAATAATTATGGATTTCATAAATATTTTGTTTCTTTTCCTGCATGTCGATGATAGGACAATGATTGTACCTCTAGCTTTACATGCCTCTGCCTCTACTGCTTCTCCTATTCAGATGAATCCAGCCCAAGCCATTAGAAGCCTTACACCTATGATCACTCAACGAACTCCTTAGTACAGGCCATGCACAATTTCTGTGGCTCATCCCCCTATGATAATTTCCAAAATTCATAAGCCTTCACCAGCATCCACACAGTCTGAATCCTCTTTTGATCCAAAGGTAAAATAACACACTGAGGATGTGGATTGAATAGGTGGCTAAGATGTTTGATATGAATCTCTTGTATTTTTTTCTTTCTATGTACCTTTTTGCAACATATAATACAATTGGCTTTCTTTTCTTTCACATTTTGTGCCTCTTATCTTTGTTGTTTCCCACTTTTTGATTATCACAAAGGAGGAGAAATATTTTCAAAGTATCAAGGGGGGGGGAATATTATCTAAGGAAGAGCTATCATGCTTTTCCCCTCTTATATCATTGAATTTAAATTCTAACTTTCATACATTATGTTCTATAACATAATATTTTTTATAAGATAATTGAATTTAATGATATATCCTCTAATAAAATTACTCACTATTTTAAAACTATAATATCATAAGTTGTGATTATCAAAATGGGGGAGATTGTTGACCTCACCTATTTTGATAATCCCAACTATGCTTTCACCTACTTTGATAATCCCAAATATTTTTTATCTATATTCTAATTCACTAAATCTATGACATTCTATCTAATAATAATATTAAAATAATCCTTAAAATATGTTAATCAATGTCTATCCTTGTTCATATAAGTTTTGATGAAATTCTAACCCAATCAGATATGTCTTGCATAAACCAGATAGGTGTTAGTCACTGATCTGTGTATAGCTATTGATACAGAGCTACCGGTACTTAGTCTACTGATAGACTTAGTCTACCGATAGACAGAGTCATCGATAATCTAAGGTCACTGATACACAGAGCTACCGATATGTATAAGTCTACTGATACACATAATCACTGGAACTAAGCAAGCTATCGATACAAACAGTCACTAATACATAGGGCTACTGATATAGATAGTTACCGATAGACCAAGAGCTACCGATAGACCAAGAGCTACCAATAGACCAAGAGCTACCGATATACAGATTCACTGATACATAATGAAGCTACTGATACAAAGTAGAGCTACCGATAGATCAAGAGATACCGATAGAATGAAGTCACCAGTATATAAACTACTGATACCAAAAGTTACTGATACACATAGTAAGAGCTACCTCTATCAGGAGATACCGATACAAGTTCAAAGAGCTACCGATGGAAGGTCACTATTACAAAGTCCACCGTACACATCTACCAAGAGGAGCTACTAATGATTGACCAACCAATCAAACTCTATACTCTCAATATTATTTATTTATTAAACAAACAATTACATTTGATATTTTTAATGTTGTTAATGTTATTTAATGATATATGTTGGCATGTCAGGGAACCGTACCTAGTACCCATGCAAAAGGTTATCATTCTTTTTTTCCAGAGCTGAAAGCTATAAAAGGGAAGATAAGGACCTATCTGAAATGAGGTGAATACATGAAGATCATAGTAAAAGAACTAAGAAGTCACATGAAGGGTGAAAAATACAAGGTCTCAACAACATTGAAATGTGGTGCATTCACACAAGGTTACATCCATACCTGTAGAGCAATGGACATACACGAAGCCACTCATTCTAGAGGAGAACGCAAGATGCATCTTGAGTGAATAACTACAACAAACACTTCATCCACTCATGCTGATAAGATGAACCTGAAAACCAAGGAAGAAAACGAAACTCTGTTTTTTAGAAAAAAACTAAACAAGGACTCATAAGCTTTTCTGACCAATCAAACGAGTCCAGAGCTGCACTGCTAATCACTAAAGATTTTCTAAACTCATTCATACATACTCTAGTGATTCTTTTATTTACATTTCGAGCAGTGTGTGTACCATGTATATTTTACACCCACATTGTCTCCTGAGCTAAGCTAGAGGATTCTTAAATCCTCATTCAAACTCTATAACTCCCTTTTATCCCACTGTGGATAATGGTTGAGGTTGAGTAAGACCTGGACAGTTGTGAGCTATTGTCTGTTTTCCCACGTAGAACTGTGGTAGAGGTCTTTGAACCTGGATAGTCTTTGCACTGTTGTTTACCCCAATCCAGGGTGTGGATCAATTTATATAAATTGTTTGAGAGGACTAAGTCATGGCTTGAGACTGAACCTCTTGGTTACATCTTCTATGAATTTTAGTTTAAGTCATAAGTATACTACATATATATTACATATTATGCTTCTAGTTACTTTGAAATCAAAAACTATTTTAATGTTACTTTGATAGTTAAATTATCAAGTGTTTATACTTATTGTAAACCAGTAAGTTAGTTTCAAAAGTTAATTTAATATTCAGATTAAATTAACTTAGACCTAATCAATCTTTGAGAGAATAATTGAACATTTACACTCTGTATAAATTCACTACAGTTTGAATTTTTTTTAAATTGGGGGATTTTAAGAGAAATCTTTTTAACATAAATTTTAATTGGAACTCAATTCACCCCCCTCTTGAGTATCCACTCTGACCAACAATCATGGACACAAAAAATCTCAAACCCCTTCTAAAAAAACTTCTTAATATATGTTATCTTTTCAAAAGGGTGGTATTATATTGGATAACTATAAAAAACTGATTGATTATGGCCTCTGTGGACACACAATTAACACTCAAACAACACACTAACTCTACAATAAGGAGAAGAAAAGTGTTTTCCCTGACTACCCAATAAACCTCCATCATAGTAATAATCATCACAAAAATATTAATGTTACTACCACCTTCTCACAACAATTCCCTTTTCTATTAGTTTGTATCCTTATCTATCAAAAGTGGATTGATTTTCATTTTTTAAATGTCGATAAGCATACTAGATTATCCTTCAAATAAATCTATAGATTTATCTCATACTCAAACTGATGTCTGATAGTATCTTCAGCATATACCATGTTTGTGGGAAAATATAGTAAACATGTAAACAAGGAGTCCTAATAGATAGAATACATGTTTCCATTTATAATTCATGAAAAATAATACTTTAAATAGTTACACTAATAAACATTTAGTCCTATTTACCTGTATTAATATATCCCATCAATGCTATATAGGTACCTTGTGAATAAAAATATTATTTTCATTTTCATACTCTGGTGAATTAACCAACTTGATGATCAGGTATATCCATTATTCGATGATCCATATAATTATCTCTAAAATAAGAGGATATTGGGCTCAAAAATATCATTTCATATAAGACATCATTGTAACTTAATTTGGGGGTATCATCTCTATATTCTGGATCATTTTATAATATGATCTATAATATTTCTCTTTAATAGAGTCTCTATCTCACCAACTAGGGGAATATGATTAGCTTCCCCTTCTATATGGAAAATAGCAGAATTATCCAATTAAACCCCCTTTTCATGAGATGCATTAACAAGATTTGTAGGTTTTATAATTCTTGGAAAAAAACTTGATTGAATAGAATCCAGAAATAATACACAATGTTTTGAATTAAGAATTTTTTTAACAACCAACACACCATATATCAATTATGTACCAAGAAGAAAAATACATTATGCACATTAATAAAAAATAAAAAAATGACACCAAATCCCATCCAAAATTCCATATAACTAATATTTTATTAATTTTATATTCCATCAAATTACAAATATGATATAAAAAATTAAATTATCTAATTGAAATTGAAATCACAAAATAAAAGAAAACATTCTTGAACACACACAAATATACTTGATGTCCCTATGTGCCAAAGTGATTCATGGATACACAAAAAAATAACCTTCAACGTAGTGGGAATCATATCATGACTATAATTTATGAACTATAGAAATATTATCACATTAACCAAGATAACATGGACTTAAACAATGTTTTTACTATCCACTAACACACACATAACATATATAAAATTTATCAACTCTAATATTCTAACCGATCACTCCACATGTATCAAATACAAGAGCAAACCATTTAGAATTGTTATTTTGATAATCATTTATTTCAACCATCATGAATTACACAGTGTAACTATCTCAAATCACCACATTTTTCTATATTTTCAATTGATTACGGATTGTTTTAAAAGATGTAATCTTGTATAATTGATTTGAATATATAATTACTATATATTTTTAAAATGGAATTATATCTAATGTATTTCTTTAAAATATGGTATTATTATAATATTTAACATATGTTACTTCAAAAAAAATTTATTAATTAGAAATGCCTACTACTAGCATGAGTTAAATAGTATTTGTTGAGTAGTGAAAAACAGAACATAGTGAATATAATGAAGAAGGTTTCTATGGTAGGAATATTACAATATAATTAACAATGGAATCAAAAACCCATAAACAAAAGAACATTTAACAATAAATATTGATAGTTTTAATATACTACTAAATGCACATTAAAATAATGATATACCACAAGATATATAATATGGAACACTGAATATCCAGAAAAAATGAAAAATATTTGATAATAATTAATATAATATCACCCAACACCTTTTGTCAATAGAAATGTTTTTTAACCAAATGAAATAAATTTATCCCTATATATATTTTAAATAAAAAATATAAAAAAATATATCAAGGATCCATCATTAACTCTACCCCTCTATGTCGAGATTGATTCCCCCTAGTGATCCACACTCCTAATGATTTTATCCCATAATGTTCTCCAATGCATTTGGAAATTTTTCTAAATTTTAAATAAAATATAAATTAGTTTTAATTTTATATTTTGGATACGAAATTGTTTCAATAAAAATAATATAATTATATAATAATATTAAAATAAATGCAATATATTAAATATTACCTATATCAAAGATGGAATATCAAGATTATTTATCACTATAATTTTCTAAAATAGAGCATCCCCACACTATCCGTTGATGAAAATTTCTAATTAGGAGATATCCATTATTATAATTACTCATGTATTATATTATGGTGCATCACATTTTTTATTTATGATTCTAATTGTTCTGTATAAGTAATAACAACTAAAAATAATAAGTGAAAGAATTGATGAAAATAAAGATGAGATCCTCTCAAAATCGTGTGAGGGGAAGGATCCAAAACCCAAACCTCATACACGACTTTCATGATCATGAAATAAAACGATGGAAATAATGTCACTATGATAAAACAGTGATGACTATGAAGGATATTTATCCCATTCATCTTCAAATTTTTAGTACAAATAAAATAGTATTTAATAACAAATATAATGTAAAAATAACACAATATAATTATCATCAACTAAATGTAACCGTAATTATAATTAATATTTTTCATAATAATATTTTCATTATATATTTTAAAATATTTCATCAATTTAGAGGTGGTAATATTTTAGAGTCCTTATGATTTTCTTGGATAATCCTATTTTAATTTGGTTGTGGGGTAACCTTTACATGGACCAAAATACAATTGAACACATCCATATCGTATTTGTAGGTATAAATGATCATGTACCAGTACGTGAATTGAATGACTAAATACCCAATTCAAATTTAACTACCCCTCCCCAACAACTGAATCATTTTTAGCACATACGAGCATACCTCATCGGGATAATTGTCTAGCATTTCTTATATGGATCATTATGATTCTAGGTCCAGGTGGAATAGTTTCCAATGTCTCTCTATTAATTCTCATTAAAATTATTTTCAATATGGTGTTTGTTACTTTCTTTTATTCCTCATTTTGGGAATGCTTCTATTTTGTATGACTTAGCTTTTTCATGGACGACATGCTCTATGACCTGAAGGATAATTGATTTCATAAAATTCATTCTCACAATGACATGTGGTGGCCTAGAGACCCTATATAAAAAAGGATTAAGGTATCTATATGGACATATGGATCAATGAACTATCATAAATATGAATATAAAATGACAAAAAAAATAGGTACCAAAAACAGTACGATCCATTTTCCATTAACATCAATGTCCTCCAAGAAATAAGAGATATCACAATATTTTAATACGCTTTACAATTTATGAAGATATTCTGTTTTTTTGGGAAATCATATATTAATTCTTGATACAAAATACATAATCATAATATCAATTTCATGAATTCATCCTACTCTTAAAGAGAGCTATATTTAAAATATAAAAAATTATAATTTAAATAAAAATAAACTTTTTATACTAATAGGGAAATAACTGTTAATCATATAAGAAATAATTCCACTAAAATGATTTTTTAATAATTATTTAATTACTTAATTTAGTTAGTTATTTCAAATAATCAATTTATACTTTATTTATAAAAAATAATGTAATAACTTTTGAAATAAATCATAATTTTATAGAGGAACTGATCATTTAAAAAAACAAACTATATTTAGTTTTATCAAATATTTTTTATAGATTATATAACTATATTTATTTCATTAATTCATAACCACCCATTTAATAATTTTTTAATTGAAATATATATATATATATATATTTTTTAAACCTATGGATGGCGTGGGTCTGTTTATACAATTCTTATTGACCTTTTAAAGAAAATAGAATTGTAACTTAGTTTGACCAAGATCATGACCCTCATATCATTCCTACATACACAAAGAAAATAAATAAATAACTACAAAAATTTTTGTATTTGACATAAAAGAAATGTATACCTAATGAAAGAAAGTATATTAACATATGTTTTTCTCCCAAAAAAAACTTTTGGATATATATGTGTGCGGGATGGATTATGTTTCTTTGATTAGTTATTTTGTTTTAATATTCATGAAAAATGACTAAAATTAATAAAACTATCATAAAATTTAATTTAAAATATCAATTTACAAAGACAGTGTCAAATACCTTATCTGATTCAGAATGATTCAATTCCATTATGTAATTTCATAAATTCCAATGTATCCCTTTTGGTACCCTTTAATACATATGATGGAGAAATAAGTGGGTGATATTGAACTCAATCTAAAACATATTCATAAATTACTTTCATGTTTCCCTAAACAGTTTGATATCCATTGAGGTACCACCATACCATAGACCTCTATGATGAAATGAAATCTAAATAGTAGATACAAAAAATAGCCATACATATTTTAGGAATTTCTAATAAATTAATCTTGAAATATTTTTTATGCCTTTTATTTACATATTTAACAAAAGTGTTATTCTTGTTATTGATGATAAGGTGCCTCGAGTCATGATATGTTACGAGAAGGGACATCGCTTCATAAGATAACTACCTAATGATCTACCTGTATGAGACTCTTATATCATCTATAAGAATCCAATCATATCATATGGAATTAGTTTTTGAATTATTTCATCGAATAAAAATATGATTTCTTAATGTTTATTTTTTTATTATATAAATATTTTCAATAAATATATTCATAAATTGGTGTAGAAATTCAGAAAAAAAATTACACATTAATAATTTCATTTTAATAATGGTGACCTCAAATATAATCATGATTGAAATTATACTACCATTTCTCATCTAGAGTCCCCACGTCTTTTTCTCAACAAGACGACCCCCCATTTCTATATTGAAGAATTCAATTAAATAGAACAATAGAGTGAGACTAATGAATATTAAATCATATCAAATGATCCAATTAAAATGATTATTTTGAAAAAATATTCACATTATTAATTTTTATATGTTTTATAGCTTATCATTAATGAAATGTAAATCTTAATTGAACCAAAATATAATAAATATATATTATTATTTAAATATGATAGCAATAGCTAACCCGTTTAATGGGTGGATATGAATAGGGGTAACAAAATATTGAAATTTATATAGAAACTTTTCTTAGAAATTTTTTTATTATTGACTATAAAATAATAGAATTATTTTTAATTATAAAAATGAAATATTATAGGATTATAAATGGTTAAATATTAAAATTTTAATTATTCCATAAAAAATTTGTTGTATGTGTTGTTTTTTATTTTATAATATAAATATCTAAATTTTTTAAATTAAATTTTATGGAATGGATTTTAGTTTTTATTTCATCATATCAAAATTATCATAAAGTAATTTGTATTCTAAAATGAATGACTTCTGAGTGAGTAGTTAAAAATATAATTTTTTTGGAAACTATTATTTCTATTATTTATATCACATAATTTAAAAGTACAATTATGTTGTGTATTTTATATTAAATAGAAATATGTCCCATTTTGTTAAACATAATTCATTTAATTCTATGGTAGTCATCATTAAACATAATTTTTTTATAAAAAAATTGTATGATTAAAAAGTATATTTTTTCAAAACTTATTTGTTTGTTTCAATTTTAAAAAAATGTATTTAATGAATAATTATTGACCTCATATATAAATTCATATATAAATTCTAATTTTTATAAATTAATCAATTTTAACCATTTCAGTATATTTCAATTATTTAATTATAATTCACCATATAATAATAAAACAATTAATCTTAGTGGTATATTTAGTAGAATCATTTAAAAATACATATAATTTGATTAAAAGTTTTCTTGAAATTATTTGTGCATCATCAGAAAGGTGGAAAATATCTTTAACGCGGTAAATTTTAAAATAATTAATTTTTTCATATTTTGTTAAAAAAATCATAATGTACCAAAATTAGAAAAAATAATAGAATATTACTTTTAAAAAATTTTAAATAACGAAAAAGAATGGAGAAAATGAATTGAAATAATCATTATTGATTAAATACGAATAGTATTGAAAACATTTAAAAGATACTCGACATGGAATAAAAAAGTAGTTTTGAGGAAAACATTTAAATATGATTTTATTAATAGAATATACCTTCCATGTAACTAACTTGATCATTATTATTTTAAAAAGAGACAAAACATCGAAAAAACATGTAAAAAATATTAAATAGAATCATAGGGAATATATAGGGTTTATTAGAATATTGAAATACAATTTCCCCAATGGAAATCTAAATGTCCAAAATCCCAAAACAAAATGATATTTTAAATTAAATCCTATACATTGTATATTTTAATAGAAATATCTCTTTTTTACTCTTCTATAATAAATTAAAATTTATTAAATACTATTTCGAGAAATATTTTCATGTATATACAATTTATTAATGTCATTTTATAATAATTTTAAATTCTATCATTGAATAGATCTTGCTTACATCGAGTACTTAAGGTTGTTCAACAAATTTTTCTAAAATTACTTTATTATATTTTCCAAGGTTAGAGGAGTTATCAATCTATTAATTAATATCAATAATTTGAATATTTTCATTAATATAATTTTTATTCATCATATACAACATATTAATTATTTAGTCAATGTGGTAATAGAAAAACAAATGAAACCTCTTTGTGGAGGTTGTAGTATACACATAAGCATGAGAGACAGTATAATTTTACAATTGATAGTAGTATAAGATAATATATTATATATTATATTTACAAAATCATAATTATTTCATAAATATCACATAATTTAATTAATCCTTCATTAATAAATGTCTAAGAAATATAGTGATTAAAAATAAATCACACTGTTATGTGCTCAGAGTATGTCATATATATGCGCAAGTAATGTTTTAGTTCTCTGTAGGATTTATGGGATTTAAATTAGAGTTTCATCTATATAATAATAAAATTTTAGTATATTAATTATACCAATGTTATTATATGATCATTATTATAGAATATTTTGATGAATTATAATGGAAATAAAATTAAAACATTTAATTAATATTTATACCACATCTATGAGAAGTTGTATTTAGGTTACAAATTACGCCTTATTGGTTTATCCTTTGATTAGAAAAGAGAATCTAGGTCATAGAGAAGAAGGATGGGAATGGATTTTGGTTGGACCAAATCAATATAAGTGTCTTAAGAATTGTGAATAAGAGGGAAGATGTTTTTCTGTTTTATAAAGGAGAGAGAGGGAAAACATTGAATTACATAAAAATATTAAATATAATATTCATTATAATTATATAAAGTTTAAAATGGATATTATAACGAATTTAGGAAATGAAAATTTCTAAATACCTTCAAAAAATAAAATTTAGATATGTTTAGGTTTCCATTAAAACCTTATTTTTAAGTTTGAACCCCTCATTAAATATTTTTATCCTTAATTATGGTAACATATTCTTTAGAATTTAATGTTTATAAATTTAATTGAAAGTAAAAAAGTTTCTCAAAAATGTTACATAGATGTTTTTTTCGACTATTTCCTGTCTTATAATACATCTTTCAATATATATTTTTTTACGTTTTATTTATATAATAAAATAATATCTATCATAAAATATCCCTGGAGTCTTTTGGGAATATTCAACAAAATTGATTTGAAAGACTCCATGATTGAAATGGAATTAAAAAATAGACATATTTAAAATCATTTATATTTTATAATTTCCTATTAAATTTATTTAAAAAAAATTAATCAGAAA
Source organism: Viscum album (assembly GCA_963277665.1). Classification (NCBI taxonomy): domain Eukaryota; kingdom Viridiplantae; phylum Streptophyta; class Magnoliopsida; order Santalales; family Viscaceae; genus Viscum; species Viscum album. The sequence continues at coordinate 1,719,773,662 of OY728143.1, forward strand.
TATATTAATTATATTTATTTGAAATCATTTACTATGATATTTCAACTACAAATAGAAGAAATTTATTAGTATTACGTAAGCATTTAAGATAATTATTTCTTCACTAAAAATTAAAAAAAATTACTATATCAAAATAAATTATCTATATTAAACTTAAAAATTTATATTCAATCAGAACATATAATTATCATAATAAAAATGAATTATAAATATTTAAATAAATAGAGTGACATTTTGAATTTACTGTTTACAAAAAATAATATAAATTTCATTTTCAAAGGCAAACTAGAAAAAATGCCATATAGAAACATTTCTGGTTTATATGTTTTAATAACTCTAAAAAAACAAAATAAAATAATGTTTTTAGTTTATTTTGGGACATTATATTATAAATTTAAGAATATATAACATATTTTACGCAATATTATGGTAATAAAATTTTACCATGGTTACTATTCAATGTGAAAAAAATAAAATAGTCATATTTTCTAAATTTGAACCTTGAAATTACAAATATAAAATTATGTTTTCATGATTAAATTTTTAAAAGTTGAAAACCCAATTTTAATATAGTATTATAATGATTAAAGAAAAGGGGTTTTTAGATAATTGTGTTTTTAACCATAAAAATTAACTTATACCAAACTAAAATATAATTTTGACTCATATGGATTTATTTACATTATTTTTAATAAAATGGATATTACATTAATTTTAATGAAAATTCAAAATAAAATTGGATATTTAAATTATGTTATTAAAGGAAAAAAATGATTGTTTTCAAGAATTGAAATTCATCAGTAATAACTAAAAAATATATATTTTCATAAAAGTCTCCAAAATTCATTTGAATCTTATTATGAAATTATAATATAAAAATGTAAGTCTAGTTTTTTAAATGAAATACATAAAAGTGATATTAATTATTTGTAATATCCACATATAAAATTTAATAAAAATCATTTTTAGAGAGGATGTATATTTCTGTCAAAAAATGACTTTAGTGAATATTTGGAACTTATTAAAGATAAATTAATTAAAAAATTTATAGTATATAAAATATTTATAAATATTTTTCATAATGTGTTTAATCTTATTCATACCAAATAACCTAGAATCTTGGTTATAACAACTATAATTAAAAATATTATTCTATGGTTTGTTTAAACTCATTATTACGTATACTTCATGTTATCAAAAATAATGTTCTTAGTAAATAAAATATAAACTATAGTATTGGGGTATTAAATGTAATGTATGATTTCATGTGTTAATAATGATTATAAGTTAATATTTATATTATATAGTTATCTAAACTAAATTTTATAAATTTAATTTATTCCAATGAGTATAGGGACACCATCTATGTTGTATAATATTTTTTATTAGTTTTAGTCGAAGGACCACTATTGAGGGAAATTTTTACAGTTTCTACAAAGTTATCCTACTGTTCACAAAAGATTTTTTGAAGAGTTGCTTTTGGAGAACCATGTTGACTAAAAGGTATTAGTATAATAAAAACCCACATCAACCAACATGATGAAATATATGGAAATCTTGTATAAAGAAATCATTCTTTGTGTAATATAGTGGCACCTAGGGATGTGGATATTGACCATACCAGAATTTCTTTTATAATGATACATATCCCCCACATATTAATTAATACTTTATTAATCAATTTTAGTATGGGAAGAATATTTCTGTTTCAATTTCATAATTCAATGTAGATCTTGAGGTGTCTTATGATAAAATGATTTCTATAACATATCTTCTAGATACCCAAATGGAGGTTTATTTTGAATATAATTATACTTAAATCTTGGACATGGATTTGATGGATATGGGAATATTGAAGAACTAAAATTTTGGTCCTAAGGTTTCTTTTGGTGAAGTGATTTTGATTATTGATTATTGAACCCCAATGATTTGAACTAAAAAGGAAAGCATATCTTGAATACGATGGAATATATGGATTATAGGGACCAATGTTATGAAAAACAAGGAAATATACATTATTATACTTATTCATGGACCTTTTAGTTGGCCCGTTAGTATTAGTGACTGGAAAATCATCCACTGGTGTGGGGATTTTAAGAAAATTAACCCCAAAATATGCATTATAGGCCTTACAGGATATTTTGTATTCACTAAATCACCGATAATTTAATCAGATCAAAGAGGAAATAAAATTGAGGTAAAAAAATACAATGAACAAGGACATGGATTTTTTTGAATCCATCTAAGTTATTATTATGGATAAGGTTATGGAGTGTAAGCATTATTCAATTTCCAATTTATCATTATTAGCCAGAGAAAATTGATGGAGTCCTTTTTAGATTAATAAATAATTACATGAACCCTAGGGAGTGGATGTCAGTAAATTTACATCATTAAAGATAAAATTTTATATCATGTTCTGGAAGCAAGCTATGAAATATGGGGAATAAGGATATGTCATTGTGAACATGAATCATGGACTAATTTTTTTCCAGGATTCAGATCTACCTTTTAATCGATAAAATTTTAATAACATTGTTAACCATATTTGGTTATGAATTTGTGGCTTGAGATATTTTCTGTAGCATGCATGGATTTATGGGAAATTTCCTTAGATATTGGTGTTTTGAGAAGTATAAATAAGTATACATAAAGGGAAATATATTTCCACATTTTTAGTTTTCTAATGGATTCATACCTATCAAATCATTTGAATAAAATGTGGTGCTTTCATGTGATGATTTTATGTTTGATTTGACTAATGACTATAAAAAGTCCCCAAAATTTTTTATGGGCTACCTAAACATACAAAATAAACATAATAGATATAGAAAAAGGATTATTTGAAATTTTATGTGATAAAATGATACATAATTGATAATTAATGAGGTATTTGGGCAGGGATTACACTTTTAATGAGGACTATTTAAGTTAGGACTCAAAGGATTATGTGAGATAGTATGTTGGATTAGATCCTAGGATTCTGGGTCCTGATAGTAATTCTCAATTGTTTGGTATTGAGAATGGATCGAATTACCATCTCATAAAAATGTCTTGAGTGTCCAGGTTCATTAATAATGTTATTTGATGGATGATAATATTTAAAAATATGGGGTTAATCATCACAGTTTTATGAAACCAATCGGGTACTTCCCAATTAGAAATTTCTTATGGGAATTAATGTGATCACTTATTTTTATTTTGAAACATATAGTGGGTATGATTTTCTTAATTATATTAAAAATATGGAAAACAATACCTAAACATTTATATATAATATGTGGGGAATTATTTTGAGATGACCAATATATCATCTTATCAAACATAAAAGCTTAATCCTATGATGTTTAAGGAGTTTTGTCATTAAGGTGGCAGTAATGTCCAAAAACCAATGACGTCTAATGTTATGGTGTTTGACCCACTAGATGGAGATTAATCCAATCCCTCTAGTAAGTTTAAAGAATGGTATATTTTCATTTCACCTAAAGCAAGTAAACGTTTGGCTGTTGTTGCCTCTAATCAACTTCCTAATGGAAAATCAAACAATATAGTTATTTATGTGGATGATAGGGGAATTCCAAAGGTAAATCCTCATACCCCTAGGATAATGGACATGGTTATGTATTATTATTTATTAAACCCCAAAATAATCCACACAACTCATGTTTTTCTCACAATGAAAGATCAAATGTAATTTTCGATGATGCTGATGAGGTAGGGCCCCATACTACAGTGTTGGCTTTCATGAGATGTTAACAGTTTTCTATATAAAACATAGATTCCTCTATTAAATCTAGTACTCATGATATGTCCCTAGACTCAACTAGCAGTGAATATTCTCATAAGGTTCTTTCTATAGGTTTGATTAAATTTCCCTAAATGGGTGGATTTGAACATGCTTCACTAAGAAATATAGTTCCCAATAAAAAAGGAAAATCATAGGTTCATTCAGGGTAGAAAAATGAATTCGAAAAATGATATGGTAAGGGTGTTTTCACTAAAAAAAGTTACATATACCAATAGAAATTTTGTGTCAGGTAATATATCTATTAGTAAATAATTATCAATTCTAAATGATATATTATATTGTTGTAATTTTTTATTAGTACCAACAAATATTTTAATCTACATATACATATGTTAGTATTAAATATCTTAAACGCACATATCATTTATTATAAATTAAATTTGTCACTATATATTTCAGATACCAACAATAATCTTACAAAAAAATGAATACATTTTTATTATTTATAATTAATGAATTTTTTTATATTAAATAAACACATTGCAAGAAACTATTCAACAACAGAAAATATTTTAATAAAATTTTACTATATAAATTATTAATTTTATAATATAGACAATTCATTTTCCTATAAAAAGATGTTCATATATATTGAATCGAAATATTGATAATTTAATAACATTTCTTGAAATTAATATATATAATTTAAAATTACGAATGAGTGTATAAAACATATATTGATTCTAACCAAATAAATTATAAACTATGAATGTAAAAAAAATAGAATTGGATGTATTGAAAATAAATAATTTATTTTAGAAATATATAAATTTTATAATCATAAAAATTTTATTTATTTATTAATACCATCATATAAAAAAACGCGTGCCCCAAGTCCCAACCACGGGAATATATTTTCAAAATATAATACTTTGATAACCTTAAAAATATTAAAGAAGTCGTGCCTTTGATCATTGTCGTATTGTTCATCCCACTCTAGGTCATCACCAAAGGGTTCAACCTTTTAGTTCATCATCACTTGGTTCATACATTCCATTCATCACTAGATGGTTCATTAGTTTGATTCTTCTCCAAAACACTCATCGTCATTCACCTTACCCTACAAACCTAGTAATCATTCATGCTCCCCCAATACTAGGTTACATTTCACGCCCCTAATATCGTTGCTACACCATTCATCAATTGCAGTCCCTCTTGATGATTGCAAAAACTCAATTTAAAGTCTCATTATAGGTTCATATGTAAATTTAATTGAACAAACATTTTTATTCAATGAATTATATGAAAGAATTAAGTTATATTGAAATTTCATATCTGAAATTAGTATAGATTGAATGTTATATATATAAAATTACTCAAAATCATTTTATTGGGATATTCATTCTAAATTATGTGAATAATAGTAATCTGTTTAGTATAATGTTATAATTGATTTTTTAATTTTGTGTAGGAAATACCTAAAGGATGTTATTTTCATGATTAATGTATGATTTCCATTTCTTATGGTGGGTAAAATTATTATATTCATTTAATTATATAAATAATTTAATAGTCTATTTAATATATTTTATTGTCCCATACAATTTTTAGTTTTTTAATGCACGACTTACTGATTTAATTAGTTGAGATATGCATAATAGTTGATTATCTATACTAAATTGAATTTATATTTAGAAAATTAAAATGACTTGTTCAAATAATTATAAATGTTTTTGTATCATAGTATGTCATAGTAGTTGAATCATAATTTTGGGTACTTATCAAGTTCTTTTTTAGGTAATGGACATGTTGGGGTTTTGTGGTTTTACTAGAGGTTGATTCATGGAATCTTGTCTTCATGTTTACTGGGATTATTTTTGTGATTCATCTTGATTTTTGTCCTTATAAACCATTGATGTACTTTTTCATGTTTTCATGTTGTGAATAATTCAATTGGAATGATTGAGAAACATAATTTAAGTTTATCTATATGAGTGAAGAGTTCCATGTTTCTAAATTCTTTACCTTCATCAATAAGGTTTTATTCATCATTTTTCTCTTGTTTTCTCATATTGTTCTTCATGTTGAGAATATTATGGATAATGTTGTCAATTTAAATATGTTATTATATAGAGAGGTAATTATTATTTTCTGTTGAACTAATTTTACAGTGTTATCAAATGGTGCCTAATTGTGATGATCATGTCTTGGTAGTGGCCTCATATTTTTGGGTCGTGCTCGAGTTTTTGTTGATGTAATGGATATTAGGGGTTCCATAGTTTTACTTGAGTCTGATCCTTTGAATCAATTCTGGAAGTTCAGTGGGATTTTTTTGTGGCAGGTGTTAATTGAGTTACTTATAGGTTTTTCATGAACTCTTATAGGTTATTACGTTAAATTTTTGATATACTATTGAATTTTGTATTTAGGGCCTATTATATTATGTTTTTATAAAATGAATTTCTTATATATTTAAAAAGTTGAAATACATGCAGAAATGGATGTTTATATTGAATTTCATTTATATTTGGAAAATCAAAATTCAATGTTGATGTGATTAAAAAAAGTGTTTCATGTAATTGGATCATAGTTTATTTTAGTATTTAAAATATTTATTTTTATATGTTAATTACTTATTTAATTTTTTTGCATTGAAGATGGAATAAATTTTAGATATTACCAAATGGATTAAGGAGTTTTTTACACATGAATTTCAAAAAAATCAACATAAATTAGGTAAAATATGAAGATGTACCTATTATTTGTTATAAAAACTTATTTTAAAGTATTTTGTTCGAGCACCATGATTGTCTTGGAGGTGATTTATGGAGGTATACTGTAATTATGGGGACATAGAGATATTCCATAAATTATTAAAGGGAATACCTTATCATAAGGGGGATCCTCTAGTGGTGTTTCCAAATTGAAAGGAGTTAGTAAGTATATAGTCATTGTGGGTTTGTGTTGTCATTAGTTCTGACCTTAGGTTCAGTACTGGATCTATTCATTAGTGTTAAATATCAGTGTCTCGTAATTGAATATGTTATATTATTTCTATGAATATATGTTTCACGGGTTGTTTTTGGTTCAAGAAAAGGGCACTGGAGCCACTACATTCAAGACTCATAGTCATTTAATTCTAGATAATGGTCATATATTAAAGTGACACATTTGTATTTTCATATAAGTTGAAGCGTTGAAAATCTATTATCATTGTATTACACATATTTTATGATAAAATACTACAACATATTTGAATTGAATAATTACTAGAAACGGTGGTTTTGTCTTGTTATGATTTCTATTAAGATAGAATGTAGATGAACCAAATTTGAGAAGCTAATGATTGAATCCTAAAATGAGTTCATTGCTTCTTCAACTATTAAGAGGATATTTTTGTGATCTTTTTTATTCTTGAATGAGTGTGAAGTTTTATGGTGGAGTTATTATTATTCTATTAGGATAGTTCACTACACTTATGGATATGAGATTCTTTAGAGTTATTAATGAATTTCGAAAATTATTTATGTGAGTTTCCTTTAAAATGATATACATAATTTCTGAGATATCAATAGTGATGTGGAGACTGATGTGAGGATGGATACATGGGAAATTAGAGTAAATGTATTTTTCCCGCTGAAATGGATTTCACATGTGTAGGGTAGTCATCATGACATGCTACATACATGGTTTATAAAGGGAGTCCTCTCTCAAGGATATTTAAGTCTTGAAAATTCCTAAACTATTAGAGTAAAAGAAGGAAGTCAATGAACATATATATCTAGAATTTAATGACGTGACATATAGTCAGAGTTATTGAGATATTATTGAAAAAAATTAATTGAGTGGCTAAAATGTAGGACTGTGAAAATAGATAAAAAAAGGGAGTTCTTTATAAAAAATAAAAGTGATGAGGGATTCAAGACCACACCATATATGGATGCTGACACCCTGATAGGAGCTCCAAAACAAGTTTCAGAGAGTTTTGATCTGACCTTAGAAATTCAATTAGCACCATGGGGAATTCTTGACATGGGCCTGGAAGGTTGTAAATAGTAAAAATATGGGAGTTAACACTTATCCAATCCACAAGGAACATCGTCTCTTAATATTAATTTATATCTCTTTTAACTCTAATGTAGCAATTAGTATTTTCTATTATCATTTATGAATAGGTATTTTGATACTAGAAACTAGTTTTTTATATAAAAGGGTATGATTTTATTGATTCAAATTTTAGAATAACATCTATCGTCATGGGAGATTTCATTTTTTGTTAGTTTTTATGTGTTTTTAATATGAATTAATTTTTTTATACTATTAAAAAATCTTTTGAACATAAAAAAATTGTAATTTAAAACATGTTTAATAATATTTGACACATCATATTTCATGTAACAACCATTTTTAACTAAAATACTTTTGATAATTGGATTACTTTGTATTATTTTTCCATTATACATGTATCCATAGAGTTCCTTATAGTACATTCATGGACTTATGAAGGTGTTCAGATTTTGGAGATATGAACTAGATATCTTGAGAAAAATATTTGAAGGCAATTTAGAGGAGTGGTGGTTTCATGTTTACCTTCAACTGTACAATTTTTTATTTTCCTTATTCCTATTATTTATTTTGTATCAATTAGAATTTTTGTACACATATTTTTTTCTCATTTAATACCTCCATTTGATAAAATAATCTTTATTACTTACTCTTATTTATTGATTTCATTTTATTATATGTTCATTTTATTATTACTGATACTGAGATTGTTGTGTAAAATATTAATGATTATGCTGCCTTATGATTATTATTCTGCTTTTTTCAAAAAATATATTGGTGGAATGCTGGTATGTTATTTTATTTATAAGAATATATGATGATTAACTCAAAATTTCATCTTAATCCTTTTTAAACACATACATCCATAACTCAATTTCATTGTGTTCAATTCTCAGATTTAATAGCTTAGGGTTCGTCACAGTATTGACACTAACATCATGTTAAAATGAATGATTCTCGAGATTTTAGAAAGAATATTCCATGAAATATGATCCGGGAGGGATGTTATTTTCCCCTAATCTTTAGGATAACAATGGATGACATCTTTCACCTATTTCAGTTTCCATTATGAAAAATATTACGACAATCAATCACCATGCGCTTTGAACTAGCCAAACTCAATTGAGCACCCATTAAAAATTTCACCAATAATTCAATAATAAAAACAAGTCTACAACAAGGAATGTGGTTCTATATTTACCTTCAACTATAATGTTTCTTATATTTCATTTTTCTCTTATTTTTCTAATTTCAATTAGTATTTGTGTCACTCACATATTTATATTCTCCTTTCATACATCTTTTTTAGAAAACAGAATAAATTACTTATATTTATTTCTTGTTTTAATTTTTTTGTATTTTTTTATTTTTCAAATTTAGTAATTTTTTTAAATGGGTAAGAATTTATGTGGATAAACTCTTTCATGTGAATGAATCATATGGCTTGGAAAACCTTATGTTATTGGTTCATATATTCGACTACACAAGCATCACTTAAAGCATGGATTTTTAGTCACTTAAATGAGTGTCCCTTGTAATATAGATAAAAGTATTTCAATTGTTGATATTTTTGAATATTGAATGTAAAAAAATTTATCATCAATTTTCAGGTATTCCATATTTCTTTATCAGTTGAATCCTTCTTTCCCAAGAAGGTGCCCAAAAAAATTGTACTATCAAACTAAAAATCTTTCGATGATGGTTTTATATAACAGTAATATTTAGACTATTGAGTTGAGAGATTTCAATTTCTTCTTGATTTTTTTATTGAACGGCTGAAAAAAAATTTCATAACCTTCTCTATCTAGGACTGTTATGCCATACTGTCCCATGATCATGATATTTCATGATCTGATGGACAAATATTTGGAAATGGCGTCAGATTTATGTTAATATTCATATTTTGGATATCTAAATGTAGAGGGATTATTTCATTGAGGACAAATTAGTCCATTTTTTATTCAATACATAGTGTATTCTTATTCCTTCATCCACATTTTAAGAGTTCAACACTAAACTAAATATGTTTCTTCTTTTATTTATGTTCTTATGAAAATGAAATCATACTACATTTATTTATTCTAGTATTGAAGTCCATTGTATCAAAGGAAGAAACCTATTATGAAATGAAATATCAGTATTGCATGGGCAACATTGTAATCAAGAATGAAAGAGGGAAATTCCATTAAAGTATACACATTCAGGTGATAGAAAATTTTGATCTTAGCTATCTACATATATATGGATCTCGTTTTACAATGACAGGTTGGATAATGGTTGGACTATCAA